>OX336389.2:186769032-189567149 GCA_946902985.2 Meconema thalassinum
TTTACTAAGGCAACACTGAAAATATGGCTTCAAACACCACAATGTTCACGGCTAGTCAGGCAAATCGTGAAGCCAAGAAATTCAAATCACTCAGGCTTAAACTCATGAATTTAGACAAGTCAATTTGGTTCAACAAAAAATGTATAGAAAACCTCACCCCTAAATACGTACCAATTAAAACCGTACCGAACACACCAGCCTCGATCATTTCAACTAAACAAGCCAAAGCGCTTTGGATAAAAAACGAATTAAGATTTGCATACATAAGAAAGCAAAAAATTAACCAACAATTATACGACATTCAATTGCAACTAAGTAATTTCTGGCACGCAGCCCAATGGGACAGCTTCACCGAACACCTACATGACACCATCAAAATCAGAGCAACGAGGAAGCATGAAACGCTAGAAAATAAATTAAGAAAACTAGGAGAAACACAGAACCATCAATCTAACGAACAACACACGAATAACAATGAATTCAATTTCCACAGCAGAGTAAACAACAGAACGAACGTAACCTTTTCTCAAGGTGAAATGAATATGTTAGACAAAGGTTTGAAATACAACTGCACAGACGCACACACGAACCACAATATAAAACAGTTAATCACAGATATTGAGATAGCCAGTCACAAGCTCCCAGCAGAAGACAGGGAATTAACCAAAAATCTCGCCACCAACGAAGCCAAAAAAATCCTCAAACGAGAGGGCGATAGCAATAACATTCAAAACAACAAACAAATCAAAGAAATAAAGTCGTTGAAAAAAAAAAAAAAAAAAAAAAAAAAAAAGAACATGACTTAATCATCACAAAAGCAGATAAGGGAAACACTACAGTAATTTTGAATAAAACAGAATACATTGAAAAAACAGTCGAATTCCTAAACAACAACGAAATCAAGGAATTAACAAAAGACCCCACCAACAAATTCCAAAAACAAATAAAAAGTGCGCTAAAAGAAACAGAATACATACTGACCAAAGCTGAAAAATCAAAACTAATAAACATGAACCCGAAAATACCGTCATTGAGGGGACAACCAAAAATACACAAAAAGGAATGCCCAATGAGACCAATAGTCAATTGTAGGAATGCCCCTAATTACAAAATCAGCAAAGAGTTACTAAAAATCTTAAAATGCCGTCTTTCCAACGACAAAAACAACTCTGTAAAGAACACAACAGAACTAGTAACAGCATTGAACACCCTACAAATGAAACCTAGCTTCAGGCTAGTATCCTTCGACGTAACTAACATGTACACCAATATTCCGATTATTGAAGCAATCAACACTATCGAAAACAACTTAAAATCCAACAATTCGGTAAAAGAAATTGAAGAGATTGTGAGATTACTGAGGGTCGTTCTCACCCAAAACGTGTTTCAATTCGACAATAAAATATACACACAGAGAGAAGGCCTAGCAATGGGATCGCCACTAAGTGGGTTAATCGCTGACATCTTCATCAATGCACTAGAAAATGCGTTCTTAGAAAAGACTTCAACAAAGGGAATAGTAATATGGAAAAGATACGTAGATGATGTAATTTGCATCTACGATACTGAACTAACAAGCGAAGAAACAATTCTCCAATCCATTAATAGCCTTCACCATTCTATCAAATTCACTAAGGAATCCGAAATAGACCGGAAAATAAATTATCTCGATATAACTATTGAACGTAAAGACAACGACCTTTCATATTCCATATTCCGGAAAGCAACACAAACCTCGCATGCAATCGACAATCAGTCTAATCACCCCAGTACGCACAAACTAGCGGGTTTCAATTCAATGGTGCACAGGGCTTTAAACATACCCATGTCAAAAGACAACTATAATAAGGAAATAAGAACTATTATGCAAATAGCAAAGGAAAACAACTTCTCGCCAAGCAAAATAAATCAAATTATAGCCAAACATAAAAATAAAGATAAAACGATTCCCAAACCGGACAGTAATGAGAAAAAATTTGCGCGTTTCAACTATGTGAATGCGAATACATATAAAATCACTAACCTATTCAAAAAGCAAGGCATAAAGATAGCTTTCACGACGAAAAACACAACCGCTAGGCACCTCCTAAATAGTAATCTAAATAAACGTGACCCGTATTCAAGGTCAGGGGTATATTCTATAACGTGCCAAGACACCGATTGTCAAGCTAATTACATCGGGCAGAGTGGAAGGCGAGTAGACACACGTTATAATGAACATAGAAATGCGATAAGATACGGAACACATTCAGCCGTGTGCGAACATATGTGTGACGCAGGGCATAGCTTTACCAACATAGAGTCGGACCTTAAAATAATCCATCACGAATCGAAAGGCAGAGCTCTTGACATAAAGGAAGCAATCGAGATACACCTAGCCAAACGAAACAATCCCAACAATCTAAATGAACACACGTTCATGGAGAGCTCACCCCTCTTCACGCTACTAAAAAACACACCCTGTCGGAAACAAAACACAATTTAGCGACACAGCCAAGCTAGATAAAAAAAAAAAAAAAAAAAAAGGGGGGAAATTAGGGGTTTTTTAATAGGTAAATGTTATCTGGATCAGGTGTACGATGTACCTTTCTTCTGCAATAAACCAAGGCCCATATTAGAGGCAGTATTAAAGGTGCCGGGACGTCCTCATAAGACCGTCAACGCTTAGTTCGAATGGGTTATGCTCCACGCGTGGCGAGGACTAATCCACGGTCTTTAATAGTTGTAGATCCACCTCATTCAATAACATACATCTTATCTAGGTTGGCAACACCTCACATAAACACATCGCGATCACTCCCCACAGCACGTAGGGACAGGGGGGGAAGGCAGGGAAAAACCAGTCGTTAAGATAACCACCGCAGTCGTCCGCACAGCGAGTTCAAGTGAGCACGGAAACTGCGAATAGCTGTAGTACGGAAGACAATCAGATAAGTAGTTAGCCTAAAATTTTTATAGTTTAACCATAGTTTACAACCATATAATCTCTCTAAAGTACAATCTCCGGATAGCCATCACCATTTAGCATTTCACCTAACATATATACTGCATTTAGCATACACTGACAGTTGCAGTACCAATACTGCAACTAAATAATTGTACATATTGTAAATATTTTCACCTGTATTTCAAACATAGATTTTATAGCCTAAGTGTATTGGATCTGATGATGATCGCTTGACGATCGAAACTGGTCATCCTAGTGTTTTATTAATCTCATGTAATTTATTTCAGGATTAGGGCATAACCCATCTCTTTTGGGTACATTCGTGTTGACCGACTGAAAAGCACTAAACTCTTGTTTACTAAGGCAACACTGAAAATATGGCTTCAAACACCACAATGTTCACGGCTAGTCAGGCAAATCGTGAAGCCAAGAAATTCAAATCACTCAGGCTTAAACTCATGAATTTAGACAAGTCAATTTGGTTCAACAAAAAATGTATAGAACTAAACCTCACCCCTAAATACGTACCAATTAAAACCGTACCGAACACACCAGCCTCGATCATTTCAACTAAACAAGCCAAAGCGCTTTGGATAAAAAACGAATTAAGATTTGCATACATAAGAAAGCAAAAAATTAACCAACAATTATACGACATTCAATTGCAACTAAGTAATTTCTGGCACGCAGCCCAATGGGACAGCTTCACCGAACACCTACATGACACCATCAAAATCAGAGCAACGAGGAAGCATGAAACGCTAGAAAATAAATTAAGAAAACTAGGAGAAACACAGAACCATCAATCTAACGAACAACACACGAATAACAATGAATTCAATTTCCACAGCAGAGTAAACAACAGAACGAACGTAACCTTTTCTCAAGGTGAAATGAATATGTTAGACAAAGGTTTGAAATACAACTGCACAGACGCACACACGAACCACAATATAAAACAGTTAATCACAGATATTGAGATAGCCAGTCACAAGCTCCCAGCAGAAGACAGGGAATTAACCAAAAATCTCGCCACCAACGAAGCCAAAAAAATCCTCAAACGAGAGGGCGATAGCAATAACATTCAAAACAACAAACAAATCAAAGAAATAAAGTCGTTGAAACAAAAAATAAAAGAACATGACTTAATCATCACAAAAGCAGATAAGGGAAACACTACAGTAATTTTGAATAAAACAGAATACATTGAAAAAACAGTCGAATTCCTAAACAACAACGAAATCAAGGAATTAACAAAAGACCCCACCAACAAATTCCAAAAACAAATAAAAAGTGCGCTAAAAGAAACAGAATACATACTGACCAAAGCTGAAAAATCAAAACTAATAAACATGAACCCGAAAATACCGTCATTGAGGGGACAACCAAAAATACACAAAAAGGAATGCCCAATGAGACCAATAGTCAATTGTAGGAATGCCCCTAATTACAAAATCAGCAAAGAGTTACTAAAAATCTTAAAATGCCGTCTTTCCAACGACAAAAACAACTCTGTAAAGAACACAACAGAACTAGTAACAGCATTGAACACCCTACAAATGAAACCTAGCTTCAGGCTAGTATCCTTCGACGTAACTAACATGTACACCAATATTCCGATTATTGAAGCAATCAACACTATCGAAAACAACTTAAAATCCAACAATTCGGTAAAAGAAATTGAAGAGATTGTGAGATTACTGAGGGTCGTTCTCACCCAAAACGTGTTTCAATTCGACAATAAAATATACACACAGAGAGAAGGCCTAGCAATGGGATCGCCACTAAGTGGGTTAATCGCTGACATCTTCATCAATGCACTAGAAAATGCGTTCTTAGAAAAGACTTCAACAAAGGGAATAGTAATATGGAAAAGATACGTAGATGATGTAATTTGCATCTACGATACTGAACTAACAAGCGAAGAAACAATTCTCCAATCCATTAATAGCCTTCACCATTCTATCAAATTCACTAAGGAATCCGAAATAGACCGGAAAATAAATTATCTCGATATAACTATTGAACGTAAAGACAACGACCTTTCATATTCCATATTCCGGAAAGCAACACAAACCTCGCATGCAATCGACAATCAGTCTAATCACCCCAGTACGCACAAACTAGCGGGTTTCAATTCAATGGTGCACAGGGCTTTAAACATACCCATGTCAAAAGACAACTATAATAAGGAAATAAGAACTATTATGCAAATAGCAAAGGAAAACAACTTCTCGCCAAGCAAAATAAATCAAATTATAGCCAAACATAAAAATAAAGATAAAACGATTCCCAAACCGGACAGTAATGAGAAAAAATTTGCGCGTTTCAACTATGTGAATGCGAATACATATAAAATCACTAACCTATTCAAAAAGCAAGGCATAAAGATAGCTTTCACGACGAAAAACACAACCGCTAGGCACCTCCTAAATAGTAATCTAAATAAACGTGACCCGTATTCAAGGTCAGGGGTATATTCTATAACGTGCCAAGACACCGATTGTCAAGCTAATTACATCGGGCAGAGTGGAAGGCGAGTAGACACACGTTATAATGAACATAGAAATGCGATAAGATACGGAACACATTCAGCCGTGTGCGAACATATGTGTGACGCAGGGCATAGCTTTACCAACATAGAGTCGGACCTTAAAATAATCCATCACGAATCGAAAGGCAGAGCTCTTGACATAAAGGAAGCAATCGAGATACACCTAGCCAAACGAAACAATCCCAACAATCTAAATGAACACACGTTCATGGAGAGCTCACCCCTCTTCACGCTACTAAAAAACACACCCTGTCGGAAACAAAACACAATTTAGCGACACAGCCAAGCTAGATAAAAAAAAAAAAAAAAAAAAAAAAAAAAGGGGGGGAAATTAGGGGTTTTTTAATAGGTAAATGTTATCTGGATCAGGTGTACGATGTACCTTTCTTCTGCAATAAACCAAGGCCCATATTAGAGGCAGTATTAAAGGTGCCGGGACGTCCTCATAAGACCGTCAACGCTTAGTTCGAATGGGTTATGCTCCACGCGTGGCGAGGACTAATCCACGGTCTTTAATAGTTGTAGATCCACCTCATTCAATAACATACATCTTATCTAGGTTGGCAACACCTCACATAAACACATCGCGATCACTCCCCACAGCACGTAGGGACAGGGGGGGAAGGCAGGGAAAAACCAGTCGTTAAGATAACCACCGCAGTCGTCCGCACAGCGAGTTCAAGTGAGCACGGAAACTGCGAATAGCTGTAGTACGGAAGACAATCAGATAAGTAGTTAGCCTAAAATTTTTATAGTTTAACCATAGTTTACAACCATATAATCTCTCTAAAGTACAATCTCCGGATAGCCATCACCATTTAGCATTTCACCTAACATATATACTGCATTTAGCATACACTGACAGTTGCAGTACCAATACTGCAACTAAATAATTGTACATATTGTAAATATTTTCACCTGTATTTCAAACATAGATTTTATAGCCTAAGTGTATTGGATCTGATGATGATCGCTTGACGATCGAAACTGGTCATCCTAGTGTTTTATTAATCTCATGTAATTTATTTCAGGATTAGGGCATAACCCATCTCTTTTGGGTACATTCGTGTTGACCGACTGAAAAGCACTAAACTCTCATTTTATTATCATTACACGTCTTACAGGCTTTTGTCATTTTGGGATAAGGACGATACCAACTGATACAACAATATAGTCTCTTGTGTTTGTAACGTCCATAACACCGATGATGTCCCAATGTCTCTAAACTAGGCGTTTTCGATGGTGAGCTGCTCACTGAAGCACCATGGACACCATACGGTCCACACGTATCGTAACTTGTTTTTTCATCACTCAGGGACACGAGTGAGGGATAGCTTGAATGACAGGGTATATTTCCCACCTCCATTCTGCATAGGTAGGGGCAGGCAGGTGACCAGCGCTGATGTTCCTGCATGGGTTCATGGCCCTCCTGCCATTGGTCTATGATGATGGGACAAAAGGCACATTTCACTTCATCTCTTGTTTTTAAATAGTAGAATCCAGCGGCCGCCAAGGCTTGAGGGTTTATGAAAGGCACTGGCCATGTTGCAAAAGTCTTGAAACGTTGTTCCTCAGAGATTAAATCCATGGATGTGACTTCTCTTGATGCTTTAAAGCAAGACATGACTGAGCGACTTGACGTGGGTTGACCTGTTATTTATACACTCGTCACTTCGTTGGACAGTGGATAATAGTTGACTTATTTGTGATGAATAATCGAACAGTAGGCTGTCGTATTGGCTGGTACATTGTCATGCGTTTCAAAATGTAGTCGAATGTCAATATTGGATGGCTTGACAGACTCTTCCAAGTAGGAATAGTCAAAGACAATCAGTGGCGCCCTTGTCTTAAAAGCTTGGGGTGACAACATAGGACAATTCTCTTTTTGATAATACGACCATCTAAATTTAGAAAACAAGTCGTACAGGGGGCCAAACTTATTTTTTGAAAATCCAAATCCAGTCCTTCATAGGGAAACACAGCTCCGTTGAGGAAAAGGCGTGCATTTCTCAATTGCAGGTGATCAAATTACGTGGCATCTTTGGTTTGTTGATACTTGCGATTCGTTTGAAAACCCACGATCAGGTAGAGAGGTCTCTCTGTATAGCGAGCTGTTTTTACAGACCAACTGTGTGTGTTGGTGGTGGGCAATAGCGGGTACTCATGGAGTGCCCAGCTTCTAAATTCCATGGGTAGAGGCATATCTCTCTTTACCATCTTGAGTATGTCCAGATTTTTGCTATCGTCAAGGGTCACATGGGGCACTTTCCATAGCAAGCGTTGTAGTTGAATTTTTGAATCTATGGCGGCATTGTCAGCTCCCTTGAGTGCATTATTATCACTCCTGTCTCTCACCAGATAAAGCACTTGCCTTGCGTTGACCACAATGCGCTGGTGGTCTTCGGCAAAGCCTAAAATCTGTTTAAGAGGTAAATATCCAGTAAAGGTCCCATCGGTGTGTACCATTCAGTCATTCGTCGAGTGAGGGCACCAACCTGCCATGCAATGTGTTTTACCTTCTTCCTTACTATAAGAGGGGTATAGTTTCATGACACTGGAAATGCCTACATTTCGAGTGCTATCCACCACGATATCGTTAATGACATAACGTACTTCAGAAAACAGAAAGGCCAAACCATGGTTGGCCAACTTGGATGTGGTGGGTGTAGAGCCATCGGCTTTGGTGAGCCGACCTTCGATCTGAATGACACATTCATGCGGTAGTGTAAATATCTTGGTTTTTGATAACAAATTGAATTTCATCATTGTTATTGAGTCCAGGTGTTTGAGCTTGATAGGAATGGAGATCAATTCTTACCACTCCTGGTTGCTCCTCGATGTGGTTCGCTACCTCTAGGATAGAATTCATCATGGGGGTTGACGTGGTAACCCAAATGCAGTAAAATCTGCTTGTCCTGAGATGTTAACGTGTATTCACGTGGCAAACAACTAACACCATTCCTAGACGGTGTTGTTGCTTTATATACAAACTTCATAGTAGCTTTAGCACCAACTTGTAAGTGGTGTGGTAGAATCTAGATCAATGAGTTGTTGCTCTCTATTGATCAGTCTTAATGTTATATTATTAATACCATTGACAGCCACAGAATGAAAAAGCACCACTGGAGGGTTTTCACGAATAATATAGCCATTGGGCGATGTTACAATAAAGTCATAAAGCGAATGCGATGGTTCTTGATCAGTGTACACTTGGCTAATAATATTACACGTTACCGACACATGATGGTCCTCAATGAATTTCACTCCATGATCCGATTCATGTTTCATATTGGGCTCCAACACGCGTGGTTTAAATCCTAGTAATGGACCAATGGAATCGGGGCGTGTTTTAAAGTCAATTTTGAATGTGGAGAAAACACTGCAGCGATGAGTGTTGGTATTTCCTACAAGTTCAAACTTGCGCGTTCCATCGATAAATGACTTTAAACCATATTCATTGATCAACACCACATAAATGTGTTCATAAATGTCATCGATCGTGTATCCACCAGAGTTCAGGGTGAGCACAGAATCATCATAGTAAAACTTGTTGTTCACATTTTCACGTATGTTGTATATTCGATTGTACGTTTCAAGAGAAACAAGTCCCAAACCATAAGGTCCTTCACTCAATTCGATAGGTGGGTAAAAGTCTAGGCTGACTTCAGGTCCACATCCATGCAGTGTAAACGTTTTACTTTCTGCCGACATACTGTTGGCGTTTTTGCTTATGCTGCGACTTATATAAAAAAATAAACACAAACGTCCTCACTGTTGGCTGTTAAACGTTTGCTCACGTTTAATATTATAATATATCTTGATCCTATAACAGCTTAGGCTTTCACGGCCGGCGTTCATAATTAAATACAAGTTTTTCGGGCTTGTAGGCCGTGGTCTGGACCACGGCCTACAAGCCCGAAAAACTTGTATTTAATTATCTTGATCCTGTTTCCAAAATAGGTCACTAGTTCCATGGGCGGAGGCAAATTCCCAAAACTGTCAAAGTACCATACGGTGGATCCCTCTTTGACATAAGCTACATAATGCGTTCCTGGTCCTCGGTGATCATCCAAATTGACAACAGCACATTCCTGTTTCCAGGCTCGTGGGGGTAATTGGTTTCGCATAAAAACACCTCGAAAATGAGAAAGCTTTAGTTGTTTAGCATAGCTTTCCACTTGTTCATGCGTCAGAGCATGTCTTGCTATGACTGAGGTTATTTTTTTTTTTAATATTTCGAAACGGTGAAATCCCAAATCCTTGTTGATAAAAGGCTGGCTTTAAATTGGCATTTCTAGCCCCCATAGCAATCGCTTCCATCGTTTCATTATGTCGCTGACTTTCTTTTAGTTGTTGCTTGCCCTGCTGCGCGGCTTTAATGGTTTTCGCCACAGCACTGGCACCGCCCAAAAGTGAATCCAGTGCAGCCAGACCGGCAAATAAAGCAGGTAAAAATCCCGCTCGTTTGGGGAGGGGAATCACTCGCCCTTGTTTTGAACCCTGTCGCCGACGTTTTGGAATAACATGTCTCTGTGCTGCTCGAAGGGCTTTCCTTATGGTCAATACATTATTTTTTCTTTTTTTTTCTTACGCAAAGGCTTGTCCACGAATGTCATAAGCCCAGGCTTTGCCAAGGACAAGGTCTTATTTTTAGTCTTTTTAGTCTTTCTCACCACATACCTTTGTTTCACCATGATGATAATGACCAACAACATTTCACAAGAAAGTTTAAATCACAACTAACGTCAGATTGTTATTTCATGGCTGTATATTCCAATTCCACATAAAGTGGGAAATCGTTTATGGTTTTTCCCGCTTGCTTTTCATCCCATGTCAACATGAGATGAAAGGATAATTCGTCGCCTGCATTGACCATTTCATGGTTATGAACCAACATACTATGACCATTTATTTTTATTTGTAAATGGTTCTCATCAGGCATGGCATATTTGATGTGAATGGTTCCATCACAGTGAAATCGATAGTGGCTTAAACCTGAAGCAAGCACATAGGTCAGATGCTGATCATGGACTAGCGGTAAATGGTTTCTGTCATTCACAGGTTTTTCATTTGTCAGATACACTAAAAATACAGATGGGATAAATTTGTAAAGCCTTTTCATTTCATAGGTCACGTAGCGCTTGATACAGACATCGTCTTCGTCTTGCAGGTCTTCCACGTGAATAATCCGTTGGTGATTAGCGCTATAGCCATTCACCGTAATCTGAGGCACTTTGTCATAAAACTCATACACTTTGCTATCCACATACTTTTTTGTAGTAACGTCTGTAGACACTTGAGGATGTTTTACATTGGGTTAACCGCTTTCCCTTAAAGTCATAAACTCCCTGTTTAGTGCGTGGCACTACTGACCTATCCACATAGTGTTTATTAGCAGGATCTGTTTATTGTTTAGGATCATGTACGGGGATAGACCTAGCTTTGGCCATCAACGCACGTCCAAAGACATCCATCGTCAACCAGTAGTACGAGTCTACTGTATCTATGACAAGGCTCGGTGTCCTGTTTATAGACAGCCTGCTAGCCTGTCTAAACCTTAGTTGATATGAAGATTATTAAGCAGCAAGAGTCATTCCCCGTGGGGGACATGGTTTCCCATCTCTGTCCCACATCACGTGAACAACGCCATGGTTCACTGTTTCCATCTTCCATTTGCTGCATCATTGTGGGACCTTCCGGCTGTGGAAAGACCAATCTTTTGCTAACACTCATCACAGCGCCCAATGGTCTGCGTTTTCAAAATATTTATATTTTTGCAAAATCTCTCTACCAACCCCTCTACGTGTTTCTGGATCAAGTCATGTCTGGATTACAAAAAGAGCATATGGGTTATTTCACATTTTCCATGTAAGAAAATGTTATTTCACCGGATGAGGTAAAGCCTGATTCACTCATGATTTTCGATGATGTATCCACTGAACCTCAAGGCATTATTCAAAGCTATTTCAGCATGGGTCGACACAAACATATCGATTGTTTTTATCTTGGACAAACGTATTCTAAAATGTCCAAACAGTTGATTCGTGACAATGCCAATGTCATTGTTTTATTTCGCCAAGACGAGAGGAACAGTCGTCACATATATAATGAACATGTGAATCCGGATATGACCTTTCAAATGTTTACTGAATTGTGTGGCAAGTGCTGGAACACTCAACGTCATGCCTGTTTAGTGATTGACAAACAATGTGAACTCAACCAAGGACGGTATCGCTTAGGTTGATCATTTTATTGCTATTTAAGGCCCTCTCTCATTCCCTGTCAAGTCATTTGTCAAGACAACATGGCGTTAGCAGAGAGTCAATTGAAAAAGCATATTATTAGAGCAAAAATACTATTCGCCAAAAGTTTCGTCAATTGAAACGATCACGTGCAAATCATTCTATGTTTATTCAACAACATTTAGCACCTCCGCTAAAAGCCATGTTGAAACCCGCTTTCAAGCCATCTGAAACGCTACCCATCGTTTCACAATCCACGCAGACGCTGCACGAGGACCCTGAGGAAGAGGAAGAGGAAGAGGAACATGAACAGGGAGATTTGACTAGTGTTAGCGAAGTTGAGGATGGCGAGGAACAAGTGTTAACGCCTCAAAAAAAGGCCGCACCCCTTGCAGAGTTTTTGAGAAAAATAAAATCCTTGGCCATGGTCGAAACACCTTGCCCTTCCAGGTCGTCTCCATTTTCACAAGTCTTGACCACCCCTCAAAATAAAGCTCAACTGAAAAACATTTTAATAAAATATTATGGATCAACACTGGAACCCTATTTCGCCGATCTATTTATTGGAAACACAGATACCACGTATGGTGTTCGCTATGAGGATGATAGTTTTAAAATTGGGGATTCTTCCATTAAATTTGCTCGTACTAAAGCTGTCATTAAGAACATCAACTATAAATTGACGCCGGGACTGTTAAAGCTGCTCTTCTCTCGAACACCCTCATTCCATGATTATACGTCAAAGGACCTTGGCAAATATAAATCCATTTTATAGGATACCCATGCCAACAAAAGACAGTATGATCCAGCTCAAGAAGTGAATGCCAATATATTTCAAAAATATAAAACCATCATTGCAAAATTTTTTCCCACCAGTCAAAGTGGTCGTCGTAAAGCATCCGCTTCGGAAGTGACATTTAAACTATTAAAACCCCTTGTGGATGTTACCTACTGGCACAATCCCTATAAGCTCATCCAGCGGCTACAGTTGTTGCATGCTTCACGTCAAGCCGGCCATACCGGTCACGATTGGGAAATTCAAGAAATTGAACAAGAACTTCGAAATGCCAAAATTATTGTTTAAGCCCTCACCCATTAAAATGGGTATTGCTCACGAGTTGCATCGCCCAGCTAGGCGTCACTATCCGCGACTCAAGGTGATTTCACGAGGTGTGGATGAACTTTGGCAGGCTGACTTGGTTGAAATGATATCCTATAATGGCGTTAACGACGGCGTATGCTATATGTTGACTGTCATTGATGTCTATTCCAAAATGACCTTTGTTGAACCTGTGCGTCGCAAGTCTGGCCCACTAGTCACCAAGGCCTTTCAACATATTATTCAACACTCCAAACGCCAACCTCAATTGCTACAAACCGATCAGGGAATATAATTTTTCAACAAGGATTTCTCCAGTTTCCTCAAATCTAAGGATATTCACCATTACACCACGTACAGCAATCTCAAAGCCAGCGTGGTCGAGCGCTTTAACCGAACATTGAAAACCCATATGTGGAAAGCGTTTACCGCTCAGGGCAGTTAACGCTGGTTGGACATGTTACCTGAGCTAGTGTCATGTTACAATAGATAGATAGATAGATAGATAGATTTATTTTGTCTGGCAAGATTAGGGCCATTGGGCCCTCTCTTCCATCTAACCAGATTTTACAATTAATACATTATTACATTATTTGCAAAACTTAACAATGGTACTTAAATCTAACAGGAATACATTTCAGATTTGATCACAATACATATAATGGCAGGTAAGCATG
Source organism: Meconema thalassinum (assembly GCA_946902985.2). Classification (NCBI taxonomy): domain Eukaryota; kingdom Metazoa; phylum Arthropoda; class Insecta; order Orthoptera; family Tettigoniidae; genus Meconema; species Meconema thalassinum. The sequence goes on from OX336389.2 coordinate 186,782,552, forward strand.
GCGTAGGAAAAATTATTGTAATTAGTTAATTATAGCTAAAGTAAGGAAATAATAGGGAAACACAAACACTAATAAAACAGAACCTGATGATGATGTGATGATGTTGATGATGATGATAAGCATCATGGATGAGTTATTACTATAGCCTAATATTGATTTTGCAATGCGCATTTAAAAGGATGTAAGAAAACATTTAGGTAACTAAACAGAAAATAAATAAAACGTAAATTAGAAACACGAATATAACTCAGCATAAGGATTCAAATATTTGGCGTGTTGAGTTCAGGTTTCATTTCTTTTGTGATATGTACAGCTGGCATTGCTGCCTGAAGCTAGACGGGGTTGCTCCTCTGACAGAGCGCGGCAGGTTGTTCCACAGTCGTGCAGTAGAAACTACGAAGGAGTTAGTGTAGCGTACCGTACGGTGTATTGGTATGAGCATGAGTGAATCATTTTTTGACCGTGTACCAAGACTATGTTCTTGTGAGAGGCAGTGAAACTGAGAATGCAGGTAAGCTGGAGAGGAACTTAAGAGTATTTGTCGGAAAAGACATAAAGAATGAAGATCGCGGCGTTGATTTAGTCGCAACCAGCTGAGTTGTTCGTACGCAGGGGTGACGTGGTCGTAATACCGTAAGTTGCATATGTAGCGTACACAGGCATTTTGTGCTAGTTGGAGTTTGTTTTTAAGAGTAGCAGACAGGTCATTGTATACCACATCGCAATAGTCAAAATGAGGCAGTACTAGGGAGGAAACAAGTCGTTCTTTTAACACGCGAGAGAAAATATTCCCAAATCGTCTCAATGAATTCAGTGCGGAAAATACTTTTCTAGAGACGTTGACACCAAACATAGAACGATTGAGACCATGCCATGTCTCGTGACCAAAAATATTCAGCGACTGGATAAACTGTTTAACCCCATAAAAACAGCCGATCCTAAACGTCACCGACTGAAAATTGGGGATTGTTTTCGTGTGAGCCTTCAATAAGGGCTACACACCTCAGTGTGGTACTGAACTATTTCGAAATCGTCAAGTCAATTTGGACAGTCCAGTCACCTATTTACTCCAAGACCTCAACCATCAACCCATAAAAGGTACATTTTATCTCCATGAACTTCAGAAAACAGCATTTTCTAAGCATTATCTTGTGGTAAAAGTGTTGAAACAAAAAGGAAATAAACTATATGTCAAATGGTTAGGATTTAACTCTACGTTTAATTCTTGGATCAATAAATTACATGTTGTGTGAACCTGTGCACTTTTTTATTTTTAAATTTATTTATTTATTTATTGAATCATGATGTACGAAAGCTCTGTGTACGGCGCTCCACGCTTCATGCATGTCCATACATGTTTCTCTTTCTCTCTCCACACCCTCGTCTCACTCCTTCACTCCATAATGACATACAACTCGTTCAGCTATTGGCTGTCATGGGTTCCCCCACTCCTGCCCTCACCTCTTCTCGGGCTCTCTGGCCCCGCCCCCTCACCACTCTGCAGTGGGTCACGTGATTTCCTGTTTTCTCTCTTTGTGTTCCCCCTTTTCCCTCTCTCTCCCCCTTTCCTCACTGCGAGACCCCTGCCTGCTGCTACTGCTCAGCTCGCCTGGCTAGCCGTTATCACCTTTTTACAGAGTTGCCACATGGTTCCAACTGCTATCATATGACAGCAGTGTTGTCAGCTTGACTGACATTCCATTCTGTTAGCCGACTAGCCAGGCACCAAGCGGTTCTCTCGAGCAGATATTCTGTTTTCCCATTCTGGTTGCCAGTCAGACATAGAAATAAAACAAGTTCTGTTGTTGTCGACTATTTTTATTCGTCTCATAGCATTATGAATTTTGTCTGGTTACTGATCAGTGTTTACTAACCTATTTTAAAGATCGCCATGAGGGATTTTCGAAAATATTCGCCTTCATTCATCTGTCATAGGAAAAAAATATCGAAAAGAGACCCTTCGTTTTGCCATACATCGCCCCGTCGAAATAGCCATTTCCAGTATCCACCATGGCCCATCATAGCCTCGTTGTAACATACGTCAAGCGCTACCGGCTCTCTGTCTACAAACACGCTTTTAAAAAAATAAAAGTATGCATGGTTTTTTTTGTCCTAGAGACTTGACATTTATTTTCGTGGTAGAGTGGATAGGGACCTTTCATTTATGTCAAACAAACTTATTTGTCAACCTGCTAGTTTCCAAAATAGTGAAAATTCAAAATTTACGTGTTTTCAAAAAAATCTAAAAATATAAAAAGTATTATTATAAAAATTAAAGGTCATAGAGACCATTCGTTTCAACTATGGCATAACATTCTATCATGTTTGGTTTTCAAACTATCGCCTACTTTCGAAAACAACATTTATCAAAAAAATTGAAAAATATAACGAGTGGTATATAGGAAAGAGGACGTCAGCTCGAGTCCAACGACACCTCATTTGTTAAAATCCGACCATCCGTTCGCCAATGATCACCAATGTTCGCGAGAAAGTAGGCTATCATTTTTTTTCCTCCTACACCCTTGAAACTTGCTGTCCGCCTAGAGGGCATACCCACCTTTCATTCACGTCAAACAAACTTTTTTCCAATTCACCGTTTCCAAAATAGCGCCAATCCAAAAAACAAACATTTTCAATTTTTTTTTTAATACCAACACACATGCTTAGCCAAGAGAACGTCATCCCAACGCCAACAATACCTCGTTCGTTAAAATCCGACCACGCGTTCGGGAGATATCGGCAAAGTTCTTAGGAAAGTAGGCTGTGAGTCAGAACGCCCCATCTAACACTACTGCATAGTTTTAGTCCTAGAGGCTTGAAATTTATTTTGCGGGTAGAAGGGGTCAGGTCCATTCATTTATGTCAAACATTTTTTTTTTAAACTCTTTAGTTTCCAAAATATAAGAATTTCAAAATTACACTTTTTTCAAAAAAACATAAAAAATTAAAACGTTTTATTATAAAAAATAAAGGACATAAAGATCGTTCGTTTAAGCTATTGCACAACGTTCTATCATGTTTGCTTTTTTAACTATCGTCTATTATCAAAAATAAAAAATTTCAAAAAAAATTAAAAATATAAGAAGTGGTCCATAGCAAAGCCCCCGTCAGCTCGAGTCCAACGACATCTCATTCGTAAATCTCCGACCACGGGTTCGGGAGTTATCGGCTCGCATTGGGAGTAGTGGGGGGGGGGGGCAGAATCGGCACCATCCCCCTACTGGAGAGGTTGAATATTGGAGCAATATCATTGCGTTTAGGAATTTTTGACCGAAAAGATGGGACTGTTAGAAAGAATATTTGGACACGAGGACAGGACACCATATTAGTGGCAGACGTTGAAATGGATCCTTTCCATACCACTGCGGCCCACGACCAGATCGTGATAAATCATTTAAGGGTCACCAATTTCAGATCTAGGTATGTCATTCCTAGGGAAGTATAGAGGAGCGTATAGAAGAGCGTTTATTATTCGCAGCGGGACTGGAAAAGTCTAATCCTTTCTACAACAAAGCAAAGTTCTCTTTTTTGCATCGTCCTTCGGGTACCCAAAGTCACAATGGTAGAGTGTCTATGTCGTGTTGGTGGGGGCGGGATTTCTTGTAGTAGACTGAGGACAGTCCATCGCATTCACGGATAATCGAGAAGTATAATCGACTTCCTGCCCACTCGACTTCCACTTGCTGGGAGGAAGATGGACTAGAAATTGAATCGTGGCTTATTTCAACATTTAACTGCTAAATTTTCCGAGGCAGATGTCAGTAAGTTTTTGTCTGGTTTATGTCATAAAATATGTATTTGTTGAAAATGATTTTTTTCATTCTTCCTATTTTCAGCCGTAATACCAGAACACATTTTGATAAACTCGTGGCATAGCAAATTCGTGAATCTGGTGCTATTTACTGAACGACACAAAAGAGACAGAAACAACCCCGAAAGTGGTTAGCCGTGGTTTCCCACTTCTACTCCAGGAAAATGCCGGGATGGTACCTAAATTAGGGGCACTGCTGCTTCCTGCCCAAATCCTTCCTCAATTTCAAGCATCACAGTCACACAGGTTACCAGACAAATTCTACATACCCAAGTCCACGGGGCTACATGACAGCGAACGCAGGGCCCTTGAAGAAATAAGCAACTCTTTTTCCCCAAGTACTCATATCATATAGGCGTGTGGAAAGGACCACCATCAATGCACAAAATTGACACAGTAGACTTTGATCTCAGCCTTAGACAGGAAGGTTGTTGTAGCGAGATATCAGATTCCCTATGCAATTACTTCTCTGAGGTAGACCCTGACCTTCGAACCCATTACACATTGGCTCTGAAATCCGGCATTAATCCACGTTCACTGCACAGGGAAACCACTTTGATAAAATAATAATAATAATTATTATTATTATTATTATTAGTAGTAGTAGTATTATTATGATTATTACTGTCTCAACACCATCATCATAGTTACCTCTGAGTATATAGTCTTGAACTGGGTGGAACACAAAGGTGTAAGCTGAATTCCTTCAAATCGATCCTCCAGTTATGGTAAAGAATTTCTCTACCCCTCTACCTTTCCCCTTAACCGTACCCCTCCCCCACGGTCTCCACCCCCTGCTCACCCTATCTGTCTTTTTCTTTGAGCAATGTTCCAACATTAGCATAACTACATTTTCACTTCGTCTTCCGAGAGTAGGCTACGCAAAAGAATTGCATTTTTAAAAAGGTACGACTTCTTCTTTATCTTGTTGCCGCTAGCGATATCCCCCGCGCATGCGCAGACATCTTTCTCTGGTCACACCGCGGCCATGGCATTAGGCTACACAGTTAGTGGCAGCACTACCTAGGTACATATCAGATGGAATATTTTTCTGGAAATGTTGCCTTTCTTGTTGAGTTAGTGGTGTGTTCCATGGGAACTGGTAAATTAATTACGTCCTGTTTTAAAGGACATTTCCCTCAAAACGAGAAGGCCTTTAGTGGTGGTTCCCAGGGTTTTTTATTCTCAGTTATCTTGCTTGTTCTTGTTTTGCAGATAAACACAGAGCCCCTGGGAGCAGTAGCATTACAAAGGGAGTCTAGAGACGTATAATGCAAGATTATGAATAGGACCACCAGTGCCCCTTGCAAATGACGTTTCAGAAAAATACAATGAGGATTTGTTTTAAATGAAATCTTGTTATACATCGAATATGTTAATTACGGAAGTACATCTATTTAAAACCAGTACCTTAATTCAGACAGCCTCCATGGCTTAGGCGGCAGCACGCCGGTCTCTCGCCGCTGGGCCCGTGGTTCAAATCCCGGTCACTCCATGTGAGATGAGTGCTGGACAAACCGGAGGCAGACGGGCTTTTCTCCGGGTACTCCGGTTTTCCCCGTCAGAATTTCATTCCAGCAACACCCTCCACTATCATTTCATTTCATCTGTCATTCATTTAATCATTGCCCCAGGGGAGTGCGACAGGCTTCGGCAGCCGGCACAGTTCATATCCTCGCCGCTAGATGGGGGCTTCATTCATTCCATTCCCTGACCCGGTCGGTGGACTCGAAACAGGCTGTGGATTTTCATTTTTTCACCTTCATTCATCCTGCCACCTTGTTGCGTAGTGGCTAGCATTCCTGGCTGTCACCACAAAGGCCTGGGTTCAATTCCCAGCTCTGTCAAGAAATTTAATTCTGGTCTGAGGGCAGGAACGGTGTACACTCTTTTACGCTGGTGAGTTACACTTTTATGAACGTTCACTCGATTCGATGTTTGAAGTACTTTTTCCCTGAGGAAATTGAAATGGGAAGTTTATGAGGAAGTGCACTGCATTTCGGAAAATGGTAGTCACTGTAGAGCAGATATCGTTGCCATTGACAGGAAGAATGGAAGGGGTTTGGTCCTGGACCCCACGGTACGAATGGAAGTGGACATTCCGCAAGCCGTACGAGTCAACGAGGAAAAAGAGACTATTTACCGACCATGCATATCTCACTTGAGTGAAAGATATAACTTACCTAAAAATGCATGGAAAGTGAATGGCCTTCTATTCGGAGCTCGTGGAACATCTTACAAGTTCGTCGTGGATATCCTCAAGAAACTACACGAGTTGCATAAGAATCAACTTTATCGACAGTCAATTCAGTTGCCTCAACACTTCGTATACAGTAGTATGGTTAAAGCCTGCTCCATGTGTTGAGTAGGTAGCTGCTCGTCCGTTACCGGAAATTAACTCCTCCTACATGTGGTTCCATAGGTTTTACCCATAGTCCGCCTCGTATCGCAGTGGCTAGAATTTTTGACATTGACTCCTGAGGTCCAGGTTCGATTGCCGGCTACTTCAAGAGGTTTTAATTCCTATCTGAGGAGAGGAGCTTGGTACATTGAACCTCTTGAGGTGAAGCAAATAGGAGGTTGGTTTGATTTCGACCTCAGCCGTCCTGAAAGTTCGTTATCCATGGTTTACCATTTCTACTCCAGACAGTGGACGAGATGGTTGGTAACTTAAGGCCATGTCGCTTCCACCAAAATCTGGACGTGTGTTTCTCAGGACACTGTACCACACAGTTGTAAATGAAATGAACGAAACGTAGAATCAATATTAATTTCATCGCATACAGAAAATCACTACTTCGGGTATGTTAAGCAATTGCATTACATTAAGAATCATGTGAACAACTATAAAAAGGAAATTTCAATATCAGTCAGTGCTAGTAAAAATATATTACTGTGTGTAAATTTCACTGTAACCTATCTCTACGAGTATGAAATCATTGATTTTAGTCATGGGACAAACAGGATTATTCACACGGTAGCTATCTCGTCTTTGTTCAGCAGTAATTCCACCTGCGATCCCTCAACTAAACGCATTAAGCTAGTTCCGGTTCGCTTGCACTGTGAAACATCCTACGTTACGCTTGGATAGATTTCTCGCCTGTTAAGTTTCTGGCTGAAATTTCACCTTCAATGTACTTTGAGTTCACTACATGAGATAGATCCATATTTCGAACTAAGTAAACGTGTAAAGGCCCATGCTATGTGCGTTTCTGCGATGCTTACTAGTAGTAGTCGTCAGCACATCAATGAGGGGCGTTCAAAATAGAACATTGAAAATGAAAATCCACAGCCTGCTTCCAGTCTCCGACCGGGTCAGGAATGGAATGAATGAAGCCCCCATCTAGCGGCGAGGATATATTCTGTGCCGGCTGCCGAGGCCTGACGCACTCCTCTGGGGCAATGATTAAATGAATGACAGATGAAATGAAATGATAGTGGAGAGTGTTGCTGGAATGAAATTTTGACAGGGAAAACCGGAGTACCCGGAGAAAAACCTGTCTGCCTCCGTTTTGTCCAGCACAGATCTCACATGGAGTGACCGGGATTTGAACCACGGACCCAGCGGTGAGAGGCCGGCATGCTGCCGCCTAAGCCACGGAGGCTTCACTCAAAATAGAACATTCCTTATTTTAATTCACAGGGAAAATAAATACACACACTGTCATATCAAAAGATGAGCCCCTGGCAATTTTCCCACTTACTTATGGTGTTTGAAATCATTTTTCAGTGTTGCCTTAGTAATCGAAATTTGATGATTTTCAGTCGGTCAACACGATTGTACTCAATTGTGTTGGGCTATTCCCTAACCCTGAAAGAAATTACATTACATTAATGTATTTATACATTTTGAACTCTCCTGCCTGTTAAAGCGATTTTCCTTGTGATACACTAATAGCTTTTGTTTCACCACAAATGTCTTAACCAACACCATTATAACGACAAGTTATGTGCTAGAACATATAACTTTCAATAACGGTGAATAAGACTCCTCCCACGAGATGGCTTCTTTCTGTAACGAACCAAAATAATTAATTTTAGGAAAGTCAAATAGACGGATTCTATAATCTACGAAAATTTTACTACAGAATGTAATGCCATTAGATATTGATTTTTATCATAGTCCATCATACGAATCATCTTTTCAATCACATGAATGTGATACGAGAAATAATATAAAAAAGAAAGGTTATACAATTTCGAACAAATTCATCTTCAGTTTTTGAAAACAGTTATACATCATTAGATGTCTTTACACGAGGAACTGAATAAAAATTCGTTGTGCCAAGCTTCATTGAACTCGGGGGTTTTGATCGACAGAAAATATATTTTGTATATTTGAAAATCACTTGGCCACCATGATCTAATTGTGTTTGTCAGTATTTACAAAGTCACACATTTGTTCATACTTATCCCTCTAACACCATACAAAATTTCAGTTTGATTTTTTGAGTAGTTTCGGATATATTACGAACTGGTGAAACATATGGCACAGACGCCATGTTGGATAGTTTTATTTGTATACTACCGGGTGAGTTAGCCGTGGTGGTTACGGCGTGACTGATGGCAGTCGCTCACATCCGGGAGGCAAGGAGGTTCGAATCCCCCCGCCGGCAACCTTGAAGATGGTCTTCTGTGGTTTCCCATCTTCCTTCCAGGCAAATGCCGGGGTTGGTCCCTAACTATAGGCCACAGCCGCTACCTTCCAACTCCTCGTCCTTACATTCCAACTTCCCTCCTTCCCTCCCCAACGGTACTTGTAGCTCACCCATTGGGTGTCCGTCTCGAAGCAGCTACAAAACTGGCGAGCCGAACATGTCCTCGGACACTCCCGGCACTAAAAGCCATACGCTAAAAAAAATAAAAAGAATTGTATACTATCAAATTGTATGCCAACAGGTAGATATTACAATCGTGGTGCATTATACAAACCTACCTTTCTATCGCTTGTTAAGTACACGAGATATATGAACTTTATTATAAATAATTAGCACAGCCGCCATTTATAAGTTCTCATAGGAATTGAATTAAGTTAGACGCCAATATATTGAGCCTTTTGTGCAGTGTTACTGTGCTTAATTTCACGGCACTCAGATAATTGTATCGTTAGAAAAACCCATATAAATATTTTAATTTTGCTCAACCACCATGTTGGATTTGTATTAATCCTGTTATAGAAAACCTACAGATGAACTTATGCTAATGGCCTCTATCGGCATGAAAAATTTCCGTTTGATTGCTGTAATAGATTCGCAGATATTGAGAACCATCTAAATATTTCGGATGATCGCCATGATGGATTGTTCTGTATGTAGGCCACAGAGTTATGTACCATTAGATGAAGATTATTGCGAACGGTTATTCACTAACTTCGATCGCATGGTTAGGACAAAAAATAATAACTTAATTTTCATATTATTTTTGCAGTCATTCTTTTTTCATAGGAATAATTGAAATGAATTAAATGCAAGTGGATTATATCTTGTATAGGCATGTAGCTTGGTTCATTAAATCTCAAGAAAATGCTATTTAAATATTTTAACTTCGCTTGGCCACCATGTAATTTTTGTACTTAACATGTTTTTAATCATCACATGGCTGAACTTACCTGAGTATTGTCTATCACCATACACAATTCCAGGATGATGTTGGTAATAATTTTGGAGATATAGTATGTTGGCAAAATATTTGTATTGGTAAAATGTATTTAAATTTGAATGACTCGTTAGGGTCAGGACAAAATAGTACTATATCCTTACCAAGTTTCATTGAATTCGCACCCGCCGTTTAGAAAGTATTAGAGGGACCCACATACACACACACAGACTATGTGCACACACACTTACGCGCGAACTAAAGCCTATCTCATCAGCTATTTTTTTCATGTGATGAAAATAGGCTAAAAATATATCAAATATATCATTTATGACATAACATAGCATAAAGATAAAATCTACACGTAAATTTAAAAATTATCAATAACTTGGAAATTATGAATCATAAATTTATGGGCTATAATTCCCAAAAGAGCTAATAAATTCCCATTCAACGTGAAAAGTAATTTTAATCCCAAAACTATATCTACAAATGATGCGGGTAAAAATAAATCATAAACACCGACAAATTTCAGTCTACTCTAAAATATTTTTTTTCCCCAACATTGAAAAACCAATATTTCCAAGACTAAAAATCTTAAAATAAGAAGGCGAAGCTCTAATCATCTTATACATTAAGTTAATTGGGGATGTTTACCTTCTGTATGTATGTATACCCCTTAGAGCCTCCGTGGCTTAGGCGGCAGCACGCCGGCCTCTTAACGCTAGGACCATGGTTAAAATCCCGGTCACTCCATGTGAGATTTGTGCTGGACAAAGCGGAGGCAGACAAGTTTTTCTCCGGGTACTCCGGTTTTCCCTGTCACAATTCCATTCCAGTAACACTCTCCACTATCATTTCATTTCATCTGTCATTCATTTAATCATTGCCCCAGGGGACTGCGACAGGCTTCGGCAGCCGGCATAGTTCATACCCTCGCCTATAGATGGGGCTTCATTCATTCAATTCCCTGACCCGGACGTTCGACTGGAAGCAGGCTGTGGATTTGCATGTATGTATACCCCTTATCATTCCCGTTCTCCAACGGGGGTGGGGATGAGATGCGACGAAACTCTTTGTGACAGATGGTTTTTATGGCCGGAAGTCCTTCCTGACACCTATCTCATGAGAGGAGTTGATGAGAGCTGAAATGAATGAAGGTGAATGAAACTAGACAAGGATGTGGAAGGAAGTGCTCGTGGCATGTCAGAAAGTACCGTTCCAGCATTTGCCTGGAGTTGAAAATGGAAAACCACGGAAAATCATTTCAAGGACGGTGGACGGTGGGGCTGGAACTCACGTCTACCAAGTCCGCAGAGAATCTGGCCCCATGGCCTAGTGCTGCGCTTTAGCGAGCGTAGCTACTGCTGTCGGTAAAATGTTCTACCTTCTACAAAAACTGAAATATCAAGACAAGTTATTTTACAATGACGATGTTATGCACGGTGCGCAATATCAAATGAGCCCCAACTTATTTGATCATGTCATCTGTGTATTAAAATAATTGCGAAAAATCATGTCACCAACATCATAATTCACATTTTATTAAACTGAATATCTGACTAGTAATAAAATTGTGCTACGGTAACGCTTTTTGACTTGAGACACAACTCACGTCTAACATTATCATCCATGCCCCAACTTATTTGATGCCGCCATCTGTGAATAAAAATAATCAAATATTTCGAAAATTTCGTTCTTCTAGTGCTAAAAATTTAGAAGAGAATGTTCCCTTCAATTAACATTCCAGGTATTGGGAGGTCCGGGTTCCCTTAAGAGAAGTACCGTACATATCTTTAGGAATATCCTACCCTGCTCTGCAATATCTGAGAGCTAGCTATATGTGCAGTAATTTGATGCGCATTATTAAAGCTAGGGGAATGTATGAACTACAAGTACAGTACTTTTCTCTAATTCAGAGTTTAACACTGCATGCCACAACTTTCGATAGAGAACCCATGTCGTACTTTGTCCACTGCACCGAGAATGTAGAACAAGACAGGTAACGTGTTCGTCTGACAGGTTGTCAGCAATTTTGAGCGATTACTTGAGTTGCAGGGAGGTGGTCTTAACTCCGGTAACTGCGGCAAGAAAGTTTCTGACGCAGACATGATGTGCTCCTATAAACATGTGTAAATACACACTTCGAACAGCTGAACTGAGTTTAAAGTCTTTTATCAACTTTATGTTTGCTGAAGGGACTTAAGGAATAATATTTATAATGCTATATATAAGAAACTAGCAACCCTCCCCGGCTTCGCCCGGGAACAGTTACGAATGCATTACGTGATAAGCACTTTTTATTTCGATGCCAATGAACTACGACTTATATCCGTTTTACATCTCGGCATGATGGGTTAAAATCACTGACTGGACTATTAATTGTATTATCATGGAGATGCATGTGCAATGAATTCTTGTCAGACGTAATTTATGAATGGCGAGGTGCATGAAACACAAATCCCCCTTCCGTCCAATCTTAAAATGACTGTGTATTTTCCGGAACGAAAAGTTCACAGGCGAAATGAAGAAAAGCTGAGATGCACTTCCAGGGAAACTCCAACACAACAACTCTTCTCTGATGTCTTAACACGCCTCGACAATTTACTGCTGGGTGTAACTGCGGCAATAGGCTCGCCCGCTAGCTAGGCTGTAACCGGGGTGAGAGGCTCGCCTCTAGCTAACTTACCTCATAAACTGTCGCCTCAGTAATTGAATGGAGATTGTTGGAAGAAATGAAAACGTAAAAACACTTAGAGTGGGAGATGTATTGGAGATTGAGATATGCTCTCCCGGACTTTTTCTTGTAGAATTTGTCATGCTGAACAACTCTTACACTCATAGCATATTGATATTTTTAACGGTTTGTCCAGCGTAAGCTTAAGCTCAGGAAGAGTGTGGGAAGGGGAGGAAATGCCAACATATTAGAAGGAAGGGTTGATTATCAAAATTCCCCCCAAAAAAGGGAGACACCACAGTCTGTAAAAACTGGAGAGGAATAACACTTTTGAGTATACCAAGTAAAATTGTATCGAGAATAATCTTGAACAGAGTGAAGGATGCAATAGAATGGCGGATCAGAAAAGAACAGGCAGGGTTCCGCAGACATCGAAGCTGCGTAGATATTATAAACACCTTAAGAATAATTCTTGTGCAAAGCAGCGAATGGCAAGCCACATTGTATTCAACATTTACAGATTTTGAAAGAGCATTTGACTTGGTACATATAACGCTGATGTGGGGGACTCTGATGAATTATGGTATACCCCGTAAGATAGTGAATCTCATGCAGGAAATGTATAAAGGCTATAGATGTAGAATAGTGCATGAAGGAAAGTTAACAGACTATGTGGTGGTCACAAGTGGAGTTCGTCAAGGATGTATGCACTCACCAACAATTTTCTTAGTGGTGCTTGATAATGTGATGAGGAGAATGCTGGGTGGAAGGAAGAGAGGAATGCAACGGGGAATGGGTGAGAGACTAGAAGATTTGGAGTTTGGAGATTATATTCGTTTAATGTCTTCAAGAATTAGTGATATGAAGAACAAGTTTCAAGGGTTAAAAGAGGAGGCAGAAGTTGCATGACTGAATATAAATGTTGCTAAGACCAAGGAAATGAGAATCAACTCGAAGATCGACGAGAAACTAGTTGTGGCTGGAAAGGAGCTTGAAGAGGTTGACTCGTTTATATACTTGGGATGTGTAGTCACAAGAGGAGGAGGAGGAGCACAGAAAGAAGTGAAAAAAAGAATTAGAAAAGCAAATGGAGCTTTTATGCAGTTATATGCAGTATGGAGAAATAGGAACATTTCTAGGAAGACAAAAATTAAAATCTGTAATACTAATGTGAGAGCCTCCTTGGCTTAGGCGGCAGCACGCCAGCCTCAAACCGCTGGGTCCGTGGTTCAAATCCCGTTCACTCCATGTGAGATTTGTGCTGGACAAAGTGGAGGCAGGCAGGTTTTTCTCCGGGTACTCCGGTTTTCCCTGTCACAAATTTCATTCAGCAACACTCTCCACTGTCATTTCATTTCATCTGGCATTCATTTAATCATTTCCCCAGAGGAGTGCGACAGGCTTCGGCAGCCAGCACAGTTCATATCCTCGCCGCTAGATGGGGGCTTCATTCATTCCATTTCTGATTCGGTCGGCCGACCGGAAGCAGGCTGTGGATTTTAAATACTAATGTTAAATCCATTCTCCTCTATGTATGTGATACGTGGGATGTTACTGAAAGTATCACTAACTCTTTACAGAATTTTATAAAACGTTGTCTGCGTCGCATCTTAAACGTCAGATGGCCTGAAAATATATCCAATGAAGTGCTTTGGGAAACAACAAATCAACACCAAGTAGAGGTTGAAATTAAGAAAATGAAATGGAAGTGGATAGGACATACCTGGAGGAAGCCAGCAGGATCCGTAGAACGGACAGCACTAGAAAGTAACCCACATGGGGCACGGAAAAGAGGTCATCCTAGAAAGGCCTGGAGGAGGACTGCCGAAGAAGAGGCACTAGAAGCGGGGAAAAGTTGAAAAGAATTAAAGCACTGGCAAGCCGAAGACCACGATGGAGACGTTTCACGGATGCCTTATGTTCCGGACGGAACAAGAGGAACTAAGTCAAGTAAGTCAAGTTTCATGCTAAACAATTCTTAAACTCGTAATATACTGATATGTTTAACGGTTTGTCCAGCGCGCGCTTAAAAAGCGCACAGATGCCAGTTTATTTTTTCGACTTTTTCACTTAAATCGTTACTCCTCGGCTTCCTTTGATCATAAATACATTATTTTAAACATAAACCTTTACAGATTGGTGTAAACTGCATCAACATCTATCCAGTGGTTCTCGAGATTACCTGTGACATCCAAGAATCGGGGCTTTGTTTTATACTAAGTAGAGATTAACATTTTGCCCAAAAAATAGCCAGCAATTATTTCAATTATTCCATGGATTCTATTAACGAAGCAGCACTTGTCAAAATTTTCGTCGTAACGGAGTAAATTTTGGAAGCATATTCCTTGAGTATTCCACGTTTGCTGCAGTGGACTTCAGGAAAGAAAGTCACTGACATGAGCAGTTTCTCCTTGGTGTGAGTGGTGAGACAGTGAAACAAAACGTTCTGCAAAGAGGGCACTTACATTTCGCTAATGTCACACATTCTGCAATTGAGTCACAAGCTTATATGATAGGGTTTATTTTAAAGGACATTATACAGAACTGATTATATATGTGAGGTAAAAGGTAAAATCCCGTGGCACTAAATGCCCACGAAGGTCCTTGGCATAGCAAGCGACCGCTGCCCAGCCATTTGGTCTGCAGATGCGTGGTCAGTGCGTCGGATCCCTTCGGCCGTTGATCTTGGTTTTCCTGACTGGAGCTCTGTCTCACTGCCAAACAGCTATTAAATTGCCCTCACGAGACTGAGTTCATTCCGTCCCAGCTCTCACGTCAGTTAATAAAAACACTGATAGAGCTGGTAATCGAATCCTTGGCCTCCTGGTGAGAGGTCAGCACCACAGGGCAGGCCAGTATCTCCGAGAAAATGAAATGAAATAAAGTTCTTGTTTAAATGATTGAATCATCGTATTTATAAGATTTTGAGTTTTGGTGATCCCCATCATTGAAGTAAACCTTCTTGTGAGTTGAATACCGCCGCTGAGGAGTACAAAGAGATCAAGCTCATTACTTTCACAGTTCCAATTTTACACATTTAACATATACTTCTCGTGTACCCAGCTGTGATATTGCTAGATAATACTCGTTCTTTTTGTAGTTGTTGTTAATTCATTTTACGGGTTCGGAACATCTCGGTCATCAGCCACGTGTACTTAATTGTGTGATGAACTTGCTTGATAACCTGTGATTACTGTAGTGATGTGTCCGTAACTGTATTAGGGTCAGGGATGAGGTAGGCGCCCCTGGACTTGATTAAGGTACTATCAAGGCATTTTCCTGGTGGAAGTGTGGAGAAATCTGGGGAAAACCACACTCTGGATAGCCGCTGTCAGTGATGGAATTTGAATCTGCAATCTCCACACTGGCTGCAGCTGACCTCACAGCCTTAGTGCACGAATTAACGAGCAATGAACCAGTCAGCCGACTAATTCATTTGCGCGGTCAACGTGATTTTTTGCCTACTTTCGATTTTTGCAAAAAATTAAAGTAGACTTATGAGATCAACACAGGGCGAAAAATTGGGTGTCTGTCTGTGTGTGTGTGAGTCTGTGTGTCTGTGTGTGTGTGTGTACTCGGAATGTGGTCCCCCCCCCCCCTATCAATTTGAACACGGTGGAACCGAATTGAACGAAATCTGGTACAGAGGTAACACTAGCAAAGGGCACCTCAGTGTCATGTTTTATATCACCGCCATCTTGACGAAAACTTAATGGCGGCCACCCAAATGTTAACATCTTAAATCAAATTACGACCAACCTAACCATCTGATCTCTACAAATTTTTTCAACATTATACCATTATGTACGAAGAATTTTCTGACCGAATTACAAGGTCATCAGCCCAATAATTTGCGGATGGCGGCCATGTATGTGTGCAAATAGATTCCCCCTATCTATTCAAACACGGTCAAACCGAATTGAACGAAATTTGGTACAGAGGTAGCACTAGAAAAGGGCACCTCAGTGTCATGTTTTATATCGCCGCCATCTTGATGGAAACGTAATGATGGCCACCCAAATGTTAAAAGCTTATATCAAATTACGACCAACCTCATCATCTGATCTCTACAATTTTTTTCAATATTATACCTATATGTACGAAGAATCTTATGACAGAACTACAAGGTCATCAGCCCAACAATTTGCGGATGGCGGCCATGTATGTGTGCAAATCGATTTCCCCTATCTATTCAAACACAGTGAAACCGAATTGAACGAAATTTGGTACAAAGGTAGCACAAGCA
Source organism: Meconema thalassinum (assembly GCA_946902985.2). NCBI lineage: Eukaryota > Metazoa > Arthropoda > Insecta > Orthoptera > Tettigoniidae > Meconema > Meconema thalassinum. The sequence goes on from OX336389.2 coordinate 186,798,881, forward strand.
AACGGCACCTCAGGGTCATGTTTTATATTGCCGCCATCTTGATGGAAACGTAATGATGGCCACCCAAATGTTAAAAGCTTATATCAAATTACGACCAACCTCATCATCTGATCTCTACAATTTTTATCAATATTATACCTTTATGTACGAAGAATCTTATGACAGAACTACAAGGTCATCAGCCCAACAATTTGCGGATGGTGGCCATGTATGTGTGCAAATCGATTCCCCCTATCTATTCAAACACAATAAAACCGAATTGAACGAAATTTGGTACAAAGGTAGCACAAGCAAACGGCACCTCAGGGTCATGTTTTATATTGCCGCCATCTTGACTGAAACGGAATGGCGGCCACCCAATTTGTTAAAAGCTGAAATCAAATTACGACCAAACTAATTATTTGATCTCTACCAAATTTTGCAACAACATACCTTTTTGTGGGCAGAATCTTTTGACTGAACTACAAGGTCATCAGCCCAATAGTTTGCAGATAGTGGCCATGTATGTGTGCAAATCGATTCACCATATCATTCAAACATGTTGAAACTGAATTGAATGAAATTTTGTACAGTGGTAGCACTAGCAAAGAGCACCTCATATTCATGTTTAATATCCGTATACTACGTTGTATTTCAACAAGCTACAACAACCAACATGCAATTATACTCCTTGAAAAGGACAAAGAGTTATAACAATACCCATGCATTTAGGAGAAAGTAGGCTATATGTTCTTTACTGAACATCTTGTTTACACTAGTACTTCTCAGACTCGGTGGATGGAGTTTAGTAATTCCATGTCTTACGTCTGATTAGGCGCAGCGAGAACTGGCATATCTCAGTGGTCTTTACTAGCAGGTATCTCAATCGAGATACCCAGCAGCTTATATAGATATCCTCCCACATTTCAACCCGCCGACTCAATCAACCCGTCCTCACTTTCCTCTATCATTTCTGACCAACACTGAGTAGTCCGCGTTTAGCAAGCGGCTATTGACATCATGACAAGTGCTCAATTATATGAAAATAGTGTCGGTGTTAAGGTTATTTCCTTGAAAATATGATGAACATAATATTGCAGTATTACACAATGTGTCCACAATGTCTCTCCGTAGCAAGTGTCTCGCCTTCCGAGACATTGCAACGTGTGTAAAATCATACATCAGGGAGAAGACTGAAAGAGAAACTTTTGGAGAAGAGTTCAACCTGACTTTGTGGACGCTCTGTACTACGATGTATGATCTCGAGAGATATTGGAATAACATCCATAGTCTCAAGAATATTGTAAGGTAGGCCTAGTAATACCCATGAAAATAATTACTTTTTCTTTAAGGATACACGCTTTAGAATGCTATTTTAGCCTATAAATGTGTGCATCTGTTTCATGTACAGTATTACCTTGTGACCGATATCGCATGGTTTTGAGAGCTCTGGCAACGTCGCATAGCAGGAGGAAGAAAGCAAGCGGAAGTAACCTGAGGTTGATGTTTTTACGTCATGGACATAGTCGACAGTATGACTAGGCGAAGGTTCCAGAAGTGTAGAGGGCGCTGATGAGCTCCAGGAAAAGTTGAGGTGGAAAGGTCACTCCGGAGAAGCGGGTCATTTTATTTTGCATCGCCGTCCAACGAAGTTCACTTTCTTTTGTGTCGCCGTATGCCGAAGTTGATCTTTATTTTTGTGTCGCCGCACGCTGAAGTTCCTAACAAGTGTGTAGTAGCAGTCGTACCGTGGCCGCTTGGAACCAGTGTGGTATTCCGACAGTTTTGGGACATAGCTGAAAGGCTCAGTATTATTTCTTGCGTGGACAGCTCTGTGTTAACGAATACTAACGCTGAATGTGGTGAGGTGATATTATAACGCAGATCATAATGCATTATGTTGTGGGACACTAGTCATTTGTACAATGAAGTGCGAGCAGACACACGTGGTGTCTCAAGCTTTTACCAGGTACGGGACTGTATGGGCCGTGCGCTATATAACTGACGCCCAGAACATATGAACGAAGCGATGTGCTTTTGTTTGACGACCGGACAAATGAGTATCCAGGGTCAGTGAACTATGAGAGATAAACTGAGTGTAGTCCAAATATAGAGCGACATTCTAGGTCAAGGACGGACGTAATCTCTTATGAGTACAGGCTGGTGTTGACGCGTACGATATAACCTGTGCCGTTATAGAGTTATTATCACGGCCATGAGTTGATATTACTTGGCATATTCGACATGAAGATTGCAGCGATGTATTGGACGGACATAAAGGCTATCAGTACAGACCAGTGCGAGTTTTGTGTCAAGAACTTTACGAGCGAAGAGATGGCAAGCTAAGTTTAGTATGTGGAAGCTGTTACGATGACGTGGAAACGAAGGCGAGCCAGGACCATGGACACCCGAGGGTCGCGAGCTGGATCCAGGACGAGAGGGGAGGATGTTCAATGGGAAGAACGTGGACCCAAACCCCCAGGAAACGTGTCAGCGGAACCAAGACTGAGGTGGCCGAAAGGTACTGAAAACCATGTTAATTCTTAAGTAGTGGTTAATGGGTAGTGGTTACTAAGATTTGGACAGATGGGCTAAAATCGAAATTGAAGTTAATCAATAAGGATAAAATGCGATATAATGACATGATTAATAGGATAGTAAATTTTAAGTTTTCTTTTGAGAGATTAAGGCAGTTTTCTTTAGGATTTAAAAATAAATATATGGATGCTTTAAAATATAATTTGAGTACAGGGATCTTTCAGCGTGTTAAGTCGCTGTGTTCTTTGAATTGGTGCAACCTGGATGACAATTTATGGTTTGAACAGGCTTAAATTACAAGGGATTCATTTACACTTAATGGGCCACTTTTTGTGCGCACATCACATTTATGCTAAACACTCACACGTCACTGAGGTTTCCCTTTACATGCTACATGAGGAGATGCGTTTGGTAGGTGACTGATACAAGGTTGTGTAAATAATTATACTGCATTGATAAAGTAGCAGGGTTGCCTAATACGAAGTTATGATGAAACTGAAGGTTCTCGCTATAGCGAGGTGAATAAAATAAATGATTATAATTAATGTTACGTGATAGGTTCAAGTATATGAAATTTTGAGGCAATTGTCAGTTGAAAATAATACAGATAGGCAGAGGCCATCTACTTAAATGTTTATGGTGTAGTTATAAATATGTGAAGAGCATGCAGTGATTAATAAATAAATAAATAAATAAATATCTGGGATCATAAAGATGTTACAATGTAAAGTGATAAATGTAAAAGCCAACAACCAGTCATTTTTCTGAGTGAGGCACAGCTGGACGAAAACCAGTGAAAATAATAATGAAAGTATTTAATACATGAATAAAAGGTCTGAAAATAAATTCTTTAACGCCAGTGACATCCATACATAAAATATTCTTTTTACTATTTTGGTGATTACATTTAGTTAGAAGGAGATCGAATGAGGCAACATTTTTTTTCTTTTTTTGAATATCTTCTCAGATTTATGCACCTGCTCATTTATGGACTATTAGCGGAGAGGTGACATAGCATTTTGAAGTAATGGTTGTAATACTAGAATGATATAGCTCTGATCTCCGTAAGTTATTTTGTATCCAAAGATTAGGACGCCCGGAGATTTTTGTCCTCATTAATTTGAATTTTGCTTCTGCGTCATTTTTTATTTTATTTTGCACTTCAAGAGTAATTTTGAGAAGTCTCCGAGCGGAGGTAGGCTTCTGAGTGTGATTCTATGTATTTAGTGGTGTGGTTCTGTAATAAATGGTGGATGAGTTTTATCTTAACAGCGGAGTTTTTTTTCATTCTTGTTCGATGTCATACTTGTGTGTCCACCGGATCAATTTTGAGATTTTACCCCAGTTGTACCCATCATTATAAAGACCCCGGGATTGCTTGAATCTCGTCCCCGACACAGTTTTTTTTAAGGCCAAAATTGATTCGGACATTCAAGATTTTTTTTTTCTTTCGTGTTGTACCGAATTCTGGGTGAGGGTTGAAGTGTATGTCGGGCCACCCAATCCAAAGCCAGATTATCGGGCACAACCTATGCATATTGGTTTGCATTTTAATTTACAGTTTTCTTTGATATTTGGCCCCCTCCAAGTTTACTTTTAATTTCCTGAATGATCTGCTTTATTTTAGATGTGCTTGTTGCCTGAGCTTTCCCAGCTCTAGGCACACCGTTTTCAACTCTCCACCATAGCCACTGAGAGCCAACAATATTTATCATTGCGTACCAATGCTGGACCAATCAAAATAATTGGCCTGGGTACCTAGTAGGTTGAGTGGGTGAACTGTCTGTGACACAGGGTCTTAATCGGAGAGTTGTTCTATATATTCTAGCTGGACATGTATCACATCATAATACACAAAATTAAGAAAATGCTTTTCAGTCAGTCAACGCGATTGTACCCAATTCTCATAGGTGTTATTCCCTAAACCTAAAAAATTTACACGAAATTAATAAATTATCAATGTAAATATATTAATCTCCTATAGGCCTAAATTTTTTAATTACAATTGAATAAAATCGTGTTGACTGTCTGAAAAGCATTTTAAATTTTTATTTACTGAAGCAACACTGCAGAATGGCTTCCAGCACGATAATAATAATAACAATACATTCTTTGAAATCCCCTAATGGAAATGGACTCCTGACTAGGCAGGGATTCCTCTCAATGATATTCAATAGCAGAGGAGCCTTAAAGAGTAGTGAGGCACTTAGTGGTGCACTTTTCTTTGATATTAGTTATCCCTGTTCTTATAACTACTGATATTACAATACTTATCTCACTTTCCTCAGGCTTCCTTTTGAAGCTTAGCTGGGCGGCAGTGTTTGCATTCCATGTGTGCTTGGTGCCAGAGCTTTCCCACCACTAGACACACCGTTTTCAACCCTCCATCATAGCCACTGAGAGCAAGTAGCAAGACTGGACAGGTCTGTGTGCAACTGTACAACAATGGCGACCTGATAAGCAAGCCAGCAGCCGAGACCGGACTCTGGAGCCCACGTAGAGACATAGAGCAAGCATGCTATTGGTAAAGAACCATCGCCTATTGGTCAGCAACAAACAATGGTTATTGTCGGCATGTGGCACTGCCTAACGTTTGAGTCGCCGCTCGTTAACGAGGGAAGGGAGACAACTATATTTCCATTCCTAATTTACTTGCTCTCCAGGTTATGTCCTCTTGTTCTTATACCTAAGCATTTACGAAATTGTTCATCTTCTATCGCATGTGCACTTTCCTTAAGAGTTTTTTTTAATCGTTCTCTTTTTGTCTGTCCTTGATCAACCAGCACTTTTGTTTATTTTTAGGAATTCACTAGATTGCATTGAATTGCTCATACATAGACCTTAACATTGGGGTTATACAATGCAAGAGAATCATAGCATAAGTCATAAATATCACTATGGATGCCAACAACGATGTCCCAACCCTTCGAATGAAGGAGGGTCAACAACAACAACAACAACAACAACGAGAAACAACCACTATATCCCACAACTGTTATTCCAACAAATCTGCCATACATATAAATTAATTACGAATACATCGTAACCCAAGTAGTAATTCTGAACTGTCTGGCTTCGTGGAGAAATGGACCATGTGGTCCGAAGGCATTAAGTCCAATTCCCGACTGGGTCGTGGGATTTTTACTCCAGACGGTTCATTCCCCTGGCTTAGGTATTGGGTATTTTTAACGTCTCCGTTATTCATTACATCCTCATCATGGAGCAAAGATCGGTTACAAGTGTAAATTTGATAGACCTGCATCAGACCTCTCCGGAAGCCACACACCATTAATATTATTATCATTATTATGGTTGTTATTAATATTAGTAGTAGTAGTATTAATAGTAGTAGTAGTAGTTTTGCCGGTCCCGTAGTGTTGGGGAAGCGCACCTGCCTCGCACCCGGAGGCCCTGGGTTCGATTCCCGGCTCCGTCAGGGATTTGAGATACTGACGTGTGGGTTGTAACGTGGTGTACTCAGCCTCATGAGGGCAATTGAGTAGCTGTCCGGCAGTGAGGCAGCACCCCAATCTCGGAGATCGGGATTAACGGCAGAGGGGACTTGACACGCTGACCACGCGTCACCTCATAATCTGCAGGTCAAATGGCTGGGCAGTGGTCGCTTGGTAGGCCTACTGTAGGTCCTTTATGGGCTGTAGTGCCACGGGGTTTGGGGGTTTAGTAGTAGCAGCAGTAGTACTGTGCCGTGAATTACAACTAAATTATATAAACAATAGAGCCTGGCTTTATTCAGGTGATAATTCCCTCAATCCTTTCGAGTGTCGGAACACCGATAGATGATGCTAATGCAATAGCAGACTTAATTGACGTCATTTTAAATGATGTCAGAAGTGCATCTGTCAGCAACTTTGTCTCACCGCATGTCCCAAGAAGTTGGTAAATTAGAAGTCTCCTGTGGCAGCTGAGCATCCGTACTGTAATTGTTCGATTGCAAACTTATGCAATTTTCTGGACGGCAGATCGTGCTCTATTCTACCAGAAACAAAACGTTCATCCAAACCTACCTTCTTATAACACAGCAATTATTCTTTCACTCACGATGTATTCCATAGACGAGTTCGGTGATACGTTACAGATTCATACAAGATACAAGACAGAACGCATTCCAGTCAAAACTTATGTAACAGAAGCTGTTTGCTGACAGAAGATTTCCGACAACCAATATGTTCCTAAACAATGAAAGAGGATTGCGGCCAACTGGAACACTTGAGATGCTCCTATAACGTCTAGTTGTAAATCAAGGGGTTCTTTTGGATGCTGTGGGGAGCATTCTTATATAATTACCCGGATATTTGCACAACATACCCTTTGCGAATATTAGATATCAATAGATTTAACCCGTACAGCCGACAGTTACATTAGCAGCTCCACGGAAATAACAGGTCACATTACACGTGTGGTGCGGTGTAAATGTATGGTACGACATCCTGGGTGAGTACCTAAATGGACCATATTTCTTTGACGGACACGCTTCCTTCAGAATGATCATTCTTTCTATCGTCACAAATCACGTGCACAAGCTATTAATTGGATCGTATTACAGGCACATGTGTTATTTCTGTGAGCAATAAATCGCATGTTTGTATAATGTTCCGTAGAATTTGGCTGGAAATGGCACATGATCGTTTTTCCCTTTGATACTTCTACGGTTTAATTTACATTGATGATACACAGGCACGCCCAGAGGAGTGCGTCAGGCCTCGGCAGCCGGCACAGTTCATATCCTCGCCGCTAGATGGGGGCTTCATTCATTCCATTCCTGACCCGGTCGGAGACTGGAAACAGGCTGTGGATTTTCATACACAGGCACGATGCAGGACAATATTGATCTGAAGGTGAAATGTAATCTTGGTTGGGCTTCATCAAAATTATAAAATAAGAGGCTGGTGGACACCTCGGTAGATATTGCTTGTTTATTATACAGTCACTGTACAATAATCTGTCTTACTCTGTGTTGATCCGTGGGCACCATGCCAGGCATATAGGCCTACACGAACACACATACAACTTAACAGCTGGTTAATTCATATTTTAATGAGTGAATTGGAGCAGATATTTAATAGCTGTAGAGGTCTAAAGAGCTTCACACAATTCCAGTGCGTATTAGGCATGTAGTTGAGACTCAGTTGATGTGTCGCTGCCCACATATTCACATGCAATGCACTAATAGCCTCATCTTGCATCATCTTGTTTCATACTGTTATGCTGCACGGATGAAATGATTTCACATGTTACCGAGGCCTGTAATATTGTTTGCGAGATTGCACGTCATTTATACAACAGTTGAGGGAAGCCAGGGGAAAACGTCATCGAGTTAGCTTTACCACAGGACCAAACCACGGCCTTTGGAGCGCAGATTGCAGTAGCTAAACACTGAACTAGAGAGCTTCAAAGAGATTAATTGCTACCAATTTGTACTTGTTAATCCATCAATAAAGAGCGCAGATCTCGGTAACTGGGTCTACAAAAAGCACTGGGCAGTTTTGAAATATACAACCCAACAAATTCCCATTGTCCACTGAAAATATTTATAACACTGACGAATGATCTGATGTTTTAAAGAGAATTCAGTGTGTCTACCAGCAATTACTATACATTATGTGGCTCTAATTTTACATGCATACTCATCGACATGGGTGACAAATACTTGAGGCCATTATTAGCACCATCAATTCTCGTTCTATGTGTGCTATACGACACACACACGCATGCGGCTGACGTAGTACAAACACTCGCAGGTATGCAAAGATTAATTATGCTCTAAATCGTACAATCGTGTATTAACCTACATTTTAAAATATTGTCATTCGCTAACAAGCATTTGTTATGTGACGATTAGTTCGCTGTGTTAAAGTCACCATTAGCATTTCATCTTCGTGCCGTTTAATATTTCACCAGCAAATGTATAAAATGAACGTAGTAATAATGTTGTTACATTTGTATCTACTTCCAGATTTAGTTATTTTGCAGAAGTTTCTTCATCACATCCGGGTTGAGCTCTTCTTCAAAAGTTTCTCTTTTAGTCTTCGCCTTGAAGTTTGATTTTACATGCGTTGCAAACCACTACTTCCACAACTCCATGGATATTTTTTTTCTTTTTAATGTACAGAGATCGTGCAGACAAGTGTTGCCTTGAGACCAGGAACACAGGATTACTTTCCCAAACTACTTACGAATAGCATTACTAATTACACTGTTAGCTAGAGACGCCTTCAAGTCAAGTTAAAATACGAATTAAATCTGTTGAAACAATCGTTTCATTCATCATGCTATAGGGGCCAATAACCTAGATGTTAGGCCCCTCTAATCAACAATTTTCTTCATCATCATCACTATCAAGCTAATTGTTACCCCTATCCAAGATATTGCTCTAGAAGAACAATTTAAAAGACCACTGCCGGGCATCATTCATTCTAATATGGTTACGGAGCTAAATGACCACAATGTTGAAGCCCCTGAAATGAAACAACAACAAACATGATGTCGAGAATAACCAGTGACGTTCTTAACCGCTTTCATGCCAAGCTAATATGTGTGGTTATGTTAAAAATAGCTAGCCAAATTTTGAGAAATTACAAGTGTTTGATAAAACTGATCTGATATCTATATATGTTAGAATGTTATATTCTTCCGCAACAGCTAAATATAACCCATTAACTTATACGCTATATAATGAAAAGCCCGTTTTATTTTTTTTTTTCTTTAAAAATAATTGATATTCTGCAATTTGTACTGGAAATTTTTCAAAGTCGTTGTCATGAGTCGAAAATTCACTCTCATTGCACTTCACTGAGCTAAAACCCTTACTTATTTCCTATTCTTTAATGCAGCTAGACATACTTCATCGCTAAGTATCTTAATTAGCTCCAAGCAAGAACGATAGCAAACACAATTCAAAGATTGCACGTGCAGGACTGCAGCATGTACAAAGAAGACTTATTACTAATCCAGTTAAGGAAGGAAGCTTTTAGTTTTACGTGACCGTTAATCATGCGATCATGAGCCACGGGACCTCATATTTACGTGGAATCCGAACCACAGGACATGGCATTTCACTTCGAAAATCTCACATGCATTGACCGGTAATCGAACCCGGTCCACCTTGGTGAGAGGCCAACAGCTTGACCATTGCGCCACCACGCCCCACTAATCCAGTTATTCACGGAATATAAACACATCGATATATCCAGAGAGAGAGAGAGAGAGAATGATTTCCGCATTGTCATGCTTATAACAGTGATAGCACTGCTTGGATGAAAATAAATTAAAAAAATATAAAAACGGAGCCATTACATATTTTAGCAGAAGCTCCCTCGGCCCTGGCACTATAAGGGTTAATACAAGATATAGCAGCGAATCCCTTACATAAACTCACACTCATCTACTGTTGAAGAAGTTTTCAGGGCTTCTTTAACTATTTTTATTCCAGCATTGAAAGCCTAACATGTCATACCAAATTAAACTAACCAAATCTTGACGTGTCTATTTTGCAGTATATTATTTGTACACTTGGGTGACAATATAGCTCCATACCAAATATATTGTACTTAAGGGACACTGGGACTGAGTTTTAAGCATATAAAAAAAATCAAATTTTTGATTTTGACATATTATTGTACCCCTGCCCATAACGGATCAATTAGCGGTATCGTTTTCCACATTCCGCCATATTTTGAGGCACGGCGAGACGTTTAAATGCCGACCGCACTGCCATTTAAACGCCCCTTTCTCTTGGTACATTATCCTGTATACGCATTTATGCATTTTTTATAGGAGTAGTTTGAATACGGATTTGAAATTACCTCTGTACTACTGGCTCTGCATTGTGCTACTATCTACCGATGAATATTGACACTATTTATTTCGTAAGCTTTACAAATACTTCAAATGTCTGAAAATAAATAAATAAATAAATATCTCAAACGGTCGACATGATGAAATTTTGCATTTATATTGTATTTTCTAATTCATGAGAGTTTCTAGTCGCTTATAGAATGACAGCAGATGCACAATTTATCTGTATTTGATATTTGTGTTGACTTTAGAAGTGTACGCATGGTCTACCTCTGTTTATAAACAAGTTATTGGATGCTAGGGTAGTACTTTTTCGAAATTTATTGTGTTTGTGAAGTTATTATGGGGGGCGGGACACACATCACACAAGACCAAGGTCACAAAGATGAAGAAGGAGGCTGCAAAACAGAAGAAGGAAGGTGTTACTTATGCTGCGGGAGAGTTCTAATGGGTAAGTTGAGTGGAAATATTAAAATATAAGCATGTTTTTAGAAAAATGCAGTTTTCTCAGTTTCACATTTTCTGATGTATAAAATCTAGTACGCGTTACAGATGTAATTCAATTTTCTGGTAAATGAACATGCATGTTCCTTAGTACTATATCCACAAACATGTGCATTCCTTTTTGATTGTAGTTCTGGTTTGACTGTAAAAAAAATCAAATTTCAAGAAGTTTACAAAAAATAAACTTCATTGGGGGAAAAATTATATCTTCATAGTAAACAATACAATCTCAAATTGGATGCACTATTTTATTTGTATAAGAATAAGGTACTAGAAAAATAAAAATAAATTGTGCTATCTATATTAGTTTGATGCGCTTGACATTTTAAATATTTGAATAATTTGCATATAAATATTGGAAAATAATTAATTTCTATGCAGCTAGTGAAGCTACATTGATCAAATTTGGTACACATGTTTATACTACTGCATACTACCAGAAAACAAAATATCAAGATTTTACCTTAATATTTACAGGAATTAGAAAACTCAGTCCCAGTGTCCCTTATTTTTTTAATCACTTACTCACGTAGAGTACATTCAGAATTATAATTTATTTCAACCAATTTTTCTACCGAATCCATAAATAGCCTAGCCCCATGGCAATGCAACTTAAAACGTGCAGCTACTGTGGTCGGAGCTCATTCCCGTATACTGTATAATTGTGGTTACTACAACGCTGGTATATTACGAAATCAGAATACTTTAGTTAGTGTGTATGACGTAAAATGAAGGATAGAAATCTGAGCACCCTCGTAGATTCGTAATGATAGATATTTTATTTAAAAAGGAACTCTAGCAAACACTCCTTTCTGCTCTGATTACGATGTTCCACACAATGCAATCGTACAAGTTGTAGTGGAAAGCTTTCTAAAAGAAAAAAATCATCAAACGCCTACCTACCACACTTGCTTTCAGCGTTAACAATAGGCCGTGTATTAACATTGTGGCACAATGGGGCGCCCTTGATCCACTCCAAGCCTTCTGCATGGCAAGTCGCGCTAATGAGGCCGCGGTGCAGCACAGCGCGATACCTAGCGGTATTGTACGGGGGAGGGGGGATTAAATAGTGCCAGGAACACCAACAGGTATTCCGTAACACAGTGATCTGAGAATATACAATAATATATACCCACCTACCTCCACATAATGTGCGCACACGGCTGTTGGCATAGCTGTATTGAGCAGGGGAGGGGATTAAACAGAAGCTGAATAATGCAAGAAAGTACAGGCGCCAGCACGTATTTAGTAATATAGTGACCGATCTGAGAATAAACAGTGATAGCCATAACAATTGCATAAGTCATCCGACAAAATGTCACGCACACGCAGGTACACGGGGTGATTGTTGACCACGTTCGCCAAGCCCCTAATATACAACGACAACTACAACCATTAGATGATCGGCACCAAATGGGAGCAGTAAACGTATGCAATGCATCACAAAATAAAACAATTAAGATACATTCAGTTAACATATTATTATCATCCTTTATACACCATTTGAAAGCGAAAGAGTCACTTATTCAAAATAAAGCAAATTTGCAATTCTTCATCTCTTTGTGTGTGTGATAGGTGTCCCCAAATTATACGTGAAAAAAAAACATAGCATATTGAGCTAGAGTCTTGATAGAAAGGGCTTGCTTGTTGGGTGGGAATTCGACAAAGTGGATTTCAGTAAAATACACCCTTGTGAAGATTAATAATAACGTGAGGTAGAATTTCATTATTTAGTATTTACGGTATTGCTGTACTCCTTTTTTCTTACTTCTTCGTGTTAATGAATTCAACATGACATTTAAAGTACAGGGCTTCTAAATAAAAACGCTACTGCGCTCTTAGCGAGTACTCTAACACAGTAATCACTAATCACCTATCGAAGCCGAGTGCTGAGGAGTGAAGTATCCCGCTTCCTATATAGACTATCTCGGGATCGTTTCGGTATCGCCATTTTGTCTGCCTCGTTATATAGTGGCTAGCATTCTTGGTTATTACAGCGGAGATTCGGGTTCGATTCCCAGCTCTGCTAAGTAATTTTTATTCTGGTCTGAGGGCTGGAACGGGGTACACTCAGCCTCATGAGGCCAAACTGAGAAGAAGTATGTTCGATTTTATCTCAGCCATCCTGGAAGTCGTTGTCCTAAGTTTCCCCGTTTCTGCACCAGGTAAATGCAGGGATGGTACCTAACTTAAGGCCACGGCCGCATCTTACCCTAATCCTGCCTCAATTACAAATTCACACACTAGTACAGATAACACAGTGGCGCAGGATATCAGACAAATTCAACACACACCCAAGTACACGGTGATACATGACCACGATGTCACAGAACCTTTAAATGTATCAGCACTAGCTGTATATATTTCAAGATGGCAAGATAGCTATCAAAAGAAGAGCGCGAAATTCTGTGTCAAAACTTTTTTAAACTTGATAATTCTTTCGATGCTGAAAGTTTAGTGTTTGGAGACAAGATGCAAGAAGAAGGTTTGTAGTTCCTCGAATCAAATATTTTTACCTGTGAAGAAATCATAAATACTGTATAATGGGTACCATCACATTAGAAGAACTGAATCGCAACAATCGACGTGATATTTGGAAGGATTTCTTCAGAATGCGTTAAAGCGTTTTGATATTTGTTTAGAAGAACCGTTCCCTGCGCCTTCTGTAAGCTACACATGTCGCTTATCTGCTGCACTATTAGTCTACGTGTAGTGTCACCACTTCCGGAACAGTCTATACCCAGAGGCTGCTCACTATGTCGACCAGAAGGAGTTATCAATCTGCGGCTCGTAGCGGTTCGCTTCCTGAGTGAACGGCAGCGTTTTTAATTGAAAGTCCTGCGTTAAGGAGGGTTGGTTTCATTAAAAGGTTTCATTAGAATTAAAATTGTAGAGGTTCGTTAATTAATACGGCATTTATTAAAAATCATTCATATCACATTAATATGTACAATGATATAAGGCTCAACAGAAGCCCCAGACTGGACCACCACTGTGGTGTGAGAAATAGCCTACTGTAGCTTACCACACACAGACCATGTTCTGCTCCCGGCAGGTTTATGGAGAAATTGAATGCTGAAGCGTGGATTCGAAAACGGTGCACTCTGACTTTTGTAACATCTGAGGTTTTCCATGGTTGCCCAACGCGAAACAAGGAAAAAGCTATTGCGGTATCTAACATAGACACAATTGCCCTCCTTTCATATTCTAGTCCCATTGAGGGAAGTAAAATTGAAGGGTCACGAAACCAACATAGGGTATTAAACATATTTCACCCGTGCTCAAATTCACAGGGCTGATGCAACGACGTACAGATCGCCCTAGTGAAACAACACTAAAATTGCTGACTTTTCAATAAATATTCCTCAAACTGATGATGGGGTTGACTATATCATGCATCGTATTGTAAGTCGTCACATATCTGAGGAAGTGCGTTGGAGGTGAGCTTTTGGAGTATATGCGCCCGAAAATATGTTATTTTATTCTACATTGAATCCTCAGGTATGTGGGACAGATAGACAACGCTCTGATCCTGTGGGCAATGTAAAGATGGTGACGTCATGGTACAGTACAACCACTAACTTTTCCCTACAACTGCTTGTTAAGTCTTGAAAAAAACGCTTAAAAAGAGGGGAACCTTCTTGTTGGAAACTTGATTTCTCTGCTGTTTGGGCTTGCTTTTTCATTTCTTAACGAGCTCCGTACTTTGTACTTTTAAATTCTCTCTCGTTTACTTTTCTCTTTTTTGTTCGTTATTTTCTTCTTTCTACATTACTTTATCTTCTTCTTCCTTCTTCTAATGCAGAGGCTGTTTTAATTACGGCTACAAAAGTTTCATTGTATTATTTTTCTTGGTTTACTTTCATTTGTACTACTTCTTTGTGTGGACTGCTGTGAATTTAAAATTGAAATGTAATAATCTCCCTCGTGATTAGATATATTCTGACTTAAACAATTCAAAACGCAAAATGATGTGACATATGGCTTAGCACACTGTAGATAATGAGTTAAGAATACCACAAAGTGATTCTTTTTAGAGCTTCTAGACGCTCCGATAAGAAAGAAACTTTCTGTTTGTTAAACAGCGAATGCAATTATAACATTGTTTATTCGTATTACTCCGTAGTAGTCGGCTTATGTATCATAGCCTGGAGTGATACGGGAACATCTTAGAAATGTTATAAAGTGAGAAATGGTGTTATGACTCCATATACCGTCATGTGGAGTAGATGTTTCATATTGTGTGAATGATATAATATAATATAATATAATATAATATAATATAATATAATATAATATAATATAATATAATATAATATAATATAATATAATATAATATAATATAATATAATATAATATAATATAATATAATATAATATAATATAATATAATATAATATAATATAATATAATATAATATAATATAATATAATATAATATAATATAATATAATAAGGTGTCTGTATGCCTGGTTGTCTTTCTCTCTCTGTCTGTTCGTCAGTTTGTCCGGTATTGGTACCTAAATGGTCCCACAGGTCTTAGTGAACAAGACTGGCTAACTTTCATCCCCATAGTTTGTCGGGGATATAGGGGGATTTATGTTTCATGAGAAATCATTGGTGAAGGAGGCCTGGCAATATTGGCCGATATATCGTTAAAACGACCTATATTGGCAGATTCCAGAAAGTATAATATACGACACCTCAATTTTCTTGAACTTACTGCTCACCTCCAGAAACTGGTTGAAAATTTGAGGGCTCTAGAGAGGTCAAAAATATTTTTTTCTTTCTACAATTTCAATCAACATTTCATCTGAAATATGTTTGTGAGTAAATACGAAGAACACAAGTTTGCCAGTTTTATAAAATTTTCAGTGTGTGAGGCTGAAGTATTTCAAGTTTCCTGATAAGTTGACTGTATTTCTTGCAGATGTACTTTCATTTTTTATTTTTTATTTTTCCTGGGCATTCCCATCGTGGATTCAAATTGTTAACCGACACTGTCTAATGTTGAGACTGTATTTTGACTATGGGGTCCAGGATAGTATATTGGTTGTAGAATGTGCCTGATAATCTGTGTTATTGTGCTGCCTGTAGTGTGCTGCCCGAAGGCAGGTCCAAGCCTCCGAAGAGACAATCCTCAGTCAGGAGTTTACGTGCTGAAGTTGGCCAGGTCTGTTCCGCTCCTCCGAATGTACGCCAACAGCACGTGGTTCCACTGAAACTGGCATATCATCCATTTTCCAACCACGCCGAATGCTACTTAACTGCGGAGTTCTTATGGGATCCGGTGTTTCAACATGGCCAGGCCGTTGGCGCCTGTAGTGTAGTGTAAATTATATTCGTAATTGAGGCTAAGATTAGGGTGGTGATGGCCGTGGCCTTAAGTTAGTGAACAGTCCGTTAGTTGTTAATTTTCAGTCTGCCCACTGACTAGGTGGGGGTACAATAATTATATGTAATATAGAGTACTGTAATAAATAACCGAATGAAGAGACACAACTAACGATTTGTATTGGCAATACTGAAAAATGGCTTCAAATTTTTACATTAGTGAACAGTCCCGGCGTTTTCCTGGAGTAGAAATGCGAAACCACATAAAACCACTTATACCATAGCTGAGTTGGGAATCGAATCCAGTTCTTTTCAGTTTTGCCTCCGAAGGCTGAGTGTTCTCTGTTCAAATCCTCAGACCAGAATAAAATTTATTTGCGGAGCTGGCAGTTGAGCACAAAAAATTTGTAATCGAAGTCTCAATACTCAGACCGTATGGCTCATTATCGATGCCATTTTTCACCGCAGTGAAGTATGCCACTGATGGAACGACCTGGGGATGGATTGAACCCAAGCCAACCAAGTTAGTTCAATTCTGAGATGCACGTTTATGCTTTGAGAGATCGAAGGGATGATTACAGGAAGCTTCGCTATTGGTTTTTATTAATTTATTACTTGGAGATTATTTGCTTCAACAATGGACAATATTTGGAAATTTCTAAGAAATTTTGGTGATTTTTGGAAACACTTAGAAGAATTATACGTCGCAGATATTCGAAAATATAAGTCTGCAGTCGCTATATGACTTGCGTATTACACCAGATAGTCTGCCAGAAGGGAGACGACACACGCTCTGTTTCGAGATCGGGTTATGATAAGCACGTTTTTGTGTGAACTTGAAGAATCGAATATAAAAGTTATATCGGGGTGAAGATGCATATTTTTCCGTCACCCAAACACACCGTACAGTGAAAGGTTTGTGTAAGAATTGTTGCAAAGAAGTGAAGCAGTGAGGTTGGTAATTTTCACATTTTATGGTGAATTTTCACGAGAGTGAAATCCAAGCAAGGTGCAGTGTTAAAAATGGAAATTCCGATAAAGCAGTTTGTAGACTGATAAAATGTTATTTGTGTTATAAAAATTGATCCGAAATATTTATCGAACGATATTTTCAGCAAACTGTAATTTTTCAAATCATCGATTGTGATGACGAATGGCGAACTTTATCTACCAAAGTTAAACGGAGAATCTGGGAGCAACAGTGCACAACCATTGTAACTTCAATGGCGTATATAGAGAGAGGCCTGTATTTGCAGTTAATCTGCGAATGTGTAAAGCCAGGTTTGCTTTTTCACAGTATTAATTTTCAAATCAGTGAGTTGGGGAAACATCATGGAAATCTGTAATATCCCAATGTTGGGGCACATGGCCGTTGCCATAATTTATATAGGAGGTACGATTAGATAGAAAGCTAACCACTATGGGGAAGCTTCTTATGCACAATCTCATGACATATCGCACCAGGATGGCTAATATAATGGATCACTATTGGAAGCTAAACCCAGGCCAATGATGGAAGGGTCCAAACCCATTCCACACAGCAACATACGAGTAAAAAAGAACATCTTTGTGATGGTAGATTTGTGGGTGGATTAGTAATAGATGACCACACTCATTTTTACACGACGGTGGACTGGTAGTTTGTAAATATGATTAGTACAGCATATTTGGTCTATTATTTTGGTGGCAGGATTATGCTACATGTAATTAAACAAGTACCCACTGTATTTGGAAGTACAAATATTATAACGACAGTGAACTGCTTATAAGAAAGCTAGGAGCAAGCTACAACAGTGGGAAATATAAATATGCACGTACACCGTATCATTTCGTACAACACTCTCGGGTAGACAAGTAACATGTCTGTCGTCTACTGCTACCTGGAAATTGTCTCTGACTTTTACTACAAGCTTTGGAAACATACACAGCAGATTTGCAGTTTAGATCTATTATGTGAGCAATGTTATTTTAACAAGGCAGAATGAAGCTGTTTCATTGAGAATAGTGTGCCAGGATTATTGTAATCAATGAATATTGAAGGCAGTAAAGACTGCGGGAGAATGAAATCCTGATAGCAAGCCAGCGCTATGAAACAGCTGTGAGTGTTGACACGCTAGTGGAGCGTATTTTATATTGTCCTACGACTACTTTGAAACAACAGAATATGACAATGGTGGACTTGGAATGTAGAGGTACCTTAGTTCGAGAAATGGGAATGCAATATTCGTAACAGTCAGAGCTGTTTATTTTAAATGAAAGGGAGATGTTAATGTTAGTTTGTATTGGTGAATTCTTATAGAATGCTAGAGTCATTTATATTATTATGATTGAAGCATTGAACAGCTGTTTCTTCCTTCACCATGTTTGTTGTACAGACCTAACCAAAATATATCAGCTTAAAGTAATATGATTGTTGTGTCTCGAGGAGACATGTGATAATCGGTGCAGATTGGATCGCCCGTATGTATTTTTTTGATGTGCATTGGTACAGTAAGATGTTTTTATCGCTGTTAACCCAGGTATTCTTGTGAGCGTTAGGAGGCCACGAAGTGATTATATCGCTAATTGGAGCGAGGTGTCAATGTACTTCAGTCTAATATTTGAGTGAGGATTTCACACGGCTGATAGTGATTGTATTGAGGTAGTGACTTTACCTACTAAATATTGAATATGATTATGGTCATGGAGGATTTATAAAATCACTTTGAGGGATAAAACCAATAAAAAACAGTGTATTTTTAAGCGTATGGCTTTTAGTGCCGAGAGTGTCCGAGGACATGTTCGGCTCGACAGTTTGTAGCTGCTTCTACGCGGACACCCATTGGGTGAGCTACAAGTACCGCCGCGTGTGGAGTGTTGTCTGGGGAGGAAAGTTTGAATGTAAGGACAAGGTAGCGGCTGTGGCCTATAGTTAGGGACCAACCCTGGCCTGGAAGGAAGATGGGAAACCACAGAAGACTATCTTCAAGGTTGCCGGCAGAGGGATTCGAACCTCCTCGCCTCTCGGATGTGAGCTGCTGCCACCAGCCATGCCGTAACGACCACGGCTAACTCACCCGGTAACAGTGTAATAATAATAATGGATAGCATTTTCTCAACTAAATTTGAATTCAATTAGTATGAAATGTAAATAACATTTTTGAAACTTAACTTGGTTTTTTCGAGCATTGATACTTGTTACAATTTAAATACCAGCCTAGGACGAGCTGACACTTTTAGTAAGGTGACGGGTTTCGATCTCTGTAACACTATGTAGATGCAGATGGTTTGCCATTACGTGGCGTAAGACGCAATTTTTTTACGCTGTCACCAACATAAATGTTAACACGCAATCAGGTGACGAATAGTTGCAAACATCAATTAATTAGCGTAGGAAGGACGCTAATTGCGTAACAGCAAGAGTGTTAATTTAATTTTTTATGGTTTTGATATATTATGTGTGTACTAATTAGTTATTTCTTGTTTGAATAGGACACGTTGTGTACTAGATTTGTTTAATTTTTGAGATAGGTGCTTCTCACTTTTCATTTAACGTCAGATATGATTTAGCTAGAACTGTAACGAAAAAATAAATGTTAGAAGTGACATAATCATATCGTAGCTATAGTTATTGGTGCATTAAATGTAAATGACATGATTTTATATTGCCCACGCTTACCTTGACTTGCTTTGAAGTAGATTCAGGGTGTGTATATTCGTATTTTTCAATGAATTTTATAATGGCTTAGGGACTTAATTCGTGTCACATTATTAGCTTGCCCTTTCGAATATTTTGTAATAGGGCTTCGCGAGGGTGTCATTATAATTCAGGTTAGGGATGGATCATCATTTTTGTTATTTAGCTTAGTGGATTAGCCCAACTTTTAGCCCTCGGAAGCAGGCTATAGATTTGTTGTCTTGAAATAAATTTACGAAAGATATTTTAAGACTGGACTTTCTTATTTTAGCGTTGTTGTTTTTGGGGGTGTTTCTTGGGCTAGTTCCTAATATCCCAGCTCTCAACTAACACCGCTACTACCCGATATACTAGTCCCATGCGGGCCGGTCTGAGAGCACATACTATCCTCTCAGAGGTATGGGTTCGACGGATGGGGGTATCGAGAAGGCTGTTCTGGTCAGTAGTCCCCCAAATCTTCCCGTCTGACGGGCAAAATATATAGCCCAAGACCACAGAAGGCGTGCCTTTTTATTATACGGCACAGGGATTAATTTTATAACAAAATAAGCGAAGTAGCCACATGCACAAGTGTAGGCGAGGTTAAGGAGAGATCCTGTTAAAATAATTAAACTCATACCTCACATCCATCCACTGTTCAGCTTGCCTTTTTCGTGAAAGCCCTTCAAGTTATAGATCTCCAGCTGGTACTTTATTCTATTAGCGATGTATTTGCGCTTAATACCCATTTTTTCTAGATCCCTCCTGATCTCTCTGAACCATTTATCAGAGGTGCCATCAGGTATGGTGAAACTTCTGTTAGTCAACCGCCCTGCGTCCATCCTAAAAAGGTGACCATAGAATTTGAGTCTTCGCTTCTTTATAGATTCCAACAGACTTTCGTTACTTTGATACAATTCCGTGCTTCCTCGCAACTTGTATTGCCCAGCCACGATCCTCGGGCCCATTATCCTACTAAATATCTTTCTCTCAATCTTCTCTATTCCCTCAGACCAGCCTTTCCAGGAATTCATACCTCCATAGCGACACTCGGGTCTAATCACCGTAATGTAATATCTGAGTTTAGCTTACATTGATATTGCCTTTTTCTTGTACAAGTTGTGTGTTGTACGAAACGCTGCGGTCATTCTATCTCGTCTGCTGTTGTTCGCTTCTCTTTCGTTGGTTCTCAACTTTACAATCTAGTCAAGGTACCTGAAGCTATTGACTCTGTCAATTTAACCTTGCATCGTCTTTAGGTGTTGTGGAGGTCCTGATGTTGATTAAGTACTTTCTTTCTTCGAAGAAAATCTGGAGTCCAGCCTTTTCTGACTGTTCTTTCAAAATAGCCTATGTATCTGTTCAACACCTGAGCCTCCGTGGCTTAGGCGGCAGCACGCCGGCCTCTCACCGCTGAGTCCGTGGTTCAAATCCCGGTCACTCCATGTGAGATCTGTGCTGGACAGAACGGAGGCAGACAGGTTTTTCTCCGGGTACTCCGGTTTTCCCTGTCAACATTTCATTCCAGCAACACTCTCCACTATCATTTCA
This sequence comes from Meconema thalassinum, assembly GCA_946902985.2. Lineage (NCBI taxonomy): Eukaryota > Metazoa > Arthropoda > Insecta > Orthoptera > Tettigoniidae > Meconema > Meconema thalassinum. Next base: position 186,820,255 of record OX336389.2, read on the forward strand.
TTTCATCTGTCATTCATTTAATCATTGCCCCAGAGGAGTGCGTCAGGCCTTGGCAGCCGGCACAGTTCATATCCTCGCCGTAGATAGGGGCTTCATTCATTCCATTCCTGACCCGGTCGGAGACTGGAAGCAGGCTGTGGATTTTCATTTCATCTGTTCAACAGCTACGCCTGTGGTTCTGAACAGGTTCGCGAGATTATCAGCGAAGGTCAAGCAAGCAGTTGAACTTGACACTGCTCTTGGAAAGTCCAACAAGGACTTGGTTCATGAGATCTTCGTTTTGAAGTTCTTTTACCCACTTGTGGAAAACCTTTTCCAAAACACAAGTGAAGTGGTTCGGAGATAGCCCCATCACCCTGTCTAAAACGTGTTTTGATTTCACATTCCCTGCAAAATTCACCCATAAACTTTATTATACTATTAATATTGCTAAATCAATACCCTAGTTTCCCAGTCCAGTTTCATGCGATATGGTGTAAGACGAAGGACGGTATAAATAACTATATTTCAATAAGTAATATTAAACAACAAGAAGAACCCTATGGGAGTACGGTCCATTAAGGGCCTTGGCCTACCAATCGTCTGATGCTCAATCATATGGCTTATAAATTGCGGGTTGGCGCATGGTCAGCTAGACAATTTCCCTCGGCTGTTAATCTTGGCTTTCTTGACTAGGGCACTGCTTATCTTATCTTATCTTGTACTCACCAGGCTGATTGTAGCCCGTTCCTGCCCTCAAATCAGTTTCTAAAAATCCCTCATGACACATGCCATAGAATCCGGGGCCTGTGAGTGAGCGGTAGGTGCCTTACCCCCGCACTATAAATTAAACTTTAATTATGAATACTTAAAGAAAATGCAATAAGCGGTGATGCAGTAACAAACAGACAAGTAGATTCCAGATTTGTATCTCCATATAGGCCACTGTATATACAGGGTGTCTTTTATGTACCTTTGGAGAAGGATAGGTCGTGTAGCGGACGGGTATAGAAGTACTTTGAGATGGGGAACTCGGGGTCGGAGCGGCCTCCTTGACCCATAAAATAAGGGTTGATTGAGGCCCTCCACTCTGTAAGTTTGGCAACCGACCCAAGCCTCTATTACCTTTCTCAATCCTTTAAGTCTTGGCAAGATTCATTTCACCATGTGCCGCTGGCGTAATGTATAGCGTTGCGGTGCGAAAGGCCGGTATTCCCGGGTTCGATTCCAGGATAGGGCAAAATCTTTTTTTTAATGTTTATGTTATTTTATTTTATGTTATTGTATTACGCCAGCGCCACATGGTGAAATGAATCTTGCCAAGAGTTAAAGGGTTGAGAAAGGTAATATAGGCTTGGGTTGGTTGCCAAACTTACAGGGCGGAGTGCCTGAATCAACCCTTATTTTAGGGGTTAAGGAGGCCACTCCGATCATAAGTTCACCATCTCAAATTACTTCTATATCCGTCCCCTACACGACCTATCATTCTCCAAAGGTACATAAAAGACACCCTGTATACAAATGTTATACTGCGTGTGAGTTTGATGATGATGATATTGATGATGATGATGATGATTGCTGTTGTTTTCAGGGGCGTGAGAGTGACGTCATCTGCCCCAAAGCCTGTGAGTTAACATATATATATATATATGTTTAGGGAAATATTTCAGTAGATAAACTCTGAAAGCAAACTAGTAAGGTCGAATTACCTTATAAATGTGTTCCATGCTATCTCAAATTAAGTTCAATAGCGCAGTAAAAATTTGACAACAGGAAAAATTATCCCACCACATTTCACCTGACATTTGGCTGTTTGTAGGCCAGGGAGACAACATATAACTTTTATTTTACCCATGGTGAGATATTACAGATATTAAAATAATAAATATCCGTGAAGAAATAATCCTTTTCAATAAAACAATGTGTGTTCCATGGTATACAAAAGAAAAAAACTGCAAGCACCATATTGTTTAATCTGATCGTACAATTGGAACATGTGTGATGTCTCTACACTTAGTGCTCCCATTTGTCAGCCATACAGTAGTTTATTACTGGGCATGAGTCAAGTGAATGGTAAATTGCGTCGTTAATTCAGACGGCCTTTAAAAGTACTGCAAAAGCGTAACAACTTTTTAGCTATGCACAGAGTATGGAATTATGGTAATTTTTCGCCTTTTGATACGTTATGACGGAGAGCAATGAGAGTGTGAAAAGATTCAACTAAAAGTGTCCAATAAAGCTGTGTTCCACAGCAAAATATTAGAAATGTCCAAAATGACTTGCAAATGCGAGATAAACCTTGTGATCTTTATTAAAAATTGTTTTATTTAACTGAATCCTAAGAGTCATTCATAGCAAACATTCGTTAATAATTTTATAACATTGCTAGAAATTAAATTGCTTACTTATCATGACTGTTTTTCTATATCCTAGGAGTAATACACTCCCCCCCCCCATAAATGAAGTTTGATAAGGCTTGATGAGCCATAAATTCTTAGAAAGGGAAAAATTATTGCTTTATTTGTTCAAAAGTCATTGGTGGTGTAAAACTTGATAAAGACTGACCGGAGACTTGCCGCACGAGACAAGTGTCAGGGATTCATCGAATGCAGGCGATCACAATAGCGCTACTACTTTTTAAGTCGTAAAAGATACTGCTTTTGAAGGAGAGGGATATAACATCAGAATTATAGACAAATCTTCAACCAAAATTCAAACCTAGTGTGAGGTCTTGGGGGTTATTTCCCGAAGGCTGAGAATGGGGCGTAATTATGCTAATTAATAATGAATTCCACGCTCGAATCTGTAAAGTAATTACCGAAGTGAAATCAGAAAAAGTATTTTATTGGAAGTACTTAAAGGTCGAGTGAAAACAGGATTTCATGGAGAAATCTTCGTAAATGTTCATTTTCCTGGAACTACAACGAAAATAAGGGCCGAGATCGGGAAAGTCTAGGTCAATATCGTGAGATCACAGGGTGCGCGAGCCGGCGTTACTCTACAGCAGTAAGTGAGCAAAAGTGACTGAAAGTAACAGTCAGTTAATACACACATCAAAAAAGTATTGCATCACCTTAGTGCGAAGAGGTCCTGCAACTTGACATACAAATGGCTTAGAGATATTCACAAACAACGATTCAGCTCTCTTTACACCTCATGAAAACCACACATTGCCAGTTGTTGAATCTTACAGCGAGCATTTCAGAAGTTGTGGTCGACATTGCAGCATACGCCAGTACCACTAATACCGACTATCACGTCCTCTTGCATTGATTCAAGCCTGTATCCGTCGTGGCATACTATCCACGAGTTCATCAAGGTACTGTTGGTCCAGATTGTCCCACTCCTGAATGGCGATTCAGCGTGGATCTCTCAGTTTGGTTGGTGATTCACCTCGTCCAATAACGGCTCTTTTCAATGTATCCCAGGCATGTTCAATGGCGTTCACGTCTGGAGGACTTGCTGGCCACTCTAGGCGAGCGATGGCGTTATCATGAAGGAACGCATTCACAAAATATGCATGATACGGGCGAGAATTAATTGTCGTCCATGAAGACAAGTGCCTCCCCGAAATCCTGCCGATATGGTTGCACTATGGGTCGGATAATGTCATTCATGTATCGTAGAGCCATCTCGGTGCCTTCCATGACCAACAGTGGCATACGTCGGCCTCACATGATGCCACGCCAAAACATTGCTGCACTCACTGGACAGTGTGTCTAAGACGTTCTGCCCGACCAGACTGCCTCCAAACACGTCTCGGACGATTGTCTGGTTGAAGGCAAATGTGACACTCATCTGTGAAGAGAAGGTGATGCGAATTCTGACAGGTCCATTCAGCATGTTGTTGGGCCCATCTGTACCGCACTGCATGGTGTCGGGGTTGCAAAGGTGGACTTCGCCATGGACGTCGTGAGTGAAAGTGCGCATCATGCAGCCTATTGCGTAGAGTTTGAGACGAAGCACGACGTCCCTTGGCGGCACGAAATGCATTATTCAGCATGGTGGCGTTGCTTTCAGTGTTCCTCCGAGCTGAAATTCGTAAGTAGCAGTCAACCACTGCCATCGTGGCCCTTGATCAGCCTGAGCAAGGCATGTCGTCGACAGTTCCTGTATCTCTGTACTGTACCCGATATGGTCTTGGTACGATCAACTACGCTAACCAGGTTGGAAATTATACGAAGGAAATGATTGCGCGGGTGTCGCGAACATTGCTTTGTGGGAGCATGACGTAAGATCAGGTAGAAGGAGAATGATGGCTGTTCACCGACCCGCATGCATGATGGGATATTTGAACAAGGATATTTATTACTTTTTATATCACGACATTAAGAACGTGTCAAGAAGTCAAGAAAGAAGAAATTACTATGGTAATTTTATTTTACCCCTTGTCCTGGTTGGAAACCATAAAGGAAGCTTGGATTATTATAATGGTTTTATTAATTGCACTCCGACAGAGGGAGTCTGACGTCAGAAGTAGTTGCACTCCTTACCCCTACTCTAAGGAGGGAGGACGAGTCATGTGACAGGCGAACAGCCAGATATATGTGGGCAGCGCAGGACAGTCCATTATTATGTTAGTACAGTTTCAGTACAGTCTATGATTATAGTACAGTTTCAGTACAGATTAATACAGTTTTGAGCACAGTTGAATACAGTTCTATCACAGCAGTACAACAGTTGGCTACAGTGGATTACGGACGCGAGTGCAGTACATTACATTACCGCAGTGCAGTCCGGTACAATGGCTTACGAGCACGGGTGAAGAACAGCGCAGTTTCTATTGCATCGTACAGTACGGTACAGTCGTCAGCAGACAACGGTCTTGGTGCAGTTCAGTTATGCGTTCTCATATGAGGAGATACCTCGGGCAGTTTCGATGTATTTTACAACCATAATCTTCACATCAGTGGTTGGATGAATAGAACTCAACTTACGGTATAATTCAGCTGTGATATTAGCAGGCTAACGCAGGACTTATAAATGCGCAGTGAATGCACGTTGCAGCTTATTCGAGCATTTGACTATTGCCATGCTGCAGGAACCTTGAACATATTGTAGCAAGCACAGCCGTGATTTCAGCAGGCCAGCGTGGATGCATTCTAGTGCAGGATACCAGTTATACACACATCAAAAAAAGTTTTGCATCACCTCGGTTCCAAGAGTTCCGGAACCTTTAAATACAAAGGGAATAGAGATCAACACAAACAACATTTCAGCTCGTTTTATTGCTCATTGCATGTTGTACCATCATACAGCTAGACTTTCAGCATTTGTGGTCCAGATTGCAGTACACACCACTACCTCTAATACCCAGTAGCACGTCCTCTTGCATTGATGCATGCCTGTATTCGTCGTGGCATACTATCCACAAGTTCATCAAGACACTGTTGGTCCAAATTGTCCCACTCCTCAACGACAATTCGGCGTAAATCTCTCAGAGTGGTTGGTGGGTCAAGACGTCCATAAACAGCCCTTTTCAACATATCCCAGGCATGTTCGATAGGGTTCATGTCTGGCGAACATGCTGGCCACTGTAGTCGAGCGATGTCGTTATCTTGAAGGAACGCATTCACAAGATGTGCACGATGAGGTCGAGAATTGTCGTCCATGAAGACAAATGCCTCTCCAATATTCTGCCGATATGGGTGCACTATGGGTCGGAGGATGTCATTCAGGTATCGTAAAGCCGTTTCGGAGCCTTCCATGACCACCAGTGGCGTACGTCGGCCCCACATAATGCCACCCCAAAACATCAGGGAACCACCACCTTGCTGCACTCGCTGGACAGTGTGTCTAAGACGTTCAGCCTGACCAGGGTGCCTCCAAACACGTCTCCGACGATTGTCTGCTTGAAGGCATATGCGACACTCATCGGTGAAGAGAACGTGATGCCAATTCTGTGGGGTCCATTCAGCATGTTGTTGGGCCCATCTGTACCGCGCTGCATGGTGTCGGGGTTGCAAAGCTGGACCTCGCCATGGACGTCGGGAGTGAATTTGCGCATCATGCAGCCTATTGCGCACAGTTTGAGTTGAAACACGACGTCCTGTGGCTGAACGAAACGCATTATTCAACATGGTGGCATTGCTGTCAGGGTTCCTCCGAGCGGCAATCCGTAAGTAGCGGTCATCCACTACAGTAGTAGCCCTTGGGCGGCCTGAGCGAGGCCTGTCATCGACAGTTCCTGTATCTCTGTACCTCCTCCATGTCCGAACAACATCGCTTTGGTTCACTCTGAGACGCCTGGAAACTTCCCTTGTTGAGAGCCCTTCTTGACACATAGTAACAATGCGGACGCGATCGAACTGCGGTATTGACCTTCTAGGCATGGTAGAACTACAGACAACATGAGCAGCGTACCTTCGTCCTGGTGGAATGACTGGAACTGATCGGCTGTCGTACCCCCTCCGTCTAATAGGCCCTGCTCATGCATGGTTGTTTACATCTTTGAGCAGTTTTAGTGACATCTATGAACAGTCAAAGGGACTGTATCTTTGATACAATATACACAGTCAACGTCTATATGCCGGAGATCTGGGAACCGAGGTGATGCAAAACTTTTTTTGATGTGTGTATTACGAAGTACATTCTGCATCCTTTATGTGAAATACTTTTTTGAAACTTTGTTCTGCATACACTTTAGTGAATCTTATACGCGTGCCTGCAAGCAAACAGTATTTATGAAGGATATTAATGCTACATTTCGAAGCACAGCTGATGCATTAATTTCCAATCGAACTATTGCAACCACGGGCTTCTAATAAATGAACGAACACTTAACCAGTTAAGTGGACATTGTATTAAAATATTCCCAGTAATGATGTGTCTCACAATTGACTTTCTATTAAAACATTCTCAAACATGCACAAACTACAGTCGTGTGTGTTACATTTATGTCAGCTGCGAGCTACAGGGTGTACACAAACTTATCGTCACGCATCAAAAAATGTAATAATTGTGCAATCCTACAATTATTTTTGGTGAATTTATTGATGCAATCTTTGAAATACATATGGAACAGTGGCGTGATATGACAGACAATATAATGGGGTTACCATTTATGCCGCTTAACCCAGGGATATTTTGGAACTTTATCGAAACCACTTTTGAGATGGGAACTTTCTACATGGAGAAAGTCGACCCAGGGGAAGAAGATTACCGATTCCAGATCTGAGGAGAAGATACAAGATGTCGTCGATCTTTTGAGGAATTTTCATGGATATTAGGTGTTTTGGTCGATCTCTGGAAGTGAACATTCACGAACTACTGAAACATCAGAAGGTAAAGTGAGCATCCATTTGTGTTTGTCGCTATGAAACGAATTTTTTTGAGCACACGGATATATTTAAACATCGTTGACAGTATTTAATTAGATTATTTCATTATGGATTCATAGGCATGTGACGGATATCATGCAGATTTATATGATCATTTTTCAATCTGTAACAATGCGCTGATATGGTTGAATATAGATCAGATTTTGTTTCGTCGAGTTATGACATGATACTGGTGTTGGTTTATTTCATCGTGTGAGTAGTGATTTTGTGGGGGTTCTGTGACCTCCTCCTCCTCACCCTCCTCACAAGATGGCGGCAGCCCGATAACTCCCGAACCCGAGGTCGGATTTTGACAAATGAGGTGTCATTGAACTCGGGCTGACACCCCCTTTCCAATGGACAACAAATTTCAACCCCAAAATAAAACCTACCCCTACTAGGGGGGTGAAATTTTAATTTTTTAGAGAATCACTCTTTTCAATTGCAACATGTGAGAGTTTGAATGCCAATATGGAATGAAACGTTGTTCTACATAAAGTGCATGTGTACGGTGGGTAGCCAATATGAATTAACATGCTAGTTTTTTTGATTTTACACATGTCCACTCATAGGTTTGGTAAGAGGGCGGGCTTTTTAAAAGATGGTGACTTTAGTGTAACCTAACCCAACCTAACGGGTCCTTGTGGATAGGTCATTGTGGACGAGTAATTGTTGACGAGTCCTTGTGGACGAGTCCCTTTGGACCGATCTCTTTGGACCGGTCCCTTTGGCCTGGTCCCTATGGACTGGCTCATGAATTTATTTAAATTATGTCAAAGGGCCTAACTACATTTGTGTGCGTTGAACTAACGTTGTTCTCCAGTCTCCACTACTATAATGGGATAACGATATGAAAGGAAAGTGACGAAATACATGTGAACATACAAGGGATCTAACTTGGTGGATGGATGTGTTCTAGCGAGTCATTTGTAGTTGAAAGAGAATAATACATGTTCTTAAGATGTTAAAACTGTAGAGATGGTATGTGCAGTAAGACGTCTTGTTATTTCCTATGTCATATTACAGACATGGCAGAGAGCGCGCAGATCTGTTGCTATGACTAACGCTGCAGTAATTTGAAACCGCAAGTGTTCATGAAGACAATGGGTGATGATCATGCAAAGTTAGCAGTTATTGGATATTACACAGGTGTTCCTTCCGGTGTCATGTTGCTGACATGGCAGAGAGCGCACACTGCTGTTGCTATGACTGACGCTGCAGTAATTTCAAACCCCAGATGTTGATCAAGACAATACGTGATGATCATGCAAAGTCAGCAGTAATTGGATACCACACAGGTGTTCCTAGTGTACTTTGAACTCTCAGCTGTATTGGGAAAGGAATTGAAATGATATGCAAAATACTGCTGACACGAGCGATGAGAGTTTATATAAGAGAGGTGTCATATATTTCCCTACTGTCAGTCTTTATTACTCGCCTTGAGTGAACAGTGCTCTATTACTGCTCAAGAGTTGTAAAAAAGCCTTTTTGGTAGAAAATCATTAAATTATTTTGCAAGGTAAGTACTTATTATTAATGGATTGTAGTCTTTTATCACTAATTGATGTTGAAGTTATTGATGGGAATGTATTGATTGATTGATTGATTGATTTGTTTACAGATAATTGGGTACCTGTAGGTTACCAGATTCCTACAATCTGTTCATTCAGTGGCAGCAGTTGATAAATTATAAAAAGGTAAGTGCCCCTCTAATAACTTTTAAACAGTTAGAGTGATATTTTCCAATGTTCACCACTACATGTCAGTGAAAATGATATATTTGTCAGTCAAAAGTTGGAACTACTTGACCATGGTGTGTAAAGCTAATTTTGTAGGTTAGATTTTGATTACCGCTCTATTAAGTCTGAATGTTCATTGCTAGGTGTCAGTGACAGAGGAATATTTAAAGACTTAACCTCAGTTCACCTAACATAACCTAACTTTACCTAACTTAACCTTGTCACGTGACATGTTTTACAAGTTTAGACTTGCTTTATGACTGACTATGACGTCACACTTAGCTCACTTATCTGGTGGCTGCTGGTTTCTATCACGTGACATGTTCTACAAGTTTAGACTTGTTTTAAGACTGGCTATGACGTCACACTTAGCTCAATTAACTGACGATCGCTGGTTTCTATCACGTGACATGTTCTACAAGTTTAGACTTGCTTTAATACTGGCTATGACATCACACTTAGCTCACTTAACTGGTGATCACTGGTTTCTACCACTCTATCAAGTTCCAATGTTCACCGCTAGGTGTCAGTGACAGTGGTATATAGTAATCCCCAGTTAGAACTACATGAAGTTAGACTTGCTAGGAGTTCACAGATGATCGATTTAAGTACCCTGCTATAACCATTGACTGGAATGTAATTAAACTATTTATATTTTACTTTGCTATATCATTTATTAACTTTTTTGATTTCTTTCTTTTATAGGTAATTTCGAAAGTGATCATCATGTTCAAGTGTGGTGAATGTAAGAAACAGTTCTCAAGACCTGACAACCTTCAAAGACATGCAAATGCTAAACATGACATTAAAATGTTTGTGTGCAGTCATTGTGCTACCACATTTAACAGACGAGATAATCTTGCACGTCATGTAAATTTAATGCATGTTAGTTAAGCACCATTTTCGTGTTCAGTTTGCTAACTTGGTTTTTCTGCTGTAAAGCGATATCAATCCCACATGGTTGAAGTGCATGGAGAACAACAGGAATTGAAATCTTTAAAACCATCAACTAGCACGGAACCTTTAAATGAATGTGATGCTCAAAAGCGTAAACGTTCTCAAGATTGTGAAAATAGTTGTGCAACAAAAAGAAAGAAGAATGGTGAACCTTCGATAACACATTGTAATGTATGTAATATTGATATACCTTCTTCAATCATTCATGGACATTTACGCAGTATTCAACATAAAAAATAACGCTTGTCATGAAAGAAATTCTGGGAATATTCAACAAATTGGTAGTGCGTTTAAAAGTCGAATTGCTAGTTACAGACTTCATAGTAAAGAAAAAACTCAAAGTATTGAATCATTTTAAAAAATGTTCAACCTACTGTGTTTGGCTTGCTAGGTAATGTTTTATTAGAGCATAAAACAATGAAAATGAATTTTGAACTTTTTGGTCTCTATGTAAAAACTGGGAGTGAAGGTGAAATTACAGATATCAAATCTTTTAATACAAAAAACATAATTGTTAGCGAATCAACTAATATTAGTGATATATACCAAAATTTTTCAACTGCCATCATTGTGAAGAGTGAAGAGTTCCAGGAAAGGGAGTCGGGCTGGGCATTGGTTGAAGTACTTTATTTAGAAACCAACCTGAATAAATATAACCCCCTTCGAGCATCATCATGTATTGATTTACCTGCATGGATCAAACGGAAGATAGCTGCTGTGACGTTTGGAATAGTGATGAAGCATGTTTTGCGTGGGCTGTAACCTCAGCTCTCCATTCAGCAGTGGGGCATATGGATAGAACATCATCCTATCCTCACTATTCCTCAGTGTTAGATTTAAAAGAAATATAATTTCCTATGGCGAAAAAAGACATTCAACGTTTTGAAGAGCTGAACAATGTAAGTATTAATGTTTATGGAATTGAAAATAAGAGTATAGTAGGTCCTCTATATTATACTTAGGAAAAAAAGGATGCTCATGTAAATTTACTATACATAACTGAAGGTGAAAACGCCCACTATTGTTGGATAAAACATTTAAGTAGTCTTGTCAGTAGTCAAGTATCAAAACATAAATCTAAGAAGTGGTTGTGTGATGGCTGTTAGCTACATTTCCAGAAAGAGGACCAACTAATTCAACACCAAAAATGGGGGTGTAATCATGTGTGCACGGTATTACCGACTCCTAAAAATAACATTCTAAAATTCAAGGATTATGAGAAACAGCTTCGAGTACCATTTGTTATATATGCTGACTTCGAGGCTTTGCTAAAACCATTTAATACATGTTCATCGAATCCAGCCCAACCTTTCACCAACACTACTCACATTCATGAACCTTTTAGCTTTGCATATTATATTAAATGTAGTTACGATGACTCTTTAAATAAGTTTGAGCTCTATAGAGGACCTGATGCACCTAAAGTTTTTATGGAAAGACTTGAGAAAGATGCCATCCGTATATCCTCTATGTTAAATACAATCATTCCAATGGAGTCACTAACATCATCACAGCAAATGGGTTTTGAAACTGAAACTAATTGTTTTATATGTGGTGAATGTTTATATACGGACAGGGTTTGCGATCATGACCATTTAACAGGAAAATATCGTGGTGCTGCTCACCAAGAATGTAATTTAAATTATAGAGTAAGTAAATTCATTCCAGTCATTCTACATAACGGTAGCAAATACGATAACCACTTTATCGTTAAAGAATTTGGAGCTTCAGATGTGAAAATTGATGTGATTGCAAATAATAAGGAACAATACATATCGTTCACAAAATACATCAAAACTGGCAATAAAAAACTATAAAACTGCGATTTTTAGATTCATTCCGCTTTATGCCAAGTAGTCTTGACAAGCTGGCTAGTAATTTAAAATCAGATCAGTTTCATGAAATTCAAAGTGTGTCTCCTAAAGAAGATGATTTTAATTTAATTCGTCAAAAGGGTATATTCCCTTATGAATATATTAACGGTGTGGATCGTCTTGAGGAGTGATCTTTACCATCGAAAGATGCATTTTACAGTTCCTTAAACACAAGTCATATCAGTGATCAGGAATATTTACATGCACAACGTGTATGGACACAGTTTGACATTCAAACTTTAGGTGAATTTTCAGACATATATTTGAAGACAGATGTGTAATTATTAGCAGATGTTTTTGAAAATTTTCGGAATGTTTGTATGAAAACTTATGACCTTGATCCTTGTCAGTATTTCACTGCTCCTGGGTAAAGTTTCAGTTCAATGTTGAAAAAAACGAAAGTAAATTTAGAATTAATGACTGGTATAGACATGATCAATTTTATAAAATCATCAATTCGAGGTGGATTAAGCCAATGTAGTGGGCGATATTCTAAAGCAAATAATAAATACATGCCTAGCTACAACCCTTGTGAAGAGTCAAAGTATATTGTCTACCTCGATGCAAATAACCAATATGGTTGGGCTATGAGTCAATATCTACCACTGAAAGATTTTCGCTGGCTGACACAACCTGAAATTGATGTCTTACATGTTGACAATCTTAATGATAACGATGATAAAGGATATATTTTGAGGTAAATCTTGAGTACCCTAAAGAGTTACATGATGATCATAATGATTTACCATTTTGTCCTGAGAATATGAAATCTCCATACATCACATCACGAACAAAAATGTTAATTGCTAATGTAAATGATAAATGTAAATATGTAATTCATTATCAAAACTTGAAACAGTGTCTACAGCATGGATTGAAATTAACTAAAATTCATCGCGTATTGCAATTTCATCAGTCAGCATGGCTCAAACCGTATATTGATCTAAACAATAATTTAAGAACACAGTCAACAAACGCGTTTGAAAAAGATTTTTATAAACTCATGAATAATAGTGTTTTTGGAATGACTATGGAGAATGTTGATAAACGAGTTGATGTAAAGCTGATAACAAAGTGGGAGAATGATGGTAAAAGGTATGGTGCGAGCAACTTAATAAGCAAGCCTAACTTTCATAGCTGTTCAATTATTCATGAGGATTTAGTTGTAATACAAATGAATCGTCTTAAAGTAACTTACAACAAACCCATATATGTGGGTTACACCATTCTGGAATTGTCAAAAACAATTATGTATGAATTTCACTATGATTATGTAAAGAAAAACTATCTTGATAATGCTAAATTACTCTACACAGACACAGATTCTTTTATTTATGAGTTTAAAACTGATGATTTTTATGAGGATATCAAAACTGAGCTAAATAGGTTTGATACAAGTGACTATCCCGAGGATAATATTTACCATTTGCCTCTAGTAAACAAAAAGGTTCTTGGGAAATTTAAGGATGAATGTGCTGGTGTTATTATAGACACCTTTGTAGGTACAAAATCTAAATCATACAGCTATATGACAATTGATGATGTAGTAGTTAAGAAATTAAAAGGAGTGAAAAAGAATGTTGTTAGTAAAGAGTTAGATATAAGTGATTATAAAAACTGTATAGTTAGTAACCCACCTGTATTATATAAGAAAATGTGTGTATTTAGAAGTAAAAATCATCAGCTACATACCAATTTGCTGAACAAAGTTGCTTTAAGTAATGAAGACAACAAACGATTCATTATACCCAACACATTTGATACTCTTGCTTGGGGAAACAGTCGCATTGACAACTATTACTTTACTTAAGTATAATGATCACTATATTGTAATATTTGTAGTGTGTTTTATATTGTATTTTTTTTTGTAAAAACTATAAGTAGAATGTATAATGTTAGGCTACTGTAGTTTAGTAAAAATAAGATAAGTAATACATTTTAGTGTAAAATGTTTGCTTTTGTATATTACAGAAAAGATTTTTAAAAAATTACAGAATGTGTGAACTAAACAAGGGGAATGTAAAAATGTAAAGTGGAAATTGTAAATATCCAAGTGTGAAAAAGTGAAATGGCTATCACCATTTTAAAATTAAAAAGACATTGTGATCTGGTAAACTTTGTTTTTTTTACAACAACAAAAATGTACAGAATGTGTAAACTAAACAAGGGGAATGTAACAAATGAAAAGTGGAAATTGTAAATATTCATGTGTGGAAAAAAAAATGAAATGGCTATCACCATTTTTAAAAATTAAAAGATATAGTGATTTAGTGAACCTTATTTATATTTCACAAAAAAATGTACAGAATGTGTGAACTAAACAAGGGGAATGTAAAAAATGTTAAGTGGAAATTGTAAATATTCATGTGTGAAAAAATGAAAATGAAGAAATGGCTATCACCATTTTTAGAATTAAAAGATATAAAAGATAGTGATCTGGTGAAGCTTATTTTTATTTGACAACAACAAAAATGTACAGAATGTGTGAACTAAACAAGGGGAATGTAAAAATGAAAAGTGGAAATTGTAAATATTCATGTGTGAAAAAAAATGAAAATGAAGAAATGGCTATCACCATTTTTAAAATTAAAAGACATTGTGATCCTGTAAACCTTGTTTTATTTCACAACAAATTGAGCTTTACAAAATAAAATACAAAGAAATACCAATTCCTCAATCCTTTTCAATGTTCATGTCCACTCATCATTAACTTTCCTTATAAAACACTAATCACAATGAGAGCTGCCAACCTCTCTCCCACTGAGACATCACAGGATGTCAAACGTTGTTTAGCTTTTCAACGATACTTTATCCACTACACGTCTTAATGTAGGATGACTGTGGTGATAAGAAAGGTGCATGCTTGATCCAAAGGATTAATAGGTATATCACCACGCTGTAAAGGTTCCTCAAGATAAGTTCCAGGACCACACAAATAATAACCAGGTAGATAGATTTCGAAAGTTAAGTATTGAATTACTTTATCAATGACGCCATTGCCAGTACAGGTCTGGCATATCCTTTTCCATAGGTGGAGAAAAGGTTTGATCTTCCTCCTCCTCTGTGGATGATGTTTGTTGTTGCTGCTTTTTTTCTCCATCACACCCGTGGAATGAAGAAACAAAGTCTTTACATGGACTTTTATGACCGTGATACAGTTTGACCAGCTGGCAAGTAGCACACTGTCGCATAGAGGGTATTTTTGCCATAGCCACTTGCTTATGCTGATCATAATCCGTACATGGTTGCAATTCACTTAACACAGGGTCTTGAGTCCATGATTTTGGTACATGTTGCCAGATTTCTTTCACTGCATTTGCTGCGACATAATAAATGAATGATTTTGGAAGAGCCAATAATTCTTCTTTGGTAAAAGTGTCTAGTTTCTTTTTGCACACAAAGAACTTTCCAATCGCTTTATCGGTAGCACCCCCTCTCTCCATGGTATCACGTTGATGTTTACACGTCGCTTGTAGAAATCTCACTGGTGGCATTCACAGGTAAACTTTTAGTTTTAATTTTATTTAACAACTCCCAGCAGGCATTGGGGGTCAACCAATGAAACAATTGCCACATGTGTGCCAGGGCTTTATGGGTAATATTGTCACAGGGGCAGCGGTCCATGAGTGTTTGCAGCGAGGGACAGCCCATAACCATTAAATCGATACATTGACAGTAAGACGTCAAAAATGCTTGTAGCCATTGACGTTTTTCACTACCTTTCACAAATACTACATGGGCAGAAGACAAGTGGGCTTTCATGACCATGCCAGGTGTTTATATGAAATGGTTCCTTGCTTCCAGTCTAGTTGCATATGAGTTTCAATCCACTGGGTTTGTTTACGGTCTTTATCACACAATACATCAAACGCAAAAGGTGGTTTAAACACCAAATGGGTAGCTTGCGATATCCAAAAAGTGGAACAATCAATAATGGCCACTTCTTTAAATATAAATTTGCTATCTTCAATTTTAAACCCTTGACAGTCGACAATCAGTGTACGCAACATGTTCACTCTTGTCTGGATCAAGTCCAACTGACCACAGACTGACAATTGTTCAGTAAAGTGTACCCATGTCATTTACTTACATTCCATTCTAGTAAAAGAAAAGAAAAACATTGAGTAGTCACTATAGAGGTTAGGATATGACAGGGGGCATAAGAAATAATAATATAACAACAACAACCATTTTTTATTACATTATTTTATTAGCATAACAAGTTTTACATTCTTTTTTCATTCTAGGATAGAGGCGGTACCATCTCATACAACAAAAAAGTCTTTTGTGTTTATAGTGTCCATAACACCGATGATATCCCAATGTCTCTAACCTGGGTGTTTTTGACTGCGAGCTGCTCACTGAAGCACTGTTGACACCATAAAGTCCACACGTATCATAACTTTTTTCATCACTCAGAGGCATGAGTGAGGGGTAACTTGAATGACAGGGTATATTACCCAACTCCATTCTGCACAGGTAGGGGCAGGCAGGTGACCAGCGCTGATGTTCCTGCATGGGTTCATCACTTTCTTGCCATTGGTCTAAGATGATGGGACAAAACACACATTTCACTTCATCTCTTGTTTTTAAATAGTAGAATCCAGCGGCTGCTAAGGCTTGAGGGTTTATAAAAGGCACCGGCCACGTCGCAAAGGTCTTGAAACGTTGTTCCTCAGATTTTAAATTCATGGATGTAACTTCTCTTGAGGCTTGAAAGCAAGACATGACTGAGCGGTTTGGTGTGGGTTGACCTGCTATTTATATACATGTCACTTGGTTGGACAGTGGATAATAGTTGATTTGTTTGTGATGAATAATCAAACAGAAGGCCGTCGTATTGGCTGGAACATTGTCATGCGTTTTAAAATCTAGTCGAATGTCAATATTGGATGGTTTGACAGACTCTTCCAAGTAGGAATAGTCAAAGACAATCAGTGGCGCCCTTGTCTTAAAAGCTTGGGGTGACAACATAGGACAATTCTCTTTTTGATAATACGACCATCTAAATTTAGAAAACAAGTCGTACAGGGGGCCAAACTTATTTTTTGAAAAATCAAAATCCAGTCCTTCATAGGGAAACACAGCACCGTTGAGGAAAAGACGTGCATTTCTCAATTGTAGATGATCAAATTGCGTGGCATCTTTGGTTTGTTGATACTTGCGATTCGTTTGAAAACCCACAATCGTGTAGAGAGGTCTCTCTGTATAGCGAGCTGTTTTTATAGACCAACTGTGTGTGTTGGTGGTGGGCAATAGCGGGTACTCATGGAGTGCCCAGCTTCTAAATTCCATGGGTAGAGGTATATCTCTCTTTACCATCTTGAGTATGTCCAGTTTTTTGCTATCGTTAAGGGTCACATGAGGCACTTTCCATAGCAAGCGTTGTAGTTGAATTTTTGAATCAATGGGGGAATTGTCGGCTCCCTTGAGTGCATTATTATCACTCCTGTCTCTCACCAGATAAAGCACTTGCCTTGCGTTGACCACAATGTGCGGGTAATCTTCAGCAAAGCCTAAA
The DNA here is from genome assembly GCA_946902985.2 of Meconema thalassinum. Classification (NCBI taxonomy): domain Eukaryota; kingdom Metazoa; phylum Arthropoda; class Insecta; order Orthoptera; family Tettigoniidae; genus Meconema; species Meconema thalassinum. The sequence continues at coordinate 186,837,644 of OX336389.2, forward strand.
ATCAGTTTAAGAGGTAAATATCCAGTGAAGGTGCCATCGGTGTGTACCATCCAGTCATTGATCGAGTCAGGGCACCAACCCGCCATGCAAAGTGTTTTAGCTTCTTCCTCACTATAACAGGGATATAGTTTCATGACACTGGAAATGCCCACATTTCGAGTGCTATCCACCAAGATATCGTTAATCACATAACGCACTTCAGAAAACAGAAAGGCGAAAGCATGGTTGGCTAACTTGGATGTGGTGGGTGTAGAGCCATCGGCTTTGGTGAGCCGACCTTCAATCTGAATAACACTTTCATGCGGTAGAGTGTAAATATCTTGGTTGTTGATAACAAATTGAATTTCATCATTGTTATTGAGTCCAGGTGTTTGAGCTTGATAAGAATGGAGATCAATTCTTACCTCTCCTGGTCGCTCCTCGATGTGGTTCGCTAACTCTAGGATAGAATTCATCGCGGGGGTTGACGTGGTAACCCAAATGCTGTAAAATCTGCTTGTTCTGAGATGTTAACGTGTATTCATGTGGTAAACAACTAACACCATTTCTAGACGGTGCTGTTGCTTTATATACAAACTTCATAGTGGCTTTAGCACCAACTTGTAAGTCACTGGTGTGGTAGAATCTAGATCAATGAGTTGTTGCTCTCTATTGATCAGTCTTAATGTTATATTACTAATACCATCGACAGCCACAGAATGAAAAAGCACCACTGAAGGGTTTTCACGAATAATATAGCCATTGGGCGATGTTACAATAAAGTCATAAAGCGAATGCGACGGTTCTTGATTGGTGTACCCTTGACTAATAATATTACACGTCACTGACACATGATGGTCCTCAATGAATTTCACGTCATGGTCTGATTCATGTTTTTTGTTGGGCTCCAACACGCGTGGTTTAAATCCTAGTAATGGACCAATGGAATCGGGGGGTGTTTTAAAGTCAATTTTGAATGTAGAAAAAATACTGCAGCGATGAGTGTTGGTATTTCCCACAAGTTCAAACTTGCGCGTTCCATCCAGAAATGACTTTAAACCATATTCATTGTTCAACACCACATAAATGTGTTCATAAATGTCATCTATCGTGCATCCACCAGAGTTCAGGGTGAGCACAGAATCACCATAGTAAAACTTGTTGTTCACATTTTCACGTATGTTGTATATTCGATTGTACGTTTCAAGAGAAACAAGTCCTAAACCATAGGGTTTTTCACTCAATTCGATAGGTGGGTGAAAGTCTAGGCTAACTTCAGGTCCTCGTCCATGCAGTGTAAACGTCTTACTTTCCACCGACATACTGTTGACGTTTTTGCTTATGCTGCGTCTTATATAAAAAAATTAAACACAAACGTCCACACTGTTGGCTGTTAAACGTTTGCTCTCGTTTCACATTATAATATATCTTGATCCTGTTTCCAAAATAGGTCACTAATTCCATGGGCGGGGGCAAATTCCCAAAACTGTCAAAGTACAATACAGTGGATCCCTCTTTGACATAAGCTACATAATGTGTTCCAGGTCCTCGGTGATCATCCAAATTGACAACAGCACATTCATGTTTCCAGGGTTGTGAGGGTAATTGGTTTCGCATAAACACACCTCGAAAATGAGAAAGCATCAGTTGTTTAGCATAGCTTTCCACTTGTTGATGCGTCAGGGCATGTCTTGCTATGGCTGAGGTTAAAGATGTTTTTATTTTATTTCGAAAAGGTGAAATTCCAAATCCTTGTTGATAAAAGGCTGGCTTCAAATTGACATTTCTAGCCCCCATAGCAATGGCTTCCATTGTTTCATTGTGTCGCTGACTTTCTTTGAGTTGTTGCTTGCCCTGTTGTGCGGCTTTAATAGTTTTTGCCACTGCACTGGCGCCACCTAAAAGTGAACCTAGAGCAGCCAGACCAGCGAATAATGCTGGTAAAATCCCGCTCGTTTGGGGAGGGGAATCACTCGCCCTTGTTTTGAACCCTGTGGCTGACGTTTATGAATAACATGCCTCTGTGCTGCTCGAAGAGCTTTCCTTATGGTCAACACATTATTTTTTCTTTTTTTCTTTCGCAAGGGCTTGTCAACGAATGTCTTAAGCCCAGGCTTTGCCAATGACAGGGTCATATTTTTAGTCTTTCTCACCACATATCTTTGTTTCACCATGATGATGATGACCAACAACCTTTCACAAGAACGTTTAAGTCAAAACTAACATTAGATTGTTATTTCATGACTGTATATTCCAATTCTACATAAAGTGGGAAATCGTTTATGGTTTTTCCAGCTTGCTTTTCATCCCATGTCAACATGAGATGAAAGGATAATTCGTCTCCTGCATTGACTATTTCATGGTTATGGACCAACATCCTATGATCAATTATCTCTATTTCTAAATGGTTCTCATCAGGTATGGCGTATTTGATGTGAATGGTTCCATCATAGTGTAATCGATAGTGGCTTAAACCCGAAGCAAGCACATACGTCAAGTGCTGGTCATGAACTAGCGGTATATGGTTTCTCTCATTCACAGGTTTTACGTTTGTCAGAAACACTAATAATACAGATGGGGTAAATTTATAAAGCCTTTTCATTTCATAGGTCACGTATCGCTTGGTACAGACACCATCATCTTCTTGTGGGTCTTCCACGTGAATAATGCGGTGATGATTAGCAGTATAGCCATCCACCGTAAGCTGAGGCACTTTATCATAAAACTCATACACCTTGTTATCCACATACTTTTTTGTAGTAACGTCTGTAGACACTTGAGGATGTTTTACATGGGTTAACCGCTTTCCTTTAAAGTCATAATCTCCCTGTCTTGTGCGTGGCACTACAGACCTATCCACATAGTGTTTATTAGCATGATCTGTTTCTTGTTTAGGATCATGTATGGGAACAGACTTAGCTTTGACCAGGAGCAGTGTGAGCCGTATGTTAAAGAAACTTGGGTGGGAATCACTGGAGGCTAGGAGGAAGAAATCTAGACTCTGCGCTATGTACAACACGTATACAAATCAACCAGCATGGGGTGAGCTTAGCAAACGATTGGGAAAGCCCACTTACATGGGTAGGAGCGATCATCCTTTCAAAGTTAAGGGCCGACCACAGCGAACAAATTATGGTAAATATTCTTTTGTAAACCGTGCCATTGATAACTGGAACTCTCTACCTGCCGCAGTCTTAGAGCCTTTTCCCAAACATATAGGTGTGTTTAAGAAAAGACTGACTATTTGTGTAAATACTCCAGTTTAATTGTTGTATAATTGTTATTGAATTGTTATGTATAATTATGTATTGTTATGTATAATTATGTATTTGTTATGTATATCCAAATTGCCACCGGGGGACACACCCCCATTGCAAATAAATGAATGAATGAATGAATCAACGCACGTCCAAAGACATCCATCGTCAACCTGTAGTACAAGTCTACTGTTTCTATGACAAGGCTCGGTGCGATGTATATAGACAGACTGCTAGCTTCTCTAAGCCTTAGTTGAAATGAAGATAATTAAGCAGCAAGAGTCATTCCCCGTGAGGGACATGGGTTCCCATCTCTGCCCCACATCACGTGAACAACGCCATGGTTCACTGTTTCCATCTTCCATTCGCTGCATCATTGTGGGACCTTCCGGCTGTGGAAAGACCAATCTTTTGCTGACACTTATTACAGCGCCCAATGGTCTGTGCTTTCAAAATATTTATATTTTCGCAAAATCACTCTACCAACCCCTCTACGTGTTTCTGGATCAAGTCATGTCTGGATTACAAAATGAGAATATGGGGTATTTTACATTTTCCACGCAAGAAAATGTTATTTCACCGGATGAGGTAAAGCCTGATTCACTCATGATTTTCGATGATGTATCCACTGAACGAAAAGGCATCATTCAAAGCTATTTCAGCATGGGTCGACACAAACATATTGATTGCTTCTATCTTGGACAAACGTATTCTAAAATGTCCAAACAGTTGATTCGTGACAATGCCAATGTCATTGTTTTATTTCGCCAGGACGAGAGGAACAGACGTCACATTTATAATGAACATGTGAATCCGGATATGACCTTTCAAATGTTTACAGAATTGTGTGGCAAGTGCTGGAACACACAACGTCATGCCTGTTTAGAGATTGACAAACAAAGTGAACTCAACCAAGGGCGGCATCACTTAGAATTTGATCATTTTATTGCTATTTAAGGCACTGTATCATTCCCTCTCAAGTCATTTGTCACGACACCATGGCGTTAGCAGAGAGTCAATTGAAAAAGCATATTATTAGAGCAAAAAATACTATTCGCCAAAAGTTCCGTCAATTGAAACGATCACGTGCGGATCATGCTTTGTTTATTCAACAACATTTAGCCCCTCCGCTAAAAGCTATGTTGAAACCCTCTTTCAAGCCATCTGAAACGCTACCCACCATTTCACAAGCCACTCAGACGCACCACGAGGACCCTGAGGAAGAGGAACAGGAACAGGAACAGGAAGATTTAACTAGTGTTAGCGAAGTTGAGGATAATGATGAACAAGTGTTTACGCCTCCAAAAAAAGGCATCACCCCTTGCAGAGTTTTTAAGAAAAAAAGTAATCCATGGTCATGGTCGAAACACCTTGCCCTTCCAGATCGTCGCCATTTTCACAACTCTTGGCCACCCCTCAACATAAAGCTCAACTGAAAACATTTTAATAAAATATTATGGATCAACACTGGAACCCTATTTCACCAATCTATTTATTGGAAACACAGATACTACGTATGGTGTTCGCTATGAGGATGATAGTTTTAAAATTGGTGATTCATCGATTAAATTTAGTCATACTAAAGCTGTCATTAAAAAGATCAACTATAAATTAACACCTGGACTGTTAAAGCTACTATTCTCTCGGACTCCCTCATCCCTAGATTATACGCTAGAGGACCTTGATAAATATAAATCCATTTTATTGGACACCCATGCCCACAAAAGACAGTATGATCCAACTCAACAAGTGAATGCCAATATATCTCAAAAATATAAAACCATCATTGCAAAAATGTTTCCCACTAGTCAAAGTGGTCGTCGTAAAGTGTCCGCTTCGGGAGTGACATTTAAACCATTAAAACCCCTTGTGGATGTTACCTACTGGCACAATCCCAATAAACTCGTCCAGCGACTACAGCTGTTGCATGCTTCACGTCAAGCCGGCCATACTGGTCACGATTGGGAAATTCAAGAAATTGAGGAAGAACTTCGAAATGCCAAAATTATTGTTTAAACCCTCGCCCACTAAAATGGGTATTGGTCACGAGTTGCATCGTCCAGCTAGACGTCACTATCAGCGACTTAAGGTGATTTCACAAGGTGTGGATGAACTTTGGCAGGCTGACTTGGTTGAAATGATACCCTATGCTAGCGTTAACGATGGTGTACGCTATATGTTGACCGTCATTGAAGTCTATTCCAAAATGGCGTTTGTTGAACCTGTGCGACGCAAGTCTGGTCCACTAGTCACCAAGGCCTTTCAACATATTATTCGACAATTCAAACGTCAACCTCAGCTGCTACAAACCGATCAGGGAAAATAATTTTTCAACAAGGATTTCTCCAGTTTTCTCAAATCTAAGGATATTCACCATTACACCACGTACAGCAATCTCAAAGCCAGCGTGGTCGAGCGGTTCAACCGAACATTGAAAACCAATATGTGGATAGCGTTTACCGCTCAGGACACGTATCGCTGGTTGGACTTGTTACCTGAGCTAGTGTCACGTTACAATGACACCAAACACAGAACCTTTGGGACCAAGCCACGACTTGTGACCAATAATATTCCAAAACTGAATAAACTGTTTAACCCCATAAAAACGGCAGACCCTAAACGTCATCGCCTTAACATCGGGGACCATGTTCGTGTGAGCAAATTCAAGTCTGCCTTCAATAAGGGCTACACACCAAATTGTGGGACTGAACTATTTCGAATTCGTCAAGTCAACCTGAGCAGTCCAGTCACCTATTTACTCGAGGACCTCAACCATCAACCCATAAAAGGCAGGCTTTATCTCCATGAACTCCAAAAGACAGCGTTTCCTAAACATTACCTTTTGGAAAAAGTGTTGAAACAAAAAAGGAAATAAACTATATGTAAAATGGTTGGGATTAAGCTCAGCCTTTAATTCTAGGATTAATAAATTACATGTTGTGTGAACCTGTGTGCCTTGTATTTAATTATTCACTCAGGTTGTACTTAACCTACAGTCCTATGTACAGTCCTAAGCTCCACATGTGTTATGAGCAATACATATTTCTTTCTCTCTTCACCTGTGTTCTCTCTTACACCGACTCTCCCCCTCTCCTCCCCTTCACCTCCCACCACTGTCAAAAACAGGTTGTGACTTGTTAGCTCTTATCGTGCACGTGTACAGGTGAACACCTGTGTGTTAGGTCATATTACAGATGAACTCGCATTTTCTCACGTATGAACCAAAACAGAATGTGACTTGTTTCACAAGGAGGACGGTAATAATGACATCTCACACATGTTCACATGTATTTCGTCACTTTCCTTTCATATCGTTATCCCATTATAGTAGTGGAGACTGGAGAACAACGTCAGTTCAACGCACACAAATGTAGTTAGGCCCTTTGACATAATTTAAATAAATTCATGAGCCAGTCCATAGGGACCAGGCCAAAGGGACCGGTCCAAAGGGATCGGTCCAAATGGACTCATCAACAAGGACTCGTCCACAAGGACCGTTAGGTTGGGTTAGGTTACACTACAGTCACCATCTTTTAAAAAGCCCGCCCTCTTACCAAACCTATGAGTGGACATGTTAATTAATATTGGCTATCCGCCGTACACATGCACTTTATGTAGAACAACGTTTCATTCCATATTGGCATTCAAACTCTCACATGTTGCAATTGAAAAGAGAGATTCTCTAAAAAATTAAAATTTCACCCCCTAGTAGGGGTAGGTTTTATTTTGGGGTTGAAATTTGTTGTCCATTGGAAATGGGGTGTCAGCCCGAGTTCAATGACACCTCATTCGTCAAAATCCGACTGCCGCCATCTTGTAAGGAGGGTGAGGAGGAGGAGGTCACAGAACCCCCACAAAACCACTACTCGGGTGTTTTCGTGACTCGATGCCTGCAAACTGGTGTTTGCATTTTCTACGTTTTTCATAGATGTTGGAGCTTGATGTTAGATATTTTTTCTTCGAATGGATCATTTTATGTTTTTGCATTTAAGTCGCTTTAGCGAATATATCAGTAATATTTGACTGAACAGTTGTAGTTGATTCCAGTCCAATGCATTTAACTATAGTCTACGATGTAGGGCCCATTGCCTTGGGCTATAGTGTGGTGTTAATCGCCTTACCTAAAGTTTGGGGTCATTTCTGCATTAGTCTTTGATGTAGGGCCTATTATCTTGAGCAATAGTGTGGTGTTAATCGCTTTACCTACACTAGGGAACCATATTTTCATCATAATGCTAAATGGACATAAAGCGAATTAAACTATAAATTGTCAGTCACATATTGGTTGATTTTTATCAAATCCATTAACGATAAATGTCATCAGGATCATATCTTGTGATTCTTGTCCATGATCCAGTAGATTTTGTCAGTGTTCAATTTTTGAGAACAATAATATACCGTATGTATACATATTATTTTTATTGGTTGATTTGAGACATGACCAAGGATTTTGGAATAGTTAGTTCCTCTAGCAGATAGGTTTTGGAATCAGAAATAAAACCCAGGCAGAAATAAACCATATATAATCAGGAATATTGATATAACCATTGATCATATTTATGAATACAGATTTTAGGAATGTATCCAGAGTAATACTATCATTAAATTTAATTCATGCTTGAAGCTTGTTGAGAATTAATTCAGTGATCTACACTTTATTTGAAAGGTTGATAAACACAGTCATTTTGACCATAGCTTTGATGGACCAGCTTTGTTAATATTTGAAGCCAATTTATACATTTTATGATGCTTTTGAATGCACACTATTGAGGAATTTTGCCAAGTTTATAATGTGAAGATATTGCCACAGTTTTTGAGAGGTTACCACATTGAAATAAATACGTTGACTGGAAGGTTAGTGTAAACCCAGTCTGGTTCTTAGTTCAGGCAATGCGCTGAACAAATTATGAGGAATTATTGTGAATAGATGATGATGTTTGACAATGAATTAATGAAGTGGTTTTTATGAATGAACATTGGTTCATGTGTTTATTATTGGATGATGATATCTAAATGTAGAGAATTTATGGTAATCATTTTGTATGGCAATTAATATGGTTGTTGCGTGCAATATAAGCATAATACTCAAAATTATTTGATTATAATGAAATCTGACATTTTCGTAGATGCGATAGAATATGAATGACACCTCTAATGTGATCCAAGTTAGATATTCAGAATACTTTGAATTAATCCAAGTTTTTATTATGATACTTTAATTGTCTCAACCTGGATGAGAATTACTATCGTTTATCTGACATGATTATTTGCTGAAACAAAAGAAACCTCTGATAATAGCTCAATTGAATTAATGATATGCCAATTTATTACTGAATTTATATCATGATTTGACCTCATCGGATGATATCCGAATTTATGATTATGATGATGATAGGAGTGAAAGGTATTTTTCCATATAGGAATTTTCAGTGCAATTTTCTATGTAAATATGTAAAAAAATATATAACTATTTGGAGTTCACATGAATATTTATTAACTGTAAATTGATATTTGGCCTCAGGAATCACGAGTGATTGTGTTGTGTGTGAAAGGTGCTTCGGTGATCCTGAGTGGACAAGATGAACTTTTAGTTTTTTAATTGAATCATGTGAACAATTTAAGGCAGGATGGTAATGGATGTAATTGAAATGAACTCTCTCAACCTAATATTTTATCCATCATTTTCCTAGGCAGGAATTTCTTTGATTACTTTTGATCTTGCCGATAATTTAAGAAATTTTCTTTGTTTGGATTTTAAAATTTCGTGATGGCATCTTTTCCATTTTCCTTTCCTGTCTCATTCTAAGGCTTAACCAGGAAGGATGTGGTTTGCTAGGAATCCAGCTTGATGGCGGCCCTTTCTTTTCATCGTTGTTAATTAAGCCCGTAAACGTCCCTGAGACACTTCGTCTCGTGCTACCCATAGCTGCTTTTTTATTTCAACTGGGTTCCTACGCATTCCTTATTTACTTTTCAGTGTCTGTGTGTTCCGTAACGCATTTGTGCGATGCTATGTCAGCTAGGTCATGGCATGCCATAGCGGAACGGGTACAGTACCTCCTCTATGTCTGAACAACATCGCTTTGGTTCACTCGCAGTCGTCTGGAAACTTCCCCTGATGAGAGCCCTTTCTGACACAACGTAACCATGCGGATACGATCAAACGGTGGTTTTGTCCTTCTAGGCATGGCAGAACTGCAGACAACACGTGTAGTGTACCTACTTCCTGGTGGAAAGACTGGATCTGATCGGGTGTCATATGCCCTCCGTCTAATAGGCCCTGCTCATACATGGTTGTATACAGCTTTATGCAAGTTTAGTGAAATCTAGCAACAGTAAATGGGACTGTGTTCGTGATTCTATATCGACATTCAGTATCAGTGGTCAGGCGACCCTGGAACCGAGGTGATGCAACAATTTTTTGATGTGTGTAATTCAGTATTGTCAAATCGCGAGGCATGAAAGTATAAGCTCAAGCTATAACTAAAGCACAGAGAGCCATAATCAGAAACAAGGGTCAGAGTGGACAGTACTTGCATAAATATGTTGGCCATATCTGAGTGCACAGTTGACTGTGGATAATTATAAGCACGCCGTGAATTGAACTAACTGATAACAAAGGGAGTGCCGAATACGGAATAATTAGAGGAGGCCCGCGGACCTGGTCAGTTGATCTAGTGCCAGGGAGGCTCATAAAAGAAAAATGCGTATAGCAAAGACAGTATAAACAAAGTAGAGAGACGATACATGTGTAGGAATTAACTGAACAGAAGACAAGAGATAAGAGACAGAGTGTTTTCAATGTTTTATAAGACGTCGTGTATCATGATAATCAACAGTCGAGGGATGGAAGTCATCTAATCACATCAAGCCAACCCGACAGAGGGAAGTTTCAGCACGGGACCTGGGTTGGAGATACAGGGCTACATTAAGCAGGGATGAGATACAGGATATGGAAGTAACCTTCACTGGAGATTAGATGAGCACGTCATTTTCATTATGTATAAGTGTCATTTCTTAGGTAATATTAATTGTGGAAGGATTTATAGAAAACGTAAATAAAGGTAAGAACATGTTTTTTCCTTATAATAGGATGTTAGGTAAAGGTTTAATAGGAATGTAACCATAGTGTAAATAGAAAGAAATCAGAAGCGGGATTAAAATATTAATGGCATGCCAGAACGATGCCAATATATGTAAGTAACTATGTTGTGTAAATTCCGTGTTTTATAGAGATATAGCAACGGGTGGTATGTATTGGACAATATGACTACATAAGGTAATGTAACTTGATGCAGATATCGAGAATTAACCTACTTGATTTATAAGTCATAGTCATCAGTATCATCGCTATCGTTTTACCCTCCAGGATTGATTCTTCCCACGGACTAAGCGAGTGACCCCACCTCTACCGCCACTGAGGGCAGTGACCTGGAGTTTGAGACTCTCAGTCGGGGATACAACTGGGGAGTGTGACCAGCACTACGCCCAGGCGGCCTCGCCTGCAAAGCGAACAGGGGCCTGATGAAGTGATGGGAAGAGTAGGAGTGTTAGTCAAGGAATTGGGAAAGAGGTGGCCGTGGTCTTACGGTAGGTACTGTACCCTTATAACTGGATGATCCACCAATATCCTCCGGCTGGAAATAATCAGGGATTGTAGCATCTTGAAGTCTCGGCTAAAGACGACATGGTGCCACTTGGCGAAAAACACTCAGAATAAGGGACAGGATATTTTCTCAGACGGAATGTGCTGCAGTATCTAACTACAGAACAGTAGGGTCATCTAACTACTTAGGATAAAAAAAAGTCTCTATTAAAATCTCGGGCGTAAGGATGCGGATTAGGTCCCTCGGGAACTTCCACCCTACAGCACATTCCTATACCATCTAACTACAAGTATAATGCCAGTTTCCTATAAAACAATCAGGAAATCGTCAACACGAATCTGTCTATTTATTATAAAAGCTGTACACTTCTCGTGTCATCGAGCTTTGATTAAACGCTCTCAAAAAAACAATGAAATAAATACGAATGACTAAGTGTCATTAATTAGTCTAACTACAGAACAGTAGGGTCATCTAACTACTTAGGATAAAAAAAAGTCTCTATTAAAATCTCGGGCGTAAGGATGCGGATTAGGTCCCTCGGGAACTTCCTCCCTACAGCACATTCCTCTACCATCTAACTACAAGTATAATGCCAGTTTCCTATAAAACAATCAGGAAATCGTCAACACGAATCCGTCTATTTATTATAAAAGCTATACACTTCTCGTGTCATCGAGCTTTGATTAAACGCTCTCAAAAAACAATGAAATAAATACGAATGACTAAGTGTCATTAATCCATATAAAAGTACAAGTCGTTTCATTAAGAAACCGTAAAAACTGTTACGTGTAAGCTTCAATAAGCTTCTCTACAGCGAACAACTGCTGTGCCCTAGGTGACGGGAGTTTATAACAAGGAAAATGTTATAAGCTAAACATTTTAAATAATCCCAAAAATAAGTGACGTTACCCCTGACGTAGATCTCCGTCATTACAAATACTATCCATTACTCTATACAATTTATCTCCCGCACCCTAACATGAAGATTTCTTCCCCTATGAAGCGCAAAATCTCTACACAAAGTTTTAAAGTTTAAATTTAAAATATAAAACACTCCTAAATCTACTTACGAATCTATCTGAAATACATTTAATATAACATTCTATACAATGAAAATAATCACATCGTAGTTCATCAACTACTTACTTAGAATAAAAATATATACAACGCGTTCCTTCCTTTCTCCCGACAATACAACATGTAACTGTCCTTCTACTTCACTCCTGCCTCTCAACGGGCTTCAGAAAAATATGAGTTCACTCTACTTTGTCTTGTTCGTGGTTTACGTTACAATCTGGGATTGTATAATCCATACAATTAAGTAGCGACTGGTTCAAAAACCTCCTACAATTTATCTGTTCATGTAATAAATATACTTAATAAAAATACACATTTCCACTCGTCGAATAATTACCATAAATGAAAACATTAGGAAAAGAACCATTTAATAGATCTCAGTTTACTCTCAGCTTCAACAATGATCCATTAAATCCTATAATTTCTATCAGATTTAACTTCATCCAGGATCCGCTGTCCTGTGAATTTCAAGGAGTTTCAACTCTATTGAGACTATTTCAATAACATCCACAATGAATAAACTTCCATAACATTGCTCTCATAACTTCTTACTTCCATGAAATACACGCGTCTGTCCCTACAGACATTTCTACAAAAATAGATCAATGGCTACACTCTGGCTCATTGTCTCACAACAAATACCACCGTCTACAACGGGAATAATAAATCTCATCCATCGAGATACTTCGCACTTCCTTCAATACAATTTCTTTCTCTATACTTTCCAATAATAAACTCTTCTTTCAGTTACCACAATCTTAATGACCATATAATAAAAAATACTGGTTCTCTCCATGAATCAATTTAATAGGTAATGCGATAAAATGATAATCTTCAAATAAAAATCTTATTTCTTTGCCTCACTTACATTTCTTAAAAACCTTTCAATAAATTGTAACATCCCTTCCATTCCTTACTTCAAAATATGCTCTCGTTCGTATTTGTTAATTCCACATTACAATTCTTAACAGATTCTTTCTTTACTGTCTTTTCGACAAATTCTAATACTTTCAAAAGAAACATTACTTACAAAATTTCTTCACTAAATCTGTTTCATTATTTCTCAGATCGTGAATTTATATAGATCTCTACAATAGATCTTTCTGAATCGCATTGTTTGACATATACTTCCTATCACATACTTGGAAAACATTTCCATCATTACAATCATTAATGAAACATAGATATCGTGCGATTTAAAACACGTTTAAATTTTACTATAACTATTCTGAACTAAACTATAAAATCTCCCTTCAAATTTCGAATATCGCAAAAATCGAAAAATCGAAATGAAAAATCCCTAAAATTCCGAAATCGTCGAAAAATACGACCAAACATCCGCATGATCTTTTTACGAATATAAGAATGAAAATTGCAATAATCTAATAAACAATATAGAAAAATGGCATTCAACAATAGTTGTCGGATATTCAAGATATGTTCAACTCTATAAAGTGGGATGTTCAATGTTGGTCGGTGGATTACCTTGTGCTGGGTTAAAGTTGACATGAAGCGGACTTCCTTTGGTTACCCATTAGAAACGGAATGTTTCTATCGGCTTAAGACTGCTTGATGTTCAGCATTCTTGTCCAATTCTCTCTCCGAATATCTCGTGCGGTCAGGTCTCGGGATACGAACTCGATCATCATGGGCTGTCGCCTCCTTCCGCCGATGACTCTTCTGGGTGAGATGGGATAGCCCTTTCTCGCTTCGGCGCCGGGTAATTCCCTGGCCGCCCTCGTCCATGAATATCTTCTAGTCTTCTTACCCAAAGTTCCCTGTAGATCGTCATTTGAGATGGTATAATGACTGATAATTGTAGAATTTCTATTACGGGAGAGATGAGATGTTAATCTCCCCCGAAAAGTTGATGTTAAGTCATTTCGGATGTTCTTGATGCCATCATAGCGTCGTTCTCATAATTGTTTAATCGTTCATCACGACGCTTGTAGAATCGTCATGAAATTCCTCCCTCAACTTTTGGAATTTTATCATTCTTGAAACTGTAGATTTGTCGTAAAAATTTTAATTGTTTCTTCGCTGAATGTCGATTTTAATGTTACTTGCACATTACTAAGTGCCTTCGATGAATATTTTCTCTTTCCTTTGTTCAACTTGGAGAGTAGTTTGTTCGAACGTCCTTCTGCTTCAAAGTCGTGGTTGATGAGAGTCTCGCTTCCTCTCCTCTTTCCCCCGCGTCTAATTTCAAAAACCGCGTCCTTTCTCAATCCATGGCTCTGATTGTTTGTTTATAATAATTGATCAAACTCTTCATTAATTACTTAAATATTCGGCTGTAATTGTAGTCAATCGTTCTTAATTATCATTCAACACTCATGATGGTTTAATATAATAACTTTGTCCTAGTGATTATATACGTTAATTACTCTGTTGGTGTTAATTTTAATAGGCGGCTCCTCATTGGTTCCAGTCGCGTGTCGAACTCGCGCCAGTTCCCCTACTCCTCCTACTAGCCACACGCTTGGCTTCTCTCTCTCTGAGATCTGACTCGGACGTCCTCGTTGCTGCTCGGGCTCTTTGTCATCTCGGCGAAGCAATTTCCGAGTCCCCTAGCAACTACTAATTTGCTATTGGCTGGCCGAATTAACTCAGTTACTTCCTTCGCTCAATAAACCTGTTTTGTGTCAGCTTACAGCATCGATAAATATTAACATGGGCTAATTTAGAAAACTTTCCACTAGATGTATAATACAGTACTATACCCGAATAAACATGAGAAGCCGTTCGTCGTATCCGATGATCTGCTGGATTGTAGAATCTGGAGGTTCCCGGCTTGAAAAACCTGAAAATCCTACTGACAAGAGCTACATGTGGACACATACTATCTACGATTGTGATATAGAGAATAAAAACCGGGCAAACCAACTAATTAAGGGGAGAGTACGAGAAACTTATGGTGTTCGGGCCGAATGGGGCATAGCAAGGGGCTAAACTAAAACCTTAATCCACTCCACAACACAATCTCTCGCCATTATTCAAATAAATCACTCAAGCCATGTTTATGAAAAAGAAACGAAAATAAGTTATTCAAAAATATAAACAAACAAATTAAAATTAATAAAATAATCTCCAAATGTGCGTAAAATGTTGCTAAAACGCGCTTGTTTAATTATAAAGCGAAATATTTAAAAATGTCCATCTGATATTAGAATTCCTCTACTTCTAAAATTTAAATATTGTTCAGCTGTTTCCGAAATCATCTGTTTCAGAGTATCAAAAGAAATAATCCAATTAATCATTAAAAAATAAAAAATCCATAGTCAAATTCGTTAAACTCTGTTAAATTCTGTTACTCTATGCATGACCTCTGAATAAATATAATTGTTGTATATGACAGCTAAGTTGGCTATCAACTTGTCAAGTGATCAGCTGTTCCTGACATCTCTCTTAACCTCACTTTCATTACGTCAAATAATAATGAAAATAATTCGACTGGTATTTTAACTTAAATATTCCATTAATATTCTTTCCTTTTTCTAATTATTCTCATAAATTCACAATATTTACACAAAATGCCAAAGTTTGATATGTCATAAGACCACCTATCTCCACATTGTTAAACATCCTCGATGTAAACAATGCCAATATCGCTATGTTCATCGAACATCCATCCTCAAATTGTCATTATATTATTTAAATGCACTTCAAATCTTTAAATACATGTTTAAATGTTACAAGAAATGCCTATAATTATTTTTAATAATTATGTAATTATTAATTAAAGTTCAAATAATTATAAATAATAATACCGATTAATATTTAACAAATTCACTAATTATTTATTAATGCAAATCAATATTTATTATTATAAATATCTATTTAAGCATATTATCAAATAATATTAAAATATTATTATTATTTATTATTTACATCTATCAGCTGTTTATCAGTTTAATGGCTTAATTAACTTCATTTTTCTCTTAATTATTTCTAAGTATTGTTTGCATTCATTTATATTGTTTATACGTACTTATTGTTGCAAGTATTGTTTACTTTTATTATAAGTATTGTTTACCTTTTTAATTCTAACTTCATCATCATATTCATAAGCATTTTTCATTTGCTTCAACTTTACCACTTATCATCATTGTAATTATGGAATTACTTAGCTTCCACTTCTATTTATACATCACATTCCTTTCTTGTAGTACTCAGTGTCAACTTTTATTATTTTACCATCGCTACAATTCATGGGGTTTTATGTCAAATCCATGCTAATATGGCCGAACACTTAAATTAAGCTAATACAAAAATACCCTCAATCTTGATAATGGTTTCAATAAAAATTAACTAACCAGTTATCTTTTAATCCTTTCACAAATATTTGCCCGCTAATTCCCTCTGTCAATTCAACTGTAAGTCATTTAAAATAAATTGATATATATATATGCTCTTTCTAAGATCAACACTGCTTTATCCTGCATTATACGTTCCATTTATACGTTCACTACACGTATAAGAATCTTCACTTAACAACACTGCTCTATAAACTTCACCACTTTATTCCACATACGACTCTCAATAATACGTGTAAGGTGCGTATTAGAGCTTCTTATAACTGTTATCACACTATTATAACATCATCAACCCTTTACTTCACAATATAAAAACGCATTCTTCATTACGACTTATTCTTGGAACTGTCATATTAGTTCTCAATTAAAATAAATGCTTCCCTTAGATGTTTACAGTGTATTAAACCACACGTTGTTAAAATATTTCATAAATATTGACTTTCACTACAGTATAGAACTTATTGGTTTACTTGAGTTGCTAATCTGATTTAAAATAATGGTCGTTAATACTTAATAGTAATACAGTTTCGTAACACCTCTCTTATCGTTACTAATTTATTGCTATAATGCATTATTAAAGTCAACAACAATTATTTAAAATGTTGCAAAAGGTTTTTCAAAGAATCCTCAATATTGTTGATATGTCACGATATAGAAGAAGAAATTCTCCTATTTTAAACTATTTATGATGTCGATAAATGATTATAAATAATATCATCAATGTTCAAATGTGTAATAAAATAATTCATTCATGAACAACGTTCAATAGCCCGAATGGATATCTATTTAATGTAGCTTCAAGTTTCCTTCGAGTTATACCACGTATAACTGTGCTTTAATAATGTGTAGAAATGATTCAAAGATCGACGATAAAATACGTGAAATATGAACAAGATGTTTCATGAACGAAGAATCTTCTTCCTGAACTAAAATTTCTTCTTACATTAAAATTCCCAATCATTAATCGAAGTCAAAATAAATCATTGCAATTTAAGAAAACAGTCTTAAATTCATTAATGTAGAAAGTCGAAATTCAAAAATGCAATAAAATTCAAATCGTGGATGAAATCCTCAAAACGATGAAATTTACGAATAAATATCACTCATGGAAAAGGAAAAATACTGAAGTTCTACAATACAATTACTGAAGAATAAATTAATAAAAATGTTGAAATGGTAAAAGCTTGCAAATTATTCTAGATACTGCAAACTACGAAACCAACATCTACATAAGAAGTTCTCTCTCTACCTTTGACGAATCTAGCATAAATAGTATGGTGGAAAATACTGTAGGAAACGGTATTCCATACTCTGGATAACTAATCTTCTTCCTCCGGGAAACTGCACTGTCACGACTCGAACATGGGCCTCCAGTATCGAACTGCATCGCCTGGCGTCGAACCCTGACTTCTTCTTCATCTGCGGGGCTGAACCATCTTCGCGCTATGAATCGGGAAACCCTGATTCTCTTCTGATCTTCGGTATGTCGATACGACATAACTGCATGTTTCCGTTAGGTAGATGTAGAGGGTAGAATTGCAATAACTTTTCTTCATTGTGTTAATTTAGTTTAATATCGGTTGCTCAGGCAAGCCTCCGTGGCTTAGGCGGCAGCACGCCGGCCTCTCACCGCTGGGTCCGTGGTTCAAATCCCGGTCACTCCATGTGAGATCTGTGCTGGACAGAACGGAGGCAGACAGGTTTTTCTCCGGGTACTCCGGTTTTCCCTGTCAAAATTTCATTCCAGCAACACTCTCCACTATCATTTCATTTCATCTGTCATTCATTTAATCATTGCCCCCGAGGAGTGCGTCAGGCCTCGGCAGCCGGCACAGTTCATATCCTCGCCGCTAGATGGGGGCTTCATTCATTCCATTCCTGACCCGGTCAGAGACTGGAAGCAGGCTGTGGATTTTCATTTTCATCGGTTGCTCAGGCACTCGAGTTTATCAGCATACATTACGTTCCTAGCGCATTATTGGTCTACAAGTCCATCACAGTCTTTTCACGAATGTAGACGGCCTTTCCTCTCAATTTTTTACAATGTAACATCGTTGAAATATATTTATGACGAATAATATAAATGTCAATATTCACAGCCAATGTTATTTGCACGCGCATATACAGTTCAAGAATGTCACGCACTTTCGTTCCCTGCAAGTCCGTGGCTTGCTTTACAAAGATAATCGCCCACGTAAATGACTTGTTAGCGATCTGAGATGCACACTTTTGTCGTCACAGTCTCTTTCCATCAAAAACGACTATAAATCTCCGAAATTCAGATAAAATATCAATGCAGATCGTGTACATAATGTTTCACTGTAGTTGTAATGTACTTTCGTAATGTTAATTCTCACAGATTCTAATATTCAAACACTTTTGTATTCCGTTCTTTCATACGCCGAAGCACGGCTCTATAGCTCGCCCGAGTGGTCGGCTCATTCGCGGTCAACGTTCAAGATCGCCCACACTCTGTAAATTACCGGGGCTGTCGGGGCCTCCTTCGAAATAGGTCTTACTCATTCAAGCGTTACTCGCAAAAGACAATGATCTCAGGCGCGTCACCTTCTCACCTAAACTCGCAGGACGGCGCCTCATTAGAAAATCACGCCAATGATCGGAACCGAATATTCACGTTATACTTCATACATGTACTCCAAATTTCATTTCAACGGTATTGATACTATTCCTAATTAATTTACACATATTTCCACTGTTTCAGATGTAAGTTTTCTCCCTTCTCTACAGAAATATTAGCATAAATCTCATATGAGAAACTTCGTTCTTGGCGGTAATCTCCCTTCCTTCCTTGCAGTTCCAGAAACATGTTGACAAAACATGTTGCTATGCTATTTCCCGCTAATATTCGGCACGTGGCATGGACAAATCTTCACTTGGGTAGCCATTATCCTCGGTTTGCTACAATCTGCAGCCATTGTTCCTTCATCAAAAAATACACGATATTGTGCAATCCTTCTATCTTAACTAAAATTCACCAAAATAACCAAAATGTCACTCTAATCATCCTGAGCATCTTAAAATTCGAGTTCAGTTCCATCCCGGCATTTGCGCGAAGACGAAGTGGGACACCACGGAAAACCACATCGAGGATGGCTGAGGTGGGAATCGAATCCCCTTTACTCATTTGGACCACCCGAGGCTGAGCAGACCCAGTACAAGTCCTCATAACACTTTTCAAATATCGCGGCAGAGCCGGGAATCGAACCGGGGACCTCCGGGTTGGCAGCTAATCACGCTGACCACTACGCAACGGAGGCGACATCTTCAGTATTATACAGTTTTATATATGAAAGCTAGGAGCATATTCGCTGTTTATTCAAATGTATAAAATCAGAGACAGGCTTATATGCGTGTGCTCTAGGTAATAATTACCCGGAGAAACCAACCAAACAAACAAAAATTACAAAAAATTATGTGTCAAGGTGAGGAATGTGATGCGTATGATGTCAGTTGAATTTAAGCATGAGAAGTCACATTGAATTAATTCGGGCCTCATCGGGGTAGTGTAGCGCATTAAGAAGTGTATTGACATTGAACATTTGAATGCTCACTTATAGGATTATGTAAAGTAAATATAGTGAGATAAATATGCATTTTATCTCTTTTTTGACATGATGTTAGCAGGTATGGGTTCGAGATTGATGATAGTTAAATGTGTTATTTTACGTTAATTAATTAATGTGATGTAATGTAGCCTATTAAACAGTAGTAAATGTTATGGATTCCATCCATAAGTGTGTGTCATTTGTATCTGAGAATATCGATAGCATCTTCCTACCAACTCAAAAGTATGAATTTATGAACACTACTAGCTTTTGAACCCTGCGTTGCCCGGGAGTTGTCTTTTAGTATTAGGTAGAAAGATACGTGCCAATATATTTCACAGAACATATCCAGTACGCCTCTAAATGAGCTTAAACCATAGTTCCACAGGCCTCGGGCGATACATAAATCTAATATTAACGCAGTGTTTACCTAGTCGAGAAGGACTGTAGAGCACAATACCGTAGCTGATAATGCAACAAAAGTAAAAATAAATGTATATGCAGAATTCCTCGAGGACTGCAGTATTCTCACAATTACTTCCCTGATAGTATTTATTTTGGTTGTAATGGGGTAATTAAAAAGTATTATAGCAGTGTTCACATAGTTATCGTCATATATTTTATATAAATCTGTTATATTATTAGAATGTTGCACCTACCATCTTGATAGGAAATAATATTTAATTAAAGGCCTAACCTTATTATGGTAATTCAAATAAAATTATTCAATGATTGGGAGATCAAGTCAGCATTTTGGAGTCAAATACACTTATGCTGTTCAAACCTGCACAAATGGCGTGAAAAATGGGACATTACTTATTCTTGTACATAGCTTAGTGTGTACTAACACTGCATGTTAAGGAACAGTATTGCTGTAAAACAATTTCACACTTATATTATCTCGTCCTCATTAATTGAAAATAAATGGACTGATGTTTAATCCCAGTAAAATGTCAAAAAAGATACTTAGATTCCAAACACATTAGGCTTCCTTAGCCACTAATATATTCCGTGTATAAAAAATAAGGTCATTTCTAAACTCAACCCATAATGATCTTTAAAACGCTACAGCGGCAAGCGGGATAATCATAACAGAAAAAGTCTGCATAATGTATTCCTATGTAAAAGTATCATTATACATTTTGGTACTTACCAGCCCAAAACTATCGCATGATCACATATTCTTAGTTTGTTTTGTTATCGCCATGTTTCCAACTAAATGCATACTTTAACTTTCGGTTCTACTATTAATAATTAGTAAGGATGGTCATATTACACGGTAATTCATAGTGCAGGATAATTAACAAATATAATAAAAATCGTATCACAAAGTCAAATACCATTCATAGAACAATCTGGAATACCATGCATAAGTTAATTTATTGGCTGATTTGTAACACGGAAGAGGGCCAGTTGAGTGACACACTATCATCAATTAAACGATGCAGCATACTGACTTTTGAATTAATAAAACATAAACGACACCATATCAATATAAGAACACACCGTTAACGGAGAGTATAAAACTACAATTATTGTAGGGGGCATAACATACAATACACTGCGCTTGATACCAACCAACAAAAGCTAGAGTTTCAAGATCTCCCGGAAGAGAATCAGCATCATTAGTATAAAATTAGACTCTAATGCACCATTTGTTTCGGTCCCTTAAATACAATCAAAATTAAATAAACGTATCCATAAAATACAAATTCATTTAGACCATTAATTCAGAAACCTTAACGAGTGTGTGCACAACAACACACCAAAGTTTCATCGCAATGGAATGAAAGGTACATAAACGCATACGGGACTTTCATGAAACGATTCACGCACCAACACTCATTTGTTGAAATTACTCGCGCGCCATCTATTGTAAAATGGATTTATTAACTATATAACCTTCCCGGGAGAGGGCAACACATTTCACCAAAGTTTCATCGCAATCGGATGAACGCCTACAAGACAAACAAACATACTAACATTCATTTTTATATACACACATCAAAAAAATAAATTGCATCACCGGTGTATCCCATAAACACATTCCACCTGGACCTACGTCGACAGGATGCGCAAACCGTGGTCTTTGGAATTGTCAGAAACTGTAAAGATAGCATACCTATTTCGATGAATGAAGGGGTGAGGCAACAATATTCGTACGTTTATTCAATACACAGTGTAGGAACAGTATATCACGTTTGTAGACATTGTGTGGACGTTCTCCGATATCAAGAAGGTGAATATCTACGTTTGATCCCACACGGATTGTTGCTTTATGTCAACAAGGACTTTCATCAAGAGAAGTTGTAAGGTGGTCGTGAGCCAGAGTGATGAGGTAAGGACTTAAATTGCTTTCATATTACATGTAGTGTTCATAACTTGCCCCGAACTGGTGACCCTATGGCAACAACTGCGGCAGTCGACCGGTATCTGCTACTTCTCGCCCGCAGGATCCCTGACCACGCTGCCACCAGGATAAACTTTGTGAGGGCACCGGGAGGCAAGTGTCAAACCAGAGTGTACGCAACAGTCTCCACAACAACTCCCTATATGCTAGACGGCCATGGAGAGGCCCGGCCCTTAAACCCAGACACCATGCAGCACAGGACTGTTGGGTTCAAAATCAGCAAGAATGGAAAATTGGCGCAAAGTTCTCTTCACAGAGGAATGCCGCATAAGTCTGCTACCAGACGACCGTCGACAACGTGTGTGGAGGAAACATCGTAATGCTGCACGCCAGAGGCATTCCGTCAATCGAGTACTGCAAGGTGGCGGATCAATGATGTTCTGGGTGAGTACCATGTGGGGAGTTTAGACGCCATTGTTGCACATCCAGGGCACGCTTATGGCTCCACAACACAGGGATAACATCCTCCAATCCATCGTTGAACTGTTCCATCAGCATTTCGGGGAAGAATTCAAGTTTATGGACGACATCTCGTGGGTCCATCGTGCCGACATCGTCGACGATTTCATCAATCTTGCCGGAATGCACGATTGGATGGGCTTTCATATTCCCCCGATATGAATCCAATTAAACATGCTTGGGATAAATTGAAAAGAGCTGTGCGAGCCCGTCCTGACCGACCACGAAATCTACGGGATTTAAGCAGGATTCTCATTGCAGAATGGGATAAATTAGACCAGCAGTAGGTAAATGACCTAGTGGGCAGCATGACACGTACGGTGCAGGCTTGCATTCATGCAACCCTTTATTGAATGAGGTTGCTACACCTTGAGCTTACCTCAAGAAACGCGTTTTGGGTTCTGTTGGACTACAATATAGTGATTTAATGTTCTTCGTTTGTCAATACTTCGGAATATGGATTACTTTATCAATACCAGTTCACAACAGTATAGAATACCATAGAGCTTTTGTTTGGTGGGTGATGCAAAAATTTTTGATGTATGTATAACTTATAAAAGATTGCTGAACCACACACGCCTTATGTAGGTAATAACTGAGTTATAACAAGTTGGTATGCCGGATGGTTACACTGTAAATCCTTTATGTTGCACCCTGTTGTTAGTTCAACAGACTGGCTGCTTGACTCAGTGATAACATTCTCGCCTGCTGTGTCCAAGGTTGAAGGATCGCATCATGGCGCTGTCAGCTGGCATTTAAGTGTGCGCAAATGCGAGGAAGCCGTGTCAATAGAATTACTGGCACGTTAAAGATCCCCTTCGAGGCACAATTATGGCATCCAAGTGTCTCTAAAAGCCACAGTAGTTAAAAGGGACGTAAAACCAAGAACATTCTTGTTATTATTAGTTCAACAAAAGAAACTGGTACAAAATGTCAGTCTTTTAACTGCAATTGGGTCAGAAAGATTATAAAAGGTTTATTATTCACTCGGTTACCATTGTTGTTTGACTTAACTTTTTCCAACGTCCTAACAATGAAAATATCTTAGGTAATAAAATGTCTGTTTAATAGCTGTGATTTGTTCGAAGAAAGAAATGTAAAATCTGAAAAATTCACGCAACCACTAAATTCGTTTCAGTCTTGTCAGGGTTTTGAAAGACACATGTGTTCAGATAATTTATGGTCATGTATTTTGGTACACTACTTGAGGATCATATCTGTAAAATCTATTGGAAAAGTTAGTTAAGTCCAAAAGTTAGAAAGTTTTCTCATTTGTCAGAGTTTCAAAACATGATGTTCAGTGAAGAACATGTAGCCTACCTTCACTTAAATGTATGGGTATAGTTTAGCACTTTGCGCTATTCAAGCAGTTTAATCGAATATGCTTGTGTTGAACGTTAAGAGTTGTATTCTACATGACACTTCCCGTTTGCTTAGTTTCGTTGTAAATCCGGTTTAGCACCCACTGGAATTGATTGCAACATTAGAAAAGTTCATCCATCCACCATCTTGAATGCAAGGATCATTTATCTTGCGACTTCAGCAGAGAAAGCCTTTGATGTGAGACTATATATCAGCTGCGTTTCGTCATTGTAACTGCAAAAAATGGTGGACTGTCGATAGTAAATTCGTATATACTGAAGAGGATGTTGGTGGCGTGCCATATGGAGTGTAATAGTCTCATGACTTATTTAAGCGAAGTATCTTATCTGTTTTTCCTTCTTAAAAAAAACCGTGTTTATTTCTCTATTGGATTAAGAATTATTTATTTTGAACTTTTATAGTAAGCTCAGCAAAGATCTTTAATATAGAGCTTGGCTATTGTTTTGCCTTTTCATACGAAGCCCATATAGCCTACAGTTCTACATTAATTAAAATTTGAAGTACTGTACCTCTAAAATGAAAATGAAAATCCACAGCCTGCTTCCAGTCTCCGACCGGGTCAGGAATGGAATGAATGAAGCCCCTATCTAGCGGCGAGGATATGAACTGTGCCGGCTGCCGAGGCCTGACGCACTCCTCTGGGGCAATGATTAAATGAATGACAGATGAAATGAAATGATACTGGAGAGTGTTGCTGGAATGAAATGTTGACAGGGAAAACCGGAGTACCCGGAGAAAAACCTGTCTGCCTCCGTTTTGTCCAGCACAGATCTCACATGGAGTGACCGGGATTTGAACCACGGACCCAGCGGTGAGAGGCCGGCGTGCTGCCGCCTGAGCCACGGAGGCTTTCTGTACCTCTAAAATAAATAGTGTTATTTGTTTGTATATTTTGTAATTGCAAAATGGCCACCTCGCGCTATATTCAGTTATATATGAATAATATTAATGCAGGCGAGGCCTTTTGTATGGTACTCCTCTCTCGCCAAATTTTGCGTTAATTGCACTCTCATGATAGAAGATAAATATACTTTAGGCCTATATACTGGAAATCTTAACAGTTTTTTGTGAATCTGTGGAGTCGCTGTCCTTTCACATGGTCACAGGAATTCAGTAACTATGTCCTTTTGTGGAGGATGTTGATTTTTTAGGGGCTGCGACATCGTGGTCATATAGCCCCGTGGAATTGTATGTGTGTGGAATTTTGCGTGGTAACCTATTGAAAACACTCTCACCTCCCCGCTGGAGTTGATTTACAATTAACTACCCTCATTAACACAAACCTACAGAAGTTACTGCCTTTAAATACAGGCCACAAGTGATTTTAACATTACTCCCGGCTTTGAATGGGCGCTGGGTAGATTATTGGCTGAGGAATAACCTAACCACGAAGGGAAGATGATAAAGAAAAGGAGGTGGGTTTCGGACTGGAGAAAAAGGATGGAGAAATAGGAGGGGAGTCCCACAAAAATTATAAATTTAACTTTAAATGCACTCAGAGGCGGTTGCCACCGCAAATCCGCTCTCTGGTACCTAAAGTGGGTAAGGACCTGGTCGAAGCTAACGGGAAACGCAGCTAGGACTTGGGCGGTTTGCAAGAGAGTGGCTTTAGTGTATTCCCTCTCAAGCATGCATATGCCTACTATGGGGAGGGGTGATGGTCTGACAAGACAAATAGTAACAGATTTATTGCGTATTAACGAGGGCATGAACCTAGGAAGAGTTAGGAAAGCCAGGATCTTGCCTAACCGTTGTATTTGCGACATGATAAATCCAAAAACAAATATTTAATTTATTTAACAAGGCAAAAGAACTTTAATGAATTTGACAAGTATATAGTTTCAATTTTTAGTAACAATTTGGGGTCGCAGACCTCCTGACATTTAAAGTTTGCTCCAGGCAATTAACAATTCTTTAGGTTTCAAACCTTATACACACATCAAAAAAAGTTTTGCATCACCTCGGTTCCCAGATCTCCGGCATATAGACGTTGACTGTGTATATTGTATCCAAGATACAGTCCCTTTGACTGTTCATAGATGTCACTAAAACTGCTCAAAGATGTAAACAACCATGCATGAGCAGGGCCTATTAGACGGAGGGGGTACGACAGCCGATCAGTTCCAGTCATTCCACCAGGACGAAGGTACGCTGCTCATGTTGTCTGTAGTTCTACCATGCCTAGAAGGTCAATACCGCAGTTCGATCGCGTCCGCATTGTTACTTTGTGTCAAGAAGGGCTCTCAACAAGGGAAGTTTCCAGGCGTCTCAGAGTGAACCAAAGCGATGTTGTTCGGACATGGAGGAGGTACAGAGATACAGGAACTGTCGATGACAGGCCTCGCTCAGGCCGCCCAAGGGCTACTACTGTAGTGGATGACCGCTACTTACGGATTGCCGCTCGGAGGAACCCTGACAGCAATGCCACCATGTTGAATAATGCGTTTCGTTCAGCCACAGGACGTCGTGTTTCAACTCAAACTGTGCGCAATAGGCTGCATGATGCGCAACTTCACTCCCGACGTCCATGGCGAGGTCCAGCTTTGCAACCCCGACACCATGCAGCGCGGTACAGATGGGCCCAACAACATGCTGAATGGACCCCACGGAATTGGCATCACGTTCTCTTCACCGATGAGTGTCGCATATGCCTTCAACCAGACAATCGTCGGAGACGTGTTTGGAGGCACCCTGGTCAGGCTGAACGTCTTAGACACACTGTCCAGCGAGTGCAGCAAGGTGGTGGTTCCCTGATGTTTTGGGGTGGCATTATGTGGGGCCGACGTACGCCACTGGTGGTCATGGAAGGCTCCGAAACGGCTTTACGATACCTGAATGTCATCCTCCGACCCATAGTGCAACCATATCGGCAGAATATTGGAGAGGCATTTGTCTTCATGGACGACAATTCTCGACCTCATCGTGCACATCTTGTGAATGCGTTCCTTCAAGATAACGACATCGCTCGACTACAGTGGCCAGCATGTTCGCCAGACATGAACCCTATCGAACATGCCTGGGATATGTTGAAAAGGGCTGTTTATGGACGTCTTGACCCACCAACCACTCTGAGAGATTTACGCCGAATTGTCGTTGAGGAGTGGGACAATTTGGACCAACAGTGTCTTGATGAACTTGTGGATAGTATGCCACGGCGAATACAGGCATGCATCAATGCAAGAGGACGTGCTACTGGGTATTAGAGGTAGTGGTGTGTACTGCAATCTGGACCACAAATGCTGAAAGTCTAGCTGTATGATGGTACAACATGCAATGTGTGGGTCTCATGAGCAATAAAACGAGCTGAAATGTTGTTTGTGTTGAACTCTATTCCCTTTGTATTTAACGGTTCCGGAACTCTTGGAACCGAGGTGATGCAAAACTTTTTTTGATGTGTGTATATGTACTAAAATCTTTGTAAGATTTAAAAAAGACAAATGAAGTGATTAAAGTTTAAACATTAACTCGAGTACAATGTGTGTACTTTCAGAAATTCCCAAGTACCTATCTTAGAAAAAGTTACAACTTCAAAAATAACAAAAAAAGAAAACAGGTAGAATGGAAGAGAAGTTTCTAAAACTTCTTATATTTACGCTGAATTACTTTTATAATAGTTACAAAATAGGACAGGTCACTTACTGTGAAACCTGAAGAGAAAGTCAAAGGGAAGGTTCTAGACTTCCTATGGTTAAATAGGAATCACGAGACAAATAGGGCAAGTTTCCCTTTCGTGAGACCTAGAAATAACTCACTAATGAGTTGAAAGAATTGTATTCTCTAATTAGAAGGGAGAAACAATGTAAGTTTAAAACGTGTGCTAGACACGTATTTATGCAGAAGTTAATTAATGTTGTATAAGAAAAAGGGGAGGGCACTTCTATAGAGTGACACCTCATTGAAAAAAAGACTTAAAGTAATAAATTTATTATTATGGTTTGTTAGCAAAAGGTTTAGGAAAGAGCAATTGGGATGAAAGGTAAATGTTCATGGCCGTGTTTATAATAATCGGACGAGCGCGACGCGGAAGAAATACTGAAAGAACACTGTTTATCACTATAGTTCGTTGAAATGGATGGAAAGTTCACTGTAGTAGCGCAAACGTTTATGGCAAAGAAAGTTACTGCAATCGTGGAAAATGACTGGTTGCACTAGATAGGCGAAAGTCTATTACTTGAGAAAGTTGTGGATTACAATTAAATGCGCCAGAAAAGATCCCAACGGTGGAAGAAAATTTAGCTTTTGAGCATTAATTTATAAGGTAGATTCCTTAGTTTGAAATGGCATTCCCACAAGTGAGGGAAAGATACATGACGGCTAGACTTGTAGATAAAGTGCAGATTCTGGGAGGTTCCAGAACGATCCTAATGGAAGAATAGGGCCAAAGTTACTCCAGCGGTGGAACAAGCTTAATATTTAGAGACAGTGGGTATTCTATAATATCCCCCGTTGTGAGAAGCTCTCTCATTTAATAAGCATAAGAAATGCTGCTTTTCACAAAGATTGGCTTAATTAGACAAAAGCCCAACATGGAGAATCCCGCGAAGGATGATTATTGTCACAAATGATTAATCCCACACTCCCTATAAATGATCGATAAAAGCATGTAGATAATAAAACTGATGAAGATGAGGTTAAAACCAGAAGTTTGTACTTATCTTTGTTGCATGCCGAAGGTGAAGTTCCCTTTGACGGATACTTAATGTGTCAACATGGCGTAGAATGTAGAGAGTGCCTCTTGGTTTGAGGAGACTGGCTCTAGTTGAGCCTTGACTGACTGAGTCAACTGCCGACGTGCAAGTGAGACATGCTCAGCGAAGCGCGGAGGGACCAAGGAAGGAGAAAAGTGGGGGTAGGAGACAAAAGGAGAACATAACAGAATAGACTACTTTATAAAACTAAAAGCTCTTCTTGATGAATGGCCTTCAAAGAGTTGATAGCAGGCGATACTAGCACAGCATGGTGGGTGAAAAAGTAGACGAAGTTCTCTTGATCACAGAGATGATAGCTGGCGATGATGACGAGATCTGATGGCCAAATGGATAAGGAAGTCCTCTAGCACCGGGAAGAATTGAGGAGCTTCAGAGATTTGCTGCTAGATGACGCTAGGTGGGTCATGGAAGATATATATCTAGAACAGACTCACAATGACATAAGAGACATGACCGCTAAAGAGAAACTAGGAGATCACTGTTGGTGTTTGATAAAAAGGAAAAAAGGAACATGCAAAGAGCATTAAAAATTATACTCTATCATACCGTGTATTCCAAGAATACACCATACTGGGAGGGGAAAACACCAACAGAGAGCAGGAAAAACAATTAAACATTTAAAGGTAATGAAGCAATTGTAGAGAAGTGGTCTTGTGATCTGACCTTTAGTGGTCAAGATTCTAGCCACCCTGACTCTCCCATCTCTTCCAGGATAACACTCGGTCACTCTACCAGAAATCCAGACCAGGGGAGGAGAGGCAGAAAGAGAAGGGCCTATGAAGAAGTGACCAGGTGTGAGTGGAAGCAGGTCATCAGGGTCATGGGAAAGCGGAGTTAGAGGGCGAGAATTAACAACACCTTCAATCACAAAGTAGCTAGAAGCTGCGGGAAATATAGCTCTAGTAAAGATTGCGATAAGATGCAAAAGGAGAATTAACAAGTTTAAACAAAGCGTATAGAAACAAGTACATCTATTAAGGATAAGAATATAACAAATAAACAAAGGAACTATGCTAGTAGAAAGCAAGAACGCCATAGGTAACAACAATCTAGTAGCCATAAACAATGACCTTAAGTTATAATAAGTATCAAAGGGGTTAATCAGAAAAATACTTAAGTCAGCGAGAAACGTGACATGACAAGCATAAATACAAAAACACATCGAATGTAACGACGAGAAAAAACAAGTTTGTTCATCAATGAACAATAAAGATGCAAAATATGTAAGCAAGGTGCAATACATGAGCGCGTAAAAAATATGCAACGATGTTTTGAAACAAGAATCGAAGCAGTTGTAGGATACGAGCGTAAGCAAGTGGGAGAGACAGGCAAACACGGCCTTGACCCACATAGTACAGCGAGATAAGGAATATAAATAGCTGAAAGAGTCCTTGACCGGAACAAGTTTATTTTGGTAATGAGTTGAGCAGCTTCTGAACTTACGGAAGCAACTCGCAAGACAATGGTTGGCAGTCAGCCAGAGTTGAGATAAGAAATACTTGCTCTGACCTTTGGCAAGCATACAGGAAATAAACAGCAGCTTGGCCTTACCCAAGCTTGTATACAAACAAGATTGACAAACAAGCAGTTCGAAATAAACAAACAACACAAGTGAAATCAGCTGATACTTAAAGCAGATATTCAGGTTACACGGCATGCAGTCAATCGTAGCTTGGACGTGAAAAACCAATTTAGAGACATATGAAATAAAGTAAGAACTCAATTTCGCATAATTTTGAGGATCACGGAATCCGACAATTTTCAACAGAAAAAAGCTTAATTCTTCCGAAAAAAAAGAGAAGCTGGGACATTGAGAAGGAGTTTATGCGTAAGAATAGTTATTCTAGATGCTAGAGAATTCAGATTTTCAAGCGGTTTCAAAACCGGCTTCCAATTGTGAGGAAGGGGGAAGGAGCCGGCCGTGGACATCCTACTAAATAGCGAAAGAAGTGAAACATAGCTTACAGCGAAGTGATGGAGACTGATAGCCATGGTTTTACACAAGGGGAAGATAGTTTTCGATAGAGAGTTTAAGCAATTACCTGCTATAAAAAATGACATGAGAAAGTTAACTATGTGACACAAGGCGAGGCGAACTTGAATTGCCATCTTGTGCGGGAAGAAGGCAAAACCATTTAAACAACTTACAAAGGTGGCGTAGTTGTTTACGATGAGACATCGTTTCGGCAAGTGTTTTTCAAATATATCGAGATCGAAAACATGAGCGTTCTCTTTTTCAGAAATGGGATTTATGTCAGCTGTAACAAAATGACATTGCGATTTGGTTTGAAGACTGGGTTGTTGGATTTCACCAGTAATAACCCAACCAAAATCGGTGTATCTGGTGACCACGTTTGAAGATAGCCTACGTGTTTGTTTGCGAAGGCAATTCCAGAAAACATTGGCACTGAAAAGTACATCAATGGGACCTTGAGCATTAAACTGAGGATCAGCTAACCTTAAGTGCGAAGGAATCATTAAACCGGAAGTATTAATAGAGCTGCTAGGAGTGTCCTTGCCAATACTGGTAAGAATGAGACAGTTTAAGTTAAGATTGGTGATTCTTTGGCAAACGTCTCTGATTTTCAATTTTGAAAACTGCAAGGCTTGAGTTTTCAAATTGTCAATGCCGGATACATTGATGGAAGTATGCGATGAAGAAAGACCTAGTTTTTTAATTAACGATTGCGAAACAAAGTTGTGAGTTGAAGCGGAATCGAGAAGACCGCGGGTTCGAAACCAATTTCCAAATTTATCTTGGATTTCGAATTGTACAGTGGACAAAAGGGCTTGCGCACTGTGAGAAGTTTTGGCGTTAGAAATGCAGGAAGAAGCATTAGTTTGTTCGGAGCTGCTCTGCATGGAGTTTGAAGAAGCGGGTACTGGTGACCTCGATTTATCATGAACGTGCAATAAAGAATGATGCGGTTTTTTGTTATGAAAACAGAGGTTGGAAGACGTACAGTTAGAAGAAGAATGCTTAGGTGACAAGCAGTTGAAGCAATGTTTACTATTGAAGACAAACTACCTACGGTCTTCAACAGACAATTCTTTAAAGGATTTGCACGAGTACAAAATGTGCAACTTTTTGCAGAGCATGCATTTTAAAGATTTGTTGAGCGGCCTGATATGTTCTCTTGGATAGTTGAAAGAAGCAGAACGGGTTTGATTGTTCTCGACAGATGGGGGCTGATGACCATTTGAAGAGACAAGTTTTTTCTCAAAAATGTGACACTTATGACTCGTTTCGTCATTTTCGCACTGAAATGAAAGTGCTGTAAGGACTTGGCACCGGCTGTTGAGAAACGAGATGAGGTGTTCAAACGAATGTTCCTCGTTGCGAGTGAGTTCGATCTCCCAAGCCTTTAATGTCGAAAAATCGAATCTTGATGTAGCTAGATGAATAAGAATAGTGTCCCAAGTTTGGACTGGTTGCTTGAGTTGATATAATGCTCTGACATTTAATTGCATAGAGTCTAACAGGTCTCTTAAAGAGGTCACGTCATTAGGTTTGATGGCTGGCAGGTTGAACAGACAGCGGATGTGGCGGGCGACACACAAACGTAAATTGCCATATCTCTCTTTAAGGAGATTAAAGGCGATGCGGTAGTTATCTGCGCTTAAAGGCAGTGACTCGACCAAGGCCAAGGCCTGTCCTTCCAAGGACATACGCAAGAAGTAGAATTTATGAATGTCGGGAATGTCATCATTTTCATGAATGAGGGAGCAGTAGAGTTCATTAAAGGAATACCATTCACCTTCCTGGCCTGAGAAGTGAGGTAGGCTTATCTTTGGAAGTAACGGTTTCGGTTTATCCTTGTGAACTGAAGCGGGTGCGAACTGGGGCGGATTGATGACCCTAGTGTCCGGTTCTGAGATACTGCGGATCAGTTGGTGGGCCTTGGCAATCCCTTCAAAGTACAAGGGTTCGACCTCGTCCCGATCCGATTGAAGTTCTGGGCAAGCGGATTCAATCTCGGTTTGAATTTGATCGTAATAATCATAGGACCGTTCGTACAACTTAAGGCGTTGTGTCAAGATGTCTAAATCACACTCGGCGGAATGTATTTTGTTGATGAAATTTCTGAATCTGGTGAGTTGCCCTTTATAGGAAGAACGTCTGGCAATGGGAGTTTCATCCTTTTCAGTAGGAGCCATGACAAAGAAAATATATTAAAATGTAACTCACGAAACTGTGGAACCTTGGAAATGCTGTCAAGCTGGCAGCAGCAAATAAGTTGAAAGAAAGGGACACACCACGGGAGACAGGAGCGGCCTCTTTCCCCTTCACAGGCTTTGCATGATGTAGTTATAGCTGAAAGATTCAAAGCAGATATTAATAATTTGCAAGGTATTGCCAAATGATCTTTTAAAAAAGAATAGAAATAGAAAATGGACTCTCCCGGGTTTCCGGGACCAAATTTTGGGTAGATTATTGGCTGAGGAATAACCTAACCACCAAGGGAAGATGATAAAGAAAAGGAGATGGGTTTCGGACTGGAGAAAATGGATGGAGAAATAGGAGGAGAGTCCCACAAAAATTATAAATTTAACTTTAAATGCACTCAGAGGCGGTTGCCACCGCAAATCCGCTCTCTGGTACCTAAAGTGGGTAAGGACCTGGTCGAAGCTAACGGGAAACGCAGCTAGGACTTGGGCGGTTTGCAAGAGAGTGGCTTTAGTGTATTCCCTCTCAAGCATGCATATGCCTACTATGGGGAGGGGTGATGGTCTGACAAGACAAATAGTAACAGATTTATTGCGTATTAACGAGGGCATGAACCTAGGAAGAGTTAGGAAAGCCAGGATCTTGCCTAACCGTTGTATTTGCGACATGATAAATTCAAAAACAAATATTTAATTTATTTAACAAGGCAAAAGAAGTTTAATGAATTTGACAAGTATATAGTTTCAATTTTTAGTAACAATTTGGGGTCGCAGACCTCCTGACATTTAAAGTTTGCTCCAGGCAATTAACAATTCTTTAGGTTTCAAACCTTATATATGTACTAAAATATTTGTAAGATTTAAAAAAGACTAATGAAGTGATTAAAGTGTAAACATTAAATCGAGTACAATGTGTGTACTTTCAGAAATTCCCAAGTACCTATCTTAGAAAAAGTTACAACTTCAAAAATAACAAAAAAAAGAAAACAGGTAGAATGGAAGAGAAGTTTCTATAACTTCTTATATTTACGCTGAATTACTTTTATAATAGTTAAAAAAAGGACAGGTCATCATGTCATCATTTTCATGAATGAGGGAGCAGTAGAGTTCATAAAAGGAATACCATTCACCTTCCTGGCCTGAGAAGTGAGGTAGGCTTATCTTTGGAAGTAACGGTTTCGGTTTATCCTTATGAACTGAAGCGGGTGCGAACTGGGGCAGAGAAGAGAAAGTCAATGGGAAGGTTCTAGACTTCCTATGGTTAAATAGGAATCACGAGACAAATAGGGCAAGTTTCCCTTTCGTGAGACCTAGAAATAACTCACTAATGAGTTGAAAGAATTGTATTCTCTAATTAGAAGGGAGAAACAATGTAAGTTTAAAACGTGTGCTAGACACGTATTTATGCAGAAGTTAATTAATGTTGTATAAGAAAAAGGGGAGGGCACTTCTATAGAGTGACACCTCATTGAAAAAAGACTTAAAGTAATAAATGTATTATTATGGTTTGTTAGTAAAAGGTTTAGGAAAGAGCAATTGGGATGAAAGGTAAATGTTCATGGCCGTGTTTATAACAATCGGACGAGCGCGACGCGGAAGAAATACTGAAAGAACACTGTTTATCACTATAGTTCGTTGAAATGGATGGAAAGTTCACTGTAGTAGCGCAAACGTTTATGGCAAAGAAAGTTACTGCAATCGTGGGGCATTTGGCATGCGTTCGCTGATGTACCAGGTACATGCAAGACAGGAATATAAACACACATGAATTTTAAAGAGATAATCTATTGGCTGTACTATACATACATATACATAATATACAACACAAAATACCCTTCATACACTCGTGATTTATACAGTACCTTGCCACTGAATTTAGGCTCTGAGAGCAACAAACACTTACGGCCATATCAGACCCAGGCATAACAGCCACCTACGTATATACACACTGTACCGTCCGTACACAAAATATCTACACATGTTAGACTGGTTCACTCCACTTTCTTTCTTCTCGAACTGCTCGTTCACGTCTCCATTCTCGCATGACTTTTCGATGAAATGTTTACGACTGATTATCCTTTTAGGCGTGGTAAGTTATTACCGACAGCCCATGGTATGGATGGACCCATGAAATGCACGTAGCCTCCAATAGCCCGTAAGAGCTCAGTGGATTGCTAAACATTAGTCATTGCTCGTTCGTATTACGATACCATGATCAAGTAATAACGACACTAATTTGCAAGTAGACAACGGACTTTCGCTGTAAAAGCAAGAGGACGATCTCTAACTGTTCGTTACGGAAACCATGTAACGTAAAACGACCCTGGGCGCTAGTAGATCAGTGTTCTGCCAATAAAGCAATAAGACACCTCGGAACACCAGACACGCCATTATATGCACTGGCGTAGGGATACCTAACCCCAATGTTTCTGCCGGAACTAATTCGTGCGTGGCCCGCTCCTAGCGGAACATCCGTGTCAACAAATGAACATCAGACAGTCGAAATTCACACTGACGTCACACAGTAGTTTTCCACGCGCCAGTTCATCCGAGTTCACGCTATTAATAGCCTAGGTATTCCCACACAAGCCGAATTACTGCCTGTCTTTTCCGGGTATGCAACATATCCAGCACTCGAAAATACCAATTCATTGTACCTTTATAGTACAGCCACGAATCTAACATTTAATATTACTAGGCCAAATAAAGCCATTAACCCCAAACCAAAATGAAATAATGCTTCTACTTAATTCAGTCTTATATATCTTTATTTCCCAAAACGTAATAAATCGCAAAACCCCGTATTTTATAATATCAAATATCCAAAAACCGATAATTAATAAACAATGATCCTAGTTGGTCCGGACCATCCAAAGATGAATCAGCCCACAAAACACACACAGGCACAATAAAAATGACCTTCTGCAACCCCACGTTAACCCAATATAATAAGATACGAATAAAATACCCTAAACTAACTGCACAAGGCACAAAACCCGAGGGTGAGCTACTGTAACTGAATAAATTCGGTTACACTATGTTTTATACTAGATTGTCTGAGGAGGCTTTGAGCGTTTTGAGTCAAGGACGGTGATGTGATATTCTTTTTGTAAACATCAGATTTTGTGTGAGGTCAAATGTTGCCGACAAGAGCAGTGTTTTGTTTAAATAAAAAATAACAGGTAAAATAAATAGCAGTTGCAAAGCACGGAAGGGTGACGATTGTTGATTTACATAAGTGGCATGTTTTCGAAGCCGAGAATTTAACTTAGGTCAGTTATTGAGGGTTATTGGCAGGTTAAAAGTTCATCACAAAGAGTGTAATAAAATATGCTATGATTTCAAAATGATGGTTATACATGTTGCTATGGAATCATGTTTATTTTTTGGCTTGCAAAATTAGTTGATTTTTTGCTTGATAAAATAAGGATAACGAATTGATTCTTATGAAGAATACGTAAATTTGGTGCACCCAAAATATGAAATTTGTGAATTTTGAGTATGTCACCATGATGATTATTAATGGTGAGTAGAGTATTATTGGGAAGCCACTGGAGTAATTGATGATGAATATGAGGAAATGTTGATTCATTTATACAAATTTAACGTGATGCTGGTTAAGTGCAAAATGATTATGAGGAACAGCTGATAAAATATTAGACATGACATTATGATATTTTTGGTGATAGTTGGAGTTGAATATAAGAATCAAACAGATTAAATAATTATATGAGGGAATAAAATAACCTAAAGTGGTTATGGATCTGCTCAAACGGAAATAACATCATATTCCCATTCCGGAATATTCAAATCCTATTTGGTTTGCCAAGGTAAGGATTTTGTTTTATGAAAGGGAGTTTGACTTCCGTAGCACATTGGCATCGCTCGTGACGTCAATACTACTTGTATTTTGTGTCTTGTAATGGCCTTCTCAGTGTGTGCTAGCCACGCGTATTGGTGAGGTGTGTCTGTACCAACTGACGAGCCCAACGGCACACCGGCGCGAAACGCTGGCATTTCATGTTTGAGTTAACCGGACCAATATTATCATATTAATTGATAACCTAAAATGGCACATAAATAAAACATGATTGTTGGCTTCTTTTATTATAAATGTAAAATTAAATACAGACTTCTGTCTTCCAGGAACTCAGGTGTGAGGGAAACATTCTCAACAATTTCATCAGCCCTGTAAGTTTTGACCAAATGGTACCCCGTATATTATGTACATGTACACTAACTAATTCTACACAAATCCTTCGTTGTTGTCGCTCTCGTCAATTATGTATAGAGGCTTAGGAAATAACGATCACCATCCCCTTGCAATTGGCCGTGCGGTGAATTAGTCTGATGACCTGTGTTTCTATGGCGAGTGTATCTGTGTATGTAAAGGAAATTAATAGGGTCTACGTCAGGAATAGATACCACAGGATTTTCAATAAGGTAATATCCTAGCTTTAAACTCTAGGTAGTGTGGAGAAAATCACTAAGAAAACACGCTGTGGATATCAACTGTCAGCATCATGATGTGAAATGTAATGCTTCGGACATCCGGATCCACCTTGAAGTTGTGGTGCGGGGTTTAACTCAAACGGCTGCGCTGCAGGGTACTAACATTTTCATGATGTACGCTGTACCGTTGAGGACATACAGTTAGGGGGTGTGGTGGCGCAGTGGTCAAGCTGTCGGCCTCTCACCAATGTAGACCGGGTTCGATTCTCGGTCAATGCATGTGAGTTTTCCGAAGTGAAATGCCATGTCCTGTGGTTCGGATTCTACGTAAAAAGGAGATCCCGTGGCTCATGATTGCATGATTGACGGTCACGTAAAACTAAAAGCTTCCTTTCTCTTGACATACAGTTACTTGAATGCATGGCGTTCCATGCAGGAAGTTACAAGAACCCTGTGAATGTGTGAGACTAAACAAACGGGACGTGCTGGCAGGCGATGGCGCAGGACAGATTAAGTTATCATTACGCCCCGTAACATCGAAACGAGTGGTCATTAGCCAATGTGCTCGTAAACGTTAATTGTGTAAGATAGGATTATTTCGCTGTCAGATCCCTCAGACAGTTGGTAGGATTAAGAAGCATCTTGCGTGCATCGTACAGGTGATAGAATTAAAGCTGCCATTGATGGCGTCATCGAGTATTGAGAGCTATGAATGTTGCTCCGACATTCATTATATTTCACATGTATGTGTTCTAGTATAGTCCTCGTAATCATGAGATATATTGCATTCTGCGGAGCTACACTTAAGCATTAGTTACTTATCGGTCCTCCAAACTATGAAGAGGATGACAACAATCTTCAAAATAGTTTAATGAATACGGTGTGCACATGACTGAAAATACGGTGACATTTGAAACCAAGCCTCAAGTTTCTAGGCAAGTCAGATACTCAGGTTCAAATTCCAAATACGTGATATTCATTCCTTTTTTTTATGCTCCCTCCCTTCTTTCTGTTCTCCTTCCTGTTTTCTTTCTTTTGTTCCTTTCCTCCATCTTTCATTCATTCTTCTGATGTATAATTATTCTTCTGTTCTTTCTTTGTATCTTTTCCCCCTCATCCTACGGAATCACATGCTACATCCTAGTATTCATCAGAAAAACTCGCGTAAACTACAAGAGTATATGAACTTGGCGTACTCTAGCAAAACATGCATGGTGGAATAACAACTTGACAACTGAACAAAGACATTTCTAATTTAAATAGCCAAAGGGTTTTGCTCTTCTGGATGTTGACGCATGAACGCAATTATTACGAGTATACACTCCACCTATCTAACCCAGAAAATGTAGAAATGTCACACAAGCCCGCGGGTTATACAAAGAACGGTAGGTCAATTAAAACTTGAGAACATCGTACTCGTTCCTCGTAAATGTCTGTTGTGGCACATGCTCAAACATGGCTCTTGGAGTTGTAAGCAATACCTTGATCTTTATGCAAAATTCCCGAATTTATGTCATATTTTCTGGACAGTTGTAGATCCATAGAAAAGTGGAATAATGCCATATTATGGATTATAGCAGAATGGAAGTTGTTTTCAACGTCTAGGAGTCACACCATTTATCGCAATCCCGACATAAAAATGAATATTTGATGTGAATTTTTACCTTGTTTCCAGTACTAAATTGAACCATTTTTGCTATAAATCACATAAATTCCAAATTCATTTTATTTATTCATCATGTAAATCATGGGGATATGTGATCACCTTGTGTCTATGTGTGTGCGTATGTGTGTGTATTTGTGTCCCTAATAAAATGTAAACATCTGGGTAGATTTTAATGGTTCTCTATTAAAATTTACTACTAACTCGTCCCACCTAGACCGTTGCTTTCAAACTGTAATGAATTGTACCGATCCGACATGGCGGACAAATGAATGATTTTACCGGCAATCAATACCTCCGAAATGATTACCGCTATCAACCTTAAATTCTGTATGGCAATAATGAATACGAAGATAAGTTCAGATATGTGACTTTTAAAATCCTGATATGCACAAAACCAAAATGGCGGCCAAATAGTTCACATATTTGAATGGACTATTCTCACAATTTATGCACCCGTACGCAATGAAACTTAGCACTTAAATCTTGACACGGGTTAATTATATTGGCACCAAATTTAATTCAATTGTTTTGAATATCTCAAATGGCAGCTGTGCGAAATTCTAAATTTGTGTTTTATATTCTTGTGTTCTTATCAAGCGATCATAGTGAACGATTGTATAAATAAGTAGGGCAATAATTGCACTCTATTGGTACATAACTCAATGGTCTACATATAAAACAATCCAACACGGTACTCATGCGATATATTTCACCAGTTTTGAATATTACGGATCTATTATAGTAAGCAAACTAGATTTGTTGAC
This sequence comes from Meconema thalassinum, assembly GCA_946902985.2. Lineage (NCBI taxonomy): Eukaryota > Metazoa > Arthropoda > Insecta > Orthoptera > Tettigoniidae > Meconema > Meconema thalassinum. The sequence goes on from OX336389.2 coordinate 186,877,456, forward strand.
AGGGCATTCAAATGAATTCACGTATCTAAGTTTCGATAACCTGAATACATCACGAACATGGTGGCCACGCAAATGTTAAGAGTTTAAATTGATTTTTCACGCTTCTAAATCATCTGTGCACGGTCAAACTTTGCCCGGTAAATCTTTATCCAAGGCTTAATATAGTAGCGTCTAATTTAATTCTCTTTTGTGGAAACTTCAAAATAGCGGATGTGCATAATTTTAAATCACGTTCTTTTAAAAGCTTGTGTCGTAATCAATCGATGGAAATGAAGTTTTGCATAATGAACCACTATTATAATTTTGATCTGCTGGCATGTAGTTCTATGGTATATACATAAAAGAATGAAACATGGATGACATGAGATATATTTCACCGTTTCGCACATACTCCGAAACTATTACAGCAAGAAAACTTAAATTTTGTATCGTGATAGAGGACTATAAGGTACAATATATATACAGTAGGCTACATGAGGGGTTATTCAGCTTATTTATTTACTTATTTTATGTCTTCAGTAGTGGCGAAGTGGCCCACCTCAAATATCTACGGAACCATTTAAGATATCGACATTCTGTTTTCAAATTATTAAATCGCTTCAAGAGGCTCATAAAACACGCATTTACCGAGAAACCGATAGCAACTCAAGTTTCTTAAAAGGGTCTCTACTAATTTCATCCACTAGAGCTCTTAAGAATCAAGTTTTATTTTGTAAATACGACGAGTACTTTTTCATTCCTTGTGTCGGCATTAGACAGAGAGCGGTGCGCCAGCCGCTGGAATGTCGAGTGCATGATTCTGTTCCGTGACCCACTCCTTGTTGACCAACACTCAAAACGAACATATTTCATTCATTGAATACTGCCAGTGTAATGTGCACATTTCCAAAATGTTTGATGGCTAACCAGACTCGTAAGAAACAGCATTAGACAAGACGTTCGCTATGAACTGAATGGGCGAGTTTTGTTACATTTCTAACTTTAATATGTACATTAATTCATTTTAAATAATTGCCGCTGGTCCTCAAGTTGCCTACTGAACATTTCCGTGAATTCAAAATTTCAACTAGAATTCAGGACGAGATGGAGAGGGAGAAGGCTTACGTACATACGAGACTGGATTTTGAAAATGTACACAACACGTGGCCGTAAGTTATGAACCTTCTCGGCATTTGTCTGAAGCATAAGTTACTTCCTAAGAAGACTGAGGTGGTTGTTGTTACTGTTGTTGTTTCATTTGAGATGTTTGGACATCGTGGCCGTTTATCCCCGTGTATTTTGGTGCGTGTGGAATTTTTGTCTGAAAACCTGTGTTATTGTGATGGCTATATAAGTGTGTCTATAATTCAGGTGAGGATTTGGGGGGAGGCAGCCATGTCCTTGAGTTAGAAACCATCACGGCATTCACATGGAGTAGTAGTGGGAAACCACTTCCAGGATGTCTGAGGTGAAAATCGAACCCAACTCTTCTCAATTGTGTCTCATGACGCTGAGTCTGCACTGTTCCAACCCTCAGACCAGAATAACATGTTTTGGTAGAGTTGGGAATCGAACCTAGAACTCCGGGGATACAGCCAGGAATGCTAGCCGCTACACCAAATTCATTCATGGTAAAAGGTTCCACCAGTGTGCACTCTGACTCTAGTGAACATCTGAGAAAAGCGAGGGTGTTAGACACGTTCACAGTCACCATTAAACTGCTTCTCTATTGAGAACTCATACTAAGACTCCCAGGAACACCAAAGTGAGATAGTTTTGGAAGGAAGGGTCGAGGACAAGAATTGTGGGGGTAGGCCAAGGTTAAAATATGTTAATCAAATTGTCTCGGATGTAGGGTGTGGTACCTATGTAGAGATGAAACGATTAGCTCAGGACAGGGAGGTGTGGAGGGCTGCATCAAACCAGTCGACTGAAGACTCAAACAACAACAACATGGAAAATTCTGCAAACTATTGAGGTGGAATACAATTTGAGAGCATGGTCCTCTTCTTTCGCATCGTAGCTTTAATTTCATATTCACTCCTCAAGAACACAGGTTATTATGGAGATCATTTATTGATATTTTTAATTTTGTTATTATTATTATTATTATTATTATTATTGTTATTATTATATTATTAGTAGTATTTTTAGTATTTATATTATTATTTTTGTTATTATATTGTATTATTATTATCAAACTTGAAAGTTTGCTCCTGATTTACAATGGGAGGTAATAAATGGCCGATGATCAAGGCATTGAGACAGCTGTTAGAGTTACTTGTGGGCGTCCTGAATGGCGAACGTTAGGCCAGAGTTCTACCGCACCGTGCTGTGCCACCTATTTGTCGCCACAGTGACAAATGGCAGAAATCACAACGAGGCCAAGCGGCAAACATTATAAATAACAGGGGCTGACGGATAGTGGCTTGTAATGTGAGGGCCCAGTCCACTGGCGACACATATGACGCCACCCAGCCAGCTCTGGCGCCTCCCCGAATCCATCAGTATTTTCATTCAGCGTAAAGAGATCAATTCCGAATATGAAATAGTGGAATCCGTTGGAATACGGCGCTACAGGTTTCATGAAAAGTAATTCCAGGACATCATATTCAAGATATGTTTCGTAAGGCCACAGTGCATATGTTTTTTTCTGTCCATGAAATTAAATTGGAAACCACAATACTAACCTTCAAAGCGCGTGTTAAATAAGTTTGAATGGATAAGAAATAGTGTTCATATAATTTTGCTATTCAAACTTGATTCCCATTGAATCAGGAATTTCGTAGGTATGCTTCTGTGTAGTAGTGTAGTGGAATATACCAGGTGAATCATCCGCCCCGTACAATATTTCTTTTAAGTAGCCCAACTAGTGTTCTTATCAGGAAGGTCAATATTTCTCTGTTTGCATCCCTCGTATCGAGGGGAAAAATAATTGTGTTCAGTATTGTTTGCATGATATGTTTGCTTGCAGTGCATTGGTGCCATACGGGATACAAGTAGAGAAATATCGAGCATCCTGATAACTCGCGTTATTTGGGCTGCATAAAGCAATGTTATTCAGGGCAGCTGATTCACCCGGTATTCCACACACTGGCTATAAGGTGGCACGTAGCCTAGTTTAGTGAACGGAAGATTTAACAAATACGATAAATTCAATGAAATAATCCTGTTATTTCTTAAGGGGAGGTGGTACCACTCTCTGGTTCTAAAATTAATATTCTCTAACTATGGATTTTTAAATATTGAGGTGTATTTTATTAGCCTATGTATGAGTAATAGGATTGGCCACAATCATTCCTAACGCCCTCAAAAACGATATGAATGAGGTTACGCTCCCTTTTAAGATTTAGTTCAAATGCTTAATTTATTTTATTTTATTAATGCAGCCAATGGCGATGTATATTTCTTTTCAGGACGGGTCAGGGAAGAGATTATTAAAGGAAATCAGCCGTGGACCTGTTTAAAGGAACCGTCCCGGCATTTGCCTGGTAGTGAAAATGGGAAACCACGAAAATCATTTTCAGGACAGCCGAGGTGGAATTCGAACCCACGCTCTCCCGATGCCAGCGAGACACGAGGTAGCGCATTAGCGCTCTCGGCAACTGCGGCCGGTTAAATGCTTAATTAATATACACTGATATTTTACCTCCTGTGGTGAACGTAATGTTGTTCATCACCAAAGGGAATGTTTTTGTTTGTGTTCATTTGTGTTGTTGCTAGCTTGTGTCACGTATTCCCGCTTCTTCTGTTCATTGTTTGTTCTCCTCGTGTGAAAAAGTGTTGTTAACAAGCCTTCATAATGCCTAGACAGAAATCAGTTTTCAAAAGTCGAAATGGTTGAAGAGCAGGTCCTGGTAGAGGCTAAGTCACATCTATAAATACAGGTGTCGATACAAATAACATTGTCAGTGAAAATAATGTAAATACAAGTGTTAGTGAAGGAAGTGTTAGGTTAGAAGAGTCACCTGTAGGATCATGCTCCTCCGTAAGTACCCCTGGTTCTTCAAAGATAAAATCTTTTGCAGGCAATGAATTTTACTGTTAAACACCACATGTAGTGAGGAACCAGAAAAGGTCTAGGGAAGATGCTGATGGCCCCGAAGATCCAGAATATGGTGCTGGTATGCATTAAAGGTAATCTCAACTTGTTCCTTTGTTTTTCTCCATTTGAGTTTTCTTTAGGCAAAGGTACCAATATTTCGGGTACTACAGGGCATATGGGCATAAAATTTCAATCACTTGAACTATTGGTGGTTTTACACATTTTGGAGTTTTCTTAACAGCGCTACTTAAAAAGGATTTCATTTGGCTACCATGTGTTAAAATATCAATAAATATAGGTAACCGTTAAAAGAATTATATAAATTCAGCCAGGTTATTATTCAAAGTCTAAAAACTACCGTTGGCGTAAAACACCTTATGCTGTATGTATACCAAATGTCAAAGTGATATTTTTGATAGTAACCACAAATTGTGTACCTGAATTAAGCGCAATTAACATTGCACCACCTCCCCTTAAACAAAGTACTTTGTGTCGGGTGGTCCATATCATTTTATATAACTGGTATGGCATTCGTTACACTATAATAAAAACAAGTTTCTATCTCTTGTGTATGGCTTTTACCCACTGTGTTTTGCAGCTGTGGTGTTTCAGATATTGCATCCCTTGTCGGCCCAGATTAAGGTACCAGTGGCATTGAAATCTAAGGCAAATTATTTCAGTATAAGTCTCGGTGTAAAGCTACTCATCAAAGCTATTAATAGGATGTGTGGATAAATAACGCGAGTATTCTCTTGATTTAATACTACAGAAGAAACGTATTTCCAAGCGACTACACTCCTTCATTGTTCAGTATTCAGACAAATTCCTTAGTATGGGAAATGTGTCTGGGTCAACAAAAGTCATATCATTTCTAGACTGAGACTTACGTACCGTTACGTGATTGTCTGTACCCTTTAGTCTAAACAATGGCGGGCATGTGGTCACAAAGATAAAACTGTATCAATATAATATGTAACTAACAAAATATACAAAGTAATATGTTTTATTTTAGTTTAATGTTCGGTGCATGTAATGCAAGCAAACTTACTCAGGTCACGTATTGTCTCTGAGGGGACATTCTCGAAGGTAAAATAACTATTTGACGTGGTACTGTTGGTACAAGTAACGACTTGAAGAACTAAATATATTATTATATATTCTATTGGTCGATTCCAATTCAAAATTATCCCGTCAATTAGACATATTTTTCATATTATGAACTGAATATAATTTGGCGCATGGCCTACATTGTAATAAAGAATAAGGCAAAAAATTCAAACTCAAAACTCATTATACAAGCATTGTAGTAATTCATGACAATAAACAGAAAAATAATATTTTAAAATAGCAAAATGGTTTTAACCGGTACTAATCCTTTTATCCATTTGTTACAATTTGTTGTATATATTTGTCAGTCACGTTGCAAACGGCTGTAAGCCACTTGTAGCAAAAATAAATACATACCTACATACAATTAAAAAATAATAATCTCATGTAATTTTATTCAGGATTAGGGAATAACCTATCTCATTTGGGTACAATCGTGTTGACCGACTGAAAAACATCAAACTTTTGTTTACTAAGGCAACACTGAAAATGGCTTCAAACACCATAACCTACATACAATCTTATAAGGTCCTTCAAATAAGTGAAAACATTTACTAACCTATTTCTGGTCGGTAGACGAGATATTAGGCACCCTCAAAAGCACAAGGTTGCCTGTTTCAAATCTATCTCCCACCCTATACCCTTGCTTTTTCTGTCATTAACCACTTGCCTGATGCACATATAAGGTTCGCCCAGAAAAAATTGGGACTGTTTGAATATTGTAAAACATTTTATATCCAATACACATACTCATTACAATTATGTATTATTCAAAGCTTTTCAATCGGTCAACACGAGTTTGTCGAAATTAGATTGGGCGCGGAATTGTAACGAATTTCCTAGTGCTTGAATGAATTACATTAATTATTTATGTACTTAATAAAACACAACTTGCCTGAGACATGTGTTATTAAGTGTAGTCTATAAATAACACATGTAATTTATTTGAATTGTAACTCCCCACCAAATCTAATTATGCACACTCGTATGCACCGACTGAAACGCTTCTATAATATGTTTTTGTGCAACACTAAATATGGCTTTAATGTTTCAACATTACCATTAGGAAGGGTAATGTAAAGCACACAATAATGTATATACGCCTGCTGACCGTACCATTTTAAGCAGGTGCCCCATTGTTGCACCAACCGATGTATGACATCACTGAAGATTCTACGGATTTGTGTGCGGAACCAATCTTCCACAGTGTATTTAACATGTTCGTTACTTGCAAACCTGCATCCATTCAGTGATGTCTTCAGGCGTCTTAACATTCCAAGGCGAAATGTCCGGACTGTAGGGTGTGTGCTCAAGAAGTTCCCATCGGAATGTTTGAAGCAGATTTTTTAAACTTGCGCCACATGAGGGCGTGCATTGTCTAGCAACAGAATAACCCCGTTTGACAACATACCCCGTCTACGGTTCTTAAAGGTCTTCGTTGCATTGCGTAAGGTTCGGCAGAATCGGTCTGCAATCACTGCACGCTCCCGTTTCCAACCATTCCAAAAGTAACGGTCCCTGCACGTCAAAAGAAACACGCCAACATAAGTTTCCCTGCTCATATTGGCGAATAACATTTTTTTTCTGGGCGTGGTGAGACAGGACATCGCCATTTTAAACTCATTCGTTTCGTTGATGGATCGAAGAAAAAGCACCAGGTTTCGTCAAAAGCCACAATGCGAGAGAGAAAATTGTTTCCCTCTGTATGGTCGCGCAATAAGTGCTGCAGGGGTGCAGACAATCGAAGCAATTTATGATCCTCTGCGAAATGTTTTGGGTTTCAATGTTCAAACACTTTGCTGTACCTCAAATGATAATGAATAGTGTGAAAGAATCCCTTGATATTCGACAGGTTCTCTGCATTCTCCTGTGTTGTTATTCTTCGATTCGCGGTCACAAGGTTATTCACCGCTGTGCGACACTTCCGTGACAAAATTCACTACACCATCGAAAGTCAGTAGTGCCTTACAATCATTTCCATGAACATCATTCCTTGCACGGCCAACATCGGTATCACTAGCACCTTTCGGAGACAGAAATTGATTTACTGCACGCTGGTTTTGTTTGGAGAAATCCATTCCACCATCAATACGAACAGTTATCACTCTCTGGCGGTGCAAACTGTATGCCAACCGTCACTTAACATACTTTGCCATCTACCACGAAAAATGAGAAATTTCTACCTCCTGACATAACGACGTTACAGTCTCAGTCTCACGTCTTGCTGAGTGAGCCTTATAAATATTCCCAAATTACTGAATACTCAAATCACTGGGTACGGCAACCCCGAAAACCGTAACTAGTTCGCTGACAGGTTTCCTGCCCATCTCGATTTCTAATGTTATGCGACCCGTGCCTTCGTATTGTGTAACATTGAATCTACGCTCGGTGTCTCCAAGCATCAAAAACCAGGTGTTATGTCGCTTACACCCACAGGTTCTAAACATACGCCCGTATTTCCACATTATTCTCACAGACATGTTTCCTTGGAAAAATATATAAGAGCAATATGAGCAATGCATTCCCAGTTCACTGAACTTGGTTTCCCATATTTTCGAGGGGAACTAAGAACCGTCATCTCAGAGATTTCAGAGTGGCTCACCAAACTCCGGAACGTAATTGCCCACTATAAAATTATACAACTCATCCCCGTGGCATGCCTCAACGGATAGAGCTTCACATAATTGAAAAAATCCTAAATAACCATAAATACATACTGTTAACTGTATTTAAGCTTCACTGACCATCCCTGGAGGTCAACACATAATCCATCTAGTTTCGGAGTCAGAACAACCTGCCTAGTCCTATTCAATTACCTAGTAGAGGATTGCGCACACTGTATTCCCAGTTCACTAAACTTTGCACCGCCCTGTTAAAATAAACATATTCTTGGCGTGCCTACTAGCTGCATCACTGGAATCAACTGGAAAAGAAAGGAGTACGCAGTGGAAATTGATGTTAATTTCTGACCTGTGCTGGGCCCGTATTTGCAGGCCAGATGTGCCGAGCGACTCCAGACTCCGTGAAGGCGGTCCCACGACGAGTGGTAGGAATACCCTCCTGGTGCTAGAAAGTTGGAATATGTTTGGGGTGGAGAGAGAGAGAGAGAGAGAGAGAGAGAGAGAGAGAGAGCAGCCCGATCGTCAAACACTACTAAATAAGACAAATGGATAAAGAAATGAAACATTTATTGAATTGAATTCAAACAATAACTAAAAACACGACGAAATCTGGCCCGAATTTAGGAAGAGAATGGAGTACTCTTCACCCAAGTGTAATGTAGTCACTTCATGAGAAGAAGATAATTATTAACAATAAATGAAAATGAAAATCCACAGCCTGCTTCCAGTCTCCGACCGGGTCAGGAATGGAATGAATGAAGCCCCCATCTAGCAGCGAGGATATGAAGTGTGCCGGCTGCCGAGGCCTGACGCACTCCTCTGGGGCAATGATTAAATGAATGACAGATGAAATGAAATGATGGTGGAGAGTGTTGCTGGAATGGAATTTTGACAGGGAAAACTGGAGTACCCGGAGAAAAACCTGTCTGCCTCCGTTTTGTCCAGCACAGATCTCACATGGAGTGACCGGGATTTGAACCACGGACCCAGCGGTGAGAGGCCGGCGTGCTGCCGCCTAAGCCACGGAGGCTTCTATTAACAATAAATAACTTATAATAATAAAAAACGGAAACAAATTAAATACATACCTGTGCTCACTGCCAATAGAAAAGACGTAAAAAGGGAGGAAGTAATTGATCAAAAGGCAATCCATCCGGTCGCTGGTGAACAACAATCACTTCTCTGCCTAGAGATGCATGGTTGTCATGGCGACCACAAATAACAAACATAGCAGAGATAGAACTAGGAGCTATGTGGGTGTCGCAAAGGCTGTGGCGAGCAATAACGTAACCAGGAGGGATGCGATTGAGCTGGCAGTCCCCAGAGAAAATAAACGCAAAAACCAAAGATACTACAAGGAGAAACAAATGACGTAAAGTGTCCGTGAAATATATCAAAGATACACACACGCAATCAAACGCACAAAATGCCAGCCGACGATGCAGAAATGAAACACAAAGCAACTCGTGCTTGTAGGTAGTCTAGCAAAACATGCTAGACGAATATAGTCCCCTACTTACTTTCCGGGTTCGAGCTGAATAGGGTAAGGCCTACTTAAAATTACCGCCGTGATTCAGTTGCCAGAAGAATGGAATGAAGGGAATGCATAAGGGCTAAAATATATGGTGTCATGCCTCGTGTTGGGAGAATGGTCGAAACGCCAACGTCCAGAAATCACGGGAGACCCACTCGAAGACATGCCCAATCAAAACAACTTCAATGCACCTGGCAGCAAGAAAAACGTACATCCACAAAATCACTCGCAGATATATTTCAAGGCACAAATAAAAGGTTACACCGTAGACTCAAACTAAACAAAACAGGAGACCGCCATTTCGATTGGTTCCACAGCAAATCGAACACACGACGAAAGCCAAAAAGAAAAAGAAAATTTAGGAAATGAGCATAGTGGAAACAAGGTAAGATGCGTTACTTACATGAGTCAATGGAAGGCTTCGGCATAATGACAGTGTTAAATAAAAAGGAAAAATATTACATTTAAAATGATAAGGCGGAGAGCCTAAAGGCACGTCTGCACAGGAAGTATCTCACATAGTGTCTGAGTCTACCGGGACGGCCACCAAAGAAATAAAGAAAAGAGATATGTTAAACAGGGCTCAACTTGTTTTTTCAATTTTTTGAGGGGAGCTGAGAACCTTGGTCTAAGAGATTGCGGAGCCCACTAATCAATCTCTGGTAGGTATTAAATCACTTCTGACATAACTCAGATGTCACTAGGGGTTTTCCGACTCCCCCGGTCATGATTATTCCAGAAGAAGTTATTCTGAACAGCACACAAAACTAAATTATGCCAGACCTCAAATATTTAAGAACTCACACGTACCAACTCTCACCAAAGCTCTTCCTGGCTACCCAAATCGTTATTAAATTCAATTTCCTTACTCGCCCTCTTAACTATACAACTATTTCCATTACCTAGAATTCCCGATACATGTTCTGAATCTCCTCGTCCCGACACTTCTCCACCCTCATATTACCCAAATTAGACCTCTCCCCGTCCCTATCTTAAATCCTTCCTAAACGCACACACCACGATTCCTCCTTCTCTCATATTTATAACTCCTTCCCCAGCAATTCCCGGGTGAAAATCAGTGAACCTGTTATCTGACCTTCGTGTGTGAAATAAGTAAAAATCGTACTTTAGGATCACCAATCACACTAGAAAGCCGGCTCGAGATTGTCGTACACGTGCTAAGAAATGCAAGTGCTTCATGGTTTCTGTAGATTAAAAATTACTGCCAAGTACATACGTCTGTAGCATACCCAGATAATACACTATACCGAGCCATTCCTTTTTACTAGTAGTACAGCTATTCTCCGTTGAATATAGACTCCAACTAGCAAGTGCCACGATGCCAAGATGGCCAGCCTCATAACTCTGACAATGCACTGACGCTAAACCCAAGTCACAAGCGTCTGTCATCACTCCATACTACCCTGCCTGGGGTACCTAAGTGTGCAAATGTTCGTAAAACCCTCTTTATCATGTTCGTTTCCACAACTCCTTGAAACTCTGTTTAACTAATCCCCTAAGTGCCCCGAAAAACTACGATTTACGCAAAAAAATCCTTTTAAAATAATTGTGAACTCTTTGAAAAGAGCAAAGTTGTTTAACGTTACGTGTTGTCTGATTGTTGATTATGATATCTAATTTCAACCCCTCTGACATTAATGATTTTATTAACGCAACCAATGGGCATTTTCTTTTAATTTTTAATGTTCAGGGCGGATCAGGGAAGGGATTTAAGAAGGAAATTGGCCGTGCACCTATTGCAAGTAAACGTCCCGGAATATGCCTGGTGGTGAAAATTGGAAACCATGAATTCCATTGACAGGTTGTCAAGTTGGGATTTGATCCCAGGCTCTCCCGATGCCACCGAGACACGAGCAGGTGAGTTAGCGCTCTCAGCAACCGTGACATCTAATATTATCCCCATGTTGTAACACTGTGGCCTAACGATGTGATGTACACAAACTGTCACCTTCTTAAGTTTAATGTCAACTCGGCCCGACATACCTTACCCAAAGCTATTCCAAGGCGTTTCAAATGTTCCCAGAATGTATTTGAAGCGAATAGTAAGTCATCGATACAGTTGGTTCTGAATTCCCAGTGTTATGTCCCAGAGAAATGTCCAGTACGAGAATGACCGCAGCTGACGGTGTTTTCATACCAAAAGGAATACATGTGAATTATAGCAGCTGGTTCTTGTAAAAAAATGAAGCTCAATTCAGTTTGAGCCAATAGGCACACTGCCTCGAGTAATCCAGTAATCTGTTCAAGTGACAGGCTAACCAGATACCCTCATCAACAGTAAATTATCTACTTCGCACTCATAGAACAGTTCAGGTATCGTTACGCGTAAAACAAAATACTGTAGTAATGCGGCCCACGAATTGTGGCTACTGGTTGGAGTCCATAGATCCTCACCCAACGTATAGCCAATCACAGTCCTCATTCGGCGTAACTCACTTGACGTGATAACCAGTCATGGACACAATCCAGAACACTGACTTCGTTTCTATTACCCACGTGAGTAGTGTAGCAACAGAAATATAAACTAACAGCGTCAGCAGTTTTTAAATTAATCAATTTTCTCCCGCCATAATAATTCTAGAGACTTGTGTGACGTGTCATTATTACTGGAGATTAACCTCCATTTACTGTGGACTATTTTTTTCCAAAATTTTCCAAATGGCCTAACTACACATTTTCAAAATATTGGTCTTTTAAACTTTTAAATTTGTATTAATTTTTTAAAATTTATTATGTTTAGGCCTATAATACTTTTTATTTAGGTAATTTTTATTTATTATTTTTAGATTTTCGCCAATAGGACGTAACTGTTACATTTTTGCTATTTATTTAATTGAGCCGTAGTGGTACCTATCCCAAGAGGGAATACCCCCCCCCCCCCCGCGGAAGGGGAAAAGAGAGGAAGAGAGATGGCTAGGGAGAATTCTAACCCACTCGTAGCCGTGAGCGTTTAAGCACGCACTGCGACTGCATGTTGCCGCCCGACTTTAGTCGACATTTCGCAAGCCCGTAAACGTACAGACGTTTGTGACGGCTCGGTTTAATGGGTTTTCTTCTCATTTTTACAGTGGACTACTTATCTTTCCGTTTTTTTTACAAAAAATAACGTAACTTTAAGGTTATCGAAGTTTTTCTGATATTTATCATACCAATAATGCTCGAGAACCGTATTAGGTATCGAATTACTCGAGATGAATCTCCCTTTCCCAAGGACTACTGATTTACCCAAATAACCCAAAACAAGGTCATTGAATTTTTTCCCCCGATATTTCCCGAACCCGTAATATTAGAAAGGCGTGTAATGACTCGTTTTACTCGTGACGAAGTACACTTTACCGTTGTTTAGTTACTTTTTGAATTTATGTAAAGGGCTTAACGACAAGGGAGGGATTTTATCCTTATTTGTACGCGACTGTACTTCACTGTGGATATGTTACTAGTGGTAGGCCCCTACGGTCTCTATAAATGATTATTTATGGATTATTTACTCTAGATGTATCTAAAGTCATGACTACTGGATTATTATTATTATTAGGTAATTATTGATTGATTGGATTTAATAGCTATGTTGACAGAGGTATTTACCTTAGGCAGGAAGATTGGCTGCAGGAATAATTTAATGAATGGATTTAGGATGGCCAACTGCCAATTATTTAATATTTAATACTTCTTTATGACGCACGGCTATGTAGGTAGCTGCACGTGGGGATTTATCATGGTCACGTTGTCGTTTAGACAAGATTAGTCCTGTTCAGAGACTTTGGGAACCTGCCCCGAGGCCGTGAGAGAGGTATACCGTGTAGTGTTGTTATTATTTGATTAATTGGGAACTATATATTGAACCCGCTGAGCTATGGTTCATGTGATATTTTTTTTATGACAGAGCATTTATGAGGGGATGTTGTAATTTTGAACACACCCAGGAAGCCACGTGAAGCTGAGAGATCACGCGATACTTTGAAGTAGCGGTGAATCGCACTTTTGACTTTGGTGTAAACTGCTAATTATTATCTGAGGTCTTATTAATTATTTTTATCTTTCCTACGAGACTCAGAATATTCCATTTCGTCATGCTGCATTATTAAAACATTTTGGAGAATGTTTATTTTTACTTTAGGTAAGGTAATACCCTTGCAGATACGCAAAAAGGAACGTAAGTAGTCGCTCAACGTTTTCGTTTTGACGACCTACTTTCTAGAGACACCCAGTACCGGGGCACTGCGTCTTGAGAATCCGCCTTGTGTAGGCGTGGAATTACATTTGTCCTACGAGACGTAGAAGAATATCCGCTGTTTAGCGTTAAAAGTGATTATAAGGTGCCATCGAGCAAGCAAATACTAATATTCACTGTCGATGAAGTCCAGTGAATTAAATAAGAAGCTTGGGAAATAATTATTGGCAAGTATAGTGTATTGCACAACATTGCTGTGACATCACATATTACCCACGCGTATGTGGAGGGCAGATGCCTAGTGGAAATATACAGGTAATAGTGTTACAATTATCCTGAATAAGTGTGATTATAATAGTATGAGATATTTAAATTGCCAAAGTGGAAATTTCATCTTTGAAACGTCGTATAATTCACGGATGCTGCGTGATACAAAAGTAGCGTCACTAGCACGTGCAGCATTATAAAATAGTATTAGCTCACATGCTAATCCACATCTGCAAGATTAAGGCTGTGTCGTATTTTATAATTGAAGCTTATAATAGTCACGACGGAAATTATAATTTTGGAAGTGAGAGGATGAATAATCACGCAACTTATTTCGCTACCCACGTGATTGGACTTTTCTTCACCATGGTTGAAGCAGTCACCATGGGCTAATACCATCCCAGTATGGGGGGGTGACGTTTCTACAGGAACCAGCATGATGGTGGAACTTCCAGAACGATGAACGAGAGGGAAGGAGCCAAAATGCCATTTCCAGGCATATCCACGAAGATGTCGACAGGGACAAATCGAACCCTGGTCTTTGGGGGAGTCCAGATGGGAATCCTGATGAGGAGGATACCGATCCAGAGAGCCAGAGAGGTTTATGTACAACCCTTGTTGTGGAATAGAGAGCTGAGTGAGAGCTCCTCCATTTCGTGAGTTTTTGTCACACCCCTTCTTTGTTCTAGTTTCTGGTGGTATAGTAGTTTTAATGTAGTTTGTGAATCAACCACACTCAGTGTCAGCCATTTTTCTAGGTAGGGATGTAACTGGATTAGTTAGATGTCATTTATTTCAGTTTAGAGTGAGACACCCTTGGGGTCAGACATTTTGGTCAGCCCTGGTGCAGCTTGGTGAACGTCGTGGAACGTCAATGCCTACCTTTTTGCTGAACCTGATCGTAGTCATTTTGAGGCTATTTTGTTCAACCCTACTTGGGGTAATTTTCAAGTCTTTGCTGACTGTAGTTATGGCAATCAGATGCCTTGGTTATTAATTGACTGCATTCTTCGCAGCCATCCTTTGTTACACCCCTGACTGTCGTTAGAACGGTCGTATCATTTAGGTAGTCGACAGTAACTACCAGTTTGTAAATGCATTATATTTCATTTTGAATAAGCTCAGAAGCTATTCTTGGTCATGTTTGAACCTAACAACTAGAAGGAATGTTTCGTTGCCTAGCATCGAACGCGGTTCCCAACGTATCATTAAGCAGATCTAGTGTGTGAATCTGTGCCACATTTATCATATTTTTCTTGTGTCGTGTGAGACACGTTTTTATTTGATGTTCTAGCAACTACTGAGTTGCATTTTTAAAGCAAAGAGCTTCAGTTATTGTAAGTTTACTTTCATGTAGACGTCTTTGGTAGAAAGACGGAATTGTATTACTATACTCAGATTTATAGCGTGCGTTTGACACACGGACTCTGTAGAGATCCGTAATATATGGTAAAGTTTTTTATGAACCGGCCAAGTGCAGGTTTTGTATTGATTAAATCGCCGGCCTTGAATAAACTGGTTATGTAACCCAGTGACCTAGAGCACGCCTGCTTCATTGTGAGACAAAACTACTATAGACGAGGACAGAGTACAATTTGTATTCGCTTTTCCTTTCATTGCTATTTTGCTTATGGAAACCAGTTTCCACTCTTGTATTTGATCACTTGTTTTATGGATCGGTTTTTGTTAGTTTAACGCTCTGTTGCGTGTATTGTCGTATAACAGGTACAGTTATGTAAGGTTTTCTATAGGATGGTGAAGTCTACCCTGTTATAACAGGATGTTATTGTATGCTTTGTCCGGGGATGATCCCGTTGACCAGATGTTACTGGAAGGTAACTGTTGTACAGGCCTATCCCAGAGTTATTGAACGCGAGCTTAGCGCCGCTGGTAACCCGTGTTATTGTGTGTCCGAGTTGTTATACTCGTTGATTATATTCCGACTGTTGAGTCGAGGCTTTTTGGTGGAGAATGATCTCAGTTGGAGACACTCCGTGCCCAGGCTATTGTCAATGTTATTCGCCATAAACCTACGATAAACCTATAAACCGACATTCTAATAATAAAATGCATAATTGTTGTAAAACAAGCCTAACTAACGATTCTTTCTATCTAACTTTGTTCTTTGCATTCTGGAACTGTTGACATAGCCGTGCAGTTGAAGATAATTTCCTTGTGAGGAAATGACTAGGACAGTTGACATTTTTGTAGCGACCTGAAGCATGTGCGAACCTAGAGTTCGTAGCTTGTGGAGCTCAGGCCATGCGATGTCAGACGTGGTCTCAACTGCGCATTCGTCACCGTAACTATACACATTAGATGACTATGGTTTACAAAGAGTAAACCAAGGTGTAGGCAGGAATTTTTAATAAAACTACTGTGTCTATTTCGTTATTAATTTATGATGTCAAGTGTATTAAACCCTACATGTTACTTTATTGTGTGCTGTTAGCACATAGTTATTAAGTCTAATTAAATTGTTTGTTTTTCATGGCTGTACACTTAGCTTTTGGATGTAATTGTTTTCTTTTACGGACGTCATCGCCGTAAATTTTGTTAATTGATAGGACTTAGCTAGTTGAATTAATGTTAAATTTAAATGTCGAAATGGTACCATCCTAACCTAGATTTGTTTTGCTACCCTGTTAAATGTAAATTCAGATATTAGCTTGATCTTGTAACTTGAACTAGGGACTTGCATCGTGCCATATTCCTAGCGTTGCTGTTGTTGCTTTATCATTGTGAGTTAGATCTTTCGCGAGGGTTTTCAGTAACTTCTCAGGTAGGGGACCTGTTCTTTATCTTAGTTTATTTATTAATTTGCGGACTAGCCGATTATAACCCTCCGAACTAGGCTAGGGGCTTGTGAATTTTAATAAATTTTCACGGTGTTTTACATGAGTCTGGATGTTTATTTTCTCAGTCTAGTTTTAAGGTGAACCTTTCCTTAGGCGGTCTATGACCATCGTCACCATGTACCACGATCCCTGTGGACTACGGACTCTCGTGCCGCTTTAGCCTTTTTGGAAGGTCACCTGATCCTCACGGTACTTTTTATTCGATTTATGTGTCGTTAGTTGAGTCATCGTGGTTGTTGACATCAACTAAACGGTCTCATAAAATGGCGCACAACGTTGTGGGCGGACTTGGACGACATAAAATGGCGCCCAACTCATGTGCCGACGTTAACGTGGTGACCCTCAGTACCATGTTATTTTTTTTGAGGATCCTAATGTTGATTAATGGTAAATTGACAGGACTGGGACGAACTTAGAAAGTCGTACTGCAGATCAATTGACCGCATGGCATTCATGTTTGATAGAAGTCCATGGGGTGAGGCTTTAGTGTTGAATAAATGAAGGATAGGATTTTCTTTGATGATGCCTCATCCTAAGTAAATGTAATACTTTGCTTTGCTCACCGTTGTCTTTGTAAATGTAGAAGCACTTAGTTTGCATACTCCAGCTGTACTCGTGATATTTATATAAATGAAGCAAGCTTTATACCACCAAGTAACTAATCATAGCTGTAAGTTCCAGTAGAAATTGATCCCTCACTTTCTCATATATTTCTTATCTATGGATGAGGAAACTATTCGTCGTGTGTTTGGAGAGATGATGGCAGGTGTGAATGCCAATCTTCAACGGATTACTGCTGACTTAGGTCAGAATACTCAGGCTGTAAATACTGTAAGTGGTCATGTGGACCAGGTTAGACAGGAAGTCAACAATGTTAGACAGGACTTATAGATTAACACTCAGTCTATGAACAATGTAAGACAGGACTTAGAGATTAACACTCACTCTGTAAATAATGTTAGGGCTGATTTAACTCAAGTCAGGGCAGACATGGACACATATAGGATCGAAGCGAGAAATGATCTGACGACAGGTTTAGCAGCTGTTAGGGTTGATGTCATACGACACCATCAGGAGGCTAACCAGCGCGTAGATTGCTTAACCGACCAGATGAATAGAGCTAGGGAGGATGTGCAAAACCGATTGGAGGAGCACACAGCTCAAATTCAGACAACCTTGAATAAAGTCCAGATAGACATGAGAGCAGATCTGGAACATACCAGGGAAGAATTCGGGACTCGACTAGATCACGTCGAGGGATTTATCGGAAATGTGAAGAAGGACATGGCAACCATGAACGTTGGTTTAATCTTGATGAGAGGAGCTGCCAATGCCGTTAATAACAACGTGAAGACTATCGTTGATGGCATGATGGAGATTAAAGAGGAACTTAACACCAACAGGAGAAACATTTCTGAATTGACGGAAACCGTAGCCAGTCTACATGAGACAGTTGATGTTCATCATGAGGAACACAAAATTGACCTCATGTTATTGAGAGGTGACCTCAACGAACACGAAGCTACAGTCGAGGCTAAGGTAGCCGAGGTTAGAGACGATGTGGGTAAAATCCAAGAAAATATGTCCAGAGTTGAAGGAGATATCGATTCCTTACAAAAGAGATTTGAGGAAGTCGCGGTGACCGAGAGGTTAGACCTCAGTTATAACCTTAGGACGGCCATACGCGAGGTAGACACAAACCTCAAGGGAAAGGTTGACAGGATCGAGCTGCAATTGAACGACTTAGGCAACAAAGTCGCAGCCAGAACCATCCCAGGTCTTGAAGTAATAGAAAGACGCCTGGACAGACTCGAGACGACTCCAAGAGAGAGACACGTACACCCACAGATGGGAGAATCTCAGGAAACGCCTATATCTCAATCAGGAGGAATGATGCCTACCCATTTCCAACCCAGTGCGCCTATGGAACCGCAACCGTCACAATTCACTAATTTAGCGCAAGGTCAGACCTTGAACTTTAACGCTCACCCGTTTCAACCAGCATCTAATCGAATTAGTCATGAGACTAACACTCCTACGCAGAGTTACATGCAAAATACTTTCAGACCCGCGAATACGCAGGGAAATGTCACCATAATTCGTTCAAGAGAGGAGCAACCAGCTCGCTTCTCGGGAACTGGGAGCGGTGTTACTCCAGTGGAATTCCTAGCAAATGTCGAAAGCTACTTACGTGATACTATGGTAACTCCAGAGAGGGAACTAAGAGTTATAGAGCGACTGCTTGAGGGACAAGCCGGTACCTGGTTCAAACATTCCGATACTCATTCACAGGCTACCAAGACTTTAAGGAAGCGTTATTAAGAACATATTGGTCGAGCGACATCCAGCAGAGTATCCGAGCTGAGATGTACACTCGAAGGTACAGTTCCAATACACCTACTCGTTATGCGAATTACTTCGCAATACAGCTCGCGAAGCTCCGTTGTCTTCAGCCTCCATTGTCCGAACAAGATTTGGTGAACACAATTGTTTGGCAGTACCCTGCGGATGTACAACGTGTGTTAATCGCTGCAGGGGCATCCACTTTCCAGCAGTGTGACCAGATACTGCGAAGGTTGGACGCTAACACAGAACAGTTTCCCACACACCGTCAGCAGAAGGCTGATAGACGCGAGGATAGACATATGAATCTGACGACTGTTGATAAAGTAAGCCAGACGCCACAACAAACACAAACCACAGAGGATTCTGGGCGACGTGATAACAATTACAGTTATAACAGGAGAGAATGGAACAACACTCCGTATACTCGAAATCAACATGATGACCGGCGAAGTCATTGGGACCGGCGATTCGACCGAAGGACGGACGACAACCGACGTCATGAAAACAACCGCCGAGGGAATGAAGGAAGAAATCAGCAACACGGACGTATCCGTAGAGACTATCGATATAGTGGGGGTTACGACAGAAATCGAGACCCTAGATACCAGCCAGACAGGGATTGGAAAGGAAGAGCGCGGGAAAGCCGTGAGTACCTCCAACAATTGAGAGAATTGCAGATCCAAGAAGAGGGAGAACGGAACCCTACTTCGAGGGAAAATTGACATTCGGCGCAGGAGACGGAGCAGAACCAGCCCAGTACTTCTCGCCATGACAGAAAAAAAAAACTCCGAAAAATCAATAGATTCTTGTTTGGTTGAGCACCGAGTGACTGCCTCTATATTACTCTGGGAGCCAATCCAAGAAGACTTGTTGGACGAACGACGAACGACGAACCACAATTATGAATTAACACGTCTACCCAAGATTGTAGCCACCTTGAATGAAGTCAGTGTAGTCATACTCATCGATACTGGAGCGATGATTAGTGTAATTTCCGCCGATTGCCATGCCAGACTTAGAGCAAACTCTGAGGTGACGGAGTTGCCCATTTCAGCTATAAGAGTCAGAGGTGTCATACCTGACCGCGTTGTAACGTGCAAAATCCAGATTTTGTGTACTGTGAAGATTTCGAGCCACGTGTACTTGCACGAATTTTCGTAATGAAGGGCCTGCATCATGATGCCATTTTAGGCGAAGACTTCATTAGAAAATATGATGGAATCATTGACATGGGACGGAATACGGTAGAGTTCAAGCCGAACGAACCCATTCAGATGAGCCTAATTGAAGAAGAACCGGAATTCCTATCCGAAGTAGACGTAGTCGAAGCATTAAAGGGCAAGGAAATTGAGGCGACACTAGATGCCGACGAAGAGGCAGAATCGTTATCAGTACCCACACATGAGGATCTTGAGGCAATACTGAACGAATACAGAGATATATTCGACACCACACCTGGTGAGATATTAGACTATGAGTATGATCTTGTATTACTGGACGATTCCCCATTCCAGAAAAGGACCTATCCGATTGCCGAGAAACATCTCGAAGAAGCTGCTAAGAAGATCCATGAGATGGAAGCAGCAGGTACAATCAAGAAATCACCGACTCCTTTCTTGAATCCCATAATACCTGTGGTTATGGTAGATGGAAGTTTGAGACTTTGTCTTGATGCCAGAGCCTTGAATGAACGCCTAGCTCCTGAGCACGACAGACCGCCCAAGATTAGGGACATTCTCAGGAAGTTCAAAGGAAAAAGGATATTTTCATCATTAGACTTGGTTCAGTCTTATTACCATATCAGATTATCTGAGCATACTCAGAAATATACTGGATTCTTGTTTGATCAGACTACTTATGTATTCCAAAAACTACCATTTGGATTGAAAAATGCCGGAGCCGCATTAATCAGAGCACTTGATGCCAAGCTGACTCATGAAGTGAAGCAGAAAGTAATATGTTATGTGGATGACATAATCATAGCTTCGGGAACAGAAGAAGAGCATTTAAAGACATTGCGCCTTGTTTTTGAGAATCTCCGACAGGCAAATTTTAAGGTCAAGTTTGACAAGTGTCGATTTTTTCAGGAAGAAGTGAAATTCGTAGGACACATAATCAATGGAGAAGGATATAGACCGAATCCGGCAAAGATTAGAACTGTTGCTGCATTTCCAACACCAACCCGTGTGAAACACGTGAGACAATTCTTAGGAATTCTCCAATTCTTTGCTGCTCATTGTGAGAAGTATTCCGAAACTGTTGCACCACTGCAAGGATTATTGAAAAAGAACTGCAGGTGGAACTGGAATGATGAATGCGAGATAGCTTTCAGGAGAGCTAAACAGATGCTTGTGGACTCAATTCAGTTAGAATATCCAGATTACTCTCGGAACTTTATTCTTGAAACTGATGCATCTGCCATTGGTATAGGAGCCATTTTACTGCAAGAAGATGATGAGAAGAAACGTCATTACATCGCTTTCTTAAGCCGACGTTTAAGAGCACATGAATCTCACTACTTCACGACCGAGATAGAAGCACTTGCAATTGTTTACGCACTTGATTACTGGCAGAAACTTCTGTTAGGTCAGAGGATTATTGTGAGAACCGATCATCATGCGTTGACCTTCATCTTGAGAACAAGACTGGCAAGCGACAGGATCACACGTTGGACGCTGTTTCTCCAACAGTTCGATTTGGAAATAGTTTATCGACCAGGCAGAGAGAATGTGTTGGCCGACATCCTCAGCCGGAATCCTGAAGCTACTGTTAATGCCATAGACATCGAGGGAGAATGCGAGGAACACCTTCGCCGATTTTGTCATTTACCTGAAGGACAGCGACGTGAGGAGGAACTCAGACATATTATCCGTTTCCTAGAACGAAGAATGGATCCACAGGATGATCATTATGCAAGGATTGCTGCTGTTGCAGATGATTATTTGATTTATCATCGTGTCTTATACAAGTTTGTAGACGAGGACCACACTCAACTGCGTGCAGTTATTCCTAGGAGATACCAAGAATCTGTTATTCTTATGGTACATTTATCCATTGGACATGGTGGAACAGACAAAACCATTGCAACTATCAAGGAGTCTTTCACATGGAAAGGGTTAGGAGCCACCGTTAGACAGTGTTTACGTGCTTGCGACGCATGCCAGCGGAACAAATACACGTCACACTTGCTGAAGGAACAACCTAGACCAATACTACCAACTCAACCTAGAGAGTTGTATGCACAGGACCTGTATGGCCCAATACCTAAGGCTCGTCGTGGGAATCGATACATCGTTGTAACGGTGGATGTGTTCACGAAATATACGATGCTTCATCCAATTCAAAAAGCTACTGCACATCAGATTATTCAGAGGATTAGACGTCAAGTGATACCGGAGGCAGGAAAGCCACAATTCTTGTTGACTGATCACGGATCACAGTACACCTCAGCAGAATTTGCCAATGCCATGAACGAGCTTGAAATAGGTCATGTTTTATCATCTATTCGACATCCAGAGAGCAACCCAGCAGAATGCGTGATGTCTATTATCGCAAAATTCTGTCGATTATATTGTCAAGAAGAACACTGGCGATGGATTGAAGTCCTTGTTATTATGGCAAAATGTATTAATTCAACAGTACATGAGAGCACTGGTCAAATACCTATGGTCTTGCATTTGAACCAGATGCCGCTGAGAATATGGGATCGTGTGATTGTAAATCCACCTTGTTTACAACCATCACATGCCAGCAGACTTTTAGCTGCAAGAGAGACTATGGACAGACAAGCTGCCAAGCGCTTGAGAAGAACTAGACGCCAGAGGTTTAGAGAACCACTAGTAGAAGGAGACCTTATCCTTATAAGGTGACCCGGAATTTCTAGTCCTATAGACCGCATATATGGGAAATTTCTATCCTTGTATTATGGCCCTAGTCGTATCCGACAGCCTTTAAACAATGGAAGTTATGTGATAGAAGACATTAGGACAGGAGAACGCATTGGAACCTTTAATGCAGCCAATCTAAAAAAATATCACTCTTGAATGAATTTCAAAGCAAATAAAAATGTTATCCCAACATTTTATTTGAAACGACAGAGAGGCAGATGAACCCGCTGAGCTATGGTTCATGTGATATTTTTTTTATGACAGAGCATTTATGAGGGGATGTTGTACTTTTGAACACACCCAGGAAGCCACGTGAAGCTGAGAGATCACGCGATACTTTGAAGTAGCGGTGAATCGCACTTTTGACTTTGGTGTAAACTGCTAATTATTATCTGAGGTCTTATTAATTATTTTTATCTTTCCTACGAGACTCAGAATATTCCATTTCGTCATGCTGCATTATTAAAACATTTTGGAGAATGTTTATTTTTACTTTAGGTAAGGTAATACCCTTGCAGATACGCAAAAAGGAACGTAAGTAGTCGCTCAACGTTTTCGTTTTGACGACCTACTTTCTAGAGACACCCAGTACCGGGGCACTGCGTCTTGAGAATCCGCCTTGTGTAGGCGTGGAATTACATTTGTCCTACGAGACATAGAAGAATATCCGCTGTTTAGCGTTAAAAGTGATTATAAGGTGCCATCGAGCAAGCAAATACTAATATTCACTGTCGATGAAGTCCAGTGAATTAAATAAGAAGCTTGGGAAATAATTATTGGCAAGTATAGTGTATTGCACAACATTGCTGTGACATCACATATTACCCACGCGTATGTGGAGGGCAGATGCCTAGTGGAAATATACAGGTAATAGTGTTACAATTATCCTGAATAAGTGTGATTATAATAGTATGAGATATTTAAATTGCCAAAGTGGAAATTTCATCTTTGAAACGTCGTATAATTCACGGATGCTGCGTGATACAAAAGTAGCGTCACTAGCACGTGCAGCATTATAAAATAGTATTAGCTCACATGCTAATCCACATCTGCAAGATTAAGGCTGTGTCGTATTTTATAATTGAAGCCTATAATAGTCACGACGGACATTATAATTTTGGAAGTGAGAGGATGAATAATCACGCAACTTATTTCGCTACCCACGTGATTGGACTTTTCTTCACCATGGTTGAAGCAGTCACCATGGGCTAATACCATCCCAGTATGGGGGGGTGACGTTTCTACAGGAACCAGCATGATGGTGGAACTTCCAGAACGATGAACGAGAGGGAAGGAGCCAAAATGCCATTTCCAGGCATATCCACGAAGATGTCGACAGGGACAAATCGAACCCTGGTCTTTGGGGGAGTCCAGATGGGAATCCTGATGAGGAGGATACCGATCCAGAGAGCCAGAGAGGTTTATGTACAACCCTTGTTGTGGAATAGAGAGCTGAGTGAGAGCTCCTCCATTTCGTGAGTTTTTGTCACACCCCTTCTTTGTTCTAGTTTCTGGTGGTATAGTAGTTTTAATGTAGTTTGTGAATCAACCACACTCAGTGTCAGCCATTTTTCTAGGTAGGGATGTAACTGGATTAGTTAGATGTCATTTATTTCAGTTTAGAGTGAGACACCCTTGGGGTCAGACATTTTGGTCAGCCCTGGTGCAGCTTGGTGAACGTCGTGGAACGTCAATGCCTACCTTTTTGCTGAACCTGATCGTAGTCATTTTGAGGCTATTTTGTTCAACCCTACTTGGGGTAATTTTCAAGTCTTTGCTGACTGTAGTTATGGCAATCAGATGCCTTGGTTATTAATTGACTGCATTCTTCGCAGCCATCCTTTGTTACACCCCTGACTGTCGTTAGAACGGTCGTATCATTTAGGTAGTCGACAGTAACTACCAGTTTGTAAATGCATTATATTTCATTTTGAATAAGCTCAGAAGCTATTCTTGGTCATGTTTGAACCTAACAACTAGAAGGAATGTTTCGTTGCCTAGCATCGAACGCGGTTCCCAACGTATCATTAAGCAGATCTAGTGTGTGAATCTGTGCCACATTTATCATATTTTTCTTGTGTCGTGTGAGACACGTTTTTATTTGATGTTCTAGCAACTACTGAGTTGCATTTTTAAAGCAAAGAGCTTCAGTTATTGTAAGTTTACTTTCATGTAGACGTCTTTGGTAGAAAGACGGAATTGTATTACTATACTCAGATTTATAGCGTGCGTTTGACACACGGACTCTGTAGAGATCCGTAATATATGGTAAAGTTTTTTATGAACCGGCCAAGTGCAGGTTTTGTATTGATTAAATCGCCGGCCTTGAATAAACTGGTTATGTAACCCAGTGACCTAGAGCACGCCTGCTTCCTTGTGAGACAAAACTACTATAGACGAGGACAGAGTACAATTTGTATTCGCTTTTCCTTTCATTGCTATTTTGCTTATGGAAACCAGTTTCCACTCTTGTATTTGATCACTTGTTTTATGGATCGGTTTTTGTTAGTTTAACGCTCTGTTGCGTGTATTGTCGTATAACAGGTACAGTTATGTAAGGTTTTCTATAGGATGGTGAAGTCTACCCTGTTATAACAGGATGTTATTGTATGCTTTGTCCGGGGATGATCCCGTTGACCAGATGTTACTGGAAGGTAACTGTTGTACAGGCCTATCCCAGAGTTATTGAACGCGAGCTTAGCGCCGCTGGTAACCCGTGTTATTGTGTGTCCGAGTTGTTATACTCGTTGATTATATTCCGACTGTTGAGTCGAGGCCTTTTGGTGGAGAATGATCTCAGTTGGAGACACTCCGTGCCCAGGCTATTGTCAATGTTATTCGCCATAAACCTACGATAAACCTATAAACCGACATTCTAATAATAAAATGCATAATTGTTGTAAAACAAGCCTAACTAACGATTCTTTCTATCTAACTTTGTTCTTTGCATTCTGGAACTGTTGACATAGCCGTGCAGTTGAAGATAATTTCCTTGTGAGGAAATGACTAGGACAGTTGACATTTTTGTAGCGACCTGAAGCATGTGCGAACCTAGAGTTCGTAGCTTGTGGAGCTCAGGCCATGCGATGTCAGACGTGGTCTCAACTGCGCATTCGTCACCGTAACTATACACATTAGATGACTATGGTTTACAAAGAGTAAACCAAGGTGTAGGCAGGAATTTTTAATAAAACTACTGTGTCTATTTCGTTATTAATTTATGATGTCAAGTGTATTAAACCCTACATGTTACTTTATTGTGTGCTGTTAGCACATAGTTATTAAGTCTAATTAAATTGTTTGTTTTTCATGGCTGTACACTTAGCTTTTGGATGTAATTGTTTTCTTTTACGGACGTCATCGCCGTAAATTTTGTTAATTGATAGGACTTAGCTAGTTGAATTAATGTTAAATTTAAATGTCGAAATGGTACCATCCTAACCTAGATTTGTTTTGCTACCCTGTTAAATGTAAATTCAGATATTAGCTTGATCTTGTAACTTGAACTAGGGACTTGCGTCGTGCCATATTCCTAGCGTTGCTGTTGTTGCTTTATCATTGTGAGTTAGATCTTTCGCGAGGGTTTTCAGTAACTTCTCAGGTAGGGGACCTGTTCTTTATCTTAGTTTATTTATTAATTTGCGGACTAGCCGATTATAACCCTCCGAACTAGGCTAGGGGCTTGTGAATTTTAATAAATTTTCACGGTGTTTTACATGAGTCTGGATGTTTGTTTTCTCAGTCTAGTTTTAAGGTGAACCTTTCCTTAGGCGGTCTATGACCATCGTCACCATGTACCACGATCCCTGTGGACTACGGACTCTCGTGCCGCTTTAGCCTTTTTGGAAGGTCACCTGATCCTCACGGTACTTTTTATTCGATTTATGTGTCGTTAGTTGAGTCATCGTGGTTGTTGACATCAACTAAACGGTCACAATATTGAGCCCGCCTGAGCTCATGCTGGTGATGATTTTTAGTTATAACATGGAACACTCCAACCATGAATCATTGAACGCACTCCGGAAGCTTGTATCATCTTCAGGAGAATTCTTGACTTCGTTTGGAAGCTTGAGAAGAATTAATGATGATCGCAGATGTTTATCTACGATGTGCATCTTTAAGAAATATCATTATCCGTAATTCTGCATTTTTAGCAACGTCAACATGGTAATATTTTGAGTAATTTGAAGGTATTTGCATCGCAGAAACGCGAGGAAGAAGGAAGTAGTTGCTAACTGACTTCGGCGGTATTCGAAGCCGGAACACGCCATGCAGGAAGGAAGGACAATCCCATGTGCGCTTGATCCGCACGGAAGTGTATTCTAATAAGTCCGGTCGAGTGACCGAGGAACATTTTGGGTGTTAGAAGACTAAGCAAGTCTTATCAACGGATTGATAAAACATCCTAAAGTTTATCAGCACCGCAGCGCTTGTGAAATTGTGTTCGACGGAATAATAATCACGATAAGGTGATATTTATAAAAACGAGTGACTTAGTGTTTTTTGGACGTCCAGTACTTGTGTAACGCGACACCAAATGGTGGAATGGGGGTCGTGAAAATTCGTCAAAGTGTAAAACTATAGCACTATTCAACAGTATTGATTGCTGTAAAAGTTGTGCTAATGTCAGAGAAATACGCCGTGCAAAGGCGAATCTCACCCAAATATTCAAGTGATTGTGTTATAACATGTGCAATAGAATCTGTGAATGATAGCTTCAATGAAGCAGGCACATGGACAATTATTTTCTAAATCCTGCACAGTTTAAATCCAGTGTTGCTAGACAAATTATCATCAGTGATAAAAGCAGAGTTTTTCTAGCTTATTCACCATTTCAACTATAACGTCAAGAATGTTTGACTGTGACGATATGCTAATTTACACCTGTTCCATGAGGAACGAGATGATGACGTAAATATCCTAATGGAGGGGCCATTGATCATCTAACACCAGCAATATGGAAGCCGATACGAGAATTATGCAAACCATGGCCGAGGAAAATACTACTCCAGACTGGGAACACAAGGATTTACCCATTAAATTGAAGCCTGGGATGTTTCCTTGTGAGAAGCATGGTGCCGTGAGTTTTTGTTAATTTCTACTTGTACTTGGTTATGGTTTCGGGGGTGGATTAGTTGTAGTCAACCGTTTAGAAACAGTCATTTAGGTAGGTTTTGTATTTTCTTGTAGACGCCGCTGACGGCATACTTTTCACTTTTCATAAGCTTCCACATTTTTGGTAGAAAGCTTATGCCTAGAGTTAGCCACCTCAGAGGGGTGCAATTACATGTTATAATTTTGTATAGTCCACAGAATGGACATCAGCTTAGAAGGAGCAATGATTTATTTGATGTAACCAGCTTAAAGTATTATTATTCATTTTTGGTAACTTTGAGACCCCATTATTTAAAGATATGAATACGCCACTGTTAGTCGGTCGTATCAGTTCGATGCTGTAAGGGTTACGCATCTACCATTTTCATGTCAATACATTTTGAAGGTCTTAGAGCCCAGATTCAAGGTGAATCATGTCAGAGAATGGGAGTGACTGTCGTCAAAGCACTCGTAAACCGACCATTCTACGTTAAATCGTATCATTTACAATAATAAGCCAGGAGAATGGTGTTGTTAGGAACATTTAGTTACTTTGAGTGCACTGCGCACGTTATTTTTGGAGAATTTGTTTTTGTGACACAGTGGAGTATCTTTTTAAAGTCTTTGCAAAGTGACACATCTTTCTGTTGCTATGCTTTGCCAAGCTGTGACCCAGCCTATGTTTAAACTTCATTTTTCAAGGCGAGTTACGAGGTCTTGTTGTCCAGATAGTAATGACATTGTATTATAATGTGTAAGAGATGAGAACAATAGACATTTTTCGAGTGCATTACACTAGTTTTCATACATGATTCTGATAGACTTTGATACGCAGTGAAGCGTGATGAATAACATTCGAGTTTCGTGAGAATGACAACTAGCGATGCTCAAGGTTATTTTACTGTTACTTGCAGAGCAGCGAACTGTATTCTCAGGCGAGACAATTGACACACAACAGTACTCTTTTGTTTCTGCTAGTCAGATTATTTCTATCGAGCCGTTTTTGGAGCTCGGTTGGAATGTCCAATTGTATCATTGTTATTGTATGAGAACAGGGTGATTAAGATGTTACATTCCCAATGTTTAATTGAATTCGCAAGTGTTGTAAGCGAATAGATGAAGGATCTTTATCTTATATTTTTATACTATCAGAGTAACTCTTAAAGAATGGAACCACACTTTTGCTTATTTTGAAGGCTTATTTTCTCACTTAAGGTGATTGATTGTTTTCCGAGGTTTAACACGTTGATATATGGAGTGGTTTCCCGTTCATTTATTATGCCAGCAGATTCATAGGGATGACTGCTAAGATGAATTTTTTTCGTGATCCCGTGGAGGACACGTTTAGATATTTTGAGAATGGTAATTAGATGGAGCATTGCCTGCCCATCTGGAAATGTGCTATTGTGGACTAGATCATATTTCTATGATATTGGAGCCGCTTAGTGCCCAAGATTACTATGATTATTCGGATCATGCATCTCGTAAGGATCTGTAGAAGACTTACGACTATGATTTATTACTTGTGTAATTGTTGACAAACAGATGCCACGTGCATTCTGTTGTGTTTTGTTTTCAGTCCATTAGGCTTGCATAGTTGGTCATTCAATAATTAAGACACCCTTAAACAATGATAGTAATAATCAGAAACCTAAATCATGAAAGATAATTATTATTAAAAACGTCAATTAAATCGTAATCAACTGTTTAACTTTGATCATGATTGTTTTCACTTGGACCAATGCACCGTGCTTGAGACAAGATATCCCTGGAAGGAAACGTTAGAGAAATACATGGTTAGACTTGACGGGAATCAGTTTGCTGACTGAAGGTAGTCAACTAGTTGGTCGTGTACCACATGTTTGTTTTGACATGCTTTAAAAGCATGCCTTGTCTGAATTCACATACACTTTAGATGACGGATGGAACAAACAGTCTTCATTTCGAAGTAGGTAGGGTGATAACACGAATTGTTGTGTTTTCTTGATTTACTTCAGTGTATTTTCCCTATGTGAATCCTACTGTTGTTCATTTTTGCAGTATTATTGTACAATTCTTTGTTATGTGTATGATTGTAATGAAATGACTGTTATACTAGTTTTGTTTAATTTATACACGGACGTTTGGATCCGATGTTTCTGTAATTCAAGGTTTAGTTTAGACAGATAAATATTAAATGTTAATTAGCGTCATTTAGATTTTTGCAGTCATGTTTGACTATTTATTTATGGCACGATGATTCTTCCCAGGACGTCGTTACCTTTTTCATTGTAAATTTAATTAGGGTTTTGTACCATTTTCCCCATTTTTGCTAGATTTTTGATTGTAATTAGAGCTGATGACGAGGGTTTAATTTTATAGTTTAGGGGATAGTTTTCTTTCTTTGTTTGTGTTTGATTAGATAGTTGATTAGCCGATTTAATGCCCTCGGATCCTAGGTTAGGGGTTGGATTTTATCAATTAACATTTCCAACGATCTTTACTTAAGACTGGACTACTTTCTTTCGTAGTTTGTTTTCTTTTGGGGAGTGTATTACCAGGGTCTTTGACATTGTAAATCATGATGGGAACCTCATCCTTGGGACAGGGGAGTCTCACAGCCGGCGAGCCCTTTTGGTTTGCACTTCTATCCTCTTCGTTGGTATGTGTTCGGAAAGAAGAGGTCATCTGGGAGGCCATGCACGGTTAGTGGTAACCAGATGATCTCCTCAAACGGGCACACTATAGAGAAGTGGCTATTCCAAGAAAGTAGGCCGAGCGGGAGAGGACGAATATTTTAATAGGCGGGTTGAGAATGGCTAACTGGTGATTATTCATTATTATTATAATGAAGTCTGATTTTATTTATGTCAGATGTTTTTAACACACACACATATGTTGGGACGTGTGAGGGGTGAATTTTATTTATTTAATTCGCCAATGAAACAACGATAGGTTTGGCTGGGCTAAACAGTGACAGTAAGCTAGTCCGGTAGCGAGGTCTAGCCTCTGGCCACTCTCACACTGTAAACTGATAACACTTATCTGAGCTATGCGCCGAGCTGGATGGGACTCACTTGACCCTGGAGGACTCTCCTTTCATGGAAGGTTATGGGAACTCTCTTTGCAGTGCTATAACCTGGCTCTCTCTTAGTTCCGTTTCTCAGTATCTAGCTAATACACAGGATGTACGGTACCTCACGTGTTTCTCATTTGGGAAATGTTGTATTAAGTGAAATCGAGAACTGAGCAGGTACTTTTTTCATGTATGAGAAACAGAAATGTGAAGTGTGTGAAACTGTGAAAGCGTGCTTTCCAAGCAGAGGCTATAAAAGGTTATTGATAAATATCGTTGCAGTTACTTGTGTAATTACGAAGCGACAGCTCTGTTTCGATACTGTGCTTACCTGGCCGCTCTGATTAAGCAAAGTTCTTTGGAGGAAGACCGTTGTAATGTTTGTAAGGTACGTTTGTGTTTCTTTCACGTTTTAATGCTAGTTTACATTAAAGTTGTATTTACCTATATTTATTAATTCATTTTATTAATGGTTTTCAGATATTGTACGACTTTTACAAGTTGGCTCTGACTCTAACGTTTTCAAATCTCAGCGATATCAGTGGTGTCATACTTGCAACATTTTGAGAGGTAACTTTATTAATTTGTTAATTTATTTACTTGTTAGTGTCATTTACTGGCATTTATTTATAGATTGATTGATTGGACGATTAATACATTTCATTATTTATTTTTAGATATTGTATGACTATTGCACCGCGACTTTGTAGTGCATAAGCTTGCGAGATTGTTAGACTTGAACCGTGGCGGTATACATTGCACCATTTTTGATAGGTAAGTTTATAATGTTTTAGCTTTCTTGAAGCAACCCAGCGGCTCACCAATATTGTTTTAGCTGTTTAGGGCGTTACCCGAACTACCGGTACCTTCACCCTTGTTTAGGAATTGAGGAACCTAACAGCTGGGCTGAGGGAGCTCTGCGGAGACGTCTAGGGAGGAGTTAATGTAAAGCGGGTGAAGAGGGCTTGCTGGGGGTATAATCACCATGCTTACCTGAGGGGCCTTAGCAGGCTAAGCTCCTGCTAGTTCAGCAACAGGCGTGCCTCCATGCAGTCTTTAGACTATCGCTCAGTCAGCATGCAAGATGAATCTTAACTTAACTACAGACTAAGGGGAAGGGTTTCTTAACTGCGTGAAATGAAAGAGATCCCTTGACTGTGAACTAGGGGGTTATTTATACTAATAAAGGTAGAGGGAAGAAATAAAATAAGGGAAGAAGGAAGCAGACACACTTACCCTACCGCGTCCCGTCGTCCCTGTCGTTGCCGGGTCCGGCGTTTTACGTAGCACTTGACAACTGAGAGTTCACAAAAGAAAGAGCAAAGAGGCCGGGCGCGTGTGTGTCCCTCCTATTTAAAGGTCCACAAGTTCGTAGTTCCGTATTTCCTCATTATAATGTTAATAACTTTTACGTGGATATAGACACAACCCTTTATATAAGGGTTGGGGATATAACAATAAATTATTTATTTATTTGTTAATTTATTGATTGATTTGACAATTAATTAATTTTATTCATTGTTATCAGATATCGTATGGCTGTTACACAGGGCTCTGCGGCTGAATGCTAACGTTTTCGAATACCAGCGCTCTTAGTGGCGACATGCTTTGCAAAATTTTGAGAGATAAGTTAATGAATTTATTTATTTCTTAATGTTATTATCTGGAATTTATTGATTGATTGATTGGACGATTAATTAATTTTATTGTTTGTTTTTAGATATTGTATGTCTGTTACACATTGGCTCTGCACCTGAACGCAAACATTCTAGAATCCCAGCGCTGTTAGTGGCGACATACCTTGCAACATTTTGAGAGGATAGTTTAGTAATTAATTTATTTATTTATTTATTTTTAATGTCATTTACTGGCAATTATTTATTGACTGATTGGAAGATAAATTAATTTTATTCTATGTTTTTAGATATTGTATGACTGTTGCACTGTGACTTTGTAGTGTCCAAGCTTGCGAGATTGTTGTACCTGGCGCAGTCAGTTGCGGCATACTGTTTATTTTTTCTGATGTATGTATATTATTAATGTTTTAATGGTAATTGATGCTAATGTTATTTAACGCTACTTAATTATTACTTAATTTATTTTCAAATAATTCCTCTACACGGTTGCCTGTTGTGAGCGAAAGAGGGTGAGAGAATGAAAGAGACCATTACCCTTAAGCCTACGAGAACGGCAAAAGCAAGGTTTTTTGAGTTATGGTAAGATTTCATTTCGTTATAAACTGTCTTGATTTGTTTTATGTAATATTGTTCTATGGAAAGCATGTGTTAACCTGAATTCATGTATTCATTATTGGTATGTTTTACATATCCCAATGTTGGTGCAATACCTAGCCCAGGGCCTAGTGTTGAAAAAATCCAACGGGGTATTTCCTTTGTCCAAAAAGCATGGCTTAAGCTATACATGGATCTCAACACCCAGCACCGACAAATGACAACACAGCAATTTAAAATCAACTTTTTCAAATTAATGAATAACTGCATTTAAGGCAAGAACACGGAAAGCGTTATAAAATACAAAGATATTAAATTGGTGCATGTTTGGGAAGGACGTTTTGGTGCTCGGTGGTGCATTGCCAAGCCAAATTTTAAGAACATTAAAATTATTGATGAGAATTTGGCTAGCATTGAAATGCATAAGTCCCATGTCACTATGAATAAAACCATCTACATGGCCCAAGTAATTTTAGATCTATCCAAATTTGTCATGTACAAATTCCACTACGAGTTTGCCAAACAAAGTTTTAGGGATGTATCTCATTTGTATATGGATACAGACAGTTTCATACACCACGTTCGTCACTGTGATCACTGTGGCAACATAGTGATTGGTTTGTCACCTTTTCCTACAGTCCTGACATTGTGTCTCAGCTATTCATCAAAATGAGAAATAAATGGGCGTTTTAAAAGATGTATACGGTGATCCAATCATGACAGAATGTGTTGGCTTAGCGTCTGAAATGTATGCTTATAGCACGCTGGACCATAAAGAGTTCAAATGAGCGAAAGGTGTAGGTAAGGCAGTGGTAAAATCGCTACGTGTGGATGACTACCTAGCGGTTTTACAAGCTGGGAAAGCTATGTCCCACAAACAGTGCAGGATAGAATCTGTCAACCATAATTTGTAGCTTGTAGAACAGAGGTAACACCCACTCGTCTCAATGGATAACAAACGTTCTTGGGTTGAAGACCCGCTCACCAGCATACCATGGGGCTATCACGGCGAGGAAGGCGTGTGATTCCTTTGTTTTATAGTTTTGGGAAATAGCTTTTTGTAAATATTATTTTTTGTTATTTTATTTTGTTAATCATGGGAATCGTAAATATTAATTTTCGTTGTTGTAAATATGAGAAATGCTGTACGCCATTTGCTCTTTAAAGTCCTTTACAACTTTTTTCTTTTTTCTTTTGATCGTGGCTAAAATTGTAATTTGTAAATTGTAAATAGTAAATATTTATTTTTCATTAAGAGGTAGTATAAATTTGTTATTTTCTAGACATTCTAATATCTTAATTGTAAATACTATTTTTTTTTATTTTCACCATGCATTAAATTGTAATTTGTAAATTGTAAGTTTTATAATAGTTAAATTAAGAAAAGTTCCTTGGGTTAGTATGCATGTGAATATAAGTACTTTGGAAATGGAATATGGTGGTTGTGTTTGTTCCCAACGACATGTATGCAAGTGTGGATGTATGACTAGAGAGAGCATGTGAGAGAGAGAGAGAGAGATAACATGAGTACTTAACATAAGTCATTGAACCATAACAATCACGGTGGGGAGGGTGGCGAATTCATGGTTGTAGCAAATTTAAATAGTAGTTTTTTTCCCTGAGTTTTTTTCTTTGAATGTGGTGGTAGATGTGCTCAATTTGTAAGATATTCTTACATGTAGTGTGAATACAACATGAATTTGCCAATCAAATTACTGGATACAGGGAGAGGGGGAGAGTGACTGCACCACTGGAAACAAGAAATTTTAAAACTAACCATTACAGACTGCCATCAAGAATTATTGGAAATGTGTTTCAGAAAAATATGAAATTAAGTTTTAATATCTTTAATGAGACAAATAAGAAAATGTCAAACGTCAAAATGGTGAATAAAAAGAAATAGAACTCTGGCAATACTGCTTTATATTGTTGAACTCATATCCTTTTTTAAAGTCCATGTCCATTCATCATTAATTTTCCTGTCCGACTCCGTGGCTAAATGGTTAGCGCGCTAGACTTTGGCCCGAAGTGCCCCGGGTTCGATTCCCGGCCGAGTCATCAGGGATTTTAATCTCCTGGGGTTAATTCCCGTGGCTCGGGGACTGGGTGTATGTGACGTCATCATCACTTCATCCTCATTACGACGCACAGGGTGCCCACGAGCGTCAACTTGAAAGACCTGTACTCGGCCTTTCCGGAGGCCACACCATAAAAATCCTTTTATAGCACTAATCGCAATCAGTGTTGCCAAACTCTCTGTTATATAGGTAACTAACGGGTCACGCTACGCTTTTAACTACTTAGTTTTGACTACTTTTCAAGGTCCCTCTTCCCGAGCATTTCTGAATATTACCAAAGGTTAACGATTGGAACTCTAGGGTTCAGCGTCGGCTTTTTTATGTAGGCTTATTTAGCAGTTTAGATTATGTCGGCTAATTTAGTGGTTTTTACTTTGATTGCTTTCCGATGCCAGCTTATTTAGCTGTTTATATTATCTCGGCTTATTTAGCAGTTTATATTACGTCAGCTTATTAAGCGGCTTATATTATGTCAGCTTATTTGGCTGGTTATTTTATGTAGGTGTATTTAGCGGTTTATATTATGTTGGTATATTTGGCGGTTTATTTCCTAGCTTGCTTTCTGATGTTGGCTTATTTTTGTTGTTGCATTTAGTGGCTACTTTTCTTCGTCGCATTCAGATTTCGGATAATTTGGCTGGTTATTATGGTTGATGTATTTAGTAGCTCAACTTTTTGATCTTGGAGAAGTATCGCAGCCCTTTTGACGGCAGCATAATCTTAACTGCCATGTTTGTAAGCAATCAACAACAAGGACACACCAAGATTCCAAGAATTCCAGAGTATTTTTAGGTTTATGATTGACTTACAATTCCAACTCGTACCTCTATCCCACTCCTAGTCAAATCCATTATATTTTTAGGAGTTTACAAAAAACATATTTGGAAAGTAGGCTATATTTCTAAAAATATTAATAACAAAAAGTTGTATTTGGCTTAAACGAAAGGTCTATATGCCCTTTATCGTTAGAACAAAACGTTATATTTTTTAAAATTGAATTAAAATTAAAATAATACCGGGTGTTTATAAATGAATATCGGGGTTTTAACTCTTTATAATATTTACTACATTAAACTCATTTATAAAGACCCTGTATAAGCCAGAACCTCCGTGGCTTAGGCGGAAACATGCCGGCCTCTCACGGTTGGGCCCGTGGTTCAAATATCGGTCACTCCATGTGTAATTTGTGCTGGAAAAAGCGGAGGTAGACTGGTTTTTCTCAGGGTACCCAAGTTTTCCCTGTCACAATTTCATTCCAGCAACACTCTCCACCCACTAGCATTTCATTTCATCTGTCATTCATTTAATCATTGTCCCAGGGGAGTCCGACAGGCTTCAGCAGCCGGCACAGTTCATATCCTCGCCACTAGATGAGGGCTTCATTTATTCCATTCCCTGACCCGGTCGGTTGACTGGAAGCAGGCTGTGGGTTTTCATTTTCATAATACTGTATAAGCCGCTAAATAATCTGACAAAATATAAACCGCTAAGTAAGCCGGGATAATATAAACAGCTAAATATGCCGTCATTAGAAAGCAGCCAAGGAAATAAACCGCTGGATTAGCCGACATAATATAAATTATAAATAAGCCACATAAAAAGCCGACGCTGAAACCTAGAGTTCCAATCGTTAACCTTTGGTAAACTTCAGAATTGCTCGGGGTGAGTGACCTTGAAAAGTACTCCAAATTAGATAGTTAGAAAAGTATCGTGACCCGTTAGTTACCTATATAACAGGGAGGTTGGCAACACTGATTGTGATTAGTGCT
The DNA here is from genome assembly GCA_946902985.2 of Meconema thalassinum. NCBI lineage: Eukaryota > Metazoa > Arthropoda > Insecta > Orthoptera > Tettigoniidae > Meconema > Meconema thalassinum. The sequence continues at coordinate 186,914,519 of OX336389.2, forward strand.
ATAAAAGGAAAATGAAGGGACCTGGACTTTTGAAAAAGCATATGAGTTGTAAAATACAAAACATTATTGCCTGATTACTATTTCTTTTCATTCATCATTTTGATATTTGACATTTTCTTATTTTTCACATTGTAGAAATTAAAACTTCATCCCCTATTTTTCTGAAACACATATCCAATAATTCTTGTTGGCAGTCTTTAACGGTTAGAGTTTTAAAATTTCTTGATTCCAGTGGTGCAGTCTCTCCTCCCTCTCCCTATATCCAGTAATTTGATTGGCAAATTCATGTTGTACACACTCTACGGGTAAGACTGTCTTACAAATAGAGCATATCTACCACTACATTCAAAGAAAAAGCACTCAGGAAAAGAAAACTACTATTTAAATGTGCAAAAACCATGAATCCAACACCCTTCCGCCATGTTTGGTATGGTTCAATGACTAATGTTAAGTACTCGTGATGTATCTCTCTCACTCTTTCACACTCTCTCTCACATGCTCTCCCTAGACATACATCCACGCATATACAGGATGTTTCGAAAAAAGTGTCCGATATTGCAACAGGGGTTGGGATGAGTCAAAACGAGAAGAAATGCTCCTATGAATATATGTCCGAAAACAAATGCCTGTTGAGATATGACCTATTTTACTTGTGCTGTGTATTTACACTTCAGACAATGGACGTCATCCTACCAGCTTCTTCTAATGAACACTCGACTGTCACACACGTTTAACAGAACATGCGTTGGGCAAACATCCATCAACACCACCAACCAGGAGCTGTAATTATTTCAGCCGGTCTGTCCTCGGATACCATCTGCACATTACAAGAGATGCTCCACATGTTTACCACGAATTCGTACACATGCTTCAGCTCTTCTTTACAAGGAATCCCGATCTCGTCCAATCACGGCTGGCTGCTCGTGGATGTGGGCACACTCATTGGTCACACGCTCTTAAAACATCAGCAGATTGTCAATGGGTCTGGCATACACCTATGTCTTTAAATGTCCGCATAGCCCGAAATCCAATGGATTAAGGTCCGGCGAACCGCACAACCGCATACTATGACTGAGTATCCGACTCATGCAAAGACCTTCAATGGAAAGACGCCTCCTCCACGCGGGTGAAATGGTTCATATCTCAACAGGTATTTGTTTCCGGACATATGTTCATAGGGACATTTCTTCGTGTTTTGACCAGTCCCAACACCCATTGCAATATCGGACACATTTTTCGAAACACCCTGTATGCAAGTCGTTGGGAACAAACACAACCACCATATTCATTTCCAAAGAACATATATTCACATGCATACTAGCCCAAGGAACTTTTCATAATTTAACTATTATAACATTTACAATTTACAAATTACAATTTAATTCACGGTGAAATTTCAAAAGAATATTTACTACTTACAATTTACAAATTACAATGACTAGAAAATAACAAATTGATACTACCACTTAATGAAAAATAAATATTTACTATTTACCATTTACAAATTACGAATTAAGGCACGATCGAAATAAAAAGTATAAAAAAATAAAAATTTGTAGAGGGCTTTAAAGAGCAAAGGGCAAAGAGCAATTCTCATATTTACAATTTCCCATATTTACAACAACAAAGCAATATTTACATTCCCCATGATTAACAAAACAAAATAACAAAATCTAATATTTACAAAAAGCTATTTCCCAAAACTATAAAAAAAAAAGAAATCGCACGCCTTCCTCGTCGTGATAGCCCCCTGGTGAGCAGGTCATCAGCCCCCACACGTTTGATATCCCTTGAGGCGAGTGTTTGTTTCCTCTGTTCTGAAAGATACAATCTATGGTTGACATATTGTATCCTGCTCTGTTTGTGGGACATAGCTTTCCCAGCTTGTAAAACCACCATGTAGTCATTCACACGTAGCGATTTTACCACAGCCTTACCGAAACCTTTTGCTCTTTTGGACTCTTTATGGTCCAATGTGCGATAAGCATACTTTTTGGACGCTAAGCCAACGAATTCTGTCATGATTGAATCACCGCATTCATATTTTAGAACGACAATTTATTCTCTTTTCAAGGCTGGCCATGTTTACATAAAAATGAGACACCTCGTCCTCTGAGAGCCAGGTAAAATCCTTATAGGGTAAAGGCTGGCTCATGGAATAACCATACAGATTATTTACATCATAGTACATGAAGTACGATTCCGGTTTTTCAGGTGAAGTGACGCATTAGTGACAGACGAGTTATCCAGCCGTCGTATGATGATTGTTCCATTCTCTTCTCCACTCCTGTACTCATAGTAACCCCTATACTCCTTCGTGACCATTTTCTTTGACAGGATCAGTTCACTGTTTTAGGGGATGCGATTCTCGAGGATTGTTCCTGTACCACCATATCCTCGGTCTCGTTAGCGAGTTTGTAACCCAGCAGAGGTCAATATGTTGTCAAAATAGAACCTGAATCCTAGGGGCTACACTTCCTCTGCATACTCGCCTGCCATTTGAATCATGGGCGCCGCAGCTTTACCGGAAACCTCCTCGTACTGTTAATTTTACAAGGATTGTGTTGTTGGTACACTTCACAATGACAAGGTGCCCATGGGTACTATTCAAAACCAGCACAGTTATTGATGAGAGCATAATTAGAAGCCTCCGTTTTCGAAACAATTAGGCCTATCAGCTCTTTATCACAAAACAATAATTCAAACAAGTCAACAGGATGTAAGTTTCTATAGGTTGTGTAGCCGCTACAGGGGAATACTGGGCTTCTTTATGTGAGATCCTCACTTTCCAGTCATGGTATGTCTTCTTACCAATAGCAAAGGGTAGTTGAGAATTCTGAGATCCCACTTGAGGGTCAGTAGAATCGAGAGCAAAAGATTAAACATCGACCATGCATTCCTTGTTCCCCAATGCTGCTTCTGCTCCTGCCCTCAGTTGCCAAAACCCAGGATTGGTTACCAGTCCACCAGCATCTTCGTCTGCAGAGTCCTCATCTGATTCAATATTTGAGTGATGATGGCATCCGCCTCATTTCCATTTGAATCCTCCTCTAGTATCCATGTACAGCCAAACTAAACAAATCGAAAAATAAAAACGACTAATCTGCCTAGTGTGCCATATATGGCACGGCAATATGTGTTTGTAAATTGCTCGGTGAATTATGTACAATCAGACAAAGCATTATAATGTACTGAAACGTTGGACTTCGCAGTACGTAGCATGAAAAGAACGTTCCGCAAAATAATTTATGTTGTTCATAAACAATTGCTCACCATTTTTGTGAATTCATTTCTTTCCATCAAGGCGCGCATTTCTCACTTCAATAATGCAATGCTACAACAATGCATGCAGCTGATAAATAATGACAGTTGAGTTACACAGTACAAGCAACATGTAAGTGCAACCAACAAGAAAAATTTAAAATTCTCTTAATTCCAAGTGAAAAACGTACAAAAATTACAGCGTGCCACTTATTGCACGCTAGGCTGAAACGGGTTAATGGTAAGAGAAAAATCTCCTAACATCCTTCCTCAAACTAATATAACATCCCAGCGATCAAACCATTAAAGCTGATTGGCATAAGAATTCACCAAATCCTCACGCAAATCGTGATTAACCAAGAAATAATTCGGATGCTTCAATGGGAGTAAATTAATTAAATTGTTGATTAATTATCCAGTTATCAACCATTACTAATTAATAGGGAGCGAATTTTCATGTAATTACATTTTTTTGCGTTCGTTTTAGCACAATTTTCGAAACGTGTTATTTCTAGTGTGCTTCCCCAAACGTTAAAAGGTATTCTTATTTCATATAAAAACACATATTTTAGATTTTTTTAGGCAAATACGTATTTTTAGAAAATCCATTATAAGCACATAAATCGGCAATATTTGTTACTGAATACATTTTAAAATGATTCTGTATTACGGAATTATGCAAACGTCATGTTACCGAATGTGTAGTGGCTATTTATAGACTTCCCTCTGGGAGTTCAAATACTTCCAGGTCAGCGAAACGCAATCACGGAGAGATAAGCCATCGGGGAATACCCTCCTTGCCTAAAAACACATAAGTTGTTCTTCTTTTTGGTTGGCCTTCGGAAGAGGTGACCTTCAATCCACGTGCTAGCTCGAAGGGGAATCCCTCATTTCTGATGAATGGCTAACGGAATATACTGGCTTTGCATATTCTTGTCAGTGTGTCTTGTGATGTGAGGGAGGCAGTGAGTCAGTCAGTTCGTATTGATTAAATCAGACCTTTTTTCAATACCGCTATTTAAGTAAAGTAAATTAGTGATTGGTGTAAACTTATAATGCCAAAAATAAAGTCTAGTAATCATTCTCGTTTGCAGCAATATGTTACTGAATTTAGTGGAATTTTTAAGAGTAATGGAAATACTTTTTTCTGTCAAAAGTGGGAAATCTGTAAAGGCGGATCAGCGATCTCAAGTCTTACAGCAAGTAGCAGGTAGTAAACATAAAATTGCCGCTTCACGTGCAACCTCTACTAGACAAGTTCTTTCAGGCGAAACTGTTTCCTCTTCTCAAACCCCAGTTTCAAGAAGTTCCGAATATTATGCAGATTTATGCAAAGCTTTTCTTTCATCTGATATTCCTTTATATAAATTGAAAAGTCCAGAGCTTAGAACATTTCTTACAAAATACAATAATTTCGAAACACCAGAAGAATCAACTTTAAGAAGATTGTATGTCCCTGCGTGTTACGAACAAATGCTAGGAAACATCAAAGCAGAATGTGAAAATAAAATAAAAATATGGGTATGCATGGACGAATCACCCGACTATAGTGCTAGGAAAGTGGAAAATGTTGTGGTAGGTGTACTAGAAAATTATGAAATTGTTTCCAAGGGGTGCTTCCTATTTGCATGTAGAAAAATATCAGCATCAAATTATGTTACGATGGTTCGCTTATTCAATGAATCTCTGCAGTTTTTATGACCGAATGGGGTGAAATTCGATAATGTTTTACTCTTACTTACGGACGCTGCTCCGTATATGAAGAAGGCAGCAGGTCTGTCTGTGCGTTTCCCAAACATGATATATGTAACTTGTATAGTACATGGTTTACACAGAGTAAGTGAACAGGTACTTGCATTGTATCCTGAAGTGGACAAATTAATTTCAAACGGCAAAAAGGCGTTTGTAAATGCTACAACGAGAATAGATTTAGTCAAAGCTAAAAATCCAGATCTTGCCCTTCCGCCCAGACCCATAGGTACACGTTGGGGGACATGATTACAAGCAAAAGAGCATTATTATTATTATTATTATTATTATTATTATAATTATTATTATTATTACTATTATTATTATATTTGCAAATGGGGGTAATTCCCCGGTGGCAAATTGTACAAATACAGAAATACAGAAAATCACCAACAATAACATCAAACAATATACACAATTCACAATTTAGGAACTATAGTAATCACATCGTAGTATTTACACAAAATTTCAATCTTCTATTATAACACATCAACATGTTTGGGAAAAGGCTCTAAGACTGAGGCAGATAATGTATTCCAATTGTCAATACCACGGTTAATGGAAGAATATTTCCCATAATTTGTACGCTGTGGTCGGACCTTGACTTTATGTGGATAAACTGCCCTGCTCAGGTAGGTGGGATTTCCCAGACGTTTGCTTAGTTCTCCCCATGCTGGCCGATTGGTGTAAGTGTTAAACATAGCGTATAGTTAGGATTTCGTCCCTTTATCTTCCAGAGATTCCCACCCTAGTTTTTTATCATTCGGGTATCACTATTTCTAGGATTAAAATCGCTGAGCACAAACCTAGCAGCCTTTCTTTGTACCATCCCCAGCTCATTGATGAGCCCTACCTGATATGGGTCGCAAACCGCTGAGCCGTATTTCAAGATTGGCCTCACCAGGGTCAAATATCCTAATTCTTTTGCGGTAGAGCTAATGCCTTTTAATACCTGCATTACAAAATGAAGTGATTTGTACGCTTTGAAGACGACACAACCCATATGAGTACTCCATTTCATATCATTCCATTCATAGATGTCCAAGTATTTGCACGAGTATTCTTCTACAAGTATTTCTGTGCCGATATTATATTGAAAATCATGCTTTCACCCTCTCCCTATTCTCATGAGACTACATTTACTCGTATTTATCTTCATTTTGTTGTCAACCACCCATTTATGATCCAGGTTGAGGTCAGTATGTAACTGAGCGTTGTCTTGTGATGTTTGAATTTTTCGGTATATTACACAATCATCCGGAAACATTCACCTTGAATCCCATTTGGTAGGTCGTGAATAAGTGCCAGAAATAACAGGGGCCCTATCACACTACCCTGAGGGACACCTGACGTTATCCTCCGAGAATACATTACCTATATTAACCTTTTGCGAGCGACCAACCAGTCAATAACTCTTGAATCCATAATATTACTCTTTTATCAATCTCCGTAGCCGCCAATTTACGGAGTAGTATGTCATGTGGGACGAAATCAAATGCCTTCGCAAAATCTAAAATTACAGCGTCAACTTGCACCCCCCTGTCAAGCGAGTCATTAATATCCTGAAAGAGTGATAAGATTTGGCTCTCACATGAGTACCTATGTCTAAATCCGTGTTGCCCCCCATTAAGCCATGCTAACTTTCCCCACTGTTCCCTTATGTAATCAGAAATAAGGTGTTCCATCAGTTTACATATGATGGATGTGAGGCTAACAGGCCTATAGATTCCCTTTACCAATCTGTTCCCTCCCTTGAATATTGGAATTATTGTGGCCCTTTTCCAGTCTTCGGGTATTTGTGTGTTATTAATTGATACGTTAAACAGCACCCCCCAAGTATCGCCCAATGGCTGTACCTCCCAGCGTTAGCACATCTCCACAAATATTGTCTGGTCCTTTAGATATATTTCTACGTAGCTTTTTAATTCTTGCTAGAACCAACGATTGGTTTATTCAGAATGGTGGGCTATCAGAATCATTGTTAAGGTCCAACACACAGCTATTAATTTCATTAAACACACTACCATACCATATACCGGTATTTAATTCATTAGCAATTGCCTGTTTCTCAGTAATTAATTCACCACCTCCTGACATTATCATAGACAAATCATTGGAATTTCCCTACCGCCTTCTAACGTAATTATACATTTTTCCACCCATCACCCCTTCCCCCAATTAAGTTTTGCATGTAATTGTCATGAGCAGCCTTCTTTTTGAAGACTAGTTCCTTCAATTTTATTTTAACTTTAGCATATGCTCGTAACTGTGTGTCATTTGTTATAAGCTTTCCTTAATTTCCCTTTGAGTCCCCTGATTTCCCTTGTGTAATATTCCGGATCCGGGTGTTGCTTGAGTAATTTAAACGACACGATTTTCTGAATAGCACGATCTAAGATAGAAAAAATTCCTATATTATATTTGTATGACACCCCTCCGAAGCCCATCTTACAAATGACTCATTCATGTAATCCTGAAATTTGCTCTGATTTGCTGTACTGAAATATTTTAACTGCTCCGACGGAGTCAAGTATTGGAGTGTCACTGTATCTAATATTTAGTTCAACACCTGAGTGGTCACTAATTCCAGGAACTTTCATACAACTAATATATAGCGCCACAGGTCGTACTAAATAAACATCTAAAGTATTATTCCCTCTCGTGGGGAAATCAACCACCTGGGAGAAACTTCCCTCCCTAACTAGCTTGTTTGCTGCTAGTTAAGCTTAGCTACCACTAGTTGAATCACGGACCAGTTCACACTTGGAAGATTTAAATCCCCGGCAATTATAACATTCTTTTCCATAGATTTACCCACACAGGTGATGTCATAAAGTGTATCCAGTAGCGATACATTGTCCTTTGGTGCTCGATACGCCCTTATCACCTGAAGAGAGTTTAACTTTGCTTCATCCAAGATTTCTACACATAACAGCTCATGATCCACATTGGCCCATTATCAGCAGATTACGATGTCCCTACGAACACAAATAAATAAACCACCACCTCTCTTACCTCGGTCTCTTCGGTATATTACGTAGGTACCCTGAATTATTTCATTACTATTTACATCCTCCTATAACCATGATTCAGTAGCCATGACAACGTCTGGTGAATATGTCTCTACTAGATTCCAAAATTCTATTATTTTATTCCCTATACCTTGACAATTAACCTGCTGCAATCTTAGAGTCTTACCTCCATTTCGACGTTTCTGCAAACGCTTCTCCCGCTCGTGACGGCAGCCTTCCTCCGGTCCAACTCCTCCTCACGAATGCTGGCAGGATTCAATGACCCTCTCGTGCAGGTTTCCCAGGTTGTAGGCGCCTCGTCAAAATTCAAATGTTGCCCATCTCGAGCTAAGTCACGGTCCCAAATCCAGCAATCAGCGTCCACATAAACTAGTCCCAGTTGTGCTCACACCCAGTCCATGCGAGCATTAACAGCTTTAGCTCACCAAAGTGGGACATTCCCCCGACGCACAATGCCACTCCACACAAGTTTCGCGTTCCTAAACTTATTTCTGGCTTTCGTACTGTACTGTTATTTTATCTTTAGAGTTTATAAATACGAGTCGAGTATACAGTTATTTACGTAGCGTGACGTAAGTCAGTGTGCATACCAGGCTACGCGTCACAGCTGAGTGGGAGGAGATATTTCCATTCGTCACCAGATGATAGCTCTCGAAGAACCCCGAAGGGAGGAACGAAGCAGTGGCCAATCAATAATATGGTCAATGCCGCAATGTCTCATATCGAATTCAACGTGGGAGGATTATATACTGTTTATAAGAAAATAAGTGCCATATACGAAGAACTGGAGATGTTAGAATACACATTTAAATAGCAGAAGGCTATCTTACTAGTGGATTTGTTCATGTCAAGTGAAATTAAGTAATTACATGTATATAACCAATGCAACAACGATATATCGATGTGTGTGTGATGTGGCAGGAGTGGGGATGATCCACGTTTCCGCCCGGCAGCACGCACACAGAAAAGACAGACAACTTCCAGTTCAGGCTTGTGACGGTCAATACCGAAGCCACAAATCTTTTATAATTCAACGATTCGTAACGCGCTAGTGATCGCGAGTGACCGTAATAACGTGTGTATTAAACATGTATCTGCTTCTTAGCAGCGGAAGTCCACAAGCAATGGTGTTTAAATGCTTTATTAAACCTATCTGCAGCACTAACATTTGTATTGAAATGAACAGTAAATGAACTACCTGGCACATGCATATTCTGCGTTCTCCGGAGTTCATGCGGCCATCAGGTGGAAGATTCAGATACTTTCACGGAATACGGCAGTGTATATCTACTGTAAGAACACTTGCCAGTATTCAGACTTTACCCCGAGTGGATTATAGAACCATGATCGACGTGTTTTTCAGCCTGACGTCGGAGGGGATGTTTAATATGGATTTTATAGCTGTGATCATGTCACACTAAATCAAATGGGGCAGCTACTGTCTTAGCGACAGCAAGATGCATCGCGCAACCTACTTCCTGCTTATTCCAGGCAGGAAAAGTTTCCACTAGCAATGGAACTTTCATGTGGTTGTTGACGAACGCTTGCGGGCTTCTACATTCTGTCAAACTGTAACGGTATGAGGCGTTTTCTTTCGAGTGCAAGCCGATGGTATTCGCCAGGACGTGTTGGAACACATGGCCAGCCCGACATCTGTGGAGCATGACATGTCAGGGGCTCGAGGTGAGGTCTTGTGTTTTAGCGTGGAGGCTAGCATGGCAAGAACATATCCTTTCTTACTGCTTCAAGAATCAACGCAAAGGTACTAGATACGTCAGATCATTAACGTAGCCTAGCATAGCGTTTATAAGCGATCACAATCGCCATAGTTTATTTTTGTAGAGTAAATGGATTTACACAGGTCCAGGTTCGATATTCCTTTCGAAACTGACTTGTATCTCCGGGATTTTGATTCAGGTAAATGAACTCATGCTTTGTGTAAACTTAGACTTCGTCATTTAACTTTCAGTAAATTCTTAGGTATATTTTAAATTGTTATGCGTATTTCCATTGCCAAGAAGACCTGTCAGGAGAAGATCTACAGTATGTTGTATAAGTATAGATTAATTATTTGCGATTTCATTTAACAGTGTCGAGAACACTGATTGATTTTCCCAGTGGCTAGTGCATACTTGTATATGCATTTTCGTTTATTCGCATCGTATTTTAGATGAGGAAATCAGTCATTCCGCTCATCTATTTGATATTGGGAAATTTTTGGATCCAAATGTTTTTATCGTTTTGATTCATATTTTTCTCTTTCATTAGCAGAGAGCACTTAGCTTTAGTGTAGAGAGATTTATTGGTACACCTTCCTAATGAATTGTCAGTGGTTCAGCCTTAGATGTTGACCTGCATTCATGTTGTAAGAATGGTCTACTGATACTTCCGAGTTCACTTAGGTCAGAGACGATCACAATTTAGGGGAACATTGATCTTAACTTCTTCGTGTAACCTCATTCTGGAGGAACAGTTGTAGTTTTGTGATATCATGCTGAGACATGACTATTAATTGATATAAAGTAAATAAATGCTTTTGATGCAATAGTGTGAGGATTATTTCCACATCATTTAGAAAGACACCCAAGTTTCTGAGTAAATGTATCCCAGGAGGTATAGACTTTATGTCTATGATTTAAACGATAGCAATGTTGTAGATACTTTTTGTAAGGAAAGATTAATAGGTGTTTGATATATATATATATATTTGTAAACCATATTGATGAACAACGTTCAACAGTATAGATTTTATTTCTCAAGCGTGAATATAAGTATGTTGCTAGATCGACATGGATGATAAACAAGATGTATTAAGGTTATGAGAACCTAATTTAGGAGCACAGTGATGCATATTAAGCATATTTAGTGATAATTCTGGTTCTTTTGGGTGTAATGCTTAGTGAAGCATATGTTTGTATTTTGGGATTGTGCCAGTGAGTGCTTATGAGCCAGTAAGTGCCAATTGTTGTTAGACTTGTTATAGTCTTACATCAGCTGTTCGGTGTATTTTAACCAACGGTGGTTCGTATTATTTGATGTCCGTTGAGACTTAATCAGCTGTTTATCAGGTCTATCTAATACCTTCGTCTTGACTATAAGGCATTCTAAAGCTATACTTGGATAAGTTGTATGGTGAAACAGAATAATATTTCTAGAGTCTCGTTATCAATGCCTATACAATTGTTGAGACCATGATAATTAAATATTTGAAATATGTTTATGATCTGCTTAGCTTGATCGCATGGCGAAATTTATCCAGAATTAAGAGGAATTACCACAATTAATTACCATACAGAAGCGAATGCTGTATTCGATGTCAGTATTTTAGGAACGACACAGTGTGTCCTAAAATGAATTTCTATAGAGCTTGTAATCTACTGTATATAATGTAAATTAACGCCACAGTTCTAGTTAATCGACACTTTTGATATTGATTAAATTTTAATGGAATTTATTATGCGAATGATCACAGAGGTGATACTATATGTTGTTAGATATACAGTCCAAGTTTATTATTCAGGGATTATGTTAAACTATTTTTGCTTCGAATTGGAACGAGTTTCCAATAGTGGACACTCAACTTTTGAGATGATCCAGCTGATTTGTTCATTCTAATTCCTTTTCATGGAATTTTCTTTGGTCGTTTGGTTTGTTTCTTACTTGAATAAAATTTTGTTATCCATTTTAAAACTTTATTGCGTGATCCTTTAGCAAAGTGATGGGAGGTCGAGTTAAGAAGGCCATCGCTAGGTATTTCCAGGGTACTCCACCCTTAGAGATAGTCCTTTTTGGAAGAATATCGTGACTTTTGAGCTAGTTTATTTTCTTGTAGTTATGGTCATTCTTAATACAACATGTTAGGATTACTGGTTACCCTTTCTTACTCGTCTACTTGTTGGTAGGACCTGGGGTTTGTATAGCCGGAGATTTTCAGGTTCTACGATCCAGCTGTCATTGAGGGATTCCAACATGTATCGGTAGGTATTTCGGGTACAGTACCTAACTCGTAAAGCTGGCCCATTATATAATCAGCTGTAGCCCTCTTATTTAAACCATTAGTCCCAACATGGAGAAGCAATACTTTAACTGCGTCTCAATCTTTTATTGGCACTTTCTCAACTTGATGGGGAGCTGGTCAATTTTAATTCCCAGATAGCACATCACTTCCTTGCCCGTTTCCCTCGATATATCCCCGCTCCACTTTATCATCGAATCATTGTTACCAGTTTGCTCCTGCTCGCCATCTTCCACACTGATCCCAGTAGAAAGCCGTTTAGTCACATCCTCCACCGTTCCTTCTGACTCATGAAGCTTTGTTCCAAGTTCCTTTATTATTTGATCCCTTCCTTTCATTTGCACCCTCAAACAGTCCGGCGTAGCACTTACTTTACAAAACCAATTCCCGACATCACAATCCTCCTTCTTGACCTTAATACAGCCGAAGTGAAACCATTTCTCACATAGTCCACACTCAATGCCGTTCTTCAATGTTTTACTGCACGTGCCTCTTCCTCATTCCACTGCTGACCAAGGAAAGGAGCGGAACCCTTGAAAATGCCGGACGCAGTTGCCGGTGAAACGTCGGGTGATATCCTGTCAGAACCACGGCCTACAAGCCCGAAAACTTGTACTTAATTATATTTCTTTACTAACTTTCGCTATTATAACTATAGGATAACGAAAGTTATTTATTGTAAAATTGCATGATGGCCGACGTGCACTATGCTCAGTGTGATAGCCTTTTGACTAACTTATGTAAGAGTTCTAATATGATGCTCACATCTCGGCAAGATTCGTCGTTATTACCTAATTTTATTCGGAATTGTCGATTTTTATGTTCTAACAGTCCACACAGTTGCCATCTTGAATGTATAAGGAGTCTGTTCTTTTCCTTGGCTAAAGAAAACTGAATATGGTCCTACCTTGCCACTAATTGTTGTTACTGTAGTTCTTGAATGTTGAGAATTAATTATTTGAATATTTTATAATTTCAATAAGGCGGCTTCGCGTAACATACAGTCTCGTGTTGCTAATACGTTGACAACAGCTGGTCCTTATATAAGACTATCTGAATGCCACATACTATGAATTGGATTATAAGATGGAGATTATAATGCTTGAATGATTTACACGGCCACCATCTTGAAATCCATGGGCTGATGACCTCGTTGTTTGGGCGCAAGATCCTACCCACTTGAAGGTATATTCGTCCATAATAATTATGGTAGTGATCCGGTGATTAGTTTAGTCGTTATTCGATTTAAATTATGGGCATTTGGTTGGCCGCCATTTTGTTTAAGTCAAAATGGTGGCAGTAAAAAACATTACATAGAGGATCCCATTGCTAGTGCTAACTCTATACCAAATTTGGTTCAATTCAGTTTCGTTGTGTTTCAATCGATAGGGGAAACGGCATTACACACATACACACACGCACACAGGCGGACAAACGGACGTTTTTGTAAAACTCGAAAGTAGGCTAAAACATGATATCAAAATGACCTTTTCATAGCAAATGATTTACATAAGACAGCAATATATTAAAGGTGATTTAATGATTAACCATCTTTATTGCGGTCGGATGATTAAGTCGAGAGAAAAGCTCATTTACATATTTGTAATTTGCGGGGGGCTATGTTGCTTTTTTACTTATCAACTATTTGAACGATATACATGTGAACCTACATTAGTGGCTTCAATCACCATACATATTAAGGTTGAATACTGTAATCGTTTCAGAGATATTGAATGCCAATCAAATATTCGAGCGACCGTCATGTTAGATTGGTGAAGCTTATTGAAATTTAAAAGGCACGGTCGTCGTCAGATGGGACAGTACTGTTGTAAGTCCTTACCGAAATTCATTGAATCTAATGTCATTGTTGAGGATTTATTATGGGTGACACACATATGGAAATACACACACACGAACCAAAGGTGATGTCAGTAAGTTAGTTATTGAAATTGTAAGGAGTGGAACAGTAAGGTCATCTGCCCTAAGGGTGATGTCAAAAGCCAGTATCTCATAAGATGAAAATAGGTTAAATAAAATAGGCCTTTTGATCAAAACCTACATGCATCATTTAGGTTGTATATAGGACCACTGCATCAACGTCATTTTTGTGACAAGGAGCGGAGGAAAACAATGAATTGGTACAGAGGGCATGATATATTTGTTTAATTAAAAGTTTTACTTAAAACCATTTCTTTATGTTTTAAAAGCAGCATGTCGAACACAGCTAAGAACTATCGATAATGATGGAGAGGACTTTCCGCCAGAAAGACAGGTCATTCCGAAGAAGTGTTTCTGAGCCGGAGATTACATGAAATAGGATGGCCGTTTCCATTCCTGTTCACCCTCACTCGCCTCCTTCCCTTCCCTAGCAATTAACGCGTGGTCCCCTTGGAACTGGCCCTATCCAAGTTCTGACCGCACTCAATGTTGCTTAACTTCGGAGATCGCATGGGGTCAGTATTTCAACTTGGTTATTCTGTTGGATCACCAGTAAGGAATGAATTTTAAATGTTCTGTAACTGGCTACGAGAAACTCTGAGCAATCCGGTCCATGACTCAGAGAAAATGCACACTACAAGAGTATTCATCCGCATTGATTGCGGTACTTCACACTGCTTTTAGTCAATTTTCAACACTAAATTATTTAGCGCGAGCCAAAACACATTGGTAAATGAATCGAATGTGAGAGGGTTGGAAAGTTTGTGGTTAGCTGTCGCAGGCTTAGTTAGCGTTTCCTCTCTCCAACGTTAAACAACATCGAATCCATTTTTACCAATTTCCTTCCACGTGTCTACATTCTGCAGCCATGTGGGTCACCTCAACAAAAAATAAAATAACAAAAAAGAACGTACATTTCATGAAGGCTACAATTCGATTCCTTCTAGGTTCATTTCTAAAGGGTTTGACACTTTGAACATTTTTACAGATCTACGACAGATTCATTAAAACAGAATGAAGTGTACACAGAGTTACTAAAATTTCCAGCTGATGCTGTTACGAGCACTGAGATGAGATGGCTCCCTCGCACTTGCTCACCCTCAAATTTCAACGGACAGCTCCAGGATTCAATCATGTAACCTTGGGAACAGCAGGCGAGAACGTCTCCACTGCGCCACGAGGTCAGTCTTGGTTTGATGAGGAAAGATGATTGTAATGTATAACTTATATAATAGAAATTGAAAGGGGTTATTAATGACAATATGAAGTTATTGATAACTAACTTGAGACTTCTCATATTATACAGAGGCTTGAGGTATTTTGGTATTGTACACCCATTGGAACAGTGTAGCGATATCCATGGCATGCTCATGGTACCTCGCGATATTCTAATTGACAGGCATTCTCAACTTGATGCTCTTGGGCACCGCGATGCTCTTTAAGTGAAATTTGGTGCTCTTGTCATACGAGCCAAAACGTACTCGTGAGCACCAGTTACTCCGAGATCCATTCTTCAATTCAAATTCTGTCGCACGAGCTGGAATAATAACTTAACGTTTTAATTACAAGTTTGGACAGTGATACATTTTATCAGTTTGAGAAATAGTATTTTTAATCTACTGTAAAAATAATTGGACATCCCTGTTTTGTGAGCAACGCGAAAGATGCTGATTCGATTCGACTGTCCGCACGTAAATATATCTTATCTGCATGAGTCATGCAAGCAGTTGCAATATGCCTTGTGAGCGGCGAATCCCTACTATAATACTTAGGCACCTCTGGCGTAGAGATAGGAAAAGGAAAGACAGACGCATGATTGTTGCAATATTTTGTATTATTAATATAACTATTAACAGTATTACATTCGATTTAATGATGCCCAGGTTCTTGGTATGGAATGATGGCGGTGCTCACAGTCTCAAAAATATTGAGGACGCCTCTTCTAAGATCAGCCAATTCTCACAACTTGTATTGCGATGCCAAGAAAAGGATACAGATTCCGCAATTGGGTAACTGAGAGATTTAAGGCTTCCTGTTAACCCCCACCCTCATGTGTCACATAATTAAATTGTAGCCTAGTTTTATTTTCGGGTTGCCTACTATTTACCTACGAAGTTAAATGTTAATCGCTCCAGTAGTTGTGACGCGAACCGCATAACAAACAGACAATAATAAGGAGAGGGTATATTTGGTCACTATACAGCCCATCCTGGAATAAATACAAAGTTTTAGCCAAAACCTCCAAATGTTCACATGGAAAGCTTACTTTACATATAGAGATAATATAATTAAAAATTGAAATTATAGAAGTCATTTTTCTGTGTTGCCTAGTTCTATTAAAGCAAGCTTTCCAGTCGGTCAACACAAATAGTGCCCAATTGCATTAGGCGGGAAGGAAGTATTTGCATGCCCTAATCTGAAAGAAACGAGATATTATTACAACATAACACGCTTTGATGTACAAAATGGGGTACATAATGGGATAACATGTTTCGAACGTCAAGCGTTCATCTTCAGATCCTGTTCACTAAGGCTTAGTTAATGTCCGATGTTTATGAATTACACTTAGGCAATATTATATATACTTAGTATAAAACGAAGTCCCCGATTCTTGGATGTTACGGGTAAACTCGAGAACCACTGGATGGATTTTGATGCGGTTTTCACCATTCTGTAAAGGATATCTCGAGGATGATTTATGTAGAAAATAATTTATTTATGATCAAAGGAAGCCGAGCAGTAACGATTTTAGTGGAAAAGTCGAAAAAAAAGGCGTCCGAGCGCTTTGTAAGCTTTCGCTGGGCAAACCGTTAAAAATATCTAAATACTTTGAGGAGAGTTGCAAGAGGAACAGTATGGCTTCAGGAGTGGAAGATCCACAGTGGACCCAATCTTTAGCTTGAGGCAGGTGATGGAAAAGAACTGGGAATATGGAGAGGATTTGATCATGACTTTCATAGATCTAGAAAAGGCATATGATAGTGTCCCCAGAGAGAAGGTATGGGAAACCATGGTTAAGAAGAGACTGGGAAGAGAAATGTTGGAAATGGTGCAAGCAATGTACAACAACTGTGTTAGCAGGGTACTGACCCCGGTTGGAAAGACAGATTGGTTTACGAACAAGACTGGACTAAGACAGGGGGGTGTGCTGTCACCTCTCTTGTTCATAATGGTGATGGATGAAATAGTAAAGGAAACAAAGGAAGCATATGAACATAAAGAAATGAAGTTACTGTTATTTGCAGATGATATTGTGGTCTGGGGAAGGAACACCGAAGAAGTGCAAAAACAACTAGATGCACTGAACGAAAATATTCAGAAGTATGGCCTGAAAATCAGTATAGAGAAAAGCAAGACCATGGTGATGACAAGAGGGGAAAGACAAGGAAAGGGCACTGTGAAAATTGGAAGTCAGAGTTTGGAAATTGTGGACACGTTCAAATACCTAGGAAGTGAATTGATGCAAACTGGTAGGTTGGACATGGAGATTGGCAGGAGGGTACAGCAGAGCAATGCATTCTATCAAAGTGTAAGAAAACTTGTTTGGGATAAGGAAGTACCAAGGAAAAGCAAGGAGGTAATGTATAAAGTGTATTATGTACCCATATTAACTTATGCAGCTGAGACTTGGACCCTGACAAGCAGGCAAGAGAGTAGAATCCAAGCCAGTGAAATGAAATTCCTAAGAAGTATGATAGGAAAGACAAGGAAAGACAGAGTGAGGAATGAAGATGTTAGGAAGGAAGTTGGGATGGGAAAACTAAATGAGAGAATTGAGAAGAATAAACTAAGGTGGTTTGGACATGTAAAGAGGATGGAGGAAAATAGAATACCAAGACAGATGCTGGAGGCGAAGTGCAAGGGTAAGAGACCAAGAGGAAGACCTAGAACAAGGTGGATGGATTCAGTGAAGAACGGCGTAAGAAAAAGAAATCTGGACTGGGACAAGATCGTGGAAGAAGAATGGTGGAAGGAAAGAGGAAAGTGGAGAAGTGCCATAAATACCCCGACCCGGCAGGAGCTGGATAAGGGGAAATGATGATGATGATGATGATGATGACTTTGAGTGTAAGAATTGTTCAGCATGACAATTTCTACAAAAAAGTCCACGAGAGCATATGTCTATCTTCAATACATCGTCCACTATAAGTTGTTCTTTTTTACGTTTTAATTTCTTCCAACCATGTCCTTTCAACTACTGAGGCGACGGTTTACGAGCTAGCTAAGGGCGAGTCTATCATCTATGTTACAGCCTAGCTAGCGGGTGAATGTATTGCCCCAGATACAGCCATCAGCAAACCGTTGAGTCGTGTTGAGTTAACACTTCTGGGAAGGGTGGTTGTGTTGGGAGTTTCCCTGGAAATGCAACTCGGATTTTCTTCATTTCGCCTGTGAAATACAGTCATGTTAAGATGGACGGAAGGAGGATTCGAGTTTCATTCACCTCACCATTCCCTGGAAGTGCACCTCTCATTTCGCCTGTGAACTTTTCGCTCCGCAGAATTAAAACAGAATTCTACAGCCCACGACCTAACAAAGGAATATACAGGGTGTATTTGATATGATGGAAGTCCATTACACTGGTGATAGTAGCAACTATTCTAAGCACATACCTTCATGAAATTTAGTCGTATCTTAATTAGTGTAGGTGGAATTAAATCACAAGAATCGTCGGTCAATGTCTTGGAAAAGGTCTTAGGCTGCCTTCCCCTCAGCAGCACATCTGACTTCTCCCCGTCGCCCTCCCTCCTACGCTGAGGAATGTTGACAAGAGTCTGAAGTCGAGTGACCTACTCGCCTTGTCTGCCAATGGCATTGAAATACACAAACCGAGCCTATTGAACAGCTGATTCACACCTTCATGGGGAGTGGCTACAGTCATGACTAGTGATGGTGGATCTGTTTAGGATTTTGCCAGCCTCATGGACTATGCATAGAAAATAGAAATCCTAAAGATTTTGGGTAATTAATTTAAGGAACTGTTGGTCTATCTTTGTGTGAAGATAGTGCAACAACTGTAATAAAAATATTAATAATACTAATAATAGTAATAATGGGCTTTTAGACACACTAACTTCTTTTATGTTTCTTTTTGGTATGTCGAGTTGCCAGACTTTAATGTACGTAGGATTTCTTGTATGTGCCATGAAATCCATGGACATGATCGTATTAGATCCCATTCATTTACTACATGACTGAACGTAGATCGCACCCTCGGGAAGGTTAGCACTCTACCACCAGAACTACACATGCTGACTCTTATTATTATTATTATTATTATTATTATTATTGGTCTATTATTAATATTATTATTAGCCTATTATTATTATTACTATTATTATTATTATTATTATTATATTTAATAACACTGTATTATAAGACGGTGGGTGAGTGGTTATAGTGTCGGACTACCAACCCCAAGATTGCAGTTTCGATCCTGACCATGGTAAGTGATTTTTGAAAGGCGACAAAAATCACGACACTCATGTCATACGTTGTTGGCATGTTAAGGAACCCATTTGAATTCAGTAGGCCGAATTCAATGGCAAAATTAATCTCGGGATTTTCCGCCAAAACAAAGTTCCTCCATTCTCTACTTGAAAGCGCTGTAATGCCAAGGAGTTTAGATATCTAACCTCCTGACTTTCATAGCGTTCAAGGGAACGACGAAATTCGACATGCAACTACCCTCTGGGTGTCAATTAACAAAGCTTGCACCCGGCACCGAGGCCATACGATATTATGATATTATTATTATAACAATGTATTTGAATTTTATTTTCATTTTCGTGTATTTTCATATGTATGTACATTGTTGATTGACTAAATCAACACCCCCCTCTCCAGTTTATGGCCACCCCAGGGCTGGAGATGAGATGAGACAATTCACAATATGAACATGTAGTACCGTACTAGTATTAAATCTTGGAAGTAGTATTCCATGGGTTCCCACTTCTACCCCAGGCAAATGCCGGGATTGTTCCTTACTTAAGGCCACGGCCGCCGTCTTCTCAATAATCATAACCGCTGGCAGTGCAGCCCATGAAGGGCCTAGGCCTACCAAGCGACCGCTGTCCAGCCATTTGGCCTGTAGAATTTAGGGTGACGCGTGGCCAGTGCATCGGGTCCCCTCGGCCAATAATCTTGATTTTCCTGACTCGGGCACTGCCTCACTGTCAGACAGCTACTCAATTGCCCTCACGAGATTAGTGCACCACGTTCCAGCCCTCACGTCAGTTTCTAATATCCCTGATGGAGCCGGGAATCCAACCCAGGGCCTCCGAGTGAGAGGCAGTTGCACTGCCCCAACACCACAGGGCCGGCGCCTTCTTTCGAATCCTCACCTGAATTACAAATACCCACATTACTACATAAACCACAAAAACACAGGTTATCACACAAATTCTACCCACACCCAGCTACTGTACCCATGTGAGTATTCTCCATGGAAAACATGCTTCTGCCTCCAGCTAGCATCAGTTCTCAGGCGTGTCCTCCCACTGAGCAGTTGCATATTTTGATCTGAGACTAAAAGGTATCAACTCTACAATGATAAAGCACAACTCTATTCTAAAGACTTTAATTCAGTTCTAAATCATGGCTTCAAACACATAAAAACACAATCCCAACAAATATCATACAAAACAAAGCAAAATTACTCTCACAATCCACTAAATTCACACTTTATCCTTATAAATCCATATGATTATTCAGGGCTTACATAAGGCGTAGGTATTTTCTCATTAACCCCGGCCTCCAACATCTCCTGAATTGCTTCTTGGATGTCGTGAGGTCTAGTTGCCTAAGAACTGCCTCCAGTTCCATTGCGGTTTTTGCATTTGCCGAGATCAGCAGCCTTTGGATTTCATAAGGAAGCTGCTTGGCAATAGCAATACATAGCTCCAGCTCGCTAGGTTTTTGGTCAAGTTCCTTGAACCGACACATCTGAGATATGAAAAATTCTGCGTACTTCGTTGGATTGTTGGTGCTGTATCTTTTCGAATACAAATCCAATCGTAAATTCTGTTGTGTTATTGGATCCCAGTACCGCTTCAAAAAAGTCTCCCGAAACTCCTCGACAGTATCGAAGGTATAACGGAAACTGCGAAACCATAACGCACATTCCCCCTCCGTTAGTTTCTCTATGGCTCGTAGCCTGCGCTCTTGTGGTATCTGCGCATCGTTCAAATATTCAGACACTTCATTCAACCAATACTTCGGGGTCATATTACAATGGCTACCTGAGAATTTTCTTGGTTTCTCTTCGCTTGCTCTAATTACGTTTGTCACTTGGGTGTGCATAGCATTTTCATGCGGCGTAGAGGCTGCAACTGGTGCACCTGGCGTCATATAAGTACTTTCGTCTGGGCCTGTAGCATTCCTTATTATGGGTTGGGTTTCCAAATCTGCCCACCAGGTTTTCCTCATATCTTCCACGCTGCCTTCACTTGACTTAGGATCTTTCATTAGGGTTTCCTCCTGTGCGATTATCCTAGTCTCCATTAGATTGTGGTGCATTTCTGCTCTTTCCAATCGAGTAATTACCTCTTTTTCTATTCTGCTAAGGCTATCTCTATTTTCTTCTGCCACTTTAAATATTTTCTTCTTATCTTCCTACAGGCTTTGCTTGATATGGGAGATTTCATCCTCTACATCTTCCTTTATTTGAGCAAGGGTCTTGTCGCTTGCCTCTGTCTTTTGGCCTTCCCTCACTTCGACTTCTTCTCTCAACCCTTTAATTTCCTCTTGGATGTGTCTATTGACCTTTGATATTTCATTTCGGAACTTAACGATTTCCCCTCTGTTTTCCTCTTGTCTTTTGTTAACGATAACAATGTCGCTTTGAATTTGGTCCAGTTCTTGATGAACTTTGCTCATTTGACCCTTCATGATGCCTACCAGCTCTTTACTTTCGTTAGCGATAGCCTTAATCTCTCCTATTTCCTGACATTGATCTAATATGTTCTGATCCTGCTTCTTTAGATCCCCGTTAATCGCTCTAGCATAACCTTTCACCTTCTCGTCCCATTTACTGTCGTTCTCTTCTAATCTCTGATCTACCGTTCTAGTAAATTCTGAAAACTGTTTCGCTTGGCGTTCGAGATTCGCCTCATTTTGGATTTGAATACCCTTAATGTCATTAGACAGCACATCTAACCTACTGTTGGTTTCATCCTGCGCGTGTTTACATGCCTGTAAATTACTTTCAAGTTTGGCTTCTATAGCCTCGAAACGCTTATCGGTCTTAACCTGCATTTCTGATATAATGCTTACAACGGTTTCTGTTACTTCGGTCTTAATTGTTTCTTGCATTTGACCTAGCTTATCATTTATTTCTGCCTTATTTGCAACCAATCGGTTGTTTATTTCAACCTGATTAGCATCTAAACGATTACTCAATTCAATCTGATTATTATTCATTGCAACCTGATTTGCATTAATTGCCTCCTGATTGGCATCTAAACGAGTGTTTATTTCTTCCTGGAAAGCCTTGGCTTCCAGCTTATTCTGTTCATTAACAGTGTCAAAATTCTGTCTTATCTCTGCAATCCCCTGCAAAATCTCCTCCGTACCAGCCATTCTTACAACAATACACTTTGAGGTACAGGCAGGCTTCCTGGAAACATGTGTGGATTCGTTTTGAAGAGAAATACAAGACACTGTACACATATTGCAAGATTGTACTAAAACTTTGGATTTTTGGATAAATTGTGGATTGGGTGCGTAGCGCTCATACCCTTGGGTAATTCTCTTCTCAATAGAGAGATTCTGCGTTACTTCAAAAGCCTACTGAACTCAAAAATCACTCAAACACCGTTTGAGGCAAAAATAATTATTAAGGTTTTCCCCATAAAAAACCTATGGGGTTTCCCTAAATCCCATAAGCTCCACAAACCTGGGCGCCATGATAAATTGAAGCAGATTTCTCATGCTTTGTCCACACACGGGCGACATGATAAATAAACTGAACCATGTTTAAAAACGAAGGTCAGGTGCCAAGATACACATATTGCACTAATGAGGCGATTCCACGATAGAATAATACCGCCCCATGTTACCTGGACCATGGTAATTAAGGTGTTTATCAAAATTTATGTTGTTTGTGTCGGAGCTTAGCTAAGGTTAGGTGAGGTCATCCCCCTAATTCATTTTTATTCGTTAATTTAATAGCGTTGTTTGCACTAGATCTAGACCGACTTAAGTTGTACCTATAGCTCAAATCACTGTACAGGACATCAATCTCCATGTACCCATGTGAGTAATCTCCATGGAAAACATGCTTCTGCCTCCAGCTAGCATCAGTTCTCAGGCGTGTACCGTCCTCCCACTGAGCAGTTGCATATTTTGATCTGAGACTAAAAGGTATCAACTCTACAATGATAAAGCACAACTCTATTCTAAAGACTTTAATTCAGTTCTAAATCATGGCTTCAAACACATAAAAACACAATCCCAACAAATATCATACAAAACAAAGCAAAATTACTCTCACAATCCACTAAATTCACACTTTATCCTTATAAATCCATATGATTATTCAGTCATTTACCCTGAGATTGATATCAAATTCACTCTCATGTGCGCTGATGCACATGTAAATTACACATAAACTGTACTTATAATCTTATGTCACCTGATGTGACCCCTTTCATTTCACAAGATTAATTGTTTATTCTCAACACCTCTTAATTTACATTATGTGTACCTTTGTGTTTTGTTTCTCTCTTCCCACCAAAATGCTTTACCATGCATTAGCCAATTTATGGGTTGCACATCAAATCTACTTGCAACTCCACAATTATATGTAAATATACCCTTACAGTTCCCTTTTCTACAGTTCCACTTTCTACAGTTCCACTGTATGCCGTTGTGATTTCAACTTCATAATTCCGTTACCGCTGTGTCGGACGATATTTTATGCTACCCTTGCGTGGCATAGCCTCTGACATCTGGTACCGAGCTCCAGTGCTAAGTAAGACTGTCAGTAAAAAAAATGTAACTTCCAACAACTCATAAGTTTGCTAAATATTAAATCATCAGGATGATCTTTAATCATCAATGTGTTTCAAACCACACAATTACATTATATAATACAACACTGACTCTTTTCTTACAAACAGGGTCTCCAAATCTGTTCTTTTAAATGTCAACCTTCACGGGTCGTTTTAAAACTCTGCCCCTCAGAGCTTACTCGTATGCAATGGAACGGAGCTGAGCGGTCACAACACGTGCGCCGTCCCTCCTGACTCCTGGCTTTTATCTCCAAGCAGTAACCAGATTTCGAAATACAATAGTGCAGTCTCATTGACCCACATATCCCATATGATTTAAACTGAATGGTGTGCAAGACGGGTGATGGACGTGTTAAAATATTTATTCCTAACCTTAGGAGATCAATAACTGGCCTCAATAGATCCATTTCATTATATGAAGGAGCGAGATTCATCAAACACTGGTCGAACTCGCTAGCCGGCATCTTAATAACAGCTACGGTCAGGCACATGCTGCCGCCAATTAGATTCGCTTCTCAAGAGCTGAATCATTTCAATAACAAGTTCTCGGTCGATCAGGCATCGTGCAGAGGTTTCCATTGTTATCCTCTCATATACCACAGGATTCGAACCCGGAACATTCCATATCCATCCTCAGAGTTAGGGTACATCACTAAATACACTCTGGCAAATAATAAATCTCTCAGTACGCCCTAGGCTATACGAGATTTCACACGTCGATAGACTACCTGGCTCCCTGTCCATTATGCTATGATCTCGTCCTATAATTAGTAAGATAAATCTATCAATTACTCTACAAGCTTATTCACAAGCTGCAAATTCAATTCACTATTAAACTCTTCCATTCCCTAAATTCTTGCATGATTATTCCCATTATTACAATATACTCTGATATTAAATTGCTGTTCTTAGCCCTTCATGTATAATATTACTGCTTGGATAGATAAATATGCCAATTAGCATATATATTATGCTTACAACATTTTTTTCTGATGTATTCGTTTAATCCTTTTTATTATTATAATTATTATTATTACTGACATGAATTACAATAACCCGACACAACGTAACCATTTTAATAACCGAACATCCGTGTTCGTTACGTTAAGTTGATATAACTGAACTGCCATTTACAATAGTGGTAACGATTTATCCACTCAATGATGTACAAAAGACATCTCAACATTACTAAAATCAACACAACAAATAATAATTTGAGGTTCTACCTCCTAATACTGACTCTTACTGGCATCTTTTATAGTTTTGAAATCACATAACACACAGTGGACTATAACTGCTATAAAATCATGGTTTTTGGGTACTTACATTGGCTATCCGGGTGGCTCCAACCACTCATTCCTTCCATTAATGCTTGCCATAATTACAAAATTAGCAAGATATTCTTACACTGATAACACACCTTTTATATAACTTTGGCCTCACAAGACACACGGCACTTTTCTTTTCCATATTGAGGCTATTGCTTCCTTATACACATAACAGTTTATAGCACTTGTTACACTATTAATTTTAAAGATATTTAACAGATCATCACTTCACTATTTACACTTCTTACTGGTTGAATTTCCCTGGCAAGATATCAGAAATGCAGACGCTGAAGATGGCTTCCTCGCTGCTATCCGTATTCTGATTGAAAGTCTCGATCATCTGCTTAAGGATTCCTATCGATTCACCCAACTGTCTATCCATCTCTATCCTGCGATAAACTTCCTGATATAGCATGAATATGCTTGCATATCGTCCTGAGCGTTAATTATATTGGTGTTCTATGAAATTCCACCACTCACATAATAAAGTTTATTTCTGCGCAGTCCGACAGCCTAAGATCTGCCTAATCAATATTTTACATACTACGCTCAACCATTGTACTTTGTACTTGTACAGATTATTACTCTCAAATGTTCTAGCTTGTCTATCACACGGTACTTTCCCTATGTGCATAATAACAAGCGCTCGTACTGCCGACTATACAAAAATGGCACGACTGTCCTTAATAAATGTGATTAATAAATGTTTCACTGCACGGCTCTTCATGCTGAATTCCGAGCATCCCTTCTCGACTTCGGTAACGCGCACTTCGCCTAATAAAGTTTACTGATTACATCTGACGACAACTGACGACTACTGACGACTGACCTCTTTATGATGCTTTCCTTACTCGTACATACTTATACTGCACGGCTAATACACTTAATAATACTAAAAATGTTCAAGTCTTTGTGCGCGCGTTCTTTTCCTGGACCGGGCAGCATACGCTCCGCGCTAGAGTCTGGTACAACTGACCTCTTCTGTCATGGGAAAAAGTAGACCGCGAATTCCCCCGCAGTGTCATCTTCTCTCCCAGGATGATTCTGGTCTTGAAATAATGCTCATATGGTTCCTTTTTCCTTTCCATATTGATAAATAAATAATAATAAATAATGTCAGCATTAGTTGCTATCACAACAGTGATTTAATATATACTTTCTCTAGGGGTTTTTATAACTTCAACTCCCTCAAAAGATCTCGTGTTCGTTGCTTGCCGGAACCTTTATTCTGAGCTCAACTATCTCTGAGATCCACGTTCGACACCAGTCAGCCTAATCCCGTTGGGTTCACTACATGGGGCTAAATGACCAAAATCGCCAAGCCTCTCAAACAAAACATCAAGTATTTTACTTCCGTTTTAAATGCCTAGTTCTGAACAGACTATGGGATGTCGGAATTTTTTCACACTGCATTTCATTAAGTGAATGTTTTTAGTATTTTCAGAAACTAGTCAACAGAAGGTCCGACACGGACGCCAATGATACACCAGGGCTGAGTATCGACATTATTTTATACATGAACATCAATCAATGAATTCCACAATTACAAAGTAGGCTACACAATACTACCGGTCCTAACGTCCCAAGCCATTGCGTGCGTTGTCAACAACAACAACAAGAAAAACGGCAATGCACAGTTTCTTACGAGACGGTAGCGCTTATCCTCATAACAGCTGATAGCCTACCACCCCTCAAGTCAACCGATAAGGTTAATGCTCCAATTACGTAACAACTTCCCCTTTCGCGCGTCGTCACAACTGGCTCCGCCTCGTTTCCCCCAGCCTGCCGCACCACTTTCTGCCTGATTAGTTTCTGAAATAACTAAAAACATTGACTTTTTAATGATTAATTATCAATTTCAAGATAGGAGACAAATTTTTTACCTAGGAAGCTTAGAATAGTCTCATCTATCACCAGTGTAACGGACTTCCATCATATCAAATACACCTGTATACTAGGGCATTCGATAAGCGATCCTAGTGGTGTAATCTTGTAGTATATTGTTGAGCTGTATTTGTTTTATCATAATTCATAATTTAAGATTGGACGGAAGGGGGATTATATTATATTAAACTAGCAACCAGACCCGGCTTCGCCCGGGAACAGTTATGAATGAATTACGTGATAAGCGCTTTTTCCGATGTCAATGAACAACGACCAATATCCGTTTTACTTCACGGCATGATGGGTTAAAATCACTGACTGGACTATTAATTATATTTTCATTGAGATGCATGTGCAACAAATTCTTGTCAGATGTAATGTATGAATGGCGAGGTGCATGAAGCACAAATCCCCCTTCCGTCCAATCGTAACATGACTGTGAATTCTGTGGAACGAAAAGTTCACAGGCGAAATGAAGAAAAGCCGAGTTGCACTTCCAGGGAAACTCCAAACACAACCACTCTTCTCTAAAGTTTTTAACTCAACACGACTCGACAGTTTGCTGCTGGCTGTATCTGGGGCAATAAGCTCGCCCGCTAGCTAAGCTGTAACTGGTGTGATAGACTCGCCCCTAGCTAGCTCGTAAACTGTAGCCTCAGTAACTGAATGGAGATTGTTGGAAAAAATGAAAACGTAAAAACACTTATAGTAGGCGATGTATTGAAGATAGAGATATGCTCTGCCGGGCTTTTTTTGTAGAACTTTTCATGCTGAACAATTCTTACACTCATAGTATATAAAAAGTTCAACGGTTTGTCCAGCGTAAACTTAAAAAGCGCACGGACGCCAGTTTTGTTTTTTCGACATTTTCACTGAAATCGTTTGTGCTTGACTTCCTTCGGTCATAAATAAATTATTTCTACAGAAACCTTCCTCGAGATATCCTTTACAGAATGGTGAAAACTGCATCAAAATCCATTCAGTGGTTCTCGAGATTACCCGTGACATCCAAGAATCGGGGACTTTGTTTTATACTAAGTAGAGCTTATACGCCAATCAGTATAATTTAATATAATATAATCCCCATTCCGTCCAATCTTAAATTGCCTGTGGATTTTGCGGAACGAAAAGTTCACAGGCGAAATGAGAGTTGCACTTCCAGGGAATGGCGAGGTTTATGAAATTTAAATCCCCCTTCTGTCCAATCTTAACTTGACTGTGATTCACATGCGAAATGAAGAAAACCCGAGTTGCACTTCCAGGGAAACTCCAAACTCCACCACCCTTCTCGAAGGTCTTAACTCAACACGACTCAACGGTTTGCTGTTGGCTCTATCTGGGGCAATAGGTTCGCCCGCTAGCTCGTCCTTAGCTAGCTCGTAAACTGTCGCCTCAGCAGTTGAATGGACACGGTGGGAGGAAATTAAACCGTAAAAACACTTATAGTGTGCGATGTATTGAAGATCGACATATGCTCTCACGCACTTTTTGTAGAATTTTTCATGCTGAACAATTCTTACACTCATAGTATTTAGATATTTTAAACAGTTTGCCCAGCGAAGGCTTACAAAGCGCTCGGACGCCGGGTTTTTATTCGACTTTTACACTGAAATCGTTACTGCTCGGCTCCCTTTGATCATAAATAAATTATTTTCCACAGACATCATACTCGTGATATCCTTTACAGAATGGTGAAAACCGCATCAAAATCCATCCAGTGGATTTCGAGTTTACCCGTAACATCCACAATCGGGGACTTTGTTTTGTACTACTTATACTACTACTTAGAATAAAACTAAGTCCCCGATTCTTGGATATCACGGGTAATCTCGAGAACCACTGAATGGATTTTGATGCGGTTTTCACCATTCTGTAAAGGATATCTCGAGGAAGGTTTCTGTAGAAAATAATGTATTTATGACCAAAGGAAGTCAAGCACTAACGATTTCAGTGCAAAAGTCGAAAAAAAACTGGCTTCCGTGCGCTTTTTAAGCTTACGCTGGGCAAACCTTCAAAAATATCAATATACTATGAGTGTAAGAATTGTTCAGCATGAAAAGTTCTACAAAAATGCCCATGAGAGCATATCTCTATCTTCAAAACATCGCCTACTATAAGTGTTTTTACGTTTTTATTTCTACCAACAATCTCCATTCAGTTACTGAGGCGACAATTTACGGCTAGCTAGGGGAGAGTCTATCACCCCAGTTACAGCTTAGGTAGCGGACGAGCTTATTGCCCCAGATACAGACAGCAGCAAGCTGTCGAATCGTGTTGAGTTAAAGACTTTAGAGAACAGTGGTTGTGTTTGGAGTTTCCCTGGAAGTGTAACTCGGCTTTTCTTCATTTCGCCTGTGAACTTTTAGTTCCGCAAAATTCACAGTCAAGTTAAGATTGGATGGAGGGGGGATTTGTGTTGCAAGCACCTCGCCATTCATAAATTACATCTGACAAGAATTTGTTGCACATTCATCTCCGTGATAATATAATTAATAGTCCAGTCAGTGATTTTAACCCATCATGCCGAGACGTAAAACGGATATTGGTCAGTAGTATACATTTTTACCATTTGGATATTGCGTAATCGCGAGGACATGTTGCATCATCATGACGTCATCTGATAGCCATGCGGGTGTGAGCATGTGCAGCGTGCACGTGCACATGTTAGCGTGGGAAGAGGTCGACCTTTAACCGCTTGAAGCAGATAACCTTTGGGTAACCGCTTGAAGCAGATAACCTTTGGCTTATTTATGCGATGGAGATTAAAATTAATGGGTGTTGACGTCATCTGATACCCGTGCAAGTGTGCAGCTGTGCGAGCGATCACGTGATATGTCTGCAGTGTTCGCGTGAGATGTGGTTGACCTTTGACGTCATTGGGTAAGAATGTAATCTTTGACTTCTTTAAGTAATAGTGATAAAAAAAATAATGAGGTGATTGCGTCAGAAGCTTGTTTTGTAGCATTTGGTTTCTTGAGTGTAGGTGGGGGTGAAGGATATATATATGCATGTGTGCGTGGATGAGTTGTACTTCTGCGTTTGCGCGAAGAGAGTGTGTGTGTGAAGGAAATAAAGAAAGTCAACGACGAGGAACAAATTGTGTGTGTGATGGATGTTCTAACGAAGTTCAATAACTTAGCCACTTGCGTTGAGTATTCTAATAAGAAACTATCAGAACTAATAATTGATTTACCGTATGTGGTCCAAATTATTCGGGCTGTGGAGACGAAATTTGGAAGAAAAATAGTGGTGGACATTATCATTGAAGATGAAATAACAAGTGTATTTCTACCAGCAGAATTTGCAAAACTAAGCGCATCAGAGATCGATGAACTAAACTCACTTAGAGGCAAACTGATGTTGGTGTATTTGGGGTTGAAGAACCGCTCACATCAAGTTGTTTTAAAACTGTAAATTTTTGGTGAGTATATATATGCAGGTTATATATTGAGACCGTTAGTCGAGTCAACAACCACGATGACTTTCCTAACATCCCATAAGTCGAATAAAATTACCGTGAGGATCAGGTGAACTTCCTAATAGGCTAAGCGGCACGAGACACTGTAGTCAACGGGGATCGTGGTACATGGTGACGATGGTCATAGACTGCCTAAGGAAAGGTTCACCTTAAAACTAGACTGATAAATTAAACATCCAGACTAAAGTAAAACACCGTGAAAATTTATTAAAATTCACAAGCCCCTAGCCTAGTTCGGAGGGTTATAATCGGCTAGACCGCAAACTAATAAACAAAAGAAAATAAAGAGCAGGTCCCTACCTGAGAAGTTACTTAAAACCCTCGCGAAAGATCTATCTCACAATAATAAAGCAACAACAGCAACACTTGGAAAATGGTACGACGCAAGTCCCTAGTTCAAGTTACAAGATTAAGCTAATATCAGAATTTACATTTAACAGGGTAGCAAAACAAATCTAAGTTAGGATGATACCATTTCCACATTTACATTTAACGGTAATCATCTAGCTAAGTCCTAACAGTTAATAACAAAATTTACGGCGATGACGTCCGTAACAGAAAACAAATACAACAAATCTAAGTGTACAGCCATGAAAAACATTTAATTATTCTTAATAACTATGTGCTATCAGCACACAATAAGGTAACATGTAGGATTTACACACTTGTACAACATAAACAAGTAATGAAATAGACACAAATCTTTATTAAATTCCTGCCTACACCTTGGTTTACTCTTTGTAAGCCATAGTCATCTAATGTGTGTAATTACGGTGACGAATGCGTAGTTGAGACCACGTCTGACATCGCATGGCCTGAGCTCCACAAGCTACAAACTCTAGGTTCGCGCATGCTTCAGGTCGCTACAAAAGTGTCAACTGTCCTAGTCATTTCCACACAAGGAAATTACCTTCAACTGCACGGCTACGTCAACAGTTCCAAAATGCAACAGAACAAAGTTAGATAGAAAGAATTCATTAGTTAGCTTTTGTTTTACCAAAGTTATGCGTTTTATTATTAAGATGTCGGTTTAGGTTTATCGTTGGTTTATGGCGAATAATACTGACAATAGCTCGGGCACGGAGTGTCTACACTGAGATCATTCTCCACCAAAAAGCCTAGACTCAACAGTCGGAATAAGATCAACGAGCAATAACAACTCGGACACACAATAACACGGGTTACCAGCGGAGCAAAGCTCGCATTCAATAACTCTGGGATAGGCCTGTCCACAACAGTTACCTTCCAATAACATCTAGTCAACGGGAACCCTCCCGGACAAGGTAATCACAAGTACTTTCATACAATAAATTCCTGCATTTAACAGGGTCGCCTGCAACTCACTATAGAAAACCTGACCTAATTGTACACGTCAAGACGGTACACGCAAGAAGTGCGCTCAACTAACAAAAAGCAATCTATAAAACATGTGATCTGAGACAGGGTTGAAAACTGGGTTACATAAGCTAAGTTGCAATGAAAGAAGGAGCGAATACAATTGCATTCTGTCTCTTGTCAAAGTAGTCCTGTCTCACAAACAAATGAAGCGTGCTCTCAAGGGCACTGGATTACAAAACCAGTTTATGTCACCAGCAGGCTACCACATTCCTGCGTTCGGTCGACACAAAACACACATTAAACAAGGCCGGCGATTTAATCAAAATAAAACTATACATCTGGCCTGTTCATAAAAAAAATTACCATAGGTTATGAACCTCTAGAGAATCCGTGTATAAAAAACACGCAATAAATCTGAATAGAATAATATAATTCCGTCTTTCTACCAAAGACGTCTAAATGATAGTAATCTTACAATTACTTGAGCTCTTTGGTCTCGAAATACAATTCAGTAGTTGCTAGTACAACATCAAATAAAAACGTGTCTTACATGACACAAGCAAAATTATAATTGTGGCGCAGATTCCATACAAGGATCTGCTTAATAATACGTTGGGAACCGAGTTCGATGCTAGGCAACGAAACATTCCTTCTAGTTGTTAGGTTCAAACTTGACCAAGAATAGCTTCTGAGCTTATTCAAAATGAAAATATAATGCATTTACAAAACTGGCAATTACAGTCGATTGCCTAACTGATACGACTGTTCTAACGAAAGTCAGGGGTGTATCAAAACTGGCTACAAAGAATGCAGTTAAAGAAATAACCATGACATCTGATTGTCATAACTAAAGTCAGCAAAGACTTGAAAAATCACCCCAAACAGGGTTGTACAAAATAGCCTCGAATGACTGCGGTCACATCGAGCAAAAGATAGGCTTTGACGTTCTACGACGTTCATCAAGCTGCACCAGGGTTAACCAAAAGTCAGACCCAAGGGTGCCTCACTCTACTGAAATAAATGACATTAAATTAAACCAGATACAATCCCTACCTAGAAAAATGGCTGACACAGAGTGTGGTTGATTCACAAACTACACCAAATCTAATATACCACCAGAACTAGAACAAGAGAAGGGATGTCCAAAAACTCACGACATGGAGAAGCTATCACTCAGCCCTCTATTCAATAACCAGGGTTGTACAAATTCCTCTCTGGATCTCTGGAACGGTATTATCCTCATCAGGATTCCCATCTGGACTCCTCCAAAGACCAGGGTTCGATTCGTCCCTGTCGACAACTCCGTGGATATGCTGGATATGCCTGGAAATGGCATCTTGGATTCCTTCCTTCTCGTCCTCGGTTCTGCAAGCTTCATCATCATGCTAGTTCTCGTAGAAACATCACCCTCATACCAGGATGGTATTAGCCCATGATGACTGATTCAAGCATGGTGTGGAATAGTCTGGTCACGTTGACGGTGAAATAAATTATGAAATTCATTCTTTCACTTTCCAAAAATATAATGTTTGTCGTAAATGTTGTAGGCTTTGATAGTAATTGAAAACACAGCCTTAATTTCGTGGATATGAATAGATACGTGAGATAGCACTTCCCTATGATTCTGCACGTACTAATGATGCTACTTTTCTATCATGCAGCATCGGTAAAATGTACGTCGTTTTGGAAATAAAAACTTCACTCTGGCAATCCAAATATGTTACACTATCATAATCACACTTATTTGAAGTAGTTGCAACAAATTTACCTGTATATTTTCCACAAGGCATTTGGCCCTCCACAAACACGTGGGTACTAAAATGTGGTGTTCCGGTAAAATTATATAATTCACTAATACTTGCCAATAATTATCTTCAATATGTTTCTGTGGCTCACTGTGCATAAATACCAGTATTTTACAATATGCCAGTGCACGATGGCACCTGATAACCAATTCAACGCTAACAAGCGGATATTCCTCTATGTCTTACAAGACAAAAACAATTACACGCCTCTACTGGGCGAATTCTCCAGACGTAGTGCAAGTAACTCACTATAATTCTTACTTATAACTTGTATCGTTGTTTATTCGTGCTCGATGGCAACTAATTGTAATTTCCTCGCTAAACAGCGGATATTTCCTACGTCGTACAAGACGGATATGATTCCACGCCTACACAGGGCGGATTCTCCAGACGTAGTGCAAGTAACTCACTATAATTCTTACTTATAACTTGTATCGTTGTTTATTCGTGCTCGATGGCAACTAATTGTAATTTCCTCGCTAAACAGCGGATATTTCCTACGTCGTACAAGACGGATATGATTCCACGCCTACACAGGGCGGATTCTCCAGACGTAGTGCAAGGCACTGGGTGTCTCAAGGAAGTAGGTCGTCAAACCGAAGTCGTTGAGCGACTACTTACGTTCCTATTTGCGTATCTGCAAGGGTATTACCTTACCTTAAGCTAAAATAACATTCTCAAAAATGTTTTAATAATGCAGCATGACGAAATGGAATATTCTGAGTCTTGAGAAAGAATAAAATTAATTAATAAGATATCAGATAAATAATTAGCAGTTTTCACCAATGTCAAAAGTGCGATTCAACGCTACTTCAAAGAGTATCGCGTGAGCTCTCAGCTCCACGTGGTTTCCTGGGTGTGTTCAAAGGTACAACATCCCATCATAAATGTTCTGTCTTAAAAAATATCACATGAACCATAGCTCAGCGGGTTCATCTGCCTCTCCGTCGTTTCGAATAAAATTTTGGGACGACATTTTTATTTGACTTGAAATTCATTCAAGAGTGATATTTTTTCATATTGGCTGCATTAAAGGTTCCAATACGCTCTCCTGTCCTGATGTCTTCTATTACATAACTTCCATTGTTCAAAGGCTGTCGGATACGACTAGGGCCATAATATAAGGATAGAAATTTCCCATATATGCGGTCTATAGGACTTGAAATTCCGGGTCTCCTTATGAGGATAAGGTCTCCCTCAACTAGTGGTTCTCTAAATCTCTGGCGTCTAGTTCTTCTCAAGTGCTTGGCAGCTTGTCTGTCCATAGTTTCCCCTGCAGCTAAAAGTCTGCTGACATGTGATGGTTGTAAACAAGGTGGATTTACAATCACACGATCCCATATTCTCAACGGCATCTGGTTCAAATGCAGGACCATAGGTATTTGACCAGTGCTCTCATGGACTGTTGAATTAATACACTTTGCCATAGTGACTAGGACTTCTTGTTCTTCTTGACAATATAATCGACAGAATTTTGCGATAATAGACATCACGCATTCTGCTGGGTTGCTCTCTGGATGACGAATAGATGATAAAACATGACCTATTTCAAGCTCATTCATAGCATTGGCAAATTCTGCTGAGGTGTACTGTGATCCGTGATCAGTCACCAGGAATTGTGGCTTTCCTGCCTCCGGTATCACTTGACGTCTAATCCTCTGAATAATCTGATGTGCAGTGGCTTTTTGAATCGGATGAAGCATCGTATATTTCGTGAACACATCAATAGTTACAACGATGTATCGATTCCCACGACGAGCTTTAGGTATTGGGCCATACAGGTCCTGTGCGTATAACTCTCTAGGTTGAGTTGGGAGTATTGGTCTAGTTTGTTCCTTCAACAAGTGTGACGTGTACTTGTTCCGCTGGCATGCGTCGCAAGCACGTAAACACTGTCTAACAGTGGCTCCTAACCCTTTCCATGTAAAAGATTCCTTGATGGTTGCAATGGTTTTGTCTGTTCCACCATGACCAATGGATAGATGAACCATAAGAATAACAGATTCCTGGTATCTCCTAGGAATAACTGCACGCAGTTGAGTGTGGTCCTCGTCCACAAACTTGTATAATACACGATGATAAGTCAAGTAATTATCTGCAACAGCAGCAATTCTCGCATAATGAGCATCCTGTGGATCCATTCTTCGTTCCAGGAAACGGATAATGTGCCTGAGTTCCTCCTCACGTCGCTGTCCTTCGGGTAGATGACGAAGTAGGCGAAGGTGTTCCTCGCATTCTCCCTCGATGTCTATGGCATTAACAGTAGCTTCAGGGTTCCGGCTGAGGATGTCGGCCAACACATTCTCTCTGCCTGGTTGATAAACTATTTCCTAATCGAACTGTTGGAGAAACAGCGTCCAACGTGTGATCCTGTCGCTTGCCAGTCTTGTTCTTAAGATGAAGGTCAGTGCATGGTGATCGGTCCTCACAATAATCCTCTGGCCTAACAGAAGTTTCTGCCAGTATTCAAGTGCGTAAACTATTGCAAGTGCTTCTATCTCGGTCGTGAAGTAGTGAGATTCATGTGCTCTTAAACGTCGGCTTAAGAAAGCGATGTAATGACGTTTCTTCTCATCATCCTCCTGCAGTAAAATGGCTCCTATACCAATGGCAGATGCATCAGTTTCTAGAATAAAGTTCCGGGAATTATCTGGATATTCTAACTGAATTGAGTCCACTAGCATCTGTTTAGCTCTCCTGAAAGCTATCTCGCATTCATCATTCCAGTTCCACCTGCAGTTCTTTTTCAGTAATCCTTGCAGAGGTGCGACAGTCTCGGAATACTTCTCACAATGAGCAGCAAAGAATTGGAGAATTCCTAAGAATTGTCTCACGTGTTTCACACGGGTTGGCGTTGGAAATGCAGCAACAGTTCTAATCTTTGCCGGATTTGGTCTGTATCCTTCTCCATTGATTATGTGTCCTACTAATTTCACTTCTTTCTGAAAGAATCGACACTTGTCAAATTTGACCTTAAAATTCGCCTGTCGTAGATTCTCAAAAACAAGTCGCAATGTCTTTAAATGCTCTTCTTCTGTTTCTGAAGCTATGACTATATCATCCACATAACATATTACTCTCTGCTTCACTTCAGGAGTCAGCTTGGCATCAAGTGCTCTGATTAATGCGGCTCCAGCATTTTTCAATCCAAATGGTAGTTTTCGAAAGACATAAGTAGTCTGATCAAACAGGAATCCAGTATATTTCTGAGTATGCTCAGATAATCTGATATGGTAATAAGACTGAACCAAGTCCAATGAAGAAATTATCCTTTTTCCTTTGAACTTCCTGAGAATGTCCCTAATCTTGGGCGGTCTGTCGTGCTCAGGAGCTAGGCGTTCATTCAAGGCTCTGGCATCGAGACAAAGTCTCAAGCTTCCATCTACTTTAACCACAGGCGTTATGGGATTCAAGAAAGGAGTCGGTGATTTCTTGATTGTGCCTGCTGCTTCCATCTCATGGATCTTCTTAGCAGCTTCTTCGCGATGTTTCTCAGCATTCGGGTAAATTTTCTTCTGGAATGGGGACTCATCCAGTGGCACAAGGTCGTATTCGTAGTCTAATATCTCACCAGGTGTGGTGTCGAATATGTCCCTGTATTCGTTCAATATTATATCAAGATTCTCTCGTGTGGGTGCTGATAATGATTCTGCCTCTTCGTCGGCATCGAGTGTCTCGTCAATTTCCTTGCCATTCAAGTTTTCGACTACGTCGACTTCGGATTGGAATTCCGGTTCTTCTTCTACTAGGTTCATCTGAATGGGTTCGTTCGGCTTGAACTCTACCGTGTTACGGCCCATGTCAATGATACCATCATATTTTCTAATGAAGTCTGCGCCTTGTATGGCGTCATGATGCAAGCCCTTCATTACAAGAAATTCGTGCAAATACACATAATTTGAAATCTTCAGAGTACAAAGAATCTGGATTTTGCACGTGACAACCCGGTCAGGTATGACACCTCTGACTCTTACAGCTGAAACAGGCAGCTCTGTCACCTCAGAGTTAGCCTTTAATCTGGCATGGCAATCGGCGGAAATAACACTAATCATTGCCCCAGTATCAATGAGAATGACTACGTTGACTTCGTTCAAAGTGGCTACTATCTTGGGCAGACGGGTCAACTCATAATTGTGGTTCGTCGTTCGTCGTTCGTCCAACAAGTCTTCTTGGATTGGCTCCCAGAGTAATATGGTAGCAGTTACTCGGTGCTCAACCTGACAAGAATCTGTTAATTTTTCGGCGTTTTTTTTATTATCCTGGCGAGAAATACTGGGCTGGTTGTGCTCAGTCACGTGCGCCGAATTTCTATTTTCCCTCGAAGTTGGGCTTCGTTCTCCCTCTTCTTGGATTTGCAGCTCTCTAAGTTGTTGGAGGTACTCACGGCTCTCCCGTGCTCTTCCTCTCCAATCTCTGTCTGGCTGGTACCTAGGGTCTCGATCTCGGTTATATCCTCTAGCGTATCGATAGTCCCTTCGGATACTTCCGTGCTGTTGGTTTCTTCCGTTATTCCCGCGGTGGTAATTTTCGTGACGTTGGTTATCATTCGTCCCTCGGTCGAATCTCCGATTCCAATGACTACGACGGTCATCTTGTTGATTTCGAGCATATGGAGCGTTGTTCCATTCCCCCATACGATAGTTGTAGTTATTATCACGATGCCCAGAACTCTCTTGTGTTTGCGTTTGTTGCGGAGTCTGGCTTACTTTATCGACAGTGGTCAAGTTTATGTGTCTTTCCTCGCGCCTGTCAGCCTTCTGCTGACGGTGTGTCGGGAACTGTTCCGTGTTCGCATCCAAGCGTCGCAGAATCTGGTCACATTGTTGAAACGTGGATGCCCCTGCAGCGATCAACACACGTTGTACGTCCGCAGGGTACTGCCAAACAATGGTGTTAACTAAATCTTGTTCAGACAACGGAGGCTGAAGACAACGAAGCTTCGCAAGCTGTATAGCGAAGTAGTTCGCATAGCGAGTAGGCGTATTCGAGCTGTATCTACGAGTATACATTTCAGCTCGGATGCTCTGCTGAATGTCACTCGACCAATACGTCCTTAGTAATGCTTCCTTAAAGTCCTGGTAGCCTGTAAACGAGTATCTAAATGCTCTAAACCAGGTACTGGCTTGCCCCTCAAGCAAACGTTCTATGACTCTGAGTTCCCTCTCTGGAGTTACCATCGTATCTCTCAGAGAGCTTTCGACATTGGCTAGAAATTCCACTGGAGTAACACCACTTCCAGTTCCGGAGAAGCGAGCTGGTTGCTCCTCTCTCGAACGTATTATCGTCACATTTCCCTGCGTATGCGTGGGTCTAAATGTGTTCTGCGTGTAGCCATGCGTAGGTGTATTTATCTCATTATTAGGTTGACTTGGTGCTGGTCGAAAAGGATGGGCGTTAAAGCTCAAAACCTGGCTCGGCGCTGAACCAGTGAATTGTGATGGTTGTGGTTCTGTAGGTGCGCTGGGCTGAAAATGAGTTGGCAT
This sequence comes from Meconema thalassinum, assembly GCA_946902985.2. Lineage (NCBI taxonomy): Eukaryota > Metazoa > Arthropoda > Insecta > Orthoptera > Tettigoniidae > Meconema > Meconema thalassinum. The sequence goes on from OX336389.2 coordinate 186,953,843, forward strand.
CATTCCTTCAGATTGAGAAACGGGTGTTTCCTGAGATTCTCCCATTTGTGAGTGTAAGTGTCTCTCCCTAGGTGTCGTTTCGAGTCTGTCAAGACGTCTTTCTATGCCTTCAAGTCCTTGAATAGTTCTGGCCGCGACTTTGTTGCCTAAGTCATTCAATTGTAATTAGATTCTATCGACCTTTCCCTCGAGGTTCGCGTCTACCTCGCGTATGGCCGTTCTGAGGTTATAGCTAAGGTCTAACCTTTCGTTTACTGTGACCTCCTCAAATCGCTTTTGTAAAGAATCGATCTCTCCCTCGACTCTTGACATGTTGTCTTTGAACTCGGCTACCTTGGTCTCTACTATGGTCTTATGTTCGTTGAGGTCCCCTCTTAATAACATGATGAACATTCACTGTTTCGCGTAGGCTTGCTACGGTTTCCGTTAGTTCAGAAATGTTTCTCCTGTTAACGTTCAGTTCGTCTCTGATCTCTAACATGCCGTCTACGATCGTCCTAACATTGTTGTTCACAGCATTTGCAGCTCCTCTCATGAGAACTAATCCGATATTCATGGTTGTCATGTCCTTTTTACAGTGTCCATGAATCCCTCGACGTGCGTCAATCGAGTCCCGAATTCTTCCCGAGTGTGTTCCAGGTCAGCTTTCATGTCTATCTGGACTCTATTTATGGTGGTTTGAATTTGAGCCGTGTGCTCCTCCAGTCGGTTATGCACATCCTCCCTAGCTCTATTCATTTGGTCTGTTAGGCAATCTACACGCTGGTTAGCCTCTTGATGGTGTCGTATGACATCAACCCTAACTTCCGCTAAACCTGCCGCGAGATCATTTCTGGCTTCGACCCTAAATGCGTCCATATCAGCCCTAACTTGGGTTAAATCAGTCCTGACATTATTAACAGATTGAGTATTTATCTCTAAATCTAGTCGAACATTGTGAACGTCCTGTCTTACTTGGTCTACATGACCACTAACATTGTGAACTTCCTGTCTTACTTGGTCTACATGACCACTAACATTGTGAACTTCCTGTATTACTTGGTCTACATGACCACTAACAGTGTTTATAGATTGAGTATTTTGACACAAGTCACCCCGGACTTCACCTAGGTCAGCAGTAATTTGTTGGAGATTAGCATTCACACCTGCCATCATCTCTCCAAACACGCGACGAATCGTTTCCTCATCCATTTGACAAGAAATATATATGAGAAAGTGAGGGATCAATCTCTACTAGAACTTACAGCTATGATTAGTTACTTGGTGGTATAAAGCTTGTTTTATTTATATAAATATCACGAGTACAGCTGGAGTATACAAACTAAGTGCTTCTACATTTACAAAGACAACGGCGAGCAAAGCAAAGTATTACATTTACTCAGGATGAGGCATCATCAAAGAAAACCCTATCCATCATTTATCCAACACTAAAGCCTCACCCCATGGACATCTATCAAACATGAATGCCATGCGGTCAATTGATCTGCAGTACGACTTTCTAAGGTCGTCCCAGTCCTGTCAATTTACCATTAATCAACATTAAGATCCTCCAAAGTAACATGGTACTGACGGTCACCACGTTAACGTCGGCACATGAGTTGGGCGCCATTTTATGCGACCAAGTCCGCCCACAACGTTGTGCGCCATTTTCTTTATGAGACCGTTAGTCGAGTCAACAACCACGATGACTTTCCTAACATCCCATAAGTCGAATAAAATTACCGTGAGGATCAGGTGAACTTCCTAATAGGCTAAGCGGCACGAGACACTGTAGTCCACGGGGATCGTGGTACATGGTGACGATGGTCATAGACTGCCTAAGGAAAGGTTCACCTTAAAACTAGACTGATAAATTAAACATCCAGACTTAAGTAAAACACCGAGAAAATTTATTAAAATTCACAAGCACCTAGCCTAGTACGGAGGGTTATAATCGGCTAGTCCGCAAACTAATAAACAAAAGAAAATAAAGAGCAGGTCCCTACCTGAGAAGTTACTTAAAACCCTCGCGAAAGATCTATCTCACAATAATAAAGCAACAACAGCAACACTAGGAAAATGGTACGACGCAAGTCCCTAGTTCAAGTTACAAGATTAAGCTAATATCAGAATTTACATTTAACACAAATCTTTATTAAATTCCTGCCTACACCTTGGTTTACTCTTTGTAAGCCATAGTCATCTAATGTGTGTAATTACGGTGACGAATGCGTAGTTGAGACCACGTCTGACATCGCATGGCCTGAGCTCCACAAGCTACGAACTCTAGGTTCGCGCATGCTTCAGGTCGCTACAAAAGTGTCAACTGTCCTAGTCATTTCCACACAAGGAAATTACCTTCAACTGCACGGCTATGTCAACAGTTCCAAAATGCAACAGATCAAAGTTGGATAGAAAGAATTCATTAGTTAGCTTTTGTTTTACCAAAGTTATGCGTTTTATTATTAAGATGTCGGTTTAGGTTTATCGTTGGTTTATGGCGAATAATACTGACAATAGCTCGGGCACGGAGTGTCTACACTGAGATCATTCTCTACCAAAAAGCCTCGACTCGACAGCCGGAATAAGATCAACGAGCAATAGCAACTCGGACACACAATAACACGGGTTACCAGCGGCGCAAAGCTCGCATGCAATAACTCTGGGATAGGCCTGTCCACAACAGTTACCTTCCAATAACATCTAGTCAACGGGAACCCTCCCGGACAAGGTAATCACAAGTACCTTCATACAATAAATTCCTGCATTTAACTGGGTAGCCTGCAACTCACTATAGAAAACCTGACCTAATTGTACACGTCAAGACGGTACACGCAAGAAGTGCGCTCAACTAACAAAAAGCAATCTATAAATCATGTGATCTGAGACAGGGTTGAAAACTGTGTTACATAAGCTAAGTTGCAATGAAAGAAGGAGCGAATACAATTGCATTCTGTCTCTTGTCAAAGTAGTCCTGTCTCACAAACAAATGAAGCGTGCTCTCAAGGGCACTGGATTACAAAACCAGTTTATGTCACCAGCAGGCTACCACATTCCTGCGTTCGGTCGACACAAAACACACATTATTCAAGGCCGGCGATTTAATCAAAATAAAACTATACATCTGGCCTGTTCATAAAAAAAATTACCACAGGTTATGAACCTCTAAAGAATCCGTGTATAAAAAACGCAATAAATCTGAATAGAATAATATAATTCCGTCTTTCTACCAAAGACGTCTAAATGATAGTAATCTTACATTTACTGGAGCTCTCTGGTCTCGAAATACAATTCAGTAGTTGCTAGTACAACATCAAATAAAAACGTGTCTTACATGACACAAGCAAAATTATAATTGTGGCGCAGATTCCATACAAGGATCTGCTTAATAATACGTTGGGAACCGAGTTCGATGCTAGGCAACGAAACATTCCTTCTAGTTGTTAGGTTCAAACTTGACCAAGAATAGCTTCTGAGCTTATTCAAAATGAAAATATAATGCATTTACAAAACTGGCAATTACAGTCGATTGCCTAACTGATACGACTGTTCTAACGAAAGTCAGGGGTGTATCAAAACTGGCTGCAAAGAATGCAGTTAAAGAAATAACCATGACATCTGATTGTCATAACTAAAGTCAGCAAAGACTTGAAAAATCACCCCAAACAGGGTTGCGCAAAATAGCCTCGAATGACTGCGGTCACATCTAGCAAAAGATAGGCTTTGACGTTCTACGACGTTCATCAAGCTGCACCAGGGTTAACCAAAATGTCAGACCCAAGGGTGCCTCACTCTACTGAAATAAATGACATTAAATTAAACCAGATACAATCCCTACCTAGAAAAATGGCTGACACAGAGTGTGGTTGATTCACAAACTACACCAAATCTAATATACCACCAGAACTAGAACAAGAGAAGGGATGTCCAAAAACTCACGACATGGAGAAGCTATCACTCAGCTCTCTATTCAATAACCAGGGTTGTACAAATTCCTCTCTGGATCTCTGGAACGGTATAATCCTCATCAGGATTCCCATCTGGACTCCTCCAAAGACCAGGGTTCGATTCGTCCCTGTCGACAACTCCGTGGATATGCTGGATATGCCTGGAAATGGCATCTTGAATTCCTTCCTTCTCGTCCTCGGTTCTGCAAGCATCATCATCATGCTAGTTCTCGTAGAAACATCACCCTCATACCAGGATGGTATTAGCCCATGATGACTGATTCAAGCATGGTGTGGAATAGTCTGGTCACGTTGACGGTGAAATAAATTATGAAATTCATTCATTAACTTTCCAAAAATATAATGTTTGCCGTAAATGTTGTAGGCTTTGATAGTAATTGACAACACAGCCTTAATTTCGCGGATGTGAATAGATACGCGAGATAGCACTGCCCTATGATTCTGCACGTGCTAATGACGCTACTTTTCTATCATGTAGCATCGGTAAAATGTACGTCGTTTTGGAAATAAAAACTTCACTCTGGCAATCCATATATGTTACACTATCATAATCACACTTATTTGAAGTAGTTGCAACACATTTACCTGTATGTTTTCCACAAGGCATTTGGCCCTCCACAAACACGTGGGTACTAAAATGTGGTGTTCCGGTAAAATTATATAATTCACTAATACTTGCCAATAATTATCTTCAATATGTTTCTGTGGCTCACTGTGCATAAATACCAGTATTTTACAATATGCCAGTGCACGATGGCACATGATAACCAATTCAACGCTAACAAGCGGATATTCTTCTATGTCTTTCAGGACAAAAACAATTACACGCCTCTACTGGGCGAATTCTCCAGACGTAGTGCAAGTAACTCATTATAATTCTTACTTATAACTTGTATCGTTGTTTATTCGTGCTCGATGGCAACTAATTGTAATTTCCTCGCATAACAGCGGATATTTCTTACGTCGTACAAGACGGATATGATTGCACGCCTACACAGGGCGGATTCTCCAGACGTAGTGCAAGTAACTCACTATAATTTTTACTTATAACTTGTATCGTTGTTTATTCGTGCTCGATGGCAACTAATTGTAATTTCCTCGCTAAACAGCGGATATTTCCTACGTCGTACAAGACGGATATGATTCCACGCCTACACAGGGCGGATTCTCCAGACGTAGTGCAAGTAACTCACTATAATTCTTACTTATAACTTGTATCGTTGTTTATTCGTGCTCGATGGCAACTAATTGTAATTTCCTCGCTAAACAGCGGATATTTCCTACGTCGTACAAGACGGATATGATTCCACGCCTACACAGGGCGGATTCTCCAGACGTAGTGCAAGGCACTGGGTGTCTCAAGGAAGTAGGTCGTCAAACCGAAGTCGTTGAGCGACTACTTACGTTCCTATTTGCGTATCTGCAAGGGTATTACCTTACCTTAAGCTAAAATAACATTCTCAAAAATGTTTTCATAATGCAGCATGACGAAATGGAATATTCTGAGTCTTGAGAAAGAATAAAATTAATTAATAAGATCTCAGATAAATAATTAGCAGTTTTCACCAATGTCAAAAGTGCGATTCAACGCTACTTTAAAGAGTATCGCGTGAGCTCTCAGCTCCACGTGGCTTCCTGGGTGTGTTCAAAGGTACAACATCCCATCATAAATGTTCTGTCATAAAAAATATCACATGAACCATAGCTCAGCTGGTTCAATATGTATTGATTGATATAACGAATGATATATATTTAGTTGCTTATTATTTCTTAATTTGTTTATTTTTTTTCAGATTATCTAAAAACTAATAAAAGGAACAGCAAAATGAAGTTGAACTGAACATCGATCGCACCCGGTAATAGAGTATCATCGAGTATGCTTTCATCAGTCTGAAGAAGAAGAAGGAGAAGAAGATCATAATGAGGTGAGTCATAATGAGAAAGAAGCTTGTTTTAACAAATGGACATCTTCGAGTGGAATTTCAACATTTTCAGTCTAAGTTACTAATATAAGCAAATCAGATGATAGTCAGCGAGAGGTGACAGAAACAGTTCTAAGATATTTGTTACAAGAATTATGAGAAGATGAACATTTTATTTGTTTCTTCGGATACAATACATTTGATGAGGTTTACAAAATTGAATTTTCCATGACTTGTTTTGAAGTAACAAAATTGAATGTGTATAGAAACAAATTTCTTGGTAAACTTCAGGACGAATTTCCCTTTGAAGCCATTCATTGTTCACTGGAGATTACAGACAGTAATTTATCTCAATGGCTTGGATACACTTTAAAAGATTATAGGTTTATGGTGAGCCGATGTTACAGCAACTGCTGGTGGTGTATTAACAACAGTGAAAATTGGACAATTGCTTAGACAACAATGGCAACACCTCCTAGCAAACGTAGAAAGGTTGATATTGTAATACATAATAATAACAGTGAAAATATAAGAAACCAATTGGACAATGCATTTGAAAGTGTTTCTAATTTTAGAAGTGAACTAAACGGTGCTATTTCAATATCATACCAAATCGGGGAATACACTCCAACAGACTTGATTGAGAACAGTGATGAGTTGATTGAATGTTGGAGTGTTATTAGCGACCACATATTGCAACAAGTTGTGAATTGTGAAGAAATTACACTTCAAATAAAGGATGAATCTTTCTTAAGCTGTGAGTTAATTGAAACGGCATTCAATTCTAGAGTGTACACACTTGCAGTTTCAAATGTTAAGAATGAGTTTTTGGATTCTCGCGAATTTTTAGGAAATGCTAATATTTGGTTTACAAAGTATGTTAAGAAAGCGTTAACTGTGCAAGCTTTAAAGGTGAATTCAGTTTTGTGTGCACAGTATGTGCTTCGCGACATATCAGAAACAAAATATTTTGCTGCCATTTCGAATATACGGATGTAAATGAATTTTATAATAATCATATCATTGAAGGTACATTGACAAAAATTAGCGAATTTGAAGCAAATGGCTCTGGGTGGGCTTTAGAAAAAATTCATAGTGTGAGAATTAATATAAATAAATAAGTTGGATTTCAAGTAGGAATGTCAAATACTAGTAGATTGCCTGATGTAATAGCCAATAAACATGCAGTGCTAAATTTGTATGATACAAAGGAAGCTTGTTTTGCGTGGAGTGTGGTTGCTGGTTTGTTTCCAAAAACGCGAAACGTGAATCATCTTCTTCCTATCCTAATTACAGAGATGTTTTAAATTTAGATGATATTCCAATTCCAATGCAAATTAAATATTTAAACAAGTTTGAAAATCAAAACAATATTTCTGTAAATGTGTATGGAGCACAATATGATGAAAACAATTAGGTGTGTATGGGAACAAACGAAGTAAAATGAAAAAAAACATTTACTATTGTACCTTTGTATATATCAGATAAAGTATATGAAAGGAGTGTGGACTTATTGATGTTGCAGATTGGAAACAGTGAAAGTTATTACTTTTGTTTAATTAGAAATCTCGCTCGCCTTGTGCGTTCAAGCGTCACTAGCATTCGTAGACGGATTTATATATGTAGACGTTGTTTGTCATATTATTTTCTTGAGGATGAGTTAAATGTTCACTTTGCAGACTGTAAACAGTTTCCTGTTGCAAAAAGCATATTGCCAACTGACGAACAAAGATTTGTTAATTTTACAGAATTTAAATTTAAAGATACAGTTCCATTTATAATTTATGCAGACACTGAATGCGTTTTGTCTCCTATTTCCTCTTGTTTTCCAAATAGTAACATTCCTAACTCTACATTAACCCATAAACATATTCCTTACAGCATTTCTTTATACCTTCATTGTAATTTTGATAGTAATTTGTGCAGTTTTAAACTCTTTAAGGGAAATAATTGCATAGAATTGTTTGTAAAGGAACTTTATAGTATTGTAGATAAACTTCAAACATATTATTTATCAGCTAAACCGATATTAAAGATGACAGAAAATGAAGAAAGATTATTTTTGTTAAGTAAAATTTGTCATATTTGCGTGAAACCGATTGCAGATAATGAACTCAAAGTACGCGATCATTGTCACATTACTGGAAAATATCGAGGAAGCGCACACAATAGTTGTAATTTAAATTACAAAGTAACAAAGATTCTGCCTATAGCATTTCATAATCTAACGGCCTATGATGGACATTTTATAATAAAAGAAATTTGGGAAAACAAGATGGTGAGGTGTTACATAATCCTGATCATATAAGTTTGTTAGCAATGAATATGGAACGTTATAAAGGGTTTACAAAATATGTACGGGTTAAGAATGGATTCATTCAGTTAAGATTTATCGATACATATAATTTCTTGTCCTGTTCACTAGATCAGAGTTCATCTTCGTTAAGTGAAGATTCAAAGCAAATAACTAGACGTTATTTTAATGATGATGCACAGTTTCGACTTACTGCGAGAAAAGGCGTGTTTCCATATGAATACGTCACAAGTATGGATGTACTTAACGAAACTAAATTACCTGAAATATCCAAGTTTTATAGCAGTCTTTATAATCAAACAATATCGAACGAGGAGTATGAGTTTGCTCAATCGGTGTGGGAAACGTTTCCTGTCAAACATTAGGAGAATACGCCGATTTGTATTTAAAAGTAGACACACTTCTATTGGCGGATGTCTTTGAAAATTTTAGATCGAATGGCATGGAGACGTATGGCATTGATGCAGCTCATTTTTACACTGCTCCATCTATGTCTTGGTGTGCAATGAAAAAGATAACCAATGTTCAACTTGAATTGCTTCAAGATATTGATATGTTACACTTTTTTGAACGATCTATTCGAGGAGGCAATGTTCAGTGTATAACACGACATGCGATTACTAATAATAAGTATATGAAAACTTATGATGAGAAAAAACAAGAGTCCTACATAATGTACTTTGAAGTTAATAATTTATATGGATATGCTATGATGGAATATCTTCCAACAGATGGCTTTAAATGGGTTGCAAATGTTGAAGGGTTTAACGTTTTAAATATTGATGATACTTCAGAAATCGGATATATCTTGGAAGTAGATTTGAGTTATCCTCAAGAGTTACATGACAAACATTCAGATTACCCTCTATGTCCAGAAAAGTTGACGAAGCTAATGGCTACCCTAGATAATAAAGAACGTTATGTTTTGCATTATAGAATGTTAAAGCAATGTATTCAACTAGGAATGAAATTAGAACGCATTCACAGAATAATCGAATTCAATCAGAGTCAATGGCTAAAACCATATATTGATGTGAACACAGAGAAACGAAAACAGGCAAAAAATGATTTTGTTTTTTTATAAATTGATGAATAATGCAATTTTTGGTCGTTCACTGATGAATGTGAGGAAGTTAAGGGACATCAAATGGGTTACCAAATGGCATGGAGCCTATGGTGCTAAGTCTTTAATAGCTAAGGCTAATTTTAAACATAAAATTATATTCGATGAACAATGTATGGTCATTGAGATGAGCAGACTAAAGATTTTTCACAATCAACCAGTATATGTTGGTGCATCTATATTAGATTTGTCTAAATGTAAAATGAATGACTTTCATTACAATGTTATTTTAGCAAATCCTGAGTCAAATGTGAGGTTGTTATACACAGACACCGATAGTTTTATGTATATATTCTATTATGATATTTATGAGTTCATAAAACAGCATTCAAATTTGTTTGATACTGGCATTGTCAGACAAAATAAAGGTGAAATTGGTTTAATGAAAGATGAACATCCTGGAAGGATTGTTGAAGAATTTGTGGGGTTAAGACCCAAAATGTATGCAATAAAATTGTGTGATGAAATGAATAGCTTGTGTAAGGCTAAAGGCATTAAGAAGAGCGTGAGTAAAACTATGAATATTGATGAGTATCGAAAGTGTCTTTATAACAGAGAACAAGCCAACAAAGTTCAAGTTTGTATAATTTCAAAATCTCATTCTATATTTACTGTTCGGCAAAATACGTTGGCAATTTCATCAAACGATGATAAAAGACACATAACTGAAAACGGAATTGTTACTTTACCGTTTGGTCATTTTTCTCTGAAAAATGATTAGAAAAAATTTGAGATTAAAGCACTTCATCACTCTTACTTACTTTATTTATTTCACACACGCACTTTTATTCTGTTCTTCTTCTTCTTCTTCGGCTTTTTCCCAATTAATTGGGGTCGCCGGAGCCAACCAGGCTCATTTTGGTTTTGGCCGGGGATTTAAGGCCGGATGCCCTTCCTGACGCCATGTGATTTTTCAGGTGAAAATTCCACCCCGCTGTCACCGGGATTCGAACCCCGGCCGTCCGGGTGAAAGACGAGCAGCTAAGCCACTGCGCCATCACGCTCCCCACTTTTATTCTGTTAATAATACTAATTTTTGTGTGTTCCTTTGCTTATGAAAAAGTGAATAAATAATAACCCAAATTTTGTGAGTATTATTTACAACTCCTCCCCCCAACATTCCCATTTTCTTGAAATAAATATATATATATAATTACATCATATTACTTATCATTTAGTAATGGTGCGTTGTAAGAGGAGCAAATCTGCCACTCAATACAAACGATCAGGAAGTGGATCATTAATTATTCGTGTACTTAATAAAACTTTTGATAATTTACCTGTGGAATTACACATCCCGGGATATGAATATTGTGGACTAGGTACTGTGCCCTTTTAGCAAGAAATATGCCATTCACAGTATACCAGCGTAGCTCAATTCGGGATTTTCGGGGCAGCGGTAAGTTCACCCACTCTGTGACTCACATATTTTGGATTAATTAGAGGATACACTTGCAAAATAACAACAAAATCAACTCCTATTTTAACACATTTAATTTATCAAAATTATGGCGCTACAAACAATTAAACAATTAAATTACTGACCCATTATCATCTACTTGTTCCAAATGAACAAGGAATAACATAAGAATAAAACAATATTTGTATTAAAACATATGGTTTCCATATAAACCAACAATTCCTAATTATTTTTACTTCCATAAAGCATCAACTGTAAGTTTCATATAACTCCGAGCTCTTTTGGCTCAATGCTTTCTATAATCATGGTGTCATTCTTTGTACACCTCCAATACTACTTTTTATATTTTCTTAATCATCAAACAAATGTATAATTACATTTAAAATTACATGTTAATTATCTAACTCAATATTTGGGCATTTCACCGGTTTTCAGCTTTTATCATCTCTCTCTAGTTTTACAAATACATCAAGGTAATCAGGAAATTACTTGTGTACTCCAGAGTATGAAGATACTTGACACAGTCAAAAACTATGGTCACTCCCGAAACCTAGTTGCCTTCAATTAACTCATGGAATCCTACTTCCATACAACTTTACAATAGGGATTGTTATTTATTTCATTTGTCTTATAAGACCATTATCACATAAGAAACTACGATCTGAACAGGCAAGCGGAAATATCAATCTACAAGGACCTCGGTTCAACGCCCGGGTCGTTAACAACTTTAAACACTCACGGTGTATTCATTACTCCTTACAAGACGGCCTCCAGACACCCCTCCTATTCCAAGGGTCTGACCGTGAAACTTGAGAGTTATTTATGACTATGCGGGAACCCTCCCGTCTAGTCTGTAGCTAGAGCTCTCTTTAATGCTTTTACAAACAGCTTTTCGTTCATTCTCAATTCTTTGGGGAGACCTGGCATTCTACTCCTCGTGTACATTCAACAATATTATTGGGCTCATAAACCACATTCGTAATCTTGGCATTTATTAATTATGAAAGGTCCTCATTGATTGGGGAAGAGTAATACACATTCTACGACGAATAATAAAGGGGCTTTCACAATAAGCAGATTCTGAGTTCGAATCTCTTCACATGCCTCGGGAACCATTCCCATATAGAGGACTATACAAAATGCGATTTAGGGTCAGCCTATAGCTTATAAGACCTACGCTCAATACCATACATTTGCTCCCTTTCAATACAACATGCACAATGGCCTCGTGATACTACGTCACAAATAGAGGACTTACACCAATTCTCAATTCATTACAATCAACTACCTCTCATAAGTAATTTACCAAGTACATTAACTTTTACGCGTTCCTAGCGTGACATTTTATTTTAATTGCGCTCCTTTTGCGCTATACTTTATTTTTAAGCCTAGCGTCATCCAAAGAACTGATAATATCATATTAACAATTGATACACATCTCAATTTTTATATTATTCTTTTCCTTTGACAATAACTTTCTCTCTTTTTAAGAACATGCATTTGAACATCATGTCTATACTTTTTATTAAGGCTCTAACGCTCTTATGTTCACATCAATTAATTTGATCTTTATTTAATATTTCCTTACTTGGTTATTATAATTATTCATTTCATATCTTCATTCATTACAAAAAGCTCAAAAGCTATTTCTTTTATATAACTCAAATTTACTTTTATTTAAATATCTTTCATGATAATTATTAATATTTCGCTTGCTCTTATGACATTCGTCAAATACACTGACATTTTATTCATATATTTCATCTACTGGATTTATTCTTTTACATAATTATTTATAGTTTCTCAAATTTCTATTATTGTTCAGACCGCGTTTTTGTTATTCAGTATTTATTTATTTAAACACATCCCTTTTACTCAAAAACTCCGGTGGATTTGTACACAACCATTTCCCGACACCAAAATATAATGAAATTCATTACTCACATGTTTTTAAGGTCGTCTCATGACCTTTATCCTTGTGCGGTGTTTCATTTTGGCCCACTTGTTAACTTACTCCATATTGTAGAAATTCATCTCATGTACAAACACTTCTTGACACATATTCAATACACTTAACATTGACAACATTTTTAATACACTGGTGTATCCATTTAGAACACACAATAAACACTAAAAGATATTAATTTAACACACGATCTTGATAGATTTACACTTCACAACTCTTGATCACTAGGCCGTATTTTCCTAGCCTATCACACGTGACCTCTTAATCTCCCGTTTCCAAGGATAAAATTTATTCAATGTCGGCTTCCTATCCTGCAGAATACGAAAGTCTCGAATCATCTACTTTTCCCTGGAATCCTAATTCTTCGAATCCTATTCTGGATGACCGGCTATTTCTCTAGCTTGAACGGCTTCTTTTTTAGATCTAGTTTATCGATCCTAGTGAAAGTCTGTTCGGATCGAGGTCCCCTCGATAACCTATCGATGATCGAAGGATTAATTTATAGCAGCTAGTATTTCTCGAGTCTAGTGCTTTAGAATAGTTCGTCTGCTTTCTGGAGATAATGTCTATAGTCTCCGTTCTTCTTTATTTATTCGGTTCTCGCACTCCTACTTTTCTGAAATACGTTGCGAACCTTACTCTGTTTTTCCCTATTTGGGTTCTTTAATTTAGATAACTGTTTATCTTCCTGTTACGGTACTTCCGTACGTTATGATATTTTCGGTCGTTTATTTAAAGACCTCTCGCCTTAAGTCCAACGTTCGCAGCCTGCTCTGACTATATTTTACGAACTTTTCACTGTAAACTTGTGTACTGTCGGACCTAAATCCTGTAACTAGGATTTTCCTAAATTTTCAACACGGCGATACTTTAATATTTCTTCTTTACAACTCCTTATGGAGGCACGCAAGTTATTAATACTGCGACGCCTGTGGCTATCAGATATTAATTCTGCGGTGTAATACAGCGTTTCTCCCCTCAAGGAGTACTGGTAAACTGTCTTCGGTGTGAAGCAGAGTAACGCCCCACACGGCTGTCTGAATACTGATGCGTAGCAACGCCCCCCTCGGGCTGTTTGGAACTGCTTGTACTGATGCTCCAGCGTCACGTCCCCTGGACTGTTTGAAACTGCATGTTTGGCTTGGTGATGCCAGGAGCTTTATACTCTTTCGCTACAAAAAGATAAGACTCTAGCCCTTTCCGTGCCCAACTTTTAAAATAATGGTTGCACCATTATAAAAATTATACCTTCAAAAAGCTCGTCTTCTCAATGTTAAATAATCTCCTTGCGCATAAGAATCGATCGTGCAATTCGGAGATATTAATTAATTTCTCGTCCTCAACTGTGTGGGTGTTGCTGTTCATTTGCATTCTCCCCTCTCCACAGGCCTTGGTAAATCCCCTATGACGTCTACTTGCGTTTGCAGTTTTCTCCTGTACAATTATTAAAGGGTTTTTCTTTACACAAAAATCTATAATTCGAAATGATTCACCGTACTGTAATTGTTTACTTATTTTTATACTCGTAAACGGGTTAAATTTAATTATTCCTCTTCTGGTGCATAAGCGGTGTTGTCGTTTTCAAGCAAGCTCAGCTCGATTTCCGAGTCAGGCTTCCTTGTCTAACAGCCGAAATTTTCCACTCGGTTATAAATACTCATGACCAGCTCCTTCTGAATGTCAAGAGGGGTGATCTCATCTCTCGAACACCTGGCTCGCGCTGCTTGCACAATGTTAGGCTAGAATCCTGGCTTGATCTTTCTCTATGTTACATTAGAAACTGTACGTTTCTTTCATTTCTTCCCCAAATACATGGATTCGACCTCCTTGGACCCTATGGCACATGGGTTCATCTCTCCCCTCCTTAGGTAAATAAATTTTCGAAAAATTTTGAGGAAATTTATTTCAATTAATGTTATCTTTCTTTATTCGTCGAAGCCATCATAACGTTGTCCGTACCTTCCGTCTCTTTTTATTTCTTTAAAGTCGTATCCGGTAATTGTGTAGGTCGGGTATGCTCTGTCCCTACCCTTTCTTTTTCCTTTATTCGTCTGGGCTATAAATCTCCAGAACCTCATTCTTCCTTACGGGTTTGGTCTATCCCTACCCGTTTCCTTATTTCATCATTCTCCTTTCTTAAATTGAAATTTTCTTCTTCAATAAACTCAATTATTTCTTTGATTTCCCAATACAATTTCTCCAATTCGCATTCGCACTCGAATGCTTGAGCTCTATTTTCTATTTCTTCCTTATTCTTGTTTATGTCAACAGCGGATTCATCTCTCAATGTTTCCATAACCAGGGCTTGTTCATTTGCTTCATCGAAATCTTCGGGAGGGTAATATAATTTCAAATTTGCTGAATTCATGGTCACTTCGTGATCCGTTTCACAGTGCCGAATTCTATATGCGTTATTCCTCGAATCTCTGATTATTTGATACGGTCCGTGGTACATTTTCTGGAACTTCTTGTACACACGGTTCCCTGGATCCGAAATGGCTGGTCTTTTTCCTAACACCATTTCTCCTGCTAATAATGGTCGATGATATCTCTTATGCCTATTTCTTCTTTGCCTCCTGTCTGCTTGAGCTTTTAGATGCTCAAAGGCTCTTCTAATACGTACATCTCTTCCAGGCTGAGCGTCTGCTGGCCTAGGAATTACCAGACTCCAAGGTCTCTCTGGTTGCTCATTCCGATGTAACGTTATGGGTATCTCTCCCGTAGATTCATGGATTGTATTGTTTATACAAAATTCGATAATATCCAAGATATCTATCCACTTCCAATTTTCTTCGGCACAGTATATTTTACAGTACTTGGCCGTCTCCCTCATCACTCTTTCTACAGGATTTGCCTCAGGATGGCGAATACTTGACAAAATCTGACGTATTCCAAGTCTTTCTAATTCTCGTCTGAACTCTTCACTGGTGAAACAACTGCCGTGATCCGACAACAAATTCTCAGGTTTTCCCAGAATCGGCATCACTTTTTCTTTTAGTCGTTTTAACACCTGTTTGGTACTAGTCTTCTGTACGGGAGCAAGGACAACCATTTTAGTGAAGACATTCATAGCCACCATTATGTGACGATTTCCTCTTCTTGCCTTGGGCAAAGGTCCAAAATTATCAATAGATATGATTTGACCTGGCCTTTCGGGCAACAATGGTATAGGCTTTTGCCTCATCAGAAATGCATTTGAATTGATCCTTTGACATAAATCACATGTCTTTAGCGTGTCCCTTACAGTTTCTCTCATTCTCGGCCATACAAATGCTTCTTTCAGCATCGAGACTGTTTTGTCGACTCCCATATGTCCGAATGATCTATGGGCTAACCATACTATTTTCCTCTGCAAAATTGCAGGTACAACAATCCTTAATTTGGTATGGTCAGAGTCCACAAACTTATATAATAATCCATTATAAAACGTGTAGTCTTGAGCTATCTTATTAGCTTCCGTGTACGCTGGTGTTCCCCTTATCAAGCTTCCCTCAAGGAAAGATATGAGCATGTTCATCCATGGATCCTCCCGTTGTCTTTGACTAATGCTTCTTAACTCATTTAGAGTACGCTGATCCCTGTCTTCCAAATCTATAGCCATTACTTCCTCTTCTATGGACTCTGGCTGTCTACTTAAATAGTCTGGAACTATATTTTCTTTTCCTGGACAGTATTCTATCTTAACATCAAATTGTTGAATGTATAAAGCCCAACGCATCAACCTTTGACTGGATAAGTCAGTCTTCATCAAAAAGGTTAAGGCTTTATGATCCGTCCTTAAGATGACCTGAAACCCATATACGATCCTTCGCCAATATTGCAGCGCGTGCAGTATCGCTAACAGCTCGATTTCGCTGATCGTATAATTTTTCTCGTGTGGTTTCAGTCTCCGACTTGTGAAAGCTAGATAATTTTTCTTATCAGGGTTTTCCGGGTTTTCCTGATATAGCATTGCCCCTATTCCAATCTGGGATGCATCTGTTTGAATTATAAATCTCTGATTAAAATCAGGATATCCTAGCTTCACGTAATTTAAGAGCATTTCCTTGGCCTCCACGAATGCTTTTTCTGTTTCCTCCGTCCATTTCCACTTGCCCCCCCTTCTTCAGAAGGTCCTGTATTGGTGCAACAGTTTTTGTGTATGATGGACAATGTCCTGAGAAGAAACCAATCAATCCCAAAAACTGGCGAACGTTCTTTACTTTCAAACGCCTTGGAAAATCCCTTATCGATTCCAATTTGCACGGATTTGGTTTAACACCATCCTTGTCAATCACATGCCCTAAAAATGTTACTTGCCTTTGACAAAAATTTGATTTCTTTAAATTTATTTTAAAATTAGCCTTCCTTAAATCTTCCAAGAGTTTCTTCAGCTTTTCTAAATGTTCCTCAATATTCTCCGAGGTAAGCAAAATATCATCCACATAACGGATAGTGCACTCTTTCACTTCCTCTGACAGGTTTCGATCAAGCGCTCTTATTAATGCAGATCCTGCGGTCTTCAATCCAAACGGACATCTTCTAAAACAATATGTTTGTTGGTCGAACTGAAACCCAGTCAACAAGCTGGTTTTCTCTTCCAGTTCGAGATGATGATACGAAGAAGTCATGTCAATATTTGTGAAAATCTTCTTGCTTTTGAACTTCCTCAGTATTTCTTTTATGGGTGGTGCCGAATCATTTTCAGGTATGATTTTTGCATTTAGATTTCTGGCATCTAGACACACCCTTACTGAGCCATCCGGTTTACTCACAATCACTAATGGACTAACATATGGTGTCGCCATCTTTTCTATAACACCTGCATTCATCATCTCCTGCAGTGTTTTCTTAGTTTGTGGGTAATGTTTTTCCGCAACCGGGTATGGTTTTTGTCTGAACGGTGCCAAATCATTGACTTGGAACGCGTATTTAAAATTTTCAATCTTCCCTGGCTTGGAATCAAATACTGTACGTCCCTATAATTCAATAATAATTTCTTTAACTGTTCCTTATTTTCGAGGTTAACTTTAGCTTCCTCTACTTTTCCTGACAGGTTGGTCTCGAACTCAGTTTCCAAATTATCTTCGAGTTCTATGTTGAGGATTTCAAATATCTTTTCTAGGTCCTTATAACCTTCCTCAATCACTTCTTCCATATGCCATACCTGTTCTCCTATTTTCACATCCTGTTCCTGTAGGTTAATATTTTGTTCATCCACATCCTCTCTTTGAATTCTAATGCAGTTTTGCGCTAGGTATATAATGACCTTGTTCTCACGGATAAAATCAATACCTAATATGACATTATACGGTAATTGATTTACCAGCAAAAAGCACTGCGAAATTTCAGCGTTACCCATGATCAAATCGATATATACCTGAAATTTACATGTTAAAGATTTTTCAGGGATAATCCCCTTAATCTTTACACTTGATGTGGGAATCTTTAATACTCGGCCCCTTATTTCCAGTTCATTTAAAAGGGTTTGTGTAATTAGACTTATTGTGGATCCGGTATCAATTAATGCTCTGATCAGTAATCCTTCTATCCTTAGCATAAATATAGGTAGTTCTCTTTTAACAGGTGGGATTCCTTCCACATCCTCGTTAATTAGCTCATCTGGTCTTGTTATCCAATTCACAATTTCTACCTCCTCCCAGCTCCTGGTATGTTTCCACTTTTGACAATTTAAATTTGGAGTTTTTTTTATCCTGAGGGCTTCCTTTCACCTCATTCTTTAATTGAGCTTGTAGTTCCAAGCTTTGAGCTCCGTCTAGTCGGTCGGGTGATTTCCGGTTCTTGATTGCCTCACTCCAACGGACTTTTTGCCTATCAGGTTCATCTGGTCGTTCGTTCATATAACGAAGACTTTCCTGATATCTTTCTTCTATTTCGGCCCGATATTCATCATCCCTGTCCTCTGGCCTTACATTCCTTCTGGGATAATTCTCCCATTTCTTTCTGTTTTCTTGCCTTTGATGGTTATTGTTATAGGGTCGGCTCTCTTGTTGCCTATAACCCGTATTCCTAGGATTTCTTCCTCGATATCCTCCTCTGTAATATGGCTGTATTCCTCTAGGCTCCTGGTGCCCATACTCTCGACCCAGTCCTTGAGTATCCGTGCTGGTGGACTGATTCCTGGTCGCTGGTTTTTCTCTGGTTTCCTGACTGCTGGCCATATGTACTTGCTCAGTCTGTCTTTGATGCCGAGGAGTTACGTGCGAAGTCGTCATATCTCATTGACGTAATACACTCTCCACTTCCACAGCACTTCGTGCTTTGGATGAGATTAACAGCCTCTGAATCTCATACGGAAGTTGTCTTGCAATGGCGGCACACAGGTCGTTCTCTGCCGGAGCAATGTCGAGTTCGCGGAATTTACACAACTGAGCGGTGAAAAATTCCGAGTATTTAGTAGGTGCAATCGTACTGTACTTCCTAGAGTACAGATCTAGCCTTAAATTCTCTTGGACGTCTGCTGCCCAATATCGTTTTAAAAATGCTTCCCTAAAGCCTTCCACCGTATCAAAGGTGTACCTGAAACTTCTGAACCAAGTGAGACAATCACCTGCCAACAGCTTTTCAATAGCTCTCAGTCTCCGATCCTGAGGAACTTTCATTTCGTTTAAATACTCTGCCACTTCCTTTAGCCAGTATTTTGGAGTAATAGACATGTTATTACCCGTAAACTTTACTGGTCTGTCCTCATTCGATTTAATAATGTTTATTATCTGGCCATTTGTCTGATTCATGTACGGGGTTGACATCGCCATCGGATATCCTGGGTTCTTATAAGGGCTCTCCCCTCCTAAGTCCCTCTCCGTATCTGTGCCTTGTTCACGGGAATCTACCCATCCTGTCTTTGGAAACTCCTCCTGATTCTCAAATTCTAACTTCCTTTCCCTTCGGGCACTTTCTTCATTAGCCATGAGTTGGATTTCCATTTGACTATTCTTATGTTCAGTCCTCTCCAATCGGGATCTTAATTCATTCTGAATTCTTTCTTGATTCCTTTTACTATCTTCCTCTGCCTTTTTGAGCTGGAATTTCTCCTCCCTGTAACTATCCCTGAACTCATTTAGTTGGTCTTCTACCTCTTTCTTAATGACCATGGCCTGTTGATTGATAATTTCTGGCTTTACATCACCGATGGTATCCAGGCCCTCTCGTATCTCCTTTATTTGCTTCTCCACTTCTTTTCGTCCTTTGACCATATCTAATTCAATTCCTTTCAACTTTCCCTCAGCTTTCTCTTGGCTCTTAGACACTCCCGTCACTTTATCTTTGATCAATTTTACTTCATTATTTGTTTTTCCTACTCGCTCTTCTAATTTTTCGATAGTTTCCTGGACCTCATTAATACCCTTGCTTATTTCCTCTATCTTCAGGGTCTTCTCTTGATTTTCTTCATTCCGTTGCTTTCTTTCTTCCTGGATATGCTCCTCGTATTTACCGAATCTTTTATCTATTCCTTCCTCATGCTTCTTTAAGGTCTCATCTACCTGCCTAGTAAAATGATCAATCTGCCCTTTCATACCCTGTACATCCTTTTGATTTTGATTTTTCATCTCAGTTACTTCATTCTGAACTCCATCGACCTTTCCCTCGAGTTCTCCTACTTTGTCCTTTACCCCTTTAAATTCTTCTCCTAATTTCTTAAAACTTTCTTTTATCTCATCCCGGGAACGTTCACAATTATTCTTGTTAGATTCTATCTGAGCTTTCAATTCTGTCTGCACACCTTGGATCTGGGTTACAAGTTCCTTTTCACATGCTTTTACATTCTCTTTACAAGACTTTTCCATCTTATTTAACTTAGTTTTTATAGCCCCAAAATTACCTTCTAAATTATCAAAATGTTCTTGACATTTAGCTTGGGATTTGTTTGTACTTTCCTTCAAGACATTTATTTGGTCTTGCAATTCTGACTTAAGTACATTATTTTCCTGTATAATTTCACTTGTGATTTCCCCTTTTAATTCAGTTAACTTGTCCCCAAACTTAGTGTCAAAACCTTGGAACTTGTCATTTATTTTATCTATCTCAGCCTTCACTTCATTGTTCATTTCTACACAGTTAGCTTCGATAGTTTCTAATTTAGTTCCCATGCTATCACTTTTAACTTCGATAGCTTCTAATTTAGTTCCCATGTTAGCACTATCAATTTTTATTGATTCTAAACTTTCATTTATGGATTCGAACACTTTGTTGTTTTCATCCTTTTGGAGGCCCAATGTATTGTCTATTGTTCCCAATTTATTGTTTATGGCCTCCAACTTCTCATTGCTATCGGCTTTTATAGCCTCCAAAAGACGTTGCATCTCTTCACTCAATGCCATCTTATTAGAATATAGTGGGCTACTCATGCCACCACACTAGTACATGCTTGAGAGATGATACTCTGAATCATTGTGTCCCAATTTCTTTAAAAATTTACTTTGGTACGGGTATTTACTACAACGTACCCTTTTGATACTTTTATTCAATTTCATAAACCTTTATGGAAGTATTTAAAATTCAAAATTTCGAAAAACCATTTTTTTCAAAAAAAATGAAAATTTGGATTTTTCGAGAAAACTCGGGTTTTCCCTGGGAAAACTCATCCCTGCGTACTGGGCGCCAAAATCTACGATTTGCTAGGGGGGTTAATGATATAATTCAGGGCTGCTCGGTATGAGTTTCCAGGGACCCATGCGGTCAGTTAATATTTTACGTTGTAGCTATTCCTATCATTACTTTAATTTACATGATATGACCGACTTAAATGTTCCTCTAGTTATTAATCCAGCACATTACTTCTATGCCCCCCATGCGCCCTTTTAGCAAGAAATATGCCAATCACAATATACCAGCGTAGCTCAATTCGGGATTTTCGGGGCAGCGGTAAGTTCACCCACTCTGTGACTCACATATTTTGGATTAATTAGAGGATACACTTGCAAAATAACAACAAAATCAACTCGTATTTTAACACATTTAATTTATCAAAATTATGGCGCTACAAACAATTAAACAATTAAATTACTGACCCATAATCAACTACTTGTTCCAAATGAACAAGGAATAACATAGGAATAAAACAATATTTGTATTAAAACATATGGTTTCCATATAAACCAACAATTCCTAATTATTTTACTTCCATAAAGCATCAACTGTAAGTTTCATATAACTCCGAGCTCTTTTGGCTCAATGCTTTCTATAATCATGGTGTCATTCTTTGTACACCTCCAATACTACTTTTTTATATTTTCTTAATCATCAAACAAATGTATAATTACATTTAAAATTACATGTTAATTATCTAACTCAATATTTGGGCATTTCACCGGTTTTCAGCTTTTATCATCTCTCTCTAGTTTTACAAATACATCAAGGTAATCAGAAAATTACTTGTGTACTCCAGAGTATGAAGATACTTGACACAGTCAAAAACTATGGTCACTCCCGAAACCTAGTTGCCTTCAATTAACTCATGGAATCCTACTTCCATACAACATTACAATAGGGATTGTTATTTATTTCATTTGTCTCATAAGACCATTATCACATAAGAAACTACGATCTGAACAGGCAAGCGGAAATATCAATCTACAAGGACCTCGGTTCAACGCCCGGGTCGTTAACAACTTTAAACACTCACGGTGTATTCATTACTCCTTACAAGACGGCCTCCAGACACCCCTCCTATTCCAAGGGTCTGACCGTGAAACTTGAGAGTTATTTATGACTATGCGGGAACCCTCCCGTCTAGTCTGTAGCTAGAGCTCTCTTTAATGCTTTTACAAACAGCTTTTCGTTCATTCTCAATTCTTTGGGGAGACCTGGCATTCTACTCCTCGTGTACATTCAATTATATTATTGGGCTCATAAACCACATTCGTAATCTTGGCATTTATTAATTATGAAAGGTCCTCATTGATTGGGGAAGAGTAATACACATTCTACGACGAATAATAAAGGGGCTTTCACAATAAGCAGATTCTGAGTTCGAATCTCTTCACATGCCTCGGGAACCATTCCCATATAGAGGACTATACAAAATGCGATTTAGGGTCAGCCTATAGCTTATAAGACCTACGCTCAATACCATACATTTGCTCCCTTTCAATACAACATACACAATGGCCTCGTGATACTACGTCACAAATAGAGGACTTACACCAATTCTCAATTCATTACAATCAACTACCTCTCATAAGTAATTTACCAAGTACATTAACTTTTACGCGTTCCTAGCGTGACATTTTATTTTAATTGCGCTCCTTTTGCGCTATACTTTATTTTTAAGCCTAGCGTCATCCAAAGAACTGATAATATCATATTAACAATTGATACACATCTCAATTTTTATATTATTCTTTTCCTTTGACAATAATTTTCTCTCTTTTTAAGAACATGCATTTGAACATCATGTCTATACTTTTTATTAAGGCTCTAACGCTCTTATGTTCACATCAATTAATTTGATCTTTATTTAATATTTACTTACTTGGTTATTATTATTATTCATTTCATATCTTCATTCTTTACAAAAAGCTCAAAAGCTATTTCTTTCATATAACTCAAATTTACTTTTATTTAAATATCTTTCATGATAATTATTAATATTTCGCTTGCTCTTATGACATTCGTCAAATACACTGACATTTTATTCATATATTTCATCTACTGGATTTATTCTTTTACATAATTATTTATAGTTTCTCAAATTTCTATTATTGTTCAGACCGCGTTTTTGTTATTCAGTATTTATTTATTTAAACACATCCCTTTTACTCAAAAACTCCGGTGGATTTGTACACAACCATTTCCCGACACCAAAATATAATGAAATTCATTACTCACATGTTTTTAAGGTCGTCTCATGACCTTTATCCTTGTGCGGTGTTTCATTTTGGCCCACTTGTTAACTTACTCCATATTGTAGAAATTCATCTCATGTACAAACACTTCTTGACACATATTCAATACACTTAACATTGACAACATTTTTAATACACTGGTGTATCCATTTAGAACACACAATAAACACTAAAAAATATAAATTTAACACACAATCTTGATAGATTTACACTTCACAACTCTTGATCACTAGGCCGTATTTTCCTAGCCTATCACACGTGACCTCTTAATCTCCCGTTTCCAAGGGTGAAATTTGTTCAATGTCGGCTTCCTATCCTGCAGAATACGAAAGTCTCGAATCATCTACTTTTCCCTGGAATCCTAATTCTTCGAATCCTATTCTGGATGACCGGCTATTTCTCTAGCTTGAACGGCTTCTTTTTTAGATCTAGTTTATCGATCCTAGTGAAAGTCTGTTCGGATCGAGGTCCCCTCGATAACCTATCGATGATCGATGGATTTATTTTATAGCAGCTAGTATTTCTCGAGTCTAGTGCTTTAGAATAGTTCGTCTGCTTTCTGGAGATAATGTCTATAGTCTCCGTTCTTCTTTATATATTCGGTTCTCGCACTCCTACTTTTCTGAAATACGTTGCGAACCTTACTCTGTTTTTCCCTATTTGGGTTCTTTAATTTAGATAACTGTTTATCTTCCTGTTACGGTACTTCCGTACGTTATGATATTTTCGGTCGTTTATTTAAAGACCTCTCGCCTTAAGTCCAACGTTCGCAGCCTGCTCTGACTATATTTTACGAACTTTTCACTGTAAACTTGTGTACTGTCGGACCTAAATCCTGTAACTAGGATTTTCCTAAATTTTCAACACGGCGATACTTTAATATTTCTTCTTTACAACTCCTTATGGAGGCACGCAAGTTATTAATACTGCGACGCCTGTGGCTATCAGATATTAATTCTGCGGTGTAATACAGCGTTTCTCCCCTCAAGGAGTACTGGTAAACTGTCTTCGGTGTGAAGCAGAGTAACGCCCCACACGGCTGTCTGAATACTGATGCGTAGCAACGCCCCCCTCGGGCTGTTTGGAACTGCTTGTACTGATGCTCCAGCGTCACGTCCCCTGGACTGTTTGAAACTGCATGTTTGGCTTGGTGATGCCAGGAGCTTTATACTCTTTCGCTACAAAAAGATAAGACTCTAGCCCTTTCCGTGCCCAACTTTTAAAATAATGGTTGCACCATTATAAAAATTATACCTTCAAAAAGCTCGTCTTCTCAATGTTAAATAATCTCCTTGCGCATAAGAATCGATCGTGCAATTCGGAGATATTAATTAATTTCTCGTCCTCAACTGTGTGGGTGTTGCTGTTCATTGGCATTCTCCCCTCTCCACAGGCCTTGGTAAATCCCCTATGACGTCTACTTGCGTTTGCAGTTTTCTCCTGTTCAATTATTAAAGGGTTTTTCTTTACACAAAAATCTCTAATTCGAAATGATTCACCGTACTGTAATTGTTTACTTATTTTTATACTCGTAAACGGGTTAAATTTAATTATTCCTCTTCTGGCGCATAAGCGGTGTTGTCGTTTTCAAGCAAGCTCAGCTCGATTTCCGAGTCAGGCTTCCTTGTCTAACAGCCGAAATTTTCCACTCGGTTATTAATACTCATGACCAGCTCCTTCTGAATGTCAAGAGGGGTGATCTCATCTCTCGAACACCTGGCTCGCGCTGCTTGCACAATGTTAGGCTAGAATCCTGGCTTGATCTTTCTCTATGTTACATTAGAAACTGTACGTTTCTTTCATTTCTTCCCCAAATACATGGATTCGACCTCCTTGGACCCTATGGCACATGGGTTCAGTACAAAATTAGAAATGCGATTGAGCCGTGGTGATCCAGGAATAAATATATTAGATAAAGCGTGCAAAGAGCACGACATTGCTTACGCAGATCATAAAGATTCAAACAAAAGAAGAGAGGCTGATGAAATTTTAGCTTCAAAAGCTTGGTCTCGTGTAAAATCTCGTGACGCATCATTAGGAGAGAGAGCGGCTGCACTAACAGTCAGTGGCATAATGAAAGCTAAGTCTAAGCTTGGTGGAGGTAAACGATAATTAAATATAAAAAACAAGAAAAGATTAAAAAAAGAGCATCGAAAAAGCAAGGTGGTATTTTACCCCTACTTCCGATATTTGCAGCCTTTTCGGGCTTGGGGGGTCTAGCAGGCGGAGCAGCCGGGGTAGTGTCTGCTATAAACAAAGCGAAAGCTGCACAAGGAGAATTAAAAGAAATGAAAAGACACAATCGAATGATAGAAGCGATGCGAGGAAAAGCAGGTCAAGGTATTTATTTAAATCCTCCTGCATACAAAAGATAATTAACCAAATCCCAAATAAAGCATTAAGTAATTTCGATTTAGCTAAATACGCACATCAATTAAAGATTCCACATTTTAGAAGAGTCTTTATGCGAGATACGTTACCAAGACATCCTCGAAAAAATGAAAACTGTATTGTATACCTTGAACCAATGGTTAAATCTGGTTCACATTGGGTGGCTTTCAGTAAATGAGGTAAATACGTGCATTATTTTCATAGTATCGGTAATTTAAGACCGCCATTAGAAATTTTAACATATCTTAAAAATTGTTATCTACAATATAATTTTCATTCATATCAATCAATTACTTCTTCGATTTGTGGACATTTATGTTTAGTCTTCTTGTATTGTATAAATAAGGGAAACACAGACTGTCTTTAAACATTTCAAAGATGGCTTTCGAAAGACAGATAACTCTTGAAGGTAAAGGCTCAAAGATTGATGTTACATTGGAGAACCCGGTTCATCTTGTAGGAGCAGAGTTTTTTGAAATAGGACTTGCAGGATTGTATACGTCTAATTCTATTCGAAATGTTACCAACCGAAATAATAAATTTCTCATACATTTTACTAAATTTTTGTTATCAATTGATTTAGTGGTACCACCAGGTATTTATGAATTTGAAGACCTAGCCTCAATATTTGATGATGTACTTAGTTATCACTCATTGTCGAAACTTATAACAAATCATATACAAAAAAAAATCTTTATTTGGAAGAGGATATAAATGGAAAAGGATGCAACCGTCTTGTTTTGTCTTCTCCGTTTAATATTGATTTCAGTGTACCCAACAGTGTAGCAGAGGCTTTAGGTATTGAAAAGAAAGTTTACCCTAAAGAGAATATAAAAGAAATTGAGATCGATCGAAATAGAATCGAAAGTGAAGTAAAAATTAACGAAAATAATAACGTTTTAGCCATAAAGATGAACGATGTGGATACAATAATTTTAATAATACCTGATGCTAGCTATACGTTTCAACAATTAAGTGCAAAGATTAATGAATTATTACTAGCACATTTATTATCAGTTTTATTAGGTGAAAAAGACAAATTTCCTTCATATATTTATATTAATTATGATAAAGTGTTCTCTAATTGTAAACTATATTCGAAAAACTTTGCTATAGATTTTGGTGTTGCAGATTCTATTGCAGATTTGTAAGGATTTTCTCATAAAAAGTTCGAGGCAAACACAACTCAACATTCTGAATATATGATTCAAATTAACACTGTTAATAGTATTCAAGTATGTTGCAACCTTGTGCTTGGTACGAGTTCTTATTTGAACCATAAACCAACACACTCTTTATATAATTTTAAAGTACATGTTCCTGCTGGTTATCCGTTTGTTGTACAACCAACATCAATTAATTTTTTGCCTATGAACAGCAAGGTTATTCAACATGTATCTGTGCAACTTGAAGATCATCTTCAACAGCTCATTGATTTGCAAGATGAAGATTTAACTGTAGAATTAATTATTCGTCCAGCACGTTATCTTGCTATATAAAGTAATGAAATACTGTTATATTTTCATTCTAGTTGAGTAAGCTTACTAGAAAACATTCACAAATATGGTTATACTATATAATACTCAAAGTTTGAAAAAAAGAAGTCGACACTGATTCGAAAAAGAAATATAAATCAATCAGCTAAAATTTCTAAAAAAAACAAACAAACAACGCCATCACACCATAAAATCTAAGAAACAGTTATCGAGTAACAACAAACATTTCTTACAGTCTTTAGGCTATCGCGTACTTTAATTTCAATATAAATATATATGCAATTGTTAATCTTATTTAGTTTCTATCTATATTTGAAGCTGTTAACATGTTTAACATGTTTAACATCACGGATAAAAGAGAGGTTGACAAGAGAGTTGTGCGACGAGAAGACAGTTTACCAACCTTATTCAGCTAATAAATTCGAAAATAATGATGAAATTCGAATACCAATTCAAAATGAAGGAAACATAGTTTTATTATCAGAAGGTGTTCTTCACTTAGAAGGACAAATTATTACTTCTAACGTAAATCCGGCTGCTTCTACTACAGCACATCCTGACCAAAATTTTGGGGCTAATCTTTTTAGCGAAATTCGCGTTACGTAAAATGGTAAAGAAATTGATCGTACACGCCATCTAGGTATAACAAGTTCTATAAAAACCTTTGCATCATATCCAAAAAACGAATATACAGCTTTACAAAATGCTGGTTATTTTCCATCTTTAACAACACCAGCAAGTGAAGCAAATATTGATAATAGTATCACAAAACGTTTCCATGTAATACTTCCTTTAAGCAACCTGTTAGGTTTAGCAGAGGATTATAGAAAGCCGATTTTAAACTGAAAGCATGAGCTAATACTTCTCCGATCGTCGAGTGACGCACGTGCGTTGCAATCTGCAACCGAAAATGATCTTTCTAAGGTCAAGTTATTTAAAGTTTATCTGAAA
Organism: Meconema thalassinum; assembly: GCA_946902985.2. NCBI lineage: Eukaryota > Metazoa > Arthropoda > Insecta > Orthoptera > Tettigoniidae > Meconema > Meconema thalassinum. The sequence continues at coordinate 186,982,220 of OX336389.2, forward strand.
ATTCCCGTTTTATTATCATCGGACGAAGAACAAATTAAAAGATTAAAACTAATGCAGAAAAATATTCCCATTCAGGTTGGTTTTCGATCATGGGATGTTCATGTCTTGCCATCTCTTCCTAGAACAACTAAATATAGTTGGACTGTAATGACAACTTCTGAAACTCAAAAACCACGTCAATTTTTATTAGGTTTTCAATCTAAAAGAAATGTACTAAATACGTGCTCTTCCTCTTTTGACCATTGTAACATTAAATCTATAAGAGTTTTTTTTATTCAATTTTTTATCCCTATGAAATGCCAACTTCTGAAATTGCTATAAATGACTACAGCGAATTGTATGACATGTTTGTTAAATTTCGTAATGTATATTATCAGATCGATGATTTTCGTTCAGAGACTCTAGTTTGACGAGATGAATTTAAGTCTCATTGTCCGATTATTGTAATTAATTGCCTTGAGCATGTGGAGGCAGTGAAGGCATCTTCAGTTGATGTGCGAATTGAAATCGAGACAAGTGAGAATATACCTGAATATACAACTCTTTATTGTGTTCTTATTCATGATCGTCAGATATCTTACAGACCATTAACTAATGGAGTAATTATCTAAACCAATATTTTCTAAGTTATAAGCAAGCAAGTAAACAAGTATTCTCACTTTAGTTGCAATCATGGAATTGATAACAAAAAACTCTCCTTCTACTGATGCTGGCATGTGGAATAAGAAGCAGCCAAGAGTTGCAGACATTCGCAAGCTACCAAACGGCAGTTTGGAACTTGCTTACTGTATGTTAAATAACAGCAATATACCTTCATTCAGTCCTGTGTTCACATAGGTCGCAGCGTATTGTGAAAAAACTCTTTCTTCTTTTTTTGACTCTATTAAAAATAAATATGAATATTTAGTTGTATATAATTTGCCACAAGAATTTTCTTTGTTTGCACTAAAAACACTTTCCCCTAGGTCATTAATCGATCTTAATACGATTGATGGAATGTCAGATCTAATGTTGAAGCATAGCCAACGTTTACCTACAGATTGTCCAAAACATTTACCATCTCTTGCAATGGGAAGCAATAGTTGTGCTAAATTTAATGTCAATGCTGTTCAACATTGGTTAAATTCTTCTGATGGCATCATGAAAATCGTGTGTTCGATAATAAACAAGTTTCGAAACAATGGACTTCAAGGTTTTAATAAGTTTGATTGGAACTACTTTCCTATAAACATACTGACTATATATGAGCCACAACGAATTCGTCTGGAGTGGGAACATCTACCAGATCATCTAAAAAGAAAATTTCAACTGTTTCATCTTCGCTGCAAATGTGAGAACTGTAATCGCTATCTATAAAAGGTAATTCATTAAATCTACTAGTGTTGTTGACACCTATACATATTTGGTTTTTGTTTGCATTTTTAACACAGTGTATATTTTTTGTCTACAGAAAATAAGCATCTGGACAGCTAAAAGAACAAGATCATCTCAACACACACTCATCAGGACAACTAAAAGAATGAGATTACTTCAACACTCATACAAGAGAAATAAAAGTGTATTAATTGTAATTCTAAATGAATAAAGAAGAAAAGGTCTTTGTACCACTTCATATTAAAGTTTTTTTAATGACCAAACATCTCCTCACTCCACATGTATGTAAAATAATATTGTCAGGTGAGGGATTCGAACCCTCGCTTTCAATTTCTGAAAATTAGATCTTAAGTCTAACGCCTTAGACCGCTCGGCCAACACAACACACGCAAATCATGCATATTAGCCAGCGTGTTTTGTTGATTCATATCAGTTCACATTTAGCTTCGTGTGGTGAACATCTTTTTTTTTTGTGAAGTAAAGTATCATCATGAAGTATTTTAATTGTGTAAAGTATTCCAAGAAACAGTTAATGCAAATGATATTGAGTCAAAAAGGAATGAATTTAAAATCTGAAAGAGATCGGCTAAAAACATTTAAGAACTGGTCTTCAGACAGTTTTACGAACACTGCATGGTTAGCAGCTGCAGGATTTTACTATTATGGATATAAGGATATGGTCAGGTGTGCTTTCTGTAATCTGCAACTTAGTTATTGGGAAGAAGATGATGATCCGTTTGAAGACCATAAGAAATGGGCTTTTTCTTGCCCTTACATAAACAATATTTCTCCTGGCATAGAATTAAAATCTGAATATGAAAGACTTAAAACTTTTCAAAATTGGCCTCTTCCCTGTCCAAACAAATTTGGTTTAGCATCAGCAGGATTTTATTATACCGGTCATGGTGATAAGGTGAAATGTATATTCTGTAAGATTGAAATTGAAAATTGGAGAGAAAACGATATTCCTTTAAATGATCATAAAAATGGGCACCATATTGTCCATATTTAAGAGGGCTTTACGTCGGCAACGTTGATTTAAAACCAGAAAAACCTACTATTATTCCATATAATACAAGTTATGATACTTGTGGAAACAATATATGTTGATGTGATGTGATTTCTTGTGCAGAGTGCATTCTCAGACGTAAACGTTGACATGCTGAAGTTTGCTAAGCAGTCAATCACTCTACCAGTAATTTCATTTACTAATGGTGAAAACCAGAGTAAAAGTGAAAAAAGAAAGCATAGTGTTTTACTACCGAACAGTATTCGATGTACCATTTGCGGTCCATCGAACTGTGGCAAAACAAACGTAATGATAAATTTATTATGTCACAAAAATGAAGTTCGTTTTGAAAACGTTTATATTTATTCTAATTCACTTGCTCAAAGTAAGTGTGTTAAAAAAGTTTTGGGACTCTATAAAAGAAATAAAAAGCGATTTTTTTCTGATAATGATGAAGTTATTCCTCCAGAAATGGCTAGAAAAAACTCTATATTTGTTTTTGATGATGTAGCCAGCAATAAACAACAACTCATGAAAGATTATTTCAGTAGAGGTCGTCATCACGATGTTGACGTATTTTATCTTTGTCAAACATATTCTTGTATACCTAAACATCTAATTAGAGATAACGCTAATTAGCCTACTTTCGATTTTTGCAAAAAATGAAAGTAGACTTATGAGATCAACACAGGGCGAAAACAGTGTGTCTGTCTGTGTGTGTGTATGTGTGTGTGTGTGAGTCTGTGTGTGTGTATGTGTGTGTGTGAGTCTGTGTGTGTGTCTGTGTGTGTGTCTGTCTGTGTGTGTGTGTCTGTGTGTGTGTGAGTGTGTGTACTCTGAATGTCTGTCCCCCCCCCCCTATCAATTCGAACACGGTGAATGCGAATTGAACGAAATTTGGTACAAAGGTAGCACTAGCAAAGAACACCTCAGTGTCATGTTTTATATCGCCGCCATCTTGACGGAAACGTAATGGCGGCCACACAAATGTTCAAAGCTTAAATCAAATTACGATTAACCTAATCATCCGATCTCCACCAAATTTTGCAACAACATACCTTTGTGAGGGGAGCATCCTTTGACCAAACCAATAGGTCATCAGCGTAATAGTTTGTGGATGGCGGTCATCTTTGTGTTAAAATTGATTCCCCCTATTAATTCGAACAAGGTGCAACCGAATGGAACGAAATTTGGTACAGAGGTAGTACTAACAAAAGGCACCTCAGTGTGATGTTTTATATCGCCGTCATCTTGACGGAAACGTAATGGCGGCCACACAAATGTTCAAAGCTTAAGCGATAAGATACGGAACACATTCAGCCGTGTGCGAACATATGTGTGACGCAGGGCATAGCTTTACCAACATAGAGTCGGACCTTAAAATAATCCATCACGAATCGAAAGGCAGAGCTCTTGACATAAAGGAAGCAATCGAGATACACCTAGCCAAACGAAACAATCCCAACAATCTAAATGAACACACGTTCATGGAGAGCTCACCCCTCTTCACGCTACTAAAAAACACACCCTGTCGGAAACAAAACACAATTTAGCGACACAGCCAAGCTAGATAAAAAAAAGGGGGGAAATTAGGGGGTTTTTAATAGGTAAATGTTATCTGGATCAGGTGTACGATGTACCTTTCTTCTGCAATAAACCAAGGCCCATATTAGAGGCAGTATTAAAGGTGCCGGGACGTCCTCATAAGACCGTCAACGCTTAGTTCGAATGGGTTATGCTCCACGCGTGGCGAGGACTAATCCACGGTCTTTAATAGTTGTAGATCCACCTCATTCAATAACATACATCTTATCTAGGTTGGCAACACCTCACATAAACACATCGCGATCACTCCCCACAGCACGTAGGGACAGGGGGGGAAGGCAGGGAAAAACCAGTCGTTAAGATAACCACCGCAGTCGTCCGCACAGCGAGTTCAAGTGAGCACGGAAACTGCGAATAGCTGTAGTACGGAAGACAATCAGATAAGTAGTTAGCCTAAAATTTTTATAGTTTAACCATAGTTTACAACCATATAATCTCTCTAAAGTACAATCTCCGGATAGCCATCACCATTTAGCATTTCACCTAACATATATACTGCATTTAGCATACACTGACAGTTGCAGTACCAATACTGCAACTAAATAATTGTACATATTGTAAATATTTTCACCTGTATTTCAAACATAGATTTTATAGCCTAAGTGTATTGGATCTGATGATGATCGCTTGACGATCGAAACTGGTCATCCTAGTGTTTTATTAATCTCATGTAATTTATTTCAGGATTAGGGCATAACCCATCTCTTTTGGGTACATTCGTGTTGACCGACTGAAAAGCACTAAACTCTTGTTTACTAAGGCAACACTGAAAATATGGCTTCAAACACCACAATCCCCCTATTAATTCGAACACGGTGGAACCGAATGGAACGAAATTTGGTACAGAGGTAGCACTAGCAAAGGGCACCTCAGTGTCATGTTTTATATCACCGCCATCTTGACTGAAACGTAATGGCGGCCACACGAATGTTCAAAGCTTAAATCAAATTACGATTAACCTACTCATCCCATCTCTACCAAATTTTGCAACTACATACCTTTATGGAGGGAGCATCCTTTGACCAATCTAGTAGGTCATTCGCCTAATAGTTTGCGGATGGCGGCCATCTTTATGTCAAAATTGATTCCCCCTATTAATTCGAACACGGTGTAACCGAATGGAACGAAATTTGGTACAGAGGTAGCACTAGCAAAGGGCACCTCAGTGTCATGTTTTATATCGCCGCCATCTTGACTGAAACGTAATGGCGGCCACACGAATGTTCAAAGCTTAAATCAAATTACGATTAACCTAATCATCCGATCTCCACCAAATTTTGCAACTACATACCTTTATGGAGGGAGCATCCTTTGACCAATCTAATAGGTCATTCGCCTAATAGTTTGCGGATGGCGGCCATCTTTGTGTCAGAATCGATTCCCCCTATTAATTCAAACACGGTGAAACCGAATGGAACGAAATTTGGTACAGAGATAGCACTAGCAAAGGGCATCTCAGTGTCATGATTAATATCGCCGCCATATTGACAGAAACGTAATTGCGGCCACACAAATGTTTAAAGCTTAAATCAAATTACGACTAACATAACAATCCGATCTCTACCAAACTTTGCAACAACATACCTTTATGGAGGGAGCATCCTTTGACCAATCTAATAGGTCATTAGCCTAATAGTTTGCGGATGGCGGCCATCTTTATGTGAAAATTGATTCCCCCTATTAATTCGAACACGGAGGAACCGAATGAACGAAATTTGGTACAGAGGTAGCACTAGCAAAGGGCACCTCAGTGTCATGTTCTATATCACCGCTATCTTGACGGAAACGTAATCGCGGCCACCCAAATGTTAAAAGCTAAAATGTAATTACGACCAACCTAATAATCTAGTCTCTACCAAATTTTGCAACACTATATCTTTATGTGGGAAACATATTCTGACCAAACTGCAAGAACATCAGCCCAATAGTTTGCAGATGGTGGCCAAGTATGTGTGCAAATCGATTCCCCCTATCAATTCAAACACGGTGAAACCGATTTGAACGAATTTTTTTTACAGAGGTAGCACTAGCAGAGGGCACCTCATATTCATATTCAATATCCCTATAGCACGTTGTATTTCAACAAGCTACTACAACCAACATTCAATCATACTCCTTGAAAAGGACAAAGAGTTTTAACAATACCCATGCATTTAGGAGAAAGTAGGCTATATGTTCTGTACTGAACATCTTGTTTTTTAATTCTTTTTAAACAAGATGGAACAAACTTGCGTCATGTACATAACGATCATGTAAATACAGATATGAGCTATGATCAGTTCTTCGATATTTGTTCTTATTGTTGGCAAAACTCCAAGTTTGGCTTTTCGGTTATCGATAAAGATAGCGATTTACAAAATGGTCGATATCGCAATGGATTTGATGTCTATTTTCAGTTATAAATAATAGTTCAAAAGAGCTAAATGCTCATTCGCGTTATACACTTTGTGTGGTTAACAACCTAACTATGACATCGTTTAACAAAATCAATAACGTGTCTAACAGACCACCAACTTCACGCCATGATATTGCAACTAAATCGTATGTTGATGATAAGCTACTGCAATATGGAAATCAAGTAACAACAACAACAACAACAACAAGCGATGGGCATCTAAGTATTAACGGCAAACGGTTAAAAGATGTTGGAACGCCCATACATGCTGAAGATGCTTGCAACAAAGCTTATGTACTGAAGTTATTGAATGAGCTAAATAAAATTGAGTCTAAAGAAGACATACAACGAAACATTAACGACCTTAAATGTTTAATTTTTTCAATTTGTAAAATAGAGAAACAACAACTTGACTTTGAAAACAAACGTCTCGCAGGCTTAGCTTTACCATCATCTGCAAATGATGTAGTAAACCTTATTGCAATGCAGCAACATACATCGAATATAAAAAATATCTGGAAAACCGAATAACCGAAGTGTTACAACGAGTAAAATTCATTCATGGTTTAGTGAGCGAATTTTCAGAAGATCATTTTCCGTTTGATGATGATAGTCTCGACTTGGGTAACAAAAGAATAAGAAATGTTAAAGATCCAATTCCAAATCAAGATGCGGTATCGTATTCTTTTCTTAAAACTCATGTAACAAAAGAACTCGATGAAATTAAAAAATCTCTTTTGAATATAAACAAAGATGATGAAACTGTAGATATGTTAAATAGAAGAATAACAAACATATATCAACCAATCGATTCGTTAGATGTAAAAAACAAATATTATTTTGAAAACTTTGCTGCTTCTCGAAAAGATCTAGAAGACTTAATCACTAAATTTAATAAACAAAACTTCTTAAACGTAGACGATGGTGGGACTTTAAATATGATGAGTAGACGAATTACTCACGTAAACAATCCCATATACGATAACGATGTTGCAAATAAGACGTTTGTTGAACAATATGCCGCTTCACGAGATGAATTTAAAAATGAAACAGAGTGTAAACAATCGACTACATCAAAAACAAACAAATGTCGAGTTTCCTGTTAACGACCAAGATGTGACAAATAAACGGTTTGTAAAACACTACGCTGCTTCACGAACTGAAGTTAATCAACTAAAAGAAATTTTAAGCAATTTACAAACTCGTAATGAGGGTGTTGCTAACAATCTAAATATTGTTAAAAAAAGAAGAACTTGAAAGTTACGCTGCTGCATCCAAAGATGAATATAACAAGTTAAAAACAGAACTAGAAAAAATTGAGCAATTGGTTATCAAAGAACCACTCGAAAGTTTTACCGCATCCAAAGAAGGATATGGTATATTACAAGATGAAGTAAAGAAAAAGAACTTATCGAAATTTATTCTGAAATTCTCAAACACACCATCAATCCATTCACCGGTATACACGCTTCATAATCATAATATACAGTACCAACTTCCCTATGAAGGTATATTAAAACCAATTTTTGTTTCACCAAGATCTCTAATTGTGTATGCAATTTTAAATATACGTCAAGAGATTGAACTGGATGGCAGTGACATTGTAGTTGAAGAACAAGATGAAATACAGTTTCGACTTAGAGACCCTGAGAAACATAAAACCAATGATCTTCCTCTTCAAATTGATTTTGAATATACTATAAATAAGTAAAACAAATACAATTTTAGTTCAGTCATGGAGAAGAGCTTGAATATTAAAGCTGAAAGTCGAGTAAAGGATAAACTTTCTCGCTTAAAAAAAGATGTTAAGGACAAGTATCTTTCACTTCAAAATGATGTTAGACGTCAAGAATTAGATATAGAGAGTAAGTTTAAACCAGTAACAAATATATTAAATCAGCTTGTAGCTATTGCTAATACAACGTCAACTAAAAAAAAAAAAAAAAAAAAAAAAAATATGATGATTCTGAATCAACTGCTACTTCAGACGAAGAAGATGGAGATAGCATCAAAATAATTACACTACTTAAACGCTACTTTGATCCGTTCATTAAACAAAACGTGGATAGAACATTTGAGGGGGCTAGTTTCAAACCCAGCAATCTTCAACATTTTCTCTAATTGAGTTATTGGTACCAAGTTAAACTTCGCATTGAATTCTACTTGTGTAACCTACGCTGTTCCTTCAAACACGGCAAAATCCATGTTAATTTCTTTAATAAATATCCGTGCCAATTTCAAACCTAGCAATCTCCACCAGATGTTAGTTTCAAACTGAGCAATCTCCAAACAGACCAATGAGAGCGGCAATATGGCGGCCACCCAGCATGCTCCACTCTTGTTTGTGTACAACACTGTGGCAAGCATGCTGTGACTGTTGCTTGATCTGGAGTTTGTAGTTAGTTTAATTAATAATTCTTGTATTCTGTAATTAAGAATGGACACCTGTGCTACGTACAGTTCGGTAGTTTCTCCGGTATCACCAAGTAAGCTAGGAAACGGATTCAGCAACCTGATAGATGGAAAAGAAATGTTGCCAAAAGGTTAAGGTTAGTAGCAGTCATTGTTTTAACTAAACGTTAAATAGCATATAAGTAGTGTGTTTTGGCCGGTTCTAGCACCTCCACCTCCACACCCTCCACACAAGATGGCGGCGGTGCGATATCTCTCGAACTTATGGTCGGATTTTGACAAATGAGGTGTCATTGAACTCGGGCTGACACCCCCTTTCCAATGGACAACATATTTCAACCCCAAAAATAAAACCTACCCCTACTAGAGGGTGAAATTGAATTTTTTAGAGAATCTCTCTTTCCAATTGCAACATGTGAGAGTTTGAATGCCGATATGGAATGTAACGTTGTTCTGCAAACCAATAATCAAAGAGGGGCATGTTAGACCTTGAGGTGAGAGCCCCTGTTATTGTTGACGAGCCCCCTGCTGTCGGGCCCCTGTTGATGGGTTATTGTTGATAGGTCCTTGTGGACGAGTCCTTGTGGACAAGTCCTTGTGGACAGATCCTTGTGGACGAGTCCTTGTGGACAAGTCTGTGTGGAGAGGTCCTTGTGGACGAGTCCTTGTCCCTTTGGACTGACCCCTATGGACGGGTCCCTTTGGCCAGGTTCCTATGGACTAGCCCATGAATTTATTTAAATTATGTAAAAGGGCCTAACTACATTTGTGTGTGTGTTGAATTGACGTTGTTCACTAATCCCCCACTACTATAATGGGATAACGATAGGAAAGGAAAGTGACGAAATACATGTGAACACGTGTGAAATGACCTTATTACCGTCCTCCTTGTGAAACAAGTCACATCCTGTTTTGCTTCATACGTGAGAAAATGTGAGTTCATGTGTAATATGATCTAACACACAGGTGTTCACCTGTACACGCGCACGATAAGAGCTAATAAGTCACAACCTGTTTGACAGTGGTGGGAGGTGAAGGGGGGGGGGGTTAGTGTAAGAGAGAACACAGGTGAAGAGAGAAAGAAATATGTATTGCTCATAATACATGTATAGCTGAGGACTGTACATAGGACTGTAGGTTAAGTACAACATGAGTAAATAAATAAATACAAGACACACAGGTTCACACAACATGTAATTTATTAATCCAAGAATTAAAGGCTGAGCTAAATCCCAACCATTTTACATATAGTTTATTTCCTTTTTGTTTCAACATTTTTTCCACAAGGTAATGTTTAGGAAACGCTGTCTTTTGAAGTTCTTGAAGATAAAACCTGCCTTTTATGGGTGGATGGTTGAGGTCCTCGAGTAAATAGGTGACTGGACTGTTCAGGTTGACTTGACGAATTCGAAATAATTCAGTCCCCCAATTTGGTGTGTAGCCCTTGTCGAAGACGGACTTCAATTTGCTCACACGAACATGTTCCCCAATGTTAAGGCAATGACGTTTAGGGTCTGCTGTTTTTATGGGGTTAAACAGTTTATCCAGTTGTGGAATATTTTTAGTTACAAGTCGTGGCTTGGTCCCAATGGTTCTGTGTTTGGTGTCGTTGTAACGTGACACTAACTCAGGTAACAAGTCCAACCAGCGATAAGTGCCCTGAGCGGTAAACGCTTTCCACATATGGGTTTTCAATGTTCGGTTGAACCGCTCGACCACGCTGGCTTTGAGATTGCTGTACGTGGTGTAATGGTGAATATTCTTAGATTTGAGAAAACTGGAGAAATCCTTGTTGAAAAATTATTTTCCCTGGTCGGTTTGTATCAGCTGAGGTTGACGTTTAGATTGTTGAATATTATGTTGAAAGGCCTTGGTGACTAGTGGACTAGACTTGCGACGCACAGGTTCAACAAACGCCATTTAGGAATAAACTTCAATGACCGTCAACATATAGCGTACACCATCGTTAACGTTAGCATAGGGAATCATTTCAACTAAGTCTGCTTGCCAAAGTTCATCCACACCCTGTGAAATCACCTTGAGTCGCTGATAGTGACGTCTAGCTGGACGATGCAACTCGTGAGCTATACCCATTTTAATGGGTGAGGGCTTAAACAATAATTTTGGCATTTCGAAGTTCTTCCTCAATTTCTTGAATTTCCCAATCGTGACCAGTATGGCCGGCTTGACGTGAAGCATACAACAGCTGTAGTCGCTGGACGAGTTTATTTGGATTGTGCCAGTAGGTAACATCCACAAGGGGTTTTAATGGTTTAAATGTCACCCCTGAAGCGGACACTTTACGACGACCACTTTGACTAGTGGGGAACATTTTTGCAATGATGGTTTTATATTTTTGGGATAAATTAGCATTCACTTGTTGAGTGGGATCATACTGTCTTTTGTGAGCATGGGTATCCAATAAAATGGATTTATATTTACTAAGGTCCTCTGACGTATATTCTTGAGATGAGGGAGTCCGAGAGAATAGTAGCTTTAACAGTCCTGGTGTTAATTTATAGTTGATCTTTTTAATGACAGCTTTAGTACGACTAAATTTAATCGATGAATCACCAATTTTAAAACTATCATTCTCATAGCGAACGCCATATGTGGTATCTGTGTTTCCAACAAATAGATTGGTGAAATAGGGTTCCAGTGTTGATCCATAATATTTTATTAAAATGTTTTTCAGTTGAGCTTTATGTTGAGGAGTGGCCAAGAGTTGTGAAAATGGAGACGATCTGGAAGGGCAAGGGGTTTCGACCATGGCCAAGGATTTCCTTTTTCTTAAAAACTCTGCAAGGGGTGATGCCTTTTTTTGAGGCGTAAACACTTGTTCCTCATTATCCTCAACTTCGCTAACACTAGTTAAATCTTCCTGTTCCTCTTCATCTTCCTCTTTCTCTTCCTCAGAGTCCTCGTGGTGCGTCTGACTGGCTTGTGAAACGGTAGGTAGCGTTTCAGATGGCTTGAAAGAGGGTTTCAACATAGCTTTTAGCGGAGGTGCTAAATGTTGTTGAATAAACAAAGCATGATCCGCACGCGATCGTTTCAATTGACGAAACTTTTGGCGAATAGTATTTTTTGCTCTAATAATATGCTTTTTCAATTGACTCTCTGCTAACGCCATGATGTCGTGACAAATGACTTGAGAGGGAATGATACAGTGCCTTAAATAGCAATAAAATGATCAAACCCTAAGCGATACCGACCTTGGTTGAGTTCACTTTGTTTGTCAATCACAAAACAGGCATGACGTTGTGTGTTCCAGCACTTGCCACACAATTCTGTAAACATTTGAAAGGTCATATCCGGATTCACATGTTCATTATAAATGTAACGACTGTTCCTCTCGTCCTGGCGAAATAAAACAATTACATTGGCATTGTCACGAATCAACTGTTTGGACATTTTAGAATACGTTTGTCCAAGATAGAAGCAATCGATATGTTTGTGTCGACCCATGCTGAAATAGCTTTGAATGATACCTTGTCGTTCAGTGGATACATCATCAAAAATCATGAGTGAATCAGGCTTTACCTCATTCGGTGAAATAACATTTTCTTGCGTGGAAAATGTAAAATACCCCATATTCTCATTTTTTAATCCAGACATGACTTGATCCAGAAACACGTAGAGGGGTTGGTAGAGAGATTTTGCGAAAATATAAATATTTTGAAAACACAGACCATTGGGCGCTGTAATAAGTGTCAGCAAAAGATTGGTCTTTCCACAGCCGGAAGGACCCACAATAATGCAGCGAATGGAAGATGGAAACAGTGAACCATGGCGTTGTTCACGTGATGTGGGGCAGAGATGGGAAACCATGTCCCTCACGGGGAATGGCTCTTGCTGATTAATTAGCTTCATTTCAACTAAGGCTTAGAGAGGCTAGCAGGCTGTCTATATACATCGCACCGAGCCTTGTCATAGAAACTTGTACTACAGGTTGACGATGGATGTCTTTGGACGTGCGTTGATGGTCAAAGCTAGGTCTGTTCCCATACATGATCCTAAACAAGAAACAGATCCTGCTAATAAACACTATGTGGATAGGTCAGTAGTGCCACGCACAAAACAAGGAGATTATGACTTTAAAGGAAAGCGGTTAACTCATGTAAAACATCCTCAAGTGTCTACAGACGGTACTACAAAAAAGTATGTGGATAACACGGTGTATGAGTTTTATGATAAAGTGCCTCAGCTTACGGTGGATGGCTATACTGCTAATCATCACCGCATTATTCACGTGGAAGACCCACAAGAAGACGATGGTGTCTGTACCAAGCGATACGTGACCTATGAAATGAAAAGGCTTTATAAATTTATCCCATCTGTATTTTTAGTGCATCTGACAAATGTAAAACCTGTGAATGAGAGAAACCATATACCGCTAGTTCATGACCAGCACTTGACCTATGTGCTTGCTTCAGGTTTAAGCCACTATCGACTACACTATAATGGAACCATTCACATCAAATATGCCATACCTGATGAGAAGCATTTACAAATAGAGATAAATGGTCATAGGATGTTGGTCCATAACCATGAAATGGTCAATGCAGGAGACGAATTATCCTTTCATCTCCTGTTGACATGGAATGAAAAGCAAGCTGGAAAAACCATAACCGATTTCCCACTTTATGTAGAATTGGAATATACAGTCATGAAATAACAATCTAATGTTAGTTGTGACTTAAACTTTCTTGTGAAAGGTTGTTGGTCATCATCATCATGGTGAAACAAAGATATGTGGAGAGAAAGACAAAAAATATGAGCCTGTCCTTGGCAAAGCCTGGGCTTATGACATTCGTGGACAAGCTCTTGCGAAAGAAAAAAAGAAAAAATAATGTGTTGACCATAAGGAAAGCTCTGCGAGTAGCACAGTGACATGTTATTCCAAAACGTCAGCGACAGGGTTCAAAACAAGGACGAGTGATTCCCGTCCCTAAACGAGCGGGATTTTTACCTGCATTATTCGCTGGTCTGGCTGCTCTGGGTTCACTTTTAGGCGGCGCCAGTGCAGTGGCAAAAACCATTAAAGCCGTGCAACAGGGCAAGCAACAACTCAATGAAAGTCAGCGACACAATGAAACAATGGAGGACATTGCTATGGGGGCTAGAAATGTCAATTTGAAGCCAGCCTTTTATCAACAAGGATTTGGAATTTCACCTTTTCGAAATAAAATAAAAACATCTTTAACTTCAGCCATAGCAAGACATGCCCTGACGCATCAGCAAGTGGAAAGCTATGCTAAACAACTGAAGCTTTCTCATTTTCGAGGTGTGTTTATGCGAAACCAATTACCCTCACAACCCGGGAAACATGAATGTGCTGTTGTCAATTTGGATGATCACCGAGGACCTGGAACACATTATGTAGCTTATGTCAAAGAGGGATCTGCTGTATGGTACTTTGACAGTTTTGGGAATTTGCCCCCGCCCATGGAACTAGTGGCCTATTTGGGAAACAGGATCAAGATATATTATAATGTGAAACGTGAGCAAACGTTTAACAGCCAACAGTGTGGACGTTTGTGTTTAATTTTTTTATATAAGACGCAACATAAGCAAAAACGTCAACAGTATGTCGGTGGAAAGTAAGACGTTTACACTGCATGGACGTGGACCTGAAGTGAGTCTAGACTTTTACCCACCTATCGAATTGGGTGAAAAACCTTATGGTTTAGGACTTGCTTCTCTTGAAACGTACAATCGAATATACAACATACGTGAAAATGTGAACAACAAGTTTTACTATGATGATTCTGTGCTCACCCAGAACTCTGGTGGATACACGATAGATGACATTTATGAACACATTTATGTGGTATTGATCAATGAATATGGTTTAAAGTCATTTCTCGATGGAACGCGCAAGTTTGAACTTGTAGGAAATACCAACACTCATCGCTGCAGTATTTTTTCTACATTCAAAATTGACTTTAAAACTCACTCCGATTCCATTGGTCCATTACTAGGATTTAAACCACGTGTGTTAGAGCCCAACAAAAAACATGAATCAGACCATGAAGTGAAATTCATTGAGGACCATCATGTGTCGGTGACGTGTAATATTATTAGTCAAGTGTACACCAATCAAGAACCGTCGCATTCGCTTTATGACTTTATTGTAACATCGCCCAATGGCTATATTATTCGTGAAAACCCTCCAGTGGTGCTTTTTCATTCTGTGGCTGTCGATGGTATTAGTAATATAACATTAAGACTGATCAATAGAGAGCAACAACTCATTGATCTAGATTCTACCACACCAGTGACTTACAAGTTGGTGCTAAAACCACTATGAAGTTTGTATATAAAGCAACAGCACAGTCTAGGAATGGTGTTAGTTGTTTACCACGTGAATACACGTTAACATTTCAGAACAAGCAGATTTTACAGCATTTGGGTTACCACATTAACCCCCGCGATGAATTCTATTCTAGAGGTAGCGAACCACATCGAGGAGCAACCAGGAGTGGTAAGAATTGATCTGCATTCTTATCAAGCTCAAACACCTGGACTCAATAACAATGATGAAATTCAATTTGTTATCAACAACCAAGATATTTACACTCTACCGCCTGAAAGTGTTATTCAGATTGAAGGTTGGCTCACCAAAGCCGATGGTTCTACACCCACTACATCCAAGTTAGCCAACCATGATTTCGCCTTCCTGTTTTCTGAAGTACGTTATGTCATTAACGATATCGTGGTGGATAGCACTCGAAATGTGGGTATTTCCAGTGTCATGAAACTATATCCCTCTTATAGTGAGGAAGAAGCTAAAACACTTTGCATGGCGGGTTGGTGCCCTGACTCGACCAATGACTGGATGGTACACACCGATGGCACCTTCACTGGATATTTACCTCTTAAACTGATTTTAGGCTTTGCTGAAGATCACCAGCGCATTGTGGTGAACGCAAGGCAAGTGCTTTATCTGGTGAGAGACAGGAGTGATAATAATGCACTCAAGGGAGTTGACAATGCCCCCATTGATTCAAAAATTCAACTACAACGCTTGCTATGGAAAGTGCCTCATGTGACCCTTAACGATAGCAAAAAACTGGACATACTCAAAATGGTAAAGAGAGATATACCTCTACCCATGGAATTTAGAAGCTGGGCACTCCATGAGTACCCGTTATTGCCCACCACCAACACACACAGTTGGTCTATAAAAACAGCCCGCTATACAGAGAGACCTCTCTACTTGATTGTGGGTTTTCAAACGAATCGCAAGTATCAACAAACCAAAGATGTCACGCAATTTGATCACCTGCAATTGAGAAATGCACGTCTTTTCCTCAACGGTGCTGTGTTTCCCTATGAAGGGCTGGATTTAGATTTTTCAAAAAATAAGTTTGCCCCCCTGTACGACTTGTTTTCTAAATTTAGATGGTCGTATTATCAAAAAGAGAATTGTCCAATGTTGTCACCCCAAGCTTTTAAGACAAGGGCGCCACTGATTGTCTTTGACTGTTCCTACTTGGAAGAGTCTGTCAAACCATCCAATATTGACATTCGACTAGATTTTGAAACGCATGACAATGTTCCAGCCAATACCACGGCCTACTGTTTGATTATTCATCACAAACAAGTCAACTATTATCCACTGTCCAACGAAGTGACAAGTGTATAAATAGCAGGTCAACACACATCAAACCACTCAGTCATGTCTTGCTTTCAAGCCTCAAGAGAAGTTACATCCATGAATTTAAAATCTGAGGAACAACGTTTCAAGACCTTGGCGACGTGGCCGGTGCCTTTTATAAACCATCAAGCCTTAGCAGCCGCTGGATTCTACTATTTAAAAAGAAGAGATGAAGTGAAATGTGTGTTTTGTCCCATCATCTTAGATCAATGGCAAGAGAGCGATGAACCCATGCAGGAACATCAGCGCTGGTCACCTGCCTGCCCCTACCTGTGCAGAATGGAGGTGGGTAATATACCCTGTCATTCAAGTTACCCCTCACTCATGCCTCTGAGTGATGAAAATAGTTATGATACGTGTGGACTTTATGGCGCCGGTAGTGCTTCAGTGAGCAGCTCACAGTTAAAAACATCCAGTTTAGAGACATAGGGATATCATCAGTGTTATGGACACTATAAACACAAAATACTTTTTTGTTGTATGAGATGGTACCGCCTCTATCCTAGAATGAAAAAAGAATGTAAAACTTGTTATGCTAATAAAATAATGAAATAAAAAAATTGGTTGTTGTTGTTATATTATTATTTCTTCTGCCCCCCTGTCATATCCTAACCTCTATAGTGACTACTCGATGTTTTTTTTTTCTTTTACTAGAATGGAATGTAAGTAAATGACATGGGTACACCTTACTGAACAATTGTCAGTCTGTGGTCAGTTGGACTTGATCCAGACAAGAGTGAAAATGTTGCGTACACTCATTGTCGACTGTCAAGGGTTTAAAATTGTAGATAACAAATTTATATTTAAAGAAGTGGCCATCATCGATTGTTCCACTTTTTGGATATCACAAGCTACTCATTTGGTGTTTAAACCACCTTATGCGTTTGATTTGTTGTGTGATAAAGACCGTAAACAAACCCAGTGGATTGAAACTCATATGCAACTAGACTGGAAGCAAGGAACCATTTCATATAAGCACCTGGACATGGTCATGAAAGCCCACTTGTCTTCTGCCCATGTAATATTTGTGAAAGGTAGTGAAAAACGTCAATGGCTACAACCATTTTTAGCGTCTTACAGTCAATGTATCGATTTAATGGACATGGGCTGTCCATCGCTGCAAACACTCATGGATCGCTGCCCCTGTGAAAATATTACCCATAAAGCCTTGGCACAGGTGTGGCAATTGTTTCATTGGCTATCCACCAATGCCTGCTGGGAGTTGTTAAATAAAATTAAAACTAAAGGTTTACCTGTGGATGACACCAGTGAGATTTCTACAAGCGACGTGTAAACATCAACGTGATACCATGCAGAAAGGGAATGCTACCGATAAAGCGATTGGAAAGTTCTTTGTGTGTAAAAAGAAACTAGACAGTTTTACTAAAGAAGAATTATTGGCTCTTCCAAAATCATTCATTTATTATGTCGCAGCAAATGCAGTGAAAGGAATCTGGCAACATGTACCAAAATCATGGACTCAAGACCCTGTGTTAAGTGAACTGCAACCATGTACGGATTATGATCACCATAAGCAAGTGGCTATGGCAAAAATACCCTCTATGCGACAGTGTGCTACTTGTCAGCTAGTCAAACTGTATCATGGTCATAAAAGTCAGTGTAAAGACTTTGTTTCCTCATACCACGGGAGTAATGAAGAAAAAAAGCAACAACAACAATCATCATCCACAGAGGAGGAGGAAGATCAAACCTTTTTACCATCGAATGAAAAGGATATGCCAGACCTGTACTGGCAATGGCGTCATTAACAAAGTAATTCAATACTTGACTTTCGAAATCAACCTACCTGGTTATTATTTGTGTAGTCCTGGAACTTGTCTTGAAGAACCTTTGCAGTATAGTGATATACCTATTAATCCTTTGGATCAAGCATGCACCTTTCTTATCACCGCAGTCATTCTGCATTAAGACGTGTAGCGGATAAAGTATCGTTGAAAAGCTAAACAACTTTTTACATTCTGTGATGTCTCAGTGGGAGAGAGGTTGGCAGTCGTCATTGTGATTAGTGTTATAAAAGGAAAGTTAATAATGAGTGGACATGGACATTGAAAAGGATTGAGGAATTGATATTTCTTTGTATTCTATTTTTGTAAAGCTCTATTTGTTGTGAAATAAAAACAAGGTTTACAAGATCACAATGTATTTTATTTTAAAAAATGGTGATAGCCATTTCATTTTTTCACACATGAATATTTACAATTTCCACTTTACATTTTTTTACATTCCCCTTGTTTAGTTTAAACATTCTGTACATTTTTGTTGTTGTGAAATAAAAACAAGGTTTACCAGATCACAATGTCTTTTAATTCTAAAAATGGTGATAGTCATTTCTTCATTTTCATTTTTTTCACACATGAAAATTTACAATTTCCACTTTACATTTTTTACATTCCCCTTGTTTAGTTCACACATACTGTACATTTTTTTGTGAAATATAAATAAGGTTCACTAAATCACTATATCTTTTAATTTTTAAAATGGTGATAGCCATTTCAATATTTCACACATGAATATTTACAATTTCCACTTTTCATTTTTTACATTCCCTTGTTTAGTTTACACATTCTGTACATTTTTGTTGTTGTGAAATAAAAAACAAGGTTTACCAGATTACAATGTCTTTTTAATTTTAAAATGGTGATAGCCATTTCACTTTTTCACACATGGATATTTTCAATTTCCACTTTACATTTTTTACATTCCCCTTGTTTAGTTCACACATTCTGTACATTTTTTAAAATCTTTTTCGTAATATACAAAAGCAAACATTTTACACTAAAATGCATTACTTATCTTATTTTTACTAAACTACTGTAGCCTAACATTATACATTGGGTATAATGAATCGTTTGTTGTCTTCATTACTTAAAGCAACTTTGTTCAACAAATGTAGCTGATGATTTTTACTTCTAAATACACACATTTTATTATATAATACAGGTGGGTTACTAACTATACAGTTTTTATAATCACTTATATCTAACTCTTTACTAACAACATTCTTTTTCACTCCTTTTAATTTTTTTTACTACTACATCATCAATTGTCATATAGCTGTATGATTTAGATTTTGTGCCTACAAAGGTGTCTATAATAACACCAGCACATTCATCCTTAAATTTCCCAAGAACCTTTTTGTTTACTAGAGGTAAATGGTAAATATTATCCTTGGGGTAGTCACTTGTATCAAACCTATTTAGCTCAGTTTTGATATCCTCGTAAAAATCATCAGTTTTAAACTCATAAATAAAATAGTGAAATTCATACATAAGTGTTTTTGATAATTCCAGAATGGTGTAACCCACATATATGGGTTTGTTGTAAGTTACTTTAAGACGATTCATTTGTATTACAACTAAATCCTCATGAATAATTGAACAGCTATGAAAGTTAGGCTTGCTTATTAAGTTGCTCGCACCATACCTTTTACCATCATTCTCCCACTTTGTTATCAGCTTTACATCAACTCGTTTATCAACATTCTCCATAGTCTTTCCAAAAACACTATTATTCATGAGTTTATAAAAATCTTTTTCAAACGCGTTTGTTGACTGCGTTCTTAAATTATTGTTTAGATCAATATACGGTTTGAGCCATGCTGACTGATGAAATTGCAATACGCGATGAATTTTAGTTAATTTCAATCCATGCTGTAGACACTGTTTCAAGTTTTGATAATGTATTACATATTTACATTTATCATTTACATTAGCAATTAACATTTTTGTTCGTGATGTGATGTATGGAGATTTCATATTCTCAGGACAAAATGGTAAATCATTATGATCATCATGTAACTCTTTAGGGTACTCAAGATTTACCTTTAAAATATATCCTTTATCATCGTTATCATTAAGAGTGTCAACATGTAAGACATCAATTTCAGGTTGTGTCAGCCAGCGAAAATCTTTCAGTGGTAGATATTGACTCATAGCCCAACCATATTGGTTATTTGCATCGAGGTAGACAATATACTTTGACTCTTCACAAGGGTTGTAGCTAGGCATGTATTTATTATTCGCTTTAGAGTACCGTCCACAACATTGACTTAATCCACCTCGAATTGATGATTTTATAAAATTGATCATGTCTATATCAGTCATTAATTCTAAATTTACTTTCGTTTTTTTCAACATTGAACTGAAACTTAACCCAGGAGCTGTGAAATACTGACAAGGATCAAGGTCATAAGTTTTCATACAAACATTCCGAAAATTTTCAAAAACATCTGCTAATAACATCACATCTGTCTTCAAATATATGTCTGAAAATTCTCCTAAAGTTTGAATGTCAAACTGTGCCCATACACGTTGTGCATGTAAATATTCCTGATCACTGATATGACTTGTGTTTAAGGAACTGTAAAATGCATTTTTCGGTGGTAAACAACACTCCTCAAGACGTTCCACACAGGTAATATATTCATAAGGGAATATACCCTTTTGACGAATCAAAATAAAATCATCTTCTTTAGGAAAGACACGTTGAATTTCATGAAACTGATCTGATTTTAAATTACTAGCAAGCTTATCAAGACTACTCGGCATAAAGCGGAATGAATCTAAAAATCGCAGTTTTATCGTTTTCTTATTGCTAGTTTTGATGTATTTTGTGAACGATATGTATTGTTCCTTATTATTTGCAATAACATCAATTTTCACATCTGAAGCTCCAAATTCTTTAACGATAAAGTGGTTATCGTATTTGCTACCGTTATGTAGAATGACCGGAATGAATTTACTTACTCTATAATTTAAATTACATTCATGGTGAGCCGCACCACGATATTTTCCTGTTAAATGGTCATGATCGCGAACCCTGTCTGTACATAAACATTCACCACATATAAAACAATTAGTTTCATTTTCAAAATTCATATGCTCTGATGAAGTTAGTGGCTCCATTGGAATGATCGTATTTAAAATAGAGGATATACGGACGGCATCTTTCTCAAGCCTTTCCATAAAAACTTTAGGTGCATCAGGTCCTCTATAGAGCTCAAACTTATTTAAAGAGTCATCGCAACTACAATTAATATAATATGCAAAGCTAAAAGGTTCATGAATGTGAGTTGTGTTAGTGAAAGGTTGGGCTGGATTCGATGAACATGTATTAAATGGTTTTAGCAAAGCCTCGAAGTCAGCATATATAACAAATGGTACTCGAAGCTGTTTCTCATAATCCTTGAATTTTAGAATGTTACTTTTAGGAGTCGGTAATAACGTACGAACATGATTACACCCCCATTTTTGATGTTGAGTTAGTTGGTCCTCTTTTGTAAAATAGAGCAAACAGCCATCACACAACCACTTCTTATGTTCTCTTTTTGTTATCTGACTACTGACAAGTCTACTTAAATGTTTTATCCAACAATAGTGGGCGTTTTCACCTTCGGTTATGTAAAGTAAATTTACATGAGCTTCCTTTTTTCCTGAGTATAATATAGAGGACCAACTATACTCCTATTTTCAATTTCATAAACATTAATACTTTCATTGTTCAGCTCTTCAAAACGTTGAATGTCTTTTATCGCCATAGGAAATTCTATTTCTTTTAAATCTAACACTGAAGAATAGTGAGGATACGATGACGTTTTCTCCACAGCCTTTTTTGCTGGATGGAGAGCTGAGGTTACAGCCCACGCAAAGCATGCGTCATCATTATTCATAACGTTTACACAAGCGTGCTTACGTTTGATCCATCCTGGCAAATCAACGTATGATGATGCTCGAAGGGGGTTGTATTTATTCATGTTGGTTTCTAAATAAAGTACTTCAACTAACGCCCAGCCTGACTCCCTTTCCTGGAACTCTTCACTCTTCACAATGATAGCACTTGAAATATTTTGGTATATATCACTAATATTAGTTGATTCGCTAACAATTATGTTTTTTGTATTAAAGGATTTGATATCCGTAATTTCACCTTCGCTCCCAGTTTTTACATAGAGGCCAAAAAGTTCAAAATTCATTTTAATTGTTTTATGCTCTAATAAAACATTTTCTACTAAGCCAAACACAGTAGGTTGAACATTTTTTAAAAATGATTCAATACTTTGAGTTTTTTCTTCACTATGAAGTCTATAACTAGCAATTCGACTTTTAAATGCACTACCAATTTGTTGAACATTTCCAGAATTTCTTTCATGGCAAGTGTTATTTTTATGTTGAATACTGCGTAAATGTCCATGAATGATTGAAGAAGGTATATCAATATTACATACATCACAATGTGTTATTGAAGGTTCACCATTCTTTTTTCTTTTTGTTGCACAACTATTTTCACAATCTTGAGAACGTTTACGCTTTTGAGCATCACATTCATTTAAAGGTTCCGTGCTAGTTGATGGTTTTACAGATTTCAATTCCTGTTGTTCTCCATGCACTTCAACCATGTGGGATTGATATCGCTTTACAGCAGAAAAACCATGTTCGCATACTGAACACGAAAATGGTGCTGAACTGACATGCATTAAATTTACATGTCGTGTAAGATTATCTTGTCTGTTAAATGTTGTAGCACAATGACTGCACACAAACATTTTCTGATTATGTTTTGTACTTGCATGACGTTGAAGGTTGCCAGGCCTTGAGAACTGTTTCTTACAGTCACCACACTTGAACATGATGATTACTTTCCAAGTTATCTATAAAAGAAAGAAATCATCAATGTTAATAAATGATAAAACAAAAAGTACAATATAAATAGTTTAATTATATTATAGCAGGGTATTTAAATCGATCTGTGAACTCCTAGCAAGTCTAACATTATGTAGTTCTAACTGAGGGTTACTATATACCACTGTCACTGACACCTAGCAGTGAACATTAGAACTTGATAGAGTGGTAGAAACCAGCGGTCGCCAGTTAAGTGAGTTAAGTGTGGCGTCATAGCCAGTCTTAAAACAAGTCTAAACTTGTAGAACATGTCACGTGATTGAAACCAGCGATCGTTAGTTAAGTGAGCTAAGTGTGACGTCATAGCCAGTCTTAAAACAAGTCTAAACTTGTAGAACATGTCACGTGATAGAAACCAGCGATCGCCAGTTAAGTGAGCTAAGTGTGACGTCATAGCCAGTCTTAAAACAAGTTTAAAATTGTAAAACATGTCACATGATAAGGTTAAGTTAGGTTAAGTTAGGTTATGTTAGGTGAACTGAGGTTAAGTCTTTAAATATTCCCTCTGACACTGACACCTAGCAATGAACATTCAGACTTAATAAAGCGGTAATCAAAATCTAACCTACAAAATTAGCTTTACACACCATGGTCAAGTAGTTCCAACGTTTGACTGCCAAATATACCATTTTCACTGACATGTAGTGGTAAACATTGGAAAATATCACTCTAACTGTTTAAAAGTTATTAGAGGGGGGCACTTACCTTTTAATAATTGATCAACTGATGCCACTGAATGAACAGATTGTAGGAATCTGGTAACCTACAGGTACCCAATTATCTGCAAACAAATCAATCAATCAATCAATCAATAAATACATTCCAATCAATAACTTCAACGTCAATTAGTAATAAAAGACTACAATCCATTAATAATAAGTACTTACTTTGCAAAATAATTTAATGATTTTCTACCAAAACGGCTTTTTTTACAACTCTTGAGCAGTAATAGAGCACTGTTCACTCAAAGTGAGTAATAAAGACTGACAGTAGGGAGATATATGACACCCCTCTTATATAAACTCTCATCGCTCGTGTCAGCAGTTTTTTGCAGATCATTGCAATTCCTTTCCCAATACAGTTGAGAGTCCAAAGTACACTAGGAACACCTATGTGGTATTCAATGACTGCTGACTTTGCATGATCATCACCCATTGTCTTAATCAACATATGGGGTTTCAAATTACTGCAGCGTCAGTCATAGCAACAGCAGTGTGCGCTCTCTGGTATGTCAGCAACATGAAACCGGAAGGAACACCTGTGTAATATCCAATAACTGCTAACTTTGCATGATCATCATCCATTGTCTTAATGAACACTTGCGGTTTCAAATTACTGCAGTGTTAGTCATAGCAACAGATCTGCGCGCTCTCTGTCATGTCTGTAATATGACACAGGAAGTAACAAAACGTCTTACTGCACGTGCCATCTCCTCAGTTTTAACATCTTAAGAATATGTATTATTCTCTTTCAACTACAAATGACTTGTTAGAACACATCCATCCACCAAGTTAGATCCCTTGTATGTTCACATGTATTTCGTCACTTTCCTTTCATATCGTTATCCCATTATAGTAGTGGGGGATTAGTGAACAACGTCAATTCAACACACACACAAATGTAGTTAGGCCCTTTGACATAATTTAAATAAATTCATGGGCTAGTCCATAGGAACCAGGCCAAAGGGACCCGTCCAAAGGGATCAGTCCAAAGGGACAAGGACTCGTCCACAAGGACTTGTCCACAAGGACCTCTCCACACAGACTTGTCCACAAGGACTCGTCCACAAGGACCTGTCCACAAGGACTTGTCCACAAGGACTCGTCCACAAGGACCTATCAACAATAACCCATCAACAGGGGCCCGACAGCAAGGGGCTCGTCAACAATAACATGGGCTCTCACCTCAAGGCCTAACATGCCCCTCTTTGATTATTGGTTTGCAGAACAACGTTACATTCCATATCGGCATTCAAACTCTCACATGTTGCAATTGGAAAGAGAGATTCTCTAAAAAATTCAATTTCACCCTCTAGTAGGGGTAGGTTTTATTTTTGGGGTTGAAATATGTTGTCCATTGGAAAGGGGGTGTCAGCCCGAGTTCAATGACACCTCATTTGTCAAAATCCGACCATAAGTTCGAGAGATATCGCACCGCCGCCATCTTGTGTGGAGGGTGTGGAGGTGGAGGTGCTAGAACCGGCCAAAACACACTACTCATGTAAACGTAATCATTTTATTTGCATTATATTAAATTTCATTACATAATAGAAGAATAATTATTGTTGAATATTTTGACAGGTATTCACCAATTGGACCACCAGAGTACCTCTCTTGCAGTCACAATACAAAGCAACTACAGTGCTCCAAGCTGAGGATGGCTGATATTCTAAAGTTCCATACATTATTTTACGCCAGTAAGAAGAAAATCGACCAGGATAACTTTTTACTGAGAAACATTGTTGTCACTCCTGTTAAACGCAGAAGGCCGAAAAATGAACGACATCAGTCCAAAACACACCAAACCAAGTATTATGCCAAACGGAAGGAAGGTGTGCCTCTTCAAGTTTGTCAACAAACGTTTTTGAAAATACTTCTCGTTTGGAGAACAGTTAAAGAGAGAAACAGATCTTAAGAAGAAGAATGACTTAATGACTGCTAGAAGGGTTCATAAGGGTAGAATTAGTTGCAAAAAAGTGTGGAGTTAGTGGAAGCAATCCCGTGGAAACAAGAGGTGGTGATAGAAAGACAGGGAAGTTTGTGGACCGCAGAAATACTGTCATCAACTTTCTGTCGTCTCTGGTGTGTGTGGAATCACATTATTACAGAGGTTCGAGTGCGCGGAAGTACTTATCGTCCAATCTCAATATTACTAAGCTCTGGAAAATGTACAATTCTCAAAGTGCAGAAAATGTAGTTGTAAAGAAATCTTTCTTTCGGAATATATTTGCAGTAAAATTCAACCTGGGATTCGGTGGTCCCCGAACAGACATGTGCTCGACATGTATCTCGTTTGGAGAACAGTTAAAGAGAGAAACAGATCTTAAGAAGAAGAATGACTTAATGACTGCTAGAAGGGTTCATAAGTTGAGAGCTCAAGCATTTTATGAAGCTCGGAGATGCACTGATCCGGGTTTACTTATACTTTCGTTTGATTTGCAAAACAATTTGGTACTGTAACGGCTACCTTCGTCGTTGGATATCGCTCTACAAGCTGGGCGATCATTTATAACGTTTCTACAGATATTACACTCAAGACTCCTTAAAACCACCTCATCGTTCTTATTTAGCATTGGCCTGTCTAGACAGACGACATACACTTTATTAATTTAGTTTTACTGGGCGCCAGTTATCGTAAAGATAACACATTAAAATTTTATTTAGCCACGGCCGCTCCCTTCCTTGAGCCAAGATCCATCATTGGAGCGTAGGGCAATAAACTTGCTCTATGAGATACTCTTTGCATTCCAACTATCCTATATATTCAACACCCAATGAACAAGACATTTTAACTAACACTGGTTTATTTACAACAAAATTATTAATAACATTTGATCTGAGGTTTCGAGCTGTGTACAATATGTGCATTAATATTCCCTAATTGTTGGGCAATATTGACTGTCTTCTCGCTAGCGCTGATCTTCTGTGTTGATAATAACTCGGTCCACATACCTGGTGGCTTGTGGTTCAAAGTCCATCTCGTTGGTCTGCTTGTAGGCTAATTTGTGATCTTACGCCAACACGCGTTTATTGACCTTTGAAAACATATGTTTTCACTTTGCTAACTGTACTTTGTATGGTTGTTGTGGTTGTTGTTGTTGTTGCTGCTGCTGCTTGTTTCTGAGTTTGATCACCATGGTAAGCAAATTTGAACAAACCAGGCTAATTGAATTCACTAAGTCCCATCGTACTGAGGGACTGACAGAGTCTACGACTCACAAAGTCAATGAGTGAGTGCGTGATCGAATAAGTGAATGACAGAATAGAATCAATAGAATAGCCAGTGCTGAAGTCGCGCTGGGCTTTTATACACTCTGAATGGTCCCAATGTTTCGCGGCATAAATTTGCCCGCTATCTATCAGACCAATTATAGCAAAGCATTTCACAGTCCTCAAGCGTCGCGTTACTTTTCCGAGCGGGAATACTGGCCCGCGTACTTCAAATATTCCACTCAGTACCCGCTATTCCTCTCGTTGCGCATGTATAATTTTCCGCCAATTCTTTCTCCAAGCCCTTGTCTCCTGTCAGCTTGGCTTCGTTCCAGAAATACATTTTCTTGCAATATGTTGGTTCACCGTCCGTAACTTCTTCCAACCATGCCCGTCCTGTCTCTACAATTTTACTAATAAAACAGCCTTAGACCTTTATAAAAACACTGTTTCTTAATCTAAACACTTAACAATATTATATATGATTATGGTATTGACGTGAATATGGTATGGCCCCTCCCTTGATATTAATGGGTGAATAAAACTATATAACTTTGATATTTCAATAATAATAATAATAATAATAATAATTACACAATGACTTTAATAATGAAAATGAAAATCCGCAGCCTGCTTACAGTCAACCGACCGGGTCAGGAATGGAATGAATGAAGCCCCCATCTAGCGGCGAGGATATGAACTGTGCCCCCTCAGGGGCTCACATCTAGTGGGACGTGGATTGGCGACCACGGGACCCCAGCTGAGTCCGGCATTGCTTCCACTTACTTGTGCCGTGCTCCTCTCCGTCTTCTTTCCTGTCGACCTCCCTTGGTCAACTCATGTTCTCTTCCGACCCCGACGGTATTACGTTATCCGAGGCCTAGGGAGTCTTTCCCTTTCCCGCCTTCATTGGCCCTTGTCTCATCTTTCCTGATACCCTCCTTCTGTGAGGGGTCAGCCTTCTTTTTCTTTTCCTTTTACCTCCTGCCTTGTGCTCAAGGCCCTTCAGGAGGCTGGGTGTATGTAGCCTCACCACTTCTGGTGCACCGTAGATAATGCTACACCCTCATAGGCTCACGGCTGGTGAGTTCGGGAGTTGGCGACCCCGAGGGATTCCTGAGCTGGGTCCGATTTCCCCATTTGTCCCTTACCTTTGGGGCGGACCCTCTCCTCTCTCCCCTCTCCTCTCCTCTCCTCTCCTCTTTTCATTATATTTCCTT
Organism: Meconema thalassinum; assembly: GCA_946902985.2. Lineage (NCBI taxonomy): Eukaryota > Metazoa > Arthropoda > Insecta > Orthoptera > Tettigoniidae > Meconema > Meconema thalassinum. The sequence goes on from OX336389.2 coordinate 187,010,525, forward strand.
TCTCTTTAAGATTCCCGCACTGTTTTTGTTACTTGGTTCACCGTGTATCTAAATTCCCTTTTAGCGATTTTTAAGGTATTTTTAATCTACGTTGCATTTTGGAAGTTTTTTCGATCTAAATTACATGTCGCGATTGTATTCAACTTCAATTGAATTTTGTAAAGATTGACAATCTAAATTGCTTTTTGGTAAGTCTTTCAATGCAGGTAGCCGTGCCTTTTAGTGAGAATTTTGAATTTCAATTGCATTTTGTAAGTATTTTCAACCAAAACAGCATTTCGCACGAATTTTGAATCTAAATTGCATTTTGTCTGGTGGGCATTTTGCACATATTTTGATTCTTAATTGCATTTTGTGGGTATTTTGAATCTAAATTACATTTTGTCAAGTATTTTCAATCTAAATTGCATTTTGTAAGTATTGTCAATCCACATGAGTCGTTTGAATCTACCGTACATTTTGTAAGCATTTTCAACTTCAATTGCATTTTGTAAGTATTTTGAATTTCAAATGCACTTTGTGAATAATTTGGATTGGAACTGGGATATTTCAATCTGAATTGCATCGTGTATTTTCAATTTCAATTGCATTTTGTAAGTATTTTGAACCTCAATTGCATTTTGTACGTAATTTCGATCTCATTTGCATTTTGTAAGTATTTTGAATTTCAATTGCATTTTGTAGGTATTTCGACGCTACATTGCATTTTGTACGTATTTTGAACCTAGCCTTCATTTTGTGGTTATTCTTCAATCTATTATTTTTGTGAATGGTTTCGTTCTAAATTCCCTTTTGTAAGAACATTTTGTGAGTTGTTTCAATCTGAGTTCATTTTTGTAAGTATTTTCCGTCTCACTTAATTTTCGTTCTGGTTTCCATTTCATTATCATTTTCGCTATCACCCAGATCATTAGGGGCCGATAACCTAGATGTTAGGCCCCTTAAAACAACAATTATCATCGTCATCATATGAACTGTGCCGGCTCCGAGGCCTGACGCACTCCCCTGCTGCAATGATTAAATGAATGACAGATGAAATGAAATGATAGTGGAGAGTGTTGCTGGAATGAAATTGTGACAGGGAAAACCGGAGTACCCGGAGAAAAACCTGTCTACCTCCGTTTTGTCCAGCACTAATCTCACATGGAGTGACCGGGATTTGAACCACGGACCCAGCGGTGAGAGGCCGGCGTGCTGCCGCCTAAGCCACGGAGGCTTCGACTTTAATAATAATAATAATAATAATAATAATAATAATAATAATAATTTGTACCGTAATCAAGATTACGTTTCAGTACTGCCAAAGGTAGCAGATCAACAGGCTTATTACAGCAGACAGCTCTATTTGCACAATTTTACAGTGGTCCAAGGAACATCACAAGCCCATCTCGCATCTAGAAACTGTTTCAGTTACGTCTGGACTGAAGACCAGTTTCCCAAAGGAGCTAACCAGGTATCCTCTGCTTTGTGTCATTGCTTGCAGGCTATAGATACGTCCACATTCAGTAAAGTCAGACTAGTGGCCGATGGATGCGGCGGACAATATAAAAATAAAGTCCTTCTCTCCATGTTCATGAAGTGGCTACTGACAGCACCGGACAATATCACCGAAATTGAGCTTTACTTCCCTGTCAGAGGACATTCTTTAATTCCCCCTGATAGGGTATTTGGAATTTTAGAGAAGGCTTTCAAACGACAGGATGTGATACCCAATTCTGAAGGTTATCTGGAAATCATGAATAACACCGCCATTTTATTTAAAGCAGCATTGGACTTCCAAATGTTGGACTGTTGTAGACTAATACTAGACTTAAGCAAACTGGATCCTGGCATTTCATGATCTCAACTTCAAAACGTATACTTCTGAAGCGTCATAAAAAATTTAAGAAGAAATATTAGTTAGAGGTGAACAGTTTTACAAGAGCGACATTGGTTGTTGGAGATGCCTTACTAAAATGAATTGTTCTGTAGCTGATATAATTCCTGAGGTCATCACACTAGGAAATCTCAGGAAAGTGGGTCCTGAAAAACTAAAAGACGTTGAGAATCTGCTGACAACACACTATGGAGAGCAGTGGAGACATCTTAAGGAGTTACATTACTACGAAGAGGTGCTGTCAAGAACAGAAGAATCAGTTCCTGTGAACCTGTGGAGGAAGAAGTAGTCCTGCGTATTTAAAGAAAATGGACAAAAGTCGCATGTAACAAGGTGTTCCTGAAGTTTCGTTTTTAATTTATGTTCCTTTGTTAGTCTGATAATTCTGAAGTACCGGTATAAAATGTAAAGTTCTAGCCAAGTAAAGTGCTCATTTAAGTGATTGTATTATTCATAATTAGTAAAATTAGTGATTAAAATAAATTAATATCCATAAAACCTTCATGTTTCCATTCATAATTAGTAAAATTAGTGATTAAAATGAAGTAATATCCATAAAACCTTCATGTTTCCATGTTTCTTCAAGTCAGTGTGTGCAGTTTCCACATCCTATTATATCAAGCCCAGCAATCTCCATATTATTACTTCAAAACCAGCAATCTCCATATTTTAAGTGCATATTACATCATATCTACAGGGCTTACTTCAAATATGTGTCAGAAAATGTACTCTTATTGGTCCAATTAAGTGTTAGAAACAGAAGTACACTTTCAAAATGTAGGGGAAATTAGTGCAACAGTTTTTGGCCTCTGCTGCAAAATCATCAAAGATGGAGATCGCTGGGTTTGAAACTAGCCCCCTCATTTGGTATAACGATAAGAAATGATAAACAATACTTGGGACGTGAACGAGTTTTCTTTGATAAAAAGTGGGTAAAAGTTGGTGGTGAAAAATTTCCTATAACAGAAGGTCTACTTGAATTGATTCAAAGGAAAGTACCAGATCACTCTCTAATCGATAGGAGTGATTTAAGTTCTTATTTGAAATTATTAAATGTTTCAAACGTGCACAAAAGAAATTATGCAAGCAATGCAGCTCCGAGAGGAACACAATCTCATAAGTATAAAAATATAATCGAACCCCTTCTTACTGAAGGCATAGATAGAATTATAAAAACAACAGATGAGAATTAAGAAGCAAATACTACGATGCATACTGGATATGGCCAAAAGAAACACATCACACCACAAGCCATTTGGAAATTCGAAGGAGGAAACAATATTGAATTTGTCCATTGGAATGAACCAATCAAATTAGTATCAAGACTTAAAAAATTAATAGCATCGAAAGCTGCAGGTCACACAGGACTCGACAGCGAAATCTTTGCAATTGAAGAAGAACTAAGAAATGCTGGATATATTGAATAAAAATTCAAACATTTGTAAAACAATGCACAGTATGTTATAAATCTTTGTTTAGAAATTAACTATGAACGAAATCAGACGAGAAATTGCAAAAGAACTTCATGCACCTCTTAGAAAAAAGTTTAAAAGACGACATGTTATTAGCAAAGGAATCGATGACCTCCATGAAGCTGATCTTGTGGACATGTCAAAACTTGCAAAATGGAATAATGGATTTAAATTATTATTAACCATTATTGACGTTTACTCAAAATATGCATGGGCAATTCCTCTTAAAACCAAAAAAGGAAGTGAGATTGTAAAAAGTTTAAAATTTGTTTATTCTCAAAGTAAAAGATTGCCCAATTATTTTCACACTGATCAAGGAACGGAATTTTATAACAGTGAATTCAAAACATGGTCTCAGAAACAAAATCTAAAGCATTATTCCACTGGGAGCTCCATAAATGCGAGTGTGGTAGAGAGATTTAATCGAACTCTTAAGGACTCGATGTGGAAAGAGTTCACAACACGTGGTTCATACCGATGGGTAAATATTTTGCCTGAGTTATAAGTAAAGTATAATCACAAAATACGTCGCAGCATTGGCATGAAACCTATTGATATAAAAAGAAACAATCAACCCCGCTTGCCAACACAATATAATGAAACTTTAAGAAAACCAAAATATAAAATTCGCGACATTGAAAGAATATCAAAAATCAAGAAGCATTTCAGCAAAGGGTACGAAGCTAATTGGACTACGGAATTATTTACAATTTATAAAGTTCAAAATACTAATCCACGAACATATCTTTTAAAAGATAATAAAAATTTGCCGATATTTGGGGCATTTTATGAAACGGAGTTAAAACGAACAAAACATCCTAATATTTACTTAGTTGACAAAGTACTACGTAGAAAAGGAACCCGAGCCTTCGTATCTTGGTTAGGATTCGATTCAACTCACAACTCTTAGATTTCGAACAAAAACATATTCTAATTAAAACAATGTAAGTTTTTTTAATTCATCGCATATTTTTAATATTATTATTATTATTATTATTATTATTATTATTAATGTGTCTCTATATATTTTCAGCTCGCTAAAACCAACACACTCAAGAAAGAAAAGAATGATTGTACTTACCTTCCACACAAGATCACCAGCATATTCAACTCTGCAGACAGCATCTTCAATTCTCAGCATCATGGCGGAAAAAAGAACTACTTACCACTTTAAGAACGAAGATCATACCATTTTGTTTTCACTATTTCGTATTATATAATTAATGTAAACCACAATGATTAAAATAAATATATTTTTTAAAAAATATACATTTCAATATGAAACACCGTTCACTGTCCATTTAGTATAGTGTTTGCACTTCTTCCTCTTCTCCTTCTTCATCCGCGACGTCTTCACGCCTCACTCCATCTGGAGGAGGAGTCAAAATTTCCTCCATCCTCACTCTGACTTCGTTTACTCGATCAATAATAAGAGTAATTACATTACAATTGACTCCATTTAAAACTAAGTCTGTGCTGTAGCGTCGGTCTGTGACTAATCTCATCACTTCGAATTCTAAAACTTCTTTTTCTAGTACACTCAGATTGTCCATTATTATTGTTTCTTCTACTTTTGTAGCCGTCACAATATGATTGAAATTTAGCGCCCTCGCTCACTCCGCTATTAGCTTCAGCTCTCTTAGACGCTCCAACTTCTCAATTACTGATTTAATCACTATCACATTCATGATGCTGAACAAGTGTGACTCCCTAACCATGTCAGCTTAACTTATATACTAAGAAGTTAATATTAAAGCTGCAAAAAGTTCATTAAACATATCACATGAATGAAACTTTGTGAACTGATATCCAAACTTGTTCTCTCATTAAAATAATTTCAGAGTTCAATAATGATGGCTAAGAATTTAAAACAAACAAGCCAATATTCATTTCATGCAGTCAAAGAACGGTCTATGCAGAATGAGACCACAGAGCATGCAAGCACACAAAAAATATTAACTAATAGCTGCACGTCCTATATGGATTAGCAAGCCAGACCCCCCACGTTCGGCTTGCTCGCGCTAGCCAAAGAACGATAACAGCCGCGGGGCAAAGGTTATCCGCTTCAAGCGGTCAAGGGTCAATCTCTTCTTGCTGCTAACACAAGCAGAACACTAAGCAAACGCGTGTGGATAACCAAATGTGTCTCCATGCACGCCGCACCCGTACAGTCACATTCAAATGTTAGTACACCTAAATCTTTTCTGCTAACAAGACCCCATTTGAACATTTTTTTAAAAAAATTTGTCCTATAGACCTGAGAGTTGGTTTACTGGTAGAGGGGATAGAGAGCTTTCATTTATGGTAACAAACTTTTTTGTAGAATTCATAGTTTCCAAAATAGTGAGCATTTTTCAAAATTCATTTTCTTTTGTCCTAGAGAGTTGAAATTTGGTATGGGGCTAGAGGAGATCAAGGCTATTCATTTATGTCAAACTAACTTTTTTATAGATTTCCGAATTTTGGAAATATAGCCTATTTTCAAAATTCAATTTATTTTGTCCTAGAGAGTTGAAATTCGGTGTGGGGGTAGAGCAGGTCAAGGCCATTCATTTATGTCAAACAAACTTTTTTGTCGCGAACACTGCAAACATATCACGTGATCGCTCGCATGATGATGCAATATGTCCTCGCGATTACGCAATATCCAAATGGCAAAAATGTATACTACTTTGGTCGTTGTTCATTGACATTTGAAAAAAGCGCTTATCACGTAATGCATTCATAACTGTTCCCGGCCGAAGCCGGGTCGGGTTGCTAGTATATACATGTATAGAGCCCGTGGAAGCTCATGGCTTGGTGATATTAGTTGGAACTTATGAGGAACAAGTCATGTCTGTGAAACAGCACGCGCCCTGTTACAGCGCGGGACGTACATGAAGATATGGGAGTTCTCTTGACTCTGGACACTCACCTGAATATTTTTGAGCACAAGTATTACCGATTTTGCATGTAAAAGTCTCAGATCATACCATTATGTAATACTGCTTCGAGGAAACATTTCGATGTTTACCGCATTTTTGTTATAAGGTAAAAGGTAATAGCACCGTAGATTGGCGGGAGGAAATGGACCGTCAACGACTCAACTTTCGACTCTGCACGAGGCAGAGAGACCGACACTCATGGCTCTTACTTTTTGACAGCCATCGTGCACAGACGTGCTGAGATAGACCGTCCTGTGAGACGAGGAAATATTCAAAGTCCACCGTGTAGGTGATGAACAATTTGTGTATCTGACTACGTCGATGTACAAGTATTACTTTTGCACGAATGTGTGCTGTGCTACGTTGTTAAAAGTATTTATTTAATTGTGAGTGGAAAAGTGCAATTCACGTCCAAGCGACGACCACCATATGCTACGTCCACGAGGTGGAGATAAAATCCACAATCATCTGTGAGAGATTAAGTGTGAAAATAATTTAATGGTGATAATTGTTACCAGTGATATTCTGTGAAAATGCACATGTCAAGTGCGATATTTTTGTAACAATTGTGTCGGATATTTTTGTGTAACACCACATTTCCATTGTGAACGCCATGTTACACGAGGGTGATAAAATACATTCAATCAAACATGATCACTAAACCATCCATCAAAGTAAAAGTGCATCATTTTACTACATATAGCGCCGTACTTTATGTATGAATTTTTCGCCAGATCAGTGCGATATTTGTGGATGTGTAAACACATATTCGAACCAGTGATTGCTGACAACGCATGTCTATTAAATGCAGTGTATCAGACAGTGAAAGGCCATTTGTTGAAAGTCTGCACCATAAAGCCAGTGATTTGCTATACTGTTATACCGTGCTTAACTTCAAATCAGTGGAAAACACGTGTGATAATTTCACGATGTACTTGAACGTCAACCACGTGTACGCTATCATTACAACGCCCATGATGACCAGTATCATGGAGTAGACACCATGATGTGAGGAATATTTCGACAAGGAGGAGGACGAATCTAGAACCATGGCAGGAGGAACAACGAACACCAACCTGGATGTGGAGATCCAAGGTACACTCAACCCTACCGTTGGCCGTGAGGAGGAGATCTTTACTCGAGAGACGAGAAGCCGATGGAGAGGAATGGAGTGGTATAAGCTCGACGTCCGAGCAGGTTCATGGAAGATTGCCAACCATCCTTAATCTCTGTTACACCATACTGTTGGAACCTTCGATTATGGTGGCTTCTGAGTGAGTCAAATCTTTTCTTTTGTACGGGTTGATCTGTGGTAGTAGATTATAGATTGTAGAATGTAGTCATTAACCGATCTTGTGACACCAGTCAGGCTGGGATTTCTTGTAGTTAGTTTAATTATGTTTTATTTCAATGGATGAGTTAGTCATCAGAGTGTTTGGTGCAAGTAAAAGTGTTCGCAGGTTTTTTGTCCTAATTTTGGTTAGAGAGACCTCAAATCTCTTTGATTTGATTTGGTCAGTCCTTCACATGGACTAGATTAAGAATTTGGAATAATGGACAACAATTATTCGGTTATTTTTCCTGACCCCTGTTTGCGAACCTCTCTTTTACGCCACTGTTAGCTTTTGAGTTATTTAAGCCTCGTATCATTTTCATGATCGACAGAAGTCATGACCTTTTTGAATGGATTTATTTAGGCTTTAGTGTGAGCTTTAATGCCACAACAGTTCCGAGGAGAACTATATTTGGGAGCATTATTGTAGATGCCAACCCAGCATCGGACCCGTTGCCATTGTATCATTTAAGACGACCTATCAGTTAGTAGGATTGTCAACTATTTATTATTTTTGCTACAGTGTCAAGTTGTGAGACACGAGAAAGTTTTGTAAAGGCATATTGTACAGAACATAATAATAGGAGTGAAATATCTTTATCCATTTCCAAAGTCATGTTTAGTGTGGAATATCTCCACTATTTTGTCTTTGTAACATATTGACGTTACCCATCAGTGTTTACGGAATTTTAGCGTGGTGGTCAAACCACGGAAAACTATTTTGTAATTGTGTTAAATTTTAAGCCAGCGTTATATCAGAAAGACTTCTATTTGAGAGATATTATACGCCTGTGTAGTGTGTTACATCGCAGACGCGATGAGATGAGTGTGAGTGCTTTGACAAGCTACTGAATGTTTGTGAACTGTATGGCGATCCGCAGTGCTCAGGTGAGACAACTTGTAGTTTTTTTTGTTTAGTCTCGACGCGCATGCGCACACCCCAATTCAACGTGACGGAATGTATTGATTACTTTGGGTTAAGGTTATATGAATGTTCATAGTTGTCATATGTTTATTACGTCATTGGACGATATTTATTAGAGTTACCGCTTTCGGGAGCGAGATGTTTGAACACCAGGAGTGTGTATTCTGATGAGTAGAAGCTTTGTCTGCTTCATGAGATGTTTTGACACCATTTTTGTAGGCTTGTGTTATTGTTGTGAGGCCTTGTGTTGCGTCGTCGTACAGATTGTTATATCTGCGACCATTTATTCCGGCCAGGTGTGTGCCGATGATGTGCAGGTCAGTACCTGAAGACTGTTACGGTGAGCTTCGAGCCCCGACAATGTTATTGTGAATTCTGGCCAGGTGTGAGCCGATTTTCTTTAGTGTTGCTCTTAGAGAGACTTCACGAGCTTAAGCCTAGGTGTCCTTTGAGGAATGAGCCAGTACTCTAAACCGACGACAGATAACAATCACGCTTCTAATAATAATAAAACCTAATTGTTATAACTAAAATAACTAAAATGACTGTAAAACTTTGACTTGCGATTGGATGCGAACTGGCCAACTCATGGGATCAGTCACATTTCCGAGCGGGGAATGACTTGTAATTTTTGATTCACACTACGTTTTGGCGACAGAGTTGTCGCGGACCATTAGTTCTCAGCTAGTGGCGCACGACACCTCAGTAACATAAGACGTGTTTGGGATCACGCATTTACCAACATAACAAACACTAGATGACCCAAGGATGCAAAGAGTATTCTTACGTGTACGCAGGGCAATAATATGAAGGTTTCTGAAAGCTGTGTCTTATTTATTTATTTGTGTATAAATGTATGCTTACCCCTTGTACCTGATAGTTTGTAAGGAACTAAGTTGTTTTTATACTGGTTTGTCACATAGCTTTGTTATTAAACGTTTGTTTGTTTGTTACGGTAGTCAGTCACCGTATACTTTGTTGTAAATGACAGGATTTAGCTAGATTTAACTTATTTAAAGATAAACAAGGGAGTGGTACCATCATACATTCTTTTGATGTTTGTTGCTGTTAATTTAAATTCATAAGTAACCCGTTTCTTTGTGTAGGGTGTACTTTACTTGCCACTACCCTAGCTTGCTGCTTTTGCATTTTTTGTAACTAGATTTTTCGCGAGGGTTATTTCAATTTACAATCAGTTTAGGATCAACAACTTTAACATTTTTTTAAATTTAGCTTGCAGGACTAGCCCGAGATGAACCCTCCGAACTAGGATAGGTGTTCGCACATTTTTTAAATAAATTTTATTCTAGTTTTACATATGACTGGATGTTATCATTTTAAGCTAAGTGTTTCTAGTGTGTGCTTCTTGGGTCCATTCACCTTTCTGGCCGTGCCTGCCCGATCGCCCCGGGATGCTGCGTCTTCGTGCGCAATGACCTATTGGAAGTACACTCAAGCCTTCTCGGCTTATGCGTCCAGACGGTGAGTTGTCTGGGAAGACATTTCGGTTAGTGGCAACCCAAACAACTCGTCTGACGGGCTCAGTATATATATATATATATATATTTAGATTAAAGAAATTGTAAAACCTTGTGTAACGCGTCAATCTTATTTACAGACAGTACAGTTCACTTATATGGTTATTATAATTATTATTATTATTATTAATGTAGTTTAAGTATGTGAGCCATGATGCATTGAGTTATCATTGTTAAATACTTTAGGAATGATGTTGTCTATACAATTTTGTTATTTATGTTCTAAATCATCCGTTTTTATTTAAACTAGTAGCCTAATTGTATTGTAATAACTTGATGTGGTGAATACACAAATGATACACTTGTACTAGAATGGAATAAGGTTATGTCAACTTATCTGCTTTTGGAAACTAAGTCCTGTAGCGTCCGTTCTCGTACCAAGCTCCCCTCGGACTGAACGCTCCGAGATATGTTAGCTCCATGCATACCACCCGTGGTGCGATCTACTTGATATTCTGAGTACTATGTCATTAATGCTACGTCTAAGTGCTATCCGCGCCGTATGTTCTTGCTACTTAATATCATTTGCCTTCTTGGTTTAAATCAGTTTGTGCCGTGGCCGACAATGACCTAATCTGTATCATGTATGCCAATTGTCAAGCACAATCACAACTATTAACGATCAATCTCTTCTCCATCTCCTATAAAATAATGAGTCACATTTAAGCGCTCCAGGTCATTAGAGGCTTCCTGATCTCGCTAATACTGCCTTACTTAGGCCTTGGTTGATTGAGAATGTACAGCAATGTACATCCTTCCCACTTAGCAGTTTTCCCTGTTATCCCAAATTATTTATTCATTGCCTGGCTTCTTTCGTTATGATGTTTTCTTTTTGTTGACAGGATTGTTGCCTAATAGTGCAAATAGGTTTGAACTCTCCTAGAATGTGTGTTTATTTAGATTACCTGGGTTGTTTATTTTAGCTAAATTAATTTCTATGGCTTATTTTATGTCAAATACTAGTAAATAGTCCTACTTGTTTCCCATCTAATGCAATTGTGCACAATTTGTGTTGACAGTTTGGAAAGGTTTCTTTAATACATTTAGAAATGTTTTGCATGCAGGTCTTTTAATTATTATGAAATATTTGGTTCAAGGTACAAGCTACATGACATCAAAATCTTTTTAGTTGCAGCTTTATGGAGATCCTAGGCTACTTTCAAATATTGTAAAAACAAGATGTTCAGTAATGGACATCGTTAACTTTCTCCTAAATTCATGGTTATAGTTATAAGTCTTTGTCCTTTCCAAGGAGTATAATTGAATGTTGGTTCTAGTATCTTGATAAAATACAACGTGCTATACGGTTATTATACTTTGATTGACTGAACCCTCACCTGAATTATATATACACACACTAATACAGTCATCACAATAACACAGGTTATCATCCAAAATTCAACAATCACCCAAATAGACGGGGCTAAATGATCATGATATCCATGCATCTCAAATGAAACAACAACAGCAGATTCCTGCCCTAATCCATCCTCATAGAAAGTACACACTTTAGTAAGGCTACAGATATCACGGTAACACAGATTATCAGACAACTTCTACACAAACCCAAGTACACGGGCCTACAAGACCATAATACCGGAAATACCCTAGGGAATCAACAACAGAAAACAACCATAGACTCTACCGTGAATCAAGGACAACGAATTTGAATCGCTGTAGTCGAGTTTTGGAATAGGCTATGTGGTGTTATAAGTATATATATATATATATATATATATTAACTAGCAACCCGACCCGGCTTCGCCCGAGAACAGTTATGAATGCATTACGTGATAAGCGCTTTTTTTCTTCAATTGCAATGAACGACGACCAATATCTCTTTTACGTCTCGGCATGATGGGTTAAAATCACTGACTGGACTATTAAATATATTATCATGGAGATGCATGCGCAACAAATTCTTGTCAGACGTAATTTAAGAATGGCGAGGTGCATGAAACACATATCCCCCTTCCATCCAATCTTAACTTGACTATGATATTTTTCGGAACGAAAAGTTCACAGGCGAAATGAAGAAAACCCGAGTTGCACTTCCAGGGAAACTCCAAACACAACCACCCTTCTCAAAAGTCTTAACTCAACACGACTCAACGGTTTGCTGCTGGCAGTATCTGGGGCAATAGGTTCGCCCGCTAGCTAGGCTGTAACAGGGATGATAGACTCGACCTTAGCTAGCTCGTAAACTGTTGCCTCAGTAGTTGAATGGGCATGGTTGGAAGAAATTAAAACGTAAAAACACTTATAGTGGGCGATGTATTGAAGATAGACATATGCTCTCACGGACTTTTTTGTAGAACTGTTCATGCTGAACAATTCTTACCCTCATAGTATTTAGATATTTTTAACGGTTTGCCCAGCGTAATCTTACAAAGCGCTCGGACGCCAGTTTTTTTTTTCGACTTTTCCACTGAAAGCGTTACTGCTCGGCTTCCTATGATGATAAATAAATTATTTTCTACAGAAATCATCCTCGTGATATCCTTTACGGAATGGTGAAAACCGCATCAAAATCCATGCAGTGGTTCTCGAGTTTACCCGTAACATCCAAGAATCGGGGACATTGTTTTATACTAAGTAGAGATATATTCCATTGCAAATACACACTATATATGCTTAAAATTATAACGTGTGAGTAGTTATAGATCAATAAATACAAAGTAAAAAGAAGTAAAAAATTGAATCTGCTGGGATTTGACCCATGAGACTCTAGACTATGAGTCAAGGTCGCTACCACTCCGCCATGCATGCCCTACACTATCAGTTGGTTAACAATTCGTTTAGTATAACTCCATAATATTTTGCCTTGCAATTAACGATTTAATCAGCGTTATCTGCTGTTTCTATACACCATTTGATACTAAATATGTATTATTTTGTTCAGTACATTCCTTAAAGGATATAAACTTAGGAAGTAACGGAAATACATGGATTTTCGAGCAAACAATAGCCGCCATTTTAATCCAACTAGACGGCACGGACAAGCACGATATGGCACGGCCAGCCTGAACTATTAGTCACTACTGCGGTTTCATATTCTATTTTAAAATGCTAATATCCTACCGGTCACCTCCTTGAGGACAGTTAAAACCTCCCTATGTACGATGAGCGTATTCGGTATGGCCAGGTGTCGTTGAATCGTAAGTTGCAGTTAGGCTATAATATTTGCATGATTCATGAATCCGCCATCTTAAAATGATTTGGCTGATGACCTTGTAGTTTGGGAAAATACGCTTCCCACATTAAGGTATATTGTTGCAAACTTTGGTTGAGATCGGATGATTAGGTTTTTTGTAATTTGATTGAAGCTCAGAACATTTGGCTGGGCGCCATTTCTTTTTTGTTATGATGGCGGCGATAAACAACATGACACTGAGTTGTCCCTTGCTTTCTCTGTACCAGAGGTGGTCGGCGGCCCGGTTAGTTTTCGTTGTGTTTAATTGATAGGGGTATCAATTTGAACACATAGACGACAGCCATATTCAAACAATACGGCTGATGGCCTTGCAGTTCAGTCGAACGACGCTTCCCACATGCAGGTATGTTCCTGCAAAATTTAGTAGAGATCAGATGAATAAGTTAGTCGTAATTTGATTTAAGCTTTGAACATTAGGGAGGCCGCCATTACGTTTCCGTCAAATATGGCGGCGATACAAAACACGACACTGAGGTGCCCTTTGCTAGTGCAACCTCTGTGCCAAATTTCATTGAAGTCGGTTTCAGGTTTCACCGTGTTTGAACTGATAGGGGGCGGGTGCAGACATACCTAACCACACACACATACACACAGTCACACACGCACGCACACAGACAGACCAACAATATTTCTGGCCTGTGCAGATGCCATAAGTCTACTTTCATTATTTGCAAAATACAAAAGAAGGCTAATGAAAGTAGGTTAATGAGATCAACACGAAGCAGGTGTATGTATGTATGTATGTATCTCTACTAAGTATAAAAAAGTCCCCGATTCTTGGATGTTACGGGAAAACTCAAGAACCACTAGTTGGATTTTGATGCGTTTTTCACCATTCTGTAAAGGATATCTAGAGGATGATTTATGCACAAAATAATTTATTTATGAGCAAAGGAAGCCGAGCAGTAACTATTTCAGTGGGAACGTCGGGAAAGAAACTGGCGTTCGAACGCTTTGTAAGCTTACGCTGGGCAAACCGTTAAAAATATTTAAATACTATGAGTGTAAGAATTGTTCAGCATGAAAAGATCTACAAAAAAGTCCGCGAGAGCATATGTCTATCTTCAATACATCGCCCACTATAAGTGTTTTCTGCGTTTTAATTTCTTTCAACCATGTCCTTTCAACTACTGAGGCGACAGTTTACGAGCTAGCTAAGGGCGAGTCTATCATTCCTGTTACAGCCTAGCTAGCGGGCGAACCTATTGCCCCAGATACAGCCAGCCGCAAACCGTTGAGTCGTGTTGAGTTAAGACTTCTGAGAAGAGTGGTTGTATTTGGAGTTTCCCCGGAGGTGCAACTCGGGTTTTCTTCATTTCGCCTGTGAAAAACAGTCAAGTTAATATTGGACGGAAGGGGGATTTGAGTTTCAGCACCTCGCCATTCCCTGGAAGTGCAACTCTCATTTCGCCTGTGAACGTTTCGTTCCGCAAAATTCACAGTCAATTTAAGATTGGACGGAAGGGGGATTATATTATAATAAATTATACTGATTGGCGTATAATCTATACTTACAAAGTATAAAACAAAGTCCCCGATTTTTGGATGTCACCGGTAATCTCGAGAACCACTGAACGGATGTTGATGCGGTTTTCACCATTCTGTAAAGGATATCTCGAGGAAGGTTTCTGTAGAAAATAATTTATTTATGACCAAAGGAAGTCAAGCACTAACGATTTCAGTGAAAAGGTCGAAAAAACAGGACTGGCGTCCGTGCGCTTTTTAAACATACGCTGGGTAAACCGCAAAAATATCTATATAGGCCTACTATGATGATGATGATGATGATGATGATAATTGTTGTTTAAAGGGGCCTAACATCTAGGTTATCGGCCCCTAATGGTTTGGGTGAGCCTACTATGAGTGTAAGAATTGTTCAGCATGAAAAGTTCGACAAAAAAGCCCGAGGAGCATATCCTTATCTTCAACAAATCGCCTACTATAAGTGTTTTTACGTTTTCATTTCTTCCAACAATCTACATTCAGTTACTGAGGCGACAGTTTACGAGCTAACTAGGCGCGAGTCTATCACCCCAGTTACATCTTAGCTAGTGTACGAGCTTATTGCCCCAGATACAGCCGGCAGCAAACTGTCGAGTCGTGTTGAGTTAAAAACTTTAGAGAAGAGTGGTTGTGTTTGGAGTTTCCCTGGAAGTGCAACTCGGCTTTTCTTCATTTCGCCTGTGAACTTTTAGTTCCGCAAAATTCACAGTCAAGTTAAGATTGGACGGAAGGGGGATTTGTTTTTAATGCACCTCGCCATTCTGAAATTACGTCCGATAAGAATTTGTTGCACATGCATCTCCATTATAATATAATTAATAGTCCAGTCAGTGATTTTAACCCATCATGCCGAGACGTAAAACGGATATTGGTCGTTGTTCATTGACATTGAAAAAAAAAAGCTTATCACGTAATGCATTCATAACTGTTCCCGGGCGAAGCCGGGTCGGGTTGCTAGTGTATTCATATATTGTTCCCTCTGCAAAAGCGGGTCCGACTCTCTTGAAATACGCACCGACTTGTTTGAAATTGAAGCACGCGCTGACTTCTGGGGCACCAACAGCTTGACAGAGTACGAAGCTACAGCCAATCGCGGCTTTAGGCCTCTTTAGAATTTTTTTATAATAGCTAGAAGTTGTTGGTTGTTTTTTTAATTTCGGGGTTTTGCGACAATCTTGGTCATAGAGACCCCTGCACCTGCGTGTGTAATTTGTATGATATCCTGTGTTATTGTGATGGCTTTAGTAGTGTTTGTAGGCCTATTTGTAATTCAGTTAAAGAAAGGGAAGGAGGCGGTCGCGGCCTCAAGTTAGGAACCATCCCGGCATTCGCCTGAAGTAGAAGTGGGAAACCACGGAAAAGTACCTCCAAGATGGCTGAGGTGGGAATCGAATCCGCCTTTTATCACATAGGCCTCATGGGGCTGAGTATACCCCGTTCCAGCCCTCAAAGTAGATTTTTTTATTTTGTGGCGAAGCCGAGAATCAAATCTGGGCCTACGCAGTGAGATCCAAGAGTGCTAACCTCTACGCAAAGAAGCGGACGTAGTTAAGAGGAGGAAACAGTCTAAAACAGCACTAATTATAGGTCTGTATATTTGAGGTACATGAGTAAAATAATTGTCTCAAATAATATCTTATTCTCTGAGGTATATTGTTATAATTGTTCTCTCCACCAGTAACTACTCCTATGATGTGGAGGGGGAGATGACGTGGACGGAGGAGTATGAATATGGCACGTCAGCACGCATGGTTTGTCTGTTGACTTTTGTTAATATTCGATTGTTTTATTCCATTCGGCGTGTCAGGAAAATATCCTGTATGTCAGCTGTCACGCTGCATATAACACGTACACGCAATCTTGAATATATCTATAGACCTATATTTAAAACACTTAGGTGATTTTTAGCCTATTTTCATTTTTTGAAAAAATATACTAGATCACCTTTTGTCCGTGTGTGAGTATGTGTGTGCGTATGTGTGAGTGGGTGTGGGAGAAATCGGACAAAATACGAAGCCACCTTTAAAACTCAATATAAATATCCATTTCAGGAACAATTCCAGATATTATGCCGTACAGTGTAGGGTCCTTGACGAACAATATAAACATTGTTCTGCGCTTGGTTCCTTCGGCCTTTGATGATGAAATGGTAAAATTGATCTGCCGGAATATAGAATACCTGACAGGCTGAAACACTGGAGATGATACATCAAGTAATTTCATAGAGAATATTCGGATATACAACAATGGTATGTCCATTGCTTCCTTTGGTGTCAATGTTACCGTGCCACATGAATATGGTCCAATTTGTTTTAAAATTTCTTGAATATCACATCATCGCATTTCTTACTTATATTCCAAAAATGTAAGCGACTGTTCTTACGACCAGTTGTATATATTATATTAGACACCGCAGAAGCTAATCAAGTCAGGTTTGTAAATCAGGTGAATGCTTGCATCAGGGAGGGCACACTTCCAATTTAAACTATATTTTGTAAGAGCATAAGCTGTACATTCAACAATCAAAATACTCCTCAATTTAAATGAAAGTTCAGTGTCTAGATAAAATTAAATTGCAATCCAGATGACGATATTTGATTAGCATGGCTCATAATATAGGATGAAGCCCCAAAGGCAAATGTTCACTCATTAATATGTGTGATTTGACTTCTAAAAGATATTATACGTATCGATATTATTCTTACATGTGGGAAAGTTATTGCTCTTGGAGGAGACTTCAGGTATGTTTTGCATGTTTGGCCGCACGCTTCTCCCCAAACAGTTATTCGTAAATAGTAAATACTCTTCGCTCTGGCCCTTCGCTAAAATACCCCGCTTACATATAAACACTCCATAGAGACCAGATGAAATGGAATTTTATGATATTTTGCTACAATTTAACGACGATTACCTCTCTGTGGGTAGTTAGGAATCAAATGTTATTGAATTACCAGCCAGACTTCCAACTCATGATGAAATCGTGACTGAGATTTACAGTGATACATTCACTTCTGCGAAGGATATAATAAATTTATCGAAAGTTTGCATTCTTACACCTAAGAATGAACACTGTATTGAAATTAATAAAGTAATTGAGCGTCAGTAGTTCAAAACTATACACCAGCGTTAACAGCTTAAATAATGAAGATGAAAGCCAACTACTGCGGTTTCCTACAGAACTCGTGAATTCCTTGGAATTAAGTGAGTTGCCTCCATATATTCTTACTCTAAAAGTTCGAGCCATAGTTATGCTCCTTAGGAATCTGAACGGTTCCCAAGGGCCCCTAAATGGAGCCAGATTAATTGTAACAAATATGTATGAAAATTGCTTGGATTTGGAAATAATAAGTGCAGATAATATTGGGCCGAGTGTTGTAATCTTTTGACTTCATTTAACACCATCCGATAAAAAACATTCATTTTCTTTTAAGAGGCACCAATATCCAATCGCTTAGCATATTTTATCACAATCAATAAAGCTCAAGGGGAAACTCTGGAACGTGTAGGTCTCTATTCGCCTCATCAAGTTGTCAGCCATGGCTAGTTATATGTTGCAAAATCGATATTTCTCTGTAATCAAACAAAGATTGCATATAAGAAAATCTTTCAATAAATATTCTCCCAATAACCGTCATGTTTTGACGGGTTTCAACTAGTAAGCCATTAATTAATTTATAACGAAACGCAGCAAGTATACAGTCACACATAAGAGGCTTCTGTGCAGAAGTCACATGATCAACGATTCGATACATTTAAGATGGACGTTCTTGTGTTAGAATGGATGATAGACCGGAATTAAAAGAAAAACTTGGTAACAATGAGTCTTATATAGGTTCAACACTTACCGTTCTTCACAAGCCCATTCAATTATACTGCTTGGGAAGAACGAAAAGTTATAATACCCATACATGTAAGAGAAAATAGGTTACATGTTCTATATTTAACATCTTGTTTTCAGTGAAACTAAGACCAATGTCTGGAATTAATAACTACTAAACACAACGTGTTGAATCTAATGATATTTATCAGGAACTTCAGCTTTTTGGACGTTAAACACTTGCGGTTCCCCGCTGGTTATGTTCAACAAGTGTCACGACGTTTGGTGAGGTATAACTAGGATGGACTGCACTACAATACAGACTTTTAAGTTCGTAAACTATAGATTAATACCTTTCATAAATTACTTTCTCCGTTTTACATTTGCGCCTGCAATAGCCTATACCGTTTAGCATTTCTTGAGCAATAATATTGCTATGTCATTTACTTACAGTGTATACAGGTATAAATCCGAGTTAATTTATTTTAGGAAGGTCTCTTAAATTACTATTTAATGTTCAAATTAAAGGTAAGTTCATTATTGTTATGCTCTCTTTTCAAGGTTCTAATATCTGAAAAATAATAAATGCATGACACTCCACCAAACATGAACGCTCCCTTCCGGTTAAGGTGATTCAGGTCTGCTGGAAGATAATTTCATCACTTCTAGATTTTTTTAAAATTATAAGGCAGTACGATCATGTCTGCCTTAATTCCTCTGTAGTACAGCAACAGTACGGGAATATTGAATATCTCATCCTTGATAGACACGTATCACAAATCGATAAAACTCATGAGGCTGGAACATTTCGTTTTCAAACTATGTACGTTTTGAAACTAATATGGACATAAAAAATTTATACATATGGAAATTAGTTTGCATAATCACAGTTTGATGCAGGTTAAGTGTACAGCTATATACCTTTAAGTGCTTTAAGTTCCACAGTTTAAATTGGCTATACCAAGGAAATTGTGCAAGCTAAGGTGGACCTGTTCGATCCGGTAACAACATTCAGGTATCGCTCAAGTACACTTAACTAGTCTAACCAGGCGCTCAACTTGGCGAAGAGCCGAGATTTGGCGTTAAATCACTGAGAGTGGTATTAGAAACACGTGTTGCCACCTAAGGTGAAATTTCCTTTGACATTTATTACTTAGTACGACAAAGGGGAAGATTAACCATTCAAAAGTCGATAGACAGGGTTTTCAACAGTAGTTATTATACTTAATTCTTGTTACAAGCAAATATCTAACTACGCCAAGCACATTTCATCACCGTTAAAGGCCATTTGGATGTCTGAAATCTGATCCTTAGACATTGGTTTTCAATACCATTAGTGGTGTGAATGAAGCAAAACATGCAATACCTGAACCGAATATTATAAATCAGACGAACTTAAAGCTAATACTGTACAGGTTATTCCTGTAAGAAACTAATGCATTATACGCACTGTTGGTGGGTTCATAATGTAATGTAGAAAATAGTTTAACCATCTGACCTCCACATTTCCACGGCTGGAGAGATGTAGCCCTAGAAATACTACGAAGACTATCTTAATGAATATTTGTTTCACGAGGCAATCAGAAACGTGAACTAAACCGCTATAAATACATTAGGGTCATGCTGCTCACTGTGTATCATCAGAGCTATAAGGAATGTACTATTGGTTCACCCATATACATCGTATCTCCGCAGCTGTGGCGGGGTTCTGCTTGGCCGACAACTCATCGTTTTTTGCCTGCCGGAGCAACGTTTGTTCGGGGAGAAGGGAGCGGTCTAGGACGATAACTGGTTTATCCAAGGTCTCGCAACACAATTTGTATCGGCCGCATGACACCCTGCCTCAACTGCGGAGACATCATAAATGGATGACCCTGCGGATCATAGTGTTTAGTTCAATTAAAAATGTGACTAGTTCCAGGTTACCAATTCACTAAATATTCCTTATATGATGGTACCAATAAACATTCCTGGATGATTCATCAAAGAGGAATCTGGTTTCAACCATTGGTCAAATTTGAGAAAAAGAAGTGTCAATGAGTGTCTTTCATTCATTGCGGTCGGTAGGATGCAAACGACGTACTTTCTTTATCAAAAATTGCCTTCCTTTCGCAGGGTGATTTGAATGTGACACTTGAACGACTTAGCTCCATAAAGCGATATTGAGAATTGAACAATCAGAATGCCGTAAGTAACCACGTATCATAGTGCACCAAATGAGCGAATTAATCACATGTTTCTGGTTCATTTTAGAAATAAGACCTGATTTTACATGGTTTTATATTGTATACCTGTCAAAAATGGAAAATCCAATATCTAGCAGTTCAGCGGGAAGAAGATGTTATGACGTCTGAGCAGATACAATTAACAGTGTTATCATATGAAAACAGAATCAAAGTATTTACATTAACCAATGACTACAAAATACATATTTCTTCTCATGGGTCTCGATCAAGCAGCTCTCAACTGTATCATCGAAATTTGATATTTTTCAGTCGGTCAACACCATTGTACCCAATTGTGAAGAGCTATTCCCTAATCCTGAAAAAATTACATGATATTATTAAATAAACTTGGATGAACAGTTTCGATCGTCAAGCGATCATCATCAAATCCATTACAGTTAGAATAGACTATTAAATCTATGTCTAAAAATATGGGTGATAGTATCTACAATATGTACACCTATTTAGTTGCAGTAGTGGTTAAAATAATGCAACTAGTGCATGTTAATTTAACCTTTGAGGATACGCATTAGTGCCCGTCTAAAGCCTGGATAAAGGACGAGAGACGTTCTCAATTACCCTGTGTTGTAATCGCATGAACTTTTGCTGTTGAATAATTCAGGGGCTTTCCAACATTGTGGTCTTGTTGCTCCGTGTACTTGGGTGTGTGTGTACTCTGTCTGATAACCAGCGTCATTTTGATGGCTATATTAGTGTGTGTTATTGCAATTCAGATGAGGATGGGGAAGGAGGTTGCCGTGGCCTTAATTTTGGAACCATCCCTGCAATCACCTGAAGAAGAAGTGATAAACCATGGAAAACTACTTCCATGATGGATGAGGAGGGAATAAAACCCGTCTATTTTCAGTTTTGACTCACGAGGCTGAGTTTACCTCGTTCCAACTCTCAGGCCAGAATTAAATTTCTTGGCAGAGCCGGGAATTGAACCGGAGCCTCTGCGGTGAGAACCGAGATAGCTATCCACCGCATGACTTGTGCTCAGAGATTAGTGGATGGATACTGCTCTCTCAGTGGGTTTATGTTAGTTTAGGGTAGGGTGTGGGAAGAGAAGGGAAGACGTTAGAGGGAATTTAGGGAAATTTCAATAGTAATTATAATTGACATCTATAGTCATTAGGCCTGGCGTCAGCCTTCTGAACTAACCAGCCCTCTATCAGCCTACTCCAGCTCTCCATAAGTAACAGCTGTGGGAGTACTCAATAGCTTTCTCTACCCATGGGCCTACTCTAGCCTGTCCATAAGAGAACAAGGAGGTTTTTGCGTGCAGATACCATCTCTTGCATTAGCACTTCGTACTTTCTATACTTCTGAACATTGCATGACGGAATAAGGAATTTTTTTCTTTGCGGAAGTCATATTCATGCCAACTAAAATTAAGTGAACCCTTCTTGAAAATTCGTACAAAAATATTGAGCTCAAGCTAATGGGTCATTATATAATACTAGATTTAACGGACATCGAATCATACCGTGAACAATATAAATTGTTTTCAAATTTGTGGAATAGTGATGTAATTTACGGGAAGAAAATTTGAATATTATACGTTCATTCGTTCATTATGATCGATTTCTGCAGTGATCGTACCATTTCAGGATGTACGAAGAAATTCGTCTCTGCAGTATTTACATGCACGCTGTCTGTATCTTAATAGTGTATTATGAAATGAGCCTATAATGGCAATAATTAAGACACGAGTATTGTTTATAAAACAAGCGGTGCGAGTTTTATTATTTCCATACGAGTGTCTTAATTACCATTATAGGCAAGTTGCAAACGACTGTTTATGTTCGACGATAATTACAATTTTATTATATGTTTTAACATACATATTCATAAATATCTGTGGGATTTAGAAACTTCAGTTAGTGAACAGAGCGCGCTGAGCAGTTTGCTGACTGTACAGAGCGCATGCGTGGGTCAAAGAATTTCGAAAGCAGAGACCATTTACTTTAGTAGGTAATATAGGCCGGTTCTGGCGCAGGGGCTAATGTGCAAGATGGCGGCTGTGTGAGTCCAACCCCATGGTGGTTGTATGAAGGGAGAGTCATAGCTGGCGCAGGGGCTAATGTGCAAGATGGCCAATGAGGGTGGCGGTGAAACACCATGAAGAGCAGCTAAGCTAGCGAGAGGATACCTGAGTGCAAGTATCTTTAGTCGGTCAACCAAAAACAGTAGTGACTAGTGGGAGGGTGGGGGGAAGGGTGAGGGTAGTATTATTTATTTATTATATTAGTTAATATATATTTTTAGCACAGGGCTAATATATAAAATGGTCACTGCACGCAACCACTTACACATATGGCATGCTAACTTAACCTAACCTAACATAACAAAACCGAACCTAACTTCACCTAACCTAACTTAACAAACCTCATTTATCCTAACCTAACATAAACTAACCCCAACCTAACCTAAGCTGTAAAGCTAAGCCAAAGGCTAATGCACATACCCAAAGTATATCAGGGCACATGCCACTATGTTTATGTTAGTCATATAGACACTACGGTAAAGCCTAACACCTGCACTGTGGCTACTGTGCAAGATGTTCGCTACTCACAACAAGCTTAGGATTACAAAATCAGTTATGTTTTGAAAAGTGAAAGGTTTTGTTTATTTATTTGTTTCATTTTCATATTTTACACATAGCAATTTGCCAATTTCCAATTTTCAGTTTTTAAAATTTCAGTTTAAGGTTTTTGATTTTTGTCAATATAACAACATGGGTTTTCCAATTTTGTTGTTTACATGATTTTGATTTAGTCTATGTCAAAAATTCATATTTGTGAAACACAATTTTTCATTGCATGTAACAAGGCCGTATGCCTTATCCCGAAGCATATAGGTAATAAATGGGTTATACTATACATTGGCTACTTAGTTTTTGCTGACTAAGGGCAATTTCTTAACAGTACTAGAGGTTAACAGGTAGCATTAGGAGTGGGGAGGTTGCTAGTAATTAGAAACGTACAAGCAGTGTCCATACAATATCCTTTTATTCATTTTAAATACATTTAAATATTTACACATAATATATTTTTGTTCTTTTTTTTGTTCTTGCTTGACTGGTGCTGTTTTTATTTTTGTAATGCTATTGATTTACAGTGATATATCCTGTTTCATTTCAGGATTTTCATATCCATAACTTAACTCTTTAAGCATGGTCAACAGTTGATTAATGACCATAGGCATGTGTAGCTATACCATCCAAATGAAGTACTATTTGATCATCACCAGGGCACGAAGCACTTTTGTTTAGTTTTATAGATGATATGTTATGTTGTTTAGAACCGATAATGTTCATTGGTATTCTTTTTACCTCGTTTTTCATGATACAATCCTTATAGTCCCTAAAGCTTTTACAATTGTTGACAACACCTCTGCTAATACCTTTAATCTTATTTATTTCTATTCCATTTATGTCTAAAGCATACATTATAGCTCTAAGTCCAACAAATGCTTTAATAGTTTGTCCACAAGCCTCGTCATTAAATTTTCCCAACATTTCCTTGTTTGATGTAGAATAACATGTGTGATTAGTAGGATAATCAGATGTGTCATTGTGTTCTAGGAAATCCAACTTGTCTTCAAAATAATCTTGGGTGTTGCCCAAATAAATGAGCGAGTCGGTATCCATATACATAAGTTTAAGATTTTCAATTCCATAATAGGGTAGCAGGACATCATAGTGGTGGGAATACATAAGAGTTTTTGAAATATCCAGTATACACATTCCAATATATATAGGCTTATTGAATACAATGTTACGTTTAGCCTTGTAGAAAGCAGCTAGGTTAGAACCATAAATTGTTCTGTCAATAAATGTTGGTTTAGCTATTAGCTTTTCAGACTTTTTGTTCTCAGACACAAGACGTATATCAAATCATTTACGAATATTTCCCATTGTTTTTCCAAAAATGTCATTGTTAAATAATTTGTAAAGGTTTTTCTTCAAAATAATTTTTGGCTTGTTTTCATAGGTTGTTATTAATATCAATGCCTTTAGCCAAGATCTCTGTTCAAACTTTAACACACGATGAAATTTTAACAACTTTAGTCCATGATTTAGAGCCTGTATAAGTGCCATATAATGAACTATGTACCGCCATCGATTTCCAAGATGAGGAATTAGCTTTTTGAGAGGCGAATCCTGAGGTTGTGTAAACTCCGGTAGGAAAGGTAAATCGTTGTGTAGATCATGAGGTCAGATGGGTAATCAACATCAACGTCTAGAATGTATCCAACAGGGTTGTCTTCCTTTAGTGTTTCTAGATCAACAGATCTGGAGAAATCCACTGGAATCCACCATGAGGAAGGCAGTGGCACATAGCCCACCAATATAGGTTGTTGGCATCATCATAGGTAATAAACTGCGATGGTTTCTCGGAATCATAGGTTTCCATGTATTTATTGTTAGCTTCAGCATACCGATGATACAGCTGGCATATTCCTCAACGTATTGCAGACTTTATTAAAAGAATCTGATCGTAGTCCTGTAGCAATTCCAGTTCAATTCCAGTGTAAAGGAGCATTGCCTCAAAACTTAAACCAGGAGAAGTAAGGAAGTGTGCAGCATCCACTCGATGTGTTTCTACTGTTTTGTTTCTGAACGTTTCAAATCTGTCTGCAAGAAGGAGTACATCTGAAGTTAGGTTAAGTTCACTATATTCCCCTAGAGTTTTAATTTTGAACTGATTCCACACATCTTTAGCATATTCATAGTCTTCTTTGCTAACATCTTCTTGACTTAATTGGTTAAAGAATGCCTCTTTTGGGGGTAAACACGTTTCACTTAATTTTTCCCATTAATCAATGTAATCATAACAAAATACACCTTTTCGTGTCATGAGCGTTGCATTTTCTTTTCCAAAGTACTTGTGTGTTTCAGGGTATGATGGTGAGTTGGTAACTAAGTTTTCCAAATTACTTGGCATTAACCGGAACGTATCCACAAATCGAAGCTTAATATATCCAACATATTTGGTAAAGGAAATGTACTTTTCTTTGGAGTTAGGGATAACGTCCACTCTCTCAGTAGTACATCCCAACTGTTTTACAATAAAATTTGCGCCCTATCCACTCTTATTATGTAGAAATCCAGGAACAGTGATACGTTTTTAACACCTCAAATTAAAGTTATTATGAGCACTTCCACGGTATTCACCTGTAATATGACAATGATCTCTAACTTTCCAGTCCTCTTTGGTAAATGTTTTATGACCCAAATAACAGGTTTCAGAAGATTGGAACTCTGCTTCCTGATCCTGAGTTAAGGCCTTTGGAACATTTATGCTGTAAAGGCGATCAATTTCATTAGCTATTGATATTAAACAGTCCATAAACTTTTCTTCAGCGTCAGGTCCACGACAAACAAGAGGTTGGCTCGGAAGGTTTGTCTTTATGTGTTCCACAGCTGGTGAGGGTTTAACATATATACCAAAGCTCATAGGAACATGACTCTTTTTTGGGACTGTATAACTTCCCTCAGGATTGGGTAGACATGTTTGATATGGTAAGAATATTTTTTCGAAATCTGCATAGATCACGTTAAGTATTCTCACATTTTTTCCACATTTATGAATTTAACAAGGAGGTTTTAATAGGCATTTCAACCCTAGCAATGTCATGCAAGACACAGAAAGCTCTATGTTTTTTTCAATTTTTCCATTCCTTGTTGTCCATATTGATTATCAAAGTGAGTAAAACACCGTTTACACGTATATATTTTACGTTCACGGTGAGTAATCTGATGTCCTAATAGTTTATCAAAATCTTTGATAAAGACATAGTGGTTCTGGCCGGATGAAGAACTTAGCAGAAGAAGGTCATTCTTCATCAAATTGGTATTACTATAAAGAAAATTATTACAAAAGCATGAGCTGTAACGATTACATTATAAATTTGATGGTCTTGTAGCTCTTCATCCACAACTTTTAGAGGAAACAGTTTGTTGTCTTCTTCCAGTCCAAATACATTGATGGATATGCTGTCGGTTTTCTCAAGTTTGAGAATGTCAGCTAGTGATGTAGGAAACGATATTACTGAAAAATCATACTTGTTTTCCAGGTCCTTGTATTTACTAATGCGTTGAGCATCCTTTTTAACCAGTCTTGCTAAAATGGCATACATAAAACACGTTTCATCTTTCAAGTTTTGAGGATTAATGCAGGGTTTTTTCGTTTTACAGCTGCTGCTAATGGAATATATGTGCTTCCATGCAAGGACTTATGCTTATTTATTTTCAATCGTTCTCCTTCAACTGCTAACAAAGCCCAATTACTGCCTTTTAGCTCAGATTCCTCAACTTCCGTAGTTAACTTTTTAAATTGTGTTTCCAAAAAAAACTACTTAAGTCTGTTTCCAAAAATATCGCTTGATTACGTATTTTAGAAGTCCGATCTGTAATTTCATTGGTAGATGTATGAATAAATCTACATTCAGCCACAAGGTTAACTTTTATCGACTTGTGGTTTGCTAGTTCTTTCTGTATAACAGGCGTTATTTGATGTTTGGACTCTTTAATGTATGAATTTAAATCCTTACACTTATCACAACGTATACATTATAATTTAAGACGACCTTGAAAAGACATTTCATATTCAGTAAGTCCATTATTGTCAGGAACCATTGACAGTCGGTAATGTTTTGTAGGCTCAGTTTTTTGTCTTTCAGCTGAAGATTCATCATTGCAACATTCTTCATGACGACGTCCGTTGTAGGCATTGCTAAATTTGCTGCCACATGATTCGCACTCATAAAATTCACCACACGATACTTCATTACGCTTTCTAACATAATTCAGAAGAAAAGTTTTTGCATACTCCTTGCACATATAGCTTGGAATAGTTTCCTTCATTATGGATGTTGTTTTCTGCCAACAGCTACTTACTGCGTATGACAAAGCTGTACACTGGTCTGTAAGACAGTCTTTCACAATGTGAACACTGTGAGAGGTAGTAGTCAACTGGTGATATTCATGCTAAGGGTCCTCATATATATCAAAGTCAGGACCAACAGCTGCTTACCGCATATGACAAGGCTGTAGACTGGTCGGTGAAACAGTCTTTCACCATGTGAACAGTTCGAGAGGTAGTAGGCAACTGGCGATATTCTTGATAAGGGTCCTCTAATATACCCTAGTCAAGACCAACAGCTACTTACTGCGTATGACAATGCTGTAGACTGGTGGGTGGGACAGTCTTTTACGATGTGATCACCGTAAGAGGTAGTTGTTAACTGAAAATATTCGTATACCCTAGTCAAGGTCAACACATGCTTACTGCATATGACAAAGCTGTACAATGGTGGGTTAGACAGTCTTTTTCTTTGCTAAGGGTCTCCTATATACCCCAGACAAGGGTATACATGTTAGTTCTGAACACTTGGTGGTTAATTTTATATTCAGTTTATATGCAAAGCTTATACAAGCACGTTTTGCACATGGTCAAACTTTACAATATAGTCACATGGAAGACACAAAGTAAGTTTCTGCTATCTAGCGGTGAATATCAGCACTCACTGAACTACTGGCATGCTTGCCAATAATGAGTGCAATTGTCCTTAGCACTAACAATACACACAGCGGGGTTGCTTTATTGTTTAATACAAATATATCTGGTTTAAATAATATAACAAAACGTTAAAAGGCGCAATTGTATGGGAATGTTCCATTACCTAAAATGTAATCCTATGGAAGTGTTTAACATTTTACAATTGCATTAGCAAACAGGTTGTAACTTGTATAAGTGTATGAGCATTGAAAAAACCCAGGCGTAAAAATTTCATTACGCATGCTATTTAAGCGTAGGTCATAATATACTAATGTAAAAAAATATCCTTACTTTTATAACTTACCAAACCAAATCAAAACAATACTGAACCAAAGCCGAACCAAAACTGAACCAAAACGTAGTCGCGACCATGTCAAATCACGCCTACTATCAATTGCGCTTACCATAAATCGCGCCTACTATCAATTGCGCCTACATTAAATCACGCATACTATCGAGTACTTCAGATGTACTCCTTCTTACAGACAGCTTTGAAACGTTCAGGAACAAAACACTAGAAACACAACGAGTGGATGCTGCACACTTTTTTACTTCGTCTGATTCAAGTTTTAAGGCAATGCTCCTTTACACTGGAATTGAACTTGAATTGCTACAGGATTACGATCAGATTCTCTTAATAGAGTCTGGAATACGTGGAGGAATATGCCAGGTGTCTCATCGGTATGCTGAAGCTAACAATAAATACATGGAAACCTATGATTCCGAGAAACCATCGCAGTTTATTACCTATGATGATGCCAACAACCAATATGGGTGGACTATGTGCCACTCCCTTCCTTATGGTGGAATTCAGTGGGTTTCTCCAGATAATGTTGATCTAGAAACACTAAAGGAAGACAACCCTGTTGGATACATTCTAGACATTGATGTTGATTACCCATCTGACCTCATGATCTACACAACGATTTACCTTTCCTACCGGAGTTTACACAACCTAAGGATTTGCCTCTCAAAAAGCTAATTCCTCATCTTGGAAATCGATGGCGGTACATAGTTCATTATATGGCACTTATACAGGCTCTAAATCATGGACTAAAGTTGTTAAAATTTCATCGTGTGTTAACGTTTGAACAGAGATCTTGGCTAAAGGCATTGATATTAATAACAACCTAAGAAAACAAGCCAAAAATTATTCTGAAAAAAAAAAACCTTACAAATTATTTAACAATGACATTTTTGGAAAAACAATGGGAAATATTCGTAAATGATTTGATATACGTCTTGTGTCTGAGAACAAAAAGGCTGAAAAGCTAATAGCTAAACCAACATTTATTGACAGAACAATTTATGGTCCTAACCTACCTGCTTTCTACATTACTAAACGTAACATTGTATTCAATAAGCCTATATATATTGGAATGTGTATACTGGATATTTCAAAAGCTCTTATGTATTCCCACCACTATGATGTCCTGCTACCCTATTATGGAACTGAAAATCTTAAACTTATGTATATGGATACCGACTCGCTCATTTATTTGGGCAACACCCAAGATTATTATGAAGACAAGTTGGATTTCCTAGAACACAATGACACATCTGATTATCCTACTAATCACACATGTTATTCTACATCAACCAAGGAAATGTTGGGAAAATTTAAAGACGAGGCTTGTGGACAAATTATTAATGCATTTGTTGGACTTAGAGCTATAATGTATGCTTTAGACATAAATAGCATAGAAATAAATAAGATTAAAGTTATTAGCAGAGGTGTTGTCAAAAATTTTAAAAGCTTTCGGGTCTATAAGGATTGTATCATGAAAAACGAGGTTAAAAGAATACCAATGAACATTATCGGTTCTAAACAACATAACATATCATTTATAAAACTAAACAAAATTGCTTTGTGTACTGCTGATTATAAAAGAGTAATTGAATTGGATGGTATAGCTACACATGCCTATGGTCATTACTGAACTGTTGACCATGCTTAAAGAGTTAAGATATGGATATGAACATCCTAAAATGAAACAGGAAATATATTACTGTAAAACAATAGCACTACAAAAAATAAAAAACAGCACCAATCAAGCAACAAAAAAAGAAAGACAAATGCATTATGTGTAAATATTGTAAATGCATTTAAAATGAATAAAAGAATATTGTATGGACACTGCTTGTACTTTTTTAAATACTACCAACCTCCCCACTCCTAATGCAAACTGTAAACCTCTAGTACTGTTAAGAAATTGCCCTTCGTTAGCCAAAACTAAGTAGCCAAAGTATAGTATAACCCATTTATTTCCTATATGCTTTGGGATAAGGCATACAGCTTTGTTATATGTAAAGGAAAATTGTGTTTCACAAATATGAACTTTTGACATGGACTAAATCAAAAACATGAATATAAAAAAAATTGGAAAAACCATGTTTTTATATTGACAAAATTCAAAAACTTTAAACTGAAACTTTAAAAACTGAAAATTGGAATTGGATAATTGCTATGTGTGAAATATGAAAATTTTAAAAAAATTAACAAAAGCTTTCACTTTTTAAAACTTAACTGACTTTGTAATCCTAAGCTTGTTGTGCGTAGGGAACATCTTGCACAGTAGCCACAGTGCAGGTGTTAGATTTACCTTACTGTCTATAAGACTAACATAAAGATAGTGGCATGTGCCCTTATATACTTTGTATGTGCATTAGCTTTTGGCTTAGCTTTACAAATTAGGTTAGGTTGGGGTTAGGTTATGTTAGGTTAGGTTAAATGAGGTTTGTTAAGTTAGGTTAGGTGAAGTTAGATTAGGTTAGGTTAGGTTAGGTTAGCATGCCATATGTGTAAGTGGTTGCGTGCAGTGACCCTTTTATATATTAGCCCTGTGCTAAAAAGTAATAATATTAACTAATATAATAAATTAATAGTACTACCCTCACTCCCTCCCCCCCCCCTCTCCTGCTAGTCACTACTGTTTTGGTTGACCGACTAAAGATGCCCCATACAACCAGCATGGGATTGGACTCCCACTGCCCCCATCTTGCACGTTAGCCCCTGCACCAGAACCGGTCTATATTACCTACCTACTTTGCTTGCCAATGCAATTGTTTACAGCCTGGATGATGTCTAATGCCGATCAGAACTAGTATTCACTAATATTGTCACCGAACCGAACTCGTTTGAAAGCAATGCGGTCTGTAGAAATTGTAGTTGGGGATATTAAGGTACAGTGTTATTCCTTGTCTCATATTCTCCAGTTTATTTACGCGAACATATGGAACGGTGCACTTTCCATGTCGGTAATTTATACAGAAGCATGCTGTGTTGCTAACTTCTGGACGTAGATTCATAAATCTCTTGCATATGTCATAGTATTCTCTTGTTCTCGTAAAGGTTCGTGCTGATTTTGTCTTTGTGTTTGGGATTGTAAGTACAATGGTTGATCCGTAATCCAATTTGAACTTTCAAATCATGCAATTCATGTCCGACATGTTGGATTTTGAACGCATGCGCGAAGTTGTCCTTACCTAATTGGTCAATAAATGAGCTCTGATTGGCTGGAGAAACTGTTTCATAATGAAGAATAGTACTATAATGACCCTCATTATGATTCAGTTTTATGACATATAATATTCACGTTTCGACATCGACGAACATAAAATAGCTATTTTTGAAAAGTATCTACAGGAATACTTAGCTCAAGGTATCGGTTCATTTTATTAGATATCACTGGGACCTAATAATCCCATTCTGAGTTGAAGTTACTTAATATTAGTGAATCGGCCAAGCAGCATTGGTAACTTACGGAAAAGAGTCTTGAATATTTCATAATTAAATATTTAGTTCATAGCACCGGTTCAGTATACCAGATACCACAAGGACCAGATTATTTTGAGGTGAGTCAAAGAAATTCCTTTCTACGAAATTATAAAACGCGTCAACCATAATTTACGAGAGTTACACTTGAAACCTTTCCCTAAGAACATTTAACAACGAATACTGGTTTATTGTGTCTGTTTCCGCTGAGATCGTGTAATTCCTTGATGAGTGTATGAAATTTACGTCTTCGAAATTTACAAGTGTGCCGTACGTGAACCCGTGAACTCAACTTAAGAATTTCACACAAGAATATTCAACTTGAAGTATCAGTTTGCTGACACCGAATAATTACAGTACGTGGTAAGTTATGGAATGAGCTTCTGAGGAATTACCTTGCACGCCATCTATAATTCACGGAAGATACACTTGAAATCTACCCTAGTATTTCACTCACAGTATTGATCTTACTGAGGTGAGTTAAATACATTCATTTCTGAGGAATCAACATGCAAGGCATAATTATTTCATAGAACTACATTTAAGATTTACTATCAGGGATATTTAACTTACGATATAGAATCAGTAGACAATATTTCAAGGACATTGGACAGTTGACATATAACTTGATAACTTAGCTAAATTTGTATATTTCCAATACAGTAGCTGTTCACCCATTTCGTTGTGATCGTATGAACAGGACATGAGATACAAATATAACATTTAGAAATTCACATATCCTACATTCTGAATTTTAAAAGGAATTGCAATTCATCATACATGCTATTCAAATTTTGAGTAATGCGCTCAGCCGCCATCGCGCACGTATTGATTCGCTATAGTTTTTCACTTAGTCATGGGAGGCCACATACACAATTCTACATTACTATTAACTTTCGATATTGTTGATTGATAATACATTGAGTACCGGGTGAGTTAGCCGTGGTCGTTACGGCAGGGCTGCAGGCAGCCACTACCATCCGGGAGGCTAGGAGGTTTGAATCCCCTCACCAGCAACCTTGAAGATGGTCCTCTGTGGTTTACCATCTTCCTTCCAGGCAAATGCCGGGTTGGTCCCTAACTATAGGCCACAGCCGCTACCTTCCAACTCCTCGACCTTACATTCAAACTTTCCTCCCCAGGCAACACTCCACACGCGACGGTACCTGTAGCTCACCCCATGGGTGTCCGCTTAGAAGCAGCTACAATTTCAGGCGAGCCGAACATGTCCTCAGACATTCCCGGCACTAAAAGTCATACGCTAAAAAAAATTCAGAGTTATTCATTTTCCTGTTCTATATTTTTAAGATGGCCACCACGCGTCTTATTCAGTGCATTCTTCATATTGCTTATTTCTGCAATATCCATTACATAGTACGTCTTTTTACCAGATTTCGTTTTGATTGCGCAATGACATTCTGAATTATTTATTTTTACGTGTCAATAGTATGCCCAGCCACCTTTTTGAAAGTTTGGAGTCGCTGGTATTTGTCCGGGAGCATGCTATACCACGTATAGGTTTCTACTTTGTCACTAATTTTCGTTAGTGATAAAAGTTATTTAGACCTATTAGGCTACCATCGATTTATGCAAAAAATGAAAGTACACTTATGATATCTACATGGGTCAAAATTGTCAGTCTGTCTGTGTGTGAGAGAGACTGTATATCTGTCAACCTTGTCAATTCAAACATGACGAAACCGAATTTTTAAAAAATGGTACAGAGGTAGCATTAGCAAGGACACATCAGTGTCATGTTTTATATCGCCGCCATCTGAACCAAAACAAGATGGTGGCCATCCAAATGCTCAAGAGTAAATCCAATTACGACTAAACTAATCATCCGATCTCTACTCTATCATTCAAAAACATACCTTAAGAAGCGTCTGTCGCCCATATAATGAAGTCACCAGCCAAATAATTTCACGATAGCGGCCGAGTACTGTATGTGTGCATGTCATTTCCCCCTATCAATTCAAACAACACGAAACCAATTGAACCAACTTTGATACGGACGTAGTAGTAACAAAGGACACCTTAGTGTCACGTTTTATTTCACCACCAACTTAACAAAAACGAAATGGCGGCCATCCAAATGTTCAAAGCTAAAAGCAAATTACGAATATTTAATCATGCGATCTATACCATAATTTGCAAAAATACACCTTGATATAGGAAGCATCTGACACCCAAACAAAAAGGGTATTTACCAAGTATTTTCAAGATGGGTGCTGTTGAATTGTGCAGCATTGTAGGATTATCCCAAACTTATTATAAAACAAGGCCTGGTTGCATTTGTTTAACTTATCTTACAGAGGGTGGTTTAAACTGTCCTCAAGGAAGTGATCCATTGGATATTATAATTATTGTATTGTAGAATATTATATTGTAGCAATGGCTAATGTTCAGCCGGTCGTGCTCAGCCGTGCGAGTTGTCCCAGTCTCTTCAAGCTGGTCCATATAAATTTGGAAAGAAATGGTTTATTATAATGGCACAATATATTATAGAAATCGTTCATTCCAAAACTTCATATAATAGGGGGTTATACTGAGGCTATTGATAACATTCTCTTAGCAACGGACACGGATGACAGGGATTCAAAGCCATGTGGAGTTGATTTTTCTCACCTGATTTTCTTTATGTTTATTGTCTTACCTAGGTATAATCACTCTGACGTTATAATTTTAAGCATATATAAAGTGGATATTTCCAGTGGAAAATATTATACATACGGTACTTATAACACCACATATTCCAACACGCTACCACAGCAATTTGCAATCGTTGTCCTTGATCCGTGGTAGCCAACTACAGCCAACATAGCTTGTGACACGTATCCCGAATAGTATTATTTTAATAACTAGTAGGTAATGCATTTTTTGGTAAAGAGACGGGCGTAGGAAACCTTAGTCAATGTCCTAGCTTCTTTGTTATGGAAGCTTGCAATTGAAAGTGCTGGGTAATTCGTCTTTATTTCTCATCAGAAAATACGCACTATGTAGTTATATGGGTTATTATAAAACAACAAATAAAATAAAACACAAATAAAATACCTATGTTTTTGCATATTCGTTTCCTGGCTACACGGGTGAGTGCCAAGCATGTAGACCACTGGACTAAAGTACCACATTGAGTTAAGAAGTAGATTATATGTTCAGGAAGTACCGTAATGTTTGGAAATAAGAAAAATCTTTAGCATAGTATAACATATGGGGCTAAACCTGGAGCAGATCATCTCACTTTTCCGTCATTTAAAACACAATCAATCAATCAACGTAAAATACCCCACGCTGTATTTCAACGATCTACTACAACCAACATACAGTTATACTCCTTGAAAAGAACAATAAGTTAAAAATATACCCATACATTTGGGAGAAAGTAGGCTATATGTTCTTTACTGAAAATCTTGTTTTTAAATTAAGAAATTTTCGGATGGCAGCTGCGCGCTATTTCAGTGTGATAAATTTATCATTAATGCTACTGGACCCTCTAGTACACTACTCCTCTCCTACTATGTTTTGTCTTAATTGTGCATTTATATTACAAGTTACTAATTGTATATTTATTAGTACGCCTAGCCACCATCTTGAATGTATGGAGTCGCTTGTCTCTTACTTCGGACAAAATATGACACTGGTTATTGTCTTATCGTCTTATTGCTACATTTCATTACTTTTTAGGTCGTAGATACTGACGAGGGAAGTACCCCAGCTCGAACGGCGAAAACCGACTGCAAGTGGGTTTAAAGTATACAGTTGTACCTATGTCAATAGCTATCAATGCCATTCATCTGTAAAAGTACGTGTTCGGTCGCCTGCGCCATCTGAATACGTGATAATTTAAACACCGTGGAATTTGAGTTTGGACTATTGCAATGCGAGAATATTGTAAATAATGGAGTATGTCTACAAGTTGCCCTTGTTAAGTGTGCGTACTGTTCCATTCCGCTGTGTTTTAATCACTTCATTGAAACTCCACATTTACACTTCGATGTCGAATGAAGGACAACACAGTATCTTCTATTGTGGGAAAGACGACCATATCAACACGGTACTGCATGTGTTAAGATTTCTTGTTGCAAGCAAGTGTTCAACCTTTTGCCAGATGATACTGCACCACATCTGTTTCTTGTTTTATATAATGGTCCGAATTGCCTGTTGCACGGTAGTTTCTGCTGCGAATTGTGTTTCTGCAATCTTTGCACGGCGCAACTTCCGAACATTGATTGTACACTATTGCGGAGTTTAACAGATAAATGCCCGTGATGGGTAGTAGAACCGACATATCTTCGTATATTAAGTGCACTGCCAGTCGGTTTTAGCCGTTCGAGCTGAGGTACTTCCCTCGTGAGGGTAATTATGGTTTTTTTTTGAAATTTCAAGATTACCACTCTGTAATTATGTTTTTTTTTTGAAATTTCAAGATTACCACTCTGCCCTAAATTAAGTGTGATAATCGTTTGACTAAGAAGGGTGTTAACCCTTATTTCATACTTATCTCTTGCCTTAATTCGATGAACAGTTTATTTAATCGCAATTTAGTTTTACATTTGAACTCACGGATGGCAGACATTTTGTTTTGGTTAAGATGGCAGTGGTATAGAAAACATAACACTGAGGTGCCCTGTACTAGTGTTACGTCTGCACAAAATTTGTTTGAATTTGGTTTCGTCATTTTGTAACTGACAGAGGGAGACGTACATACACGCACACGTACATACATGTATCCGGATATTTGGTCCGTGTAGATCTCATAAGTCTACACTCATTATTCGCAAAATTCGAACGTAGGCAAAACAGTAATAACAGTAATGAACAAAATAATAATGTAATATTTGTACGTTGTATAAACAGTGTTCTTTCAAATTGTTATTTTTATATAGTATTTAATATTTTAATATTTTTAAAGTGATAAAAATCGTTTGTACATCTCTTAATACTAAAATGTTTACATCTTTATTGTAGAACATTTTATTTGGCTCATCATTGGGGCCTTCTTCAGCTTGATTTGACTAACTTAATACTACATTAGGTGTATGTGAAACAGAATTACAATGTAAATTAACATTAATTTTCAAATGGATGTACCTACAATGTAAATTAATAAGTATCCAAATCTAAAAATAAAAGAAACAAGATGTTCAGTAAAGAACATATACCCTACTTTCTCCTAAATGCATGGGTATTGTTATAACTCTTTATCCTTTTCAAGGAGTATGATTGAATGTTGGTTGTAGTAGCTTGTTGAAATACAACGTGCTATAGGGATATTAAACATGAATATGAGGTGCCCTTTGCTAGTGCTACCTCTGTACCAAATTTCGTTCAATTCGGTTTCACCGTGTTCGAATTAATAGGAGGAATCAATTTTGACATAAAGATGGCCGCCATCCGCAAACTATTGGGCTGATGTTCTTGCAGTTTGGTCAGAATATGTTTCCCACATCAAGATATGGTGTTGTAAAATTTGGTAGAGACTAGATTATTAGGTTGGTCGTAATTACATTTTAGCTTTTAACATTTGGGTGGCCGCGATTACGTTTCCGTCATGATAGCGGTGATATGAAACATGACACTGAGGTGCCCTTTGCTAGTGCTACCTCTGTACCAAATTTCGTTCCATTCGGTTTCACCGTGTTTGAATTAATAGGGGGAATCGATTCTGACACAAATATGGCCGCCATCCGCAAACTATTAGGCGAATGACCTATTAGATTGGTCAAAGGATGCTCCCTCCATAAAGGTATGTAGTTGCAAAATTTGGTAGAGATCGGATGGTTATGTTAGTCGTAATTTAACTTAAGCTTTGAACATTTGTGTGGCCGCCATTACGTTTCTGTCAATATGGCGGCGATATAAAACATGACACTGAGATGCCCTTTGCTAGTGCTACCTCTGTACCAAATTTCGTTCCATTCGGTTTCACCGTGTTTGAATTAATAGGCGGAATTGATTTTCACACAAAGATGGCCGCCATCCGCAAACTATTAGGCTAATGACCTATTCATTTGGTCAAAGGATGCTTCCTCTATAAGGGTATGTTGTTGCAAAATTTGGTAGAGATCGAATGATTAGGTTAATCGTAATTTGATTTAAGCTATGAACATTTGTGTGGCCGCCATTACGTTTCCCTCAAGATGGCGGCGATATAAAACATGACACTGAGGTGCCTTTTGTTAGTACTACCTCTGTACCAAATTTCGTTCCATTCGGTTGTACCGTGTTTGAATTAATAGGGGGAATCCATTCTGACACAAAGATGGCCGCCATCCGCAAACTATTAGGCGAATGACCTATTAGATTGGTCAAAGGATGCTCCCTCCATAAATGTATGTAGTTGCAAAATTTGGTAGAGATCGGATGATTAGGTTAATCGTAATTTGATTTAAGCTTTGAACATTCGTGTGGCCGCCATTACGTTTCAGTCAAGATGGCGGCAATATAAAACATGACACTGAGGTGCCCTTTGCTAGTGCTACCTCTGTACCAAATTTCGTTCCATTCGGTTTCACCGTGTTTGAATTAATAGGGGGAATCAATTTTGACATAAAGATGGCCGCCATACGCAAACTATTAGGTAAATGACCTATTAGATTGGTCAAAGGATGCTCCCTCCATAAAGGTATGTAGTTGCAAAATTTGGTAGAGATCGGATGATTAGGTTAATCGTAATTTGATTTAAGCTTTGAACATTCGTGTGGCCGCGATAACGTTTCAGTCAAGATGGTGGCGATATAAAACATGACACTGAGGTGCCCTTTGCTAGTGCTACCTCTGTACCAAATTTCGTTCCATTCGGTTCCACCGTGTTCGAATTAATAGGGGGAATCAATTTTGACATAAAGGTGGCCGCCATCCGCAAACTATTAGGCTAATAACCTATTAGATTGGTCAAAGGAGCCCTCCATAAACGTATGTTGTTGAAAAGTTTGGTAGAGATCGGAAGGTTATGTTAGTCGTAATTTAACTTGAGCTTTGAACATTTGTGTGGCCGCCATTAAGTTTCTGTCAATATGGCGCCGATATAAAACATGACACTGAGATGCCCTTTGCTAGTGCTACCTCTGTACAAAATTTCGTTCCATTCGGTTTCACTGTGTTTGAATTAATAGGGGGAATTGATTTTCACACAAAGATGGTAGCCATCCGCAAACTATTAGGCTAATGACCTATTCAGTTGGTCAAAGGATGCTTCCACTATAAGGGTATGTTGTTGCAAAATTTGGTAGAGATCGGATGATTAGGTTAATCGTAATTTGATTTAAGCTTTGAACATTTGTGTGGCCGCCATTACGTTTCCGTCAAGATGGCGGCGATATAAAACATGACACTGAGGTGCCTTTTGTTAGTACTACCTCTGCACCAAATTTCGTTCCATTCGGTTGCACCGTGTTCGAATTAATAGGGGAATCGATTTTCACACAAAGATGGCCGCCTTCCGCACACTATTACGTTGATGACCTATTAGTTTGGTCAAAAGATGCTCCCCCCATAAAGGTATGTTGTTGCAAAATTTGGTAGAGATCGGATGATTAGGTTAGTCGTAATTTGATTTAAGCTTTGAACATTTGTGTGGCCGCCATTACGTTTCCGTCAAGATGGCGGCGATATAAAACATGACACTGAGGTGTCCTTTGCTAGTGCTACTTTTGTACCAAATTTCGTTCAATTCGCATTCACCGTGTTCGAATTGATAGGGGGGGGGACAGACATTCAGAGTACACACACTCACACACAGACACACACACACACAGACTCACACACATACACACACACACACACAGACTCACACACACATACACACACACAGACAGACACACTTATTTCGCCCTGTGTTGATCTCATAACTCTACTTTCATTTTTTGCAAAAATCGAAAGTAGGCTAAAAAGAGAATAGTAATGTTGAATATAATTTTTTTCTATCTCAATTTCCAAGTAGCCTACTCTTAAATGAACTGTGTCATATAGTGGTCCTGTTTAAGTCTGTTGGAATGGTATATATTGAAGTCAGCAGAAAAAATATGTAGGTTGATGTTGCTTGAATGTCATACAGCAATAGTCTTTTGTGTTCGGCTAATTGTTCTATTGTACATACCTTGTATCCGTATTTGATATGAAGCTGTTGAATATTATTTACTTTATCTTATAGTTCTTGATTCATTAGGTTAAATTTAGTTTGGTCTTGTCTTGGAATCTGTGTAGTTTGTCTGTGATGAACATGCATAGTGTAAAAGACAGATAGTAAAGGCTTTATTAAGCATGAACGAGGGCATAAACCTAGGAAGAGCTAGGAAAGCCAGGATCCTGCCTAACTGTAGTATCAGAGAAATGATGAATCCAAAAACAAATATTTAATTTATTGAACAATTTAAAGAAGTTAATATTTTTGACAATTAAATATTTTGCAATCTTGGTAACAATTTGGGGTCGCAAACCTCCAACAACATTAAAAGGTTGCTCCAGGCAATTGACAATTTACAAGGTTTCAAACCTTACATGTTTCTAAAATCTTTATAAGATTTAAACAAATGAGCAATGAAATAATTAAAGCTTGAACGTGAATTGGAGTACAAAAGTGCACCTTAAGAAATTCAGGAGAGAATGTTCTAGAGAAAGTGACAACTTTGAAAATAACAATAATAACAACATGAAAAATAAGATGGAAGTTCCTACAACTTCTTATATTTATACAGAATTAATATATGAGAATTATACAAAGAGGGCAGGTCACTTACTGTGAAACCTGAAGAAAGTGTAAGGGAAAGTTCTGGACTTCCCAAGTTTGGGCAGGAATCACTCGCCAAATGGGACAGTTTCCATTTCGTGAAACCTGAACATGACTCGCTCAAGAGTTTAAAGAATTGCTTTCCCTGATTATGGGAAAGAAACAACGTAAATCTAAAACTTGTATCACACAAGCAATTAAGCAGAATTTAATTAATGTTAAACTAGCAAAGAGGGAAGGGCACCTTGTGGGTGACACCTTATAGAAAGTTACAATTTTATTAATAATGATGGTTAGTAGAAGGTTGAGGAAAGATCATTGGGATATAGGATCAATGTTCATGGCCGTATTTAATATAACCGGACGATCGCGACGCGGTAGAAACGCGGAGCAAGCACTGTTTATCACTATAGTCTATGAAGATGGATGCAAAGTTCACTATAGAAACACTGAAGTTTATGAAAAAGAAAGTTATTGCAATTATGGAAATAACTGATTGCACTATATAGGTGAGAGTCTATTTCTTGAAAAGGTTGTGATTTACAATTAAATGCGCCTTAGAATGTTCCAGAGGTTCCAGCGGTGGAAGAAAATTAGCTATTGCAAAAATTTATAAGGAAGATTCCCCATTTTAACTAGCATTTTCACAAGTGCGTGAACAATACTTAACGGCAATACTCGCAGATAGAGAATAAGATCTCGAAGGTTCCAGAACGACCTTAGCAGAAAATGGGGTTGAGAAAATCCAACGGAGGAATTAGCTTTATATTTATAGACAGCGGGTACTAAATAATATCCCACGTAGCGAGAGGGTTTCTCGTTTAAATAGCTTAAGAAAAGCTCTTTTTTAGTAAGGTTGGCTTATACAAGCAGAAGCTCAACATGGCAAATCTCGCGAAGAATGATTACCGCCCCACAAGTAATCTCACGCTGTCTATAAAATAATCTATAAAAGCATGTAGCTAAAATGATGAAGATGAGGTTAAAACCTTTAAAATTGTACTTATCTTGATTTCATGTTGAAGTTGAAGTTTCCTACTACTATGCCAACATGGCGTAGAAGAGTGTGAGCCTCTTGGTTTGAGGAGGCAAGCTCGAGCGGAGCTTTGACTTAACGAGTCAAGTGCAGACTAAGAAGTGAGAGCAGCTCAACGGAGCACGAAGGGACCAAGAAGGGAGGAAAGAGTGGGGGGTAGGAGACAAAAGGAGAACATATAAGCATTACCAACTTAAATACAAAAAATGTATCTTCTTTTGCTGAGCTGGTCTTCTAAGAGTTGATAACAGTTGATACTAGCGCAGCATGGTGAGTAAAGAAGTGGACGTAGTCCTCTTGCTCCAAGAGAAAATAGCTGACGATGGTAACAGGATCTGGTAGCCAAATGGATAAGTAAGTCCTCTAGCACCAGGAAGAATTGAGGAGCTTCAGAGATTCGCTGCGAGGTGACGCTAGGTGGGTCACAGAAGTTATATATCTGAAACATACTTATGAAGACATAAGAGATATGCCCAACAAGGAGAAAACAGATGATCACTGTTGGTGTTTGACAAAGAAGAAGGAAGAAATGAACATGCAAAGAGCAGTAAAAATTATATCTCAGGTACCGTGTATTCAAAGAATACACCATACTGGGGGGGGGGACACCAACAGAGAGCAAATAAACAGTTACATATTTATTGGAAGAGGAGCGATCAAAGACAAGGGTCTTGTAATCGAACCGTTAATGGTCAAGACTCTGACCACCCTGACTCTCCCATCTCTTCCAGGGTAACACTTAGTCACTCTACCGGAAGTCCAGACTAGAGGGGGAGAAACTTCCCTAACCAAGACCAAGTCCCCCACTTTAATGTCGGGACTGGAAAGAAACCACTTCTGTCTCCCTTGCAAGGAAGTTAAATATTCCAAGTTCCACCTCTTCCAAAAAGAATTACGGAGGGCTTCAAGTTTACACCAAGTGATAGGTAGATTAGAATCCCTGTAAGAATTAGGAAGGGGAGGAGGGGCAGAGAGAGAAGTGCGTGTAAGGAAGCGACCAGGTGTAAGTGGAAGGAGGTCATCAGGGTCATTAGAAAGCGGAGTAAAAAGGCGAGAATTATCAACATCTTCCATCACAAAATAACTAGAAGCTGAGGGAAATAAAGCACTAGTAAAGATTACGATACGATGCGAAAGAAGAATTGACAAGTTTAAACAAAGCGTATAGAAACAAGTACATCTATTCAGGACAAGAATATACCAAATAAACAAAGGAACTATGCGAGTAGAAAGCAAGAACGCCATAGGTAACAAACGAGTAGCCATAAACAATGACCTTAAGTCATAATAATCATCAAAGGGGTTACTCAGAAAAATACTTAAGTCAGCGAGAAACGTGACATAACAAGTATAAATGCAAAAACACATCGAATGTGACGACGAGAAAAAACAAGTTTGTTCATCAATGAACATTAAGATCGCAAAATATGTAAGCAAAATGAAATCCATGAACGCGTGAGAAATACGCAACGAAGTTTTGAAACAAGGAACGAAGCAGTTATAGAATACGAGCATGAGTAAATGAAAGACACAGGCAAGCGCGGCCTTGACACACATAGTACAACGAGATAAGGCATATAAATAGCTGAACGAGTCCTTAACTGGAACAAGTTTATTTTGGGAAATAGGTGAGCGGCTTCCGTACTTGCAGTAGCGACTGGCCAGACAATGGTTGGCAATCAGCCAGAGTTGAGATAAGAGAAACTTGTTTTGACCTTTGTCAAGCGTACAGGAAATAAACAACAACTTGGCCTTCCTCAGGCGAGTATACAAACAAGTTTGAAAAACAAGCAGTTCAGAATAAACAAACAACATTTGTTGAATCAGCTGTAACTTAAAGCAGATATTCAGGTTTAACGGAATGCAGTCAATCGTAACTTGGACGTGAAAAAGCAATTTAAAGATATATGAAATAGAGTAGGAAATCAATTTCGCATAATTGAGAGGATCACGGAATCCGACAATTTTCAACAAAAAGAAGCTTAATTCTTCCGAGCAAAGAAGACAAGCTGGGACATTGAGAAGAAGGTTATGCATAAGAATAGTTATTCTAGATGTTATAGAATTCAGATTTTCAAACGGTTTCATGAGCGACTTCCAATTGTGAGGAAGGAGGGAGGAGCCGGCCGTGGCCATCCTTCTACATAGCGAAAGAAGTGAAACATAGCGTACAGCAAAGTGATGGTGACTGATAGCCATGGTTTTACACAAGGGGAAGATAGTTTTCGAGGAAGAGTTTAAGCAATTACCTGCTATAAAAATGACATAAGAAGGTAAACGAAATAACACAAAGCAAGGCGAACATTAATTGCCATTTTGTGCGGGAAGAAGGAAAACCCATTTAAACAACTTACAGAGGTAGCGTAGTTGTTCATGATAAGACATCGTTTCGACAAGTGTTTTTCAAAAATATTGAAATCTGAAACATGAGCGTTCTCTTTTTCAGAAATAGGATTTATGTCAGCTGTAACGAAATGACATTGCGCTTTGGTTTGAGCACTGGTATGTTTGATTTCACCAGTAATAACCCAACCAAAATCGGTGTCTCTGGCGACCACGGTTGAAGATAACTTGCGTGTTTGTTTGCGAATGCAACTCCAGAAAACATTGGCACTGAAAAGTACATC
Source organism: Meconema thalassinum (assembly GCA_946902985.2). Classification (NCBI taxonomy): domain Eukaryota; kingdom Metazoa; phylum Arthropoda; class Insecta; order Orthoptera; family Tettigoniidae; genus Meconema; species Meconema thalassinum. Next base: position 187,055,086 of record OX336389.2, read on the forward strand.
AATGGGACCTTGAGCATTAAACTGAGGATCAGCTAACCTTAAGTGCGAAGGAATCTTTAATCCGGAGGTATTAATAGAGTGACTTGGAGTGTCCTTGCCAATACTGGTAAGAATGGAAGGAAGGAAGGAAGATTGTAGTTTTACGTGACCGTGAATCTTGTGATTATAAGCCACGGGACCTCCTTTTTACGTGGAATCCGAACCACAGGACACGGCATTTCACTTCGAAAATCTCACATGCATTGGCCGGGAATCGAACCCGGACCGCCTTGGTGAGAGGCATACAGCTAGACCGCTGAGCCACCACGCCCCCTGGTAAGAATGAGACAGTTTAAATTAAGATTGGTGTTTCTTTGGCAAAGGTCTCTGATTTTCAATTTTGAAGACTGCAAAACTTGAGTTTTCAAATTGTCAATGCCGGTCACACTGATAGAAGTAGGCGATGACGAAAGACCTAGTTTTTTTAATCAACGATTGCGAAACAAAGTTGTGCGTTGAAGCGGAATCGAGAAGACCACGGGTTCTAAACCAATTTCCAAATTTATCTTGGATTTCGAATTGTACAGTGGTCAAAAGGGTTTGCGCACTGTGAGAAGGTTCGGCATTAGAAATGCAGGAAGAAGCATTAGTTTGTTCAGAGCTGCTCTGCATGGAGCTTGAAGAGGCAGGTACTGATGACCTCGATTTATCGTGAACGTGCAATAAAGAATGATGCGGTTTTTTACAATGGAAACAGAGATTTGATGACGTACAGTTCGAAGAAGAATGCTTAGGTGACAAGCAATTGAAACAATGTTTGCTATTGAACACAAACTTCCTTCGATCTTCGACAGACAATTCTTTAAAGGATTTGCACAAATACAATGTGTGAAGCTTTTTACAGAGCGTGCATTTTAACGATTTGTTAAGCGGTCTGATATCTTCTCTTGAATGATTGAAAGAAGAACGGGTTTGTTTGTTTTCGACAAATGGGGGCTGATGTCCCTTTGAAGAAGCAAGTTTTTTTTCAAAAATTTGACACTGAGGATTCGTTTCGACCTTTTCGCACTGAAATGCGAGTGCTGTAAGGAATTGACATCGACTGTTGAGAAACGAGATAAGGTGTTCGAACGAATGTTCCTTGTTGCAGGCGAGTTCGATCTCCCAGGCCTTCAGTGTCGAAAAATCGAATCTTGATGTAGCTAGGTGAATAAGTATGGTGTCCCATGTTTGGACAGGCTGTTTTAGTTGGTATAACGCTCTGACATTTAACTGCATAGAATCTAAGAGGTCTCTTAAAGATGTGACGTCATTAGGTTTGACGGCTGGTAAGTTGAAGAGACAGCGGATATGACGAGCTACACTCAAACGTAAATTGCCATATCTCTCTTTAAGGAGATTAAAGGCGATGTGGTAGTTGTCTGCGCTTAAAGGCAGTGACTCCACTAAGGCTAAGGCCTCACATTCCAAAGAAGTACGGAGGAAGTAAAATTTATGTATGTCTGGGATCTCGATATTTTCATGAATTAGGGAGCAGTAAAGTTCGTAAAAAGAATACCATTCACCTTCCTTGCCTGAGAAGTGCGGTAGGCTTATCTTAGGAAGTAACGGTTTCGGTTTGTTCTTGTGAACTGAAGCGGGTGCGAACTGGGCCGGATTGATGACCCTAGTGTCCGGTTCTGAGATATTGCGAATCAATTGGTGGGCCTTTGCAATCCCTTCAAAGTACAAGGGTTCGACCTCGTCCCGATCCGATTGGAGTTCTGGGCAAGCGGATTCAATCTCGGTTTGAATTTGGTCATAATAATCATAAGACCGTTCGTACAACTTAAGGCGATGTGTCAAGATGTCTAAATCACACTCGGCGGGATTTAATTTGCTGATGAAATTTCTGAATCTAGTGAGTTGCCCTTTATAGGAAGAACGTCTAGCAATGAGAGTTTCATCTTTTTCAGTAGGAGCCATGATAAAGAGAATAAATTGAAATACAACTCACGAAACTGTAGAACCTTGGAGATGCTGTCAAGCTGGCAGCAGCAAATGGGTATAAAGAACAGGACACCCCAAAGGAGACAGGAGCGGCCTCTTTCCCGTTCACAGGCTTTGCATGATGTAGATATAACTGAAAAATCCAAAGCAGATATTAATAATTTGCCAAGTATTGTCAAATGACACTTTTTTTTTAAGAAAAAAGAGAAAATGGGCTCTCCCGGGTTTCGGCACCAAATTTTGGGTAGTTTATTGGCTGAGGAATAACCCACCCACCAAGGGAAGATGATTAAGAGAAGGAAGTAGATTTGGGATTGGAAGAGAAGGATAGAAAAATAGGAGGAGAGTCCCACAAAAGTTATGAATTTAACTTTAAATACACTTAAAGGTGGTTGCCACCGAAAATCCTTGCTCGGATACCTAAAGTGGGTAAGGACTTGGTCTAAGCTGACGAGAAACACAGATAGAACTTGGGCTGTTTGCCAGAGAAAGGCTTTAGTATATTTCCTCCCGAGCACGAATAAAAGTACTATAGGGAAGGGTGATGTTCTAGCAAGACAGATAGTAAAGGCTTTATTAAGCATGAACGAGGGCATAAACCTAGGAAGAGCTAGGAAAGCCAGGATCCTGCCTAACTGTAGTATCAGAGAAATGATGAATCCAAAAACAAATATTTAATTTATTGAACAATTTAAAGAAGTTAATATTTTTGACAATTAAATATTTTGCAATCTTGGTAACAATTTGGGGTCGCAAACCTCCAACAACATTAAAAGGTTGCTCCAGGCAATTGACAATTTACAAGGTTTCAAACCTTACATGTTTCTAAAATCTTTATAAGATTTAAACAAATGAGCAATGAAATAATTAAAGCTTGAACGTGAATTGGAGTACAAAAGTGCACCTTAAGAAATTCAGGAGAGAATGTTCTAGAGAAAGTGACAACTTTGAAAATAACAATAATAACAACATGAAAAATAAGATGGAAGTTCCTACAACTTCTTATATTTATACAGAATTAATATATGAGAATTATACAAAGAGGGCAGGTCACTTACTGTGAAACCTGAAGAAAGTGTAAGGGAAAGTTCTGGACTTCCCAAGTTTGGGCAGGAATCACTCGCCAAATGGGACAGTTTCCATTTCGTGAAACCTGAACATGACTCGCTCAAGAGTTTAAAGAATTGCTTTCCCTGATTATGGGAAAGAAACAACGTAAATCTAAAACTTGTATCACACAAGCAATTAAGCAGAATTTAATTAATGTTAAACTAGCAAAGAGGGAAGGGCACCTTGTGGGTGACACCTTATAGAAAGTTACAATTTTATTAATAATGATGGTTAGTAGAAGGTTGAGGAAAGATCATTGGGATATAGGATCAATGTTCATGGCCGTATTTAATATAACCGGACGATCGCGACGCGGTAGAAACGCGGAGCAAGCACTGTTTATCACTATAGTCTATGAAGATGGATGCAAAGTTCACTATAGAAACACTGAAGTTTATGAAAAAGAAAGTTATTGCAATTATGGAAATAACTGATTGCACTATATAGGTGAGAGTCTATTTCTTGAAAAGGTTGTGATTTACAATTAAATGCGCCTTAGAATGTTCCAGAGGTTCCAGCGGTGGAAGAAAATTAGCTATTGCAAAAATTTATAAGGAAGATTCCCCATTTTAACTAGCATTTTCACAAGTGCGTGAACAATACTTAACGGCAATACTCGCAGATAGAGAATAAGATCTCGAAGGTTCCAGAACGACCTTAGCAGAAAATGGGGTTGAGAAAATCCAACGGAGGAATTAGCTTTATATTTATAGACAGCGGGTACTAAATAATATCCCACGTAGCGAGAGGGTTTCTCGTTTAAATAGCTTAAGAAAAGCTCTTTTTTAGTAAGGTTGGCTTATACAAGCAGAAGCTCAACATGGCAAATCTCGCGAAGAATGATTACCGCCCCATAAGTAATCTCACGCTGTCTATAAAATAATCTATAAAAGCATGTAGATAAAATGATGAAGATGAGGTTAAAACCTTTAAAATGGTACTTATCTTGATTTCATGTTGAAGTTGAAGTTTCCTACTACTATGCCAACATGGCGTAAAAGAGTGTGAGCCTCTTGGCTTGAGGAGGCAAGCTCGAGCGGAGCTTTGACTGAACGAGTCAACTGCAGACTAAGAAGTGAGAGCAGCTCAACGGAGCACGAAGGGACCAAGAAGGGAGGAAAGAGTGGGGGGTAGGAGACAAAAGGAGAACATATAAGCATTACCAACTTAAATACAAAAAATTTATCTTCTTTTGCTGAGCTGGTCTTCTAAGAGTTGATAACAGTTGATACTAGCGCAGCATGGTGAGTAAAGAAGTGGACGTAGTCCTCTTGCTCCAAGAGAAAATAGCTGACGATGGTAACAGGATCTGGTAGCCAAATGGATAAGTAAGTCCTCTAGCACCAGGAAGAATTGAGGAGCTTCAGAGATTCGCTGCGAGGTGACGCTAGGTGGGTCACAGAAGTTATATATCTGAAACATACTTATGAAGACATAAGAGATATGCCCAACAAGGAGAAAACAGATGATCACTGTTGGTGTTTGACAAAGAAGAAGGAAGAAATGAACATGCAAAGAGCAGTAAAAATTATATCTCAGGTACCGTGTATTCAAAGAATACACCAATCATGCCACGTTTAAGTGAGAGTAGACATCACTGTGAATTCACGACCGGTGGGATCACGTGCCGGTAACGGCACGGTTACGCCACTGCTATGTGTAAATAGACCTTTAGTGTTTATTTTGGATTATTACTTGTTTCTCATGAGAAGAGCCTCCGTGGCTTAGGCGGCAGCACGCCGGCCTCTCACCGCTGGGTCCGTGGTTCAAATCCCGGTCACTCCATGTGAGATCTGTGCTGGACAAAACGGAGGCAGACAGGTTTTTCTCCGGGTACTCCGGTTTTCCCTGTCAAAATTTCATTCCAGCAACACTCTCCACTATCATTTCATTTCATCTGTCATTCATTTAATCATTGCCCCAGAGGAGTGCGTCAGGCCTCGGCAGCCGGCACAGTTCATATCCCCGTCGCTAGATGGGGGCTTCATTCATTCCATTTCCTGACCCGGTCGGAGACTGGAAGCAGGCTGTGGATTTTCATTTTTTCTTGTTTCTCATGAGGTAAAATATTATAATTCATATTTTACTAATATCATTTTAATATCGTAGGTTTAAATGACATGGCATTAATATATTGTATCGTATTTATAAGTATTATTTCCAAAATTTAATTGTGATTGTGATTAAGGGTGTCATAGGTATGATTCTAAGTAATGAGGATTGGGTGTCTTCGGGAATGAGGGTTACGTTTGAAGGTTTTATGGTGAGTAGGGGGGTAATGGGAGTTCTAACTCACCCATTTGATTTGTACCCGACTGTACATGCTCAGCCATATTAAATAATTAATACCTGGCGAACCCATAGTCGGATTTTAACAAATGAGGTGTCGTAGGACTCGGGGTGACGTCCTCTTTCCTATCAACGACTTATTATATTAAAATAAGAAAATTTTTGTTTTTGAAAGTAGGCGATATTTTGAAAACCAAACATGATAGAACGTTGTGCAATGGTTCAAACGAATGGTCTCTATGCCCTTTATTTTTTATAATAAAACTCTTTAATTTTTTACATTTTTTGAAAACAGTCCAATTTTGAAATTCTTATATTTTGGAAGCTAGGAAGTTTATAAAAAGGTTTGTTGGACATAAATGAATGTTATTTACCTCCTCTACCTGTAAACCAAGTTCCAGGTCTCTAGGACAAAAAATAGTAGTAGTAGTAGTGAGGTAAGGCCGGTTCTCCTGCCCAGCCTACTTTCCTACGAACTTTGCCGATATCTCCCGAACGCATGATCGGATTTTAACGAACGAGGTGTTGTTGGCGTTGGGGTGACGCCCTCTTTGCTGTGAATGCGTGTTGGTATTTTTAATTTTTTTTTGAAAATGTTTGTTTTTGAAATTGGCGCTATTTTGGAAACGGTGAAGTTGAAAAAAAGTTCGTTTGACATAAATGAAAGGTCCCTAGCCCTTCTAAGCAGAAACCAAGTTTGAAGTCAGTAGGACGAATGAAAATGAATTTTGAAAAATGGTCACTATTTTGGAAACGAAGAATTTTACAAAAACGTTTGTTTGACATAAATGAAAGGTCTTTAGGCCCTCTACCCTAAAAATAAATTTCATGTCTCCAGGACAAAAACTGTTAGTAGGGGGAGGTTGTGAGTTCTGCTTACAGTCGCGTGCGTAGTTGAATACGTATGGCTATGCTGCAAAAGGGTGAAGGAATAGTCGTACAGGGGCCTGCGTGGTATCGTTTGAATGGTACAGTAAACTCTCGATTATCCGCGGGCGGTTTATCCTCTTTGTGGATTATCCGCGGTGCCTGTAGGAGGACATTTTTATAAAAATGGTTTTGAAACCGAAACTTATTTCTCAAATTTGAAATAAAGTTACTAAATACTTAAACGTAATATCGTTGAGTGGATCAAATGTGATGCCAATGAACAGGGCTTTGATCATCTCACAGATGAGGATGCAGATGCTGAGGACCGTTACTCATAATGCAGCATTAGGATACATTGACAGGATTCTTCAATACCTGGAAGAGCAAGACGACGCATCACTTTGTGACAAGATGGTGTTGAAAAAACTCAAATCACAAATAAAGAACAAGTGTTTCACTACGAAAAAGCAAAAGAAAATTACCGTTTTTTTTGTTAAACAGTGAACAAGACTTTTTAATAACACACATAACATCGACTGAGTTTTGTTATCATGTACGTCCTTTTATTGTATAAAAAACTTATTTAAAGCACTTGTGTGTTGTTTTTAGTGCCTTCGACCTTTGTTTAACCATTACCAGCTATGTTGCGGCTTATCAGCGAAATTCGATTATCCGCGGTATCCGCGCCAGTCAATTCCGCGGATAATGGGGAGTTTACTGTATTTTTTCCGCTTTATCTGATGGTGAGGTTTTTTTTAAATAGGCGGAATTTGCAAACTCGATTTTGTGGTGAAACATGTTTTTTAAACATTTTTGGTAATAACTCGAGAACGCCTAAGACTAGAACAAAAGTTGACTTGTCATCATTTTTGTCGCGTTGCCCTCTTGCTGAGGATACATGTGTCGAGTAGAAGCAAAAACCCATTTTGGGGTAAAACCGTGATTTTTAACTTTTTGTTATATCTCGCGAACCAATGATGCCAGAGGTGTGTACGAGGTGTCCAAGGACTCAGGGTACCACCCTATTTCAAATGTGATAGTAATTTTTTCCAAAAATTTCATAAAGGGCTTAACGCTGAAAAATAAATTTTTAAAACGTTTTTGTACCTGTTTTTTTTTAATTTTAAATAAAAAAGTGGTGGTACACAAAGAGAAGGTACCGCTGGGCGTGTGTTTCAACGAGCCTGTCGCCGGCCATGGTGGTGGTATTCGTAATTGAACATGGATATTTCGAGCAGGCGACAGGGCGAGGATTTGCTTTCCGATATTTCCTATGACGGATGATTGATGGCGAATAATCCAAAAATGTGTGAAGCGTACTAAGATGTCTCTGAAAGAGATGTTTAACGTGTTAGTAATGAGTGAATTGACAAATGATAATTCTTTGATGCAAATGAAAGCGGGCTCTGATCGTTGACAACAAGAAGTTGGCAATGTCTGGCTGCAAGGCAGTCCAGCAAAAGCATCATTAGATAATAAGCATAGAATGAGATACAACCAAGTGCCATAACATGTCCTCACCTCATAAATACAATAAACAACTTTACAAAAGCCACATCATTCACAATCATCCTAGCTTCAACCACTGTAAACCATAAGTTGTAAACAACCATTAATCATTACTACTGTAAACCATAAATTGTAAATGTAAAATGTAATTTTAAACTACTGTTTAAATCGCAAACACTATGTATACAACATCATTCTCACAATCAACAAAACATCATGTAAGACAACAATGTACCTACCCTAACCCAACCCTTAAAAAGCACAACTTAACAACAAACACGCCATCACCACAACCAAGAAGGACGCCAACTCAGAAGACAGGAAATGGACAGGAGAGCAACACAAGAAGAAGACGAAGAAGAAGACGAACAACAACAACAACAACAACAATACCCATACACCCTAACAATACCTGAGGCCAGGTATAAGGGGAGATCAGGGGTTGTTACTCCCCGGCTAATTTAGCTGTAACCTGTAGCTATAACGCCCTCAGAAACCCCTCTACACCCCATAAACCCTACAGGAGCCCAGTACACAAGCAGCCAGATACATGGCGCAATGTTGAGCAACCATCATAACAGACGAGAGTTACACACCTACAAGGAAATAATACTGCTTACCAGTACACAAATTCCGATGACACAGAACAACAAACAAGAAGAATCACGTAAATAAGGAATGAACAGGGACCTCGGGGACAGTCGCTCAGGGGGGATGCTGCCGGCGACGGCCGGGGGCTTCGCCCGTACACTCATCACTAAACATCTACGCCTCTACACTTCAAGACTAAATCACACACCATACTGGTCAGTTGTGGTTACATTCATCCTATGCGTACCCTCGCCAAACCTGCACAAATCTGTAGCATATCATCACATCTCTATTGCAACCCTGACACAAAAAAAATCGCTGCAAACCCTCTCTCTGCCTCCATTATTTGCGCACAGCTGTCATTCATCCTTGCGCAACACTTACTGTACCTTCACTCTCCACGTTCCCTGCATGGTCATGAACCCCGCTCAGCCATCTAGGTCAGCGGCTAGCTCCCCCACCTCTGGCGGAATATCTATCCCTGCCTCCCTCAGCTACGTTCTCTGTTGCATCCCCTACGTCTCATAGAATACCTCTCCTAACACAAGCCAAGCCAAGCCAGTTATTAGCCCTTCAGAAGAGACACACGTTGGGGGTGCAACAATATGTTGTGGTCGGTTCATTTACGGTATTTCTATTTGTAATTCAGATGACGATTGAGAAGAAGGTCGCCGTGGCCATAAGATAGGAACCATTCCGCCATTCGCCTGGGGAAGAAGTGGGAAACCACTGGAAACCACCTGCAAGACGGTTGAGGTGGGAATCTAACCCTCCTCTTATCACTTTTGCCTCACGAGGCTGAGTATACCCCGTTCCTGCCCTCATGCCAGATTTAAATTTATTGACAGAGCATGGAGTGACAGTCACTACACAATGGAGCGCTCTATATTAATATAATTCGAAGAAATCTTATGTATTGAAATATTTGGGAAGGAATTTCACATTTTACTAACACTCAAATATCTTGACAAGTAATTCTGCTAAGTCTATGTTAGTTAGTTTGAGATATTTAGCACGTTTCGACGCATTATCCATTGAGAACCAACTAACTTGATTACGTGGTGTGTGTTTTAAAATAATTACGAATATACTACCATTGCACCAAAGTCACACTTTACCCTTTACTAAAACTGAAATATCTTGACAAGTAAATGTGCAACGACGACGTGTGTTGGCTTAAGACACTATGCGCGTTAAGCACTAATCAAGCAACAACTTACTTGATTATGTCGTCCGTGTTTAAAAGTATTTGCGAGCATTCATTTCACAACGATCATTCTTCTGGCCAAGGTCTGTGCTGGCCTTAGTGAGCTGAGGAGCGAATCAAGTGTGCTGTAGCAAGCATGCACCCAGGAGTCAGATCGCCTGTTCCGCTGCAACATGCAAGCACTCGGAGGCTGGCTAGCATTGTGTGTTCAGGTTGCGTTCTTAGAGTTTGTTTCCGCTCTCAACACGATGATTCATATATGACGAGTTGGACGCGAACTCTATAAAGTTACGGATGTTATAAAAATTACTTCCGTGAAGAACAAAATAGCCTACTTTTCTTAAAATTTATGATTCAATCCTTATTCCTGCAATTAGATCGATTTAGAGTAATATCGTTATCTACAGAATTCTGCTGGTAGCACTACACGATTTGCTCAAAATATAACTGAAATAATTTGGTGTAATACAGCAGTGAATACTGAGATATTGATAGCCTACGGCTAAAATGCACAGGGAGAGTTAATTGGTGGTTGAAAGCACTGTTATATCTGAAAATTTGGGAATATGCTGTGTATGTTATGCCATACACTGTACATACACAATTTTGAAGAAATCCAGTGAAAGTTACGAAAGTTACATTCAGTTAAACATGAAACCCATAAGCGTACGTAGAACTATTTTAGTAACACTGATATATACAGTGTCTGTGTTGCTGAAAATCTATCTGCAAATAGAGTTTCAAAGTGTTTATGTGAACAGATTCTATGACATTGAGTCCAGGGTTTAAATGTTCTCATAATGTTACTCAGCAGTTGGTAGTCCCCTGGACTCTGTAAATATGCATGCTTATGGCTGCTAAGGCACACATTGCACGTGGAAAGATTACCAACTACCAACTGATGAGTAACATTATGAGAACATTTAAATTAGTATGGATGGCAGTTGCATGCAGTTGAACATTGGACATCATTAACGTACATGAAACTAAGTCTAATATATCTTGACTTAACAGTGTGCTAAGTTTTAATTTTATTCCTTACACCTAATAAGAGACATTGAATCTGGGGTTCAAATGACTTGAGTTTAATAATACCCAGTTGGTAGCTGTGATGACTCTTATTATAAGCAGTCAATCTACTAAAGCATACATCGCACATACAAACTTGAATAAAATCAATTTTTAGTTATGGACGTTACATGCAGTTAAACAGTGAATATATCAGCACGCGTACAATTATTTTGACAACACTGACATGTACGGGTTGTTGAAAATTAATCTGAAACATTATGAGCTACAAATGTGCCAATTTTGGAAGAAATCCATTTCCTTTAGAATGGATGTTACATACAGTTAAGCATTGAACCAATCAGGACGCGTAGAATCATGTTGGCAGCACTATGATATATGGGCTCCTGAAAATTAATCTGAAATATAGTCTATATGTGTGCCAATATTGTAACAGTTCCCATGAATACCTTCTGAGATATCCAACTGGTAGCACTACACGATTTGCTCAAAATATAACTGAAATAATTTGGTGTAATACAGCAGTGAATTCTGAGATATTGATAGCCTACGGCTCAAATGCACAGGGAGAGTTAATAGGTGGTAGTTGGTAGCACTAACGTTATTTTCAAATATGGCATTGAGATGTTCTGAGATCTTCTCTCACACTAAATTTGGTTTTGATAGCTGCAGTCGTTATGGATTTGATATGGTGGGGCACACACACAAGGACAGTCAGACACACACACATTTGATCTCATAAGTCTGCAATTTAATGAAATGAAAATCCACAGCCTGCTTCCAGTCCCCGACCGGGTCAGGATGGAATGAATGAAGCCCCTATCTAGCGGCGAGGATATGAACTGTGCCGGCTGTCGAGGCCTGACGCACTCCTCTGGGGCAATGATTAAATGAATGACAGATAAAATGAAATGATAGTGGAGAGTGTTGCTGGAATGAAATTTTGGCAGGGAAAACCGGAGTACCCGGAAAAAAACCTGTCTGCCTCCGTTTTGTCCAGCACAGATCTCACATGGAGTGACCGGGATTTGAACCACGGACCCAGTGGTGAGAGGCCGGCGTGCTGCCGCCTAAGCCACGGAGGCTTTAGTCTGCAATTTAATATTTTTTTTTCAAAATATGAAAGGTACTGTAGGCTAAAAATGAAAGGTGATGGTACCGTAGCTGTCTGCTTAGGTTACAAATATGAAGACATGTGAACAGCAAATATTATTATGGATAGGAGTGCTGTAGGATTGATGAAATGAAATTAATGCTGTGGAGCTGCACGGGTCTTCTAGTAATGATAATAATAATATTATAAGTATTAAAAGTACCAACCAAAAGTTGTTTCGGATAATGGAACCGATATATTATACTGGGACAGAGAAATCCGCACCGATCAAACCATTGAAGCCAACAGACCTGATATTCTCCTCCTCTATCGACAGAAGATATACACTGTGATAATCGATATATCCGTATCACTCAACCACAACCTTCAAACAGCCTATGCCCAATAGGTCAACAAATACACCAAATTTGCCATTGAAGTAAAATAAATGTGGAGGCTAGAGCACGTGTACATCCGGCCTCTCATTCTGTCTGCAACTGGAATTGTGCCTATAAGTCTGGTGGACCAACTACAGGCTCTTGGAATGGCTCACAAGCTGGGACAGATCCAAACGTCAGTGATCTTGGACACTTGCCTTATAGTGCGACGATTCCTAAATGAAGAATGAACTCTGAAAGTGCTTGACATTAGTTCGTATTTTCAGTCATTGTGCCATTGTAAAATGAGGAATTTATGAATCTGTATAATGAAATGAAAATCCACAGCCTGCTTCCCGTCTCCGACCGGGTCAGGTATGGAATGAATGAAACCCCCATCTAGCGGCGAGGATATGAACTGTGCCGGCTGCCGAGGCCTGACGCACTCCTCTGGGGCAATGATTAAATGAATGACAGATAAAATGAAATGATAGTGGAGAGTGTTGCTGGAATGAAATTTTGGCAGGGAAAACCGGAGTACCCGGAGAAAAACCTGTCTGCCTCCGTTTTGTCCAGCACAGATCTCACATGGAGTGACCGGGATTTGAACCACGGACCCAGTGGTGAGAGGCCGGCGTGCTGCCGCCTAAGCCACGGAGGCTTTAGTCTGCAATTTAATAATTTTTTCAAAATATGAAAGGTACTGTAGGCTAAAAATGAAAGGTGATGGTACCGTAGCTGTCTGCTTAGGTTACAAGTATGAAGACATGTGAACAGCAAATATTATTATGGATAGGAGTGCTGTAGGATTGATGAAATGAAATTAATGCTGTGGAGCTGCACGGGTCTTCTAGTAATGATAATAATAATATTATAAGTATTAAAAGTACCAACCAAAAGTTGTTTCGGATAATGGAACCGATATATTATACTGGGACAGAGAAATCCGCACCGATCAAACCATTGAAGCCAACAGACCTGATATTCTCCTCCTCTATCGACAGAAGATATACACTGTGATAATCGATATATCCGTATCACTCAACCACAACCTTCAAACAGCCTATGCCCAATAGGTCAACAAATACACCAAATTTGCCATTGAAGTAAAATAAATGTGGAGGCTAGAGCACGTGTACATCCGGCCTCTCATTCTGTCTGCAACTGGAATTGTGCCTATAAGTCTGGTGGACCAACTACAGGCTCTTGGAATGGCTCACAAGCTGGGACAGATCCAAACGTCAGTGATCTTGGACACTTGCCTTATAGTGCGACGATTCCTAAATGAAGAATGAACTCTGAAAGTGCTTGACATTAGTTCGTATTTTCAGTCATTGTGCCATTGTAAAATGAGGAATTTATGAATCTGTATAATGAAATGAAAATCCACAGCCTGCTTCCCGTCTCCGACCGGGTCAGGTATGGAATGAATGAAACCCCCATCTAGCGGCGAGGATATGAACTGTGCCGGCTGCCGAGGCCTGACGCACTCCTCTGGGGCAATGATTAAATGAATGACAGATAAAATGAAATGATAGTGGAGAGTGTTGCTGGAATGAAATTTTGGCAGGGAAAACCGGAGTACCCGGAGAAAAACCTGTCTGCCTCCGTTTTGTCCAGCACAGATCTCACATGGAGTGACCGGGATTTGAACCACGGACCCAGTGGTGAGAGGCCGGCGTGCTGCCGCCTAAGCCACGGAGGCTTTAGTCTGCAATTTAATAATTTTTTCAAAATATGAAAGGTACTGTAGGCTAAAAATGAAAGGTGATGGTACCGTAGCTGTCTGCTTAGGTTACAAGTATGAAGACATGTGAACAGCAAATATTATTATGGATAGGAGTGCTGTAGGATTGATGAAATGAAATTAATGCTGTGGAGCTGCACGGGTCTTCTAGTAATGATAATAATAATATTATAAGTATTAAAAGTACCAACCAAAAGTTGTTTCGGATAATGGAACCGATATATTATACTGGGACAGAGAAATCCGCACCGATCAAACCATTGAAGCCAACAGACCTGATATTCTCCTCCTCTATCGACAGAAGATATACACTGTGATAATCGATATATCCGTATCACTCAACCACAACCTTCAAACAGCCTATGCCCAATAGGTCAACAAATACACCAAATTTGCCATTGAAGTAAAATAAATGTGGAAGCTAGAGCACGTGTACATCCGGCCTCTCATTCTGTCTGCAACTGGAATTGTGCCTATAAGTCTGGTGGACCAACTACAGGCTCTTGGAATGGCTCACAAGCTGGGACAGATCCAAACGTCAGTGATCTTGGACACTTGCCTTATAGTGCGACGATTCCTAAATGAAGAATGAACTCTGAAAGTGCTTGACATTAGTTCGTATTTTCAGTCATTGTGCCATTGTAAAATGAGGAATTTATGAATCTGTATAATGAAATGAAAATCCACAGCCTGCTTCCAGTCTCCGACCGGGTCAGGTATGGAATGAATGAAACCCCCATCTAGCGGCGAGGATATGAACTGTGCCGGCTGCCGAGGCCTGACGCACTCCTCTGGGGCAATGATTAAATGAATGACAGATAAAATGAAATGATAGTGGAGAGTGTTGCTGGAATGAAATTTTGGCAGGGAAAACCGGAGTACCCGGAGAAAAACCTGTCTTCCTCCGTTTTGTCCAGCACAGATCTCACATGGAGTGACCGGGATTTGAACCACGGACCCAGTGGTGAGAGGCCGGCGTGCTGCCGCCTAAGCCACGGAGGCTTTAGTCTGCAATTTAATAATTTTTTCAAAATATGAAAGGTACTGTAGGCTAAAAATGAAAGGTGATGGTACCGTAGCTGTCTGCTTAGGTTACAAGTATGAAGACATGTGAACAGCAAATATTATTATGGATAGGAGTGCTGTAGGATTGATGAAATGAAATTAATGCTGTGGAGCTGCACGGGTCTTCTAGTAATGATAATAATAATATTATAAGTATTAAAAGTACCAACCAAAAGTTGTTTCGGATAATGGAACCGATATATTATACTGGGACAGAGAAATCCGCACCGATCCAACCATTGAAGCCAACAGACCTGATATGCTCCTCCTCTATCGACAGAAGATATACACTGTGATGATCGATATATCCGTATCACTCAACCACAACCTTCAAACAGCCTATGCCCAATAGGTCAACAAATACACCAAATTTGCCATTGAAGTAAAATAAATGTGGAAGCTAGAGCACGTGTACATCCGGCCTCTCATTCTGTCTGCAACTGGAATTGTGCCTATAAGTCTGGTGGACCAACTACAGGCTCTTGGAATGGCTCACAAGCTGGGACAGATCCAAACGTCAGTGATCTTGGACACTTGCCTTATAGTGCGACGATTCCTAAATGAAGAATGAACTCTGAAAGTGCTTGACATTAGTTCGTATTTTCAGTCATTGTGCCATTGTAAAATGAGGAATTTATGAATCTGTATAATGAAATGAAAATCCACAGCCTGCTTCCAGTCTCCGACCGGGTCAGGTATGGAATGAATGAAACCCCCATCTAGCGGCGAGGATATGAACTGTGCCGGCTGCCGAGGCCTGACGCACTCCTCTGGGGCAATGATTAAATGAATGACAGATTAAATGAAATGATAGTGGAGAGTGTTGCTGGAATGAAATTTTGACAGGGAAAACCGGAGTACCCGGAGAAAAACCTGTCTGCCGCCGTTTTGTCCAGCACAGATCTCACTTGGAGTGACCGGGATTTGAACCACGGACCCAGCGGTGAGAGGCCGGCGTGCTGCCGCCTAAGCCACGGAGGCTTGAATCTGTATAATAGCAATAATAATAATAATAATAATAATAATAATAATAATGATCATAATAGAAATGGACAGTACAAAGAATTATACGAGTTTTTCATAATTAAAATCATTCAAAATGCTGCATTTCCTATGCATGCATTATAGGTGAGTGTAAATACACAGAAATAGATCGGATGTAAAACATAAAACACTTGCATTCGGGCTAATTGCATGCACAGGCCATTGCCTGGACGTTACGTCTCCTAAAACTGGAATACATAGTCTTAATATTCATTATAGATTATGTCAGGTGTGGGCACGTAGATACACAAAAAAATGAGTTAAATAGTATACACCTCACATTCTAACGGTTGATTGGTACAGACTGACTACATGAGATAAAACATGCCACTCCTGGGCGTCAGTGCTGTGTCTTCACAGAAATTGCAAGGACTTTTTAGTTTCTTCCAAAGCAGTGAACATACGCTGTTATTTCAAATGACTTGTTTTATATATATTAATTTTCAATATCGATTATGCCAACATAATCCCATAATGCACCAGTATGTCAACCATTTTTAGTTGGCCTGATATAATCCCTCAATGTTTCAAAGACCTTTAAATACTGTCGTATATTTCTTATTGCTCGAATCAATTTCACCAGAAGCAAAACACGTTGTTGAGTACTGCTAATAGCGTTTAATATGCTTCCTGGATTTCAAACAGTGAAGTTCCTCCAATAATTTACATCACTTAAGTTGCAGCTGCGGCTCAATTTTACGGGCGAATTAAATACTACGTGAATACCCCTGCGCTTTGCAGTGAGCCTACCACTTACTATGAACGCACAAGAGGGTGAAGCAACGTAACTGGTATGGCTCATCACCTCTGAAAGTTGTTGTTGCTTCATTTATTGGCTAGAATCAAAACTATCATCATTCCTGGGCACTTACTATTCAATTTTACTCTGTGTTATATCGTTTGCTATTAATATATACGTGAAATTAAAGCAACTAATTGGGGTAAACATATGTTGTGGTTCCCAGGAACGAAGTAAATAATCTTGGTTTCCAAGGAAAACTTGAAACAAAGGAAACCAGAAAACATTTAATCTTTGAATTTCCTGGAACAATAAGGAACTATTTCTGCATTCGTCTGTAAAGAATGACGAAGTACTTGAGGAGCAAGAACGTAGTTAAGAATGGACTTTGAAATTTTCTGGGTTCTGGAATTGAACCATTATACATTGGTTCCAACTATTATTAAAATAGACGAGCTATTTCCCTCGTTTAAGGGGGGATGTAATCGAAAATGCATACCTGGCTTTAAAAAGTTATCTGAGTACACAATATCAAATATAGAGCATTGCAACTTTGTACAGTTGTCTAATTGTGTTTGGTCTATTACGTGGCAATCAACAGCTATCGCGGGTGGCAAAATGGCACCAGTACAATCACTGCAAAAAGTTTGTTACATTCTCTTATTTAGGTACACTTTACAACATAACTATAAAAGATACTGACCTGAGATTTTAAATAGTTTAAATATATGCCACTATCTCTAACTTTATGTAGAATTATCCAAATACCGTGGAATATTTTTATTTATGGTCCTTTGAATTTGGGATTCTATAACCCTCAGATAAAATATGAATGTAAATGAATGCAAATTCTACCAATGGTTAAATAGAAGCATAATTCTACTTAAATATGTGTATAATCACTTAATAAACAATCCCTGAAAATTTCAGTTATGTAGCATTTAGGGTTTCAGAGAAACGTGTATCTGTGTGGTGGAAAAATTGAGATTGAGAAAACAACATTTGAAAGTTGGATATGATCTTCTACTCACATTTAAATGACTTTGTCTATAGGCATGTAGCATCAGATAAAAATGTATTTTAAAAATATTTCCATTTGAGTAGGGAGCTTGAAATTTTTACACAAAGTATAAAAGAGGTCATACATACAAAAAACACATATTTCAAAATTTTGATATTCCGACCCCTCATCGGTTACATCCCTCCTTAAGAATAGCGGTCTGGCATGGTGGTACTGTTGAGATATTGATTAATCCATGTCGCTGATGTATCACCTCTACGGCATGGTAGGTCACTGGGATCATTAAATAAATAAGTAAATGAATAAATAAAGAATAAAATATTACTATTATTATTATTATTATTATTATTATTATTATTATTATTATTATTATTATTATTATTATTATTATTATATAGCTAATAATAGATAAGGTGGTAAATGCAGAACATAATTGATAACCACGTGAACAGTATCTCTTACTCATATGTCAACAAAACACGTTGCATAATGAAGGCTGCGATCAGGACTTCTCTACGTAATAATTAACAATGGAACACTTTTTATAACCAATTAACTGCTTGTGTATAATTATGAATTGTTTCAGAAATAACCAATTATGCAACCACATTCAGCATACTTTATTCGTCAACAGTAATCTAAAACACTGTGTTTAAACTGCTCTAGTTACTATTTACGCATGCATTGCAATTAGCTCCTCGACACCGGAGGGAATTGCAACATCCCAATACACTGATGAAATTTACGAGATGTAATGAAAAATCAGACAATTAATTTTTAAGTCAGGGAAAATGACACAGCAACATATTTAGCGAATGAACCACAACAATGTCACATTCGTTTAGAAATGGTTGGTAACAATTTCTGTGATATAAATATGAACGCGTAATGACATTTTCACCTAATGAACTTCGCCTGGTAGTAGACTTAGGTCTATTGCTGAGAATATTATAATGTATATGCTTATGGCTGACGGCAACATTTCAACAATTTGAACTTTGATATCATTGATATATAATCATTTATGTTGTGGCTAAAATTCCCTCTTCAGGAATTTCGGAACGAGTACCGCTATCTTCCAACACAATGCTTTAGTCGCCTGTCAATCTCAAGAAATTAAGTATTACTATTTAACTGTCACAGACTAAAGAACAAACTTAGCATGTCTACCCCTTATTATTCCCGTTTTCAACGGGCTTAGGGATGAGATGCGATGAAAGTGTATGTAGTAGGTGGATTTTTCAGCCTGGATCCCTTCCTGACAACAACGTCAGGAGAGGAGTTTATCAGAGATGAAATGAATAAATATGAATTGAACTGGGCAAGGATGTGAAAGTAAGCGACCGTGGCCTGTCAGAAGGTACCGTCCCAGCATTTGCCTGAAGTTGATAATAGGAAACCACGAAAAAACATTTCAATGACGGTGGGGCTCAAACCCACGTCTACCAAGTCCACAGATAGCTTGAATTCATGACCTAGCGCTGCGTGTTAGCGAGCGTAACTACCGCTGTCGGTAAAGAACTAAAGGAGACCTAATAAATACCACTCAAGATTCTCAGTTTCACTTCAAAAGATCCATTGCAGATTTACTGCTTGAAATATGTGTTTAGCCTACTAAATTCTCATGACATGACCCACGATAATTTGTCAAGAAATAAAGGAAACTACAAATAATTTTTGTAATTCAACATCTTAGAAACTACGATTAACGAGATTATATACTCCGTCGATCAGCAATCGGACAACTATGAATGAACTGCAACTAATAACGCTCAGCACGAACAATTGTAGAGTAGGTTTAATTAATATTTGAGACAGTTGGGACTGGCCTACCGACATAAGAAAATGTGTATGGACATAATAGCGTACGGCAACGCACCTTGTTAATGTTGGTTCCATACCTTGTAGGTTGGCAAAACGTCTAAAAGAGAGAAGACGAGACCTCTAGAGAACTTGTGTGAATATTAATTATATGTATGGGATGTGTAATAACCTGTGATATGGTGGTGTCAATGTAGTATTCTATGTGTGCACTTCATATCTCAAATATTGTGCCCGTCAGACGAGAAGGTCAGGTACCATCAACTGCAGATGGGATTCCAGACACCCCCTTCGTCCAAACACACACTGAGAGGATCGGATGTGTTCCTCAGGCCAGCTCCTGCACGAGACCAGGTATCAGGTATAGTGGAAGAGGGGAGGAAGGTAAGCCAGAGACATGCCCGAGTTAACACACCCCCAAAGTTAAAGCTAGCAATAAAGAGATCCAGGCTTATGTAAAATTCGTAAAAATTTATTCAGTAAGGCACAATTCCATTTCCTGCTTCGGAGGGTTAAAAATTGGCTAATCCGCAAAGCTAATAAGAATATAAAGATAAATAGTTCTGTCCTAAGCTGAACTTAAATTAAACCCTCACGCAAGTCCTCCGTACAAAAATCATACAGCAAGCAAGCTCGGTATGTGGTGCGAAATTTAGTTCCCTACGCAAATACAATAAGTCGTTAAGAATATGAATAATCCCATCATCGAATTTACAGCAAAGCAAGATGACTAATCGTTGACATACCACAAGAATAAATTTACACTTAATGCACCAATAGAAAATAGGCTACGTTACGTAGGTACCACTTCCGACATTTATATATACGTTCATGAGTTAGCTAAGCCCTAACATACGTTGAACACAGGTGAGGAGCATCCGTGGAAAGAATAAGAAACAAATATAGTATAGCAACCATGTCCTAACATTAAAAAGAAAAACAATACTTGACGAATACACTCAAAATACATGAAATTATCAAAACCATTAATAAATAAAAATGCATTTTTAATTGCTAAGTAATCCTGCCTACAATGATTACAATGCTGTTTGCATTCAATCGTTATCTGAGTGTATGTGGTTACGTTGGCAAACGCACAGTTTAAACTGCGTCTGATATTACATTAGCCACTGGTGATCACAAGTTAAGAACTATAGTGGCATCAGTGACCTCGTCGTCTCAAAAATACTGCCTGCTTGTCCTGATAAATGTCAGTTTCGCAAGAAAACATCGGCTCAATGTGTCGGTCAACGACATAAGTAGTAGCTGAAATGTTCGAGAAAATTCACATATTAATTATCAGCTGTTTTAAATCAACGGTTTAGAATATTTAGGATTAATGATTTTGTTTTTCATTTATTTCGATGTTTTAATCTCTCACTGTGTAGTTTATATTCCTAGTGTCCATCAAGAAACATGCCTAAAAAGCAGTGGCACACACTTCTAAAGTGTTGACTGCAGCATAATACAATTGACTTCTTCCTCACGGGTAGCAAAATAACACAGGCTATAAAAGGCACTATACACGCAGCTCTCAGGCTCGCTAAACCAAGGCTAATGTGATTAAAAGTCAATCACCATGACCGGAAAACACCAAATAATAACTGTGGGTGAACAGAGTCAATCCCATCATAGGCCTCCAATAAGCACAACAATAACATTTGGTACTAATCTTATACATGGTCTGGTCCTTTCTTAAACAAAGGGATAACTTCCTCATTTAGATCGTAAACTCATGAAAACAACTTGACCTATCTGTCGTAAGCATAAACGGCATTCCAATATATGACGTAATAGTCTTACAAGAAATTCTAGCAATCAGCTGTGACCTCAATTTGTATCATAACTTACCATTGAAACAAAAATTCATTGGAACATTCAGTCGTGTGTATAAAACTGTAGTAAGTTAGTCTCACTATGAGAATCGCTAAGCATGCTGGGTAACAGCAGCTCGTAAAGCGCGGCCTCGCCTTGAGTCAACCTGCCATCATTTCCACTAGAATGACATTGTTTACGCCGAGAGATTGCCTTCAAAAACACAATGCATTTAAATTTTTGTGCTTTCAAAACGACAGTCCTATCTGTAGCTCGTATGGATATTAGGATACACTTATTTACAACACAATTTACACTAGAGCAAGTCCAAGACTCTGCTCAATAGAAATTTGAAGTTTAAATAAAAGAAGAACAAATGACAGATATGTCAGTGCACTCCAAGTGCTTTTGGAATGTAAAGTAATGCCAGCACACTCGTGCTTCGTTCCCAAGGCCTCGACACAAAAATAAATATAGCCAAACAACACCTACACATTGCGTGTTGAAAAACGATACGCTATTGTTGCGAAAAGGAATACACGGCTTTTGAAGCCTAATGCATGAATCCTGCTGATTCCAAACAACTGGGAATAATGTGGCTTCAGAGCTCACAATAGAAAGCTACAGGGTACCCTCCTCTCTGCCAAAGGATACGATGACATAAAGTTATATTCATAAGTGGACAAATGCCTCTGCATTACACAACTAAATTACTCATATTCATACTTTCTGACTATCACACTGTCTAAACTGTATACTCAAAATATAGCTCACTAGAGCTGTAGGAGTTCATGGGTGACTCCTAAATAACATCATTACACAATCATTGGCACGTGGCATCATCACGCAACCGGGGGTCACAAAACTGAGTGATCGGACCAGGGCAGTTCCAAAGATCTAAAAGGAATAAATATCAGGACTAATCTAAAACATGCCCTACCTAAATTGTTCTTATAGAATGTGGTTCTACGACTAGTCAACTGAAGCAGAAACCTTAACAAGCTGAAATTGTTAACTCACATTGTCGGCTATCTGGATCACGTATTATCTTGGAATTTGGATCATCTCCAAGTCCTGCCTTCGATCCTTGGCTTCCTTCGGGTCCACCACTTCCTTTTCTTCCTCATTGTGCGGGTTTAAATTTTGACATCTCCCTCACAGGGTAGTCTACATCATCTTGACCATCATCCTATGGTCAGTATTAGGTGCATCCACGTGGTCAAATAGTTCCATCCGGATCGTTGAAATTGTAGTACTGAGTTTATAATTATTAGACTCAAAATATGCAATCTCTGGCTCTACACTTTTGCAGACTTTGTGAAAAGAAATCGATCTATGTCTGTCACAGGGGTTAATGAAGACGCTGGTGGTGTTCGCTCACAGAAGCTAAAACGTTCAGCAAAAATCACAGGAAATCGTTGCAATCGTCGTTGAATAATATGTTCCAAAATACTTTCTGGCCAGTTCATAGGCTAGATTGATGGAAAAATATCCTTAACAAACACTTCACAAGTTTTACAATTTGTTATAATGACCTCGCTGCTTGCACGTGTAAAATCGTACACCATGCGGTTGTACAAGTTCCAATGTGCCTACATATGCACTGTTTTATAGAGAATAATGCCTCCTACGCACGCCAAAATTCTTAATTGGATTTAACAATCCAGTTGTAGCACGATAGTAAGTAAACGATGCACAGTTGTGTAACTTTCTATGTTAATTTTCAATATTCACAAAACGTGATCCCAAAAATGCGACTGCACAAGTTTCAAGCTGATTCGGTTGTGACGTCGACCACGGCAAAGTTGCGGGTTCAAGAAGAAACTAATCAAGTCGTAATTAAGCGTGATTCGCATATCTGCGAGGTAAAATTGGCATCCAATATAGCCATAAATCGATACATTCAGCGTAATATCACAGGAAATTAACAATAAGCCCAGTAAATTCGTGGAGTAAAATATTTTAAAATATAAATCACTTCCTCTTGGTTAGAAAGTTGAAATGCACTGTAGGAGTCAAAATAAGGGGTTGGAGCTAGGTCGAAGCTCTCGCGGTGGATTCTGGCCGTCGTCGGGTAGAGTACCAAATTATGCTCATAAAAGTGATCACCAACATGAGCCATACGGGCTCAGTATAGAATATGACTCGCTAACGCAGGAGTTAATATAATAGCTGGAGCTGAGCGTTTTAGTTGCAATTCATTCATACTTATCCGATTGCGAACCTACGGAGTATGTAATCTCGTTAATCATACTTTTTTAGATTTTGAATTACAAATGGAATTGGCAAATTCCTTTATTTCTTCTAAAATTCGTAACGAGGAGGCAACAAGAGCTGTGGTTGTTTGAGTCTTCAGTCTTTTGACTGGTTTGATGCAGATCTCCATGTCTCCCTGTCCTGAGCTAATCGTTTCATCTCTACATAGCTACCACACCCTGCATCCGAGGCAATCTGTTTAATATATTCTAACCTTGGTCTAACCCTACAGTTCTTGTCCTCGACACTTCCTTCCATAACTAAGCTTGCTAATCCTGGGTGTCTTATTATGTGTCCAACCAACCTATCTCTTCTCTTCATTAGCTGTCACCAGAAACATCTCTCCTCTCCCACTAGTCTTAATACCTCTTCGTTTGTAACCTTATCTACCCATCTGATTTTCATCATTCTCCTGCAACACCACATCTCAAATGCATCAATTCTCCTCTTTTCTGCTGCACCAATGGTCCAAGTTTCACTTCCTTAGAGTGTCACGCTCCAGACAAAAGCCTTCAAAAATAACTTCCTAATACCTAAATCCATATTCCGTGTCAACAGATTCCTATTCGGTAGAAATGCTTTCCTTGCCTAAGCTTACCTACTTTTTATATCCTCTTTGCTTCGTCCATCGCTGGTTATTTTGCTTCCTAAGTGACATAAGTCTCCTATTTCCTTTAGTTTTTCACCTACCAATTTGATGTCCATAGAGGTTTCTGACTTATTTCGGCTGCATTCCAATATCTTTGTTTTATATTTATTAATTTTCATCATGAATTCTTTCCTCAAGACGGAATCCATACCATTCAAAAACTCATTCAAATTCTCAGGCGTGTCGGCCAAGATGACAATGTCATCGGCAAATCTCAGAGTTGAAATTATTTCTCCTTGAATCTTCACTTCCACTTTAAATTTTTCTCCAATTTCTGTCATTGCTTTTTCAATGTATGGATTGAAAAGTATGGGTGATAAGTTGCAGCCTTGCCTTACACCATTCTAACTACCACCTTCTCTCTCATGTCCTTCAGCTGGAATGACCTGTGTCTGGTTTCTGTATAGATTGTAGATCACCCTCCTATCCCTGTACTTTATTCCAATCGTTTTCAAAATATCAAACAATTTAGTCCAATCAACGTTATGTAAAGCCTTTTCTAAGTCTAAACAATTTAGTCCAATCAACGTTAACAAAAGCCTTTTTCTAAGTCTACAAATGCCATGAACGTTCACTTATCTTTTCTTATTCTACCTTCCAAAATCAGCCTAAGACTTACAAGGGGAGGATACGATGCATGGGTCACCGATTCGAACCATCTTTAGTACACTTGTAGGGCATGACTAGGCGTATACCAGGTGCAAGTAGTAAGGTGCGCTTCTCAGCCGATTCCGAGAAATTAATTATTAATTATTCGCAATTGCTGTACGGCTTTCATGTGCGCTGTATGTTAACATGAAGCTAAGGACCACGTGGTGCTGCGGTAAGAGCCCTGCTTCGAAAGCGTGGGATCACTTGATCGAATCCCACCGGTGAGCCTCTTTTTTTTTTTTTAACATAGGCAATTCGTACAACTGTAGGTGTCGTGAATAATGTTCATTTTGCAGTCAATTGTAATAAAGTGTTTTGTGAGCGGGAAAAGGGAGTCTGAATAAATCGTACAGGAGATTGATGAAAGAATATCTTTAATCATAGTATTTGCTATTAGTACAACTGCCCACCGTTATCGTTAGTTTGTGTGTAGGTGACCTCGCCAGGTCCGGACACTTTCCAACCAATACCCATAGCATCAGACACTACTTGCGGGGTACGGGGTGGTCTGACGTGCAATGAACGGAGCAGACTGGGCCTTCAGTGTATAAACGTATACATATAATAGAATAGGCTACACCTGACCATGTATAATACCAATGTATTTGCAATGCCTTGACTGTGCATTATGTAATGTCACAAACGTTCACCCCCATACGATTTATTCAGAATCCCTTTTCCCGCTCACAAAACACGTTATTACAATTGACTGCAAAATGAGCATTATTCACGACACCTACAGTTGTACAAATTGCCTATGTTTACAAAAAAAAAAGCTCACCGGTGGGATACGATCCAGTGATCCCACGCTTAAGAAGCAGGGCTCTTACCGCAGCACAATGCGATTCTTAGCTTCATGTTAACATACAGTGCACATGAACAACGTACAGCAATTACGAATAATTAATAATTAATTTCCCGGAATCGGCTGAGAAGCGCACCTTACTACTTGCACCTGGTATACGCCTGGTCATGCCCTACAAGTGTATTAAAGATGGTTCGAATCGGTGACCCATGGATCGTATCCTCCCCTTGTTAGTACAGCTTCCCTTGTTCCTACATTTCTCCTGAAACCAAACTGGTCTTCACCCAACTCCGTACCTATCTGGCTTTCCATCCTTTTGTAAATTATTCTAGACAGGATCTTTGAAGCATGAGTAATCAAGCTGATTGTACGATAATCTTCACATCTGTCAGCTCCCACTTTCTTCGATATAGGGATGATAACGTTCTTCTTGAAATCAGAGGGTACCTCACCTGTCTCATAAATCAAACACACCAAGTGATATAACCTGATCAGATCTTTATATCCTACGCAGCGTAGCAATTCAATCGGTATATCATCTATGCCAGGTGCTTTGTTCCTGCTTAAGTCTTCCATTGCTCTGTAAAATTCTGATCTCAATATTAAATCTCCTTTTGCATCCTCCTCAATTTCCTCCTCCCTTTCCATTACATGATTCTCTATCACCTTTCCCTTATACAAACACTCTATGTAAGCTTTCCATTTCTCAACCTTTTCTTCCCTATCTGCCAGAGGCTTTCCATTTGTGTCCTTAATATTACAGCACTTAATCTTATTTTCCCCAAAATTATTCTTAATCCTTCGATATGCTGTGTCTACTTTTCCTAATTTCAGACAATTTTCTATACCTGCACATTTCTCATTCAACCATTCTTCTTTCGCGTCCTTGGACTTCTTGTTAACCTAATTTTTCAGATGTCTGTATTCTGCTTTCAACTTTTCATCTCTTACCATGGACAAATACTGAGTTTTGAAGTACCCGAAATAATCAATAATAATGAGAATGGAATAAAATCGAAGTGCAGGTCATTCACTGAAACAAATGTTACATACTTCAATGTCTTATCAAATTAGGAAACATGGTCAGAAATGTATAAACTAGAAAATGTAAATGATAAATTTAATGTGTTTGACAGTACCCTAACACACTATTTTGAAACGGCATTCCCCTTTAAACAAAAAACTATTCAAAATAACAAAACTAGCAATTGGATAACAACAGGGGTCAGAAATTCATCTCAAAGAAAGAAATTTCTACACAAATTATATAAACAATACCACACAACACCTGAATGCAATTTATACTACAAAAATACACTAGCATATTAAATAAGGTAATAAGACTAGCAAAGAAAATGCATAATTATAATTTTATTTCCCAATCATCTAATAAAAACAGGGCTATGTGGTTCGTGTTAAAGAAAGAAACTGAAAAATCTGCTAAAATACAAAGGACCAGCAATAGTAAAGTGATTAATAATCCAGAGGAAATAGCAAACACTTTTAAAGACTATTATTTAGAAATTCCACAAAAATTATTAAATAAATCACAGGTAAATACACTAAATTCTAATAATAAAATAAATATATGCAGTGATTCTTTATTTATAAATCATGTCACAAGTGAAAAGGTAATAATAGTTATAAAAGAGCTAAAAAGTAAATTCTGTGCTGGCATTGATGGCGTCCCTGATGCAATTTTAAAGAAATGTGCAGAAAATATAATAAATCCACTTACGCACTTAATAAACAGTTCAATTCTCTCAGGAAATTACCCGGATATTTTGAACTTTTCAAAAGTAATTCCATTGCACAAAAACGGTTCAAAAGATGAATTAGATAACTATCGTCCTATTACCTTACCAACTGGTATTGCAAAAATTGTGGAAAAAATCATCTATAAGAGACTGATAAGTTTTATAGAAAAAAAAATACTATGAAACTCACAACATGGATTTAGAACGGAAAGATCTCCGCAGACAGCAATTTATGAATGTAGTAATAGTATACTGAAATTAATTGACAATAAGGAACATGTTACTGACCTATTCTTAGATTTATCGAAAGCATTTGATGTTGTTGACCATAAAATCCTCCTTACAAAACTAAATCAATATGGTATTCGAGGTCTAGCTAATTAATGGATAGAGTCTTGTTAAGACAAGGCGTAAACAAATAGTAAGCTTGAGACACAAGGATGATGGAACCAAATTACTTAATGAAACATTGTCCAATGAGGGAATTATTAAATTTGCAGTACCCCAGGGATCGGTTTCGGGCCCACTACTCTTTCTTCTATATATCAATGATATAACACAGAACGTTCGTTATCATAAGGAAATTGGTTTGCGGACGATACAACACTCGTAATAAAATGTAAAACTAAACAGGTCTTACAGCAGTCTGCTGACTCCGTTACAGAAGAGTTAACCTAATGGTCACAGGATAGTCGCCTCATAATAAAACATAAAAAGTAGTATGTCTAAATTTCCACACTATACAGAATATGAATCCTGCGAAGCCCAATATAACATTAAATGGTCATCAAATTGAAAATAAATCAGAAACAAAGTTTTTAGGACTATGGATACAACATTACTTGAAATGGAATAAACATATTCAATATCTGAATACTAAACTGAACTCGATGTGCTTTGCGTTACGTATTTTGAAAACTTGCACAAGCATGCACACATTAATAAATACTTATTTCGTTTATTTCCATTCATACTTTACATATGGAGTCATATTTTGGGGTATGTCACCAGATGTACTAAGCACGTTTAGGATACAAAAGAGGGCGATTAGAATTATGGCAAATGTAAACACTAGAGAATCATGCAGACCTCTGTTTAAAGATTTAAACATTCTCCCTCTGCCCTGCATTCATATCTTTAAAAGTATTGTGTTCTTTTTAAGAATTTAATGAATAAAGACGTTGTTCTTAAAACAAACAATGATGTTCATAGGCATAACACAAGACAAAATCAAAACATTCATATTTCACACACACAAACAAGCATATATCAAAAGGGAACTTTTCACACAGGCGTTAACACACACACAAACAAGCATATATCAAAAGGGAACTTTTCACACAGGCGTTAATTTATACAATAAACTACCCCAGTATATAAAGTTTGCCCCAAAAATAAAAACTTTGAAAGAATGTTCAAAGCTTATCTGCAGTGCCATTGTTTTTACTCTGTATTTGAGAATCTTAGTGTATAGGCACGATAAAATCTATAATTATATTTTATTTTTCTATTTTAATTGTTATACCTAGCTGTGAGTTGTTGTATTTATAGAATTAGGTGTTCATATTGTGATAATAGATTAAGGTGTAAATAGTTGTCCAATAAGATTGTACCTCTTAAGATCTGTTATTATAATAAGTTATAAATAGTTATTGTATTAGCAATATATACCTGTAAGTTCTTTTATTTTATAGATGTAATTACTGACAGGTCCTATATCAAAAATGTATTGTATACATGTAATTGATCAAATGGATAAATAAAAATCTAATCTAATCTAATCTACATTCTTGTGTTTCCGCCTTTCATCCATCAATTCTAGTATATCCTGAGTGATCCACGGTTTTCTACCTATTCTTTCTTTCCTACCAATGTTTTCTTCTGCGGATTTGTCATTTCATTCTTCAAAAGTGTCCATTGGTCTGCAATTGAAGTTTGTTTAGGGTTTTTTAATTAGTCCTTCCTTTTTACTCTTCTTGAATCTTTCGTTTACATCCTTCTCTTTCAGTCTGTCTATTGCCCTCCTTTTTGGCTTTTGAATTTTCTTCAGTTTCTTCAACTTTATTCGGCATTTCATAACAACCAGATTGTGGTCCGAGTTTATGTCAGCACCGGGAGAAGATTTACAATCCAAAATTTGGTTTCGAAACCTCTGCTTGTCCATAATTAAGTCGATTTGGTAACGCCCTGTATCTCCTGGTCTCATTCATGTGTATATTCTTCTATTGTGGTTATTGAATGAGGTGTTAGCTATGACCAACTCATGCTCGGTGCAGAATTCCATTAGCCTGCTTCCTCGCTCATTCCTTTCACCTAATCCGAAATCTCCTACTATCTACCCTTCTCTTCCTTTTCCTACCACAGCATTCCAATCCCCCATTACTATTACAATTTTCATCACCCTTGATATACCTCAGAATTTCATCTATTCCTTCGTAGACCTTTTCGACATCTTCATCATCAGCTTGACTGGTAGGCATATAGACTTGTACCACTGAGGTGCACGTAGGTTTTGATTGATTTTTGTTACAATAATCCGTTCACTATATTGCTCATAATATTCCACCCGCTGCCAAGTTTCCGACTCAATATAAAACCAACCCCTGCTTGGCTATTGTTTGATTTAGTGCTAATGACCCAATAGTCTGCTGACCAAAAGTCCTGTTCTTCTTGCCAGCGCATTTCACTAATGACAACCAAATCCAACCTCAACCTATCCATTTCCCTCTCTTAAGTTTTCTAACCTTCCACTTCCAAGCAGACTTCTAACATGCCACGCTCCGATCCGTAGAATGTCGGATATCCTCTTTGTCACTTCTTCGATGTTAACCCCCTCTCGAGAAGTCCCCACCCGGAGATCCGAACGGGAGACTAGTTTACCTCCGGATTGGAATTTTACAAGGGAGGAGGCCATGATATCATGTAATTATGCATAGAGAGGTCCATATCCTCGGAAGGAGCATTACGGTTGTAGTTTCCCGTTGCTTTCAGCAGAGCTGTGGATAGAACTTATATGTGTGGCATGTCTAATGACCTGTGTTATGCTGGTGCCAATGCAGTACTCTATGTTTGAATGTCAATATAAAGGTAGAGAATAGGAGTTGGTAACACAAGATTTCTCGTTGGATGCACAAATTTCATTTGTAATTCAGATATAAATACACTTAGAAGGGTCAGAAATGAGCAATCGTGTACGAAATTTCGAATTATATTTGCTATGTATTAACAGCAAAATGGTCTATATACCCCTTCTTTATCAAATGATCCTATGCAATTATTTGCTGTATTGTTCATGGGTTGGAAGGATGACTTCCACTAAATGCATTTAAACACAGTGTCTTTCAATGGGCAAATCGTGGTCTCTGGAGATGAGTAGAAGATTTTGTTTGCAACTTCATCCTGCTTATTTATTCTGGAGCAAAGACCAGTGTAAATGGTTTCCAATTCGGAGAGTGCTCCTCTATATCTCCGAACTTTATGAGAGTTTAAGTGGAGACTTGTGAGTTATGGTGGAGGATGTGAGATGGTGTGGATTTGTACTACTCCTGACCAAAATTTCCGTAAATAACTGACCAATTTCAGAAATCTGGTGCACCCTAAAGTTTCATCTGACCAGCCATACTGGATCGTCATAAGCAGCAATGAATGTCAGTGAAAAACAATGGAGTGATTCACAAGCCGATCTGCAGAGATACCATAGAAAAATCAGCCAAAGCCATTTTTCATCTCTTCTAACGTGCTTGCAAAGATAGATATCAAAGGTCTTGCTTGAAATGTTTTTCAAATTTGTTGTGTGTAATTACCGGAACTGTTCAATAATTTTTCATTTCAGATTAAATTTCAGTATTGAGTTATGAGGATGCTGAACTTACAAATGAAACACCTCGTGTAAAAATAAATGTTTCCATGTCATAATAAAATATATTTGTGAATCCGTGTTGCTATAGGAACAACATCGCTTACCTCAATCAAAATAAACCGGTAATTTAATGTTAATTTAGGTCAAACACACTTTGTAATGCATGTGTTAGTACGTCATTGAAGAATAAATTACATTGAATAAAATATAAGTAATTTAAATTTTGGAGCAATACATTTAGTGAACTGCGACACATGGTTTGTAGATGGATTTTTTAAATATTATATTTCTGACAAGCCATTAGAAAGGTAAATATGCAATCATATTAGTTTTTGTAACATTTCTAAAGGGCATAACTGAAGGACCTCAGTTTTTTATCGATATATTCAGACCAGATGTTTCATCGAATTAGAAGTTTGGTTATAAGAGATTGGGTTAATTATCCTTCCCAATTACGCATTCTAACCTCTAAAAATTATTTAAAAACAGTATTTTACACCCTAATCATTTTTATATGTCGGTTTACCCTC
This sequence comes from Meconema thalassinum, assembly GCA_946902985.2. Classification (NCBI taxonomy): domain Eukaryota; kingdom Metazoa; phylum Arthropoda; class Insecta; order Orthoptera; family Tettigoniidae; genus Meconema; species Meconema thalassinum. The sequence continues at coordinate 187,086,888 of OX336389.2, forward strand.
AGGGTTGTCTCTGCCCTCTAACTCAGCGAGGGATCCCACCTTTACCACCACCAGGGCAGTGTCCTGGAGCTTGAGACACCTGGTCGGGGGATACAAATGGGGAGGTGGGAACAGCACCTCGTCCAGGCGGCCTCGACTACAACGCGAACAGGGGCTTCATGATGGATGGAAAGGGAGGGGAATATTGGGAGGGGTAGGCAAAGAAGAGGGAAGGAGGCGGCAATGGCCTTACGGTAGGTACTGTGCAATTATTTTATGGCCCGCGCGCTACAAGTTTCCGAGAATTGAACTGCACTCTGTAAATGAACAGGTAGCGATCGATCGCCGTGACTCTGATCTGTCTAGCGCAGGGAAGAGAGTGTAGCCGATCCTTCGCGAGCTATGACGAGGAAACCCGAAGCAGGGAAGTAAGTTACTACTCTGTGGGCGGTCTAGATCGTGACGTCATTATAATCGAACCATACACTTGAGAAATGAATATACTATTTAACTGCAAATTATAGCTACTTACGCAGTATTATGTATGTCAAACACTACATTATAATGGCAGGAACCGACAGTAGTGGCTACGTGGGCTAAAGCGCTGCGTTAGGTCAAGGGGCCAAGCTCTCTGCTGGCTCGGTAGACGCGTGGGTTCGAGCCCCACCGTCGGCTGTCCTTGAAATGGTTTTCCGTGGTTTCCCATTTTCAACACCAGGCAAATGCTGGGACAGTACCTTCTGACAGGCCACGGCCGCCGCTTCCTTCCACATCCTTGCCCAGTTTCATTCCTCTTCATACATTCCATCTCTCATCCCGACGCGCAGGTCGCCCACGGGCGTCGATTAGAAAGACCTGCACTCGGCCTCTCAGGAGGCTACACGACAAAAAAAATGGCAGGAAGAATATACAAGTGTTTGTTTGCTATTGCGAAGCCCACTTATGGAAAGAGGAAAGTGTATCTCGTCATGTGCGATTAACATCGAACTAAGAGACCCTAGGGAGGGGGTAGCGGAAGCTTCCTACAGGGTGCTGCTCGAATAACTGTCTCAGATCATAATGTGATCCCGGTCAGGGACTTTTATGATCCACGGGATTGCACGGGAAAAAGTATTACGTGTGTCGAGAAAGGTCTTGAGTCGAAATTGAGTCTTACGAACTTTGAAAAAGTGTAATAGACGTGTTATACCGATCAAGTCGAAATGGAACATAGACATCTCAGTCTAGTGCATTATGCTCAAACGAGTGAGCTTGACTAATCTCCGTTACATTACAGTGCGGAGTGATACATTCACGGGAAAGAAACGTGCTTGGTCAACGCCATTACGGTAATATATTTCGTGTCAGATTCTAATTGCATTACAGCAGTATATTTTTCCATAGAACAGGCTGTTATCAATGTACTTTATTTTTGCAAAAACTATTAATTTCCTGTCCGTCATGTTATCCAATCAGATGTCAGGGGGGACCAGTAAAATCAATATAGTTGTTTTAGTCATGCCCGGCTAAATGACGACATAGGCACTTCTCGCACGCATCGGCAGAGACTTCTTATCGTGTAACCATATTTTTCAACATGTGTTTTGAGGTTGTATATCTCATTCCTTTTGGAACTTGAAAGTAATATTCTTCGCATCTCGAGTGAAGATGAACTTAACATGTGGTTATTTGCGAATGCCTATGAGCTTCTATAAACTGATATACTTCATGCGGGGAATCCTGTTCGTGAATTCGTGTCGAGGAGGCTTTTCGGGGCTATGGCGACCGGCCATTCGGAGCCTGGGAGCATGCGGAGCGAGATTCATTTATGTCACTTTGGCAGAGTTGGCTTTAGAAGTTTAGATTTGCAGAAGACATTGGTTTGTCATTCTTTTATGAGACTACACTTTGTTCTTGAGGGCAAGATAGGTTAGCAGTGTGTCCTAATGGATCAATTTGTTGTAATACATATTTCTGTTACCTAGATCCATGGTGTAGGGGCATTGTTCAACATTATCGTGTTCGTCTGAGTAGGGGTGGATCTCTTATATTGAATTGATCAATTTCCATTTCTTATCGAAGCCTACAGTTATAATAATCGATTTCATTGTAGACCTGGGATATTTCTAGTGAACATCAACGCCCTTTTATGCACAATTCCTTGGACTGACTTTTGAGAAAAGTATACACATATTAATATTAAGTCATGATGTAATGGAACATTGTACGGCAAAGCTTTATACTTATCAGGGTACTTTTCTATCTTTTAATAATGATTCAACTCAGTATAACTGCTACAGGTTAAATCAAAATGAGTGAGCACTATTTCTTATGCAGTATTAAGAACGATAGAGGATAATTAATGGTATATGATCACCGATTGAGGGGTGTACATCGTCGTCATGCATATCAGTGGATATTGCTAGTTAATAATTATTATTGTCAGTGAATACACTGCTAATTGAAGTTTATATTTGTGGAATTGAGCCTTTGAGTGCCAATTATTAGAGATTCTAGTGAAAATCACTTTTGAAGGATTTATTGAAGCTAATCCACGTGTGGATTTGAAATCAGCTGTCTGATAGTATCAAGTTAATATACGGCACTGCAATTGTTATACTGAGCATACTACTGAATTATAATCAGAATAATTGGTTAGATAATTCATGATGGAGTTTTATAGAATGATGCCAGCAGGATTCATTAATTCATTATTATTAATTATTTCACATTGAATTAATAACTATACTTCTAATTAGCTTCGACGCTCGTTAGATTCAAACATGATTAGGATGAATTAAAACAAATTATGGAAATTAAGATTCAAATGGAGAGGTTGCAACGGCCAAGTAACAAAATAACTTGACGAATACACATGAGGTGGAATATATGAATATGTAAAATATGTAAATAATTCGTTTATTAGTTAACTTGTGATAATAGTGCAGATTAAGTCAATAATATATCAGGACGAAGGCAACGAATCAATTAGTTCATTCGGATAATGTGTAAAATATAACAGCTATATTTATTGTTGCACAGGTATTTTCTTGTGTCAAGCTGAACACCAGTCGATCTCTTTTGATCATGGGCTGGTTTTCTTGATTGTTACCCAATCTGAGGGGTGAGTTTGAGTACTTTTCGCCAGAGGGCTAGTTTATTCTGATGTCTTCATGTCGAATTATTTTAAATAAATGTATTTTCTCATTTTCAATTTTATTGCGTGGTGCTTTATAGAGGTGATGGAAGGTTGTATTAAGAAGGCCATCGCTGGGTGTTTCGGAGTATCCCACGCTCCCGAGGTATTCCACTTGTGGAAATCTCTTGTTCTCTGAGCTGTTTTGCTATTTTGGCCATGATCTTTCTTAATGCCACCTTGTTAGGAATGATTGTGCCCTTCTATCCCATTCACTTGTTGGTAGGTCCTGGGGGTTTTTCTAGCCGGGGATTTTCAGGTTCTACGGTCCAACTGTGTTCGTGGGATGCAACAGGCAATGGTAGGTAAATACGGGTACAGTACCATCCCGGCATTTGCCCGGAGACGAAGTGGTAAACCACGGAAAACCACTTCGAGGATGGCTGAGGTGGTAATCTAACCCCTCTACTCATTTGGACCACACGAGGCTGAGTAGACCACGTTCCAGTCCTCAAAACACTTTTCAAATTTCGTGGCAGAGCCGGGAATGGAACCTCGGACCTCCGGGATGGCACTTAAGCACGCTGACCACTACACCCTAATCATACTGAATTTATTTTGTGATCATTATCATCATCATCATCATTTTATACTTTCATCAATTTATGACAAAATGACAACTTAGAGTACATACACTATATTACTTACGTTTGTATGATACTTATGTGAACAACTGTTTCTTACTACTGTACACAAGGGTACATCAACTACTAATAAATACAAAAACAGGTATTTATAACACACTTATCATTATGAATGTTTTCACAATATCAATGTAATCTCAGGTAAATTACTGACAGGTTGACATCATATAGTATATACTCTCCATTATTTCGAGGGGACGTATTGTCTAAAGCCTCAATTCCCTGAAAAGAGAACCATCTGCTCACCAAGTGACACATGTTTCGATCGCGGCAACGCTAACCACTTCGTTTTCACACGGTCAAGAAATGGTTTCACCTTCCAAAGTGCCCCCTCATACTCCCCTTGGTTGTCCACAAAATGCATAAAATTCCTGAGTTCAAAAAATATATCCCTAGACATACATTTACAAATGATTGGTACCTCAGTATAATGTTGCCAATACATTTTAGATTGTGGATAGCCGAGCACACCCATTACCGCCTGTACACCTGCCATATGAATCATTTCCTCTCAAGTCGTGTTAACAGATTTCAAGTTACACCTTTGAACAGGATACAGGTTCGTTTGCTCAGTATGTTGTTCCCAGATACTAAGAGGCAGATATGCTAAGAACGAATCTAGTATTCCCTTTTCTTCATCGTAATCTGGTGAGAGAATTTCTTCCCTGCAAGGGCCCTGTGAAATCATAGATGTTTCCATTGCATATCGCGTGTTTTAGTAGAAAATGTGCTTGTCCTGGCACTTCAGTAGGCCTACTGTTCAATTGTTGCTCACTATTGGCATCACGTTCAGAATTTATCACACTCATTTTCAGGATTTTCACCTTCATCAATATCACTGTCAGCATCATTGCGTACAATTGTGTTTTTTGTCGTGTTGCCTCCTGAGTGGCCGAGTGCAGGTCTTTCTATTCGACGCCCGTGGGCGACCTGCGCGTCGGTATGAGAGATGGAATGGATCTACCGAGTCAGCAGAGAGCTTGGCCCCATGACCTAACGCTGCACTTTAGCCAGCGTAGCCACTGCTGTCGGTACTGCGTACAATGAAAAAGCACCATCATTAGTAAATGCGATCTCATCATCTACCCCCTCGGACAGATCAAATTAATAAAAAAATAACGTTATTTTGGTATGAAACAAGGTATTTCCTATACTATTGATCAATAATTGGGATGCAAGTCACTGTACAGTTGACATACAAGGGAAATAATGTACTATTGATTTAAGGTCCACACACGTGGACCGCCAACTCATGCGATATATATCAGTACAATTGAATGATTTCTATAATCTCAACGTAAGTGCTGACTTTTCGATTATTACAGACCACTAAAAAGAATATCAACAATAAAATCACTAGTTATTTACTGAGACGTATTAATATACCTTCGGCGCGTTGAGAGGAAGCCATTTCCTGACGCACCGCTCATAACATTCAAAGCTGACACGACTGTTACGAACTCTACCGCAACGCTATGGCGACAAAGTGAACTAAGAGGTCCACAGATGAGGATTGCGGTCGCTACGCAACAAAACCACATTACACTAAAGAGATATGAGGTTCACAACCAAGGTCCTCGTATGTGGACCCACGGAACGTAGAGGTCAAACACCTTACATGCCTATCAGTGTGCTTCTCCAGCACGCCTCAGCCCACAGCGCACAGTGTGTCGAATCCCATATCTAGGTGGAAAAAATTCACTGTCGCAAATGAAAGTGAAAACTGGCTCATTCGATAGTGAACAAACCAGATGGTGACCTTCGGTCTTTCTTTCCGCTCTCTGGTGCGTAGGAGGGAGGTTATAGGCGCTGAAACGTCTTCCTGGCAGTTATCAGGTCATTTGACAGGAGGTGTCGGAGTGAACCGAACGCTGTGATTCTAGTGACTTCAACGAGGTGTTGTCTTCTGTGGCTCATGGAATAGTGAAACGAGGTATGTGTTCGCACTTATATGCGTAATACAAGCTTTCTGCATTAAATAAATTAATTACTTTATGAGTGCCTCATAGTGCCACTTTACTTTAAACGTCATTCGATAGGAAATTTAATGTAGATTCAGGATCTGTAGTGGTTTGATTGCGCACGAATGTGCATGATGGTTTATTTTCTTATTTTCAGTGACTTTGTGGGCATTACCGCGAGAAGAATTTTTCAACGCGTGGCGGTCGTGTAGTAAATAGGGGTGTACAGGCGTCATATTTCAATATGTTATGAATACATTTCATCCTACAACTCTTACTGACTCTCAGGTGTAGGAGCTAAGAAACAAAATTAAGTTGATATCCCATAATATTAACAAAAATGGTAGAGTACAGGAAGAACAATGCCACGTACATAGGTAATCTACCTATGGAAGCTATTGAGTTACTTAATAACCCCCAAGGAACTTTGACATCAAATGATGAAGACCAGTATAGCAATGACTATTATGCTCTGGACTCTACAGAAGAATCAGGTGACGAATGAACATTAGACATTTTGTTATTATTAAGGGGAGTGAGATTAATGAGAACATTACTTGACGAATGGACGTTTTCTTTTTATTTACAATAGGAGAAATAGGCCTAATATTCAATGTATGTTGTCTTTATTTCCATCCTTTTCTAGAGAAATAATATTGTTTTCGTGTGTGAAGTGTGTTTACTAAAACTACGTCATTAACAGGACTGTAAAATGACATTTTGTTATAAAGAAATTGTTTGTATGATTTTGACGAACATTTTTTTTATTTTTAGAAAATAAATGTTACTTTTGTGCATATTTCGTTGTTTTATGTTTAATAACAATTTAATATACGTTTTTAATCTGGATGATTTTACATACAGTGACTTCGTCTATTATCTCAAATAAGGTGTAACAAGAATACTTGACTGATAGTCCCATTGTTATTCATATTTTATCCAGTTTTACATAGTATGTTTACCACTGTCATAAACTATCATATGCACATCCAAATCGTGATTTTTACTACCAAAAATGGATGATTCTTTTGTTCCTTTCGGTCATTTTTTACACCTCCCCTTACCCCTCACCCCTATATTTTTACCCCCGAAGATCGTACACTTTAGACGATGCCAGAAATGAATTCAGCGACCTCGAAAACGGTATATTGCCAACTTGTAATAGAATCCCAGCACTATTACCCAAGTTATAATTTTTTTCCACCTAGAATTGGGATTCGACACACTGTGCAGCGTTGCGAGTAATTCCTAACTGAACTTTTCTACAATTGCAGTACTTGTACGGAGTATGCAACTGGAATTACTAGAGAGGGACCCAAACATCATTGATCACATACATTTTGTCTAACTACTCGCACAGTCATTCCCCACGTGCCTTGAAGGATTACCTCAATGAATCATTGCAAACATGCAGGTTCCTTCACTGCAGCAAATGGCCAAATTCAGTGTGCTATGCGGTATATATCAAACGATACGCCTATGTAAGTCTTTGTGCGGCAAGTACCTTCCACCCTGTATTATTGAGCAGAAGTAGCACGGACTCTTACAGCAAAGACCAATAAAATGAAGCAGGCAAGTAAGACAAAGCAGTTAGGCAGTGATGACAGCATGGAGCTGATCACTCAGTTTTCACCAGATGTTCAAACTCGATAGACACGTACCGAACACACATGACGTTAGCACAAACCTTCTTGTTTGATATACTGCCCGCACTACATCCGACCTACTACAATAGTGAGTAGCCTATAGTAGAAATGAGATCGCACAGACCTGGATACCATCGTCTTCACCTGTTCACAGTGTCGACGTTTAACCGTGGAACAGTAGACTACCCTTATTTTCCAGAAACAGTAATGGCATTCTGGGGCACTGAGTACATCAGGACAAAAACACAACTCTAATGCATTAAAATAATGTATTACTAATAACTGCAATTACAAATTATTGAAATCAAGCCTGTAGCACAGAATACTTCAACTATTAAGGCTGTAAAATGAAAATAACTATGTGAACATAATAGAAAACAAAATTTTTAGCATTATTTCAATGCTATTGTAGATATTCTTCCTTTGGTCATCATACTCATAATCACCATTTTCTCTTCTCACATTCACTCCAAAAAAAATTAAGATATGATGTTTACGCACAAACCTCTTGAATTCTGAGAACACCACAGTGGTCTTGGTGTCCTTGGATCGAGGGCAGATGGAGCACTCAATGCCCTGGAGACACTGCTGTGGGTATAAATAGCTGTCACTGCTAAGCAGTATACACATTGATTGAAAGACAGTCGAAGTCAAGTAAAAGTCACAGGAGGTGGCCGCTTATCAGGCGTACCCACATAACGTAATCGGGGAACGGAAATTCTCTGGGGGCATTGAGTGTCCCACTATACTGTTCCAGGGTTAAATGCTGAGCAAAACACTACGGCGAGTAAAGAAGGAACGATGAATGCTGTTTCCAAGAAACTCCACTCGAGAATATTCATGCTAGTTTTTGCTTGGCTTTCTCTCTCTGTTCTAGAGCTCATTCATAAAGAATTGCAGATCGATGATTGATTCAGACCGCGGTGAAAAATGGAAACTTTGCATTGTGACTGGACATATAGCAATATATTTCAACAAGTAATCAGTGACATTTCAGATGGCTCTTGCTAAGTCCAATCAACGCACTTAGAGGGAATGTTGAAGTCACCCGTAAAATCCTGGATAAGACACCATCTGTGCCGGTGGAGTGGTGAGGGAAACTCAGGAATGCCCAGTTAGACTCAATTTTCTGGTTGTTGTCCCGACTGAGGAATGTGAAGCTTGTAGAATGCGGGCAGGCCACAGAGCAGCGCGCTCCTCCAGGACAGGGGGAATTACATTCTCTAGCTAGCACTCTCCCGCCGCGCCGGAGAAAAACAATACAAGAATTCTATAGTTAAAGCAATGGCATGACGAGAGACCAGACAGTTGATTGTCAGGCACCAAAGAGAAACTAGTGAAGATTGAAGGCATGTACCAAGGACAATTCTACTAATGTATTTCGTTTTCGACTGTTCATCCGTGTATCTTATCCTTACCGTCGCACAGTTTTCAACGTCCTTATGAACAACAGATATTCACCAGGGCCGCCGCCATGGTCTAGATCAGTGTTTCCCAAACTTTTCTGTGTGTGTACCACTCTAAGAGATGACAATATCTCGCGTACCACCTAACGGTTGGGAAATATAGTAACTATAATCCCCACCAATACTATATAGTAGACAAAAAGATGGATTGTAAATTGTGTTTGTTTGAGCTAGACTGTTGGAGTTAAAGTTGAAATAATAAAAAGTGTGTCCAGTTGTTTTATTATTTATTACAATAAGTATTCAATTCAAACATTCAGAAATGTCACTGTGCAAATAATATTAATAAAAGAACTATCAATAATTAAACATAAACACCAAATTTCAACTTACAACTTCAATGTGAAGGGTGAGCTTGAAGCTTAGAAGCCAACTTACGAATGTCTGGTTTAAGATTGCTGATTCTCAAACGAAGATCATTTTCCACTGTAAGGGCCCTATTCCGATTATTTATTCTTGAGATAAACAAGTGAAGAAAATGCAGTCTCACACAAGTATGAAGTAGTGAATGGCAGTAAAAATCTAACTGCTTTGTCAACTATTTCTGCATAGTCTGCACGCCTCTCAACCCAAAAGTTCAGAAGAACCATTTTTGAAAACGTTTGGCTTCCTTATGAATCACAATTCAATTTATAAAACTGCTCATTGTCTTTGGCCTTAAAGTCCTCCGGCAACAAATCAATGTTTTATATTTTAAAATTTTATATTTTTATATTTTTCGTAACGTATCTAATATTTTTTATATTTTTCGTAATATCACCGCGTAACACTGCAGCAGTACGAGCGTACCACCAGTGGTACGCGTACCACAGTTTGGGAAACGCTGGTCTAGATTACTTGGTGTCTACCCTAAGGTTTAGATTCCCAGTTCCGTGATGATATTAAACTCTGGTCTGAGAGTTAGGTTGCGGTGTATTTTTCATGAGCCTCGTAAGCATAATACAGAAGATATGGTACCAAAACCCATCTCAGGCTTCCTAAAAGTATCTAATGTGGTTTACCATTTCACTTTCAACCAACGAGCAGGATCGTAACTTAGGAATGGCTATGAGTACCTATTTCCCAATCCGAGGCCCGATTCCTTATAAACACTTCCACCATCTAATAGAACGCAAGTAATCAGAAATATTCTCTACTCCCAGAATTGATGACCCTAATACCACAAGGCCACAAGTTTGGCTACAAATACTGGGCATTCAGTTCACGGAAATCGCGATGCAGAATGAGTAATGAGAAATCAGTGCACAAGATTTTGAAGTGTAGTGGTTAGTGTAATTTGCTGCCACCTTGAAGGACTGGTTTGGATTCCCAACGAGGATGAGAATTTAACTGTAGTTTGAGGTAGACTACTGGGATGGTATCGTTGACACCCAAGTCACCTGTGTGTTGTCAATGTGGAAGACTTCCATCAGGCTAGCGAGGCCATAGGAGTTCACTTATTTTATAAGTGCACAAGTCTCTCTCATGTTAAATTACCACTACCTGACAATAGCTTATGGAAGAGCATGTTTCTATTTAAAGGGCATACTTAGGAAATTGTTTATATATATTTTCATATTTCTTGTTTCTTATGTTGACATTATTTTACTTTTTGTTTGGATATTTCGGCGACTTTTTTCAATAACACATGGGTATTTTAATTTTGCTAATATGATGTCATTTAAGAAAGCTTTTCAGCCTGTCAACACAAATTGTACCCAATAACATTGGGCGGGAAACAAGTATTTACATACGTTCGAAACATGTCATCCAATTGAAAGTGAAAATCCACAGCCTGCTTCCAGTCTCCGACCAGGTCAGGAATGGATTGAATGAAGCCCCCATCTAGCGGCGAAGATATGAACTGTGCCGGCTTCCGAGGCCTGACTCACTCCTCTGGGGCAATGATTAAAAGAATGACAGAAGAAATGAAATGATAGTGGAGAGTGTTGCTGGAATGAAATTTTGACATGGAAAACCGGAGTACCCGGAGAAAAACCTGTCTGCCTCCGTTTTGTCCAGCACAGATCTCACATGGAGTGGCCGGGATTTGAACCAAGGACCCAGCGGTGAGAGGCCGGCCTGCTTCCGCCTAAGTCACGGAGGCTCATGTCATCCAATTAAGTAGGTATTTGTACATAAAAGCGTGTTAGTTTGTAGGCTATGAAATTACTTGTTTCCCGCCTGATGTAATTGGGCAAAATTTGTGTTGACCGACTGAAAAGCTTTCATTAATAAAATTAGGACACACTGAAAAATTGCGTATATCACTACAAGGACAAGCACACCAGTAAAAAAACATCATTGCAGCCTAGCGAAATTCAAATATTTATATGGCATTTTCTCGACAATTATTCAACCGAGCGCCGTGAAACATAACACCATACATGTCTAAACAAGATTTTATCTCCTTGCAACTAATTAAATTCAATTGTTGTCATAAAGGCAAGATGGCGGCTGTGCGAAATTTGAAAATTATGTTTCTATTTTATGTGTCCTAATCATACGATGGAAGTGAACGTGTGAATGATGAGCCTAAGCATCAATCTTCATTTAACGGTATTAATGCTATGACCTACATACAGAAAAATCCAACATGGTGACTAGTCAAAAAGTTCATCATATTTGCGAATCTATTACTGCAATCAAACGGAATAGTTTTATGTTGATAGAGGAAGGAAGGAAGATTGTAGTTTTACGTGACCGTGAATCTTGTGATTATGAGCCACGGGACCTCCTTTTTACGTGGAATCCGAACCACAGGGCATGGCATTTCACTTCGAAAATCTCACATGCATTGACCGGGAATCGAACCCGGACCGCCTTGGTGAGAGGCATACAGCTAGACCGCTGAGCCACCACGCCCACTGTTGATAGAGGCTATACACATAAGATCATCAATGGAATTTTCATGAACCTGGTGAACACAAATGCAACATGGTGGCGACGCAAAATTTTCATATTTATAGGCTATGTATTTCTATCGCGACTTAATTATCTGAGCGCAGTGACAATTACTAGCACGGCATATCTCCATACTAGGATTAATATATTGCCGCTTAATTAAATTCAATTTCTATGAGAACTTTATATTTCTTGTGTCCTAAACAAGCAATTGAATATAGGTTGGTATAATGAGCCACGATTATAGTATTCACTTGCTGGCATGTACTGTACTTCTATAGCATATATATACAGAAGAACAATCCAACATGGCGTGCGATACATTTCACCGGTTCTCAATATCTCCGAAAATGTGTAAACAATCAAAATGAAATGTTGTATGGTGGCATAGGACTGTTATGTAAGTACACATATGTGACTTTCCAAATCCTGAGAAACGCAAAAACATCATGGTGGCCAAATGAGTTTCAAATATTAAAATATAATTTTCTGGTGATCTAATCACCTGAGTGCAATGGACCTTTGTACAGCGAATCATTATTCGGAGCTTAGTGTATTTAAAAAATAGGATTTAGATTATGTGTTAGCTAGCTTGGACTTGTAAATTTAAATGTTAGAAATGGGATCATCATAATTTAGTCTATATTTTACTGATGTTTATTTTTATTGGATCCTATTGTATGCTGCCTAACGTCAATAGATAACCATCAGCTACCATGTTTTGGAGCGATGTTACTAAACATTAATCCTTAAGCTACATTTGTATTGCGCAGGTGATTATTTGCGTACCATATTCCTAGTATTGTTTCGCCGTGTTTTTTTCTTTTATTAGGACTTCTTGAAGGGATGATAAGAAAATATTAATTTGTAGGATGCTATTCATTTCAGGAGGGTTAATTTTATTCACCATGTGTAATAGCCAACAGATCCCTAATATCGGGTAGGTTAGGAATCTTTGGTCAATAAATATTGCGAGAGAGTTTATCTTGTTTCTGGCTTATTCGTTTGTAGTTTTTAATTTTTTATTTTTTTATTCACAGATGGATTTTGGGCTATTTTAATATCGTATCCTCACCCATACCCATATGCAACCTGAGATTAATACTCTCGTGCTGAGACTAGTTCTAATGCATGTCTGGTATCTCTGTGATATTTGTTCGCAATGGGACGTCAAGGCAGTCGGGTTCGGCACTTCACTCTATGGTATCTCGGTGCAATTGGGCTCATAGAATTGAAATTATAATCTCACTAGACAAAAAGCCATGCAAGAGTTTGTGTGTGACAGTCTTTAAGCTACACGTCTTAAATGGCCCAAACGACATCAAAAGTAGACAATAACTGACTTGAGACGTGTGGTGTGATGTGACGAGTCAATATTTTGATTGTTTTCAAGTAATGCAAGTTATTGAGTGCCCCTACGGCTCTGCCAAGAAATCTAGTTCGTCTAAGGGTTGGAACGGGTTTCGCTTAGTCTTGTGAGGCAATACTGAGAAGAGGAGAGTATAGTTGAGGCTGGAGACTGTTCGGAGGTATTTTGGTGGGATTTCGTACCATATTTTGGGCCCACTTATTAAGGTTACAGTAAACAGGAAATACAGAATGTTAATTTCAACAAGTTCGATGACCATGTTTTGTTCTTATTGTACATCTTTATGATTAGTACGTTGTGGACACTCCCAGGTTCCAAGATGACTACTGCCGTATTCACAGTCGTATACAGTAGTGGCTTAATGATCATCCAGGCACCTTGTGGCAACTACACAGGCCCACTATATCACCCGATTTTCATCTCGTAGAAACTGTGTGGGGCTTATTGGAACAGCGGGTGACACGTAGAAGTAAGCATCCTTGCAATTTGGTGGTTCTACGATCACCAGTGAAAGGCCACAACTATGTAGGGCATACCTGCAGACTCTTGTCGACTCCCTTCCTCGCCAATTCAAAGCAGTTATCAAGCCTAGATGAAGTGTTAAAAAGTATCACAACGATGTCTCCAGTAGATTACTTATTTTTGTATAGTGAGATTATGTGTGAAGGGGAGAATTACTTCTGGACACTCTCTTAAGAAATTACTAACAAACTAAACACTCCTTAAAAAATTATCTCTGTAAGAAGTATATGAACAAATTAGCAAATGTATCTTACCTGTTGCGTAGAAGACTAATGACTCTCCTGGCAATCTAATAATCCGAGAGCAACATGGCTTGGCAAGCGAATCTTTGTTTAAAGCTCAGTATTAAGGCACCTAATGTTGTTAAGTTCTTCTTGAAAATTCAAGATGGCGTTGGTTCAAAATTTCGAAAGTTTATATTTATTTCTCACATCGTTTTCAATCGATTGAATAGAAGCTTCGTACAGGGAACTACTTTAATAATCATTATGAAATGGCACTGAATTCTATAGCTTACTTTTCATAAGTTATAGAAACCGTGCATATAACTTTCTGTAAATTTTAATTCTTGTGACTCCTTGCAGACAGATGGCGTCTCGTTGGGGGAGTCCTATTTACCCATACTGAAAGTTATATTTTCTAACACGTATTTTTTCTTTGTAGTGGTGGTGGTGGTGGTGGTGGTGGTGGGGGTGGGGATGCTTTTACGGGGTGGAACACCCAGATCACTTAATCCACTTTTTATAGTATGTGTCCTAAATTACAAATTGCGCGCTTGTTCATTTGTGAAGAGGAACATATTATACTGATGTTCTTTTGAACTGGTCACTCTGGAAGTTAGTTAGTTATTGTTGTTTAAAGGGGCGGAACTACAAGGTCATCTGCCCCCTCTCGGGAAGTTGATGAACCCAGTTCTATGAAATAAATATGTTGGTGTACAATTTCTAACTGTTGTATTCATGTACTGTAGATAGGCCTCGTCTTTTAAATTTGGACACATATTTTCCAGTGCTGGAGGTGTGTTAATGTGAATTGTACGATAGTAATACCACTTTGCATTCTCAAATTATTATGTTAATGTTTATTGTCTGAAATGACTACAACAATTGCATATTAAGTTTTAACTTTGAAATTGTTGCTCTTCACTTTTTCACAATGTAGTGTAATCTATCCGATTACATGGGGTTGTACCCGCACTTAGGGATAATATTTACATCATCAATCAAGGGCACTATCATTTTATTAGCCTATTTACATTTTATGAAAAAAAAAAGGCTTATGAGATCACCTCGTGTCCGTGTGTGTGTGAGTGTGTGTGTGTGAGTGTGAGTATGTGTGTGTGTCAGTGTGTGTGTGTCTCCTTAAAACATTGAATCGGCTGGGGCGATTTCAATGAACCTCGGTAAGGTAATAGCACCATTTTGTTCGACCCCGACCGTGGCCTTCAAATTTTATTACGTCACACCAATCCAACATGGTGGCTTTGCGAAATATTTCACTAGCATTCAATATCTCCTAAACTATTACCAATATCACCCTGAAATTGTGTACGGTGATAAAGAGCACTGCTGAAAGTTCATCTATGAAACTTTCAAAAACCTGGTAACTACAAAACCAACAGAGCGGCCAGGCGAATTTGAGACTTATAAATAGACATTTCTGGCGATTTAACCATCCAAACGCAATGAAACTTGGTACTGCAATGATTTATACACATTGTAATGCACTGACATCTAATTTAGTTCAATTGTTGACATAACCTCAAGATGGCGGCTGTGCAAAATTTTAAAATTAAGTTTTTATTTTTTGTATTGTAATCATGCGTTGGAAGTGAAATTTTGAATAATGAACCTACGCAATAATTTTCCTTTAATGGTACATAACTCTATGGCCTATATATATAACAATCCAACATGGCGACCATCCGAAATATTTAGACGGTTCTCAATATCTACGAATCGTTTACAGCAATCCAACTGAAATGCTTTATGTTCATAGAGGCTATGAAGATAAAATCACCTATAGGACTTTCAATAACCTGGTGACCACAAATCCTACATGGCGGCGACGCGAACTATAAATATTTAAATGGACGTTTCTCGCGATTTCACCATCCGAGTGCAGTGAAACTTGGTACGGTAAATGCTGAGGCTATACAAATGTTAATCCACTGGCATATAATTTATTTCCATTGTTTTCATAACCAGAAGATGGAAGCTGTGCGAAATTTAAAAATATTCTTGTTACTTCTTGTGAACTAATCATGCGATTGAAGTTTGAATACTACACCTACACGTAATTAATAATCTTCATATAATAGTACATAACTCTAAGACCTTCATATATAAAAATCCAACATGGTGACCATCCGAAATATTAGACGGTTCTCAATATCTATGAATCTATTACAATCAAACTGAAATTTTGTATGTTGATAGGCCTATATGAAAATAGGCTTTAGTTCTTCACAGAACTACTTGTTATAGCCTACTGTGTGTAGCATCTTCATTATTTCTTGTAATGTAGGTATCTCGAAATGTACATAATTTAATAATATGTCATAACTTGTGTATACAGTAAAATGCAAGGGTTTTTCCTGCTAGGTTGATTAGTGTCAAGTTTCAATATATGGCAGTGTGTCATGCACATCACATATTCGGTACATATTGGTCAAGTGTGTTGCAAGCCTCACCCATTATACCTAGGTAGAAACAAGAAGGTAAAGCTCATACTTTCTGAGAATAGCAGTAGCCAGCACGATGTTAGTGACATGGTACAACAGTCCTTTCAAGTTGAGTATTTAAACTAAGTTTCATAAAATTTAAATGTGTAGCGCTGGGGTGATGATTGTCACGCGGAAGAGCTGAGGTATTTAATAGTGAGCTGATTTGAGCTCCACCTACTATTGCAGCAGCTTTTCGTGTGTCGGCATTATGTCGCCTAACTCCGAGATTTATTGGTCATTTATAACTACAAAGAATGTTGGTCAGCTCTTCACTGTAATGGAGTTTGGAAATTGCAACAAATATACTGTTCTTCTTTTATACACAGTATATATTGGGACAAGTTGCCAATTTTGAAGGTCATGAAATAAGGCAATTCATTGAGTCGCGGCTTGACATTAATTATAGAAAATTCATATCAGCGTGTGAAATCTGAGATACAGGGAACACCGAAAGTCATACAGCTACTGGTAGACTGAATTCTTTTGGAAAACTATTCCAGTATCTCAGGCAGAATTGATAACCAGCACGACTCCAGGGAGACATCGGCCATCAGCTACGTAAGTCATACAACCATATTCAAGATCTTCTCGTCACCGTGTAGTGTCGAAAACTCAGGTCACTGTCGGATTAGTGTTAAGAAGGCTGGGTACTTTTAAAGGAAAAAGTCCAAGATAAAGTGTTTTAATATCAGAACTTTGCTTAGTTTAACCAGATGTTCAGTTTTATAATTTAAATACAGAATTCGCCACCTTGTAGTTGGATGTTCCTGATCATTCCCTTTGTGCTACATCTCAAGTCTGCTAAACACCCCAAAAACTGGAATATTATGTTGATTGCCAAGATAGCAATTAATAGGTTACAGATAGTGACCGAACAGTGGGCTGATACATCATAAATGGGCCCAAGCCTGGGACCAAGTAGTTGCAGTACATCGTGTACCAAAAGCTCTTTAGTGCGTCTCATGGAAAATCATTCCAATAGGCGGGAGCAGTTTTATATGGAGAGACCAGTTGAATTGCCTATCTGAAAATAGACTGTTTTAATTTTCACGGAACTACTTGTTATGTATAAGATGCAATTTTTCAAATATTCAAGAAATATTAATCAGCTAAAATCATTACAAACGTATGTATTATGCAATATTGTGCAAGTCCAATGATTGCACTTGCAGCTAATATTGTTTACAAGCTAGTTATAATAGTAAACACCGTTGAATAGCACTTGTTAACAAAAAATATTGACCTGTGATGTATAAGAAGAATATTGTAATTGGTTGTTTCGGTAATCAGAGAGTTCCAAATAGAACTCGTGGGCGTTTATTGTGTGATGTATGAGAAGATCCAGAAGTAATATAATAATGAAGGATCCCGTGGCGTAGCAGTGCGTGGTCAATCACTCATCATAAACAGTATGAGGAGTTGGAACAAGTTTGAGAATAAGAGGAAGGAAGCTTGTAGTTTAACGTGACCGTTAATCTTGAGATCATGAGCCACGGGACCTCCTTTTTACGTGGAATCCGAACCACAGGACATGGCATTTCACTTCGAAAATCTCACATGCATTGACCGGGAATCGAACCCGGACCGCCTTGGTGAGAGGCATACAGCTAGACCGCTGAGCCACCACGCCCCCCGAGAATAAGAGGTTCGAAATCTGGCGCTGGTAGCGGATATCCTGAGTGTAGTTTTAATCTTTTTTTGTTTGTTTCAGGAAAATGTTGGGATAGTAATATAATTAATAATAACAGCTGCACATACTACTAAAGACAGCATAGACAAGTAATCAGACAAATTGAACACGTACAACCCCAGTCCACGGGACTGATGACCAAAGATGCCCCAAGCCCCTAATGTGAATTCAAAACAGCAAACAGGAAAATAAAGAGGGCGCTGGATATATTATGTTGCAGATGGGGGAATGACAGAAATAGTTTGAGAATTCCTGCTGAAGTCTGATGACCAGAATGCCTGGAATGAGATGGCAGAGTGAGCAGTATTTATATCAATTGGTTTTCACACCTACACAGGTATTTTGGTTCTGTGTGGGTGTGAAATACCATCATCACCTTACACCGAGAACGTTAAGCACGCATTTTGCGAGGGCTTCAAATACCATGTAGTCTGTACGGACAGTGTGGTGTTGCAGCTTCATTTGCAAACCATGGCAATGAGAATTAATTGGAATAGACAGGGTGTAAGTGAATGAACCATGCAGCTTATCAACTCTATCAGACACTGCTCAGGCTCAGTATGACTAACGACAGGTAAATTATTATTCATCGTCCACGGTGATAACATTTAACAATTTAATATATGCGATTGGGCCGATGATCATAAATACGTAAAATAGTTTAGAGTCATAGTAATTGGGTAATAGTTCTTCATTTCAAGAACATTAAACAAAATTAGAAATCTATGAAGCAACTTCCTAGAATATGAAGCAGTAGTGATGCTTTTTAAATTCATTTTAGCCAAGATAGTTACCAAGATGTTAGTGTGTGTTATACAATATCTTAAGTGACCACATTATGAATAACAATATTGAGTGTACTCCATTTTGGAACAGCTGAAAACAGCTGAAGTCCCTCCGTGGTCATCCCAGATTAACTTTCCTGATGTATGGTATTCAATGTTAGCCTTTACCCAGGAACAGCCAAGTTCTTTTAAAGGAACTAGTGGAGTCAAAATCTCTTAACCCGATAAGGACGTAACACGTACAATACAAGGTAACAAAGCTAGTTACCCGTGGGCCTGCGATACTATGCGCACTGAGTGTTCACAATATGAATATGTGAACAAAGAATTGTGATTGAAACGGTCGGCTATAAGAAAAATAATTAACATTTGTCGATTGCAGATCGCAAATATATTTTTTAAGGATATTCTTCCGAGGTCAACAGAAATTACACTTCTTTTGAACAGCATCATCCAAAAATGTGCCGGGTTTAGCCTGTGAACTATTCTCCAATTATCTACTTATAATTTCATGTGTGTACATTCAAGAAGCCTAGGTGAACATAGTGTAGGTATCTTCAACGGATTGAAAGATATTTAGAGTGCATGGTTAAGATGAATCACATAGTAGACTATAACAATTTGTCACTAACGGACATCAACAAACATACAGTTGTTACGACCACAAGATATGGAATATATTGAAATGATTTACGTCACATTGCCTAATCAATGAACTGTATTTACACAATACAGTAAATTAAAATTAGTTTAAGGTAAGAAAGACCCGTCTAGGGGCGATAAAAAAATGAAAATATTTTTTGGCGTTTTTAGTTATTTACAATATAGAGAAGAGGAATTTGTAAAAAAGAAAGACGATAAAATATGAAAAATTGTCATTTTGTAAGATATAAATGACTATGCTGCACCATGAATGACAACGCCCACTTTTACAGAGATTTATGTTTGTGAGTATAACTTCTGAACTAATATAGATAGATTTCTGATATAACATCCTGTCTGCTCTGTTGAGCGCAGACTTTGTGTTGGTAACGATGACAACTTCCTGCATTGTTTACGTTACTAGTGGTTACTGAAAATTCGTCATAATATTATAATCACTGTGATTTTGCACTGACCTATTGAAGAAATATTGTCTAAGGGGTGGAAGAGCGAGGTCATCTGCTCCAATTATTAATAATTGAATCATGGATTTGAAGAGGGAAACAAGTCCACTTATCTGCAAACAGATAAGTTGAAATACGCTTTTATTTATTTATTTATTTGTATTGTTCTTATTTACTTATTTTTATTTGTTTACTTATTTATTTGTTCATTAATTTATTTATTTATTTATTTGAAAGCTAAAGGAAATAGGAGAAGCAAAATAACAAGTGATGGACGAAATGATGCATGTTATCGGGCAGGAATGTTCTATGAATTGTCAGAGGCAACAATATGTACTGAAGAACTTTAATCGCATTTTTCTCAGTTAAACATTATTCACTACTTTGGTACCATTTGTAAGAAAACTAATAAAGAAGGGTCGATATTTTTTAATATATCAACATCATCCTAATGAACAGTAATAAGAAGGGACATCCCTTTATTTAATACTAGCAACCCTCCCCGGCTTCGCCCGGGAACAGTTATGAATGCAAGGTGATAGGCTACTTTTAACCGAGGTCTTATAGGATTTCCTTGTATACGACATTTTTCGACTTCCCTCCAGCAGTGAACACGAGAAGATTTCGGTTTGATGTAACGCGCAATAGAGCCACGGAAAACTGTCCATGAGAAAAACATTCTCCACTGAGATCAACTCCAGTCACGCTAAGTGTCTGACCCTGTGCTTTGTTTATAGTCATGCCAAAGCTGACTCTAACTGGGAATTGTACTTGCGTGAAATTATAAGGCAAATCTGAAGGAATCATGGGGATTCTGGGTACTAACACCGTTGCTCCTGTACCATAGCCAGTTAGGATAGTTGCTTCAATGAAACAGTTTTCCAAAGTTTTCACTACCAATCGCGTCCCATTGCATAACTTTGGTGGGTGTAAATTACGTAGCAATATAATAGGCACTTCCACTTTTAAAATTAACGAGCCAGAAGGAAGTAAAGAATTTAGGAATTCTGTAGGGTAATGAACAGCTTCTTAGCTATCGACTCCTGCGTCTACTGAGTAATTTTGAGCCTGGGCAATTAATTTTGAGAACACCAAGCCATTAATTTTCACAACTTGGTCGTTTGTCGGCGATAATATTGCTCATTCTTTAAACGATGAATGAGACTTGTTAGATAGGTCATGGATTTGAGGATAATCGCTATCAATCAATTCTTGAATGCTGCTTACTAAAACACAGAAATCGTGACTGAGGGTAAATTTCCCGTCAATGACCGGTAAATCGCCATTTCTGACTCTAAGTAACAAATTAGCAAACAGACTATTACTGTATCTTCTGAAGATAAGAGTACTCTCATGTTAGTTTTGAGTGCCAAGTTTGTTATATTAGGCCAGATGTAAGATCTTTATAATGGAGCATTCACTTCGTCGGCTCTTGTTCCTCTGGTAACAACTGGTAAGATTTGACGAAAATCTTAGGCGAACAAAACTGTGCAGCCACCCTTAGGTGTGTTCCGATTCCTTAGATCAAGCAAGGTCCTGTCTACAGCTTCAACGGAAGTTTTGTGCCACATTGTAGCCTCATCCCATACAACTAAAGAACAATTTTGGATTAAACTGGCAGTGTTACTTTGTTTTGAAATATTACAAACGCTTCCATCATTACTGCTGACTTTCAAAGGAACATGTTTCATGTGCTGTTCTTCCCCCTTCCAAAAGAGGGGCTGCAATTCCAGACGATGCGACGGCAAGACCAATGTTACCACCAAACCTCACTTGGGCGAGCAACAAATTAATCAAGAATGTTTTGCCTGTGCCTCCAGGGGCATCGAGAAAAAACATCTTACCTTCCTTCTTAGTGATGCTAGATATGATGGTGTCATAAGCTTGTTTCTGATCGTGGTTTCAGACGGTGTTCTTCTTGAGCAACGGTTTGAAGGAGCCGAGGAGGAAATCTTTCTTTCTCTTGTTATAAAGGTACAACAAACAAAAGAACCCTCGGCTACTTTGGTTCGCGCAGCTCACATCGGCTCGTCCCGATCTCCCCCGACAATCTCTACTGAGTATAAAACTAAGTCCCCGATTCTTGGATGTCACTGGTAATCTCGAGAACCACTGGATGGATTTTGATGCGGTTTTCACCATTCTGTAAAGGATATCTCGAGGAAAGTTTCTGTAGAAAATAATTTATTTATGATCAAAGGAAGACAAGCAGTAACGATTTCAGTGAAAAGGTCGGAAAAAACTTGGCGTCCGTGCGCTTCTTAAGCTTACGCTGGGCAAACCGTTAAAAATATCAATATACTGTGAGCGTAATAAATGTTCAGCATGAAATGTTCTACACAAAAGTCCGCGAGAGCATATCTCTATCTTCAATACATCGCCCACTATAAGTGTTTTTAGACTGGATGGAAGTGGTCTTTGTGGTTCATGCACCTCGCCATTCTTAAATTACGTCTGACAAGAATCCGTTGCACATGCTATCTCCATGATAATATAATTAATAGTCCAGTCAGTGATTTTAACCCATCATGCCGAGACGTAAAATGGATTTACAGTAGGTCGTAGTTCATTGATATCGAAAAAAAAAGCGCTTATCATCTAAAGCATTCGTAACTCTTCCCGGGCG
This sequence comes from Meconema thalassinum, assembly GCA_946902985.2. Lineage (NCBI taxonomy): Eukaryota > Metazoa > Arthropoda > Insecta > Orthoptera > Tettigoniidae > Meconema > Meconema thalassinum. Next base: position 187,109,465 of record OX336389.2, read on the forward strand.
AAGCCGGGGTGGGTTGCTAGTACGGGATAAAGGAGTGCGCGGCTGGCTGTCAATCGCCGTCATATACCATATCGTAGGTACCTGCAGCCAGCTGTTCGATTGAGGTTATTCCTTCATTAATGCTGCAAACGCAATGCAATTAAAAGAACGAGAGTAAATGTAAAGTGACCGAAAGTATTAAGCGCGGAGTTAAATTAAAATACAGTATTTATGATTTCCTAGTTGTAAACTATGTTTTAAAGAAATATACTGTTCCAATAAGCATACACACACAGAGGCTATAATATCAACAACACGAAATAATGCATCAGGTGTGTAGAAAACTGCAGACGACCCTTGGCCATAGACGTTTTCCCTTCCGCTATTATACGCTTCACGAATGACTTTGAAACACCCGTTGCTTTACTTGTTGAAGCCACAACATTATAATTGAGTTTATGATCGGTTTTCTGTTCTCGTAGGTGAGCAGTTAAGTTATAGACTATTTCTCTACCTTGTCCCCTTAATGGTCGTCCAGATTTGCTGCCATACTTCGAAGTAGAAGCCATAACGAAACTCAAATGATATTATTACTGGAATAGCATGGTACACAACACTATATACATAAACACATTTACAAATAAAGTACACGCTATACGACAAGGGATTATAGGACTACAATAAAGAAAACGTATATAAAACTCAGAAAATAATAAGAGCGCCTAAATGGATTAGCCACGATGCTCTTGTCAGCGATTCTCCGCAGTGTGCTCGGTACGGCGGCCAGACAGCATGTGACCCCCTCCACCGCTCGTCTGTGACGTCGCACATCAACTCGGAATGAATGCGCGGGGAAGTGAGTTTTGCGCAGGTTCTTTTGATCGTTGCCACCTTATACAATCGAGAAATTATTTGTTGCTCTGTTTCATTGTTGCGTGATAAGCACTTTTTTTCGAAGTCAATGAACTATGACCTATATCCGTTTTACATCTCGGCATGATGGCTTGATATCACTGATTGGACTATTAATTATAGCGAATTCTTGTCAGACTTAATTTAAGAATGGCAAGGTGCATGAAACATAAATCCCACTTCCGTCCAATCTTAAATTGACTGTGCATTTTGTGGAACGAAAAGTTCACAGGCGAAATGAAGAAAAGCCGAGTTTCACTTCCAGGGAATGGCGAGGTGCATGAAACACAAATCCCCCTTCCGTCCAATCATAACTTGACTGTATATTTTGAGGAACGGAAAGTTCACAAGAGAAGTGAAGAAAAGCCGAGTTGCACTTCCAGGGAAACAGCAATTACAACCACCCTTCTCTGAAGTCTTAACTCAACACGACTCGACGGTTTTCTTCTGGCTGTATCTGGATTAATAGGTTCGCCCGCTTGTTAGGCTGTAACAGGGGTGATACACTCGCCCTTAGCTAGCTCCTAAACTGTCGCCTCAGTATTTGAATGGACATGGTTGGAAGAAATGGTAACGTAAAAACACTTATAGTGGGCGATGTATTGAAGATAGAGATATGCTCTCCGGGACTTTTTGTAGACCTTTCCATGCTGAACAATTCTTACACTCATAGTATTTAGATATGCTTAACGGCTTGCCCAGCGTAAGCTTACAAAGCGCTCGGGCGCTAGGTTCTTTTTTTTCGACTTTTTCACTGAAATCGTTACTGCTCGGCTTGCTTTGATCATAAATAAATTATTTTCTACAAAAATCATCCTCGAGATATCATTAACAGAATGATGAAAACCGCATCTAAATCCATCAAGAAGTTCTCGAGATAACTCGTGACATCCAAGAATCGGGGACTTTGTTTTATACTAAGTAGATATGCAAAATGAAATATAAATATTTTTCGACATAATTTCGGATTAAAACATTGTACCTTAAAAAAGATTCATATCGGCAAAAGAATTTCGTTTTTGTCGATAATCCTTCTTATTATTGCAGATTTTGATCCAAACAGTAATCCCTGAAAATTTTAATTGGCTAACAGAGTTTGAGTAAAGCGTACCAAACATTTGAAGATTTAACATGGGCGAGATAGGCAGGTCTTTCTTACATTAATGCTAAGAGAATGTTTCGAATTTATTTTAATTTATTTAATTCAATTAGCTTATCTTAATTTATGAATTTTATTCATATATTTAAATTTTGTATTTATTTATTTATTTATTTATTTATTTATTTATTTATTTATTTATTAACTGTGTACACCGGTTTGGGTACGTCACTCAAGCACCTTGCGGCTTAACAGTGGATATGAACATCGCAGCCATATAGTCCATCTAAATTATAAAACTGTGTGTGAAAGTTAAGTATTTGATTGATGTGAAATCCAACACGATTTTACTTTGAATCACGTAATATTATCGTGAACATAACTCTCTCTTCCTTTTCAACGTTCCTCGTCTTTAATTTCTTTTCCCTCTCACACTTCCGGTCCCGTAACTTCTGCAAAACCTTTACGACCAAATCTGAAAGTTTCTCCCCACTCTCATCCAACCCCTGATGGCGCCGGGAATGCCATAGAGGTTCAGCCAGGCCTTCCCTCTCCCCTTCCCACCCAACCACACGCTCTCCCGAGCTTCTACGCTCCATTGACACATCCAGTGCAGAGTAATCTTCACAGATTCTTTCAAAAGTAAAAAGACCGGAAGCATTTGAAAGGAGGCGTAAAATGAGGAGAGATAGGTAGCGTGAAAGGTGAAAACTACAAGATGTAATGCCTGTAGAGGAGTGTTTGATCAAATAACGGTAGTATGACAAAATGCATTAGTACGAGTAGTCTGGCGGTACAGATAAAATTGACCATCATTCTTCAATCTGTGATTTAATATGTTGTGAGAGATGTAATCTATTTCCTTCACGCACTTCCCTTCGAATATGAGGCATTGTATTAGTCACTGTCCATTTACATTAGGGACTAGAGTTTACGTATTTCCACGATCCCGTTGAAACGGGAAAACAATGGTGTTGACATACATACACCAGGCCTTGCGTTGTTACAAAGTCAGTATCTTTGACATACGCAATAATTTAATACTTGCATTTTGTTACAGCTTTGAATCCCATATTGTTAATGAATCCGCTATGTGGAGAGTTCATAGTGGATCTCGCTTTTAGACCATATTATGGGGTAAATTAGTTTGAAAATAATCTTTTCCTGCATTTTACTGTTTTATAATGTTTATATTTTATATTATGGGCTACATAGAGCAACATTCAAATTCTTTGTTTCCTTGTAAGTAATTCATAGGTGTTTGTATGTTGGTCTATTTAGTAATGCCTGAATGTTTTAAAGGCTTCGTAACCTCATGAAATATTCAAAAGTGAATAACAACTTAAGAAATGGGATAACATATGTTCAGCAAAGAGGAAATAGCGTATAGGGCCAAAATTAACTTTTGACACCCAAGGAGGGCCCAAATCACTAAATCAAAGATATATTGAATGTTGACCTTATATGATCCAGTGATGGTGATCACCAAATCCCGTCGTTAGAGTAGTAATCCTCTTATAAATACTGTACTCTTTTCTTCATTGTTACTCAATTAAATCATAAATTGTTGATTTTAATAGTAATTTATAAACACATGATGTCGGTTGTAAGCAATATTCCGCCAGATATATGCTGTCTATCTCACAAGTATTATGTAGTACCTTGTCATTCATAATGTCCCTGCGGTGCTGCCTGTCTATTGCTACGTGGTCGATCTGGAACTCGCCCAACATGCTGTTTGGGCATCGCCACGTCATGGCCTTCCTGGGAAGGTGTTTGAAAGCCATAGACATCAAGAGTAATCCATACTTCGTACATACACTTATTAAGCTTTCTCCGTTGGTGTTGGTTCTCTTATGGGCAGGATATCTTCCTACAATCTTCCGATATTTCTGCTCCCTGACGATATGGGCGTTGAAATCTCCTAGCAGTGCAGTCGTATGGTGATTAGGACCTTGTCTAAGGTTTCCACAAGGGAATCCCAGTACTGGTCTGTCATTTCTGTTTTTTTTTTTTTCTGTTAGAGTCATTGGTAGGAGCGTTGAAGTTAACCAAAGAGTATCCCCTATTCTTGCATCTGAAGGAAAGTACCGAAATTCTATATTTGGGCGAGGAGAAGTCAAGAATGCTTCTAACCAGTCTATGATGTACTGCGAACCCAGTCCCGAGGAAGGGTACATTCTCCATTACTCTATTACCTGGTTTCCCTTTATATATTCTATATACTTGAGACTCTATGGCTTCTTAATCCGGAAACCTAGTCTCTTGGAGGGCTGCTATACTGATGTTCTTGTCGTTCATGGCTTCAAGTGTGTGTTTATGATTTCCTGTCTAAATCAAGGAGTTTATATTGATCGTATCTAAGTACGTGATATTCCTTTTGAGGTTTCGTGTAGATCCGACTGGGTCACATGAAAGTGTAGGTCCCACAGAATCCGATGACCTACTCGTGGATTGTTTTCCACCTGAGATATTATGTTTATTAAGTCTGTACTTCATGTTTGATACAGTCTATCACACAAGTGATTAGGTTTGGTTATCCGAAAGTAACGAGTTGTTGACTATTAAGGATGTAAGCCTTGACCCCCCAGCACTGCTCGGCTCACTGACCCAGCTTCCCGCTGGGATTGGTTGTCGAACCTTCCACTGGGTTGATCAGCTTAACAGGGCCATCTCTTGTAGGTTATGTGCTGGAGTTGGAGTGAAAGAGGCTAATTGGATTCTCTTACTGAATCCAATATGTTACTGTTGCAGATGACTGGCAACAACGCATTTCACTCCCATATGCCCGATGCCGCAAGGACTCCTCCCAGGTTAATACCTGGAACCTTTATTATTATTGATGTGTAACATCTTTCCGCTCGGTTGCTGGATAGTTTTGTGAGAGTGATTTTGAAAATTGGGGACGGAAGTGAATCGGGCGGAAGTGGATCGAACGGAAGTGGATTGGACGGAAGTGAAGACGCACTGCCAAAAAAATGGGACGGAAATGAATCGAGCGGAAGTGGATCGAACGGAAATGGATCGGACGAAAGTGAAGACGCACTGCCAGCTAAATGTACAATTGAAAATGTGTGTATTGGAAACAAGGCAGCGTGTGCTCTGTAGCGCGAGAATGTTATGGCAATATAGTAGGCAGTGCATTTAGCAGGCACTGGTTTGACGAGCACAGTGGCAAATGTTTCACCGACTTTCATTTGTCATTGAGCAGTTTATGAAGCTTCACGTTCAAGGTTGAATATCACGTGGGGTAGGACTGTAACGTGTTTTTCGAGGGGTTTTTATGCCACTGGCATAAGTCAGTAGGAAGCCATTCTATATTTATTTACGCGGCAAATTGTTCAGCCAAGATAATTTTTCATGTTAATTTATTATTATTATTAATTTATTATAATTATTATTAAGATATTTTCGGAGCATTTTATAAAAATTATAAGCATACAGATAGGTTTCCTATGTCTTAGAAAACACTATCAAGCAAATTATTACGAACGACGATATCATAGAAAATTATCTGATTACGGAATTTTACGGAGTTTTCGTCAGTTAGGGTATATCGAGAGACGTGACTCACTGGGATTTCAAGTACACGCTTAATCTTGTCGGAAAGCATGACGCAATCCTGGGTCGCATGGTCTAGAAAAGGCGAATTGTTGAAACGGAACCCTGCCGCCGAGTGTAATGAGGCAGAGGAGGGGAGTATAGCGCGTGGGGTGCAGCCAATCAGCGGAGACAACGTAAGCTGGAAGACGGTACCATGGTGGGGGAGCCAACGTGTGGATATATCGTTCGACGCGCCGTGAAACGTGGACAATCTGTATAGTTCTTGCCGAGTGTGGATATACGCGGGAGTCGCTCCGATGTTCCGTGGGACATGGACAATCTGTGTAGTTCTTGCCGAGTGTGGTTATACATTCTGTGTAAGACGAAAGTAGTACGGTTGGACGCGGGAGTCGCTCCAATGTTCCGTGGAGTTGTACGAGTGTTTGGGTCCGATGTACGGACCATAGAATTATCTAATCTACCAGAATATCATCAAATAGTTCGACGGAGATGACGACGTCCAGGAGACTGTGGGAAGCACACAGCATCATCAAGAACGAGGGAAATGCTTTGGCAATTTCCAGTGGTAAGCGCAGATGACGCAGAAATACGCAATCTCTCATTTCTCTTTGTTTTACATTTCATATTTCAGTAACTTCATAGCTTGGAAATAAGAGTAAAATCAATTTATCAGCCTCCGTTTTCACGTAATTTTCTATCGGTAATATTAAATCGCAACGCTCCAATTTAAATTTTAAACTTATTATTATTATTAATTTTGCTATACTTGTTTTATATAATAAATTCATTTCTTTTACAATGCAATCTTTGCTTTCAGTAGGTAGCATTAGATATAGACCAATTCCTTCTCCTGATACAATTGTTTGTTGGGTTAATGATCAAATCATACCACGATCTGAGTGAATAGATTCTTGAATGTGTTCTGCCAGAGCTAGACGTTGTTTAATACAAATTTAGATTTCAACATTGCGTTGAGGTCTTGGCGCCCATTAAAACAACATAGCTTAGGCAAAGGGAGGGCTAGCAAAACTGCTACATCTGTACGCTCAACGTGGAGCAAAGTAAATACCGTTTCACTTGTCATCCCAGCCTAATAAATAATGCTACATTTGGCGCCCAACGTGGGGATGAAAACCTAATAACATTTGTGGAAGGAGAAGGGTATATATTTCTGTGCCTGTATTTTGGGGGTTATTTGTCTTTATCAGTGTATATCATTATGGGGGATGAGAAAGAAAGACAGATGAGGTTACGTAGTGGTCATCAACTGGAGAGTGATGTTACGAGCAGTATGTCGAGTGATGGTAGTACCGGGGTAGCGGAGGTAAATCCCGATACTGAAACAGGGAGTGTAGGCGGCCAACCAGAATTAAAAACTTTACTTCTCGAGTTCATGTATCAGAACAAAGTTAGTAGTGATGCCTTAAATGCAAAATTAGAACAGAATAATGCAAAATTAGAACAGAATAATGCAAAGTTAGAACAAAACAGTAGGGAAAATAAGGAAAGTACAGAAGCTTTAAATGCAAAATTAGAACAGAATAATGCAAAATTAGAACAAAACAGTAGGGAAAATAAAGAAAGTACAGAAGCTTTAAATGCAAAATTAGAACAGAATAATGCAAAATTAGAACAAAACAGTAGGGAAAATAAAGAAAGTACAGAAGCTTTAAATAAAAAATTAGAACAGAATAATGCAAAATTAGATAAGAACAACAAGGAAATTAGTGTGAAAATGGAGCAGATTAGAGGAGAAATCAGAGGAGTAATGGAAGAGAAGGTTAAAGAGATCATTGCAGATGTAGACAAGAAATTAGGAAAAGTACAGGAGGAGTTAGAAATTAGAATCAGTACACAGGCTGAAAATTTAAAAGAACTAGTGCAACTGGAAACACAGCAGGTCAAAAAGCAATTGGGGGGAGAAATTGACAAAATTCAGGTAGCAACTAAGGAACAGCTGGGGGGTAGAATTGAGAAAGTCCACTCGCAAATAGTTGCAGAAGTAAATGATTTAAGAGAGAGTAATAGAGAGAGCATTAGCAAGATTGAGGAGAAACAAGCAAAGCTATATGATAAAGTAGAAGAATCAGAAGGAAACATTAAATTAACAGTAAACAGTATTGAGAGGAAGGCTGAGGAGAAAATCGCAGAATTAGAATTAAAATTAAAAGCTAGGATCAGGCAAGAAAATAGTCAGAATAGGCCAGTTTTTGTGAATAGCACACACAGGGAGGTAGAACTGGGTAAGTTCAGCAATCGACAGGGGTGCCCAATGGAGTTCATGAACACTATAGAAAATAAATTCGGGGATAGGTTGGAAAATGGTAGTATTGAGTGGTGCCAGGTAGTTGAAATTTTAGAACAAGTGTTTGTGGGGGAAATGAGGAATTGGTTTGCTGTCTACAGAGACAAGTTTACTGATATTAATGATTTTAAAATGAAATTCTGTGAAAAGTTCTGGAATGAGGTTATTCAGTCGCAGCATCGTGAGGGAGTAGTGTGTGGTAAATATAACCCTAAAGGAAGCTCCACCATGACCGAATACTTTTTAGGGCAGGTATTAGTGTGTAAATATCTGGATGGGTTGAAGGAGGAAAGTGATGTGGTAAGGTTGCTACTTAGGCACTTTCCCTATAGGATCAAGGAGGCTGCTTGTATCCAGAATGTAAAGACAATATCACAAGTAGAAAATTTGTTAAGCACATTTGATGCACTAGGGAGAGGGGGTTATGAGGACAATTTCAATAGGAACCAGGGTAATAATAATAATAGACCTAATGAAGCCAGGCATCAGGAAGTTCAAGGGAACGGTGGCGAAGGGGCCAACGCTCAAAATAGAAATAATAATAATCAGCTAAATCAGAACAGAGGAAATGGCTATGGTAATCAGTATCAAGGGAGGAACAATGATTTCAGGGGAAATCAAGGGAGGAACAATGATTACAGGGGAAATCAAGGGAGAAACAATGATTTCAGGGGAAATCAAGGAAGAAATTATAATGACAATAATTACAACCAGAATAGGGGTCAAGGAAGAGGACAGCCTAGTGGTAGTAATATACAGCCAAACAATGACAACACAGCCCAGAACAACCAGACCAGTTCAGTGGTTAGTAGTACTACGGCCAGCTGTAGCGGTTCTTTAAACGCGAACCAGGCTGCGAAGTAAGGTCAGAATCTCAGTCTGTAGCATGCCCTGTCCATACAATTATACAGGAACCCTATGACCTAAATGTGAGAAATGAATTATTACATGAACTAAATGATGAAGGTATTATTCAGGAAGTGGTTAGTAAGAGCCCCATAGTTAAATTTAACGTGTCCGAGGCGTACACAGATGTTTTAATTGATAGTGGTTGTATGAAGAGTTGCATAAGTAGTGCATTTTATGATAAAATGAAAGGAACTGGAGTAAATTTTGAGGAGATGCCAATTAAAAGCACTTTTGTTATCACAGCTGTTGGGAAGAGGTCTAAAGTAATTTCTAAGCAAGTTTTAGTAGACATTAAAATTAATAATCATGTAGAGAAGCAGATTTGCCTTGTAATTCCAAATTTAGTATTCCGTGTTATCTTGGGTTCAGAGTGGCTAAGTAGAGTGTCTGGTAACTTATGTTATGATGTAGGGAGTTTGAAATTTAAATGGGGAAATTCTGAAGTAGAAGTAGCGTTCAATGACCATATTCAGAGGAGTAGTATTGTAGGTGTGATTTGTACTTTAAATGAGATATCGCCAGCCGTAGAGCGGGGTTCTCCATGTTTTGTGGGCAGTGTGATTACGAACGGAAGTCTAGAGGACTCGTTACGTGAGGCTGCATTTCAGGGAAATATAGAGGATGAACAGTGTGTTCAGCTCTATGATGTGTTATGGTGTAATAGGAGAGTGTTTGAGGATCGCATTGGTATGGCCAATTGCTATACACATTCATTGAACGTTATTGATAGGTCAGTATTCACAGGACATAGATATCCTGTACCTTTCGCTTATCAGAGTGCAGTTGAGGCACAAATTAACCAGATGCTTGAAGATGGGATTATTGTGCACTCAAACGGTCCATATGTTAATTCTTTGATCATGGTACCCAAGACCGACGGCACTGTTCGTATTTGTTTAGACGCTCGTTTGGTTAACAGTAGAATTAGTTCAGATCAGCTGAAATCTATGTCAATAGAGGAATTAATGCAAACATTTGAGGGGAAGAAGTATTTCACTTGTGTAGATTTGAGTTCCAGTTTTTGGCAAGTGCCACTTATGTACGAAGATAGACCATTTACAGCTTTTAGTCATAAATATAACCTTTATCAATTTTGTAGAACACCTTATGGGTTAAAGAGTAGTTCAGCAGCTTTAATTAGGGCTTTAAACATCGCATTAGGGGATGACACAGGAGAGTTTGTAACCATTTACATAGATGATATGGTAATTAGTTCACGCAGTTTTGAGGAGCATCTATGTCATTTAAATATAGTTTTTCAGAAGTTAGATCAGGCAGGGTTCACTTTGAAGCTGTCTAAGTCGTCATTCTGTCAGTCAGAAGTGACATTTTTAGGTCATAGGGTGTCGAGTAGAGGTGTAACACCAGAATAAAGTAGGGTTAATAAGATACTTAACGCAGAGGTGCCACAGAATGTTAAACAGTTAAAAACTTACCTGGGAATTTGCAACTTTTTCAGGAGGTTCGTTCTTAAATACTCAGGGTTGGTAGAACCATTCAGGGAATTGCTTAAAAGTGGGACTCGGTGGAGATGGGAGTCCAAGCATGATCAGGCTTTTAGAGCGCTGAAGGAAGGTTTTGAGAAAGCTGTAGTGCTGAAATATCCGTTAAAAGATAAGGGATATGTGGTTATGACAGATGCTTCACATATAGGCATTGCTGGAGTATTATGTCAGAAAGATGATGAGGGTAATCTGTGCATTGTATCTTTAGCCTCGCGAGGACTGACAGCAGCAGAGAAAAGATACACGATTACTGAGTTAGAGCTTTTAGGTATTGTTTTCAGTTTAGGGAAATTTAGAATGTATTTAGTAGGGGGGAAATTTGAGATCCACACAGATCACCATGCATTACTGTATATGAGGACTTGTAAACTCAGTTCTAACAGAGTTAGTAGGTGGATTCTTGCTCTGCAGGAATACGAATTCACAGTAAAATATATTAAAGGTAAAGATAACATTCTTGCAGACATGCTATCGAGGGACACTAATTTATGTAGGGATTATCCTGTGGTTAAAGCAGAGGACGGTATTTTAATATGTGCATGTGTGGACAGTAGCAACAGGGCATCGTTACAGACACTGAGAAATATGCTAGTGGAGCAACGTGATGACGTTCATTTAAAGGGAGCCACTTGCAAGGTTGGAAGCAGGTGACGCAGAAACATTTATAGTTTCCAAACGTATTGGAAAAACAGCATATGTGCTGGAGAATAGTGAGGGAAACAGATTATACGGGACGTATAATATACATAGTCTCCGAAAGTATGTGTCATAAAGTGAGGATGTTTAGCTGGCGAGCCAGCCTATCAAATGAGTAAGTGTGGTATTTGGTGCGTGGGAGGAGTTGGTCTTCCAGGCAGGCGTATCAGAAGTCACACAGGGGGGTAGTATGTAAGTAAATGAGAGTTTTTAAGGTACAGGGAAATATGACGGGATTGTCGGATGCTCTTGAGCACTAAAATGTCTCGATACACCAAGGCCAGAATTTGGTAGCGCTGGTGAATTCCCATTTGCCTCCTAGAGATGGGTGAGCGCTTGAACAGGGTATTTTTGCTTAAGGCGTCCACGAGGCAAAAGATGGGCCATCAGAATGCGAGACAGTCCTTCATGAAACTCATACATATCAGCACACGTGATTTCTGTTTACTGCCTCGCCATGTACGATTTGTAAGTGTGTAATTTAAGATAATTTGTACAATGGTATTATTTGTGTGAGGAGAAATGGTCTGTGTTGAGAACTAGTATTAAGTAGAATATGGTCTACGGGAACTTAACAAGACAGGGCGATTACGGCACAGAAATATTTGGTGTTATATATGTAATGCGCACTTACTGTTTTTTTTTCAGAAGTCAATATTAATTTAATCTACTTTAAAGAGAGATTAAGTATTATGGTCACAAGGCGCTGCCACAATAGTGTGATCGTGTGCTCAGTGATAAGTGAGATTAAATTTCACCATAAGGAAGGGACCTCCAGTGAAATTAGGAAGTTCAATGGTGATATAAATATATCAGAACACCTTCAATGCGTGTGATATGACATCATAAATACATAGTGCTGACACATTAATTATGTCTATTTCTCCAACATAGAGAAATTTGAGAGGCGGAAATATCCGTGGAACACTATTCAATATGTAAAACATTGGACTGGTTGCAAAGTGCAATCCATAGTGACAACAAACTTTGACGCAAAGTGCGTGAAGAAAAATTATGAGTGTATATATCTGTAATTTAGGGTGATTTTATTTATGTAATATGTATTTTGGATGGGGTTAATTAACGTGTCTGGGATAATCGTATAATGGACCGTCGTCACGGTAAATCATCCGATGATCCGAGGCGAATATGTAACGTGTTTTTCGAGGGGTTTTTATGCCACTGGCATAAGTCAGTAGGAAGCCATTCTATATTTATTTACGCGGCAAATTGTTCAGCCAAGATAATTTTTCATGTTAATTTATTATTATTATTATTAATTTATTATAATTATTATTAAGATATTTTCGGAGCATTTTATAAAAATTATAAGCATACAGATAGGTTTTCTATGTCTTAGAAAACACTATCAAGCAAATTATTACGAACGACGATATCATAGAAAATTATCTGATTACGGAATTTTACGGAGTTTTCGTCAGTTAGGGTATATCGAGAGACGTGACTCACTGGGATTTCAAGTACACGCTTAATCTTGTCGGAAAGCATGACGCAATCCTGGGTCGCATGGTCTAGAAAAGGCGAATTGTTGAAACGGAACCCTGCCGCCGAGTGTAATGAGGCAGAGGAGGGGAGTATAGCGCGTGGGGTGCAGCCAATCAGCGGAGACAACGTAAGCTGGAAGACGGTACCATGGTGGGGGAGCCAACGTGTGGATATATCGTTCGACGCGCCGTGAAACGTGGACAATCTGTATAGTTCTTGCCGAGTGTGGATATACGCGGGAGTCGCTCCGATGTTCCGTGGGACATGGACAATCTGTGTAGTTCTTGCCGAGTGTGGTTATACATTCTGTGTAAGACGAAAGTAGTACGGTTGGACGCGGGAGTCGCTCCAATGTTCCGTGGAGTTGTACGAGTGTTTGGGTCCGATGTACGGACCATAGAATTATCTAATCTACCAGAATATCATCAAATAGTTCGACGGAGATGACGACGTCCAGGAGACTGTGGGAAGCACACAGCATCATCAAGAACGAGGGAAATGCTTTGGCAATTTCCAGTGGTAAGCGCAAATGACGCAGAAATACGCAATCTCTCATTTCTCTTTGTTTTACATTTCATATTTCAGTAACTTCATAGCTTGGAAATAAGAGTAAAATCAATTTATCAGCCTCCGTTTTCACGTAATTTTCTATCGGTAATATTAAATCGCAACGCTCCAATTTAAATTTTAAACTTATTATTATTATTAATTTTGCTATACTTGTTTTATATAATAAATTCATTTCTTTTACAATGCAATCTTTGCTTTCAGTAGGTAGCATTAGATATAGACCAATTCCTTCTCCTGATACAATTGTTTGTTGGGTTAATGATCAAATCATACCACGATCTGAGTGAATAGATTCTTGAATGTGTTCTGCCAGAGCTAGACGTTGTTTAATACAAATTTAGATTTCAACATTGCGTTGAGGTCTTGGCGCCCATTAAAACAACATAGCTTAGGCAAAGGGAGGGCTAGCAAAACTGCTACATCTGTACGCTCAACGTGGAGCAAAGTAAATACCGTTTCACTTGTCATCCCAGCCTAATAAATAATGCTACAGGACAAAGACGACAAATGACATTTAAGTAAGTGGCATTATTGTCAAGCTGTGGGTGAGTAGTTAAATATTAAATGCATAACAGAATGTTGTTATATGAGTGGAATAAAAGCTGTATTTTCATCATATGTGAGACTAGGTCATTTCATGATTGTAGGAAGCCATGTTTTGATTGTTTACGACGAACTGTATGAGAGCCTTGAGAATTATGAATGTTATAGTTACTGAGGAATGTGCTCACAGTATTTGAGAGTACTGTCGACGTTGTGTGTCACTTTGTTATTATGAATTATTAATGTAAAAGGAAGGAAGGAAGCTTGTAGTTTTGCGTGTCCGTTAAGCTCACCTCCCTGTTACGTGGAATACGAACCACAGTACATGGCATTTCAATTCGAAAATCTCACATGTATTGACCGGGAATCAAACCCGGTCTACCTTGGTGAGAGACTAAGAGCTTGACCGCTGCGCCTCAAATGTGATAGTAGCATATCTCCAATTCAATCTATACATTCATCATAGTACCAGTATGTGTAGTATACGAGTAGGATAACATGTCAGGTGTTACACATCATATGCGACTACTCTAAGGCTCGTATCTTTTATTATTATTATTATTATTATTATTATTATTATTATTATTATTATTATTATTATTATCATCAGCAGCAGTAGAACACGAAGGTGAAGTGTAACTGACCGTGTGTAGGATTGCGTTCAAAGTACTGCAGTACATTCTGCACAACGTCAGAATTACCGCACACGGGTGCTTGGAAAATTCCATTAGTTCGTAATTGCAGCTCTGTTCGGTGAAATACTCGTTGATATGGCAGACGTATATCTGGAAACACCTGTGCATACCATCTATGAGCTTCAACGCCATTACGACCAGCTTCTTCATAGATTAGTATATTTTCCGTTTACTCGTCGTTGCTGAATACACCAGCCATTGTCAATATGCTGCCAGCAACTGTCGTGTTGTTGTACCACATATGAGCCTATTACGCCCTCAAATGGAAGGTTTCATGGGACGCATTAGATTGGTAGCGCTGAGGAACATGCGGCTAGCGGACGTCTGGTTTTTATTCCTTCGTATTCTGACGTAATCGGCCAGCATGCAGTGGAGTGTATGCGCGACACCTAATAGTAGATTGCACGGGGTAAATGAACCACCTAGTATGGTATTAGTTTCGTTTATCTTGTAATCATCCTCAGCTAGAATCATATTTAATTGCCTATACGCTTGATTAAGACCCTGCTTGGCATAACTACGCATTGACGTGAATTATATCATACCTCGTCGAAGTTATTCGTATTTACCAATAAATTAATAGCCTATACACGCGTACTAATGCCGGCCGGGGTTTAAAACAAGCGTGCAGGGATTTACAATATGATTTTAGCTGAGGATGGTTACGAGTTGACCGAAAGTAGTACAATATTATATTTTATTTAGTGTCAATATGGTATTGCCTTACGTGGGATAAAGATATTTTACCAATTCATAGGTGTTTTAAATTATATTTTGAATATATGCATTTTAATTTCTGAAAACAACAATCTCTTATCCATGTTGTATTGTCTTTGGGAAAAGGAGTTAAATGAACAAGTGCTCTATCCTGAAATCCTCGCGATTCATATACTTAATGGGGTAGTCTTTCAAATGGTTCCTTTACTACCGTGCCAGATAAAAATAATTTACTGCATATTCTCCCACGATGTTGGTAATTTGTTTTAGGGGCTTGGAACATTTTTGACCTTCAGCTACTCTGATAAAAGAGAACACAGCTGATTTTCTGTTAATGAAAACAGTATTGTTTACCACCAATTGCATAGTGCTAAACGAAAAATCTGTTTGGACCCTAGAGGCATAAAATAATAATGTGGTGTTATTTACACTGTTAGGTGGTTCAATTTAGCCCACAAATGCAGCATCCACTTCAACCAATATTATTAGTTGCAATCCGTATTAGCAGCACACAATTACTACTCAGCGCATACATAGTGGTCTGGTGAAGCCATACAATGGCATAATGAATCTCTGCCCATATTATGTTCCACTTCATTTTTAATAGCTTTGTAAGTTCATTATTGAGGAGCGTGATGGCACACCATTCAAGATGTCTGCCTCTCACCAAGAGGAAACGGGCTCGCAACCCGGTTGATGCATGTGAGATTTTCGTGGTGAAATGCCACGTTCGGTGGTTTAAAAACCAAGTCTAAAGCAGGTCTAGTGTGGCTAGAACCACAAGCAAGCAGCTTGCTTGCAGATGTAGCCCATCATACGAATATGCTCTGCAATCGCCTGAATAAGATGCGAGAAATAAAAAGAAAATGATTTTTTATACTTTCCAACTGATTTCATCTTGTATCTTTTAAAACAATTGAACATCATTAGATGTTCCTTCACTAAACTTGGAATAGAGATTCGCTGTGGCAAGTTTAATTGCACACGAATTATTAGATTGGCATGTAAGTGATTTTAAATATTTGAAAATCACTTGGCCATCTTGATGTTTTTGTGTTTCTCAGGATTTGGAAAGTCTAACACCATACAAAATGATAGTTTGATTGCTTAAATAGTTTCGGATATTTTGAGAATCCGTGAAATATATGGCATGGACGCCATGTTGGATTGCTTTATTAGGATATAGAATTGTATGTCAGCAGATGATTCTTATAACCGTGGCTCATTATACCAACCTACTTTACTATCACTTGTTTAGGACACGAGAAATAAAATAGTTTTTTTAAACACACGTGCTGCTGCCATTTTTAGTTGTCATAAAAATTGAATTGCATTAGATGCCAGTAGGATATACGAGTATTAATCCTTGTGCGAAAATTTGAAATGAAAATCCACAGCCTGCTTCCAGTCTCCGACCGGGTCAGGAATGGAATGAATGAAGCCCCCATCTAGCGGCGAGGATTTGAAATGTGCCGGCTGCCGAAGCCTGTCGCACTCCTCTGGGGCAATGATTAAATGAATGACAGATGAAATGAAATGTTAGTGGAGAGTGTTGCTGGAATGAAATTGTGACTGGGAAAACCGGAGTACCCGGAGAAAAACCTGTCTGCCTCCGTTTTGTCCAGCAAAGATCTCACATGGAGTGACCGGGATTTGAACCACGGACCCAGCGGTGAGAGGCCGGCGTGCTGTCGCCTAAGCCACGGAGGCTCACTGAGCGAAAATTTACCATGCGAAATTTCACTGGGCCAGGATAATTAAGTGGCGACAAAAATCGCTATAAATATTTAAATTTCACGTCGCCGCATTGTTAGTATTGTGCTCATTGGATTATTGAAATTCCCATAGGTGAACTTATTTTAATAGCCTCTATGATCACACAAAATTTGAGTTTGATTGATGTGACAGATTAGTAGATATTGAGAACCGTCTAAACATTTCGGATGATCACCATGTTGGAATTTTCTATAAGTAGGCCATTGAGTTATGTACCATTGGATGAAGATTATTGCGTAGATTCATTATACAATCGTTCACTTTCATCGCACTAATAGGACATGAAAAATAAAAACGTTATTTTAAATGTCGTAGAACCGCCATCTTGAGCACACAAAAAACCAATTGAATTAAATAAGATACCAATTAATTAAACCTCCTTTACGCATTTAACGCACCAAGTTTCACTGCGTTCGAGTGATTAAGCCGCGAGAAAATGCCATTTTAATATTTAAACTTCGTTTAGCTGCCATGTTGGTTTGGTAATTAATAGGTTTTTAAGTGCCACATAACGGAAACTACCTTAGTATTTTATAACATTATACGAAATTTCAGGTTGATATCTGTAACAGGTTCGGAGATATAGAATGCCGAAAACAAATTTCGTGCGGCTGCCATGTTGGATTGGGGAAACGTATTAAAAGGCGGGATCGGACAAAATAGTACTAAGTTTTAACTGGCAAGGGAAAGGATTGCAGTCTAAAATTCTAATCTGGTTTTACAAAGTTGTACAATAACGTAGTGAAAACCGCACAGGCCACTTTCAATTTTGAACGCCAATATATAAGCCCGAAAACCTGTCAGGCGACGGCATGAGCGAGGAGGTGGGAAGAGGTAAAGCTGACCTTGAATCCTAACAGCACGCGATGGCCCGCGAACATAGACAAACTACCACATTCCAAGGATTAACATTTGGAAGGTCTCCCAATTAAACATCGTCCTTGTCACTTTCTGACATTTGTCAATATTCTGACTGTAAAGTAAGGTTTTTACCATTAATTGTTTTCTGTGCCAGTAAAATTAAAACAGATAAAATAAGATTGTCACACTTACATGGCTTGATGGCGGAAAGATTTGGGACCTATTCATCCGAAACATCACCTTTGCATTGCATAGCCTTACCCAACTGATATAGTCCCATGTCAAATGTACAAAAACAGGCTCCCGTGTGCTCCTTGAATATGCAAGTGTGGAAGTAGTCTCAATCTCATCGTTTGACCTTGAAGAAACATAATTTCGATGGTAGTATTCTTGAGAATGGTGCGTTTGAATGCTGCGGGCAAAAGCAAAATGGCTGCAATCGCAACACGTTTACCTACTTATATCAGGAACCGTTGGGATTACGGAAAAAAGGTTCAAACAGAAAATGTAGCTACACATATTATGCACAGAACCGTTTATTACAACTTGTTGTGTAGGATCAACCGTTTTCTCATAAAAATTACTTTTATATTTTTCAAAAATAAAAATGATTATGCCTCAGTATGATCGTTTTGCAAGCGCATATTTATATGCTTGACATTATTCTTAGGACCTGTTATTAATTAATACAATATTTAATGGTACTATATTAAGCTATTATTATATTCATTGGTTTGAAATTATTGTTTTTGTTTCAGAGTAGAAGATAAGAAGACAGATGGAGCATGTATTTGATGCTAATTTGAAAAATAAAATGAAGGCATGCAACAAGCTATGCTTGTTCATCTGTAGTGCTCAATCGTCAGAGGAATGGGTCTCACAACCTTCAAATTACTCTTATGAGAAAATTGTTGTGTGTCTAAAAAAAACGGGCCAAATATGGCGAAGAGAATAGTGAAAACATATTGAAGAAGTTCGGAAGTGATTTTAGCGCAGTGACATTGAAACAATACAATTTGAAGTGGCATCGATTTTGTTACAAGAATGGTACCCACAAAAAATAATTTATAGGTTTCAGAAAAGGTACGAATGTTTGCAGTCAACGTCTACAGATCAAGAGGCATCTACAGAATGCATTCAACCTACTCAAACAAATGTACTTTCCACGGAGGCTACTAGGTATACTAGGTCACAAACCGTTGCTTACGAAACGGACAAGTGCTTTTTTGTGATCAGGCAGCGGACAGAAAATAAAAACTAAGGAGAGTTTCAACCGATAAAGCTGGCCGAAACTTGCGTAAATCCATTGAACTTACAAGTGATAATAAACTCAGAGTAAGGTTAAATGAAGCAATTGATGTCATATACCATCGAAAATGTTGGACAAAATATCACGAATGATCTTCAATCTGACAATCAGAGATATTATGGAAATCATCCACACGACGAGAGGAGTATTTCGTCAATGGCGTCAGAAGTCGAATTCATCAATATTTTGGAAGAAAAACTGTCCGGAGGTCAAATTTTTGCCATGGATGTTCTTGAAGAAACATATAAGACTATTTGTGCTTCCAATAATGTACAGGAATCGTCTATGTCATGTAGGCAGTTGAAGGTATTTATTGAGACGGAGCTATCGGACAAGGAAATTGAATTTTCTCGCCCCAGACAGTGTAACGAACCAGAGCGAGTTTCCATGAAATTTACCAGAGAAGACTTGATAGCAGAGGCTGAAAGTTATGGCGACCGAAAAATGACAGAACTTAATCTTTGGTTTCAGGCTGCAAACATAATCAGAAATCTTGTATTCAAATCAAAGCTGTGGAATTTTGATGGCACTGTTCCAGAAGATCTCAGTGGTATTATTCCAAATGACATTAATTGCTTCTTTAAGTGGTGCATTGGGGGAAAGAAGGGCATTTCATCAGAGAAAAAGGAAAAACATGAAGATATTGAAAGGCGATCTTGTCACTTGTCACAAATTATGGTGGCAAATTGTCTCTCTCGCAGGCAAGTTGAAACCAAGCAGTCTACTCAGTGTTATCGTACAAGGGACTTACCACTTCAAACAGCTATCGGTCTGACAATTCATGGGTCAACCCGCAGTCAGTTTCTAGTAAACCTTCTGCATAGTATTGGATGTAACATTGATTATAGTCGTGTTCTAAAGTTGGAAACACAAATAGCAGCAAGTATTTTGAAAAGAATTCGTGACTATGGCGGAGTTTACATGCCACCAGACATTGTACCAAATACAGTAGATGTATGCATTGTGTTGTGGACAACCTTGACTTTTCTGAAGACACTGCAGATGGTATGAGAACATATCATGGGACATTCATAACTGTGTATCAGGTTATGAAAGATTCTGATACATTTGGACCATTAGCTTCACCAAATGAGTGTCGAGCAAAATCATTTGACAGTGCTCTGCCAACCATAATAGCATGTATAAATCCACCTAACTGGAAAACCTGCTGTCCCCTTCCTGTGGTTTCAATCACTCAAATTAACCACCTGAACATTTTAGTGAGGCCGAACTAGCTTTTTTTTAAACTACATACTAACTACGAACAACAAGCCTACTACACATTCTCGAACATGGGCATAATCAAGGAGTACACGGATGTACATTTGACAGGGGACTAGATCAGGGTGTGGCTGGAAGAGGGGAACGTTTAAGGTGGGGAATGCAACGCAGCACGATAGGTCGCTGCCTGCTGGCCGCGAGCCATCGCGTGCTGCTAGGATTCAAGGTCAGCATTGTCTGTTCCCACCTCCTCGCTCATGCCATCGCCCGACAGGTTAACGCTGTTCAAAATTTAAAGTGGCCCGTGCGGTTTTCACTACGTCATTGTACAAATTTGTAGGAATATTGTGTACTGAATTTCAACCTGATTAGAAGTTTACACCGCAATCCGCTCCCTTGTGAGTTTCATTGAAATTGTTCCATCCATCTCTATTCTATTAGGGTGGGACACACACAAATACGCACACACACAGACCCACACACAGACAAAATCCGATTTCATAAGCCTATTTTTGCATATGATGAAAATGGGCTATTAATATGAAAGGCACGGTCGACGACGGACGGGGTAGTTGCAGGTCCTTACTTTGTTTTATTGAAATCTCTGCAGCTGTTTATATTATATTATGGACTCACACGGACAAAAAGTGATCTCATAGGCCAATATTTCATAATTGAAAATAGGTTAATAAAGAGCAGAAGATTAGCAATAAAAATGTCGATGCATAATTTCTCATTAACATCCTCATGGTTCATAAATGTTGCCTACCGTGGTCTTCCTCTCCCTCACCTTTACTCTTATTTTTACTCCAACTACCCTCTATTCTATTGCCTCTTTCCATCAGCAGTAATATGCTTAAAAACAATTCAAAACTATCAAAAAATGGGGTACAGGGAATTTCGTAATATTAGAGATAATTATACCCACCGTGCACACCTAAAACAAGTCGTTCCGTGAAGAACATAACCTAATTTCATATATATCAATGGTCTTACTTGGACACAGGAAATGGAAACGAGATTTTTAAAGAATTGCACTGCCGACGTTTTTAAGTTCTGATATTATTCCAATAAATTAGACGCCAGTATATTGAGGTTTGTATGTCAATGTAACAAATTATATTTTCTTTCACTTCGTCTGTGAGCTTTTCATCCATGGCTCTTATCAGCACTGGACCACTGTTAACAACGCCAAATGGGACGCGATTAAAGTATAACTCGTCTTGTGGAATAAAAATTATGTATACTGCCTACTATCCTCTGTTAATTCCATCTTGTAAAAACTTGCTGTAAAGTCTACCATAGAAAACACATGACTTTCCTTTGAACTTTCAGAGCAACTCACGTATTTTATGAGGTCTATAATTCTCGGGAAGGATCTTCAGATTAATCGTGTGCGCATCGAGGCATAATTGGATTTATGTAGGAGGATGCCTGCTTGCTTCTTTATTATTCCATCTTTTTCCATGTTCTTCATTATTTCCTTGACCTCAGCATGATACTTTTCCGGGATTGAGTACACTCGTTTCTGGTATGGGGTATCGTCAGTTAGACGGATTTGATACTTAAAATCCTTAATCAGGCCTGGTTTGTCATCGAATATATCTCTGAATTCTATAATCAGATCTTCAAATTGCTCCTGAAATTCCCCAAATCCTTCAGCTTTTAGTCCGTAATGGTGTTTCTCTGCTTCAACCTCGTTATCTATCTGTTCTAAAATTTCATCTCATAATTCCTCTTGTGGGATGTATTCAAAATCCTGTTCTTCTGACTCTTCTGTGTCCATAAATGTTTCATTAAATCTAATGATTTTACTCCTCATGTCTATAATAGCTCCAACTTTCGTGATAAAATCAATTCCGAGGATAACGTCAAAATTGATCTTATTAACGACTATACATACGAATATGTACTTCGAATATGTTGGTAGCATCCTGAGCTGCCCAAGTTCGTGGGTTCAAACCCGGCCGATGTCGTCGGATTTTTAAGAGCGTTAAAATCCTTCCGTATACCTGTTCATCAGAGGGGAAGTAAGCCAGCGGTCCCATGCCATAGATTTATGGCACGTAAAAGATAATGAATTAATAAAAGGCTGAACTGTAACTCAATGTCCCAATGTCTGAAGTTTCTTTTTATTGCTGCTATGCTCACTGCCGTCATTGACACGCTCAGAAAAATATTTAAAACAGCTCTTACGAACTTAGAGACTGCCTTTGATAATAAATTCTTCACTTTTTGTCCACAGATGCACTCATCATAGTCACAATAGGCCTCCAAGCTTAATGCTGACAGTCTAGCAATAATGCTCCACTGGTCACTTCAGTTAAAAATAGGTAGCTTTCTAATTAAATCTACCTCAAGGCAAGGTACGTATTTTGAACCTAACCTCCTTGTTAATTCTCGACAGGTATACTCTTTGTATGTAGTTTGTTTAGTTGTAAGTATGTAGTTAGTTTGTTTATTAGATATAGTTCATTGTTCCAATAAACTGTGGTGTGTGAATGTGTCTGGTGGCAGTTGCATTGTTTATTAGATATAGTTCATTGTTTCATTAGACTGTGATGTGTGAGGATGCATGTGAGTGTGCCTGGTGACAGACTGTTTTAGTGGTAGTATTTTGTTGTTGGTAGAACATTAGTATTTTTTCGTTAGTAGAATTTTGGGAGTAGCAGCCTTTCAGAATAAATCAATTCTTTACTTGTCTTATAGATGGCTAAGATATTGATAATATAAGCCAACTAATGGCTACACTGCGATCTGCTGCACGGCTCAAAGCAACTGGAAACTACAGCCGTAACAGTCTTCCCGAAGATATGCATCTCTCTATGCATAATTACATGTGATGATGGCCTACTCCCTTGTAAAATTCCAATCCGGAGGTAAACTAGTCCCCTGTTCGGATCTCCGGGTGGGGACTACTCGAGAGGGGGTTAACATCACAGAAGTGACAAAGAGGAAATCTGATATTCTACGGATTGGAGCGTGGAATCTTAGAAGTCTGCTAGGAAGTGGAAGGTTAGAAAACTTGGAAAGGGAAATGGATAGGTTGGGGTTGGATTTGGTTGGGGTTAGTGGCAGGGAGAACAGGACTTATGGTCAGGAGACTATAGGATTATTAGCACTAAATCAAACAATGGCCAAGCAGGGGTTGGTCTCATATTGAGTAGGAAACATGGACAGCGGGTGGAATATTATGAGCAATATAGTGAACGGATTATTGTAGCAAAAATCAATACAAAACCTACGTGCACCACAGTGGTACAAGTCTATATGCCTACCAGTCAATCTGATGAGGAAAATGTTGAAAAGGTCTACGAAGAAAAAGATGAAATTCTGAGGTATGTCAAGGGTGATGAAAATGTTATAGTAATGTGAGATTGGTATGCTGTGGTAGGAAAAGGAAGAGAAGGGAAGATAGCAGGAGATTTCGGATTGGGTGAAAGGAATGATTGAGGAAGCAGGCTGATGGAATTCTGCACCGAGCATGAGTTGGTCATAGCTAACACCTTATTCAATAACTACAATAGAAGAATATACACATGGATGAGACCAGGAGATACAGGGCGTTACCAAATCGACTTCATTATGGTCAAGCAGAGGTTTCGAAACCAGATTTTGGATTGTAAAATATATCCTGGTGCTGACATAAACTCTGACCACAATCTGGTTGTTATGAAATGCAGACTAAAGTTGAAGAAACTGAAGAAAAGTCAAGAGCCAAAAAAGTGGGCAATAGACAGACTGAAAGAGAAGGATATAAACGAAAGATTCAAGAAGAGTATAAAGGCAGGACTAAAAAAAACTAAAGAAACTTCAATTGCAGACGAATGGACACTTTTGAAGAATGAAATAACAAAATCCGCAGAAGAAAACATTGGTAGTAAAGAGAGAATAGGCAGAAAACCGTGGATCACTCTGGATATACTAGAATTGATGGATGAAAGGCGGAAACACAAGAATGTAAGAGATAAAAAGAAAAGCAGAATACAGACGTCTGAGAAATGAGGTTAACAAGAAGTGCAAGGTAGCGAAAGAAGAATGGTTGAAAGAGAAATGTGCAGGCATAGGAAATTGTCTGAAATTAGGAAAAGTAGACACAGCTTATGGAAGGATTAAGGATACTTTTGGGGAAAAGAAGACTAAATGCTGTAATATTAAGGACACAAATGGAAAGCCCCTAACAGATAGGGAAGAAAAGGTTGAGAGATGGAAAGCTTACATAGAGTGTTTGTATACGGGAAAGGAGATTGAGAATCATGTAATGGAAAGGGAGGCGGAAATTGATTAGGATGCAAAAGGAGATTTAATATTGAGATCAAAATTTGACAGAGCATTGGAAGACTTAAGCAGGAACAAAGCACCAGGTATAGATGATATACTGATTGAGTTGCTACGCTGCATAGGAGATGAAGGTCTGATCAGGTTATTTCACTTGGTGTGTAGGATTTATGAGACAGGTGAGTTACCCTCTGATTTCAAGAAGAATGTTATCATCCCTATTCCGAAGAAAGTAGGAGCTGACAGACGGGAGGATTAGCGAACAGTCAGCTTGATTTCTCATGCTTCAAAGATCCGGTCTAGAATAATTTACAAGAGGATGGAAAGCCAGATAGAAACGGAGTTGGGTGAAGACCAGTTTGGTTTCAGGAGAAATGTAAGAACAAGGGAAGCTGTACTAAGTCTTACGCTGATTTTGGAAGGTAGAATAAGAAAAGATAAGAGAACGTTCATGGCATTTGTAGACTTAGAAAAGGCTTTTGATGACGTTGATTGGTCTAAATTGTTTGACATTTTGAAAATGATTGGAATAAAGTACAGGGATAGGAGGGTGATCTTCAATCTGTACAGAAACCAGACAGCAGTCATTCAGGCTGATGGACATGAGAGAGAAGCTGGTATTCAGAAAGGTGTGAGGCAAGGCTGCAACTTATCACCCATACTTTTCAATCTTTACATTGAACAAGCAACGAAGGAAATTAGAGAGAAATTTAAAGTGGGAGTGAAGATTCAAGGAGAAATAATTTCAACTCTGAGATTTGCTGATGACATCGTCATCTTGGCCGACACGCATCAGGATTTGAATGAGTTTTTGAATGGTACGGACTCCGTCTTGAGGAAAGAATTCATGATGAAAATTAATAAATGTAAAACAAAAATATTGGAATGCAGCCGCAATAAACCAGAAACCTCTATGGACATCAAATTGGTAGGCGAGAAACTAAAGGAAGTAGGAGACTTCTGTTATTAGGAAGCAAAATAACCAGTGATGGACGAAGCAAAGGGATATAAAATGAAGGTTGGCTCAGGCAATTAAAGCATTTCTACAGAAAACAAATCTGTTGACATCAAATATAGATTTAGGTATTAGGAAGACATTTTTGAAAAAACTTTGTCTGGAGCGTCGCACTCTATGGAAGTGAAATTTAGACTATTGGTGCAGCAGAAAAGAGGAGAATTGAAGCGATTGAAATGTGGTTTTACAGGAGAATGATGAAGACCATATGGGTAGATAGGGTAACAAACGAAGAGGTATTAAGACGAGTGGGAGAGGAGAGATGTTTCTGGCGAATGCTAATGAAGAGAAGAGATAGGTTGGTAGGACACATACTAAGACACCCAGGAATAGCAAGCTTAATTATGGTAGGAAGGTCGAGGACAAGACCTGTAGGGGTAGACCAAGGTTAGAATATGTTAAACAGATTGCCTCGGATGTAGGGTATGGTAGCTATGTAGAGATGAAACGATTAGCTCGGGACAGGGAGGTATGGAGGGCTGCATCAAACCATTCAAACGACTGAAGACTCAAACAACAACGAACATGAAGATATACCGTGCCGAGGTTTACAGCTCTCAGATGAAAAGTCGCAAGAAAAATCCTTTTAAGTATTTAAATTTCACGTCTCTGCCATGTTGGTTCTATGCTCACTAGGTTATTCAATGAGCCATGGGTGAACTAACGTTAATAGCCTCTATCAACATACAAAATGTCAGTTTGATTGCTGTAAGTAGGAGATATAAGCCGAAGCTGGCGCAGGGGCTAATGTGCAAGATGGCCGCCACGCGCAACACCCCTTTGTTATTCTTATGGAGGGACATAGCTGGCGCAGTGGCTAATGTGCAAGATGGCCGCCGCGCCCTGAGACTGTGGATGACGTCACACGGAGAGGTTGGCTGTGAAATGTTGCTAAATGGAATATTTATTATTATTATTATTATTATTATTATACATTTTAGTTATTATTATTATTATACATTTTAGTTATTATTATTATTATTATTATTATTAGGTAATTATTGATTGACCATGTACAATCAAGACCAGCCTTATATTGTCCACCTCTTGGTGTAGTGGTTAGCATTCTTGGCTGTTACTGCGAGGCCCGGGTTCCATTCCTGGCTCTGCCAAGAAATTTAATTCTGGGCTGAGGGCAGGAACGGGGTAAACACAGCCTTGTGAGGCAAATCTGAAAAGATGTGGGTTTGATTCCTACCTCAACCTTCTGGAAGTAGTTTTCTGTGGTTCCCCACTTCTACTCAAGGCAAATGCTGGGATATACCTTAACTGAAGGCCTTGGCTGCCTCTATCCCAGTCCTTATCTGAGTTACAAATACACACACTAATACAGCCATTACCAGAACACAGGTTATAAGGAAAATTCAACACACTCAACCAAGTACACGGGACTAAATGATTACGATGTTAAAGTCTCTCAAGTGAAAACAACAACAACTACATATCCACCTTGTGGTTTAGTGGCTAGCATTGTTGGCTGTCACCGCTTAGGCCTGAATTCTATTCACCGCTCTGCCAAGAAATTTAATTCTTGTCTCAGGACTGTAAGGGGGTACACTCAGCCTTGTGAGGCAAAACTGACAGGAGCTGGGTTTTGATTCCTACCTAAACCATTCTGGAAGTAGTTTTCTGTGGTTTCCCACTTCTACTCCAGGCAAATGCTGGGATATATCTTAACTGAAGGCCTTGGCTGCCTCTTTCTCAGTCCTTAACTGAATTACAAATACACACAGTAATACAGACATCACAGTGACACAGGTTATCAGACAGCTTCTACATACACCCCCAAGTACACAGGGCTACATTACGACGATGTCACAAAGGCCCCTAAATGAATCAACAACAAACATCTATGGAAGTGAAACTTGAACTGTTGGCGATGCAGAAAAGAAGAAAATAGAAGTGTTTGAGATGTGGTGTTACAGGACAATGATGAAGATCAGATGGTTAGATAGAGTGACAAGTGAAGAGTTTTAAGACGAGAGGTAGAAGAGAGATGTTTCTGGCAACTAGTAATGAAGAGAAGAGATATGTTGGTACGACACATACTATGACACCCAGGAATAGCCAGCTTAGTTATGGAAGGAAGGGTTGAGGATAAGAACTGTAGGGGTAGACTAAGGTTAGAATATGTTAATCAGATTGTTTTGGATTATGGTGTGGTAGCTATATAGGGATGAAACGATTAGCTCAGGACAGGAAGGCTACGAGATCTGCATTAAACCAGTCAAACGAATGAAGATTAAAACATCAATATAGAATTGGTAACACTTACCTCAGTAAAGCATTTATTTTGTTGATAACCTTGTTAAGATGTTTTCAAATTTCTAACCACACGCTACTCATGAACGATATGTCTCTATTTATTACATATTCAACTACAAGGACGGGCACCTAAGACGTTTACAAGTTTTATAAACCCAACTATACGTGTCTGATGACCATGAAGTTGCAAAGTTTTCTATACACTGTGTACAATATATCCCTACGTTTTATCCACACGGGACTGATGACCTATGTGTCCCAAGTTCTGTATACACACAAGTACACACTGTTAAATAATGAAGACGTTGCTTTACACGCTTGTCGTTGCTAACACTGGGTCCAAGCAGAGGCCACGCTCAGCAGAATTATGAATCTCGCTTGATTAACAGACACACACACATTCCTGATGATGGCCACTTTAGCACAAGGCTTCAATCCCTCAAATCTCAGTAACTTTCATTGTCGACTATAGAGGGCTTGTTTTATGTTGTTTAACATTTAAATTTAGTTTTAACGGCCACTCTAGGCGAATACTACAATGGATTCTAACTTATATTCATGATCGATTTTTAACATGATTCCAAGCCTGGAAGGATTAAAAATTCTAACCATACCCTCTTTGGTTTGCCTCTGCTTTTCTTACCCTCTATAGCCAAACTCATTAACCTTTTAGGTAACAAAACCCTCTAGTATTTTTACTACAGGGTTGCAATTATGTAAGTCAGCTTATACAAATAACTTTATTTAGTGCATCCATTTTGAAACGTGGTGTTATAGGAGAATGATAAAGATTAGATGGGTAGATAAGGTTACAAATTAAGAGGTATTAAGACGATTGAGAGAGGAGATCCTCAATACATGATCATGTTAACCACATACTTTTATCCTACAACACATCACTTCACCCAGTTCAATTTTAGTTTATAACATCTCAGGGCTATGACCTTACATTTTTGGTTCTTTGCGTCCATGCACATGACTTGGTCGACCGAATGTTATAGGTTTCCATATTCTACAACTATTTGCTGTGCCAGACAGCGGTCTCGCTTATTACCGTTTACTATCATGTTAAAGATCCCTTTCAGGGTAAAAAATCTTAGCACGCTTCACACGTTTTGGATTATTAGCCTCCATCCGTCATAGGAAATATCGGAAAACCAACCGTCATAAGCCGGCCCCGCTGTCCTGCCGAAATAGCAATTCATTTATTCCGGGCACGGCCACCATGGTCGGCAACATGCTTGCTCAAACACACGCCCATCGGTATCGTCTCTCTGTCTACCACCACTTTTCATTTAGAATTTAAAATTGTTTTACAGTGGAGGACAAGAGGCAAAAATTGGAGTAGGAATGATTATAAGAAAGGATGTCCTAGAGTATGTGGAAGAGGTGAAGAAGATAAGTGACAGGATAATCATAGGAAGGATACAGTTCCAGACAGGGACAAAAGATCTGTTTCAAGTATATGCTCCACAATCTGGGAATAAAGAAGGGAACTTAGAAGAATTCCTAGAAGATGTGGAAAAATATATAAAGTATGAGGAAATAATAGTAATGCGAGATTTGAATGCACGAGTGGGAAGAGACACAAGGAAGAGAGGAGATTTTGGGACCATATGGTTATGGTAGTAAAATCCAGAAGGGGATTTCTTAATGGACTTCTCTCAGCGGAACCCATTAATTATAGGGAATACGTGGTTCAGAAAATAAAATAGTCAGAAGATAACGAGGTATGGATGGTGAGATAGAAGGACGAAAAATCTGATAGACATTGTATTAGTCGAAAAAGTACATCGGAAAGAGCTAATGGATGTCACAGCCATGCCAGAGGAAGCCATTGGAGGAGACCATAGAGCAGTGGTAGCAAAATTAAAAGTAGGAAAGATCATGAGATTACCAGAAAAAAGGGAATGAAAGATTAAGGTCTGGAGACTAAAGGAAAAGCAGGTTGCAGAAGAGTTTAAGAGAGAATTGCAAGAACAGATACCAAGGACGGATATTACCCATGTGGAACAAGAATGGGAAAGGTTTAAGAGTGCATTTGTAAACAGTGCAGAGAAAACATGTGGTAGAACATCA
The DNA here is from genome assembly GCA_946902985.2 of Meconema thalassinum. NCBI lineage: Eukaryota > Metazoa > Arthropoda > Insecta > Orthoptera > Tettigoniidae > Meconema > Meconema thalassinum. Next base: position 187,139,269 of record OX336389.2, read on the forward strand.
GGAATGGTACGGGAAAAGGTGACAAAATGGTGGAATGATAGAGTGAAAGGAAAGGTAAGAGAGAAGAAGAAAGTTTGGAAGGAATGGAAAACAAAAAAGACTGAAAAAAGTAGAGTAAAATATATAGAAACAAACAGAGATTGCGAGAAAGTAATTGCAGAGGAAAAGAAGGTAAGCTGGGAAGAATTCACTCAGGAAATAAGGGAGGATTTACATTGTGGAAAGAAATTGCTGTTTAGAATTATAAATAAAAAGCAGAAGGAATGAAAAGGTGAACACTGGGTTCGTGAAAAACAAAGAAGGTGAAATATTGACAAAACCAGAAGAGATAGCGGACAGATGGAAAGAATATTTCAGCGAGCTGTTGAAAGTGAGACGCCAGGCATGCGGAGAAGTTACGCAAAGAGCCAAAACGGTGGAGGAAGAAATAGAAGAAGAACCAGACATTACTATGGCAGAAGTGGAATGGGCAGTTAGGGAGATGAAGATGGGGAAAGCTGTGGGAATCGACGAAGTGGCAATAGAAATGATCAAGGCGGCAGGACCAGTGGGACTGCAGTGGACATACAGACTTCTCAGGAGTGTGTGGATAGAGAAGAAAGTACCTGAAGCCTGGAAAAAGGGAATAATATTGCCAATATTCAAGAAAGGAGACAGGAAGTTGTGTGGTAACTACCGAGGAATCACCATCATCTCGCATGTTTCCAAAGTAATGGAAAGAATCCTAGAAAATGATTTAGAGTAAAGGTAGAAAGCCAAATAGAGGAGGAGCAGTTTGGTTTTAGAGGGGGCAGGTCAACAATGGAACCATTTTCATTCTGAGACCGAACATTGAAAAGAGTTGGAAATATGGGAAGAATATGGTAATGACTTTTATTGATCTAGAAAAGGCCTATGATAGCATCCCTAGAACAACAGTTTGGGAAAGCTTAAGAAATAGGGGGATAGGCAAGGAACTGAGAGACATGATAAAAGGAATGTTCATGGAGTGCTACAGTAGTGTGAAGACTAGAGTCGGGACATCGGAATGGTTTAAAATTGACACTGGTCTAAAGAAAGGAAGTGTGTTGTCACCATTATTTTCGTAATGGTGATGGATGACATCATGAAGGCAGTAATGAAAGAATATAGTAGGCCAAAGATGAAGTTAATGTTGTTTGCAGATGACGCACAGTGTGTCGAATCCCAATTCTAGGTGGAAAAAATTAATAACTTCGTTAATAGTGCTGGGATTCTATTAAAAGTTGGCAATATACTATTTTCGAGGTCGCTGAATTCATTTCTGGCACCGTCCAAAGTGTAAGATCTTCGGGGGTAAATATATAGGGGTGAGGGGTAAGGTGATGTGTAAAAAATGACCGAAAGCAACAAAAGAATCATCCATTTTTGGTAGTAAAAATCACGATTTGGATGTGTATATGATAGTTTATGGCAGTGGTAAACATACTATTTAAAACTGGATAAAGTATGAATAACAATGGGCCTTTCAGTCAAGTATTCTTGTTACACCTTATTAGAGGAAATAGACGAAGTCACTGTATGTAAAACCATCCAAATTAAAAACGTATAATAAATTGTTATTAAACATACAACAACGAAATATGCACAAAAAATAACATTTATTTTCTAAAAAAATGTATATATATTCGTCAAAATCATACAAACAATTTCTTTATAACAAAATGTCATTTTAAAGTCCTGTTAATGACGTAGTTTTAGTAAACACACTTCACACACGAAAACAAAATTATTTCTCTAGAAAAGCATGGAAATAAAGACAAAATATATTGAATATTAGGCCTATTTCTCATATTGCAAATAAAAAGAAAACGTCCATTCGTAAAGTAATGTTCTCATTAATCTCACTCCCCTTAATAATAACAAAATGTCTAATGTTCATTCGTCACTTGATTATTCTGTAGAGTCCAGAGCATCGTAGTCATTGCTATACAGGTCTTCATCATTTGATGTAAAAGTTCCTTGGGGGTCATTAAGTAACTCAATAGCTTTCATAGGTAGATTACCTATGTACGTGGCATTGTTCTTCCTGCACTCTCCCATTTTTGTTAATATTACAGTGAAACCCCTCAAATCCGAACCCCAGAAATCCGAAATCCCGGCTAATCCAAACGAGTTATTTTCGACAATTTCAAGTTTGGAATAAAAATAGAAACTTATTTTTGTCGTAAAACAATTATATATTCTACAACATAACGTTATTTTAAATAATTCGTTGAAAAATTAACAAAGAAGTACAGTTAGCACACCTAACAAAGTGTAAATGTGCCTAAGCTACTTAGCCTACTTATCTCATCCAGGATTGAAAAACGGAAAAGTTGGTTATTGTAATTCCTTAAGTTAATCACGTTGCAAAAAGAAATGAAATAATAATAGAAATACACAAAATATCACTTAATCTTTCACTTGAAATCAGTTATCTTCAATTGTCGAAGCGACGAAAACATTTCCGCGGTGGCAATCGTGCGCCAGCGTCGCATAAACATGACATCGTTTGGCGTGACTACTGCGTATTGTTCTACGAAGCGCAATGCGATGTCAAGAGCAGATGCAGCTTCAGTATAAGTCACATTGTTTCTCGGTGTTTCTTCTTCCTCACTGTCGCTAGCTCAACGTACAGTCTTATACCGTAACGAGGGCTGGTTATTATGTTATGGATATTTTCGCCTAATCCGAACAAATTGAAATCCGAACAGGCTACAGCCCCAATTAGTTCGGATTTCAGGGGTTTCACTGTATTTGTGTTTCTTAGTTCCTGCACCTGAGTGTCAGCAAGAGTTGTAGGATCAAATTTATTCATAACATATTGAAATATGACGTCTGTACGCCCTTAATTACGACACGATCACCACGCGTTGAAAAATTCTTCTCGCGGTAATGCCTGCATAGTCACTGAAAATAAGAAAATAAACCATCATGCACATTCGTGCACAACCAAACCACTACAGATCCTGAATCTACATAAAATTTCCTATCGAATGACGTTTAAAGTAAAGTGGCACTCTGAGGCACTCATAAAGATTATTTTTTTGTGTGCAGAAAGCTTGTATTACGCATAAAAGTGCGAACACATACCTCTGTTCATTATTCCATGAGCCACAGAAGACAACAACACCTCGTTGAACTCCCTAGAATCACAACGTTCGGTTCACTCCGACACCTCCTATCAAATGACCTGATAATTGCCAGGAAGACGTTTCAGCACCTATAACCTCGCTCCTACGCACCAGAGAGCGGAAAGGAAGACCAAAGGTCACCATCTGGTTTGTTCACTATCGAATGAGCCAGTTTACGCTTTCATTTGCGACAGTGATTTTTTTCCACCAGATATGGGATTCAACACACTGTGCGACGTTGTGATCTGGGGCGAGGATGAGATGGAGGTAAAAGAACAGTTAGACGTAATAAATGAAAAGATTGAGCAATGGGGATTGAAGATAAATGTGGAGAAGAGTAAAACAGTGGTGTTGAATAGAGATAAGAAAGAAGGAAAAGGAGTAATCAAAGTAGGAGATAAGGAATTGGAAGTAGTGAAACACTTCAAAAACTTGGGAAGTGAACTGTCTGAAGATGGAAGACTAGATTTGGAAATTAGCAGAAGAATACAACTCGGGAGTGATTTCTCCCAACAGGTACGGGGACTAGTATTGTGCCCAACTCTAGGAATGGGTATTCCAAGATTCAGACACCTAGATATCAAGGGAAAGGCTACGGCCGCTTTTGAAAGTTGAGATATTTGAATATCGCGCTACATTGCTTCTCGAAGCAATTGGAAAGAATATACCGCTAACTGCATGTCAAGTGACGTAGCGAGTAATAGCAGAGGTCGAGGCTATTTATTGATTAAATAGTTAACCATTGAGTAGAGACTTGAGACTTGGATCAGATTACTGGCACGGCCAAATGAAAGAGAATGCACTTAGTATCAAATAAATCGGACCAGGGATACCAGAGATATGAGGATTTCCAGATTTCAGCGTGATGACGCGTGACCCTGGCTTTTTTTAATAAAAGCCGGCCGGCCGAGGCATCGATAGCTCACTTCGACACAAGCACTTGCCTAGCAAGTTGCTGCTACGCTGAGCCAAGGCACATGGTTGCCGGATCTATGCAGAAGTTATTTTCAAAGTTGTGATAGTCACAAAAGTGCTGCGCTACGAGTGGAACTTAGTAAGTTTCCGGCGAGGAGAATCACTGAGGTGATTGAATTTTTTTTCTACAGACATTAGTGGAAATATTTATGTTTCTACATGGACATATGCTAGACTTTGTCTAGAATTAGTACTTTGTCACAGTCCAGTAATAACCTAATACTTGGATATTTAAATCCATTTTAGTCAGTTTTCATATTTGTAACTTAATAACCACTTCGATCTATCAGTACATTGAATACCAGTCTATCACGGTGTTGTTCATTAGTCTACGCAGGGAAACTACATGTTGCTTCGCGCATGGTAGATGGTGATAAACCATGCCCAGGGAACGATCTTCAGAACAGCCGTTGATTGGTTAGATTGTCAGTGTCTTCTTGTATTGATAAGATTACCGTGAGTTATGTTACAACTGACATATCTAAGAATAGATCACTTAGATCTGACCCCATTTAAACAAACTGTTATGGCTTTGATAGAAGCCCATATTAAAATGGAACAACAGTTAATTCAAACGTCAAGAGATACTACCACTATGTCTTACTAGACGGATTGTGGGTATATAATGGCGGCCGATACAAGGATTATACGTGCTTGTCCGATAGGGCATGTCTATGGATAAATCTGGTACAGACCAGGTTTACTACGCTTCAAGACCATCAAGAAATGTAAGCCACATTTGAATTATATTATGCCTAGCTAATTGGAACAAACTATTTTTTCGGCAGATGACCAACACATTTATTTTTCTTCGTATTTAAATCTTGCAATGATTTACGCAAGATATATTAGAGTTATTCTGAGTATTTTCAGCACTCAGAACAGTTTAGGATCGATGACCGAGCATTTCGAGCATTTATTTGAATATTTCATATTTTAGGGATATCACGGAAAACCGTCGATGTAATGGTTGAGTTACATTATTTTTGTTGAGGAATGGATATTTTTTCCATATTCGAAGGTTCGAACATGTGGATTCTCACATAATGAGATGATAATTAAACATATTTAAAATAATATAACTAATAATAATAATAATAATAATAATAATAATAATCCACTAATAATAATAATAATAATTTTTATAATTTTTCTAAATAATTCTTGGATATTATATTTTCTAATAATCATATGTATTGAGAGAGAGCTTATGAAGTAGTTTAATCATTTCTAGTCTGGAACAGGTGATTTTCCGAAGGAGAGTGGTTAGCGCAAGCCCGCATTCAACCAACATTTCAGTTCTGGTTGAACAGTTAATATTTGCAATGAGCAAAGTATATTTTTCAGATAACACGGAGAGGCATGAAACGGGAAGCAAATGATATTTGTATCAAATAGGATATTTTTGTATTTATATAAAATCATGACGTAGATACACTCGAAAGTGAAATAAAGATTTTCATAAGTATGGTAAATTCACGGGTTGAACTGAATGGTAAAATAAAATAAACTTGTATGTTTATTAATCTTCCAGTGTTGATAACAAGCAGAGGCTTGATTTATTGTATAAATTTTGGGAAGAAAATTTATGTGTGTGGAGTAGTTGAAATGCCATTCCCAGGTGCGCATGTTTAAGTCGCAGGAATGAGGAGATTTTTTCGAGCATCAATCAAATAGCAGGTTTGATGGCTCAGGTTTATAGAAGGAGTATTGGAACTACACATTTCGTCGTATGAATGACCCGAAGGTTATTTCTTAGAAACCATCAGTTCTTGTTTCAACCTTGTTTACGAATTCCATTAAGACTTTGATTTTGCTAGAACCCGGATTTGTCATGATAGTAGTTTATTCTTCTTCGGAGGAAGACCTTTGCCGTTGTTGTTGTAATATTGTGTTCTTACACAAATAATAGAATGGGCCACTGCCAATTAAAAATAATTCTATAACCACGAATAATTTGAAGGATATTTTCAATCCTAGTGCCATGAACTAAATGAATTTAGTATGAAGCTACAATTCTTATTTCCGCATTCTGTTGAAGAATTGCAAGTTGTGAAAGTTACTAAAATGGCCATTAATATAAATATTTTTTATAATAATGATTCCAAGTGGAAAATCAAATAGTTGAATGGTTCAACAATTTAGTGATCAAGTTGATGATTCAGAAATCATATATTTTGTGAGGAACTTGAAGTTCATAATCGAGTCACTTCTCGAAATGTTTAATGTCAGAAGAACAATTAATTTTTGTTGTGCTTCGCACAGTTCTTTGATGCTATGCTCAAGGTCAAATACTTTTAAGATGTTATTAATATGTGTAAATAATTTGTGTTGATTCAATGATGATAATATTTTTTTGACAATATTTTTGAAACTGGAAAAATAAGTGAAAGTTAAAAATTCTATGAACATTTATTCTACGAGTGTTAACTTTATGTAAAAATTCAAACAGTGATCTACGATATTTCCAGTAGAGACAATTAAATTTGAACTGCAATTAATCATAAATAATTTTGGAACACAGTCTACAGGACTATTAATCAGACTTGTGTTTCCAAAAAATAATTGTCAAATGTGTTTGGAAAATTTCTGTATATTGTGTAAATAGGAGTGTGGGTCGCCACACGTGAGTGATGCTACTTTGAGCATTTTTGCAGTCAATTTTAAATTCAAAATAAAATGAGATAATTTTACTTGATGTGTTACGCCCAATTGAATCTCCTTCTATCTTTATTGTTGCATTGAGCCAAAAATCAGTAAAGCGTTTTTTTTCATTTGATGTCGTTTTTGCGATTTGCTTTAACCCATCTGGCGCCCCGGGATATTTTGACTCTCGTGCTGACTGATTATTGGTAAAATGCATATGTGGTCGTGCGGACTCCGGTCTAAACGGGCACATAAAATAAGATAGAGAGAGAGAAATGGCTTCGAACGTGGGTCTCGAGTTAGACACGGTCAATCGCATGCCGATTTGAATTATGATGATTTCTTCTATAAATATTTTGGGTGTTGAGAGATGTCTGGTTTCGATGAATAAATTAGTAGGAAACCCAATTAGTGGGGAAAATTAAAAATTTAACTGGATTAATAATTAGAATGGGTTTGATTATTTTTGATAATGGCTTAACCATTAGGGCGTCAAGTAAATTCAGTAGTAAACGTTCGATGACTGGACATACGCATTATTAGAATCCAGGTGGAGGATATTTGAGAACTTGCATATTTTTCTTGTGATATTGTGGTAAATGTAATTCGTAAAAGTAGAGAATTTTGTTTTTCCATCACGTCGACATTAGGACAAATCTCATTTTATTAGAGTGTTCCAATTAGCTATTCATATTTCTTGTTCTAGTTATAAGCTTGTGTTTGCCAATATTGTATACCCCTAAGTTTTGAATAATAATTGAAAATTATGGAAGAAATTATGAGGATGATGAGGAGTTTGGAGGAGAGTTCAAAAGAGGCTGGACGGCGTGTAGCAGCCATTATGAAAGAAAATACAGAGGCTTTAGAAAAGAAACTTAAAGAAAATTCTGATTCTTTAGAAAATAAACTTAAGGAAAATTCCGATTTGTTAGAAAGCAGGTTAAAAGATAACTTGAAAGAAAGGTTAGATGAAAAACTTAAGGAAAATTCTGATTCTTTAGAAAATAAACTTAAAGAAAATTTAGAAAATAAACTTAAAGAAAATTCTGATTCTTTGGAAAATAAACTTAAAGAAAGTTCTGATTCTTTAAAAGGTAACTTGAAAGAAAATTTAAATAGTAAATTTAATTCTATGGAAAGTAAATTTAAAGAGAATTCTGAAATTTTGAAAACGACACTTGAGAGTAAAATGAATAAATTACGCGAAAAACACATGAGCTCGAAACTTCATTAGCTACTAACGCAAGTTTGATGGACGATAAATTTCGCGATGCCGATCTTAGATCTCAAAGCTTAGCTGATAGGATAGAACATGGTCTTAGGAAAGTTGGTGAAGACATGATCAACCTAGAAGTCAGAGTGAAGAAGGAGAGTAATGAGATGGGAATTCTAGTTGTTCAACGGTTGACAGAACAATTCAAAGAACTTGTAATGGGAGAAATAAGAGAAGGTGTGATTAATGAGTTACAAACTGAAATTAAAACCACAGTTGTCAATGAAATTAAAGACACACTCAAGCTGGAGAACCAAGAAGGAATCAAGGAGATTAGGGAATCTTTGTCATCCCATATTCGAGTAATTTCCAAAGATATCCAAGCAACTCAGAAGGACATATCAGATATGACAGGGTCATTGAAAAGTCATGAGGCTGTTATGAACCAGATATCCATTGATGTTAAGGGGAATTGTAAAGAAACTGAAGCAATTAAGAAAATGGCAGAAGAAAACCAGAAGGAACTTGAGGCTATGAAAACTCAAATCAAGGACGAGAAACAGTCTGACCATCTGTTGAAAATGCCAAATGTAAGGGGAAAGGAACAGATACATATAAATCTATGAGCAGCTAGAGAAACGGATAGTCAAAGACAGGACGAGGTCAGGACAGTATTTCAATCCAACCCCATAACTGTATTTAAGAATGTAGAAGATAAGCCTTCTAAATTTTCAGGGCGAGATTCTGTAACACCCGTAGAATTTTTGAGAGAAGCAGGTGATTACCTGAAAGATTCCAAGATCCCTAAAGAAAGACAGATCCGAGTGATAGGGAAGTTTTTGGAAGGTGCTGCACTTCTTTGGTTTAGAGCTTTTAGATCCACTCTAACCACTTTTGAGGAGTTTTCCCGTGGGTTATTGAAAAAGTTTGGTCCCCGGAAACCCAACAGCAAGTCAGAGCAGAATTATATTCGAAGAGATTCTCGACGTTACAACCTACTCGATACTCTACGTACTTTTCTGGACAGCTTTCTAAACTTCAACATTTAGATCCGCCGATGCCAGATAATGAATTAATTACTGCATTGATACGTCAGTTTCCAGCAGACGTCCAAAGGACTTTGATCGCTGCTGACATCTATAATATGGAGCAATTTGACGAGGTATTACAGAAGCTGGATCATACGAATGCTCAATTCTTCCATCAGAAGGGAGGAACGAATAACAACGTTGTGTATGCTGTTATGGCTGATAGTTATTCTCAAACACCTCGAGAGGGGCGAGAAGAGAAAACGCCGAGGGAAGATCCAAATAAGAGAGGATGGAATCAGTACAGTAACAGATACAGTTACAAGCCTTATGCGAGACCGGATGGTGGAAATCGATATAATACTCGATGGAGAAGGCCCAGGGATAATCAAGGAAGGTACCAGGAAAGAAGGTACTATGGTAGAAACAACTACAATAACAGAGGGAATGTGGATACTCGTCAGTCCAATGAAGAGTTCAACAAGGAGACGAGGAAGAACTTAGAAGCAAGACACCAAGACAACTTGCAGTTTTTGGAGCAGAAGCACAATGAACCAGGTCCATCGGGAACACAACAATCCCGGGGGAATGGAAACGAAAAAAAAAACTTCGAATTCACAGTAGAAGATAGAATTTTGAACACTTTCACTTCCAGAATTATTAAATGGCAAGCAGAGGATGATGACTTAATTCAACAGAATGACGAACGGAAAGAAATGGGTACAAGAATTAGAATGCCAATCATATCATGCGAAGTATTCGGTATGCCTGTCGATACTTTGATTGATACTGGGGCTATGCTTTGTCTTGTGAGTGAGAAGCTTTATATTCTGTGGAAGCTCAAAGAGAATTTAGAGGAGATTCCAGTATCAGGAATTAAGATCCAAGGAATAATACCCAACAAAATATCTCTGTGTAAAACACAATTATACTTATGTATTACGATTGGAGGACATGATTTCCGACATGAGTTTGTTGTAATGAAGGACATGGCTTTTGACATGATATTGGGAGCGGATTTCATTCAGAAATATCAAGCAGTGATAGACATGAAGACAGAGACGATCAGATTAAAGAATACCGAAGAGATTAACTTCGAGGGAAAAGAAGAGGAAGACATCGAGGGAGATGCTCAATGGTCTCTGATTTTTCATGAAGCTGAAGGAAGAGAAGTCTACACTGAGAAGGAGTCCCCAGAGCTAGGGAAAATTTTGGAAGAGTATCACAATATTTTTGATATTAAACCTGGTGAAATTAAAGATTTTGAATATTGTGGAAGTAAACAACAATGGAAGCTATGAAATCGCCAATACACGAACTGGTAACATCTTGGGAACTTATAATGCATCGAATTTGAAGATTTATTATTCAAGAACCAGATGATTTAATGTGTAGATAGGAAAAATAAAAATTTTTCAATTTTTATTTTTTGCTAGGTGTGGGGTGGATGTGCCCAACTCTAGGAATGGGTATTCCAAGATTCAGACACCTAGATATCAAGGGAAAGGCTACAGCCGCTTTTGAAAGTTGAGATATTTGAATATCGCGCTACATTGCTTCTCGAAGCAATTGGAAAGAATATACCGCTAACTGCATGTCAAGTGACGTAGCGAGTAATAGCAGAGGTCGAGGCTATTTATTGATTAAATAGTTAACCATGGAGTAGAGACTTGAGACTTGGATCAGATTCCTGGCACGGCCAAATGAAAGAGAATGCACTTAGTATCAAATAAATCGGACCAGGGATACCAGAGATATGAGGATTTCCAGATTTCAGCGTGATGACGCGTGACCTTGGCTTTTTTGAATAAAAGCCGGCCGGCCGAGGCATCGATAGCTCACTTCGACACAAGCACTTGCCTAGCAAGTTGCTGCTACGCTGAGCCAAGGCACATGGTTGCCGGATCTACGCAGAAGTTATTTTCAAAGTTGTGATAGTCACAAAAGTGCTGCGCTACGAGTGGAACTTAGTAAGTTTCCGGCGTGGAGAATCACTGAGGTGATTGAATTTTTTTTCTACAGACATTAGTGGAAATATTTATGTTTCTACATGGACATATGCTAGACTTTGTCTAGAATTAGTACTTTGTCACAGTCCAGTAATAACCTAATACTTGGATATTTAAATCCATTTTAGTCAGTTTTCATATTTGTAACTTAATAACCACTTCGATCTATCAGTACATTGAATACCAGTCTATCACGGTGTTGTTCATTAGTCTACGCAGGGAAACTACATGTTGCTTCGCGCATGGTAGATGGTGATAAACCATGCCCAGGGAACGATCTTCAGAACAGCCGTTGATTGGTTAGATTGTCAGTGTCTTCTTGTATTGATAAGATTACCGTGAGTTATGTTACAACTGACATATCTAAGAATAGATCACTTAGATCTGACCCCATTTAAACAAACTGTTATGGCTTTGATAGAAGCCCATATTAAAATGGAACAACAGTTAATTCAAACGTCAAGAGATACTACCACTATGTCTTACTAGACGGATTGTGGGTATATAATGGCGGCCGATACAAGGATTATACGTGCTTGTCCGATAGGGCATGTCTATGGATAAATCTGGTACAGACCAGGTTTACTACGCTTCAAGACCATCAAGAAATGTAAGCCACATTTGAATTATATTATGCCTAGCTAATTGGAACAAACTATTTTTTCGGCAGATGACCAACACATTTATTTTTCTTCGTATTTAAATCTTGCAATGATTTACGCAAGATATATTAGAGTTATTCTGAGTATTTTCAGCACTCAGAACAGTTTAGGATCGATGACCGAGCATTTCGAGCATTTATTTGAATATTTCATATTTTAGGGATATCACGGAAAACCGTCGATGTAATGGTTGAGTTACATTATTTTTGTTGAGGAATGGATATTTTTTCCATATTCGAAGGTTCGAACATGTGGATTCTCACATAATGAGATGATAATTAAACATATTTAAAATAATATAACTAATAATAATAATAATAATAATAATAATAATAATCCACTAATAATAATAATAATAATTTTTATAATTTTTCTAAATAATTCTTGGATATTATATTTTCTAATAATCATATGTATTGAGAGAGAGCTTATGAAGTAGTTTAATCATTTCTAGTCTGGAACAGGTGATTTTCCGAAGGAGAGTGGTTAGCGCAAGCCCGCATTCAACCAACATTTCAGTTCTGGTTGAACAGTTAATATTTGCAATGAGCAAAGTATATTTTTCAGATAACACGGAGGGGCATTAAACGGGAAGCAAATGATATTTGTATCAAATAGGATATTTTTGTATTTATATAAAATCATGACGTAGATACACTCGAAAATGAAATAAAGATTTTCATAAGCATGGTAAATTCACGGGTTGAACTGAATGGTAAAATAAAATAAACTTGTATGTTTATTAATCTTCCAGTGTTGATAACAAGCAGAGGCTTGATTTATTGTATAAATTTTGGGAAGAAAATTTATGTGTGTGGAGTAGTTGAAATGCCATTCCCAGGTGCGCATGTTTAAGTCGCAGGAATGAGGAGATTTTTTCGAGCATCAATCAAATAGCAGGTTCGATGGCTCAGGTTTATAGAAGGAGTATTGGAACTACACATTTCGTCGTATGAATGACCCGAAGGTTATTTCTTAGAAACCATCAGTTCTTGTTTCAACCTTGTTTACGAATTCCATTAAGACTTTGATTTTGCTAGAACCCGGATTTGTCATGATAGTAGTTTATTCTTCTTCAGAGGAAGACCTTAGCCGTTGTTGTTGTAATATTGTGTTCTTACACAAATAATAGAATGGGCCACTGCCAATTAAAAATAATTCTATAACCACGAATAATTTGAAGGATATTTTCAATCCTAGTGCCATGAACTAAATGAATTTAGTATGAAGCTACAATTCTTATTTCCGCATTCTGTTGAAGAATTGCAAGTTGTGAAAGTTACTAAAATGGCCATGAATATAAATATTTTTATAATATTGATTCCAAGTGGAAAATCAAATAGTTGAATGGTTCAACAATTTAGTGATCAAGTTGATGATTCAGAAATCATATATTTTGTGAGGAACTTGAAGTTCATAATCGAGTCACTTCTCGAAATGTTTAATGTCAGAAGAACAATTAATTTTTGTTGTGCTTCGCACAGTTCTTCGATGATATGCTCAAGGTCAAATACTTTTCAGATGTTATTAATATGTGTAAATAATTTGTGTTGATTCAATGATGATAATATTTTTTTGACAATATTTTTGAAACTGGAAAAATAAGTGAAAGTTAAAAATTCTATGAACATTTATTCTACGAGTGTTAACTTTATGTAAAAATTCAAACAGTGATCTACGATATTTCCAGTAGAGACAATTAAATTTGAACTGGAATTAATCATAAATAATTTTGGAACACAGTCTACAGGACTATTAATCAGACTTGTGTTTCCAAAAAATAATTGTCAAATGTGTTTGGAAAATTTCTGTATATTGTGTAAATAGGAGTGTGGGTCGCCACACGTGAGTGATGCTACTTTGAGCATTTTTGCAGTCAATTTTAAATTCAAAATAAAATGAGATAATTTTACTTGATGTGTTACGCCCAATTGAATCTCCTTCTATCCTTATTGTTGCATTGAGCCAAAAATCAGTAAAGCGTTTTTTTCATTTGATGTCGTTTTTGCGATTTGCTTTAACCCATCTGGCGCCCCGGGATATTTTGACTCTCGTGCTGACTGATTATTGGTAAAATGCATATGTGGTCGTGTGGACTCCGGTCTAAACGGGCACAGTATGGAACAAGGATATACCAATTAAGGCTAAAGAAGTTATGTACAAAGCATATTATGTTCATATAATGACATATGCAGCAGAAACTTGGACAATGACTAAGAGGGATGAGAGCAGAGTACAAGTAGCTGAGATGAGATTCCTGAGAAGTATGGTCCAGAAAACGAGGAGGGACAGAGTGAGGAATGAAGATATACGGACAGAACTGGGAGTACAGAAACTAAATGACTAACTGGAGCAAAACAGATTGAAATGGTTTGGACATGTCAAACGGATGAATGAAGTAAGGCTACCAAGACGAGCATTGGAACGATGGATGACAGGGAAGAGAGGACGAGGAAGACCAAGAATGCGTTGGATGGACTTGGTGGAGGATATTACTAGAACACGTAACCTGGATTGGAACACTGTGTCGGAAGAGGAATGGTGGAACGACAGAACAAAGTGGAGAGGAACCATATTTGCCCCCTCCCAGTGTCAACTGGAAAAGGGGAAATGAAGATGATGATGATGAATATTGTTTTGTTTCAATAATTATTATCATTTGTCACGTTACTGATCAGCAATTACTAACATGTTTAAAGATCGCCATGAGAGATTTTCGAAATATTCGCCTTCATTCGTAAGTCAGAGGAAAATATCGGAAAGCGAACCCTCGCCTTGCTGCCCACTCGAAATAGTCATTTTCTGTATTCACCATGGCCGGTGATAGCCTCGTTGTAACACACGCCCAGCGCTACCGGCTCTCTGTCTACAACCACTCTGTATTTAAAATTTAAAAAAAGTTTTAAAAAGCACAGTTTTTGTCCTACAGGCTTGACATTTATTTTCGAGGTAGAGGGTGCAGGACCATTCATTTAAGTCAAATAAACCTTTTTGTAAACTTCCTAGTTTCAAAAATTAAAGAATTTCAAAATTGGACTGTTTTTAAAAAATATTATAAAAATAAAGGTCATAGAGACCATTCGTTTAAGACATGGCACAATATTCTATCATGTATAGTTTTCAAACTAACACCTACTTTCAAAAACTTTTTTTTATAAAATCAGCAGTCCATAGCAAAGCCCCCGTCACCCCGAGTCCTTGGACCCCTCGTACACGCCTCTGCAATGATTGGTTCGCGAGATATAACAATAAGTCTAAACTCACGGTTTTACCCCAAAATGGGTTTTCGCATCTATTCGACACAGGTATCCACACCAAGAGGGCAACGCGACGAAAAACACTTCATTGAAGTCTCTAGCCTTATTGGTTCGTGAGATATCAGCAAAAATCACAAAAAAACACGTTTTACCCCAAAATCTAGTTTCTAATTTCTTTAAAAAAATAATGAATGTTCTATAGCAAGGCCCCCGTCAGCTCGAGTCCAATGACACCTAATTCGTGAAACACCGACCACGGATTCGGGAGATATCGGTTCGCATTGAAAAACTGCTGACGCTATGTGTTTAGATCCCCCTTACTACCCTACTGTTATTTTTTGTCCTACAGACCTGGAACTTGGTTTATGGATAGAGGGGTTAAAGACCTTTCATGTACGTTAAACAAACTTTTTTTTGTAGAATTCCTAGTTTCTAAAATATACCCCACTTTTAAAATTGAACGTTTTTGGAAAAATTTAAAAAATAAAAAGTTTTGTTCTAACGATACAGGGCATAGAGACCATTCGTTTAAGCCATTTTATAACGTTGTATCACCAGTGGTTTTTAAATTATCGCCTACTTTCAAAAACAAAAATTTTCAAAATGTTTTTTAAAAATATAACGAGTGGTCCATAGGAAAGAGGGCGTCACCTAAAGTCCTACGACACCTCATTCGTGAAACTCCGACCATGGGTTCGGGAAAAATGTCTATTTAAATGTTTCGACTTCGCGTGGCGGCCATGTTGTATTTTTGGACACAGCGGCGTCGAGTGAAGTAGAAGCACCACTACTAACCTACTTGTGTGTATTTGTAATTCAGATAAGGACTGGGAAAGAGGCAGGCAAGGCCTTCTGTTAAGATATATCCCAGCATTTGCCTGGAGTAGAAGTGGGAAACCACAGAAAACTACATCCAGAATGGTTGAGGTAGGAATCAAACCCATCTACTCTGAGTTATGCCTCACGAGGCTGAGTATACCCCATTCTAGCCTTCAAACCAGAAATTAAAATTATTGGCCGAGCTGTGAATCAAATTCAGGCCTAAGCGGTGACAGCCAATAATGCTGGCCACACCATCACAAGGTGGACATGTAGTTGTTGTTGTTGTTTTCATTTGAGAGACTTTAACATCGAAATCATTTAGTCCCGTGTACTTAGTTGAGTATGTTGAATTTGTCTGATAACCTGTGTTATTGTAATGGCTGTATTAGTGTGTGTATTTGTAATTCAGATAAGGACTGGGAAAGAGGCAGGCAAGGCCTTCAGTTAAGATATATCCCAGCATTTGCCTGGAGTAGAAGTGGGAAACCACAGAAAACTACTTCCAGAATGGTTGAGGTAGGAAACAAACCCACATCATCTCAGTTTTGCCTCACTAGGCTGAGTGTACCCTGTTCCAGCCCTCAGCCCAGAATTAAATTTCTTGGCAGAGCCAGGAATCGAACCCTGGCCTCGCAGTAACATCCAAGAATGCTAACCACTACCCCAAGAGGTGGACAATATAAGGCTGGTCTTGATTGTACATGATCAATCAATAATTACCTAATTATAATAATAAATAAAATTTATAATAATAAAAATAGTAATAATAATAATAATAATAATAAATATTCCATTTAGCAACGTTTCACAGCCAACCTCTCCCTGTGACGTCATCCACGGTATCTGGGCGCGGGGGCCATCTTGCACATTAGCCACTGAGCCAGCTATGACTCTCCCTCCATAAGAATAACATAGGGGTGTTGCGTGTGGCGGTCATCTTGTACATTAGCCCCTGCGTCAGCTTCGGCTTATATATCCTACTGCTGTAATAGATTCGTAGATATTGAGAACCGTCTAAATAATTCGGATGGTCACCATGTTGGATTGTTGTATGTGTAGACCATAGAGTTATGTACCATGAGAAGAAGATTATTGCGTAGGTTCATTAATTAAACGTTCGCTTTGATTGCATGAATAGGACACAAGAAAGAAATATAATTTTTAAATTTCGCACAGTCACCATCTTGAGATTATGTAAACAATTGAATTAAATTAGATATCATTGCAATACAATATGTATAAACATTTGCTGTGTCAAGTTTCACTTCGCTCGAAAGGTTAAATCGCGAGAAAGGTCTATTTAAATGTTTCTACTAAGATTGGCCGCCATGTTCGTTTTATACTAAACAGGTATATCACAGCCACATCGATAAACTTTTAGTAGTACTCTTTATAACCATACAAAATTTCAGCGTGATATCTGTTACTGTTGCGGAGATGTAGAATGCCAGTGAAATATTTACCGTGGCTGCTAAGTTGCATTGGTGAAACATATTAAAATTTGATAGGCACAGTCGATGTCAGAGAGGTAGTAGTATACAATTGCCGAGTTTCATTGAAATCGCTTCTGCCGTTTGGATTTTATCACAGGGGACAATCTCACACATACATTCGCACGCACACACACTTTCACACACACGAACAAAAGGTGATCTCATAAGCCTCTTTCTTTTTCCTAAATGAAAGTAGGCTAAAAAAAGCCACAGGAAGCAGGTTGACGGATTTTTTAACGACAGGGTAGTCTGCCTTATATTGTGCCGTAAAAAAACAAGAAAAATGTAGTTTTATTGTATTTCACAAATCGTCAGCCAACCTAAACCTAAATAGAAAGTTAAGTAACCGGATACATTTTATACTTATTATCTGATCCTAAATGTGACATTCCTTCAAATATTATTTTACCTTACAGCATGAGACAGGAAACGGGGCATTAATTTGTAATTTACACGTGATGAACAAACTTTTCCAATAAGTTGAGCGAACTAGTAACAATATGAGGCATTACTGGCTCGCCTCCCTCCAATTCGTTGTGTGCTCGGATGCAGTCAAAGATTGATGGCTTGCCACATCCCCGCTTCAGAACTGCCAACTTTCCTCAAGGTGATATAGAGTAACAAGAAGAAACTTAATGTTAAAAACATCAACGTTGAGATAGCAAGCTCCCGAGTAACGTAAGTGAAAACACTGGTATTATATTGCCTCATAAAAGTAAATGTGATTAGTGCCAAGTCACAAAACGATAAAAACACGACGGGCGTGATATCCTAGGATTCCAGGCGCTAACGATACATGGTTTATTCGATCGCTACTGTATGGATGTTATTCCCACATTCCTTCAGTGGCGACCAACTGACCGCAAGACGCTGCTTTCATTGATGACGATGATATTGGTAATAATAGCAATAATACAGGGTTAGCACAAATGATTTAAGCGATTTCATGGACATGCATTATTGAATGTATGAGTATATAGCTTACAGCAATGACATATATAACAATTTAAACAGAAACTCATCAAGTTTCTTGAGTCTGCTTATAACAAATTGTTGATGTCCCTCCTCGCCCTACTCAGCAAATATCGTTACGGTAGTCCAACTCCGACCACACACGCTGGAACATATCCTGATAAATTTTAGCTACAGCCGGATGGATCCGATTATTCAGTTCAACAAGAGCAAAAATGATAGCGTCGATTATTGTCATCTTGTGACAGGTGCAGATCGGTGATCCACGCGCTGGCCTCCCCGGTCGCCTGATCTGATCCCATGTCATTTCTCTTTACAGGGGTTTATCAAAGTTGAAGTTTAGGTACCACGCATTCAAGTTAATCTTGTTGAACTGAGGAAACGGATTCATTCGGCTGTAGCTAAAATTGACCAGGATATGCTCCAGCTTGTGTGGTTGGAATTGACTACCGTATTGATATTTCCAGTGTGGCGCAAGGAGGGAACATCGAGAATTTGAAGCAAAGGGACTCAAATAACTTGATGAGTTTCTCATTTAGTTGGTACATGTGTTACTGATGTACGCTATATAGAGTACTTTCATTAATGCATGTGCATGAGGTCCCTTAAATCTTTGTGCTAAGCCTGTATAATAATACTTTTAATAATAAAAGTACCAATACAGTATGCACATATACCTCTTATGATCCTGTAACTATGAGGAACAGATATGAGGTGAGGTGAGTCCCTATTTGGTAAATGGCATTACGCCAGGATGACCTTCCTTACGCAAACCTCATCAGGGGAGTTCATGAGGGATGAAATGGATGAAGGCATTAATCCTAGAAAGGTGTTAAAAGGCAGTGACCGTAGCAAAGTAGAAGGTTCCATCACGGCAATTTTCTGGGCCTTAAAATGGGAAATCACGGCTATTCATATAAAGGACGGACAATGGTGGAGTTGAAACCTACTCATCTCTTGAGTTTTGATACAGCTAGCTCGTTAATACCCTGAGTTAGCCCGATAATTCACATTGAGAATGTAGTGTATCAAACCGAACGAACTTTAGACTTTCCTCTAGGATAAACAATACATGAGGACCATTCAAAAGGAAACGAGCCGAAGGCTATATAATGAAAACCATTAAGGAGATCGTAATGCCCTGGCCTGGGGACGACAGTGCGGTCCCAAATAGAGCTCTGAGGTACGAAACTCACCGCTAGAGGGACACGGGCGCACAGCCACGTGACGGTAGAGCAATTAAGCACACGCGTCGACCATCCGCTGCATTTAGTCGTGCGGAAACCAATGACATGGAGGCTTCAAAAGAAGAGCAAATGGATGTAGTGCGTTTCCTGACAGCAAAAGGAATGCGGGGAAAAGAAATTCATTGAGGGATGACACAAGTGTACAGAAAGCATTGCCTGTCCACGGCAAGGGTTAAGGCGTGGCACAAGCGATTCAGTTAAGGCCGGAAGTCGTTGGCCGATGATGCACGGTCTGAAGAACCACACCACACTACCGATGACATTGTTCAGCAGGTGGATGCCCTTTTTATGAAAAACTGGCGAATTACGGTAGCAGTCAATACCGCCGAGGTCGGAGTGAATTACGGAAGTGTTCACGCCATCATTAAGGACCGATTGCCATTTCACAAAAAGTGCGCCCAATGGGTGCCTCATAGTCCTCATCTGTCACAGGAAGCCTGTCGAATGGTACTCTCTCTGGAACATCTGCTTCGTTATGCCAAGGAAGGGAATGTGCCTGGCACGGGTGGTCGAGGAGGCCAGACATGATGCCATCACTTTGAACCCGACTCAAAACGACAAAGTCTCCGGTGGAAGCATGCGGGCTCACCGCCACCCAAAATGTTCAAGGTTGTCCGCACGAGTACGGGGAAGGTTATGCTCAGCTTCTTCTTTGACCATGAGGACCCCCTTCTTATGGATTTCCTGCATCATGGGATAACGGTCAATGCGCAGTGATACTCGCAAACATTGACCTCCCTTCACACAGTGATCAAATCGAAACGACCAGGTCAGCTTACCCACGGGATCATTCCGCTCCATGACAATGCAAGACCCCATACAGCCAGCGCAGTCAAGGAGTTATTGCAGACATTAAAATGGGAGGTCCTCAGGCCACCTCTATAGAGTCCAGACCTGTCTCCCTGCAATTATGTCAGTTTTGGAGAAGGCTCTGAGAGGCAAGCGATTCACCTCGGACGACGACGTCAAGCAGTACGTTCAGATCGTGTTCACAACGCAGCCCCCAAGAATTTTACGAGACGGCCATTCACCATCTCGCGTCGCATTGGGACAAGTATATCAACAGTGCTGGTCAATACTATTGAAGGAACGGAACAGGTTTTAATTTGATAGCCTCCAGCTCGTTTCTTTTTGAATGGCCCTTATAATAAACAACAGAATTTGATCGGGAGCAACTGATTGGAGTGGAGTTTCATACTGTGACGTAATTGCCCATGCAAGACATTTTTGCAGGAAACGCATACGAAAGCAGTGAATGGAGCCGTGCTGGATATATCGACATTCTGGAAGTTGAACACAAGATTAGGCTATATGAGATGACATTCGCCATGACTACACTGCAGTGACCGACTGTTGAGCTTCTCTAATATAACCATCACAACTATGGACCACTAAAACAGGTCATTATTATTATTATTGTTGTTGTTATTATTATGATAATTGTGATTTGGTTGTTATTATTATGATTATTGTGATTGTGGTTCTTATTATAATGATTATTGTGATTATTGCTGTTCCCGTACGTGGCAATTAGCAGTGGATGGCAAATCAACCTTTGCTCCTGTCCATAGTTATCCGTCAATAAGCTTGGGCTTCAAGACATATTATATTACTAATACAGTCTGTGCTACCTTGCCTCTTAGGCCTGGGTTTTTGCAGTCAAGTTCTACCGTGACCAAAACTAACCTGGACCGCTTTGCACTCACAGCGGCAAGGAAGATGTCTGATAACTCAGTATGCACTTACCTTTCCTGTCAAATGATGGATAATCTTACGAAATTACAGAAGGAAGCAGTCTTAAAATAATTCTTATAACCGTGTAGTTACTTATACATCTGAGTAAGGTCATTTTCAGCTTCATTTTTTAAAGAAAAATATATATTAATGCAAATCTAAATGTAAATACTTCAAAAGCAATTTCGTTTGTTCTATATTAATTTTCCTAAATCCAGTCACGCATTCACCAAACATGAAGTCACTTAATATTAATAACAATGATAATAATTTATGCAAACAAGTTGCGTACAAAAGTTATGATGCAAATGAACATATTGAGCCCGTATGGCTCATGTTGGTGATAACTTCAAGGAGCATAAGTTGGTAACCCACCCAACGATGGACAGAGAGCACCGTGAGAGCTTTGAACTAGCTCCTACCCTTATTTTGACTCTGGTATTGCATTCCAACCTTCTGACTGGGAGGAAGTAAGTTAATTTATATTCTCAATTTTTATATTCTATGATTTTATACAACTTCATTCTGCATATTTTACTACATTATGGTGGATTTATGGAGTTGTGGAGACATTGGATTTTAATTTTCCTCGCAGATATGCGGAATGGTGGCTAATTTGTCGCTACACGACTTGTTAGGTTTCTTCGTGAACCCGCAACATTGACCAAACTGACGTCACAACCGTGTCTGCTTGACTGTCGTGCAGACGTATTTTTTGGGAGAGTTTCCCCAGTGCATTTTAATTTGCGTTAGAAAAGGATTGTGAGTTGTATCGTTGTGACAGTGCTAATGTTATAGCATAACGCCGTATTGGCTACCTTATGTGCGAAGAAGGTACAATCATTGTGGAAAAGGTGATTTTTTGTTAGCACATTGGAATTTTGTATGACTGCATTGTACGATCTTAGCGTGGTTAAGCCACAAGGTATCAAAATACATCACAGGAATCTTGTGAGTATCCTACGAAACAATTGGTAAGTATATTACCTTGTAAACAGTACAGAAACTATTTTTGAGAACTAATATTTGTGTGCGATTGCAACGATCTTCGACGATTTGAGCCGTATTAATAACTTCAGTGAGTTGAACACCGCCCGCGTGTTCGTTAAAGCCAGTGTCAGACTTCGAGCCAATTTATACCAGTCTGCAACAGTGTAAAGCCAGTGTCTGGTTAAAAATTAAGTACAACAATTTGTAAATTCTGTGCTACAAATATGCTTCAAAACGCCAAAAAATAGTTTCTTTTACCACCACGTGGACGAGTCTATCCCCGACTTTAGAATGATGTCCGAGATGGAGTAAATTACCCTGTGAGGTGGATGCTTGGGGGCAAATATCGCGTCATGAGGAAGAAAAGGAAACGATGGATTTGGAGGACGCAAAAGGATCAACGCCAGGACTTGGAGATAACCCTTTAATCCCAAGATAACATGAGATCCAGCTCGCCGACCCATAAGAGTCCAAAAATCTCCATTTGTTAAGGTTTTCGCTTCAGTTGATTAGTTGTAGAACCGCACTTAATAGCAACCATTTAGGTAGAACCTATTCTAATTACCAAATTTTCTGAATTGTAGCCTTTGAAGACAGCCCTGCTCTTATCACTAATTTTTGTAACACTCTGTTGAATATCTATGCTATGTGCCACCCACTATGCACTAATGTAATTTGGGAAGACACCCATGAATTATTATAGCCCTTGCGAGCTATATTTCCAGTCTACGATGTTGACAACCTCTGATTTAAATACCCTGAATGTTTAATTAATTAATTTTTGTGGAATGCAGAGGTATCCATTTTTGTATTTGGACACCCCTAATCATCGGTGTATCATTTGGTGGAAGTGAAGGTTCACCCGTAGCCTTTATTGTGGCTAAGTTTGATTTGTGAAGCCCAGAAGCCACATAATTCCAGAGTTTGGAATCAGCAGGATTCGTGCATAAGGCTTCAGAAACCGCGTATCCATCTTAGCTATGTCATCGTATCAGTTTACAACACGATAGGTGTAGGTGTTGTTTGTTATGCTTATTTCGTGTCGAGGAGGACACTAAACGTTTTCGAAACCTACTATGAGGTGTACTGAGAGTAGAGAAAGTGTGTAATACATTCAGATCAAAGCAGGAGGGTGATAGCAGTATTTTTTATATTCCAAAGCACTTGGAGTGCTTAGACAAATCTGTGATTTTATTCTCTTAGATTTCAACTTTTGATGTTAAGATGAGCTGAGTGTGAGACTAGCTCAGGTGTTAATGAACCTGTAAATAAGTGTATATTCAAGTCATATGAGTCACTGATAGGACTGTCGTTTTGTGAGCTCCAAAATAACAAAATGCATTCTGATTTGTGAAGGCAAGGCTGCGCTATAAACATTGTCATTCTAGTGAGTCAATGTGTGTGTAGCTGTTGGCTCAAGGCCACGCCGCACATTACGAGCTAAAATGCTAGATTCAATGCTAAGTTACGATACAAATTTTGGTCGCAGCTGATCGCTGGAATCTGTTGTAAGACTGTTACGTCTCATGCTTGAAAGTCGTCTGTGCTTGCGACACATAATTGATGTTGTTTTTACGAATTAGTAACCTATGAGAGGAAATGTATCCCTGTGTTTAAGGAAGGACCAGACCATGTATAAAAGTAGTAACATGTGTTATTGTCGTGCCTATTGGAGGCTGATGATGGTATAGATGTTGTTCACCCACATTATTTAATGTTGTATTTTTCGGGTGATGATTGCTTTTATGATCACATTAGCCGAGGTTTTGCGAGCTTGAGAATTGCGTATTGAGCTTTTTATAGCCTGTGTAATTGTGCTACCCGTGAGGTAGTAGCCAGATGAGTTATTGATATAGACAACACTTTAGAAGTGGTTTTATAGGTATTTTGGCATGTGTCTTTATGGTCACTAGAAAACTACACTACACAGTAAGGGATATAAAACAACGAATTAAAAGTGCATCTAAATCATGGAACCAAATTACCTTAAACTGACGATTTAAGGCAATTTTTAACTAATTTGAACTGATTCTAAATTTTTATTGTTGACAGACGCATTTTGCCGATCATTCATTGGTGGAACTGACGTTATATAGGACTAGCTGATACTGTATTGAGACGACGAACACCACTAGCGCCACTATAGTTCGTAACTTGTTGGCTACAGTGACTAATGCAATGCTAAACGCAGTTCTTACTGGTCTTTTGCCAACCTAATCACATGCACTTTAGATGACGATTAGATGCAAAGAGTGTACTTGTAAGTGTAGGAAGGATTGTTTAATAATTAAGTGTGTATTTATTTTACTAGTGTATTTATCCATGTTCCCTGTACTTTTGTGTGTAATTTTGAGACTTAATGTTTTTATTTAACATGCTAGGATATGGTTGCTAATCTGGATTTGTTATCTCTTTGCTACGGATGCTTCTCACCCATAATTTATCGTTAATTAGAACTTAGCTAACTGATTAACGTAAGGATTATTGTCGGAAGTGCCAGCCCCGTAACTTAGCCTATTTTAAATTGGTGCATTTAAATGTAAGTTTATTCTTGTGGCATGTGGACGATTAGTATTATTGCCTTGCCGTAAATTCGAGGATGTGATTATTCGTATTCTAAACAACTTTTGTATTAGCGTAGGGATTTCATTTTCGTGTCACATTCCAAGTTTGCTTGCCGTGTGATTTTTGTAAGAAGGACTTTCAAGAGGGTACAGCTTAACGTCAATTTAGGAATGAATTATTTATTTTTATATATTTTTTAAACTTTGCGGCCTAGCCGATATTCAAGCCTCCAAAGTAAGATAGATTTTGTTGAATTTTACTTAAATCCGGATCTCTGTATTGCTAGCTTTATATTTTGGGGGTGCGTATCCTTGGGCATGTCTATGACTTTTACCCCCGTTATACCTGATATCCCCGGGTTATCAGTCTCGTGCCGGAGGTGGCCTAAGGAGCGCATCCGATCTTCTCAGAGTGTGGCTTTGAGGATGCGGGTGTCCGGAATGCCATCTGCGGTTGGTGGTATCCTGACAATCCCGTCTAACGTGCACATACCCTATAATCTTTTCTGGCGCCCATTCTGTGGGAAATTTGACGCACGGGGGCCGTCGCCTCACGTCGTTTTTTGAGAGGATCATGTGTTTGAATTTCTAAGGCAAATTGACTGGACTGGGATTAACTGAGAAGTCCTACTGCTGTTCAGTTAACCGCATGTCATTCTTGAGTTGTTAGATCATGGGGTAAGGCATAATTATATTTAAAATTCGTGTGAGGACATTTTGATTTTGCTCATGCCTCATATCGAGTAAATGTATCTTCACATGCATCTTGTGTTTCTGTAAAGTAGAGTAATTTTTGTTCGTCCAAGTCGAGCAGTAATCGTAAGGTTTATTGGTGAATTGCAGACTTTCAACTGAAGCAATTCCACTTTATTGTTTGAGGTGTTGTTTTATGCATCTCTCTCTTTTCTCAAATATTTTTTGTTATGGATGGGGAGGTTTTGAGGGAAATGATGGCAGGAATGATGGGACTGTTAAATTCCTCATTGGAAGCTAATGCCAGACTTGACACTCTAGCAGCCGAACTAACAGCTAGCAAAAACGATGTTCAGGGGCGGCTGCATGCTCTTGACGTCAAAATTGACTCAGTTAACGATCGCTTCGACACCATTAAAAACGAAATTCAACTTAGCGTAGAATAATCCAGGATAGACATGAGGGCTGACTTGTTAGCCGTATAGAAGTTAATGCCTGTCTAGCTGAGTTGAAAGGCACTATTGATGAAGCGTAGGCTCAGCTAGGAAACCGAGTAGCGGGAGTTGAAGGGAAGATTAAGGAAACTAAAAAATTCGTAGGAACAGCACGAAAGGAAATTATCACTGGGAATATTGGTCTACTGTACGACTGATGCAAGATGTCGCAGTAGCTGTCAATACAAACCTTAAAGGGATAGCTGAAGACGTGGAATTATTAAAGACGGAACTAGCTACCAATTCCAAGGCTATCAAAGTCTTGACGCTTAATGTCGAGGAACTCAAGGGCAGATTTCACGCGACTAACGAAGAAATGACCATCGATATTGACATCTTGAAAGGTGAAATGAACGAGCAGAGAACTGACATTTGAAAGTACCATGACAAGTATCAAGGGAGACGTAGACTGCCTTAGGAAGCGGATTGAGGAGGAAGTCGCAATTTCGAAACTCCAAGCTAGCGCTAACATCGACTCGTGTGTTCGAGGGAAAATCCAGCGGCTTGAGCTACAGATTAATAATCTGAAGACGGAAACAAAACCACTAACGACTCCTGATTTTATCCAGTTGGAGCGACGTTTATTAGAAAAGATCAAGGCCCCTACCAAGCATTACTCCTGGCATAACTCCTCAAAGTAACTTGGGGAGTACTCTAAAATCCAGCGCACAGCCCACACGATTAACCTTCGAGACACCACAGTTTACTCCAATGCGAAATAACAATGTCATGATAATCAGGTCGCAATCACACTTTTCCGGTATAGGAGGAGGCATCACTCCGGTAAAATTTCTTAGAAGTGTAGAATCGTACCGTAGTGACACCATGGTAACTCCAGAGAGAGAAATTAGAGTTATTGAGAGGCTTCTCGACAGACAAGCAGGAGCTTGGTTCCACGCGTTCCGGTACTCATTCACTGGGTACCAAGACATTAAAGAAGCAATCCTCAGGACATACTGGTCAAGTGATGTTCAGCAAAACATCAGGGCTGAATTGTATACAAAACGCTACAGTGCCTATCAGCCGACCAGATAAACTAATTACTTTCCTCGCAACCTGCTAAATTGCAATGCCTTCAGCCACCATGATCCGATGAAGAGCTGATACAAAGTATTACGAGACAGTATTCGCCGGAGGTGCTGAAAATATTGATCGCTGACAAGGCCACAACTTTCTTGGAGTGCGACCAGTTACTCCGTAGTCTCGAGCGATGAGAAATTCGTAGTACACCGTCCCAGAGGCGAGGCGAGAGATATCCATCTTACCAAGGCTGACAAAGTAGTTCAGATGCCAGTACCAGTACAAAACCCGACGGATTATCACCATGATACAGGCAACCTCAAGGAAGACAATGGACTAGGACGCCATATGAACGGCAAAGGCGGTATGATCACAGAGGACCATGGGAACGCCGTTTTGGGAACCTTGGAACCGATGGAGACCGACGTCGCGATGACAGACATCGCACGGATAACAGGCCACCTATTCAAAATTCGAACGTAATTAGAAGGGCCTACCGCTATTGCGGAGGCTATCGCAGAGATCGCGATCCTCGCTATCAAGTGTATAGAGATTGGAAGAGGACGTGAATGCCAGGGATATAGCAGACAGCTAGGAGGTCGACGAGAAGATAGGGACCAAGCTCGAACCCCGAGGGATCTACAAGAAAGGCGTGAGGGATCTCCTTATCACAATCAACCAGGACCCTCCAGCGTACAAAAGAACGCCGATATCTTAAATGTGCCTGATGTGACTAACTCGACTTCCCGAGTTACAGCTGTTGTGCTGCTCTGGGAGCTGGTGAAAAATGACTTGTTAGACGAACGACGAACGACAAAAGGAATTGAACTAACCCGTCTACCCATGATTCCTGCTCAGATTAATGGATATGCAGTCACGTCACTTATCGACACTGGAGCCATGAAGAGTGTCCTGTCAGACAATTTTTATGCATCATTGAAGAGCCGTACAAAAGTCATGGAGTTGCCTGTTTCAACAACTAAAGTCAGGGGTTTATACCCGATCGCACAGTTAAGTGCAAGATCCAAATTTTGTTTACACTCGAGAGTGGTGGACAAGCATACATTCACCAATTCTTGGTTTCAAAGGATCTTGGATACGAGGCGATACTTGGAGGCGATTTCACGCGCATATACGACGGTATTATTAATTTGGTAGTGAATACCGTGCAATTCCAGTTACATGAGGCTATTCCAATGAGAATCATCGAAAGTGACAACGACATAGGCGAGACTATCAACATGGTGAAAATCGTGGATGAACTGAATATTGCTATCGCTCAGGTGGAGCGCACATCTAGCGAACACTTGGCAAAACACGTGAATATGGAACTGTAAAAATTGCTGGAAGAATTTCATGGTATCTTTGACACTACACCTGGTGTCATAGGAAATTTCGAATATGATCTAGTTGTTTTGGACGACTCGCCGTTTCAGACCATCCCATAGCGGATAAGCGCCTCGAGGAGGCTGTAAGAAAATTTAAAGAAACGGAGGCCGCTAACATTATTAAGAAAGCGCCCACATAATATGTCAATCCACTCAACACTGTGGTTAAAACAGATGGCAGTCTTAGACTTTGCCTTCACGCGAGGACCTTAAACGAGCAATTGGCACCTGAAAGCGACCGACCGCCCTTGATCAGGGATATATTCTGGAAATTCAAGTCGAGACTCTATATGACATCACTTGATTTAGTCCAATCTTATTAACATATAAAATTATCAGAGCAGACGAAAAATACACTGGATTCCTATTTGGACAGACTACTTATGTCTTTCGTAAATTACCTTTTGGATTGAAGAACGCGGGAGACGCACTGATAAGAGCCTTAGAT
This sequence comes from Meconema thalassinum, assembly GCA_946902985.2. NCBI lineage: Eukaryota > Metazoa > Arthropoda > Insecta > Orthoptera > Tettigoniidae > Meconema > Meconema thalassinum. The sequence continues at coordinate 187,168,058 of OX336389.2, forward strand.
GCTAATTTGACACCAGAGGTAAAGGAGATAATAGTCTGCTACGTAGATGATATAATCGTCGCACCCCCATACCTAGGAGGAGCATTTTCGTAACCTTCGCTCGTATTTGAAAATCTCCGAGTAGCCAACTTCAAGGTTGACAGAGAAAAATGTAAATTCTTCAGAAATGAAAGTAAATGTATGGGCCACATAATTATTGAAGATGGTTACCGACCAAACCCGGCGAAGATGCAAGCGATATCGGAATTTCCGAAACCAACCCGTGTGAAACAAGTGAGGCAATTCCTCGGTGTTATTCAATTCTTTGCTGCTCATTGTCCACAATATTCGGAGACTATCGCTTCAGTGCAGAACTTGCTCAAGAAGAACACCAGATGGGTCTGGAGTGAGGAATGTGATCGTGCATTCGAAAGTGCTAAGAAAAGGCTGGTAGGTAGCATAACACTTGAGTACTCAGATTACACCCGTAACTTATACTGGAAACGGACGTTTCCACTGTAGGGATCAGTGCCTTTCTACTGCAGGAGGATGGGAACCACAAACGGCACGTATGCTCTGGAATAAGGAAGTTTGTAGTTTTACGTGACCGTTAATCTCGAGATCATGAGCCAAGGGACCTCCTTTTTACGTGGAATCCAAACCACAGGACATGGCATTTCACTTTGAAAATCACACATGCTTTGACCGGGAATCGAACCCGGTCCACCATGGTGAGAGGCCAATAGCTTGACCGCTGCGCCACCAAGCCCTTATACTCTGGAATACTGGAGGAAGTTATTGTGGGGGCAGAGGATCATGATACGGACCGACCATCACGCACTGAACTTCATCCTCAAAACAAGACTGGCAAGTGACCGCATTACGCGCCGGACCCTTTTATTCCAGCAGTTTGACATCACTATTGAATACCAACCCAGAAGGAAGAATTTTTAAGCTGATATTATCAGTCGAAACGCGGAAGCAATTGTGCATGCCATTGACATCGAGGGAGAGTGTGAGGAAAATCTGAGAAAACTTCAACACTTACCAGAATGTCAGCGATGAAGTCAGGAGCTGAGATGGTTTATCCGATTCCTAGAGAAACACATGGACGCTCGAGACATAGATTATCCCAGAACGGCCGCCATATCAGCTGATTATTTTTGGTACCAGAGGTTATTGTATCGATTTTCTGACCCGAATCGTACCCAGTTACGTGCTGTAATTCCTCGGCGATACCAGAATACGGTTATTGTGATGGCACACTTATCCAATGGACATGGAGGGACAGATAAGTCGATCACTACCATTCATGAGTCTTTCACATGGAAGAAGATGGGCACTTTGGTGAGACACTGCTTACGTGATTGTGACGCATGTCAGCGTAAAAGATACATATTAAAACTGTTATGTGAACCGCCCAGACCTATTCTACCAACACAGCCAAGGGAAATTTATGCTCAAGACACCTGTGGTCTGATTCCTAAATCGAGGCGTGGGAATCGCTACATGATAGTCACCATTGATGTATTTACGAAATGTATTTCATCCTATCCAGAAAGCCACTGCACATCAGGTTATACAGTGCATCAAACGTCAAGTGATAACGGAGGTAGGAAAGCCACAATTCCTGTTGACTGACCACGGATTACAGTTTACATCTGCTGAAATCGCTGATGCTATGCGTGAGCTACAGATTGGCCACGTACTCTCATCAATTGGGCATCCTAAGAGCAACCCGTCAGAACGCGTTATGCCTGAATTGGCAAAATTAACTCGTTTTTTACTGTCAGGAGAAACACTGGAAGTGGACAGTGATCCAAGTAGTAATGGCGAGATGCGTGAATTTATGAAAGTAAAGGCCAAAATCCGCCCGACCTACATCTGAACCAGTCACCTGTGCGCATCTGGAATTAAGTTTTGGCGACTCGAATTTGTTTTCAACCATCTCAATCCAGTAAGAACGAAGCTGCGAGGGAGGGACTGAACCATCAGGCTGAGAACCGATTACGAAGGACTCGTAATAAGAGGTTTAGGAATCCACTCATCGTGAGATTTGATCTTAAATAAGAGGCCTGCAATCTCCAACCCTTTGGAACGTGTTTACAGTAAGATCATATCACTGTTTTACCCGTTCTGCTCAGGTATGCGATGACCCAGCTGCCATAGCATCGCTTATCAGGCGTCCCGGGAAAGAGGAAATCGCAAAAACAAAAATCGAATAACGATTATGTCTGAGATCCAGGTGAAATTAAATCAAAAACAGCTGTGGGTAGCACGAGACAAAGTGTCCCTGGGTCGTTTACGGATTTAAGTTAATCAAGATGCAAATAAAAGGGCGCCATGAACTGGATTCCTAGCAAACCACAGCCTTCCAGGTGAAGCCTTAATATGACACAGGAAAAGGACTGGGAAAAATACATTATCACGAGATTATTTATAAACAAATAAAGTAAGGTTTATTAAACTTTGGCGACAAGACATGAAATAAGAAAAAATCCTGCTTAGAAATCCTGCTTAAGAAAGTTATGTTGCAAGTGTTCTCGTTCAAATCTGACCATTTCCATCCGAATCAACACATATTTTTGTTCACGTTCTCAAAGAAAAGCAACTAAAAGTTTCTTGGTTTCTCAGGGTCACCGAAGCACTTTATCACACGTCACTGATTCATATGTGAACCCTGAGACCTATCATCATTAACAGTATTATCATGCACGTGAACTTTGAAGATTTATAATAACATTGCACGTATTTCCATTTAAATCGTGTTTAGGCATTCATGAAAATATGGAATGTCTTGGATTCCCAACATCATTGCAATCAATAAAGTTTATGATTATTCATCGAGAATTCAAATCATCCATTCATCATTCAAATTTATTTGTTCCGCATATTCATATTTATTCATAATTAATTTAAATTACCTTATAAATTATCTGTCATCTTAATCACAAATCATCCTAATCATTTAATTGTTTAATCACTGACCATAATTAATGTAATCGTAATTTTAATTGTTTAATCATTTCTTTTAACAAACATGACTTTAATTAGTCATTATTTCAAATATTTGACCTTCAATAAATGTTTCTATTCATCTTAATAATTTGTGTACAAAAATTAATTATAATCACCCTATCAGAATGTATTTACAAATATCTTAATAATTTATCATAATTATCTGGCGTTTCAAAAGTATTGAAAATCATTAACAAATTGTCATATCAGCTATTACTCAATCAGCTGTTCACTTGAATTCATTAAATCATCATCAGGTCAGATCAGCTGTTCCAGTATCATTCAGAGTGATATTTGACCATTAATTATCAAAGAAACTCGGATTATTTTAAATATCCAGAATAACATCTAGGATCGATTTTTGAGGTGTTGTCATACTCTATAATAACGATTAGAAAGTATTGCTAGTCTTCATTTGACTCTTATACTTTGACGGTTTGTGTCTATACTGCACTCAATTGCCATATAAAAATCATTGCCATAAATTCTTCACATTGGATATTATTATCCACTAATGACCACTTGAATGAATACTTCATAAACCACTTCATCAATTATCACAATTGAACATTATCAATTTACCAAAAATTCACCTGCGCACAGCATGAATCAAGAATAAGACTGAGTTTGCACTAACCTTCAGTCAACAAAATTTTTATATATATATAAGTGGTAACTTCACAAACAGTGGTAACCTCTACACAAACACTTAGCAAAATAAATCAAGGCAACATATTTAATAATCACAATCAAACTGTAAAATTGGCTTCAGACCTTAATAAAGTCGACCCATCAAAACTATGGTCACTATAACTGCGTTTGACAACCTCTTTAATAACGTGTAATTAACTGAAATAATTATTTATCAAATCCAAGTATTAATTAACTTCAAAGGTAGTATAACTCTGTAAAATCATTGAAAATTGTGTTAACAAACACCATATGTGGTTATACCAAAATCTATTGATTATTGCTGTTTCATTTCTGCCTGTGATATATTTCTAAGATAGTCGTACTCATGTTAGAAGAATTAACCCCTTCAAAATCCTTGGTTAGGGCAAAATTTAATCATTAGAAAAACTATAACTGACTGTTCTCCAAGATGGAACATCACAACAAAATCTATTGGATCTATCACACAAGAATCACGAGGTATGACTTTGATTACATTTATTTTTACCATATTTGATAAAGATCAACCAATACATGGCTTGTTAATTATTGTTTAGTTCGCTTACAATCGATATAGCATTCAGATGATAAAATGATTATCCTAGTACAGGTTAGACGTTTAGACGCCACACAATTGCTCTAGGCAAAGGGCCCTTTATCGATGGCTCAGATGATATTTCCCTAGTATAAGTTAGACAGTTAAACGCCACACGATTGCTCTAGGCAAAGGACCCTGTATCGATGGCTCAGGTTATTGAATGCATAGGACTGGAATCAACAATAACTATACTGTCAAATATTAATGACTCTGTTCGCTAAAGCGACTTACGTTTCAATAGTTCTAATGATCCAATCAAACTGAAAAATCCCTAATCTCTAACTCCACACATCCACTAGAATGTTGAAAAAATCAAATACCAGATTGCAGGCATCGAGTCTCACAAATACTCAAGAAAAAAAACTGTACTGTATCAACAACATTCTACAACTCGACGTAAAAGATGATCAAAATCTAAGCTCAATAAATTTGGTGAATAGCAAAGATCAGTGAAATGCACCCTTAATCTCACATGACATCCATCATGTATCAGCGAATTCATATGGATGATTCTCAAAATATGTTATCAACGATGCTTTTAAAAAAGTCATAAAGATATACAAGTGTGCTCATTATCATGCAAATCCATATCAATGTATTCAAGTAAACGTTCACGTAACCTTTATACCAGATGACCTGAATATTCATTCTAAAGATCGACGGTAATCCTGATATTCGTAATTTATATCACGCAAGATCGGCGATTGCTTCATCCTGTACCCTGGATCAGCATTCATCTCACCCTAATGAAGATCACGGGACCGTCACTCGCCTGTGTAGAACTCGAACCCGTCACTCTGCTCCGCCATCCTGTCTCTTCTCTGTTTAGCACGCCGTATTACTGCATAAAGTGTTCATCTCGGGTATGATCTCCACTAAGTTCCAAAAATCCACTGGATATCGAAATGTAATGGTAATCCCATTATGTCTCAAGTGGTAGCACGCCACTGTTCCACATAATGTCACTCGGCATTCACAAATAATGTTCCCAAGAATAATCGTTGAGTTGCGTGGATACGAAAAATTTATATTCCATGTTCAAAGTTTTTATTGCACACCCTGTAGTTTGAATACCATGTGATATGCTATGCATGTTCGCAAATGTTCGTTAATAATGTCGATTGACAATCATTTCGTCACTGAAGAAAATATGCTGCTCAAAAAATAATGCACCACTTTTTCCAAAGGCCACCAAATTTTGTAAGTTGACCGCACAAGTTCGAAATCGCAGTATGACGTTTATCCTGACGCCTACCAAGCATATGCTTCAGCACAACTCCCCAACTTGAGTAGTTTCGGGGTAGCGCCCCCAAAACCAGCCCATTTTCGAAAACCGCAAATAGAAGTTTGCGAAAAACGCTGTAGGACTTGTCCCAGGTTGCCAATGTAGTAGAAAATGAATGAGTCTTGCTCTTAAAGGTTCCACAAACACGTTGAAATCGTTAAATTTGACATTTGGGCATTTTCAACCCCCTTCATCATCCCCCAAATATGGACTACCATTGGGGGCGTCTGAGAAGGTACCGGGTGTGTTAAACCACCTGCAAACCTGCACACCATCCTCAGATGCTGATTGCAGTAAGTTCTTAAGGCCTCCAGCAATTTTCGCCCCCTCCTAACTCCCTCAACTGGCATGGGACCAAACCACCCTGTCTCGATTCACCCCTAAGGAAGGTTTTAATCGAGATGTTTATCAGTGCTGCTAATGGGGGTTTCTGCCCCTAACGTTTCAAAAAAAGGTACTGTGCCTGTGTCACCACCTCTTCCCCTGCTACACCCTTTTGTATGATTTTTCGAATCAGTCTTTTTTAAGGGCAGAAACGAGGTCTTAATCGCTGAAAGGGCTGTTAAGGACCTTAGAAGTGGACCTTAACAGCCTTACTAGGGGGTGTTAAATTGTTTGAAAATTTTTGGTCTCGTTTCCCACCTTACCGATAAATTCCCATCCAACTTGCTGTTTTGGGCTCGATTGCAGGCCATAAGCTTCATTTACATCCAACTCTGAAAACTCTGCCATGACGCATTACGCGTCCAGACAGGGAGGGTTGAGGGTGCAAAAATTGCACGTTTGGGGGATGGAATGTCAATCAACGATCGGAAGGGGTTGATTTCGTGTCTCCACTACGTCTAAGTACCTTTACAGCCCTTTCAGCGATTAAGACCTCGTTTCAGCACATACAATGGGCCTGATTGGAGAATCATACAAAACGGGCAGCAGGGGAAAGGGTGGTGACACAGGCACAGCTCCTTTTCTGAAACGTTAGGGGAAGACCCCCCCCCCTCATCATCAGCACTGATAAACATCTCGATTAAAACCTTCCTTAGGGGTGTATCGAGACAGGGTGGTTTGGTCCCATGACAGTTGAGGGGTTAGGGGGGGGGGTGAACATTGCCGGAGGCCTTAAGAACTTATTGCAATCAGCAACTGAGGACGGTGTGCAGGTTCGCAGGTGGTTAAACACACCCGGTACCTTCTCAGACGCCCCAATGGTAGTCCATGCTTAGGGGATGATGAAGGGGATTGAAAATGACCAAACGTCAAATGTCACGATTTCAACGTGTTTGTGGAACCTTTAAGAGCAAGACTCATTCGTTTTCGACTGCTTTGGCAACCTGCGAAAAGTCCTATTGAGTTTTTCGCAAACTTCAATTTGCGGTTTTCGAAAATGTGCTGGTTTTGTGGGCGCTACCCCGAAACTACTCAAGTTGGGGAGTTGTGCATAAGCAAATGCTTGGTGAGCGTCAGGACAAACGTCATACTGCGATTTCGTGCTTGTGCGGTCATCTTATCAAAATTTGGTGGTCGTTGAAAAAGGTGTTGCCTTAATTTTTTTAACAGTTTATATAAAGTCATTTCCACCTGGTCGAATGTTCCTTTACGAATTTGGAAACCCCTGGTAGCCTAAGTCCCACTGTACTGTGGGATAACGTGTGAATGTTTCGACTGCTTATAGGCACACATATTTGAAACATAAAGTTTGAAATACGAGAAGTGTTCAAACTAGCAGATCGCACAATGTCATTAGAAGGTATATCACAATGTCGCTGATGGTTTGCAGTAGAATACAACTCCTTGCTTGTTACAAATTTCGGCTATGTTAGCTGCACTATATTCCTGGCAAACAGCATGACTGTAACACTGGTTGCACTAAACATTCAATATGCATTAACATGTCTTACAATAGCTTACTGCTCTCCCTGTTAATTGTACGGCGTAAAATTGTTCCATTCGAACTAGCATGAAAGTCCAAGTTGCTTTCTGTAGTGCAGGCTAAAACTGCTCGCTATTCTTCACCGTACGAAAACGCACTTCCATGACTAAACAGTGCTTCAATGTGTCGAACTGTACGCTGTTATCTGGGACTTCGTTTCATCGTCTCCGAACTAACGTGTCCTCGCGTTTCTCGTACTGCCACAATGTCGTGTTCCGACCTCACTTTACAGTATATTATAGAATGGTTCAGATTGTAGTGTACTGTCTGAATATGAAACACATAGTAATAAATCTCTCTCACAACGCAGCCCTGCTGCTTGCCATCTCGCTAGTCACATGACCTAGTTCCTTCCCCTACTCAGAGTGGGGTAGTCGTTTTGCCTGCATTCTGACGTCATACAGCCTGTCAATGGCCAATATTCGTCCATTATAATGATTCAATCTTTTTTTAAGGGGTTATCAGCCATCACAAGTAGTTCGAAAAATATATTTCCATGATTATTCCTTCTTCCTGGACGGGTGATGAGGTCGTAATTACCAAGTTACCAAATAATCTCGTACATTCCTCCCAGCATTCATTTCGTTCAAGGGGTAGCCATTTCTCCTTCCTGTCCCCCATACGTCACTCTCCAATGAAGTCACAGTCGCGACGCTAGCGCATTCTTTTCTTTCCAATTAATTATTTTCCAAACCCGACCAGCGTAGCCGATTGCCTCAACTACATATCAGGTACATCTCTCCCTTACCTTGTTTTTTTATCTTGAGAAAACAGATAAAAAAAACACACTCAGGCATTCAATAGCACTCAACATCCATAATAGCTTTCAACATTCCATGTACACGATCGTATTCCAGATTCTCTTGTTTCTTAATCGGAGTGATATTTTCCTCTATGCTGGTTGACAACAATTTCCTGATGATTATACGATGATCTTCAATTCATTTGACGGTCTTTTTTTCTTTCCATTTTACTCGAACCTGACCTTTCAAAGTCTTGGATAAATTCCGCTGTCGGTGCGCTAGGTTGCCTTTCTTCTTTTAAAGTTTTAGATACTCCTGGCTTTCTCTGTATCTTTCCTCCAGATCATTCCGATTTATTTCAATTTCCTGACCATTCTGACCTGATTGTTGGTTATTCTGATTATCATTACCATTGTTCCTCTCTCGATATCGGTTATTGTATCGATTCCTATTCTGATACCGAGAACCTTGATAATTGTTCTGATATGTGTCCTCTTGTGGATCTCTAGTGTAAGGTCTTTCGTAGGGTACCTGATATCTGTCATTCCTACGGAAGTTGCGGAAGTTACCCCGGTCTCCATTATTCCTTCTTTGTTCCCACGATGTCCTTTGATCAGTCTTAGCGGCGTTATCAACTACGACAGCATTTATCTCCCTAGTATCTCTGTTATCGGTTCTAGTATTCCTAGGAGTCATTTGGGCGCTTGTATAATCTAGCCTTCGCAGTATGCCGCCATAGTGCTCGAGTGAATTCGCACCAGACGCTATAAGTGATCGCTGTTCCTCAACTGGCAACTGTCTTGCTATGGCTTGTAACAACTCGTCTTCTAACAAGGGTGGAGTTAAGAATTACAATTTCGCTAACTGCATAGTAAAATAATTGGCATAATGAGTTCGATGAGATGTGGAATATCTCTTGGAATACATCTCTGCTCGAACGTTCAACTGATCTTCCGAACTCCAGAAACGTCTCAAAAAAGATACTGCGAACTGCTCAATGTTCCCAAAGTTATTTCGGAAGGCTCGGAACTAAGTTAATGCTAGCCCGTCTAAGGCGCGTTCCACTACCCTTAGTTCCCTTTCCTTAGATATTCTGTGTTCTGCCATATATTCCTTAACATCTCGCAGAAATTCTACGTGTGTGAGTCCTTCATTCCCCAAAAATGTTCTCGGTTTGTCATCTAGATTCCTGATGATGGTCACTGGACCTGAATAACCTTCATTGGGATTTGTGACATTCGAAGTTGAGTTAGTATTAATGTTAGGAGTTGAGCTAATCCTCCCTATGGTAACTAGTGGTTGAGTCTGATTAATCTTTCCCAGGGTCACCTCCTGACTGTTAACATCAGTGATAATCGGTGTCTGGTCTATCGGAATATCCCCCGACGTTACATCTTGACAACTGAGGTTGTGGATTTCCGATTCCAATCTAGTCATCCTATCTTCATTCCGTTTCTCATCTAGTTTGAGTTTCGCTTCTAAATTGTCCATCGAAACGACAGTATGTGTCCTGGTACTCTCCTCAAGATCAGTATTTAACTTGTCTAGCCTTTCCTCACATGCGTTCTTAACTGATTCGACTTGATGTTTTGATTGGCTCAGATCTGTTTTCAATTGGGTAGAATCTCTTTCCATGGTCTCCATACTCTCGGTGAATCTAGTCTCAAGGTTCGCCATACCCGCAAGAATTTTGCTTTCCACTCCTTCAAATTTCTCTTTCGCTTCGGCATGAGTAGCATTGTACCTTTCTTCCACTATTGCACCGACCCTATTCTTAAACAAACCTAGATTGTCATTGAGTTTCTTGTCTACGTTCTCGTCGATATTCCCTATGTTTGCCTGCAATCGGTTTTCCAAGGACTTTAAGTTGGAATTAACCTCATCTAAAACATCCCTCTTATCCGTGCCTAATATTGTTTCTAAACCTTTCATTTCTTTCCCTAGACTCTTTCCAAAATTATCAATTTTAACAATTTTTCAAAAGAATTTTCTTCAATTTCAGGTATATCTGCCTTTAAACCGTCTATATCCGACCTTAAACTGGATATATCTGACTTAATGTCTTTCTGAATTGTGACAACATCTGACCTTAAATTAATAATGGTTTATTTGCCTTTGTGTTCAAGATCTATGATTTATTTCTTTAGAATACTCATATTCCCCTCTCCTATGGCTTGTACTGCTTTGATATCTGATTGTAATGTTTTTAACATTTCATCGTTCTTAACCTTTAATCTAATTTCTAAATTTCTTAAATTATCTTTCAGTTCGGCTCTCCTTTCCTTATTACGAGTTTGCAATATACTTTCTATTATCTTTAAAATAGCTTTTAAATTAGTTACTCTATTAGTTTGTATTCTTTCTTCTAATGTCTTTAAATTAGTTTCCTAGTTTGGATTCTTTCTTCTAATGTCTTTAAATTAGCGTTTAAATTATCTCTATTGCTAGTTTGGATAGCCCATACATTTTTCTCATTATTAGACTGTAAATATTTTATATTGTCTTCACATCTAACCTGTAACCTAACTTCTGAAGCAGCGATATTGTCTTTAACTTCAGTTTCCATCCGTTTAATATTGGACTCCACAGTTGCCATACTGCCCTGTAATTCAATTAACAACTTTTTCAACTCTTCCATCGGCATGATTATATTGTAAAAAATATGGATTTTAAATACAGAGACATGGACAATAAAACATCAAGACACTCCAAGCACTAACTACACACAGGTATGAGCAAGGGGTTATCAGCCATCACAAGTAGTTCGAAAAATATATGTCCATGATTATTCCTTCTTCCTGGACATGTGATGAGGTCGTAATTACCAAATAATCTCGTACATTTCTCCCGGCATTCGCTTCGTTCAAGGGGTAGCCATTTCTCCTTCCTGTCACCCATATGTCACTCTCCCATGAAGTCACTGTCGCGACGCTAGCGCATTCTTTTCTTTCCAATTAACAATTTTCCAAACTCGACCAGCGTAGTCGATTGCCTCAACTACATATCGAGTACACTATATTATGGCCCTCATCGAGTAATTGAGGTTCTGAATAACGGAAGCTATGTAATTGGTGACCTGAATACAGGAGCACGCCTAGGCCCTTATACCGCCGCGAACATAAAGAAGTATCACCAAAATTGAACTGTGAGAGTGAGGCAAATAACATTGCAAATCCTACATTTTATTTGGACCCCCAGAGATCATCTGAGCCCGTATGACTCATATTGGTGATACCTTCAAGGAGCATAAGTTGGTAATCCACCCAACGAAGAACAAAACGTACCATGAAAGCTTTGAGCTAGCTCTTACCCTTATTTTGACTCTGGTATTGCATGCCAACCTTCTGACTGGGAGGAAGTAATTTATATTCTCATTTGTTATATTCTACGATTTTATACAACGTCATTCTGCATATTTTACTATATTATGATGGATTTACGGATTTGTGGAGACATTGGATCCTAATTTTAATCGCAGATAAGCGAATAATGGTTAAATAGTCGCTACACGACTTGTTAAGTTTCTTCGTGAACCCGAAACCTCAATCAAACTGACGTAACAACCGTGTCTGCTTGACTGTCGTGCAGACGTATTTTTTGGGAGAGTATCCCCAGTGAAATTGAATCTGGGTTATAAAAGGATATAATTGTGAGTTGTATCGTTGAGACGATGCTAATGTTACAGCATAACGCAGTATTGGCTACTTTGTGTGCGAAAGACACACAATATTTTTGGAAAAAGTTATTTTTTGTTAGCACATTGGAATTTTGTACGTCTGCACTGTACGACCTTAGTGCGGATAAGCCACGAGGTATCAAGATACATCACAGTTATCTTGTGAGTATCCTACGAAACAATTTGTATTAACATTACCTTGTAAACAGTACAGAAACATTTTTTGAGAACTAATATTTGTGTGCGATTGCAACGATCTTCGACGATTTTGGCCATAGTAATAAGTTCAGTGAGTTGAACACCAACCGCGTGTTCGTTAAAGCCAGTGGAAGACTTACAGCCAACTTATACCAGTCAGGAACAGTGTAAAGCCAGTGTCTGTTCAAATTTAAGTACAACTATTTGTAAATTCTGTGCCACAAATATGCTTCAAAACGCCAAAAATGGAATTGTTAACCACCGCGTAGACGAGTCTAAGATCAACTTTAGAATGATTCCCAAGATGGAGTAAATTACCGTGTGAGGAAGATTCTTGGGGCAAATATCGCATGATGAGGAGGATAAGGAAACGATGGATTTGGAGGACGCAAAAGGATTAAAGCCAGGACTTGGAGATAACCCCATAATCCCAAGGTAACATGAAATCCAGCTCGCTGACCGTGTGTGTTCAATAATTTCCATTTGTTAAGGTTTCTGCTTCAGTTGAGTAGTAGTAGTAGAACCGCACTTAATAGGAAACATTTAGGTAGAACCTATTCTAAATACCATATTTTCTATTGTAGGCCTATAGCCTTTGAAGACAGTCCTGCATTTATCACTAATTTGTGTAACACCCTGTGGCATAACTATACCATGTGCAACCTACTATGCACTAATGTAATTTCGGGAGCTATATTTCTACGATGTAGGCAACCTCTAATTTAAATACCCTGAATGATTAACTCATTAATTCTAGTGGAATGTTGAGGTATCCATTTATGTATTTGGACACCCCTAATCATCGGCGTATCATTTGGTGGAAGTGAAGGGTCAACCGTAGCATTTATTATGGTTAATTTCCATTTGTGAAGCTCAGAGGCCACATCATTCCAGAGTTTGGAATCAGCAGTATTCGTGCATAAGGCTTCATGAAGCCGTGTCTCCATCTTTGCTATGTCATCGTATCAGTTTACAACACGAGAGGTGTAGGTGTTTTTGTTATGCTTATTTTGTGTCGAAGATGACACTTATATTTTTCTAAACCTACTTTGAGGTGTACTGAGAGTAGAGAAGGTGTGTGATACCTTTAGAACGTCCGGCTCCGTGGCTAAATGGTTAGCGCGCTAGCCTTTGGCAAAAGTGCCCCGGGTTCGGTTTCCGGCATGGCCATCACGGATTTTAAGCTCCTGGGGTTAATTCCAATGGCTTGGGGACTGGGTGTATGTGACGTCTTGATCATCACTACATTCTCATTAGGCGCGCAGATCGCCCACGGGCGTCAATTAGTAAGACTTGCACTTGGCCTCTCCGGAGGTCACACGATCAATGAAGACCTTCAGAACAAAGCACGAGGGTAATTGACGTAAGGAAAAATGTCGATAGTGGCACAAACGTAACTTAGCCTATTTTCTATTGGTGCATTTAAATGTAAGTTTATTCTTGTGGCATGTGGACGATTAGTAATCCTGCTTTGCTGTAAATTTGATGATGTGATTATTCTTATTCTTAACAACTTACCTATTGTATTTGCGTAGGGATTTCATTTTCATGCCACATTCCAAGCTCGCTTGCCGTGCGATTTTTGTAAGATGGCCTTTCCAGAGGGTACAACTTAACGTCAATTTAGGAGTGAATTGTTTATATTTATATTTTTATTAGCTTTGCGGACTACTCGATATTCAAACCTCCGAAGTAGGATAGGGGTTTGTGATTTTATTGAATAAATCTTTATGAATTTTACTTAAGCCTGGATCTCTTTATTGCTTGCTTAATTATGTTTTGGGCGTGTTTTTCCTTGGGCATGTCTATGACTCTTTCCCCCCGTTATGTCTGATACCCCCCGGTTATCAGTCTCGTGCCGGAGCTGGCCTGAGGAACACATCCGATCCTCTTAGAGTGTGTTTTTGGAGGATCGGGGTGTGTGGAATGCCATCTGCGGTTGGTGGTACCCTGACAATCCCGTCTAACAGGCACAATATATTTATAATACACAACTCAAAATACAGTAATTGCATATTAGTCGTCAGATCAATTGAACACCATTTATATGTATTCTCCACCTAGTAAAAATATAGGCCTTATATGGCTTTAGAATAGCAAGTGACTTTCTTCAAAAAATAGTAGTCAAATACACTTCTGGTGATGAGTCATATATTGCTAGCATTTCGGCCTGTTGCTGCCCGGGTCAGGAAAGAAGCCATGTTACATAATCTAAAACCCATCATGCCGTTGAAGACATATTTTAATCTCCTGTGTGTACGGATCGCTCAAACACTTTCGAAGAAACAATTATATATATATATACCCCTTACTCTCCAACCCTCGGAATATACTCTGAAATCTTTTGAAAACAAATTCCTTCAAGAATCTTGATAATAAATGATTTAGTTTTAAGAAGCATTATTTTGGAACTTTGGTGGAAGTGAAGGGTCAACCGTAGCATTTATTATGGTTAATTTCCATTTGTGAAGCTCAGAGGCCACATCATTCCAGAGTTTGACCGTTAAAGGCATGCAAGGAAACCGTTCTTTTAACCGTAACAAATTAATTGAAAAATGTCAACCTTCAGTTTTTTGTTAATTAAATATTATTATTATTATTGGTATTCTGCCTGAAGACAGGTCCAGGACTCTGAAGAGGCTATCCTCAGCCGGAGTTTACGTGCAGTAGGGTGGCCAGGGCCTTTCCGCTCCTCCTACCCCGCCAACTGCGCGTGGTCCTACTGAATCGGCATTCCATCCAAGGTCCAACCACACTCAATGCTGCTTAACTGCGGAGTTCTCATGGGATCCGGTGTTTCAACATGGCCAGGCCGTTGGCATTAAATATATCGCCTAATATTTAGTTTTCAAAATATGACATTTCTACCTAAGGTCAATATTGCTCTGCAACATGCCTGTGTGTCTGTGGCTCTCGCCGGCTCTCTGGTCGTCCTTGACTCCCAGCCGGTAAATGAGTGCCTCTCTGTGCAAGTCAGTGTTAGAGCAAGAATTCGTGTGTCGTATTTCATTGTAGTTTGTTGCGTTGGACATGGAACTGACGAAGGGAAAACAGTCAGGGACAACTTCCCGCCAATTCTACTGACCAGTGGAGAAATATGTAATATATTGTTCCCTGAAATGACACATACCCATAATACCATTGAATAATTAGGTTATTCCACGTGATCTGTAATGGGAGAATGCTAAATGAGCACAGTGAATCATGATTGAAAACTCTGGTACGGATATTAAGTTTTGAATTGCGAGAGCATAGTTTGGTTCTATCATTTATGTTTTCTTTATGCTTGAGTCAGTGATGTGCCGGTTGCCAGTGTTATCTACATATATGTTGTGCAGTGGCGCGAATCGAACCTTGTGCATTTTTTAAATGACCCCTTGTTGGGGCCAAACATTTTGTCCACACATTTGTTTTGATCAAAGGAACAAGTAAACAAACTCCTCGCTATTCCCACACTGATGCTTCCTACTAACCTTTCTTTGAAAAACAGTTTATTGAACATTAACTTCCATAATTAAAAATGCAGAAGAAACGGTTTATGTCCACCGTGTGTAATTGAATTTAGTTTAGTTTGTTTCCGCCTCACAGCGTACTGCGTTTAGAGGTATTGTCAACAGACTACGCCTACCAATCTTCAAAAACTAAAAATGTGAATTCTGCAGAGAATGAAATATAAATCGAATTTCAACAAGATTGGACATACCATTCAGCAATGTGCCTTGTGATAATTTATCTGTTAAATGTTTGGTGTCTTCCACTCCCCGTTCAATCTTACTTTTATATTTTTACCCCGTCACTAGGAGTAAAATTTGGATGACCACCCCACCGCAAATCAATTCCTGCTCGTAGGTTCAAATGACCTCGTTGATCCGCCCTTAAGACAGCAAATTTCATCATAACCATCATCAAACTCTCGCTCAGGAAAGCATTTTTGAACTCTTTCCTTCGTTCTTCTCATTCTATCCTGTCACACATTAGAAACCTCGAAAGTCTGTTTGTCATGTACATGAGAACAATTTTACCCTAGGCAGATTATATCATACAGCTCGTACATTTTCTAGTCGTGATTTAGTGCAGAAGAGTAATGGGTCTCAAGTGTTGACCAATAGCGCATGCGTGCCAGCTAAACAAGTAGCCTCATTAATCCATTTATAGGCCAGTAAATTCACGCTCTGACTCATATTTGTCATTAGTAGCGTGCACTTCCCTTGCTGATTGCCATATTAACCTAAATAGTGTTTATTCAACACAATAAACTAGGATCGGAATGTTGCGGGAATTAGATTCTGTTTGAAATGTAGTTATTGTTGGGTACACAGAGGCCAGTGCACTTAGTGACTGACCTAATGGGGCAAGCCACTAGCGTATTCGTCCATTATTAGCTTTGATCAAAAGTAGGTCTGACCCATATCGCTCAGTATTAAGTACGTGCCTTCGCTTCTGTTCGAGTGTAATATTCAATCTTTGAAAGGAGTTCGTGATCTCAGTACGTCATGTCGCACTTATTTGCTAGCTTCAGCAAATGGGTCACCGTGAAATGAACAGTGAGTGTGCCAAGAGATTACCCAATTATTATGTAATCCATTCTTTAGCTGAAGACAGTATGTCACGCTCCGCTACTGTCGAGACTATTTTTTGTGCAATTAGGGAGAGCTGAGGTTCGAATTCAGGTATTACAGTGGTCATTCTGAATGTTGTTTCACCCGTGATCGTTCAACTCACATCAATCCATGATCTTAAAATTTACAGCTTAACACATTACTACAGTCACAAGAGAAATACTGGGTATGAGGACAATTCATTACGCACACGAATACTATGGGATTGTGACCAAGATAGCTTCCCCCTGTTACGTATATTACGTAATAACAACAATAAAACAATTTATATATTCTGCTTGGATAAATGTCATCATGGTCACTTTCTTCATAGTAAATCCGATTGCATGAACTGACAAAGTTGTACCGTACATACAGTACCATACATTCAGTAGAATATTATATGAACATTTCAGATAAGAGAATCACATATTTCAAGCATACAACAGTGAATTCAATATGAGCTATGGCGCAATTTGCCTTTGATAACTTCCTAAACACATTTAATGAGTATTCCCACAGCTGATTTATGTCATAATTTTGAAATAAAGTTAGATTATGTAAATCACGATCATTCTGACGCACAGTTCTTTGCCACAAGCGTTGTTTCTGCGAATGATTTCAGATTCATTTTAAATGAAGTTCCATCAAGAGAGTTGCCTGGTAAGTAATAAATTGAAATACGCGCCAACTTACGTAAAGTAAACAGTTAGCTAGCAGGCTAATCCGACACCAATGAAGCCGAATACCAGCAATTGAACACGCTAGAATGATGTTAAATACTGCTTATACATACGAGTTATATAACTGAAAATATTCAATAAGAAGTGCTGTGAATTAATGAGACAAATACATGTTGGAATCACATCTTAAAATCTATTATTATATCAGTTTTAAGAATCCTACATTAACTCCGCCAGTAAGCAGCCGGTATAACGCGGACCAAGCTGACATTAAAATATCAGCATAAAACGGCTGAGAGAGATGTAGTGTGGGACGAGAGAGATAGTTAGTGATAGTAAAGCTCATTCATCCTGCGGGAAGTCATTCATTGTAAATCAAACAACATGGTTCTGCGAAGCTCATCGCATGTCTAACGTGCCTATGCAGTATTATGGATCATTATGTCATTAAACAAGTTACTGCATTGCATACAGTATTTTTTCAATTGATTGATAGTTAAGATATCTAAACCCAGTGTCATAATAGTACGGACTCTGAAGTATTTTGGAGAAAGATAATGTGCTAGATTTCAAACACGAGTTCAAGTCAACTGTTGAGAAGGTAAGGCGAAAGACCATTTGGGCTGGCCAACGATAAGTCAGGTTAACACGAGTGCAGTGAATATTAATATTATGCCTATGGTACGAGCTAGCATTTTGAGTGACGGACAAGCATGTGCGATACTGTTACCATTCTATGTGTGCATTAAATAAATGTGAATTGACAGTGCAAATACAGCATAGGCAGTTGAGAGAGAGAGATCGTCATTTTTTTGACAATGACGACGAATATTATGATTAACATCTTGAACTAACTACAGAAGACTAGAGTGGATGATGGCAGGGAGCATGATGAGAAACCACCAGACGGAGCCAAATGCTGAGATGAAGCGTTCTACACCACCTGATCAAGAAAATGCCGAGATGGGGCAATCAAATCATCATCACCCACAAAGGATGGGGCCGAATGTGGCGATGATTTATCTAAGTGATTACTTAGGTTGAAATAAAGACACGGAAAGCCACTACACAACCAGCAACAAGGTACATAGGTCAACCATACAATGTATAAGTAGATTGTTTGTAGTGGAGTCATGAGTCTTAAATTCCACACATATACTGTATATTCAAAGACGACTTATTCGAGTATTGGACCTGGATATGAAAATGTTACTTAGCTTCGTTTTACAGAATTTGAGAAATGTTATTTAATCAGTTTTTTTTGTCGTGTGGCCTCCTGAGAGGTCGAGTGCAGGTCTTTCTATTCGACGCCCGTGGGCGACCTGCGCGTCGGTATGAGAGATGGAATGGATGAAGATGAATGAAAGTGGGCAAGGATGTGGAAGGAAGCGGCCGTGGCCTGTCAGAAGGTACTGTCCCAGCATTTGCCTGGTGTTGAAAATGGTAAACCACGGAAAACCATTTCAAGGACAGCCGACGGAGGGGCTCGAACCCACGCGTCTAACGAGTCAGCAGAGAGCTTGGCCCCATGGCCTAACGCAGCGCTTTAGCCATCGTAGCCACTACTGTCGGTTATTTAATCGGTGATTGTGAGGCTATGTTTGATTACACCATTCAAATATGATAATATCGACGATTAGTAATATGATTATTAATCGTGCTAAAATGTTAATGACTGTGATATGAAATAGGTGGATTACATATTAGACCTTGTAATAATGGAACATAACAGAAATTATGACATGATTATATTCAACCTTTGGATTTGAAATAGTATATTGCAATCGAGGCTTCTATAACTAATTATGATAGAGAGGCGACATTTTGAAACAACGCAAGGAAATAAATTGAAAGTGTAGCTTAGCTATAAGAATGGTAATTATGATTATATAAATATTATTCTCCAAATCTGTAGTTGTAGGGTAACCAACTGTATTTCACCGTCCTACCGTCTTATCAGTATTATTCTCCAAATAGATTATTCCAAATACGAGGCACGTCCAGAAAGTAAGTTCCGTTTGGTAATAAAATTAAATTGTGTACAGATACAGAAAAATTATTTATTGCACAACATTCTACACATCTTAAACTACTTTTCCACATAACTGACGAACTTTTGCAGGCATTTGTTATAGCGTGGCACAAGTTTTTGGATACCTTATTCATAGAAGTTTGCCGCCGACCCGAAAACGAGAGTGAAGACTCCCCTGTAAGATATCCTACTGTTTGGCCACCACTGTTAGGCAAATTGCGTATGTGGTCAGGAGAACTCCTAAACATACGCAGTTCTCCTGGTAAGCACGCAATTTGCCTAACAGTGGTGTCCAAACAGTGGGATATCTTACAGGGGAGTCTTCACTCTCGTTTACGGGTCGGTGGCAAACTTCTATGAAGAAGGTATCCAAAAACTTGTGCCAGGCTATGACAAATACCTGCAAAAGTTCGGCAGTTCGGTGGAAAAGTAGTTTAAGAGGTGTAGAATGTTGTGCAATAAATAATTTTTCTGTATCTGCACACAATTTAATTTTATTACCAAACGGAACTTACTTGCTGGACGTGCCTCGTACTATTGATAAGAAGGTAGAATGGTAAAATAAGTTACTTAATACCTACAGATTTGGTCTTGTACTTAACAAGTCTTTAAACGTTGCACACCTAAACGTACCGTAGAATTATCTATAACCTAAAAAATTGCCATGGTGATTCAAATAATAGTTTTGGAGGTATAGAATGCCGGTGAAATATTTCGTGCCCACCATGTTTGATTGATGAAACGTGTTACAATGTCAAGGTCACGGTGAATATCTGACAAAATATTTGAATGTCCGTACCGAGTTTAATTTAAATCACTCAATTCGTTTATATTTTATTAGGTAGGGGTGGAATACACAAAACACGCACTGGTACACATACATAAGCATACACAAACACACGGTCAAAACGTGATCTCATCAGCCTATCTTTTCATGTGATAAAAATAGGCTAATAATCAGGTGTTGAATCAGCTGATGAATTAATTGATGAATAGTAAAATGAACTGTTTGCAATGCAGTTAAACTAATTTGTATAGACTTGAGAGACAAACCACTGAACATTAAAGGGGTTTAGTCAGAGTTGATTAAGATAAATGAAAGGAGTAATGATTTTTCTATTGCCATTGCAGCTGGCTGTGTCTGTGTGCTGTTGAAGTTGACAAATGGAAACATTTTAGGAAATGTATGATAGTCTGAATTAGTGGTGTGCTAAATAATTGGTTCATATTGTGAATTTGGTAGGACATCTGAAAGGAATAGTGAGGATGCTATTTACTTCAAGTGTGTATTTTTAGTTTAGCATTGAAATATCCGAAGGAACTAAATAAGTGTTTTTGATTCATTTTCATTATGTCTCTAGAAAAGAAAAGTGAATGTTAATATCGTGCTTTTTTGTATGTTCCCATTTCGCAAGGGACTCTAGAGCAGTAATTAACCAGTCAGTGCGCTCTGAGCGATAGAGTGTCGTGCCGGAACTGTTCTCGAAGTTCATGCATATGTGGTTGTTAGCCCTCATCGGTAACAGGCACAGTATATATGTATGTATGTATTGTGCCCGTCAGTCCATCAGTGCCAGGTAGCGAACCACCCCACACCACTCAACCATCGTATGTATCTTCATCGCTTCCCTTTTTATGTCTCAGTCATGCATGGATTTCCATAACTATTACAGCGATATCTAGGTCTTAATCACGTCAATCCATCGCTTTCACCTTTATGTTGTTAGCAAACTTTCGAACGTATGTAATTTGAGATCACGTAGCTTCATTAAGAAACACGAGTGTTCAATTCCGAGAAGAATTTTAATCCCAAATCCTGGGAGGACAGTTGGTGACAGAGTTGCGTCAAATCCCACTCGAGAACATGCCAGAATAGTTTAATAATTTCTATTCCTTACTCCTTCTGCAGTCAAATGATCGGATAGTACCAAAATTAAGTATATACCTGGACTCCTCCATATCCTTGTTCAAATTGCACTATACAGTAGTAGGGTACTACAATAGCACAGGCTATCGGGTATTTTCCGTTACATTCTGTTGCGCGGGGCTGAGGGTCACTAGATATTTGCCCTTTAATGAGACAACTACTATCACAACACTCTACCTTGATTCCCCGACTAGTAGCCAGGTTCGCAGGAGGAATCCTTAATCCTAAATAACGAATACGTCCTAATTTATAGATGAAAGATAAACGTTTACTTCAAAAACTAGCTGTAGGTGGGCAGAATAATATTTCAATAATTTTGAAAGTATATTATTATTATTATCTCTATTATTAATATTATTATTATTTTATTATTATACAATTAGTACAGTAAGTCGATGTATCCTAGGATATTTTAATGAAGCCATTAACCAACTTGTTTGTCCACAACAATTGTCTCCTTCCCTTCCTGCGTGCTTTCCTTCCCTTTGCAGAAGGTCTGTATTTCTTGAGGCTCCTGTTAGCCGGTTTTGATGGAACAGTCATGTCGCATTAGGATTGTGCCATGACGAAGAAATCCTTTAATCCTCTCCCACGCGCACTCGCTTCTCTCCAAACTCCAGGCAGGGCACCAACGGATCACAGCCCCTTTATGTGATGCAGGATTCCTTAATGAAGATAAATGCTTTGTTTACGGCTTCTGTTATACATATCTGAATACACCAAGTGCTAAAACAGTCCATAGAAATCACCAGTTCAAAATTTCTATCTTCATTCCTTCCCATGTTATTAAGGCTAATGGGTTCAACGGTGCGAGATAATAACTCATAATATTTCTGGCTTTGTTGGATAGGGTGCTGGTCATTATCAATTGACGCTGTTCTAGTTGAATTTTCAATGGCTTTGTCTGGAAGTAAATGAAAACTAAGCAACGGAATTAACTATTAAATTGTCGCATGGTAGAAAGAAGAATAATTGGATGAAAATGCCAAATATACGTATTAAACTTACGGTAAATCAATTTAGTAATCGTTAGTAATTTTGAAACAGATGTAAATATCATTGTCCCTTTGCTAGATACTAACAATATCATTATGGAATTGCAGCTATGGTCATCTAAATGAGTTTTCAAAATAAATGTAGTCTTAAAATATTCATGAACGAGCTTTTTAGTAATGTGTACCACAAAATTGAATATTTAACATAGGCAAGATAATGAGATGTTTCTCCCCTTAAATAATTGCGAAACTATCCTCAACTTTTATTAATGGTCAATTTCAATGTATAAATCCCTCATCTTATTCATATATTTTAGGGATGTGTTTCCATAACATCAACGTTCAAAACATCAGTGTATGGCTATCGTGTTCCTTTCACATGTTATCAATTAATATGAACTATTATTACGCATTTCATAATACATTCATCATTCACGGTATTGCCATCGTGAACTAAATTCCATAATACTCTATGCCAAAAACATTCATCTATATTTTTTCATTATATCACATGTTTCTGAATTGCTCAATACTCATACGCATTCCGTATTATAATATTTCACCTAACTAGATTGTAATCTATCAAAGAACAACAAGCGGTACCAGATTCTTAATTTGTTCGCATTCTGCAGGTGTTATCAATAACATACCTCAACCCAGCAAAGAGGTCTATAACTCGCACTTCCTGGCTTATTTCTAAAGTAAAGCGTCTCACCGCCCGTAACATTTCAAAACTCAATAATACTGCAGCAAACTCAACGTGTCCATTTTATACGTAGTTTGTTCATTGATATAGTATCATCAAAGCTGGCCTTCACATGAGCTATACCCTAATTATTTACTTAATTAATTAATCTGATCTGTTACAAAATAACATTATATGTCAACTAACGGTTGATCAATTCCTAATTTAAACGTCCTCTTCTCTGACTGTATTCGAACGTATAAATATTCAATCTTACAAATGCGAATCTAACAGTCTCTGGTTAACCATGGTGAATTCTACTATCATACCATCGTGTCTAAACAACCCACAGATACAAAAAGTAAATTACATGAATTCAAATATCGCTAATTTTACAAATGAACTGGATCATGAAGTCCTGCAACATTGTGTATCACGTAGTCAAACTGCACCTGGATTGAAGTGCAATTTCCACATCATGCCTCCAGGGCCGAAAATATCCCAGATATTCCATCCGTGACGTGCCCTTAGACCCTCCACCACGGAATTTAGTGAAACATCGCAGCAATTGTAGCAGGTTCATCAATGCTGAACTGAAGGTCTCCCCTCAATTTTGTATGTTGCACAATAATTTTAGACACTGAATTTTCTCTCGCGACTAACATTATGGAAATCATTTCCTGACTTTGATCACTTGCCAAACTATTCTCAAGTAACTGGTCAAATTGACCTCTTACACGAACTACTATTCAAATTCACTACCATCTCTTTCTGAACTTCCCGAAATGTGCGTCTTGCGTACTATAACATTGATGTTTAGACTACTTTCGATTTTTGCAAAAGATTTAAAAAGATTTATGAAATCTACATGTGCTATAAGTTGGTCTCTCTGTGCGTGTCTCTGTTTGCCTCCCTCCTAATCGATTTAACATGACGGAACCTAATTGAAACAAATGTAGTACAACGGTTACGTTAGTTTCATATTTTATATCGCTGCCATCTTAACCTAAACAAAATGACGGCCTCAATTATTCAGAGATTATAACTCCATTTCTATGAGTTCCCTGCAATGCCCTCGCCGCCAATCATCCTCGCCCCTGACGGCTCGAGCGTGAAATCACTAACTCGGGTTCATTACTAAGGGTTTCAATATTTCACTGGGCTTTTCCATTCGAAAACTCTCCCACCAATTAAAAAGATTTTCTATGTGATGTGCTAAATATGATGTACATGGCCTACATTGTGTTAAGTTATGGAGCAACGATTTTGAACCCAATACGCAGTATCCAAACATTCATATCTTTTCAGACAATAATCATAAAAATTATATTTTAAGATAGTCATACTATTGTGCTCATTCTTGCTCTGTTAAAACGAAAGCCTTGATCGTTACTAAACATAATTCACACCAACACACTTCCAGCACTTCAAAATATAAGTTCATGGTACTGGTTTATGAACTTACTGAGTGATCAATTCAATATAAAATTAGTAAAATAAGTTTATTTTCAGGAACGAACATGCAACTAATATGATGATGATGATGATAATTGTTGTTTTAAGGGGCCTTACATCGAGGTTATCGGCCCACTCCTAATATGCAATATACGATAGATCTACATAATTGAACATTTGGACTGATGACCAAGGTGTTCTACTTCTGCATGTGTTCACCACCATGACTGCTACAATGAAAAGTTATGTGTTAGAATATATAACTTTCAGTATCGATAATTTTGACTTCCCCTGCGGAGGGCATCTTTCTCTAACAAGTCAAAAGATTTTATTTTTTAAAGAGTAAAATGCAGGTCTTCTGTAATTCACAATAAGTAAGCTAGAGACATTAATGCCATTAATGATTATTATTGGTTCATTCGTCAAATTTTATTTTTGATCACTTTAAATAGGATACGTGAAATAAATTAATGTGATTTTAAAATCATGATTTGAAGTAATTTTAGATTTTGGAAAACAATTGAAAAAGATTCGAAATATATATAGTCAGCTGGTAGTACAGTATACAGTATATCCAGAGAGCCAAGTTTCACTGCTATCGATGATTAGATCGCAAGAAAAGTCAGTCATTTTAATCATATAAAATTTGCAAGGCCACCATGTTGCTTTTATGTATATTTAGTTTTGAACGTCCTATAGGCTATATGTACTGTGACCGTATACCCGATGGAACAGCGTGCTACGTCCCAACTAGAACCATCACAAACCGTCCAGAACGCAATACACACATCTATTTTCAATATTTATTCATTAGAATGTAGTTCGGTAGAAGTTCATGATAAATAGCGCGGTAGAAAGAAATTCTTTCAATCTCAGGGGATCGTTGGAAGTTGGGTATCCTCAAATTAATTCTTTATGTACAAACTCAATTATATCCAACCGAAATATGGATCGAATCAGCTGAAAGCAACTCCAAAATTCTATAAAAACTCCCCTGCACTCAATAGTATTTATTTCATAGAAAGGACAAACCTCCTAATATATAATCTCCTATTCTATCACCTACGTTAGCGTTAGGCAATAACTTAAAGTCGTCACATTAAATTATTCTCTCATTGTGTTGGAAAACTTTCAGTGCTCATATCAGATAATATTGTTGATAAATAAAAGCCCTGCGGATGGCATCTTTCTGTAACAAGTCAAAAGATTTTATTTTTTAAAGAGTAAAATGAAGGTCTTCTGTAATTCACAATAAGTAAGCTAGAGAAATCAATGCCATTAATGATTATTATTGGTTCATTAGTCAAATTTTACTTTTGATCACTTTAAATAGGATACGTGAAATAAATTAATGTGATTTTAAAATCATGATTTGAAGTAATTTTAGATTTTGGAAAACAATTGAAAAAGATTCGAAATATATATAGTCAGCTGGTAGTACAGTATACAGTATATCCAGAGAGCCAAGTTTCACTGCTATCGATGATTAGATCGCAAGAAAAGTCAGTCATTTTAATCATATAAAATTTGCAAGGCCACCATGTTGCTTTTATGTATATTTAGTTTTGAACGTCCTATAGGCTATATGTATTGTGACCGTATACCCGATGGAACAGCGTGCTACGTCCCAACTAGAACCATCACAAACCGTCCAGAACGCAATACACACATCTATTTTCAATATTTATTCATTAGAATGTAGTTCGGTAGAAGTTCATGATAAATAGCGCGGTAGAAAGGAATTCCTTCAATATCAGGGGATCGTTGGAAGTTGGGTATCCTCAAATTAATTCTTAATATACAAACTCAATTATATCCAACCGAAATATGGATCGAATCTGCTGAAAGCAACTCCAAAATTCTATAAAAACTCCCCTGCACTCGATTGTATTTATTTCATAGAAAGGACAAACTTCCTAATATATAATCTCCTATTCTATCACCTACGTTAGCGTTAGGCAATAACTTAAAGTCGTCACATTAAATTATTCTCTCATTGTGTTGGAAAAACTTTCAGTGGTCATATCAGATAATATTGTTGATAAATAAAAGCCCAACGCGATGTCATATGCGTTCAAATAAAATCCAGGAGATTTTTAGGCTATATTCAATTAATACAAAGTAGTTAAAATTCTTCTGGTGAAGGTCTGTCTTCATGTCATCACTCAAATAGTAAACAAATATGCACTGAACTCTGCGCAACAATTACTGTATATGTTTCATTTTCCGGTGACATAACCACTAATTCTGTATTTGCATAACGGTTTATATTTATACAGGAAATATCCTTGTTTACACTCAGAATTTAATTATAATTGTTATCTCATCTAGCTAATCGCTACATCATCTAGCTAAATTGTTTGACAGAATAATAACGTCATGTTATTTAACCTGGTTGTTGCTTAAAATGTTTATCTAACACTATTTCATCCTATTACCTACAATGGTATTCGCTCAGTTATATTTATGACAATCCTGTACGTAAATTATTACTTACAAGCTTTCCTTTCTCATTTCCAATCTTGAATATCGTCTCTTTCACTTTATCAATTGTGAATAATTCAGTATTCTCCTTCACTCGACATCACTGTGTCCTGTTGTCTAAGTAAGTAAACAATGTCATAATTCGAGGCATTCCCAACACATTGAGGGTAAGAAATATTTGAATCCAACAATATTTCAAATACAGTATATCCTCTAACGGTAACTTCATAATTATTTCTCTTATATTTCTCTTTTATACTGTATATCACTTCAACACTCTTCACATCAATACACCTTCAAGAAATTTTAATACTGCCAGACTTTGGTTACATTCATTTGTTCATAAATTCATCAATAATCGTGGCGCAATTGCCATGAAATTAGCACAACAATGCACCACTATAAACCTCATAACACTTCACAGATTTATCCTCCTTGAATATTATACATTAGGTATACTGCAGATTCTTATATCCTTCATATATCGTCAATACATATTGTATTTCCTTAGTATTCTATGTCTGTGTTCTTATACATTTTTATATATTTACCTTTGGAGCTCGGGACAATTCCCTAATAATTGCCAATTATAAAATGTTTAACAATAAAACCTGAAAATCATCTATCTTACGCATTTCATAATAGGTATCACGAACAAACATAATAAACGGGTAGCTGTTCCTGTATTTCCTTCTATGATTATATTTCGCAATTCTATGATATTCAACCATTCAGCAATCATTCATCATTATAGATCAATTAACGAGTTCCCTTAACCCATAAAAACTCTTTCAAGTAGAAATAAATTACATTATTTAATCCTAAATGTAATACAGTTATGCTAATAGCCTTGCAAACATTCTACTAAATCTATCTGAAAATAGTTGTACGAAATATTATATCTTGCGTAATACTTTCTAACTATAAGTAGAATCAACACACCGATATAAATAAATTACTAAGTTAATAAGCCAATAAATTAATAAATGAATGAATTAATGCATTAATGATTCAATGGAAAGCGTTCAACACAATAAACTAAAAAAATGCATAAGAAGAATCAGTCTTATTCTACCTTAAAAAGTCCCAAGTCATCCTCAGCCATGCTGGCTGGATATCTGTTGTACTGCAACTGCAACCATCAGCTGCACCGTAAGTCTTCTTGGGATATCCCTCTCCAAACGGATCCAAAGTGCCTCCATCCTCCATCGAATTGTCCTCTACAGTAACATCATCGAGAAATCAAAAGTTAGAAGATCTCTCTCTGCTCACTTGCGTGTTTTTGCTGAATTGCTCCCTGTCTTAAATCAACGATTTCATCGTTCCTCAAGAAGTAGAAATATAACAACGTTACAAGATGAGGCTTTTAACGCTAAGGAAATATGTGCTGGTGTAACAATTTACCGAGATGCAGGTTCAGTAGAACACAGTAAAATATGTACCTCTACAGATACGGACATGCGTTTCCATATCTGCAAATGAAATTGGGATTGGTGACCTTGGTGTTTACCCGTTTAAACAATCTCCACCGACACTATTACATTGAGAAATTATGTGCTAGATTATATAATTTCAGTATCGGTAATTATGAATCCCTCCACTTCATGACATTGTCCTCAAGTAATCATGGAAGTTAATTTTCAGAAGCAGTCAAATGCACGGCTTCTATGATTCGCAAAAAGTAAGCTACAAAATTTAGTGCATTAGATAATGATTACTACTGTAGCCCATCATACAAATATTCTCTTCAGTGACCTAAATAAGAGAGGAGAAATAAAAAAAATAAAAAAACACGATTTAAAATTTCGAATTGATGCCATCTAATGATGTTCATATAGGACTACTAAGTTCTTAATAAATATTCGCAGTGCTAAGTTTCATTGTAGCTCGTTGATTAGATAGCCAGAAATGTTATTATAAATTTGGCCGCCATGTTCTTCTTGTGTTTTTCAGAATGTTGAAAGTCACATATTTGTACATACTTAACAGTCCTCTAACACCATACTAAATTTCAGTTTGAAAACTTAAAATGTTTCGGGAACATATAGCATGGCCGCCATGCTGGATTGTTTTAGAATTATATAACCCATGGTGTTACATGTCAGCAGATGAATATTATAATCGTGGCTCATTACACTAAACTAAATTTCAATAGCTTGTCTAAGTCACGGGAAATAAATAGGTGATTTTAAAATTTTTGCAAAGCCGCCATACAAATTTAATTAAAATAGACGCTAATATTTTTGCGTTATCGTATTATCCTCCAGGGTTACCTTTTCCCTCGGACTAAGCGAGGGATCCCATCTCTACCACCTCTGAGGGCAGTGTCCTGGACCTTGAGATTCTAAATCGGGGATACAACTGGGGTGTGAGTCCAGCACTACGCCCAGGCGGCCTCACCTGCAAGGCGAACAGGGGCCTGATGATTGGATGTGAAGAGTGGGAGGGTGAGACAAGGAAGTGGGAAGGAGGCGGCCGTAGGCTTATGGTAGGTGCTGAACCCTATTTTGAATCTAAACTCATCAAGGCCTAATTAATATTATTACATAATTGCTCCCAGGACTCATTATTGACATTTTATAATATGGAAAGATACAGAATTGAAAGGAATAAAGTTATCAGTACTTTGGAGTAAGAAGAAATACGTAGTACATTGTATTATTGCTATATACAAGTACCCGCATTTTGTTCCCGCAGAGTAGCAAAATGGCGGTAAGAGGAACTTTGGTGGGAGTTGCAACCCAAGAGTTGGCGTCTTTTCCTGGTGACGGCTCGATGTGAGCAGACGTATCGCTAGACGGTCTACCTGGCGTGATTTGTATTGTTGAGTGCAGAAAAAAAGGGGGTTAACCTCGGAATGAGAGATAACAAGCTGTAAACTCATTTTGATGTTCTAAAAGTTGTCTCAAAAGTCGCATAAAATCTCGTGTCTGCGCCGTATGTTATCCAAGGTCAAAGGTACAATAATCAGTTTTTCAATATTATCTCGGTTTCAATTGCTCCAATGATGTTAAGAATTATTATAAAAATTGTAGAGCATAAAATGTGCGACAAAGTGTGTATAGATTATTAGCCTTGTGTACTTAAAGCTCGTTGTGCGTACCGACCAACCTGCCCAGTAACCACTGAAAAAGTTTTAACAGTCAACCCATAAAAGCAGCATGGGATAGTTGTGTGTGCTCCATGTACTTGG
This sequence comes from Meconema thalassinum, assembly GCA_946902985.2. Lineage (NCBI taxonomy): Eukaryota > Metazoa > Arthropoda > Insecta > Orthoptera > Tettigoniidae > Meconema > Meconema thalassinum. Next base: position 187,198,206 of record OX336389.2, read on the forward strand.
GTGTGTGCATTAGCACCATGCGTTAGCTTTACCTTACCCTCTATAGGTAGAGCGTTATCCCTTTCCTTGTGACATCGCCAATGACAGCATCCGCTCACAAGTTTTATACTTAGGCCCTTGGCTTGTTCTTGATTAGGTTTGGTTTGGTTTAGGTTTGGTTTGGTTCGGTTAAGTTCGGTTTAGTTCGGTTCGATTCGGTTTGGTTCGGTTTGGTTAGGTTGGGTTTGGTTTTGGTTTGGTTTAGTTTAGTTTGGTGTAGTCACCATTTAGTTCTTTCAGCTACCCTCTTGATCCGATCAATTAAAGATAGTCTGCTCTTAATTCTTGAATCGATAAATCAGATTTTGTGTACACAGTTTGTCATGCCATGCCTGCAACCTGTACTCCCTCTGTACTGCAGTCAGGTCTGAAAACAAGTCCCAATGGTCAATGACGAGTCAGTCACCATACGTGTAGCCTACAATAACTCTTTATCTGCCTAGCTTTGATTCATCACTCACCATAAACATCTAACATCATGGGTTTGCAATATATTGGGGGATACAGAAATCCATAACCTTGTCGTTTTGAGTCTTTTGGAAAAATTCAAAAGCCATAAATAAGAGGGAGTCATGTCGGGTCTTAGGACACCTCGTGAATCCAAATCCGATTATTGGTTTATAAAATCTCAGATCAATGACTTTGCCGTTTTGGGATATTTAAATAAATTCATGCACCATAAGAAATAGGAGTTTCACACCGCGTAAAAAGACACTCCACATAGCCATCTACAATTATCGGTTTTTAAAATTCTCAGGTCCATGATCTAGCAGTTTTGGGTTATTTCAGTCAATGAGTCACCATAGGAATGATCAGAAAAAAAGAATACCCTTAAAACAAACCATTGCATAAGCCTCTCCCATCAATGGTTCGCAAAATATCGATTGATCCATTGGGCGGCACGGCCGCCGTGGCCGGCAACTTGCTCGTTTAAACACGCACCACCCGGTTCCGTCTCTCTCTCTACTACCACTCCTAAATAATAATATTAAAAAGGTAAAAAAACTGTTCCTCAATCCATCCACAACAAGCAACCAAGAATTGATTTTCATTTACACTCATGTCTTCATTCAAATCACTTGTTCGACCGAACATTATAACTTCATATCCTACAACCGCCCGCTGGTCCATAAGCCTATGTCAATGCCACAAAGCCGTGTCGTTAAATTTTACTAACACGTTTAAGATCCCCTTCAGGGGTAAAAAAATCATGCTTTTTGAAATATTAGCGTAAATCAGTCCGCCATAAGAAAGATCGGAAAACGAACCATCTTATGCTCCCCGCCGTCCTGTCGAAATATCGATTGATTTTTTGGAGGCACGCCCACCGTGGCCGGCGACAGACTCGTTCAACCACATGCCAGCGGTACCGTCTCTCTCAAGGAACCACTCTTAATTAAAATTTTAAAAAAGTTTAAAAAAAACTAAAAATTGTTTTCAACATATATGGCGTAAGGCCCTTTGTAAAATTATTTTCATGGAAAAATAAATACTTCATTCGGAACGGGACGTCACCCCAAGTCCTTGGACACCAAGCACATCGTTCTAGCCTTATGGGTGTGCAAGATATTAAAATCCGATGACCTATTAGTTTTGGGTCCTTTGGTTACATTAGTGAATATGGGGGGTAACACCCCGAATAATTTAACACCTCATACAAGTTAGTGAGATATTAACAAATGAGTAGTTAGGCCCTTTTGACAAAAATTTAAAATACATTAAAAAACCTGGCATTACCCCAAGTCCAACGGCCCCTCATACAAGTCCCTAGCCTTATTTGTTCACGAGATATTAACAAAAGTGCAGTAAGGCCCTTTTAACAAAAATTAATAAATAATACGTTCAAAAACGGGGCGTCACCCCGAGTGCTAGGATACTCCATGTGTCAAAATCCCACGAGGGGTTCAGAAAATATTAACAAAAGTGTAGTTCAGCCCTTTTGACAAATATTAGAAATAAATTCAAAAACGGGGTGTCACCCCAAGTTCTACGACGCCACATACAAGACCCTAGCCTTATTGGTTCACGAGATATTAAAAAGCCGATGACCTATTAGTTTTGGATCTTTTGGTTAATTTAAAGAGAAAATAATTCTTCCGTAAATCATTATTTAAAAAGCCCGCACTCTTAATAAAAATAAGTGCACATGCGTACAAAACAAAAAAAACAAAAATGTTAACTCATTATGGTGTCAAGCCCTATGCACGTCATGCATGCAGAGCAACGTTTAATTTCATAATAGTGTCAAGCCTCATACTTTTCATGCATGCAGAGCAACGCTTCCTAAAGAAATTACTATTTCACCCCCTAGTAGGGGTAGGTTTTATTTTGGAGTTGGAAATAAGTTCACCATATTAAAGGGGCCGTCACCTCGAGTCCTACGACATGTCACATATTCAAATCGGACCATGCGTTCGTGAGAAAAGTCTATTTAAATGTTTGAACTTCGCTTGGCCGCCATGTTTTTTTTAAGGGCACAGCCTCGTCGAGTGGGTCAGAACTACCCTCACTCACCTACTATTGATACGTAAAGGAATGTCATGTAAGACTTCAATTCATTTTGTTTGAAGGCAGGCGAGTCTTTGTTTATTGTTTATTGGTGAAGTTTTATTTACTTTCATTGTCTTTTATTTATAAATTTCCATTCATTTCTTTTCATAAACCGAGTTGCGTGACTTATTTTAATTATAAGGAGGATTGTGTTATGGAAATGGATCAGGTATATGGCACCCTTAACCCTTTCCGACCCAAAAATTGGTAAGTTTCTCACTCTCCGAACGTAGTCAGTATCCCCACCGGAGTAGCTTAGTCCATAGCACAATCAAGGGGCTGTAGGCATGTAGGGTCATGTAGTACTTGTCGGTAGGATTTGCAGGTTTTTATAGCCGAGGACATTCAAAACTCTATTATCCAGTTTGTCATCGGATTCCGACAAGTGCAGAGTGCAGCATCATTATTTATACGGGAACAGTACTGTACCCACAAAAATCGTCATCCAAAGCAAAGCTGAATTATAAAAAAGTGAAATTCCCGGCTAAATGAACTATCGCAATCACTCCAACGAGTTCTTCAGGATTATACACAGTAGGCTTGGAATATGTTATGGATTAAAACAAACTAGCTTTATACGGTAGAGTGCAAAACTTACCTTCATCTCTCTGGGCTTTGTTGGAAAGAAATAGACATCCTATGTATTTTAGGCTGTTCCATAACACGTCTCTATTTATAGAATAATTAAGGTACACGAAACAAGACGTATAAAAGTATAAATTTATTAATAAAAACTAAATAACAATTAATAACAGAATAACACCTTAATATAGTTATTCATTCATGCCACTGAAGCTGTCGAAACGTCTCCCACACACGCTAACATAACTGGTTAAAAAATGAAAAGATTCTGCCATTCACAAAATTATATAAAAATCAAAATATTCTACTGGCCCTTCATTGAGACAGGCATTCCGTTTAAAGTTGTTTAAATTTTCTCTTGCGCGTGCCTCCTGCATAGCTAAACTGGTTATTATATAATCGCCGTGACTCGGCCGTCAGACCCTTCCACACACACACACAGCTGCAATAACCCTGCACATTTATTCATCGACCTTGCTTATAACGGGAAGTGCTCGATTGCCACCTGCCGTTGTCTCCATTCTAAGCACACAAAATACGTAAAATGAAACGCGATGAACATCTCGTATTTTAAACAGTAACATTTACAAAACTTTCTCTATTAAAGCCATTTCTCATTTAAACACATCCATTCATCTAAACATTCTTGCTAACATTTGCTTCCGTCGTTCATGACCGACGAAGCTTCCATTCACACAACAATCATAGCCGACATCAAACACTCAAATTAAAAACATTCGCTCTTCCTAACTATTATCAATATCAAAAACATTTAGAAAAATTAATTATTATAAATAATGAAAACTCTCAATTTAAATAAATGGAAATATTTATATACACTATTTACACATGTATATCGCTTCAAAGTATCATTCATTAACGATATGACTTCGTTAATATAATTATTAACTCATTCTCAAATATAGTTCTCTTCTTCCATACTTTTTAATTTACAAATGCTATAACAATTAATGTCAAAATCATGTTAATAGTCAACATCGGTTTAAATATGACCGATCAGCAAAGAATAGTTCATATTAATGTTACAATTCCAGGTTTAAAATAAATTAATAATAGTATAGTGGACACGGATAATATAACTTTTCCCAACGAAGTTCCGCCTTCCCACGACTTTCATGTCGCAGATCTAATCACATTTATGAGTCTTCCATAACTCTAATAATATACAGCAATGCTTTCACTACTCATGCAGCAGTACTTAACAACAATCAATACGGAATCGCCCTCGTAATTCACAAACATCTATATACGGCAAGAAACTCTCGTATATCTCCATTACATAACTTAAATGACATCATCTCAATTGTTTCCAACAATTGTTCCATAGTACTTCCATAACTTCCTTCTAGCATTGATGTTATCGTTGTTACAATCCACTGCTTACAAGCGAACAGCAATATATGTTCTACTAATACAACTTATCGTTCTTAAACGATTATATTATTAGATCTTCGAGGTTTACTAATCGAGGTTACACCAATATAAGATACCATGTCTCTATACATTTAATATAAATAAATACACATGCTTCTTCATTCTGGTCATTTCTACAAATTTACACAGCTGCAATACTACATTGACAAATAACGTAGTGTTACATTTGTGTATTAATAACAACTCGTGTTATTTCAGCGTTCAATAAGGATCAATCACGACTGGATGAGATTTTATCTAACTTTCCTATAGTCGGATGAATTATCTTTCAAAAGATATGTCTCATATAATTTACATTTAATGAAGAGCAAAGCCTTCCTACAACTCAAGTTAGGTTTGTCTTCGACTGAATGCAACTTCATTCTACACAAAGAATGTTCATAAATGTTTAACTTCACGTTGTAATCATAACGAATATTACTTGCCAGATCGACGAAATGTTTATAGTATTTGGTGATATTTCACAATATATCACGCGTATATCTCTTCTCCTAACTATGAATTCTTCTTACAAAAAAAGGAGTGCCCAATTCATTTTAAACAAAATGAATTTACTAAAAATATCAAAGACCAAATGTCTGAAATCTTGAATTAAAAATCGAAAATCATCGAATAAAAACTTCTTAAAGATTTTCCCAATGGAAAATAAATTTCTCAAACAGCTGACTTCAGTTCACAAACTGAATCATTAAAATGTCCAAGTATAGATGACCAATGACCATCATCCTATACGATCTTGTAGCATAAAACTCAATAAACATCGAAGTGAAAATACATGAATTAAATATGGAGAATTGTTATTCACAAATGCCGTTGTAAATGCTCAAACTATTAAATAATGTAAAACATTTCTACCTTTGTTTTGTAGACAATTGAAGTTCCTAATCAGGTATTCTAAAACACCTAGCTGGATCATCTCCCAGGTATGAATTGCTGAAACCAAATCCGCTCAATGCCAGTTGACAATAACAGTGAATTCGGGAACAGAATGATTTCCTTCCCGGCATACTCGTCTCCTCCGGACGTCGAACCTCGTTCCTCGAACATGGATTCCATCTCGAACAATCATCGGGCCTAGTATCTTCTATCTTCTGTCTCCCCGTTGATGATTCTTCAATCGCCGACATCTCTCGAAAGTCCTCCATCATTATCGAGCAATATATTCGTAATAGTTTCATCGTTACAAATAAATTTGTAAGTTGTACATCGAATCACTATCATAGATGTTAACGTCTTTTGGTTGGTCAATGAAAGATTATATTTGCTCATAGTCGAGAATTAATGTACATGACTGTACATTAAATGTACTGGATGGAAGTGTACATAATGTATCATGTTATCTCGGCATTATATAATTCTAGATGTTACACATATTCTCGTTGTTAATTAACGCTGTTCCATGTTGCTATTCACAACTCTGAATCGATCTATCCTAATCGCGTAATAATCTTAATCCATCACCTCACTCATAATCAAAGTGTTATAAACCAATACCACTTTATTAATGTTTGTAGCCATCATAGTATTCCAATAAAACAAAGTCTCATTGTTCATACAATGTCACTTTACTTACTTATTTCCGCAACGTGGACTTGACTATGCTGAAGTCTCGCTGCACTAAAATGTTTCTCTGCGTTGAGATAAGCAACTTTCTCTGACAACATAAATTGTCCTATAACTGTCAAATTTCTCAATTGAGCCACTCAAAATCTTCTTATACTGTAGCCTTGTAACTAAATGTATATAATGCATACAGTTTGCTTTCATAAAAGTCGAACACTTGTTTGCTATTAACTTGTATTCCTTCGCTAAACTTCACCTTGTTTCAGCGAGGCTCTCACTAAAAGTTGGCCTCGTTTGGCGCTGTCTCTCGAGTAGCGTGGGACCGCACTCGGTATAGTGTCTACGGGAATTAACTACCCCTGGTAACACGTCTTGTGCCTTCAAAGTCAGTCGAGATAAGAACGCTTCTTCAAGCCATCCCCACTCTATCTCGCCTGAAATTCGACGCCATTGTTGGTCGCGCGTAGTTATTGGCGCGCACTTGTAATAAAGCTTATTATAGTGAATTTCTTCCCTTTTCCGACATTTAAAGTAGTACTAATATCTTCTCTTAATTTTCTTGACGATTTCAATGAAATGAAATTGTTACATAGGGCTTGAATGGAATAGTTAATTACATTAATTAGGTAAAAATCCATATCTGCTTCCATAAGCCCTCCTCTCATTGACTATGGGCATATATCCAATGATATATATTATAACAATTAGCTAGAAATATTTCGCGGTAATGCCTTGTTGCTAGGCACTTTCCAATGATCTAGAATATTCTGGGGCGTCTCTGATCACGTGACTGGTTTCTCCCACTGCCTGCGTTCGCTAACAAAGCTCGCTTGAGCCAATTTCCAGGATTTATAATGCCATGTTAAACTGTATCATGGGACTCGAAAAATATCATTTTCATCATGAAGCATTCAAATTTCGGGTGCATTCTCCTCTCAGCTGAGGTTAAAAACAGTTCTCTAATTGTTTTTAATCACATAAATTCAGGACGTTAGATATGTTACTGAACTGAAATTTTGGATGCTATTTTAGCCTACTTTTTTAAGATATTTCCTAAAATTTTTGGCGTTGTACTTTCCCAATATAACATTGTTTTCTTCATCGAACAGTTCATAACAGTTATTTCCAAAAGCATTCTCTATGCGATAGGGGACTTTCTTCTCGTCCTTCGTGGTGTTTTTCTGCCCTTTCCATACGTCATACAACCTTTCTTTTCTTTTCATCTCCTTCTGGTATCATGGTACAGCATTTTCTAAAACTCCTTCTAAGTTCCTTTGGATATTGGAGTTCTTCCTTGTTGTCTCTGAGTATCATTCTCACGATTTCCCTGCTGACTCGTATTCGGCTTGGGATCGATACTCGGGTTTTTCTCCACTCCTCCATTCTCTTCGTCTTGTCTTAAGTTCTTTAAGTATTCTTTCCCTACTTTGTGTCTGTCTTCATATTGTTCCTTTGTGAACGCGTTCTCTCTATAATTCCTCTTTCGGAATTGTTATGATCTGTTATGATAATAACCGTTCCTGCGAGTATTATCATTGTTTCTTCCCTGCTGTTGCTGGTTAGGTCTTCCTCCACGGAATCTACGATACCTTGCTTCGGGTCTCCTATCACTAACATAGTTGTTCCTTTCCGGACCAATACTATTTTTATCTCGCCCTTTACGGCTCTCTGTCTGTTGCGTTTGATCAATATAAATGGTATTAATGTCCCTATGGTCTTGTCTATTGCTCCTGGACATTACAATAGGCATTGGACTAGTGTAGTCTAGTTTTCTCATAAGTTCATCCAAGATAGCCAAATCTTTGATTTGAGACGAAATAACCAGTCTCCTCACATCAACTGGAAGCTGTCTCGATATAGCTTCGATCAGTTCTCCTATTGATAACGGGGGCTGAAGAAACCTCAGTTGTGCTAATCGACTCGTGAAGAAGTCCGCGTAGCGCGTGGGCAGATTACTCGAATACTTCCTCGAGTTTACTTCCGCGCGTAAGCTGTTCTGCGCTTCAATTGACCAAAATCTCTTGATAAAGGACTCGGCGAATTTTTCAAAATAAATGAACGTATACCTGAAGGCACTAAACCACTCTAACGGAGCTAATGCCATATAGCGCTCCACTATTTTCATCTCTCTATCCTTCGGAACCTGAACTTAGACAAAGTAATCCCTCAGATTTCGAATGAACTCGATGGGAGTGAATCCGTCCTGGTTATTGAACTGACGAGGTTTATCTTCAAAGTTGCGTATTACCGTTATATTCCACGGTTAGGTATTATGACTACTAGTTCAATGATCGATCGCTTCTCTTTCGGGCTCCTGATTCCTGAATTCGGGCCTTTATATCGTTCGGAGTACCCTTATTTCCGGTCTGACTTCTCTTTCTTCGTATCTATACTATTTCTTCTAGTATGACTTTCCCATTCACCTATCTCCTCTTTTTCATTCTCTTCCAAGTCGCTAATAAAGTATTTCAACTGCTTTCCCACTTCCTTCTTCAGATCTTCTTTATAAGTTTCTAAAACAGCGGTGTCTCCTATATTCAAACTCTGAAGTTTCCTGGTAATGTACTCCTCCAGTTCGGCTGACTTTCCCTCATTAATCTTATTCATTTTATTCACGTCTGTGATAACCTTACTAATCTGATCTTTCAATACCTTATTTTCCTGCGACAAGTGATCTTTAAATGCTTCCGCTTCCTGACTTGATTGATCTTTATTGTCGACCTGAGTTTGCTGAAGCTGATCCATCCGTTTACTGAGATCAGTTCGCACGCTTGTTACCTCTTTACTTAGTTCTAATTGTGTACTAGCAAATTTCTTTTCTATGTTCCCCTGAATCTCCTTAATGTGTTCCTTACTGGACTTATTCCACTCCTCTTTCCACACTACAACATGAGCGTTTAACATTTCACTTATATCTAGCTCTATATCGTCTTTCAAAATCTTACTGTGATCAATAACTTGGTAACGCAAAGAATCCACATTCTCCTTAAGATCACCTAATTTTGAGTGCACCGCACCTATGTTCTCCTTGCACTGTGTCTAGGACACCTCTAACTCTCTCCTTATTTTGTTTTGAAACGTGACATTACTAGTTTCGATATGCTTAAGTTTAGACTGTATGCCATTAACATTAGCAATAACTTTGTCAATATCTCCCCTAACACCATTTAAGTCTATAAACTGATTATTGACTTCCGTCTGCATTTTGTTAACGTCTGTTTTAATACTATTCACATCGGTCTGTACATTAATAACATCGGTTAGAATATTATCAACCCTATTTCTTACATCGCTTACATCACCCTGTACAGTGTCAACTTTAGTTCTTACATCGTTTACGTCTACTTGAACAGTGTCAACTTTAGTTTGTACAGTGTCAACCATAATTCTTACATCACTTACATCACCCTGTACAGTGTCAACATTCGTCTGGATTTCCTTGGAACTGACCTGCAATCGCGACATATTATCATTTGTTGCAGTAGCACTATTCTGCAATCCTTCTAAGGATGATTGTACACCCTGTATTTCCACTATGACACTCGCTTTCACACTCTCTGTAACACGACCTGTTATATTTTCCACAATATTCTCCACTACTTTTACAACAACAGTGTCAATATCTTCCTTTCTATCTCTCTTGACCTGCTCCAGATCCTGCTTTGTTTCCTGAAATTTGCGTTGCAAACTCTGAAAATTTACCTTTAAATTCATGATCATCTCCTGCTTCAAATTTTCCTGTAAATTACATTGTACAGTTTCTAAATTCTCCTTCAGATTTTCCTGCAATTTACATTGTATACCCTTTAAATTTTCCTTCATATTCACTTGCAAACTCTGCTGCATCTCGTTCAGCATCCTCTGAACCTCCTCCTTTCCCATCGTTGCCATTGCAAAGATACAAATACACAAACCGCTGCAGGGACATGTCAAAACAGAGTATGATAACAACATTTGGAACAACAATTTCAACCCTGTAATTGGGCATTCATAATGTCTATCTAAAGTCTTAAAATTAACATATCAAGTACACTCTTAAATTAATAAACTTATAGTTTCGTTCCACTTGATCGTGCCTTAAATTATCTATACTACCATACTAACATTTAAATTTACCAAAGTGAAACAAGTTAACTTTACACTGAACATGGCTAGCAAAGGCCATGAGCCGGTCTGAAATAAAATGAATTCAGATCGTAGGATATTTTCATGGAACTCTAACCTATTTATACATAGGCTATCTCACGTTTTCCATAAGATTTGATCTGTATTCGAGTACAACATTATTAAAAACAACTTAAAACCACCTATGTTATCTCACTCAATTATCACCTCAATTGGGCTGGCTTTATTTCCTCACTGTAATATACTCTTACGAATCTCTACAAACCTCATTCGTAGCCCCTTAAGTTGGGCGACCATTTTCTTCTACTGTACCCGTAAAAATAGAGAAGGTACTCGTTGGTCATCCAAAGCAAAGCTGGATTATAAAAAAGTGAAAGTCCCGGTTAAATGAACTATCGCAATCACTCCAACGAGCTCTTCAGGATTATATACTGTGCCCAACTCTAGGAATGGGTATTCCAAGATTCAGACACCTAGATATCAAGGGAAAGGCTACAGCCGCTTTTGAAAGTTGAGATATTTGAATATCGCGCTCCATTGCTTCTCGAAGCAATTGGAAAGAATATACCGCTAACAGCATGTCAAGTGACGTAGCGAGTAATAGCAGAGGTCGAGGCTATTTATTGATTAAATAGTTAGCCATGGAGTAGAGACTTGAGACTTGGATCAGATTACTGGCACGGCCAAATGAAAGAGAATGCACTTAGTATCAAGTAAATCGGACCAGGGATACCAGAGATATGAGGATTTCCAGATATCAGCTGATGCAGCGTGACCCTGACAGTTTTGAATAAAAGCCGGCTGGCGCAGGCATGGTTAGCTCACTTCGACACAAGCACTTGCCTAGCAAGGTGCCACTACGCTGAGCCAAGGCACATGGTTGCCGGATCTACGCAGAAGTTATTTTCAAAGTTGTGATAGTCACAAAAGTGCTGCGCTACGAGTGGAACTTAGTAAGTTTCCGGCAGGGAGTATCACTAAGGTGATAGTTATTTTCTACAGACATTAGTGGAAATATTTATGTTTCTACATGGACATATGCTAGACTTTGTCTAGAATTAGTACTTTGTCACAGTCCAGTAATAACCTAATACTTGGATGTTTAGTCCATTTCAGTCAGTTTTCATATTGGTAACTTGTTAACCACTTCGATCTATCAGTACACTGAAGACCAGTCGATCACGGTGGTGTTCGTTAGTCTACGCAAGGGAAACTACAGGTTGCTTAGCGCATGGTAGATGGTGTGAAGCCATGCCCAGGGAACGATCTTCAGAACAGCCGTTGATTGGTTAGACTGTCAGTGTCTTCTTGTATTGAAAAGATTACCGTGAGTTATGTTACAACTGACATATCTAAGAATAGATCACTTAGATCTGACCCCATTTAAACAAACTGTTATGGCTTTGATAGAAGCCCATATTAAAATGGAACAACAGTTAATTCAAACGTCAAGAGATACTACCACTATGTCTTACTAGACGGATTGTGGGTATATAATGGCGGCCGATACAAGGATTATACGTGCTTGTCCGATAGGGCATGTCCATGGATAAATCTGGTACAGACCAGGTTTACTACGCTTCAAGACCATCAAGAAATGTAAGCAACATTGGAATTATATTATGCCTAGCTAATTGGAACAAACTATTTTTCGGCAGATGACCAACACATTTATTTTTCTTCGTATTTAAATCTTGCAATGATTTACGCAAGACTTGTTAGAGTCATTCTGAGTATTTTCAGCACTCAGAACAGTTTAGGATCGATGACCGAGCATTTCGAGCATTTATTTGAATATTTCATATTTTAGGGATATCACGGAAAACCCTCGATGTAATGGTTGAGTTAAATTATTTTTGTTAAGGAATGGATATTTTTTCCATATTCGAAGGTTCGAACATGTGGATTCTCACATAATGAGATGATAATTAAATATATTTAAAATAATATAACTAATTATAATAATAATAATAATCCACTAATAATAATAATAATAATTTTTATAACTTTTCTAAATAATTCTTGGATATTATATTTTCTAATAATCATATGTATTGAGAGAGAGCCTATGAAGTAGTTTAATCATTTCTAGTTTGGAACAGGAGATTTTCCGAAGGAGAGTGGTTAGCGCAAGCCCGCATTCAACCAACATTTCAGTTCTGGTTGAACAGTTGATATTTGCAATGAGCAAAGTATATTTTTCAGATAACACGGAGAGGCATGAAACGGGAAGCAAATGATATTTGTATCAAGTAGGATAGTTTTGTATTTATATAAAATCATGACGTAAATACACTCCAAAGTGAAATAAAGATTTTCATAAGTATGGTAAATTCACGGGTTGAACTGAATAGTAAAATAAAATAAACTTGTAAGTTTATTAATCTTCCAGTGTTGATAACAAGCAGAGGCTTGATTTATTGTATAAATTTTGGGAAGAAAATTTATGTGTGTGGAGTAGTTGAAATGCCATTCCCAGGTGCGCATGTTTAAGTCGCAGGAATGAGGAGATTTTTTCGAGCATCAATCAAATAGCAGGTTCGATGGCTCAGGTTTATAGAAGGAGTATTGGAGCCACACATTTCGTCGTATGAATGACCCGAAGGTTATTTCTTAGAAACCATCAGTTCTTATTTCAACCTTGTTTACGAATTCCATTAAGACTTTGATTTTGCTAGAACCAGGATTTGTCATGATAGTAGTTTATTCTTCTTCAGAGGAAGACCTTTGCCGTTGTTGTCGTAATATTGTGTTCTTACACAAATAATAGAATGGGCCACTGCCAATTAAAAATAATTCTATAACCACGAATAATTTGAAGGATGTTTTCAATCCTAGTGCCATGAACTAAATGAATTTATTATGAAGCTATAATTCTTATTTCCGCATTCTGTCGAAGAATTGCAAGTTGTGAAAATTACTAAAAGGGCCACAAATATAAATATTTTTCTTAATGATGATTCTAAGTGGAAAATTGAATAGTTGAATGGTTCAACAATTTAGTGATCAAGTTGATGATTTAGAAATCATGTATTTTGTTAGGAACTTGAAGTTCATAATCGAGTCACTTCTCGAAATGTTTAATGTCAGAAGAACAATTAATTTTGTTGTGCTTCGCACAGTTCTTCGATGCTATGCTCAAGGTCAAATACTTTTCAGATGTTATTAATATGTGTAAATAATTTGTGTTGATTCAATGATGATAATATTTTTTGACAATCTATTTTTGAAACTGGAAAAATAAGTGAAAGTTAAAAATTCTATGAACATTTATTCTACGAGTGTTAATATTATGTAACAATTCAAACAGTGAACTACGATATTTCCAGTAGAGACAATTAAATTTGAACTGGATTTAATCATAAATAATTTTGGAACACAGTCTACCGGACTATTAATCAGACTTGTGTTTCCAAAAAATAATTGTCAAATGTGTTTGGAAAAATTCTTTACATTGTGTAAATAGGAGTGTGGGTCGCCACACGTGAGTGATGCTGCTTTGAGCATTTTTGCAGTCAATTTTAAATTCAAAATAAAATGAGATAATTTTACTTGATGTGTTACGCCCAATTGAATCTCCTTCTATCCTTATTGTTGCATTGAGCCAAAAATCAGTAAAGCATTTTTTTCATTTGATGTCGTTTTTGCGATTTGCTTTAACCCATCTGGCGCTCCGGGATATTTTGACTCTCGTGCTGACTGATTATTGGTAAAATGCATATGTGGTCGTGCGGACTCCGGTCTAAACGGGCACAATACAGTAGGCATGGAACATGTTATGGATTAAAACAAACTAGCTTTATACGGTAGAGTGAAAAACTTACCTTCATCTCTTGGGGCTTTGTTGGAAAGAAATAGACATCTTATCTATCTTAGGCTGTTCCATAACACGACTCCATTTATAGAATAATTCAGGTACGCGAAACAAGACGTATAAAAATATAACTTTATTAATAAAAACTAAATAACAATTAATAACAAAATAACACCTTAATATAGTTATTCATTCTCGCCACTGAAGCTGTGTGATTTTTATTTATACGGTAGTTTGAAAAACAAATTGTATAGATCAAACCCCCGTACTCAAGTGGAGCTGGAGAACAATATACAGGAGCCGATATCCCTCTTAACGGAAGGTAAATTAGAACGTGTAAGTGTCAATTTAATTAGACTGTACTACGTCTGTCTGTTAGGTAATGGAGAACATTTCCAGCAACTGCTGTTGCTGATTGATGACAAATTTTATGTTTATTACCGAATCCTGTCTTCGCGCAAGCAGCGGCGTGAGGTTGGTTTAATTGTGGAAGGCTTGCACTCACCTAGCTGGCAGGTAGCCCCGCTCAAACAATTTGTTGTGATGTAACTCCTTGTTTATTGGTTTTAGTAGATCTTGGATAAGTCAGATGGCATAGTGGATTATGGTTTTTAGCCATTTTTCTATTTTTGCAAAAAATTAAAGTAGACTTATGCGATCTACACGGGCCAAAAGTTGTCAGTCTGTCTTTGTGTGTGTGTATGTCTGCCCCCCCCCCCCCCTATTAATTCAAACATTATGAAACAGAATTGAACAAAATTTGTTACAGACATAGCACTAAAATAGTGTAATGTTTTATGTCGTCACCATTTTAATGACAATGAAATGGCGGCCACTCAAATATTCAAAGCTTAACTCAAATTACGACTAAACTAACCATTCCAAATTCTACCACATTTTGAAAAAATAAACATTTATATAGGAGTTGTCTTTTTCCTGAATTACTAGGTCGTCAGTGAAATAATTTTATAGTGGCCATGTGAATTATACAAGCATATGGCTAATCCATTAATAATATTCCAACAAGGCCCGGTTTCACCAGTTCCGGTTACTGAACAGAAGGTGGCTTAAACTGTCATGAAGGACGTGATCCGTTTGATATTATAATTTTATATTAGGATATTATACTGTAACAGAGACTAAGGAACGTTGAAGCCGTGCCGTGCCGTGCCGTGCCGTGCCGTGCCGTGCCGTGCCGTGCCGTACCATGACCGTGTCGTCCGTGCACCGAACACGTAAAGCTCGCACGGCAAATGGTGGCGATTGTTTGGTGCTTGGTCTATATTTAAGCAGCATGACATTATTTTAGGGAATGCCCTCAACGAAAAATTATAAATATAGTATGAAATGGTTTATGATAAAAGCATAGGCCTCAATACAATGAAAGAATTTGCTCTTTCAAAGATATTATATGATAGGCAGTTATAGTAATACTATTTATAACCGACTTCTAGCAACTGTCTCAGATTAAGTTCGTTTGAGTCCACGATCGAAGCAAGGTGTGCTCTCCGTTCGTCTGTACCTAACGAAATACTTTGTGACAGGCCCCATACCGGGCTTCCTGTTGAAAAATTTACGTTTTCAGTAAAGAACCAGTTCTCCATAGACAAATATCAACTTACAAGCGAAAAAACACTATCCGGTCTTTGTGGGATTCCCAGAGCTCTAGACCGTCCCTAATGGAAATCCACCGATGGATTGCTGAAACACTGCGGTAAAATGTTGACCACTTGGAAGCCATACTACTAAATGCCCACGAACGCACCATTCATGTAAATGTGACTAGTGTTACATTATTTCAAAAACTGCTGAACATGTTTATCGATCCCATGCCTTTTCGCTATAGCCTAATTCTGGAGAAATTACGTATGTAAAAACTACATCCACTGATATAAATTTGACCACGGTCCGGAATCTGTGGAATAAATATGGAAGTGAATGGACCACCTGCTGCCTCTCTTGAAACTAGCCAGTCAAACGGTAAGCCTACTGCAAAAAGTACGAAATACGATATAAAATATTTGGAAATTGGCTTTACGTATTGTGGAACTGAAGATTGTCCTAAGCCTCAATGCGTGATATGCTTTGAGACCCTTGCCAACGAGAGTATGAAACCAGTAATCCTCCGAAGGCATCTACAGTAGATACCAACCACTAGGAGCAGAAAGGTAAATCCATTGAATTCCTCAAAATAAAGTTAACTGAACTGAAATCATGCCAGAAAGTAATTACCAAAAGTTCTGGTGCAAATGTGAATGAAAATTCAACGCTTGCATCCAGCAAAGTACATCAGCTTGTCGCAAAACGGGCCAAAAAACATACAATTGCTGAAGAGCTCATTGTACCTTCAGCAATTATTTTGTGCAAGAGAAAGCTGGGCGATGTTGCCGTAAAGCTTGTAAGTACCCTCCAGCTGTCTAACAATACTGTACAAATGCGAGTTACAGGTATGTCAAGCGATATTGAAGAGACGTTGTTGGCAAGGCTCCACATGTGTGACATGTTTGCTCTGCAGTTGGATGTGAGTGCCGACATATCAAGAAAGGCGACAATGTTGGTTATTGTGCGTTTTTATGTCATGACGAAATATATGAAGATTTTCTTTTTTCCTGTGAACTAGTACACACAACAGCAGACGATATTTTCGCAGCTCTGAACGATTATTGTAATTAACATTATATCGCCCGGATGAAATGTGGGGATCTGTCTACAGATGGCGCGAAAGCTTTGTCCGGATGCCGGAAGGGCCTTCATGATGAAGTGAAAAAGGTAGCTCCAGATATGAAGTGGACACATATCTGGAGCTACCGTTTACACTTCATTGCTGTATACATTGTACACATTGCTTTTATTCACTAGGAAGCATGAGTAGCCAAAAGACTGCCTGATCTGTTGCAGAGCACTCTGAATGAAGTAGTGAAAATAATAAACAATGTCAAAACCAGCTCCTTAAAATGCAGATTATTTGCAGTGCTCTGCAATTCCATGGGTAGCAAGCATGAGCATCTTCTCATGCATACGGAAGTGCGATGGCTTTCAAGGGGCAGGATCTTAACGATGTTTTTCGAGCTGAAAGACGAGGAACGGATCTTTCTTTTTGGGGCGATACATGAGTATTTGCTCAGTGACATTTCTTGGCTTTGTAGAACTGCTTACTTGGCTGACGTGTTTGATCACTTTAATTTTCTGAATTTGAGTTTGCAAGGTGACTACGTTGATGTCTTCAGAGTTGAAGACAAGATCAGTGCGATTTTGAAATGTGTAATATTTGGGTAGCAAGGGCCTAAACTGGCTCATATGCCTATTTCCACGCACTAAAAGCGTTTATGCAGTCATCTAACGAAGGTTTGCCTTGCGAGGTAAAGAAATTATAACCGAACATCCTAGGAGTCTTGCAATTACTTTTCGGGAATATTTTCCTGAGCCCGATTGCGACTGCTGGACTCGAGACCCATTCAGCACCAATCTTAAAATTGAAAATATTCAGCTACTATCAGAGGAGAAACACCAACTCGTTGAATTGACTTCAAATGGGGAAATGAAGAACATTTTTTTATTAAAAGATAAGCTAGCAGACTTCTGGGCGATAGCTCGAAAGGACTACATGGGAATCAGCGATAAGGCAATACAAATATTATTCTTCCATTCGCAACAACTTACTTGTGCGAACAAGCTTTTTCCACAATGAGCGTAATCAAAAGCAAATATAGAAATAGAATAGATATGGGGCCTGATTTCGGGGTAAACATTTTAAAATTGCAGTCGACCTCGAGAAATAATTGCCGGAAAGAATAGGATACGTTCATTTTATTGAACGCCGGCCCGTTTTACACATTAGTGCTCTTAACAAAATGATAATAAATAGGACTTGATCCATCTCAACCACTGAATCGTTATTTTTAGGTCTGTAGCACTACCTTCCTTTACGACTTAATAAAATTATATGATGTAATAGGATTAAATACATTAATATTAACATACAAATAATTGAGCACAGTACTCCAAAGCAGAGGTTCCCATTGGGAATTTAAATATTGTATGTCTGGACTGAGAGAAGATTTTGGAGCAGTGGGTCCATGCTTGCATAACGATTGCTTTAGGGGCTCCGAGAAAAAATCCTAATGGGAACCTCTGACCTAGTGCAACCGGGTATTCGCAGGATCATCAGGACTCTGTCATATGAGCGAGCCCAAGCAAAACGTGATACCATTGAATTTTATTATTCTGTCCTACGTCCACTACAAGAACGCCACCACTCTTGGGAGCATCAATATGATGACATACGGAACGTTCGGGAGAAAATATTCGTCCTCGGACAACGCCCTCCCTCCACCTTCAATGAGACCTTGAAGGATCGGACCGTGCTCCCGGATGAACTAGCAAGTAGTTAATACTGTACTTGGCCCGCTCACACCGTACTCGGCAACGGAGGTTTATACATAAACTTTGGTCACAGGATGGACACACCCACACCACTCCTAACGCCGTACGCGGTGAAGTACTCTATTAGATAGTAATGGAATATTATATCCATTTTTTTCTTTTGCAAGTGACATGTTTTGTACCGTAACTGTTCATTCAAAACATTCATCATTACACGAATCCCCTCGTATACTGCAAAGTAACTACCTATGTTGCTGTAAATGCTTGAATTAAGGAAATACTGAAGCTTCCATTAAAGTCGTGAAGCGTGAGCCAGGACGCTCTGCTACGCGGCTGGGTGTCACGACGTCTACTATTAACACTGTCTCATTCATTATAACATAAGAACTAGACATGCCACATAAATTACAACATGGCAACACCCACGTTTTAGAGGGGGGGGGGGTGGAGTTAAGATCATGTTGACTTCAAATATTCAACGTGTATTATTTTATTGGTGTGAAAGCAGAGAAACCTTTTCCGAATATTCACTTTCACTGCAAACCTCAGTTGAAACCGCAGTACATGGATACTGTGAAAAAGTCAGGTACTCTGAATGGTCGTTTAAATTTTTGAGACCATTGGTCAGCCATAAATGCCGTGCTTTAAAAGCCTTGGTTCAAACAGCGTGGGGTTAATTAATGATCGGTGTAAATGAGGCTATAAGCCTAACATTGTTTCTGATAATTCTCACTTCACATAGGAATTATCGGCCGTGATGTGCAGGTGGCTTCTTTAACAGGGGATTGTTCTCTCTGCTATTTTGACACAGGTCTACCAGCACCTTATAAATCTTCACGGCAAGAAAGGAAATTAAGATGTACAGTAAAGAACATATAGCCTACTTTCTCCTAAAGTTATGGGTATTGTTATAACTCTTTGTCCTTTTCAAGTAGTATAATTGAATGTTGGTTGTAGTAGCTTGTTGAAATACAACGTACTCTACGGATATTATACGTTGATTGATTGAATCCTTACCTGAATTATATAAACACACTCTAATATAGCCATCACAGTAACACAGGTTATCAGACAAAATTCAACACTCACCTAAGTACACGGGCCTAAATGACAATGGTGCCCATGCATCTTAAATGAAACAACAACAGCTTCCTACTCAAATAAAAGTTTAGTGCTTTTCAGTCGGTCAACACGAATGTACCCAAAATAGCTGGGTTATGCCCTAATCCTGAAGTAAATTACATGTGATTAATAAATATTATTTATTATTTATTATTTATTATTTATTATTTATTATTTATTATTTATTATTTATTATTTATTATTTATTATTTATTATTTATTATTTATTATTTATTATTTATTATTTATTATTTATTATTTATTATTTATTATTTATTATTTATTATTTATTATTTATTATTTATTATTTATTATTTATTATTTATTATTTATTATTTATTATTTATTATTTATTATTTATTATTTATTATTTATTATTTATTATTTATTATTTATTATTTATTATTTATTATTTATTATTTATTATTTATTATTTATTAATTATTAATTATTATTTATTATTTATTATTTATTAATCTCATGTAATTTATTTAAGGATTAGGGCATAACCCAGCTCTTTTGGTACCCAATGTACCATTCGTGATCACCGACTGAAAAGCACTAAACTTTTGTTTACTAAGGCAACACTGAAAAATGGCTTCACACCCCACAATGTTCCTACTCAAATCCTTCCTCGTATAAAAGTAGACACACTAGTAAGCCTACAGACATCACAGTGACACAGGTTATCAGAGAACTTCTACACACACCCAAGTACACGGGGCTAAATACCATGAGGCTGTAAAACCCCTAAAGAATCAACAACATAAACAACAAAAACTACAACAATAGACTCTACAGCGGATCAAGGACAACGAATTTTTATCGCTGTAATCAAGTGTTGAAATATGTGGTGTTATAAGTATATATATAATATTTGCGATTGCAAATAAACACTATATTTGCTTAACATTATAACGTGTGAGTAAGTTATAAATCAATAAATACAAAGAAAACGAAGTAAACAAGGCATATTCCGAGATGGCAACTTCTAATAGGCGACGACTGCTTCCTTCCAACTCCTTCTCTCATAAAGTCAATGCCAGAACAGGAAGAGCATTAAGCCGTTAAAACCAACCACCCTTACTTAAAGCCACGGCCCTTCCTACCCAAATCCTACCTCAATTACAAATACACACACTAGTACAGACATCACAGTGACACAGGTTATCAGACAAATTCGACAAACACTCAAGTACATGGGGCTACTTGACCACGAGTCGCAAAGACCCAAAAAGAATCAACAACAACAACAACGAAGTTCGTACGACGAACAAAACTTTACATTCCCTTCATTAATATATTTCATGTACTCTCGTGTGTAATTTGTAAGTGTATCAATCAAATATTCATTTTAGGTTGATAAAGGTATTTGATTAGGCTTGTTAATATTAGTCTCCTTTAGTGATTAAGTCCCCATTAACGTGTTAACGGACTAAAAAATCAATCCGTACATAGAATCAACTACTAAACTTGACTGTAAATACTTGTACTCCGTTGGGTGTGGGCTGTGACAGGGAAGGAACAACTCTGGACAGTGATATAGTATGTTTGCGGACTAGACTGTCGATCATACCTGTTGTGTATGGCTGGCTTAACGGAGGGATAGATGCTGCTCAAATCACCGCATAATTCCACCCCAACCCTAATTAACGTAATGTTGTGCTTGCCTTGTATTCAAACACAGTTTTTACCAACCTGGACTGGCCATCAATAATCCACGCTGAGAGGCTTGTCTTGTAATTAAGATTGCTTAATCATCGGTCCGTATGTGTACGGTATACGTCATGCTAACCTAATAGCCATTTAGCACTCAAGAAGGATGTAGTATTGAATACATGAACTAAACTTCTAGTAAATACGAGTGTTGCACTTAATTACAATTAGTGTAATAGGCTATTGTCCGCTCACATCATTTCCTCGTTATTAGATGTCCAATGCAATCCCCAGGTGGATTATACACAAAACTATTAATTGAATTGTACGGAAGAATCATTTATGAATTAGTGACTCTCTAATGGTTAACATATGTTTGCATTAATTCGTGTATGTGTTTGTATATTGTTTATTGTTTTAACAGTCAGTATGAAGTAATAAATCATATTTAAACTAACTTGTACAATTTCAGCACCTTCATTGATAACGTGACGTCAACGGGAGATGATCATGTGTATACGACGGCAAATACAATATTGAAATAGCCTACGTCGTGCATTCGGAGTCGATTTCCCACGAGATAATGCTATACAGAAGACAGATGATGAGCTCTTCGTGTTTCAGAAGATAGCTTTCTTAGCTGTCACCCCTGAGGTGCAGGTTCGATTCCTGGCTCTGCCATAAAATGTAATTCTGGAACGGGGTACACGCAGGCTCGTGGGGCAAAGCTGAGACAAGTTGGGTTCGATTCCGACCTAAGCTATCCTAAAATAATTCTCCGTGGTTTCTGCATTTCTAGCTTAAGCATTTGTGGGAATGGTTAAGAAGTCATTGCTCTTGGTTAGCATAGGGAGGACTAGTTCCTATTTCACGCTGTTTGGTGGCAGTATAATGAGAATATAATTATAATTATTACTTCTTGTATTTTACCAACATGTAATTGTAATAAACATGCTCATTAACGTGGTTCATACAGTTTCTGCTAAGCATAATGAGTATTAAAGCTATTGCAGAGTTTTAATTAGAGCTATTGTTCTGGTTGATTCGTTTTAGAAACACTGGACATCTTGGTCAACAACCCAGTGTGCTTGGGTTTTTATTGAATTTATCTGATAAGCTATCTGTACATCTCTTGTGAATGTAGTAATGTGTTTTGAGATGTCTCCGATGATATAGTGAAATAGTATGAATATTTCATTACATTTAATGTAGGATTGTACTCAAATCCTTTCTGTGATTTTTGGGCTTACTGGAATATGGTTAATGTCGAGAATAGGGTGTAATCTGTTTATTCCAGACCTCAAACTGACGAAATGAAATAACAAATGTCATGACAAATTTAAATCCGTTTAACCTTGCACTCGGTTGGTCAACTCTTAGCGGAGGCAAGTTCAATTATACGAAAACAGCAATCGCTTGCTAGCGTGTGTCGAACAACTCCGACCGGCCCACGCTCAGCTCAAAACTGACTCAGGCCACGCGGAAAGGTACGGGTACAGCACGTAACCTACATTATGTTAAAGCATAGGGGAAACTATTTCAATTTCAAAACTCAATAGCCACACATTGTACTCATTTGAGACAATAAACAGAAAAATAATACCTTAAGTTAGTAAAATGGCCATTCTGCTCACTCTTTTTTAAACCAAAGCTTTCATGGTGTAAAGATCTGTGTCCAAAGTCACACGATGCGGTGCCGTCTACATTACATCAAAATAACAGTAAGGAGTTGTGTACCAGAAAATTTAGCTAATGATACTGGTTCATCAATTTACCGAAATACCGATTCAATAGAACATCAATAATAAATATTCGTTATCAAAAACTAACATGTGTATAATCTATAATCTACGATACCTGAACAAGAAATCTGGGACAGGTGAGCTCGATGTTCTACTCCCTAAAACAATCATCATCACTACTAGAATAAAACATTACGAACGAGAATACATAGCTTTCAGTATCGGTTCGTCATTACTCCTGCCGTAGAGATGGCATCATTCTGTAACGAGTCACAGGACTTCATTTTAGGAAAGTCATATGCACGGCTTCTATAAATTACAAAATGTAAGTTCGAATTCATTGTTAGTTGATAAAGATTATCATGGTGGATCATTATACAAAGTAGCATTTCGATCACTTCAATAGAATGCAAAAAATATTTTTAAGTTTCACATTGTCCCCATCCTAAAATTTTGAAAAATTAAACAAAGTTAGATACGGTGCTTATAGATTTAAATCAGAATTAAATATAGCTGTTCCATATTTCACTACGCTAGGTTGATTAAGTCGCACGAAAAGTCCATTTTAATATTTAAACATCGCGTGGCCACCTTGTTGGTTTATCGCTTTTCAGGTATTTGAAGGTCACATGCGTGCATTTACGTAAGTTGTTTTTATCACAATGCAAAATTTCTGTTTGTTTGCAGCAATAAACGAAATATAAAATTCACATCACATAAATTTGCTCGGTTGCCATGATGAAGTGTTAACACTTATTAAAATCTAAGAGACACGGTTGGAGCCGCACGGGATAGTAGTAAGTCCTTACCAAGTTTCATTGAAATCGCTCATACCAATCAAAACTTATTTGGGATATACACACGCACACATACACAAACATGGACAAAATGTCATAGCATTAGCCTTTATTTCATACGATGAAAATAGGCTAAAAAAGATACAGTCAGTCTGAGAGACTAGACATTATATCATTTCAAATGACGCATGCTATAAATGCTACACATGTTAGAAAGGCTCAGGAGGGCTTCGAGGGCTTCGAGCGAAGCGAGAAGCCACAGGACTCTTTCAACAGACTCCATTACCCATTAACGTAGGCTTCCCGCGCGGGGAATGGAGAGCGGGAGGTGCACTCTGCTGCATGACGTCACGCACTCGCCGTCTCCTTATCGCATAACACCAGACCCCAGGAGTAAACTCCGACACAACAGACTCCATTACCCTTTAACTTAGGCTTCCCGCGCGGGGGCTGAGAGCGGGATGTGCACTCGGCTGCATGACGTCACGCACTCGCCGTCTCCGTATCACATAACGCCAGACCCCAGGAGTAAACTCAGACTCGGTGCATATGCACTGAACTACATGATGACGTCATACACGCCGTAACCGTAACGCATAACTGTAGAACAAAGCATAACGATGAAGTCGACAAGATCATTTGAAATGATAAGAAGTACGTGTAGAGGAAACTCCATTATTCACCAATATTACAGAGAAATTCGTGGCTGGAGAGATGGCAAACCTTGCTGTAATCCTTACTTTCGTACTGATCAGTCTGGCTTCGAGAAGGAGCGTTTATCAAACGTATTTCATGGTCAAAATCATACGGAGTCCGTAGTGCAATCAATCCTACACAGCACTGCCAGTGATAAGTATGAGTGGATCACCGATTCCTTATCTTAATAATTGGCTCCAACAACCTTAGAGAAAATTGGGATCAAAATTTTAAAAGGGATCATTTAATTGCAACTGGAAACAATGTAAACAAATATGACAAAATGAGGAGTAATTATAACTCATGGCCGCAGCCGCCTCCTTCCCAATCATCACCTGATTTACAAATACATATGCTAATACAGCCATAACATGTCATTAGACAAAATTCCACACACAACCTAGTACACGGGGTTAAATGACCACGATGGCCAAACCCCTGAAATGAAACAACAACAACAACAAAATCAACCACTTGATAAAATGATTACCTACATTCTTCGGAAAATTATCCAACAATGTTAATTCTGATAATTTCGTTTCAAGTCTTTCAATACAACTTCAGTCTTCATAATTGATCAGCTTGTTTAACGATCCACAGATAATTCACATTTTTGTGATTTCTGTAAATTGATTGATTGTTGTTGTTTTAAGGGGTGGAACAGCGAGATCATCTGCCCCTGATAACTATAAAATAACAAAAACTATTTTATGGTGTAGAAGAGAGTGAATGCATATTCACAATGTTCACTGTTCTCAAGGCGAGTGGTGTAAGTTCATCCACCCCTCCTCAAGGCCAAAGTTGCACTATTAGTCCAGTCAAATTCGGTTAAATCATGCAGTTCCAAAAGTTTCAGGAATGTGTAGGGGAAGGTCCCTTCAACAACGCTTAATAAAGTCCCGTCGATTTCAGGTGCCGCGGGGGTCAGAGGGGGGCTCGAAGGCCCCCTGTTTTAGTTCTTGGCGTATAACTCTACAACGATCCGTCGCACATACATTTATATACTTTTAAAACTTGAAGGTGATTAAATGCCCTACAAAATGGTATATTCAAATTCATCTCTGTGTGTTACCGTCTCTGAGATATGAGCCGGTGAACATGGAACTTTACAGAAAAATGTGTTGACCCTCACGTTTCACGTCAAACTTGCCCTTTCAATCCGTTTGGCGTCCATTTTACAGGAAACGCGTTGAAAAGTAAGTTGTAGAGCATTACATTTCCTTCAAGAATATACAGTATATACTTATGCTAATTTATATTCCATCAGTCAAACGTTAGAGCGTTTTGACCTATCGGGGTCGGTTTCTAGATTTCGCTAGTGAACTGCTCTTTATGTTACTTTCGTTTTCAACGGCTTTATCTCTCTGCTTCACGTTATTTATTGATTATTAAAATATAAATGGTATTTATTAACCATATAACTAATAACATATACTTAGAAAGTAAACATAGATATGAACGCAGTGGCGTATATAGGATTTTGTTTCGGGGGGAGCCCAACATATCCGAAAACAATTTCATTTTTATGGTAAAAGAAACCTGATCAAGATCTAATAATTTACAGTCCAGCCCATCGGAGTTTATATATATTCTGAATGGTTCGGTATTTTCGGCTGGATATATTCTTTAAAAATATTATAATTTATAATTGATCTTTTTTATTTTTATAGTTAACGCAACTGTTACCCTCTTATAATAAAAATAAATTTACTTGTTGGACAAAGAAAAAATTAATATGTCAAATAATTGTTTAAAATTTGTATAAATTACTGACCGATTTAGGAGGGGGGGGCGTGCAGTATATACTCTATATGTTTGAAATGCCTACATTTCTCTGCCAGAAGTAATGTGGGTGATATGTGAGTGTTAAACACTATACCTAGCACGTTTTGTACGTGTTAGCGGGTAATATGGGTCACGTGGATATCAAAGGTTTCTTGCAAGCAAGAAAGCAAGCAAGCACGCTTGTAGTTTAACGTGACCATTAATCGCGAGATCTTAGCCACGGGGCCAAGGGTTTCGGCTGATGTGTCCCCAATTAGCGGTATCCGTTGTAAATGTATGTCGGAACCTATATACCAAGGTACAAGAAGATCACCAGTTAAAGAAATGACCACGGTACAAGAAGACCACCAGTTAAAGAAATGAACACGTAGGAATAAGACATAGAAAGGAATAAGTAAGAACCCAAACACAAATTACATTACAATTGTTTTATTGACTATCAAACATTTCATACTCCTCACCGTCCAACTCTTCCGACTCTAATTGAATAGGAACACTGTTGGTGCAAGCGCCGTGGCAATTGCCACTGACAGGTGAGCACCGCAGCCTGTGGCACAACGAAAAAATATGGAATTGAGCACGCTGTGAAGTGAAATAGGTGCCTTGGTCTTAGTAGGAGTAGGATATCCCCCATCTCCTCTTGTCCAACCCCAACGTTCAGGTTCGAGTGATTCATTTCCAAACCACTGCTGAACCTGTAGAAAGACACTGGAAGAGTAATATATAGCAGCAGCTTTTGTAGGTGGGAATGAAGACAAGTTTGCTTTCATCTTTGCTGACAATCTGACGAAGCTCATGTACGTGTGAATAGAACACAATAGAATAGAATATTTATCAAACAGCATGCTTCAACGTGGTACATGCAATACAAAATGTAATGTACCTGTGATAATTTAGGTCAAGCTCGTAGAGTGGTGCCTGATACATCAGTAGGATCATTTCATTTTAATAATGCAGCCAATGGCCATGCACTTTTCTTTTCAGGACGGGTCAGGGAAGGGATATTGGAAGGAAATCGGCCGTGGACCTGTTGAAAGGAACCGTCCCGGAATTTGCCTGGTGGGGAAAATGGGAAACCACGTAAACCATTTTCAGGACGGCACAGGTGGGATTCGAACCCACGCTCTCCCGATGCCAGCGAGGCACGAGGTAGCGCGTTAGCGTTCTCGGCCACCGTGGCCGGTAGTAGGATCATTTGTTCCCCAGATTCATCAATGTCTCCTGGCGTGGATGTGGAGCCATAAAAACATCAACGATGTTTTTGGTTTCGTTAGTATACCGCTCGAAACATTTGATTATGGCTGCTTTACTTTTCCTAAAAATGGCAGAAGTGGTATCACATCCAGTGCTCCACACCTGACAATGCTACAGTCAGCGTCTCCTTTGGCTAACGTGAACTTGAAACATTTTGCACCCAAGGCCTGCGCTAACATACTAATCATCTTAATTTTGTTCCATTCGTTGGAAAGGAAGTTTTCCTGCTGAACAGTAGACACCATGTTACCATCAAAGTCTAGTTCCACTGATGCGTTACGTGATGCTCTCCGATGTTGTTCGCCTATTTCGTGGAACTCATGTCTTCGTCAACGTCAAACACAACAGCAGAGTTGTAGCAGTAATGGCTGATAACGTATGACACATATTGATTGCAGATCGAGGCGAACTTGGTGCTGTTGTTCCACTTAACTCTATCGATTACCGAGAAACAGTTCTTCAGGATGATTACTTGACTGCATGAAGCAAAGGCATCGTAGAGAGCGGACATTTTTGTTTTACTCATGATCCCTTCGTCAAGAAGAGTCATGGGATATGGATCTAACTCACACTTCAACATCTCCACTGCATCCCCCTCTGTTCTCTTGTTATTTTCGGTTCTCTGGAAAATTGTTAAAGGCTCGACCACCAATACTTCGTTGTCCGGTTTGATAGTGTTGATTATAGCAGCCAAAGGGACTACTGCGTTCTTCTTACACTGCATAGTTTCAGCAAAATTTATTCCAACAAAAGTCCCCATCTTACGGGTTCCGATTTCCAATGCTTGGTAACAGTTGATGTTGCTGGGTCCTATTACTCCGGTTAAAAGGGACATCAAAGAATCACGTACAGCAAAAGCCGGGTAATCGTGCAGGCTTTCTTCTGTTTTGGTCATCTCTGATTATTCGTGATGCTCGAAAGTCGACATGCTGTTCTCCACTTACAGAATGGACGCCGGCAACCTGCTCTAAGCTTACATGGGGACCCTTCGGCAATCGGATTTTTGTAATTTCCCCCGCTTCGGGTACGTAAAGTTCAGACCTCGAACAACAATTTCCCAAAGCCGTTCAATGCAATATTCGTAAATTCTCGAGAAAATCGACTTCGAAGTTTTCCGAGCGCTTCATATCCAGTAAAGATGTTACCGAGTTCGAGCAGGACGCGTGGCTCACTCGGTAACGTTCGGGCCCAGTAATCACCTGGGTGCTAGTTCGAGTCTCACTTCGGGTGCTAATTTTTTCTTTCAATTCATATACTCCTAATGTGATTGAAATATATAAATCATCATCAGGCGGATTGTCGTCCTCCACGCCTGACATTATGATCTTCTTGATCGTATGTTAGAAAAACTCACCCACCACGCCAAGAAACACTATCTGCTTCTCTGGAAACCAACGGTCAAATGCTACTTCGAACAGGCATCCCTTGGGAATGACGTGATATGTATCCCTGCCACCCATCCTGGAATATCCACAAATCCTTTGTGCTAGAGCAGCTGGGCCTACTTCGGAGGTAGAAAAACGTGACAAAGGTAAACGATACACGCAGAACTGTTATTCGAAATAATAATGACAGATCTCGAAGAAACCGCCATATTGAAATATTTCATCACATTCAATTTTACTCATTCCATTGTTTACATTAATTTATTCTTCTAATTCTATTTTTATTAATCTATTTTTTTTATTTAGTCAATTTACCCTCTAGGTTGGTGGTTCCCACGGACTCAGCGAGGGAACTCACCACTACCGCCTCTATGGGCAGTGTCCTGGAGCTTGGAACATCTGGTCGTGATGGATACAACTGGGGAGGTGTGATCAGCACTTCGCCCAGGTGGCTTCACCTGCAAAGCGAACAGGGGCCTCATGAGGGATGGGATGGAAGGTTGGGATGGAGAGGCTAGGAAGAGGGAAGGAGGCAGCCGTGGCCTTACAGTAGGTACTGTCCCCGTTTACCCGGATAGTAGGCTGTCAGATATCCGCCCCCTCAATCGGATTGCCAACAATCAATCGCACCGGCTCAGCTACATCAATGAAAATGGCACTGACAGATACTACCGAGGTTTGAACACAGAAGTTACCAAGAAAATTATTGTGGAACACACCAAAATAGACGGGGTTTCATACTTACTTTTACTTACCTCTTAAAAATTATCTCGGGGATTGGGTTGACAACAGGATCTCTAAAGTATGCTCCCACAATAATCTTGACCATGACATTTAAAAATGAACCAGACCGACGGCAAGAACTTTGAACTGTACAAAAGCTTTATTTCAAATAAAGGGTATGACTTTAACAAACTCAACAAAATAAATGTGGCTATCAGTAGCCCATGTCAATCTGACTATGTCCTCCTAAAGGACTTGCTAAGTTATCAAACAATATGTTAGCTCCCACGAGCTCAAAATAACGTAACATTCAAAACACATTTGGATTGGATGAGGAAGTCAGGATACGACATATATATAGAGCATTTGGTTTCTTTTAATAAACATCACACTTGTATTAATAGGCGCAAGGCCAGAGTATCGACCTCGCCCGCTGATAACCAGATGGCGAGCCAGCTGGTCTACTCTTCAACCTGGCGCATGCCTGTCAAATGGGGCTCACTCGTCACGCCACACTGCGTAAGAATTCAGCTCCTTTCAAAGCTTTAAATGTCTACAAGACAACTCATATATATTGACGCTAATCTTTCAAATGCTTAACTCACATACCACTGGATTATTCTGACAATCCCTAAACTTGTTAAGTTATCATCCAAATGTTTAATCAGTATAGTTTAGAGTATCAAACACACTCTTAAATGTTTATAACAAAATCACATAAATTATTTATAACAATTAGAAATTGTTTATAATATTGTCGAAGATAATTACAAAAATTTTAAACACGCCTTTAACATTACTTTCGTTCCACATTATTGTCAAAGATATATACATTATTATTTACAATATCAACATTTAAATTATTTAAATTATTAATTTAAGAAATACATTGAACCACATATTCATCCGGTTGTTAATTTCATAATCGTGTTAATATAATCGACCAATGAAGGTTAGTTATACATGTTAATGTCACAATCTGGTTTAATAAAGGTTGTAATAATTATTATTATTTGTGACGGTAATCTTCATTCAAAATCTTATCTCAAATTCTTTCAAAACTCTTGTTAATTATAACAGTAAATTCACTTGATTAATTTTCAACGAACTATGACAATACACTCTAGCGGAAAATACTTCGCTTACAAAATAATGCACACACTGCATTAAAAATAGGCCCAAAATTCATCATATAATAAAATATACGGCATCAAAATCTTCCACAGACTTTACAAAAACCTCCACTAACACAATCTTTATCATCATTACTGTGGGAATCTCCTTCATGTATTTAAGGGCATTATACATCAGCGACTTTCAACATGTCCGCTGCACTATCGATTATACATTCATAGTTCCACTTAAAAATTCTTATAATCATTAATTGTTTCAAAACTGTTGTCATTTAACCTTCGTGGATTTCATTCATGAATCGAATTGAAGTAAAAATTTGCCAATCACAAACAAATTTAATAGTGAATACGCTTATATACGCCTGTCTGGTCTATCAAAATTTAAGATTAACATCTTCAAAGAATTGTAGTATAAAAATACTATCATCAAACAAAGTGCGACTAACTGCAAAATAGTCGAATAGAATCCAATTAGACTGGGGAATGCAAACATCATTATATAAATCTCTAATTGAGAAAACTCCTAACAAAAGTTCACGAATTTAATGCATTCAATAATTCATAATTAAAGTTCATCTTTCACAAAATGGTCTATGATGCAATGATCGTTCATAACTGACGATAAATGTCTGTGTTGCAATCAATTCAAATAACGACTAGTATTTCCAAGATCGTCGACAACGTAATGGATTTTAACGCACTAAAATCATTTAAATGTTCTTCCTTCTTGATGATGACAGAAAATTGGTCAAAGTAATTAAACTGGGGTAGAACTACTTTAATAAAGTGACACGCTGTCTGAATTTAAATCTGCCATAAAAATCATTAACTTACAGTCAAATCGAGACTACAAAAAAATAAGCAAATTACTGAAAAATCTAAATATCAGTATCAACTGATCCAAAATCGTTTAACTATGCCCATGACCTAACAATGTCTTAATAAAACGTCGAAAAAGGCATAACTCATCAAGGTGTACTGAGAATAGGAATCTCAAACAAGAATATCGGGCAAAATACATGAGGACAAAAATATGGGAAAATGGTTGCTCAAATATTGCTAAGAAACTCAAATACAATAAACGTTCACGACTACCTTATCTGCCGATTGACGTTCCAGAGGAAAATTCCCCAAAGAAGACTGTTGATGGATCCATTTCACCAAGTTAAAGCTGAGCTCCATCCTCGAAACAGAAACAGCACCCTCGGAGAATCGAACTGCTTCCTTCTCCGGGAAATTGCACTGCTTCGTGAAGACGAACGACATCCTTCCGGCAATAATCTTCTTTGTGAGTCGGGACAACCCTGACCTCTCTTGAAAAATCCCTGAAGTTCCAGTTGAAAATCGCCATGAAGTTTTTGTAGAAATTTCCGAAGAAATATTCATATTCAGAGAGTATGAAATCATTTCCATTGCTGTTTGATAGTATTCAGCCTTTAATCACGAAACATGGGTGTAGATGGTTATTTACCACATGTTCGCTTGTGTGGAATAGCAATTAGCGAAGTTCCATGCTGCTATCTTACTCCGTTGAAATATGTCCCAATTGCATTAAAGTCCTTTAGCCTTCCATCTTCTCTTCGGTTATGGTAATAGAAGAACAAACTGCCATATTAAACTGCTCCATATTACTGTAGCGTTGTGTCACAAAATCAATCTGAAGTCTCCCTATTTCACTAGCTGTGTCAGCCGTAGCGTAGATTCTGGCTATAGAAAGTGCTTCTCATGTAGCGAGAAAATCACTTTTGTCAGTCGTCT
Organism: Meconema thalassinum; assembly: GCA_946902985.2. Lineage (NCBI taxonomy): Eukaryota > Metazoa > Arthropoda > Insecta > Orthoptera > Tettigoniidae > Meconema > Meconema thalassinum. Next base: position 187,230,768 of record OX336389.2, read on the forward strand.
AAAACGGCTAATATCTTCCAAAATAATTACTCGAAATTGTTCAGCTTTTCTACAGTCCTTAATGTAGCAATGCACAAGAGAATTAGCTTATAGGCGACCGCTAACTGTTCACAGCTAATCTCGTAGACGCGTTATAATGGTCGTTTCAACTTCACCTAGATTTACTCACAGTAAACCTGCACTGCTTGTACGTTCGACTCTCGTTTTAATGCAGTGGATTCACCACGCGTTATAAAGACGACTCTTTCACTACTAATCTCACTCGACGTTTCACTGAAATGACTATTTGAGATCTGACGATTGAGCTATCAGACGATTGATGATCTGAGGATGAGGAATGAGACTCCTCTCTTCTGCGCAAGGCCTTTTATGAACTTCATGAGGGGCGTATCCATCCCTTCCATTGCGCGTTACTGCGTCATCGCTAGAAGTTCCAACTTCGTCAATACATGACGGATTTTCAAAATTCAAAAACTGAAAATAAATTTCACCAAAATTCCAGATCAATGCCTCTACTGCAAATGGATTTCCACAATTCTGCATTCCAAAAGTAATAAAAATACCATAGTTTCAGCAATCTCCGTCTTCCTTCAGACTATCGTTCATTGGTTCAAGCCTCCCCTCCAATAGCATAATTTCTTCCTCAGCAGAATTCCACGTTTCCTGCGACTGCGTCGTAGATCTCGGATCTTTCTCGAATAAATGCTGACGTCACTGAGAATCTCAGCTCAAGTAACCTGCTGGCATAACGTCTGCGTCATCCGTGCTTACGTCATGACTACCCACGTCATAACTATGACAGCCATAACTTTCTTTATAATTTCCAATATAGCCACCGTGGTCTCTATATAATTCAATTACGGGGGCAGTACCATCCCGGCATTTGCCCGAAGACGAAGTGGGAAACCACGGTAAACCACTTCGAGGATGGCTGAGGTGGGAATCGAACCCCCTCTACTCATTTGTACCACCCGAGGACGAATAGACCCCGTTCCAGTCCTCATACCACTTTTCAAATTTCGTGGCAGAGCCGGGAATCGAACCCAGGACCTCCGGGGCGGCAGCTAACCATGCTGACCGCTACGCTACGGAGGCGACTTTATTAATTTACAAGGTGTGAATATTATTGCTGGATATTATTTTTGTCGCTTATTCGCAATTTCAAATAGGATATAATTAGAAATGAGAAGTGCGTTTTTTCATTGGAAATTATAATTACATATCTGTGAATTACTACAGACTTGATGATTTTTATATTTCAATAACATTAGTAATATATGAATTGAAAGAAAAAAAATAGAACCCGAACTGAGACTCGAACTAGCATGCCGGCGATTACTGGGCCAAAACCTTATCGGGTGAGCCACGCGCCCTGCTCGAACTCGGTAACATCTTTACTAGATATGAAGCGCTCGGAAAATTTCGAAGTCGATTTTCTCGAGAATTTATGAATATGGCATCGAATGACTTTGGGAAATTATTGTTCGAAGTCTGAACTTTACGTAGCCGAAGCGGGAAAAATTATAAAATTCCGATTGCCGTAGGGTCCCCTTGTTAGTGAAGAACATATGGCTGTACCTGTGCGTGCCCCTCCAACCCATTTCGCCAACACCGAATCCCTCATGCCTCTCACTCGTGTTAGTCCCCCTTCACTTTTAACGTCACACATCAGTGTCACTTCAATCACCATATCAGACCACACTCCAGACATTGGTGTACCAATTCTGTTTACAGTGAAACAGTCACGATCAATGAAAACCTCTGCAGTTTTCAACCGTCCAGGAATGGGAAAGGGATCAGTCCCTTAGGCCTAATCCCATGATATTTCAAATTCCAGAAGATAATTTCCTTTCCTGGTCGTCAGATATCCTGGGATATTATTATTCACTCCGTTTAGGTCGTCTGTTGTCCACGCTTGACGGTTTATAATTCGATTTTTCGCCGTCTCTGTCTTCACTATTTCCCTGTATCAATTATTTCTCCTACTTCCTTCTTAATTTCTTATTTGTGGGATATCATAGGATGCAATATCATAATAAACTTAGTCTAAGTACACAGTGCATTAAGTAAATTCTATTTCATGCTTATTCATATTAAAAGGCTTTGAAAAAAATATTCGCCATTTGAAAGGCCTTAGCTAAATTTTTAGTGTTTATTAGTGTTCCAAATAAACAGTTGACTCACATAATTTCATACTGTATATATATATATATAGTGAGCCTCCGTGGCTTAGGCGGCAGCACGTCGGCCTCTCACCGCTGGGTCCGTGGTTCAAATCCCGGTCACTCCATGTGAGATCTGTGCTGGACAAAACGGAGGCAGACAGGTTTTTCTCCGGGTACTCCGGTTTTCCCTGTCAAAATTTCATTCCAGCAACACTCTCCACTATCATTTCATTTCATCTGTCATTCATTTAATCATTGCCCCAGAGGAGTGCGTCAGGCCTCGGCAGCCGGCACAGTTCATATCCTCGCCGCTAGTTAGGGGCTTCATTCATTCCATTCCTGACCCGGTCGGAGACTGGAAGCAGGCTGTGGATTTTCATTTTTTCATATATATATATATATATAAGTTATATGGGCAATAAGTGCCAGTTATGTTTGCATGATCAATAAATAACGTAATACAGATTGTTAAAGTTAAACGGGAGTAAAATAATGAGCAGTTCACTAGCAAAATCTCGAAACCGACCCCGATACGTCAAAACGCTCTAACGTTTCACTGATCGAAGATAAATTAGCATAAGTTAGTGTATTCTTGAAGCAAATGTAATGCCCTACGACTTCCTTCCTCACGAATTTCCTGTCAAATGGAAGGCAAACGGATCGAAAAGACAAGTTAGACGAGAATGTGAGGCGCTACATACTTTTCCGCAAAGTTTTCATGCTCTCCGGTTCATGTTCCGATGACAGTAACACAGAGAGGTAAATATGAATTTACCATTTTGTAGGACATTTTATTATCTTTAAGTTTGAAACGTATACAAATTTCTGTGCGACGCAGCGTTTTAAAGTTATGCGCCAAACACTAAAGAAGGGGGTCTTCGAGCCCTCCTCTGCCCCTCCGCGGCACCTGAAATCGACGGGACTGTATTAGGTGTTGTTTAAGGGACCATCCCTTACATATTCTTGAAACATTTGGAACTACATGATTTAATGCAGCAAACCCAACATTTTTGGTCTAATTTGACTGGATTATATTGCTGCACAGTTCCTTTCCCGAGTGATAACAGCTGATCGTGACTGCTAGGAGCTGTACAAATTCCCTATACAAGTAGTTTCCCGTACAGAATATTTGAGAAAACTTTACTATATTGTAAATACTTTTTGTGCGTTAGCTACATTTCTCAGTGTCCTTAGCTTTACGTCTTCTTGCAGTGAGAAAAATATTTCGGCAGGTTTTAACTTTTTGGATCTGACAGTTTCCATGTTAGAGTATACAGGTGTAATTGATAGTAGTGTATTAAGGGCACTTCTAAATCACTCCGTCAGCAGTTTTTAAATTTGCGTATATTTCCCGCGCTATTTACCGGATTTGGACAAGTGAGGTGTCCTAGGACTCAGGATAGCCAGCCCTTTTCTATGGACTACTGTTTTACACAAATACACTGAAAGTAAATTTTCATTGATTTTACCCCCCTTAATATCTTTGAACGCGTAATGTTAGAAAGACATGTTAGGACTTGTTTTACTCAGCGTGTTACCCCCTTGTTTATGGGCTAAGTATTTTTGACAATATACTCAAAAGGCTTAACGGTATGGGAGGGTGGCTATATTAATTCGCACGCGACGGTACCTTGCGTGGGCTACGTGACTAGGGGAAAGCCTGTTTCGTTTTATTTTAATCATTATTTTATTAGTTTATGGACAATGGATTTTTTACAAATATACCCAAAGGGCTGATCGACATGTGAGGGTGCTATTTTTATTTTACCCGACGGTACCTCGTTGAGCCACGTGACTAGGGGCGATGCTGTGTTTACAGTGAATGGATTGTTAATTTTTTTGATTAGTTGCAAAAGGGCATAACCGATAATGATTATTTGTTAATGATGGATTGGCAGGCAAGGCAGCGATAGCTAGGCGGGAGGAATGGCGGAGAAATAGTTATAATGGGTGGAGATTACGTTGACAACCGGTAATAATTGAATATTTATTTATGGCAGGGGTTCTTTACAATGCACGGCCATGGATGTAGGGATATGACTGCAGACAGCCAGCAATACTGACAATGAGAAATGGCTCACGCATGGCTATGGATGTAGGGATATGAGTGCAGAGAGTTACTGATACTGCTAGTAGAGAAAGATACACGCTTGGCTATAGAGGTAATCAGAGGTATACTCGATTTAGTTACAATTAGAGCTGTGATTTATTAAATGAAACAATTCTATTTCTAGTTACAAGACGGCCTTAGCAGGCCAGCAGTGTTAAGTCGGTAGCAAGCCAACAGTTGCCCGCAGTCTCACACTGCAACTCACGAGCTCAGTTAAGCGCTATCAAATTGCACTGACAATTATGGAACTCGCATTTGGCTGGATCTTTTGGATTTGCAGTGGCTGAACCTTGAACACTCGAAAGGTGATAGAAACTGCTTGCTCGCGAACTGACTGAGTGTTGAAACGTGGCTTTTTGTAAGTACTGTTTACGCCTTGCTAATACACAGGATGTGCCGCTTGCTGTTTTGTATGTGGAAATGTTGTATTAAGTAATATTGTAAACTTGATACGCGATTTTCCTGTAAGTGAATGGAATTGGGAATTGTGGGTAATTGGTAAAGCAACTTATCTACGGTTTATAAAAGACCGGTGTTCAATGTAATTTTAATTACTTTGTTAACGACACGCGCAGTGCTGTATGCTTACTTACATGACGATCTGAACAGTGTTAAGTATTTTGAAGGAAGACGGTTATAAAATTTGCAAGGTATGTACCTATTTATTTATTTATTTATATATTTACTGGTAATTATTGATTTATTAATTGATTACATGATGAATTAATTTTATTTACTTGTTTGCAGATATATTGTATAACTGTTGCATACTGGCTTTGTAGTGTCTACTCTTGAGACACTGAATGACTAACGCTGTTAGTGGTGGCGTACTTTGAACATTTCAAGAGGTACCTATTTATTTATTTAGTTACTGGTAATTATTGATTCATTAATTGGTTAAATGATGAATTAATTGTGTTTATTTGTTTGCAGATATATTGTATGACTGTTGCATACTGGCTTTGTAGTGTCTAAGTTTGAGAGATTGAACGACTGGCGCTGTCAGTGATGGCGTACTTTGGAACAGTTTTAGAACTACCTATTTATTTACTGGTAATTATTGATTTATGAATTGATTAGGTGATGATTTAATTTCATTTACTTGTTTGTAGACATATTGTATGACTGTTGCATACTGGTCTGTGACGCTGTATTTTGAACAGTTATAGAGGTAACTATTTATTAATTAATTTGACAATGCTATTGACTGCTAATTATTGATTTATTGATTGAATAATGAATTGATTGTATGTATTTATTTTATTCTTTAGATAATTTGTATATACGCTTACCTGATGTGAGAGAGACACCCTTAAGCTTACAACAGAAGGGGAAAGAAGGCTTTGCAAGCTAAGGCGAGATTTGAATATTTATAAACTGTTTTGAATTCGTTTTTTGTAATATTGTTTATGTAATGCATATATGAATTTGAATTCATGTATTTATCATGGTTTGTTTCTGTTTTTTAGATATGGAGAAAGCTTGTGTGGTATACCTGTTGCTGATATAACCCTGGGAGGTGAGCAAGTGGAACACGTGTGCTGCCAACCGTTGAAAACATTGGTGTTTTTCCGGCTTGTACCTGACCAGCAGATTATGTGCAGAACACACAAGGTAGGACTAACTTGCAATTATGGCTGACTATACCTCCACTGAATATGTCTAAAAAAGGTAACCCTTGGACCGCTGCTTTAGAACGAGTGTGCTATGGGCGGATAATGAATGTTAAGGAAATCATTCCAAAGGAGTTTTTGGAATCTTGTTTTCCGATTTTTAGGGAACATATTTATACTGCCTTAAGGGTGCACCGAGCTTTAAGGGTTAATATGGACATGGTTTGGGATTTTGTATACAAAAAGGACAATGTGGAACTCAAAGAAAATTTCCATTTTTGCTCTAAGATGCAGGAACTTTTAGTATCTGACAATTTGAATGAGTGGTATGGAATACACCCTGTCAATGCCTTGCTGGCTAAATTTGACAAATTACAAGAAGGACCCAGTGGCATTGCTTTACTTGCAAGTAAACATTTGTCAATTCAACCCTTTTAAGGCCGGGTCCAGTCATATCACCACACCCCTTCCGATAGCATTGAAAAAGGCCGTGCTGAATATAAAGAACAGGGACGATGATTGCTTTATTTGGTGCTTGGCTGCGTACTTACAGCCTGTCTAACTTAATTTTAATAGACCGGGGATGAAAAGGCCACATTTGACCAATGGAAACAAAATTGAAATTCATCTCGTGTGTCGTTCCCTATGGATTTAACCAACATTCATATGTTTGAATAGGAAAATCCGGACTGTTCTTTTATGGTCTATGGCGTTGATGGTGATGAAATTATCGGTCCACTCTATGCCACGAAAGAACCAAAACAAAACAACACCATATTCACCTTTTATATCTGACTATGGGAGATGTAAACCACTATTGTCTCTATAAGAATTTAAGCAGATTGGTAGGCGGTCAACTGTCAAAACATATGCCTAAAAAGCATATTTGCGACCGTTGCATGCAATACTCTGGAACGCCCACTCTTTTGGAACACACAAGAGGTCGTGAGACTAGTTTTATCTCAAGGAGATGATGTGGTTTTGAAATTTGAGAATATACACAAGCAAGATATGGTCCTCTTTGTGGTGTATGCCGATTTTGAGTCTCATAATATGCCCATGCCTAGATGTGAACTAAATCCCAGCATGAGTTCATCTACCCCTATTCAAAAGCACCAACCCTTTGCCATACGACTGCATGCTGTGTGTTCGTATGGCCGCACAATGTCTTATTATAAATCTTATCACGGCCCATATTATGCTAAATGGTTCCTAAATGAACTTGTCGAGTTGGCTGACCATGTACAGGGGTAACTGAACAATAAAGTGCCTATGAATCTAACTCCAGAGCAACAGGAACAGTAAAAGCATGCCACGACATGTCACATATGTGTAAAGCCGCTTATCTGTGCCGAGGACACGGTCCATGACCACTCGCACTTTACTGGTGAATTTCGTGGAGCAGCCCACAGGGCATGTAATGTGAATTACCTAGCCCCTCGATTTTTAAGCGTGTTTTTCCCCAATTTAGCGATCTATGATACAGTTCCTGATTCGTGAATTGGGTTATATTGGAAAGGGGACCTTGTCTATTATACCCCAAAACAATGAACGTTTAACGGCATTATCATGGCGGTTGGGCAAATTATGTAATCGATTCCTTGACTCGTTTAAGTTTATGGCCTCATCCCTAGACAGCCTAGTAAATGGCTTGGATGGAAAGGAATTGAAATACACGAGGACACATTTTGAGAATCTTGAGCAATTTAAATTGTGCATTCGGAAAGGCATTTATCCCTACGACCACTGTACAGCTGGGATGTTTTGAAGCAAATGACCTTGCCACCGCAGGAGAAAGTTTACTCTTTGCTAATACGTAGTACTCTCTCTGATGAGGATTATGGCCATGCATGCTATGCGTTACTTAAAACATGATCTATTGCTGCTCACGGATGTGTTTGAAAAGTTCCGTGACTTGTGCCGCAACTTTTACGGACTTGACCCGGCTCATTATTTTACGAGTTTGGGACTGTCGTTTGATGCGGCATTGCGATACACACAAGCCGAATTGGATTTGCTAACTAATGTGGACATGGTGTTATTCCTTGAGAGAGACATTCGCGGCCGATTTGTGTCACTTAACCAGCGCCAAGCTGAGACCAATAACAAATACATGTCATCCTATTCCCCAGATAAAAACAGAATCGTACCTGATGCACTACGATGTAAATAATTTGTAAGGTTATGCTATGAGCCAACCTTTTCCCTTGTAAGGATTTTGGCTGGCTCTCAGAGGAGAAGATTTCACATTTGAATGTGAATACGGCCAGCCTTAACACAGACCGTGGCTATGTTTTAGAGGTCAATTTGGAGTACCCCTCCTCTCTGTATGACCAACATGCTGATTTCCTTATCTGCTTAGAGCGAAGGACCTCCCCACAGAGTAAAGTGAAAATTTAAAAACTTACGGGCACAATTTACTACAAGAATCAGTGTGCGCTACATATTCAAATGTTGGTGCAATGCCTAGCCCAGGGCCTAGTGTTGAAAAAATACATAGGGGTATTTCATTTGCCCAAAAACCCTGGTTCAAGCCATACATGGGTTTGAACACCCAGCAATGACAATTGGCAACAAAGCAGTTTGAAATCAGTTTTTCTTAAATTGATGAACAACTCCATTTATGGTAAGTCTATGAAAAATGTACGCAAATACCGGGACAATAAATTGGTGAAAGCTTGGGAAGGACGTCACGGTGCTCGTCGGTACATAGCCAAGACAAATTTCAAAAACATTAATATTGTCGATGAAAATTTGGCCACCATTGAATTAAGTAAGACCCATGTCACTGTGAATAATCCCATTTGCCTGGATAAAGTCATTCTGGACTTTTCTAAATTGTAGATGTACATATTCCATTAAGAATTTGCCAAACAGCATTTCGCGGATGTGTCTCTTTTATAAGTGCACATTGACTCGTTTATATGCTATGCCCGCCAGTGTGATCCCTCTGTCCTAACGAGACAATATAGTGAATGGTTTGACACCTCTTCCTACAGTCCTGATAATGTGTTTCATCTGCCCATTAAGAACAAGAAGAAAATGGGTATTTTAAAAGATGAATGCGATGATTCGATCATGACCGAGTTCGTTGGACTCAGGTCTGAAATGTATGCTTATCGCTAGCCAGATCAAATCAAATCGCTACGTGTGGACGACTACTTAGAGGTTCTACGAACTGGGAGAGCTACGTCCCATAAACAATGCAGGATACAATCTGTCAACCATATTTTGTATCTTGTACAACAGAGAAAACACACTCTCGCCGCGATGGACAATGAGAGAGAGTGGGCTGATAACTGTCTCACTAGCCGGCCATTGCGCTATCATGACGAGGAAGGCGCGTGATTTCTTTGTTTAGTGGTTTGGGAATGAGCTTTTGTAAATATGAGATTTTGATTTTCGCGATGATGAGACTGGTAAATTGTATATGTTTTTTTTTTTCAATATGAGATTTGTTTCGCAATGACAAGAATAGTTATTTGTAAATACAAATGTGTAAATATGGAATTTTGTTTTCTCAATAACGAGAATTTAAATATGTGATTTTGATATTTTGTTTTTGCGGTCACGTGAATGGGAATTTGTAAAAGCTAATTTTTAATATGGGATTGTGATATTTTGTTTTTGCGATGATGTGAATTCAAATTAGTAAATACTAATATGTAAATATGAGATTTTGATATTTTGTTTTTGCGATGGCAAGAATAGTAACTATGAGAAATGCACTACGCCCCCTGCCCATTAAAGCCCTGTACAACTTTATATTTCTTTATTTTGATTATGCCTGAAATTGCAAATGGTCAATGGAAACTATTTTTCACCCCGCATGAAATGGTTGTTTAAAAATTCATAACTATGGTATTATGCACGTGAATATATGTTCTTTGGAAAATGAATATGATGTTCGTGTTTGTTTTCCAAAGAGAGAGTGTAAAAGTGTGAGAGAGGGAGAGAGAGAGAGTGCTTGACATTTGTTGATTGACCAAACCAAACTCGGTGAATGAAAGAAATTAAAGTTTATAGCAAATATGAATAGTAGTTTTCCTAAATTTGTTTTTATATGTAAGTCAATGACATGTGGTGGTAGAAAGGTTCTATTTGTAAGATATTCTTACCTGAAGTGAGCCACTCCAATAGCCAAGCACTTGTATCAAGACATTTTTGAAAGATAAAATAAACTTTTCAATATTTACAACTAGCAACCCTCGCCGGCTTCGCCCGGGAACAGTGAGGAATGCAAGGTGGGTAGATTATTAGCTTGGGAATAACCTAACTCCCAAGGGAAGATGATGAAGAAAAAGAAGTGGGTTTCGGACTGGAGAAAAAGGATGGAGAAATAGGACGAGAGTCCAACAGAAGTTATAATTTTAACTTTAAGTATACTCAAAGGCAGCTGCCACTGCAAATCCGCTTTCCGATACCTAAAGTGGGTAGGGACCTGGGCGAAGCTAACAGGAAACGCAGCTGGAACTTGGGCTATTCGCAAGAAAGTTGCTATAGCGTATTCCCTCTCAAGCATAAATATACCTACTATGGGGAAGGGTGGTGGTCCGGCAAGATAAAGAGTAACAGATTTATTGTGTATCTGTTCAAAGGAGTTTGTTTCTAAACAAGTATTTTGAAGAATACAAATAATTTGAATCAGCCGTGATATTTTAGTTCTTGAAATTGTAGAATTTCTAAAGAGCGACCGAATGCTTCCAAGAAGGATAGGAATAAAGCAATTATACCCTTGGGAATAATTTTGGTAAGAGTACCAATAGTTGCATTTAGAAATGACTAAGCTTTTATCCAGCAAGGCGCCGACTAAAAGTTTAGACAATGAGAAACACTTAAATTTTGAAAAACCAACCATAAGTGGTAGAGAGAATCTCCACATGCAGGAAGCTGGCGTAGCGAGCTATGCTTGCCTTACTGGCCAGTTAGAATTAGCTATCAAAGCTAAGAGAGACTTTAATAAGTTAATAACTAAGAGTTCTTGCTCAAATGCAACAAGTAGTGAAAACCTTATCAATGGATTTATTTTTATTAAAGAGGGCATAAACCTAGGAAGAGTCAGGGAAGACAGGATCTTGCCTAACCGTTATTTCAGAGAAATGGTAGAGCAAAAGAAAAAATTCAAATTTATTTGACAATGCAAAAAGGTGTAATGAATTTAAGACATATATAATTTGAGTTTATAAATAATTGGGGTCGCAGACCTCCGAAAACATCTAAAGCTTGCGCCAGGCAATTGACAATTCTTTTGGTTTTAAACCTTTTATATGCTTTAAAATCTTTGTAAGATTTTGAAATAGCTAAGATTAATAAATAGAAAATTTTAAGATAATTAAAGTAATTAGGATTAAACAATAAATCAAGTACAAGGTGTGTACTTTAAGGATTTCTAGATAGGTATCTTAGAAATATGAACAAATAACAACTTCGAAAGTAACAACAACAAAAAACAGGAAGAAATGAAATAGAAGTTTCTAGAACTCCTATGTTTAAGTAGGGATCACGAGAAAAATAGGGCAAATTTCCCTTTCGTGAAACCTAGAGATAACTCACTTTTGAGTAGAAAGAATTGGATTTCCTCATTAGAAGGGAGAAACAATATACTTTAAGGCGTGTACTAGACACGAAGTTTTACAGACATTAATTCGTAATACGTGGAGCAAGTAAGGGAGGGCACTTATTGAGAGTGACACCTCATTGAAAAAAGACCTAAACTAACAATTTTATTATTTTAGTTTGTTAGTTAAGGGTTTGGGAAATATCAAATGGGATTGTGGAAGAGTGTTCATGGCCGTATTTATTGTACTCGGACGAGCGCTACGCGGATGAAAAGTTGAACAGGCACTGTTTTCACTATAGTCTGTTGATATAGTTGAAAAGTTCACTGTAGTAGCACAAAAAGTTTATGGCAAAGAAAGTTATTGCAATGGTGGAAAATAACTAGTTACACTAGATTTGCGAGAGTCTATTGCTTGAAAAACTTGTAGGTTTAGTTGAATGCACCAGAAAAATCCCAACGGAGGAAGAAAAATTAGATATTGATTAGCAGTTCATAAGGAAGATTCCTTAGTTTGAAAAAGTATTCCCAAATGTGAGTGGAAAGTACTAGAAGGCTTAGCTCGTAGATGAATTGTTCGGCATGGAAAATTCCAGAACAATCATGACTGAAGAATAGGGCAAAAGTTAGTCCAGGGTGGAACGAGCTAAGTATTCTATAGACAGTGGGTAATTTAATGGTGTCCCACGTTGTGACAAAATCTCTCATTTATTAAGCATAAGAAATGCTGCTTCATGTTAAGATTGGCTTAGATAGACAAAAGCCCAACATAGAAAATCCCGCGAAGGATGATTATTGCCCCACATTTAGAAATCTCACACTGCCTATAAAATGATTATTAAAAAGCATGTAGCTATTTAAAATCAATTAAAATAAGTTGAAGAACGTTGAAGTAATACTTAGCTCATTTCTGATGAACGGCGAATCCTTAGTGACCGTTAGTCAGGACTTCACAACATGGCGAAGATTTGAAAGTTTGTCTCTCGAGGTGAGGAGACGAGCTTTAGTTAAGCTCCGACTGACTAGTTTGACTTCAGGCGCACAAGTGAGGCCAGCTCAACGGAGCGCGGAGAGACCAGGGAAGGGAAAGGGTGGGGGTAGGAGACAAAAGGAATACATATAAGAATAGCCAACTTTGAAATAATAATTTCTCTTGATGAAATGGTCTTCAAAGAGTTGATAGCAGGCGTCACTAGAGCAGCCTGGTGGGTGAAAAAGTAGACGAAGTTCTCTTGATCACGGAGATGTTAGCTGGCGATAGCGACGAGATCTGGTGGCTAGATTGGTAAGGAAGTCATCTTGTGCAGGGAAAAATTGAGGAACTTCAGAGATTCGCTGCTAGAAGACGCTAGGTGGGTCATGGAAGATATATATCTAGAACAGACTTACAGGTAGTGTAAGAAATATATACCAACAAAGAGAAATCAGGAGGTCACTGTTGGTGTTTGCGAAAAAAGGAAGGGATGAACTAAAGCAAAGAGAAGCAAAAGCTCACTCTGTCTATCCGGGTATTCCAAAGAATACACCACAAGGTGATAGGCTACTTTTAACCGAGGTCTTATAAGATTTCCTTGTATACCACATTAATCGTTTTCCCTCCAGCAGTGAACACGAAATGTTTTCGGTTTGATATAACACGCGATAGAGCCACGTAAAGCTGTCCATGAGAAAAACATTCTCCACTGAGATCAACTCCAGTCACGCTAAGTGTCTGAACCTGTGCTTTGTTTATAGTCATGCCAAAGCAGACTCTTACTGGGAATTGTACTCGTTTGAAATGATACGGCAAATCTGAAGGAATCATAGGAATTCTGGGTACTAAGACCGTTTCTCCTATACCATAGCCAGTTAAGATAGTAGCTTCTATGAAACAGTTTTTCAAAGTTTTCACAACCAATCGCGTCCCATTGCATAACTTTGGTGGGTGTAAATTACGTAACAATATAATAGGCTCTCCCACTTTTAAAATAAGCTTGTGTGGTGGAAAGCCAGAGGGAAGTAAAGAATTTAGGAATTCTGTAGGGTAATGAACAGCTACTTCACTATCGATTACCGCGTCTACTGAGTAATATACTTGAGCCTGGGCAGTGAATTTCGAGAACACCAAGTCATTAATTTTCACAACTTGTTCGTTTGTCGGCGATAATATTGCTCTCTCTTTAAGCCATGAATGAGACTTGTTAGATAGGTCATGGATTTGAGGATAAACGCTATCAATCAATTCTTGAATGCTGCTTACTAAAACACAGAAATTGTGACTGAGGGTAATTTTTCCGTCAATGACCGGTAAATCTCCATTTCCGACTCTAAATAACGAATTAGCAAACAGACTATTATATTCTGAAGAAAAGAGTACTCTCATGTTAGTTTTGAGTGCCAATTTTGTTATATCCGGCCAGATGTAAGATCTTTTTAATGAAGCGTTCACTTCGACGGCTCTCGTTCCTCTGGTAACAACTGGTAAGATTTGACGAAAATCTCCGGCGAACAAAACTGTGCAGCCACCCATAGGTGTGTTCCAATTCCTTAGATCACGCAAGGTTCTATCTACAGCTTCAATGGAAGTTTTGTGCGACATTGTAGCCTCATCCCATACTACTAAAGAGCAATTTTGGATTAAACTGGCAGTGTTACTTTGTTTTGAAATAATACATACGCTTCCATCATTACTGCTGTCTTTCAAAGGAAGTTTAAATGTTGCATTGCTGTTCTTCCCCCTTCCAAAAGAGTGGCTGCAATTCCAGATGATGCGACGGTAAGAGCAATATTACCACCAGACCTCACTTTGGCGAGCAACAAATTAATCAAGAACGTTTTGCCTGTGCCTCCAAGGGCATCGAGAAAAAATATCTTACCTTCCTTCTCAGTGATGCTAGATATGATGGTGTCATAAGCTTGTTTCTGATCGTGGTTCAGACGGTGTTCTTCTCGAGCAACGGGTTGAAGGAGCCGAGGACGATCGCTGAAGTACTTATTATTGTTTGGCTGTTAGTTATAGTTATTTGGGAGTGGAAGTCCAAACTTTTTGATAGATTTGTTTGCAATGGATTGCACTATTTTGTTGACTTCAGCCAGCCCTTCATCGAACACACGTATGTCATAGTTTAATTCTTGTAATGGTGCCTCTTTTCGCTTTCTGATCAATATGTCTTCTGACATGCTCTCCCGGTGATTATTCCAAAGACCTAATAGATCCGAAACTTGGCAAAAGACGATAATGATGGAAAACAAATATCTAATTGAACTTGCCGAACTACACAGAGCAGCTTCTGATAATGTGTTTTCTCAGTGAGAACCATCTTCCAACAATCCCTTGACTCTGCATGCTTCCTGAAATGAGTCATAAGTTATTCCTTCTACAGTCCTTAAATAATGAAAAGAAGTAGGACCTTTGACAATATGAATTAACATCCTTAGATGAAAACATTCACTTTTGTTGAGATGGACTACATACACTCGTCCAAGTGCATCAGTTTTTTAATGTTATCGTAACCATCAACCGGCTCACCCTGTTTCCTCCGTTGAAATTTTCTGTTAGTTTGATTCCAAGTGTAATAACATGGAACCTCGTCACAAGTAACAGTCTTCGCAAAATCGTCACCAGCACAAAACTTAAAGAATGCTGTTAGCGTAGTATCACGAGGAATATTGGCAATATCAGAGGCAGTATTTTCACTGAAATATACGCGTTGCCCATTTTCTAAATGGACTGCAAGGTGAGTGATTGTAGGTGCTCTTTCATGTACACTGAACGATAAAATTCGCCACACTGCCTCGGAGGTGCAAATATATCTTCCAGATAGATATTGTTGAACCTCATTGAATGCTGAAGGTAACCTGATCGCTGCCTTTATTTATGTACTTATATACATATTTAATGGATTTGACGGAATTACATAATTCGACGTTGATGTGCGAGTCAAAAATTTTAAGGAGAACCGGATTATAGGAAACCACCCATCGGTTATCTATTTCATTGTTTCATTGTTCCTGATAGTTGCAGTTTCTCCGCCGTCTTCAGGTGACAACCTACGGTACTTGGGATAACCATCATTACCAGTAGATTACCAGCAGTTTTGGAAATTTTTTGGATACTTTTGGTGCAAACCCCTTCACGCATGCAAGGCGAATTTGCATTTAAAGCACCACATGGAACATGAATCATTTGCTTTGACACGATATCATGTAATGTCGGATCGGTTTGTCTATTGGGTAACTCGGCAGAAATTACACTGTCGATCTGTTCTGGTCTAATCTTATTGTACAGTACCCCAGGGGTATGCACCCCTTGGAGACCATCCCCCCATCATCTATTTAAATCTCCTAACTGGCAATCCTTATAAGTCCAGACCAACATCTACTAACACCGCAAGGACAGCTAGCCATTCTGGAAAGCTGGCCCAATCCTTGCATCACTACTACAAACAGCGACACACTATTAACTAGGACAGCTATTCAGCACAATGCTGACAGCACAGCGCCGAAGAATATAAGAAGGCGTCTTAAGGAGGTCAGGCTCTCAATCAATTATCAGTCTTACAGTGTGGCGGCCCGAGGCTATGCTGGTATCATCAGGTGAGTGAGTCAGCAGGTGTTCAGAATCCTATAACTTTGTAACCTTACCCACCAATTTGTATAGACAAGTTTGTACACATTGTAACATCACTACATCCCTTAAAAGGGACTCATAATTCAATATTACTGGCCAATAAACACTTGGTCAGTACATTACACCTGCATTACTGTTTACACGCTTCTTTACGCCCTAACTCCCTTCCTGAACTCTCTGTCACTATTAGACGTGACTTACAGTAGCCAGATACTTGCTAGGGCAAGCATCATTGTATTCCCGTACCGGCCTGACTGCAGGAGCGGCACGCGCCATATAGCTGACGCGTGCAAGTCGATTATCTAACCAGCCAGCTGGACGACCACATAAGCCAGCGCGTTGACCTGTACGCCAAGTTCCATCCCCTAAAATACACCTAGATCTTTTACAAGAGCATCCCCTAGCACCCTAACACTAAACAACACTCTACACTGGTCAGCTTGCCCGACTACGGGAAGCTACCCCCTTTTTGGCACTTCTTTATAAATTAACACAATAACTCTTCCGTTTTAGATCCGACCACCCCCCAAATAAGGGATCTAAAACAGATGGTGGAGGCCGGGTACTACGCACAGTAAAATAGGACTCATACAACGAGTTCTCGAAGTAAAAACGGCCCGTACCGCATATAGCCAAGCGAGACTGAAAATTTTTTTTCTTTCCTCTCAGACAGAAAGCAATTTTTTTTGCTTCGCATTATCTACACAGGGGAAACTCTTAGCAAACAAACCCCCAGCTCCAGAAGGAATCAGAGAGAATAAGAATACACTGACAAACACGCACAGTTTTTTTCTTAGAAGACGCATACATTTCATTTAGAATGGCACCTCATGCAGAAACAACAGAGATTGTAAGCCATAGAGGCAGTAGGGGTACGCCAATATTATTAGCATTATTATTCAGATGCCAGAGGCACATACAAAGCCGGCAAACACAGATACGGGCACTCCAAACAAAAATCGGGGCAATACAGGGCAAACAGCCATACACCCCGTCAGAGGGTAGGACAGCGCGATTAAGATGCGCACATACGCTCTTGAATCACATACATGAACACCTCAATAGGATCCATATCCAAAGGCACGGAATACACGACCAATTGATCACCACACATGGTCCCGTAATAAATAATGCAACCCTCGACAGGTTGAGGGTGCACTACACGATTTTACACACACAGTACAAGGAGTTAATTCACAAACAGGCGTTTCTCCAACTGGCGGCCACAGGACTATACAAAGCACAACTACACTGATACAGCAACTTGCCAGCAGGCCATGTGCCTCAATAGGCAATGCGCCCAAATTTGGGGCGAACATAAGGAGCTCCGGGCTCACTAAGCCATCTTTGAGTACATGGCAGGGCCATAAGCCCAGCCGGGAGAGGGTATAAGCATAGATACGCTAACTCGACAATTTGCAAGGATGTCCCTCTCGCTTACACTAATACACATCCCTTAGCTCCGGTTCGGAAGGCAATTTTGCCAAACCGAGCAGCAGACCCTAGGCCAACCCCCTCGCAACGGACGAACGAGAGGGAGTTGAAGCCAGGACCCTCAGACACACATAGTATGACAGGGAGACAACGGGACGTAACCACGTCATGGGCTGAGGACGTAGAGCCCGCCCTACAGTACATAAAGCCTGCATACACCCACACAGATAGGCAAACATAATGGCAAGAGTCTACCGTGGCCACAGGCCAGAAAGCGGTCAGGCTACACGCCACCACATTGCTAGGGCAGACACAGGCAATTAAGCGGCCTATACCGCCAGTTCAAAGGGCAAGTTTGCCAGAACGAAGGCGAACACCAGCATTAGTACCCCAGGTGCGAATGCATAAGAGGGTGTTACATTCAGTCCCTCAGGATGCACGATACACGCCTGCACATTGTGACCACGCCCTCACACACGGTATACGGGGTACAGGAAAGATGTTATTACCTACCCCACAAAACCACTCAGGCAAAAATACACACACCCCCGTAAACTCTACTAGGGTAGCGCAGAGCGCAATTAGGCCCTCGAATACAGGTACACTCAAACCTACAGACACGCGCTACGGTGGAAGTAGGCCCAGGCTTGCTTTGCTACAAACTTCCCCGAAAAATGGCAAAGAAGCGCCTCAGTGGATTTCAGGGGCCTATAATCTCATAACAGGGCAGAACCCTTCACCTTTCCGAGCAAGGACGCTCGGACCGGAGTAACGACTTCCACCAGGGACACAGAAATAAGCTAATATCACTTGAACCTATATTAGGGACACACATAAGCTCGTTTACACGGGAGAAATACGCCAATAAATACATACAGACTCACTAACATAAACGGTACATTTTTTTTGCATCTATATGCAGTACAACATGGCTAAACCAAAGATGTATAAGTCTAAATTCTTCTTGATTTTTATTTTGGGCACCTAGCATTTTTTTTTCTCAGGCCATCAATGGTTACTGAACATAGGGTCCATATTATAACTCAGATAGCGTAAAGTTTTTAATATCCAAAGCCAAGTGGAAGCCCATCAGGTGAGCTACGCGGCTTAAGGCCGGAAAGAGCTATTTTGAACACAGCTTAAGCAATAAAACACAGCATAGAGCTTAAGCGGGTCTTTCTAGATGGAAATGACTATATGTTCTATGATCCGGTCCCACAGTTTGATAGATTCTCTTGCGGCGAGCAAAAGCCCTGATTGTAGCTAGAATTAGGAATCTCAAACTATTTTCCAAAAGTGGTAGATTTCCCTGAGACGTAACTAGATTACCGTAGTACTAACGTCACCAACTAGGTGGATACTACACTCAGGTCCTACTTCTCACTTTTAAACATTTTTCATATTGCTCACGACATAATTTTTACAGACTATCGCCACCTGCCAACCCACTTTAATAAAGCATACAGCAGTGAACAGGCGAGATACAATATATTTTTATACCTTTTCAAAGTGCTCTCTTAATACGGAGCGGGGCATAGCTCATTTTTTTTCTCTTCTCTGCCTCAGTCATTAGGCCCGATAAAGGAAAAATTGGCCAAGTTGAACTATATATATTGCATCAATAGGCATACGTGACACGTTACACTGCCTATAAAATGACTTTTTCCTCACTTCCACAACAACACGCAAGCTAAAACGCTAACACACCGTAGGATGAAAATCCCAGACTTTGGGAAACCCTGCATATTTTTGGAAGTCACACAATCAATTTACATTGCCACATGACAGTAAAACAAAGGGAAGTAATCCCACTGGCAGACGTGGAAAGAAGGCCAAGAAATAGCCTTCGAACCTCACTGACCGCACCGGGATACGATCCTAACACTCGACAGAACTGTCCCGGAGACACAGCCTAGAATGGCGCCAGAAACAATTACTCTGAGAAAAGACGGTCTCAAAACCCGCAACCTTCTGAATACCAGGAACATAAGGTCGGGTAGCTATCCAATTACAGGATAGAAAACTAGGAAGCTAACATAGATTGGGACAGTTCCACTAACAATGTCATAAATGAAAAAACAACAAAATCGCCTCCGGCATCTAGTCACCAAACACGCGACTAGCGGCCCGGACACACTCGTGTATAACGACATTTTGAACAACGGATAGGGACATACTCGAACCACGTCACAGTAACACAAAATTTAGGGACACAAATGTAGTTAATGAGAGGTTCTTTTACAGTGCGGCCAATGCATGTGAGACTTTCGAAGTGAAATGCCATGGCCTGTGGTTTGGATTCCACGTAAAACGAAAGTCCCGTGGCTCATGATCTACAGATTAACGGTCACGTTAAACTACAAGTTTCCTTCCTTTTTTTTACAGTGCGAAAAGCACTACTCACAGTCACAGAGAGCAAGCCGATTAGACACACATGTGCCGGACACACAGCATTATCAAAACAAGTAACAAAGGAGCGCACACGACATTGTAATCCAATACCGCCACACTCAGCGATAACGCAAGTCTCATGGATAACCTGCACGCTTACAGACAGCAATATGCTAGCAGCTCTCACAGCAGAACATACGGCATCATTTAAGCCGAGTCCAAACACCTCATAACTCACAAATTGCACTACGAGGAGAATTCAAAAACATACAAACTCTTCACAGGTATGCGTACTTTCATTTGCGCATTGCAAATACACGGTACATGGGACATAATATATACGGCACAAATAGCGGCATACCAAGTCTTTATATCACCCCGGGTCCGAACCCATGATCACACGCCACACTCGTACCAAAAACTAACTAGCCAACGGTATTTTTGGTACGAGAAACACAAGCAAAAACCACACTGAGGACACCTCAATCCCTGAAACACAACGCAGACATAGAACACAGAGAATGACATAAGATCACGGGTTCAAATCCCAGCGAAAATCGGACACCAGGAAAACAGCTATCCAGGCTTCCAATCACACCAAAATTGGCCCATACAACTACAGAACCAGATAATACCACATTTCCTTCGGCCAAAAGCCAGGCATAGAATTTCAGTGACACCTGACAGGGAAAATAGATTTCCCAGACACAAGTATAGAAATTTCGTAAGACAAAGGTCTTACGGAATAGTGACCACACAATAGTATTAGCAAATAGTACGAATTGCTACATTGGACCGTCCGGAATCTAGAACGGTGACAACACTCACATACTGGCGAAAAATCACGTACGCAGACAAATGTAAACACAACATGACGAAAATACTGACTTGCAGATCTCGTCATACAGCAATACTGCTGGTGACAGACACGATTGTTGTATCGGCAGTGACCGTGAAATTACAAACGCAAAACAATCACAACACCATACATTTTTCTAACACTGCAAAAGCATTTAGCAATGGACAAGACGTGACAGATCGGAACTTATCTTGGGCCCATAGGAGCACGTTCTCAAAGACGTTGACAGGCCACGGGCACCTCCTGCCCACACACGCGATACACATTACGACTTAGCCTGTAACAGACCAACCGTCCGCATGGTGTAGCGGAACATAGGCACTCACACACACGCTCACTAATTAGAAGCGAACACAGACAGGGGCTCTGAGGAAACAAGACCTCCCCCCAATAACTTCCTTTCTGGATTTTAGTTTTCAAAAGTCATTACAGGCGATTAGGACATGGCCAGTCGCACTACGACCACTGGCCACATTCACACTACAAATGGCAGACCAGATTAGGTCGTGACGCTTTACTATCCCAAGGAGCGGATAGAAAGCAGACATGGACCAAGGGAGGATGACAGGAGCACAGGCTACCATCGTACCACCTTACTCCCTTCCAATAACCTTCTCACGTCCAACATAACCAACGCAGACACATGAACACGATCAAAACAGCTACACTACATTACAAAGTACACACAAGGGGTTGATAGACTTCATGCGTCTAAAGAGATCACGATGCTACCACCTGAGTATTAGGGGTGGGTCGGCAAACATCAATTAAGCATAATGCGCATCTCCAAATGAGAGATGAGGCCACAATTATATATATTAACCATTCTTTGTTAATTAAATACTCCCGCATGACAGGGATATATTATTATTACGCCTCAGCATACGCCTATCCTTATATGAGTGCAGATGCCTCATATCCAGATACCTGCATGAGTATCCCATCCATTTACCAGGGTTATCACTATCAAACCTGCATGGCATTTTTATATTTTTGCAATCCCGGGAATTACCTGCCCCAGTCCACTCATTGTAGGAGCAGTCCTAGTAGCATTACCGGCTCAAGGCCACCATTTATTTGAGCCCAATGATGCGCAACCTCTTCCTACCATGCTTTCAGCCCACTCTACGAATAACTACCCCCAGATCCTAATAACAGGGTACCTGACGCCACAGACCCTACTAACACCTCCATAAAGGGCTAACAGAGCATTATAGCTGGACAGCCGACGTAGCGCAGTGGACCTAAAGTAGTCTATGCACTTAGAAGCTCTACAACCCCACAACACTTGAAATATTTTACATTTTACATTTTTAAATTATTTACACAGGTTACGCCCATTTTTTTTATTTAAAGGTAAAGGAATCTGAAACACTCTGATTGGTGATAACGGCATAAGCCAAAGGCAAAAGGCACCACACTGGAGCAGAGCTGGGGAAGGTGATGTTGACCCTTACCCCAGTTGGCTCAACAGCGCAGTCACCTCACTTAACTTGACGACTAGACCGAACAGACGAACCACGTAAGGTTGAGGCACTCGCGGCCTGGCCGGGCAAGCTCTGGAATCCTAGGTGCACCTAAACTGCCCCTGGGAGGAAGGGATGCTACACCCACTCTGTGCCACGGTCAGCGACGCCAAGACCTGCAGGGAAGTCTTTCTGAGGATGGTGGGAGAAATAGCTCACTCCGCGCTGGACTCAGGGGATGGCCCTAGAGACGACCCCATTATGACTAGACTTCTAGCTAAAATTAAGTAAGTAAGGCTTCTATAGCGGGAAGCAAGGCTCCTGTGCGCTGGAGTGAAATATTACTGCGAAAAGCATACTACTGCGGCCGATAAAGGCGAAGATAACATTATGCCATTGGACGATGTCCAATGCCCACATAAATGGCGACGCATCGGGCAGTCAGAGGGCATTAAATAGACATGCAACGAGCTGTCTACAGGGGTTACAGTGGGCAGACCCAACTATGACAACATATGGAGAACAATGGCAACGAGCAGAATGGTACAGCAGGCGAAACGTTTTGCTTTGTGGCAACGTAAGCCGCCTGCAACTAGGTTAATACTAGTTCATAATCACCTAGAATAGACGTCGACAACTAGAATTGAGGGGGCGGAATCCGGCGATTCTAGAGACAACCGGTGTTTCTAGGACTCGTGCGGGTGGTGCCCTGAGGAAGTAAATTGCCTCAGGCGATCGCCCTGGTCGAAATTTTAGCTGTAAGACGGTTGCATTTGACACGCAACCTAGGATTAAGCAAATTTACTGACCGCTGTTGCCAGGTAATGGCACAGCACATTTCGGCAATAGGAGAAGGCCATCCATTCGGCTTAATAGTAGTAGCCATTTTTTTTTTAATTTTCAATCATAAGTAAGATAGATAGTGTTAAGTAACGCCGCTCGGCACCTGGCGACCCAAATTCGTTGCCAGGGTAAGCCCGATAATACAATAGATTAAGATAGAATATCTCGGCACCCGGTAACCACAATTCCGCTACCGGGGTAAGACCGACAACACATTAAGAAACGGCATTACGGCACCGTATAGGGTAAGCCCGGCCATGCAGCAAATTAACATTAATCATGCTATTTTTTTTTTTCAGAGAAAGAAGAGCTTCAGCCAGTAAAAACAATGACACAGGAAGCGACATAGAGAATATGTCATACTAATATGTTTTTTCTAAACCTCGCCATTTTTTCCCAGGCATCGTCACCAGATATAGGAAACTGGTGACAGGAATTTCACTACCATATAGCAGTGTCATATTATTTACGGCATGCCATGATTGTGTACTATTTTTTTTTATATACGTCAACTTGCACTAATCCTAACACACTCTCACACACTCACCACATTTTTTTTTCAGCTACACACTCCAAAAAAATCTGCACAGCAGGACTGGTGCCTGTGGGGTACCAGGCTTGCTGGCAGATCAACTAAACAGAAACACATAAAGCGTCAAAATGCGACGCAGATTACGACAATGAGGGCGCAACCGATTTGTGGCGGCGACTCTCATTGTCAAGTGTGAAAGCATTCACCCACAGAGGATGCTTCACAGATTAGGTATTAAGAATACATTGCAAGCGGTACGACCACTAAACCGTACTGCCCCCGTAATTGAATTATATAGAGACCACGGTGGCTATATTGGAAAATTATAAAGAAAGTTATGGCTGTCATAGTTATGACGTGGATGGTCATGACGTAAGCACGGATGACGCAGACGTTATACCAGCAGGCTACTTGAGCTGAGATTCTCAATGACGTCAGCATTTATTCGAGAAAGTTCCGAGATTTACGACGCAGTCGCAGGAAACGTGGAATTGTGCTGAGGAAGAAATTATGCTATTGGAAGGGAGGCCCGAACCAATGAACGATAGTTTGAAGGAAGACGGAGATTTCTGAAACTATGGTATTTTTAATACTTTTTGGAATGCAGGATTGTGGAAATCCATTTGCAGTAGAGGCATTGTTCTGGAATTTTGGTGAAATTTATTTTCAGTTTTTGAATTTTGAAAATCCGTCACGTATTGACGAAGTTGGAACTTTCAGCGATGACGCAGTAACACGCTATGGAAGGGATGGATACGCCCCTTATGAAGTTTATAAAAGGCCTTGCGCAGAAGAGAGGAGTCTCAATCGTCTCATATCGTCAGATCTCAAATCGTCAGTATCAGTGCTTATATAGTCGTTTTGGTGAAACGTCGAGTGACATTAGTAGAAAGAGTCGTCTTTATAACGCGTGGTGAAGCCACCGCATTAAACGAGATTCAAGCAGACAAGCAGTGCAAGTTTACTGTGAGTAAAACTAGGTGAAGTTAAAACGCACATTATAACGCGTCTACAAGAGTAGCTATGAACAGTTAGCGGTTGCCTACAAGCTAATTCTATGGTGCAGTGCTACATTAAGCAGTGTAGTAAATTTGAACAATTTCGAGGAGGTATTTTAGAAGATATTAGCAATTTTAGACGTCTGACAAAAGTGATTTTCTCGCTACCTGAGAAGCACTTTGTATCGCCAGATCCTACGCTACGGCTGACACTGCTTGTATAACAGGGAGACTTCAGATTGAATTGTGACACAACGCTATAGTATTATGGAGCAGTTTAATAAGGCAGTTTGTTCTACTATCACTATAACCGAAGAGAAGATGGAAGGCTAAAGGACTTTAATGCAATTGGGACATACATCGTTGGAGTAAGATAGCAACATGGAACTTCGCTAATTACTATTCCATACAAGCGGACATGTGGTGAACAACCATCTACACCCATGTTTCGTGGCTCAACGCTGAATACTATCAAATAGCAATGGAAACGATTTCATACTCTCTGAATATGAATATTTCTACGGAAATTACTACAAAAACTTCATGGCGATTTTCTACAAGATCTTCAGGGATTTTTCAAGAGAGGTCAGGGTTGTCCCGACTCACAAAGAAGAATTTTGCCGGAAGGATGTCTTTCGTCTTCATGGAGCAGTGCAATTTCCGGAGAAGGAAGCAGTTCGATTCTCTGAGGGTGCTGTTTCCTGTTTCGAGGATGGAGCTCAGCTTTAACTTGGTGAAATGGATCCATCAGCAGTCTTCTTTGGGGAATTTTCCTCTGGAACTTCAATCGGCAGATAAGGTAGTCGTGAACGTTTATTGTATTTGAGTTTTCTAGCAATATCTGAGCAGCCATTTTCCCATATTTTTGTCCTCATGTATTTTGCCCTATATTCTTGTTTGAGATTCCTATTCTCAGTACACCTTGATGAGTTATGCCTTTTTCGACGATTTATTAAGACATGGTTATTCCATGGGCATAGTTAAATGATTTTGGATCAGTTGAGACTGATATTTCAATAATTTACTTATTTTTGGTAGTCACGATGTGACTATAAGTTAATGATTTTCATGGCAGATTCAACTTCAGACAGCGTGTCACTTTATTAAAGTAATTTCTACCCCAGTTTAATTACTTTGACCAATTTTCTGTCATCATCAAGAAGGAAGAACATTTAAATGATTTTAGAGCGTTAAAATCTCTAACGTTGTCGACGATCTTGGAAATACTAGTCGTTATTTGAAATTGATTGCAACACAGACATTTATCGTCAGTTATGAACGACCATTGCATCATAGACAATTTTGTGAAAGATGAACTTTAATTTTGAATTATTGAATGCATTAAAGTCGTGAACTTTTGTTAGGAGTTTTTTCTCAATTAGAGAGTTGAATAATAATGTTTGCATTCCACAGTCTAATTGGATTCTATTCGACTATTTTGCAGTTTAGTCGCACTTTGTTTGATGATAGTATTTTTATACTACAATACTTTGAAGATGATAATCTTAAATTTTGATAGACCAGAGAGGCGTATATAAGCGTATTCACTATTAAATTTGTTTGTGATTGGCAAATTTTTACTTCATTTCGATTCATGAATGAAATCCACGAAGGTTAAATGACAACAGTTTTGAAACAATTAATGATTATAAGAATTTTTGAAGTGGACCTATGAATGTATAATCGCTAGTGCAGCGAACGTGTTGAAAGTCGCTGATGTATAATGCCCTTGAAGTAAATGAAGGAGATTCCCACAGTAATTAATGATATTAAAGAATTTGTTAGTGGAGGTTTTTGTAAATTCTGTGGAAGATTTTGATGCCGTATATATTAATATATGATGAATTCTGGGCCTAATTTTTAATGCAGTTTTGTGCATTTTTTTTGTAAGCGACGTATTTACCGCAGGAGTTTATTGTATTTGTCCTTTTAAAATTAATCAAGTGAATTTACTGTTATAATTAACAAGAGTATTGAAAGAATTTGAGATAAGATTTTGAATGAAGATTACCGTCACAAATAATTATAATAATTATTAAACCTTTATTAAACCAGATTGTGACATTAACATGTATAACTAACCTTCATTGGTCGATTATATTGACACGATTATGAAATTACCAACCGGATGAACATGTGGTTAATGTATTTCTCAAATTAATAATTTGAATAATTTAAATGTTAATATTGTAAATAAATAATGTAAATATCTTTGACAATAATGTGGAACGAAAGTAATGTTAGAGGCGTGTTTAAAATTCTTTTTGTCTTTAACTATATTATAAACAATTTCTAATTGTTATTAATAATTTATGAGTTATTGTTATAAACATTTAAGAGTTTGTTTTATACAATGCTTATTAAACATTTGGATGCTAATTAACAAGTTTAAGGATTGTCAGAATAATCCAGTGGCATGTGAGTAAAGCATTTGAAAGATTTGCGTAACAATATTTTGTGATGTCTTGCGGACATTTAAAACTTTTGAGAGAGTGCTGGATTCTTACGCAACGTGGCTTGACAAGGGAGCCCATTTGACAGGTGTACGTCAGGTTGAAGGGTAGATGGCAGCTGGCCAGACAACTGGTTATCAGCGGACGAGGTCGTCTGCATTGTGGCCTTGCCCCTATAAATACAAGTGTCATGTTTATTAAAAGAAAACAAATGCTCTATAAATGTGTCTCATCCTGACTTCCTTTTTCCAGTCCAAGAGTGCTATGAATGTTACGTTATTTTGAGCTCGTGGGAGCTAACATGTTGTATGCTAACTTTGCAAGTCCTACAGGAGGACATAGTCAGATTGACATGGGCTACTGATAGCCACATTTATTTTGTTGAGTTTGTTAAAGTCATACCCTTTATTTGAAATAAAGCTTTTGTACAGTTCAAAGTTCTTGCCGTCGTTCTGGTTCATTTTTAAATGTCATGGTGGAGATTATTGTGGGAGCATACTTTAGAGATCCTGTTGTCAACCCAATCCCCGAGATATTTATAAGAGGTAAGTAGAAGTAAGTATGAACCCCCGTCTATTTTGGTGTGTTCCACAATAATTCCTTGTTAACTTCTGTGCTCAAATCTCGGTAGTATCTGTCAGTGCCATTTTCATTGGTGTAGCTGAGCCGGCGCGGTGGATTATTGGCAATCCGATTGAGGGGGCGGATATCTGACAGCCTACTATCCGGGTAAACGGGGACAGTACCAAGAAGTGGCCGTACAGGATCAGCCGTGAGACGGCAAGCGTACGTACAAACGGGTAGCGTGCACGCGAGGTACCAAACAAAAACTAGAATTATAAGGGATTAGCGCGCTTAAGTTAGACATAAGACCACTGTAATTAATAATTTTAAAGGGTAAACTTAATTCATGCGCCCACGGGCAATTATTCCACTAGACATAAGGTCATTGTAATTCATAATTGTAAAGGGTAAACTTCATACAAATTCATGCGCCCACGGGCAATTATTCCACTGGAAATCAATAACATTCCTAAATGTCAGAATCGCAAAATAGTACATTAAACACTATATATTTTTTGTTTGTTTATCAAGTTCACATGTACACAATGTCTATGATCTGTTTTCTTTCAATTTTCTTTCTTCTAACTTCCCCATTTGTCAGGGTGTTCCGTTTTATCCCAAACCAATAAATGCCTTTTGAATATTTCCCTTAAATTATACCCTGGAACACCCATTTTTTCTATTTTCTTCTACCTTTCTTATTGCAGGGAGCACTTTTTCCCTAAGATAGGGCGGACGACGCAATCATCCGTTCGGCCCTGGGTTTTTTCCTCCCTGCACAACAATGTAACATCAGCACCATGTATTTTTTTCTTCATCAAACTTCCAAAATGCCAATGTCGATTTCTTTTGCAATATTTTTATGCCAATGTCAATGTTATGTATATATGTATATCCCATAACCCTCCCCTCTGAACACGAGCTGATCTCACGCACACACATCAACACGACATCACCACACGACGACGACGACGACGACGAGGAAGACATCTACAGAAGATACGAGGGGACTTCAAAAACAACCACATCGACTACATCTATAACATCAACATCCCAACCCCAAGATCCGTTCCCGTTCGCGGGGACGCGAACTAAATAGGGGAAGAGGCTTGTACAGTACCCCAGGGGTATGCACCCCTTGGAGACCATCCCCCCATCATCTATTTAAATCTCCTAACTGGCAATCCTTATAAGTCCAGACCAACATCTACTAACACCGCAAGGACAGCTAGCCATTCTGGAAAGCTGGCCCAATCCTTGCATCACTACTACAAACAGCGACACACTATTAACTAGGACAGCTATTCAGCACAATGCTGACAGCACAGCGCCGAAGAATATAAGAAGGCGTCTTAAGGAGGTCAGGCTCTCAATCAATTATCAGTCTTACAGTGTGGCGGCCCGAGGCTATGCTGGTATCATCAGGTGAGTGAGTCAGCAGGTGTTCAGAATCCTATAACTTTGTAACCTTACCCACCAATTTGTATAGACATGTTTGTACACATTGTAACATCACTACATTCCTTAAAAGGGACTCATAATTCAATATTACTGGCCAATAAACACTTGGTCAGTACATTACACCTGCATTACTGTTTACACGCTTCTTTACGCCCTAACTCTCTTCCTGAACTCTCTGTCACTATTAGACGTGACTTACAGTAGCCAGATACTTGCTAGGGCAAGCATCATTGTATTCCCGTACCGGCCTGACTGCAGGAGCGGCACGCGCCATATAGCTGACGCGTGCAAGTCGATTATCTAACCAGTCAGCTGGACGACCACATAAGCCAGCGCGTTGACCTGTACGCCAAGTTCCATCCCCTAAAACACCTAGATCTTTTACAATAGCATCCCCTAGCACCCTAACACTAAACAACACTCTACACTGGTCAGCTTGCCCGACTACGGGAAGCTACCCCCTTTTTGGCACTTCTTTATAAATTAACACAATAACTCTTCCGTTTTAGATCCGACCACCCCCTAAATAAGGGATCTAAAACATTATTATGCAACCATTGTAGAAGATGGATGTGAGGCAAGCCACGTTTCTGCCATTCGACAGTGTACATGTAGCAGCGAGTTTGGCCAAAAATGTTCTCTTTATTAATTAGGAACATTATTTTTTGAATTTTCAAATGAAATACCCTGTTCACTATATCGTATCTGTTTTGTGGTGATGTATTTTCGGGGAGATTTTCTTTAATTTCCTTCCAGTTAGAATTACAGGTAAGTGTAATGAACAAATCAGGTTTACCATATTTTCTGATATAAGTCATCGCATCTTGTGTTCTTTCATGAAGATACCTTGGCCCTCCTGTAAATGAAGACGGCAATATGACCAACTGACCGATATTTCCAACATGTTCATTTTCCCGCAAAGCATCTTTCAAATGGATGTAATTTTCCGCTCGTAGTTTTGTCAGATTATTCCGTATGTAGGCTAAAGGTTCCGAATCAATTTTAACATACATATCTACCAAATACTGGTTTAGTGGCATTCCAAATCTAAGTATTGTATTAAAATCATTAAGTCTCGTCATTATTCTGTAACGCTAATAATTCATGCATGACACCGTTTTACGTATCGGTTGTCCATTGATCGGGTCATGTTGCGAAATATTAATGGAATAGCCGTCTTCGCCTCTACATAATATTAAAGGATATTGCAAGCTATCATACGATCTGTGAACTTCAGGAATTTTCTGAAGGTTGTTATCTCGACTACGTAATACTATCTCCCTTCTGTCAAACTGTTGCCCAGCTATTACAACAGCTACTTCACTCGTAGTAGGTGCATTAAACCGGCCGCGAAGTTCACCGACAGGAATTTTATCGGCGTGGATAACAATATCGAAATCCATTACGTTAGGTGGGACACTATCAATCGCTGCTTTGAAAGATTGAACGTATTTATCATGACAGTGTAACATTTCTTGCAAATACCTCTCTAAGCCATCATTAAGGGGTTGTGTAATGATGCTACATCTAGTAGAAGCTTGTATTTCTGGGTCCGCTATGAAATGAATCTGTAGGAACTTATGATCATTAGGTTCAGGAGGATACAGTCTGCCGGCCAAATGGCACACTTGTCCTTGTACCTTAAATGTCGGCATGAAGCCACGTTCGATTACTTGGGTACTCATGAAGGAGGTCATTTGAAATGCATTCTTATAATGACGTATATGCTTCATGAATTCTTTACTCTTAGGGTGGTTTCCTGTCAGAAGGGAATGCAAAGGTTCGGGAGGGGGAAGGATTCCAGCTAGTATTACTTTTCCCTGCAAACAACATATACCTTTTATTTCTCTTTCCATTTTTGAGCTGAACAGTATTGGCAGACAACAGACATTGTACCAAAAAATACGGAAGCATCATTTATATAATTTATGGAGGAATCATAATTCATAGCAGAATACTCTTTATCGGACCAAAAACCCATGAACATTTCTTCTCTGTGTCAAAGGAACTTGTGCGAATGACTCCCTTTGTCTTTGTGAAGTCATTCTTTCTCTCTCTTGTGACAATCGAGAAATTCTTTGTTGCTCTGTTTCATTGCTACGTGATAAGCGCATTTTATTCGATGTCAATGAACTTTGACCTATATCCGTTTTACGTTTTGGCATGATGACTTCAAATCACTGACTGGACTATTGATTATAACGAATTCTTGTCAGGCGTAATTCAAGAATGGCGAGGTGCAAGAAACACAAATCCCCCTTCCTAGACTGCAAATATATTTGCCATTGATGGCACAAATGATTGTAGATATCCGTACTGATTATATTATATTATATTAAATTATACGCCAATCAGTATCTATCTACTATATAAAGCTCAAATACCACTCACTGACTCACTGATTCATTCATCACGAAATCTCAGAAACCACCGAACGGATTGGAATGAAATTTGCTATCCAGCTTCCTCAAGGGCCGCAAACGCCTACTAAGAAAGGATTTTTGGATATTCAGGTTCTAAAGGGGTGTTAAGGGGGTAGACCTGCATTTCATTGAATAGCAATATCTCCCGATTGGTTTCATTGGGGGATGTGATACTCGGCATATAAACTCATCATTAAAAATAAGAAGACACGTGTCTGAGGGTTTTTCGATGCGGTGTATATTATGAGGTGAAAGGGGTGAAAAGTGGGGGTTGAAGGATTCCTAACGGAGCGTGAATCTCTTAAACGACATAGGCGAGGAGTTTGAAACTCAGCCGAAAAAAAATCAGCATAAGAATAACTAAACAGGTGTTTGACAGTTTTTTCCTAAATCCAATTTAAGGGGCCCATGGGGAGGGGTGAAATTATGGGGGTGGGGGGGTGGGGGAAACGTAATATGTCTGAGTGTAAAATTATACATGTCCTATGTTGTAGACAATAACACATTACATCTTTTTTGTCTCTTGCTATTTCATCATACGACGAATACTTACGGAGTTATTAATTATTTTGTACTTTTTGGTCGGAATTTTTAAGTCCCAGGAATGACATAAAAATTGATCCGAATGAAATTTCAAAAAATTGTTTTTTTTAATACTTTTATTATATTTTTCACGTCTTTTAGGGTACGAAACCAACATGATATTTTGATGTTTTTTTCGTCCCATGCATTTTTGGTTTCAGGTGATAGAATTATTTTCCACTAGGACCGATCTTATCTTTATATATATAATTCTTCGACACGTGTGTATGTGACTGAACTCCTCCTAAACGCCTGGGCCGATTTTGATGAAATTTTGTATGAATGTTAGGGTGGGCCCATGTATGGTTTAGATTCACAATTTGACCAGATAGGTGGAATTTTAGAATTTTAGAACCACAATTTACACACAAATTTAGAACCACAATACAGTCATAAACAGTCGTCATTGAAACCGCTAGCCTTAGTGAAAAGTGATCCATTTGGACTGAGTGTCTCTGCACGTAGAGCCACCTGGTCGCAACCTGTGCAACTACCGCCATAACATACACTCCGCCCATGGCGGAATGTTGTGTTTTATACCAAAGGTGGCAGTGATGTCGAATTCTGTTTGTCTCTGCACGTTAGAGCGTTTCAAAGTTCCGTATGCGTTCATATACTATTCATCCGATTGCGATGAAACTTGGGTGAGATGTTGAGTGCACTCCAGGGAAGGTGTTTGGCTTAGTAAATCCATTTAACAATAGACAGCGCACGACTAGATTCAACAAATGAGCGACGACGCGCGAAGCGTTTCAAAAAGGTCCCGTATGCGTTCAAATACCATTCGTCCGATAACGATGAAACTTGGGAGAGATGTTGTGTACACTCCAGGGAAGGCTTCTGGCTTAGTAAATTCATTTTACTATAGGTAGCGCACGAGTAGATTCAACAAATGAGCGACGACGCGCGAAATGTTTCAACAAAATCCCTAATAAGTTTATATACCATCCCTCGATTGCGATGAACCTTTGATGAGTTGTTGTGTACACTTACTTGAAGGTTTCTAACTTAGTAAATCCATTTCACAGGAGGTTGCGCACGAGTAGATTAAACAAATGAGCACCGACGCACGAAGCGTTTCAACAAGGTCCCGTATGCGTTCAAATACCATTCGTCCGATAGCGATGAAACTTGAGTGATATGTTGTGTGCACTCCAGGGAAGGCTTCTGGCTTAGTAAATTAATTTTACAATAGGTAGCGCACGACTAGATTCAACAAATGAGTGACGACGCGCGAAGCGTTTCAACAAAATCCCGTATAAGTTTAAATACCATTCATCGATTGAGATGAAACTTTGATGAGTTGTTGTGTATACTTACGAGAAGGTTTCAAACTTATTAAATCCATTTCACAGGATGTTGCGCACGAGTAGATTCAACAGATGAGCGGCGAGGTGCGAAGCGTTTAAACAAAGTCACATATGCGTTCAAATACCATTCGTCCGATAGCGATGAAACTTCGGTGAGATGTTGTGTACCCTCCAGGGGAAGCTTCTGGATTAGTAAATCCATTTTACAATAGGTAGCGCACGAGTAGATTATACAAATGAGCGACGATGTGCGAACGTTTAAACTAAGTCTCGTATGCGTTCATATACCATTCATCCGATTGCAATGCAACTTGGGTGAGATGTTGTGTTCACTTACGTGAGGGTTTCTAACTTAGTAAATCCATTTCACAGGAGGTTGTGCACGAGTAGATTCAACAAATGAGCGACGACGCTCGAAGCGCTTCAATAAGGTCCCGTATGCGTTCAAATACAATTCGTCTGATTATGATGAAACTTGGGTGAGATGTTGTGTACACCCTACGGAAGGTTTCTGGCTTCCTAAATCCATTTTACAATTGGTAGCGCACGAGTAGATTCAACAAATGAGTGACGGCACGCGAATCATTTCACTACATACCATTTATCCGATTGCGATGAAACTTTGGTGAATTGTTGTGTACACTTCAGTAAAGGTTTCTGGCTCAGTAAATTCATTTTTCAATAGGTAGCGCACGAGTAGATTCAACAAATGTGCGATGGCGCGCGAATCGTTTCAACATAGTCCTGTATGCGTTCATATACCATTTATCCGATTAATATGAAACTTTGTTGAATTGTTGTGTACACTCCATGAAAAGTTTCTGGATTAGTAAATCCAGTTTTTAATAAGTAGCGCACGAGTAGATTCAACAAATGAGCGACGGCGCGTGAATCGTTTCCACAATGTCGACTATGTGGTCATATATCATTCATCCGATTGCGATCAAACCTTGGTGAATGATTGAGTACACTCCAGAGAAGGTTTCAGGCTTAGTTAATCTATTTTACAATAGGTAGCGCACGAGTAGATTCAACAAATGAGTGACGGCACGCGAATCGTTTTAAAAAATCCCGTATACGTTCATATGTAATTCATCCGATTCCGATGAAACGTTGATGAGTTGTTGTGTATACTTACGTGAAGCATTCTAACTTAGTAAATCAATTTCACAGTTGGTAGAACACGAGTAGATTCAACAAATGAGTGACAGCGCACGAATCATTTAAACAAAATCCCGTATGCGTTTTATGCCATTTATCCAATTGCGATGAAACGTTGGAGAGTTGTTGTGCACGCTCCCACGAATGTTTCTAGATTAGTTAATTCATTTCACGATAGTTTAGAGGTAGTTAACAGAAATTGATAAAATATTGTGTATCCAAAAGCACTTCAAGAAACAAAGTTACAACACTTTCTTTGATTGGCAGGACAACGTCTGCCGGGTCAGCTAGTAATTTAATATAATATAATCCTCCTTCCGCCCAATCTAAATTGACTGTGAATTTTGCGGAACGAAAATTTCACAGGCGAAATGAGAGTTGCACTTCCAGGGAATGGCGAGGTGAATGAAACTCAAATCCTCCTTCCGTCCAATCTTAACTTGACTGTGTTTCACAGGCGAAATGAAGAAAACCCCAGTTACACTTCCAGGGAAACTCCAAACACAACCACCCTTCTCAGGAGTATTAACTGACGACGACGTTGGGCGACCTGCGCGCTAAGATGAGGGATGGAATGGATGAAGTTAAATGAAAATGGGCAGATTTGTGGAAGGATCCGTACCTGCATTTGCCGGGTGTTGAAAATGGGAAACCACGGAAAGCCATTTCAAGGATGGCTGACGGTTTTGCTCGAAGCCACGCGTCTACCAAGTCACCAGAAAGGTAGGCCCCATGACGTAACGTAGTCGGTATAGGATAAGCAGGGTAGGAACATGGGTCTCTCGAGCACAATATTTTCCTAGCTCGTCATGGATTAAGAATCACAGTGATAATAATGTTATGTATTTTACGTCTCCTTATCTCTTTACTGGCTGGCTGCGTGGCTCAGCGGTAACGCTCTCTCTTGCTGGGTCCAAGGTTGCAGGATCGAATCCAGGCGTAGTCAGCTGGCATTTGAGGGTGTGCAAATGCGAGGGAGCCGTGTCAGTGCATTTACTGACAGGTTAAAGATCCCCTTCGGGGCGAAATTCCGACACCCCGGCGTCTCGTAAAGCCCCAGATGTTAAAAGGGACATAAAACAACTAACATTAATATTATTAATATTATGAATATCATTATTATTTTTATTATTATTATTAATAATATCTTTATACTGTTCGGACTTTAGAAACATGAGGTTGTATGAATCTTTCGCAACAATGTTTTATTATAACATGCAAGTAGATGTGGCACATTTACCTGTAAATCTAACCTATATTAGCACCCGAAAATACAAACCGACCATGTCAAAACTCCATCCCACAAACTGGGCACTGTACTGTAGGTGCCTAGCATCCGTAGAAAATAACAGTGGAATCGTCGGATTGGTATAATATTGAAATATGGCAGTTATTCATTATTATTAATTGCATAAAATAGCTTTTATTATCTGGTAAGAGTATATAAAAATGTTTGAGCTAATTAAAATCGGAAATGCGTGGATTTTCGTTTTTGTGAATATCTAAAACACACCCTGTTAAAAAAAAGTTGTATGCCAATATTTCTTGGTATGTCAGTTTGTTAAATTACTATCATTATAATTTCATCATTCCCCATGGGGCAAGGTTGTCTCATATTACCGGTGATCACTTAAATATTCAACCGGCATTCAGCACCGGACTGATAGACTACTGTCACTGTATTCTCCTGAGAGAGAGGGAGAGGGAGAGAGGGGAAATGTAAGGGGCGAGGTAGAAGTAGGACAGAGAAGGGAAGTGCTGCTTAATAAAATGCACACATCCCCACAGCTCGATGTAGCTTGTTTGGAAGTGTAAACCAATGTTATGTTTGCTTCCGGTACATTACAGAATACAGCAAGGTATTGCTCATCGCCACTGAACCACAGGTCAAAGCCTGATGCATAGTTTATAGCGAAGACCATGTTATGGATTCCGATCCGCAATGTAATATTGAAATGGTGTACGTGTTAGCCTCCCCTCAGTCCAATGGTATTGCAGGCATTTCCAATTGAAACCACAGCATTGCACTCGGCCAGCATCGCTATTGTGGTTACATGAAAAACTCAAAAGCATTCTCCTCTCCTCTCCGTCCCACCGTGTCCGCCATGCAAGGAAACACTTTCACCCCTTGTAAACACGACCAATGTTTGCATTTCTTTTTCTGAATGGAAGAAAATGAAAGTCACATCTGAAAATAAACATACAGTACGTCTTAAGATATTCATACCTCAGTTCTAGACGACTTACAAATTAACGAGAGAAATAAAGGTGAGTTTATAGCTCTCTAGATGTTATTATTACATTCATTATTATTATTATTATTATTATTATTATTATTATTATTTATGAAAACATGCTTCAGTACCTCAGGCTAGCGACCATAACCTCCAGATTGTGGGATGAAGGGTAGTCAGCCGTCAGCATGAAGTGTAACCTTGGGTGGTAGTTTTAGCATTATTATTTTAGGACATTGCTTCACAGACCAGACAGGCACTTAGTAGTCCTCACAAAGCTATGTTCCACCCCTCACTCCACGCGAGCGACAGTATTATCATCTATACTAATATAATAAAGCTGAAGAGTTTGTGTGTTTGTATGTTTATGTATTTAAACGCGCTAATTTCTGGAACTACCAGTCCGATTCGAAAAATTCTTTTTTTTATATGATAGCCAGTTTCAAGAGGAATAGTTTAGGCTATGTAGCATTAGGCTACACCTCTCAGGTAACCTTAAAGATTGATTTTTGTTCAGTAAGTCGGTAGAACAAGCGCTCCCGAACAGCTCTATCCGCATGCGCTGGCGTTAGGGTTAGTGATACGTACACCGTTTCACCTATCTGAACCAAAATTAGTATACTTACCCTTTGGAAACCTGCGAGTAACACTGATCACATGAAATTGAGGACAGATCACTCCATTCCTTGCATTTAGGCCCTTTGGCACAAATCTACACCGTTTCACCGATCAGAACCAAAATGTGTATCGGCCATGGGCGCCCATACGGGGGGCAGGGGGGCCATGGCCCCCCTGGATCCTTGAAAAATAAAACGATATGAAAATCAGACTGAGAACATTTTTTTTTTTTTTTTTTTTGCAAAAGTGCTCACAGTATTCTAATTAATTTGTACTAAATATAAATACTTCGGATATTTAACATTCCGACAGGCCAAACATTAAATACTGCATAGTGGCAGTGGGCGCATTAAGCCTGTCTGAAACACCTCAGAAATCTGCATTTTTAAAAATTACAATATTTGCTGAAGAATAGTTTTGCTTCAATTAGTGAATACACGCATTCGTTCTCTACATAGTCTATTACGTAATGGTGCTCGATCAGGCGCAATCTGCCTCGCATATCACTTTTGCAACAACAGCAAATGTGTAGAAGGGTCATTGACAAACTGGCCGATATGGATTTGAATGTAATGTGGAAAGACGTAACTACTGAAAGGTAGTTGACGAATATGTTGACGAATATGAGATAAGAATTAACTCGTGTGCCCGTCAGATCAGTAGCACCCACCGGAAGGTTAAAATCATCCTACATATTATATCAGTTATGCAATAGAGTTGGTGTGCTTTCGTTTTAAATTAGACACTTGAGTAATATTACAAAGGAATGTTGTAATTTATATGCGCGTAGCCTACATTCGATTCGTGTGTATTGTGTTCACTATGAACGGCCGCCTAGACTGAGTCTGTTTTCTTACAGTATTATTAATTATTAATTTTGTGTGCATCGTCTACGAATGAATTTATATTTCATTTAAAGGTAAGTAATGCAATCTTATCTTATTATATACTAGCAGAAGTACCCATTCTTCGAACGGTCTTCGGTATTAATAACCAGACGTAATCAACTGAGCTACTGTTGCAATGGTTAGAGACTTGGAACCTGTTTCTCGACAAAGAAAAGTGATTAGTTAAAATATGCTCTGAAACTAAATTTACCTAGCGTGTACTTCCGGACGTGAAAAAAAAATTAAAACCTCGTAGACGAAACGCAATACACGTCAAATAAAACTGACCTTCACTGTTGTGTCAAGTCCCTATCCAGAGGAAGACCCCTTTAATAACTTATAAAGGCTTGTGGTGCATGAAAATTCAGGTTTTTTAGACTCCAGTGGCCCAAATTCCCAAAAGAAAAATGAAAAAAACTACTGTATTTCAATTCAGGAATTTTTGAAAATAATGTTTCTGTTTGGAGATATAATAGACCTTCTGTACGACATAACGCACATTTAAGTCGTGTGAAAATAATCTAGGGTACCCCTTGACCCCCTTAAACGCAGTGATGAATTTTACAGTTTTAGTTGATTCCGTAATAACCTTATAGCCATTTGCAAACATTCACAGTAATTTAATAAATGGAGTGGTTTTACTTCTTGCAGAAATAGATGGAAAGTTGGATGTCACCTTTTCAGATATTGTTGTCATGGTTACTGGCTTGCATTCCTTCATTAGTTTGTTGTTGTTTGAGTCTTCAGTCTTTTGACTGGTTTGATGCACCGCTCCATGCCTCCCTGTCATGAGCTAATCGTTTCATTTCTACATAGCTACCACACCCTACGTCCGAGGCAATCTGTTTAACATATTCTAACCTTGGTCTACCCCTACAGTTCTTGTCCTCGACCCTTCCTTCCATAACTAAGCTTGCTATTCCTGGGTGTCTTAGTATGTGTCCTACTAACCTATCTCTTCTCTTCATTAGAAGTCGCCAGAAACATCTCTCCTCTCCCACTCGTCTTAATACCTCTTGGTTTGTAACCCTATCTACCCATCTTATCTTCATCATTCTCCTGTAACACCACATTTCAAATGCTTCAATTCTCCTCTTTTCTGCTGCACCAATAGTCCAAGTTTCACTTCCATAGAGCGCCACGCTCCAAAGAAAGGCTTTCAAAAATGACTTCCTAATACCTAAATCTATTTTCGATGTCAACTGATTCCTTTTTTGAAGAAATGCTTTCTTTGCCTGAGCCAACCTACTTTTTATATCCTCTTTGCTTCGTCCATCACTGGTTATTCTGCTTCCTAAGTAACAGAAGTCTCCTACTTCCTTCAGCTTTTCACCTGCCAATTTGATCTCCATAGAGGTTTCTGAATTATTTCGGCTGCATTCCAGTATTTTTGTTTAACATTTATTAATTTCCATCATGAATTCTTTCCGTAAGACGGAACCATACCATTCAAAAACTCATTCAAATCCTCAGGCTTGTCGGCCAAGATGACGATGTTTTCTGGGAATATCTCAGAAACTGTTGGTTTTAGAGCCTTAAAATGTACTTTTCGGGGACCCTTTACTACTATTTAGGGGCACCGAGTTTTGTTTCTGACACCAAGGGGCTGAAAATAAGCTTTGTCTCGTCGTTGTAGGCCGTAGTATAAAATAATAAAATAATAATAATAATTATAATAATAATATGAAAATATAGGGATAGGGATATAATAGACCTTCCGTACCACACCCGCACGTGTAAATCGCGTGAAAAAAATCTAGAGTACACCTTGACCCCCTTAAGTGCATTATATGACATTGATGAATTTTACAGCTTAACCTTATAGCCGTTTGCAAACTATCTCAGTAGTGTAATAAATGGAATTGTATTGCGTCTTACAGCAATAGATGGACCTGTGAGATTCCGTTGCCATGGTAACCGGCTTGCATTCTTTCGTTATTGTATTAAATGAAATTAGTTTTCTGGAAATATCTCAAAAACTGTTGGTTTTAGGGCCTTAAAATGTGGTTTTCGGGGTTTTAGGGTCCCCGAGTTTCGTTTCTCACATTGAGGGGCTGAAAATGAGCTTTGTCTCGCCCGTCTACGCCTATTTCAGCAAGTGTTTTAAGGGGGTAGGCCCCCTTTTATTGGAGCTACAGAGAAGAGTTACATAAATGATTAGTGTCGTGCCTCTGAAGGATATCTGTACCAAATTTTACGTTGATCCACCCAGTCGTTCTCGAGTTATAAGGGAACATACTTGTCCACAGACAAACAGACAGTCAGACAGACATACAGACAGACAGAGAGACAGACAAAAAAAATATTTTCGCGCGCATCCGTCATAAAACAGTCTGAAACGCGTAAATAACGCAAATTTCCGTAGAAATTCAGAAGAAACAGTCAAACTTTCATTCTTATATATAGAGAGACTAGCAGAAGTACCCATTCTTCGAACGGTCTTCGGTATTAATAACCAGATGTTATCAATTGAGCTACTGTTGCAATGTTTAGGGGCTTGGAACCTGTTTGTTGGCAAAGAAAGATTATTAGTTAAAATGTGCTCTCAAACTATATTTACCTAACGTGTTCTTCCTGGCGTGAAAATAAAATTGAAAACCTCGTAGACAAATCGCAATACACGTCACATACGAACTGACCCTAACCGTTGTGTCAAGTGCCCAACTACAGGAAGACCCCTTTTATCTATATATATAAAGCTCAATGTTTGTCTGTCTGTCTGTCTGTCTGTCTGTTATGTATAAAAATCCACACCGTTTCACCGATCTGAACCAAAATTTGTATACTTACCCTTCGGATCCCTGCGGGTAACCCTGCCCACTTGAAATTTCCGACAGACCACCCCATTCCCTGCATTTAGGCCCTTTGTCCCAAATCTACACCGTTTCACCGATCTCAACCAAAATTTGTATACTTACCCTATGTAACCCTGTGAATAACACTGTCCACTTAAAATTTCGGACAGACCACCCCATTTCCTGCATTTAGGCCCTTTGGCAAACTTCTACACCGTTTCACCGATCCGAACCAAAATTTGTATACTTACCCTTTGCAACCCTGCGGGTAACCCTGTCCACTTGAAATTTCCGACAGACCAACCCAATCTCTGCATTTAGGCCCTTTGGTCCAAATCTACACCGTTTTACCGATCAGAACCAAAATGTGTATACTTACCCTTTGCAACCCTGCGGGTAACCCTGTACACTTGAAATTTCGGACAGTCCAACCCAATCTCTGCATTTAGGCCCTTTGGTCCAAATCTACACCGTTTCACCGATCAGAACCAAAATTTGTATACTTAGCCTTTGGTACCCTGCGAGTAACACTGTCTGCTTGAAATTGCGGACAGACCACTCCATTCCCGGAAAGTGGACAGGGTCCGTCCCAAAGGCAATGGAAAAAAGGGGTAAAACCGGACCCGCTCAGGAAACCTTCAGGGTTGCCAGCTCCTGAACTCACCAGCCATGAGCCCTTGAGGATGTAGCACTATCCAGGGTGCACCAGGGCTACACACACCCTGCCTCCTTGAGGGACTTGAGCAGAAGATATGAGATATTAAGAAAAGAATGAGGCTATCAGGAATGATTAGACAAGGGCCAATTAAGGCGGGAAAGTGAAAGAGTCGCTAGGCCTCGGATAACCTGATACCATCGGGGTCGGAAGAGAACAAGAGTTTGACCAAGGGAGGCTGACAGGAAAGAGAACTGAAAGGTGCCCGGCACCAGTAAGTAGAAGCAATGCCGGACTCAGCTGGGATCCCGTGGTCGCAAACCCACGTCCCACAAGTTGTGACCCTGGTGGGTGGAGGGGGGAAGAGGGGGCAGGGGTGAGAATAGCTTGCTCATTCATCGCGAGGTGACATGAGAAAAATGTCCAGACCCCGCCGTGTTACCTGTTATTGCTGACTATGCTGATGTTCATACAGGGTCTTTGCTCAAACCGCTGTAGTGTTACGAAAGAATGAGTGATTCACCGGTCAATGTGAATAGGACCGGGAACCCCCCCCCCCCCCCCCGAACGTCTGTCATCATATATCGTCATCATCTGCGATATTCTCAGCTACGTGCAGCTTGGACCCGAGCAGTACTCGATAAGCTCTTTCACTACACGCATCGAGTATAGGCCTAAGCCAGAATATAACGTTCAGACTTTGGAAGACATCGAAGGTAGTAATCTGAATTACCTATATCAGATTTAAAATTACACCATGTTCGTTTAGTAGTCATTTTCATTACCTTATTATTATCATAAGGGCAAATGACCTAGATGTTACACCCTTTATACCACTAATCACCACACACAATAAGTCTTCATCGCCTGTGAATTTTGAAATATTTCTTTCTATCACGGTAGTTTGTAAGTTTGTCGTGTCAATTCAACAGTAGTTTTCATTACCATCCTCATCAAAAGGGCAAATGACCTAGATGTTACGTCCATTATACTACTAAGTAACACCACAGTCTTCATCGCCTGTGATTTTTAAAATGTGTATTTCCATTAGTTTGTAAGTTTGATATATCCGTTCAGTAGTAGTCGTCTTCATTATCATCCTCATCAAAGAAGGCAAATGACCTAGATGTTACGTCCATTATACTACTAAGCAACACCAGAGTCTACCTAGCCTGTGATTCTAAAACTTTGTATTTCCTTTAGTTTGTAAGTTTGATATACCCGTTCAGTAGTAATCGTCTTCCTTATCATCCTCATCAAAGGGCCAAATGACCTAGATGTTACGTCCATTATACTACTAAGCAACACCAGAGTCTACCTAGCCTGTGATTTTAAAAATATGTATTTCCATTAGTTTGTAAGTTTGATATACCCGTTCAGTAGTAGTCGTCTTCATTATCATCCTCATCAAAGGGGCAAATGACCTAGATGTTACGTCCATTATACTACTAAGCAACACCAGAGTCTACCTAGCCTGTGATTTTAAAAATACGTATTTCCATTAGTTTTTAAGTTTGATATACCCGTTCAGTAGTAGTAGTAATAGTCTTCATTGTGATCCTCATCAAAAGGTCAAATGACCTCTCATTCCTTTAAAGTATCAATTATTCCCATTCGTTGATAAGTTACATGTGCCAGTAGTCGCTTCTATGTTCATCATCACTATGTAGAAGATGTTTTGCGTCAGAAGAAAAGACAACTGGATGCTCAGGAACGTTAACGATATATCCACTGCAAAATCTGGAAGCTTCTCTTGGAGGAATTGCTTCAGACATTTATCGTACAGTTTAAGCTTTAACAAGACGAAACTTTTAACCAGATAGCGATCTAAGTGGGAGCTCTTTGGCAAAAAATAAACAAGTCTTTCCCGAAATGTGAGTCCTAAAAATAACTTTTTCTATTATTTTCTAAGTTTCATATGTCAGTTATGTAGTAATTTTCAATATCATCCTGATCAGTAGGGCAAATTACCTAGATGTTACGCCCTCAACTTCATTTGGGGTAAATGACCTAGATTTTAAGTCCATTATATTTCTAATCACCACCACATAAAGTTTTCTACGACTGAGATGTCACGAATTCTGGGACCACTAACGACATATCTCGACTCGGACTGAAGACAAATATCACGAGAATGATTATTATTTTACAGAGCCTTCCCATTGTGACTTAAGTATAAACATTGTCACAGGGTTTGATAATGTAAGAAATGAATACATAAATAAATATAATTTATGACGTTGAGTGTTAAGGAGACTGAAATATTATCATCTTTCCACCGGGCGAAGCCGGGTACTACTGCTAGTAAATTATAAAGGCTTGTGGTGCATGAAAATTCAGTTTTTTTAGCCTCCAATTGTCCAAATTCCTAAAATCAGCAAAAAACAGTCTACTATTTCAAATCAGGAATTTTTGAAAATAATGTTGCTGTTTGGAGATGTAATAAACTTTCTGTACGACATATCGCACGTGTAAGTCGTGTGAAAAAAATCTAGGTTACTCCTTGAACCCCTTTAGCGCATTGATGAATTTTACAGTTTTAGTTGGTT
Organism: Meconema thalassinum; assembly: GCA_946902985.2. Lineage (NCBI taxonomy): Eukaryota > Metazoa > Arthropoda > Insecta > Orthoptera > Tettigoniidae > Meconema > Meconema thalassinum. Next base: position 187,275,037 of record OX336389.2, read on the forward strand.
CCATGATAACCTTATAGCCATTTGCAACCTATCACAGAAATGTAATTAATGGAGTGGCATTACTTATTCCAGAAATAGATGGACAGTTGGATGCCACCTCTTGAGATACTGTTGTCATGGTTAGTGGCTTGCATTCCTTCTTTAGTTTATTAAATGAAATTAGTTTTCTGGGAATATATATGAAACTGTTGGGTTTAGAGCCTTAAAATATAGTTTTCGGGGACCCTTTACGGCTCTTGAGGGGCCCCGAGTATTGTTTCTGACCCCAAGGGTTCGAAAATGAGCTTTGTCTCTTCGTTGTACGCCATAATAATGATAATAATTAACAGAATAATAATAATAATAATAATATAACAATATAGGGATAGGGATATAATAGACCTTCCGGACCATACCGGTACGTGTAAATCGTGTTAAAAAATTCTAGATTGCCCCTTGACCCCTTAAGCGCATTATATGTATTGATGAATATTTCATCTTAATTTGGATCCGTTATAACCCTATTGCCGTTTGCAAACCTTCACAGTAATGTAATAAATGGAATTGCATTGCGTCTTACAGAAATAGATGGACCTCTGAGATTCTGTTGCCATTGTTACCGGCATTCTTCTTCTTCTTCTTCTTCTTCGTATTTTCCCGTTCATGCGGGGTCGACGTTCCTGACAAGTCGTTTCCATTTTCCTCGGTCCCAAATAGTGTTTTCTGTTAACTGCTTCTCCCGGAGATCATCATACACGCAGTCCATCCATCTTCTTTTAGGCCTGCCTCTTTCCCTCTTGCCTTCCACCTCCAGGCCAAGCACTCGCCTTCCTACATAACTCTCATCCCTGAGCTTAATGTGGCCATACCAGAGCAAGCGTCTTTCTTGCACCTTTTTTGATATTTCAGTCACTTTTACGCTGCCTCGTATGAAAGTGTTTTTGATGTGATCGTTCCTTGTAACACCACACATCCATCTTAGCATCTTCATTTCAGCTACTTCCAGTCGCTTGCACTGTGACTGCAGTGTTGGCCAAGTTTCTGCTCCGTATAGCATTGCAGGTCTCACTGCACATTTATAGGCTTTACCGGCATGCATTCCCTAATTCATTTATTAAGTGAAATTAGTTTTTTGGGAATATCTGAAAAACTGTTGGTTTTAGGGCCTTAAAATGTGGTTTTCGGGGTCCTTTTAGGGCCCCCGAGTTTCGTTTCTCACATTGAGGGGCTGAAAATGAGCTTTGTCTCACGCGTATTTCCGCATGTATTTTAAGGGGGTAGGCCCCCTGTTATGAGAGGTACGGAGAAGAGTTACATCAATGATTAGTGTCGTGCCTCGGATGGATATCTGTATCAAATTTTACGTTAATCCACCCAGCCGTTCTCGAGTTATAAGGACACAAAAAATTGTCCACAGACAAACGGACAGACAGACAGACAAGAATATATTTTGCGTGCATCCGTCACAAAACAGTCTGAAACGGGCAAATATGTCAAATTTCCGTAGAAATGCAGAAAAATCAGACAAACATTCATTTTTATATAATAGAGAAGGGATATAATAGACCTTCAGTACCACACCCGCACGTGTAAATCGCGTGAAAAAATTCTAGAGTACCCCTTGACCCCTTAAGCGAATTGTGTGTATTAATGAATATTTCAGCTTAATTTGGATCCGTTATAACCTTATAGCCGTTTGAAAACCTTCACAGTAATGTAATAAATGGAATTGCATTGCGTCTTACAGAAATAGATGGACTTCTGAGATTCAGTTGCCATGGATACCGGCACGCATTCTTTCATTAATTTATTAAGTGAAATTAGTTTTCTGGGAATATCTCAAAAACTGTTGGTTTTAGGGCCTTAAAATGTGGTTTTCGGGGGCCCCGAGTTTCGTTTCTCACATTGAGGGGCTGAAAATGAGCTTTGTTTCACCCTTCTACGCCTATTTCAGCATGTATTTTAAGGGGGTGGGGCCCCTTTTATGAGAGTTATGGAGAAGAGTTACATCAATGATTAGTGTGGTGCCTCTGATGGATATCTGTATCAAATTTTACGTTGATCCACCCAGCCGTTCTCAAGTTATAAGGACTCGAAGAAGTTGTCCACAGACACACAGACAGACAGACAGACAGACAGACAAAAAAAATATTTTTGCGCGCATCCGTCATAAAACAGCCTGAAACGCGCAAATATCGCAAATTTCCGTGGAAATTCAAAAAAAAAACAGACAAACTTTCATTTTTATATATAGAGAGATAATCCAAAAAGGAGGTACTCACTCGTTAATCATCGTATCTTTGTAACCACAAGGGCTATGAAAATCAAATTTTGTATGTTGATTACTCTCAGTTTGTGGGTGATCACTAAGAATTGCTCTTAGAATATTCAAGCTTTAAGTGGGTCTGTTCGGCCATTTGGTACTCATGCATGGGTTAATATCTTGGGCGCCCTTAGGGGGGGCTGGATTTCCGAGAATATTGAAATAAGATTGTTCATTGTCACACCAGTTTATTTCATAAATGGAAGTTACAGATAGTCAACTGACAACTGTTACAACAAAAGAATTCTGTAATGTTGCTGACGTAATATATATTACAATTTTTAAATAAAAATATGGTTCTAGTGATGCCATGCACTCTGTCACCAATGGATGATGATGATAATTGATACTTAAAGGGGCCTAACATCTAGGTAAGCTCCAAATTTCAATACGGTTATGCCTAGTGTTAAATACCGTATGTTTCCCCGTCACTATCTTGAGTGGCTACTACTTTTGCCACCTCACTTCGGCAGTGTCGATATGAAAAGCACGTTCTGGAGATATCTTTAGACATTGCAACATCGCTAGCGTATCTTAACCCCTAAAATAAGCTTTTCTAGGCTGACTAGTAAAACACTGGTCCTGTAAGGTCGTGCTTACAATATTGGGACAAACTTGCAACTGCCAAGGCGGCAGGTTTTAGGGACGGAAAAATTTCTGGAAAACTGTACAAAACTGCTTGGTCATTAAACGTCAAGTTGATTAAGTTTAAGCCCTCCACAAGAGAATATTCTTTGGCATTGTTGATTATTTGAGGACATAAATAAAAGGATCGTCTGAGTCACCTTGGTGTTCTTGCTGTTGATCTGACTTGAATGTGAAATTGTACCAATGAGGAAATTCCAAACTTGTTACCGATATTTAAATAATTGTTTTTGCACATTGGTTGTGTATGATATCTGTTAAAATTTAATGTACATTCTTTGTATTATATTTTTAAATTTGTAATTTTAGCAAACGCATATTTATAGTGTGTGCCACTCATAGTTAAATACACACTCAGGCGAAAAAACAGCCTCAGATGTTATGGAATCTTTGTAACTGCTCGGCTTCACGGGTTGCGAGAGGGTTAAACACCTGTACAGTATGAGCAACAACAATAAACATTCACTCTTAACTACACTGGTTACCTCATAATTAAAAGCACTATAGATCTGGTAATATTTACAATATATTCTGATACCAGACATGAAATACACTTCTCAGGATCCTCGTCGTACAGACTATCTAACACTCCCTATCATATCCACGCAGGCACACTTATGACATATTGATGACCCTCGGAAATAATGATGACTGGTACTTACAGGCGTTGACTTCAGCTGTGACGACTTAACTCTGCTGATTCGGGGGTTGGTTGCTCCCATAGAATCACTCCTACTTACTCGCAGCACAATTACTATATATTTCACACGCAAGCCTCTCAACTATGAACATTATGTACATTATTACTTTGACGGTCAGCATCCAACGATTTATCTAGTTTCGTGGATACGATTACACAAATATGCTTTAAATCCGTGTTTTGGATTATCGCATCTAGTTCGCTCCTGAGTTTACTAATACATGGCATATTTTACTAGTATTTGTCGTATAACAATTTACCGCTATGGTCTCAGAATTTCGGTATACGGACGTTAGTTTACAATACTTCATGCGATTCGAGACAAACAATCTAGGCTATTTGTTTGAAACTAGGCTCATAATTCCCTTGAGAATGTATAGCCCGCAATTCAGTAATTGCACATCGAACTCCAACTTGTGATCGTCTGAAATACCTTCCTTCTCCACCAAAAACACACAAGTCAAAAATACAAGTTCCACTACCTCACTGAGTCCTACCAAGAATACGAACCACTCCACCCGGAGTCCAAAGGATGGGTACACCGACCACCCTACACGTGGTCCAAGGGATGAATACTACTCCCCACGGAGTCCTAAGAATGAGTCACCCTCACAGCTTCGTCAGGTCCTAATAACATTCTGCTCCCCTCCACAAATCACTGGCCTACCTGGCTTCCCTCACGGGTCCAGCCAATCAAAACAAAATATTATCATATAAGGAGTGCCTTCTTGGTCTTCAAAATACCCTAGACACACCCCTAGCACAGGGTTGCCCAGCCTCCTACCTGCATGAGTCATCATGCACTTGAGCTTGCGAGAGAAAACCCCAGGCGACAACAAGCCTACTTAATGGCTCTTGCACACAATTCCAGACTCTCTGACTGAAGATTATTCCAATGTTAAAATATTCACATATAACTAGACTCAGATCCTGTCAATTACAATCTTTAAAACCTAAACAAATTAATCGGAAATAAATCACATGATATTATACACTTCATTACATAATTGTAAAACATAAAAAGGCATCAAATAAAATATATATGGACGATTATGAAAATTGTACGTCCCGAAAGTAAGGGTTCGATCCCTTGTGACCTGGGAAGGTTACAACTTGAATAAATCTGCATATTCCAAGTCGGGGGCAGCAAAGTTGTCATTTTTCTTTATCCCAGAGGCGTCAAGAACCCTAAATATGAGCCTGACTGTATTATACTCTCGCCATATTACGCCGACTCACCTTTCCGCGATAGTTATTCGTGTGGCGAAATGCTGTACAGTTTTATTTTAAAGGTATGCAATAGTACGGTGGCTCATTTCTTGAGAACAAAACGATTATTGCTACGAATGAACAGCAATCTAACATTGCAGTTGTATATTCTTAACCTGCAGTGTTACATTTTCTACAATCGAAGCAATTTAAAATACAATAGTTAAATTATCCTGCAATGTTTGTGCCATACTCAAAGTGACTAAGATTCGCACTCTTAATTGAATATAGACAAAATGGTGATTCAATAGTGATAGACTTCGTAATGTTTTGTATGATTTCAATGGAACCCTCTTGCAAGGCAGGCAATTTTGGATGCGTAACATGTACTTATGAGACATAAATTCATAAATTTTAAAAAAATAAAAATTATTTGTATTAGATTGGTTAGACAGTATATTATTCACAGAATAAAGATTAAGCTCGACTTGATGCTTAATCGTAACAACCAGCAATTTGAAATGGGTACGGTACTTCAACAAATTCAAAAAGATATCTGATCATCAGTAAACATAAGGATCATAACTTTCATATTTAGGCCTAATATGTGTCTTAATTAGCCTGACAATTCTGGGAAATAGTGTAAAAAACGTATAAATGAAGGTGTAAAAATGTTCGTTCCAAGTTAAACGGCTGCGTGAGTAGCGGTTTTCTTTTCCAGGCTACTATCAAAAATCTGGAAGACATGAACACCATAGATCTGCTATTTTGCCAAAATGTCACCAATTCGACGTAAATCCATATGTGGCATGCATTGTAAGAAAGGACAGAATGTAGTAATTTGATCTTTAAGCCCATCTGTGTAGTTGAGTACCTCAATTTAAGCTCCACGATGACGACTGGTTACCTAAATATTCGAAATTTGATTGCCGACGCTGACAGCAGCCATCCCTAGTAGGCCTACGATATTTTCAACACTACCTTCAGGGAAATACCACGTATGTATCATGTTTCATGTTCCGGGGCACTCATCTCAGAGCTACGGTATCGGTACTATGAAATAACATTACTTATACACACTCGCCTAATGACACGTTATTACATAAACCAGAATTTCACTCAGAGTCAAGTACAAGGGGTGAGGTTTAAACCTGTTTACAAATAAAGCAACAACATTTACAACAATGCCAGTTATTGAATATAAAAAGGTTAATTTTCCCCTCTTTAAGGGTAGCCTTAACACACATAAATTTAAAAAAACTCAAAAAGTATTTGTATTAGATTGGTTAGACAGTATATTATTTACGTCACAGGTACAATAATACGGCGAAATATATCACTTGTTAATTTTATAAAACTCTACGGAATTGTACGATATCTGTTAGTTTCATTTTATCGTCTATTATTTTCATAAACAGAGAAAAGCTTGAGCATAAGGCTCAATTACACATTGAATGAAGTGGTTTGCTTACGTTCATATCACCATTCATGTATCACCATTCCTCTTGTTTCAGTCGAGAATGCGAATGATGGCAGTAAGAAGTACGTGATATAGTGGTTTTTATCCATTTTACTTTGTGGTTAGTAATAATCAGGCGAAATATGTTTATTGACAAAACTAATTTTTACTAAAACCATAGGCTCGAGTTTATCAGTTCGTAGGCTACAAGTGTTTCATGATTCTAATACGAGCAATGCGAAGTATTTCCGATTGGTTGTTTAGAAGAGGAAAGACGTGACGATCTGCTGTAATGGCCAGTTCAAACTAGATACCGTAGCCTACCGTATTTGGAAACAGTGCTATTTAAATAATTGGGCTGATTCAGATGTTGGGATATTTCCACAGTTTAACTTAGTGATTTGGGATCATGTGAAAATATGTCCAGTTATTTAGAAAGTTGGCGAACTGGATTAACGATACCATTTTACTGAACTACGGTACTTGATTTTTATTTTTGTCGATACCACTAGTTTTTTCCTGTTTTTAAGAACTGAACATTACGACGTTGAATCACGAAGAAAAGCGAACGTTAACAGACAAAAACTGAAAGAAAACATTCCTCCCATACTTGCCACAAAGTAGCCAATGGTTTCAGAGCAGTAAGATAATGAATTTCAAGAAGTAAGTAAAAAATGAAACCTTCTTTTTGTGTGTGTGTGTGTGTGTGTGTGTGTGGGGGGAGGGGGGGGAGGGAGGGAGGGGGGGTGACAGGTAGGTAATGAAACAAAAATATTTACTTGCCCCCCCCCCTGGAAACAATCCTATGGGCGCCCATGGTGTATACTGTACTTACCCTTTGGAACCCTGCGAGTAACACAGTCTGCATGAAATTTCGGACAGACCACTCCATTCCCTGCATTTAGGCTCTTTGGCACAAATCTACACCGTTTCACCGATCTGAACCAAAAGTTGTATACTTACTCTTTGGAACCCTGCGAGTAACACTCTTTACGAGAAATTTCGGAACGGCCACTCCATTCCCTACATATAGGCCCTTTGCCACAAATCTACACCGTTTCACCGATCTGAACGGCATTTTGTATACTTTCACTTTGGAACCCTGCGAGTAACACTGTCTGCATGAAATTTTGGACAGACCCCTCCATTCTCTGTATAAAGGCCCTTTAGCACAAATATACACCGTTTCATAGATCTGAACCAAATTTTACATACTTACCCTTTGGAACCTGACGAGTAACACTGTCTGCTTGAAATTTCGGACAGACCACTCCATTCCCTGCATTTAGATCCTTTGGCACAAATCTACACCGTTTCACCGATCTGAACCACATTTTGTATACATACCATTTGGAACCCTGCGGGTGACACTGTCCACCTTAAATTTTGGACAGACCACTCCATTCCCTGCATTTAGGCCCTTCATCAAAAATATACACCGTTTCTCCTAATTGCACCAAATTTTACATACACTTTGAAACCCTGCAGGTAACACTGTCCACTTGATATTTTGGACAACGCTCTCCATTCCCTACATTTAGAATAACAGACAAAATGAACTTGAATACCATGTATTAAGGCCCTAGAACCATTCATGTCCGTAGTAGTGTAACTGTAAGAGTATTTTAATAAGTCTATTGTTGACGAGCAGTTCGGGCTGCATCACATCACCCCTCTCAAGTCTTCTCGTGCAGAATTGCGAAAATAGTTGCATCTTGCGGTGTTTATAAATTGCAGTCACGGGGAGTAATTAGTGCAAAAAAGATCTCTTAGGCCCCTTAAAACAGTTATCATCATGAAAATACATGTATTATGCCTCTGTATAACTGCAATGGTGTTGGTGCAGTACATTGGGGTTATCAGCTGCAATAAGCGTTGGTGCTTTCAAATTTACCTTCATTTATTCAGAAACTTATCGTTAAGCGCTTTGTGGCTACCTCAGTAGCTCGGGACAGCCGAAGTTTTCCAAAGAGTTCTGATTATTTTCCAACGGCGCTATGCGACAAAAGAGTATTTTAATAAGTCTATTGTTGACGGGCAGTTCGGGCTGCATCACATTGGTCTGTACATTTCTAACAGCCAATGAGATATAGGCCCTAGGCAGTGTCTTTTATTTCACTTACTCCTCTTCTTTTTTTTTTTTTTGAAATTTGTTTGTAAATTACATGTGTCAGTGCTGTAGTTAGTAAATAGCGGTATCCCTATTCATAATTATCATTACGGGAAAATGACCTGAATGTTACGTCCATTATACTGTACTACTTATCATCCCCACTACAACCGCCACCACCACCACCACCACCACCACCACGACCACCACAAAAAGATATATTTTTAGCCTACTTTTCACATTTTGCAAAAATGAGGAAAAAGTAGTCTTATGAGATCGATCCGGGAAAATGTGTGTCTGTCTGTCTGTCTGTCTGTCTGCCTGTCCGTCTGTCCTTCTGTCTGTCTGTCTGTCTGGCTGGCTGTGTGTGTGTGTGTCCCCCTATCAACTCCTAAACGGCTGGAGCAATCGAAATAAAATTTGGTAGGAGTAATGATCTATACCTGAATATCTCACGGCCATATTTGAAAATGATGTCAGTGCTACCAACTGCTGAAAAATCGCAATTGAAATTTGAGCTCCATGTTGGATATCTTGGAAGGTATGAATGGGAGCTATTTCAAAATCGGCACACATATAGATAATAACATTGCAGTTTAATTTCCAGAAGGCCATACATGGCAGTGTTGCCAAAATGATTATAAGCCTACTGATAAGTCCAATATTTAAATGCATATAACTTCTACACTATCAATTGGAATTCAACCAAATTTCGTATGTTGTATGTGTACATAACCAGATACGACTGAACGTATTCTTATGAACCACCAGTGCTACCAACTGTTAAAAAATGCTCTTAATTTCTTTTATCCAAATACCAATATATATGAGAAAGTATGCAAGCCGACAGCTTTAAACTATGCACACGTATAGTACATGACATTCTATATTAATTTGGAGTAACGTATATACGTCAGTGCTACCAACATGATTCTATGCCTGCTGAGAGGTCCAACTTTAAATACATGTAACTTCCATACTATCATTTGGATTTCAACCAAATTACGTATGTGTTATGTGTACCATAACAGCTATGACTATGCGTATTCTTAAGAGCAACCAGGGCTGCCAACTGTTAATACATGCTGTCTCTATTTTTGTTACCCTAATATCAATATATCAGAAAGAATGCAAGCCAATAACTCTAAACTTTGCACACGTATAGTACCTGGCATTCTAGATTACTTTGGAGTAACTAATATACGTCAGTGCTGCCAACATGATTCTAAGCCTGCTGATAGGTCCAATTTTAAAATGCATGTAACTTTTCTATACTAACTAATGGATTTCATTCAAAATTGGCACAACAATAGATCATATTATTTCAGATTATTTCTGACCAATACATGCATGACACTGTTGCCAACATGATTTTTCGCGCGCTGTTAGATCCAATGTTTAACTGCATGTAACGTCCATGCTATTCATTGGACTCCAACCAAATTTTGTATTCTGTACCTTAAGAGATGGAACTAAGAATATATTCAGTCACCAGGGCTGCCAACTGTAGTGCTCTATTAGGCTACATTATGCCAGGTATACAGTATTTCGAACTAATTAGAAATTTCGATATTACCAACTTAATTTCGTCATTATTCTAGATAGATCCATATCGATTAATCATTGGCATGAATCTTAAATTTTAAGAAAAGTAGGCTCTTTAGTTCGTCACGGAACTTCTTGTTAGAATATTGTTTTCTGTTAGTTTAAGTATCATGTGCCAGTTCTGTAGTAGTATTCATTATCATCCATAAAACAAATAAATCCACTGAGCGAAGCCGGGCAGTACTGCTAGTAATATATAGTCTACATAGGTATAATTCGTTAGGGCCATCTAGGACCACGTTAAGTCTTGTCACATTTGGCTTTCATTTGCGCCCAGAATTCCCCCTTCCCTGGGAAATGATCCTGCTTGCGTTCCTCTGTCCAAGAGGCACCATGTCTTCTGTTTGGAGGCAATAATCGGTTAAGCCTGTTTGTCACTATCTTCTTCCGGAAGAGATTCCTGTACAATGCGTCGTTGGGATTGATTTGGAGCATTTGGCGGTCTTCTTCGGTGTTTCTGAACCAGGGCATCGTGATTTTGTGGTTGCATTATCATTATTTTAATTATTATTATTATTATTATTATTATTATTATTATTATTATTATTATTATTATTATTACCTGACCTCCGGGGGCAAGCGCTAGTTTGTGCCTCACTTGCATCGGGAGAGCGTGGGTTCCAATCCCACCTCAGCCCACGTGAAAATGGTTTTCATATTTTTCCATTTTCACCACCAAGCAAATGCCGGGACGGTTCCTTTCAAGAGGTGAAGGGCCTTCTTCCTTCCCAAATCTCTTCCCTGACCATTCCTTAATTAAACCCATATTAGCCGTTGTCTTGGAGATAGGCACGTATCCGTCCCCAGTTATGTCTACTGACAAAGTGTGTTCAGCTCCCAGACACCATTCCCTTGCAGGGAAAAGCTGGCAAAAAGTCCAAAATTCCAATCTCCTTAGTCAACTATTCCGTTTCCATACAGTAGAAGACCACGTGCATCTTATGTCGATAAGGAAATGTTGCAACATTAGTGTACTCCTCGCAGCGGAATTCTGAACTGCCATGTTACCCCCACGTGACTATGATTAGGTAATGACCGGAGAGAGTGCATTGTTTTCATGCTGTTACCTTCCATTCTGTGTTCACCTCAGAAGTAGTAACCACAATGGAATCGTCGGCTGGAGTTATGCTCTGAAATATAGATCATAGTTACATTCCTATGATTTCAGTAAGGTTCCGGGCACGTCCGAGCTATAATTTTAACTTTTTCTGCTACTCCAGATAGTCATATTATAATGACATCAGTAAACGTTTGTGAATGTTTGCGTATCCCTGTTGTATGATACTTTCCATTAGGCCTGTCGTGGCCAGTCATTTTGTTCACATTTAGGTAACTGAATTATGTTATCTTTCTTTCCATCAGGATCTGGCTGAAATGATATTTTCCTAACAAGGCGGACCCTGTATGATGTATTAAGGCATTCAGGGAAGAAAAAGTAGAGGATAGATTGTGTATGTGAAAGACCACACTGCATGCTCGGAACTCTGAGTGTGGAAGTTAGTCGAGTGGTTACAGTTCAGATTCTGAATAAAAGCATCTATATGCAGTGTTAATTAGTTATGTACAATAATATAAGCTGTTATTTTGTTATACAAATGTGTTTCTGTCACCTACGTTGCCGTACTAATATACCGTTCATATAATATTCGCCATCTTCTTCCCCATTTCTCCCCACTGTGTGACGGTAAAGGAATGATCCCTCTCAGAGTCTGTGGTTGAAGCCGAACTGGGAGGATAAGTGATTAAAATATGTATTATTATCATTATACCGGGTGAGTTAGCCGTGGTCGTTACGGCATGACTGCTGGCAGTCGCTCACATCCGGGAGGCGAGGAGGTTTGAATCCCCCCACCGGCAACCTTGAAGATGGTCTTCTGTGGTTTCCCATCTTCCTTCCAGGCAAATGCCGGGGCTGGTCCCAAACTATTGGCCACAACCGCTACCTTCCAACTCCTCGTCCTCACCTTCCAACTTCCCTCCCCAACGGTACTTGTAGCTCACCCATTGGGTGTCCGTCTCGAAGCAGCTACAAACCTGGCGAGCCGAACATGTCCTCGGACACTCCCGGCACTAAAAGCCATACGCTAAAAAAATATATATTATTATTGTTATTGTTATTGTTATTGTTATTGTAATTGTTATTGTAGTTGTTTTATAAATTCCTTATCTCCAGCCTTGCCTAGTTTAAGAAACATTATCTCAGGAAAGGAGAGTTATTGTTGTTCGAAATTCAGTCACTATTTGATATAGAGGCAAGTCGGCTGAACTTATTATAGAGCAACTCGTGGTGTACTGGCTTCCACTCTTGGCTGCCTGCCCGGAGATCCGGGTTTGATTCCCGGCTCTGCCAAGAACTTTAATTATGGCCTGCGGGCTGAAAATGGGTAACTCACCCTCGTGAGGCTGTGATGGTCCCAGTTTGGGACCAGAATGAAATAATTTTATATATTTTATTATTATTATTATTAGTAGTATTATTATTATTAGTATTATTATTATAATTATTATTATTATTATTATTATTATTATTATTATCAATATTTTTTAAGTTTACATTTTACCTTTTATTAGTTATTATGTTAACTAATATATTTATATCTATTATTATGCGGTAATGTAGAATATTATGGCAATTGAAAGGACTTGGAGCGATACACATTATATTTAAAATAAGTTAAGACGCTTGACTGAATATTATTTCTGAAGAAAAGTCGAACAAGAGAAGAAGAGGGTTGTTCACAGAAGGGCGGCTTATTCACGGCTTCTTGGAAATGACATAAATAGACACTTATGTCTGTCACATCAAGTATTCTACCAATATACAAATCATACTAAGAAGGGATTCTAAGAAGACTTGCCACTAACAATGCTGGGCCTATGAATGAGTCCTTTGCAACTATATACTAAAGGTGGGCTGGACCTCCCGAGAAATGGTACAATGAAGTATTGTCATTGTTGATATGTGAAAGGCGGGCTTATATCGCCTAGCGACTTCTGAAGAGGTGACAGACACGTGCCTTACCGGGGAACGTTATATATATGACGGCCTCCCAACTTAAAGGTGATTATTATTATTATTGAATTGCTGGAGGAGAGGGAATGATGCTGAGTGGAGCAGAGGAACTTGTAGCGAGATGGAGTCTGTAACGCAGTTCTAAACTAGACAGTTGACTATTAAGTATGTGAATCTGATAAGACATTCTGTCTCATCAAACTGTGACATGGTTGTGTACGAGACTATTGTCACAGGGATGATTTTTGGAATTTATTCCGTCATCCACATATAAATTAATTACTTTGAGGAAGATCAGGGCCATCTGGAACTCTCTACGCAACAATCCAACTACAAAGATCTTCAATGCGGTGAGCGATGTAAACAATTATACTCCAGTCAAATCAGAAGGCTCTCATCCATATAAAATTCAATCTATATTTTATTCAATTAACTCAGTATACTCCAATTTCCAATCAAGACCCATTATACAAGTAAATTCAGTAGATTCTTTAATTTAATTTATTATTATTATTATCTTTAGTATTTTATTCTTTTTGCACTTGTTGTTTTTAGCCTACTTTTCACATTTTGCAAAAATGAGGAAAAAGTAGTCTTATGAGATCGATCCGGGAAAATGTGTGTCTGTCTGTCTGTCCTTCTGTCTGTCTGTCTGTCTGGCTGTGTGTGTCCCCCCCTATCAACTCCTAAACGGCTGGAGCAATCGAAATAAAATTTGGTAGGAGTAAAGATCTATACCTGAATATCTCACGGCCATATTTGAAAATGATGTCAGTGCTACCAACTGCTGAAAAATCGCAATTGAAATTTGAGCTCCATGTTGGATATCTTGGAAGGTATGAGTGGGAGCTATTTCAAAATCGGCACACATATACATAATAATATTTCAGCTTACTTTCCAGAAGGCCATACATGGCAGTGTTGCCAAAATGATTATAAGCCTACTGATAGATCCAATATTTAAATGCATATAACTTCTACACTATCAATTGAAATTCAACCAAATTTCGTATGTTGTATGTGTACATAACCAGATATGACTGAACGTATTCTTATGAACCACCAGTGCTGCCAACTGTTAAAAAATGCTCTTAATTTCTTTTATCCAAATACCAATATATATGAGAAAGTATGCAAGCCGACAGCTTTAAACTATGCACACGTATAATACATGACATTCTATATTAATTTGGAGTAACGTATATACGTCAGTGCTACCAACATGATTCTAAGCCTGCTGAGAGGTCCAACTTTAAATACATGTAACTTCCATACTATCATTTGGATTTCAACCAAATTTCGTATGTGCTATGTGTACCATAACAGCTATGACTATGCGTATTCTTAAGAGCAACCAGGGCTGCCAACTGTTAATACATGCTGTCTCTATTTTTGTTACCCTAATACCAATATATCAGAAAAAAATGCAAGCCAATAGCTCTAAACTTTGCACACGTATAGTACCTGGCATTCTAGATTACTTTGGAGTAACTAATATACGTCAGTGCTGCCAACATGATTCTAAGCCTGCTGATAAGTCCAATTTTAAAGTGCATGTAACTTCTATACTAACTACTGGATTTCATTCAAAATTGACACAACAATAGATCATATTATTTCAGATTATTTCTGACCAATACATGCATGACACTGTTGCCAATATGATTTTACGCGCGCTGTTAGATCCAATGTTTAACTGCATGTAACGTCCATGCTATTCATTGGACTCCAACCAAATTTTGTATTCTGTACCTTAAGAGATGGAACTAAGAATATATTCAGTCACCAGGGCTGCCAACTGTAGTGCTCTATTAGGCTACATTATGCCAGGTATACAGTATTTCGAACTAATTAGAAATTTCGATATTACCAACTTAATTTCGTCATTATTCTAGATAGATCCATATCCATTAATCATTGGCATGAATCTTAAATTTTAAGAAAAGTAGGCTCTTTAGTTCGTCACGGAACTTCTTGTTATATATTAAATTCATTGTAAATTCAAATGTTTGACTGGTTTCCTTTAGTAGCTAGAAATTACTATAAGGCAACACCATACTCCTGAACTAATTATCGTAAGGTTAGATTACGTAAGTTTCACTACGGCTGGAGATAGGAATTTCGATGCTCTACCTTTGTTTAACCGAGGTTTAATATATTATTTTGATCATGATATATAAATGATCTGGCGCCCTGGCAATACATATGATACTACACATTATGTACTTTTTTTAGTGATGCTGACAACAATACAGATACACTATTAGATTAATACGCAATTAAATGTTCCATTTTGATCACCCAAAAGTGGGCGACTATTTAAATAATTAGCTTTGCATATTAACATTTTTCTTATTAACATTAACCATATTAATAACGCGCAACAGTGGAGCGCTTTTACTATTAACAGTAACACTCTCTAAATACAATAATAGAACCCTAAAGCTCTCTTTAACCCATTACAAATGGCACCCAACTGTGTGGCACGAAAACCTAACGATATTTACTGAAGGAGTGAGTGAAAATTCAGTGCAAATTGTCAGTGATTTTGGGGGAAAGTGAAGTGAATTAGTGTATTATTAGTGATTGATTTTGGGGGAAAGAGAAGTGAATTAGTGTATTATTAGTGATTGATTTTGGGGGAAAGTGAGGTGAATTTTGGAACGGTAAACTTTATACGGTGTACTTCGAGCTGGCGGATGAGGAACAAAGGAAATTGAGGAGTAGGGGTAAAGGCTAGAAAGCTAATTATACGAAAGTTGATAGTGGTACTGAGGCTGAGAGTGTAGAGGATTATACCAAGATGTCGGAGGTAAATCTTGAGAGTAATCCTGAGAATAATCCCGATATTAACCCTGAGACGAATATAGAAGTACATCCTGAAATAAATCCTGAGACTAGTGGAGGGAAGGAGAAACAAAAGCCTCTGGATATTTCGGAAAATAAATTAGATAAGATCATAGGAATGTTTCTGGAGATATGTAAGCAAAATCAGGAGATAAGCAAGGCAATATACAAGAAGATAGAAGATAGCAATAAGGAACATCAGGAGTGGATGGAGAACTCAGTTAGAGAACGTCAGAAGCGGATGAGGGAGAGAAGAGGTGAAAGTAGCTTAGATGAGGAAGAGCAGTTAGCGAAGATAGCAGGAGAAAGCATAGTAGAGTTGGTAGAGACGGTAGAGGATTGTGAAGTAGATGTGCAGTATTTAGAGACGAGTGTAGGTGAAAGTATGCCAGACATATGTGAAAGTAGCTTAGATGAGGAAGAGCAGTTAGCGAAGATAGTAGGAGAAAGCACAGTAGAGTTGATAGAGACGGTAGAGGATTGTGAAGTAGATGTGCAGTATTTAGAGACGAGTGTAGGGGAAAGTATGCCAGACATAGGTGAAAGTAGCTTAGATGAGGAAGAGCAGTTAGCGAAGATAGTAGGAGAAAGCATAGTAGAGTTGGTAGAGACGGTAGAGGATTGTGAAGTAGATGTGCAGTATTTAGAGACGAGTGTAGGTGAAAGTATGCCAGACATAGGTGAAAGTAGCTTAGATGAGGAAGAGCAGTTAGCGAAGATAGTAGGAGAAAGCACAGTAGAGTTGATAGAGACGGTAGAGGATTGTGAAGTAGATGTGCAGTATTTAGAGACGAGTGTAGGTGAAAGTATGCCAGACATAGGTGAAAGTAGCTTAGATGAGGAAGAGCAGTTAGCGAAGATAGTAGGAGAAAGCATAGTAGAGTTGATAGAGACGGTAGAGGATTGTGAAGTAGATGTGCAGTATTTAGAGACGAGTGTAGGTGAAAGTATGCCAGACATAGGTGAAAGTAGCTTAGATGAGGAAGAGCAGTTAGCGAAGATAGTAGGAGAAAGCATAGTAGAGTTGATAGAGACGGTAGAGGATTGTGAAGTAGATTTGCAGTATTTAGAGACGAGTGTAGGTGAAAGTATGCCAGACATAGGTGAAAGTAGCTTAGATGAGGAAGAGCAGTTAGCGAAGATAGTAGGAGAAAGCATAGTAGAGTTGGTAGAGACGGTAGAGGATTGTGAAGTAGATGTGCAGTATTTAGAGACGAGTGTAGGTGAAAGTAGGACAGACATAGGTGAAAGTAGCTTAGGTGAGGAACAGCAGTCAGCTGAGGTAGCGGAGATGATAGATGAAAGCTGGATATCTGTAGAAGAGATTATAGAACGTAGTAAGAAGGAGGAGAAAAAGAAGATATTAAGATATGGATTAATAGAAAAAGAGAATAATTTGAAAGAAAGAGCGGAAGTATGTAAAACAAATAAAGTACTAAGCGCTCAAGAAATAGAAATGCAGAAAATCATATATGAAGTGATTAGGCAGACCAGGGAAGAATTCAAAGCCGGTATAGAGGAAGTTAATATGAAATTAACAGAGATAAAGAAGCGTGCGTTAAGTCATAGTCAGAAAGACATAAGTATTGAACAAGAAAAGCAGAAGACTGAGTTAAGGAATCTCAAGAATAGGAAGAAAAAGCACAAGCAAAGCACGATGTTAGAGGAAATGATGGGGAGAGATAGTGGAGAAATGAAGGGAAGGTATGCAGGAAGAACTTTTAGATGTAAAATGAAAGAGAAAAGGATTAAGGTGATAGAGGAAAGGGGAAACGGGATGAAAGAGAGAGAGAAAGATTATCAGGTGCAGTGGCGTGCCATAGAAGGTAGAATAGGGGAAGTGATAGGCGGAGATGCGAAACACAGTGTTACTATTAATAAATATAATACGGAGGAGGAAGAAACTGTTGTTATGATGTAAGAGGAAAGTGTAACTATAAATAAATATAGAAGCGAAGAAGAAGGTGATAAGAACTTAAAAATGCCAGATAGAGTAGTTATGTAAGTCGGTATTACTATTTTGAGCGAACCGTATGACCTAAATATCCGTAATGATTTATTAAGTGAATTTATGGAGGTATCTAAAGAACCTACCGTTATTAATTTTAACTCAGTGTTAAAATTACAAGTGTTAGGGGCGTGTATCGATACACTTTTTGACAGTGGCCGGCAGGTTTCTAGCATCAGTGCAGCATTTTATAATAATAGGAAGGAACATGGTATAAAAATATAGGAATTTACAATTAGAACTACTATTTTGTTAACTGTGATGGGAAAGATATTTCACATAATTTCTAAACAAGTGGTTGGAGAAATTTTAATAGAAAGTAAGATTGGAACACAAGTATGTTTTTTGATTCCAAATCTGATATATTCACTAATTATGGGTTCGGACAGGATGTCGCAACATTCTGCACAGCTATATTATATGGAGGGTAGTGTTAAATTCAGATGAATGGGTGGAGATATGATCATGTCATTTAATAATTGAAGTAAGTTATATGGTGGTTCTAAGAATATATGTACGCTTGAGGAGGTATTAACGACTAAAGGAGTCGATATTTGTAGTGAGGTTATTGGTGAGATTGTTGGGGTATCTCTTGAGAGGGAACCTTGTTTTTTTACATTTTTAGGCAGTATGATGACGAAGGATTATCTAGAGGATTCCTTGCGTGAGGCTGCATTACAGAGTGCGTTAGAGTGTGATCGTGTGGATCGATTGTTGATCGTGTGGATCGAGTGTTGAAGGTGTTGTAAGAGAATTAGTATATATTTGAGAACCGTATTGGATTAGCTAATTGCTACGAACATTCATTAAATGTACATGATCGCAGTATTTTTGTAGGTCATCGCTACCCCGTGCCTTACAAATTCTAGGAAGCTGTGAGTAGGCAGATTGAAAGCATGTTGCAGGATACAATTATAGAACCCTATATTAGCCCATATATATATATATATATTAATTCGTTAAGGGTAGTTCCCAAGTCAGAAAGGAAAATAAAGCTATATTTTGTTGCCCGAAATTTAATTAGGCAGATTTTGTGAACAGTTAATATTTCAGTAGCTAGGATGGTAATGCAAGGATTTAAAGGAAAGTCATTTTTTGTAATGGAGAAAGTAAATTTTATCGGTCATACGGATTTCGCGAAAGAAAGGTAATCTTGAGTAGAAGTGTAATTTTGAGAAATAAGGTGAATAACTACGGGTGATAAACAAAGGTAATCATGAGTAGAAAGAAGTGTAATTTTGAGAAATAATGTAAGTAATTACGGATGATAAAGAAAGGTAATCTTGAATAGAAAGAAGTATAATTTTGAGAAATAATGTGAATAACTACGGGTGATAAAAAGGTAATCAATCTTAAGTAGAAAGAAGTGTATTTTTGAGAAATAAGGTGAGTATCTACATGTGATTAAGATGTGTAATCTTGAGTTGAATGGAGTGTAATTGTGACAAATAAGGGGAATAACTACGGTTAAAAAGGTGAGTAACTACGGTTAAAAAGGTGAGTAAATACGGTTAAGAAGGTGAGTAATCAGAAAATGCAGGAAAACGATTATACGGCACGTACAATGTGAGATCCTTAAGGAAATATGTATCATGAGTAATAAGAAGTGAAGCTGATGGTAAGTAAGGAAAGTCGCTTAATAATAAAGTGAATGATTGTGGTCTGAACGAGCAGGTAATGGCGAGGGTTTTCATCAACCTATGATATTGTGTGTCTTGGAGAGCACAGAGGAAATATAAAGAATAATTTGTCGGCTATAGGCTGGTGTATTTGAGTAGGATATAAATATACATATGTGGGGTAAATTAGCGCACTACATTTGCACTGAACGATGTTGCCTTAGGTAATATAAGCTAATAAAGTTTCATTTTTTCTATAATATGCCTATGTTACTAGATACATGAGAGACTGGAGTAGATCTGGTAATTCGCATCACATACCAAGTGTTGTGAAGTGATAAAGTGAATTAATCAGTTGGCAGTCCCACCAACTAGCCATAGTGTATTCAGTTCGACACCAGGCTGAAAATTGAATTCTACGTCCTCAAGATATAAAGCAAAGGTGTATGCCACCCAAATATACTTAAGTGCAACGATGACTTATGTCCAAAACAAGAATATAAAAGTGAAGGGTATTTTGATGTACATTGTTTACAGGTCGCTTTAATTATGTAAAGAAGAAAGAAAAAGACATTATGAACAGTGAAAGACTGAAATGATGAGATTTAAAAATATATATATATTAAACTTGAAGGGTATATTTTTTGTATGTTAGTAATTGATTTGAAGAGTATAATATTGTCGATGTTGGTAATTTCTTTGTAGGGTATAATATTTCATATTTGTACAAGTGTTGAAGAGAAGTATGGTGATATGATTGTTGACATATACCATAATTCTCTGGGGCGAATATGTGATGGTCCCAGTTTGTGACCAGAATGAAATAATTTTATATATTTTATTAGTATTATTATTATTAGTATTATTATTATTATTATTATTATTATTATCAATATTTTTAAGTTTACATTTTACCTTTTATTAGTTATTATGTTAACTAATATATTTATATCTATTATTATGCGGTAATGTAGAATATTATGGCAATTGAAAGGACTTGGAGCGATACACATTATATTTAAAATAAGTTAAGACGCTTGACTGAATATTATTTCTGAAGAAAAGTCGAACAAGAGAAGAAGAGGGTTGTTCACAGAAGGGCGGCTTATTCACGGCTTCTTGGAAATGACATAAATAGACACTTATGTCTGTCACATCAAGTATTCTACCAATATACAAATCATACTAAGAAGGGATTCTAAGAAGATTTGCCACTAACAATGCTGGGCCGATGAATGAGTCCTTTGCAACTATATACTAAAGGTGGGCTGGACCTCCCGAGAAATGGTACAATGAAGTATTGTCATTGTTGATATGTGAAAGGCGGGCTTATATCGCCTAGCGACTTCTGAAGAGGTGACAGACACGTGCCTTACCGGGGAACGTTATATATATGACGGCCTCCCAACTTAAAGGTGATTATTATTATTGAATTGCTGGAGGAGAGGGAATGATGCTGAGTGGAGCAGAGGAACTTGTAGCGAGATGGAGTCTGTAACGCAGTTCTAAACTAGACAGTTGACTATTAAGTATGTGAATCTGATAAGACATTCTGTCTCATCAAACTGTGACATGGTTGTGTACGAGGCTATTGTCACAGGGATGATTTTTGGAATTTATTCCGTCATCCACATATAAATTAATTACTTTGAGGAAGATCAGGGCCATCTGAAACTCTCTACGCAACAATCCAACTACAAAGATCTTCAATGCGGTGAGCGATGTAAACAGTTATACTCCAGTCAAATCAGAAGGCTCTCATCCATATAAAATTCAATCTATATTTTATTCAATTAACTCAGTATACTCCAATTTCCAATCAAGACCCATTATACAAGTAAATTCAGTAGATTCTTTAATTTAATTTATTATTATTATTATCTTTAGTATTTTATTCTTTTTGCACTTGTTGTTTTTATATATTAAATTCATTGTAAATTCAAATGTTTGACTGGTTTCCTTTAGTAGCTAGAAATTACTATAAGGCAACACCATACTCCTGAACTAATTATCGTAAGGTTAGATTACGTAAGTTTCACTACGGCTGGAGATAGGAATTTCGATGCTCTACCTTTGTTTAACCGAGGTTTAATATATTATTTTGATCATGATATATAAATGATCTGGCGCCCTGGCAATACATATGATACTACACATTATGTACTTTTTTTAGTGAAGCTGACAACAATACAGATACACTATTAGAATAATACACAATTAAATGTTTCATTTTGATCACCCAAAAGTGGGCGACTATTTAAATAATTAGCTTTGCATATTAACATTTTTCTTATTAACATTAACCATATTAATAACGCGCAACAGTGGAGCGCTTTTACTATTAACAGTAACACTCTCTAAATACAATAATAGAACCCTAAATCTCTCTTTAACCCATTACAAGGCAAAACTGAGGATGAGTTCGCTTCTCATTTCAGTTGTTATTCGTGGTTTCCCTCTTCCCCGGGATGGTTCTTAACTTATGGTCGCAACCGCATCCTTCCCAATTCTCATTTGAATTAAAAATACACACACTACTACAATCATAATTGTAACACAGATTATGAGACAAAAATCCCACACACACCTAATTACACGGCCTAGATCTCCAATGATCCATGTTCCTTGCCTTTTGTGAGGGAATTGGCTTTTCCAGCAGTGTTAAACGTGTCTTTTTCAATCATGGCTCAGGGTGTTAAAAAAAAACAACCCGTGTCAGTTGATTTACTGGCACGTTGAAAATCCTCAGCTGTGCAAACTCTTGACTCCCAGGCATCTCTAAGGCCATGGCAATTACAAGAGACTTTAAACCCCCAACATTATTTTTACAAATGTTCCTATCAGAAATCTGTTAGTCTTTCGATTCGCGTCTGAGCCCAAGATTAGGGTAAGATATGAATGTTGTTGTTAGTTCATGTAAGGGGCGTGGGATATTTTGGTCATCAGTCCTGTGCGCTTGGGATTGTGTTGAAATTGCCTGATAACACTACATAACAAATTTTAACTTTTGACTTTTGCAAATACAAAAATAGTTGATTAATATGGATTTGAGTGTGCTGAAGATGAAAATTACAGTTATAAATCTAGATTAGCTCGGGTCTGGAAGTTATAAGGTGCGTTCAAAAAGTAACGAGCCGGAGGCTGGAATGCGCAAACCGGTGATTACATTGGGTAATACTGGCGTGTGTAACGAGGTGTGGTTCCGACCAGAGCGTGGAAGGTCACTGCCCGTCGCTAGTGGGCACGCGTGCACGTCACGTGACGATACAAAGCGAGCAGCAGCATGCATCAATCGTCCAACGCTGCCAGTCGCATTGCAAACAGTGACATGGAGGCGTCAACCGAAGAGCAAAGAGGTGTTGTTCAGTTTCTGACAGCGGAAGGAGTAGGGGGAATGGACATTCATCGCCGAATGTCACAAGTGTAAGGGGAACACTGCATTTCCCTTGCAAGGGTCAAGGCGTGACACAAGCGCTTCAGGGTAGGACGGGTGTCGTTAGCCGATGATGCCCGGTCTGGGGCACCCCCCTGCATTACCACTGACAACGTCCAGCTGGTTGATGCACTCATTACCCAGGACCGACGAGTGACAGTGAACGCCATAGCCGCCGTGGTCGCTCCACGACAATGCACGACTTCATACGGCCAACACAGTCGCTGCACTCCTGCAGAAATTCAAATGGAAGGTTCTCGGCCACCCTCCATACAGTTCAGACCTCTCTCCTTGTGATTACGCCATGTTTGGTCCCCTGATAAGGGCTCTGTGGGGCCAACGATTCACCTCGGACGCCGAAGTCCAGCTGTACGTGCGGAACTGGTTCACATCGCAGCCCAGGGAACTTTATGAGGCAGCCATTCACCGCCTCGTGTCACAGTGGGACAAGTGGCTCAACAGCCAGGGCCAATACTTCTAACATACAGGTACTGGTTTCTGTAATTATGCCTACGGCTCGTTACTTTTTGAACGCAACTTATATTTAAAATGTTATGTCCTTCATATATTATAATGGGACAAAAATTGTTGGGGCTATGTGATTATCTGCGAGGCATTATAACAGAAGTTTTGATTCCACACAGTAACTCAAAAGTCACGTAAAAAGTCACAATACAAAAAGGGACAGTATTGATTCCTTACAGTAACGCAGGAACTCGTGTCACGATACACAATGGAGCACTACGGAAGACAAGCAATCATAGATTGTGTAAGGTAGAAACAAATCACAGCATTCATTAGCATTTCTGATATAAAAAAATCGAGAACTGATACAGAAATAAGGACGTAACGAACTTCATATACTGTAGCACGAAAATGGGAGCAAAAAAAAACGAAAATTATTGTCATTTCCGAATTCAGCGTACCAAAATCTATAAATATTGGGTATTTTAGATTGTGTAAGAATTTCATTTTTGAACAGTGAAACCTACGTGTCTTTGTTGACTGCAGTAGTGTGAGTTACTAAAGTGAGGGCTGTAAGAGGGTGCATTCAGTGTAGTTCTAAAGCAGGCAGACTAGATTGAAGTTTTACGGGGCTCCAAACCTCGCTATTATAAACTAATGGACCTCCATTTTACGTGAAATTCGAAATACTGGACATCGGATTTCATAATGAAAAACGAACATGAATCATCCAATAATCGAACCCGCTCCTCCATCGATAGAGAAAAGCAGTTTGACCCTCGGTCTAGAGTGACAGATACAGACCGTGGGAATGACGTACTCCTAGCCTATCTTGGCTTATCTGTCAACTCGTGATTATGAGCAAATAAAATTTGCGTCATCATATACATACTTCATTATTCAAATCCATGCAGAAGTTATGTGGCTTATTCTGAAGTTAACGGCCACATCGTCCTAAATGTCATATTTAGTTGTAATCTGACACTATCAAAAGAAGTTTCAAAAATTCAGTGCTGATTCTCTTATGATAGCAGTGCTGTACCTAGTGCAATATGTAGGAATATAAAAGTCAAATGCCATAGTTTTAAAACCATTCATCTTAGATTTATGAACTCTTTGGCCTACACACATTCACGTTATTCCAATTGGGAATATGCTATCTGACCTGAAAAACGCACTGAAATTGTTTTGAACTCCAATGCATGGGTAGTCTATTAGCTATACTACAATTATTTTCTTTCTCTGGCATTGTATATCTAACGCTTGGCACGTATTCGCGGACATCTGTGTATGCTTGAGTATGAATATCAATGCCAGTAATGCATTGCATTACCAATTGCAATAGGATTGTTATGAATTAGGAGGTGGCTTGGAATGCGCTCATCAGCAAAAGTTAGAAATAATATTAGATTTGTATACTGTACTTATGATACTTGCCCTCTTACAAAAAAAACTAGTGCGCATGCGTAAAAACAAAAAAACAGAAATGTTAATTCATAAGTGTCCTACCAACCTATCTCTTGTCTTTATTAGCAGTCGCCAGAAACATCTCTCTTCTCCCACTAGTATTAATACCTCTTTGTTTGTAACCCTATTTACCCATCAAATCTTCATCATTCTCCTGTAACACCACATTTCAAACACTTCAATTCTCCACTTTTCTGCTACACCAATAGTCCAAGTTTCACTTTCATACAGTGCCACACTCCAGACAAATGTCTTAAAAAATACTTCCTACTACCTAAATCTACATTCAATGTCAACAGATTCCTTTTCTGTAGAAATGCTTTCCATGCCTGATCTACATAAGCATCTTAATCGCCTCTGGTATAATGTCTTGTTTAGCAAACATAGTCACTCAGTAGGTCTATGCAGTTGTTGTATATAACCCAAAATAGCAAACAGTTTTCTAAACCCCTACTCACTGGTCAATAACAAGCATAGTCTCCCTGGTAGCTAACTCATGTCTGGTTAGTCAATACTTATTGTAAGGCCAGACAAGACCTAAAAATCCATCTTAACATATAGTCTAATCATATTTCTATCATCATACCAGTATATAATGAATATTCAATATTAGTTTGATCATTATCTAAAATCTAAAATCCAACACATAAATTCTAAAATCTAAAAATATTATAGTACATAAAACATAATTTCAAGTAATACAAATCCTGGTATGTCTTTCTTTAATAATTATTTACCAAACATTTTCAGTCAATGACATTATGGTTTGTTTTTTCACAAAAGCTAATATAAAAAATATATAAAATGTAAATTATTAAATCTAGAATGAAAAATTTAAAACTAAAATCTAAAAATAAATAATTCAGAGTAAAGGAAATATAATTCCAAGTAATACAAATCCTTATATGTCTTTCTTTAATAATTAGTTACCAAAAATTTAAAGTCATGACATTATGGTTTGGTCTTTTTGCAAAATCTAAAATCTAAAATCAAAAATCTAAAATGTAAATTTTAAAAGCTAAAGTCTAAAATAATAAATAAAAAACATACATGCATTAACTGTATATCAAACCCAGTCTGCCTTTGTGTTTGTATTTTAAGTAATAATTTGAAAAAGAGATAAGTGTAATCGGTTTTAAACACTATCCCTGCTTTTTTTATATATTTATGACGTGCGTATTAACCAGAAATCGAACACTAGTGTACCTTAGTGAAAAGGCTAACAGCTTTACCACTGCGCCATCATGGCCTTGTTTCTTAGTTTGACTCGTTCTAGGCCTCAGATCTGGAAATCTAGTTAAGACCACCAGTGCAAGAGCCAAGAGTGCTTACCACTGTAGCACAAAATGGTTAGCTGGTAACAGACGACCAAAAATGATTGTATTTCTGTTAGCCAAGCATTTCTGTCATCTGCCTACTGTCTGAGCACTGTCAGCAAGACAGTTTAGTTTAGTTTAGCTTGTTGCAAGTGCGTGTATAAATTATTAGCCTCAAGTACTTAAAGCTCGATGTGTGTAGCGACCATTTTGCCCAATAACCACTGAGCAAGTTATAACAATCAACCCATAAGAACAGCATGGGATAGTTGTGTGTGCTCCATGTATTTGAGTGTGTGCATTAGCACCATGCGCTAGCTTTACCTTACCCTCTAAAGGTAGAGCGTTATCCCTTTCCTTTGGACATCGCCAACGACAACATCCACCCACAAGTTTTACACTTAGACCCTTGGCTTGTTCTCGATTAGGTTTGGTTCGGTTTAGTTCGGTTTAGTTCAGTTTTGTTTGGTTTGGCTCGGTTGGGTTTGGATTTGGTTTGGTTTAGTTCGGCATAGTCACCATATTGTTCTTTCGGCTACCCTCTTTAACCGATCAAATTAAAGATAGTCCGCTCTTAATTCTTGGTTCGATAAATCAGATTTTGTGTACACCGTTTGTCACGCCATGCCTGCAACCTATACTCCCTCTGTACTACAGTCTGGTCTGAAAACAAGTTCCAATTGTCAGAGAAGTGTCAGTCACCATACATGTAGCTTAAAATAATTCTTTCTGTACCTAGCTATGTTTCATCACACACCATAACATCTAACATTATGCGTTTGCAATATATTAGGGGAAATAAAAGTCCATGACCTTCTCGTTTTAGATCTTTGGGAAAAAATTCATAAGCCATAAAAAAGGGGGCGTCATATCAAGTCCTAGGACACCTCATGTATCCAAATCCCATAATTAGTTGTTAAAATCTCAAGTCAATGGCCTAGCAGTTTTGGGATATTTGAGTAAATGTGTGCACCATAGCAAAGAGAATATCATGTCAAGTCCTAGGACACCTCATGAGTCCATATCTGATTATTGGTTTATAAAATCTCAGGTCAATCACCTATCAGTTTTGGGTTATTTCAGTCAATCAGTCTGCCATAAGAAATATCGGAAAACGAACCATTTTGTGCCACCCCGCTGTCCTGTCAAAATATGAATTGATTTTTTGGGCATGGTCACTGTGGCCAGCAACAGGCTCGTTTAAACACATGTACAAAACCGGTACCGTCTCGCTGTCTATTACCACTCTTAATTAAAATTTTAAAAAAGTTTTAAAAATTAAATTTTTTCAACATATATGGCGTTAGGCCCTTTGTAATTTTTGTTAAAAATATAAATACGACATTCGAATGAGAACGTCATCCCAAGTCTTTGGACACCTTTAACATGCCTCTAGCCTTATTCGTTCGCGATATATTAACAAAAGTGCAGTTAAGCCCTTTAACAAATATGAATAATACATTCAAAAACAGGGTGTTACCCCAAGTGCTAGGATCCTCCGTATGTCAAAATACCATCAAGGGTTCATAAAATATTAACAAAAGTGTAGTTAGGGCCTTTTGACAAAGAATAAAAATATATTCAAAAACAGGGCGTTACCTCAAGTCGAATGACCCCTCATATAAGTATGTAGCCTTATTGGTTCACAAGATATTAAAAAGCGCATGGCCTATTAGTTTTGGATCTTTTGGTTAAATTTAAAAAAATATATAACTCATCTATAAACATTACCAAAAAGCCCGCCCTCTTACAAAAAAAAACAAGTGCGCATGCGTAAAAACAAAAAACAAAAATGTTAATTCATATTGGCATCCAATCGTACACATGTCTTTTGTGTGCAACAACGTTTAATTTCATCATAGCATTGAACCGCATACATGTTGTGCATGGAAAGCAATGTTTACGTAAAGAATTACTATTTCACCCCCTAGTAGGGGTAGGTTTATTTTGGGGTGGAAATAAGTTTTACAGAGGAAAGAAGGCGTCACCCCGAGTCCTACGACCCCTCATTTGTCAAAATCCGACCTTGGGTTCGCGAGCTATTAATTATTTTCGACTACGTGTATTGCGGGTTGCCTATTCAGCTTGCCCCTGAGCAAGGACGCCTACTGCTCTCCTACTGCCATGAACCCCTGACTGAGATTATATCACATCATTATTCGTTGGTGTCTGTAAACGATCGTCTGTGAGTCGAGATTCCGACGGAAGTGGCTCTAGATTTTTACTCAATATCAAACATACGAGGATCATTGTATACATTGCATGTATCTTTTACTATCGTTATACCTTAGGTGCATATACATATTTGATCAGCAACATGAGAATGTGTGTAGACTGCCGCAAAGTGATCACTGGAAATTGAACATAGGACGACCCACTTAAAGGTTAGCTTCTGTCTACCCTGCTGGTCTATGTATTAACTTAAGAAGTTAGGCTACTTGTCAGACCTTGGAATAGAATTCCCTCAGAAGAGCTATTCGCTGGACCCTATAAATTTGGGTTTACGACAAAGGACGCATTTTTGAAGCACAGTCGCGGCTCGTCAAAATGGACTTAGATTTATACGCATCCGTGTTATAAAGAGGAAGGTTGGAACTAATTATATTGGCTGAGGTTCCGTTCCGGTGTGCCTGGGCAATTACAGACAAATATAACATGTTTGTTGAGTACCACTGCCAACAACTTCCTCGTAGAACCCCCTGTCTCACCGCTGACCAAGCATAAAGTCTATTGCTGAGCAGTCCTTCATTTCTGCACCCTGACAATACAGATTGGGGGGCGTGGTGGCGCAGCGGTCAAGCTGTATGCCTCTCACCAAGGCGGACCGGGTTCGATTCCCGGTCACTGCATGTGAGATTTTCGATGTGAAATGCCATGTCCTGTGGTTCGGATTCCACGTAAAACGAAGGTCCCGTGGCTTATGATCGCGAGATTAACGGTCACGTTAAACTACAAGCTTCCTTTTACAATACAGATTGAGCCTAACGCGTGGAATTCTGTTAATCTGATAAACAGTCTGGTGACTGTACAGGAGTGTGCATTTGTAAAAGGGAATTCTACACCTCGTGCCCACAGAATCTTTATCGTATAGCAGTTTCCTGTAGTAGTTGTCACTTATTTAAACAATTGATATATTTTTTAAAATAATTGTAGAACATTCTATTAGCTATGAGGTCGCAGCCATAACATGTAGTGCCAGATTCTAAAAGGAAAGTTGATGAGCAGTTACATGTCACATTGTTTAATTAGACATGATTTGCGTATGACAAACTTTATGACGAAATGAGACAGATAATGATTGATTGGTAAACTCTCATACATTTGTAACATTATATTAAGAGATTTGAGAAATATGTGATAACTGATGTCAAGGTAAAATGACAGAATAGATCTATTGTGCCCGTCAGACAAGGTCATCGAGGGACTATCTGTAGCAAATAGCCTTCTCGACGTCCTTACTCTTCAGACCCACAAGTTGAGAGGATGGAATGTGTCGTCAGACCAGCTCCGGCACGAGACCAATAACTTAGGGGTGACGGGTAAAGTGAGAGAAAAAGTCATAGACTTACCGAGGCAGCACACCCCCAAAAGAAAAGAAAATCTAGGAATGAATAGTCCATGTTTAAGTAAAATTCGTTAAATATGTATAGAAGCCGAACAAATCCCTCTCCTACTTCGGTGGGTTTGAAATTCCGGCTATTCCGCAAAGATAATAAAATAGAAATAAATAAATGGATAATATTTCCCTAAACTGACGTTAAATTAACCCTCTCGAAAGTCCTTATTACAAAAAGGAATGAAGTTCAAAATCAAACTAAGGATGTGACACGTAATATGATCCCCAAGCCATTACAAAATATATAATTGAAAATACTAATAGTCACATAATCGAATTTACTGCAAAATAAAACATTTATCTTGTTCATAAGGCTTGGTTCATTTACATTTAATGCACAAAGAGAAAATAGGCTATGTTATGAAGGTGTCACTCACAACATTAAAACTGAAATTTATTTCGCTATCCAAGTCCTATTTGAAGTTAACACTAGATGATAAGCATCTGTGACGAAGAAAAATCAAAACTATAACAACTATAAACTATAATTCGATCAAAAAAAAACATAAACTATTACACACATAATACAAATGTAAATGGTCAACACTCTTAATTCTAAACACAAAATACTGATAAACCACTCCTTCCTACGCTTGTCCGAATACTCTTTGTATTGGATAGTCATCTGAATGCATGTCAATGTTGGCGGTGACTAAGCTACAAAGCTTTACGTCCCACATAGTTGTCAAGTGGCCACGTATACTGGATTTCCATGACATGTTTCGATTTATAACGTTGGTTTGAAGTAAGTTAGGTTTTATTATTTGATTTCTGTTTATTTTCATAGTTATTCCCTCATCGTGTGATTTAGTTTCACCTAATGACCATATTGACTCGAAACAACAACAGCAAAAACACTGAAGTGGTGTAGTTTGAACCCAAACACAACATTACCTCTCTCACGGGTAATAAAATAACACGCGCTAAAAATAGCGCAAATGGCTTAGTACACTGGCTCGCTGAACCTCGGATGATGTGACGAAAAGCCAATCATCAACACCGGAATAGAAACACTTCATAATAATGTGGGTGAATCACGTCAATCCCATCTTTTACCATCATAACAGACACTACAATAACTTGGCCTCTGAATTTATACATGGTCTCTTGGCCAATCATATTTGAGAAAAGGGAAAAAGTCCATCTAGGTGGAATACTCATAAAACTTGTACCTATTTAAGGTCGTCGTAAGCATAAAGTAGATTGAAAAATGCAGACATGAAAGTCTCTTACTAAACATAATAATGCAACCGTAATTCCCCTCGAGAATTAGCATTGGAGCTAGTTACAGAATTCATGTTGTCAAAGTCTATATCCGTCGTCTCATAAAGTTGCAATAAGCCGTTAGCATTTACCATATGCTTGACTGTCTGGCTCGTCCACCTGTGGTTAGGTCTCAACAGGCATGGTGTGTCACTGGGCAATACTTTGCTTTCAAATCATTACACTATCATTTAAATTGAGCAGCTTTAATACAGTCCTATCTGCTGGCTTGTGAAATAATTCACACACATATTAGAACACTTGTAGTATCATTAACATTAACTTGTACTGAGGCTCCTAGTTATAACCAAAGAAAGCAGCAATGAATCGGAAAAGAAAGATATCCCCCCCCCCCTCATGGAATGTGGCTAGTCGTTCCAAAGAGATTGGAGTAACGGACAGATACTCCTGAGTCTCGCAGTTTGCGTCTTATCATTGTAGACATCAATTACGTAGAAACTAAACGGTAATGTGCTCCATAAGCTCTGATATTCATGAGTAACGACAACACCTACACCTTACGTGTTATCAACCGATATGTGGACGAAGCAATCACACTGCCTGATTTCACAAAGTTTTATGTCACCTACTAACACATTTACAAGTTCATAAAATAACTCAAACTAGTGGCATCAGAGCTCACTGAAATGTTACATTGTTAAGCAGTAGAGGAAACCTCATCTTCTACCAAACGATACGTCGATTAACGGGCTCAGTTAGTTCCTTAGTGCCTCTGTACTTCCTATCATCAAGAATACATGTAGACACATAAATTAAATCAGCAACGTAGCCTTGTACCATCGATATTTACATATTGGTTGTGTAAGAGAATACAAGCATCCTCTCCTATCAAGAATAACGTACATGCGTACACGTGGCAAGCGCCTCCATACAACGTGGCGTCGTCTAACAAGTGATCTGACCAGAGCAAGCAGAAATTGGTTGAAATATTATATTCTAGGCATGTTAAATAGCGTAAAACTCTACCGAAGGTTGCTTTTGAGTGCTACATTAATCCTAATCAACATAGGTTTAGGCCTTGGCATGTGTTATATAGCTGGTTTAAAACTCACGTTAGCATTTTTATTCCTCGAGATGTAGCCCCTGGCATAGAGCTTGGGTTCAGCTCTCGACTTCACCGATATCCTCCTTCCATTGTATAGCCCTAGGTTTAGGCTACTCCCTCAAGCTGGTGAGTTTAGTTCATCTCGTATCTTGTCTGGTTACGCAGGATACATATTCTCCTCATCTCCTTGTAGTTATCCGTTCCTACTATGACGCTCTGGACGATCACCGAAGTAAATTAAAGATGAAATCGGCAGTATAGCCTCTATGTTGTAGTATTCACACTGGTGAATATAATATTGATGCTTGTCACTGTGGTAATGGCGTCTGTTCACAAGCTTTGATGAAGAACAGTAATCACATAAAATCGAAGCAATCTTAAGATTTTGATTAATGCGGATTGTATCAGTTTTTTATATTAGAGATTGTAGTTAGCAGTACATTTGCTATGCTGTAACTGTCTGATGAATTTTATGTAATCAGCTCGTGGTCTCGATAGTTGCAATAAGGCAATGTGGTCTCCACACTTAAGAGAATTAGTTCACAAAAATGCAAAATATCGCCAAAATATTGCCTTGTTCACTTCAAAAATATATTTCTGCGTGTTTAACTCCCGCGTAGGATTATTACAGCTACCTCTAAGCACGAATATACAAGTAATTAGCACACGTTTCTGCTCGTACAAAACTTCACGTGCGTCGATCCCACAGATCAAAAGAGAGTTGACGTATCTCGTGACGTAGCTAGGGTTCCAGAAGAACACTCGAGACATTGAGCAACTATGAATGCATAGTTAGTTCCACCGAATGTCTTGCGTTATAAAATTAATTCCCAGGGCTATTGAAAAGTCTCAAATTAATCCAATTATAAGAGAGCATTTTGCCAATTTCAGTGGCGTAACATTTATAATAGAAAAGTATGCACGTGGACAGAAAAATATGTGAGGATTTCCACTGCCATAATCAAAATCGTGATAAAAGCGAGATCAAAGCTCTGACGGCTTGTCCTGGCCGATGTGGTGCAATACCAACTTGAAAATAATGAAAGATATCGCCAACCATGAGCCATACGGGCTCACTATAGAAGTAGAATATATAATAATTATATCATTTCCATTTTATAATGTATTTGCTGTAAATTAAAACAAAATAAAAATGAATGAAATGAATTAGAAAAATGTTGAAAATAACCTACCGGTAATGTAGATGTGTTAATTTATTGAAATCCTCTAGATATGAATAGTGAAGGCAAAGTCATGGTACAGGGCTCCCGGGAATCTTCTCCGCAGCGGCTACGTGCAGCTGCGAGTGGTTACGTCATTAGTTTAGCTGGTAGCATGGTGTCCTTGTTAAGGTGAAGGCTGCATGTGTGGGCTGTCGAATTCGTCAGTGTGTATTGCAATAAGCGAGCAAGTGTGTCATCAGCACTTCTAGCATCAGTTATGAATGGCTGTGGTGAGTATAAAGTTTACTGACTGTTTGTTATGATACAAGTGACAGCCGTGCTGTCAACGTAACCGGTGACGTAATCACTCGCAGCAGCTTGTTGGCACTGCGGAGAACATTCCCGGGCGCACTGTATAATTATACGAAGATGTAAAACGATTGGACAACATAATGAATGTGATATTGTAATACAAGTAGTTTCGTAAAGAACTAAGCAGCCTTTCTTCAAGTATTAAACCGGTCATTTCCGTTTATAAACTCTCCCAACTATTGATTGGATTTTGCATATGATGGACTAAATAGCACTTGGTACATGGCCATCCGTACATTGTGGTGACGTAGAACAATGATTTCAGAGATATGTCACACCATTACATCGTGGTCACTAGAAAAAATGTATCCAGAGTTACCAGCTCATGGTGTTTGTTTATCAATTTACTGAGAGAGAGGTTCAATAGAACATCAATAAAATGTGTTATTTTATCAGACGGAAATTTGCTTGGAGCCTATAATTCACGATACCCACATCAGAAAATTGTGGCTGATGACCTTAATTATTCACCACACACAACAATAAATTACAACCACCACCAACAAAATGAAAAATTACCTGCTCGAACATTTAACTTTCAGTGTCGGATAATTATGGCTCCTTCAGCGAGATGGGATTTTTCTTTAACGGGACACAGGAGTTAATTTTTAGACAACCGCTTCTTTTACGAAAGGAAAGCAAAAGAAACAAAAGATATTTCATCATTATTATTATTATTATTATTATTATTACTATTATAATTATCATTACTATTGTTGATATTATTATCATCATTATTAGTGTTATTATTGGAAAGCCTCCGTGGCTTAGGGGGCAGCACGCCGGCCTCTCACCGCTGGTTCCGTGGTTCAAATTCTGGTCACTCCATGTGAGATCTGTGCTGGACAAAACGGAGGCAGACAGGTCTTTCTCCGGGTACTCAGGTTTTCCCTGTCAACATTTCATTCCAGCAAAACTCTCCACTATCATTTCATTTCATCTGTCAATCATTTAATCATTGCCCCAGAGGAGTGCGTCAGGACCTCGGCAGCCGGCACAGTTCATATCCTCGCCGCTAGATGGGGGCTTCATTCATTCCATTCCTGACCCAGTAGGAGACTGGAAGCAGGCTGTGGATTTGTCATTAGTGTTATTATTAGTAGTAGTTCCGGTAGTAGTAGAAGTAGTATCGCAATAAATGTTATATCAATAGTATATAATAAATACATTGCAATTGAAAGTATTACTACTATTATTAATATTATAATAATTATTATTATTATTTTTATATTTATAGCCCGTCAAATGCAGCTCCTCTTCGATCGCATGAAATGGGTTTTAAATTTTAAATATTGTAATAATGCATGACCGCCAAGTTGTTTTTGTGTTGATCAGATTTAGAAAAGATAAAAATGCATACCAAATCATTAGGAGTCCTCTATCACGCTTCAGAATTCCAGTTCAATTGCTGTAGTAGTTTCGGAGATATTGAAAACTGTTGAAATATTTATGACCACTTGCATGTTGGATTGTTTTATGTGCAGGCCATATAATTGCTTACAGTAGGATATATAGACCGAAGCTGGCACAGGGTCTAATGGGCAAGATGGCCGCCGGGCGCAACCAGCCCTATGTTATTCTTATGGAGAGGTCATTCAGAGCTGGCACAGGGGCTAATGGGCAATATGGCTGCCACGCTGTCACAGGGGGAGGTCGGCCGTGTAGTTACTGAATGGAATATTTATTATTATTATTATTAATATTAATCATTTTATTAGGTAATTATTGATTAATAGCCCGCCACGGTGGGTGAGTGGTTATCGTATCCGACTACCAACCCCAAGCTTGCAGGTTCGCTCTTGGTCGTGGTAAGTGATTTTTGAAAGGCGCAAAAATTAAGACACGCATGTCATACGATGTTGGCATGTAAAAGAACCCAGGGAGTGGTCGGCTATGTAGTTGCTAAATGGAATATTTATTATTATTATTATAATTATTATTTATTATTATTATTATTATTATTAGGTAATTATTGATTGATCATGTACAATCAAGACCAGCCTTATATTGCCCCACTTTATGGTATAGTGGCTAGTATTTTTAGCTATTACTGTGGAGGCTCGGGTTCGAGTCCTGGCTCTGTCAAGAAATTTAATTCTAGGCTGAGGGTTGGAATGGGGTACACTCAAGCTTGTGAGGCAAAACTGACAGGAGCTGGCTATTGATTCATACCGCAGCCATTCTGCCTAACCCAACTTCACTCAACCTAACC
This sequence comes from Meconema thalassinum, assembly GCA_946902985.2. NCBI lineage: Eukaryota > Metazoa > Arthropoda > Insecta > Orthoptera > Tettigoniidae > Meconema > Meconema thalassinum. The sequence goes on from OX336389.2 coordinate 187,310,927, forward strand.
TAACCTAACCTAACCTAACCTTACCTAACCTAACCAAATCCCACCTTACCTAACCTAACCTAACCTAACCTAACCTAACGTGTAGAAATGAATGTCTGACAATTTTCACTAACACATACTACACGTTAATGATACGGAAAAGAGTATGCATTGGTAATAGAGTGAGCATTTTTTTCTCTCTAATCAACAGTTCTGCCCCCATAGCATTGAGAATATTTATTGTAGTAGCCTATAAAGAAACAAAAAAAAATCATATCTATTACAGTTTAGCTATAAGTGACCAGAACCACTAAAACATTTTATTCTAATAAGGAGATTTCCATAATGATAAGAAAAAAAAGCTTACGATAATCATGGATTGTGTAAGTAAACGTCTTTTGCTGCTTGATGCCACTACTAAACTGATACTCATACAACGGACAAGTGAGTTCATGTTTCGCTGACGTAATCGTATGTTCCCACGCACTTCCTGTGTGTTGTACGTGCCGTAGTGGCTAAATTTGAAACTAGATGAGCTGATTTGCTGACGTAATCGCATGTTCCCCCGCACACACACGCAGGCCATTGTGGACGGGTTCCTGTTGACAGGTCATTGTTGACGGGTCCTTGTTGACGGGTCCTTTTTGACTAATCCCTTTAGACCGGTTCCTTTGGACTGGTTCCTACGGACTAGCCCATGAATTTATTTAAATTATGTCAAAGGGCCTAACTACATTTTGCGTGTAAAGCAGTGTGTTGAAATGACGTTGTTCAACAGTCCCCCACAACTATAATGTGATAACGATATGAAAGGAAAGTGACGAAATACATGTGAACACGTGTGAGATGACATTATTACCGTCCCCCTTGTGAAACAAGTCACATTCTGTTTTGGTTCATACGTGAGAAAATGCAAGTTCATGTGTAATATGACCTAACACACAGGTGTTCACCTGTGCACGTGGGCGATAAGAGCTAACAAGTTACATTCTGATTAGTTCGTACGTAACGTTAGGGCTAATGCACACACCCTAGTACACGAGGCGCATGCCATTTGAGGGCAGGTCAAGGGATCTAACTTGGTGGATGGAACGTTAGGGCTAATGCACACACCCTAGTACACGAGGCACATGTCATTTGAGGGCAGGTCAAGGGATCTAACTTAGTGGATGGATGTGTTCTAACGAGTCATTTGTAGTTGAAAGAGAATAATACATGTTCTTAAGATGTTAAAACTGTGGAGATGGTACGTGCAGTAAGACGTCTTGTTATTTCCTGTGTCATATTACAGACATGGCATAGAGCGCACAGATATGTTGCTATGACTAACGCTGCAGTAATTTGGAACCCCAGGTGTTGATCAAGACAATGGGTGATGATCATGCAAAGTCAGCAGTAATTGGATATCACACAGGTGTTCCTAGTGAACTTTGGACTCTCAGCTGTACTGGGAAAGGAATTGCAATGATCTGCAAAAAACTGCTGCCACGAGCGATAAGAGTTTATATACGAGAGGTGTCATATATTTCCCTACTGTATGTCATTATTACTCGCTACGAGTGAACAGTTATTGCTCAAGAGTTGCAAAAAATATTTTTGGTGGAAAATCAATGAATTATTTTTCAAGGTAAGTACTTATTATTAATGGATTGTAGTCTTTTATTACTAATTGATGTTGAAGTTATTGATTGGAATGAAATTATTGATTGATTGATTTAATTATTGATTGATTTATTTATTTATTTATTTATTTGTTTACAGATAATTGGGTACCTCGAAGGTTAGCAGATTCCTATACCTAGTTCATTCAGTGACAGCAGTTGATAAATTATTAAAGGTAAGTACTCCTCTAATAACTTTTAAACAGCTAGAGCGATATTTTCCAATGTTCACTACTCGATGTCAGTGACAATGGTATATTTGGTAGTTAAAGTTGGAACTACTTAACCATGTTGTGTGAAGCTAAATTTGTAGGTTAGATTTTGATTACCGCTCTATTAAGTCCGAATGTTCGTTGCTAGGTGTCAGTGACATAGGGAATATTTAAAAGACTTAACCTCAGTTCACCTAACATAACCTAACTTTACCTTGTCACGTGACATGTTTTACAAGTTTAGACTTGCTTTAAGACTGGCTATGACGTCACACTTAACTCACATAACAGGAGGCCGCTGGTTTCTAATATTTAAAAACAAGAGATCAAGTAAAATGTGTGTTTAACGCTCTATTAATTCGAACGTTCGCCGCTTGATCTGTGACAATGGTATATTTGATAGCCAAAGTTGGAACTACTTGACAATGGTGTGTGAATCTACATTTGTAGGTTAGGTTTACTTACCGCTCTATTAAGTCCAAGCGTTAGCTGCTAGGTGTCGGTGACAATGGTATCTACTAATTATAGTTGGAACTACTTGACAATGGTGTGAAGCTAAATTTGTAGGTTAGATTTGATTAACGCTTTATCAAGTTCCATTGTTCACTGCAAGGTGTCAGTGACGGTGATATATGTTGGTAGTCAAAAGTTGAAACATCTTAAAATTTGACTTAGTATGAGTTCACAAACGATTAAATTAAATACCCTGCTATAACCATTGTCTCTAATTTTCATATTATAATTAAACTATTTATATTTTTACTTTGTTTTATATTTTATTAACATTGATGATTTCTTTCTTTTATAGGTAATTTGAAAAGTGACCAGTATGTTGAAGTGTGGTGAATGTAATAAACAGTTTTCAAGAACTGACAACCTTCAACGGCATGCAAGTATAAACATAACATTAAAATGATTGCGTGCTTTAACACCATTTACAAAAACTTAAAATGAAAAAATCATGTTTCGCAAATATGAACTTTTGACATACGTATACAAAATAAAAAATAAAATGTGTAAACAACAAATTGGAAAATCCATGCTTCCATATCATGAAATTCGAAAAAATTCAAACTGACATTTTAAAAAAAGCAAAGGAAAAATTGGCAATTTGCAATGTGTGAAATGTAAAAATGAACAAATGGCTGTCATTATTTTAAAGAAAGTGGTTTTAGTCAATGTATACTGGAAAAAGTTTTGTAAACACTCAAGTCCATAAGACTAATTAAATTAGTAACTGCTAGGTTGGCCGAGTGATTAAGGTGTTTGACTTAAGATCAAATTTCCTGTACAAGGAAGCAAGGGTTCGAATCCCTTATCTGACATAACTATTGCCTTAAAATGACTCGGCCACACTGTATCATTATGATACTTGGTTCACAAACCATAGATGGAGTGCATTGTTTAAGACCACACTCTTTCCGAACATAGTCAGAGACTGTTGATGATTAACAATTGCATTAATAGTGGGACATGGGGATAGCAATTAAGAAAAACAAACAATACTCATACACTATTTTAATTTATTTTATGTAAGTACTTGTACAATAGTTATATAGAAAATACAACTTTCTTTTTGTCTATTACTATCTAGTCCTTTTCGAACCACTTGCATATCAAGGGCAGATGACTTTGTAGTTCAGCCCTTTAAAACAACAACAACAACAACAACACTACCGCTTGCATAGTCTGTGATGTTGATGACTTGAGATGTGGAAAATGGATTAAACATAACTTTTACAACAGGGGTTAAATGTTGTTCAATAAACAATGCACTATTTTGAGTAACAACATTTTTCTCTTGTACTAACTTTTTAGCATTCTTATGATTTTTTGTCAACACCATCAGTGTTTTGTCTGGAGCACTACATTGATGATCACTCACACTTAAAACCACACCATTTCTACTTTTCATATTGCCTCGACATCTTGTTGACCTCTGTTTTGAGCATAGCCAGAATATTATTCCTTTTACATTTTGTCGTCTATAGTTATAGGAGTAGCCTTTATAGAGTACACGTTGTTTACCTCGGTTAGTTGTAGTAAGTTCCATAGTAGCAACTAACCTGTTAGTATGATTTGCACACTACAAAGGTTATATCTGTTCTGGTAATAGAATTATGTAGCGTTGACTTTTATATTTAATGTGTACAGTTTAAAGTGATAGAAAAGTGGTAAAAATGTGGTAGCAAAGTGGTAGACAACTGGTAGACAATTGGTAACAAAGTGGTAGAAAAGTGATAGCAAAGTGGTAGAAAAGTGGCAGAAAAGTAGTAAAAAAGTGGTAGCAAAGTGGTAGAAAAGTGGTAGCAAACTAGAAAAGTGGTAGCAAAGTGGTAGCAAAGTGGTAGAAAAATATTACATGTATTGTTAATAAATAGTTTAAGCGGTTACATGGATTCATTACACAATAATTTTAGCATGACTAAGCTCATTTTCTATATCCAATAGTTCTTCCTCATACAGTATTTAGTATGACCAGTTAACACATTTATCAATTTCACAATTTCCCATTTACAGTTCTTAAAATGTCAGTTTAAAGGTTTTCAATTTCATGATATAGAAACATGGATTTTCCAATTTGTTGTTTTCACATTTTGTCAATTTACCAAATTCCCATTTACAGTTTTTAAAATTTCAGTTTAATGTTTTTTTTTTCTATTTGTCAATATGGAAACATGAACTTTTCCAATTTCTGTTTTACATGTTCATTTTGCATTAGGAGTGGAGAGAGGTGGGTAGTAATTAAAAATGTGCAAGCAGTGTCCATTGTTGACAGGTCATTGTTGACGAGTCCTTCTCATACAACAGACAAGTGAGTTCATGTTTCGCATGCATTACCTAAAATGTAATACCATGCAAGTGTTTAACATTTTACAAATTAGCTTATGTATTAGTTTATGTGTGGGGTCTTATGTTGTCATTTTGTGTTGGCTTATTATGTATATCGGCTTTTATGTTGGCTTTTGTGTTGGCTTTTAGGTTGGCTTTTTGTGTGTTGGCTTTAGTGTTGGTTTATATTTTGGCTTTTGTGTTGGCTTATTTGACAAGTTATTTTGTCAATGCATTTAGTGGATTTTTCTCTTGGTCTTGGAAAGTATATCACTCCGTTTTATCACAACATAATGCTTACTGCCATGTTTGTAAGCAACAACAACAACACACTAAACTTTCAAAAAATCCAAAGTACTCTAAGGTACTCTCAACTCGTACTCTTACCTCTATCCCATGCCTAGTCAAGAACATTACCTTTATATTTATTTTTAATTTTTTTCCAAAGAAAGCTGAATGGGGAAAGTAGACTATATATTTAAACTAAAAAAATCATATAAAGTCATATGTTAACTCTAACACCTACGTTTATCCCATTCTTAGTCGAAAAATATTATATTTTTTTTAAATTTTTCTAAAAAATATTTGGAAAGTAGGCTATATTTTGAAAACTAATCATCCTATAAAGTCATATATAGACTCAAACCAATGACTTTTATATCCTTAATCGTTAGAACAAAATATGGAATTTTTGACATTTTTTCCAAAAATGTTCATTTTAAAAAATGGACTATATTTTGGAAACAAGGAATTTTTCAAAAAAGTGTATTTACCCCCTCTACCCACAAACCAAGTCCCAGATCTCTGGGACAAAATCCAAAAATGTTTAATTGTGAAAGTAGGCGATATTTTGAAAACGTATCATTCTAAAAAGTCATATATAGGCTCAAAGAAATGTTCTTTAAGTTATTTAACGTTAAAACAAAACTTAACATTTTTTTTCATTTTTCCAAAAAAAATCTGATTTTCAAAATTGTCTATATTTTGGAAACTAAGAATTTTACAGAAATGTTTGTTTAACGTAAATGAAAGGTCTTTACCCCCTCTACCCCAAAAATAAATTTCAGGACCCTAGGACAAAAACTGTGCAGTAATGTGTTTGTACGGGTTCTGGCCCCTCCTTCTCCTCACCCTCCTCACAAGATGGCGGCCGTAGCTTAACTTAACCTAGCCTAACCTAACAAGATGGCGGCCGTAGCTTAACTTAACCAAGCCTAACCTAACCAGATGGCGGTCGTAGCCTAACCTAATCTAACCTACGAGGTGTGATCAAAAGGTTCCAAAAAGGTGGCTGCGACTTAACCTAACCTAGCCTAGCCTAACCTAACCTAACCTACAAGGTGTGATCAAAAAGTTCCAAAATGGCGGCCGTAGCTTCACTTAACCTAACCTAAACTAACTTAACCTAAACCTACGAGGTGCGATCAAAAAATTTTCAAGATGGTGGTCATAGCTTAACTGAACCTAGCCTAACCTAACCTAACCTAAACCTACGAGGTGTGATTATAAAGTTCCAAGATGGCGGTCGTAGCTTAACTCAACCTAACCTAACCCTACGAGGTGTGATCAAAAAGTTCCAAAATGGCTGCCGTAGCTTAATTTAACCTTTGATTGATCCCTGTTGATTGACCCCTTTTGATTGATCTCTGTTGATGTATCCCTTTGGACTGGTCCCTGTTGACTAGCCCCTTTAGACGGGTCCTTTTTGAAGGGAGTTATTTTTTTACGGGTTCTGGAGGACGGGTCCTTGTTGACGGGTCCCTTTGGATAAAATGCATGGGCCAGTCCATAGGGATCAGTCCAAAGGACCCGCCCACAGGGACCCGTCCTCCGGGACCCGTAAAAAAATTACTCCCTTCAAAAAGGACCCGTCCAAAGGGGCTAGTCAACAGGGACCAGTCCAAAGGGATACATCAACAGAGGTCAATCAAGAGGGGTCAATCAACAGGAATCAATCAAAGGTTAAGTTAAGCTACGGCAGCCATTTTGGAACTTTGGATCACACCTCGTAGGGTTAGGTTAGGTTGAGTTAAGCTACGACCGCCATCTTGGAACTTTATGATCACACCTCGTAGGTTTAGGTTAGGTTAGGTTAGGCTAGGTTCAGTTAAGCTATGACCACCATTTTGAAAATTTTTTAATCGCACCTCGTAGGTTTAGGTTAAGTTAGGTTAGGTTAAGTTAGGTTAAGTAAAGCTACGGCCACCATCTTGTTAGGTTAGGCTAGGTTAAGTTAAGCTACGGCCGCCATCTTGTTAGGTTAGGCTAGGTTATGTTAAGCTACGGCCGCCATCTTGTGAGGTGGGGTGGTGGAGGTGGCTGTAGAACACACCAAAAACCACTACTGCACAGTTTTTGACCAAGGGACCTGAAATTTATTTTTTGGGTAGAGGGGGTGATGACCTCTCATTTACGTTAAACAAACTTTTTTGTAAAATTCTTAGTTCCCAAAATATAGACAATTTTGAAAATTGGACTTTTTTGGAAAAACTGAAAAAATGTTAAGTTTTGTTCTATCAATTAAGGACATAAAAGCCATTGGTTTGAGTCTATATATTACTTTTTAGAATGATACGTTTTCAAAATATCGCCTACTTTCACAATTAAACATTTTTGGATTTTGTCCCAGAGATCTGGGACTTGGTTTGTGGGTAGAGGGGGTAAATACCTGTCATTTATGTCCATCACACTTTTTTGTAAAATTCCTAATTTCAAAAAAAATATAGTCCATTTTTTTAACATGCATTTTTGGAAAAAAATGTCAAAAATTCCATATTTTGTTCTGACGATTAAGGATATAAAAGCCATTGGTTTGAGTCTATATATGACTTTATAGGATGATTAGTTTTCAAGATATAGCCTACTTTTCAAATATTGTTTAGAACAATTTAAAAAAATATAATATTTTTCGACTAAGAATGGGATAAACGTAGGTGTTAGAGTTAACATATGACTTTATATGATTTTTTTTAGTTTAAACATATAGTCTACTTTCCCCATTCACCTTTTTTTGGAAAAAAAATAAAAAAATATAAATATAATGTTTTTGACTAGGCATGGGATAGAGGGAAGGGTACGAGTTGAGAGTACCTTAGATTACTTTAGATTTTTTGAAAGTTTAGTGTGTTTTTGTTATTGCTTACAAACATGGCAGTAAGCATTATGTTGTGATAAAATGGAGAGATATACTTTCCAAGACCAATAGAAAAATCCACTAAATGCATTGACAAAATAACTAGCCAAATAAGCCAACACTAAAGCCAAAATATAAACTAACACTAAAGCCATTACACAAAAAGCCAACCTAAAAGCCAACACAAAAGCCAACATAAAAGCCGATATACAGAATAAGCCAACACAAAATGGCAACACAAGACCCCACACATAAACTAATACATAAGCTAATTTGTAAAATGTTAAACACTTGCATGGTATTACATTTTAGGTAATGCATGCGAAACATGAACTCACTTGTCTGTTGTATGAGAAGGACTCTGCTTGCAAATATTTAATTACTACCCACCTCTCTCCACTCCTAATGCAAAATGAACATGTAAAACACAAATTGGAAAAGTCCATGTTTCCATATTGACAAATAGAAAAAACACATTAAACTGAAATTTTAAAAACTGTAAATGGGAATTTGGAAAATTGAAAAATGTGAAAACAACAAATTGGAAAATCCATGTTTCTATATCATGAAATTGAAAACCTTTAAACTGACATTTTAAGAACTGTAAAGGGGATATTGTGAAATTGATAAATGTGTAAAATGGTCATACTAAATACTGTATGAGAAAGAACTATTGGATATAGAAAATGAGCTTCGTCATGCTAAAATTATTGTGTAATGAATCCATGTAACCGCTTAAACTATTTATTAACAATACATGTAATATTTTCTACCACTTTGCTACCACTTTTCTACCACTTTGCTACCACTTTTCTAGTTTGCTACCACTTTTCTACCACTTTTCTACCACTTTGCTACCACTTTGCTACCACTTCGGTACCACTTTTTTACCACTTTGTTACCAATTGTCTACCACTTGTCTACCACTTTGCTACCACATTTTTTCCATTTTTCTATCACTTTAAACTGTGCATATTAAATATAAAAGCCAACGTTAAATAATTCTATTACCAGAACAGATATAAACTTTGTAGTGTGCAATTCATACTAACAGGTTAGTTGCTACTATGGAACTTACTACAACTAACCGAGGTAAACAACGTGCACTCTATAAAGGCTACTCCTATAACTATAGACGACAAAATGTAAAAGGAATAATATTCTGGCAATGCTCAAAACAGAGGTCAACAAGATGTCGAGGCAATATGAAAAGTAGAAATGGTGTGGTTTTAAGTGTGAGTGATCATCAATGTAGTGCTCCAGACAAAACACTGATGGTGTTGACAAAAAATCATCAGAACGCTAAAAAGTTAGTACAAGAGAAAAATGTTGCTACTCAAAATAGTGCATTGTTTATTGAACAATATTTAACCCCTGTTGTAAAAGTTATGTTTAATCCATCTTCCACATCTTAAGTCATCAACATCACAGACTATGCAAGAGGTAGTGTTGTTGTTGTTGTTGTTTTAAAGGGCTGAACTACAAAGTCATCTGCCCTTGATATGCAAGTGGTTCGAAAAGGACTAGATAGTAATAGACAAAAAGAATGTTGTATTTTCTATATAACTGTTGTACAAGTACTTACATTAAATAAATTAAAATAGTGTATGAGTATTGTCTGTTTTTCTTAATTGCTATCCCCATGTCCCACTATTAATGCAATTGTTAATCATCAACAGTCTCTGACTATGTTCGGAAAGAGTGTGGTCTTAAACAATGCACTCCATCTATGGTTTGTGAACCAAGTATCATAATGATACAGTGTGGCCAAGTCATGTTAAGGCAATAGTTATGTCAGATAAGGGATTCGAACCCTTGCTTCCTTGTACAGGAAATTTGATCTTAAGTCAAACACCTTAACCACTCGGCCAACCTAGCAGTTACTAATTTAATTAGTCTTGTGGACTTGAGTGTTTACAAAACTTTTTCCAGTATACATTGACTAAAACCACTTTCTTTAAAATAATGATAGCCATTTGTTCATTTTTACATTTCACACATTGCAAATTGCCAATTTTTCCTTTGCTTTTTTTTAAATGTCAGTTTGATTTTTTTCGAATTTCATGATATGGAAGCATGGATTTTCCAATTTGTTGTTTACACATTTTATTTTTTATTTTGTATACGGTATGTCAAAAGTTCATATTTGCGAAACATGATTTTTTCATTTTAAGTTTTTGTAAATGGTGTTAAAGCACGCAAACATTTTAAGGTTATGTTTATACTTGCATGCCGTTGAAGGTTGTCAGTTCTTGAAAACTGTTTATTACATTCACCACACTTGAACATACTGGTCACTTTTCAAATTACCTATAAAAGAAAGAAATCATCAAAGTTAATAAAATATAAATCAAAGTAAAAATATAAATAGTTTAATTATAATATGAAAATTAGAGTCAATGGTTATAGCAGGGTATTTAATTTAATCGTTTGTTAACTCATACTAAGTCTAATTTTAAGTTGTTCCAACTTTTGACTACCAACATATATCACTGTCACTGACACCTTGCAGTGAACAATGGAACTTGATAAAGCGTTAATCAAATCTAACCTACAAATTTAGCTTCACACCATTGTCAAGTAGTTCCAACTATAGATAGTAGATACCATTGTCACCGACACCTAGCAGCAAACGCTTGGACTTAATAGAGCGGTAAGTAAACCTAACCTACAAATGTAGCTTCACACACCATTGTCAAGTATTTCCAACTTTGGCTATCAAATATACCATTGTCACAGATCAAGCGGCGAACGTTCAAATTAATAGAGCGTTAAACACATATTTTACTTGATCTCTTGTTTTTAAATATTAGAAACCAGCGGCCTCCTGTTAAGTGAGTTAAGTGTGACGTCATAGCCAGTCTTAAAGCAAGTCTAAACTTGTAAAACATGTCACGTGACAAGGTAAAGTTAGGTTATGTTAGGTGAACTGAGGTTAAGTCTTTTAAATATTCCCTATGTCACTGACACCTAGCAACGAACATTCGGACTTAATAGAGCGGTAATCAAAATCTAACCTACAAATTTAGCTTTACACAACATGGTTAAGTAGTTCCAACTTTAACTACCAAATATACCATTGTCACCGACATCTAGTAGTGAACATTGGAAAATATCGCTCTAGCTGTTTAAAAGTTATTAGAGGAGTACTTACCTTTATTAATGTATCAACTGCTGTCACTGAATGAATTAGGTATAGGAATCTGCTAACCTTAGAGGTACCCAATTATCAGTAAACAAATAACTAAATAAATAAATCAAGCAATAATTACATTCCAATCAATAACTTCAACATCAATTAGTAATAAAAGACTACAATCCATTAATAATAAGTACTTACCTTGCAAAATAATTCAATGATTTTCCACCAAAAAGTATTGTTTGCAACTCTTGAGCAATAACTGTTCACTCGTAGCGAGTAATAATGACACACAGTAGGGAAATATATGACACCTCTCGTATATAAACTCTTATCGCTCGTGGCAGCAGTTTTTGGCAGATCATTGCAATTCCTTTCCCAGTACAGCTGAGAGTCCAAAGTACACTAGGAACACCTGTGTGGTATCCAATTACTTCTGACTTTGCATGATCATCACCCATTGTCTTGATCAACACCTGGGGTTTCAAATTACTGCAGCGTTAGTCATAGCAACAGATCTGTGCGCTCTCTGCCATGTCTGTAATATTACACAGGAAATAACAAGACGTCTTACTGCACGTACCATCTCCACAGTTTTAACATTTTAAGAACATGTATTATTCTCTTTCAACTACAAATGACTCGTTAGAACACATCCATCCACCAAGTTAGATCCCTTGACCTGCCCTCAAATGACATGTACCTCGTGTACTAGGGTGTATGCATTAGCCCTAAAGTTCCATCCACCAAGTTAGATCCCTTGACCTGCCCTCAAATGGCATGCGCCTCGTGTACTAGGGTGTGTATATTAGCCCTAACGTTACGTACGAACTAAACAGAATGTAACTGTTAGCACTTATCGTGCACGTGCACAGGTGAACACCTGTGTGTTAGGTCATATTACACATGAACTTGCATTTTCTCACGTATGAACCAAAACAGAATGTGACTTGTTTCACAAGGAGGACGGTAATAATGTCATCTCACACGTGTTCACATGTATTTCGTCACTTACCTTTCATATCGTTATCACATTATAGTAGTGGGGGACTGGTGAACAACGTCAGTTCAACACACTGCTTTACACGCAAAATGTAGTTAGGCCCTTTGACATAATTTAAATAAATTCATGGGCTAGTCCGTAGGAACCAGTCCAAAGGAACCGGTCTAAAGGGATTAGTCAAAAAGGACCCGTCAACAAGGACCCGTCCACAGGGGCTCGTCAACAAGGACCCGTCAACAAGGACCCGTCAACAATGACCTGTCAACAGGAACCCGTCCACAGGGACTCGTCCACAAGGACCCGTCCACGGGGGCCTGCGTGTGTGTGCGGGGGAACATACGATTACGTCAGCAAATCATCTCATCTAGTTTCAAATTTAGCCACTACAGCGCGTGCAACACACAGGAAGTGCGTGGGAACATACGATTACGTCAGCAAAACATGAACTCACTTGTTCGTTGTATGAGTATCAGATTAGTAGTGGTATCAAGCAGCAAAAGACATTTACTTACACAATCCATCATTATGGTAAGCTTTTTTTTCTTATCATTATGGAAATCTGCTTATTAGAATAAAATGTTATAGTGGTTCTTGTCACTTATAGCTAAACTGTAATAGATATGATTTTGTTTGTTTCTTTATAGGCTACTACAATAAATATTCTCAATGGTATGGGGGCAGAACTGTTGATTAGAGAGAAAAAAAAGCTCACTGAATTACCAATGCATACTCTTTTCAGTATCATTAACATTCAAAAAGTGGACACAATGTATGGTGAACGTGTACTATGTGTTAGTGAAAATTTTCAGACATTCCCTTCTACACGTTTTAATGATATGTCAGAAAGTGTGCTCGAGGATCTAAATCGTGGTGGACATTCTCTATATCTAATTTATGAGGGTATAAAAAAATAGATGTATTGTACATTCTGACTTTGAAGGTAGGTTAGGTTGTGTTAGGTTAGGTTAGGTAAGGTGGGATTTGGTTAGGTTAGGTAAGGTTAGGTTAGGTTAGGTTAGGTGAAGTTGGGTTAGGCAGAATGGCTGCGGTATGAATCAAAAGCCAGCTCCTGTCAGTTTTGCCTCACGAGGTTGAGTGTTCCCCATTCCAACCCTCAGCCTAGAATTAAATTTCTTGACAGAGCCAGGACTCGAACCCGAGCCTCCACAGTAACAGCTAAAAATGCTAGCCACTACACCATAAAGTGGGGCAATATAAGGCTGGTCTTGATTGTACATGATCAATCAATAATTACCTAATAATAATAATAATAATAATAAATAATAATTATAATAATAATAAATATTCCATTTAGCAACTACATAGCTGACCTCTCCCTGGGTTCTTTTACATGCCAACATCGTATGACATGCGTTACTTAATTTTTGCCGCCTTTCAAAAATCACTTACCACGACCAAGAGCGAACCTGCAAGCTTGGGGTTGGTAGTCCGACACGATAACCACTCACCCACCGTGGCAAGCTATCAATCAATAATTACCTAATAAAATTAATAATAATAATAATAATAAATATTCCATTTAGTAACTACACGGTCGACCTCCCCCTTTGACAGCGTGGCCGCCATATTGCCCATTAGCCCCTGTGCCAGCTCTGAATGACCTCTCCATAAGAATAACATAGGGCTGGTTGCGCGCGGCGGCCATCTTGCCCATTAGACCCTGTGCCAGCTTCGGCCTATATATCCTACTGCTTACCATCAGATGAACATTATTATGTTAGTTTATTATAGAGTAAAAACATCTCCTTTCATCGCTTGAATAGGGCTCAAAACAAAAACGTAATTTTTAAATTTCGCACGGCCACCGTTTTGAATGTCTCATAAAATTGAAATAAGTGAAACACCACTATATAAATATTTGTATAAAGATTTAACATGCTAACTATCAATGCGCTTGGATGTTTAAGTCGGGAGAATAGCCAATGAAAATACTTGAAATTTGCGTGGCCGCCATGTTGGTTTGGTGCTCACTAGGTTATCGAACGTTACATAGGTGATCTTATTTTAATAGCCTCTATCGCCATGAAAATTTTCAGTTAGATTTCTGTAGTTATTGAGAACAAGTGAAATATTTCTCATGGACACCATAGTTGGATTGTTTTTATAAGTAAGCCATAGAATTACGTACCAGTATAGATTATTACGGTTGTTCATTATAGAATCATTAAGTGCGATCCCTCGAAATTACGTATTATATGTGCGTCTCTAGCTTTTTCAAGTCCAATTCTTATCATAACTTATGATTTGGAGATGAATGCACAGCATATAAAATTTTAAAACAACAAGTATTACTTATTTCGTAAAATAGGGAAAAGAGATGTTCAGTAATGGACACATAGCCTATTCTCTCTTAAATGCTTAAATATTTTTCCTTATCGAGGAGTATAATTCATTGTTCTTCTGATGAAAATTAAGTTTTGTATCCTATATAAGACTCCCCGTTTAATACGTTTCGTTGCAATGCTTATTTTGCACCTAAAGGAATTGATTGGAGAATTAGAAAACAACGTCCATCCATCATCTTGAATATACGGAATCGTATATCTTGCGCTTTCTGCACTGAAAGTTTTCTATGAAAGACTACATATTCTGTGCGTTTCGTCATTGTAACTGTAATAATTAATGCATTGTCAATATTAATGTCTGAAGTATCCAACATGGTGGCTGCGGAGTAATAGTCTTACGATAAATTAGTCTTATGACTAATGCAAGTGAGGTATTTACAAAGTTTCGTGTTAATTGCGGTTAAGGTCCCGAGTTATTGGTTTTGAAATTTCAAGAGTATGCACAGCCACCATCAGGAATATACAGGATGTAATTGATATACATGTACTCCTTCTAACTGGCGATAGAAGATGGTATTCTAAGCAAACATCTTCATGAAATTTAGTTGTATCTTAATTAGCGTAGGTGAAACTAAATCACAAAAATCGTCGGTCAATGATTTGGAAAAGCAAATAAGCTAGATTCCCCACCGCAAAACAGATGGTTTCTCCAAGTCGACCACCCTTCCAAGGCTGTGGAATGCAGACCAGAGTCTGAAGGTGACTAACCTCCTCGCTGCGTCTGACAATAGCAACGAAATGCACAATTCGAGTCTATGAACAACATTCCCTCCATCACCGTGAAAGACCTGCATGACAGGGGTGGTAGATCTGTTTAAGATTCAGCCAGTCCTATGGCTGATAGCACGACATAAATAACTTATTGGTCTACGGTATAGTACATAACCTCCATAAGGAAATTGAAATCCTAAAGGAATGGTAAATTAATGAAAGGAACCAGTATGGCCTAACTTTGTTCGAAGACAAAGCAACAACTGCGCAGTATTATTATTAATAATAATAATAATTATTATTATTATAAATTTTTGAACTCTATTTTTATGTTTTTCAGGGATGTCAAGCATCCGGAATTTTGTACGTGCCAATAAATCCATTGGCATAAATAAGGTTGTCGTATTTGCTCACCTTCATTTATTACATGACGGAGCCTAGATCGAACCCTCGAGAAGGAGAGCACTCTACTACCTGTGCTATACAGCCTCGTTTTCATTTGAAAATGAAAATCCACAGCCTGCTTCCAGTCTCCGACCGGGTCAGGAATGGAATGAATGAAGCCCCCATCTAGCGGCGAGGATATGAACTGTGCCGGCTGCCGAGGCCTGACGCACTCCTCTGGGGCAATGATTAAATGAATGACAGATGAAATGAAATGATAGTGGAGAGTGTTGCTGGAATGAAATTTTGACTGGGAAAACCAGAGTAGCCGGAGAAAAACCTGTTTGCCTCCGTTTTGTCCAGCACAGATCTCACATGGAGCGACCGGGATTTGAACCACGGACCCAGCGGTGAGAGGCCGGCGTGCTGCCGCCTAAGCCACGGAGGCTTCCCTAGTTTTCATTTAATAATAATAATAATAATTATTATTATTATTATTATTATTATTATGTACATGTGGTACTAAGAACAAAGTTCCAACTGGTTCCGCCTCGTCAATACTGAACCAGTTGGAACTTTGTTCTTAGTATATTTCAGTCAATACGGAAAAAATGTGCGACTCTCAGAGTCAAAAAGATGTACATGTGGTGCTAAAAAACCGTCAGAAGGTAGATATTGTAATAAATGCATGTCTACAATGTAGCTGTATATGCCTAATTTTGGGGCAGACGACCTCGTAGTTCCGCTCCTTTAAACAACAATAACTAACTAACTAACTAGGCCAACTTTTCATTCTCGTAAGTGTAGGACCGAGTCCCACGATTGGCAATTTGAGTAATATTTTTCATGGCATTTTTAATAGGGCCACGTCTGCTTTCTTTCCTAACCCACTATAAGACCGTGGGCATTTAACCGTGCACCACGATCGCAGCAAGTCCGGAGATTGGAGGTCCAAATCCCGGCACCGACAACGGCTATTTAACGTGGTTTGACCCCGTGTGTTCCACACTCTCTCCAAGCATATACCTTAACCAGTAATCGAACCCGCTCCTCCATTGATAGAGAAGAGCAGCTTGACCTTCGGCCTAGGGTGACAGGTACACACTGTGGGAATGACCTACTCCTAGCCTGTCTTAACTTCTCACGGCACCTGTCCCATTTCCGACTCTAATAATTACAGCTACACATACTATCAGACTACAGTCAACACAGAAACACAGGTTATGAGACAAATTCTACACACACCCAACTACGTGGTGCTAAATGACCACAATGGTGAAGCCTCTCAAATAAAACAACATCAAGTATTTTACGTCCGTCTTAAATGCTGGTTCTGAACGGACGACAGGATGTCGGAATTTTGTCCCACTATTTCTTTAACGTGCCGGAAGCCAACGAAACACCAGGGCTGATTGTCGAAATTATTTTATCCTTTACAACAACATCAATTAATGACTTCCACACTTACAAAGTAAGCTACATAATATTACCGGTATTGTGTGTGATTTCAACAACAACAACAACAACAACAATACAAATTTGCTTACGTAGGGATTTTACAAGACAAGTACCACTATCCTCATGCCAGCTGATAACCCCCCTTGACAGAAAGTCAATGCTTCAATTACGCAACAACTTCCTCGTACCACCTCTCCCTGCCCCGAACCTCCCAGACTTCTTTCGCAACTTCTGCTTGAATAGTTTCTGTAAAACCTACAAACTATGACTTCTATCACCAATGTAACAGACTTATTGTATAATATATCAATTACACTCTGTATATTGTAACGAGCAAGCTGAGTGAAGAGAGTATCTCCGTGGTCTTAGTCTCACAGACGACTCGAGGACAATCGACGAACGCAATGTGGAGGAATTCTAACTTACCTTGTCTGTTGTCTTCTGGAAACATACCTGTGGGTTAAAAATGGCGTCTGAAGGCAGCACTTAAATACCCTGACTTTTATGTTTTCTCTTTTGTCATTAGGGACGACTCACTAAAGAGGAAGGTCAGTTGAAAACATCGAGTGTTGGTTTTGGACAAGGAAGGATCTGTTTGGTTTTGAGATGATTGTGATTGATTTGGTGATATCATATGGATGTAAATGTTCATTTTAAGTCTGAAAGAACGTAACACTGGTGTCAGAATTTGGGAGTTAGTATTCTCAGCGTTATTAACGAGTGAAAATTGAACATGAATTCCAAAACAGTAAGATTAAATGAGTTGAAGGGGGCTGATTTAAAGCACGAGTTAGAAGAACGCATCAGGATACTTCAGGAACCGAAGCTATATTGCAGTCGAGACTGAAGGTGGCTTTAAAGGCAGAAGGTAAGGATCTTGAGAATACGTTTTTTGAAATATTTGGTGACTTAGTACCGTCACACTGATGTTTTAAGAAACATTTTCTGAATTGGAAAAGATCATTTTGGAGTGTTTTCCACAGACCAGTCATAAATTGAAAGAAAATGAAGGACAAATTAACCGGCAATTCCAAAGCTTCAGATGAGAAACTGACTTCGAATTCTAGAATCCTTGCAGCAGAATTAAAATCTGAACTTGAACATAAAGTTAGTGAGGTTAAGGAAGGACTTGAACGAGTGGAAACGGACGTCAAAAGCAAAATATCAGCTATGGAAAATAAAATGGAATTGTTCCGGACGGAGATCACTCAGTTAGGCGCTATCAAACCCAGGCCAGAATTAGGGCATGATACAATCAAGAACCACCTACATTCGATGGTAAAACTCCTTGGTCGATGTATAGGAAACAATTTGTAGCCACTGCTATTCCAGATTGTTTGTCTAAGCAAGAGAAGGCTATTGGACTTGTGATATCGTGAGTTAAATATATTCACGTCTTAAATATACACCCAGACTCCATCCTGAACCCATAGAGTCCCTTTCCTTTGCCTATTTTCATATAAAAAAATTGCTAATAAGATCACCTATTGTCCGTGTGGGTGTATACGTGTGCGCGTATCTGTATTTGTGTGTGTAAGAGTCCCTAATAAAATCTAAACGGCTGGAGCGATTTCAATGAAACTCGGTAACTACATACGGTACTACTACGTCGTCCGACTCCGACCGTGCCCTTTCAATTTTAATATATTCCACCAATCCAACTAGGTGGCACCGTGAATTATGAAACCGGCATTGCATATCTCCGAAAATATTACTGACATCAGCCTGAATTTTTTTATGACGATAGAGAATATTAAGGTACATTCAGCTATGTGACGCTTGAAATCTTCAAAGTCAACAAGGCGGCCAAGCGAAGGTGAAATACTAAAATGGCATTTTCTCGGGATATAATCAACCAGGAGCAATCAAGCCTGACACCCTACATGTCTAGGCAAGGTGCAAACTACGAGCATTGTTCCCATAAAAGCAATATGGCGGCTGTGCAAAATTGTACAATTATTATTTTATTTTTCGTATCCCAATCATGTGATCTATGTGGCCGATTGAATTATGAACCTACGCAATCATTTCCAATGGCACATAACTCTACGGCCAACAGGACATATATAACAATCCAACATGGTGATCATGCGAAATATTTAAATGGTTCTCGGTTTCCTCGAATCTATCACAGCAATCAAATTGAAATTTTGTACGTTGATAGAGGCTATTATGATACGTTTATCTATGAGATTTTCTGTAACCTGATGAACACTTATCATACATGGTGATGACACCAAATTCAAATATGTGTATGGGTTTTCTCGTAACTGAAATATTCGAGCGCAGTTATACATAGCACGGTAGCTCGTATGTTCGTACAAGGGTTAACATATCGGCGTCTAATTTATTTCAATCTCCATGAGAACTTCAAAATGGCGGCAGTACAATATGTTTAAGATCACGTTGATATTTGTCGTGTCCTAAACAAGCTGGTATATTCTTGGAATACACGATATGATAGAGTATATTTTTAATGCTCTTTTCTTGTTCATTCCTTCCTTTTTATCAAACACCAACAGTGACCTTGTAGTTTCTCTTTGGTGGTCATGTCTCTTATGTCATCTGTGAGTCTGTTCTAGATATATATCTTCCATGACTCACCTAGCATCATCTAGCAGCGAATATTTGAAGTTCCTCAATTCTTCCCGGTGCAAGAGGACTTCCTTATCCATCTCGCCACCAGATCTCGTCACCATCGCCAGCTATCATCTCTGTGATCAAGAGAACTTCGTCTACTTTTTCACTCACCATGCTGCGCTAGTATCGTCTGCTATCAACTCTTTGAAGACCATTCATCAAGAAAAACATTTATTTTTTCAAGGTTGTCTATTCTGATATGTATTCCTTTTGTCTCCTACCCCCACTCTTTTCCCTTTCCTGGTCCCTCTGCGCTTCGCTGAGTGGGTCTCACTTGTACGTCGACCGTCGACTCAGTCAAGGCTCAACTAGAGCCAGCCTCCTGAACTAAAGAGGCATTCTTTAGATTCCACGCCATGTTGGAACTTTAATCGTCAAAGGGAACTTCACCTTCGCCATGCAGCAAAGATAAATACAGACTTCAGGTTTTAACCTCATCTTCATCGGTTTTAATTCTACATGCTTTTAACTATCATTTTATAGGCAGTGTGAGATTACTATATTTTGGGGCAATAATCATCCTTCGCGGGATTTACCATGTTGGGCTTTTGTCTGTCTAAGCCAACCTTAATAGAAAGTAGCTTTTCTTAAGTTAATTAAACGAGAAATCTTCTCCAACGTGGGATATTATCGAACACCCGCTGTCTATAAAATATTTTGCTCGTTCCACCGCTGGAATAACTTTGGCCCTATTCTTCAGTCAAGATTGCTCTGGAACCTTCCAGAATCTACCAGTCACGCCGTCATGTATTTTCCACTCACATGTGTGAATACTTTTTCAAACTAAAGGATCTTCCTTGTTATTTAACGCTCAATAGCTAACTTTTCATCCTCCGTTGGGATTTTCTCTGGTGTACTAAATGACAATCTATAACTTTCTCAAGCAATAAACTCTCGCCTACCTAGTGCAACCAGTTTTTTTCACAATTGCAATAACTTTCTTTGCCATAAACTTTTGCGTTACTACAGTGAACTTTTCATCCATTCAACAGACTATAGTGAAAACTAGTGCTTGTTCAACATTTCTACCGCGTCGCGATCATCAGATTACCATAAATAAGGCCATGAACATTTATCCTCAATCCCAATTGATCTTTCCTAAACCCTTTACTAACAAACCATAATAATAAAGTTGTTACTTTAGGTCTTTTCAATGAGGTGTCACTCTATAGAAGTGCCCTCCCCTTTTTCTTATATAACATTAATTAACTTCTGCATAAATACGTGTCTAGTACACGTTTTAAACTTATATTGTTTCTCCCTTCTAATTAGGGAATACAATTCTTTCAACTCATGAGTGAGTTATTTTTAGGCCTCACGAACGGGAAATTTGCCCCATTTGTCTCGTGATTCCTACTTAAACATAGGAAGTCTAGAACCTTCCTTTTGACTTTCTCTTCAGGTTTCACAGTAAGTGACCTGTCCTATTTTGTATAACTATTATAAACGTAATTCAGCGTAAATATAAGAAGTTATAGGAACTTCTCTTTCATTCTACCTGCTTTCTTTTTTTTTGTTATTTTCGAAGTTGTAACTTTTTCTAAGATAGGTACTTGGAAATTTCTGAAAGTACCCACCTTGTACTCGATTTAATGTCTAACTTTAATTATTTCATTTGTCTTTTTTAAATCTTACAAAGATTTTAGTACATATAAAGGTTTGAAACCTAAAGAATTGTTAATTGCCTGGAGCAAACTTCAAATGTTAGGAGGTCTGCGACCCCAAATTGTTAACAAAAATTGAAACTATATACTTGTTAAATTTATTAGATTTTTTTTGCTTTGTTAAATAAATTCAAACTTTCCTTTTTGACTCATCATTTCTCTAATACAACGGTTAGGCAAGATCCTGTCTTCCCTGACTCTTCCTAGGTTCATGCCCTCGTTAATGCAAATAAATCTCGTGATAGGGTTTTCATCACTCGTGCCATTGGAGCAAGAACTCTTAGTAGTTATCTTGATAAAGTTTCTTTTAGCTTTAATAGCTAATTCTAACTGGCCAGTAAGGCAAGTACAGCTCGCTACGCCAGCTTCCTGCTTGTGGAGATCCTCTCCAAAAAACTTATGGTTGGTTTTCCAAAAGATAAGTGTTTCTCTTTGCCTAAACTTTTAGTCGGCTCCTTGCTGGATAAAAGCTTAGCCGTTTCCAAATGCAACTATTGGTTCAGTTACCAAATTTATTCCCAAAGGCATAATTCTTTTATCACTATCCTTCTTGGAAGCGTTTGGTCGCTTTTCAAGAACTCTACAACTTCGAAAACTGGAAATATCAAAACCGATTCCAATTATTGGCATTCTTCGAATTACTTGTTCAAAACGAATTCCTTTGAACAGACATACAATAAGTCTGTTACTCTCTGTCTTGCCAGACCATCACCCTTCCCCATAGTAGGCATATGTATGCTTGAGATGGAATACGCTAAAGCCATTCTCTTGCAAACCGCCCAAGTCCTAGCTGCGTTTCCCGTTAGCTTCGACCAGGTCCTTACCCACTTTAGGTATCTGAGAGCGGATTTGCAGTGGCAACCGCCTTTGAGTGTATTTAAAGTTAAATTTATAATTTTTGTGGGACTCTCCTCCTATTTCTCTATCCTTTCTCTCCAGTCCGAAACCCACCTCCTTTTCTTTATCATCTTCCCTTGGTGGTTAGGTTATTCCTCAGCCAATAATCTACCCAAAATTTGGTCCTGGAAACCCGGGAGAGCCTATTTGTTCTTCTTTAAAAAGGTTATTTGACAATACCTTACAAATTATTAATATCTGCTTTGAATCTTTCAGCTATAACTACATCGTGCAAAGCCTGCGAAGTGGAAAGAGGCCGCTCCTGTCTCCTTTGGGGTGTCCCCTTCTTTCAACTTATTTGCTGCTGCCAGCCTGACAGCATTTCCAAGGTTCCACAGTTTCGTGAGTTATACTTTAATCTACTTACCTTGACATGGCTCCTACTGAAAAGGATAAGGATGAAAAACTTACCTCTAAACGAGCATCCTATAAAGGACAAATTACCCGATTCAGAAAATACATCAAAGAGCTAGATCCCTCAGAAGCTCAATTAGACTTGTTGAAACATCGTGTAAGGGATTTTGAACGTTCATATGAAAATTATTGCAATATCCAAACTGAAATAGAAACTTGTATGCTCAATCAAACCGAAGATCGAGTCGAAGTAGAAAACCAATATTACGAAGGCATAGGTTCTGCTTTCAAAATAATACGCCAACTCGAAGAGGAGCAGAAAAAGGACGCTTCTGTTCTTGGTTCCATTCACGAACCACAAACTTCTTTTCGCGATGGTACTCACAAACCCAAACCAATTTTACCTAAAATTGATTTACCCCACTTCTCTGGAGACGAATCTACTTGGGATTTTTTCTATGAATTATTTTGTTCTCTTGTTCATGACAATGAAGACATTCAAGTCATATACAAGTTTCATTACTTGAGATCTATCCTTCGAGGTCAAGCTCTGCAGTTAGTTGAAGCACTCCCTTTAAGTGCCGAAAATTACCCCATTGCCTTTAACTTATTAAAAGAAAGATACGGAAATTTACGGTTACGTATTCAACGCCATATGAACGCTCTACTCAACCTACCTGCGTCACAGCATAATGACGTCACTAGTTTGCGTACTCTCGTTGACACTACACAACTTCACGTCAAAGCTCTGTCCCAATTAGATCAACCCACTGAACACTGGGATACTTTCCTAATACATTTAGTGGTTTCTAAAGTTGATGCTGCTACCCTCAAAGCTTGGGAAATTGAACTTTCTAGAGAAGACGACTACTCTTACGAGCATTAAGTCACTTTCCTAAATGCCAGATGCCAGCTCTTAACCGCTCTAGCAAATCAAAGTGAACCCTCATCTCCGAGTTCTAAATTTGAATTAATGTCTATCAAACCTAAAAGCGAACGCTTAGCGTCTAGTACCCAAAAAACCGGGTCCAGCTCCTCTAAATTTAAGCCAAACACCACTGGTTACCCAACTAGGTCTAGTGAACGCCGTATTGCTAGCTCTCTCGTTTTAAATACTCAAAGCGAACCTCGCAAGAGTTTAAATGAACCATTAAAGAGTATACTTTGCAAAGATTCCCTTGCTTTATACCTATGCAAATCCTTCAAAGAACTGTCAGTCGACGACAGAAGAAAATTAGTTTCCCAAAACAAACATTGCTTCAACTGCCTAGCGCCCACGCATTCTGCTTCTAATTGCAAGTCCACAAGACTTTGCTTCCATTGTGAAAAGGCTCATCACACTTTGCTACATCGTCATGATCAGGCAAGGTCATCGACAGCATCTACTTCTCAGAAAAGTGATAATGCTAACAATTCCAATGCTTCATCGTATATTCAAAATGCCAAGTCCATTCGTAGTGCCCAAGTATTGCTATCCACTGTCCAAATCGAAGTTCAGGATAACTCTGGCAACTGGGTCCGTGCACGCGGTCTTCTCGATTCAGCGGCAACTCATCATTTTGTGTCTAATTCTTTGATCAGAAAACTGGGCTTACCTGTAAACCCCACTTCTATTAATGTATCGGGCATTAACAGCTCAAAATCGCAAGCTTTACAATTCTCAAAGCTAACCATAAGAGATATTTGTCACAGAAACAAATTTCTCAAACTGAATTGTCTAATTCTCAATAGCATTGGAGAAGGCACTCCCAGTCACTCTGTGGATATTTCAGGGTTAAACATTCCCTCGCATTTAAGGCTAGCCGATCCTTTGTTCAACATACAAAATCCTATTGACATACTCTTTAGTGCCAATGTTATTTGGAATTGCCTTCGTAAACAGGTTCGCAAGTTATCTTCAAACGTGGTCGCCAGAGACACTAATTTTGGATGGATCGTCACCGGTCAACTTCCCCATTATTCTCCCCAACCCGCATCGCAATGTTATTTCTCCAATACTGATCTGGAACAGTTTTGGAGGCTCGAAAGCGTTGATCCTCCTAACGTGACTTCTTCAGAAAATGAATTCTGTGAGCAACTTTTTTTGAACACCACCACTCGCTCTTCTGATGGTCGGTTCATTGTTCAAATGCCAAGATTACATAATCCCCATAAACTTATTAACTCTCAAACCAAAGCTCGAAAAGCTCTCTTTGCTATTGAGAGCAAATTCAAGAAAGAACCTCTCGTTAAACAGCAGTACTCTGATTTCATGGATGAGTATGAAAGCTTAGATCATATGGAAGTTGTTAACAAATCTGAAGATGAATCGCACCCCCCAACTGAAACGGTTTTCTTAAATCATCATCCCGTGTGGAAAAACCCGCTTGTAAAGGATAAAATCCGAGTTGTTTTCAATGGTTCATCACCTGACGTTAATGGCAACAGCCTTAACGACACTCTTTACTCTGGCCCTGCTATTCAGTCAGATCTATCTGCTATACTCTTAAACTTTCGATTATTTCCCATAGCTGTTATAGCTGATATAAAACAGATGTACCGTCAAGTTTTAATTCAGCCTGAACAACGAGATTTCTTAAGAATCTTGTGGCGCGACGAAATCAGTAAGCCCATTAAGGTATTTCGCTTAAAAACGGTTACTTATGGCTTAAAACCTTCCGCTTTCCTTGCTATCCGATCCCTACACTTGCTAGCCTCTCAAGATGGTCATTTATTTAATTCCAAAGCTTCTGAAGCTCTAACCACGTCATTCTATGTTGACGATTATTTGCAGTCCTTCCCCACTCTGGAGGAAGCTTCTTTTGTGTCTTTAGCACTTCAGGCATTGCTAAGGAATGGAGGTTTCCCACTTCATAAGTGGAATTCCAACTCCCCTGAGTTTCTCGCCCAGTTTCCCATCGAAGACGTAGATCCCTCCTCTGTCGAAATTTGTGGAAAATCCGAATCCATAAAAACTCTTGGAGTTCATTGGTGCACCAGCACTGACACTCTCATCTACAATGTTTCGCTCGCTGAAGAGCTCCGTAACACGAAACGACAAATTCTCTCTGAAATTGCAAAAATTTTTGATCCGCTTCAATTCCTTGCCCCAGTTATCGTTATAGCCACACTCTTCATGCAAGAGCTGTGGTCGCTCAAATGTGAATGGGATGACACTGTTCCCCTTTCTTTTCTCAACCGATGGCTTTCTTTTCGCAGCAATTTACTTGATCTTTCCCTTATTGAAATTCCTAGGAATTTAATTAACGCTCATTCTAATGCATCGTTTTTCCTTCATGTGTTCGCGGACAGTTCCGAAAAAGCTTATGGTTGCTGCGCATATTTGGTTTATCGCGGTTCATTATATGGATCTTCAGTTTCCAACCTTGTTTGTGCCAAATTGAAGGTCGCTCCTCTTAAAACTATCACTTTGCATAGGCTTGAATTGTGTGCTGCACTCATGGCTGCAGAACTTGTTAAGAAATTACGGGAAGTATTAAATGTCGACTTCTCGCAAATCTATCTCTGGAGCGATTCCATGATCACACTTTCTTGGATCGCCAAAAACCCCTCTCACTGGCAAACTTTTGTTGCAAACAGAGTTTCCAAAATTCAAACTCTTTCTTCGGGATGTCAATGGAGGCATGTGCCCAGCGCTGACAACCCAGCCGACATTATCTCTCGTGGATGTTTACCCTCTCAATTGGCAGCTTCCCAGTTGTACTGGCATGGGCCCTCGTGGTTAATCGAAGACTCTTCTTCTTGGCCTTCTAAACCTCCAGCTACAAACTCCAACTTGCTTGAAGCAAAAGTATCTCTATCTACCGCTTCGTGTCTTGTTTCCAACGCTTCCCATCCCTTGTTGTCCCGCTATTCTTCCTTTCATAAATTAATTCGAATTGTCGCCTATCTTCTTAGATGGAAATATTTTGTGGTTGACCAACCTCTTCTCCCAAAACCACACCTTACCAATCATGAATTGAATCTCGCTACCATTAAGGTTTTACATCTGACACAGCAAGAAGCCTTTTCTTCTGAATTGTCTTTACTTTCTTCTAAAAGGGATCTTCCCAAATCCAGTCGTCTTCGTGCTTTGGCCCCGTTCCTTGATGACAATGGGTTACTTAGGGTAGGTGGTAGGCTCTCTCAATCTTTGCTCTCTGAAGACAAAAAGCATCCCGTTATTTTGCCTTCTAAACATCACGTAACTTCCTTAATTATACGTGACTTTCATTATCGCAATCTGCATGTTGGTACACGCACTCTGCTTTGCCTCTTAAGGGAAAAGTACTGGATTATAAATGGAATTCATGAAGTTTCCTCTGTAATTCACAAGTGCATTCCTTGCTTCAAAGCGAAACCTAAAGTCAATACTCAATTAATGAGCGATCTGCCCTCTTTTCGCTCTTCTCCTATACGTCCATTTGCTCTAACTGGTGTAGACTATATGGGTCCGTTCCAATGTCAACGAAGTTCCCCTGAAGCTAAACGCAAATTGTTTGGTAAGCTCTATGTTTCTCTCTTTGTTTGCATGGTTACTAGCGCAATCCATTTCGAACTAGTAACGAATGCTTCTATTTCTTACTTTTTATCAGCTGTCTCT
Source organism: Meconema thalassinum (assembly GCA_946902985.2). NCBI lineage: Eukaryota > Metazoa > Arthropoda > Insecta > Orthoptera > Tettigoniidae > Meconema > Meconema thalassinum. The sequence continues at coordinate 187,337,942 of OX336389.2, forward strand.
CGCTTCGCTGCTAGGCGTGGTGTTCCTTCGGAGATGTTCTCTGATAACGCTTCCACTTTTCAAGGCGCAGCTTCCTTGTGGAAAAAAGCTCTCACATCTTCTCCCACCATGGAACTAATTTCTAATTTTTCCTACTCAAAGGGTTTCAAATGGCGTTTTATACCTCCCTACGCTCCTCATCACGGTGGTAGGTGGGAATCCTGCGTAAAGCTCACGAAACGTCATTTAAGAAAGGTTTTAGGTAATCGCATTCTGACTTATGAAGAATTTAATTCACTCTCTGTTCTGATTGAAGGAGTTGCTAATTCTCGCCCTTTAACTCCGCTTTCCAATGACCCTGATGACCTGCTTCCACTCACACCTGGTCACTTCCTTATAGGCACTTTTCTTTCTGCCCCTCCTCCCCTTTCCAATTCTTACAGGGATTCTAATTTACCTATTGTCTGGCGTAAACTTGAAGCCCTTCGCAATTCTTTATGGAAGAGGTGGAACTTGGAATATTTAACTTCCTTGCAACGGAGACAGAAGTGGATTCTTTCCAGTCCCGACATTAAAGTGGGGGACTTGGTCTTGGTTAGGGATGTCTCTCCTCCCCTGGTCTGGATTTCTGGTAGAGTGACCGAGTGTTATCCTGGAAGGGATGGAAGAGTCAGGGTGGCCAAAATCATGACCACTAATGGTCATATCACAAGACCATTGTCTTTAATTGCTTCATTACCTTTAAATGTTTAATTGTTTATCCTGCTCCCTGTTGGTGTTTTTCCCCTCCCAGCTTGGTGTATTCTTGGAATACACGGTATGATAGAGTATATTTTAATGCTCTTTTCTTGTTCATTCCTTCCTTTTTATCAAACACCAACATTGATCTTCTAGTTTCTCTTTGGTGGTCATGTCTCTTATGTCATTTGTGAGTCTGTTCTAGATATATATCTTCCATGACTCACCTAGCGCCATCTAGCAGCGAATCTTTGAAGTTCCTCAATTCTTCCCGGTGCAAGAGGACTTCCTTATCCATCTCGCCACCAGATCTCGTCACCATCGCCAGCTATCATCTCTGTGATCAAGAGAACTTCGTCTACTTTTTCACTCACCATGCTGCGCTAGTATCGTCTGCTATCAACTCTTTGAAGACCATTCATCAAGAAAAACATTTATTTTTTCAAGGTTGTCTATTCTGATATGTATTCCTTTTGTCTCCTACCCCCACTCTTTTCCCTTTCCTGGTCCCTCTGCGCTTCGCTGAGTGGGTCTCACTTGTACGTCGACCGTCGACTCAGTCAAGGCTCAACTAGAACCAGCCTCCTGAACTAAAGAGGCATTCTTTAGATTCCACGCCATGTTGGAACTTTAATCGTCAAAGGGAACTTCACCTTCGCCATGCAGCAAAGATAAATACAGACTTCAGGTTTTAACCTCATCTTCATCGGTTTTAATTCTACATGCTTTTAACTATCATTTTATAGGCAGTGTGAGATTACTATATTTTGGGGCAATAATCATCCTTCGCGGGATTTACCATGTTGGGCTTTTGTCTGTCTAAGCCAACCTTAATAGAAAGTAGCTTTTCTTGAGCTAATTAAATGAGAAATCTTCTCACAACGTGGGATATTATCGAACACCCGCTGTCTATAAAATATTTTGCTCGTTCCACCGCTGGAATAACTTTGGCCCTATTCTTCAGTCAAGATTGCTCTGGAACCTTCCAGAATCTACCAGTCACGCCGTCATGTATTTTCCACTCACATGTGTGAATACTTTTTCAAACTAAAGGATCTTCCTTGTTATTTAACGCTCAATAGCTAACTTTTCTTCCTCCGTTGGGATTTTCTCTGGTGTACTAAATGACAATCTATAACTTTCTCAAGCAATAAACTCTCGCCTACCTAGTGCAACCAGTTTTTTTCACAATTGCAATAACTTTCTTTGCCATAAACTTTTGCGTTACTACAGTGAACTTTTCATCCATACAACAGACTATAGTGAAAACTAGTGCTTGTTCAACATTTCTACCTCGTCGCGATCGTCAGATTACCATAAATAAGGCCATGAACATTTATCCTCAATCCCAATTGATCTTTCCTAAACCCTTTACTAACAAACCATAATAATAAAGTTGTTACTTTAGGTCTTTTCAATGAGGTGTCACTCTATAGAAGTGCCCTCCCCTTTTTCTTATATAACATTAATTAACTTCTGCATAAATACGTGTCTAGTACACGTTTTAAACTTATATTGTTTCTCCCTTCTAATTAGGGAATACAATTCTTTCAACTCATGAGTGAGTTATTTTTAGGCCTCACGAACGGGAAATTTGCCCCATTTGTCTCGTGATTCCTACTTAAACATAGGAAGTCTAGAACCTTCCTTTTGACTTTCTCTTCAGGTTTCACAGTAAGTGACCTGTCCTATTTTGTATAACTATTATAAACGTAATTCAGCGTAAATATAAGAAGTTATAGGAACTTCTCTTTCATTCTACCTGCTTTCTTTTTTTTTTGTTATTTTCGAAGTTGTAACTTTTTCTAAGATCGGTACTTGGAAATTTCTGAAAGTACCCACCTTGTACTCGATTTAATGTCTAACTTTAATTATTTCATTTGTCTTTTTTAAATCTTACAAAGATTTTAGTACATATAAAGGTTTGAAACCTAAAGAATTGTTAATTGCCTGGAGCAAACTTCAAATGTTAGGAGGTCTGCGACCCCAAATTGTTAACAAAAATTGAAACTATATACTTGTTAAATTTATTAGATTTTTTTTTTGCTTTGTTAAATAAATTAAACTTTCCTTTTTGACTCATCATTTCTCTAATACAACGGTTAGGCAAGATCCTGTCTTCCCTGACTCTTCCTAGGTTCATGCCCTCGTTAATGCAAATAAATCTCGTGATAGGGTTTTCATCACTCGTTGCATTTGAGCAAGAACTCTTAGTAGTTATCTTGATAAAGTTTCTTTTAGCTTTAATAGCTAGTTCTAACTGGCCAGTAAGGTAAGTACAGCTCGCTACGCCAGCTTCCTGCTTGTGGAGATTCTCTCCAAAAAACTTATGGTTGGTTTTCCAAAAGATAAGTGTTTCTCTCTGCCTAAACTTTTAGTCGGCTCCTTGCTGGATAAAAGCTTAGCCATTTCCAAATGCAACTATTGGTTCATTTACCAAATTTATTCCCAAAGGCATAATTATTTTATCACTATCCTTCTTGGAAGCAATTGGTCGCTTTTCAAGAACTCTACAACTTCAAAAACTGGAAATATCAAAACCGATTCAAATTATTGGCATTTTTCGAATTACTTGTTCAAAACGAATTCCTTTGAACAGACATACAATAAGTATGTTACTCTCTGTCTTGCCAGACCATCACCCTTCCCCATAATAGGCATATGTATGCTTGAGAGGGAATACGCTAAAGCCATTCTCTTGCAAACCGCCCAAGTCCTAGCTGCGTTTCCCGTTAGCTTCGACCAGGTCCTTACCCACTTTAGGTATCTGAGAGCGGATTTGCAGTGGCAACCGCCTTTGAGTGTATTTAAAGTTAAATTTATAACTTTTGTGGGACTCTCCTCCTATTTCTCTATCCTTTCTCTCCAGTCCGAAACCCACCTCCTTTTCTTTATCATCTTCCCTCGGTGGTTAGGTTATTCCTCAGCCAATAATCTACCCACAAGCGATTGGAATGTAGGTAGGTTGGTGTGAGCCACGATCATAATATTCATCTGCTGGCATCAAATGTTTTTGCATGTGTATAAAACAATCCATCATTGCGTGCATACGATACATTTCACCAGTTTTCAATATCGCCGAAACTGTATAAGCAATCAAACTGAAATGATGTACGATGTTAGAGGACTGTAAAGTTAGGTAAAATATATGGCTTTCCAAATCCTGACCCTGAAACATCATGGGGACTTAGTGATTTGAAAACATTTAACATAACTTTCCTGGCGATCTAATCTCCCGAGTGCAATGAACCATGGCTCGGTGAATCTTTATTCAGAGTTTAGTGTAGAATCATCTAATGATATTCAATTTAAAAATTAATCAATTTGGCATTCCTTTGTTTCTCGTATCTTAATCAAGCGATTGAAAAGATGATTCGTAAGGTGGGCTATGGCAACAATCATTAACTAATGGCTCTAAATCCTGTACAAAATAGTACTGGTTATAGTGTGCTGCTCCAAGAATTGTGATAAAACTATCACCGTGCTAGTGACTTGACGCAACAACATTCATGCAGCTAATATTCGGTCTAACAAAAATTGCTTAACAAAAAACTTACAGTCAGTCTGAAAGACTAGAATTTATATCATTTCAAATGACGCATGCTACAGATGCTACACATGTTAGAAAGGCTCAGCGGGGCTTCTCGCGCGGGCACCTCTTTAAGGGTCACCCTGTATTTGAGTCTGACATCTTTTACAACTCTTTGAGGATCACCCATTATTTGAAACTGATATCGTGCAAACCTCTTTAAGGGTCACCCTGTATTTGAATTGAATCTAATATACTGTACACCTCGTTAAGTTTCACCCTGTATTTTGCTCTGACATCCTCCCTGTATTTTGCTCTGACATCCTGCACACCTCTTTAGGAGACACCCTGTATTCTTATCTGGCATCTTGTATATCTCTTTAGAAGTCTTGTCTGACATTTTGTACACCTCCTTAGGAGTCACCCTGTATTCTCGTCTGACATCTTGTGCACCTCTTTAGGAGTCACCCTGTATTCTTCTCTGCTATCTTGTACACCTCTTTATGAGTCACCTTGTATTCTTATCTGGCATCTTGTATATCTCTTTAGGAGTCACCCTGTATTCTTATCTGGCATCTTGTACACCTCTTTAGGAGTCACCCTGTATTCTTATCTGACGTCTTGTATAGCCTATCTCTTTAGGACTCACCCTGTATTCTTATCTGGCATCTTGTACACCTCTTTAGGAGTCACCCTGTATTCTTATCTGGCATCTTGTGCACCTCTTTAGGAGTCACCATGTATTCTTCTCTGCTATCTTGTACACCTCTTTATGAGTCACCTTGTATTCTTATCTGGCATCTTGTATATCTCTTTAGGAGTCACCCTGCATTCATATCTGGCATCTTGTACACCTCTTTAGGAGTCACCCTGTAATCTTATCTGACGTCTTGTATATCTCTTTAGGAGTCACCCTGTATTCTTGTGTTACATCTTGTACACCTCGTTAAGGGTCACCCTGTATTCTTATCTGATGTCGTGTACATCCCTTTAGGAGTCATCCTGTTTTCCTGTCTGACGTCACGAACACGCTGTCACCCATGAGTAAACTCAGACTCGGTGCATATGCACTGAACAACATGATGACGTCATAAACGCCGTAACCGTAACCGTAACGCATAACGTTAGACCCAAGCATAACGACGAAGTCGACAAGATCATTTGAAATGATAAAATTGCCTAACAAGAATTAACGAAGAATTGTCAATGCTCTAGAATCAGTACATGAAGTTTTTGGCGTTACATGCCATATGAAGCGTCTTCATCCGGGATTCAAGACATCAAATCTCATCATGATAGGCATCTGGACTTCTTGTTAGATCTTTATCCTGGATTTTGGACCTACATTATCCCCCATCTGGATTTGATATAAGCCTCCTTCGTAAATATGATGAAAACCATTCCTGAATATTCCATGTGCTGTTCCATTTCAATGCACGTGATTGCCATTATCACCGAATTTAGTACTGCTTGCACGACGCATTTATTAACAAAATTATACACAGCGTCAAGCAACAGTAACATCAAGGCTTTTAAATAGCAATAATATTGCAGAAACACTTGCTTGTAATTCTGGAGTATTAGCCTATGATATTGTTCACGCTGGATGTATGGCCTCATTGTCGCCTGCCTGTACATAAATTGTGAAGCACAGTTCTCAACCTCACCATGGGCGTAAAATTATATTCAAGATATTACTTATTTTATATTGCACTCTGTTAAATAGTGATGTTCCACTCGCAACTACGTGGAATTTGAAATGTGTAACGATGGGATCCAAACATGCCGTGTCGGACTCAGCGTTCACGATCCAAAGGTAAGTAATTTCGAGGCTTCCTCCTCAGGTGAAAAAGTCGAACCGATCACATTGTAGAACAAAGGCTCCCTTCCGTTTCCACACATGGGAATCGAGAATGTTCTAGACTGCATGCTAGTTAAAAATTATAAAATAAATACGTATTTCTACAAAACATAGAAGCCTCCGTGGCTTAGGCGGCAGCACACCGGTCTCTCACCGCTGGGTCCGTGGTTCAAATCCCGGTCACTCCATGTGAGATCTGTGCTGGACAAAACGGAGGCAGACAGGTTTTTCTCCGGGTACTCCGGTTTTCCCTGTCAACATTTCATTCCAGCTACACTCTCTACCATCATTTAATTTCATCTGTCATTCAATTAATCATTGCCCCGGAGGAGTGCGTCAGGCCTCGGCAGCCGCCACAGTCCATATCCTCGCCGCTAGATGGGGGCTTCATTCATTCCATTCCTGACCCGGTCGGAGACTGGAAGCAGGCTGTGGATTTTTTTTTTTTCATTTCTACAAAACATAAACTGCAGATTTTAATAGTGTACGGCCATTATATTGGCAGAGACCTCGAGGGCCTTTCTACGGAGTTATTCAGCCAAATTCTTATGTCCCGTGATACGCCAAAGTATTTGATCCTCGCAGATATTCCTTCCATCAAAGTTAAATTTCCCAGTGTGCGGGCAGATATTTTGGTTCGATTCACTTGAAATGTCGAATATGGTCACAATACATACATATGTGTATACTTATGTACACATTTTGGCCCATGTATTCTACTTCCATTGAATAAAAAGTCGAATGTTGGCTAAAATTCCTTGAAAGCGTCAAATTTAGGAAAACCATATATCTTTATTTTGGGGGCAGCGTGGCGCGTCGGTAGAGGCACTGAGCTTCTAATTGAAAGGGAGTGGGTTCGATCCCCACCCAGGTAGTGGATTTTAGAAACAAAACTACCACTTTCGAAAACGCAAATAGTCCTGGGGTTTACTCAGCCTACACCAGAAATGAGTACCAGGGTAATTCCTGGGAGCGAAGACGGTCGGGCATGGAGCTAACAACTCCATCCCATCGTGCGCCGATGTCACAAAGGGTGGAAGCCTCTACCTTCCACTACTCCCTGGGCCTCCATCGCCTGCACGGAGTTGGCTTTGCTTTGCTATATATCTGTATTTTATGCATTACTTTCTTCTTCTTACAACGTAAACAACGGAGATAATTTCGTAATTGACCAACTAAAATGACAGGGAGATTGTATACGACAGTGTTGGTCGCTTTTGTCACATGATTACTCGATACAGCAGTAGACGTCTTGCCACCAAATATGGAAGCCCCCCACCACTCACGCCACTGTTCTTTAGCATTTGGGCTGGTGGTTCACTCTGCGGGATTTAAAAGCTCAAATAGTTGTTGTTGTATCATTTGAGGGGCTTGAACATCGTGGACATGTAGCCCCGTATACTTAGGTGAGTGTGGATTTTTTCTGGTAACCTGTGTTATTGTGAGGGCTGTATTAATGTGTGTATTTGTAAACCAGATGAGGACTGAGAAGGAAGCGGCCGTGTTCTGGTGTTAGGAATCATCCCGTAGTAGAAGTGGGAATCCACGGAAACCATTTCCAGAGTGGCTAAGGCGGAAATCGAACCCACCCCTTTTCAGTTTTGTCTCAGTAGACTGAGTGAACTACGTTCCTGCCCTAAAACCAGAATTAATTTTCTTGGCAGAGCTGGGAATCGAACGAGGACGTCCGGAGCGACAGCCAAGAATGCTAGCCACTACACCGGGTGGTTGTCACAAGCTAAAATAACGGTTCCTGTATTGCTAACAGGAGGGTAGAAGTGTAACGTTCTCATTGAAACTTTACTGACCTACGATGAACAATCAATAACTCAGGCACAATGCCCCAGTTGTCGTTTCCAAAAATAAATCCTTAGGTGCTTAAGACTATACCATGATCATCACCGCAGAACTGACAGCAGTGGCTACGCTGGTTAAAGCGCAGCGTTAGGTCATGGGGCCAAGCTCTCTGCTGACTCGTTAGACGAGTGGGTTAGAGCCCCATCGTCGGCCGTCCTTGAAATGGTGTTCCGTGGTTTCCCATTTTCAACACCAGGCAAATGCTGGGACGGTACCTTCTGATAGGCCGCGGCCGCTTCCTTTCACATCCTTGCCCAGTTTCAGTCATCTTCATCCATTCCATCTCTCATCCCGACGCGCAGGTCGCCCACGGGCGTCGACTAGGAAGACCTGCACCCGGCCTCTCAAGAGGCCCCACGACAAAAAAAAAACGCAGAAAACCTGACGGTACTATGTATTACTGCAGGCTAATTGTAGGGGGATGTGGCACGTCACGTTTGCTTTTACTCCCCCTTCTCTGTCAGACATACCTGCGTAACGAAGCTAAGCGAAATGAATTCTGGATTATTCTTGTTTCAATAGGGACCGAGGATCATGTAACTGTTTAAACTCTAAAAGTTTTCGAAAACGTGCACAATTTACGTTCACATTTACTTGCAATTCATGTTAGTGCACATCAATGTTCATGAGCATCTAGTGAAATGTGCGTCCACTGTCCCTAAGTGGCGCCAAGCTCGTCTCTAGAAAACCCACTGAATTATTCTCTAGCACTAGCCGACTGCATTAGAGTCAGCACTCTTGCTGATGTATTATGCACATACAGTGGAAACACTTCCACACACTTCTAACGCGGATTTAATTTTCAAGGCATTTCATTGCATTGACAGATTCTTTGATTCCTGGCCGCGCATCCTCTTCAGCGGCGAGTGGACTATTTTGGACTAATGTATTACTGTGCTACAACCCTACCAAATAATATGAGTTGTGAATTTTCAATGTATTTTCTTATGAAATGAAGCCAATGCGTTTCACCCAAACACAATTCAAACGACGAGATTTGATTTTGCGCTCACATAGGTTCCTCAGAAAACATGCTAATCAGATTTATGTACAGTACTTGGATGCGTCGTGAATGTATTTCATGACCTGTGTTGTTGTTGTGGCTGTAGCAGTGTGCGTTACTCTAATTAATTGGGTCGAAGAGAGGGATACGAACACTGTAACTTCAAATAAAGAGGAGCTATACCAACGGTTTCCTGGATAGAGTTTGGAAAATCCCATAACGCCACTGAAGGTGCCAGAATTTGAAATACCGATCTCCAAGTATTTTAATACCCAGTCGTCAACATAGCTGATGATCAAGCAAGATCAGCCTATTTGATAAAAAGAATCAACAATAAATTTTCCGACTTAATATGTGACACTATTTACCTATGGTTGTTGTTGTTGAGTATTTAGGGGGGTTTGAAACATCGTGGTCATGTAGCCCCATGTACTTGGGTGTGTGTAGAATTTGTCTGATAACCTGTATCTTTGTGAGGTCTGTACTAGAGTGTGTACTTTTTAATTGAGGTAAGATTTGGGTAGGAAGCGGCCGTGGCTTTAAGATACGTGTTATCACGGCATTGGCCTGGAGTAGAGTTTAAAACCACGGAAAACCACTTCCAGGATACCTAGAGTAGGAATCGAACCTGCCTCTTCTCAGTTTAACCTCACGAGGTTGAGTGTACCCCATTCCAGACCTAAGACCAGAATAACATTTATTGGCATAACCGAGGATCGAACCCGGGCTTTCAGGGTGACATATTCTGCAATGTGGGTGGGTGTAGTGGATATGCTTTCTCACGTACTTTGAATGTTTACCCTCAGATGTGATTGCAGGTAACAAAATGAAAAAAAAAATCATTATTTTTGAATGGTAAACAAATGACAATGAATTCTGATCCCCGAACCCCATTCAAGTTGGAAGTTCATTCATCTAAGCAATATAGCACTAATGACCTGGTTTTCATGAGAGTTGAAGATACCACCTGGTGCCAAACGGAACAATCACGAGAATTGTTCTTATGGATAAGATTTTGTTCTTATTTATTCATTCTAAGGGATTTGGACGACATGTTCATCAGCCCCGTGTACATAGGTGTGTGTTGATAGCATGTGCTTCTTAGGTGACTGGAGTAGTGTATTTGTGTTTAAGGTGTAAGAGTAGGGTTGGTGGCCTACGATTTGAAATAAAGTACCATACAGGCATTCACTCGAGGGAGTGTGAAATCATCCGGAGGAAAACTGCACACAGGTTGGCCACTGTCGGCACCGGGATTTGAATATTCCATCTCCGGACTCCAAGCTCCCCGTTCAGTCAAAGTGTGGACTTAAACGGCACGGACATAGGATCTAAATCATAAACATGGATTTGTTCATTGGTCAGGGTTTGATTTATTCATATGGATTCAATTAGTGTTATGGTTATGGTAGAGAGTATCTCAGAATTAGGGCTTCGTAGCCATCATTGGAAAGTTGTTGAGAGATTGGTTTCGTTAGTGCTGAAGATGAAACCTTGGAATTGTTCAGTGTTCTGCACTTAACTGAGTAGCCGTTGAAATAAATACCTCAGCCATCAGACTAGGAAGTGAAACGTAATAGTAACTTACTTCCAAATCTTCTGGCAGCTTTCTCAATCCCAGGTTGGTATAGTGTGCCCGTTTGCTCCGGGATACCACGGGGTCGGGAGGCTGAGATCAACTGCCGTGAGGTCCCATCACAAACAAACCGCATAGAGTACGTTGACATGTAGGCCTATTTGAACTAGTTCCAGCATGAGGCTATTATTCTCAGGGTCATGGCGTTTAGGAAAAGGCGGAGTTATGAAACTTGCCCAAAATACTACTCTAGCATGAATGGTAGAGGTTCAAATCTGCAACAAAAAATCACGATTTAAATTAAAATAGCGTCTGCCGACGTTCATTGGTTGCCAACGATCCCTAACCTCAATCAACCTAAAATAACATCCTATTTTTGGTCCAACAAATCCCCTCAAGAAGTCCTATCCTGTAAAACGATGCCAATGAACAAGCTAAGGTAGTTGTACGAATGTAAATTCCCTACGCAATTATAATTGAACTTAAGTATATTAACTAGTGACACTGATCCTAGTGTTGCACCAACAAAAATAAACTTAACTATGATGATACCCCTTCAAAAATTTACACTTTAATTTTAAAATCTAGCTAACCTGTTCTAAATCCTAATTTAATCACAAACAAAACAAATCCACCCTGTTCTAAACGATACAGATTGTTACAATAATATTCAATTGATGCTCCCATGACATTCAACCTTCCATCAGCTTCACAATAAACATTCGACAAAGTCAATATTTACATGTGCATCCCGCCAATGGGATCACCTCATCATATACAATCATTGCAATCGATCAATAACCTCATTAGAGTCTCACAAAACATGGTCAAATATGCAAACTCAAAATCGGTTATTCTCGCCTTTAGATAACAAGTATAATAGCAATTATATTATTTGGATGTTTTATTTAAACTAGTATACCTTAGAATTTAAAGTGTACTCATAAGATATTTTATTTATTCACAATACTCCGTTTATTTTATAAAATATGTATATAAAATCCTACGAACACGCTTAATTTACATCATTTATTAATTTGTTTAATCCCTAAAGTGGTTTAATTAATACTTTGATTATTTTGCTTCAATGGCGTATCACCAGAAAACCATATGATGCCAACCCGAAATCAGCTGTTACCTCAGCTTAGCAATATTTCAATTTAAAGCTCAAAAATTTAACTATGTTATTGGATTCGATCCCAGAACATCTCGTATAACCTCTCGAAATTTAATAATAGTTTATTCGCGAAGCATCAATACAATATTTTATCATCTTAGGAATTCATGACCTCAGTGTCATGATCCTGTCATATCATTCTCAATGAACACCGTAATATATCTTTACTAATAACAAATGACGTTTAATTACTTCTCAAGCTAAAACTTAATTCTTTACTGCGTTAAAATAAGCATGTCCACATAGGTTATTCTCTGTAACAACAAGCATCATGGCAAATTTCCAGTATAAAAATCTTTAATATTATAGCTACGTCCCCCCTGAAGCACGTGGCGCTAATTAAATGTCACAGTCTTCTAGTATTCCTGGCTCCTTCCAAACAGCGTTTATGAGTACATCTGCGAATGGTATTCCCATTATATGAGTGTGTGACCGTAGTAGCTCTTCTCAATGTCAAACAAATCACAATCCGTCTTAAGTCAGTGCTGCTACCAGGGGCGGTTCTAGGCGTAGTGCCACCGTGCCATGGCACTGCCCTCTAAGAGAAAATAAATTATGCATAGTCCTGAAAGAATAATTTCCAACGCCTACGTTTAATACCGATATCTAATTAGTTTCAAATTACTTTGTAGTTAAAATATTCCGTCCGTAAAGTATGATCATTGATTCCATCTTCGCCCCAGTGATATCTTGAGCCGCGGTCTATACGGCACGGTTGACGCATGCGCAGTTCAATATACGATCTTTTCCGTAGCCTCTCTCGTCACTCGCTATGAGGAAATATGCTGGTCTCCGTGCCTAATCGAGTTTGGCTCAAAGCGGTACTGAAAGTGAAGTGCAATGCTATCTGGCGGTCATTAGGTGGTACTGGGCCAGCGACATGCCTGTCACGAGCTGTCACAAAGGGAGGAAGGGAAGAGGGTGTGGGCCGATGGCCTGATTGGCTGGAAGTAATTTGACTCATTGGTTATTGGTGGGGTGGGGCGTTGGTTGACACAAATTGACAACCAATCGCTTCACACAAAGAGCATTAATTCTAGATTTCTCTGAAAGGGAGCTCTGCGTCCAACAGTGAAATTTAAACTTGCCGTAATAAATAGTGAAAATAATATGTATGTATTTATTAATTCCTTATTTGGTAAAGTGAATAACTAAGCGAATGAATAAAAGAGAAAGAAAAGTAAGATCATGACTGCCGTAGGCCTACAAGTTAAAGCTTCAAGGATTACTCTCGGTAGCTAAATATTTATGGTTGATAAACCATCTACAACTGTCAGTTCAGGTCTAGTCTATCTTCAGTTCTTGTTAACGGTTCGTGGTTATTTTTGGTGAGTCAAGATATTAAAGAGTCAAACATTGAGTTTGAGTGAATGGTTGAGTGCTGAAAAAGTTTCTTTTATATACCGGTATTTTAATATATTTTCTTATCGTATATATTATATTCGGTAAGTCCCGATGTGAAATGTTGACTATCAAGATTAGTGTAGGCCCTATATATACATCGGAAAATGAACCCTGCTCTGATATAATGTTAAGAAAATACCAATATTTTCATATTTTTTACTTGGCACTACCCCTTGTGCGGGACTGGAGCCGCCTCTGGCTGCTACCATCCTCGCACGTTGAATTGCTACTGTACAAGTTTTCAAATTAAATATCTATGAGCATTGACAATCTACCTAATATAATTTGAACTCCTGCCTTACATGATTTCTGTACAGATATGACTACATTCAGTCTTCCGAAAATAAATGCCTGATCATCAATTACTTCAAAGAATATTTAATGATTCTCTACCTAGTGTCAGTTGATCTTCATCGCAGACGTTGCCGGTTCGACCCTCGCCCATTCCTCCTGGGTCAAAATTCTGCTTCATAACGGGAATCTTCTCCATCTATCCCTTGTTAAGGTTGCCTAGCTAGGCATCATCCCTTCTCGTTTGATAAGGGATGAATTAGTATACTGGGTGCCCATTCCTGATATTTTGTTCGCCTGGCAGCCATGGGGCACAGATTCTCATATCCAGCAGCAGCTCAATCGTCTTGGAAGTACAAAAATGTGACTTGTAAAATATTGATAAATACATTCACAATATGCCGATGACGCAATATTCAAATATTTGAAATACATTTATTGGTGATATAATAATACGAACACAGTGACACATGGACAGCGAATCTTAATTCAGAACTAAATATAGGCCTATAGGCATTTAATTTGATCAATTGCTTTCCAAAATTCCAGATGGTGACGTTCGAAACTTTTAAAAACATGTTTTAATTCTGATGCCTCATTCAACTGATCGAAGTGAAGGTTCGTATAATGAACCACCATAATAACCTTTTATCTACTAACACTGAATTCTGAATTAACGGTTCGTAAATAATACCTGTCCTTATGCAAATTCTTAAAATTAACTCATCTAACTCGTTACAGAAAAAAATGACAACTCTACGGGCGGAGTAATTACTAACCGACACTGAAAATTGCATATCCTTTTAAGAATTGTTTTAGTGTGGTGGAGGTAGTGACGATTATTTAAAATTGTGGAACACCAAGGTCATCTGGCCTATTATTTTATATACAGTATGTATCGCATATTTTAGATAACACACATTTTCTTTCCTTAAAAGGAAAGCTTTTACCGATGTTCAATTGAACCGATCTTTTGGAAAGGTGATAAACCAGTACTATTAACTGAATTTTCCGGCGTACACTTCTTGCTGTAGCGGCTAGCATTTCTGGCTCTCGTCCCGGAGGTCGGTGTTCAATACCCGGCTCCACCAAGTAATGTAATTCTGGTCAGATGGCAGGAACGGGGTACACTCAGCCTCGTGAGGTAAAACTGAGAAGAGGTGAGTTCCATTCCCACCTCAGCCATCTTGGAAGTGCTTTTCCTTGGTTTCCCAATTCTGCACCAGGCAAATGCCAGGATGTTTCCTAACGTAAGGCTGCGGCTATCTCCTTCGCAATCCTCACCTGTTTCACAGATACACACATTAATACATCCATCACAATAACACAGGTTGTCATACATCTTCCACACACACACACAAATACACGGGTCTATTTGACCAGGATGTCGCAGTGCCCCTAAATAAATAAACAAACAACAAAACAAATTTTCTGACACACACTTATTTAGTATTGTAAATAGTGCCTGATCGTGTCACATTGGACACATGTTTTCCAGTGTTGGAGGCGAGTTTTCTTGGGAAACGATGAAATCTTTGGTATAAGACAGTACCACAGTAATACCTTTCAATGGTCACGTTAGCGATGCACGGCAATGTTCTTAAGAAGAGACTCAATTGCGACTCATTGGAATAAACTACACCCTTCCA
This sequence comes from Meconema thalassinum, assembly GCA_946902985.2. NCBI lineage: Eukaryota > Metazoa > Arthropoda > Insecta > Orthoptera > Tettigoniidae > Meconema > Meconema thalassinum. Next base: position 187,353,006 of record OX336389.2, read on the forward strand.
TTCAGCTTCTGTTCACTTTCGCTTTTGTTTGGCCCGTCGATAACTTGGTACCTTGAAGGCTACACTCATATGACACTACTTCACTTCCATGATCATATGTCAGTGGTGAAGGGTCACATGACCTCCTGGTACCAGTGCAACACCATCTACAAAGCTCCATATCGACTAGAGTGCTCGTTCAAAGGAGTGACAAATTTTTGGCCGGCGAGCTTATGGATTACGTTACTTGCATTCTTATTTATTTTTTCTTCCTTTCACGCATGCAGAGGTCTGCCAAGAAGGCCCACACTTTCTTCTCTTAACTCGTATCAAGGCCACCTACGCTCTGCCCAGCCAGGAGCTGGATCACACATTGCCAGAAGAGACACTTCTACCTAACACACGAGCAGCACAACTTGGCCATCCGTGTTATAAATAGTGCGCCCTATCTCTCAGAATTTTCTTAGGTTCATTACTTTATTTCCTCTCGGAATTCCGTCAATCAACGTAAGTAACTTGCGTTACGCTTATGTAGTTCCTTGACCTTACTGAGATACAAACAGTGGCGGATCCAGGCCTTGCGGGGCCCTGGGCGATATGATAAGTTGGGGCCCACAATAATAGGACATTTAAAAAAAATCAAATCAAATGGAAAATAGTTTTGTAATAATAATAATAATAGTAATAATAATAATAATAAAATAAAGAATAGTTACAATATGTTGAATACACTACATACAGTACATGTTTTAATAATATGAAAGAAACCCTATGTTCCCTTGAAGAAGATTATGTAAACTATGAAATTTTAAAATATTACTTTGCGACTTTTTTCCCGGCTGAAGTCTTCTATCATTTCACTGAAATCTAAACTTGCTAAATGGTCACGGGAGGTCATAGCTGCACTGAAAAAAGAATATGAATTATAAATTAGTTTGAAAAGTGTGAAAAGTATAATTAATTAATCAATTAAATTTAAAACAATACATGGCACGGGGCCTCCCGGACCGCGGGGCCCTGAGCGGTCGCCCTCCTAGTCCTCCCCTTGATCCGCCCCTGGATACAAACCCTCGTACACTGAAATAACAAACTGAAAATAAGTCAATATTGGACAAGTCGTTATTTTGTGACTGCAGTTTCAACAATCCTAACTAGCCACGCTAAATGTTAACATTATTCTTTTGGTGCACTCATTGTGGGTTCTGTTCACGCGTCTGACATGCGCTTAATAGCAACCATGTCGGCTGACACAACGCCAGGGAAATTGCGACGCGTGACAGCGCTATGCCGGGGCGTTTTCCCCGCGCATCCTTAATCTTCGTCGCAGCTCCCCTCCTCGACCCTAGTCACCCTCCCACGCTGCCGACGTGACGTACAAATTGTGAAGGATAAACCTATAGGCTGCCGTACGTCTATGGACTTTCCAGAGGTACTCGAATCTAGACTGCCTGACTACTTAATAATACAATATTTCCCGGAAAACTGACTCCCACAGTCAGGCGAATCAATCTTCACTTAACGTGACAATTAAAGTGAAAGGATTCAAATTCAGACAGCTTACCACTGGCGAACCACACACGTGTTACGTTGGGAAATTTACCATTGGAACATAAAATAATATACCATCTTAGACCGGGACAGATGACCTTACTGTTCCTCCCCTTTATGCAACAATTACTAATATAACTAACCTGGGTAATTCTCCCATACGATAGAACACTAGTGTGCCAAAACTCATTATCGATATATTCCAGACAGAAGTAAGCCCAGTACGACGTTTTATCAATCAGAGTATTTCTGTTGAGTGTCAAAATGGAGTAATAAAGAATGTAATGTCAGCAATATTTTCTTACTGTTAGTAATTTATGGCATATAATCCGCACAAGGAGATAAGAACCAGGATTGGGTCCTGAAATTCAGCAGAAAATAAAAGACAAACTTCTGGATATAGGGGAAGATGATGTCTCAGCGAGGCCCCTTAAAAACACTTTCATCAACATTATCAACACTATTGTATACAGATCCTGCTCTTTGATTTTATGGTTTTTCTATAATGATTCATTAGCTCCATGTACTCGGATGTGAATGTGTGTAGCCTATGTGTGATGTGATGTGTCATTGTGGTGCCTGCGCTTGTATGCGTATTTGTAATTTGGGCGTTGAGTTGGGAAGAAGATGGTCTTACGTTAAGCTAGAGTCTATCCCTACATTACCCTAGAACAGATGTCAACCCTTAGAATGGCTGAGAAGGGAATCGAACCCACCTTTTCTCCGTTGTCTCCTCGTGGCTGAGTTAACACCGTTCTAGTCTTCAAAACAGAATTACATATCTCAGAAGAACCAGGAATTGAATCTGCAATATTTGGAACAGAGGATTATATTCACACTCCTCGACCATAAAATGTGACATGCATATAATTTACGTTGACCCGCGTACCCGTTGACTTTATCAGGTAATACTGCCCGTGATAGTCAATACTATTACGTTGTAATTCCAGCAACTGATGTTCAGCATATGATGCTTCTAAAATGCCAGTTTTGGTGACTATTGATCTATTAGAATGCAAGTTGTCGAATATAATACTTAACAATTACTCACATGCACCATACTCAAATGAGAAAAGAAGAATAGCTGTAACTGAGACGTACTGCTCACTTTATAGTATTTACTTGAATGCAGTAGGGATATGTTGTTCGGTTTGGCCGATCGGCGACTAAGGCAATGACAATTCAGGTGGCCATAATTTTTAGCCTACAGTAAATAGGCTTATGAGATCACCTTGGGTCCGTGTATGTGTGTGTGTGCGTCCCAAATAAAATCTAAAACGGCCGGAGGGATTTCAATAAAACTCGGCAAGTACATACTACTTCCCCGTCCAACTTGACCGTGCCTTTCAAATACTTATGAAAATGCAAATCCACAGCCTGCTTCCAGTCGACCGACCGGGTCAGGGAAAGGAATGAAGCCCCCATCTAGCGGCGAGAATATGAACTGTGCCGGTTGCCGAAGCCTGTCGCACTCCCCTGGGGCAATGATTAAATGAATGACAGATGAAATGAAATGATAGTGGAGAGTGTTGCTGGAAAGAAATTGTGACAGGAAAACCGGAGTACCCGGAGAAAAACCTGTCTGCCTCCGCTTTGTCCAGCACAAATCTAACATGGAGTGACCGGGATTTGAACCACGGACCCAGCGGTGAGAGGCCGGCGTGCTGCCGCCTAAGCCACGGAGGCTTTTCAAATTCTTATACGTTTCACTAATCTCACATGCCGGCCGCGCGAATTATTTAACTGGCAATCTATATCTCCGCTACAGTAACAGATATCACCCTGAAATGTTGTACGTCAATGAATAGTAGACTACTACTAGAAATTAACTGTTGTGACTTTCAAAAACCTGCCAAGTTCAAAACCAACATGGGCGGCCAAGCAAAGTTTAAATATCTAAATGAAATTTTCTCTAGATTTAATCATCCGGGTGCAGTGAAACTTGTTAATTCAATCTACTGGCGTCTAATTCAATTGTTTCTATAATCTCAAGATGGAGGCTGTGCAAAATTTTAAAATTAAGTTTTTATTTCTTGTGTCCAAATCATGCGACCGAAGTAAACGTTTGAATAATGAACCTACCTAATGGCCAACATAGCCTATAGAAAAATCCATCATGGCAACCATTCGAAATATATAGACGGTTCTCAATATCTACGAATCTATTACAGCAATCAAACTGACATTTTGCATGTTGATAGAAGCAATTAACGTACGTTCATCTATGGAACTTTTAATAACCTGATGAGCACAAAACCAACATGGCGGTCAAGCGAATTTAAAACAATTTGTGTTGACCCACTGGAAAGCTTTCTTTAATAGTGGATAGGGAGAACAAACACACAACTGTCAGATGGCCACACACGCAGACACACAGACGCCCAAGTGATCTCATAGCCCTATCTCAAATGTATGAAAGAAAGCTAAAATAGTTTAGTAAGTCTGTGTGATTTGGAATGGTCCTGCGTGTTTCCATACAATTTAATTGACCTGCCATAATCGTGTGTCATTTCGTTTCTGAAGAATCCTCATATAAAACGTTTAGTGAGAATACTGAAGTAACTACAACGGTAGTCGTCTACAATGCTTTATTTAAGGTTATGTCCTCATCAGACAAGAAATGACGGTAATTGAAATCATAACAGGAACTACAGGTGTTCTATCTTCTTGACAGAGTTCGCTGTCATTTCCGTGCTCTCATGGTAATAGAAGTATCATAAAACAGTGAAATGAGGAATATTATGCAACTGTATTTCAAATCTTGGAAACTTATAAAATCATATGATTCTTATGTGTCATGTCTTGAAGGAAACTCCCAATTGAACAACCCGTGTAATTCCAGCTTTCACACTCTGCCTGTGTTAACGTTGGTACTCTGCAATGGTCATCAAAGCCTAGACATAGATTCCGTACTTTTGGAATTTGAAAGTGTAGTACGTCCAGACGAGAACATCACGTTACTATTTAGGCTCTGTAAATCTCAGTTTTTCACATACGAAGCTTATACAATTAATAAAATTAACATTATGTTCGATACATCGAACGCTACTTACGCACTGAACTGTGGGATATTTGCGAGTGTCCTGTCTCAGCAAACAGGTATTTCAATATGCGGCGCGGCTCAATCCTGTAAGCCAAGATGATAAATAGGCACCGGCCGCGAAAGTCTACGATCTAAAAAGGTATTTCAATACATCGAACTGAAACCAAACTCTACTTCATGTTCCCCCCCCCCCCCCCCCAGGGGCTCACATCTTGTGGGACGTGGGTTGGCGACCACGGGGCCCCAGCTGAGTCCGGAATTGCTTCCACTTACTTGTGCCGGCCTCCTCTCTGTCTTCTTTCCTTTCGACCTCACTTGGTCAACTCTTGTTCTCTTCCGACCCCGACGGTATTAGTGTATCCGAGGCTTAGGGAGTCTCTTCATTTCCCGCCTTAATTGGCCCTTGTCTCATCATTTCTGATTCCCTCCTTCTGCGAGGGGTCAGCCTTATTTTTCGTTTTATGTTATCTCCTGCCTTCTGCTCTAGGCCCTCAAGGAGGCCGGGTGTATGTAGCCCCACCACTTTTGGTGCACCCTAGATAATGCTACACCCTCAGGGGCTCACGGCTGGTGAGTTCGGGAGTTGGCGACCCCGAGGGATTCCTGAGCTGGGTCCGTTTTCCCCTTTTGTCCCTTACCTGTGGGGTTGACCCTCTCCTCTTTCACTTTCCTATCTGACTTTCATGGCTCTCCTTCCTTCCAAGTCCCTCAATCCGCATTCTTCGAAGGTTGAGGGCATTTCTTTTCCTCCTGTCCTTTATTTGCCTTATTCTCCTTTAGTTTTCCATTTCTTCTTCTAGTATGTAGGTTAGTAGTTAGTTTTAGTTTTAAGTTTGCATTTCCTTTTCATCTTCACGATCACCCAAACCATCAGGGGCCGATATCCTAGATGTTAGGCCCCTTAAAACAATAATTATCATCATCATCATCATCTACTTCATGTTAAGTGGCAGGGAACCACAAAACCATCGAACTACGGGTTCTACACGATGAGTTCTTACGCGGCATGTCTAAAGGCTATTATACGAAGTGAAGCAAACTTCAATGTTACGAATGCACAGAAATATATCATGTTAAATGTATAAAAGTTAAGCAATAGGATTTCAAAATAATATAAAATGGAAATCAGAAGTGGCGATGCGGGAACTGCCTAAACACACGACATTCAAGTAGTAATGGAGGTATTCATCCAATTAACTTGGATAGGGAAGTGACTTCAGTATGGGAGAAAACATTTACAAGCGAAAACTGAGAAAGACATAGGAAATCACCAAACAAAATTTAATTGAAGTTGAATGAGCACACGTGAGATGTGTGGAAACAGGTAGAAGAAATACAAATTGTTTTTTGGCAATTACGAAACTACAGGAAGAAATATATGGTGTAGCTAGCAAATCAGTTGAATGACACTCGGTATTGGATGATGATTGCACTCCACAATTTGCGATACACTTTGATTTGTTTTTCTCTGTGCTTTTTGAAGCTCCAAAATGTCTGAGGATTGCGATTTATGTAATATTCCGCAGAATAAATGTAATCGTGTTCTTATACCATGAATTATGGAGCACCACAGGGGTCAAAAAAGCAATGATTTTTCGTTAACTGCGAGGCGCTCAGATTCTTAATATTTCTCAAAAGTATTTTATGAAATTGGCCTTGGCATAATGATAATGAAACTGTCACAGTATGGACTTTCCCCACGGCTGTTGACGTCATCCTACCAGTAAGGCAGAAAGCAATACGTACTGTACCATCATACCAAATCATCTTCTTACGCCGTGGATTCTGGAGTACTACAAGAGTCAAACATCGGTTTATTCACTTCCTTTTATAAATCAATGTATTACCGCAAGTTGCGAGGCACTCAAATTGTTTCTAAAATGCATACGATGTTTTACTTCATAAGCAATTAATAATTAAGATGATATTTAAAAACGTTAATGTGATTTGAACAGAGCTTATCCATAGGGCTTGGAGAACCTTAACATTAAGTGCTGTTATATGAAAATGCCATGGATATTTGGCCAACCGATATAAACTTATACTGTTAATGATGAAGTCATTGAACGGTTAAAAATAGTTCGAAGTAACTATTTTTACAATCATTCATTTAAACAAGATATTGACAAAATAATGTGAATATCTTTTAGGATTGTAGGCATCCGAAACATAAATTTAATACTGTGTTTTATAAATCCTTCGTTTGAAACAAACTTGAATAGGCCTACACATCCTCTGATTGGCTTTCTAGTTAATTTACTTACAAAAATCAAATTGCAAATATTTGGAAGAATTTCCTTAGTCACCCTCAATTGGTAAATAATTCCTAACAATTCTAGAATCTGGTACCGTATTGATTAAATAAAATATCAGGATGTATGTAATTTATGTACTGGTACTGCCCCCGTAAATTGAATTATACTGAGACCACGGTGGCTGTATTGGCATATGTGAATAAAGTCATGGCCGTCATAGTTGTGACGTGTATATTCTTGACGTAGGCACGGATGACGCAGACTTCATGCAAGTAGGCTGGATGAGCTGAGATTCTTGGCGACGTCTTGATTTTGTTCGAGAAGGATCTGTGATTTACGACGCAGTAGCAGGGAAACAAGGAATTGTGCTGAGGAAGAAGTTACGCTATTGGAGGAGAGGCTCGAACCAATGAATGATAGCTTGGAGGGAGACGGAGATTACTGAAACTACCATATTTAATTACTTTTGGCATGCAGAATTGTGGAAAACTATTTTCAGTTATGGCATTGATTTGGAATTTTGAAGAAATTAATTATGAGTTTTTGAAATTTGAAAATCCGTCAAGTATAGCCAAAGTTAGAACTTCTAGCAATGACGGAGGAACAAGCTATGGTAGGGCTGGATACGCCCCTTAAGAAGTTGATAAAAGGCATTGCACAGGAGAGAAGAATGTCTCATGGCTCATGTCTCAGGGCTCATGGCTCATTTTCTCATTCTCACATTGTCAGACTTCGAGTTCTTAATTCCGATAGAACAAGTATATATTATTCAGTGAAGCAAGTCGTCATTAGCACGTGTGGTAGAGCCCAGAGCATCGAACAAGCATTGAGCGTGCAGCAGTGCAATTTTACGGTTACTAAAACTAGGCGAAGTTGGAGCGCACACATAAACGAGTCTACAAGATTATCTATCAAGAGTTAGCTACTGCATTTATGCTAATTCAATTGTGCATTACAATATTGAGGCGTGTACGAAAGTTGAACATTTTCACTATTATACTTTGGAAGATATTCGCATTTTAAGACTGCAGACAAAAGTGATTTTCTCGACACCTGAGAAGCACTTTTATAATACCACATTCTACGCTACGGCTGACACATGTATTGCAACCGTGATACTGAAGATTACATTTGGTGATACAACGCTACATTCTACAATGGAACTATATAATCTGGCAGTACTTTCGACTATTATTATAACGGAAGTGGAGATGGAAGACTAAAACTTTAATGCAATTGGGACATATATCAATGGAGTGAAATAGCAACATGGAGCTTCGTTAATCGTCATTCTACAAAAGCGAGCATGTAGTGAATATCCAACTACAATCATGCATCGTAATCCATCGCTGAATTACTTCAAATGGCAGTGGAAATATCTTCATACTCCACAATTATGAACATTTCTGCGGAAATAATTGCAATAAACTTCATGGCGAATTTCTACCAGAACTTCAGGGAACTTTCAAGAGAGGCCAGGGTGGACCCGGCTCACACAGAAGAGTTTTGCCAGAAGGATGTCTATCGTCTACACGGAGCAGTGCAATTTCCGGAGGAGGAAACTGTTCTATTCTCCGAGGGCGCAGGTTCCAGGTTCGAGGTCGGAGCACATCTTTACGGTGGTGAAATGGAACCAACAGCAGTCTTCTTTGGAAATTTTCCTCTAGAACTTCAATCAACAGATAAGGTAGTCGTGAACGTTTCTTGATTTATTTGAGCCATTTAGCGATATCTGAGCAACCATTTTTCCCATATATTTTGCCCCATATTCTTGCTTGATATTTCTGTACTCTGTACACTTCGTTGATTTATGCCTTTTTCTACGATTTATTGAGACATTATTATGCCATTGGCATATTTATATAATTTTGGATCAGTTGAGACTGATATTATATATATTCTTTCAGTAATTTGCATATTTTTGTAGTCACGATTTGACTGTAAAGTTAACGATTTTCTATGGCAAATTTGAATTCAGACAGCGTGTCATTTTATTAAAGTAATTCTATTCTGTAAATTACTTTGACCAATTTTCTGTCATCCTCAAGAAAGAAGAATGATTAAAAGATTTTAGAGCGTTAAAATCTACTACTTTATCGACGATCTTGGAAATACTAGTCGTTTTATGAACATGATTGCAACATAGACATTTATCGTCAATTCTGAAATACCATTGCATTATAGACAATTTTATGAAATATGAACTTTGAGTACGATTTATTGAGTACACTATAGTAATGAACATTTGATAGGAGTTTTTCTCAATTCTAGATTGGAACAATAATGTTTGCAGTCCATAGTCTAATTGTATTCTATTCGACTATTTATGCAGTTTAGATGAACTTTGATTGAAGATAGTATTTTTATACTGCGATACTTTGAGGATATTAATCTCAATTTTGATAGACCAGGGAGGCGTGTTTAATCATATTTGCTATTAAATTTATTTGTGACTGGCAAATTTTTACTTCATATCGCTTCATGAATGAAACCCACGAAGGTTAAATATAATAATAGTTTTTGATACAATTGATGAATATAAGAATTTTTAAAGAGGAACTATGGATGTACAATCGTTAGTTCAGTGGACGTGTAAAAGTCGCTGATGAATAATGCCCTGTAATAAGTGAAGGAGGTTCCCACAGTAATATTGATGATGATGATGAATTTATAAGTGGAGGTTTTTTGTGTGTATTGTGGAAGATTTTGAAGCCATATATAATGAGATATATGACGAATTATGGGCCAATTTTTGTGCAATTTTGTGCGTTTTGAGCGAGGTATTTTTCCGCTGAGTGTATTGTTCAGGTCCATTGAAAATTATTCATGTGAAGTTACTGTTAAAATTAACAAGAGTGTTTAAATAATTTGAGATAAAGATTTTGAATGGAGGTTACCGTCACAAATAATAATTATTAAATCTTATTAAACCTGAATCTAAAATTTAAATATAACTAACCTTCATTGGTCGATTATATCACCACGATTTAAGTAATTATCAACCGGATAAACGTGTGGTTTAATGTATTTCTAATATAAATAATATAAATAATGTAAATAACTATGTAAATATCTTTAATAATAATTTGAAACGAACGGGATTAATAGAGGCGTGTATACATTTTTCAATTGTCGTTTGACAATGTTATAAACAATTTAAAATGTTATAAATAATTAATGAACATTTTGTTATAAACATTAAGCGTTTTCGTTATTATACTCTAAACAACGCTAGTTCAACAATTGGAATATACAATTAAACAAGATTTGGGATTATTAGAGTAATCCATTGATATTTGAACGGAGCATTTAAAAGATTTGCGTGATAATATTTGAGTTGAGATGTGAACATTTAAAGTGTTTTGAAAAGGAGCTAGGCTCTGAGGTAACTAGCATATGCTAACATTGGTTGGACAGGTGCTTCCATTTGACGAAGCAAGCATGCGACACGGTGCAGGGTGTATCGCAGGTGGCCAGATAACTGTATGATAGAGGCCAAGGTCATCTACATAGCAGCCTTGCGGTTATAAATAAAATGTGAAGTTCATGAACAAGGAAACAAATGCTATATGTCTCGTCCCAGCTCCCTTATCCATTCCAATGTGCATTGTTGTTATTATTACGTTCTTTTGAGCTAGAGAAAGCTGAATTTTTGTATGTGAAGTCTACAAGTCCTACAGGAGGACATGGTTGCATAGACAATGGCTTCTGATTGCCACGTATATTTTGTTGTTAAATTTTGTTAAATTATTTTTCTCTTTATGTGAAATAAATTATTGTGCAGTTTAAATTTTCTTGTTTCCGACTTGGTTCATTTTAAATATCGTGGTGGAGGTTATTGTGAGGGCATACTATTAAGTGATCCAGTTGAAAACCCAGACCCGAGATTAAATTGAATAGGTAAGTAAAAGGTAAGTATGAACCCCCGTATATTTTGGTGTGTTCCTCAATAATTTCATGTTAACTACTGTGCTCTAATCTCGGTGGTATCTGTCAGTGCCATTTTCATTGATGTAGCTGTGCCGGTGCGATTGATTATTGGCAATCCGATTGAGGGGGCGGATATCTGACTGCCTACTATCCGGATTAACGGGGACAGTACTTGTACAGGAATTAGACAGTATTATGATCTTTCTTTTCTTTTGTCGTGTGGCCTCCTGAGAGGCCGAGTGTAGGTCTTTCTAGTCGACGCCCGTGGGCGACCTGCGCGTCGGGATGAGAGATGGAATGGATGAAGATGAATGAAATTGGGCAAGGATGTGGAAGGAAGCGGCTGTGACCTATCAGAAGGTACCGCCCCAGCATTTTCCTGGTGTTGAAAATGGGAAACCACGGAAAACCATTTCAAGGACGGCCGACGGTGGGGCTCGAACCCACGCATCTACCGAGTCAGCAGAGAGCTTGGCCCAATGACCTAACGCTGCGCTTTAGCCAGCGTAGCCACTGCTGTCGGTAGTATTATGATAATTTGTGAAATTTAGATCATCTGAACAAATGTCAGCATTAACTGAAAATCACCGAATATTTAAGAATTTAATTCCATAGTCTTTTTGAAGGAACTTAAATTTAATTTACATTTATCGAGTTTTCAGTTTGAGCAATCAATAAATATGTGTGAATTTATTGTTATTCAACTTAAGTTTGGTTTGACGTTATCTGGCTTTTAGTTTGATTAATCAACAAAGAGTTGAGAATTATTTTGACATCAGGTTATAGGTCACCGTATTGTGTTCTGTATATTTAATGTGTTATTCAATGTGTAATGATGCTATGTAATTAGGGGTATTGTAGAGTAATAGGAATTTTATCTGTTAGAGGTAATCGAATAAATTAAAATCAACTGAATTGAACTAAACAAAATAATTTAATTCAACCAAATTAAATGAATGTAACTTAAGTTAAATTAAATTAAACTTAATAAGGCTCTCTTTTTCTTTTTTTAAATTAAAATGTATCTCTATTTTACATACGTTTGATATCAACTACAAATACTGTACACAACACATTAACTGTTACGGAATCCAAAGATACTACACATCTTCAAGCTGGACTTCAAATTTTCTTTGGATGTGGCTTTTAGTGATGTAAGGAAATATATTCCAGGAGGGATCATTCTCTATTAAATTCATCTTCTTTTCACAAAAATTTAATTAATGAACATCAATCATAGAGCTTTCTTCAAAACTGAACAATGCATTAGCACTTGATTAATTGTGCCGTACCCTTTGTGTGCAACGTAATTGCTTGGTTTCACATTTCATTGTTTTTCAAAGTATTTGACATGGCTCTTACAGCAATAATTGGACCTTTCTTTCTCCTCGTTAAAGAGAGAAGCTATATTTAACGTTACTTGTCGTTATGATGAATGTCACGACCACACCAATTCCAATTCAGACGAGAACCATAGGGAGCGAGCATGATTCCTAGAACCAAGCTTGCTCGTTTATAGTATTTGTGTCTCACGTTAGAGATTTACGTTAAACATTGTTTTTTATGACAAACAACATACACTGGTTAGAACTAAACAAGATGTTCACATAAACTATTTCCGTTTGAATTCAAGGGCAAAGTTATCCTTCTTCTCCATATCATGCTGTACAAATTCGTAGAATTAGTATAGTCAACATTTACCGTCATAATACTGTATATACAGCGCACCAGTATGTTCCATATTGGTGAAAGAGTGGCCAACGCAAGGTGTAGTGGCTGGCTTTCTTGACTGTCACCACTGAGGTCCGGGTTTGATTTGTGGCTCTAGCAAAAAGTTTATTTCTAGTCTCAGAGTGGCAACGAGGTACACTCAGCCTCTTGAGGCAGAACTGAGAAGAAATGGGTTCGATCTTCACCTCAGCCACCCCTGAAATGTTCTTTTTGAGGGTTTATATATCTACTCAAGGCAAATGCCAGGATGGCCCCTAACTTAAGGCCACGGCCGCCTCCTTTCCAATCCTTACCTGAATTACAAATACACACACAACTACATACATCACAATAACACAGGTTATTACAAATTCTATATACATACACTCACACCCACGTACACGGGGCTGTATGATCACAATATCGCAAAACCCTTAATTTAAACAACACCAACAACAACTTGCCATGTGGTAGGAGTGATCATAGTACTCCAAATAAGCATCTGATTAATGTCTTACAAATGTGTGAGCCTATGACTATAACTAAAATTATTGTGTCAGGAAGGAAATGCAGGATACCCCTTACCTTCTAATTGATAATGCCTCTCAGACAATAGGATTGAACAAACACAGAAATGCGTGGCAACAGGGAGCAAATTCTCTGACGATCAATCACGATAAGGGCACTAATTGGTGTTAATGTCTAGTATAGAGGCCATTATGTAGACGCTGTACATAGCATACAACACGTCTCATTTCCTGGAAGTCCTACTCTCCCTATCATGCAACCGTCGAACACTAGTTACATTATAACGGTACTGATAGAATGAGCAAATATAGGATATTTCGTTTATCCAAACCTCCTTCTGTAAGACACTGCCATTATATTAGATGGTGTCACCGCGGAGGGCCAAGTGTGATTCCCGGTTCCGCCAAGAAATTTCATTCTGGTCTGAGGGCTGAAACGGGGTACACTCAGGATCGTGAGGCAAAACTGAGAAGAGTTGGCTTCGATTCCTACCTCAGTCATCCTGGAAGTGGTTTTCTGTTGTTTCCCACTTCCACTCCAGGCAAATTCCGGGATGGTACCTAAAATAAGGCCATGGCCACTTCCTACCCAAATCCTACCTCAATTACAAATGCACCCACTGGTTCAGACATCACAGTGACACAGGTTATCAGACAAATTTAACACACATTGAAGAACACGGGACTACATGGTCTCGATATTGCAAAGCCCCTACAAAAATCAACAACAACAAATACAACATATATTAGATGGAATTATTCGGTTTCATGAAGTATTATAGACTACTGTAAGTTCAGGACTGCACGGAGGACTTCAAGGGATAATTTGAAGTACATCCGTTTGCCGTAACTGCTAAAGTGCTTACTCATAATTTAGTTCATAATTCATATTGTATAGTTCCTGTGTTTTCCAATAACATTTTTCTTAGATTTTGTACACTTTCTATTTGAAAATCTGCACCCTTTTCTGAAAGGCATTTTCTATCTACTTATTAATATAATCAAAAGTGCAGAAATATTTACCTCTGAGAAACCCCTTAAAATGAAGGAGTGAAGGAGAGGTGATCGTAACTAAATCCAGGGTTCAAGTTCTCCAATAAACCTCTTTCCATAAACGGGCGGGTTGAGGTGGACTTGTTGGATTTCACTTTCGTCGGATATGACTTGTGTCGCGACTCCATTGACTGTCGCGTTGATTGAGGAGTCATATTGGACACCTAGGTCTCGTTACATTTCTTGATGTGGTCCAACCGAATTACTGACCGCGTCTCACAGTCAGTGAGGCACCCGATTGCCTTAAACGTCACAGTAGTGTAGTACTAAGCACATATACTGATAACGTGGCTATAAATGGTATCCACTTGTGCGCAAAGGGCACTGAAAGACCATGTGCTCAAGCATTCCATGAACAAATATTGATAAACGGGTCTTACTTTAAAAAAATTACAGTCAGTCTGAAAGACTAGACGTTATAGGCTATCATTTCAAATGACGCATGCTACAAATGCTACACATATTAGAAAGGCTCAGGAGGGCTTCTCGCTTCACTCGAAGCCCCAGGACTCTTTCAACAGACTCCATTACCCATTAACTTAGGCTTCTCGCGCGGGCACTTCTTTAAGGGTCACCCTGTATTTGAGTCTGACATCTTTTACAACTCTTTAAGGGTCACCCATTATTAGAATCTGATATCTTGCAAACCTCTTTAAGGGTCACCCTGTATTTGAATTGAATCTAACATACTGTACACCTCGTTAAGTGTCACCCTGTATTACGCTCTGACATCCTGCACACCTCTTTAAGGGGCACCCTGTATTCTTATCTGGCATCTTGTATATCTCTTTAGAAGTCACCCTGTATTCTTGTGTGACATCTTGTACACCTCTTTAGGAGTCACCCTGTATTCTTGTCTGACATCTTGTGCACCTCTTTAGGAGACACCCTGTATTCTTCTCTGCCATCTTGTACACCTCTTTAAGAGTCACCTTGTATTCTTATCTGGCGTCTTGTATATCTCTTTAGGAATCACCCTGTCTTCTTATCTGTCATCTTGTACTGTATTTTGCTCTGACATCCTACACACCTCTTTAGGAGGCACCCTGTATTCTTATCTGGCATCTTGTATATCTCTTTAGAAGTCACCCTGTATTCTTGTGTGTCATCTTGTTCACCTCTTTATGAGTCACCCTGTATTCTTGTCTGACATCTTGTGCACATCTTTAAGAGTCACCTTGTATTCTTATCTGGCATCTTGTATATTTCTTTAGGAGTCACCCTGTATTCCTATCTGGCATCTTGTACACCTCTTTAGGAGTCACCCTGTATTCTTTTCGCTTCGCTCGAATCCCCAGGTCACTCGACGCCCCAGGACTCTTTCAACAGACTCCATTAACCACTAGCTTAGGCTTCCCGCGAGGCTGCATGACGTTACGCACTCACCGTACATTACCCATTAACTTAGGCTTCCGCGAGGCTGCATGACGTCACCGTCTCCGTCCCCGTAACGCAACCGTCTCCATAACGCATAACTGTTGACTCAAGCATAACGATGAAGTCGACAAGATCATTTGAAATGATAACATGAAGTTCCGTGACGAACTAAAGAGCCCACTTTTCTTAAAAATTACGATTCATGCCAATGATTAATCTATATGGATCTACCTAGAATAATGACGAAATTAAGTTGGTAAAATCGAAATTTCTAATTAGTTCGAAATACTGTATACCTGGCATAATGAAGCCTAATAGAGAACTACAGTTGGCAGCCCTGGTGACTGAATATATTCTTAGTTCCCCCTCTTAAGGTACAGAATACAAAATTTGGGTGAAGTCCAATGGACAACATGGACGTTACATGCAGTTAAACATTGGATCTAACAGCGCGCGTAACATCATGTTGGCAACAATGACATACATGTATTGGTCAGAAATAATCTGAAATAATATGATCTATTGTCGTGTCAAATTTGAATGAAATCCATTAGTTAGTATAGAAGTTACATGCATTTTAAAATTGGACCTATCAGCAGGCTTAGAATCATGTTGGCAGGACTGACGTATATTAGTTACTCCAAATTAATCTAGAATGCCAGGTACTATACGTGTGGAATGTTTAGAGCTATTGGCTTGCATACTTTCTGATATATTGATATTAGGGTAACAAAAATAGAGACAGTATATATTAACAGTTGGCAGCCCTGGTTACTCTTAAGAATCGGCATAGTCATATCTGTTATGGTACACATAGCACACACGAAATTTGGTTGAAATCCAAATGATAGTATAGAAGTTACATGTATTTAAAGTTGGACCTCTCAGCAGGCTTAGAATCATGTTGGTAGCACTGACGTATATAAGTTACTCCAAATTAATATAGAATGTCAGGTACTATACGTGTGCATAGTTTAAAGCTGTCGGCTTGCATACTTTCTGATATATGGGTATTTGGATTAAAAAAATGGAGAGCATTTATTAACAGTTGGCAGCCCTGGTGGCTCTGTAGAATACGCTCAGTCATATCTGTTTATGTACACATTGCACATACGAAATTTGGTTGAATTCCAATTGATAGTGTAGAAGTTATATGCATTTAAAATTTGGACCTATCAGCAAGTTTATAATCATTTTGGCAACACTGCCATGTATGACCTCCTGGAAATTAAACTGCAATATTATTTTTTATACGAGTGCCAATTTTGAAATAGGTCCCATTCATACCTTCCAGGATATCCAACATGGAGTTCAAATTTCAATTGCGATTTTTCAGCAGTTGGTAGCACTGACATTATTTTCAAATATGGCCGTGAGATATTCAGGCATAGATCTTTACTCCTACAAAATTTGGTTTCGATTGCTGCAGCCGTTTAGGAGTTGATAGGGGAGGACACACACACAGCCAGACAGACAGACAGACAGACAGAAGGACAGACAGACAGACACACATTTGCCCGATCTCATGTCTACTTTTTCCTCATTTTTGCAAAATGTGAAAAGTAGGCTAAAAATACACTTCCTAATTTTGTGTTGTGTTTTGGAAGGAAGAAATCTTGTAGTTTCACGTGAATGTTAATCCGCCAAACATGAGCCAGGTGATCTCCTTTATATGTTGAATTCGAACCACTGGGCGTGACATTTCACCTCAAGAACCACACAAGCTATAACCCGGAATCGAACTGGGACCACCTTGTTTAGAGGCAAGCAGCTTGACCGCTGTGCCATCACGCTATTCGTGTCATCTCTTGTAATTGTGTCAATAAATAAGATCATATTGCACCATTTTTGTGTTTATTTAGGGGGCTGCGTAGCCCAGTCAGTAGAGGCTCTGAGTTTCTAACTGAAAGGGAGTGGGTTCAATTCCAACCCACTTTCAGAAACGCAAGTGGCCCTGAGGTTCACTCAGTCTACACCAGAAATGAGTACCAGGGTAATTCCTAGGAGCAAAGGTGGCCGGGCGTGGAGCTGACAACTCCACCCCATCTAGTACTGATGTCCCGAAGGGAGGAAGCATCTACCTACCACTTCTCCTAGGGTCTTCATGGCCTGTACGGAGTTAGCTTTTCTATTTGTTTTCTTTATCTTTATTTAAGTTAGGGACTTGCAAACATCATGTTCATTCGTCCCTCTTACCAGTTGTTGTGGTTGTTGTTGTTGTTGTTTCATTTGAGATGCTTCGACATGGTGCTCATTCTGTTCTGTGTGAAATCTTGTCTGATAACCAGTATTCATGTGATGGCTGATTGAATCACTGAATGAATATCCGTTAAAGGAAATATCAGACCATAGGCAATCTACATATTTGAGCCATTTCTTTTTGTGACTGGTTGTGTGGACCCAACACAAACTAGTGTTCCCTGGCGTCAATGACAGTTACAAGCACCATCTTTTGGGAAAATTAAGAGTCTCCTATTCAATGGCTGACACTAGCAACGTTTTAAGTAAATAAGGAATCATAGTTTTCGTAAAGCAACAAAATAAAATCGCCATGTTGAATTGTTCTGTATGTAGACCATAGGCTTATGTACCATTAGATGAAGATTATTGCTATATGCTGTCTATATTTTACCCTTACCATGAAATGGTCAGAGTCACAATCCGCTCCTCTACAACTATCAACTTCGAGTATATCAGATGCTTGTCTTCTATCAATTACCACATGGTCAATTTGGTTGCATGTGGTTCCATCTGGTGAGCACCATGTTACTTTCCTTATATTCTTTCTCTGAAGCCATGTACTTTTCACAATCATTTCATTTCCCATGGCAAAGTCGATGAGTCTCAGTCCATTATTATTTGATACCTCATGCAGACTTTCCTTTCCTACCGTCTCTCTAAATGCTTCTTCTTTTCCCACCTTCGCATTGAAATCACCTAACACGATTCTTACATCTTGCCTTGCTATACCCTCGAGTTCCTGTTCAAGCTGACTGTAGAACGTGTCTTTCACCTAATCCTCATCCCTTTCTGTGGGAGCATATACACATAAAAAGGTGATATTAAAGAATCGTGCCTTCATTCTCAAAGTACTTATCCTTTCATTTACAGGCTTAAAATTCAGTACTGCTGTCTTATATCTATTATCCACGAGGAAACCTGTGCCACCTATTCTTCCACTGTCGCCTCCACTATAGCCTACATTATTGTATGGTTATCACTTCTCAATATACCATCTCCTCTCCATTTGATCTCTTGGATCGCTGCCACTCCTATACTATATTTCTCCATCTCTTCCTTAAGGCCCTTCAACGCTCCAGGTTTGTTCAGTGTTCTCACATTCCAGGTTACTATGTACATATCATTTTTCCGTTTACATTTTCCTTTTCCTTTCATAGGTCGTTTATCATTATCATCAGTCCGGCTATTATTGTATTAGAGTTTCATAACAGGCTATTTTTTCGATATGGGGTTGTTAACCCCATGATCAACCCCCAACCTCGAGGACCAGGGTATCCCTCTTTGACCTGTCCGGCATGGGAGGCCCTACCAGGAACTCACGCTCCCGCCGGCATAGCTCGCAGGGTCATTCGGGCTCTCAAGCCCCCATCACGACAAGATGAGGATACCATCGTGAGGGAAGGAACCCAATAGTTAAATTTAATTTGGTTAGTAAACGTTTTTTTTTGGGAAAGGGAAATAGGAACTTCAGGAAAACGTCCTGGCCAGATTTATTTTCTTTCAACCAAACGCGGCGCGGAAGATATTTAGCACACGCAAATTCGAAGCACTGATAGTTTTTGATAAGTTGAAAAACTTCACTCTCGTAGTGTATGTAGGTTCGTAGAACAAGTCAAAGTTATTGCAGTTATGGAGAACACTTAGTGTAATTGAGCTTGATCAAGTTTACTGCGTTGGAAAGTTTATGGGTTGCAGTTGAATGATGAGGAAATGTTCCCACGGTGGATAGCAAATTAGGTGTTGACCAGCAGTTAATGTAACATGAATTCTTCGGTGAGACAAAGTATTCCCATATTTTGGCGTGGAAAATACTAGATTGCTTGAATAGTGGAAAGATTGATTGACATAGAAAATTCTGGAGCTATGATGACAGTTAAATGGGGTAAGAGAGATCCCGCGGTGGAAAGCTAAGTTTTATAGACAGTGGTTAATTTAACATGAATCCCTCAATGTGGGAAGGTATTTCCATTTAATTTGTACAAGAAGTACTGAATTACATGTTTTAAAGCCAGCTAAAGCATGACCAGAAAAATCCCTCGAAGACGGTTATTGCACAATAGTTAGCAATTCCACACACTGTCTATAAATTAAAATTAAATGCATTTAGCTCTTTAAAAACCATTAAAATATGTTTAAAAACATTGAAGTTTTGTACTTAGCATTCTTTTCATGTAGAGCAGGCGATGGTTCCTGGCAACGGTTGTTTAAAAAATTGACATGGGGTCTAGTTTAAAATGTCTCACGAGGACAGGAGACTAGCCCGGGGAATGGCTCCAAACTGTACGTTTGACAACTGAAGCAGAAGTGAGAACGAGCGATTCCTCACACGACAGAGGTAGGTAGCAGAGGGGAAGGGGAAGGGGAAGCAAGGGAGAGAGTAAATATCATAATGTACAACGTGACAAAATGAAATTCTTCGTGAAATGAAAATCCACAGCCTGCTTCCAGTCTCCGACCGGGTCAGGAATGGAATGAATGAAGCCCCTATCTAGCGGCGAGGATATGAACTGTGCCGGCTGCCGAGGCCTGACGCACTCCTCTGGGGCAATGATTAAATGAATGATAGATGAAATTAAAGGATAGTGGAGAGTGTTGCTGGAATGAAATTTTTGACAGGGAAAACCGGAGTACCCGGAGAAAAACCTGTCTGCCTCCGTTCTGTCCAGCACAGATCTCACATGGAGTGACCGGGATTTGAACCACGGACTCAGCGGTGAGAGGCCGGCGTGCTGCCGCCTAAGCCATGGAGGCTTCTTCGTGAATATAAAATAAATTTTCTTCATGGAGATGTTAGCTGGCGACAACGACGACGCCTGGTAGATTGATGAGGAATTTCTCTTGAGTTCAAAGGAATTGAAAAACTTCGGCAGTTAGCTGCTAGATGCCGCTAGGATCTCCATGGAAGTTACATATCTAGAACACTCAAGGAGAAAATAAACCTGTTCACAAAGAGAAAATGAGAAAGATCACTGTTGGTGTATGCGAAGAAGGAATTAAATAAAATAGAAAAATCGAACAGCAAAAGCTAAATCTGGCTGACCGTGTCTTCCAAAGAATACACCAGATGCATGAGCTACTATTTTTCAATGTTAGAGTCCGGTGACTTTATGAACACCCTGTATATGGTGAAGATATTAATAACTCTAACTCGCAATGCCCGTCAGTCACCCTTTGCACCCTCTGCCCATCCCTGCCACACCTTGCCACCTAGTGCCCCACTGCAACGGGAACCTGCAGCCGTAACGTTCTTGGAGAAGAAAGGCAACTTTCTATGCTTGGTTTGGCACATACCAAGGTTAATAGGAATAGCATATTTACAGTAGTTAGGGAAGGACGGGTCTAGAACAAGATCTCTTATAGGTTAGGATATGGTAAACGTATGGCTTCGTATGTAGGGTGTGGTAATTATGTGGATATATAACGACTTCTTCATGTATGGCTGACATGAAATACAGCAAAAAGCTGTCTTAAGACCGATGACTCAAACAGAATCAACAATGTATTCCTGTCACGCAGCATATACGCCGCCATGTGAAAGCTCACATCAGTTTTGCGGTAACATGAATGCTTTTACTCAAACAAGTGTATTGCTTAGTGCATTTAGTAAAATCTCTTACTCAATTTCATCACTTTTAGAATATAGTTTTAGGATTGACAAACATTTGAGATATTCTAGCTAGATACTTTGAAACTTTGAATATTACATTATCAATGTTAACAGTGTACAAATTGCGAGTAATTTGGAGTCTAGTAGAGGTCGAGATATTATGAAACTAATTCGGAAGAGTGGATTTAATTATTTGGGTGGAGAAACGTTTAATTAATGATCCCGGCTACAATACAAGGTTAGATGTTAGACGGGAGTCGTGTAGTGGTGAGCCAAGAGTTGGATAATGTGCGCTTTGTGGTATCGATAATCTCTAATGATTACCACTTTCTGTACATAATTACAAACCACCTACATATATTTAGTATTTGATTTTTCTTTAGTACTTCAAGCTAATCACTCATCACCACACAATTTATGTAGCTGCAATTAGTGTGAAGCATTGATCAGTGATTTATTTTTCACAGTGTACCATGGTAACCAATGTGGTTTTGAAATCACATATCCCGGATATCAAAAACACCCTCCATAATCCATAACACTAGAGCGTCTATTCTGTAGTTTATTCTGTGTCACCTGTATGCGCACGTACTTTCTGAAACACCTGACGTTCATTTCCCCATATTCCATAAATTAATCGTTATATGTCGCACAGGCATGTTGTTAAAACATCATAAGATGAGATGAGTCATAATGAGTAGAAGAAAGTGAATAAGAACACTCGCATTGGAGATTTGAATCAACACGGAATTTCCATAACCCTTCAATAATTTCAAGTATTGAACCAATCATGGACCATATCGACTTTTGGCAAACATGTATCTGAGGAATTAATTGCCCTTTCTTTTGTATAAACACTTCATTCAGAATTGAGATGGATGACATATTCCTCCATGTTGTATACTCCGGCCATATTGTCTTTGTAATAAATATGCCATCTTAAAGTATTCAGACTGAATGAAGAACATACCATTGAAGAGTAGAAACCAGATGAGTACCTGGTACAATATCCTGGTAATTATTGAAAGTTAACCCAAATGACATTTCATTATCTGGATTTCTGGATCTCGAGATTATCATTCTCCTTTTCCAGATTTTTTCAACGAGCGCACTAAAATATATTAATACCAATTATTTCAGGCTGATATATCCTGATTCCTCAGATCCAGCTGTAAGGAACATTTACACGATAAGTAATACTGGACGACAATTTAAAATCAAAGAATGTTTGAAGACGAACCAGCTGATCCATAGCAGCAAGGAATCGTTATTATGTAGTATATGCTATGCCAAATTTTCCAGCGAATCGAATTTGAAGGGACAGTGAAGTCTATTCACTTCTCGGTCAGTCAGATCGGTCAGGTACTTAATACCTCAGATGTTGATGTCTTTCATGTCAGACATCTTGAAAAATGTAACAACATCTGTAAAGTAAGTACTTAAATAGAAGACAGCCTGAAACCAGCTATTCCATCGGGTTATGACCGGTGCAGGAAAAAGCTTTGCTTCCTTTGAAGCCCCATACCTTGATTTTAAGAAATGTAAATAATTATACTTTCGCTTTCTCGTGTTCAAAAATGCAGACTTTACTATCGCAACCACATGATTTAAATCTGTCATCACTGCGAACCAACAATTGCCAACCAAGCTGATCTTATGTGCCCAGCTCGACCGCTCTGATCGATGTATGCCAAATATAAAACAATATTTAATATGAAACAACAATATTTGCCTTATTCTCCTTTAGTTTTCCATTTCTTCTTCTAGTATGTAGGTTGGTAGTTAGTTTTAGTTTTAAGTTTGCATTTCATTTTCATCTCCACGATCACCCAAACCATCAGGGGCCGATAGCCTAGATGTTAGGCCCCTTAGAACAAGAATATTTTGTAAATATTGTCAATTCAAATAACAGTACAGTAAGTATGTAGTTAGTTTTAGTTGTAAGTAGGTAGTTAGTTTGTCTATTAGATATATGTCATTGTTCTATTAGACTGTGGTGTGTGAGTGTGTCTGGTAGCAGTTGCATTGTTTATTAGTTATAGTTCATTGTTTCAGTAGACTGTGATGTGTGAGGGTGCATGTGAGTGTGCCTGGTGACAGACTGTTTTAGTGGTAGTATTTGTTGTTGGTGGAACTTAAGTATTTTTTTTTTTTTGTTAGTAGAATTTTGGTATTTAATTGTTAGTACAGTAGAAGGTTAGTATTTTTGTTAGTAGAATTGCTCTTTACTTATTCTGAAAAGGAGTAGCAGCCTTTCAGAATAAATCAAATCTTTACTAGTCTTATAGACGGTTAAGATATTGATAATATAAGCCAAATAATGGCTACACTGCGTCCTGCTGCACGGCTGAAAGCAACGGGAAACTACAGCCGTATGCTATTCCCGAGGATATGCACCTCTCTATGCATAATTACATGTGATGATGGCCTCCTCCCTTGTAAAATTTCAATCCGGAGGTAAACTAGTCCCCCGTTTGGATCTCCGGGTGGGGACTACTCGAGAGGGGGTTAACATCACAGAAGTGACAAAGAGGAAATCTCACATTCTACGGATCGGAGCGTGGAATGTTAGAAGTCTGCTAGGAAGTGGAAGGTTAGAAAACTTAGAAAGGGAAATGGATAGGTTGAGGTTGGATTTGGTTGGGATTAGTGAAATGCGCTGGCAGGAAGAACAGGACTTTTGGTCAGGAGACTATAGGGTCATTAGCACTAAATCAAACAATGGCCAAGCAGGGGTTGGCCTCATATTGAGTAGGAAACTTGGACAGTGGGTGGAATATTATGAGCAATATAGTGAACGGATTATTGTAGCAAAAATCAATACTAAACCTACCTGCACCACAGTGGTACAAGTCTATATGCCTACCAGTCAAGCTGATGATGAGGATGTTGAAAAGGTCTACGAAGAAATAGACGAAATTCTGAGGTATATCAAGGGTGATGAAAATGTTATAGTAATGGGAGATTGGAATGCTGTGGTAGGAAAAAGGAGAGAAGGGAAGATAGTAGGAGATTTTGGATTAGGTGAAAGGAATGATCGAGGAAGCAGGCTGGTAGAATTCTGCACCGAGCATGAATTGGTCATAGCTAACACCTTATTCATTAACCACAATAGAAGAATATACACATGGATGAGACCAGGAGATACAGGGCGTTACCAAATCGACTTCATTATGGTCAAGCAGAGGTTTCGAAACCAGATTTTGGATTGTAAAACATATCCTGGTGCTGACATAAACTCTGACCACAATCTGGTTGTAATGAAATGCAGATTAAAGTTGAAGAAACTGAAGAAAAGTCGAAAGCCAAAAAGGTGGGCAATAGACAGACTGAAAGAGAAGGATGTAAACGAAAGATTCAAGAAGAGTATAAAGGAAGGACTAATGAAAAACCCTAAACAAACTTCAATTGCAGACGAATGGGCACTTTTGAAGAATGAAATAACAAAATCCGCAGAAGAAAACATTGGTAGGAAAAAAAGAATAGGTAGAAAACCGTGGATCACTCAGGATATACTAGAATTGATGGATGAAAGGCGGAAACACAAGAATGTAAGAGATGAAAAGGGGAAAGCAGAATACAGACGTCTGAGAAATGAGGTTAATAAGAAGTGCAAGGAAGCGAAAGAAGAATGGTTGAAAGAGAAATGTGCAGGTATAGAAAATTGTCTGAAATTAGGAAAAGTAGACACAGCTTATCGAAGGATTAAGAATACTTTTGGGGAAAAGAAGACTAAGTGCTGTAATATTAAGGACACAAATGGAAAGCCTCTAACAGATAGGGAAGAAAAGGTTGAGAGATGGAAAGCTTACATAGAGAGTTTGTATAAGGGAAAGGAGATTGAGAATCATGTAATGGAAAGGGAGGAGGAAATTGATGAGGATGCGAAAGGAGATTTAATATTGAGATCAGAATTTGATAGAGCATTGGAAGACTTAAGCAGGAACAAAGCACCAGGCATAGATGATATACCGATTGAGTTGCTATGCTGCATAGGAGATGAAGGTCTGATCAGGTTATTTCACTTGGTGTGTAGGATTTATGAGGCAGGTGAGGTACCCCCTGATTTCAAGAAGAATGTAATCATCCCTATACCAAAGAAAGTGGGAGCTGACAGATGTGAAGATTACCGTACAATCAGCTTGATTACTCATGCTTCAAAGATCCCGTCTAGAATAATTTACAAGAGGATTGAAAGCCAGATAGAAACGGAGTTGGGTGAAGACCAGTTTGGTTTCAGGAGAAATGTAGGAACAAGGGAAGCTGTACTAAGTCTTAGGCTGATTTTGGAAGGTAGAATAAGGAAAGATAAGAGAACGTTCATGGCTTTTGTAGACTTGGAAAAGGCTTTTGATAACGTTGATTGGACTAAATTGTTTGACATTTTGAAATCGATTGGAATAAAGTACAGGGATAGGAGGGTGATATACAATCTATACAGAAACCAGACAGCAGTCATTCGAGTTGAAGGACATGAGAGAGAAGCTGGTATTCAGAAAGGTGTAAGGCAAGGCTGCAACTTATCACCCATACTTTTCAATCTTTACATTGAACAAGCAATGAAGGAAATTAGAGAAAAATTTAAAGTGGGAGTGAGATTCAAGGAGAAATAATTTCAACTCTGAGATTTGCTGATGACATCGTCATCTTGGCCGACAAGCCTGAG
Organism: Meconema thalassinum; assembly: GCA_946902985.2. Taxonomy (NCBI): domain Eukaryota; kingdom Metazoa; phylum Arthropoda; class Insecta; order Orthoptera; family Tettigoniidae; genus Meconema; species Meconema thalassinum. The sequence goes on from OX336389.2 coordinate 187,378,942, forward strand.
GATTTGAATGAGTTTTTGAATGATATGGACTCCGTCTTACGGAAAGAATTCATGATGAAAATTAATAAATGTAAATCAAAAATACTGGAATGCAGCCGAAATAAATCAGAAACCTCTATGGAGATCAAATTGGCAGGTTAAAAGCTAAAGGAAGTAGGAGACTTCTGTTACTTAGGAAGCAGAATAACCAGTGATGGACGAAGCAAAGAGGATATAAAAAGTAGGTTGGCTCAGGCAAAGAAAGCATTTCTACAAAAAAGGAATCTGCTGACATCGAATATAGATTTAGGTATTAGGAAGTCATTTTTGAAAGCCTTTGTCTGGAGCGTGGCGCTCTATGGAAGTGAAACTTGGACTATTGGTGCAGCAGAAAAGAGGAGAATTGAAGCATTTGAAATGTGGTGTTACAGGAGAATGATGAAGATCAGATGGGTAGATAGGGTTACAAACGAAGAGGTATTAAGACGAGTGGGAGAGGAGAGATGTTTCTGGCGACTGCTAATGAAGAGAAGAGATAGGTTGGTAGGACACATACTAAGACACCCAGGAATAGCAAGCTTAGTTATGGAAGGAAGGGTCGAGGACAAGAACTGTAGGGGTAGACCAAGGTTAGAATATGTTAAACAGATTGCCTCGGATGTAGGGTGTCGGAGCTATGTAGAGATGAAACGATTAGCTCAGGACAGGGAGGCATGGAGATTTGAATCAAACCAGTCAAAAGACTGAAGACTCAAACAACATATTGCGTCGGTTCATTATTCAACCGTTTACTTCCATCGCATGACTAGGATACAAGAAATAAAAACTAAATTTCAGAATTTCATACAGCCGTCATCTTAGGGTTATGAAAACAATTGAATTTAATTTGATGCCAGTAGATTACATTTTATATGAACATTTACCGTTCCAAGTTTCACTGCGCTCGCATGATTAAATCGCGAATAAATTTATTTTAAATGTTTTATTTACGCGTACCCGCCATGTTGGTATTGTGCTCACCATGTTATTGAAATTACCATAGGTGAATTTATATTAATAGCCTATATCAAAATAAAAAATATTCAATTTGATTGCTGTAACAGATTCATAGATATTGAGAACAGTCTAAATATTTTGGATGCTCGCCATGTTGGATTGTTATATATGTAGGCCATAGAGTTATGTACTATTAGATGAAGATTATTGCCTAGGTTCATTATTCGAACTTTCACTTTGATCGCATGATTAGGACACAAAAATAATAACATAATTTTAAAATTTCACACAGCCGCCATTTTGAGGTTATGCAAACAGTAGAATTAAATCAGATGCCAATGCATTAAAATGTGTCTCTAAAATTACTGCACCAAGTTTTACTTCGCTGGGATGGTTAAATCGCGTGAAAAATTCATTAAAATATTTCAATTTTGCTTGGCCGCCATGCTCGTTTTGTACTTAACAATTTTATGTACCTCACATAGGTAAATTTGTAGTAGTACCCTTTATCACTGTACAAAATTTCAGTCACTAGTTGCGGAGATACAGAATGTCAGTGAAATATTTCGCGTGGCTGCCGTGTAGGATTGGTAAAACGTATCAACATTAGAAAGGCACGATCGAGGTCGGACCAGGTGGTAGCATGTACACACCGAGTTTCATTGAAATCGCTTCGGCCGTTTAGATATTATTAGGGACACACACATACACATACACACACACACACGGACGAAAGGTGATCTCATGAGGCTATTTTTCACATAAATAAATATAGGCTAAAATGGTCGTGTGATATTCTGGTTCAGCAGTTGGTAGCACTAACATAATTTTCAAATATGGTCGTGACATATTCTGGTTTAGTTCCTTAGTCATACCAAATCTGGTTGCGATACCTGCAGGCATTTCTCAGACACAGACATAGAGGCAGGACAGGCAGACGGACACACATTTTCTCTGATTGATCTCACAAATGTCTACATTTTCATCATTTTCCCAAAATATGAAAAGCATGTAAAAAAATTGCCTTGGTTGTTTTACATAACAACAAAGTTTACCACTTGCCAATTTTAGTAACTTCAAATCTCCACATAGATTCATTTTATTCACAAAAAAAATGCAGATGAACGCAAACTGAGCCAACAAAAACTTACAATACACAGATTAGACTGAGGTAGCTATGACATCAATTACATCATGCGTGTTTCAACAATTGCTGGACCATGAGGCCTTTTTGGAGACTATGTACAATCTTGTGACTAAGATTTCAAAATCCTGCTACTCATCCCATCTAGTGAATATATTTTGAAATTCCACCACTGCAATATTTATTTCTACTAAAAAAGTATAGGGAGCATAACAATGAAATAAAAATTAAATATGTAAACAAAAAACAGAGAATAGAGGAAGTCTTTGAAAGTCTAAATAACGAAGTAACTCAAATACATGACTGCTAACATATTTAAAAGGCAGATTAGGATTGTGCACATTAAACTACGTATGCCAGATGCAAAATAGTTGTTTACCTGAGTAATATTTAAATGCAATATTCATATGTAACATTTAAATGCTTGGCGCCAACACTAAAGACATAGACTCCACATGGCCTCTAATTTACAAACCCAGGTTCTCTGGACAGACCTTCAGCATCTGCTTGAATGGCTTTATGGCAGCATTGCTTGAATAAAATGAACTATCCGGTGTTCAACTGACTAACTTAAAGAACTCCCTATCAGCCTCTCTCAAAACTCGTGGGGATAGGATAACTATGTAGGATAGATCATGTATATGAGGCGCTACCTTCTAAAGCCTTTACATGTATTGTCTATTGTTTTCTGTATTCTTTTGTTATTATTTACCATCTGGAGAATATGTTAACGAACTGTTTGACATCCGGAACGAAGGATGAGAGGATCTGTATTTTAAGCTAAATTTGAACCCCAAAGTAATAAATTCCCTAAATACTCAAATGGGGGTGATATTTTCGGTATTTATTTCCACAAGAAGATGATCCACCAGGAGATGAACGGCCATCTGGACTATAGAAGAAACATTTTAGAATCTTATATTACAGAATTAATAAATTATGCACCTATGCATTAAGCTTGAGGATTCTCTCTCGTAGAAATTGTCGAATATTTGGAGCAAATCTTCAATCTTAACTCATGGTAATAAGCTCTGGGACCCCTTAATCCACAGTAACTACAAATGTGCATGCAAATTGGTATTCACTAACGAGTGACAACATTATTTCAGGATTACAAACTCAAGAGTGTCCTTGGCACTCGCTGTAGTATTTCCACATCCAATGTTGGTAATTTTTGTGATCACTTCTTTCGCTTAGTGAACGAAGACATTTCATGAATGTAAATCCAGTTTTATTATTCTGCAGAGCCATATAATTCTCTTCCGTTCTCTGCGTTTGGCAATTTATGGCTTGATAGCCAGTATCCAGTCGGAATTCAACGTTCTACGTGGGGATAGAATTGTACAATTGTGTCCCTGGTTCATGGCTGGACTGGAATATGGCGTTCATATTATGCCCACCTCACCTTTGAATTGCTGTGTAATTATCATAACCCACAGTTCGTAACTGTCTTTATTATTGCATTATTTATTGTAGGCTTATAAGACCATATTAGTGAAGCCATTTTCAGTGTTGCCTTAGTAATCGAAGTTTCATGTTTTTCAGTCGGTCAACACGTTTGTACCCAATTGTGATGGGTTATTCCCTAATCCTGAAAATAAAACTACATGACATTAATAAATACACTTGGATATATTAATTTATTAATTTATTAATCTCTTGTATTCGGGTACAATCGTGTTGACTGACTGAAAAACATCAAATTTCGAGTGAGAATCTTCTGTAAATTATAATATGAGAATGAACATTTTAAAATTTTACTTGCGATTTTTGTTTGGGTTGAATAATATAATGTGTGTGTGTGATTTTAAATGGTAACGACCAGAAGAATATATAAAAATACGCTGTCTAGTTCGTCACGTAATAGCATGTTTAGTTGTATTCAAGTATTGTAGATGGCATCTCATCAAGTGACTTCGGACACATGTTTTCCAGGGCTGGAGGTGTGTTGATGCGAGTTCTACTCATTAAAATGAAAATTGCAACTTCTTGAAGGAATCGGTTGCTTGTGTTGATTTTAAATCACATGGTTTTTTTTTGGCAAACCAGATAAAGATAAATGAGAAAAATAAAATATGTATTAAATTAAAAGAAAACAATTACCCTAACAGTCTTGTTTCATTCATTATGTTAACCGTTGGCCAATATAAGCTATATTTTATACGGATGTGTGTAATAAATTTCGATGTTTCGAAATCAGTCAACTAAGACAACTAAGCAAGGTTTTGATCACATACAATACATTTTAAAACTATTTAGAATAACATTTTCTAGTAAGGCAAATCAATTTCAATTGTATGTTACGTTTTTCACGAGTGATGTTCTATCGAGTAAAAACTTTAAGTAATATTTCTAAATTTGTTCCAACAGGTAAGCCACATCTGATGGCTTTGTGGGACCATGATACTAGTAATATTGTAAGTAGTATGTACAGTACATATACATACAAGTAAAATAGAATAATTGGATTAATCATATTATGAATACAGATACAACAACAACAAAAACATCAACAAAAAGAGACTGTTAAATTAATTTGGTATTTTTGTGTCACTATTGTCATTATAATCATACATATGAAATATTTTTGTAAATTTATTTTCATTTATGTATGTACACTTATTCATAAATTAACCCTCCGTCCCCAGGTTTTGGGCTCTCCAGGACGGGTAAGGGTTGGGTCATTCATTCATTCATTCATTCATTCATTATTGTTATAACTATTATTGCTATCATAATTTTTATTGATATTATTATTATTATTCGTATATTATTACGGAACTTAGGCTAATTGACGGCCACTGAGCTTTGAATACTATTTTGACAGACACAGTAGCCTATGTTTCCACGTTAGAAATTGAAACTGTATATTGCAAAGAAACAGTGGAAAAACAGCAATAAGAGGTCGGTTCTTATGGACACGGGCCTCAGGGCTGGCCAGAACAACGAACACGGGTAGAGCAAGACTGCCAGTCTCTCTGTGAGAAAACTAGATAACTCAGGCACAATGTACAGTAGGCTACTTACGAGCACAGAGATAGGTAACAGGTAGGATTGTGCTTATATCACTGGGAGTTGATTGCTTGTTCCAAATGCCATCTGATGATGAAGTATACTGGACCCAAGCATTCGCATCACAAACAATAGTAACGGCAGATACAAATGACATTTGGTTGAAACGAACAGTGGTAGAGAAGATCTTCATGCGACAACTACTGAGTTGGAATTCGTGTTCCCAGAACCATTCTCATGGGAAATTAGCAGCGAGCATTTATATTCAAATAGTAGTCCAGTACAAGAGATACTTGATTCAAAGCTCCTTATATATTTAAAACTTCATTCCTATGCAGGTAATCCACTCAATATCAAGTACCATACACATTCCTGGAAGTTGACAAACATTTGGTTTAGTCAGGTGATCCCTTCTATTGAATGCTTAACCATAGTTTGAATGAGGTAGGGAGGTAAGTTTCTCGTCGGTCTTGGCATAGGATTATCATTTCTTTAATTATTCCTGTGGGGAGAATTAGAAACTATAACTGCCCGCACCTGCGATAAACAGCAATAACACTCGTCCACTGGGTTGTGAAGACAATGGTTTGCTGCTGTGAATGGCTATTATAACGGGTTTGTTCTATCGTGGTTATCAGTCCTATGTACTTGGGTGTGTGTGTAATTCATCTGAAACCTGTAGTAATGTGGTGTGTGTACTTGTAATTATGACTAGGATTGAGAAGAAGGCGGCCGTGGCCTTAAGTAAGAAATCACCACAGAATTTGCCTAGAGTAGCAGTTGGAAACCACAAAAAAGAACACTTTAGAATGTCTGAGGTGGAAATCGAACCCATCACTTCACAGCTCTACCTCACAAGGCTACGTGTACACTATCTCAAACATCAGACTGGAAATACATTTCTATTATAACGGGTTTGTTCTACTTCACTCTGGGTACTAACTCAGGACCTTTGGAGCCCGAGTCTCGATACTTAACCCAAGAACTCAAAACGTGGTAGCTTCAAATATACCGGGGCGTTAAGTTAGCAGTATATTATAGACCAGTGACACCCTTTCCTCGGAAGCCCCACTTCAATCCCATGAAACTGGTGCGATGATGTACAGTACTTTCTAACCTAATTCAAATTACCATTACAGCAGCTGAGGAAATGCAGAGACGTAGATACAGTCATACTTGACAGACATTGCAAGTACACAAGTCATATGATCAAAATGTCACCCTCCCCCGCATTAGAGTTAGTGGGTAGCATTTATAATGATTGTTAAATGGTTCCAGAAATCAATGGTGGCTGGTGATAATTCTTTTGGTGGTGCCTGCAAATTCAAAATATGCAATCAAATCGTTCAAACGTTGAAACTACGGGCAGTGCATATTTTATGCTATAGGTTTCATAGAATCAGAGCATTTTACTTTGTAACTGTACATGATACAACTTTGTCACAATGTCAACCGCCACCACGAAATAAACAGGTGAAATAAAACGAACAAGATGACGTACCGTCAAGACAACCGTACATACAGGTATAAACTTGGTAAGGATATTCCCTACACCCGATAATCACACCGGGGGAAAAGGAGAAAGGTTAGACCAAGGATAGAAATATGTTAAACAGATTGTCTTGGATGTAGGATGTGGGAGCTATATAGAGATGCAATGATTAGCTCAGGACAGGGAGGTGTGGAGCGCTGCATCAAACCAGTCAAAAGACTGACGACACAAACACAGAAATAGGAAACCACGGAAAACCACTTCTAGGATGGCTGAGATGGGAACCGAGCCCAACTCTACTCAATTTTACCTCACGAGGCTGACGGCATCCCGTTCCAGCACTCGGACCAGAATAAACATTATTGGCAGAGCCAGGATTTAAACCCAGACCTTAGGAACAACAGTCTAGAATGCTAGCCACTGCGCCACCGGGTGATCTGCAATCTGCAATGCTTTATTAGCCCTCATTATTTCAGGTATCTATTGAGCAAATCTTAAATGTCAGTGTTACGAACTTGATTCCTTTGATAACGGTATTATTCTAAATATGTCTAAATTTTGAATCATTGGTTTAAATATTAAATTTTAAGAGAAGTATGCTCTCTAGTTTATCACAGAACTACGTAGTTGTTGTTACGACTGGCTTCTCGCAATGTTTAGTAAAGAGGTCATACTCATATGTCATAGGCTACTTGTAATTAAAATCTTTCGGTAGGTTACCTGTAACGTGGAGCCTTCGTTGAATGTATCTGCAGGATATGAACAGATGTGTAATTGGGAACACTTAACATGCACTGTATAGTGACTTCATTGACACAAAATTCAACATAAAATTCCAAATAATACTTACTAGAAAGCCTGAAACTTAATGTTATTATCCATCCATCTACCCATCCATCCAAGAAATTTAATTCTGATCTATGGGCTGGAATGGTGTACACCCAGCCTCGTGAGGTAATACTGATAAGAATTGGACTCGTCTTGAATTCAAGTACTGTCCCGGCTTTCGCCCAGAAGGAGTTAAGAACAATCCGGGGAAAAACTACACTGAGGATAGCTGCTGTTAGCGTAAGGAATCGAACCTGCGATCTTCGGACTTGCTACACGATTTAACGAGCACGGCTAAGTTGCTGGATCCTCAGGTCAGGTGATTGACTGATGTATTAGAGTCCATTTTTCGGGTGTTGGCGAATTGAGCCAGCTAATCTTCGGAGTGGATCTTTCTTATCTTGTCATTCCATCCCACAGTCCTTTTTCGCCAGTTGCCCGAGGCCAAGTTCTGGTTCTTCCGCTGAAATTATCCTCCCTTCCGTCCCCCACCACTACCACTGTAAAAACCCAAAATCTAAGGTAACTTATTTGTTCTTGCAGAATGACCCGCTGGCTCTGGGATTTCCTGTAAACACTCTGCCATGTAGGGCTGTACAAATTGCACAATTCACTGAAACAAACATTAGCCTATGCCTTAATTCTTTTAAAAGGCCACATCAGTTAAAAGTTACCTTAAACCCGTTACATTATTATTACTATTATTACTATTTTAATTATTATTGTCCCCCGTGGTGAATGGATAGCACGCTTTTCTCTTACCGAGGAGGCTCTGGATTAGATTCCAGCCAGAAACTATGTAATGTAATGTAATGTTATTGATTTTACGTCCCTTTTAACTACTATGGCCGGGGTGCCGGAATTTTGTCCCGTTGATCTTTAACGTGCCAGTAAACCTACTGACACGGCTCCATCGCAATTACGCACCCACAAATGCCAAGTGACTGCGCAAGGATTCAATCCTGCAGCCTTGGGCTCAGTAGGCAAGAACGTTACCGCTGAGCAACGCAGCCAGTCAAACTTAACATCTGATTTGAGGGCTGGAAACAATTGTCGTTTATTCATGTTGAAGACTTGGCGATCATGTAGTGATGTGTACTTTGGTGTGTGTGGAATCTGTCTGATAATCTGTGTTATTGTAACTGCTATTTATTTATTTTAAATAAATAAATAAATAAATAATTGTAACTGCTGTAGCGTACTATTGTGTACTTGTAATTTGGCTAGAATATGGTTATAAGGGCGCCATGACCTTAATTTAGGTATAATCTAGGCATCTGCCTGGAATACAAATGAGAAACCATGAATAACCACTTCCAGCATGGCTGAGGTAGGAATCAAACCCGCCTATTCTCAATTCTGCATCAGGAGAAGGAAAGCCTCGTGAGGACAATGTACCTGCTTGATATGAGAAGTAGTGGTCCATGATCTAAAATCAAAGTGATGTGGCTAAGGGTGTCGTCGCGCAGGTTATTCGTCCCCCACAATTTGTAGGCTATGAACTGGGTTGCAGTCGGCTTGATGTTTGGGTGCTCCCAACCACGGGTTTGTTAGACCATTATTGTTGATACATTGAGGGGCTTTGCGACATCGTCGTCATGTGACCCCGTGTACTTGGTTGTGTGTGTGGAATTTGTCTGATAACTTGTCTTATTGTGATGGCTGTATTATTGCGTGTAGTTGTAATTAAGATGAGGATTGGGAAGGAAGCAGCCGTGGCCTTCAGTCAGGACTCAATCCGGCATTTGCCTGGAGTAGATGTGGGAAACCACGGAAAACTACTTCCAGGATGGCGGAGGGGGTACGAATCCTCCTCCTCCTCTCAGTTTTACCTCACGAGGCTGAGTGTAACCCGTTCCAGCCCTCAAATCAGAATTAAATTTCTTGGCAGAGCCGGTAATCGAACCCGGGCCTCCGCGGTGATAGCCCCTACGTAACGAGGCGGACATATAATGATCAATGAAATGTCATCTAAAAACCCTACTAAAATGAATGAAAATAACTTTTAAAAAACTATTCCATCAAACTGAAATATGGCGACAGTTTTACAGAGGATTCATAGAAGGAATCCTGTTTTATTCACTACACAATTACCTACTCTCATTAAAATATACTTGAATTTAACAAGGAAATGGCATACTAAAAGACAGGTGATTGTATCACGACATTTTAATAAACAGTATTGACGAGGCGGAACCTGTTGGAACTTTGTTCTTAGTATATTTCAGTCAATACGGAAAAAATGTGCGACTCTCAGAGTCAAAAAGAAGGAAATGGCAGTTAAAATGTTATTCTTAATCTTAGTGTTTTTTTAACCATATTAATTAAAATCTCAATAAAACAAACTTCCCGGATAGACAATAAAGAAAAAAAACTACTAACTTTCATTAAAATATACTTGAACTTATCAAGGAAATGGCTGTTAAAATGTCATTCGAATTAATGAACTAAAGAAGGAAGCAGCCGTGGCCTATTGGAAGGGACAGTTCCTGGATTTGTATAGAGTTGAAAATAGAAAAAAACGGAAAACCATTTCAGGATGGCTGTATGGTCGAAATATAATTGCTAAATAATATTGTGACCCTTGGTTAGTATATAAATATAATTTACACCAATTGAAAATTCAGTTCACCGGGCTGATTGCCAAGCTACCCCAGCCCTTAAAATGAATCTCCAACTATTAATTACGGTACTGGTATTAAGTATGTTTTAATTTCATCTAATAGGTTAGGGTATTCAATGAAAATTGTTCACTTGGTTTATTAAAATTTAATTTTGTTCTTTTATTAGTGTATGCAAAGAAGATCGGGTAAAATGTTAGAGCTTGCACTTAGAGTAGGTTATATTAACGCTGTCAGTTTATCGAACACAATCTCATGGATGCCCATATTTGTGGAACTATTGAGGACATATCGTATTCTTTGTATAAAGCTCCTCCACAGACAGTAGTTGTCACCATATCCAGAAAGCTAGGTCATACATATGTGAATTTATAGTAATTGACACCCCTGGGACCGTCAAACTGAGAGTCACCTCCCCTCCAACAGTTTAATGACAAAATGTTGGAACGTGTGTACAGTATGGTATGTGTTGGCTGCAGAGTGGGGGAAGGTACGGGAGGTTGCTAATGAGCTATCGCTGGCCGAATTGGACTATGCATTATCAAAGGGGCAGATCATGGTGGCCAGAAAAGTCTGTCTGATTTTATCAGTGTAATTAACTGGCCAAATTGGACTGCGCCCCATTTTTCAATGGTGCCTAAGTAATCTATTATTAGAAGCTTATCAGTCGGTGTGTCTACCAACTTAAACACTGTTCTATTGCTAGGTAGTTGAGTCATCAATCCCTCCTTACACGTGGTATTGCCATGTTAAATGATAGATACAGATTGATCAAGTGCCTTTCTGTCAAAATTTGAGGCTTCCTCTTTTTCTCCTCACTTCTTTGTATATCATAAATAACACTGTTCAACAATGAAATTTTTACCCAAAGAAAAATATGCAAGCTTTAGTTATTTTGGTACGGTGAATTCGAAAATGACAATAATGTTCGTCCTTACCTTTTAGCTCTGTTTTTTGATGTGTAACATCTTTCCACTCGGTAGCTGGACATTTTTATGGGAGTGATTTTGGAAAAGGGACGGAAGTGGATGGGACGGAAGTGCATGGGACGGAAACAATGAGCGCGCGCGGTGGTGGAGATCGGTACAACGACGTACTGTAGGCCATGTGACTATGTGGAATGTAAATCGCATACGGTTTACCTCAAGGTTTGGAGGCCCCATTAAATAAATTCCTACTATAAACCATCATCAAGTTGTCGTTCTTTGGTGTGAAAATATTAATTATATCATATTTGCTGAAAACAATTACGATTTAATATATCTTCATACTTTTGCTGTATTCTTATTTAATGTAAGCACTCGATACCTCGAGTGCTATATCGCATCAACAAACACTCCAAACAACGTAGGAATTTAGTATATTAACACCGACTACTAATAATAATTGAAACTTCGTTAGTCCAAACGTATCACTGGGAGAAACACATTTAATATATCTACTGCACACCTAATTTTTATCGCGCCTATACTTGGCAGTGCGCTATATCGTCAAAAAGAAACCATTTTCAATAACATCGCTGGCATGGATTCACTAACTGGCCGGTATACAGCGCATCAAGTAGGCAGTGGACACAGATTACCTACTACTAGCAGTGGATTGCTCCCGCATACCGTAGTTCAACTAGTTGAAGGCAGATGTCACTACTGCAGATCCATTGGAGAACTTTGTTTTAATTAATAATAATAATATTTAATGCTGCCAAATAGCCATAATGCAGTATACATATATACACATTTCGCAACGTCTACCACGTCTTAGCAAATAACAACTATGATGTATTACGGTCAGGATTTGTCACTGAATTTTTACAGGTAGTTATTTCAATGACCAACAGAGTTCACTGTTAACAAGGGACTTACGCGCCCGGCACTCACATAGTAGGATAACATGTCACATGTTACACATCATATGCGACTACTGTATGGCTCGTATAATTATTTTTTTCTTATTTCAGGAATGCCAATGAATACTGTGTTTTGTTTCTAGCTAACAGAGTCTGAGATTGCTTGTCTTCCGTAGTGCTCCATTGTGTATTGTGCCGCGAGTTTCTGAGTTACTGTGTGGAATCAAAACTTCTGTTATAATGCCCCGCAGATGTGCTAATAACCCCATCAATTTTTGTCTCATTATAATATATGAAGAACATAAAAGTTTCAATAACTTCCAAACCTGATCTAAGCTAGATTTTAACTGTCATTTTCAAATTCATCACACTCAAATACATATAAATCAACTATTTTGGTCTTTGTAAAAAAAAAACGTTAACATTTGTTGTCTAGTGTAGGCCTAATATGTAGTCCAGTTTTATTCAAGGGGCGCCTCCTATTTACGTAAGAATTGTCATGCTATTCACTCCACAGCAGTTCTGACGCCAACCCCATTAAATCAGATAAACAAACAATGAAACAAATGTAAAATCAAACTTGGTGGGACGTGCGTTGGCGACCACGGGGCCCCAGCTGAGTGCGGCATTACTTCCACTTACTTGTGCCGGGCTCCATTCTGTCATCTTTCCTATCGACCTCCCTTGGTCAACTCTTGTTCTTTTCCGACCCCAACGGTATAAGGGTATCCGAGGCCTAGGGAGTCTTTCAATTTCCCGCCTTAATTGGCCCTTGTCCGATCTTTCCTGATACCCTCATTCTTCGAGGGGTCAGCCTTCTTTTTCTTTTCTTGATATATTCTGCTTTCTGCTCAATACCCTTAAGAAGGCAGGGTGTGTGTAGCCCCACCACTTATGGAGCATCCTCGATAGTGCTACACCCTCAAGGGCTCACGGCTGGTGAGTTTGGGAGTTGAAGACTCCGAGGGATTCCTGAGCTGCGCCCGATTTGTCCCCTTTATCCTCTGTTCTTGGGCCGGACCCTCTTCTCTTTCACTTTCCTATCCGCCTTTCATGGCTCTCCTTTCTTCCAAGTCCCTCAATCCTCATTCTTCGAGGATTGAGGGCGTTTCTTTTCCTCCTGTCCTTTATTTGCCTTATTCTCCTATTGTATTCCATTTCTTCTGATAGTAAGTTTTATAAGTTAGTAGTTAGTTTTAGTTATAATTTACATTTCAATGTCATCTTCACAATCACCCAAACCATTAGGGGCCGATAACCTAGATGTTAGGCCCCTTAAAACAACAATTATCATCATCATCATCATCATCATCATAAACTCAAACTGAGGGTACATTTGGTCAATATAGCCTACACCTCACCCCGGATAAATATAAAGTTCTAACTAAAATTTCCAAATGTGCCGACAGAACGCTTACATTTTTTTTTTTTTTTTTAGATTATCCCCGTTTCTACGGGGTCCAGGGTGAGGAGAAATTGATATACATGTGACGAGTAATTTTGGAGGCCGGATGTTCTTCCTTACGCCGCGCCACGTTCTAACGAGAGCTAATGAGAATTAAGCGAATGAAGGTAAATAATGTAATTGGTCGGGGACTTGGAAGGAAGCGGCCGTCGCCTAATTTACAGGGACAGGCAACGGTGGGGTTGAAATCCGCTTTCCCCCAGGGGCTCACATCTAGTGGGACGTGGGTTGGCGACCACGGGACCCCAGCTGAGTCCAGCATTGCTTCCACTTATTTGTGCCGGGCTCCTCCCTGTCTTCGTTCCTGTCGACCTCCCTTGGTCAACACTTGTTCTATTCCGACCCCGACGGTATTAGGGTATCCGAGGCCTAGGGAGACTTTCACTTTCCCGCCTTAATTCGCCCTTGTCTTATCTTTCCTGATCCCTCCTTCTTCGAGGGGTCAGATCTCTTGTTTTCTTTTCATTATATATCCTTTTCTCTTTAAGTTTCCCGCACTGTTTTTGTTAATTGGCTCCCCGTGTACCTAAACTTCCTCTAGCGATTTTTTTTCCTCTACCCTCCATTTTGTAGGTATTTCCATCTACGTTGCATTTTGTAGGTTTTTCGATCTAAATTGCATTTTGTGAGTGTTTTCAACCTCAATTGCATTTTGTAAGGATTGGCAATCTATATTGCTTTTTACTAAGTCTTTCAATACAGGGGGTGGAACTTTTGCGAGTATTTTGAATTTCAATTGCATTTTGTATTTTCAACCTAAACTGCTTTATGCAAGTATTCTCAATCTAAATTGCATTTTGTAGGGTGCGCATTTTGCAAAAATTTTGATTCTCAATTGCAGGTTGTGGGTGTTTTGAATCTAAATTACATTTTGTAAGTATTTTCAATCTAAATTGCATTTTGTAAGTATTGTCGATCCAATTGAGTAGTTTGAATCTACCATACATTTTGTAAGCCTTTTTAATTTCAATTGCATTTTGTAAGTATTTTGAATTGCAATTGCACTTTGTGAGTATTTTGAATTTGAACCGGCCTTTTTCAATCTAAATTGCATTGTGTATTTTCAATTCCAATTGCATTTTGTAAGTATTTTGAATTTCAATTGCATTTTGTACGTATTTTCACTCTCATTTGCATTTTGTAAGTATTTTGAATTTCACTTGCATTTTGTAAGTATCTCGACTGTGCATTGCATTTTGTACGTATTTTGGACTTAACCTACATTTTGTGCGTATTTTTCAATCTATTCCATTTGTGAGTGTTTTCGTTCTAAATTCCTTTTTGTAAGTATTACCGCTCTCCATTTTGTGAGTAGTTTCAATCTGAGTTCCTTTTTGTAAATATTTTCCTTCTCACTTAATTTTCGTTCTGGTTTCCACTTCATTGACATTTTCGCCATCACCCAGACCATTAGGGGCCGATAACCTAGATCTTAGGCCCCTTCAAACAACAATTATAATCATCATCATCATCATCATCATCATCATCATCATCATCATCATCGAATCCGCTTGTTTCCCATGTCTGTATAGGGATAGGCTCAGTTCGTAAATGCATTGAAATAGGCTGGTTGACACTCATGCCAACATAATTTCTAGAATAATCAATACAATGAGTAGACTAAGATTAATCACCATTCATATTGGTGAAAATAATTCGTTGTGTAGTCGAGGATGAAGGACTGAATACTCTGGATAGTTTCTTCAATGCATCTGGCATTTAGTTAACGTAAATACTTTTATCTCATAAGATTCGATTTCGGAGGGAGAAGGGGAGACGCAAAACATTTTCTGCTCCCTCGTATTATAAAACACGGGGCATCTCACCCCGTGCAATATTGCCGCTGTTGCAAATTTAATTCCACGTATTATTCATTGATTGGAATCAGTTGGGGCACAATGAGGTAATGAACAACTGACCTACCGTAATTGTTCCTTCCAATTAATTTCATGAATTAACCCGACGCCGAGAGCAAAAGGGGTTAGATGAAGAAGAAGAGGAAGAAGAAGAAGAAGAAGAAGAATTAATTAGCAGAGCTAATTGCAAGTAATTAAAACATATTTAGCTTTCTAACACCAGAATATGTAATGAGTCCAACAAATATTAGCCGGCCCCGTGGTGATGGGGTAGCGCGTCTGCCTCTCACCCGGAGGCCCCGGGTTCGATTCCCGTCAGGAATTTTAGAAACTGACGTGAGGGCTGGAACGGGGTGCACTCAGCCTCGTGAGGACAATTGAATAGCTGCCTGACAGTGAGGCAGTGCCCAGAACACGAAAACCAAGATTAACGGCCGAGGGGACCCGATGCGCTGATCACGCGTTACCCCAATATCTGCAGGCCAAATGGCTGGGCAGCGGTCGCTTGGTAGGCCTAGGCCCTTTAAGGGCTGTTGTGCCAGGGGTTATTATTATAACAAATATTAGTTAATTTTCCATGTTCTGTTACATAAATGTGTTTGGCAAGTGAGCCTATTTCTTCGGCTTTGTCGTAAATAGCCTACTGTGTTCTCAGACATGATTTGACAACATAATAAACATTATTGTACAGGTGGTTGTTTATTAAAATGGGTGCAGTGTAACAGCTGGTCAGGGGTTGGGTACGCACGGCTTATGCAGCTTGTTATGATTGTTAGTGTCGCCGTGACAGAAGGAGACCCTCCCGCACATACAAATGATGAACACTGCTGAAAGAGAAACAACGAAGTGTTACGGGAATCCTTACGAAGCAGCGCAGTATTTTCTGCCATCTGCAAGGCAACAGCGGAACTCCGTACAGGAGCTCACGTCTGTAGTAGGAAGGTGCTGCGCCGCATCGGCTATCACTTCAACTACATGCTGAGACAATGTCACGTTCAAGTTCAGGGAGGTAATCCAATGCCGTTCCTTCACTTTCAAATAGTTAAGCACAATGGGTTTCTCGCCTGTAATGGCGATATTACTTTCTCAATTAGCCAGGGAACGAATTGTCCTCACCAATGTTTCTCTTACCCAGTGCTGGATTACCCATTAGGCCCGACAAGGCCCAGGCCTAGGGCCCCCAATTATCTGGGGCCCCCAAGCAATCTCTAATTTAGTTCAATTTTATTCCGAAGATTTAGAAAACTTTTATCCAGAATTGAGACAGTTTCAGCATTATATTAAATTACGATGTCCTTTAAAAACTGAGTTCACTCATTCTGAACTTTACGAAATTCTTATTCGAGACAAGCTTGAGTCTGTTTTCCCGAACGTTGAAATTGCTTTTCGCATTTTCCTAACCCTCATGATAACGAATTGTCTGCGGAGCGCTCATTTTCAAAATTGAAACGGATCAAAAGTGCGCAAAGAAGTATCATGTCACATGAACGATTAGACATGCTAAGTTTAATGTATTCGAGTCAGATGTTCTGCGGGAAATTGTTTTTTTTTTTGTCGTGCGACCTCTTAAGAAGCCGAGTGCAGGTCTTTTTAGTCGACGCCCGTGGGCGACCTGCGTGTCGGGATGAGAGATGGAATGGATGAAGATGAATGAAACTGGGCAAGGATGTGGAAGGAAGCAGCCGTGGCCTTTCAGAAGGTACCGTCCCAGCATTTGCCTGGTGTTGAAAATGGGAAACCACGGAAAACCATTTCAAGGACGGCCGACGGTGGGGCTCGAACCCACACGTCTACCGAGTCAGCAGAGAGCTTTACCCCATGACCTCACGCTGCGCTTTAGCCAGCGTAGCCACTGCTGTCGGTATTGATTTTGATGACATTGTAGAAGATTTCATTGACCGAAAAAAGAGAAGAAAATATTTGATTACATTTTACAGAAGTAACAAATAGTACGATTTGTTAAATTGTTCATCAAATCATCCGAAATGTTTTCAAATAACGATGATCGTTTCGATTGGAATGTATATATGTAGGCCTATGTATGATTTAATAAAAATTGTATTGTTCATCTTGAGAAAAAGAACTCTTGTAGGCCTATATACTTTATTAAATGTACAGGTGCTAAAAAATAAAAATTATTTGAAAAAAATAAAGGGGCCTCAAAAATCTGAGGGACTTGGACCTCATTTTACCTTAATCCGGCACTGCTCTTACCCCTACTACATCTCAGATTACTCCAAAATCTTAAACATCAACGGATTAAAGATCAAATTTGAAGGTCTCAGCGCATGTAATTTCCCTTTGCCCATAAGCTGAACACATTCATCATGTGTAACTTTGTGAAACTGTGTAAATAAGAGAAGTGTGTGGGGCACCAATGACCGAAAGTTTATGGCAATATAAATATATAATCGTCCTATTATTATTTGCACTTCACAGTTTAGCCACATCCCCTGTAGCCTATGTTGCGCCACTCAGGGCCGTGGAGAGCGAGTACGGGCCCCAGGGCTAGGACTTACGGTCCCCCTCTATATTTGTTCGTCCCGTGACATCGTGTAAATATCGAATTTGCTTTTATCATTTTAAATGATCTTGTCGACTTCGTCGTTACGCTGGAGTCTGGCGTTACGTTACGGTGGCGGGACGAAATGTACCCAGATGCACTGAGGTGTGTGACGTCATAGTACCGCTTGGTGCATGTGTTCCCCGACAATCTCTACTTAGTTAGTATAAGACAAAAATTCCCGATTCTTGAATGTCACGGGTAATCTCGAGAACCACTGGATGGATTTTGATGCGGGTTTCACCATTCTATAAAGGATATCTCGAGGAAAGATTCTGTAGAAAATAATTTATGTATGATCAAAGGAAGCCAAGCAGTAACAATTTCAGTGAAAAACTCGAAAACAAACTTGGCGTCCGTGCGATTCTTAAGCTTACGCTGGGCAAACCGTTAAACATATCAATATACTATGAGCGTAAGAATTGGTCAGCATGAAAAGTTCTACAAAAAAGTCCGCGAGAGCATATCTCTATCTTCAATACATCGCCCACTATAAGTGTCTTTAGACTGGATGGAAGGGGCACGTCCCCGCGCGCTCTGGTGAGCGAGACGGCATCCCGCGTACTTGACCTTGCTTTGCCCTTGGTTTGCACTTGCCGTTCTCGAGTAATTTGAAACAAGGTAAAGTATTATAAAGCAAGATAAGTATTATGCAGATAATTTTCTAACATGTCATGAGTCTTTGGCTTCGAAAGAAGCGAGAAGCCTCCAGCCTTTCTAGCATTTTTCAGCATTTGTAGCATTTAAAATGATACAAAGTCTAGTCTTCCGGACTGACTGTCACTTTTTTTAATTTCTAAAGCCCCCTAAAAAACTTTGTGATTTTTTTAATTTTCTTTTTTAGGAAGTACTAATTTTGATCATTGTAAATTCGCAATGCCGTTTCTGTTGTATCTGACCGAAAATTTTACTCTCTCTCATCACAACGCTTTTCACAATCTCATGTACTATAATTCGAACTTGTCAAATGTTCATAAATGTAGTTTAGCGGCAATTAGGTTGAGTTGAAATGTTTAGAAACTTTCCCCCCTATAAACAGTGGAAACTTTACTATTTCTCTGACCGCGAAGATATGAAGATAAGGGCTATTTACATTATTGTTCTCTTTATAGTATTTTGTAGCATATTCAATTGATCCAGATATATTGAATATCATAAAATGTCAAATTTGTTGTCAAATATGTAAAATTGGGTAAGTTTGTCTACTCTGTTCTTTTTTACTTTACTTTTGACTTTTTCATATTTTTTTTATTTTTATACTTTGGCGGACCCCTCTGCTAGTCCGGGCCCCGTTCACCCCTCCCTCTCGTCGGGCCTGGCCCCACTCAGCAGCTTTGTTCTTGGGGTTGTTTTGGAAAATTAAATTAATTGCATTGAATCAATTAACCGACCACGGTTGCCGAGAGCGTTAAAGCGCTAGCTCGTGCCTTGCTGGAATCGGGAGAGTGTGGGTTCGAATACCATCTCGGCCGTCCTGAAAATAGTTTTCGTGGTTTCCCATTTTCACCACCAGGCAAATGCCGGGATGGTTCCTTTCAACAGATCCACGGCTGACTTCCTTCCAAAATCCCTTCCCTGACATTTCCATCATTGGACCCAAGTTGGTGGTAACCTAGGCGATCTGCCTGTCACCAGTGAAACTGGTCATTAGGGGAAATATTTGGTATGTCTGTAATATGTACATTCCACCAGCTTCAAAAGTAGAAACATACAGGGAACTATACCGGTGGTTGGAATCCAGAACAGAAATATATGATCAAAATTTAATAATCTTCGGCGATTTCAACATCCCAACAATACAAAGTACACTAATTAAAGACGACAACATTCAAACAAGAGAACTCGTAAATTTTATTAATTATCTTCAGCTAAAGTCTTATAATTCAGTACTAAACCGTAACGGGAGGACGCTGGATTTAGTTTTATCCAACAAAACCAACATAAATGTAACTGAAAACACTGATCCACTCTTACCGCTGGATCGCCACCACCCTGCCCTAGATGTGGAAATATCTCTAATAATATGACGACACCCAGTACATATCCAGCCTAATGATACCTTTAACTTCCGGGAAGCCAATTTTGAGCAGCTGTGCACTCGGTTGAGGAATGGCGCTTGGGGTCAAATATACGAGTGCACTGATGTAAATACTGCAGTAGACCTGTTTTATCAAATTTTTAACGCAGTACTTGGCGAAACCGTTCCTATATGTAAACGAAAAACGGGCAGAAAATATCCTGTCTGGTTCTCTAAGGAAACAAAAAGTAAATTGAAGGAGAAGGAATACCATAGGAAGAGAAAAAATTACTCAGATCATCATAGACTACGTTTTGAAGAATTAAGATCAGAAATTAAAAAGGACATTCAATTATCTTATAAGAAATATATCCGTGATATTGAACAAAACATTAGCCGGGACTCAAAGAAATGTTGGACGTTTATTAAAAACAAGAAAAAAATAGGAACACATGCGACACCTTTAAATATAATAATGAAGAATTGGACAGGGGTGATTCCATTGTTGAAGGTTTTGCGACATATTTCAAATCAGTTTATGACTCACAGTCAGCCCAATACAAAGTCCCAGCCTGCAATTCGAATACTCCCAACACCCTTCACATAAAACTTGTCTCAAAGGAAGAGGTTGGAAATGCATTAAAAAAATTAAAACCTAAGTCGTCGGCTGGTCCTGATAATATTCCACCGTATGTAGTGAAAGGATGTGCTGAAAGTCTCAGGGGCCCGTTGCACTTTATATTTAACTTAGCCATACGAACTTCTACGTTCCCTGACGCCTGGAAAATCACTCGCGTCTGCCCTATACTAAAATCGGGAGATCCATCACTAGTTAATAACTACCGTCCTATATCTATTTTATCTGCAGTAGCCAAGGTATTTGAATTCATATTGCACGGAAGAATATCAGTATTTCTCAGACCGCTCGTAACAGATAACCAACATGGTTTCCTATCCAGGAAATCTACGGTGACGAATGCAACTAATTTTACTCAAATTATATCTAAAGAGTTAGATAAAGGAGGACAAATAGATGTCATATTTACAGATTTTGAGAAAGCGTTCGACACAATAAATCATGATATCCTTCTTAACAAATTGTGTATTTTGGGATTCTCCCACCCATTACTCAAATTATTCAGCTCCTACCTCAGAGACAGGAAACAATTTGTTTTGTTCCAGAAAATTGTCTCAACGGAATACATAGTTCATTCCGGAATACCCCAAGGCTCGAACCTTGGACCTCTGATTTTCCTAGCAATGATAAACGATTTGCCACGTTGTATAGTACACTCAAATAGTCTTTTATATGCAGATGACTTCAAAATTTTTAAATCAATTTCCGCCGCTTATGACTGCACTCTACTACAAAATGACCTAAATAATATACACAAATGGAATATAGAAAACAAATTATACTTAAATGTACCGAAGTGTGTTGTCATGACCTTTACACGTAAGAAGAACCCAATCACATTTGTTTATGGAATTGGACCTCAGTCATTGCAAACAGTAAGAGAGAAGAAAGATCTAGGAATTTTGTTTGACCGAGAGCTTGCTTTCACTTGTCATGTGCAAAAGTCAGTCCGGGATGCTTACTGCATGTTAGGGTTTATAATAAGAAACACTAAGCCATTCATTAGGACCAGTACCTGCATAAACCTTTATATTGCCATGGTGAGATCCAAGCTCGAGTACCCCAGCCAAGTATGGAGTCCCTGGCAGAAAACATGCATTAAATCCATTGAGCAAGTTCAAAAGAAATTCCTCATATATTTACACCTCAAAATAACGGGCAATTACCCACACATGGTACCCTACAGTGAACTTTTGTTGAATTTCGGCATGACTAGTTTGGAGTCTCGAAGGCAAGTGAATGATATGAAATTCCTTTATAAAGTTATTAACGGTCAAATTGATAACTCATTTTTCCTATCGCTCCTAAATTTCAACATCCCTCGCTTTACTACAAGATCAACTATAACATTCAAAAATGATATAACCAATACTACTTCACATAATAATTCACCTGTATGGAGGCTTTGCAGTATTTACAACGATGCGGTTCGTGTAAACTGGAAACTAGATTTCTGTCTCTCAATTAGACCGTTCTTGGAAATTATAACCCAGTCACTCTAATTCATACTTGAAATAAAATTATCACACAAAACAGAATCAACAATGTATATATGTGGATAGGCCTGTACCCTAGTTATCAATGTTACCTTTTAGTTTACGATGTAATAATTTCAAAACCTGCTTTTTATATATTTGACATTAGGTCAAATTTAGATTTAGTTTTTATATTATCTTTAGATTAAGCTTTTTACTACTATGCATTTCAATCTGTGTTAACTTCCTAGTTTTAATAATTACATTTAGATATTACTACTTAATGTAGAAATATCAGAAAGTGTATTTTACGGTGTAGGTGCACTGTTATTGGGGCGCACACTGAGCCCTGTTGTGTACCGTCAAGAAATAAATAAATAAATAAATAAATAAATCCCTTGTTGTATTTGATGACAAAGTAGTACAGCTCTCAGACACTGTCCTTGCAACGGTAGAGGAATGATCCCTCGCAGAGTCCGTGGGTGAAACCGAGCTGGGAGGATAAGCAATTAAAACATTAAGTTTACTTAAATTACATTAAATTAAACTAAATTATATTAAATAGCTACATGGTGTATTATTTCGGTGTCAGCGATGAGGTCAGATAAGTTTCTATTTGTGCGGATGGCTTCTGCAGGCAGTCATGGCATGTATGAAACTGGGCAGGGAGTTTGAAGGAAATGATCATGCCTTACTATAAGGTACCATCCCAGCATTCGCCTAGAGTTGAAGATGGGGAAAACACGGAGTGCCATTTCTAGGACGGCCGACGTTGATGTCGTACCTACTGGTTTTCGGAATACAGGTATAGCCTGGGCTTTTCCACCTAAAAGCGCAGAGGACCCCACTTGGTTCAAACACACCTATACGGTACTAACAATTTAATAATAATAGTAATAGGATATGTAAAATCGTATTTATATTAACTTATAGAGTATAGCAATTTCTTCTAGGCATTATGCCGTGTTTCATGAGTTTTTGTCGAGATGTACCGATTGGGCTCGGTCTGGAGCCCTTGTGGGATAGCAAGCACTTGCTATGTTCCATCTATAAAGGACATTCCAGTGCTTCCTGGCTAAAGAATCTAGAAGTTTTGAGCTCCCTTAGCACTTCATAGCTCCCTATGGAGGCACCAAAAGAGATGGAATGTTTTGGCTTTCATGGTCAGAGAAGTCTAATTAAATACAGCAAATTAATCGATGTAATATACGATAGTTACTTTCTAATGACAAGTTTCCTATTTCTAAGGATACAGCAGTTTCTTCTCGCAACATGCCCTCATTGTAAAATTTTAAATGGACTACTCTATGGGGTCCGTTAACAATGATATGCATTATACATGCACTTAAAAGTCCGCAGTTGCAGAGACGTCAGTGTACCAGAATATTATCCTGCAGGGGTTATTTAACGTGACAAAATATCAACTGTCACAGATCTCCCATGAAACACTCAAATGTCATTCGATTGCACCGAGATTCGATCCTGTAACCTTGAACACAAAGGGTGAGATGCTAACAAGCAACGCTACGCAGATAAGAAAGTGAAGCTGTGCTTAAACTTACAGTAATGCGCATAATATAATATAATAACTTATAATATAATATAATATAATATAATATAATATAATATAAAGTAACATACAGTTATATAGTAGAATATAATGGAATAGAATAGTATATCTATACTAATAATAAAGCTGAAGAGTTTGTTTGTGTGTTGAAACGCGCTAAAATCTGGAACTACCAGTCCGATTCGAAAAATTCTTTTTGTGTATGATAACCAGATTCAAGAGGAATAGTTTAGGATATGTAGCATTAGGTTACACCTCTCAGGTAACCTTAATGATTGATTTTTGTTCAGTAAGTTGGAAGAACAAGCGCTCCCGAACAGCCTTATCCGCGTGCGCTGGCGTTATGGTCAGTGATACGTACACCGTTTCACCGATCTGAACCAAAATCTGTATACTTACCCTTTGGAACATTGCGAGTAACACTGTCTACATGAAATTTATGACAGACCATTCCCTGCATTTAGGCCCTTTGCCACAAATCTACACCGTGTCACCGATCTGAACCAAAATGTGTATACGTACGCTTCGGAACCCTGCGAGTAACAGTCTCTGCATGAAATTTCCGACAGATCACTCCATTCCCTGCATTTAGGGCCTTTGACAAAAATCTACCCCGTTTCACCGATCTGAACCAAATTTTACATACAAACCGTTTGAAACCCGACGAGTAACACTCTCTGCTTGAAATTTCGGACAGACCACTCCATTCCCTGCATTTAGGTCCTTTGGCACAAATCTACACCGTTTCACCGATCTGAACCACGTTTCGTATACTTACCCTTTGGAACCCTGCGGATGACACTGACCACTTTACATTTGGGACAGACCACTCCATTCCCTGCATTTAGGCCCTTTATCACAAATCTGCTGTCCACGGTGGGTGAGTGGTTATTGTGACGGATTACTAACCCCAAGCTTGTAGGTTCGCTCCTGGCCGTGGTAAGTGATTTTTGAAAGGCGGCAAGAATTACGATATTGGCATGTCAAAGAACCCATTTGAATCCAGTAGGCCGCGTTCATAATGGCAAAATTAATCTCGGGATTTTCCGCCAACACAAAGTTCCTCATTTCTCTACTAGAAAGCGCTATAGTGTCAAGGAGCTTTGATATCTAACCTCCTTGACTTTCATAGTGCTTCAAGGAACAACAAAACTCGACAAGAAAGCTGCCCTCTGGGTGTCAAATAGGAAAGCTTGCACCCGGCATCCGAGGCCATACGATATTATTATTATTATTATTATTATTATTATTATTATTATTATTATTATTATTATTATCACAAATCTACACCGTTCCTCCAAATTGCACCAAATTTTACATACTTTTGAATCCCTGCTGGTAACGCTGTCAACTTGATATTTTGGACAACGATCTCCATTCCCTACATTTAGAATAAGAGACAAATTGAACTTGAAAACCGCGTATTTAGGCTCTAAAACCATACATGTCCGAAGTAGTATAACTGTAAGAGTATTTTAATAAGTCTATTGTTGACTGGCAATTCTGGCTTCATCACGCATCCCCTAGCGGTATTCTGGTGCAGAATTGCGAAAATAGTTAAATCTTGCGCTGCTTATAAATTGCAATCACGGGGAGTAATAAGTGCAAAAAATATCTTAGGCCCCTTAAAATAGTTATCATCATGAAAATATTATGCCTCTGTATAAGTGCATTGGTGTTGGTGCAGTACATTGAAGTTATCATCTGCAATAAGCGTTGGTGCTTTCAAATTTATCTGCATTTATTCCGAACCTTATCCTTGATTGATTGCTATGTGGCGATAAATGATACTATTGCTACCTCAGGAGCTCGGGACAGCCAAAGTTTTCAAAATGTTCTGATTATTTTCCTACGGCGCTATGCGCCAAAAGACGACACTATTGGTCTCTAAATTTATAACAGCCAATGAGATATCGGCCCTAGGCAGTGTCTTTTATTTCACTTACTCCTCTTTCTAGTCATATTTTTATATTCGTCTGTAAATTACATGTGTCATTGCTGTAGTTAGTAAATAGCCGTTTCCCCGTTCATTATTATCATTATTATCATTACGGGAAAATGACCTGAATGTTACGTCCATTATACTGTACTACTTATTACCCCCACTACAACCGCCACCACCACCACCACAAAAAGTTATATTTTTAAAATATTTTTTTCCTGATAGTTAGATATCATGTGCCACTTCTGTAGTAGTATTCACTATCATCCATAAAACAAATAAATCGACCGGGCGAAGCCGGACACTACTGCTAGCAATATAATATAGCCGGCCCAGTGTTATAGGGACAGCACACTTGTCCTTACCTAGGGGATTCTGTGTTCGTTTCACGGCCACACCAGAGATTTACGATCTGACGTGAGTCCACAAATAGGGCCCACTCAGCCTCATGGGGACAACTGAGTAACTGCTTGAAATGACAAATAGCACCCCATGGAATCAGATCAAGATAAATCGACTAATTGTATTTGCAGGAGTGATTTGAATGAACTTAAGTAAAACATTACTAAACCCCCTTACGACACCGCCCACACATGTTTAATTTCGATAACTGTATAGTACATTATGCAACGAGCCTATAATGGCTATAATTAAGACACGAGTATTTTATAAAACGAGCGTATGCGAGTTTTATAATTTCCATTCGAGTGTCTTAATTACCATTATAGGCGAGTGGCATACGACTGTTTATGTTCGACGAAAATTATAACTTTAGTATATGTTTTAACATAAATATTCATAAATATCTGGTCAGTCACTAGAATGTTGTGATCGGGTGCTGCGGTGGATGGGCAAAGTCTTGACACTGCTCTTTTCAAAAGAGCTCCGCTGGGTGTTTTGATGGTAACAACCCTCGTAACTCCGTCGGTTCCTGGATGCACTGCTGCGACACGGCCCAATTTCCAATGAAGTGGAGGCACGCCCTCTTCCTTCAGAACAACCAGAGTGTCGATTTGTGGGGATTGTCCAGGCAATCGCCATTTAGTACGCTGTTGGAGTTGTCCGAGGTATTCCTTGGACCATCGGCGCCAAAATTGCTGGAACATAGCCTGAAGCAGTTGCCAGCGCTTCAGTCTATTCAATGGAGTTTGAGACACATCTTCTTCCACAGGAAGATGAAATGAGCCACCGATCAGGAAGTGGGATGGGGTTAATACTTCCGGATCATTGGAATCAGAGGATAGTGGGCAGAGGGGGCGCGAATTCAAAACTGCCTCTATCTGTACAAGCACTGTAGTCATTTCTTCAAACGACAATGCAGCGTTTCCTACTGTTCTCTTAAGGTGATACTTAGCTGATTTAACTGCAGCCTCCCACAACCCTCCGAAATGAGGTAATCCAGGAGGACTAAAATGCCACTGAATCCCCTTATCTGTAGCAAAGCTTATCAATGACTGCTTGGTATTCCTATCATTAAAGAATTTCTTTAGCTCACGTGATGCACCTACGAAATTAGTTGCGTTGTCAGTGAATATGTGGGTGCAAGTTCCTCGTCTAGCCATGAATCTTTTCAATGACGCTAAAAAGGCAGCTGTAGACAGATCGCTTACAAGTTCAATATGTACAGCCTTTGTGGTAAAACAAACAAACATAGCTACATATGTCTTAATCCGAGCGCCCTTCCTGGAGGAAGGCCGTAAATATACTGGGCCACAGAAATCTATTCCTGAAGATGCAAATGGTCGACTGGGAACTACTCTCCTTTCAGGTAGCGATCCCATAACCGGTTGATACGGCCGATACGAGAATTGAAAACACGTCTTACATCGATACACTGCCTTTCGAGCACCGTTCCTCCCGCATAGAGGCCAGTATTGCTGTCGCATCATTGCCAATAAAGTCTGAGCTCCAGCATGAAGAAAAACAAAATGAAAATGATCAAATAACATTATTGTAATGCGATGATTGCCAGGTAATAAAATAGGATGTCTTATGTTGACCGATAGTTTAGCATTTTGCAGACGGCCTCCTACCCGTAACAGACCCTGCTCATCCAAATACGGTGCTAATCCATGTAATTTGCTTCCCTTGGGTAGTGGCAAATTTTGTTTGAGAGCCTTTATGTCTTGTGAAAATTCAGAACCTTGAGCAATTTTACGCCATAAATGCTCTAGTTCTACAGGATTAAGAGCACCTGTTTGTCTGTCTGTTTTAGTTTTAAGATTTTTGATAAATCTGAGCACGAGAGCTGTTATTCTAATCAGCTTGCTCCAGGAAGAGTATCTGTTAATCAGATTCGATCCAAGGGATTCTGTAGATGACACTAGAACCATTTTAGTTTTCCTAACTTCAGGTAATTCTTGAGAGCTATGCCTCTGCTGTGAAGGCCATTCGTCTTTATTATCTGAAAGCCAAGATGGTCCCGATAACCAAAATGATGAATTTAACAGCTTCTTCGCGGTAACTCCTCTCGAGATCATATCTGCTGGGTTATGATGAGTAGAGACGTGCTGCCAACAATCAATATTTGTCAACTGTTGAATCTGCGACACTCGATTAGCGACGTATGTTTTCCACTGGTGTGGATGGCCCGAAATCCATGCTAATGCTATTGTGGAGTCAGTCCAACAAAAACACTTGTCTTTAGTTACGTTTATGGATCTCATGACTCTTTCGACCAACTGAGCAAGTAATACAGCACTGCATAGTTCTAATCTTGGTAAAGTTACTGAGCTTAATGACGCAACGCGAGACTTAGAACACAATAAGTGAACTGTTATTTTACCATCTCCTGTCTGAGATCTTACATAAACACATGCGCCGTAAGCAATCTGAGACGCGTCACAAAAACCATGAATTTCATACTCCACAAATTCTACTGCCCTAACATGACGAGGCACTTTGAACTCCTTCAATTTAGCAATATCCTGCATATAACGAATCCATTTATTTTGAAGTTCTATTGTGAGAACGTCGTCCCAATTTAAGTTCATTTGCCACAGTTGCTGGACGAAAATCTTACCCTTAATCAATACTGGGGTCAAAAGCCCTAAGGGGTCAAATATTTTAGCCAGGTCTGATAGAATTATTCTTTTGTTTATCTGTGTCGAACTGAAATCACTTCTCAACTCAAACTGAAAAGTGTCTGTGATGGGTTTCCAAGATAGCCCCAACAACTTCAAGTCTTCACTTTCATCTACCTTAATAATGTACTTGGGATCTGCGTCGTAGTTAGAAATGCTCGATAGCACATTGGGCTCATTCGAACACCATTTTCTTAAGGTAAAACCCGCACTGGATAAAATATCTGAAACACACTTGTGAGTGGTCCTTAAGCCGTCAGTTGATTCACAACCTGTCATTAAATCGTCAACATAAAAATCCCGCCGTATTACTTTCGAAGCTTCAGGAAATTCCTCCTTAGTGTCATTCGCCAATTGAGATAGGCATTTTGTGGCCAGGAAGGGAGCACATGACGTGCCATATGTCACTGTTTTGAGACGATAATGTTTAAGCTCGTCCTTAGGGGACTCCCTCCACACGATACGCTGAAAGTCAGTATGTGCAGGTTCTATGAGGACCTGCCGATACATTTTTTCTATGTCAGCGGTCAATACATAGCGATGCATGCGAAATCTAGCCAATATCGAAAATAAATCATCTTGAACGATCGGTCCTACTAATAACAAATCATTGAGGGATGATACAGAATCGCCCTTCGAGCTGCCATCAAATACCACGCGAGTGCGTTTTGTCAATGAATTACCCATTAAATACACAATGATGCGGAAGGTAGTACTGTAATGGTTTGTTTATCTCATTACTGGGAATTTCCTCCATATGATCCAGGTCAGTGTACTCTCTCATAAACTGTACGTACTCCGACTTGACTTGGGGCTGCCTTTCAAAACGCTTCTTTAGGCTGTGAAACCGTCTAATTGCCTAATTAACATTGCTACCTAGCTGACTCGGGTCCTCTTTAAGGAGTATTGGGACTATATACCTACCCTGTGGATTCCTTCTGTGACCGTCAGTAAATAGCCTCTCACTAATCTCTTGCTCAGAATGTCCTTGGCCAAGCAGTGCTTTCCCCGGCTCATTGACACAAAGAGGCAGGAAGAACTGTTATCTGCGTGCTTTTCAGACAAACCAACACTACCTGCTGCTACCCAGCCAAGAGCCGTGTTGCGAAACAACGGTAGTTTGTTTGAGAAACTGTCGAGCTGAAATTGTTCTGCGCCGATAAGATCGTAAAAGAATTCTGCTCCAATGAAAATGTCTATGGATGATGACACATTAAATTGAGGATCCGCAAGGTTTTCTAATATAAACTCAGGAATACTCCAATCTGTGATGTTGATATTTTTAGTGGGTAAGCACTGACCAGTAATTGAAGGTATTACGTGAAATGTCATGATTCGTTCAAAGGAACCGAACCGCGAAGAAATCTTTGTTCTTACCACCGACCCCACCCTGATGGTAGTGGCATGCAACCCATGTATCGGAATATTAGTCTTTGTCTTTAACAATCGTAATTGATGAGCTAATTCCCTAGTTATAAAGTTGAGTTGCGAGCCGCTGTCTAACACAACCCGAGCATGACGGGTTTTTTTCCTCTGAATTGTTGACATTCACTACTGCTGTCGACAACAATACTTGAGAGGAAACATCATTGTTGTGATTGTGCAATGAAACAGCATTACTGCTATGTTGCTCATTAAGGGTGGACAATGAAGTATTATTGGACACAATACTCTTGTTTGAAGTCTGACTATTAATGGGGTTCGGTGACCCTTGGTCCTTGTGAAGCAAGGTGTTGTGTTTATCCTTGCACAGCTTACAACATGAACGAGTGCACTCGTTAGCGAAGTGATTTCCAGAGAGGCAATTAACACAGAGCTTATGCTTCTTGATCTCCAGCCATCTGTCATAAAAACACATAGAAGTGAATGTTTTGTATCTAAATATGGGATGTTCTTCCGTGCAAAGCGGGCATTTCTGATTTTTCTGTGAAAGGAAACAATTTTTCCCTGGGTTCGTGAATGGCCTCGGTTTGAAACCAGACGCATTCGGTTTAGATGAAATGCCTACCTGCTTCAGCTGTTTTGGGCGATCACAGTTCTTAGTCTCGATCGATTCCAATGCATTACATGTTTCGAGTAGAAATTTGTCCAGTGTCTGATACGATGGTAGATCAAACGTTGGTAGCGAGGTCTCCCATTTTTTTAACGTTTCAGCGTAAAATCTGCTCGTTATTAAATGTATCAAAATGGCATCTAATTGTTCTTCACAAGACAGACTAAGCGCTGATAGCGACTGTATGTGCCTTCTGAAGCCGTCATACAAGTCTCTTAATGCCTTGGAAGATTCTACTTCTATTTTGTTTATCTGAAGGACCGAATTAATGTGGGAGGAAACAATTGCTCGCCGGTTGTTGAACCTTTCATTTAACAGGTTCCATGCTATGTCGTAATTGGCTGCAGATATTTCTAAGGACTGTAAAACGTCTGCCGCCCTACCCGATAGCACTGATTTTAGGTAATGACATTTCTGTATTTTTGACAGATTTGCATCTTCATGAATGAGATTCTTAAAAGTATCGGCAAAATTGGGCCATTCTAAATAATCACCTGCGAATTTTGGTAAACTTATTTGAGGCAGTTTAACTGAACGTGTTTTCGAACTGGAAGTTGATTCACCAATAGTATCACTTAGCAAAGTTACTGACTTGGAAATTGCACCAGTTATGTATCTTATAAGACCAGATGTTTTGAAGTATTGCTCCTCAAAGTCGGAGTGATAAGATTCTTGTTCTGCTTGAAATGATTCATCCTCTTTCAAATTCTCTATTTGTGATTGAACTGTTTCATATTCTTCCCAGATTTTCGATAAGTGATCCCGTCGATCTTCCAACTGATCTACGTCCTTAGATTGAGAATCTAATTTCTCTACGAAGCCTTGTATGCGAGATAAGCTAGCTTTTAATCTACCCCTTTTGCTACAAAGTGATTTTATTTTTTGTTCCATTTTGCACTAGCAATTCCCAATAAACTGATGAATGATATAAAATCACAATAGACCAAATGCATATACGTAAAAGAATGACAAAACGAAAATACAAATACCTAACATATTTACATAATACAAAGATGAACTCCTGGTTTTGTTTCAAAGAGTTGCGGGAAAACTGCGTACAAATAACATACAGTTTTACGGGCGAAATCAAGTGCGATCACTAGCAATACCAATACATTGCAAGTACAAACGAACAGTTTTGAATTGAGAAACAAAGGAATGCATATGAGTCACAAGGAATAATTAAGGATGATCGGTGACTTACCAAGACGATGAATTCTGTTGTCCAGTAGTCGCCATGCTGGTAACCACCCACGCCATTAAGCCATGCTGTCTTTGGATCACACGAGTTCAATTTTCACTGTTTTCCTTGCCATATAATCGTGCCCGGAGGACCAAAACTTATGTCGAATACATAGAATAAGATGTGGTGGACTGTATAAAGAAATGTATTTTACATTGTATGTACATGATTAAACACTGAACAAGTACAGTAGATATTACATGCGTACGATGACACCATGTCCGGTAGCCAGTGCTACCTGCTTGCTAGTGAGTCCTGCTTGACGCAGGTAAGAAAACGACCCTTCCTCTTAATGGGTCAACAACCCTCCAGCAGGGGGACCAACTGTCATTAGAGTATGTACAGTGCCAGAGTTGCCAACAAGTGTCTTAATTACCATTATAGGCGAGTGGAATACGACTGTTTATGTTCGACGATAATTATAACTTTATTATATGTTTTAACATAAATATTCATAAATATCTGTTCAGTCACTAGAATGTTGTGATCGGGTGCTGCGGTGGGTAGTATATCTCTGTTTTCCAAGCTCTCTGGACAACCCACGCATGCGCTGTGAGTGCTTCAATGCCGTATGTTCAGATTGTGCTCCAGTATTCAGTAAAACTGTGACCGAAGTCGTTTCAATACCACGCGCTGTGTAGAAATTGGTTTTGGGGATATTAAGGTACAGTGCTATTTCTTGTCTCATATTCACCAGTTTATTTACGGGAACATATGGACGGTGCACTTTCGGTAATTTATATAGACATGTTGGATTTTGAGCGCATGCGCGAAGGTATCCTTATCTAATTGGTCACACAACTGTTTCTTGAGCTCTGATTGGTGGGAGAAACTGTTTCATAATGAAAAATAGTGTTATAATGAGCCTCATTATGATACCGTTTTCTGACACATAATAGTTAGGGTCGAACATAAATCAATATAAAATGACGGCTGCGCAAGTTATTTCGCCAGTACTCAGTATCTCCAAAAGTACACTAGTAGATTGTGATAAAAGAGCACTTATGAAAAAGGGACGTCGAAACACCATATTTGAATGGGGCACTAAGGGCTGTAGATTAAGGGTAGTCTAATGATTCATGATACCGAACGATTGCCCAACGCGTTGGACATGATGTGTCTCCTTCCCATCAATATTGGTACCGGTGATCCACGAAAGGTGCATGTTGCGGCTGGCGGTGGCTTACACATTTCACGCCTGGAAGCTGGAACGCCGCAACAGACGAGCAGCTGACTCCCCGGTGACCGTAGCACAAATCAGGACCGATATTGCACCAACAATGTTGCAGTAGCCAGGACTACCAGGAACCGCTTGCTGGTACAGGTTCAGTCACCCAGCTGATACCCACTTAGGAGCCATTCATCATCAAATACTTGCCGCTCAGACCCACCCAACCAGCTATAAGGGTTCGGTGTTGGCTTCCTTTCTACGGAAAACACATGTGTTCAGCGTTTCCTTGTGGTTTAATGGGCCTGTAGACACTGCCAATTCCATAGCTGCCACATTTTGCGTCGATTATTTTCAATTTTAAGCATTTGTTTTTAAATCGTAGGCTTTCACGGCCGGTGTCTAGTTTATCTTCTAGGCTTCCAGAATTGTGCCACGTCGTGTATCGGTGATTGTTTCCCGACGTTTCGGCTGTCATTGCAGCAGCCTTAATCATGGGTAGGTATGAGTTGGTGTCCTTACTCAAACTGTCGGTTATTGCCAGCCAGAGGTGCCTGCTTGCCCTGCATTGACGTCATTGATTGGTTCGCGCCCCTGAAATTCGCGCGCTAGGAGAACTTTCCAAGTGTCGCTACGCCTGAAACTATCTTCGCGATTGAAATTATTGTGATGCTTCACGACCTCTATTGCCTCTCTAATTAACGTGTTTTGATATCCAGGAATTTTAGCAACCGTTTCGGCCTTATCAAATTCGATGCCGTGTCTCGTGACGTCAGCATGTTCAGCTATTGCATATCTGTAGTTAATCTGTATTGTATCTCGAATGTGCTCTGAAATCCTAATGGAAACGCGTCATTTTCTTTGCCCTATGTAAACCTGTCCACCGGAGCAAGGCACTTTGTAAACTCCTGCGTCCTGATTTGGCTGCTTTATCTGCATACACTCCGGTAGTTAAAGGCTCTCTTGTTCGACTTCGCACTCACATGCGACCACCACTGACGTCACCGATACACGACGCGGCTCAATCCTGTAAGCCTAGATGATAAACATTTATTTTTAAGACAGAATATAGTCTAATATAAAGACTGATCATGGATTACAGCACAACGATTACCGAAGTATATGTTGCATCGTGCCACTAAGGTTAGAAGTGACATTCAATTTGACTGAGCTCATCAAGTTTTCCTTATATAGTGCACCTAGATGACATCCCGTGAAAGACACGTCAAAACCCTAGCAGAATTACTAGAATTTTTTTTCAAGCAGTTCCGTAGTTAGTAAATAATTAAACGAATTTTATTCTCCGTACGGTACGAACCATGTGGGAAATGATTCATTGGGCCCATGCACAGAAATAAATAAATAAATATATAATAAAAAATAAATACAAACATAATTAACAAGAGGTATATTGGCAACATTGTAGCAAGGATTTGTTTTGGGGACTGGCTACTTGAAATACAACCTCCGCCTAATGACCACTACCCTCATAAAATAGCTCTCCTGCAGGGCGACAAGCACTTGTAAGGGGCTGAAAAATCAACCACAGACTGCTCCTTTTGCTTGCCGGTGGGTATCCGTTGAGCATCAGGGGTGGCGCTCACCAGGCTTCCTCTTATATCCCCTTTAGCGCACTGGCCGCCTTTCATTATGTCGCGGCATACGCCACTGGTGATGAAAGTAGAATCTCCTCTGCGTCAGAGTGTATGCAGGAGTAACTCCTGGCATCATGCGGTGAATGGCCATACTCCTCTGGAGTTTCTTGAAGGATACATCGAACATCAAGCAGCCCATTGTTGTCATTCCTACAATATTAGGGAGATGCTCTTTTCCAGCAGGACAATGCGCATGCAAATACTTCTCACACTGCACAATGTTGTCCCCAAGTTGTTCGTCAACTCCCCTGACTCACCAGACCTCTCCCCACGGAGCATGCAAGGAACGTGGCGGAACGGCGTCGCGTCGGTCCCGGCAACATTCCCAGACCAATTGCGATGACAGGTAGACCTAGCATTAGCGTGTAACACTTATCTCCAAAGATACCAACCGACTCTTGGATGATAATCTCTATGCACGATTGTAGGCCTGCATTGTAGCTATATGGGGGCGTGGTGGCGCAGCGGTCAAGCTGTATGCCTCTCACCAAGGCGGACCGGGTTCGATTCCCGGTCAATGCATGTGAGATTTTCGATGTGAAATGCCATGTCCTGTGGTTCGGATTCTACGTAAAACGGAGGTCCCGCGGCTTATGATCGCGAGATTAACGGTCACGTTAATCTACAAGCTTCCTTTCTTTTTCATTGTAGCTATACATGATGCTTAAATTGTTGTTCAAGACAATCTGCCCATGGGTGTACGACCCTTTGTTTGAATAATACTGGATTCATGTGGAAGTATTGTCTGTGTTTTTAATGATTTATTATCATTTTAAATGATCTTGTCGACTTCGTCGTTACGCTGGGGTCTGGCGTTACGTTACGGTGACGGGACGAAATGTACCCAGATGCACTGAGGAGTGTGACGTCATAGTACTGCTTGGTGCATGTGTTCCCCGACAATCTCTACTTCGTTAGTATTAGACAAACATCCCCGATTCTTGGATGTCACGGGTAATCTCGAGAACCACTGGATGGATTTTGATGCGGTTTTCACCATTCTGTAAAGGATATCTCGAGGAAAGATTATGTAGAAAATAATTATGTATGATCAAAGGAAGCCAAGCAGTAACGATTTCAGTGAAAAAGTCGAAAACAAACTTTGCGTCCGTGCTCTTCTTAAGCTTACGCTGGGCAAACCGTTAAAAATATCAATATACTATGAGCGTAAGAATTGGTCAGCATGATAAGTTTTACAAAAAAAGTCCGCGAAAGCATATCTCTATCATCAATACATCGCCCACTATAAGTGTTTTTAGACTGGATGGAAGGGGCACGTCCCCTCGCGCTCTGGTGAGCATCACGGCATCCCGCGCGCTTGACCTTGCTTTGCCATAGGTTTGCACTTGCTGTTCGCGAGTAATTTGAAACAAGATAAGCAAGATAAGTATTATGCAGATAATTTTCTAACATGTCATGAGTCTTTGGCTTCGAGCGAAGCGAGAAGCCTCCAGCCTTTCTAGCATTTTTCAGCATTTGTAACATTTAAAATGATACAAAGTCTAGTCTTTCAGATTGACTGTCACTTTTTTACACTAGTGTACAGCAATCATACTGTAATTTAGTAAGTTGATTGATGGATATTAAGTAAGTACACACATTCGGTATTCATAGCTCTGATTAGCATAAAAACAACAAGGCGGTAACATAAAATTCATATAATATGTAAAATAACTGGTTTGGCAATCTAAACACCATAGCGCAACGAAACATGGCACAGCGATTGTTTATTTAGAGCTAACTATATTGTCATATAGCCTACCTCAATGTTTTGAATTATTTAGAAAAATTCAAAATGATGGCTGTGCAAAATTTTTAAAACCTTGCTTTATTTTTCGTATTTTATTTAAGCAAATATAGTGAACTTTTTATAATGAAGAACCACTATTTGCCAGTATACAGGGTCTTTCATATAAAGTAAGAACGCCAAGCGGCGGTTTTGTTATCCGCTAGTGTGGTGGCCTTGACCGAGCTTGTGGCGAGCCGTGGCCCCCTGCTCTAAGCGTGTGTACAATCCTCTATGAAATATTACCTTATAAAAGTTGCTGGAAGTGTCGTCCTTCCTGGGTTATACAGGCATTGTATCTGGTAACCACATTTTGGCTGACGCGAGTGAGTCATGCCACTGTATTTTTTCTGATTTTTTATTTTGTGTTTTTTATTGAGCACTGAACCAGTAGTGTCAAAGTTATTTACAATTACGTGAATCTGTGCTAGTGAAGGTGGCACTTCATCAGGAAATTGCTGAACAAATGCATCACGTACCCGCCGAGCCGAATCGTAATTAAAATAAATTTTACATACAAAAATACGATGTTGCAATGATAACTGTCTCAACATGTTAGCAGCTGTGGTTCAGACTGGCGACTGACAACACCTGCACGCTTATTGCAAGGTCAAGTTTGTACTATGCGCGCACTTTCAATACTACAGCAGGGAGCCGTGGCGCATCACAAGCTCGGCCAAGCCGGCTTCAGCAGCGGATGACAAAACCGCCGCTCGCCGTTCTTACTTTATATGAAAGACCCTGTATACAGTAGCTCTATGGCTAATATTTTATACACTATAGATGGTGCACATGTCGAATCTTATGGGATGAATTCCCCTAACACGTTATGGAATTACATGGTATAGTGGACCATAACTTCCTTATCATAAATTATAGATAGCGCGCATGTCAATTCCTCATAAATCAATTCACCTAATTTGTCACGGAATGATCCGATCGCTGTGAAACTTGGTCTACGTTTATACGTGAAGGTTACGGTTATAGTGATGGCCTACTATTGTTCCCATGTACACGTATAGAATTGTAACAAATTATACAAGGCGCACGTGTCAATCTCTGGTATATGCATTTCAGTACCTAAGGAAGGAATGACCCGATCCTCTGTTAGACTTGATATAGTTCACCATTACGACAGTCTTAACTTACAAATATAGGATCTATATAAAAATGTTCATCAATGCTGAAGACGCACATACCAATTCCTTATACATAAATTCACATAATTCGTCACTGAGTGAACCTTTCATAATAAGTCCATAGTGAATATCTATTATAATCTAATCCTACAAATAGGCTACATAAATCTCTGCTTCCATTTCACAAAGTACAGATAGGGTGCATGTCCATCCCTCAAAAATGAATTTCATGAAATGGAATCCCTCCAACCATTCACGGAATGATCTGATGACAGTACAACTTGGTACATAGATTTTAATTTGGGACTGTCTTGCCTTTCAGCGTCCAGTTTGGTCTGCACGCCTCTGTCTGCAAACAAGTCACCTCCATGATCCCATATTAGCTGTTTGCACTGCAGCATCCCCTGCTCCTTCACCTTTCACTTTCAAATCGTTCAACACTGAATCTAACCATCGCCTCCAAAGTCTACCTCTGCTTCTCTTACCCTCTACAGCCGAACTCATCAATCGCTCTTGTAATCACTCCTCCCCATTCTTTTCCGATGACCTCACCATCTGAGTAGGCTCATAAGAACAGATTCATCTAGCGTGTTCATTTCTAACTTAGCATTTATTTCTTCATTACGAGTACCTTCCTGTCATTATTCCCATCCGGTTGTCCTAGAAATCATTCTTGTTTTCGTAGGAAAATACATAGTAAGCTTATATTATTCTGAAATCTCCACTTTAAGTTCCAATTACTATAAACAAATTTAAATCTTTCCTATGTTACTACAAATTGAATTAAATGGTCTTAATGAACGTGCTCCCGGCGTCAAACGTTCCACATAACTTTGTGATGTTTCTGCCTCGTTAATCCTATAGATGATATCCACTGGTATTCATCAGTCAACCGCATTTCAATAGGAAGATGGCCAATGTTGGCATTATCCAACGACACAACATACATGGCTTTTGGACTCCAACTTCAAACACAAATGACACTAATTTATTTGCTTTCCTGTTTCAATTCCAGGTAAATGCTTTGATAGTATCGTATTAAAAACATACATCGCTTTGTTTTCAACCGCAGATCTAAATAGAAATACGCACATCAGTAAAGATATTAAAGTAGAGTGGAACGTGACTAATTCGAACTTCTATAATTCAAAATCTTCTTTAATTCGAATTTTTCTCTTGATCCCTAGCATTTTATATACAATCAATGCTAAAAAATCGTGGATAATTCGAATTATATTTTGGATAATTCGAAGTATTTACGTGTAAAAAGCCGATCGGAAGCCAAACAGTTGGGTCCGAAAGACAAGATGGTGACGACGCATCTAACGATGAACTCGTGGAGGAAGTTCTCGAAGTAACTGTTCCGAGTGCAGCCCAAGCAACAAACCACATCAGAGAACTTACACTTTTTTTTGTAGAAATGACGTATGTGATTCTATTTTCCGTTCCTTAAATTTTTAGATACTTTTGTGATGGCCGAGAGACTTAATTGTCAGAAACCGGTTAAAGTCTCAATTTTTTTTTAAACAGTAGATTTCTCTATGACTTAACTAGATTGTTGGATTACTACCGTCAGGATATAGGTGAATAGTACATTTTGGTTTTATTTTATCATTTGAAACTTTTGAGGTTATTCACGATAGAGTCATTATACAGTTTAATTAAGGTTCTTGGATGAAAACTTTAAATTTGAATATTTTCTCTACCCTTTTCAAAGAACTTTCTTAATTCGAATTTATGGATAATTCGTATTTTTTACTGGTCCCTTGAGGTTCGAATTATCCAAGTTCCACTGAGCAATTGCACTCAAGACTCAAACCAAGATACTTCAACTTCCTCAAAAGACCAAACCAACAAGCAATAAGTTCACAATTTTCTTGTAGGTGAATCGAAACAGCCTTTCCAATACAATTCCTGCTCCTAAGCCAACCAATTAGTCATCCGCAAGCATTCATTTAATCATAGTAGATATCCTATACTATAGCCTACGTAATGAATAAGTTTCCTTTGAGTAGCCTGGGGGTATTTGAGATAACTTGTGTTGCTAAGTAACCATGTCTTAAACCCCGTCCTATGGAAGCCCTTTCATGGTCAACTCTTTACATTTATCACTGATAGGATCACATTAGCGGAGTCTATAATTAAACCACTTGGCTAGTTCAACTCTAGGCGTGACTCATGATGAAGTCTAGTTATGCTTTGAACTGTTCCGATTGCTACCAGAGAGATACTCCGTCATGTTACTGGTACTTTTCGAAATTCCAATGTAGCGAGGAGAAAAAAATCGTACCTTAACTGGAATCATGGTCAAAGTCTCCTTTGTCGATGAACTTGCTGCACTTTAGAGGCCAATGGCGAGGCTGCAGTACGTCTGTCTACCGTAGTATGTGTAAATGTTGTTGGTGTTGTTCATTTGAGGGGCTACCGAGAGCAGTGGCTACGCTGGCTAAAGTGCAGCGTTAGGTCATGGGGCCATGCTCTCTAATGACTCGGTAGACGCGTGGGTTCGAGCCCCACCGTCGGCCGTCCTTGAAATGGTTTTCCGTGGTTTCCCCATTTTCAACACCAGGCAAATGCTGGGACGATACCTTCTGACAGGCCACGGCCGCTTCCTTCCCCATCCTTGCACAGCTTCATTCATCTTCATCCATTCCATCTCTCATCCCGACGCGCAGGTTGCCCATGGGCGTCGACTGGAAAGACCTGTACTCAGCCTCTTAGGAGGCCACACGACAAAAAAAATTGAGGGGCTTGCAAATCGTGGTCATTAGTCCCGTGTACTTGCTTGTGTGTAGAATTTGTCTGATAACCTGTTTTATTGCAGTGTCTGTAGTAGTGTATTTAATTCAGGTGAAGAATGGGAAGGAGGCGGCCGTGGATTTTAGTTAAGAACCATCCCGGCATTTGCCTGGAGTAGAAGTGGGAGACCACGGAAAATCACTCCCAGGATAGCTGAGGTGGTAATCGAAACCACCTTTTCTCAGTTTTGCCTCACAAGGCTGAGTGTACCCCGCTCCAGCCCTCAGATCAGAGTGAAGTTTCTTGGCAGAGTCGGGGACCTCCAGGGCGACAGCCAATAATGCTAGCCACTACACCACGAGGTGCACATAAATGTTGTTGTCACTCTTGTTGAATCATTTAGGAAATTATGAAAATTTGGTCATATGTTTGACATGTGTAGTAGAGTGCGCGGAATCTATTGAATAACCTGTGTTATTTGAGCGTATGTGTAATTCTATTTATAATAGGGTATTGGGTAGAGAAGGAGATGACTGAGCACTCTCCTGATGAGTTCATTCGAATCCCAACTTTGGCTGTCCTTGAAATGGTATTCTGTTGTTTCCCATTTAAAACCCCAAGGCAAGTGGGGAAACGGTATCTTTTAATAGGCCACGGCTGCACCCTTCCAACTCCTTGCCCAATTGTATTCATCTTCAGTGACTTCGTCTCCTTTGAACTCTTCTAATGAAGTCGGTGTTCGGATAGATATTCGGCTCTAAAATGTATTCAACACATGTATACTCATGGTTTTCTCTAGTTACCAATACCGCATTCACATTGAATTATATTGGGAAACCTCAGCAAAAAAGTGACAGTCAGTCTGAAAGACTAGACTTTGTATCACTTTAAATGCTACAAATGCTGAAAAACGCTTCGCTCGAAGCCAAAGACTCTTGACAAGTTAGAAAATGATCTGCATAATACTTTTCTAGCTTATCTTGTTCCAAATTACTCGCGAACGGCAAGTGCAAACAAAGGGCAAAGCAAGGTCAAGCGCGCAGGATGCCGTCACGCTCACCAGAGCGCGCGGAGACGTGCCCCTTCCATCCAGTCTAAAAACACTTATAGTGGGCGATGTATTGAAGACAGAGATATGCTCTCGCGGACTTTTTTGTAGAACTTTTCATGCTGACCAATTCTTACGCTCATAGTATATTGATATTTTTAACGGTTTGCCCAGCGTAAGCTTAAGAAGCGCACGGACGCCAAGTTAGTTTTCGACTTTTTCACTGAAATAGTTACTGCTTGGCTTCCTTTGATCATACATAAATTATTTTCTACAGAATCATTCTTGGAGTTATCCTTTACAGAATGGTGAAAACCGCATCAAAATCCATCCAGTGGTTCTTGAGATTACCCATGACATCCAAGAATCGGGGATTTTTGTCTTATACTAACAAAGTAGAGATTGTCGGGGAACACATGCACCAAGCGGTACTATGACGTCACACACCTCAGTGCAGCTGGTTACATTTCGTCCCGTCACCGTAACGTAACGCCAGACCCCAGCGTAACGACGAAGTCGACAAGATCATTTAAAATGATAAAATTCTACGATGTCTGAGAAAGTCATTTTAACGAATTTTTTTCATAATTACCCTAATGATGCTGAGTGCACCTTATTCCAACCTTCATATCGGAATTTAAACTCTCAATGACCATCAAGAAATTGAACCCACATAGTCTGGACAGGAGACCATTACGTTTATTGTTAGACAAAACACGGTGATAGAAGTAGGCTATTCATAGTCTCCGTGATTTAGTGATTCAGTCCATCCTTGGATATTGAAAAGTAAATATACGGGTAAAACTGCGAACTACAGTATTTAAACATTCTAACTCAATTCTCATTGACGGTAGTGCACAAGGACTACAGCTGTCAATGACCAACCATCAGCTGAAATTTCAGATGCTTACAGCTCATATTATGTAGGCCTATTGTAGAAAAGTATGATTAGGATAACATTGGATATCACTGTATCGGTGGCGACCACGGGGCCCCAGCTGAGTCCGGCATTGCTTCCACTTACTTGTGCCGGTCTCCTCTCCGTCTTCTTTCCTGTGGACCTCACTTGGTAAACTCATGTTCTCTTCCGACCCCGACGGTATTAGGATATCCGAGGCCTAGGGAGTCTCTTCCATTCCTGCCTTAATTGGCCCTTGTCTCATCTTTTCTGATACCCTCCTTCTGCAAGGGGTCAGCCTGCTTTTTCTTTTCCTGTTATCTCCTGCCTTCTGCTCAAGGCCCTCAAGGAACCAGGGTGTATGTAGCCCCACCACTTCTGGTGCAGCCTAGATATTGCTACACCCTCAGGGGCTCACGGCTGGTGAGTTCGGGAGTTGGCGACCCCGAGGGATTCCTGAACTGGGTCCGGTTTTCCCCCTTTTATCCATTACCTGTGGGGCGAACCCTCTCCTCTTTCACTTTCCTATCTGCCTTTTATGGCTCTCGTTCCTTCCAAGTCCCTCAATCCGCATTCTTCGAGGGTTGAGGGCATTTATTTTCCTCCTGTCCTTTATTTGCCTTCTTCTCCTTTTGTTTTCCATTTCTTCTTCTAGTATATAAGTTAATAGTTATTTTTAGTTTACATTTCATTATCATCTTCACGATCACCCAAACCATTAGGGGCCGATAACCTAGATGTTAGGCCCCTTAAAACAACAATTATCATCATCATCGCTGTATCGGCGTAGGTGTTCTGGGCTTTCCAAATATTGTCTTTGCCAATATGGACTTTCGGTATGTTTTGCATTTCTCAGGCCATTGCCAGTAGTCTATATGATTAAAAATTAACAAACATTTATTGTACAGATTTTGAGTACAGAGGAATAATTTCAAAACTTACTATTGGAGCATTGAATTTTCAAAACGCCATGAATGTTATCCATGAAATGCTGTGCTATTTGTTTCAGGCCGTAAAGGAGCTGGGTATGTGTAGTCCAGTAAAATAATTGTTTTTCAGTCGGTCAACATATTAACGTGCCCAATTGTGTTGGGTGAGGAATAACTCTTATCTACTCACACCTACTAATATGGAATAAAATCATGAATTAATTCCATTCCTTACTTTTATAAACGTTTCGAAAAAATGAGGGGTGTAATCCACCAAGCATGGTGCGCCCTGTGTAGACCAACATCCATCATTATGAAACAGAATGACGTCAAGGCAGTCCTTGCTATGCAGGTAGCGTGGTCAGGGCAGAGGGTAGGAGTTCCGTAGCGGTAGGGTTGAAGCTGCAGTTGTGATTTGTCCTGTGGGGTATCGTGTATGTTGAAATCCAATTTTATTCTAGATTGCTAGAAGAACAATGCACAGTGTGTCAAAATCGAAATCTAGGACGACAAAATTATTTATTTTCATAATTAAAAAATCAAAATTTGTTACTTTTACAGCAATCTCATACAATTGCCGCTTACTATTCTGGGATATAAACGCATCTTAGTGTAAATCTGTCACCACTGTTCGAGCAGTTTGAATTGGAGGGTGAATGTAAGTGGCTGTGGTTTGGTTGTCTTTGTGGTTAGTGTGATGCTTAAAGAAGGAACATGCAGATGAAGGTATGATCTATGTAACGTGTTTCAGTTATTAATGGGCGTATTTGTTACGTAATTTTAGCTATATCTGCATTATGTAATATTTAACTATTATTTTCAAAATTATATTTTCACTTAGATTTTTAGTACGTTGCGTCAATCTTCGTCCTCTTTCTACTTAATGTTAAAATGTAGATAAAGTCTAGTTTACGCCTGTTATAAGATTTTTTGCATCTTTTTGCAACTTACTTAGTTATTTTACGTTTTAGAAGATGCCGCGCAACCAGTTCTAATACGTTTACAACTGTTTGAAGCACTGGGTTCGACGATTATGTCAAAAGTGGAACTTCGTGACTCTGTTAAAAGTAAATTAGGGGTAGAAAATTGTTCTGAAGAGATACCTGAATGCTCTATCCAACTCCTAGTCATAGACAATTTCTTGCATGTGTAGACGTAACTTAAAAAAGGTCTTAACTGATGTTTATTATGAGGTAAACAAATTATATACGTTGCTTTCACTCTAAATTCATGATTAAAACGTAAAAATAATTGTGTCCCCCGAGATTTCGATTTTGACCCACTGTGCAATGGCAGGAATAGCTTCAAGCGTTAATGAAAGGCCATCAACACCTACGTCTCTACAAGTGTGGAAAGATTTTTCCTATTAACTAATTATGGTGGTATGGCAAGGTGTTCGA
This sequence comes from Meconema thalassinum, assembly GCA_946902985.2. Taxonomy (NCBI): domain Eukaryota; kingdom Metazoa; phylum Arthropoda; class Insecta; order Orthoptera; family Tettigoniidae; genus Meconema; species Meconema thalassinum. The sequence goes on from OX336389.2 coordinate 187,423,526, forward strand.
CTTGTTGTACAGTCTAGTACTATGCATACATAAAACGACCAAGGTTTCATGACTCTTGATTGAAAGAAATTATAGACCTGGCAGTTCACGTTCAATTTTATTATATTGGCTTCAACTTTCTCAGTTGCGTTTGATACTGTTCCTACCTCACTGCAACTAGGATTGATAGATTAGCAGAATGACGTAGCACTCAGAGATGAATGCCAAAGTAGAAAGATAATAATGAACATAATTTTATTGGTTTTACGTCCCTTTTTAACTACTCTGGCTTTTAGAGACGCCGGGGTGCCCCGAAGGAGATCTTTAACAAGCCAGTAAATCTACTGCTACGGCTCCCCCACATTTGCGCAACCTCAAATGCCAGCTGACTGCGCTAGGATACGATCCTCCAACCTTGGGAACAGCAGGCGAGAAAGTTACCGCTGAGTCGTGCAGCTAGTTCAAAATACAGTAGAAAGAGACTGAGTGATTACAACAGCATATTTTTTATTGTTACCAAGACCATTTCATTTTTCTGACCGGTATGTTAACATGCTTGCTTCTACACTTCTTTTTTTTCTTTTCAGTGAAGGAGAGCTTCAAACCACGACAAGACACCGACTATTGGACCATAACATAAAATACATTCATCGTGTTTGTGTGAATCACAGCATTGTACGTAATATTATAAAGAACTATTAGAGAACAAAATTATTTAAAAAATTCCTCTCGGCATGCCAGTGGGCAGAGGCAGATTTCACCAGGCAAATAGAAATATTTTGAATTCACTAAATTTGCCAATTATTGTATACCTGCAGACTTTCTACATGTTTAGCATAAATATATTTATAATTAGAGCTCGGATTTTTAGGTAAATAAATATTCTTTTATGTAGCCTAAACACATATTTTAAGCATTTTTTCTATAAATACATAAATTCCTGCTTTTCACTTGTTAGCACATAAAAAGACATAATAATTACATTTTAAAAATCAGTATGCTAGATCTTTCAGTTTATTGAATTTTTGTTCTGTGTTACTTCAACGGGGAAGAACCTGAGAGCTATCTAATCTTCATACAGAGCGTATGTCAGCTTGCAACTGTGTTATTCTTAACTTGTCGCCCCGTCCCACTCACTCTGGAAGCCGGGGATTTCCTTGTCCATCGCCATATTGCACCACATGGTAGATCTCCATGTGCATACTGTCTCGTCCTCGTCGAACATGTTCTAATTTTAGTTCCTGCAATAAATTATAAAATGTCATTCGTCAAAAATCCGGCAAATCTGTGTCTTCATTCACAGCGATAAATACTATATCGATCGTAGGCAGCTCATTGCGAAAAAAAAAGAACTGGTGAGCCTTTCTTCTTACAGCATTCTTATCAAACTCATCAACTCTTTCCACAATCGGGGGCGTGGTGGCTCAGCGGTCTAGCTGTATGCCTCTCACCAAGGCGGTACGGGTTCGATTCACGGTCATTGCATGTGAGATTTTCGAAGTGAAATGCCATGTCCTGTGGTTCGAATTCCACGTAAAAAGGAGGTCCCGTGGCTCATGATCTCGAGATTAACGATCACGTTAAACTACAAGCTTCTTTCCTTCTTTGCTTCCTTTCCACAATCTTTGCCCTTGGTTTCTCTTTCTTGGGCGACTGTAAACTGTGGGTAGCTTTATATTCTTGAACTATTCGATACACAGAAATTTCACTAACACCCGTGGAATGACTTGCTTTCCTTACTACAGCAGAAATTAGTGTAGTGGGATGCATTTCTAGCTCGATCATATACTTGTTTAGTACCATATGCTTTTCAGATCTACTCAGCGCTTTTCGCTAAAGCTGCTTCTTTGGCGGAGTAATAACACTCGCATTGTCCCCTGATGAGTCTACGACGGAACATCAACTGTATGAAATCCACGTACACACGATCACAAATAATTATTGCCTATCGTAAGCACTTAAGAACTAATGAATTAATTAAGTAAATACAAAAACTAACAATAAGTAATAAAATTATAAATCCGAATAAAAATAGAAATCGCACTCACCTGCTTCACATGTAGGCTAAGCGTACGTTCAACAGGCACAAATCTACGTACCTCGTGCGGGCAGTCCTGCAATCACGCGCACAACTGTGTTTACTTCAGCTGTCTCGACTCGGCGAACAGACTTTAGATTACAAGCCTCTGTGTGGTGATAAAACACTTCTGTTGTCCCCTATTTGCAATGAACTTTGTGGTATTTTCCTCTATAACTTTCACTTGAAATTGTCGAAGACTGAGTCTTACGATCATCTCCTGTGCTTCTCTTACCCCCTTAGCTGAACTCATTATTCTCATAGGTAATCTCCTCTCATCTTTTTCATTACGAGTACCCTCCTGCGATTACTTCCATCTGTTGGTCGCAGCAGTGAGTCTTCATGTTCACTTTCCTGTCCGCTACCTCCATCGTATGATTAAGGTATCCTGAATCCACCCAGCTTTATCTCCCGTACAGTGAAGCTAGTCTGAATACTGAGCAATATAAGTATTAGAGCTGGTAATAATCGATTTTCAATTAATCGATTAATAATCGATTAATCGATTAATTTGAAATTAATCGGAAACGATTAATCGATTAATCGAAGCTCCTTAAAACCGATTAATCGATTAACCAATTAACCAAATAATCTATTAATCGAATAATCGATTAACCGAAAAATCGATTAACTGATAGTAGACACGAGATAAGAAAATAAGTTTTGAAAATGGTTTAAATGAGAAGTCATCGCTTAAGTTGATTTAGGCTTATTTTCGGAATGATGTATAGAAATCTATAAAAGTTAAATTTTGCGTAAAGATACGTGTCCCTCCTTGTTTATGTTAACAATAACGAAATAACAGTCAGTGACCGTGGAAGGACAAACATCAATCACATTGGGAAGGGTTTCAGGAAAAGAAAACGAGGAGTTTTCAGCAAAGCTTTTGAATCTTGTTCAATTTTTGTTGGAAAGGCTGTTTACAATTTAGGACAGGAACATTTTTGTTTTATTCTGGTTAACCCTAATTTCCACAAAGACCTGTAGGTTGTAACTCTTCAGGCGGTCAACTTGAATTTGCCCAAAGACTGGGCGGAGTCCAATGTATAAACTATATGAATTATAAGTAAACAACACTCCTAGGAACATTACATGTGTTAGTTATGATCGCTATTAAAATCATTATCACTATTACGTTGCCACACTCGAATGCTCCGAGTGGGTAAGAGATTTCACGAGCCCTTCATCCAGGAATGCCACCAACAGCAATGAGCCAACAGCAATGAGGTTCAGTCATGTTTTGAGGTGGAATCATGTTCGGTCAACGTACGCCTCTAATTCCTATCCACGGTAACATGACTGGTCTGTGGTATAGAGACAACATCCTTGAACCTGTCGTTACAGGATTTGTTTCCACAATGGGTGAGGGCTTTACACTAGTGGACTATAATGCTCGAGCCCATCGAGCTAGGGTGGTCAATTAGTTCCTTCAGATGCATGTCATACAGAGATTGGAGTGGCCTACCTATTCTGCGGATATGAACTGTAATGAACATGCCTGGAAAGAGCCCAAGAGGGCAATTTCGCACCGTCCCTATCATCCATCAAACAAAGAGCAACTGATTGAAGCTGCTTTCCAAGAGTGAGGGAATCTGCCCCAAACCACGTTGTATTCGTTGGTGCTCAGTATGTCTCGTCATCTGCAAGCATGGATTAGAGCTCGTGGTGGTCATACATGGTATTGATATACCCCAACATGAAAAGGACGGTTGTGTGCTCAGTCCCACATTATCACTTTTGTTATTCGTCGTGTGTTTCTGTCTCTTTTGCAAAGCAGATTGTGTGTGGTTTTTCTTAGTATGTACCCTATACTGTGTATAATATGATAACATACACATAGCAAAATAAACATGTTACTGAATCACAATATGCGAGACCATTTTTGAGCATTGTAAAAGTTTACTTTGTTTAATAAGGGTTTGTGAATTATTTATGAGTATTATGATTGTGTATACAAATAAAAATAACACAATATAATAAATAAAATAAAATTAGAGCATGCACTTGAATTCTATTATGCATAAGTTTACATATCTCAGCGGAGCCTTGGTCGTACAGTTGTTAAGCTTTAGCCTGCCTACTCCCGCCGGGCTCATTGTGATCATAACTAATACGTGTAATTTTTCAAGGAGCTCATTTACTTATTACTCATATTTTATATGCATTGCACCCCGCACAGTCAATGGACAAATTCATGTTGACCGACTGAAGAGTTACAACTGACAGTTTTTGTATAGGCAACACTGAAACAATGGTGTCAACAGTTAACAAACAAGATGCATTATTATTTAAAAATAGACGGTCTGTTTTGGTGCAAAAATACTAGCAAGTACTCATATTCTGGAACGAGGTAGCTCCGCTTTGTAGTCACAATGTTTCCAGCGGGGAATATGAAGTATTTTGTTGCTAGTTTAGCGGGCCTTTGATATATTGTTTATTCATTTTCCACCTGTGGAAAAGGGTGAGTATGCAAGTCAGGCGGTGAATTCCCAAGATAGACGTCCAGCTCGTCTTTTGCATTGATTGCAATATTTACGCTACATCTACAAGAATTCCTATTTTTACCGCGCTTTTTATAACTGCCCTACCATGAGATCATTGAGTTTTTATCGAACTTGCCTAAGTGTTGACTTTAGACATACCTTCGTTCGTAAGACGACACATTTGTATCTTTGGAGTCGAAATTTAATGTTTTTCGGACGGTCAAAGACTTTTTACATGAGATTAATAAATACAATTAGATGACCAGTTTCGATCGTCAAGCGATCATCAGATCTTTACACTTCGGCTATTAATCTGTGTCGACAAGTTTGGGTTATGATATTTACAATACATACACTGTTCTAGTTGCAGTAGTAATTAATCTAGCACAAATAGAAAAGATATGTTATTTTTTGTTGAGATACTGATACGTAGTTGTGATTGATCTTCAAGTTTGCCTGCTTAGTGCCATTATGTGATTGTTATTAAATGGTCAGGTTATTGTGTCAGCATAATCGTCCTCACGCTGTGCACAAAAACGGACCACACATCGCTCAAACTGCGAAGTGCACCATTTAATAACTATCAGTATCTCAACAAAAAGCACATATCTTTAGTTTGGTAGTTCAATTGCTACTGCAAATAAATAAGTGTATATATTGTAATTATCATTCCATACTTCTCCATATACAGTAGATTTAATAGCCTACGGGTAAATGATCTGATGATGATCACTCGACGATCGAAACTAGTTATCCAAGTGTATTTATTAACATCATGTAGTATTTTTTCAGGATTAGCGAACAAATTTTGATTTCTAAGGCAAGCCTGAAAAAGGGCTTCCAACACGGTAATCCTTGGAGTGAAGTTAAATGAAACCTCAAAGCAGGCGTTGAGCAGTGGCTAGCATTCTTAGCTGTCTCCACCGAGGTTTGGGTTCGATTCCCGGCTCTGCCAAGAAATTTAATTCTGGTGTGGGGGCTGGAACGTGTATACTCAGCCTCGTGAGGCAAAACTGATAAGATGAGGGTTTGATTCTTACCTCAGTCATCCTGGAAATGATTTTCCATGGTTTCTCATTTCTACTCCAGGCAAATGCCGGGATGGTACCTAATTCAAGGCCACGGACGGTTCCTACCCATATTCTACCTGAATTACAAATACACACACTGGTACAGACATCGCAGTGACACATGTTATCAGACAAGTCTTAATCACACCCCAGTACGCGAGGATACGTGACCACGATGTTGCAAAGCCCCTAAAAGAATCAAAAACATCATCCATCATGGGACTGACCCGGCTAACCATGTCGAGAGATTGCATTAAGAAACCAAGTTGTGTCATAGTTGGTTGATTCTGTGAGAGCGTAGTTAAAAATGCGAAATACATTGATTAATCGGCAAAACAAATCAAAAACCGATTAATCGATTAATCGATTATTCGAATAACCGATTAATCGATTTTTCTAAAAACCGATTAATCGATTAATCGACTAATTGATTAATCGATTAATCGTTATTTACGATAATTAATCGATTAATCGGTTTCGATTAATCGATTAATCGAAATCTGAAATTAATCGATTAAAAGTAACAGCCCTAATAAGTATACAGTAGTATAGTTTAGTCTGGAAACTATAGTAACCTCCTTCTTACAGAATAAAGTACATCGCAACTGAGAACTCTGTGACACACATTGACGTTATCTATGTCACTATACTTCCATCCTGAGATAATAGGCTGTCTAAGGACTGGAGACTTACCTGCTCCAAAGCATGGTCACCTCCCTATTATCCGATCGTCTTAAGTATCTTCATTATCACCATAACAAGCATTTGATATAATTCTCAAACCCACCTTTAAGAAAGAAATAATTTTCAAGTATACACGTGCCTTATCCTATAACAGTTTTACTTATTAATGCAGTGTTTATACAGTATGGCATTACACATGAAACACAATAATAATAATAATAATAATAATAATAATAATAATAAGTACATACAAGCACCTTATTACGACCTCATGTTCAGTCTGTTTCTCCAGTCCAGGCTCGATGGTGTAGCACTGAAAAAGTCGTTAGGTTCACCTAGGAACGCTCTTAGTTTGCAATCTTCGGCAATGTGCCTCTTATGTTCTAGTTCGATGGACCGCAATCACAGCAGGGGTTTGGCCGCTTCCCCCATTTGTGCAGGGTTTTTTTAGCGTATGGCTTTTTAGTGCCGGGAGTGTCCGAGGACATGATCGGCTCGCCAGTTTTTGTAGCTGCTTCGAGACGGACACCCAATGGGTGAGCTACAATTACCGTTGGGGAGGAAAGGTGGAATGTTAGAACGAGGAGTTGGAGGAGTTGGAAGGTAGCGGCTGAGGCCTATAGTTAGGGACCAACCCCGGCATTTGCCTGGAAGGAAGATGGGAAACCACAGAAGACCATCGTCAAGGTTGCCGGCGGGGGGATTCGAACCTCCTCGCCTCCCGGATGTGAGCGACTGCCAGCAGTCATGCCGTAACGACCACGGCTAACTCACCCGGTATTTGTGCAGGTTGTATGCACTAACTCCATGTCCGATAACAGGGCACGGTACAAACAAACATGTTATCATAGAGTTAACACATGAGCCAATGTGCAAAAACGAAATGTCGTCATACAGCAATACATCACGCAATATGCAAAACTTTTTTTGACCATTGTATTAGTTGGTAAATGATTGTTTTAAGGAGCGGAACAGCGAGGTCATCTGGCCCGGAGCCACCATGATAACACCAATTGAAGTGTAGACACACAATTTTATTAATGCCCTGGTCTGTACAGAGGCAAAAAAAAACATCGTGCATTTCTATATCACTTAAACCCCCTCGTGGTGCCGTGGCGAGTATTCTTGCCTGTCACCCCTGAGGTCCGGGTTGGATTAATAGCTCTGCCAAGAAATTTATTTCTGGTTTATGGGCTGGAACGGGGTTCATTCAGCCTCGTGAGGCAACACTGGGAATAGGTGGGTTCAATTCCAACCTCAACCATCCTAAAAGTGGTTTTCCGAGGTCTCCCACTTCTACACCAGGCAAATGAGGGGATGGTACCTAAATTAAGGCCACGGCTGCCTCCTTTCGTAATCCTAGCCTCAGTTAGATATACACATGCTAATACAACCATCACAATAGTACAGGTTATCAGACAAATTTCACACATACACCAGAACACTCGGGGCCATGCCCCTAAATGAAACAACAACAACAACATATTATTTGTGATTGTGCTTGTTGAGGCTTGATCAGATGGGCACACGTTCAGTACTGGTATACAGTCATTTGTGACGTCACTGACAACAATGTTGTTTTAGTCATCAGTTTTTTGACTGGTTTGATGCAGTTTTCCATGCCTCCCTGATCTCAACAGATTCCTTTCCTGTAGAAATGCTTTCCTTGCATGAGTCAACCTACTTTTTTATATCCTCTTTGCTTCGTCCATCACTGGTTATTTTGCTTCCTAAGTAACGGAAGTCTCCTACTTCCTTTAGCTTTTCACCTGCCAATTTGATGTCCCTAGAGGTTTCTGATTTATCTCGACTGCATTCCAATATTTTTGTTTTACATTTATTGATTTTCATCATGAATTCTTTCCTCAAGATGGAGTCCATACCATTCAAAACGATAACGACAGTGAACAAATTCTTATCTGACTGCTAACTTGAACAGTGAAACATTTGAGGGAAAACGTTTCAGAAATTTGTTGACTTGATGGGTCATGGAGACGTACGTCGTAAGAACTGCCTCAATACGACCTAATATTCGCTTGCTGTGCCATTTTAAATGAACCTTAAGGCGATGCTGATGTATGTACGACCTCCTGTTAGTTTCTGTTCCCCATTTACCAATAGCAATTCCACCATATGGTACTAAGATACAAATATGTCGACTTTCTTATGGATTTGAAAACCATATCTCAGAATCTTAGGATCTAAAGGTCAAAAGATAATCCAACAGTAAACGATTGAATATTCATTACGGCTTAAATGCTTGAAAAATTTGAATAACCTTAATATCAGTTGTTCTATGGTATGAGAATATTGGCAGGAACTTCATACATTTCTATTAAATATGGTTTCTTGTATTTCATTTAAAAATTTATAATATAATAGTATATTATAAAGTAATCTTATTAAAAAAAAGTTGTGTTGATTCGGAAGATCGACCCGTGCTGGGGTAATAGTTGTTGTTAATTCATTGAGTGGCTTTGCGACATCGTTGTCATGTAGCCACGTGAACTTGTTATGGGTGTAACTAGGGCTAGGGGTTTGGGCAAGAATGGGCCGGCCGTGGTTTGGATTAGAAGTAGGAAATAACGAAAAAACACTTCTAGGAAGGCTGAGGTAAAACTCTTCTCAATTTTACCTCACGAGACTGAGCCCTCAGACCAGAATTGACTTCTTTGTCAGAGCCGGGAATTGAACCTGGGTCCTCACGGTAACAGCTAAGGTTAGTAGCCACAAGGCCACCAGGTGAATTCTGGATTGATATTATTTTTAATAATTAATTCAAAGGCTTTGCGACATCAAGCACATTTAGCCCCATGCACTTGGGTGTGTGTAGAATTTGTCTGTCAACCTGCGTTATTGGAAAGCAGGTGGCCGCAGCCGTAAGTTAGGAACCATCCCGGCATTTGCTTCGAGTAGAAATGGGAAACCGTAGAAAACCACTTCCATGATGGTCGAGGTGGAAATCGAACGCAGTTTTGCCTCACGAGGCTGAGTGGACCCCGTTCTAGTCCTCATACAAGAAGTAAATTTTTCAGATATCTGACAATCGATCCCGGACCTCTGGGGGCGACAGCAAAGAATCCAAGCCGCTACACCAGGAAATTGACCCTCTGCGATTAAAGGTAACGGTTGAGTTAAAAGAACCAAACCTCTTGTCTTAACAAACTTAAGGACCAATCTCAATCATGAATACAAATATACTGTACGGCAGATTTAAAGGCTTACCTTACTTTTCTGACTTAAATTATGCAGGTCGTTGCTGGGTATCTGTAAGGCTAAATAAGAATGGAGAGTTGAATCGGAACACTTATTAATTGAGGACATCGCTGATATGAGGATGATTGATTGATATTTCGTCATATAGCCCTTTCGCTTCGTGCTATAGACATAATAGTAGCATTGTAAGCCAAATTACAACTGACCTCAATAGCCATACGCTGGCACTAACATAACAGAAGAGGGATCTGGAGCAAACGTTGAGAGGTGTGATATTTTGCTTATGGCGATTTTCGGTGTTCATTCCGTGTAAGATTATTCTTTTGGTTATCCCACTATAACTCCTTTAAACAAATATAATTGGCCACCTTGTTTTGAATCCTGGGGCGCATTTTTCAAGGGCGTAGCAGCCAAGCTGTTTGCTTCTCACCAAGGCGGACTGGGTTCGATTCCCGGTCAATACATGTGAGATTATCGAAGCGAAATGCCATGTCCTGTGGTACGGATTCCACGTTAAAAGGAGGTCCCTTGGCTCATGATCGCGAAATTAACGGTAACGTTAAACTACAAGCTTCATTGTGGTATTTGAAGCCATTTTCAATGCTGCCTTAGTAATCGAAATTTGATGTTTTTCAGTCAGTAAACACAGCTGTACCCAATTGTGATAGGTGATTGTGATCCTGAAAAAAAAACTACATGAGATTAATAGATATTTCATTAATGTAATTAATATTTAACTAATGTATTTATTAATCTCATGTAAAAGTATTTTTTCAGGATCACAATCACCTATCACAATTGGGTACAATCGTGTTGACCGACTGAAAAACATCAAATTTCGACTACAAGCTTCCCTCCTTTCCTTAACCTTTTTTCAATCATAGCTCCAACTTGATATAAACATATGACCCCGCAGCGTAGCCATACGCATTAAATCGCTCATGACGACCTCGAGGAAATCTACAGCAAGTCCAAAGATCAAAGGTTTGAGTCCTGGCACTGGCAGCGACCATCCTGACTGTTGTTTTTCCAACACTCCCTCCAGAAAAATACCTTATTTCAAGTCCTGGTGCACCACCCCATCTCTGTCCCTAATCCAGCTACACACACTACTGCACTCATCACAGAAACACAGTTCATCAGACAAGTTCAAGACACATGCAAGTACACGGGGCTGACGACTAGGATATCCCAAGCTCTAAAATGAATTAACAACATAACCAAGAATACTATGAAGTTTATTATGCATACTTTGGATATATACAATTTTTGGAAAATACTTCATAATAATGTAGTTTTATTTCCCATACAGTAGCCTATATAGCCTACGTGCATATTTATACGTTTTGAGTGAGTATTTTAAAATATTTATCATAAACGGGAAATATCTATCCCTTTGCTTCATTTATTACGTGGACTTCAGCAACGGCATGATGTAATCTCTGAACATTTCTGGTATTACCCAATATGAACACGTTTTAGGTAATAGGTCGTGTTCCAACTTCTCCCATATAAATATGTACTCACACGTCGCACACGACACCAAATAAACGATTAATTACATTGTATGGGAAAATTTGTTCAAAGTACGCTCGTCAAGTTAAGGTTCGCGACATACTCGTATATCGAGTTCTTATTTAATTTTATAATGCATATAATTGTTGTTTTTGTTCGTATTTGAGCCATTTTAGTGCATGAACTACCGATGTCTGCCAATACATTAATAACAGAGATTAATTATCTTCTGATCAGAATAAATTTTCCTTTTACAATGGACAACTGACATATGTCTGCACACAATACCCCATCGTGTGATGTAACGCTATGTAACATAGACTGACTCTCACTTGGTTAAGGTTAACGCATATATTTTGATCAATCGCCGACCGAATACACCCTTCAATACACCTTCCATACATTCCCCACGTTAATGATTTCTAGTCCGAAGCTTGCTTTGTGGCCTATCAGCTCTGAACAGGCCTACTAACTTCTTCAATGAAATATCTTTACAATCCGTATTAATCGGGTGTCGCTTTCCTTCCCAGTACGTTTTTCGTGCAGAAAATCGCGGTGAATGTGTGGATACGCGAGTACCCATTACTCGATCCTGCGTCATGATTATCAACCATTTTGTGTGACAAAATACCAATGTTCACAAGCAATCCGCAAGTGGTTACTATGGCAGGAAATGGTGCTCTTCTTTCCGAGTTAAAGCCATCAAATAAATAATAATAATCTGGATTGGAATGTACTGGCGTGGATCTTTAATTTTGGGGTCACGTGATATCGGCATGTGGATCCGGAAGCACTAGTTACTATTACTTATAATAATAATAATAATAATAATAATAATAATAATAATAATACACTGTAACGAAAGATGAAACATGTTATTCTTAATATCTACTCAAACATCACGAGGTGATGTAGGTGTATTTTATGAGGTATCGAAGGATCTCTGGTTGTAAGGTCATCGAGGATGGACTCTGGTGTCAAAGGGTGTCACGATCAAATGAAGAATTTGATGTGATATGAACCTACGCATGTGTAGGCCAAGCATGTTTTCGAGGATCATGTTGCATCGCCTTGTGATGTGGTCTCCAGGACACCTCTTACGCTGCCAAACTGAGTTTAGACCAGGAAGACACAGTAGAGTGGTTTGGTCTTTGACCAAGCTGATAATACGTGGTTATCTATTGTGTTTTTTTCCCCGACTCACTCTAGGAAAGATAAAACTAGTAGCCTATATTACCTCCAATCCTCAAGGATATTTTCTACTCCTTGAATGTAGCTGTTTTTGTTATTTCATTTGGGGTCCTGAGCATCGTGATTATTAGCCTCGTGTACTTATGTTTTGTGTAGGATTAGTCCGATAACGTGTGCTATTGTGGTGTTTGTAGTTGTGTGTATATTTGTTGCTGAGGCGGTCTGTTGTGAAGGAGGTGGCCGTGGTCAAGTACCATCCCAGCATTGCAGGGAATTAAATTTCTTGGAAGAGCAAAAAATCGAACACGATTCCCATAGGAGACAGCCAAGAATGGCAACCATTTCCCCACGAGATATCCTTCCTCGTATCTAAATGAATGCAGTAGTAAACCAATAATATAGACACCACAATTACAAGAGTTTAGTGCTTCTCAGTCGGTCAACACTAATGTACCCAAAAGAGCTGGTTATGCCCTAATCCTGAAATAAATTACATGAGATTAATAAATACACTAGGATGACCAGTTTCGATCGTCAAGCGATCATCATCAGATCCATAACACTTAGGCTATAAAATCTATGTTTGAAAATACAGGTGAAAATATTTACAATAATATAACGTTTTTAGGGTTCGTAAAAATAGGTCAGGCTATAATGCACCAAATCTTTATTTACAATAATATTATTTACACTAATTAAAACTAAATCAAATTAAGCCTACTTACTTCCACACACACACACAGAGAGTTGCACTTTACACAGCTATTAGTCACTATTTATGTACACTGATCTCTGCAAGTCAGTATCTCTGGCAGTCACTATTTATGTTATTTATTACCACTGCACTGTCCACATTTATATCCACAGGTCGCTCGGCACACTCCTTCAGCGGAGACTCATCCAGGACTAGCTGCTCGTCGCACATTACTGGTATATAACCAATCCAGCTCCTGGTCTCGAATGTTCTCGGTGTTGCCCCTTCCAGTAGCGTCGAGTATGTCCTCGTGGTTGGTTTCCCGAACTCTTTAGCTCCTCCCAGTACTTTGTTCGGGACCTTCCTTTCGCATCCAGTAGTTTCCAGAAGCAGAACAGTCTGGAAGCCTTGCGTCAATAGTCTACCCGATTCGTAGCGCTATCGTATTGGTGGTGGCCTTGGGGAGGGGCTAACCTAATTAGCCTTGGCCTAATTGGCTGCCCAGCGTTCTCCATACACCCCGCCCACTTGACATGAGGAGAAAGGGGTGGCGGCCGATGGCAACTGCACGAATCGTTACACTGCCCCCTCCTTAACACTGTTCCGTCTCGGAGCAGACACTTCCAACAGGGTGACGGTGGGAACAGCTCGGTCCTTCACGGCATCGTGAGTTGACGAAGAAGTAACAGTCCACCGTTCTCTGAGGAAACATGTCTATTCGGGGCCAGCAGCACACCAGAATCTCAATCCATGTGCGTCCAAAGACTTCCTCTAGCATGCTTCTTACAATCCTCCAGTCCAACCCATCTAGTCCACAGCCCAACTTGGGTACAGCTAATTTGGAAATGCTTCGCTCCAGTAGGTGCTCCCGCATAGCAAGTAGACTATCGCAGATGGCACGATAGGAGGGCTTCAGATGGGAAAGTTCTTTCGTCACCAGATAGAACAGCGATCGCTCGTTCCTGGTTAAGCACAACACGTCCCCGACACGAGGCTCTTGGCGCTGTAGCTCTTCAATCCCGCCGTATTTCCGTCGGAACTCCTGGGCGATTCCCTGGCTCATCCACAGGTCCTTAGCCACACAGTGAGCCAAGGCATACTCACTGGTGGTTTGGATTAAATCCTGTCGAATCTCGGTAGTGACGCCATAACGAACTTTTCGGCCAATACCACATTGAGCCACGAACTCTTCGAAGGATCGTTCTGCTTCTGGCAATCGACAGATACGGGCGTGTTGTACGTGCCCCTCGTCTTGGTTGTCGCCCAGGAACGGTGCCAGCCGATTGAAATTGACCACTCGGGGTTTGCCATTCGGTCTCCTCCTGATACGATAGACGTCGTTGATCCTCTTCAGTACCTCACATGGTCCGTCCCAGGAGCGTTGTAGCTTCGGAGAGAACTCTCGCCGCCTTTTTGGGTCGAATAGCCAGACTAGATCTCCTGCTTGGTATCCTCCTGATTCGGCTCTTAGGTCGTAACGCTCCTTCATCCAGTCGCTGGCATTCTGGATGTTTGCGCGAACTCGGTCGTGAATGTCATCCATCCTTCGACGAAGGTCGGAGATGTAGTCTTCGCCAACGACGTCATCCTTTGGTTTGCAGCCGAACGTCAGGTCACACGGCAACCGCAGCTCTCGGCCAATCAGCACATTAGCTGGTGTTTGGTCTTTGGTTTCATGGATAGAAGAGCGGTATGCCAGTAGATACAAGTGGAGAAACCTATCCCAGTCCCGTTGGTGGTCGGATAAAATCTTGGACAGGTACTTCTCCACTGTTCTGTCCATGCGCTCCACCATGCCGTCGGACTGTGGATGCAGGGCAGTTCTTCTCGTTTTCTGGATCCCGAGAATCTGGCACATTTCCTGAAACACCGCCGACTCGAAATTTCGCCCCTGGTCGGAATGCAATTCCAAAGGTACACCAAATCGGCTCACCAGCTCCCTTACTAGCGTCTCGGCAACCACCACTGCCTCTTGATTGGGCAATGCATATGCATCTACCCACTTGCTGAAGTAATCTATTGCTACCAAGATGTATTTATTTCCACTCTCAGTCGTAGGGAAGGGGCCCACTACATCGATGGCGATCCGTTCGAACGGTGCACCAACGTTGTACTGCCTCATCGCTGCTCTTCTCTTCAACTGTGGCCCGTTCGCAGTGGCACAAACCACGCACTTTCTACACCATTCACGAACGTCGTCGGAGCAATTGAACCAGTAAAACCGCTCTCGGATTTTCTCTATGTTTTTCCGAACTCCAAGGTGCCCTCCGGACTTTCCATCATGCAGCAACTGCACAATCTCGGATACCCTGTTTCGTGGAACAATAAGCTGTAGCCTCTCCTGAGTCCCATTCTCTTTCTCCAGTACCCTCTTTAGTACCCCGTTTTCCAAAATCACGGAATTCCACTGAGTCCTGTAGGCTTTTACAGAGCACGAGAAGGGGCACCTCTTCCCAGGTCGGCCGTTCCTCAGACTTCTTCCAACGCAGTAGGTGTTTTAAGTCCGGATCGTTTTCTTGATCCTTACGGATTTCCTCATTCTGCCAGTGGTCGTCAGTTACAGTACTTCTTCTTACCGCTGCAATTTTGTCTTCTATCCGATTGCAGTGCTTGCAGTCTTGCGCGCAGACAGAGCATCAGCATTTCGGTGTTTAAGACCAGCCCTGTGTTCAGAGTCGAAGTTGTACTCCTCAAGCCTTTCGATCCATCTGGCTACCTGTCCCTCCGGGTTCTTGAAACTCAGAAGCCACGTAAGTGCTGCATGATCAGTCCGTAGAACGAACTTCCTCCCGTAGAGGTACTTGTGGAAATGCTCCACCGACTTTACTACAGCAAGCAATTCCCTTCTAGTCACGCAGTAGTTCCTCTCCGGTTTAGAAAGAACCTTGCTGAAGTAAGCTATCACTCTTTCCTGTCCACCTTGCAGTTGGGAGAGCACGCTACCGTTGCCCACATTGCTAGCATCGGTGTCCAAAACGAACAGTCCTTCCGGTTGTGGGTAACTCAGGATAGGAGCATTGGTCAATACCTCCTTCAGTTGTTCGAAAGCCTGTTGACAGGTCGTGTCCCACACAAAACTCCGACCTTCTTCGGTAAGTCGAGTCAGAGGCTTCACGATGTTAGCAAATACTGGCACGAATCGACGGTAATAGGTGCATAGTCCGAGGAAACTCCTGACTTCGCGCTTATCCTTCGGTATTGGCCAATCTTTCACCGCGTTTAACTTCTCCGGATCTGCAGCGACCCCCACTCCGGAAACAACGTGGCCCTGGTAATTAACTTCCTTCCGAAAGAGGAAGCACTTCTTGGGGTTGAGCTTCAGGTTGGCTTGTTTTAGACGTAAGAACACCTGCTCCAAATTCTTTAGGTGGTCTTCGAACGTCCTTCCGAGAACGATGATGTCATCCAAATAGACCAAGCAGGTTTCCCAAGATAGCCCTTTTAAGACTCGCTCCATCAATCGTTCAAACGTAGCAGGGGCGTTACAGAGTCCGAACGGCATAACTGTGAAGTTCCACAGCCCCGAACCAATCGTAAAGGCGGTCTTCTCCTTGTCTTTGGGGTCCAACCCTACCTGCCAGTAGCCACTCTTGAGGTCCAATGTGGAGAAGATCGTGCTCCCACCCAAGGTGTCCAGGGTGTCATCGATGCGTGGTAGAGGATAACTGTCATTTTTCGTCACATTGTTCAGCTGGCGGTAGTCTACGCAAAAACCACGTAGATCCATCTTTCTTCTTCACCAGCACCATTGGCGAGGCCCAGGGGCTGCTTGAAGGTTCAATCACCCCATCGCGAGCCATATCACTTATTATTTGCTCGGCTTCCTCTCGCTTGGCTAGTGGCAATCTTCTGGGCGTCTGGCGAATAGGCCTTGAGTCACCCGTATCGATGCGATGTTGCACCACGTTCGTTCTTCCATTACCAGTCCCATCCTGGAAGGCACCCTTGTGACGTTTGAGAAGTTCCCGTACCTCTCGGCTCTGCTCAGTATTTAGCTTTTGACACGCTGCCTCGATAAGACTGTCAAGCCACACTGAAGGTATACCGGATGAGGAGGCAGCTGTTCGCACTTGGCGTACAACGGAGGACACAGACGAACAAATTCCCAGGCTGGTTCCTTCCCGAACGGTTAATGGGTGATCATGAAGGTTCATTACCCGCACAGGAATTTTTGCCCCTGCACGAACCAAAGCTTTGGCTACCAGCATTCCATGTCCAGTTTCGTCTTCGCCAAAAGTAGGCCCTACCATGACGACACAACCTTCGGAAATTTCACCGTCCAGCTTCCCATCTACCATTACTTCACTACGTCCTGGCAGTACCATGTGTTCCGCTGCTATCACCCGTACCGACGAGGCGTTCCTCTTCTGCAGAACTACCTCCTCGTTTCCGACTCTCAAAATTCCTCTTCCCAAGTCTAGTCCGAATTTGTACTTAGTCATGATGTCCATCCCGAGAATAACGTCCTCTTCCACCTCAGCGATCAAGACACGATGGCGAAACTGGGTATCACCGATGATGAAGTCGACGACTGCCTCCCCTCGAACGTTGGCTGGTTCCCCCGTTGCTGTTCGCAGTGTCCATCTTGTGGGTGTTGTTGCTCTCCTCACGATGCCTGGTCGGATGATGGTCATTGTGGCCCCTGTGTCCAGCAGTATGTCTCTGGGTTCTCCATCCACATGGCCACTAACAAAAATTGAGTTGGCTTGACGACCCAGAGACGCGACGATAGCAGAAGTGGGGGCATTCCTGGAGTTGGTGCGGGTTGACAGTCGCCCCTTTCCATCAACCCTCTTTAGTTTCCCTGCGGCTGGTACTTGTTATTCGTAAGTTAAGGGCATCGATCTCTGAGGTGCCCAACCTCCCCGAAGCCCCAGCACCTCGTCCGTTTCTTCTTGGTCTGCAAGGCTTGAAGAACTTCCTCCACGATTTCTTCTATTGAAGGCACAGGTTGGACCTCCTTGTCTCCCTCCAGAGCTCGAATGCGCGCCTGGCTGCGCACGGATTGTTGAACAGCCTCAAAATCATGGGCTAGGGTCAAAGCATCATTCAACGTTTTAGGGCGCGCCAGCTTCACAGCCCGCTGTGTCTCGGTCTCGTGGAGCCCATCGAGAAACTTCTCGGTAGCAAGACTCTCGTAAACGTCGCTGGGCACTGTTGGGTATGCACTCCTAACGAGACGGACTATGTCTGCTTCGAACTCCTGTAGGCTCTCGTTAGGTCTTTGGCAGCGATTTCTTAACTGGGACGATATAGCTGCTCCATGTGCTGATGTCCGAAACGCATTTCCAGTTTTTGAACAAGAACGTCGTAGGTCTGTCTCTCCGATAAGGGAACAGCTTGTAGGACTCGTAGGGCCTCTCCGCGCAGCGACAAGCTCATCATTGCAGCTTTAGTGGCCTCTGACCACCCATTAATCATGGCGGTGGTCTCAACAAGGTGAAGTATTCTTCCCATGCGGACTTCCCGTCGAATGTTGGCAGGTCAGAACGCCCAACTGCGGGAACGGGTGCACGATCCATTGGCAGGTCAGCCCGCCCAGCGACCGGAACAGGTAAACTCTCCTTACCTTCCAATGGTCGAGCAGCGCCAATGGTTTCGTTCCGTTGCTTGTCCTTATTTTGCAGCAGGGCGCTCGCAAGCTCATCCTCCAACTTCCGCAGGGACTCTTGAAATTCATCCCTCAGCTTCGTTTCCGTAGTGAGCGTTACTTCTTGAAGTTTCCTCTCAAGATTGGCAGTATTTTCCATTATATTCCTTTCCAGAATTTTGGAGTCTTCTGCTATTTTCTTTTCTAAATTTTCCGCATTGTCCGCCATTTTCTTTTCCAAAATTTCCACCATCTGGCCTATGCCGCAAGGAAGCTCAAAAAGGAATATATCTGGGTCCTCACCTCCGTCCAGCAGTAACTGACCTAATCACACTTGTAGCGTAGACTTTGTTCCCGTGGCATCAGCTTCTCTTTCTTCCAATTCCTGCCGTAATTACGAAACCTTCAGTGCTGAAAGTTTTCCTTTCCTTGTCGTAATTTTATAGTCCAAAATGCGAGACACACGGACAGTCAGCACACGATTAACCAGGCTTCCAGTTGGTACACACAAGACAGTCACTAAGAATTCACTATGGTACACACTTCCTTAAAGTAGGCCTTTTCAAAAGTACACAGTTTTCGCAAAGAAGCACTCCTTATAACCTGACTCTACACATCTGACACCAATTGTAACGTTTTTAGGGTTCGTAAAAATAGGTCAGGCTATAATGCACCAAATCCTTATTTACAATAATATTAATTACACTAATTAACACTAAATCAAATTAAGCCTACTTACTTCCACACACACACACACACACACACACAGAGTTGCACTTTACACAGCTATTAGTCACTATTTATGTACACTGATCTCTGCAAGTCAGTATCTCTGGCAGTCATTATTTATGTTATTTATTACCAGTGCACTGTCCACATTTATATCCACAGGTCGCTCGGCACAATCCTTCAGCGGTGACTCGTCCAGGACTAACTGCTCGTCGCACATTACTGGTATATAACCAATCCAGCTCCTGATCTCGAATGTTCTCGGTGTTGCCCCTTCCAGTAGCGTCGAGTATGTCCTCGTAGTTGGTTTCCCGAACTCTTTAGCTCCTCCCAGTACTTTGTTCGGGACCTTCCTGTCGCATCCAGTAGTTTCAGAAGCAGAACAGTCTGGAAGCCTTGCGTCAATAGTCTATCTGATTCGTAGCGCTATCGTATTGGTGGTGGCCTTAGGGAGGGGCTACCCGAATTAGCCTTGGCCTAATTGGCTGCCCAGCGTTCTCCATACACCCCGCCCACTTGACATGAGGAGAAAGGGGTGGTGGCCGACGGTAACTGCACGAATCGTTACAATATGTACAATTAGTTGCAGTATTGGTACTGCAACTGTCGCTGTTTGCTAAATGTAGTATAAACACTGCTCACAAAAATTAGAGGATATTGTAAGGTCAGCTCATTATGGTGCAATAATATCCGAGATAATTTACTTTTTCAACCATTTATTACTTACTTAATGCTATACTGACAGATAAAGCAGCCCATGATTCCAGATAACCCCTGATGAGTGTTTGAATCAAATGACTTGAATGAAGAGAGAATATGGCAAACAAACAAAGCAACATTAACACTACCATAATCATGGGACATTTGTGAACATTGTTCTTCAGTAAGGTGTATGGTCTCCTCGAACGGCTAGCACTGCTGCAGACCTGTGTGCCATTGATGCAATGAGGTGATCAATAAGTTATTGGGGGATACGTAGCCACTCGTCCATAAGAGCAATCTGCAGCTGTGGAACAGTTGTGGGAGGTGCTGTTCTGCCTGCAATGCGCCTGCCCAATGCATCGCACACGTGATCTATCGGCTTTAAGTCCGTCGGGGAAGCTGGCCACTGCATAAGCTGGGAACCCTCCTCCTCCAGCGTGTCGTCCACCAACCCAGCTCTGTGGAGACGTGCATTATCGTCCATAAACACAAAGGAAGCACCTATGGCACTAGCTTACGGCACGACAAAAGGTCGGAGAATCTCGTCTCTATACCTTACAGCGGTCACAGTACCACGTGGGATGATGTAGAGGTCCGTACGTCCACCCAGGCTAATTCCAGCCCACACCAACAACTTACCACCGCCATATGGGGATATTTCTCATACAACAGATGGGTTGTTTCGTGTCCCTCATTCCCTCCAGATGCGAACACGTCGACTATCCGATTCCACGTTGAATCGCGACTCATCAGAAAACAGAACTGAGCTCTATTCGGCATGCCTCCACCCACGATGCTCCTCGGCCAAGTTTCTGCGATCTCTACGGTGTTGAGAAGTTAACCTGGTACACACCATGGGCTTACGGGCATTGAGTCCACGTGCATGACGTCGGTTACGGACAGTTTGGGTTGATACTCTGCGTCCTGTTGCTGTTAGAAGGGCACTTCTCAGTTGAGTTGCATTCTGCCGTCTATTCCGGCGGGCTGTTAACACGAGGTAACGGTCATCCCTTGCTGTTATTGTCCATGGGCGGACTTGTCCTACCCTTCTGTGAACAGTAGCTGTTGTTTGGAAACGATTCCACAGTCTTGAGATCACACTTTGAGACACCACAAGGGCTCGAGCCACAACTTGTTGTGTCTTTACAGCTTCCATCCGTCCTATGGCCCTCCAAGCCATTGATGCAGGTAAATCACGTTTTGGAGACATTGCTGTCCCTAAGTCACGTCATTCACTAACTGACAGCGGGAATGGAATGGCTCTGACCTCAGCAACAAA
This sequence comes from Meconema thalassinum, assembly GCA_946902985.2. NCBI lineage: Eukaryota > Metazoa > Arthropoda > Insecta > Orthoptera > Tettigoniidae > Meconema > Meconema thalassinum. Next base: position 187,444,735 of record OX336389.2, read on the forward strand.
CCACCGCCGTGTGACCCTTTGACAGCAACAATACGGACAGTGACCTCCGTCATGTGGTGTATATGCAGGGGTGACGCAAACACATGTTTACCTTCTCTGGGAGTAAAGGAAAGCGATTGCATCCAATGCGGTACGAAACACATAGCATACATACCTGAGTTTACAATACCCCCTAATTTTTTGTGAGCAGTGTATGATGTTAGGTGAAATGCTAAATGGTGATAGATATCCGGAGTTTGTATATTTGGAGAGGTTATATGGTTGTAAAAATCAACTATGGTTAAACTGTAATATTACAGGCTACTACTTATCTGGTTGTCTTCCTACTGGAGCTACGCGCAGTTTCGTGTTCACTGTTACTCCAGGTGCGGTCGACTGAGATGGGCTGTTTTCTCAAACGGAGACCAAATTTTTTTGCAAACTCTAAAAACGAAAACACAATAACCAGACAAATAAAACTTGACGAATTTTAACTGAAAAACAGTTTTTTTTTTTCATTTTATTCAATACTGTAACATGTTTATTGCAATTATTATGTTCTGTTACAAATGTGCATATTTACAACTTCATGCCTGTTATATAAAAACTATTATTTATATAACAAAATCAACTCGTCTATTTTGTTTAGCAAACCTTGTGATTACCGAATCGATGTCTATAGTGATGTCACGATGAATGTGCAGCAATGCACGGATAGGAATTTGGGGCTTTTTTTTCGCACCAAAACATTTTGCCGACGTCCAAACTGCAAGCTTGGTTGGCAATTTAAGCTGTGACTTTCTCCCTTTGTCGGTACCAACTCGACTTGCCAAAACTGTAACGTACCGTACCTTGATACTTTTCTCGAAGCTCGATGTAGAAGTCGCAAAACACGCCGTTGCAATTTGTACGAATATTTTTGGTGCGCTAAACGCATCAAATTTCTTTCCATGTAGCTTGCAAAAAAATTGGTCTGGTTTTGTACGTTTGGTTATTTTGTGATTGCGTTGTTAGTGATACCATTTTTCTTAACAATTTCGATTCTGTGGCCCACCCCCCAAAGCCAAACTCTAGATCCGCGCCTGAGATAGGTATTAAGTTATCCCGACATTTACAGTAACAGCCGTAGAAATGGGAAACCACGGAAATCCATTTCTAGGTTGGCTGATCCAGTGCAGGTCTCAGACCTGAATATTTTTTTACAGAGTCCCTAATCGAAACTGGATCTTGGGGGTGACAGCCAAGAATTGAAGCCATTGCGCAATGGGGTTATTGGCAGCTATGTTCTCATTCAGCACACAACGGAAAATCATATTCATATATTTTATTCCACTGTAATAATATTCACTTATTGGTTATAACAAAGTCTGGAGATGGAAATAGAGTTAGCCATCATCTTACGTATACTGTATTCTTGAGTTAGCATGCCCCATAAATATTGCCTTGGCTTATTTTATTTCAGAAATAAATAATTGAACCTTGATAGTTTGACATTACGTCAAAATCTATTTTATTTCTGATCCGATTTTGCATATAACCGTCACTTTGGCCCTTGCATGTTTCATTGCTCGTGTTTGCGCAAAATATTCCCCCATTCTTTATACCAGGAGTCTTGTGCCTCTGCATTATTATTCATCTTATGGATACGTTATACTTGAAAAGAGCGACGAAGAACAATAGCTACCACCTCACTTCTCTTCATAAGGACTCTTTACTAAGGGACTGCTGCAAAGCAATCTTATGGCATCTTTCTGTATTACAGATCAGGCAAAACACTAGGGCAATTTGCGTTAAGGTGCCTGTACACTGGAGAGCTTTTGCCCTAGGTAGAGCGTAGAATAGCTCTGGCTAGGGCATTCTAAGCTCCTCTGCAGTGTACACAGGTGATAGAGAACCCTGGCGGAGACCGCTCTAAGTTCTAGCAAGGGCCGTCTGACTCTACGGTGTAAACAGTATTTGGGTGCCCTAGCTAGACCAGTCTAGCTCTATTCGTTCGGTTGAATATTGGAATGTGCTCTATGTAGAGTCAGTGGTGGATTGCTGGGGTTATTTGTTTGTTGTTAACTATAGTGTTTGAATATGGCTGAATTTGTGTGGAGTCGCGAAAAACAATAACTTTAATTGAAAATATTGAAGCCCATCCAGAAACTTTGAATTGTACTCGGAAAGAATACAGAGACAGAAATTGGAAGGCACAGTCGTTTCGGGTGATCCCTTTTTCTGATCCTGGGGGTAATTTTGGCCAAAATATAATCATAGCCATTTTTGTTCATTCTTAAAACGTTCTTGTACGCTTCAGAATTTTCTGAACATAACTCTTGCAATAATTTGGCGTGCATTCCCTCGTATTCTCTTTTTGATATCCAATTCCTCACCCACAACATTCTTTTCTTCTTCATAGTTTTCTTTTTTAACAAGGCACACACAACCGCCACAGATGCTAAACGCTCTCTTGAAGAAATTTTTACTCACAACAAAGCGCAAAAAACCTAGACCCACACTGCTCTCAGAATGTTTTAGCGCTGCTCTACCTACTGTCGACCAAAGTATTATGTGCACTCGAGTTTGAAGGTTGTTTGTGAAGTAACCAATAGACCTACATAAAATCCAATAACATCATCATTTTCGTCTTTCTATTTTACGTTAGCTCATGTAGGATTGGGATTTTTAATTTATATTTTAATATTTTTTGTCGCAGTTGGAACACAAAAAGTGCACGTTTTTAAGCGTGTTTCAACCATGCGTCACATTTAAGAATTATTATCTCAAAAACCCGTCATCAGATCGAATCCAAATTTTAACACAATATACATTGGAATGTTGTATAACTGATTTAATAATTTTAAAATTTTGCGTGTCCAAGAAAAAAAGTTGTTATCATTTTTGTAAGGTAACTTTTTCTCGGCTCGGGGTGGTTGGAAAATGTAGTTCTTGGTTGCGATGTAATCCTTATACATCAAAAAGTTATGCTGTATGACTGTGAAATACGTAAATTAACTCACTTATTTTATATCGGTTTGTATTTGTAGGCGGAAATAACACATCGTTCACCAGCTACCCGCTCCGTGAAAGCTGTACAGCGTTGCTGTGATGGAGCCCATCACTTCCTAGCGAGGCATGCCATGATGCGTGATGGCCTCATTTCGGCAACGCTGTACAGCTTTTCCGGAAGCGGGTAGCTGGTGAACGATGTGTTATTTCCGCCTACAAATACAAACCGATATAAAATAAGTGAGTTAATTTACGTATTTCACAGTCATACAGCATAACATTTTGATGTATAAGGATTATATCGCAACCAAGAACTACATTTTCCGACAACCCCGAGCAGAGAAAAAGTTACCTTACAAAAATGATAACAACTTTTTTTCTTGGACACGCAACATTTTGAAATTAATAACCAGTTATACAACACTCCAATGTATATTGTGTTAAAATTTGGATTCGATCTGATGACGGGTTTTTGAGATAATAATTCTTAAATGTGACGCATGGTTGAAACACGCTTATAAACGTGCACTTTTTGTGCTCCAACTGCGACAAAAAATATCAAAATGTAAATTAAAAATTCCAAACCTACATGAGTTAACGTGCAATAGAACGACGAAAATGATGATCTTATTGGATTTTATATAGGTCTATTGGTTACTTCACAAACAGCCTTCAAACTCGAGTGCACATAATACTTTGGTCGACAGTAGTGCATTTACGATTGACAGTATACACAGGTTCAGAGAGTGCTCTAGGTAGATTTGTCTATCTCTACTCTACGAATGTTCTACCTAGGAAAAATTACTCTACAGTGTACACGCACTCAGTTTAGCTAGAGTGGGGGGCGTGGTGGCTCAGCGGTCTAGCTGTATGCCTCTCACCAAGGCGGTCCGGGTTCGATTCCCGGTCAATGCATGTGAAATTTTCGAAGTGAAATGCCATGTCCTGTGGTTCGGATTCCACGTAAAAAGGAGGTCCCGTGGCTCATGATCTCAAGATTAACGGTCACGTTAAACTACAAGCTTCCTTAGTTTAGCTAGAGCGGTCTAGCTAGACTTGCTATATGAAAATCACTCTCCAGTGTACAGGCACCTTTACAGTGTGCCAGTGCGTTTCTAATTCCCCGTCCGCCGTGTTGCGTCTTGGCTACCATTCTTGGCTGCCACAGCAGAGGCACCGATTCGATTCCCGGCTTTGCCAAGAAATTTAATTCTTGTCTGAGTGCTGGAACGGGGTACACTCAGCCTCGTGAGGCAAACTGAGAAGAGGTGGGTTCGATTCCTACCTCAGGAATTGGTTTTTCGTTGTTTCCCATTTCTACTCCAGGCGAATGCCGGGATGGTACCCAACATACGGCCACGGCCACTTCCTACCCAAATTCTACCTCAATAACAAATACACACACTAGTGTAGATATCACAGTGACACAGGTAATAATACAAATTCTACACACACCCAAGTTCCAGGGGACTACCTGGCCAGGATGTCGCAAAGCCCCTAAAGAATCATCAACAACAAGAAATCTAAATCTCGATACGCCTTCGCGTAAATAAGTTATTTCTGGTAACGCATACCGCTGCGTACCGGTCCAGCTTAATCACTTTCGCATTTACACCCAGGAAGCTATTCCTCAGTCCATCCTGGCTATTGTTTTTACCACTTAGGTCACATGCCCAATTCTGTATTTACGTGCAGGCACTACAATGTCATCTTCAGTTACATTTTGCCCACTGACTGAAGAAATCCTAAAAACTGTGATAGGTCTGGGATACCCTTTCCAAGTGGCATACAGTGGAGTACGGAGCGAGCGACTGGTAAGACTTGATTTTGCCGTATGAGGTAAGATTCAGTCATGACTCACGAGTCACTTCACTTTTCAAACGGGGACTTGAATTTTTATTACCGTATGCCAAGAGTGAGCTCTCTATGATATCAGGCGCATTCCAAGACTTCATGGTTTCTTTACCGGGTGAGTTAGCCGTGGTCGTTACGGCATGACTGCTGGCCGTCGCTCACATCCGGGAGGCGAGGAGGTTCGAATCCCCCCGCCGGCAACCTTAATGATGGTCTTCTGTGGTTTCCCATCTTCCTTCCAGGCAAATGCCGGGGTTGGTCCCTAACTATAGGCCACAGCCGCTACCTTCCAACTCCTCATCCTTACATCCAAACTTTCCTCTCCAACGGTACTTGTAGCTCGCCCATTGGGTGTCCGTCTCGAAGCAGCTACAAACCTGGCGAGCCGAACATGTCCTCGGACACTCCCGGCACTAAAAGCCATACGCTAAAAAAATAAAAAAATGGTTTCTTTGTCACTCTCACTCTGCCGGAGAAATGTTTTTGTTGTTGATTATTTAGGGGCTTTGTGTCATCGTGGTTATGTAGACCCATGTACTTGGGTGTGTGTAATTTTTTTTATAACCTGTGTTATTGCCATGTCTGTACTAGTGTGTGTATTTGTAAATGAGGTAGGATGAAGGTAGGAAGCGGCCGTGACCTGACATTAGGTACTATCCCGGCATTTGCCTGGAGTAGACGTGGGAAACAACGGAAAACCATTTCCAGGATGTATGAAGTAGGAATCGAGCCGGCTGTTTTCAGGTTTGCCTCACGAGGCTGAGTGGACCCCGTTCGAGCTCCAGACCAGATTCAAGCGATAAGTTCAGTGAGTTTGAAAATTCGATGAGTAGCCTACTACTGGTTTCTTGGTAAAATATGTACGTGATTGAGGCTCAATATATTGTGTTTTATGAGTCCCTTGCAATTGAATTTAAAGCTGAATGCCTATCTCTTCAAAGGATCAGTAGCCTAGATATTTGAGGTGGACAGCTTCTAAACTGAACAATTCTGTATAATTCATAGGCGATGCAAAACTTCTTTGTGATGTCAGTGGTTAAATGGCTTAAACTTCACTTCCGAGATTCTTAACTCTACAATACTAACATACGTAAAATTTACATGTATGAATAATTTAACTGCTTAGAACTCCCTCTCCATCTGTCCCTACCCTACCATCTTCCAGCAGTGCTTCTACTGGTCTATGGTGGTGATGCCAATGCTTTTGTTATTAATGCCAATCAGTTCTAAAGGCATAATCATGGGGCAAAGTATTGCCTGGAAACTATCCTAGAATTTAACATCATATTGGTTTCTCCATGGCAATTACAAAGAGTTGGGGAATTTGATGTACATGTATCACTTCAGAGGGATTATAAAAACAACCTCATAAAAACCAGAGCCAGTATAAGAGGCTGGAGAGATTACGTACTGCTATTTACGTCAAAGTAAACGACTTCTGTATTTGTTGTATTTAAGATGGAACTTGGCGTATTAAACTTCAAAGACAACCGAGGATTCAGTGTATATAAAAAGCAATTTTAATTGTTCTTGGAATTACAGTACCTTAATATTATTTTATTGTTACTGTATGTTTTTGTTTAAGTGAGGAAAGAGTGAGGAGTTAACGAGAAAATTTGTACAACACATGTGAACTAGGGTTGCAGCAAAATTAAGAAACTTGTCAGCACAGTGTCCATGTCCACTAGTTAACAAAGCTGAGAATTTTCAAACCCAAACCGGCCGTGGTCAGGCTGAAAACAGGACCAATTAGATCTAGACTAGACCCTCTTTGAAGAAAGGAATCACATACTGTAGCATTAACAGTGTTTCAAACGCACCAGTACAAATAAATAATAAACCAGCAGTGCACATAACCGCAGCAGAGAATTCTTGCTGCCAATAAAACGTGCTGTAACTGAATGAATCCAGAGTTTGTAAACGCTTTGCGTTCCCCTATTGAAGTCTGCCGGTGTCGTGGAGAAATTCTGACGAAAATTGCTCGTGCGTTTGACAAGTGGATTTATTTTACAGTGACGAGAATCAAGGAATACAGATTAGTCATATCAGTGATCTGTTTCACGTAGATGTAGGAAGTACTTCAACAGCGGCATATTTGACAGTAAATTTAATACATTATTTGAACTCTTCTGGTGAATTCACGTATTACGTTAGTGTATTGGGATAATAGTCTTTCGGGGCGTGGTGGCTCAGCGGTCTAGCTGTATGCCTCTCACCAAGGCGGACCGGGTTCGATTCCCGGTCAATGCATGTGAGATTTTCGATGTGAAATGCCACGTCCTGTGGTTCGGATTCCACGTAAAACGGAGGTCCCGTGGCTTATGATCGCGAGATTAACGGTCACATTAAACTACAAGCTTGCTTTTAATAGTCTTTCATTATTCTTACTAATCTCTCAATAAATTGAATTAAATTTATTGAAGCCAAATAGCCATTGTTACATTCCTAAATATACATTACATTCATAATTATGCAATAATACCAAAATAATTTTACTGTCAAGATATTGTCATTAAGTTTCTTTGCTGTATTCAGTCACTGTTTTAGTTCTCTTCTTGCACTTTTCTATGTGATAACGTTCACAGCTCTCACCACATAATGTACACTTGCAGTCTTCTTTTACTTCATGGTAGCGTGCCGTCGCACAGAGTTTGTGATGGAACCCATGTACGGCCATTCTTGTTAGCACATGTCGTAGCTCCTGGTTTGGTTCCGTCCATTTCCTCTCCATCATGGCGTCAGTTGTGTACAATTCTGGCCATATTTCTTCGCACTTCTTTCTTCTTTCCTTCAGAATCTCCGTGCTTTGTCGTGTGGATGGTAATAAATGCCTATGTCTTATGTCCTCGATGTGATATGTTTCCTTTGTAAGTACGTATACCAATCTTGATTGTGTGTTCATCAGGAGACATACAGCTCTCTTCAGGTATCTTGCTTTGACTTTCTCTACGGTTCTTAAATCCGCTAGTGATAGCGCTTCCCAGACTAGTTCAATCCCATATGAAGGGTACAGAGGAAAAACGAACATTGTCCAAAAAATCCGAAAATGAGTTATTAGTCCCATTAGTTAGCTTAGTATCGAAGCTTTGAACACGTGAAATATCACAGTGAAACATTGAACGATGTCCAAGATATGCAGTGAAATAGAAATGGTACACAGAGGAAAAACGAACGATGTTCGCGCGGAACTATATTAAAACGAACAGTGTCCACTAGCTGCTGCAATTCGCATGCGCGTGTGGCCGCCATTGCAGTTTAAGGGGACTTATGAGTGAGTTTTCATGAAATATGGACCAAAATACGGAAATTTGGATTTTACTGAAAATTGGTGCCCACACCTTTTCAGAATCAAGAAGTGTTGGATTTTTTCCCGTGGCTCCATTTTTAAAGCCCAGGCGGTGATTTAAAGATGGATGCGCATCATTATTAAGACAAGAACTTCAGTGAAGATCAGTGAGCAACGTGACCACATACGTCTTCGACAGAGCAGAAAAAGGACCACCCCAGGAAAGAAAAATTCAAGAAAAAAGAGAAAACTGCTGAACTTGCCCCTAGAAGACAGGATGAAGAAGTCTGAGGGCTGTACATATGGTGCAGGGCAGTTCTGATGTAATTAACTAACCTCTAACTTCAATTGCTGTTTTCTCATGAAGTGATTTTTGTTACATGTAATATCATAAAAAATGCTCCTTGTATTGCAGTTTTGAAGATATTTGGTTCAAAGTTGATTTGCATATTAAAATATGTATGAACATTACAATTTGCTCTGGATTTTTATGTCAGTGAAAATTAACTGTATTTTTTTTTCTTGCAAAAATAAATTATTTTTATTTTTAGGGCAAAATATGAATATTATCACTTTGACTATCATTTCTGACTCTCATATAAAAGTTACATAAAATTCCAGAGCAATTTCCATTTGTACATGTATTGTGCTACTGTTTACCAAGTATGGATGAAAATAAGTGAAAACTCCATCGCAAGGAACTTTTTTATGGCCCTATGTTTTGATAATATTTTTATTATTATTTCTGAAACGGCAAGAGTAATCAATTTGTAATTCAGAATATGCTCTAATTAGAGGCATATCTACATATGGTTAAAATTTCAAATTGATTTTGGAAACTCACTCATAAGTCCCCTTAAATGAATGTTGGTTGTGTCAGGTGACTTGTTCTGTTTCTGTGTTGTGTGGTGTGTTAAAATAACATTGTAAGTAGTACGATGGATACTGATGTCTACAATTCAAGTGATGAGGAGACTCAAGTTGCTAGTATAGGAACTTCTACAAAGGAGAAACGTAAATACGGTAGTGTGAAAACTGTGATGAAAAGGTTACGAGATACTACATAGGCTACGAATCTGGTGAAGGCTGTGACTGCAAACGCTTGCAATGTTTTAAGCGGGTAACTTCTAATGAAAGGAATAAGCTCATACATGATTTTAATAAGTTAGGTGATAGAAATGCCCAGAACTCGTACTTCGCGGGATTAATTTCCGTCATTCCTGTAAACCGAAGGCCACCACGGCTGCCAGCACAAGAGACCCGCCTGCATGATTTTTCTTATGTGTATAAAGTTCTTGTCGTGCGTGATGGGACACTCGAAGAAATTAATATTTGTTTTAAAGCAATCTTGTCCTTTTTCGGTGTAACTGCCCGCCGTTTACACACAATTAAATCGTCCCTAGCTACAACAGGACATTCCCCGATTGAAAAAAGGGGAAAACATGAGAACAGAGGTAAAAGTAAACTTCCTGAGGAAACGTATGAAGCAATGGCTACGTTTCTCAGTTCTCTTAAGGGGCGCAAATCTCATTACAGTTTGCAGGATACAGGAAAAGTTTACCTACCTGAAGACCTGAATGTGAAAAAGCTGCTGGTCATGTTTCTGGAACGCTATCCGAGTGTTCAAATTTCTTATGAGAAATTCAGAGGAACATTTGTCACAAAATATAACATATCTTTTGGGTATTCCCGAACTGACACGTGTAGTACATTCGATGAACAGAAAGCATCAGCTAGTAACATTGAAAAGGCTAAGGTTAAAACATCTAATCTGGAGGAAATAAGGAAGTTAGAAGAAGATTTGAAAATACTGCATGACGAAATGAAACTGCACAAAGTTAGAGCTGACTGGTTCTACAAAAGGAAGAGAAACGCAAGAAGAGAAGCTAGAAAAGATGCAACACACACGAGGCGATATCTATAGATTTTGGTATAAATCTCCCATTACCAAACATATCAAACAGTGAGGCCTATTATCGTAGGCAACTTTCATTTTATGTGTTCAATGTACATGTTTTAGCAACTGGTATGTCGGTGTTTTACACTTACAATCAGACAGTGGGCAAAAAGGGAGCAGACGACGTAGTTTCAATGCTACATCATTTCATAACAAACTACTTAGATAATTCTGTCCGCAAACTTCACATTTTCTGTGATCCATGTAGTGGGCAAAACAAAAACTCCACCATGATTAGATTTCTCCACTATGTAGCAATAACATTGAATCGCTTTGACCAAGTATTTGTCATATTCCCAATAAGAGGACATTCCTACATGGAGTGTGACAAAAACATGGGTCTAATCCAAAAGAAATCTCCATCAGAAACCCCAGTTGACTGGCGTGAAGTAATTAGAAGTGCTCGAGTGAAACCTTCTCCTTTCGAGGTAGTTGAGTGTAAAACTGATATGTTCAAGTCCTGGGGTAACTTTCTAACACCGATGTATAAGAAAGCATTTCCTGCTGCAACACGCCCCATCTTGGAACTTCGAATTACACCCAGATATCCACAGACAGTTGAACACCGTGAAACATACAATGGACTCTTCAATTCCACTGTTGTTACAGCAACAGGGCGTAAGAACTTCCCACATGGCCAACACGAAGTTGCGCCAGCATATTTAGGACCAATTCCTTTGCCTAAAGAGAAGTACAAGGACCTTCAAGTACTGAAGAAGTTTTGCCAAGATGACGCACAGGAGTCGTAAAAGAGTCAACTAAGAACCAAGCAGACGACGAAGATAGTGATCCTTGATAACATACTGTGGTAAGGGGCTTAACTGAAATCGACCATTACACAGAAGGACGTAGAAATATTACAGTGTTTATTACGTTTTATGTGTATGGCCATATTCAGTTATAAAAATGTTCAAATAATTGTTTATTCTGTGTCCCCATTATTTTAATTTTTGAAATTGAAGGCCAAAATTTTACAAATTGAACCTTCCCTAACAAGACATCAATGGATACATTTTAATGTGTACATATTTGAAGTAATCTTAACACATTAACAGTATAATTGAGTATAAAGTTTTTATTTTGAATTTGTATTAATTTCATTTTCTTAATTTTAAAAAATTTAAAATTTAAAAAAAATTGTAACATACTCTCTAAACTATCTTAAATACATTTATTAAAGTAGTATTAATGCTATATTTGAGAAATAATCTTTGTAATATCATTAATGCACGCATTCTTTTAGGAGAATCCAGAGGAAAAACGCACATAGTCCTCACACTAATTAATAGAAAAGTGTATTACTAGAGTAATTGTCGACTTAGAATCATCTTTTTGATGGATATGATGCACAAATATGTGATAATTATGTAGACACTTACACACAAAGAATTACCTTATTAGTATTTTGTGTAGTAGTGATCAAACTTTAAAATGTCTCTCCTGTAAAATTTGCTTTTTGTGACAATGTTCATTCTTCCTATGTACCCTTCATATGTTATTATCGGGCTTATGGCTGCGTGGAATATTTTCATTGTTGATTCTAGTGGGAGTTTGTGGAGATCCTTTATTCCGTAGGTGGCTCTAATAGCCGCTGTCGCTTTTTCTTTGATATGGATTCTGAATGATCTACCTGTCGTCTGAAGTGTGATACCTAAGTATTTATATGCGTGTACTACTTCAAGGTGTCTGCCTTTGAATTTTATTCTTTCATTTTCTGCTACTCTTCCGCCTTTTCGGAAGGTTACTTGCATTGTCTTGCTCTCATTTATTTGCAAGGAGTTTTCTTCAGCCCAAGTCTCAAGGTTGTTGACAGTCTGTTGAAGACTCGTTAGGCTGGTTGAACCTAAACCATGTCATCTGCGTACATGTGCAGTGAAGTTTCTTTGTTGTGTTCTATTATTTGTATTATGTCAGATGTCAATATGTTGAAAAGAATGGGGCTGATTGGGTCCCCTTGCACGACTCCGTTTGTCTGTACTATGTCTTTTGAGACTGATATACCATCGCTTATGTTTACTACGTTTAAGGTCAGTATGTTCCTTAATAGAACAGTGATGCTGTGCTCGTTTTCAACCTTATGTGCCAGTTTCTTTAGCAGTTTCTCTCTGCTCACGAGATCGAAAGCCTTTCTGTAGTCGATGAAAACTGTGAAGTATTTCCCCTTCGGGTGTCTTAATGCCTGTTCTATCTCTTCTAGTAAATTTCTGATCGCCTGGGTGGTGTTCCGTTGTCGTCTGAAACCGTACTGCTGTTCTGGTATCAGGTGGTCTGTCTCATTCACCAATCTGTCCGTTATGAGTTTTGAGAATATTTTGAGGTCATTATTTTCCAGGGCGATGCCTCTGTAGGAGTTGGGGTCTGCTGTGTCTCCTTTTCCTTTATATATTACTTTTATGGTAGATCTTCTCCATGCTTCTGGAATTTGTCCCCTTTCCAAGCATTTGTTGAACAATTCTGTCGAAGCCTCTGTGAGCCAATTCTCCGTGGCTTTGATTTGTTCGTTGTAGATCCCATCAGGGCCCGCTGCTTTGTTGTTTTTGGTCTTGATAATTGCGTTTTTAACTTCCTCTTTGGTTAAGATGATGTTCTCAGCTCTGGTTCCAGTGCTTGTGCTTGGGATGGTTTCTAGCGTCGTTCACTGAACGTTGAGAATGTCAGAGAAGTAGTTTTCCCATGTGTCCATTTGAATTGTTGCGTTAAAGGTACTTCTTTTGTTGGAAAGGGCGATAAATGGATTCTTAATTGCTTCTTCTGCTATGCGCGCGGCTTCTTTTTCTGTGTGTTGGTTTTTATTTTCTATCAGCATTTTCTTGTATATTTTCCTTTCTGCTGAGTATTCTTCGAGAGCTTCTCTTTGATTGCTGTCTCTAGCTCTATGTAGTGCTTGCAAGGTTGTTCTACGTTGTATGTAACATTCTACGTCGAACCATGGTTTAGCCTTTCTTTCCTTGTGTGGTATTGCTGCGGATTTAATGATTTTCTTGAATGCAGTGACAGCCTCGTCCAGGTTGTTTTCACTTATTATGCCCCTGGTTTTGGTTATTTCAGTACTCAGACTGTGGAAAGCCTCTGTGTCAATTTGCCTCGTGAGTTTTTGCATTCGGGTGCTTGTTTGAGTTTGTGCACCTGTTTGTCTTAAAGTTAGATGTGTTCTGATTGGTATGTGTTTTCTGAGCGGGGTGTCCGCTGAAGTCCATAGTGCTTCTTGTTTCCCTGGTGTAAAGTCTCTTCCTTTTGTGAAGATTAAATCTATTGCACTTTTGCCGTTGTGTGCGAAGTATGTCATGAGATCTCGCTTGTTCACCAGCTTATAACCCTCCACTTCCATCAGTTCCAGTATTGCTTCGCTCTTTCGTCCTGGTTTATCCAGTCTACAGTTTAAGTCTCCTGCAATTATTATATTTTGCTCTTTCTCGACATATGTAATGATTTTAACTAGCATTTCCGTCGCGTCTTCCAGTGTGGCTTGAGGTTGTATGTATAAGCGTGCGATTGTGATGTGTTTTGTTGTGATGATGACAATGTTTTCTTCTTTGTAAATGTTCTTTACTTTGCCGATGCGGTTATTGTATAGGCATGTCACGCCTCCAAAGGGTCTTCCTTTTTCTTTCTGTTGTGCTAGTACGTGTGTATTGTAATAGCCGGGTATATCCAATGGTTTTGTGAGGAATGTTTCTGTTAAAATGATTATATCTTCGTTAAATATTGCTCGTTGTGTTGAGAGCCGTGTGACGTTTGTCAGTCCTTCTACATTCCATAGCAAGGCTGTTAACTTGGTATCATTGTCTGTACTGGGTCTTTCCGTGGTGTTCGAGGAGTATACTTTCTGTTTGCCTTTGAAATTATTGCCTTCGAAATCGAAAAGTTCTGTATATTACTCTGTCTGGCCAGAGATTCGCCTGCATAACTGACTCCCTTTCCCCAATGGTCACACCGATTTTAAAGGCCTTGTTTGTGCCGCGAGAGGGGAGTTGTTCACAGCTGATTATCGTGTTGATTCCGTTTTGGGTGAGGTGTTCTTTGATATCCTCTTCGGTTGTGTCGGGGTCTAGTCTCCCTACGAAGATCCAGGCTGATTGTGGTGCTGCTCTTAGTTTGCCTACTGCAGAACCTCCCATTCCAAGTTGTGGGGGTCTTCTTGGGATGACGCCTTGTCTTCTCGTCTCTTCTTGTGTTGTGGTGTCATGATTGGTGTTTCTGTTGGGTAATCCTGGCCATTCTTTGTTTGATAATGATCTGGCTTGGTATTGGTGGTTATTCTTATTTGGTGTTTCTGGTGTGATGGTTAGTGAGTTTCATGGTTGTTCTGTTTCTGTTGTTGCGGAGTTGTCCTGGCTTCTATGGTGGTCTTGTTTCCCTTTTTTGCTAGTATTTCTGCCTGTTGCAGCTGTGTCTCTAGGATGAGCGTCATTTTTTTCATGAGGGTTTCTGATATCTCTTCGAGTTTTTCCTTGATGTCTTCACAGGATTGCTTAATTTCTATGGCTATCTCCTTTACCTCTTGGTTTATTTCTTGACTGTTTGGTGTCGATGGGGGGGGGGGGAGACCATGCGATTGCAGGCTTGTTCGACAGGTCTCACACATCCATAAAAGCGATCTCTTTTTTGAGTGTAGGGCGTTGAATTCTGTTGTTGTCATAGGTGTGCATTCCTTGTGGAACCAGCTGTTGCAGCCTCCATCACAGCATACTGCGGTTTCTTCTTTCGAGATTTCCGATTCGCATTTCGTGCATAGGCCAGATTTGTTTTGCCTATGATCCATTGTGGGTTGCGTGGGTTGCTGTGGCGTTGGTGTGTAGGCGTTTTGTTGGCCTGTGTTCTGAGAAATGTTCTATTTTGTGCTCCTTTGCTCTATATTATATTGTAGTCGCTCTCTAGCCAACCTGCTGTATTATGTATGCAACCTCCTGTTGCCTGGGAATGACTATTTGAACTTGGGTCACGGGTTTGTACCTTATGATGTATGCGATTTATCAGTGAATATTTGCTTGTATTTATAACAGGGAGATGTTTGCAGTCCGTAATGAGTTACTGCAAATGTTTTCCTGCATTCGTAGCAGGAAGGTGTTTGCAGTCCGTTATGGGTTGTCGTACGCGACTCACTTTGTATAAATGTATCGTCTGTTGTAAGGCATTTAGCGAGGGATTGTTCCTCAAATATGCGGTTTGTAAATTGTTGTATTTTGACCCACCTAGCCTCACTAATACATTCAGTATTTTTAGTGCCGGATTACTTCTTAATTACCTTTAGTACTGTTGTTTCCTTACTGTCCTCAGCAGAAGTGGCCTCTCTTAGCTACGTAGCACCCTTTTGAATTGTATAAAACTCCGGTTTACCTTTTAAACGTTCGAAAATCTTGGAGCCATAGGTCGGCACGTCGATCCCCTCTCAAAATATTTGTCAGATGTGGGGTTCGAACCCACGCTCCCAGAGGGAACCAGAAATTAAGTCTGGCGCCTTAGACCGCTCGGCCAATCTGACAGATGTTAAATTAGGCTTTACTAAAGGTATATGGTAGAACTTCACTGGTGTAACTTCGTTGCCTAGTTCGCAATATGTTCGGGCGTCACGTTGGTAATGATTAGTTTTTTTTTTCTAGTGTGTTCATTGTTGATTCTTTTTATTTTGTACTAGCAATCCGCCCCAGCTTCGCCCGGGAACAGTTATGAAAGCATTACGTGCTAGGTCGTAAAAGCTTTCACCTCAGTAATTGAATGAGATTGTTGGAAAAAAATTAAACATAAAAACACTTATAGTGGGCGATGTATTGAAGATAGAGATATGCTCTCGCGGACTTCTTTGTAGAACTTTTCATGCTGAACAATTCTTACACTCATAGTATACTGATATTTTTAACGGTTTGCCGAGCGTAAGCTTAAAAAGCGCATGGTTGCCAGGTTTCTTTTTCGACTTTTTCACTGAAATCGTTACTGCTTGGCTACCTTTGATCATAAATAAAGTATTTTCTACAGAAATCTTCCTCGAAATATCCTTTAAAGAATGTTGAAAACCGCATCAAAATCCATCCAGTGGTTCTCGAGATTACCCGTAACATCCAAGAATCGGGGACTTGGTTTTATACTAAGTAGAGATTTAGTGAAATTACCTGATAGTGTTCTATGTAGTGAACATAGCACAGCCAAAGCGTAAGGCTTATTATTTTCCATTTTTAATTAGTTCTAGCAACGCCACTTTCAAGTTATTCAAGAAAATTGTCGGTTAACCACTTGAAATATGTTATTGTTCTTTGTTCACATAATGATGAACCAATAATTAAGCAATATGAGTAAACAATCTAAACTATGTTTTTTTCTTCTTCAAGAAGCCCAAACTAGATTTTAGTGAAGACACTGTGACGAGAATAATAATAATAATAATAATAATAATAATAATAATAATAATAATGTTATTGGTTTTACGTCCCTTTTAACTACTGCGGCTCTTAGAGTCGCCGGGATGCCGGAATTTTGCCCCGAAGTGGATCTTTAACGTGCCAGTACATTTACTGGCATGGCTCCCTCGCATTTGCGCACCCTCAAATGCCAGCTGATGGTGCCAGGATTCGGTTCTGCAACCTTGGACACAGCAGGCGAGAACGTTACCGCTGAGCCGCCCAGCCAGTCAACGTGACGAGAGTTTCTGCGCAGGAGTGCTATACTAAACAGAGTGAAAATAGTCATAGCAGTAAACGAACACAAGTTTTGGAAGAAACTATTGTAAGTACAACTTTTCAAAATAAAAACTGATATAGGGTCATACGCAGGAGGTATTTAGGAGTATTTATGAGTAGGGCTCGGATTTTTAGGTAACTGAATATTTTTTTATGTAAATACATATTTTAAGCATTTTTCTATAAATACATAAATTTCTGCTTTTCACTTATTAGCACATAAAAAGACATAATATTTACATTACTAAAATCAGTATGCTAGATCATTCAGTTTATTGCATTTTTGTTCTGTGTTACATCAACGGGGAAGAACCTATGAATTATCTAATCTTCATGCAGAGCGTATGTCAGCTTGAAACTGTGTTATTCTTAACTTGTCGCCCCGTGCCACTCACTGTGGAAGCCGGGGATTTCCTTGTCCATAGCCATATTGCACCACGTGCTAGATCTCCACCTCCCCCCAGCTACCTGGAACCAGTGTCACTCACATGCAGTTCATTTCTAGCACTATGAAGTGTAAGGCAGTTATACGATGCCTAAAGTAAAAACAACTACAAGTTATCGTCTGCAGCAGTATTTGGTAGAATTTAAAGATAATTTTACTTCTGATGGGGGCGTTCTGTTCTGCCAACCATTTGTGAAAGCAATCATGGCTGAACAGCGATCTCAAGTTTCACAACACCTCAAGGGCTAGAAACATATTGCCGCAGTTTCGCGCCTTCAGAATAAGTGTTTCGCGATAATCGTCGGTCATTTGTGATGGACAACCTGAAGGTGCATCTCGTTGTGTATTGTAATGCTTCAGTAGTCAGTGAGACATAGATAAAATTGCATTCGTGAGAACTGCATATTAATAAACTAAATTACAGTATAATTAAATATTTTTACTTTTTTGTCACATATTTCAGATATTTTTAATACATAAAAAAATATTTTCCCGATTTTTAGCACCTAAATATCCGAGCCATATTTATAATATACTATACTGTACTGCTATTTACCATGCAATAGCACAACTGCCAACCAGACGGACAGTGGTTGGAGATACCGCTATCGTTGGCTCGTCTGTATAACGACACGGCTGTCAAAACAACAATATTGCTTTGATGACATCCAATTTGTAATACCAATTTTCAGCATAGCTCGTCCTTCATCAACTTTTGCTCATCCCTTAGCCGCAGCGTAAAGGTGGGTCATATCAAAACGTATTTCAGACACAAATAATGTATAGAGGACTATTGCAAATTTTAAACGGTTTTGATATTGCGTCTTTTAAGGGAGGTATGAATCTTTTTCTCAAAAAACTATATTTTTCCCACTCCTTTGGTCAATGGTTGGTGCTATCAGAAAACATTACTGAGATACGTTTTTGGCCCTTATCCGAAGAAAGGATTCAATGTTTTATATAGTATATTAAGAAACGTATAGTGATATTTCAATTTTTCTAAAAAGGCACCCCATTTCCACCTCCTTGGTCCGATTGTGCCCTTTAACGAACCCGACCGAGATTTTGTAAGGTAATACAGGGTCATTCGAAAAGGTAGCCTTAATTTTGATTCGTAATAGCTCAGGCTGTAATAAAGATAATTTAATTATTTTTACACCAAAAGATAGAGAAAATCATACATTTTTGTTTACCTATTTAATAGGTTTCGATGTGAGTTCCACCTGTGGCACGATGCACATCCAAGCGACAGTCCACCTCCGTCGAGGTCCGCCGAATCATGTCAGGAGTCACAGTTGCTATCGTGCCACAGGCGCTCGGAGCTCACATCGAAACCTACTAAATAGGTAAACAAACCTTTATGATTTTCTCCATCTTTTGGTGTAAAAATAATTAAATTATCATTATTACAGCCTGAGGTATTACAAATAAAAATTAAGGCCACCTTTTCGAATGACCCTCTATTATTATTGTGTCCACAAAATTGTGATATAGGCTATATATAGTTACACTATATAAATTAATTAAACTTTTGAACTGACTGTGGTTTTGGGGTCTAGGGGATGTGAAACGCGAAGATATGTCGAAATTTTCCGGATGTCGAAACATGGTACCCAGTGCAATAGGTAGTTTTCTTATGAAATCTACTGTACCTAATACTGACGAAGTAGTTGTGGCTCACAATGAAGGTTGGTAAAATAAACAGTTTATGTACCGTAAAATTAGATACCATTTGCAGAAGTAAAGAGGAATGATTTATTTCAATATCCTCATAATAAATTTTAGATATACTAAAAGCATTGTTGTTGTTGTTGTTGTTGTTATTGTTGATTTATTTAGGGGCTTTGTGACATCGCGGTCATGTAGCCTCCTGTACTTGGGTGTGTTTGGAATCTGTGTGATAATTTGTGTTATTGTGATGGCTGTGGTAGAGTGAGTATTTTTGATTGAGGCTAGGATTGGGAAGGCGGTAGCCGTGGAATTATGCTTGGAACTATTCCTGCATTGGCCTAGAGATGAAGAGGGAAACCACGGATAACAACATCTGAGATGGGAATCAAATTATCTCTTCTCAGGTTTGCCTCACGAGGCTGAGTGGACACCGTACCAGCTCTCAGACCAGAATTAAATCTTGGCAGTGCCGGTAATTAAACTCGGATCGCCGCGGCGACAGCCAAGAACGCTAGCCGCTACCCTATGAGATGGACTGACCAGTTAGTAATGTAAGTAGTATTTTTCTCATTATCATCCTTATCATAAGGGACAGATCACCTCAATGTTCCACCTCTTACAATATCAGTCCCCTGAACTGTGTAGAGAAATGTTTCATCTGCGAGTCTAGTGCGAGTGGTGACATTACCTACACCCAGCTGCTTACTGACCCGATTCGACGGCTTCTTGTTACATTTCTCTGGAATATTTTCTTTCCTAAGATGTTCCAAGAAAGACGTCTTCGTTGGCGATTAATTTCTTCCAGTTGTCATCAATAAATCATGGCATGCATGTTGTGAAGCAGCTAACATGGGCAAGAAACAGTGGAATGGCGCTCGTCCTGGTGTACGCTGTCTCGTGCATGTTCTTAGTAAATGAGTACGTCTGATAAACAATGTCAGGCAATTACGAAAGTTGGTACCGGTATCACTTAAACTCAGGCATAATTTTTGAACTGGGCTCCCTGGCTTTTGTAATTTAGGGTGACAGCAACAGCAGACCTGGAGTTCAACTTTGAGTTGACTGAGTGTAATACATTGTAATGTTCGTCCTTACCTTCAGTGGTGAATATCTGGAGGGACACTGATAAATACTTAGCCGGGCTAATTTACTACATTTTAAACTGTTTTTCGGAATATTTGAAAAAATACCAATCGCATTTCAAAACAGTTGGAATGAAAGTTGTTCACCTCGAAGGGGGACATCCACTAACATAAGGCTCGAACCCCCGGGGGCGGGAGGGGTGAATTTGAAATCTTAAATAGGAACCCCTATTCTTTTATTGCAAATTTGGATTTTCCGTGAACATATATGTAACTTCTGTATGAAACATTATTTTTTTTCGTTTCATGATAGATGGCGCTGCAAGCGCCAAAAAAGAAAAAGAGTTGAAAAATGGTAATATCTTATAAAATACACATCAGATTAGGAAAATCAAAGTAAATTTTTGATATTTTTGAAAATTCCCTTGCCTCCCACTATCTCGGTGTGCTTGGTAACTGTGAGTCCCCTTGCCCATTACTATCTCGAGGTGCTTGGTTACTGTGAGTCCCCTTGCCTCTGACAAGTGTTTCATCGAGGCAAATGTTCGAAGTGATGTCCCTCGTTTCTAATGCACATAGCAACTCCTTTTGAAAGTTCTATCAAATGCCACCTCCCACAATCGAATGAAGAACACTCTGTGATTATGCGTCACAGTCCGTGGTCAGACTGTTCATTTGACTTCAGTGATTTAGACAGTCAGACTGTAAACATCTCTTCTCAATTGTTCCCCTATGTTAACGATTGCAGAGACAGTAGATACAATTTCCTCGTACTTTCAGGCTCATAGGAATGTTGAAGAAGCTCGTCAAAGGTATGCTAATCTGTTCCCTGATATGAATGTTCCTTCTGCAACGACTTTTCGCAGTATTGTCCTACTCTTTACTGAAACTGGACGTGTTCAACCAGGAGAAAAAGTCCGACTGCGGCCTGTGACAAACAGGAATAACACAGTGAATGTTTTAGCTGCAGTTGCTGCAAATCCGCACATTAGTTATAGGCAAATTGAGCGCGGTTCAGGAATGTCTCAAAGAAGTGTTCTACGCATAGTCTACTCCATGAACATAAATTTTATTCATTTCATGCATCGCTGCATCAAGAACTGCATGGTGAGGATTTTCAAATTCGCTTGAATGTTTGCAACTGGATACAGGAACAACTGGCAGTCAATGATAATTTCATGTCATAGATACTTCTCTCTGATGAATCAAATTTTACGAATCGTGGTCAAGTGAATCGACATAATATGCATTATTGGTCAGTGGAGAATCCCCATTGGTTAAGGCAAGTTGAACAACAACTCCCGTGGAGTGTCAACGTTTGGTGCGGTATTTTAGGTACTCAGCTAATTAGCCCATACTTCATTCAAAGTAATCTGAATGGTCAAGAGTACAGCGACGATTTAGAATAGATAATTTTTTACCCATACTAATGGAAGATGTTCCCCTTCAAACAAGAATGGACATGTGGTATCAATACGATGGATGCCCTGCGCATTATTCACGAATATCTCGAGAAGTTTTGAATCGAGGCTATCCGGGTCGATGGATTGGACGAGGAGGTCCTCAAAATTGATCCGCACGTTCATCCGATTTGACTTCTGTCGATATTTTCCTGTGGGGAAAGCTAAAAGAGAGAGTTTACATGGATGTACCAACAACCCAAGAACATATGCTGCAGCGAATTATCAATGAATGTGCAAACATTAGCGCAGAGACATTTATAAATGTCGGATTGTCTTACAGACACAGAGTTGCAATGTGCATTAGAAACAACGGAAATTATTTCGATCATTTGCTTCGATGAAACACTTGCCAGAGGCAAGGGGACGACTACCAGCAAATCAAGCACCACGAGATAGTGAGAGGCAAGGGGACTCACAGTAATCAAGCACCCCGCGATAGTGAGAGGCAAGGGGACTCACAGTAATCAAGCACGCCGAGATAGTGAGAGGCAAGGGGACTCACAGCAACCAAGCATCCCGATATAGTGAGAGGCAAGGGGACTCACAGTAAACAAGCACCCTGAGATAGTGAGAGGCAAGGGGAACCAAGCACCCCAAGATAGTGAGAGGTAAGGGGACTGGCAGTAATAAAGCACTCCGAAGGGAACAAATTACTACTACGTCCACGTCGTTGTTCCTGGGTAACGCTAAATGTAGTCTAAGAATGCATTGCGGGAGGTTTGACGGTGTCACATGATAGCATTTTCAAAAATATCAAAAAATGTACTTTGATTTTCCTAACCTGATGTGTATTTTATGAGATATTACCATTTTTCAACTCTTTTTTCATTCATGCGGCTAACAGTGCCATCTATCATGAAACGGAAAAATAGTTTCATACAATGGTGACATATATTTTCACGGACAATCCAAATCTGTAATAAAGAATAGGGGCTCCTATTTAAGATTTCAAAATCCCCCCCTCCCGCCCCCGGGGGGGATAGGGGTGCAGGAGGTTCGAGCCTTATATTAGTTGATGTCCCCTTTTATTCCAACTGTTCTGTAGTCTGATTTGTATTTTTTCCAAATATTCCGAAAAACAGTTTTAAATTCCTCACCCTGTATATTATATGTCTATAAACAGCGTGTTTCAGATAATCAGTTGTCTCCTACGGTGTGAATACGATGGATGGCTGTCGAATAATATTTTACAGGATGGCCACTTGTGAGATAGTACTAATTGGTGCTATTAAATTGTAGGTACTCAGTTCAAAATATTAACGCTGTTACCGTACCGACGAGTACAGTATTGATTTTCTGCAGAACATATCATTTAGACAAGCTCAATACAACCCTCTTTGAATGACATTTCTATTTCATTTAGCTTTGGGCAGATGACCTTGCTGTTCTGCCCCTTAAAACCTTAATACAGTAACTAACTAATAAACTAACTACGTGAGCTGAATTTAGAAGCGTGGATAACATCCACTCAAGGAAAATTCACATAACAGACGTGTCTGACATATTACCGAGCTCAATAGGAATCCCTTGCTCCACATAAAGACTAATATGTCGTGGGAAATTACACTAGGATGTAGAGTTGAAATTAGTGATTGAATGAAGATTTCATGGATGTGATGTGATGTCATCGGAAGTGGGAGGCTCAGTTGCATGATGTCCATTTTTAGCCTATTCTCATTTAGAAGAAATAGGCTTATGAGATCACCGTTTCTCCGCGTGTGTGTGTATATGTATGTGCGTATTTGTGAGTGTGTATATTGTGCCCTGAAGAGAGGTAGCAACAATGCTGGCGTGAAGTAATGTTTGAATTTAACGCGCGGAGGCGAAGCCAAGGTTGCTACTCACTGATTGCCTGCTGGACTTAAACTTAGCGCGTGGACCTGGAGCATCCCAGAAAGTGCATGTGAATAATACACTAGTTTCACTTATGTAAGGATGTTAATGGCATAAATAAACTAGAATGCTGATTTAAGTTAATACCCTGAGTATTTAGAGAACATTCATTGCACAGGAGAAGTGCTCTGTAATAACTGGTACGAAAGCCAATGGAATGCAGTGTATCGCATTACAAAATGTCACTACGATAGTCAATTCTTGACCTTGGAGGCCTATGTAAACTCAGGTGTAGACAGAAGAGGCATGTTATTTGTCCTGCTACAGGTGATGCAGTCTAGTGTTGATGTTATTATCTAACGCGACGGTACGACTTTATTATACCCGACAGTGTTGCCGTGTCGTTAAAAGTGCCGCTGATTGACTGTGTGCGATATCAACGTTTGGAACCTATTCCAAAAATGTTTCTTGAAATGAAGTATTCTGAATTTGAAAGGTATGTGGACATTGACCATGCTAGTGATTGTAACATTACAATATTGTGGACACTGAAACTGACTAGAATGTGATGTACACTAAAACTGACTGTAATATTTTGAACTTTGAAAGAAGAATTCACGTCTTACGAATTGTCAATATGGGGCTTGAAATAGATCATGCATATTTCCAATATCTCTGAATGCAATATTTACAATTACGCAAATATCAGAAAACGTGACAACTATAATTGAGGCATTCTACCGATTATCCTAGTGTACCCATCGATAAAGTCAGTTATTCAACTTCGAACACTTTAAAAATGCCGAGCGCATATGACAGTATATGGCACATGACGTCATCGACCAGCTGTAGGAAGACCATGTCAGACTAGTGGCCTGTGGAACTTCCAGACCTTCAGACATCGCGAAGGTAGAAGCCTTCTAATTTGCCATGTGAATCTTATTTATGCAATGAATTTCCAAAACTCTGTAATTTTGCGTCTTCATAATGCGATGCGAAAGTACCTTCAGTTTATTATCATCGTTGCCTGACGTTTATGCTTACGTTTGAAGATGAGGTGGATACACGTTTGTCGATATATTTTGCTCGTATAAATTAAATTAATAATATGGGAAGTCTTACCCTATATTTTCAGAGGCAGCAGGATTAATGACACCGTAAGAGCTCTAGTTGACACTATCAGAACTATGATTTTCTTTTTAATTTTTGATAAAATAATAATAATTACTCTGCCTTTTGAAACACTGATTTTCTTGTGAAAAGTGACGATTTTGATCTTGTACTGTAAAAAGGTTAATGATATAGTTATAAATGTTTTATTTAAGAGTGAGGGATCTGAGTATCCTTAAGCTAGTATTAGACACGTGATAATTGAATCTATTTATTCTAATTGCGATTGGAATATAATGGGTATAGAGATTCACGTTAATCCTAGGTTGATAAATATTTTTCCTGAGTATTAGCTCAGATGGTTTATTGGAAGATCCACTTGTATATGGGACACATTGCAGTAGTGGCAATCCTGTCCAACAGTGTGTATAAGACGCTTCAAATGATCCATGGGTTGATTCAATAGGCTACCACATCAAGTAAATTTTATGATACTAGTCGAATATCTTGGGAAGAGTGAAGTGACGTCACGTCAAATAAGGTTGCGAATTCATATAGTGACATGTTCGAAATCAGTGTTGAAATAATTAATTTAAACCCAATGATGGAAAATGCAGTGTAGAAAATATATTCAACTGTCAACGATTAAATTGTTTATAATTATGAAATAAATCGAATGCTCTTATATTAAATCATAATTGTCAAGTGTCAGAATATTCCATGACTAAGAACTTTAACTGTTGATAATGTTCTGCTTTGATGGAGGATGTTACCAAACCCACCCAGGTCGTTTTGATCCAATTTTGAAATGAATATGATGTGTAAATAACATAACCTGATTGATGATAATGAAACAACTCCAAAGACTCATTAGTGTAAATAGTAGAGAATAGGGCAGCGAATCGAGGCATACTTTAATACTTTAATTTTCAATTTTCATCTCTATAGATCATTGTGCATATCTTATGTATAGGGTAAAACTATTTAATTGTATTCCTGGACCATAGTCAAAACCTATGGACTCTTATGAAGATAAGACTATGAATATTTCATTTTATTTTTCGAAATGCACAAATCACAATCCTTGATTGGTTTTGCCGTCACAGATTAATTTTGATTGCAGTGTAGTGCTTGATATTGTAGGGGACCTGAGTGGGGACCCTCCACAATGTAGTGTTCAGGGGGAGGAGAAAAGGGAATTTGGGGGAATGCTGGAGATTAGCGTGTAGGGAAAGGGGGCGTTGGAGCAGTCCAAGAGCGTGGACGGGCTCGAAAAGGAGAACTCCCAATTCTACTGTCTGGTGGGGTAGTTCGAGGGAGCGGTCTGGGAGTCAAGGGCTGCAAGAGGTTCTGAGCAGCTGAGCGGCTGCTACTTGGAATAATGCAAACGTTGGCGCGGCTCGCGCTAAGAGCGAGACAAACGAAGAGTGACGTGGGCGCGCCACGGAGCAATCAATTAAGTGTTCCCTGAATCCTACCGGGGACGGGGGATGAAGGGTAGGATCTTAACACTAAGCAAATAAACTAGATGACCAGATACTTGTAAAAGGTATGGCTTTAATTGGTACTTCCAACTGGGAGTACTTCTAGAACTTGAAGAGCAGTTATTAAACTTGATGCTATTACAATTCAAACAATAAGGGGTGAAAGTGTGACTGTGTGTGAGGAGTGTAGATCGCTTAGACACTTACCCTTCGGCGGAGCGGCGTTCTGCAGTGCTCTGGCACAAGATGACACTGAGGCAGACTGACCTCGAGTTAACCTACCTCCACCGTTTTATAACCTTTTATTGGTGAGTGTGCATAATTGCACTTTTCACAGGATGTGAGGAGCTGGCCGGGGGTCGTTGAAGTCCAAGTTGCAGGGTCATTGAAGGTTGTTGCTATGAGATGTATAGTGGAATTTCTATAAGGCATTTATGTGGGGATGGATGTATTTGTAGATACTAGAGGCATGAGGGTGCATCCCCCGGATGCAACAACTCCTTCGACGGAGCTAGTCATCGCCCTCGATGACGGTACGAAGACTAGGCCGTAGGGGTAGTTTTCTAGTGGGTGTGTGTGTGTGCATGGACATCTGTTTCTTTCTTGAAGTGTCTTCTCTCTTCTGTGCTTGTCTTGGTTTCTTCTGATCTTCTATGAAATCCCTTAGGACAGAAGGGGGCATCGTCGGTGGGGGTGAGTGGCTAGCCCCGTGTAAGGTGAATAGTTGAAGAAGTGAACGTCTGGCAAATGGAGAGGTGGGTAGTATCGTAGATCGAAGTATGGAGGGGTCAGTGTACAGTGCCTCATAGAATAAATTTGCCTCGGGTTTGTGTCTAGCGATCAAGTGTAGGTGTTTTGGTGAGGGGGGGGGGGGGCGGAAACAATAATTCATCCATATACAATGTGCATCATTACAACTTCGGTGCCGTGGCACATACAATTAGATATCAATCCAAACCTTGTACAATAAAAAATACAATCAATAAACAGAACATAGTGACATCATCCTCTGTAAAGTAAATATGGCGGGTATTTGGACCCTATATAATCCTTAATCATCATCATCATTAACATCAACATTTATCAATCATCATCATCAACATCATCATCAATCATCATCATCTCTATCAACATTTATCAGTCATCATTATCAGCAACATCATCATCATCAATCATCAATCATCATCATTGATGATGATGATTGATAAATGTTGATGTTAATGATGATGATGATTAAGGATTATATAGGGTCCAAATACCCGCCATATTTACTTTACAGAGGATGATGTCACTATGTTCTGTTTATTGATCATCATCATGTTACCGACAGTAGTGGCTACTCGGGCTAAAGCGCTGCGTTAGGTCAAGGGGCCAAGCTCTCTGCTGACTCGGTAGACGCGTGGGTTCGAGCCCCACCGTCGGCTGTCCTTGAAATGGTTTTCCGTGGTTTCCCATTTTCAACACCAGGCAAATGCTGGGACAGTACCTTCTTACAGGCCACGGCCGCTTCCTTCCACATCCTTGCCCAGTTTCATTCCTCTTCATACATTCCATCTCTCATCCCGACGCGCAGGTCGCCCACGGGCGTCGATTAGGAAGACCTGCACTCGGCCTCTCAGGAGGCTACACGACAAAAAAAAAATCATCATTATCATCAATAATCATCAACCATCAATCATAAATCATCATCAACAATCATCAATCATCAATCATCACCACTGTGGGCCATCACAAGGGGAAAAAAACATCGGTAGGGCCTATCGTACCCTCCGTCCTCACAAACCTGGACGGGATGAAAAAGTGCCCTTGGGTAGCGAAAATACAAAATATGGACAACAAAGTGAAAGAATAGATAGAATAGAATAGATAGAATAGAAAAAGGAAAGAAATGCCTCGGTGTGTAAGTTTAAGGGGGTAAGAAAAATTTGTTTATTGTGGGAAGGAGAAAGGAGGTATTATTACAACTGTGAGTTTAGAAGGACCGAAAGGAAAAGAAATAAAACAGTGTGGTGCCACTTGTGGCGTGTGTAACGAAGATACAGTGGGCATAAAAACAAACCAAATAATGTGCAACGGTGTCGGCCTCGTACTCAGTGCCGTAATTACAGATGAAATCTCTCTCGTGCCGTTGCACTAACATGGGAACTTATAAATTACGCATAACCATTTCCTCTCTGTGGATACCTTAGAATTCGACCTCAAGCGCGCTAACTTATACCAGTATCTTAATCCAAAGCTAGTCTAGGCCATGGCAAACTAATGATATATCCATGGATCGTCCCCTGTGGGAGGACGGTCCATCTTAGCGGGGAAAGTCGACCCTTACAGACAGTGGGTACAACCCTCGCCGCCGTACTCCACCTCTCATTTCAGGTGTGTATTCCGCCCAGCGGGAGTGGATATCCCAGAGTTACCCCTAACCGTGGGACGGAGATGCTGTGAAATACCGTGAAAATTCAATCTGAGGAAAAGGAGTGAGAGCTGGAGGGAGTGAGCTCTGTGTGTGTGGGAGGGAGGGTGCGACGAGCGCGTGTCAGGGCGTGGGCAAGATATATACATGGGGCTATATACAAAATCGCCATCTGTGGGGAGAAAGATAGAAATCAGAATATGGGTGTAAAGGCATCTCGCTGGCTAGCTGCTGTATGGTCCTGTAAGACATGTGCTAATCATCCTGTGTCACCCTGGTGACCTATATCACCTGGTGTGTATACAATCAATAATGTGTAGAGCCATCTGTGGAGAGAAAAAACATAAATGTAATTCATAAACATAGACTAACCTTCGGGCGGGCGCGCCTTTTGTACTCACACCAGTTGGCGCGCTCTGGCATTTTGGCCGCTCTCATTCACGTTCAGTTTTTAAAGCCAGAAGTGTTTGTTGACATTAAATTCACTGGGATTTCAATTGTTACACTAAAGACACTTTAAGTGAGCAAATATTTTTTTAATTTTTCAACGACTTTTATCACTTCTGCAAATTGAAAAGGAACAACGCAACAAACATCTCAATGAAAATAGTACTGTAAAAGTATAATATTTCCAAATATAGGCCTATCACTTGTGTTCAGATTTTATCACATCAAGGTTACAGTGTTATCACACTTCCATTTGGAATTACACGTCTTCATCTTCATCCTCTACTTCAGGCTGTGTACATGAGTTGCATGTGATTTCTTGGACTGAATGTTTTTTACATACATATTTCGCACATTTTTACAGGACACCCGAGTCCGATTGTTCTTAGATCTACCACAATAAAAACAAATTTGTATTTTTGTGGAAGGTGTTGCTTCAACCTGATCAGGTTCTTCCTTATACTTTTCTAGAAAACAACGTAGTTCTCGAGGAAGAGTAGTTATTGTGGCCCGGTATTTTAGATTTTCTTCCATGAGGGCAAAACTTAAGTTGGATACATAAGTTCTTCTCCTCAGATCACTGTTCCGAGTATTGGCCTTGAATATCTTGAAGGAATTAATACCAGCTACATCAAGAAGATGGTAAAATACCACCATTGGCCATCTTCGAGTTGTTCTGGAAGTGGAGCACCTTGAACACATGAGGTCCACTGTGTCCACCCCTCCTTTGGTGCCATTATAGTCCATAATTTGGTGTGGTTTGCCTGTCTCTTCATCGGTTTTGTTGTCGTCGTGCATCGTAGACAAGACGAGCACTGCTTTCTTTCTCTTTGTCACCATAGAGATCAAAGTCATATCAGGTTGAGCAACAAACTTGTAACTTCCGAGCACTGATGTAGAATTGCGCTCCACAAACTCTGGGGGAATCTCCTTTTTGTTACTTTTCAGGGTGCCCAAAAAGGTCAATCCGTTCTTCAGCAAATCCTCGGCTAGAGGATAGCTGCTAAAGTAGTTATCTGTAGTGACATTACGATTTTTTTTCTTGATGGGATCTGTCAGTCTGACAACAATATCATGAGGCTTGTTGGTGGTAGCATAGGGGCCAGTTTCTTGCTTTCCACAATAAATTTCAATATTGTACGTATAAAATGTTCGAGCATCACATAAGGCATACATTTTGATGCCGTATTTGGCTGGTTTTTTAGCCATGTAACTTACTGCACAAATCAACAACGGCCCCGGAAAGCAACCAGCATTCCATCGATGGTCAGGAATTCACTAGGAGAATATGACTGTTGTGAATTGTGGACGAATTTATTCAGAATGTCTCGAATGGGAGCTAGTCCGTCACTGTTCATCCGCTCCGTTCGTCTATTCACATCATCGATTCGTATACATCTCAATAAAAATCGGAATCGCCTTTCGCTGAAATTAGCGCGCAAAATTGTATACCCAGTCCCGTTGTCGCAAATGGTTCAGCTAGATTCGTACGATTCTCCCTTTTGACCGCCATAAATAATAATGCCCCCAAAAAAGCACGAATTTTTTTTATATCAGTCAACCTAAAATCCCTCTCTCGATTTCCAGTTTCCTTTTTCTGAATGTATATATTGGTGATCTTAACAATACTATCAATAATGTCAGGAGACATTATTAGTGAAAAACATTCGATTTCAGTCATACAATGACGGGCAGTTACCTTAGGGCCTGGAAAAGTTTCTTCCCCTTGTTTTTACAAGATTTGCGACAGGTTGATTCGCCCACAATGTTTCTCCATCTTTACCGATAAAAAAATCCAAGACTCTCGCTATTTTCAGCGTCTTCTTCACCATCAATTTCAATTTCCACTTCAGACTCACTGTCGTGGTCGTCCACATGTGTTTCTTCAGTCTCGAAATCTGGATCATTCTCATCCTCTTCCGTCAGATCTTCTAGCTGGTCCATTCGTTCGTCTTCCTCCAACTCTAGAAGAATTGTAGAAATATCCTTAGGTCTGAGGTAAGGTTTCCTGAAACCCAAAAGTGAAGATTGAGTAAATCGTAGGTATTCATAAAGTCCTAGACAGTAAACCCGAGGGAACGAGGGAAAGGAAGGACAGTGAAATTGACGTGTAAAGCATAAATATTTGAAAAATATATCACACAGAAATGTATGATATTTGAGCAATTCATCATATAATATTATAAATCAAGTAAAAAGTAAATAAATAAATACTTACATTGTGTGTGGTGGACGGTAAACGTTTAGGACTGTTAGGCGCGCGGCGGCAATGTGGCCGGTCGTACCTCCTATCGTGACATAGGCAACTTCCGTAATGAATTGCGCAATCTCTCTACAAGTCTGAGGTGGTGTTGGCCTGCCATATGACGTCTTACATAGTAGTTAGAGAATACATAGGGGCGTGGTTGTCCCTCACGGGAGTATAGCAAAGTAGCGCGTCTTTTTTTTAAACCCGGCCAATTTGCCGCGTGCGCGCCCGCCCGAAGGCTAATCATATGCGCACTATGTATTGTCACCTTTTAAAAAATATATCTCTGGGCACTTCGTGCTGCCAGCTGTCGGCGCACGGTGGTTCACCGTCCGAAAAGAAAACATGTAAATAGGGTTAAATGCGTATCTCGCAATTGTAAATGGTCACATCGTGTGCTGTCGTAATATCGAATTGTCGGGCTTACACGGCTGCGGAAAATTGCAGTCCGAGGCCGATCGATTTTCGATCTCTCCCGTGTAAGTGGCTCTCTCTCTCTCTATAAGTGTAGGTGTATGTTCAATATATCGGGTGATCATATGTCGTAGTTCATCGCACACCATATCGTAGATCACTGCATATCATATATCGTATATCATCGCATATCATATATCGTAGATCAGCGCAGAGTCGTAGATCATCGCACATCATATGTCGTATATCATCGCATATCATATATCGTAGATCAGCGCTATGTCGTAGATCATCGCACATCATATGTCGTATATCATTGCATATCATATATCGTAAATCATATATCGCAAGGCAATACAAAGGCGTCCCCCCCCCCCCCCTGGGGCACGATCAGAGCGACCAACGGTGATCCATACCTCGGCCAGGGAGAGAACCGTGGGCATGTCGCAAATCGTTTATTATCATTCATAAGTTAGTATCGTCCTCGGGGGTATGGCCAAAGAGATCATCGGTGACCGATACCTCGGCCCGGGAGTTAATCGTATATATTCATCATTATTTATTATTCATCAATATTCATCTTCACCTGCCGCTGCCGGTCTTAGCTTCTCGCAGTGAAGCTTATTACTTATCTTAAAATCTAACTAAAAGTCAAGTCACGTGGGTCGTCCCTGGGTGGAGGGTCCATCCTGTCCGATGCTGAGCTGGTCAATCCCCCCATCAGACCATCAAGACTCCGCCCGCATGTCCGGCGTTGTCGACAGTAGTGCATTATGGGTGGAGCCCGCCGTCGCGTCGGGGGACAGGCTAGGTACTCCCGTCAGCTTCGGTGCTTGCCCGCACTATGTCGTCGCCGCTTCGACCTTCCGTCGTTCGTCGGAGTCCATGTTATGGGCTATAGTGGCCCTTAGTCCAGGTCAATGCTTACCAATATTTACCAATATTTATCTATATTCACCATTATTTACCATTATTTACCATTATCCTATTTTCCCAAGGAAAATAGGGTCATATCTCCCAAAGTGCATCTCTGTGCAAAAAACATATGCGTAGAGTGTCAAGCGAATGTATGTTCGTGTGGGAGCGGTATTTATTTCGGGTGGAGGCACGGCGTTCTTAAGTTACAGGCGGGAGCGGTACCCCCACTCTGCCACCGGCGAGTGACGTCAGGAGTCTCAGCTGGCCGGCGGACAGAACGCTAGTCATATGGCAGGAGATGCATTCATGTAATTAAATCGGTTTTGTTTACAGAATAAATTGGGATGGACTTCCGAATTTCACCACAGTCCTTCCTTAGTGATCGATGAATATTGTGTGAGACGTTTTCCGCTGTCACTATGGGCGATTAAAGCAAATGACTGCGATACAAGTCAGCCCAGAGCGGTAAACAAAAAGAGCATGCTGGAAACTAATGTTTGATTGCACTACAAGTAGGCGGTTTTTGTATCTTCTACAGAACACAATAATTAGTGAGAATATCATATCTGTTTATATACTTTAACAAACGGGAAATTTCTTCCTTAACATGTATTTCATCAAGTTGCAAAATTACCCAAACTTTTCACACTTTTCAGCGGCTTTTTTTTTTCAAGAAATGAACGTTTTCGTTAAAATTACCCGGAGCTACATTAAGAGAAGAAATCAATTTTTGTAAATGTTTAGAATGAGGAAGGGATAGAAATTTGTTCTGCCTGATAGTATCATAACACTTCGCGGATTGCATGTACAATATGTAAGAGCAAAGTATCATGTTGGGGGACCTTTTTTTTGTTCTTAAATATAAGAGAGAATTGCTCGAATAAAAAATTAACTTGCTGAGAAATTCCCTCCTCTCTACTATCCAATAACGCTTCTTGAATGACATCCAGCAATTTTAAGGCATTGGCCATGTAATTTTCCAAGTTGGTTTGGAATCTCTTCTCAGTAAGATACTGTAACAAACTGAACAGTGTTCTCCAACTCTTCACAGCTATTTCAATTCCCAACACTGAAGAAAGTTCTGTAGAAGACAACTGCAAATTGTTATAGAAAGCCGAAACACGTAAATGATTATCTACATTAATATAAAGAAACAAAAGTCATAGACTCAAAATTGATTCTATATATAACCACTCTATCGTCAAAAATATTGAAATGAATAGCTGAGTGCCCTTTCACTTTAGTGCTATTATCTGCTAATCGTTTCTCAAGAGAATTGCATAAACTCTCGAAACTGATTATAACATCGTCCCATTCTGCAGCAGCAACAGCACTTTCTTGAGCATGTTCCTTCCTCACTTCGATTTCTCTTCTCCTCTCTTCTGGTTGTTTCCGCTTAATTTCACTTTCCTTTGTCAAGTATTCAACAATAGTAAGACAAGAACCTTTAACTAGCTTAGGATGATCGTATTTATACACTTGTTTCTGTCCATTAGAATCACAGTATTCATTCTGTAAAATAATGCAGTCCGGTTGAAAATGTTTAATACACACAACACTGTTCTCCGAAGGTGTCCAGTCCTTCCTCGGGATGCTTCTCAGCCATTTATTTCTCAAGTTACTTCCTTGGGAAAAGAGAAACATTTCACGTAGGCAGTTTCAACTCCACGAACCAGAAAATTACTACTACATCCTGGTACATAACACCTTCGTGGCATTGTATTTGCTTTTAAAATATACCACGTGGAGCACGGGTATATTTAACACTTGTCACTGGACAACAGGAAAAGCAATATATTGTGAAATGTCACCCTCGAAACATAGAAACAATGACCACATCACAGCGCTCCAACAAGGCTGAGCCAGGGGCCGATAACCTAGATGTTAGGCCCCTTAAAACAACAATTATCATCATCATCATCAACAAGGCTGAGCATCTCTTTGCTGCCTGCAGTAAGACCCATGACGTCACAGCCCCGCCGGCAGTGTTCCCGCCTGTTAACTTAAGAACGCCGTGGGTGGAGGGGGGTACTGTTTCTGGCACAGAGCACAACATTGCGCCTGGCTGGCGGATATCTAGTTAATATCAGCTGTGTTTATATCTTGACATGTTAGTTGGTAAGTTAAGGACGTGGAAGGGTGTTCTCCTGTTAGTGGGAGGCAGTAGGTACGTTAAAGTTTTTTAGTAAGATGGTGCTCGGACGGTCAAGTAGGAGCAAGGAAGTGTGGTCCTAAGAGGATGCGGGACCGACGTTAAATGTGAGGAGATCTCTACCGGTGAGGGGTAGGATTGTAATTGGCCAGGAACAGGGTTTACAGTGCGGGAGTTAGAGTCCGTACTGCAGTAGGTATGGGCATGTATGAGCTATAATTGACATCCTGTCGCATGCAACGTTAAAGATCCCTATCAGGGTGCAAAATGGCATGAGGGAGAAAAAAATATCTAATACCTTATATAATAATGTTAAGAGGGAATTTCCGTACGCTAAGCTGTTAACTTTATAGCTCCGAAATGTTGACTAACATGTAGCCAAGAGCGAAAAAACATAGGGTGCACCCTGGCGGCTGCATGACCACCAAGTGCTCGCATTAATAGGGGATGGGGGAATTGTGTGTAAAATGTAGTGTATACATACAGTGTTCTGGAGGGGGAATATTGTTGAGCTTGGCATCTGCGGCCATACAACGTAGTATTCTGCTGACTGCACTGTACATGATATAACCTGTACCTATACTCTAGACAACTTATAGACTAAAACTGGTCAGGTAAAGAGAAAGATCCTGGTATTATAGTAGCACTGTACTATACCTTTCTTCATTGGTCACAGGGATATTTCAGGATACCCTGTGATTGAAATCCCACCTGTGGCACATCTTTTCGAGTGTGCTCTCAAAATAAGCAACTGGTAGGGATGAGCTTGCTATAAAAGTGGTGAATCCCGATGTAAAGGTATAACGGGCGCTGTTTTAAATTTCGCGACCGCGAATGGTCTATCGGTATCGGCAGTGTCGACTGTCGCTGTGTGGGAAATATATCTGTATCTGAGATATTAGGTTGCACCTCTGTGCACCGTCGTGCTCTGAACAAATCGTATTATCTATAAATATGTGATCTAAAATGCCGCCTCTGTGGGTCCTATTTACTATCCTCTCCTGTGGGCTAAATTCACCTGTAGGGGGATAACGTTCAAAACTATATTATCCGCTACGCCGAAGTGTGTGGGAGCAAAATTGTGTCTTGCCACCCTTAACATTGGGAGGGAAATATAAATGCGAGACATGTGTCATCTGTATCTATAATTCCCAAGAGATGTAGGCGTGTAAAATAATAATTCGAGAGGGGGTAAGAGTAGTGTGGCGGGGAATGTAGATGGGCCACCGTTGTGAACGATTTTTCCCGTTCTTGACTGGAATAAAGTGTCATTATGAAAACGTGTTATGCCTGGAAAAAAAATTATAAATAGCGTGGACATGTATGTACATGTATTTGTGGGGAATGTCCGTATCTGCCGATAGCGGAGGGCAGTGTCCTTACGAGGGGGTAGTAAGGGCGAGTGTTTGTTGAAGAAGGGCGAAAGATACAATGGTGCGTATGTAATTATACGCTCCGTGCGTATCACTGTTAGTACGGACATTGGGCCGTGAAATATGCGCTCTCTGTGTGAGTCAGGGTGTGTGTGAGGGGATGAATACTATCAAAAATGCGGGATGTACCCTGCGATGCAGTGTGTACGTCGGGAAACAAATGTCCCGTACTCAAAGGCATTTGAACCGCGCGCTCGTCTGTGACGTGTCGCTTGTGCGAAAATAATGGCTGCCCAGAGGCAGGTTGAGTGGAGGCTGAGTGACGTCAGAACCGAGATAAGCGGTCTGTATGTGTAGTGTCAGATAGCGGTTATCGCTGGGCGTAATACGCAGTTCTAATTGGCTATGCCGCTCTGTGGGAGTATCGTCTACCGGCTCGCTATGCTGATTGGCCGGGAGCTATATGAGCTAGTAAAAAGAAAACGACGGTGTGTTTTCGTTGCGGGGGCTTACTGTCAAACGCACGTGTCGTCTGATGACACGAGTATGGGACGCTATGCAAAGTTGACATGCGAGGTAGCCTGTATATGACAGCGAGTGGATGTTATTGCAGTGTGTTATTATATATGCAATAGGAAAGCGACGTATCGCTCTCCCAGGTGGGGAATGTCGGTGGGCATACGCTATCATAAAAGGGTGATAAAAATGGGGTAAAAGATATGAAAACAAAAACTTGGGCTTCTATGTCTGCTGTATATAGAGTAGTGGTAATGTATTTATGTCTGTTGCGACCCTGGTCGGGTGTAAGGCCCTATGTGCCTTGCCGTAGAAAAATTCTTTCCGTGGTCTAGTTCCATTTACTCCGGGAAAATGCAAAAATGGTGTGGGGATCAATAATAGTTCTTTCAGGGTGTATAAACTAGGCATATTTACGTGCAGGCAGTATGATTTGTACTGTATTGCGCAAATGCCTGACTGTCCGTGTGGAATCGTAATGGGCTCTGTCCACTGGACAACCTGCTGTATGGAAGTGACAGCTGTATGTTGTAGGTCTGTAATTCAATGTGTTGACAGGGGGAGTATGTTTCCTCAATGTGTATAGAATGTTTGTATCTACCATTGTATATTTAGTGTTGTAAGGAAGAAAATCATTGGGCCTTCGTTTACCGTTTTCTACAAAACTTGGCATTGCTTCGCCCAGGGCTGATATTTACCCTATATTGTGGCCCGAGGAGGGTATGTTTTGATGTACACTGTACAGGACTCTCCCCGTAAAACGTAGGGTAGTTATGGACCATGGACGTAGTGGTTGCCGGAGTATACATACACGCTCATGGCTGGATACTTATATTACAGTGCGTTTGGGGGCAAGATTGTTTTAATGTAAACTTTACAGTGCTTTAACCCCACACAAAATAAAATAATTATGAGCCATGTCGTTAATGCTACATGTATATACATATTGGGATATTTATATCGGTATGAATCGACGCTTGAAAAAAATGCGAAGGTTTAATTTGGCCAACTAATGATTGTGGCGACAAGTGTGTATCTAAAGGGTATACCTGTAGTTAATGGGATCTCACGAACGACTGTAGGGTCCTATGGTAGCCTTGTGGCTCTTTTGAAGGTATGTCGTTAATTTATTATTTAATGTTATATCGGCATATGGTATACTATGACGAACAGTTCATAACTGGTTGTATGGATGAAAAAATGATGTCCTATTCGGTCCGTTAGGAGAATTGCCCCCAGCCAAGTGGTCTGTGCCACGAGTCCGAACCTTCGTAGGCTAAGGAATGGATGAAATATTTAAATTTTGAGTGCGTGACCCTAATCGTCGGCTAAGGATGATGACGCCTCGTTGGAGAACTGTTTGTTATGCATGTCCTTATGACGTTATTGTGTGGTCAATGCCACCTTTGAATAAAAAGAAAAATGAAAGATCCCATGTTAGGAAAGAAATATATATAATGGGCTGCGTGGATATGGACAGCGACATATGTGGCCTGTATGTGTTGGCTGCCCTGCTATGTACAGGCTGAAATACTGTTGTAGCAAGACTGTTTCCGGTGTCGTGGATGGATCGCGCGTCACTGCTTTAGAATGAGTGCGCTGTCCCATGTGTGGGACTGAGTGAACTGTATGAGAGAATGTAGCATGGATTTACAGTGTGGGATACTACGTGACCTCTGTAAGTATGTCCTTACCCAATTTTCCCAGAAGTGTGTGGCCCTGATGACCTGTTGTGTCCAAATGTAGGGTTATCTGGCCTGTGCGGAAGGCCGCTAAACTGTGTTATCGTGATAGTTCGTATTTAGCAGTGTGGATGCATCGAACCCGTGTTGGATTGGCAAGGAGTCGTTGCCTATATTGAAGGATGCTAACCTGTGTTACTGTAATGGGAATCTGGACCTGTACTGAAGGCCTCCAATCTGTGTTATTGTAATAGGGAGTGTCGGCCGGTATGGAAGGCCGCTAACCTGTGTTATTGTGTTGTCCATGAGGTTAACCGTAATCTTCGTTGGTAATCGTAAGTTGACACGTTATATTGAAGAAATCCTGCTACGGTATTATCTGCTTCGGCGATAATTTAAGTGGAAGGGGGTTGTAACCTCGCTTCCGTAACCCGTGCACGTAGTGCTTGTGTGTGAATTATGGCTACGCGTATCATAATCTTTCCGCGGTAATTCTAGTATGGAGGTGTTTGTTAAAAGAATGGCCGTTGCCATGTTATGTAGTGTAACTAATTGTTATGCTATGGTGTTCTAATCTTCTGTCGGTCGCTACCTACTGTGTATTCAAATATACCGTATGTGTATCGTTATTAATAGGGAATGTTTATGCAGGTATTCTGTAAATGCATGTAAATCATACTGAGCCTGTTTTAAACGTAAGTGAAT
The DNA here is from genome assembly GCA_946902985.2 of Meconema thalassinum. Taxonomy (NCBI): domain Eukaryota; kingdom Metazoa; phylum Arthropoda; class Insecta; order Orthoptera; family Tettigoniidae; genus Meconema; species Meconema thalassinum. Next base: position 187,483,426 of record OX336389.2, read on the forward strand.
CTTCCGTCGGTCAACTAATGGACCTATGCCTGAGTGCGCACTTTAGTGAAAAGATGTGAGGTGGATATGCCTCTCGTCAAACTAATGTGTGATCTACAGTGTGTGTATTGTCATTAACTAGAAGTAAGTCTTTCCGCGATCTCACGCGTGGACTCCGGGTGAATATACGGAAGTACGCATGGCTATGTAAGCGTGTGTCAGGGCACGTGCCTTACCGTGCACGTCTGTGTCCATACAAGCGTGCAAGTTGCTGAGTCAATGTTGGGTGTCGTATGACAGTATCCTGTAGTGTGATAATGACCTGGCCCGGCGGCTGGTAGGAAACATGTGTTTCGCTGTACCGACAGTTCTTACACTGGCGATTGCTATTTGCCCTACGTGTAATACAAGTATGCAATGGAAATAATACGAATATACATATATATCAATACACTATTATTTATGTAAGCATGCAACTTATAAGTAGGTAATGTCTGGGCAATGTGTGGGATTGGAACCGACACGTAGTCGTGAATATGGCCTACCAGATTCCAGAGCGCGTTCGGCGCCCCCTCTCTTGGTATGGTCCTGGGTTTGATGTGTTACTACGGACGTGGGGGATGTTGAGATACGTGTAGCTGCTACATGTGCAGCGTGCCTCGACATGTCTTACTTTCTATTTATATGCGTGTTAGGTGTCTAAAGGGAAAAATGGCCCTGGAGGCTAGTTATGTGAGTTCCAATGTTATGTCCTGAGCTGGTTTTTACCGTAAGGCGTACCGCTTATGCCCTCGAATGGCTAATGCAATTTTGGCACCGGGAATCCACTCTGGGGCTGTATCCGGTGTTCGGGGCGTTTGGAGGAGGGTGATTTTAGGCTTAAGCCGTTTTGGCTCCTCGGCGGGTGTAAATGTGATTGGCCTGCGAATTAGTATGGCTTTTCGGCGGTACGTAGAGCCGTCGTGCGTTCGCGAATGCCGCAACGTACTGGGTGGCTGTAAAAGTGTGGCGGGTGGAATATGTGGATGTGGGGGCTTAACCGTATGTGATGGTGTGTTGTTCTGAAGTGTGGGGCTAGTACGCGTTGTGGCCACGGTGACCTCCTTCCTTATTGGAGTGGGCCATATGGAAATGGTCCTATTGGACATCTTGGGGGTAAATTCAACAATGTCCCCTTCTGAAGGTGTTGGTCTGTGAGTAAAAATTTCAAATAGTATAGAATTGGCCTGTAACTGACGGTAACGTCGCCATAATGTGGCGTACTGCAGGGTAAGCACCCTGGCCTGTTCCGCCACTCTGGTGTTGGCAGTATTCACCCTAAGGTGTTCTTCCCGGAGCTGAAAGTACTGGTTGTACAGAACCTCGTGTAGTGAATGTAGTCTGGTTTGTGTGCGACTAAACTGTCGCCTGATAGCCGGAATGGGGCCTCTAAGAACGTAGTGAGGTCCCTTTTTGTGGGATAGTGTGCCTAGAATCCTATTATATTGGGCATGCAGTATTTCTGGCATATGGTTCAGGTGGTCCTGTTTATCCTGCAGAGATTTGTGCCATGCAATCAATTTTTGTAATGGATCTACTCGCTTCAATATGTTCAGGCGGTATAGAGATGCCATGTTGGATGTATAATGAAAAATAGGCTGTGGCCGTGTAAAGGTATATCCGATCGAGGTATGGGGCTGCTACAGTCAGTGATTATGCCTAGCGTGTTCGAGGGGGGGGGGGGGGAATGCTGATAAGTATGGAGGTACAGTGGCGTGTAGCCTTCAGGGAAGCGCTACCTAGTATGTGTATCGATTTTACTCTTAATAATGAACTATATATGGACGTATGCGGACTATCAGAGTTGTGGGGGGATTTTCCCTATTTGTATGGAATCTCCCGTAATATTAAGGGGGTGGGAAATTAAATATCGCCATCGCTATCCTGCCTAAGGCACTGGAGATCGAATTGGGCGGGTAATTAAATAATGAGGCCCCCTGTTACCGTATGGGATGGGCGTAAATTCCTATGGGGTCACAAATTGCTTAGAAAGGTTATACCTGCTGAGGCGGGCTTGGGTGGGTACTAGATACTACCTAATCTGTACTCTGAAAAAAGAACTCAATTTTTGAGTGGCGTGAGCTTGGCTTAGTAAGAGGTTAATTTTGGGACCTTGACCGCAGAGCTACGTTGCTTGTAACCCTAGGGCGTTGTTCTAAAACAACGTCACGGTACCTAGCGCTTCCAGCAATTGTAGGGGACCTGAGTGGGGACCCTCTACAATGTAGTGTTCAGGGGGAGGAGAAAAGGGAATTTGGGGGAATGCTGGAGATTAGCGTGTAGGGAAAGGGGGCGTTGGAGCAGTCCAAGAGCGTGGACGGGCTCGAAAAGGAGAACTCCCAATTCTACTGTCTGGTGGGGTAGTTCGAGGGAGCGGTCTGAGAGTTAAGGGCTGCAAGAGGTTCTGAGCAGCTGAGCGGCTGCTACTTGGAATAATGCAAACATGGGCGCGGCTCGCGCTAAGAGCGAGACAAACGAAGAGTGACGTGGGCGCGTGGATGACTACGAGCGCTACAGAGCAATCAATTAAGTGTTCCCTGAATCCTACCGGGATGGGGGATGAAGGGTAGGATCTTAACACTAAGCAAATAAACTAGATGACCAGATACTTGTAAAAGGTATGGCTTTAATTGGTACTTCCAACTGAGAGTACTTCTAGAACTTGCAGAGCAGTTATTGAACTTGATGCTATCACAATTCAAACAATAAGGGGTGAAAGTGTGACTGTGTGTGAGGAGTGTAGATCATTTAGACACTTACCCTTCGGCGGAGCGGCGTTCTGCAGTGGTCTGGCACAAGATGACACTGAGGCAGACTGACCTCGAGTTACCTTTCCTCCTCCGTTTTATAACCTTTTATTGGTGAGTGTGCATAATTGCACTTTTCACAGGATGTGAGGAGCTGGCCGGGGGTCGTTGAAGTCCAAGTTGCAGGGTCATTGAAGGTTGTTGCTATGAGATGTGTAGTGGAATTTCTATAAGGCATTTATGTGGGGATGGATGTATTTGTAGATAATAGAGGGATGAGGGTGTATCCCCCGGATGCAACAATATTTCGTGTTGTTGATAAGCATGTTTTGGTGAAGAAATATGCCAATTGATTTTCTTTTAAAATATGCTTTCTCACTCATAGGCCAGGCGACAGGTCGGAAAAAAGCCTCAATAAGGAATTAATTAGTGGAAAGCTGGAAATTGCTTTAATCGCTTTATTTGGACCCAGATATTACTCTCCCAAGTTTTCCCCCTCGAGCGAAGTCGGCGTTGGCCCTTCTGGCCCTAAGAAGGTACCATTTTTCGTTTTTTTTTTTGCAAATATCTCCCATACCACCAACTTTATCAACAAAATACCTATTATAAAAAATAATCTAGACTAAATTTACTACAAAAATGTACCCTACCTTTTGTCTCTAATGTGAACCGTTACGATGCTACGACCATTCAAAGTGGAGCCCTTTTTGATTCTTGCGGAAAATCTATGGAAATGATATGCCATATCAAAGTTTCTTCATGTTATAAATATTTGTCAGCATTCCAGGTGCACAAGCTGTTAACTTGTTACAAGTATCAATAAAAAAAATGGTCAGTAAGTACATTCAGTTCTGATTCAGTACATTTTTAATGCAGACTTCATTACTTCCTCACCGAGGGCGTTGGCAACAATGTGTACAGATGCAGCTGGCTTGCCGCGCTCGGCCTCCCATACAGCTGGCAACCGCAGTCTCGTGATGCCTCTCCGCGCGGTAAATTCGAAAATAAAAATCCACAACACGGATATTCCTGTTGACCCTCTTGTGCTTTTCCAACGCATTTGCCTTGCAAATAAATCCGATGCAAAATTGAAACAATATTTCCAGTTTGAACTAGCTCCTTTTCCGGTTGCGTTCTTTGATGAAGCAGGAATGCGTAAGACGCAAAAGTCTGTGTTCTATAAATTATTCCATCCTGTTACCGATGAGCCCACATTTGAGGACCTACATCATGTTTTCGACGGAGGATATCTTCTGCACCGTGCAATTTGGCACCAAACCAATACTTTTGTCGACATTAGTGCCAAATATGTGAATTACGGTAAAAGATACTTCAAAAACAGTGTCATTATTTTCGATGGGTATCCTGACGACCCAGCAGCTCGCAGTACCAAGTCCGCTGTACGTCTTCGACGATCGCACAAGCATGATGCTGATGGTTTTTAGGTAGATTTCATTAGAAGGCTAACTATTGGAATGGGTACCATGTTTCGACTTCCGTAAAATGTCGACATATCTTCGCGTTTCACATCCCCGAGACCCCAAAACCATCGTCAGTTCAAAAGTTTATATATAATTTATGTATATATATATGTGTGTATATATGTGTATATATATGTATCTCACTTTCTTGTGGACACGATGACTACCGCAATTTTGCACCAATCACTTTCATTTTTTTACATACCATGTATGCCTATAAAATCTCAGTCAAGTTCGTTAATGGGCACAATCGGTCGAAGGGGGTGAAAATGGGGGGCTTTTTTCGAAAAAGAGAAATATCGCTGCAGCTCTCTTAATATTTGAAATATCGAATCCATTCAAAGTTCATACTATGTGTCGGAAAAGGCCCAAAAATGTATGTTTGAAGAGTTTTTCATAGCACCAACCATTGACCAAAGGGGTGGGAAAAGTGGGTTTTCAGAAAACATTTATCACATCTCTCTTAATAGGTAAATATCAAAACCCTACAACATGGTCAATATTCCCCTAATAATTACTTAAAACTTTTGTCTGAAAGAACTTTTGAAATGACACAACATTACGCCAAGGGATGAGCAAAATTAATTTGGAATTAGAAGGAAATGCCAAGAGCCATCAGAGGTTGCTATGACAACGCCATTGCACGAGATCACATTGAGTTTTCCGTCTGACTCTATGGGAAGCGGCTTCGGTGACGTAACTGGTAGCATGCTGAACCTTTATGCCCAAGGTCGTGGGTTCAAAGCCAGCCGAAGTCGTCGGATTTTCTAAGAGCGCTAAAAATCCCTCAGTGTCTTTCCTTTGGAGGGGAAGATCCAACATTCGTTGCGAGTAGCTGGTTGCGGTGGCATCTACTAGGCAAGTTCGCAGCTAGGTGTCGTTGAAGTATTATTTGGTAGCAAAATTAGGAACTACTACTTGAAATTGACCGTCTGCAGTCCTTACCTGAATTACAGACTAATACAGCCATCAGTCACCGTTTGTCAGGCAGATTCTACACACATCCAAAGTACTCGGGGTTACATGACCGCGTTGTCGCAACCCCTAAACTGAGGAATCAATCAACATCTGAGTGGGAGATAATATTTTGCGTGAAGAAGTAACATACCGTTAGATAGTTACACATCAGTGTCGAAACCTTGCATAAGGACAGTGTGACCACAAGTATAAAAATGGAACCCAAATTACGAAAATGGTTACCGTCCCCATAACGCAATAAAATGTCAAAAATATGCATAAAAAGATGAACGAGAAAGTTAATTAAACTCCAATTGTAAACTACTTTCTCGCAATAAATGTGGTCTGAGCCTTCTACGAAAACCTGCATATTCTGCCTATTTTCGCTTATCCTCTAGTTTGTCCGGTGAAATCTACCTCCGCCTTCCGGCGTGCCGAGAGGACTTTTTTTTTAATGAGTCCATGTTAATCTCAAACCTCAGCCTAGACCTTGTTTATTTTGTTACCGGAACTGAACTGGCCTTTTTTATATATAAACATCATGCAATAAAAGCAATAACACCACCACCCACTTAGTTCACATGCCTTAATATTTAAAATGTATTTAATTTATTTAATACACATTCGTGGTTTTGTTGTCATAAAGCCTAGCCAAAACCAACTGGCCCGCTTTGTCAATTTCATCGGGGTTTGCGTTCACGTCTCGGAAAACCCTAACAGCTGTTTGCAGTTCCTCATTACTCTTCAGCAGTGTTACGAATTTCATTTTGCCCTGCCTGTGAAACGAAGTCGTTGTATCGCACCCACTAGACGCATGCAAAAAGAGATTGGAATCATTATCATCATCATCATCATCATCATCATCATCATCATCATTATCATCATCATCATCATCATGATCTTTATTTCAATTGCAGTTATGCTGCGTGGAGCCAGGTAATAAAAGAGGCTAAGTAATGTAGCTAAGCATTGACATGTGCGGCTCCGTTTAAACTCAAGTTGCAGAATCAGCCAAACAAGAAATCTGACAACACTGCACTGCTCTTATCAGCAACTCTTACTAATTCAGCAAGCTAGTGTGTTTGCAGACTGGAGCTAGCGTAAGCATTAAAGCGTGTGTGTCTCTCTCTCTCTCTCTCTCTTTTATAAAATCCATTATTTATTATAATATTATTATAACTTAGCAGTCATGACAGAGGTCCACGTTCGATTTCAGCGCTCTACCAAGACATTTTATATCCGGTCTAAGGGCTGGAACAGCGTACACTGAGTCTTGACAGGAAAACTTTTGGGTCAATTCATGGGCCATGCCAAAGTGTTGGCCTTCCTGACTTCTTCAACAACTCATACAAATATTTACTATTAGCCTACTGGTTAGTTACCTATACACACATTAATCCATAATTACCTAATAATAATAATAATACTAATAATTATAATAATAAAAGCAATAATAATTACATAATAATAATTAGCAAGCCATCATCCATTAAAGCATGGTTTGACAAAACGCATATGTTTTGAGGTGTTTAATACCTTTTCCCCTGTAACATTACTATTTCCTGTTTTATACGTCAAAATAATGTCATCATCCATTTCTTCAACTATCAAACCTAATTTTAGGGTTCTTCGTTTGCAAGATATCGATTATTTTCAATTTGGCGTAGTTTTCATCCCCCAACTATTTTTTCATGAAAATAATAATGCTAATTGTTGTTTTTAAGGGGCCTAACATCGAGGTTACCGGCCCTTGCATGAAAATAAAAGATCTTAGGTTCAATTATCATTTTTACATGTTTAACACCCCCCCCCCCCCTACCCGTAAAATCACTATTTACTGTTTTAGGGGTGAAATGATCTATCCAGGTAAAAGCCGATGTCATGACCAATTTTTTAAGCCATCACACCTAATTTTACGGTTCTTAGTTTCCCAGGTATTGAGTTATTCAATTTGGGGGTAGTTTTCACCCCCCCCCCCCCCCCCCCCGGCCATTTTCATCAAAAACAAAGATCTTAGGTTCATTTATCATTTTTAGGTGTTTAACACGTGTTTTTTTTTCATAACATGACTATTTACTGTTTTAGGGGTGAAATGACCTATCGAGGTAAAAGCCTACAGTATATCATCACCTATTTTTAAAGCTATCACGCCTAATTTTAGGGTTCTTAGTTTCCAAGATATTGATTTTTCAATTTTGGGGGGTCGTTTCACCCCCCAAAGGTGGAAGTCGCCCCAAGTGCTAGGATACTGCATATGGCAAAAATCCCATCAGGGGTTCATAAAATATTAGCAAAAGTGTAGTTAGGCCCTTTCGACAAAAGCCGTCAGTGCGCACACATACAAAAAAAAATACTATTTCACCCCCCGGGTAAGGGTAGTTTTTAGCCTACTTTTCACATTTTCAAAAATGAGGGAAAAGTAGACTTATGAGATCGGGCAAATGTGTGTCTGTCTGTCCTTCTGTCTGTCTGTCTGTCTGGCTGTGTGTAGTTTCAACTCTTAAACGGCTGAAGCAATCGAAACAAAATTTGGTAGGAGTAAAGATCTATACCGGAATATATCACGGCCATATTTGAAAATGATGTCAGTGCTACCAACTGCTGAAAAATCGCAATTGAAATTTGAGCTCCATGTTGGATATCCTGGAAGGTATGAATGGGAGCTATTTCAAAATTGGCACACCTATAGATAATAATATTGCTGTTTAATTTCTAGGAGGCCATACATGGCAGTGTTGCCAAAATGATTATAAGCCTGCCGATAGTTCCAAATTTTAATTGCAGATAACTTCTACACTATCAATTGGATTTCAACCAAATTTCGCCTGTGCTATGTGTATATAAACAGATATGACTGAGCGTATTCTTAAGAGCCACCAGGGCTGCCAACTGTTAATAAATGCTCTCATGTTTTTATCCAAATACCCATATATCAGAAAGTATGCAAGCCGACAGCTTTAAACTATGCACACGTATAGTACCTGACATATTAATTTGGAGTAACTTATATACGTCAGTGCTACCAACATGATTCTATGCCTGCTGAGAGGTCCAACTTTAAATACATGTAACTTCTATACTATCATTTGGATTTCGTGTGTGCTATGTGTACCATAACTGTTATGATTATGCCGAATCTCAAGAGAAACCAGGGCTTCCAACTGTCAATAAATACTGTCTCTATTTTTGTTACCCTAATATCAATATATCAGAAAATATGCAAGCCAATAGCTCTAAACTTTGCACACGTATACTACCTGGCATTCTAGATTAATTCGGAGTAATTAATATAGGCCTACAGTGCTGCCAACATGATTCTAAGCCAGCTGATAGGTCCAATTTTAAAATGCATGTAACTTCTATACTAACTAATGGATTTCATTCAAAATTGACACAACAATAGATCATATTAGTTCAGATTATTTCTGACCATTACATGTATGTCATTGTTGCCAACATGATTTTACGCGCGCTATTAGATCCAATGTTTAACTGCATGTAACATCCATGCTATCCATTGGACTTCAACCAAATTTTGTATTCTGTACCGTAGGAGATGGAACTAAGAATATATTCAGTCACCAGGGCTGCCAACTGTAGTTCTCTATTGGGCTACGTTATGCCAGGTGTACAGTATTTCGAACTAATTAGAAATTTCGATATTACCAACTTAATTTCGTAATTATTCTAGATAGATCCACATAGATTAATCATTGGGATGAATCTTAAATTTTAAGATAAGTAGGCTCTTTAGTTCGTCACGGAACTTCTTGTTTATTTTGTGGTGGACATACCTCGTCCATACAAAAGGGGAGTTCACCACGAGTCCTACGACAGCCCATATGTTTAAATCCCATTATTGGTTAGCGAGATTCTAAAAAGTGGATGACCTATTAGTTTTTTTGGTTCTTAATATATATTTAAAAAATCTCATCTGTAAATAATCATTTATAAAGCCCGCTCCCTTACAAAAGCCCACTCCAAGTGCGCATGCATACAAAAAAAAATATTTCACCCCCGGATAAGGGTAGTTTGTATTTGGGGGTGGATATACCGCGTCCTTAGAAAAGGGGAGTTCACCACGAGTCCTACGACACCACATATGTTTAAATCCGATTATTGGTTAGCGAGATACTAAAAAGCGGATGAACTATTAGTTTTTTGGTTCTTAATAAATATTAAAAAAACTCATCGATAAATAATCACATTTATAAAGCCCGCTCTCTTATAAATGCCCACTTCAAGTGTGCATGCATACAAAAAATTACTATTTCACCCCGGGTAAGGGTAGATTTTATTTGGGGTGGATATACCCCGTCCATAGAAAAGGGGAGTTCACCTCGAATCCTACGACACCCCATATGTTTAAATCCGATTATTGGTTAGCGAGATACTAAAAAGCGGATGACCTATTAGTTTTTGGGTTCTTTATTTATTTTTAATAACTAATCTATAAATAATCATTTAAAAAGCCCACCTACTTACAAACGACGATACAAAAAAATAGCATAATACACGTCATTATCACATTTATTAAATATCGCCAAAACGTTAAATCGCATGTTTACCTCGAATTGCGTTTCCAAATTCCACCCATTTAAAAAATAACCTCACCATCAAATAGAGTGGAAGAAATACCATCTAAACGACTCCTCACTCGACCCTAGTCCTCCCCCACCACATAACCTTTTCCCAACATAGCCATGCGTATTCAAGCGCACACGCGACTTGCAAGAGAACTGTAAAACGTACATAGGTTTTTCACCTAGCGACTTCAAATTTATGGTGCGGGTAGAGGGAATAAATACCAACCATTCATCACAAACAAACTTTTTTGTCAAGTTCACCGTTTCCAAAATAGACACCATTTTTCAAAATTCATTTTCTTTTGGCCTACACACTTGAAATTTCCTCTCCATCTAGAGGGCATAGACACCTTTCATTAACGGCGAACAAACTTTTTCACAAAATTCACCGTTTTCAAAATAATCCAAAATCCCAAAACAAGAATTTTCAATATTTTTTTTTAACACACATTCTTAGCAAAGAGGACGTCACCCCAACGCCAACGATACCTCATTTGTTAAAATCCGACCATCCATTCGCCAATTATCGCCAATGTTTGCCAGAAAGTAGGCTATTTTTTTTCCTCCTACACCTTTGAAACTTGCTGTCCGCCTAGAGGGCATAGCCACCTTTCATTAACGTCAAACAAACTTTTTCACAAAATTCACCATTTCCAAAATAATGACAATTTCAAAATCAACAATTAAAAAAACACACATGTCATCCCAACGCCAACAATACCTCATTCGTTAAAATCCGACCATCCATTCGCCAATTACCGCCAATGTTCGCCAGAAAGTAAGCTATCATTTTTTTCCCCTACTACACCCTTGAAACTTGCTGTCCACCTAGAGCGCATAGCCTCCTTCCATTAACGTCAAACAAACTTTTTTCCAAAATTCACCGTTTCCAAAATAGCGCCAATGTCTAACACATAAATTTTCAATTTTTTTTTAAATACCAACACACATTCTTAGCAAAGAGGACATCACCCCAACGCCAACAACACCTCGTTCGTTAAAGCCGATCATGTGTTCGGGAGATATCGGCAAAGTTCGTAGGAAAGTAGGCTGGGAAGCAGAACTCTCCAATTCAGACTACTAACAAACACGAGTCAATATCTTCTGTGATATTACAGTAAATATGATTTGCATTATTGGTTGTCCCCGTGCTGTTACGGGTTCGACTCCACGATCTACTAATATTATTAATTCCGGTCTGAGGGCTGCAAGAATTAAATGGCTTCACAGAGCGGGGAATCAAACCCAGACCTCCGAGGTGACAGCCAAGAGTGCTAACTGCTACACCACGATGTGAACCGTTAAGTGCACGCAACAACATCAACAACCATTGTATTATACATGGCGTGCACAAATGGAATCCTCAACTGCCCAGAAGTGCATATTTTGTCGGTTCGCAACGTCGACATCGTTAAATAGGCAGTGATATAAGTGACTGGAAATTTCCTGTGACAGAACTTCTACGTACCAACTACAAACAAACTGATGTTGGAAATATGTATGGAGCTGTCTGAAAGTATGAATGAAAGTGATATTATAGAAGAATGCACCAGACGGACACCAGCACATGGGAGTCCATTAGAACTGCATCTAAAACAGATACCTCCGCTCCTTCATCTCAAGCCCTGAGGCCTGGGCTCGATTTCTTGCTCTGCTAGGATGCATCCAAGTGGATGCATCATTAAAAGATAAATATTAATACTCTTCTCATAACTCGTTTCGTGTTATTTATCAATGACGACCTGAGTTCCTTAAGTTATTGATTTAATAGTAGGACTACCTCCGGTAACCATCATAGGCCTGAATGTATGGATTCACTGATCTTAAATTTGGCATAGCTTGCCATTTATGAGGTCAACCTCATTGCCAAGTGTCGTAATTGAAGCTCTAATGGACGGTAGGTTAACCATTTAAATAATAATAATGTTATTTTGATTTACGGCAATTTTAACTACTGGGGCTTTTAGAGACACCAGGATGCCGGAATTTTCCCCGAAGGGGATCTTTAACGTGCCAGTAAATCTACTGACACGGCACCCTCACATTTGCGCACCCTCAATTGCCAACTGACTGTAGCAGGATTCTTGAGGAAAATTGAGTAGGTGCTTATTATGGCAATGCAACTTAGGGTGTCATCTAATTTGCCATGTGTCCGCCATGATCCGGAGGCTGGGCGGCAGTCGTCCTTTTATAAGAGTAGTCCTTTGGGCCCAATCACAGGGGTCAGTATACCAGAATTGGATTCTCACGACTGTAATGATGTAATGATGTAAAGCTATTAGGTTGTGTAATGTGTAGAAAAAAGAAGCTATTTAGTTGGAGGTAGAGAATTAAATTGCCTGCCCCTATGGGATTTAACGTGTCAAGGATATGCTGGTTTCACATACCATACGTTTCGCAAAGAAATCTAAGACGTTGTTGTTGCTGTTGATACACTTAGGAGCTTCGCGACATCGTGGACATTTAGCGCCGTGTACTTAGGTGTGAGTGGAATCTGCCTGATAACCTTCGTTATGGTGACGGATGTAGCAGTATGTGTATTTGTAATTGGAGCTAAGATCAGGTAGGAGACGGCTGTGGCCTTTAGTTAGGTACCAAACCGGAATTTGCCTGAAGTAAAAGAGTGAAACCACGTAAAACCATTTTAGGAACCAACCTCTTCTGGCTCACGAGGCTTATTCTATCCCGTTCCAGCCCTCAGTCCAGAAATAAATTTCTTGGCAGAGCCGCGAATCGAACCCGGATGAGTGGGACGAACTGAGATATCTGCTACATGAGTCAAACATTTTAGTCCTCTATTTCCATCTTAATAGCTTGAAGTTTTTGTACAATACATGAATTAATTGTTTTAAGCTGCCATTTTCGGAGTCACTATAATTTAAATACCAACGTTAACTGATAGTTTTATCACTCTTATTCGCTACAAGTTCCATTTCACTGATCTTCTCTACACTTTGAAAGTCTCTGAATGCACAACACATTAACTCAACAGTTTCTATGGTACTTTTGAAACTCATTTTTCCATGACTGCTCAAATACTGTTATACAGAAAATTCAGCAGTATGCTTGCACATTTGAAACTCAACATACTGTAGTGTGCTACAACAACTTTATCAATGATACGATACTGTGATCGTCATGATTCAGTGAACTGCAGGTAACGAAGTGGTTTGTGACAATGCAGTTATGCAATGAAACAATGTTCAGCTGTGTGACCGAACTGATAGATCCCGGCTTCCAGCGCTGGTGACCACACTCACGCGAGTATACCCTCCGTAAAATTTGCTTTGAGTAGTAGAAGCTCATAAGAGCGCAAATGGATATCAGTCAGTCATAACTAGATGAAACTAAATTCATATTTCGTACCATAATCATATTATCACGTAGTGAAGAGGGGAAGTGACTAAATTCACATACGGAAGATACCGCAGGTCTGGATTCTACACAATCTATAACATAAATGACTACTATTTTGGAAATTCGGCCTTCGTTGCGAGATTATATTGTAATAAATAAACTTACAATTTACTTATTCATGTATTCATGTTCAATGGATTCATATACGTGGCCAGTTAATATTTTATATTGTTCTTGTAGTTGGTGTTGACTCATTTAGGGACTTTGCGTCACCTTGATCATGTATCCCACTGTACGTAGGTATGAGTGATTTTCGTCTGATAACCTATGTTATAGTGATGGCTGTGTATTTGTAATTGGGGCTAGAATAGGGTAGGTGGCGGTCTTGGCTTTAAGTTAGGTATCATCCCAGCATGTGTCTGAAGAAGAAGTGAGAAACGAAGGAAAATCACTTCTAGGTTGGCTGAAGTGATATTTGAAACTCCTCTTCTCAGTTCTGCCTCAAGAGGCTGGGCGTAGATCGTTCCAGCCCTCAGAGCAAATTAAATGTCTTGTCAGAGCTGGGAATCAAACCCGAACATCAGAAAAGGCAACCAAGAATTGACGAAGTGGTCAATTAATATTCTATTCAGGCGAGGATGTTGTAAATTCAATGTGGTTAAAAGCATGCTTCCTATAATTGAAGTCAAAATTCTTGAGTAGCAGTAGCATCATGCTTTGATAACCTAAAGGAATATTATCGAGTAAATATAGATCTTTCTTGACTATTTTTAGTGTTGATTCATTTCAAGATTAATTTGCACACTGTCGTATAAATGAACGTTAAAAATCTGTAATAAATTAATGCAGAACATTACACAACTTGGCACTTAGACTGACACAGATTATAAAACATACTTCTAAGATACGCAAGCCAGGTGATAAAATGTAAATAAATTTTGTTTTGCTAACATTCTTCAAAGTTGGTTGAATCTTTAGTGTTAATATGTTTCCACAATATATAGTGACGGTTTCGAAGCAGAACGTTCTAACAAAAGTTTGGTGCTTTTCAGTCGGTCAACACGAATGTACCCAAATAGAGCTGGGCTATGCCCTGATCCTGAAATAAATTACATAAGATTAATAAATAAATATGTAATTTATTTCAGGATGAGGGCATAACCCAGCTCTATTTGGGTACATTCGTGTTGACCGACTGAAAAGCACCAAACTTTTGTTTACTTAGGCAACACTGAAAAATGGCTTCAAACCTCACAATGCAGAACGTTCTTCTACTGCCATATACTGTAGAAAGCCATAAATGTTGTTGTTTTCATTTGAGTGGCTTGATCAACGTAGTCATTTCGTCCCGTGTATTTGTGTGTGTGTGTGTGTGTGTGTGTGTGTGTGTGTGTGTGTGTGTGTGAAAATTAGTCTTATAACCTGTGTTATTTTGATGGCTGCCCAGGAGTGTGTATTTGAAATTGAGGTGAGGATTGGTAAGGAGACCTTAAGTTAGGAATCATCCCCGCATGGGAAACTTTTGAAAAACACATTGCTGAAGTAAGAATCAAGCCCAGTTTTGGAACGCGAGGCTGAGTGTAACCTGTTTCAGAATGGATTTACCGAGAGGAAGTGCGCTATAACCCGGAGAAACACACACACTCTCAGAATGGCCACCGTCATCACCGGGATTCGAACCACCAATGTATGGACTTGCATCAGATCGCAATCACGCTGAATAAAGCAATACGCACCTGTATCGTCCGTTTTGGTAAGAGTTCAATGGAAATCTACCACGCTGAATAACACATACACCCATTGTGACATCCTGGGTATATGAATTCATTCTTATACCTTTCACAGTGAAATCCTCTTATAAATGCCCATCACAATGGTGTGTCGTCATTGTACTTGCTTTATATTGTGCGTTACCGATATAAACCTGTCTAATTTCAAGATGGCGGTTGGTTCAAAAATAGCTTTTTGATATTCTTGTGAGTAACACTAGTGTTGCATTTATATGAGATTTCTCGTTCAATATTGTCGTTGTAATTGCGCCATTGCATAATGAATTGTATTTAAAGTTTGAATAGTAGGCCTGAGCTCGCAGACTGGTTTGGATGTATGGAGTCTGATCTTGTGCCTCTTGAAGAGAATGTCTCTTGTGCGTGTTAATAGATAACAAGATATCGATTTTAATAACGTGTATTTTTACGATGGCGCTTGTGCGCCATCTTCATTGTGATAGTCTTATAGCTGCTACTAGCGAAATCTCTCATTTCCAAATCCCTGGTGCAACCATGCGCGTTATGTCGCGCACAGCGAACGCAAAGTGGAGCTGCAGCAAGTCTGGAGATTTAAAGTTCGAATCCCTGCGCTGACAGCAGCTATCTTGAGTGTGGATTTTCCCCGTTTTTTTTTTCACGCTCCCTCCTGGCAAATGCCGCGATAGTACCTTATTTCAAGTCCCAGAGCACCTAAACGATCCCAGCAACTAAGACAGCTACACACACTACTACAGTCATCCCAAAGCACAGGATATCTTACGTGTTTAACACGCACCCAACTACTTGCGCTGATGACCAAGCTGTTGCCTGCTTCTAATTTACCAAGCTTAAATGCAAAGTTTTAAAGCCGATCTTTCAGTGTTGCCAACAGAACCTGTCAGTTGTAACTCTTCGGTCAACATTAATTTTTCAAATGACTGGGTGGTGTACAATTAATAATAAGTAAATAGCACTCCTGGTAGAGTTGCATGTATTAATTATGATCACTATTATAATAAGAAAATTCCAGGATTACGCGTTTCGACCTTCAAGCGGTCATCATCAGATCTTGATCACTGCGTCGAATTTTAAACTCATATGCAACTATTATCTTCCTAGAAGTAAGTGTAGTGCATTTAGTTGGTGTTTATATTACGATTCGCAGTTTAAAACTCCTCATATAAGATTAGATTGTTTTTAAAGGTTTGTGATTTACGTATGAGTATTATGCACGTGTATACAGTTATAACAACACAATATAATAAATTAAATAAACTTAGAGCATGCACTTGAATACTATTATGTATATGGTTTGGCCTACGTATCTCATCGGAGCCGTTGGTTATACATTTATTACGCTATTACATGTCAACTCCCATCTGAATTGCTGCGGAGTGCATTCATTTGAATATCGTTGCGCGCAGCATCTGTTAATGGATGTTGTAACTAACTGAGTCTGGAATTACCTGTAAAAATGGTATTCTGGAACTACTTTCATTACTATTTCAGACCTTTTAACCCATCCACCACAGCCTAGATAAAATCCATATATGCTTTCAACTGGTCAATTAGATGGAATAGGACCCTACAAGACTGCCTACTTTCAGCCCTTGGTTTGTTGAGAAATAGCACATGGTGCATCAACCTTCTCTAACATATTTTCCAAGTTTTTCCTTCCCGTATGCTTTGTCTCATTTTCGTTACGAGTCTGTTTTACGTTATTTAGAAGAACGAAAAGTAAGGACCTTTCTAAAAACGTTTGTTCGTTCAGATTCACTGGATTATCTTTCGTGTCTAGATATACCACAGTGCTTCTATAGTTTCTTTAATGTTGAGAGCTCTGCCCTTATCTTCATGGTGTGGAATTTTCAAGTCTGTTTCCATATTAGTGAAATGATGGTTGTCGTCATACACTTGTTCGCATATTTGTTGTGTTTAATCGCATTTCTGTGTTCTTTGTGATATGTTCTCATCTGTCTTCCACTTTGTCCGACATAGTTAGCATTACATCCTTCATCTTGACATATGAACAAATATGCACCTGATTTTGAATGCGGGCTTTTCCTTGTTAAGTTGCTATTATGGAGGTGCTTAGCGAGTGAGTTGTGTGTTCTGAAAGCTACGAGTATATGAAGTGCTTGATTCTTACAGATAATTGTTATTTTGTATGTGTTATTGTTCAAGAAATTGAATCGAACGTATTTGTTCTCATTTTGGGTTGGTGAATTGTCATCTTTTTACTTCCGTTAATTTTTTAGTATCTCGTCAACCGTGTGGGGCGAGAAATTATTCTCTCTTGCCTCTTGTTTTATCATTTCACTTTCTTTATCGAAGCTTTGAATTGACATAGATAGATCTTTAAAGATAATGTCCACTTTTCAAAACAAATTTCTTTTTACTACGGTATCCCTCTACTTTTACTCCTGTAAATGATACATATTTCGGCCATTATTAGCCTTCATCAGTCATTTAGCAGCACACATACCTTCCGTCATATTAGATCTTAAAATATACTAACACTTGTTTGTTTAAAAAAAATTGTACCTGTCAACTGTGGTCAACGCCAGAAATAAAATTCTTAAAGATGATCTTGAATTCAGGGGACACCCTATATCGATACTATATTTACAGTCAAGTTGATAAAAGATATTAATTTTCTTTCCAATCTTCCGTGATGCGTCCTGTTGGAAAAAGCCACCAGATTATCCCAACTGAGACGCTTGCCTAGATTATGTGGATTCCTTTATATGACTGATCCTGTAATTTTTATATTGTCATCCACTGTTGAAATATTTGTAGTCCAACCATCGTGGGATAATTGGGGAGTCAAAAAAGTCACAATGTTGACTATCAGCTGAGCAATCGCTCCCGCGGCCTTCACCTCTCAACTTAGCTTAGTTTAATTCTGTGTTGTATAGTACACACATCAAAAAAAGTTTTGCATCACCTCGGTTCCCAGATCTCCGGCATATAGACGTTGACTGTGTATATTGTATCCAAGATACAGTCCCTTTGACTGTTCATAGATGTCACTAAAACTGCTCAAAGATGTAAACAACCATGCATGAGCAGGGCCTATTAGACGGAGGGCGTACGACAGCCGATCAGTTCCAGTCATTCCACCAGGACGAAGGTACGCTGCTCATGTTGTCTGTAGTTCTACCATGCCTAGAAGGTCAATACCGCAGTTCGATCGCGTCCGCATTGTTACTTTGTGTCAAGAAGGGCTCTCAACAAGGGAAGTTTCCAGGCGTCTCAGAGTGAACCAAAGCGATGTTGTTCGGACATGGAGGAGGTACAGATATACAGGAACTGTCGATGACAGGCCTCGCTCAGGCCGCCCAAGGGCTACTACTGTAGTGGATGACCGCTACTTACGGATTGCCGCTCGGAGGAACCCTGACAGCAATGCCACCATGTTGAATAATGCGTTTCGTTCAGCCACAGGACGTCGTGTTTCAACTCAAACTGTGCGCAATAGGCTGCATGATGCGCAACTTCACTCCCGACGTCCATGGCGAGGTCCAGCTTTGCAACCCCGACACCATTCAGCGCGGTACAGATGGGCCCAACAACATGCTGAATGGACCCCACGGAATTGGCATCACGTTCTCTTCACCGATGAGTGTCGCATATGCCTTCAACCAGACAATCGTCGGAGACGTGTTTGGAGGCACCCTGGTCAGGCTGAACGTCTTAGACACACTGTCCAGCGAGTGCAGCAAGGTGGTGGTTCCCTGATGTTTTGGGGTGGCATTATGTGGGGCCGACGTACGCCACTGGTGGTCATGGAAGGCTCCGAAACGGCTTTACGATACCTGAATGACATCCTCCGACCCATAGTGCAACCATATCGGCAGAATATTGCAGAGGCATTTGTCTTCATGGACGACAATTCTCGACCTCATCGTGCACATCTTGTGAATGCGTTCCTTCAAGATAACGACATCGCTCGACTACAGTGGCCAGCATGTTCGCCAGACATGAACCCTATCGAACATGCCTGGGATATGTTGAAAAGGGCTGTTTATGGACGTCTTGACCCACCAACCACTCTGAGAGATTTACGCCGAATTGTCGTTGAGGAGTGGGACAATTTGGACCAACAGTGTCTTGATGAACTTGTGGATAGTATGCCACGGCGAATACAGGCATGCATCAATGCAAGAGGACGTGCTACTGGGTATTAGAGGTAGTGGTGTGTACTGCAATCTGGACCACAAATGCTGAAAGTCTAGCTGTATGATGGTACAACATGCAATGTGTGGGTCTCATGAGCAATAAAACGAGCTGAAATGTTGTTTGTGTTGATCTCTATTCCCTTTGTATTTAACGGTTCCGGAACTCTTGCAACCGAGGTGATGCAAAACTTTTTTTGATGTGTGTATATTTTGTATTCATTTGTACAGATTTCGAATCTTAAAGTGTGCATTCTGCCTGGCAGGATTTAACTTGCTCACGAGTGTTATTCCTAGATGCGAAATGCTTGGGTTATTCTGAATGACGCATAGGCCTGCCCCATGTATCTTCGCTTTAGCGATATGGCAACGCTGTCTTGAACTGGGTACTACCCAGTGAACAAGTCTCTTTGTGATTGGATGACAGCATTTTGAGTCTACTCTAGAGTGAGAGAGGCTGTATTATTGGCCTACGTAGGAGTAGGGTCTCAGTGATTGCAGCCTGAGTAACGATTGGCTAGCTACGGCGCAGGAACTATATTTTGCACTGAGGCGGAAGGAAAGAGTTCTTCGATTTATATGACGGGTGACAGGCATAACTCAGGGACTTAATTACTGTGTATTTGGAAGTGCTACGTGTTTGCTTTCGCGAATAGTTTTGTCTGTTATTTTTATATTTCCCCATTGGTTTGAAATACTCTTCTAATTGTTCTGCCCCATTATGCTACTATTGCTTTTCGTTGCAATGAGAGCGCGGTCTCCTCTGTATATTTAATGTTTATGTTTAATAAACTCGTGTTCCGATTGTATTGTTATCAAACACTTATACAGGGTGTATTTGATATAATGGAAGTCCATGACACTGGTGATAGAAGATGATATTCGAAGCAAATATATTCGTGAATTTTAGTCGTATCTTAATTAGTGAAGGTAGAATTAAATCAAAAAATCGTCGGTCAATGTCTTGGAAAAGGGTTTAGCTGCTTTCCTCTCTGCAGCACAGCTGACTTCTCCCCGTCGCCCTCCCCTCCTACGCTGAGGAATGTTGACAAGAGTCTGAAGTCGAGTGACCTACTCGTCTTCTCTGCCAATGGCATTGAAATACACAAACCGAGCCTATGAACAGCTAATTCACACCTTCATGGGGAGTGGCTACATGACTAGTGATGGTGGATCTGTTTAGGATTTTGCCAGCCTCATGCCTGTGGATAGAAAATGGAAATTCTAAAGATTTGGTAAATTAATTTTAGGAACTTAAGTGAAGACAGTGCAACAACTGTAATAAAATTATTATTATTATTATTATTATTATTATTATTATTATTATTATTATTATTATTATTATCATTATAGTAGGCTACTACTAGACCTACTAATAATAGTATTAATAGACTTTTATACACACCGACTTCTTTTATGTTTTGTTATTTTTGGTATGTCGAGTTGCCAGACTTTTATGTACGCAGGATTTCTTGTATGTGCCATGAAATCCATGGATATGATCGTATTAGATTACATTCATTTACTACATGACTGAACGTAGATCGCACCCTCGGGAAGGTTAGCACTCTACCACCTTAGCTACACATGCTGACTCTTATTATTATTATTATTATTATTATTATTATTATTATTATCATCATCTACATGTGGTGATAGTGTTGAGACAGCTTACCATTTCCGGCCAATATGCAAGTCGGGGCGTGATGGCCCAGCGGTACAGCTGTTGGCCTCTCACCACGGTGGACCGGTTTTGATTCCCGGTCAATGCATGAGAGATTTTTGAAGTGAAATGCCAAGTCCAGTGGTTCGGATTCCACATAAAAAGGAGGTCCAGTAGCTAATGTTCACGATATTTACGGTCATGTAAAACCACACGTTTCCTTACTTCCAACCATCGGCAGCCACAAGATGATTTCCCGTGGCATCCCTCGAGACCAAAGTTGGGATGTCCCTTCATAAAACCACGGCTGCTTTCTTTCCTATCCCCACGGTGTAGGCATGCGCATTTAAACGTGCACCACGATCGCAGCAAGTCCAGTGATTGGAGGTCCGAACTCCGCACCGACAGTGGCTATCCTGAGTTTGGATTTCCCCGCCTTCTTCCATGCGCTTTCAAAGCACATGCCGGGAAAGTATGGTACTTGGAGTCCCGGGGCGCCAGACTCATTCACGACCCTAATAACTACAGCTACACATACTACTACAGTCACCACAGGAACACAGTTTATCAGTCAAATCTAACACTCACCCAACTACACGGGGCTGTTAAGCAAATGTTCCAAGCCCCCAAAATAAATTAACAACAACCATCACAACAAGCTTGCAAGTCTCTTCCATCATCCTTGTTATCAAAAATATTTATTTACTGAACGTTCTAAACAAATGGAACCCTACTTAAAAATAAATAATATTCAGTAAAGATATAGGCCTAATCTCTAATAATTTGTTTAATAGTTTAATAGGAATGCCGGCCCCGTGGTGTTGGGGTAGCGCGCCTGCCTCTCACCCGGAGGCCCCGGGTTCGATTCCTGGCTCCGTCAGGGATTTTAAAACTGACGTGAGGGTTGGAACGGGGTGTACTCAGCCTCTTGAGGACAATTGAGTAGCTGACTGACAGTGAGGCAGCGCCCCAATCACGAAAACCAAGATTAACGGCCGAAGGGACCCGATGCGCTGATCACGTGTCACCCCAATATCTGCAGGCCAAATGGCTGGGCAGCGGTCGCTTGGTCGGCCTAGGCTCTTCATGGGCTGTATAATGCCAGGGGTTGACTTTTTTTCTTTTGAGTTTAATAGGAATAATATGTTGTTAGAAACACTATTTTTATTTTTTTCGGGGATGTCGAGAATCCGGAATGTTGTGTTCACAGAATTTCATGTACGAGCCATTACATCCATCGGCATGAGGCTGTCGTATTTGTTCACCTTCATGACTGAGCCTAGATCAAACCCTAGTGAAGGATAGCACTCTACTACCTGAGCTACACAGCGTCGGTATCATTTAATTAATATTATTATTGTTGGTACATCACAACATAACTGTACGGGATTCAGGGAACCAAAGTATAGTTACTGAAACAGCCACTTCTAAGCTGGAAAGTCGAAATCGCTACCCTTGAACTTCCAGACGATTCGGGTTGTTGAGATAACTACTGCCTTCTGCATTAGTTTGTACAGTTGAGTATCCAGATTCAGTTCTCTCAGGCCTTGGAGCAAGGTACTTGGGATCACGCCCGTACCTGAGACAATGATAGGTATGGTCTTTACCCGTTCTACATGCCATGGTCTTTTGATAGGGCCGACCAACTCGCTATATTTGTCTTATTGTTTTTATTATTACCATTATTACGCACATGTGCTACCTACCGTACTAGTATTTAATCTTGGAAGTAGTTTTCATGGTTTCCCACTTCTACCCCAGGCAAATACCGGGATGGTTCCTAACTTAAGGCCACGGCCGTCTTCTTCCTAATCCTCACCTGCATTAGAAATACCCACATTACTACAGAAACCACAAAAACACAGGTTATCAGGAAAATTATACCCACACCCAACTACATGGGGCTACATGAACAAAATCGCCAGGCCTCTCAATCAAACCATCAAATATTTTACTTCCGTTCTGAACAGACTACGGGATGTCGGAATTTTGTCGCACTGTATTTCATTAACGTGCCGAACGCCAATGACACACCAGGGCTGATTATCGAAATTAATTTTTAATTAACATGAACATCAATCAATGAGTTCCTCACTTACAAAGTAGGCTACACAATACTACCGATCCTAACGTCCCAAGCCATTGGGTGCGATTTCAACAACAAAAACAACAACAATAACAAGAACAACAGTAATACGAATTTTCTTACGAGACGGGTAGTGTTATCCTCATAACAACTGATAACACCCCTCAACCGGTAAGGGCAATGCTCCGATTACGTAACAACTTCCCTTCCGCGCGTCGCCCCACCTCGCCACGCCTCGTTTCCCCCAGCCTGCCGCCCCACCTTCTGCGTGAAGAGTTTCTGAAATACCTAAAACATTGACTTTTTAGTGATTAATTTTCAATTTAGCGATAGGTGACAAATTTTTCACCAAGGAAGCTTAGAATAGTCTCTTCTATCACCAGTGTAACGGACTTCCATTATATCAATTACACCCTGTATATTTGTTACTCACCAAAAGCTGAGGTATGTTTTAGAGTACCTCGCCACATATCTCGCACGCACATACTAAATCAGGCCTGTCTGCTTCACCGGACACTGGAACATTTCTACTCGCTGATTGGCTGTCATCTTCCCCCAGCTGTTCCTGGTGACATCATTTTGCTGACGTCATGCCAGCTATAAAACTCCCGAATTATCCGGTATCAACGCACAGATTCTCTGATCCACTCACTGCTGATTTACTGATCTACGCATCTGTGCATGATCTCCTGGGATCATCCTTGGGTCACCTGGCAACGCCGCTGGACTTCACAACTTCTGCCAAGCAGCTATAATCATTTCTTACCAGTACGGGGTAACGTCATTATCAGGAGCCGCTTCTCTGCTGGTGACATTTTTTACTTCGTGTTCTAATAACTTCTATCCTGGATGGGACCCAACCCGGGTGCTCTGAGGAGGTAGGATCGACTACTCACTTGCAAGCCCTAGGCGGCCAAACGCATCATGCTTCACTCGCTGGAGACGTTAAACTGCTGGTCTAGTCCAATCGGAAGTTTTTGGAAGGGTCCTGGCGTATTCTTCTTCATTCACTGTCAGGGTGGTAGACAGATTTGATCTTAATGCATCTTCAAGAACTTTCTCCGTCAAAACAAGATAAGTCTTACATAGCTTCGCAACCAATGGATGTTCTATTTTAAGAACAGTCATTTATTCTCCGTATTTTCTAGGGTTTCCGTTTTTGGACCCTTATTTTTTGTGATTTTTAAAGTATTAGAATTTTAGCTTGCAAGTGCTATTTTGCTTCCTGGTGAAACCGTTATCAATGAACTTTTTATTACCTTTTAATATAATCTTTAATTGAAGTATTGCTATTCTCATTAATATTGCATCTAAAATAGATCTGAAAACTAAAGCTTAGGCATTGGTCTCTTCCATATTTCCAGTTGTTACTCCTATCTTGTGCCAGAAAATCCACACTTTTCTGAATTCCCTAATGGAGATACCCCCATGTTTTGGTCCCTCAACCCTGGTCCCAAACTCCATGGATTCCTTTGCCCTGAGACCACAGAATGCTATCTATTAAAAGTTAAAAAAACATTTGTTTGTTCTAATACATTTTAAATATTTCAGCTGATTACGGTGGCCAGGTGCAGAACCTCTGTAAGGGAGCGCAAGCAACCCCATCGTACAGAACACCATTACCAGAGAGCGGGTCTCAGCCTGGCGCTAGCAAGAAAGCGGTGAGTTGTTCAAAACCTCCAGCCATGCCTATAATAGAAGACAAGCTATTAAATCCACGGGTTGCCTACTAAGGTCAGCTTGCCCGTTTCCAAAAAATACTTAGTTACCTTAAAAAAAGAAGACCAAAATCTTGATATTATTTCCCAGCGGTTAAATGCTTATGAGCAAACTTACGAGAAATATAACCTCGTACTGCTTGAAATCGAAATTAAAGACCCCTGTTATCAGTCAGATAGGGAGGAGGTCGAAAGTAGTTATTTTGAAACTCATGCTCAGGCAGTGGCCTTAGTCGGATCTTTGACCCTGGCGTTGAAGCTCTGCGAGCACTTTGTGCTGTTGAAAACAAATTCAAACGTGACCCTGTTCTCAAAATTTAGTACTACAACTTTATGGAAGAGTATGAAGCACTCGACCATGTGGAAGTCGTCGCTAAGAGGGATGACGATTCTTACACTCCGTCTGAAGTCGTTTATCTAAATCACCATCCAGTTTGGAAGAATGATATTTCTAAAGAAACATAAGAGTGGTTGTGCTATGGATGCTACCGGAATTTCTTTGAACGATACCCCCTCTATTCAATCCGATCTTTCTTTTGTTTTAATAAACTTTGGCTTATTTCCTATCGCCGTGATATCTGATATTAAGCAAATGTATAGACAAATTTTGATTAATCAAGAACCGCGTGGTCTTCAAAGAATTCTTTGGCGTGACGAGTCTACCAAACCTATCATTTTTTTTATTAAAGACAGACACTTATGGACTGAATCCTTTCGCTTTTTAGCCATACGTACTTTGAAGTTGCTAACTGACCAGGATGGCCCGTTGTTCTCTCTTAAAGCTTCTGAAGTCTTCTTCTTATGTTGACGATTTTCCTCACTCCTTTGAATCAGTTTCAGAAGCTCTTCAAGTCTCTAATGACTTAACATCGTTGATTTTAGGAGGCAGCTTTACCTTGCATAAATTTACTCTAACGCTGAGGAATTTTTGTCTAACTTTCCACAAGCTTCATTTCATAGGGACTCAGGCGAACGTTTTCAAGAAAGCAATTCTGTTATAAGGGTTTAGGAATTTACTGGAGTCCTCAAAAAGATTTTTTCGTTTTCAAAGTTAGTTTTCCTGAAACTCAACCGTGAACTAAACGGCAAATTCTGTCTGAAATTGCGAAGATATTTGATCTTCTTCAAATTATGTTCCCGGTCATAATTACAGCCAAACTTTTTATGCAAGAACTATGGTCCTTGAAAACTGATTGGAATGAACCAGTCCCTCCTATATTACATAAAAAAGTAGTTCCGTGAAGAACTAAAGTCTATTTTCATGTATCATACTTATGTTAATTGCCCCTATCAACGTACAAAATTTCAGTTTGATTGCTGTAATAGATTCGTTAGATATTGAGAACCGTCTAATATTTCGGTTGGTCACCATGTTCGATTTTTATATATGTAGGTCTTAAGAGTTATGCACTATTACATGAAGATTATTGTGTACGTGTAGTATTCAAACATCAATCGCATGATTAGGACACGAGAATAAAAACGAGATTATAAAATTTCGCACATCTGCTATCTTGTGGTTGTGAAAACAATTCAAATAAATTAGTTGCCAGTGGATTAAGATTTGTATAAGCATTTATGTTCGACCCTGACTATTATGAATCTGAAAACTGTATCATAATGAGACTCATTATAACACTATTTTTCATTATGATACAGTTTCTCCCACCAATCAGAGCTCAAGAAACAGTTGTTTGACCAATTAGATAATTAGATGCGCTGAGTACCACGGCCTTCTAATGTAAATCACACTGCCTTGCCTAGTGTCATAGTAGAGTAATCGAGGTGGCCATGGTCAAATACAAGGCATTCCCTGCGTCTCATGCGCTCTGTTCAGTACATAAAACTGGCGAAATCTCGACAGATATTTATGAATATTTATCTTCGAACATAAAATAGTTATAATAATTATAGTCGAACATAAACAGTCGTATGCAACTCGCCTATAATGGTAATTAAGACACTCGTATGGAAATTATAAAACTCGCATACGCTCGTTTTCTAAAAAATACTCGTGTCTTAATTATAGCCATTATAGGCTCGTTGCATAATGTACTATTACCGTACCAAGTTTCACTGCAGTCGGATGTTTAAATCGCAAGAAACTTCTATTTAAATATATATACTTCACGTCGCCGCCGTGTTGGAGTGCTCACCAGATTATTGAAAGTCCTATAGGTGAACTCATGTTCATAGCCTCTATGAACATAAAACAAGAAGTTCCGTGACGAACTAAAGAGCCTACTTTTCTTAAAATTTAAGATTCATGCCAATGATTAATCGATATGGATCTATCTAGAATAATGACGAAATTAAGTTGGTAATATCGACATTTCTAATTAGTTCGAAATACTGTGTACCTGGCATAATGTAGCCTAATAGAGCACTACAGTTGGCAGCCCTGGTGACTGAATATATTCTTAGTTCCATTTCTTAAGGTACAGAGTCCAAAATTTGGTTGGAGTCCAATGAATAGCATGGACGTTACATGCAGTTAAACATTGGATCTAACAGCGCGCGTAAAATCATGTTGGCAACAGTGTCATGCATGTATTGGTCAGAAATAATCTGAAATAATATGATCTACTGTTGTGCCAATTTTGAATGAAATCCATTAGTTAGTATAGAAGTTACATGCATTTTAAAATTGGACCTATCAGCAGGCTTAGAATCATGTTGGCAGCACTGACGTATATTAGTTACTCTAAAGTAATCTAGAATGCCAGGTACTATACGTGTGCAAAGTTTAGAGCTATTGGCTTGCATTCTTTCTGATATATTGATATTAGGGTAACAAAAATAGAGACAGCATTTATTAACAGTTGGCAGCCCTGGTTGCTCTTAAGAATACGCATAGTCATAGCTGTTATGGTACACATAGCACATACGAAATTTGGTTGAAATCCAAATGATAGTATTGTACCCGATACCTAGTTGAGGTTATCGGCTACGCCAGCAGACATTAAGCCGTAGTTGAGGTTTTGGGAAGAGTTAAGAAAAGATAGCGCTCAGATCGAGTCAAGAGGAATGTCAGGATGACGTAGTAGGTCTAGGATTTAGAAGGCGCTGACCGCAGTTAAGCAGATGGAATTATAGATGGAATTATGAAGCTTTATTAAGATCTATATGGAACATGGTATTTAAACATCTCAGTAGAGAAGATATAACATGCATTATATGTGGTAATAATTTGAAGGAAGTCAGATAACCCTTAAGTTATTTTATAACTTAATAGCCGAGATGATGGGGGTTCGAGATTATATCTGTGACTCAAGACCACGGTGGTGGGGAGGACGTCACGTGACCGCATCAGGCAGGTAAGGGTCGAGGCGGTGCAGACACTGTCAGTCTAGCTCTGTGAGCCAAGCAAGAAAGCAAGCTGAGTAACACACGCCAGGCGCATGGTATAGATCGTGCAGCGAACAGAAACTGTCACGGAAAGTGCAGGCGACAGTTTCAGCTTCACCGAGCAGCGAACAGAAACTGTCACGGAAAGTGCAGGGGACAGTTTCGGCTTCTCCGAGCGGCGAGCGACAAGTAGGTCAGTGGGCCAGGCGGACTTGCGGAGCAAGCAAGCATAGACGGCCGGGGTTCTTAAAATAGCATTGCGAGTAGTTGGAGAACTTTATTCCAAGCTGCATTTCAACGTAGAACGACATGGCGAGGCTAGCTTTATGCGGAGATTATTATGGCAAAGCAGTAGGGCCGTGCGGGTTAATTCCCATTATTATACGCAAGCATTATAACAGAAGCTGAACTTCATTACTACGTTGAGTTGGAACGTTTATTCAGCACTTGAATTATAAAGACAAATAGTTACGTGATACTGCAACTGAACTTCGAAAGAACATAGTTTTTCTCAATGACATTACGACTATGCATTTCATAGCGCATTCCAAGTAACATTAACAATTTTTAAGCAAACGGAATGTTGTAAGCAAATGCATTTAGGAACATTAGCTCGTGCATTAATGCAAGTCAGTCTTAAGAAGTGTTATGAATTACCGAGTACGAACACAGATACAGGGTGTTTCATAAACTTAGACACTCTGATAAAACAATTTTATTTTCTACAAGTAAAACTAAACCGCTGTGGAAATTGAACTTTCAACACTCAAAGCGAACATTGTATAGAACAGTGGCGTAACGTAGAAGAGGAATAGGGGGTCCGCTGTTTCTATGAACTTTTTCGTGAGGATTTGGACAATATCCGCTATGGATAACCAGAAGTTCATCATGTCGGAGTAAACGCAGACAGAGACGCGATGGCACCACGGAGCGATGGATTCGATTCCTGACAAGGAGGAGGTCCACCAGCTGATTCACTTGGAATTCGAAGGCAATCGTCATTGCATGGATGGAATGATATTCACGCCGATCTTTCGAGAAATTCCTTACATAGGGAAAATCGACGATCTTTGAAATTTAATAACAGCTGATTATGAGAAGGTACTGTAAGAGTTATAATTTCCTGATACGATTATTTTCATGAATACTAGGCACACATGTATATTTTTCTAATAGGAGTGATACGATTGTTTAAGACATGGTTTGACTTTATATGCTTCGAAATTTTGCTGGAATATGGCGTGACCATATGATATGGCAGGCATCATTATACGAAATTCTCACCATTGGTTGGCTTTATTAAGCAGATGTTTGGTCTTTTAGAAATTTTTCCAGCAAGGATATTTTTCATGAATAGTTTTTTTTTGTGTAACGAGTATTTCGAACTCGTGATCTGCAATTGATTATCTAAATTACTTCGTCAGTTCATTGCATACTAGCGAGTGTGTATTATTCATCAGTAGGGATTTTTTCCATTGGATTGTTTGGAGATATTAAGATGTTATTCACTTTAGTGAATGAATATCGCTTTTATATGACAACTAGAGACTTGTTGATTCCTATCTGGTACATTCACTCATTTTAGTCGTCGAGATGGGGTCTTTCGTATTTATACGATTGTATGGTGGTTACTCATCTTACCCATCGCTCAGGGCACTATCATGATTAGTCGACGGGCGAGGTCTTTCGTATTTATACGATTGTACGGTGGTTACTCATCTTACTTGCCATTGAGGGACACATTTTTATCATCCGAGTGTACATGAGATTGTAAGTGAATCAAACAAGGAACTACTAGTCACATATCAGTCGAAATTTTGTTAAATAAAGTATAGATAAATGTCAGCAGGGTTACATTTTGTAATTCTTGTTTGCCAATCCAATATTTTGTTGCTATACTCTTTTGAGAGTAATTTCAGTTTAACAGCTGTTACAGCTGATGCTTTTGATGATTTTTATAATTGTGTTTGATACCTTTGAGAAGGATTTAAAGTAATTGAATCTTGTAAGATGAATCATTAATGGTCAGATTTATTTTAAGGCAGATCAGTATTGCAGATTTTGATATGAGAGATTATAGCACATTGGCGTTTTTCTGTGATGTGAATTATGAGAATTGTAAGAGAATTTATGCTATTTGAAAGCAAATCTTGAATTACTAAGGTAATATTTTTCCAATTGTTTAAGAAGTTCTCTAGATGTGATCAGATTAATTACAGTTATTGGAGATTGTGTGCGTTGATAATTTGAAGCCAGTTATATATTTTTTGTAGATCATGCAACATGGTTAAGTGAAGTTTGTGATAGGCATTTTGGGGAAGTTGCCAAGTGATAGTTGAAATGTTGCTAATGCATTTTGAAGCAGACATGAGGTTGTTGAACCCAGTCTAGCGTAATTGTTGAGATTCATGCTGTATGTGCTGAATATTTATGAAGTTTTGTGGAATAATTGTTGTATTCAAATGTGATATTTGAAGAATTGAGGATATATAATGTAGTTGTGGATAGTCAGATCCAACGTGATGTCGTGAAGGCAATAATATTTTTTGGCATGAAAATTAAATACGAGATATAACTTGGAAGTAATAAAACTGTAAGACAACGTTCTATAACCCATATTAAACAATTTGTTAAGAAATTAAACAAATAAATAAAGTTGATAAGACAAGATTTTCTGAGAATAATAATTAATGAAATAATAATCTGAAAATTTAAGCATATTAATGATCTGACCTAATGAAATAAAAATCAGAATGACTAGATGAAATAATAAGAATCTAAATAACCAGAAGAGTAAAATTTAAATAAGTTAATAAATTAAATTTTGGAATAAATCAATGAATTAAATAAATGGATGAATTAAAGATTGGATGATTTAAAACGATTTAATCTGAGGAAGATGATAAAATAAGAGTGTATGAATAATTAGAAAGCATAATGAAGTGATGATAATAATTTTCATTTAAATGATTTAATGGTGATGAGTTGATGATTCTGACAGGAATATGTTGAATTTTGAGATGAGAATTAATGTGAGAAATATTTAATTTTGATGATGATGATAATGATGACCAATGAGAAGTGAATTTTCTATAATTCACAAACAAGTAATTATGAATGACAATGTAAATAGTGTAAATTTATTATTCGATGTTTAGGAGCATTTGACTAACATGTTCAACATTTAAATTATGCCATGCAAGCCATAAATTGCGTGATATTTAAAATATGTGATTATAATATGTGTATGTTTAGACAGATTAATAACTTTTTCAAATCCACATTTATGATGTTAAATTAAAGAGAAATTAGGTCTCAGGTATCACAAATGTCAGTGACGAAAGACATAGTGCTACAGTGATCCTGAGAACCCAAGAGAACTTTAGAGATTTTTCTTGTTCTATGTGGATGGAATATTTTTCATTAGAAAAGAGATGGTTCGATTTTTGGACAATGACAATTTAACGTTGGCATTCGACCATACTCTCAGGTAGGAGGAATATTTAAAATGTCTGTCTGACTATCAAAGTGAAATAAATTTGTTTTTATCTTAGTTGTGATCTGATGATGATGTGATTTTCCTTTTTCTTTCCTTGTCTTGAGTAAGGCTTAACCAGGAAAGGATGTGGTTTGCTAGGAGTTCAGTTGATGGCGCCCATTTATATTTGCATTATTTTTTATTAAACTTAAGCCCGTAACGACCCTAGAGATACTTTGTCTCGTGTTACCCACTGCTTTTTCGATAACTCAGCTGAATTTCCGACACATTCCTTATTTGACTAGAGGTTCATTTAACTCCGCTCTGTCCTGGAACTCCAGGAATGCGATGTAATAGCAGATGGGTCATCGCATCCCCAGGACGAACGGGTACAGAGAGAGAGGGAGAATTGGCGTCCAACGTGGGGCTTCGATTTTGTTTATGCTATGAAATCACATCAGATTTAGATTACTGAGAGATTGATCTCAAGTTCATTTAATTGTGTTATAAAATTTATTAAACTTTGTCAGACAATATACTTGTGTGCCCATTCCAGTGTTCATATTAATCGTATTAGTATTATATCATGTTAGTTATAAGTCATTTTTTCCTATACCCAAGTGAATGCAGGAATTGAGACATTGTGATGTGTTGTTGTCTAACGTCTCTGAATTAAACGTCTATTGAAAATATAATTATGTTGCCGGAAGATTTAGCTAAGGTGTTAGGAGAGTTGCAGAGTGGTATGTCTGGTATTGCAGAAACTATTTCTAAAATGGAAACGAAAGTTAAAGAACAGATAAATAGTTCAGAAGCTAGATTAGAAGCTAGATGTAAAGAAAATGTGCAAGCATTACAGACTAGTACTGAAGAAAATTTAAAATCATTACAGATTATTAACGAAGCTAATGTAAAATTATTACAGTCAACTAGTGAAGATAATTTAAAGTCATTAGGGACTAGATTACAGACTAGTAATGAAGAAAATTTAAAATTATTACAGTCAAATAGTAAAGATGAGTTGATGTCATTGGAGACTAGATTACAGACTAGTGCTGAAAGTCATTTAAAAGCTAGTGAAGCTAACTTGAAGGATAGTTTTAAATCATTAGAAGAAATATTACAGTCAAATGGTGAAGCTAACGTGAAGGATAGTTTTAAATCATTGGAAGAGAAATTACAAGCTCGTAGTGAAGAAACTAACACAGAGTTAGAAAACAAGTTAACTAGATTAGAGAATAGTTTAACTTTAAAGAATAATGAAATGCTTAAGACTTTATAATTAGATATAATTGCAGTAAATATGAAAGGAGAGGAAAATGTTCAAATATTAAGAAAGAATATTATTGAATTAGAAAGTAGGGGAGAAGAAAATATTCTTACTTTAAGAACAGACGTTATGTCTATACAGAAAGACATTAAATCGGATGTATCGAAGTTGAGATTCGACATCGATGGTTTAGTGGCAGATGTAGGCAAAATTCAAGAGTGGTCTACCGAAGTATCTTTCGAGACTAAAATCAAAGGTCTAGAGATGAATCTAGGTAATGAGATTAAGGATTTAAAGTCAGTAATTGGGACCATTAAAGAGGATGTCTTAGGAGAGGTTAATTCTAATTTAAAATCATTAGAGAATCAATTGCAGAAAGATATTAGGAAGATGGATGATGATATAGAGCAAAAGGTTAATGAAAACTTAGCTTTATTCAAAAATAGAGTCGGTGCAATCGTGGAAGAACGGTAATGTGAGGTCGATGCCGAAGCAAAAGAAAAACGTGCAGGATTAGACGAGAAATTAATCGCAGGTATGGCGAACTTAGAAGCGAGATTTACGGAGAACAAGGAAGCGATGAAGATAGATTCAACTCTATTTAGGACAGATGTTGATCTGTTAAAGGAACAAGTCGCGTCAGTAAAGAATACATGCGGAGACAAGATTGACAAGTTGAAAAACGATTTAGACGAGAGTAACAAAACGCAGAATGTTACGTCGTTAGATGAGTTGAAGACTCAGGTCAAGACCGTAGAGAAACTGGCAGAAGATAGGATGACTAAACTAGAATCTATGATTAACAGTATCGCAAGTCAGAATACTACATCAGGGGAAATATCGATGAATCAGACAGCGATAGACCGCAGTATGGGTAATCAAGAAGTTAGCATGGGAGAAGACCGTCAAACGCAACCGAATGTGACATTCGAAAGGGCAAGTTCAACCCCTCAGGATAATCCGAGTTCGAATAGGAGTACGTTGGGTACAAGTGAACGATACTCAGGTCCAGTTACCATTATAAGAAATCTGGATGACAAGCCGAGGAAGTTTTCTGGAAATACAGGGGTCACACCAGTCGAATTTCTGCGAGATATTCGAGACTACATGGCGGAACATAGAGTAGCCAAAGAAAGAGAGCTAAGGATAGTCGAACGCGCCTTAGACGGGTCTGCGCTTACTTGGTTTAGAACATTCAGAAGCAATTTTGCGAATATGGAGCAATTTGCAATAGCATTCCTAAGGAGATTTTGGAGTGCAGAGGATCAACTGAACGTGAGAGCAGAAATGTACTCGAAGCGTTATTCTACGTCACATCCGACGCATTATGCCAATTATTTTACGTCACAGCTGGCTAAATTGCAGTTTCTGATTCCTCCATTGCCAGAAGAAGAGCTTTTGCGAGCTATAGCGAAACAGTTACCGATTGAGGTACAACGATCACTCATAGCGTCGGGAGCAAACACACTTGAGCACTATGACGACATTTTACGGCGATTGGACTATACAAGCGCTCAAGTTACGCCTAGAAATACAAGAAACGACAATAGAAACACGCAAGAGGTGAATGCGGTAGTCGTTGATAACGCAGCTCAAACGGACAGAAGAGATTCCTGGGAAAACAGAAGGAACGAAGGAAATCGCGGAGACATCCGTAACGTTCGTGGAAATGATCGGTATAGAGGACCATATGAGAGGCCATACGATCAGGAAGCAAGAGATAGCCGATATAGAAATTATAACCAGAATTCCAGATATCAAGATAGGAATCGATACAACAATAGATATCGTGGTAGAAATAACTGGAGCCAAGGTCAACAGTATAATCGGAACGACAGGCAGGATGGCCGAAGAAACGATCCTAATGAAGGACGAGATAATCGTGAATACGAGAGATCGAGGCAAGAAAATAGACAGCCTAGTGCACCACTCGAGGAGACAGTCAGAGATGTCAATCGAGCAAGCACGAGTGGCGAAGGAAGGAACAGACGTCAAAGTAATACAGAATCAAGATGCTAATCATTGGAAGTCAATCATCATTGTTGAGAGTCAGAAAGTACCATCATGCTGATTAAGAGAATTGTAGAGCTATCGTGTACATGTGTTATATATAGAATGCCTGAGAGTATATTTTTTTTCTCAATCCTGATAAAAAAAGGAGATGTACGGGAGAGATGTACCCGATACCTAGTTGAGGTTATCGGCTACGCCAGCAGACATTAAGCCGTAGTTGAGGTTTTGGGAAGAGTTAAGAAAAGATAGCGCTCAGATCGAGTCAAGAGGAATGTCAGGATGACGTAGTAGGTCTAGGATTTAGAAGGCGCTGACCGCAGTTAAGCAGATGGAATTATAGATGGAATTATGAAGCTTTATTATGATCTATATGGAACATGGTATTTAAACATCTCAGTAGAGAAGATAATAACATGCATTATATGTGGTAATAATTTGAAGGAAGTCAGATAACCCTTCAGTTATTTTATAACTTAATAGCCGAGATGATGGGGGTTCGAGATTATATCTGTGACGCAAGACCACGGTGGTGGGGAGGACGTCACGTGACCGCATCAGGCAGGTAAGGGTCGAGGCGGTGCAGACACTGTCAGTCTAGCTCTGTGAGCCAAGCAAGAAAGCAAGCTGAGTAACACACGCCAGGCGCATGGTATAGATCGTGCAGCGAACAGAAACTGTCACGGAAAGTGCAGGCGACAGTTTCAGCTTCACCGAGCAGCGAACAGAAACTGTCACGGAAAGTGCAGGGGACAGTTTCGGCTTCTCCGAGCGGCGAGCGACAAGTAGGTCAGTGGGCCAGGCGGACTTGCGGAGCAAGCAAGCATAGACGGCCGGGGTTCTTAAAACAGCATTGCGAGTAGTTGGAGAACTTTATTCCAAGCTGCATTTCAACGTAGAACGACATGGCGAGGCTAGCTTTATGCGGAGATTATTATGGCATAGCAGTAGGGCCGTGCGGGTTAATTCCCATTATTATACGCAAGCATTATAACAGAAGCTGAACTTCATTACTACGTTGAGTTGGAACGTTTATTCAGCACTTGAATTATAAAGACAAATAGTTACGTGATACTGCAACTGAACTTCGAAAGAACATAGTTTTTCTCAATGACATTACGACTATGCATTTCATAGCGCATTCCAAGTAACATTAACAATTTTTAAGCAAACGGAATGTTGTAAGCAAATGCATTTAGGAACATTAGCTCGTGCATTAATGCAAGTCAGTCTTAAGAAGTGTTATGAATTACCGAGTACGAACACAGATACAGGGTGTTTCATAAACTTAGACACTCTGATAAAACAATTTTATTTTCTACAAGTAAAACTAAACCGCTGTAGAAATTGAACTTTCAACACTCAAAGCGAACATTGTATAGAACAGTGGCGTAACGTAGAAGAGGAATAGGGGGTCCGCTGTTTCTATGAACTTTTTCGTGAGGATTTGGACAATATCCGCTATGGATAACCAGAAGTTCATCATGTCGGAGTAAACGCAGACAGAGACGCGATGGCACCACGGAGCGATGGATTCGATTCCTGACAAGGAGGAGGTCCACCAGCTGATTCACTTGGAATTCGAAGGCAATCGTCATTGCATGGATGGAATGATATTCACGCCGATCTTTCGAGAAATTCCTTACATAGGGAAAATCGACGATCTTTGAAATTTAATAACAGCTGATTATGAGAAGGTACTGTAAGAGTTATAATTTCCTGATACGATTATTTTCATGAATACTGGGCACACATGTATATTTTTCTAATAGGAGTGATACGATTGTTTAAGACATGGTTTGACTTTATATGCTTCGAAATTTTGCTAGAATATGGCGTGACCATATGATATGGCAGGCGTCATTATACGAAATTCTCACCATTGGTTGGCTTTATTAAGCAGATGTTTGGTCTTTTAGACATTTTTCCAGCAAGGATATTTTTCATGAATAGTTTTTTTTTGTGTAACGAGTATTTCGAACTCGTGATCTGCAATTGATTATCTAAATTACTTCGTCAGTTCATTGCATACTAGCGAGTGTGTATTATTCATCAGTAGGGATTTTTTCCATTGGATTGTTTGGAGATATTAAGATGTTATTCACTTTAGTGAATGAATATCGCTTTTATATGACAACTAGAGACTTGTTGATTCCTATCTGGTACATTCACTCATTTTAGTCGTCGAGATGGGGTCTTTCGTATTTATACGATTGTATGGTGGTTACTCATCTTACCCATCGCTCAGGGCACTATCATGATTAGTCGACGGGGCGAGGTCTTTCGTATTTATACGATTGTACGGTGGTTACTCATCTTACTTGCCATTGAGGGACTCATTTTTATCATCCGAGTGTACATGAGATTGTAAGTGAATCAAACAAGGAACTACTAGTCACATATCAGTCGAAATTTTGTTAAATAAAGTATAGATAAATGTCAGCAGGGTTACATTTTGTAATTCTTGTTTGCCAATCCAATATTTTGTTGCTATACTCTTTTGAGAGTAATTTCAGTTTAACAGCTGTTACAGCTGATGCTTTTGATGATTTTTATAATTGTGTTTGATACCTTTGAGAAGGATTTAAAGTAATTGAATCTTGTAAGATGAATCATTAATGGTCAGATTTATTTTAAGGCAGATCAGTATTGCAGATTTTGATATGAGAGATTATAGCACATTGGCGTTTTTCTGTGATGTGAATTATGAGAATTGTGAGAGAATTTATGCTATTTGAAAGCAAATCTTGAATTACTAAGGTAATATTTTTCCAATTGTTTAAGAAGTTCTCTAGATGTGATCAGATTAATTACAGTTATTGGAGATTGTGTGCGTTGATAATTTGAAGCCAGTTATATATTTTTTGTAGATCATGCAACATGGTTAAGTGAAGTTTGTGATAGGCATTTTG
The DNA here is from genome assembly GCA_946902985.2 of Meconema thalassinum. NCBI lineage: Eukaryota > Metazoa > Arthropoda > Insecta > Orthoptera > Tettigoniidae > Meconema > Meconema thalassinum. The sequence goes on from OX336389.2 coordinate 187,520,983, forward strand.
GGGAAGTTGCCAAGTGATAGTTGAAATGTTGCTAATGCATTTTGAAGCAGACATGAGGTTGTTGAACCCAGTCTAGCGTAATTGTTGAGATTCATGCTGTATGTGCTGAATATTTATGAAGTTTTGTGGAATAATTGTTGTATTCAAATGTGATATTTGAAGAATTGAGGATATATAATGTAGTTGTGGATAGTCAGATCCAACGTGATGTCGTGAAGGCAATAATATTTTTTGGCATGAAAATTAAATACGAGATATAACTTGGAAGTAATAAAACTGTAAGACAACGTTCTATAACCCATATTAAACAATTTGTTAAGAAATTAAACAAATAAATAAAGTTGATAAGACAAGATTTTCTGAGAATAATAATTAATGAAATAATAATCTGAAAATTTAAGCATATTAATGATCTGACCTAATGAAATAAAAATCAGAATGACTAGATGAAATAATAAGAATCTAAATAACCAGAAGAGTAAAATTTAAATAAGTTAATAAATTAAATTTTGGAATAAATCAATGAATTAAATAAATGGATGAATTAAAGATTGGATGATTTAAAACGATTTAATCTGAGGAAGATGATAAAATAAGAGTGTATGAATAATTAGAAAGCATAATGAAGTGATGATAATAATTTTCATTTAAATGATTTAATGGTGATGAGTTGATGATTCTGACAGGAATATGTTGAATTTTGAGATGAGAATTAATGTGAGAAATATTTAATTTTGATGATGATGATAATGATGACCAATGAGAAGTGAATTTTCTATAATTCACAAACAAGTAATTATGAATGACAATGTAAATAGTGTAAATTTATTATTCGATGTTTAGGAGCATTTGACTAACATGTTCAACATTTAAATTATGCCATGCAAGCCATAAATTGCGTGATATTTAAAATATGTGATTATAATATGTGTATGTTTAGACAGATTAATAACTTTTTCAAATCCACATTTATGATGTTAAATTAAAGAGAAATTAGGTCTCAGGTATCACAAATGTCAGTGACGAAAGACATAGTGCTACAGTGATCCTGAGAACCCAAGAGAACTTTAGAGATTTTTCTTGTTCTATGTGGATGGAATATTTTTCATTAGAAAAGAGATGGTTCGATTTTTGGACAATGACAATTTAACGTTGGCATTCGATCATACTCTCAGGTAGGAGGAATATTTAAAATGTCTGTCTGACTATCAAAGTGAAATAAATTTGTTTTTATCTTAGTTGTGATCTGATGATGATGTGATTTTCCTTTTTCTTTCCTTGTCTTGAGTAAGGCTTAACCAGGAAAGGATGTGGTTTGCTAGGAGTTCAGTTGATGGCGCCCATTTATATTTGCATTATTTTTTATTAAACTTAAACCCGTAACGACCCTAGAGATACTTTGTTTCGTGTTACCCACTGCTTTTTCGATAACTCAGCTGAATTTCCGACACATTCCTTATTTGACTAGAGGTTCATTTAACTCCGCTTTGTCCTGGAACTCCAGGAATGCGATGTAATAGCAGATGGGTCATCGCATCCCCAGGACGAACGGGTACAGGATGGAAGTTACATGTATTTAAAGTTGGACCTCTCAGCAGGCTTAGAATCATGTTGGTAGCACTGACGTATATAAGTTACTCCAAATTAATATAGAATATAATGTACTATACGTGTGCATAGTTTAAAGCTGTCGGCTTGCACACTTTCTCATATATATTGGTATTTGGATAAAAGAAATTAAGAGCATTTTTAACAGTTGGCAGCACTGGTGGTTCATAAGAATAGGTTCAGTCATATCTGGTTATGTACACATACAACATACGAAATTTGGTTGAATTCCAATTGATAGTGTAGAAGTTATATGCATTTAAATATTGGACCTATCAGTAGGCTTATAATCATTTTGGCAACACTGCCATGTATGGCCTTCTAAAAATTAAACTGCAATATTATTATCTATATGTGTGCTGATTTTGAAATAGCTCCCATTCATACCTTCCAAGATATCCAACATGGAGCTCAAATTTCAATTGCGATTTTTCAGCAGTTGGTAGCACTGACATCATTTTCAAATATGGCCGTGAGATATTCAGGTATAGATCTTTCCTCCTACCAAATTTTATTTCGATTGCTACAGCCGTTTAGGAGTTGATAGGGGGGACACACACACAGCCAGCCAGACAGACAGACAGACACACATTTTTCCGGATCGATCTCATAAGACTACTTTTTCCTCATTTTTGCAAAATGTGAAAAGTAGGCTAAAAATCAGTATGATTGCTGTAACATATTCGTAGATATTGAGAACCGTCTAAATATTTCGGATGGTTGCCATATTGTATTGTTATATGTATAGGCGATTGAGTTACGTACCATTAAGAGAAAATTATTGCGTAGGTTCATTGTTTAAACTTTCACTTTGATCGCATGACTACGACACAAGAAATGAAAATTTAATTTTAAAATTTTGCACAGCCGCCATCTTGAGGTTATGTAAACAATTGAACTAAAATAGATGCCAGTGCATTAATATATGTATACATATTTACTGTACCATATTCCACTGCGCTCAGATGGTTAAATCTCGAGAAAAGTCTATTAAAATGTTTCAACTTCCCTGGCCGCCATGTTTGATTTATACTTTACAGGGTTTTGAAGGTCACATAGATAAACTTGTAGTAGTGCCCTTTATCACCGTACAAAATTTCAGGGCGATATCAGTAATACTTTTGGAGATATAGAATGCCGGTGAAATATTTCGCACAGCCGCCATCTTGAGATTCTGTAAACAATTGAACTGAATTAGATGCCAGTAAATTACAATGTGCTTAAACATTTGCTATACCAAGTTTCATTGCGTTTGGATGGTTCAATCGCGAGATAAGTATATTTGAAAGTTTCATCTTCGCTTGGCCGCCATGTTCGTTTTGTACATAACAGGTTTTTGAAAGTCCCATAGGTGAGCTTTCAGTAGTGCACTTCATCACCGTACAAAATGTCAGGGTGATATCAGTAATAGTTTCGGAGATGTGGAATGCCAGTGAAATACTTTGTACAGCCGCCATGTTGGATTGGTGAGACGTGATAAAATTTCAAGGGCATGGTCGAGGTCGGCCGAAATACTTCTATGAACTTACTGAGTTTCAATGAAATCGCTCCAGCAGTTTAGATTTTATTACGGACACACACACACACCCACCCACACACACACACACACACACATACGCACACACGGACAAAAGGTGATCTCATAAGCCTATTTCTTCATAACATGAAAATAGGCTAAAAATGGATATCGTATTGAAGTAGTGTGGAGGACCTTTCGAATATCATTATTCAGCGTGTGATAATCCCCTTTCCCTCTTTCGGGAAATATGAACTTCATGTTTCCGCTGATAGTTCTTCAAAAGCCTACGGATGTTGTGCATATGTCGTCAACCGTAATTCAGTTCGATATTATTCTTTTTCGAATTTAATCTGTGCCAAGTCTAAAGTGGCCCCTCTTAAAACCCTATCTTTAACGCGCCTTGAATTTTGTGCTGCCCTTCTTGCGATTGAGTTAGCATTTACACTTTGAAAATTCGATTCGATTTTTCAGATTTTATTTTTGGAGTGACTCAGCCATCACTTTTGCATGGATTGCTAAGTCTCCATCTCATTGGCAGGTTTTTGTCGCTAATAGAGTGTCAAAAATTCAGCAGCTGCCTCATATTGAGCAATGGCATCATGTCTCAGGCAAAGAAAATCCCGCGGATATTATCTCACGGGGATGTTCCCCATATCTATTGTCTATCTTAAATTATATTGGCATGGTCCCACCTGGCTTCTCAGTGAGCCTTCTGCTTGGGCAAATTTTTCTCTTCCGGAATTACGGTATCTAATTTGCCGGATGTTGGGAAGATCACAGGATCTGCTGTAGTTCCTTCTGCTGCTCCTCTCCTTTTACAACGATATGCTTCTTTCCATAAGTTGGTTCGGGTCATGGCCTATCTCCTTCATTGGAAATATTTGGTCATTGACCAACCTCTTTATCCTCAACCATTTTTAACCCTTTCTGATCTGGGTTTAGCCACCACAAAAGTTTTATGGCTTACTGAAAGAGAAATATATTCTGACGAATGTCAAACTTTTTCTCAAGGTCAACGTCTCAAGAAAACGAGTAGACTTTACCCAATTGCTACTTTCATGGATGCTGATGGGTTGCTACGAGTTGGTGGGCGGTTATCTTTGTCTGAACTTTCAGAAGAAAAGCAACATCCCATTGTCTTCCCTCAAAACACCACGTCACCTCCTTAATTGTTAGGCAGTTTCATTACCGACATCATCATGCCGGTACTCGCACCTTACTTTCTATTATTCGTGAAAAGTATTGGCCTATTAACGGAGTACATGAGGTCTCTTCCGACATACGCAAGTGTATTCCATGTTTTAAATCGTATCCGAAAGCCGTCACTCAGCTTCTGGGTGATGTTACCCGGTTTCGTTCAACTCCTGCTAGGCCTTTTGCTTATATTTTAGCTACATTTGCTAGATTCTCTGCGATACGAGGTCTTCCTTCGGAGGTGTTTTCTCAAAGTCAACCCCTGGCATTATACAGTCCATGACGGGCTAAGGCCGACCAAGCGACCGCTGCCCAGTCATTTGGCCTGCAAATATTGGGGTGACGCGTGATCAGCGCGTCGCGTCCCCTCGGCCGTTTATCTTGGTATTCGTGATCGGGGCGCTCTCTCACTGTCAGACAGCTACTCAATTGTCCTCACGAGGCTGAGTGCACCCCGTTCCAACCTTCACGTCAGTGTTAAAATCCCTGACGGAGCCGGAGATCGAACCCGGGGCCTCCGGGTGAGAGGCAGACACGCTATCCCAACATCATGGGGCCGGCGGAGGTGTTTTCTGATAATACAAAACATTTTGTTGGAGCGTCTGAACAAATCAAGAGAGCGCTTACTCACACTTCTGCTTTAGAAAATATTACTAATTACGCTCACCAGAGAGACTATCCCTCCATACGCACCTCATCATGGTGGACGGGGGGAATCATGCATTAAGCTTACTAAGCGGCATTTGAGAAGGGTTTGTTGCCACTCCCCTCTTTCTCACGAAGAATTCAATTCTTTCATTGTTTTAATTGAGGGCATAATTAATTCTCGTCCCTTTTCTCCATTATCCAACGATCCTTCAGATATTCAGCCACTAACGCCGGGCCACTTTCTGACTGGTGGTTCGCTGGTTGTCTCCCCTCCTCTGCTGTACTCTAAGTCGGATGTATCCTTAGCTATTTCGTGGCGCAAAATTGAAAGTTTGCGCAACAATTTTTGGCGACGCTGGAGATTGGAATACCTTAGATTGCTTCAGCAGCGGGGTAAGTGGCATGTCCCTTGCTCTAACCTCCAAGTAGGGGACTTGGTACTCTTAAAAGATCCCAGTCCCCCCATTGTGTGGAATCTCGGCAGGATCATTGAGTGTTTCTCTGGCGTAGATGATAAGGTCCGTGTGGTAAAGCTTAAAACTTCTACTGGTCAATGTCTTAGACCAATCAATATGATGCCTCTGCATATAATGTATATCTATGAACGTAGTCATGATTGCTTTCTTTAAAATTGTAAAATAGAGAAATATAAAATATAAAGTTGCTCTATTGAAAAGTGGACGTTATCTTAAAGATATTATTGTGAAATCCAATCTGGACTAAAGATCCCGCACTAAAGTATATGTCTTGAAATTAAATTGAATAAATTGACAATAAACGATATTAGAATATAAATAATAATGAATAATTAAATAGAAATAAAAGCAATTAATAAAAATATACACATGATAATATGACATAGTATGTCCCTAAAAAGGAGGGTTCGATCCCTTGAAATTATGGACATTTTCTGCACTAAAAACAATTTGCTACCGAGTTCCGCAGTGCCACAGTTGCGTAAAGGAGTTAATAACACTCTGCCAGAGCGTGAATGTGATATGAAGGTCATCACAGTTGGGGTAATGTGGAACTCTGCACGCATCACAAAAATGATTAATCAATGCCAGACTTAATTTTTAAAGTTAATATTTGTATTTTGTTTTGTAAATCAGAGTTACTTGTTTTTAAGCTTCAGAATATAGAATTAATTTTATTTGGTATATTAGTTCTTTTCAGTTACGTGCCTCAAGTTAGCCTTCCTACCGTTTACACGTTTTAGAAGGTGTGAGTAAGGTCTATGCACGAGCCAGTTCCATTCTGAATCTCGGCACTCACCGCAGATTAAGAAGAGTCTTTATGAAGTTGTTGGCTATTATCATTTATTTAAATAATTATTTTTGCAATTTACTCAAATTTGTAAATGAGGCCATGAGGCAATTATTTATTTTTATTTTATTTTTGTAATTAAAAAGTTAAAAATTGCTTCACAATGTGGGGATATCTTGTGTCTTATGAGTACACTATAACAATACTTAACACTGTTATTTTCCTCTCGATGTGGCTGCAGACCATTGGAATAATAGTGAGTGCCTGCAGTCAGTTATTGTATTGGAACATAATCATCTAAGTAAAGAAGTCGTACCAAGTGGCTGGGTATCGCTAATCCGGGAATTAACGCTTACGATATAGTAAATTGGACAGCGTGTGAAACTTTGAACTGGAAGAGTAACGTACACTTGGAGGTTCCTAATACAAGTTTCAATCAAAGCCGAGGCGGAACGCATGTTGATAAACACGGAATTGCCAATTAATGGGCCGGGGGAGCGAAGGTTTGAATCCCCATCTGACAATAATTTTTGCAACGTCCAACGTTAGGACACTTCATTGCAACAATCACATGACATTGTGTGCCACAGAGACGCAAAAATTACAGGGTTTGTTAACTGCCCCCTTTGCACTGCTATACGGTTGGATTAAAGTCACAACAGACATTCATCATATATTCCACAGAAAAATACGTTGACATGCTTCTTGTTTATGGGTAGGCAAGAGGGAATAGGCTATGTTGCAGACATTACGTTCGTATCGGGAATGTTACCCAGAGAGGCGACATCTGACTGCAAATACTGTCCGCAGTGTTGAAAGATGTTTACGAACAACACGTGTACTTTGGACAATACCACCTGTCCGACTGAGAACCATAACATCTGATGAGAATGAGTAGGCTCTATTGGACGCAGTTAGCAATAACCCTCACACGAGTACGGGAGCAATTGTACAACAGGTGAACATCAGCCAGTCGTTCATACTACGAATATTGCATGCGCATAAATTTTACCCGTACCATCTACATCTAAACCAGGAGCTCCACGGGCGATGTATCGAAACTCGAGTGGATTTCTGTTAGTGGCTGTTAGGAAATGTGGAGGATAATGCAGCATTCCTATCGAAACTCCTGTTCTCTCGAGATCCAACAACAATAACGGTACCGTAAACCACTAAAATATAAACAATTTGAGTGCAGACAACCCTCATGGGGTGTGACTAGCGGCTATGAAGTGCAATGGGGGAGTGAATTTATAGTGTGGAATCTTGGGTGATCGCCTTGTGGAACCATATTTACTTGAGGGCAATCTGACAGACGCACGCTATCTACACTTTATGCTGGAGAATGTGCCACTTTGGAAATATTTAATGATGTGTTTTCAATGCGATGGAGCTCCACCACATAGGAAGTCAGCTGGCTGTACCCATCTCAATTACACACATCCAGGAAAGCGGTTAGGAAACGGAACACCGATCCCTTGTCCCACCAGGTCACCTCATTTAATGCAGTTAGACTTCTTCCTGTGGGGGCATTCGAGGCAAGTAGTCTACACCCAGCAGCCAGAAAATCCAGAGAACCTTCGAAAACTTAACGGTGAAACCTGATGAGAATGAGTAGCCTGTTATGGACGCAGTTAGCAATAACCCTCACAGGAGTACAGGAGCAATTTAGCGGCGTACACAGATCAAGGAGTAATACGGAGGCGCCCTGTCAGCGCTATAGCATGCGGAGAGTTGAAGCACTGACCAGGCCCCCATACTAGCCCGGCTCCAGCGGTAAATGGAGCCTACGGTAGCGTAGACTTATTTATTAGTGGGATTTAACAATGATTACCACTAAACGAATCGTGTGCAGGTATAGTACGAAGTGTAAGGTATATGAAGATGGAAATCAATGAATATTAGTTGATTTTGCTGGCTAGCTTGAAGGGTACGGTATTCACAATACGAGTAATTATCGTCGCACTCAAAAATGATGTAAACTGCCGTAAAACGTTTAATTTTACCACATAAACTAGAGCAATAACCGGCCTAAAATATTGTATAGCACTTGGGAAATGATTGGATTATACCGGTATGCAGTTTCTATAGCCTGTAATCATTGTGGGATTTACGGCAACCAGACACCCACCACTATTCTTAACTTATACCAAATAATAGGCAAATAATTACTGAGAAAGGCCTGCCATTATATTCACGAATGTGTATTAAATAAATTAAATACATTTTAAATATTAAGGCATGTGAACTAAGTGGGTGGTGGTGTTATTGCTTTTATTGCATGATGTTTATATATTTAAAAAAAAGGCCAGTTCAGTTCCGGTAACAAAATAAACAAGGTCTAGGCTGAGGTTTGGGATTACCACGCTGAAATATGCAAATAATGGCATATCAATCTTCAAACACCCACGAACAATAAATCTAGATCTCACACCACGTAAAAATAGTTCGGGATAATTAGATTAATACCGTTCATTAATTGACAAGCAGAAACAATTTCCAGTAAGAAACGAAGGAAAATATCCATGATTAATTCCTAAAAATCAAAATACTTATATTGGTGGACACATATGCCACTATTTGAACACTTAACGAATGATACTAGAAGAGTACGGTAAGGTTGCTACTCTAAGGATGAAGTAAATGGCAAATAAAGGTCGTTTACTTGTGAAATGACATTCTTTTGACATGTGGGAGTTCTGTTTGTGCAACCATATGCCCCACACGTCGAAATTTTGACCCACACGCGAAATATCACCACTCTTTTGAACGTATGTCACACCATTCCATGCTATTCTTATGAGCCTAACGCAATGTTTTGGCTCTTAGGGCCTCTCCTTATTAATCCTTGGCACAGATGAACATAAACCAAGCTGGTCATCATTTCGAGCATTTGCTACCGTAACGAACCATTGTTAGCGCTGTTTGGTCCCCCTGCCCCACCTTGCCATCTCGTTGCCTGATGATAAATGCACTTCCATTAACATCCATTTAGCATACAAGAAGATATTGTTTTATCCCTTTGTTGGGGGTGGGATAAACAGGCTAGTGTAGATGTGTTAATTTCAAGGGCTGTTTCCGAATGAGAGTAGTTTCCCATGATCGGGGAAGACTACCAGTGTAGTGTGTTGGTGTGCTTAATCTATTGGGGGCGTCCCTGCAGGATGCGTTTACCTGCTAGGGGATGAATGTCTAAGTGTGGGCTGCTAAGCTAGCCTGCCAATTAAGTAGAGTGAGCAATTCAGCGATCGTGCGGAGTCGGTGACTCGACACTCAGCAGTCGGGCCGGTTGCTCGAGTAGAACTTCTGACGATGCAGTTCCTGGTCGCCACGGTCAGGGCAATTATGACTAAGGTCAGGTTGGGTATAGGGATGTAAAATGGAGTGTGATTAGTAATAAACGTGTGTGTTTACTGACCAAGTGTTTATTGGCCAGTAGCTGTGATGTGATGTCCCTTCTTGGGAGTTATAAAATAAAGTACAAGTTGTAAAGTGCACAAATGTTTAGGGTAGGTGTTTACAAAGATAAGGAATCTGAGCACACGGCTAGATCTCACCTGGTGAAGAGCTGGAACGGACCTCGTTGGGACAGAGCCGCTGGCCAAGAACAGATAATGGGGCTCCTCCGGGCCTAGCCTTTAAGGCCTCCCTCCACTGCCTGGTCAGCGCTTCCTCATTGCTGTTGTTCCAGTTACCGTGTTTGTGTTAGTATTACGTACGCGTGGCCGTCAGCAGTATGCCGGGCCTGCTTGTGTTTGAAGAAGTGCATGAGGCTTATGGTAAGAGGGTGGTTTTGATGAAAGATGGAGGGGTGGGCCTTATGGGGTACTGCCCCCGGGCTGTACAATATATCACGGGCATTACGAGATTGTCAGAAGCTAAATAAATCTTAAATCTGGAAAGGATGAATATTCCTTCCCCTTACTCGATTTTCTCACATGTAGGATTGCCTCACCATCACGTGTGGCATGCCCTCGCCACATGAGCTATACGGCACCATTTCAGGTTACCTGCAGATTGGAGCTCGTGTGAGAATTTCAAAACGGTTGCAATTTCATGTTTCACACCCATGCAATTTAGTTCACTTAGAGGGCACACTCGTGGTTTCTGTTTCATAATATTTGACAAAACAGCTCTCTATTATTGTTGAGGCTGTGAATGAAAAATATCCGTTGTACTCTGCTGACCTTGCATACGGGAAGAGCAGATGTTTTCAGAATGAAATTAAACTGCGTTTTGCATAAAACTGCATGTCTGTGGCAGACAATGGCATTTTATAGTAGCATTGACGCGTCATAACGTTGCAGGAAATATTGTCCGATGGGGGATTTGAACTATTTCTCCTCCGGTCCATTAAATGGCAATCCAGTGGTTATCCACATGCGCTAAGTCTCCGGTTTGTTGCTGATTTGTGTTAAGAACCTCCTAGAGTACATTACTCTTTCTGTTTGCAGTTTCAAACGTTCTCCATTCTATATGGTAGTTTTAGCGTTAATTTCATGATTTGCCATACCCAGCAACTTGGCATGACATCTTCACTCAGACGATATGTTGCACTACAATAATTGACTCCATCATACGATTCGAACAGTCTATAGTCACATCGAAGGAAAAATAATAGTGTTCAGTATCGTTTGCGGGATATGATTTCAGTGCCTTAGAACCATACGGGATGCAAGCAGAGAAGCATCGACCTTTCTGACAACACGCGTAAGTTGGGCTGCATTACACAATGTTAGGGGCACCTGATTCTGTGGGTATCAGGATCTTCTGCTATTAATGTTATGCCTAAATGAGCGTGAATATTACGCGCAGCTGCCGTCCTTAAATTATTAAATGCAAAAATAAATAACTCTCAACTCTTAAGAGCTCTAGTGACAATGTTGGACCGTATATGTGGCATTGTACTGTATATATACCGGTATATATTGCTTTGAAGCCATTTTTTCAGTGTTGCCTTTTTTATAAATGATATTACAAATGTTTAGTCGGTCAACACAATATAATTCCCTTAGCTTTTCCGTCTTCTGTTGTCCTTAACAATGTATATATAAGGTGCGTTCAAAAAGTAACGAGCCGGAGGCTGGAATGCGCAAACCGGTGACAACATCGGCTAATCGTGGCGTGTGTAACGAGGTGTGGTTCCGACCAGAGCGTGAAAGGTCACAGCCCGTCGCTAGAGGGCACGCGTGCACATCACGTGACGATACAAAGCGAGCAGCAGCAAGCCTCAATCGTCCACCGCTGCCAGTCGCATTGCAAACAGTGACATGGAGGCGTCAACCGAAGAGCAAAGAGGTGTTCTTCGGTTTCTGACAGTGGAAGGAGTAGGTGGAACGGAAATTCATCGCCGAATGTCACAAGTGTACGGCGAACACTGCATGTCCATTGCAAGGGTCAAGGCGTGGCACAAGCGCTTCAGGGAAGGACGGGTATCGTTAGCCGATGATACCCGGTCTGGGGCACCCCCCTGCATTACCGATGACAACGTCCAGCTGGTTGATGCACTCATTACCCAGGTCCGCCGAGTGACAGTGAACGCCATAGCCGCCGTGGTCGCTCCATGACAATGCACGACCTCATACGGCCAACACAGTTGCGGCACTCCTGCAGAAATTCAAATGGTTCTCGGCCATTCTCCATACATTCCAGACCTCTCTCCCTGTGATTACGCCATGTTCGGTCCCCTGAAAAGGGCTCTGCGGGGCCAACGATTCACCTCGGACACCGACGTCAGCTGTACGTGCGGAACTGGTTCACATCGTAGCCCAGGGAATTTTATGAGACAGCCATTCACCACCTCGTGTCACAGTGGGACAAGTGCCTCATCAGCCAGGGCCAATACTTCTAACCTACAGGTACTGGTTTCTCTAATTATGCCTCCGGCTCGTTACTTTTTGAACGCACCTTATATATTTTAAGCACATATAATTTGTTCATGTCATTTTACTCATAAGCCTCCGTGGCTCAGGCGGCAGCATGCCGGCCTCTCACCGCTGAGTCCGTGGTTCAAATCCCGGTCACTCCATGTGAGATCTGTGCTGTACAGAACGGAGGCAGACAGGTTTTTCTCCGGGTACTCCGGTTTTCCCTGTCAAAATTTCATTCCAGCAACACTCTCCACTATCATTTCATTTCATCTGTCATTCATTTAAGCATTGCCCCAGAGGAGTGCGTCAGGCCTCGGCAGCCGGCACAGTTCAAATCCTCGCCGCTAGATAGGGGCTTCATTCATTCCATTCCTGACCCGGTCGGAGACTGGAAGCAGGCTGTGGATTTTCATTTCATTTCATTTTTCATTTTACTCATGATCCAGTAATTGCAATTATATTGTGTTCACCGACTAAAAAGTCGCAATAATGTTTGGCCTTGTATGGCCAAAGCAATAGTACAGACTCTCGATACATTCAAGATGACGGCTGTGGAAACTATTAGAATTTTAAAATCGAGAACTCAGAACGAAATTGGCCAACTGAGACGAATCTTGCGTAGAGGTGAGCATCATATTAGAGCTCTCTTTTGCGTTAGTTAGAGGATTATCGCACATAGCGGTTATCTTAAGATTTCAGAATAAAATTGTAACTTTCGGTATCCTAGAGCTACAATAACTAAATTTAGTAATAAAATGAAACCTTATAAGGTGCTCCGTATGCCCAAAGCAAACGAACAGTGACTACATAGATGATGACTAGGCGTATTTATGAAGTATACAAATTAGTAAATCAGGATGTTATTGGTGGAAGAGGAGTATTACATAAGATACGTCAGTAGCGTAAGCAATAAACTTATCAAACTGAATAAAGCAAGCAGTGGCCATCTTGAATATTCGTAATTTAAGAATAATTATGTTTTAGAACTAAAATAACGAAAAGTAGTGATACCAATATGGAGTATTCAATGCCCAAAGGAAAATAACAAGTTAACATTTTGAAGATGGTGGGCGGGTGCAATATTAAGACGTCATAGTAAATCATTCTGCACATAATTGAGCAATTTAAACGAAGCTTCGTAAGAGAGAAGTTCTATATAAGAGACCTCACTGAAATAAGCCATAAGAATAACACACTGAATACAACGCGTGAAGTCCATCTTGAAAATACAGAATATGATAATGAAAAACCCAAAGTATTTTTAAGATAAAACAATGAAAATTTGGAGTAATGTAGAACCTTTTAAGTGTCCATTCTACGATTAAGTCACGCTTTTTTACAAAATTTGAAAGTAGGTTAAAAATAAGATGTAAGGTAAAGAACATATAGCCTACTTTATTCTAAAAGGATGTGAATATGTATAACTCATTGTCGTCATCAAGAATTATAATGGATTGTAGGTTGTAGTAAGCTCGTTGAAATACAACATGGGGTATTATATGTTGATTGATTGATTGATTGCATTTTAGGGGACGGAACAGTGAGATCATCTGCCGCAGTTTTTTACTATGCTAAAGATTTTGCTTATTTCCAATCATTACGGTAATTCCTGAAACTAGTATCGACTTCTTAACTCAATTTGGTACTTTGGTCGAGTTGTCTAGATGCTTGGTTCTCACTCGTGTAGCCGACGTACTGTACTCGAATTTGCTACGTGAATATTTTCATTATTTGAGTGTATTGAAATGAAGCCAGTAGTATAACAGTTCGATGCTGTAATTATGACACAAACTAGTTTATACAGTCACGGTAGTAACAGGCATCAACCATTGAGGAAATTACCTCAGTAAATACTAGCATAGAGCGCGATAAACCGGTCTAGCTTAGTAGTGGCCAAGCCGATAAAATAAAAAATTACGAGCCTTACAGTAGTCGCATATGATATGTAACATCTGACATAGAAGAAGCCTCACGTGAAATTGTTGATACACCGGTATTTTATACTATTATTGGCAGAAATATTAATCTATTGTAAAAGGGAGTGTTTTACAGATATTGAAGTTTATAATACGGAACTCATTTTATTAGATGACTTGTAGCTTACACCAGCACTAGCCTAAATAAAGAATACGATATGGATCAACTATATTAATAGACGCGACACCGCTCATAACCTTAAATTCCTTATAAACGGGTCCTCTTCATTCACAGACCGACACGTAACATATGGATACTGTTAAAATGAGTCATATTAATAGGATAAATATCGTTTAAAATGGTAATCTGGTAGCAAAAATATCTACCCCGTCCGGGATTCGAACCCAAGATCTCTAGATTCACAGTCATAAGCACTAACCCCACGGTTATTTCGACTACGCAAATTTTGTGCACAAGATGGTGACTTATTTCCATGTTCCAATAATACTGCATTACGGAATTAAGTTTCATTTATATTTTGCTTGTTTCGATAATGTTCCTGCGTGAAATTGAGTTTAAAATGCCTTATGAATAGGCCCTCTTGTGAGTAAAGAGAAAGTATTCAGTAATAGTTCTTGAAGGCTTGCTCAATTCTCGTATAACCACAACGATTATATTATATTGATGACTGCATTACCGTTATGTGGGTTAATATTTGAATAGCCATTGTGCAGAAACATAACACCGGCAATGCCGACTACTTACAATGTTTGATATTAAGGCATTTTACCATTTAAATACTGATACGAAGACTTCGAACATGTACCATGTCATTTGTTTCAATCACTTGACACCAGAGTTCGCATGAGCGTTTTCCGTTCAGTATGTCATATACATTCCACATGTCCGAGAGTTCGTCATGGTATCAATTTCCGACACCGCGCGCTCATTGTTTCTCGTATCACTGCCAGCTGGGTCTTACCACTGCCCGCTGGATCGATCGACCGAGCGGGCAGTGCATAATTCCGTTTTCCACTACTGCCAGCTAGTACACTTCCGTTCGATCGATCGAGCGGGCAATGCATACTTCCGTTTTCCACCACTGCCAGCTAGTACACTTCCGTTCGATTGATCGAGCGGGCAGTGCATACTTCCGTTTTCCATCACTGCCAGCTAGTACACTTCCGTTCTGTCGATCGAGCGGGCAGTGCATACTTCCGTTCGATCCACCACTGCCAGCTCGATCGTTCCGATCCACTTCCGTCTCCAATTTTCAAAATCACTCCCACAAAAGTATCCAGCAACCGAGCGGAAAGATGTTAAACATCAAAAACTTGCTCAAGAAGGGGAGAGCACACGACAAAACCCGCACGTGGCAAGAAGTGTGACCGAAATAATGGCACGTGACCAGCGACAGCCAATGAAATACGAGAATAAAGCAATTACCATAATTAGCTTTACTCATTGCGAGAGCTATTAAAGCAACTTGGACCATCAGAAAAGCCGTCAAATATTATATAAAAATATGAAGACATTTTATAATGTAATTGAACCAGTAATTGCAAAGCAATGAGTTTAATGGATAAACGCGCAATTTCTGAAGATTTTTTTTTATACAAAGGACGCTATCATTTTTATTGGAGTGGGAGAGACGCGACTTAACTCGTGGTCTTTCCATCAAATCTTCCAGCGGAGACGGACGTGTCTTCCAACAGAGCAATAATTACCAGTGTAATTAACGGTATAAATTCAGAGCATTCGAAAAGATTATTTTACAACAAGATATATTAAGTGAAGTCTAGAAAGCGTCTTAGAAGCACTGGAAAAACAAGGCATCCCAAAGAAATTCGTTAGACTCCTAGGCAAACTCTACGACGGTAACCAAGCCAGAATAAAGACAGAAAGAGAAGGATGTAACATCATGATAGAAAGGGGAGTAAAACAGGGAGACCCCCTCTCACCAAAATTATTCACCTGTTTGCTGGAAAATCAGTTTAGAAAACTAGACTGGGAAGAAAAATAAGGCATCAAAATCGATGGGACAAGACTAACACATTTACGGTTCGTAGACGACATAGTTTTGGTGGCTGAATCAGCGAAAGAGCTGGAACAAATGATAAAAGAATTAGACAAAACAAGTAAAGAAGTGGGCCTTACAATGAACCCGAAGAAAACGAAGCTGATGACCAATGCGTTAGAAGCCCCAATTAATGTGAACGGAGAAACACTGGAATATGTTGAATAATATGTATATCTCGGTCAGAACATGTCATTTTCAAGTCGTTCAGAGAAAGAGGTCAAAGGAAGAATAGGACAAGCATGGAAGAGCTTTTGGTCCCTAAAGTTTATACTGGCGGACAAGACCCAAAAACTCCCTTTAAAGGCTGAAGTTCTGGAAAAATGCGTGATACCGGTGTTACTATATGGTTGCCAAGCTTGGGCATTAACATCGAAACAAAGACAAATGATCCAGAGATGTCAACGGAAAATGGAAAGGAAGATACTTCATGTCTCATTGAGAGATAGAATACGGAACGAAGATTTAAGAAGGAGAACCGGCATGAAAGACGCCATGACATCAGCAATCAGCTCAAATGGAGATGGGGTGGACATGTAGCGAGATTAGATCCTAACCGATGGACGTACAAAATGACGATGTGGGACCCAAGAACAGGAAGACGAAACGTTGGGAGACAAAGAATCAGATGGGCAGACTGGTTCGTAAAATGGGGAGGAAAACAATGGCCAAGAACAGCGAAGATGAGGCAGGACTGGAAAGACCTAGGGAGACTCGCATGCAGTGACCAATAAAACAATGCATCAACTAGAAAGACACCGTTCAGTGGACATGCAGCAAAGCGGTACATATCTCTGGTGTGCAATAAAGGCTTCTCACAGAGCGGTGACCTCAAGAAGCACAGCGATGTTCATACTGGAGTGAAGGAATACACTTGTAGCACATGTGAGAAGTTATTTGCACGGCGGACAGAACTAATGGAACATTTTGTCGTTCACTCAAGGAAGAGACCGCATTGTCTGTTTGTTGCGCCCAAAGCGATTCAGCTCGCGCTCTTAATTTGAGGAAACATCATCGTGTTCACTAGGGAAGAAATAACCTTAATGACCTGTTACAAGGAATTCAAAAGTTTCGACTATTTTGCGAAACACTTGTTAATTCGTTCCGGGATCACATGTGCACACCATAGTGAATGATTTGATGGATGTTAAAGAACGTGTATAGGTATCTGAATCCAAACTAGATGTTAAAACTTCACCGGTAAGGTTTTGTATTGCATTTTAAAAAGACCTTCTATTTGAAACGGTTCAATATACGTAGATTTTACTGAAGAGTGAAGACTTGGCAGTTTCTGTCATTGTTCAGTTGGGTGGGACATCTACAATCGCTACTGAAGAGAGTGCAATGAATTGTTAAGATGCTATTGGGAACATGTCCTGTGGACAACATTGAGGATATTTGAATGACATGATAAGCGATAACGCGGGGGAGGCTACCACCTTTCTCTTCTGCATATCTAAAATCTACGCATGTCATTAAGAACAATTACTAAATATGGATACAGCTACAAATTTAATTCTACGCGGAAGAATAGAAGAAAGAAGGTTTCCATGCACGCGCGAACTAGGGGGGACCCAGTTCGATTCCAGAGTAAGGGTGGACCCGACTCTTGAAGATGCCGATGCAGAACGAATGCTGATATATCACCACGATGATGTATGGAGTTCGAATCCCAATCCAGGAGATGACGACTTCATATGGCGATCCAAGATGATCCAGCATAGCAGTCATGAAAAGAAGTACCCCGGGAACACCCTGTTTATGTAGTTCAACGAGGGAAAACCACTTCTAGATATCTTTACGCTCCTAAAGGTAGAATCAAGACCAATTTTCAAGTATCCCATATTATTGTAATTAGGTTACACTAGAGAACATCCGACCATTTTTCTATTGATGTCATTTTTGCCAACTTTTCTGCTTTTCTAAATTTTTGAATTTATATTTCGATCATAATGTCATGTAGGATTTTTAATATCGATTTTCATCGATGTTTAATATTTTTATGATTTGATTTGGCGATTAATATTCATTGTTGGAAGTTTAGAACGTGTTTCTATATCGACTTCGAATTTATCTAGGAGATATCGGAGATTTTATTGTTTTACGTTCGATTGTTATTTTTTGTTGGAACTTTGGATTCCAGGATTTAAGTTAACGGACGAGATTATTTAGAAATTGCGATCTTTTAGCGATCTATTTTTGAGATCTGAATTTAGTTATATTGTGAATAACTTATTCTCTGATCTGGTTGTGAACGTTGCTCACATGTTTAAGGAGGAATGTATTTTATTGAAGAGAAATAAGTCAGATAGATGTAACATTGTAATATTGTTTAATACGCAGAGTGAACAGCGATAACGTCGTAATTTTAAAACAGTGTGAATTTTGAATAATTACTCATGAGGAGTATATCAGCTGATAGAAGGTAGTGTTGGAATGTTATCATTGATGGAAGTAGATAAGAGCTATAAAGTATAAGACATTATTTTATTACCAGTTATTATATGACATCGAAAGAACTAATGATGATTTATTGTAGTATTTTTATGAAACTTGTGTTAGCTGCGAATTATGATTTTCGCATTACTATGATGATTGTTTGGAAGACACCGTTGTGTTGTTGTTTTTTTTTTGAAGAAGGAAACTGCAAGTATATATGAGAACTAGTTAAAAGTATTCCCGGTTGACGGATGATAATATTGAAGTTATATGAGCTAGATGACATTGTTGCATTATTGTTGAAGAGATATCTGTTTGGACAGATCTGCGAAATATATATGGTTTTTGAGAAAGGAATATTAGCAGGAATAAGAGACGTATTGTTGAGATTATTATTGGAGTTATCGATAGACAATGCAATTGAACCTTGAAATAGTAGGAGCAGCTGATCTTTGTAAAGCCGAGTTAAATTGTATTCTATTTAAATAGTTTTGATAAGAAGGAATGTAGACATGATGGTAATTACTGAGTGTGAAGGAAAGTTATCTTTATTAGTATTTTTATTAAGATGACGGATCAGTATTTACTTAATTGTAGGGATTATAGAATCCAGGATTATTAATTTTACCAGATAAGACATGGTGAAATGGAGATTCATGCGATTCTAAAGATGAAAATATAGAAGAAGTATTTGAAAGGATTTGTGTATATATTTGAGGGTTAAACTTAACAAATTGCTAATTTGAGTAATCTCAGTTTGGAGGTAGTATTAGGTAGAATTATGGAAGTTGGAGGAATAGTTCGTTAATATATTTTTGTTGTAAATAGAACTTGTTAATTAAGTGTAGGAATTTTCCGTACTGTTAATCTAAGGCAGTTTATTAAGAAGTTGAATCATTTATCGGTATTTCAAGTGTTTAAAGCAAGATTATTTAATCGTATTTAAGGAGGATTTAAAGATAGAATAGGAGGCGGGAGTTATTACTGTACAGAGCAATAAATAGATATTGTAATGACGGAGGCCTACGTAATGAGTAGATGCATTTTTATTTGCGGTTAATTTAACGACATTTTCTTTTTGTTATTAACTCCCGTTATCTAGGGCACAGCAGTTAGTCGCCAAGATTTAATTATTCAAATTATTTGAGCTTTTATAAACGACTTTAATTCTCATTATTGTTTCCAAAGGAAAACCATTTCATGTTAATTTCATGTGAAGATTTTTGCGTAACATTATTTTTACATTATACTTGAATGTAAATTCTTAACTTGTAATTCGCGTCTTTTGAATAAATAGACAGGCGCGTGTGCTACGTATCCCTGATATTTTATAGAAATTGGCATTATATTTTGTAGTTTATTGGTACCGGTAGTGGAATGTGCTATAGGGTGGAGGTATTTCCATTGACCAGATCATTATCCTAATGCCCGAGATTTTTGATTCTCGTAATCCCGAGTAGAAATTAGAACCCTTCGTTTTGTAGTTAGTTTCTATAGCACATTCAGATGTTCCCTCTGTCCTTTATCCGGAATGCATTTGCCAGTAGCTCTATGCAGATTTTCTAGCCGGGGACTTCAAGATGCTACGATCCTTATACATCCGTGGATATTGGTGGATCATCCCAGGAATAAGGACACAGTACGAATATGTAAAACTTGTCTTTTTTATTTGTGTTTTATTGTATTTTTTGTTTTATAGTTACCAATTTAATTACATATAGTGCGTATATTCTAATAGGAAATAAATATGAATTACACAGCACGTTTTACTGTCTATTAAAACGATCTTCCATGTGATATACTAAATAGCTTTTGGTTGACGACCTATGTCTTCACCAACACCAGTACAATGATAAGTTATGTCTTAGAATATACAGGGTGAACCATAAATGCCGCACTTGGAGGTCGGCATGCGATTCCTCATCCAATTGCAAGACAACAGTTTCTATAGCAAAATCGGATCGGGTGCTGTTTGAAAACACAAGTATGAAAACGAGAAGCTGGCAACACTGTCACATCCTTCAGTGCATCGGAATGTAGCCTACAGAGAAAGCTCCGGCAGAGCGCCGAGTACCTGTGACCTGTTTTTGGCCACGCTGCATGCATTTACAGCGTTGCCAGAGCCTCGTTTCTTAACACGCATTTCTGTTAAACCTATTGGCGGGAATAGGTTTTGCAACATAAAGTTTTGTGGTGAATTTCGACGAGGAACCGCGTGCCGACCTCTAAGTGCGGCATTTTTTGTGTTCACCCTGTATAGTTTTCTATGTCGGTGATTAAGACTCCTCCCAGGAGATGCCATCTTTCTGTAAAAAACATAGGAATTAATTAATTATTAGAAAAGTCAAACGCACGGCTTCTATGATTTACGAAAAGTAAGCATAAGAGTTTCGTGTCATTATATAAGAATTGTTATCTTGGCAAGATTCGTCTCAATTACCCAATTTCATTCTGAGTTCTCGATTTAAAAATTCGAATAGTTCCCACAGCCGTCATCTTGAATATATGGAGAGTCTGTCCTTTTACTTTGGACATACAAGACCAAAAATTCTCATATTGGAATTATCTCCGCAATAACGCCATGACGAAGCTAATGAACCATCTCCTCAATCGCCTGAATAAGGTGCGAGAAATAAAAGTTCAGTTTTTTCAAATATTTCGAACTGATGCATCTTGAATTTTTGGAAACAGTTGAACATCATTTGATGTCTCTACGTTTATCTCTAAAGTGTTCTGATGTAGTAGAGGCCTATCACATGGTAAATCGTTTTAATAGACAGCAGTGTTTTAATGGAAAAGACCAGTGGGATATATGAAAATATGCTATTGAGTTCTTCCTGGAACTACTTGTTTTATATGATGAAAATAGGCTGAACATTGTTCCTACCTGCACTCTGTGAACAAACAGTAAATCGCCAAATTTCTATAAATTTACCTAATTGAAAGGGCTAGTGTTATCTTTCTTCAATTCCGTTGTGGTAAGAAAATATTTTCTGGATTCAAATTCAGTATTTTATTGAAATTTCAGACGTGGCATTGTTTATAGACAACATTCGTGCTTAAGACAAGGTTTATTGAGAAACCATCCAGTGGCCCAGCGGTTGAGAAACACTGACGTAAGGCCATTTTCCGTCCACTTGAGAGGATCGCACGTTCTCAAGGCGAATTAACGATAGCATGTCACACATAGGACGGCGTCTGGTGAAGATGTGATGCAGTACCATTTTCTGAGTTGGTGACCCAATTCAATATTGTCTGAAAAGGAATAAGCATGTCACTGTAGGGACTACAATCACATTAACAAAGGAGAAAGGAAAACAATATGTCATACCCCTGTCCTTTTATGCTAAGAAAGTTATCATGTTAGGTGGCACTACATTAATGTAAGGAACTGTTTGCAAATCAGAACCAGGTGAAAATGAAAATCCACAGCCTGCTTCCAGTCTCCGACCGGGTCAGGAATGGAATGAATGAAGCCCCCATCGAGCGGCGAGGCTATGAACTGTGCCGGCTGCCGAGGCCTGACGCACTCCTCTGGGGCAATGATTAAATGAATGACAGATGAAATGAAATGATAGTGGAGAGTGTTGCTGGAATGAAATGTTGACAGGGAAAACCGGAGTACCCGGAGAAAAACCTGTCTGCCTCCGTTTTGTCCAGCACAGATCTCACATGGAGTGACCGGGATTTGAACCACGGATCCAGCGGTGAGAGGCCGGCGTGCTGCCGCCTAAGCCACGGAGGCTGGCCAAATCAGAACCAGGTATATTTTTGAATTTTATGGGCGCTTGAACACATGGTTGAGCTAACAATGTCTCCAGTTAAACAACAAAAGTAGATGAAGTTTGAACTCAAATATTTATTCAACTATTAGGACCACTTCATTGTTGCAAAAGGGATATTCTCACAACTCTATAATATTGATGATGGATGGATCTATGTTGGCTGCTATGATATTGGAATTATCTCTGCAATAACGCCACGACGAAACTAAACATATTTCTGAATTTGAAAGGTAATATCCCCCAGGACATTCCCTATTGGCAGTGCCATGCTTTCTTTCCAACCTATGAAATAAGAACTAATAAGAAGGCATAATGAAGGTGATAATGTTCACGATTATGATTATTGAAGAGTGGAACCGTGTGATAAGAAGACAATCAAATTATATTGCACAAATACATTTATTCACAGAACTACACATTCAATCGATATTATTTACAATTACTTTTTCAAGTTACACATCTCTACAACAATCTTACTCAACTGTAGCCGTTGAGCAGCCATCCATATTCTTTATCCACCCACAGTTATGAAGTTTGTTCTTGGACAGATGCAAAGCAGAAAAATCATTCTTCAGTTTCGTTCGATAATTATCAATTCTTGATTACTTCGAAATTATTGCGAAGTCAAATAGCAGAAGTATTTACCTAGGATTAGATAGCAAAGGCTCAATAACTCTAAATAAGGGTTATTTGTCTGAAACGAGAATGATAAAGTGTGAAAGAGGGATATTACAATCTAAGTATGCTATTAGAAACACAGTACTGTAGCATGCTATATGGAAATTAATTCATTCTTAGCTACAAGTCCGGATGATACTTCCTCCTCTTTGCTGATGTGATAAAGTACAAAATCATTTGTATTATATGATACCCAGCATAGAGTATTTACTTGAATCACGTTCTAGAATGAAAATATGCCCTTAATGTTCTCATTCCTCTCTTTTCACCTTTGTATCGGAACTAATTTCCCTTTGAAGTACAAATGCTTAATTTAATAACATTCTGATGTAACCAAATGATTTGTGATAATCTGATATGAAGATATGCCATCCTGGTACCCCGCCCGTGTAATCAATGCACAATAATTAATGAGATGACATATCTTTCAGTAGATTTTAATGTTCCCCACCAAATCAAATAGGGCTCAAATACTGTACTTGCCGAACACCTGAAAATATATAATTTGGTTGTTGATAGGCAACTTTGAATAATGATTTCTGATATTTCTATATCAATTCAAGGAGAAATGCATTTGGTCTTGTTTGATTAGCAACGATATTACAACTCTTATTTTTAAGCTACATAATGCACGAATAATGGACATTTAGGAGGGAATAATATACATGCAATAGCAGTAAATATGTTCTAAAAGGCTCTAATCAAAGCACACCGCAAATATCTTGTACGATAACAGTATGAATGTGCAAAGTAGTCCAAATACATCATTATCAACTGTACAACAAAGATGGTACAGCTCATTCACGTTCTTCAGACTGTTGTCCCACTGCAGGAAGGAAATAGTCCAAACTCATCCAAGACCAGATAATACGTAATATTTACTTTAACTTCTCCCATTGTTTGAAACTCTGAATGATAATTAGAGAACGAACCATCTAAATAGGAATGTACGAGATTATACTGAACATATACTAATTACTGAGTACACAACACACTTCATTCCCTAGCGTAGATGCGACTTAAACCATATATTACAAAGATAGGGTCTCCTACTGTGAATGTATTTTAGGACTAGAATGACTGACAATGTGTTTAACACTTTGAATAAATGGAACATAAGACGAACATAGACAGCAGATAGAAGATGTTGAGACAGCTACAGCTTACTCCAAATTCTCACAAGACTTGGATTTAGATGATCTGAAACATGAAAAAGAATGTCTATGAGAATAATGTAAATACGTATTTGGAATTAGAACCAAACAAAAATATGTATATAAGCATAATTCACTCCCTTTAATTCGTGTGTGAGATATCAAGGTTATTACCACTAATTGGAGAAGTGGGTAGGTCATTTAATGGGCTATTCAATCTAAAATTATCGAAAATAAGTAATGTGTGTGGAATTATTAACATAACTTTGCATGTACAGTGAGGGCCTTCTCTATGGAACGGAGCTTTGCTTGCGCGCGGGGCGGGCAGAGAGTGATTAGTCACCGCCACTTGACTAGCATTTAGCGATAACACAAGAGCAGGACGGGAAGACCCCGACTGCATTTATTAGATACGGAGTTGAGATAATTCAGACTTGTAGTGAAGTACTGTAGGCTATCTCGTATCCCGCGAGTATTAAATACGTTAACATGTGTAAATATGTTAAACTAGTTGGGCGCTACGTTGCTGCTTTGCTCGACACGCAGCTAGCCACAGTGCCCCGGCCGCCACGCGGCCACCGCGATTCTCCGTTCGATGCGGAGGATCCTCGCCGTATAACGTGTGTACTAGCAGGTTACAAAACGGGTTTACTTGAAATCAGACAGGTAATCAGGTTTATAATGGATTTAACAAAACAGCATTGACGTGATATTTCGAATAGGCCTAAATGTGTAATTTTTGGGAAATATGTATTATTTTACTAGACATTGAACCAGAGACACAATAATGCTTTCCAAAATATATGGTGGAATGAATTTCTTTATGCTGTTATGGAAGCTAGAGTAGACTCAATGAATAGACAGATGGAGACAAAAGTTTTGAGGGGTGATTTTCTTTCCTTCTTTCGTTCTTTCTCTTATATATTTATTAACTTATATCACAACTATCAGAATTGCCCGTTCTTTTAACGATCAAGAACTATCACATTGGCATATCTCTAATGTACGAGCATTACTATTTTTACTTTCTATTGATTTAATGCATACCTATTAAAATAATTATAACTGTAGAGAGATAGCGCAATGGGTATTAGGGACTGATCGTGGTTTGTACAAAGACGCAACCCAGATATCCCCACTGATGTTCATCTCAACCAAACGATGGCATTTCACAGTTAGGAAATCGTCAAATTAGTAAAGATTGAGTCCTTTTTCTCCCTCATTTCTGGATTCGTATATTATGGTCCCTGTCCTCTGCAATTTTATAGAAAATTAGAATTCAATATGTTGTTCTTAAACAGACTGACCATATGTATAACCTTAATTAAAACACATTTATGTACTGTAGATAGAAAAGTATGTTTGCCCCCATACCACCCTAAGGCTAAAATTTGATATAGATAAACATGGGGAAGGGGCAAACTATTGGGCTGATGACCTTGTAGTTTGGTCAAAAGACGCTTCCCACATGAAGGTATGTTGTTTCAAAATTGGTAGAGATCAGATGATTAGGTTAGTCATAATTTGATTTAAGCTTTGCACGTTTCCGTCAAGATGGCGGCGATATAAAACATGGCACAGAGGTGCACTTTGCAAGCGTTACCTCTGTATCAAATTTCGTTTCACCGTGTTTGAATTGATAGGGGGGACAGACGGGCATGCAGAGTACGCACACATACGCACTCACAGACACACATAGACAGACACACAAGTTTTGGCCCTGTGTTGATCTCATAAGTCTACTTTTATTTGTTGCAAAAATGATGCTTGTCCCCCAAACCACCCTAAGGCTAAAATTTGATTGGGGGGGATGTCGTGTCTGCGTCCATGCAACAAATCGCTACCAGTCACTATTACACATTGAGGGACCTCAATACGTACGAGCATAACATTGATTCTGTTTATCAAATAAATGCATAACTATTAAAATAAATATTCCTGTATCAAGATAGCTTAGTGGGTATTGATAGCAATTTGTTACAGAGCGGCAGATACAACATCCCCCCAGACGTTTTACATCAAGTTATAGGCTTGTAGCTGTAAGTAAATCGGTCACATTATAGCCAACGAATAAATCAGATTTCCGACTCTTGCGGAAAAGTAAGAAACGGTGAGAAACGAGTGAGAGAGGGCTTTTCCAGTTATACAGGGTGTATCTTAATTATACCGATAAAAAAATCAGGGACGCTCTGCGTGTTATGTAAAAGACGATGCCGAAATCGGATTGGCGGAGAAAATTTTTCCCTCCGAGAAAATGAGGTTCCTTTGTTACTTCCGGGCGCGCGATTCAAATCTACGAACTCGCCGTATTTGCCGAGCTATAGAGCAAGCCGCTGGCCACCGCTGTGCTTCAAGCAAGGGAAGGGAGTGTGATAGAAGGTGACAGAGATATGCTGGCGGGCAAGCGCAAGTTTCCTCGATCGCCTTGGCTTGCCGCATGACCGCCAGCATATCTCTGTCTCCTTCTATCACACTCCCTTCCCTTGCCTGAAGCACAGCAGTGGTCAGCGGCTTGCTGCCTGGCACAGCAAATACGGCGAGTTCGTAGATTTGAATCGCGCGCCCGGAAGTAACAAAAGTAACCTTATTTACTCGGAGGGGAAAATTTTCTCCGCCAATCCGATTGTGGCATCGTCTTTTACATAACACGCAGAGCGTCCCTGATTTTTTTGTCGGTATAATTAAGATACACCCTGTATATAGATATCATCATGTTTTGAATGCTTCAAATATAAATCAGAGAATTATAACGCGTAGAGTAATAACAATCTAAACTTGTTGGTATGAAAAAGAAATGTCTTAAAACTTACGGAATATTTATAAGCAAAGAATAGAACAATTGTTTTCAAAGACAGAAGGGTTTATAGAATATAAAAAGAAGATGTGAATAAATTAATACTACGTAATGGAACATAATTGTTTAATGATATTCCAGTTATAGGAGCTTAGCACCTACG
Source organism: Meconema thalassinum (assembly GCA_946902985.2). Lineage (NCBI taxonomy): Eukaryota > Metazoa > Arthropoda > Insecta > Orthoptera > Tettigoniidae > Meconema > Meconema thalassinum. Next base: position 187,548,095 of record OX336389.2, read on the forward strand.
TCATTTTGCCCACAATACAGCTTCATGCAGATTATCAATTGATGGTCTACTTTTCAATAAAAAGGACTTCAAATATATTCCATAGCTTTATTAGTGATCAAGAGGAAGAAGAAATAGATGAAGTAAAACAATTAGAGGTTGCAGCCCTCGACGAATGAGAGGGTGAGAATCAAGAGAACAATAGCTACAGTAAATATTGAGATGTTCTGACCCCTTGATGAATGAGAGTTTCCGGAAGAGGAAAAAGAAGAGCTCCGAAAGGCGGGCAAATAAAGAAACCCCTTTATCAGAAATGAAATACGGTTTTAATTCACTAAATACAGCACTTCCTAAATCTACGCAAATGACCAAAACTACACCTAAGAATGTTGAATGTTTTGAAAGGAGTCACCATAGGAAGAGAAGTACAGCGGCACTCTGATTATAAGAGATGGAAATAATGAAAGTAGGAATGATCTAACAGAATAAAGAGCAATACAGGCTGAAGTGCATGTTAGCACAATATTACTGCTTTGAATACCACAAATGCCAAATAAGCGTTGTTAAATGAGAAGTATGAAGTTGTCTGTTACAATGCAGAAGCATGTCTGATTGTGGCTTTTCGTTGGCGTAGTTGGTAGCATGCTGGGCTTCTATGCCCAAGGTTGCAGGTTCAAACCCGGCCGAAGTCGTCGGATTTATTAAGAACGTCAAAAATCCCTCAGTATGCCTTCCTTCGGAGGGGAAGTAAAGCCGGCGGTACCATGTCATAGATTTATGGCATGAAAAAGAACCTTCCGCTAACAAAAAATTGTGTGAAACCAAAATTTGAATGCTTGATTATTTGATAACGCTATATTCGTTCCAACGTTCGTCGCCAGGTACTGGCTGCGATGACATCTAGTACCCAAGTCCACAGCTAGGTGTGGTGGATGGTAGCATTTGGTAGCAAAAGTAGGAATTACTTGAAAAATTGATCGTCTGCAGTCCTTACCTGAATCACAGATAACACACACTAATACAGCCATCACAATTAACACCGGTTATCAGACAAATTCTACACACACCCAAAGTAAACGGGGCTACATGACCGCGTTGTCGCAGCCCCTAAACTAAGGAACCAACCAACCAAGTCTGATTGTATTGCTGGAAATAAGACAGACAACTACCGGCATCCTCTATAAAGGCAATGAACTGCGACAACACAGAATGATGCTCCTTAAGTAAAGTGTATTACTTCAGCAACGGGAATTTCCAAGTACTACAAAGTTTCTTTGACTGTGATGGTATGATATAGCATGCTACTTGGTATTACGTGAAGAAATCCATGGGTTGGGTGCGAAAACTGCTAACCAATGGCATGGACGTTATTATAACGTCTTGGGCGGACTTAATTATATTGATCTCACGTAATCTTTGCCACCTTGAAAAGGTCATTAATTATAAGCTGAGGTTTTGTTCTGTTATTGTGTATTTCCTGACCTTGTAAATAAAGAATACAACAATTTGGTGCCATTCACATTCATAATGCTCCTAAGATTATGGAAATATAAATCTTAGTTTCGTTTCTGATAAATGAAGCAATTTTCAGTGTTGCCATAGTAAACAAAAGCATTTGGGTACAATCGTGTTGACCGACTGAAAAGCATCAAATGGAGGTTTTTCATTTCCCCGCCTCCCTGCAAGTTGACGCAAGCTATAATTTTAAAATATTTAAATGGCTCAACATTTCGAGAGCATTGATTGATGTCTGCAGTGGGAGGTATTATCTACCTCGTGTCCTATTTTGGAACTATTCTCATGATATCGCATTTTATGGAAAAGTAAATAAATAGCAGAGAAAGTTACAGCCTACTAACTGAATATGTAATTTCAGTTGCAATGATAACGTAATATTAGGTGCATTGAAGTATAAATCTCCCCGTATATAAGACATCTTAAAATACTGGGGTATAAAACCTAGAACATCCTCGTTGCAAGGTATTGGTAAGACTCCCCAAAAAAATTAATTAAGATTTATCAAGCAGTTTCGTTTTTTTTTTTTTTTTTTTTTCGTGTGGCCTCCTCAGAGGCCGAGTGAAGGTCTTTCTATTCGACGCCCGTGGGCGACCTGCGCGTCGGGATGAGAGATGGAATGGATGAAGGTGAATGAAACTGGGCATGGATGTGGAAGGAATCGGCCGTGGCCTATCAGAAGGTACCGTCCCAGCATTTTCCTGGTGTTGAAAATGGGAAACCACGGAAAACCATTTCAAGGACGGCCGACGGTGGGGCTCGAACCCACGCGTCTACCGAGTCAGCAGAGAGCTCTGTCCCATGACTTAACGCTGAGCTTTAGCCAGCTGAGCCACTACTGTCGGTTAGCAGTTTAGGTGCCTATCCCAGACAAACTAAAAAACAAACAAACAAGCTCTGTCCCATGACTTAACGCTCAGCTTTAGCCAGCTGAGCCACTACTGTCGGTTAGCAGTTTAGGTGCCTATCCCAGACAAACTAAAAAACAAACAAACAAGCTGCCTATCCCAGACAAACTAAAAAACAAACAAACAAGCAGACAGAAGTTTAACATTTTATGGAGAGATGTCAATAGGCAATAGTCTTATCCAATATTAACGAAACACTGAAGGAACAAGGCAAACACCGGTGCCACAATATTGATGATGTTAACTGATTTCAGCGTTTCAACCTATAAGTATTTATTGAGAAGAACGTTACGACTATCCTAAACTAACTCCTGCTAGCAGGCAGTTTACATCTTAAAGGAATCTTTTTAAGAAAAACAAGCGTCATGCAAAAAAATATGTTTTCTATCGTCCTAAGTCACGCCGGAAAGCTATGGAAGTAATGGTGGATGACAAGAGCTGTAGAGGAAGGCCAAGGTTAGAGTATGTTAAACAGATTGCCTTGTATGTATGGTGTGTTAACTATATATACATGAAACAATTACCTTAGGGAAGGAGGTGTGGAGTACTGCAACAAACCAGCCCAAGAACTGAATAATCAAACACACAAAAAATGGTAATGAATAAAATATCTCTCAATTATATTTAGCTTGGACATCTAGAAATCTTGTATTATGCTCAGGAAGTGGCTTGTGGCTGACTGCTCCATCACGAAGACAAATGGGATTCTATTTAAAATATTATATCAATGAGTCCTACAATCAGTCATCCGTTATGAGAAATTTTCAACCCAAATATGAGAGATATATTATGTTCACCTGGAAACAAAATGAACGATCTTATTCTTCAGAACACTGTAAAACAACTAATGGGGAAATGATGTACCCCACCTGTGGCCCTGGCGACGTCTAGCAAGTCGTAGAGCAACCTGCCCAGAACGGATCCTCTTGAAGACACCGATGGCCTCTGCGTGAGACAAACTGTGCATGGGCTCTCCATTCACCGCCAAGATCTCATCCCCTGAAACATTAGTAAAGGCCCTGTATTATTCTACCGGATAAGGGGCTATTTGCGAGACGTTCAACAAGTAAACACTCCTTCACTACTCAACTAGAGCAAATGCTTCTCACAGAATAGAGATGATTCCTTATCAATTCCCCGTCTGAGGTTCAACATACCCACATTAGTCAAAACAGGTTAGCACAAGAATTCATTCACAACAACGGTTGCTACACGTGAGACCGCTAAAAGATAGCAGAAAGCAGAAGGATTCAAAGAAAGTGCAGGGAATGATATAAATCTCTTGGTATATCTTCAGTTCGCACATTTTAAGCAGTGCCATCAAGACCATAGTGTGCTACAGCAAATCTCACACCACTCAACTAATTGCAAGTGATATGCATTAAGTAATAATGTAATGAACGTGTTTGCTTGCAAGACCACTTGTTAGCGTGTGGCTTTGATTCCAGCCCTGGACATGTGTATCGAACAACCCCCATAGAGCGCGTTGACGGGGACGGGAAAGGGGACAATATAACACGTGTTTCCCATCATGCTGTGACATATCGCGGCGAGTTGTTACGTGTGAACATTCATTTGTCACTCGCTCAGTGGCGTGGACTGGCGGACAAACGACATGGCCAGTGGTTGCAACATTAACACACTCATTTGTTTCCAGACCATTTCTACTCTGTAAGGCAATGTTGAAGGGGTGTTATACATGGACAATTAGCATTGTACACTGCGGAACAATTATCCTATGTCTACCATATGCTTTATTTGTTTCAAGCTAACACAAATCTGGCGTAATGAAGTGGATCCTCCCTCGTGTATTTTTACATGGAGATTTATGAATTTCATAAATCAAATGCCACCCGTTATGAGATTTTCCCTCTCAAAAACAATGCACTTGTGGATGCAAAGATTGAAATTGGTCTTCCGATTTATTTATTACGACGTAGTATTTTTAGTTACTATGTTTAACTACGGTCAAAGTTGCTATGTACTAAATTCGAAAATAAGCGAACCGGTTCTTCTGTGATGTAAAATTAAGGGACAAAATCGTAAACTCATTCGTGAGCTTCCTACCGAATAGCCAACTGTTAACATTCAGTAGTATGCTATGTACTCCAACCCCGTATTGCCAATTGCACTGTGCCGAGGACGAGGATAGCTGATAGTGAGTCTAAAAGGCGAACGGCGAACTCATTGTCCAGTGTCATTCATCTTCCACGACTTAATGAAAATGGCTGTTTCCTGTTACCAGTACGATAGTCATTTGTTATAACAGTGAAATGTACTTGTGACAGAAATCTTAAGGGATAAAACAATATTAAGATTAGTAAATCCAATGCTTTTGAAGAACATAAATGAATACTTTGTGGCATGGAATAAATCAAATACGGTATCCCATGTCCCTTAAATGACTTTCTGCATATTTCGCACTCACTTGAGACAAATGCTGGGTAAATACCTTTGCTTAACGTCCAGGTACTTTTATTCAAATCTGAGATCCAACATTGAATACAATAGTGCGAACAACAGAAATTATTTTAACTAGGACCTTAATAGGTAGTCCATAAGATAAGATGCACTGTAGGTGACCACATCAATGTGTGCCTAGACTGACAGTGCAAAGCCATGGGAAAAAAGCGTATGATGGCCATCATAATTCACCATCGCATGGGTCATTTCTCATTCAGGTCAAATCATTGTGGGCACATTGGTGCATACGGCCATCTACATTGGTGAAATTGTTAGATAGTAGAAATACAAAACTCGTATAAAACTAACGACAGCACGAGAAAGATATGCAAATGTTGGTCCTTAAATGTGGAATACACTCCATTCCTTTTAAATTTTCTTGTAGAAGATATAAGGTTATAGGTGTGGAGGTGTTGTATATAACATGTAATAACGGATGTAGTTATATATCTTGCTGTTTGATGGTAGTGCTCGTTTAAATCAGCATCTTCAGATATATTGAGCTCTCCTTTCCATGAACTACAGCGCATTAATGTGATCTTAGGAGGAATCTTCAGGATAAGGGACAGTAAAAAGCGCATGTGAATGTTCGTGGTACGTGCCGAGTTCAAACTGCATTCTTTGCTTACAGAGACAAGACGTACAGTGTCGTAAGTCAGCGGCGTTATTGGCCACATACGACTCTCCAGCAGATAACAAGATTTTCCATAAAGAATAAATTGCCTACTGTTATTTTCCAATTCAATACCACATTAGTATAATTATTGACATGGCTATGCAGTTAAAAGAAAGTACAATGAATGTGGTGATACAATACCACGAGAAATACGTATAATACGTAACTTAAGTCCATATACTGTAGATAAAGAGTTAAACATGGAAACCACACTGTACCACATAATCCACACCTACACAGTGATACTCAACGGTATCCTATACTTAATTCTTACATATGGGCGGTGGGTATTTGGAATTTGTTCAAGACTTTTATCTTACTTAAAGTCCCTTTTAAACTATACTCAAGCAGAATTTGTGAGTATCTCTACTTAGTATAAAAAAGTCCCCGATTCTTGGATGTTACGGGTAAACTCGAGAACCACTGGATGGATTTTGATGCGGTTTTCATCATTCTGTAAAGGATGATTTCTGTAGGAAATAATTCATTTGTGATCAAAGGAAGACGAGCAGTAACGATTTCTGTGGGAAAGTCGAAAAAACCTGGCTTCCGAGCGCTTTGTAAGCTTACGCTGGGCAAACCGTTAAAAATATCTCAATACTATGGGTGTAAGAATTGTTCAGCATGAAAAGTTCTACAAAAAAAAGTCCGCGAGAGCACATGTCAATCTTCAATACATCTCCCACTATAAGTGTTTCTTACGTTTTAATTTCTTCCAACTATGTCCATTCAACTACTGAGGCGATAGTTTACGAGCTAGCTAATGGCGAGTCTATCATCCCTGTTACAGCCTAGCTAGCGGGCGAACCGACTGCCCCAAATACAGCCAGCAGCAAACTGTCGAGTCGTGTTGAGTTAAGACTTCTGAGAAGAGTAGTTGTGTTTGGAGTTCCCCTGGGAATGCAACTCGGGTTTTCTTCATTTCGCCTGTGAAACACAGCCAAGTTAAGATTGGACGGAAGGGGGATTTGAGTTTCATTCATCTCGCCATTCCCTGGAAGTGCAACTCTCATTTCGCCTGTGAACTTTTTGTTCCGCAAAATTCACAGTCAAATAAAGATTGGACGGAAGGGGGATTATATTATATTAAATTATACTGATTGGCGTATAATCTCTACTTAGTATAAAACAAATCCCCGATTCTTGGATGTCACGCTAATCTCGAGAACCACTGCATGGATTTTGATGTGATTTTCACCATTCTATAAAGGATACCTCGAGGAAGGTTTCTGTTGAAAATAATTTATTTATGATCACAGGAAGCCAAGCAGTAACGATTTCAGAGAAAAAGTCGGAAAAAAATCCTGTCGTCTGTGCGCTTTTTAAGCTTACGCTGGGCAACCCGTTAAAAATATCAATATACAATGAGTGTAAGAATTAATCAGCATGAGAAGTTCTACAAAAACGTACGCGAGAGCACATCTCTATATTCAATATATCGTCCAGTATAAGTGATTTTAGATTGGACGGAAGGGGGATTTGTGCTTCGTGCACCTCGCCATTCTTAAATTACGTCTGACAAGAATGTGTTGCACATGCATATCCATGATAATATAGTTAACAATCCGGTCAGTGATTTTAACCCATCATGCCGAGACGTAAAACGGATATAGATCGTAGTTCATTAACATCGTATAGAAGCGCGTATCACGTAATGCATTCACAACTGTTCCCGTGGCAAAGCCGGGGTTGCTAGTACTGAGATAATTCGTCACTTGTATGTTTACTTTTTGAAGATCCATGGATGACCTAAATCACGTAAATAGAGCGATGATGAATGTTGTCACTTTATAATCCTCCAACATACACGAATTTGCTTAACCATAGTAGCCTACATGCAGTACGCCTACAATAAATACTACTTTCTTGTAAACTTTGTACTGTAACGGCTACCTTTGTCGTTGGATATCGCTCTACAAGTTGGGCGATCATTTATAACGTTTCTACAGATATTACACTCAAGACTCCTTAAAACCACCTCATCGTTCTTATTTAGCATTGGCCTGTCTAGACAGACGACATACACTTTATTAATTTAGATTTACTGGGCGCCAGTTATCGTAGAGATAACACATTAAAATTGTATTTAGCCACGGCCGCTCCCTTCCTTGAGCCAAGATCTATCATCGGAGCGTAGGGCAATAAACTTGCTCTATGAGATACTCTTTGCATTCCAACTATCCTATATATTCAACTCCCAATGAACAAGACATTTTAACTAATACTGGTTTATTTACAACAAAATTATTAACATTTGATCTGAGGTTTCGAGCTGTGTACAATATGTGCATTAATATTCCCTAATTGCGGGGCAATATTGACTGTCTTCTCGCTAGCGCTGATCTTCTGTGTTGATAATAACTCGGTCCACATACCTGGTGCCTTGTGGTTCAAAGTCCATCTCGTTGGTCTGCTTGCAGTCTAATTTGAGATCTTACGACAACACGCGTTTATTGGCCTTTGAAAACATATGTTTTCACTTTGCTAACTGTACTTTGTCTAGTTGTTGTGGTTGTTGTTGTTGTTGTTGCTGCTGCTGCTTGTTTCTGAGTTTGATCACCATGGTAAGCAAATTTGAACAAACCAGGCTAATTGAATTCACTAAGTCCCATCTTACTGAGGGACTGGCAGAGTCTACGACTCACAAAGTCAGTGAGTGAGTGCGTGATCGAATATGTGAATGACAGAATAGAATCTATAGAATAGCCAGTGCTGAAGTCGCGCTGGGCTTTTATACACTCTGAATGGTCCCGATGTTTCGCGGCATAAATTTGCCCGCGACCCATCAGACCAATTATAGCAAAGCATTTCTCAGTCCTCAAGCGACGCTAAAACTTCTCCGAGCGGGAATACAGGCCCGCGTACTTCAAATATTCCACTCAGAACCCGCTATTCCTCTCGTTGCGCATTTATATATTCCGCCGAAATCTTTCTCCAAGCCCTTGTCTCCAGTCAGCGTGGCTTCGTTCCAGAAATACATTTTCTTGCAATATGTTGCTTCACCGTCCGTAACTTCTTCCAACCATGCCCGTCCTGTCTTTACAATTTAACTAATAAAACAGCCCTAGACCTCTATAAAAACCCTGTTTCTTAATCTAAGCACTTGACAATATTATATATGACTATGGTAATGACGTGAATATGGTATGGCCCCTCCCTTGATATTAATGGGTGAATAAAACGATATAACTTTGATATTTCAATAATAATAATAATAATTACACAATGATATTAAAAATAATAATAATAATAATAATAATTTGTACCGTAATCAAGATTACGTTACAAAACGTCCCCATGGTTTCATAAAGAATGTAATGAATGATGAAATCACAAATCTTCCCTTTAAAACTTAACAGGAAATACACTGAATATACATATATGACCCTTCAAATTACAAACATAATGATTATACCCTTTTCATTTTCCTTGATTGATCTGCACTCTTCTTGCAATGTTACATAAACATTCTGATTGTCCTGTGCAGTCATACAGGATTTACATGCTACATTTGTTCTTGTGGTCCCTTACAATAACAGAACGCAATATATTGCGTCTTGTTTCACGCAACACAAGTGATTTATCTCACTTCCACCAATTCCTTAGAGCCACGACACGACTCTAATTATAAACACACGGCAGTCTGCCCTTCTTGCTGCACTTGCTCTTTTCTATGATATTTCCTCAGATTGTAAATGTTATATGTATCTATCACACAATTTTCCTGATCTTTCAATAAGTAGGCATTTTTTTCTATCCTCTTCGAAACGACATAAGGTCCAGTAAACAATAAAAACAGCTTTGACTTTTTCTCTTCCAATGCACAAGATGGCAACGGCTTACGTAACAATCGTTGCTACAAACTTCCATGTACTTCCTACCTCTCAACAAAACACTGAATAGTCTCGATAACATCACAGGAGTCAACAATACATACCTGAAATAACTACCTAGTGTCCTACCTAATTTCCTAACTAACGTTGAGCAACTACTACTAAAATCTACTGTTGAGAACCACTTCCGCCCCTGAAAACGTTGAACTAAATCCTCCACTGCTTCAGTTCTCAATTGCTCGCTTTCGACCCTAGTATTTAACATTCTGGCGTCTATGCATAGTCTCACTGAATTGTCTTTCTTGGCTACTACAACTAATGGATTTAAACAATGGCTAGCTGAAGGCTCAATTATGTCGTTTTCCAACATTAATTCTATCTGTTCTTCGACGGCTTTCATATATTTAGTTGCGACAGGATACCTAGGCCCTACGAAACTACTTGTGTCTTTAACGACAAAACTATGCTCATATAAGTGTGTTGCTCCGGGTTTTGAGCTGAAAGTTTCCTTATATTTTATTAATACCTCATGTAACTGATGACCTTGCTCATCATCCAGCTTACACTGTGACAATGCATCATGGATCCTACTCTCAAGTTCAGACTCCATTGCAACCTGACACACCTTAAAAACTTTGCTCTCACTAGCATCTCCGCGGTCTACCTCATTTACTTCAGGAAACTCATCACTCACAACCACGTTGCTTTCTTCCTCAAACATACACACTTTCATCTGTTTGTCAGTCTTAGACACCTTATACGTAACCTGAACTACTTTATCCTGCCAAAATAAACATATCCTGCCAAAATGAAAATCTAATTTAACTTGATATATTGATAACCATTCCGCACCGAGAATCACCGGATATACTAAATTTGGAACTGCCAAACAGGGCTGAAATTTAACTAACTCACTAATGTTAATTGGAACTGCGACTTGCTTAGATATTTTCTGAGACCTACTACCTACAGCTGTGACAATGAAAGTGGACTTAACTGGAATTATATCAACATGAATACCTTCTCTCATTACATCTTCCAAAAATCTTAAATTTATACAAGAGTTTTCGCTTCCACTGTCCAATAAAACATCAACTTCTTTACCCCACACATTAAGTTTAATTACTGGTGACATAATCTCATTCTCAATATTGTCTAAATTTCCACCATTTAGGTCATAAAGCAGTTCTTCTCTAACATCTATATTAAAATCTCCTAAATACTCAATATTCCTAGGACATTGAACTGCAATCACTTCGGGCTGTCTGTTGACCTCACTGCAACCCGTTATTCGTTTAAATTAGGCCTACCTGCCCCTGGTGTAGATTGTTGTTGTTGACCTGTACGTCTGTCTGGCCTAGTACCTTCCCCTACTCTGTTCAAATTCTCGTTCCTCGTATTTGCTGTGCGTCCCCCATTGTCAAGTCGTCTTTCGTAATTCGCATTCCTGCCTTGTTCTCTTCCCCTCTCTCTTTCACCCTGCCCGAAATTATCTCCTCTACTTATTGGCTTGCGTTCGGTCCTACTATTTTCAAGAGAGTCAAAGTTTTCCAATAGCTTCTCGAACCCGTCAATAGTAGTAATATTCTGCATGAAGAATGCTTCTTTAATTATATCAGGAAAATGCCTTAATAATGTTTTAATTACCTGTGATTCAGTCTCTAAACCTTCTAAATTCTGGCATATAAGTACATGCGCTAAGAAATACTCTGTGTACGAAACACCATCTCTCCTTTGGTACTTTCCAAAAATAATGTTACATCTTTCTCTTTCTTGCACATTTTCATTCCAGTACTTGGCTATGAACTTCTCTTTAAATTTTCTAAAACTAGTCATCTGGTATTTATACACACTGAACCATGACCTTGAATCCCTAACAAAAGATTTATCTAGCATCTCAAGTACTTGTTCCCATTGAACGATCCCCTCTTCTAAATCTTTAGCGAACTTCTTTTCTACTGTTTTTAAGAATTCCATTGGGTTATATGCCTTGCCTGTGAATACTGGCAAATCTGCCTCTTTAGTTAGAAATCTACTTAAATTTCCTATTTGTACATTACCGCTATTTGTTGCTATTTGCTTCTGACATCTCTGCAATTTCTCCTCCATTTTATCTGTCTTACACGCTACTTCTTCACTGATACTGTTAAATTTACTGTTAACCTCTTCCCTAATTTCTTGATTATCGCTCTCTAGTTTATTTTCTAAATTACCTATTTTAGCAATACTATTATCACACTTGACCTTCATACTGTTGACTTCTCCTTCTAAGTCAACCCTAACCTTACTACATTTAATTTTCACTTCCTCGTCAATTTTGTCAACTCGCTCCGACACTTGTTGCATTCTGGCATCAACCTTAAGTGACCATGATTCCTCCACCTCAGTAATCCTGTTTTCTAACTTATTGTGAAATTCTCGGCCTACTTCTTTAATTTGTCTATTGAAGTTCTCTGTAGCTTCATCAAACTTCTTACCTTGTTCATCTAGCTTCTTACTATGCTCAGTGAACTTAAGATCTATTGATTTCTCTAATTGATCACTACGCACGTCAAATTTCTTACTTTGTTCCTCTTGCTTCTTACTCTGTTCAGCTAGCTTCTTACTCTGTTCCTCTAACTTAATACCTATGTTTCTGTTCTGTTCCTCCTGCTTCTTACTCTGTTCTGTTATCAGCATCGTCAGGTTTCGAAGCCAGGAAGGATTCTCCCCCTCATTACTCTGGATGTTTGTAGCCCCGTCTTGTTTATTTTCCTCAGTTTCCTGATTTTCGCTTACTTTTGACATCTCATCATTGGCACCCTGCACATCTAATTTCGACATTTTAACTGATCTTATAATACTACGGTTTCTCAAATTTATGTTCGCCAAATTATCCCTGTTACTCATTACCCAAAAAACAACTCACCAAAAGAACACTCCTAATTTATAACCGTAGTTCCCTAACTTGATATATGCCTCTTTATTGAAAAACTCGGAATGAATGCAAAGAGTACTCGTTTATATCGTACATGAAAACAACTTTAAACTTTAACATACTTGAAATAAACTGGATTTATACATAATATCCATTCACTTCAGTACGATATTTCGTAGCCCCACATTGGTTGTGCCATTTGTAACGGCTACCTTTGTCGTTGGATATCGCTCTACAAGTTGGGCGATCATTTATAACGTTTCTACAGATATTACACTCAAGACTCCTTAAAACCACCTCATCGTTCTTATTTAGCATTGGCCTGTCTAGACAGACGACATACACTTTATTAATTTAGATTTACTGGGCGCCAGTTATCGTAGAGATAACACATTAAAATTGTATTTAGCCACGGCCGCTCCCTTCCTTGAGCCAAGATCTATCATCGGAGCGTAGGGCAATAAACTTGCTCTATGAGATACTCTTTGCATTCCAACTATCCTATATATTCAACTCCCAATGAACAAGACATTTTAACTAATACTGGTTTATTTACAACAAAATTATTAACATTTGATCTGAGGTTTCGAGCTGTGTACAATATGTGCATTAATATTCCCTAATTGCGGGGCAATATTGACTGTCTTCTCGCTAGCGCTGATCTTCTGTGTTGATAATAACTCGGTCCACATACCTGGTGCCTTGTGGTTCAAAGTCCATCTCGTTGGTCTGCTTGCAGTCTAATTTGAGATCTTACGACAACACGCGTTTATTGGCCTTTGAAAACATATGTTTTCACTTTGCTAACTGTACTTTGTCTAGTTGTTGTGGTTGTTGTTGTTGTTGTTGCTGCTGCTGCTTGTTTCTGAGTTTGATCACCATGGTAAGCAAATTTGAACAAACCAGGCTAATTGAATTCACTAAGTCCCATCTTACTGAGGGACTGGCAGAGTCTACGACTCACAAAGTCAGTGAGTGAGTGCGTGATCGAATATGTGAATGACAGAATAGAATCTATAGAATAGCCAGTGCTGAAGTCGCGCTGGGCTTTTATACACTCTGAATGGTCCCGATGTTTCGCGGCATAAATTTGCCCGCGACCCATCAGACCAATTATAGCAAAGCATTTCTCAGTCCTCAAGCGACGCTAAAACTTCTCCGAGCGGGAATACAGGCCCGCGTACTTCAAATATTCCACTCAGAACCCGCTATTCCTCTCGTTGCGCATTTATATATTCCGCCGAAATCTTTCTCCAAGCCCTTGTCTCCAGTCAGCGTGGCTTCGTTCCAGAAATACATTTTCTTGCAATATGTTGCTTCACCGTCCGTAACTTCTTCCAACCATGCCCGTCCTGTCTTTACAATTTAACTAATAAAACAGCCCTAGACCTCTATAAAAACCCTGTTTCTTAATCTAAGCACTTGACAATATTATATATGACTATGGTAATGACGTGAATATGGTATGGCCCCTCCCTTGATATTAATGGGTGAATAAAACGATATAACTTTGATATTTCAATAATAATAATAATAATTACACAATGATATTAAAAATAATAATAATAATAATAATAATTTGTACCGTAATCAAGATTACGTTACAGTACATTATCGCTCAATTGCAATTACGAGGCACGTCCAGAAAGTAAGTTCCGTTTGGTAATAAAATTAAAATGTGTACAGATACAGAAAAAATATTTATTGCACAACATTCTACACCTCTTAAACTACTTTTCCACGTAACTGCCGAACTTTTGCAGGCATTTGTCATAGCGTGGCACAAGTTTTTGGATAACTTCTTCATAGAAGTTTGCCCCCGACTGTAAACGAGAGTGAAGACCCCCTGTAAGATATCCTACCATTTGGCCACCACTGTTAGGCAAATTGCGTATGTGGTCAGTAGAACTCCTAAACATACGCAGTTCTCCTGGTTCTCCTCTCTCGTTTACGGTCGGCGGCAAACTTCTATGAAGAAGGTTTCCAAAAACTTGTGCCACGCTATGACAAATGCCTGCAAAAGTTCGGCAGTTATGTGGAAAATTAGTTTAAGAGGGGTAGAATGTTGTGCAATAAATAATTTTTCTGTATCTGTACACAATTTAATTTTATAACCAAACGGAACTTACTTTCTGGACGTGCCTCGTATTTCATTTTATATAGAAGATGGTAGTTGTGTATAATATTACGTGACAGTATGGAGCCTCCGTGGCTTAGGTGGTAGCACGCCGGCCTCTCGCCGCTGGGTCCGAGGTTCAAATCCCGGTCACTCCATGTGAGATTTGTGCTGGACAAAGCGGAGGCAGACAGTTTTTCTCCGGGTACTCCGGTTTTCACTGTCACTATTAAATTCCAGCAACACTCTCCACTCTCCACTGTCATTTTATTCCATCTGTCATTCATTTAATCATTGCCCCAGGAGAGTGCGACAGGCTTCGTTAGCAGGCACAGTTCATATCATCGCCACTAGATGGGGGCTTCATTCATTCCGTTCCCTGACCCGGTCGACTGGAAGCAAGCTGTGGATTTTCTTTTTTCATTACGTAACAGAATTGTGCTAGTGAGGGCTCTTACATAATAGATCACTGTTGTTATTAGTCTCACGCTAATTACATCCTGAATGATCGATTTTAAAGCTCTCAAAGCAGCTACGCGTGGCACTCAGTGGGATAGTTTTACAATTTATGATTTAGGCCTACTCCTCTTTCAAAGTAATTCGTGGTGGTTGCTCAATTTCTAGTTTTGAGTGGTCACTATCATGGATCTGTTATGTCGAGTAACTTGTGTGTTCAAGATAGTGAAGCTCTTTCAAGTTTTAGAATTGAAAATTTGGTGAATAAATTATTTTAACATTATATATTCAAGATGGCAGAAGCGTATTCTCAAGATTTTTTTCTCAGCCTCAGTTAGTACGCTACTAATTTTTAGCCAAATCCAAATAAATTGAAATATGGTACAGATGTAGCATTAGTAAAAGCAACATAGTGTCATGGTTTATACTGCCACCAACATGACGATTACAAGATGGTGGCCAACCAAGTTTTCTACGCTCAATTCGAGTTATGACTAAACCAATTATAGATACTTTACCAAATTTTGGAATATCAAACCTTAATCGCCAAAACTACAAGGTAATCAGCCCTATAATTTCAATAAAACCTATGATTCAATGATGCAATACTTACAGTAGTTGGCATGTAGGTAGTATTATACAAGGCTTTGTGGTGTCAACATGATATCTATATTTATAAGATTGAATGCGGTGTGTAGCCACCATCTTGACATTATAAATTAATTAAAACATCATCACTTAACAGTTACATTAACGAAAATTAGTGACAAGGTAGGACCGCATATATTGCAATGGTCAAGGTAAAAGAACGGACTCCCAATGCATTCAAAATGATGGTTGCACGTTTTATTAGAACATTAAAATCGACAACTCAGGATTTAGTTGCGTATTTAAGTCAAATCTTGGCAAGAGATGAGTATCACATAAGAGATCACACTGGTATAAGTCAGAAGAATTTTACACTAAGCATTACATTGAAATAACAAAGTAAGTTAATAACTCTCAGTATCATAGAGCAATAATAACTAATTTTAATATTAAGGTAGAAACTTGTAAGTAGCTTCGCATGTCCAAGGTAAGGGAACAAGATGGAAAAAAATTATTTATTTCACATTTTGGGAACAACACCCATTACTTTTTGGGTACAATCGTGTTAACAGACTAAAAAGCATTTAAATTTCATATCGCGTACCATAATAATATACAAATTTGTAACTCAGGATATAATTCCACAGTTACGACGAAACATAAAAAAAAAGGAAGGAAGGAAGCTTGTAGTTAAACGTGACCGTTAATCTTGAGATCATGAGCCACGGGACCTCCTTTTTACGTGGAATCCGAACCACAGGACTTGACATTTCACTTCGAAAATCTCACATGCATTGACCGGGAATCGAACCCGGACCGCCTTGGTGAGAGGCATACAGCTAGACCGCTGAGCCACCACGCCCGCATACGACGAAACATGGCAGGAGAGGAGTATTGTATGAGGGGCCTCAGTAGTGTTAGTGATACATTTAGATACCACACTGAATATAGTGCGCAGTGGCCATCCTGAAATTTCAATAGTAAAATATCAATAATTATCTATATTTAGTGGTAAATATGTGGTGGTAAATATTAGATGGGCATCGTATGTGCAAGGTAAAAACACAGTGACTTTAATTTTTTAATATGGCGGATGGAGGTTCTATTAAAACGTTATAATGAATCATTCATAATGAAATTGCACAATCAAAATGTTACTTAGTAAGAACGAAGTACCATATAAGGAACGTTACTGAAATTAGCCACAAGAATAACACACTGAATACAACGAGCGGTGGCCATCTTGAAAATATATAACATGATAATCAATAACTCGAAGAATTTTGAAGCTACGATAGCAAAAATTAATAGTACTGTTTTAACTTTTATGCGCTTTCTTAGAACCAAGTCAAAAGAACAACAGCCCCATGCATTCACGATGGCTTCTGGGTGTATATTTAAAACTGGAATATTATTAACTCATGGCATACTAACACAATTACGCGAAATGTGATGAGAGAATACCATACAAAAGACCTCGCTAGCATTCTTTATAAGAGCATTACTCATCTTAATTTTCACCCTTTATCTGTGAATAATTGGCTATTAATGCAATTAGTTTTTTCCAGGATAGTGGGTTATACATACAGTTCCCCCGTTTAATCTGAATGAGCGAAAATCACGTTGACCGACTGAAAAGTGTAAATTCATAGTCATAAGAATATCACATTGAATATAGCGTGTCGTGGCCATCTACACATTATTGAATATAGAAATGAATAACCCTATATGTTTTGGAACTACATTAACAAAAATTAGTATTTAAGTACAGTAGATCCGTGTATGAGATTTTATGCTCAAGGCAAAAGAACAGCCTTGACATTCATGCAAAATGGTAGCCGAGCGTACTGTTAAAACTTCAAAATCAATTAACAAGGATCCAATTGCTCAATTAACACGAAACTTTGTAAGAGACGATGCTACAGGGTGCCAGGAAATGTTCTCCGCTGCGGCTACGTGCAGCTGCGAGAGGTAGCGTCATGAGTTTAGTTGGCAGCACGGTGTCCTTGGTAGGGTGAAGGCCACATGTGTGGGCTGTAGAAATCATCAGTGCGTATAGTTAGATTATTGGAAGAGTGTAACAGTATGTTATGAATGGCTGTGGTGAGTACAAAGTTAACTGTTTGTTTGTTTGTTTCGATACAAGCGACAGCCGTGCTGCCAACATAACTGGTGACGCTATCTCTCGGAGAAGCATGGCACTGCGGAGAACATTCCCTGGCGCCCTATGCTATTGTCATATGAATATCACCCAGCACATAGCACCCAGCCACAAGCTTAAAAATATACTAAATATCGATAAGTCAATATTTACTAGAGTAACAATGACGAAACGCAAGAAGTACGTAGTCTCACATAAAAGACTTTCTCTGCTGAAGGCACAAAACCATAGAATTTATTTGTTTATGAAAACACATTGGCACTGTTGAGAATAGGAGGAAAGTTTCAAGCTGACTGGTCCAATAATTTGCTGAAAATATTCGGATCGTAATTTAAGTTAAAAAATAAAATATTAAAAAACGTTTGGTTCTTTTCAGTCGGTCAACACGAATGTACCCAAAATAGTTGGTTTTATTTCCAAAATTTCACAAAGCAGTGACTTTAATGGTTTGAGTCTGCTTCGTGTCGTAATGAGTAGCGTTGTGTGCTTTCACCTTGGAGGTCCGGGATCTATTTCCAATTCTACCCAGAAATTCAAATCTGGTCAGTGGGCTGGACTGAAGTACGCTCAGCCTTGTGAGACAGAACTCAGAGTGTGTAGTTTCGATTCCTACCTCTGTTATCCAAGAGAGGGTAATCGGAACTCTCCAACTTCTGATCCAGACAAACGCCGGGAAGGTACCGAATTGATGGCCACGGATGCCTCTTATCCAAATCCAACATGCAATTACAAATACATTAGTCTCATACATTAGTCCGGCCATCACAATGACACACCTTGTCACACAGAATCCAGATCACCTCGTGATCTAGCAACTAGCATTCATGACTGTCAGCCTGGATGTCCGGATTCGATTCTCGACTCTGCAAAGAAATATAATTCTGGTCTGAGGGCTGGAACGGGGCCCACTCAGCCTGGTGAGAAAAAGTTGAGAAGAGGTGGTTCGATTTCCACTTCAGCAATCCTGGAAATTGTTTTCCGTGTTTCCCCACTTCTACTGTACTCCAGGCAAGTTTTGGGATGATTCATAAACTAAAGCCACGGTCTCCTACTTCCCAATTCTCACCGTAGTTACAAATACACCCAATAATGCAGTCATCGAAATAACACAGGTTATCAGACAAAATTACACACTCATACCCTCAAGTCCATAGGGCTACAGAGACCACAATGTTGCAAAGCCATTTACTAAATTAAGAACGACAGAGGGGTTTGAGAAATACGAGATGAATATTTTACAGTTAGCAAACGAAATACGAAACATATAGTTCCGTGAAGAACCAAATAGCCTATTTTCATAAATCCTCCTGGTCTTACTTAGGGCACGAGAAAAGAAAACAAGATTTTAAAAGCGGTCATTTTAAGTTCTCATAAAATTCCATCAAATTATACGTCAGTAGGCCTATATTAAGGCTTGTATGACGATATACCGTGCCAAGTTTCACAGCGTTCGGAAGAAAAGTCGCGAGAAAAGTCCATTTAAATATTTAAATATCGCGTCGCCGCCATGTTGCATTTGTGCTCACCAGGTTATTGAATGATCCATGGGTGAACTTCTGTTATTATCCTCTGTCAACATACGAAATTTTGGTTTGATTGCTGTAATAGATTCGTAGATATTGAGAGCCGTCCAAATATTTCGGATGGTCGCCCTGTTGGATTGTTATATGTGTAGGCCATAGAGTTATGTACCATTAAATGTAGATTATTGCGTAGGTTCATTATTCTAACGTTCACTTCGATTTCATGATTAGGACACAAGAAATAAAAACGTAATTTTCATATTTCGCACGGCCTCCATCTTGGGGTTATCAATGCAATTGAGTTTAATTGGACGTCAGTAGATTACATTATATACGAACATTTACCGTGCTAAGTTTCACTGCACTAGGATTGTTAAATCGCGAGTAAATTCCATTTCAATGTTTAAATTTCGCTTAGCCGCCATGTTGGTATTGTGATCACCAGGTTATTAAAATTGCATAGGTGAACTTAAGTAAATGACCTCTAACAACATACAAAATTTCAGTTTGATTGCATTAATAGATTCGTTGATATTGAGGGCCGTCAAAATATTTCGGATGGTCGCCATGTTGGATTGTTATATAGGCCTATGTACGTCATAGAGTTATATACCATTAGATGAAGATTATTGCGTAGGTTCAATATTCAAAGTTTCACTTCAATCGCATGGTTAGGGCAAAGGAAATAAAAACCTAATTTTAAAATTTTGCACAGCCGCCATCATGAGGTTATGTAAACATTTACAATGTGCAATTACATTTGTTGTACCACATTTCACTGCGCTCGGATGGTTAAACCACCGAGAAAATTCTATTTAAATATTTCAAATTCGCTTAGCCGCCATGTTCGTTCTGTACTTAACATGTTAGTGAAATTCACATAGATGATCTTCTAGTAGTACCTTATATCACCGTACAAAATTTCAGGGTGATATATGTTACTATTGCGGAGATAGAGAATGTCAGTGAAATATTCCAATATTCGTTGGAATTCTGAAACGAATTAAAATTTGAAAGGCACGGTCGAGATTGAACTAGGTAGCAGTATGCACTTACCGAGTTTCATTGAAATAGCTTCGGCCATTTATATTCGATTAGTGGGACACTCACACTTACATGCACACAAGGACAAAAGATGGTGTCATAAGGCTATATTTTTCATAAATGAAAATATGCTAAAAAATAGTTTGAGACCTTCATTACTTCTCCTTTTTCCGATAACAGTTTTTCGCGTGTACTGGAATGAGATAGCTGGTTCAGTTTTGAATCTGCTTTCTAAAGGTATTCAAACAATTGTTTTTGTTTTTTGTTTGATTTTTGTTACAACAAAGTATAAGGTGCGTTCAAAAAGTGACGAGCCGGAGGTGGGAATGCGCAAACCGGTGACTACATTGGCTAATCGTGGCGTGTGTAACGAGGTGTGGTTCCGACCAGAGCGTGGAAGGTCATTGCCCGTCGCTAGAGGGCACGCGTGCACGTCACGTGACGATACAAAGCGAGCATCAGCATGCATCAATCGTCCGACGCTGCCAGTCGTATCGCAAACAGTGGCATGGAGGCGTCAACCGAAGAGCAAAGAGGTGTTGCTCGATTTCTGACAGCGGAAGGAGTAGGGGAAACGGACACTCATCGCCGAATGTCACAAGTGTACGGCGAACACTGCATGTCCCTTGCAAGGGTCAAGGCGTGGCACAAGCGCTTCAGGGAAGGACGGGTGTCGTTAGCCGATGATGCCCGGTCTTGGGCACCCCCCCCCCCCCCCCTCCCCCCTGCATTACCGATGACAGCGTCCAGCTGGTTTATGCACTCATTACCCAGGACCGCCGAGTGACAGTGAACGCCATAGCCGCCGTGGTCGCACGATCTCATACGGCCAACTCCTGGAGAAATTCAAATGGGAGGTTCTAGGCCACCCTCCAAACAGTCGTACCTCTCCCCCTGTGATTACGCCATGTTTGGTCCCCTGAAAAGGGCTCTGCGGGGCCAACGATTCACCTCGTCCAGCTGTACTTGCGGAACTGGTTCACATCGCAGCCCAGGGAATTTTATGAGATAATCATTCACCGCCTCGTGTCACAGTGGGACAAGTGCCTCAACAGCCAGGGCCAATACTTCTAACATGCAGGTACTGGCTTATGTAATTATGCCTCCGGCTCGTTACTTTTGAACGCACCTTATATTATGGTCATTAACCCTATGAAGACTTCAGTTTTTCTTTGAGACTACTGTACCTCGCGTGCCACAACGTTTCGTTGCATTGAAGAACACGGCTTTCATATAAATGATGATCAAGGCAACTCACCACCATGCTCTTCACTGCTTTGGATGGGTGGCGAATACCATTTACATGCAAGAGAAGTTCACACGTGACACATTGAGACCTCGCAGAATATTATATTAGACTCAAGAATCTTGTGTTCCACTATGGTCGATAACTGTGCGATGGGACATGCTTGTTTTGCCAGCGCGAAATCTGGATGCCAGTTTGTTACTCACCCTTCTACTTCCTGAACTTTTCCATCACTGTCCACAGCATAGCCGTGTGCGTTAAGTCGCCGACCACGACTGCAACGGTGAGTTGGAAATCCAGAGGTCTAGGTTCGAATCGCGGTGCTGGCAGCGACCATCTTAAGTGTATGTTCTTCCCTCAGGTTTCTCCAGACACCACGAGGTTTCTTATTACATATCACAGGGCACATACCCCAATCCGTGACCTACGAATTACTCTTACACATATTAGTACTACAGTTACCACTGAAACATTCAAGTACATAGGGCTGATATCCAATATGTTGTAAACTAGCGAAGACAAGTACAACTTTATCGTAGTATGCTAACATCACCGACCAATTACTTGGCCCTGTCGCTCACCTAGATGAGACAGATTATCTTCCCAAGACAGCGGGATTGAGTCCTGGTACTATTTGATGGTATTGGAGGATGTTTTAAAGCAAATGATCCGCGTCGGTAGATTAATTGGAACGTTTAATGTGTCTTCCTAGGGAAGCATTTTTACGCTTCTGGACCACAGAAAATGAAAGGCATGTTAAACCCGTTATATTACTATTATTGTTATTATTTTAACCTACAGCTCACAAACGTACGAGGCTATCTGTGGACTCGGTAGACGTGGGTTTGAACCCCACCATCGGCCATCCTTGAAATGGTTTACCGTCGATTCCCAGGTAAATGCACGGATGGTACCTTCTCATAGGCCACGGCTACTTCCTTCCATCTCCTTGCGCTGTTTCATTCACCTTCATTAATTTCATCTCACATTAACTCCTCTCATGAGGTTTGCGCCTGGACACCAACCGCATAGACATTCATCACATCTCATCCCCAACGCGTTGAAAACGGGAATAATTTGGGGTACACACATTTATTATTATAATTATAATTATTATTATTAGTAGTAGTAGTAGTAGTAGTAGTAGTAGTAGTAACTTTGATTACGAAGAAACCCTCGAAAACAGCGTAAAATAAACGTGATACCCATCTTATCATGTAAATTACTACAGTGGCTCAAATGCAACTCAGATTGACTACGACCTTGTGAGATGACTGAACCTCCAACAAGTGTTAGATACAAAACTTGTTCCGCCTCGTTGCGTACTGGCTGGGACTATTGGCTGTCACCACGAAGGCCCGTGTTCGATTCATGGCTCTGCCAAGAAATTCAATTCTGGTCTGAAGGCTGAAACGGGGTACACTCAGTCTCGTGAGGCAAACCTGAGAAGGGACGGTTTCGATTCACGCCTCAACCAACCTGGAACTGGATTTCCGTGGTTTCCCACTTCTTCTCCAAGCGAATGCTGGGATGGCTCCTAAATTATCGTTCCCAATCCTCATCTAAATTACAAATACACGCACTAATACAGCCACCACAATAACACAGGTTATTGTGGTGTTTGAAGCCATTTTCAGTGTTGCCTTAGTAAACGAAAATTTGATGCTTTTTAGTCGGTCAACACGAGTTTTTTCCGAAAGAAATGGGGTATTCCCTAATTCTGAAGAAAATTACATGAGATTATTAAATACACTTGGATGACCAGTTTCGATCGTCAAGTGATCATCATCAGATCCATTACACTTAGGTCCAAAAATGTATGTCATAATGTACTAGAAATCACACCCCGTCGGAAACACGACACTACATAAAGAAAAAAAGGAAGCTTGTAGTTTAACGTGACCGTTAATCTAGAGATCATGAGCCACGGGACCTCCTTTTTACGTGGAATCCGAACCACAGGACGTGGCATTTCACTTTGAAAATCTCACATGCATTGACTACATAAAGATGTAGCCAAGCTAGATAAGGGATAAATAAGGGAAGCATGTTACTGGTTCAGGATGTACGATTTATCATTTTCTTTAATAAACCAACGCCGCTATTAACGGCCGTATTAAAGGTGCCGGGACATTCTTATTAGACCAGTCAGAGCTTATATGGCTGTTTAGCTTATGCGTGGCGAGGATGAAACCAGGTCTTTAATAGTTGAAGATTTTCCTGAATACAGTAACATACACCACATTAGGGTGACTAGACTTGGCCATACACTCTCACATTTGTACGACGTACACAGAAACTTAGGAATGCGAGAAGGCAATTGCCCAGGTATCCAAGAGACCTCGGCCCACAGGAAGTTCCCCCAGTTGAGAGTAGATAGTGACCTAGATAACTGCTCCCACCAGGACAGTGCAAGACACCATCAGATAAGTAGCCGGTACAATACAACCAATTCAACCTGTATTGACCATTTAAATACAATCACATATTCACTCCAAACAAGCAAGTTTGGAGATCAATCACCAATTCCAGTATTTAAAAATAACATCACATAGACCACAACAACCAAATATTGACGAGTTGAATTATCTTAAGTCATACTGCAACTAAATAAGTGTACTTATTTTAAACACAGGTTATCATAAAGTATTTCACACACACCCAATTGCACACAATTGTACTTTGAGTTTCTTGAAGGTAAAACACCATCACGTTGAAATGCTTACAAAGCTGCCCATCGCAAAGCGAAGAAGGTAGTTGCCACAACAAAATCAGGTTGGTATGCAGACCTTTACGCTAAACGTTACACGCGCAAAGACGAGCATGACATTTAACAGGTAGTCAAATTGGGTTACTACAAAACAGAAGGCATCCAACTCTTTACGGTACCTATCATGAAACGGATAAGCTGCTGACCGACTGAGAGAAAGCAAGAGAACGTTGGCGGAGCTACATCCACCAAAATGGAACGTCTTCTGTTGAAGGACCAATACAGGACATTGACACCGCCGAAGTTGAGTCTGTAGTGAAGGAATTGAAATCAGGGAAAGCCACCGGTAGACTTATGTTGCTCGTAACTCTGGGATGCAGCAGGGGAGCTAACGCAATTTTTCTTATCAGATCACCACAGAAGGCGGTGGGGCATCACTGTACCAATCTTCGAGAAAAAGGAAGCGATGCCAAGTGTTCAAACTACTGCAGCGCAACAGATGCAATCTAAGCAGGCACGGATTCAAGGGGAGGTCACGGGGGTCATGACCCCCCCCCCCCCCCCCCCCGCAAACGGAGACCAATTTTTTTTGCAAACTCAAAAAACGAAAACGCAACAACCAGACGAATAAAACTTAACGAATTTTGACTGAAAACAGGTGTTTTTTCTTCATTTTATTCAACACTGAAAATATCTTTATTGCAATTATTATGTTCTGTTACAACTGTACATATTTACAACATCATACCTGTTATATAAAAACGATTATTTATATAACAAAATCAACTTGTCTATTTTGTTTAGCAAACCTTGTGATTACCGAATCGATGTTTATAGTGATGTCACGATGAATGTGCAGCAATGCACGGATAGGAATTTGGAGCTTTTTTCGCAACAAAAATTTTTGCCGACGTCCAAACTGCAAGCTTGGTTGGCAATTTAAGCTGTGACTTTCTCCCTTTGTCGGTACCAACTCGATTTGCCGAAACTGTAACGCACCTTGATACTTTTCTCGAAACTCGATGTAAAAGTCGTAAAACACGCCGTTGCAATTTGTACGAATATTTTTTGTGCGCTAAACGCATCAAATTTCTCTCCATGTAGCTTGCAAAAAAAATTGGTCTGGTTTTGTACGTTTAGTTATTTTGTGATTGCGTTTTTAGTGAAACCATTTTTCTTAACAATTTCGATTCTCTGACCCCCCCCCCCAAAGCGAAACTCTAGATCTGCGCCTGAATCTAAGTTGCGTTGCTGCTAGCTAAGAAACGCCGTGAAAGGAAAAAGCCACTGCATCCTGCTTTTCTAGGTCTTGAGAAGACTTTCGATTGGGTACCACTTCACCTAATTACAGAGTATCATGTTAACTGGATGCAGCTTATAAAACAGACGAGCAATGTAGAAGCTGCTGTTGAAGCATCCAGTGACCTTCGCATCATGATAGGAGTCCACCAAGGCTCTGTCTTATCACCTTTGTTGTACGGTATATTCTTGTAATAGACACTGCCACATCAGACCTGCACAAGCCACTGGCTGACCATGTCATATTTGCTGCAAAGAACAAACTTGAACACAGGAATGGAGTAACCGACTGAGACTTAACTAAATGAAGACGGAGTATCAGCGTTGAGAGAGAAGATCATCCTTGAGTAGCCAAATTAGAATATCTTGGCTCCATGGCGGGAGAGTGAGGTCGTGAAAATTGTGCTAATAAAGTGAAATAATACGTTGGATGAATACAAACTCGATCAACGTGCACAGTAAGTAATAGCTATTTGAAGTGCAATATTGTATTGATGTTACATTGAACTGGTAAAAGAAACGATAACGTTCTATATGAGATCAGACTGCAGAAAGTAAAGAATTGTTTGGGCTTATTATCGTACTGGCAACTTTAGAACTTGAAGGAGTGCATCATTCTCTCTGATCTTCATCTCTCGATATCGGCAAGTATGGGTGTTTGCAAGGCATGCAATAAACCAGTTACGAAGCAAGATGTATCAATAATCCAATGTAGTAAATGTCACTTTTGGTTTCATGTGAAGTATGCTAAATTAAGCGAAAGCGAGGTTAAACATTTGAAAGCCAACGGGCGTGACTGGCGGTGTGGTGCTGACATCTGACGGTACGGAGCGGCAACTAACTAATACAAGAGCACTGCCTTCTATACAGGAACTGTATGAACTAATACTGACTTGTGAGCATCAAATCAGACATTGCGAGTGTAAAGAATGAAATTGAGGAAATGAAGGTAGATTTGCCAACATAAAGGAAAGAGATTCCCAGACCGAAAAGGATCTAGGGAAATCGTTAGACCTGATACATGAAAATTTGGAAGAAAATAGTAAGACTGATAAAGGACCAGAGTGAGCAAATCAGGGATGGTTTGAACCAAATGGACTCTTTGAAGGAAGAAGCGTCAGCACTGAGAAGGCAACTGAAAGACTCGCAACAAGAAGTCGAAGATCTCAATCAGTACGGAAGAAGAAATGCGGTCGAGATTTCTGGACTCCCACAGACTCCTAACGAAGTTACGTACGAACTAGCTAGGAGAGTTGGACAAGCACTAGATGTCACAATTGATGCTGACAAGATTGATATCTGCCACCGCTTGAAGAAATCACCACAAAATCAACAAACACCCCGGCGGGCGTAGTTGTGAAATTCGTCAGGCTTGCAGACATGGAAACATTCATCCAGAAATGGAAAGTAAAACGCAACCAAAATACAACACGTCTAGGTTATACTGTTAACAACGCCATTCATGTTAATCAGAGTTTGACACCACTCAGAAGGCAGATGTTTAGCCTAGCTAGGAGAGTCAAACGTGACAGAGACTATGCCTTCTTGTGAATGGATAACTCTGGTGCCATTAAGCTGAGGAAATGAGAAGGATATAGAATTGTACATGAACTGAAATCTATTGAAGACGCAAAATTACTTAAAGTAAGAATGAACAATACTAATCAGTTTCTTTAAATTTGCTACCAAAATGTTGGGGTTTTTCAAAAAAACACATGATTTCAATACGAGCATACTGAGCAATAGGCACGATGTCGTGCTCGTGACAGAGACTTCGATTTCAGAATCTGTGTACAACACGGATCTGGTTGACAACTACTACAATGCCATTAGGAAAGACAGACGGCAAGAATGGGGAGTAGTCGAACTGCTACCATATCCGGCATCCAGACCTAATCTTGCGCCCTCAGATTACCACAATTTTCGATCCATGGCCCATTTTTTGCCTGGAAGAAATTTCTAAAACATTGAAGCTGTGCAAGTGGGTCTCGCCGAATTATTTGCATCAAAATCCCAGAGACTACCGTCGACCATTATATTATGTGCACTCGAGTTTGAAGGTTGTTTGTGAAGTAACCAATAGACCTACATAAAATCTAATAACATCATCAGTTTCGTCGTTCTATTGTACGTTAGTTCATGCAGGTTTGGAATTTTTAATATATATTTTAATCTTTTTTATTGCAGTCGGAACACAAAAAGTGCCCATTTTTAAGCGTGTTTCAACCATGCGTCACATTTAAGAATTATTATCTCAAAAACCCGTCATCAAATCGAATCCAAATTTTAACACCATAACTTATACATTGGAATGTTTATAACTGGTTTATTAATTTCAAAATTCTGTGTGTCCAAGAAACAAAGTTGTTATCATTTTTGTAAGGTAACTTTTTCTCGGCTCGGGGTGGTTGGAAATTGTAGTTCTTGGTCGCGTTGTAATCCTTATACATCAAAAGGTTATGCTGCATGACTGCAAAATACGTAAATTAAGTCACTTATTTTATATCGGTGTCGTCAATTCTTCGGATGTAAACAGTGGTACATTATCAAGCTCCATTCTACTGCCATTGTTCATCCTCTCTGAATGATCGGGGAATAGTTCATCCACCATGTCGAATTTACAAAAATAAGTTTCTTGGTGTATTACGGAATGGAATGGAGAGTATAGCGGAGAAATATTATGGTCAAAATGGAAATGTAGTGGTTAACAAATGTGTGGAACTCACCATGGGGCTCATCTATATGGCATGTGATGCGTCCATGGCTAGACATAAACAGCGAAACAACAAGCGGCCAGCATACTGGTGGACCGATGATATTGCTGAGCTGATAAGACAGTGTCTGCAACTTAGAAGGAGAGCACAAAGAGCCAGGAACATGGTTTCGTTTCGCATCTTCAACATCCTTGTCTGTACAAAGTATGTTTCGTGAAGCTCTTGAAGAGGCCAAACATAGTGGATTCTTCAGGAAAATATGCACAGGTGTCAAACTGCCAATGACCTATTGACACAGATGACCTTTTCCCGCATATTAGAGAAGATTCAGTCCAGCAAATTGGCGCGGATATTCATGAGGCGCCATGTCATTAGTTTCGACGAGGGAAGCGATGCGAGTGATTTGATTGTCTTTGTGTCGTGAGCGAGCATGTAGGCTGGACCTATGTAGCGCGAGGTCTCGAAGAAAGCCGTAATTAGCCGTCCGGGAGAATTGTGTATCGCCTACCCGCAGGGAAGCGTGTCCCGTGAGCCAAGCTCATGTACTGTGTTCAGTGAATGGAACTAGACAATACAAAAGTGCTCAGATATCCGATTCTGTTCGAATTAACGATTCGAAAGTTCACAAATACAATAGAGGAACATAAAATACATATTCTGTATGAATATAGTGGCGAAATTCTGAAGGTTCATAGCCGTTTTCATAGTGAATATCTGTGAGAAGAAAGGTGCTTATCTCGAGTGTGAAGAGAGACGTTGTGCGCGCTGTATAAAGCAAGCTAGCTACGGTAATGCCAGGAAAGGAGGGTGACGCACTTGACTGTGTATGCGCATTCAGATAACATTGACGGTGGACATTGACATTCATCATATCTGATATAAATGTATTTCCGAGATGTTATATATTCGAATGTTGTGGAGAATGCTCGACTACGTTTACGAAGTGATCGTGATGGAGTTTTAAACCACGATGCGAAAGGAATATGAGGTACACTGACGGACTGCAATATCAAGCAACCGATACTAAAATTTAATCGTCCGAATGGAGAACAATTATTGCAACGCTACTGTCCATATCTACATTACGGAAATATGCCGTCACGTCTTTATAACATTCTACCAGATCCGAAGAGAAACAGGGTATCCCGTTTCAAAACGTGATGTTTCGTACAGCCAACCTGAGGAAGTAGATGTTACGATTCGAAACCAGACGATGCCGTTCGAGATCGGAGGTCCGTGTTCGAGCCACGATGATGCAGTTTTCAGGAGGAAGAAGAGTTACTCTGAGTGGGGGATTACTGTTCCTTACAGTAATCTCTACCACACGTTCTGCCAGATTCATCATAAAGGTAGAGAGTGATCTTTGTTCGTAGAAGTTGGTTGTAGTTTGCAGTAGTTAGAATATTATAGAGCATTTGAACCATGTCGACAATTTTATTAAGGTATTCTTCAGTGAATTATCTTTTGGAACTTCAGTATATTTTTCCATTATGGATAGTTAAATTTTGAATTTCATTGTTTGAGGATTTCAATCCACGAGTTGGATATTGTTGAATTTTGGACTTAGATTTTATACTTTAACGAATTTCAGTCTGTTTTATTAAACATTCTTGGATTTATTTCGGATTGTAATAATAATTATGAATTTTATTGTAAGAAGAAACATAGATTAGGAGAAGATTCTTCGTTCATGAAACATTGTGTTGATGTTTCATTCTATTTATCGTCGATCTGTGAAGAATATTTACGTATTGTGGAGTATAGTTATACTTGGTATAACTCATTCCAAGCTTGAAGCTACTTTAAATATATCATCCATTTGAACTATTTAACATTGTTCATGATTGTGATATCATATTAGACGATTGGAATATTAACTACAATTATTCATAATTATTTATCCGTGGATCTTAGAGGAATTTTTCTACTATCGTGACATATCAACATTATTGAGGATTCTATAAAAACCTTTTGCTACATATTTTATAATACAGTTGCTGACTTAAGATTGCAATATAGCAATAAATTGATAACGATAAGAGAGGCGTGATGATTGTTTATTATTATTAAATATTAACAACCATTATTGTAAATCGGATTAACAAGTTAAGTAAACCAATATTGTCATCACAATTAAAGAAAGTCGAGGATTGTGAATTATTTTAATATCTTGAGAAGTTACACACTGTGAACAACAATTAAAGCTTTTATAAGGAAAGGAACGTTATGTAAAAATTCCAATAAGGAATAGTAACGGAAAACACAATATTATATTACGAAGTAAAGGCTTATTGAAGCTAGAGGTGTATGATAGCCAGTTTATGGAATCATAATATGGATTTTACACGTATTATTGAGAGAATAGTTGTACGAGAAGTGTAAAGATGATATTTATAGAACATTGATAATGAGGGAAAGCTTTTATACGTATTGTGAACGTTCATTTGGAACGTATTAAAATGTTATAACGGTGTGGATTTAAGAAAGAATATTTGTTGTATATTAATATCATTAAACCGATTTATTGTTGAATTAACAAAGGTCAATTGGCGGAAAATACTTGTGAAAAGACAAGAAGGTGGAGGATTTGTTGATTTTTATTGATACGTCTATCAAGGATTATAACATTATCGTATGAGCTAAACTTAATTGTTCGGCCATATTAGCAAGATTATGAAATGAAACTCTATTAATGTGACAATGATAATTGTTTAATAACAAGCAAGATTTGACGCTAAGTAATAAGAGAAAGCAATGTAGTAGAATTGATGTAAGAGAAAGCAATGTAAGGGATAATTGCAGTAATAATGTAGGGTTCGGTGATGTTGCATATAATTGTAAATAATACACAAACTAAATGTAAACAATACTTAGGAGTAACTTAACCAAACAACTAAACTAATAAACAGCTGATCGTAATAAATAATTATAACATTTTATTCTGGAATAAAACGTTTAAATAAACATTTCTAATAATTTAATTACTTGAATTATTAAATAATTTGTGAATTTCATTAATATTTGGTGATATTAATATTCATAATTTTTTAAACTTTGTTAATAATTTCCATAATTATTTTGAAATAATTCTAGGGATTTTTATAATTATTAAATATTTATTTAATTATTCGAAAGGCAATTAAACAATTTTATGACCATGTGAGAAGAGATATTCGAGGAATATGTCGATGTTTTGTTTACATCGAGAATGTTAATATTATGGATAGGTGTCTTATGCTAGATCAACCTTTAATCATTTGCATTAGTAATGAAAATTGGTGATCGTTGAGGAATAAGAAGGAATTGGAGGAATTATGCTTAATTAACAGTGGTATCTGTTTAAAATTTGTTTTTTCGGAAAGAGAGAGAAGTTAAGTGTGGTTGTAGAAACAGCTGATCTGTATTTACACTTAAGAAGTTTTGAACTTCTAACGTCAGGTGGACGTTCATAAATAATTCATTGTTTTATTTAATAAGCGAGTTCAGTCATTGTTTTTAAGGAACCTATATGGTTATTTTGTGATTATTTCGTTGATATTTATTGGTTTGTTTAATTATTTAAATAAATTAAATTTAGTTCGTTTTGTAAACACGTCTTGAATGATTTATTTCAATTATGGAGAGAGGTTGTGTTTTGGATCATCGAAGGTTTAGTTTTTCCCCTTGCTTTACCCCATTTGCCCCGAGAATGGTGAGTTTCTCATTCTCTCCACTTATTTAGTTGGACCACCCAGTTTTAATTGTCCAAAACACAACTGTAGAACTGGTATCCCCCATGTAGCTCTTGTTGGTAGGATTTTCAGGTTTATTTAGCCGGGAACCTCAAGATTATACAATCCAGGTGATCTTCGGAATCGACAAGCGGCTTTCATGGTTTGTTCGGGTAGAGTACGCTGTCTGAACCTGCGGTTCTCATAGTAGCAGCAGTAGCTCCTATTGACTTACTAGCTTTAGAAAGACAGGAGATCTGGCATGCCCAAGGAGAGCTGGGAATAAAACGGGCAAAGAAGCTAGCTCTCAGCCACAGAATGGATCAATGGCAACAGAGATGGGAAGATGATTCCCGAGGGAAATGGACGAAGAGGCTGGTGCCAACTCTAGCTGACTGGATAAACCGGAATCATGGTGAAGTGAACTATTACCTAAAACAGTTCCTGACTGGTCACGGATACTTCCGTAAATTCCTCCACAGAATAGAGCGAGCGAGTAGTCCGGTTTGCATTTACTACAATGCCATCGATGACGCATTTCACACTTTCTTTGTTTGTGTCCATTGGCGGCCACAAGAAAATGCTTGGAAGCTGAGCAGGGAGAACGGACTCCAGAACACATCGTCCATGTTATACTGAAAATTCAAGAATCCTGGGGTAGCAGTGTATGTGGAAGATAAATTGCGCCCAAAGAAAAGCGACTTAGAAGTTAATGAGCGATACTGTAAGGAAGAACTGAAGGAAGTAGATGCATAAGAGGCTTCACGCACGACGCCACCCTGAAGTAATGCGAGAGCGTTTCCGGGGCGGAGACACACGTCGTGGGAGAAGGGTATGTGGTTTTTAGTGGGTAAGAATCCCACACCCTTGTGGAGCGTCTCAGGCAAGATTTTCCTCATTCCCTAAGGAAAATAAAGAATAAAAATTAGGAACGTTTAAGAGAGCTGATAATTTTTAAAATTATTTTTTTATTTTGCCGACGTATTTAAAATTAAATGTAACTTGTCTTCATAAATAGACAGACACGTCGTTACGAATGTCTGATATTTTTATAGAACATTGAGTTATCCTTTGCAGTTAATTAAGTAATTGCTGTGTGCTATAGAAGTAGAATAGGACTCCATTCCCACACCTTGTTCCCGTTACACCCCGAGAACCGCAAGTTTTTCACTATTCGCTGTAGATAGGCGCCCAATATCCAATTAAAGTAGTCCAATAGCACATTTATAGATTGTGTATCCCATCAGTTTTATCTATCAGTAGTTTATGAGTAGTTCTTCTAGCCGGGTACTACAAGATGCTGAAATCCACCCGCGGATCCTGCCAGGTTCTACCAGATTCGAGTACAATACGTAGCTCATTTATGTATTTTAGTATATATTCCACTGCGTATAGATTTCATCAGTGGTAATGATTGTACCGCAGTGGTGTGTTAATGATACTAATTCATCATAAACCTTTGACAAGTATCTAGGAAAATATACGGATTCTCTTTCTGGTTGCCATTCAGTTTCCGTTGAGAGTAGAGACAACAACAACGGTTGGAGTATGGTGAAATGTTCAACGCCACTGCATATTAAATTTAGTAAAGAAAAGCAATCCGTTTTATTACTCTCATTTCAGTTGCATTACTGTACCTTGAAATTATTACATCATTATGATGGAAATTCCATCTTCCTTAGAAGGGTAGGGTCTTAGAGGCGACCCAGTGTGCAAGAAATTTGTCCTACAGGCCATCTTTAACATGACAATGAACCTACTGATACGGGAAAGTCGCATTTAGACACCCTGAAATGCCATCAATCCAAGCCATGACAGAACACACAATCTTTGTCAAGGCTACGCAACCCAAGTTTAATAAACATTCAACCTCTGATTCTTCCAGTTAAGTCCAGTAAGGATAATCATTAGAAGTGGACTTACCTTCCAGAAGGTTCCCGGTCTCCGCAGCCTGGCCATTGGGGAAAATAGTCTTAACGAAGATTCCCATGTGTCCTCTGGGTGAATCTCTGCCTCCAACTATACTGAATCCCAGGGACTTCTTGCCAGGTCCCTTCTCGAACACCACGTTATGGACGGTCATAGGAACAATCGCTGCGGAAAGGAATTGCTGCTGTGTCGGTCGTCCTGTTGGCATGAACCTCCCTGGACTTGTGACCAATACGTTTCTCGGGTCTCTTGAGGACATGTCATTGCTCAGCTTCAGAAAAATATCTTTAACTTGCGGGTTATCGGTCAAATCCTTGTGTTCAGTAAGGGGGGAGAGCACAGCCATAGCTGCTGAATGATCAAATACGTCATCAACAATTTCACCCATTGGCGACTTGGACTCTGCAGACTCACTGTATGTTCTTTGTAAGAGGGGAATATGCTCCTGTCGGGAGGCGTTTATTATAGCACTGAAGCTGTGTCTGCCAACGGAAACCCGATTTTCGTGTGGGTTAGGGTTAGCTGCACTTTGGAGAAGTGACAGGTCTTCCTTATTGGGAAGTGCAGATGACAGTGTAGGTAATATAGTTGGTCCCATATTTTCTGAAACCTTATCTTCATCCACGGTGGGCTGACATGTAAATGGAATACCCGACACAACGTGGTGAAGGGCTCGGTTGATCTCATGGCTTTTAGAGCGTTCCCTGACAGGAATGACAGGTATAGCATACAAGTTGCGCTCTTCAAATGACATGGCGTTTCGAGGACCCCGCATAAGAAGTGGGGATTTGGGAGACATGAAATCAGGACGTTCCTCATCACGCGCTATCACCAGTTCCACCTCAACTCCGTTTGCAGATGGAGACGATGGTACGCATCGTCCTAAATGCTTCTCTGCATCCTCCAAGGTGGGCACTCCGCGAAGAAGTCGTCCATTCACATTAACAATTTCGTCGCCAACCATGAGGCGTCCATCCCTAAAAATTAAATGACAAAATATGTTAATTGTCTCTCAGGATTTGTTGGAAATGATATGTACTAAAACCTTCAATAAAGTATTGTTTGAGAATAACAATAGGAAAATTCTGTTTCAGATAAATTGAGGAAGCGATTTACTCCTTAACAATGAATATTTCCATTTCTTTATTGATATAAACTCGATTTCTTTCACCTGAAAGGTGATAGGGATCCAGACTGCCGTCAATGAAGTACTAGCTCATAGCTGATGTTTGGAAACTACATGGTGATCCCACTTATCAATACAATTTAAGAAACAACACTCAAATTTCAAATACAAAATATTATAACGTTTAGCACCTTCATTGAGGAAATGTACAAAGGTACAGGCATCAATTCTGAAATCAGGGGCGTAAAACACGGGGAGGGCAGAGGGGAATTTTCCCCCTGAAGTTTAAGGTGCAAGACAAACACTTTAAGTACCCTAAAAAAATAGAAGTAAAATAACCCGAAATTCTTCTATAAATGATTTAATACTACGTAAGGCGGAAAATCAGAAATGCCGCCTTGCCTTGCATAGTCGTAATTTCTTTATTCTCCCGAACAAACAGTCTGTTTTAGCCCCTTCCCCGTATCCCGCCGAGGCGATTTGAGCTTTGTACCAGACTACGTCAATCCAAAAAGTGCATTTTCGAACTATTATTTCTGAGTCCTGGTTCAAAACTGAGGTAAGATATTGTGACACACAACACACAAAACCATTACTCCTGCCGGGATACAGCAGTGTGTACGCCTTTAATTTTCGAAACAAACAAGGTAAATTAACACGACTCTTCCCTCGCAAATCTCGCGTTTTAAGCACACACTGCGTATGCGCCCTGCCTTGCACCAACAAAGTTCGAAAGGCAGTAAAGCACGTGACGTCAAAAGTTTGACATTTGGTTCTACGCTTTTATCGTGTTTACCCAAATCGGTGGAGCTCCAGCAATTCATCAGTTTCTGTCTAAACTTTCTTGATTACTTCGTTTTAATTCGTCGAGTTTGTACTTGGTCACTATAAAGACCGTGAATCTCCTCGTCGTACCTGTTTCAATCTGTTCTGCAGAGATACGTTTTTCGGTGATGAGAAGAATTAAGGACTACCTCCGATTGACGATGGGACAAAATAGACAGAATCATTGCTGTCTACTGGCCACCTACGGTATTCGGAAATGGTTGACAAGCTGCATGACACGTGTCTTGATCAACAGTTTGCAAACGAAGGTCAACGGCAGAGAGTGGTCGGGTAGTTAGGAAGACGTTGACAATTCTTTTTAATGTTTTGAATTGATATTCTTGTATTTTGTACTTTAATTAGAAATAAAGAATAAAAATCTTCTTTTTAATATAGTGTTAGGCCTGCATTATCGTGTTATTTCAAGCTTTCAAGCCTTAAACTAAAAGAAAGAACATTCGCTAGGAAACCACAGTTTAAAAATTTGCTCCCTCCCACTTTTGCGAGGAGTTTTACGCCCCTGACTGAAGTAATTATGTACTTTTTATTGTTATTATTAATAATAATAATATTTTAAATATAACTATTAGTGTTGTTATTCATATTATTTATTTTTGCAATAACTGCGCAATACAGCTCAGGACATTAAAATTTAGCGGTGAGTGTTCACTTTCCCTTCTCAATAGTGTACTTGGTAAACAAATTCCATGAAAAATTTCTTCCAATTAATAGCTGTTAATGTACATTTAAAGTAAATTCCACAGAATGATACTTCAAAAAATTAGTTATTAGAAATGCAAGCCTTATAAAATTAGTGGAACATAAATTACCTTTCTGCGATTCCTCCCGGATCCATTCTGGCAATAACGTAGCGGATATTTGGGCATATGACTCCTCTTTGCTGATATTGCTGTTGCGGCTCCGGGGTTTGTTGTTCTAAGTGAATGCCCAAACTATCGTCCATTCCATTCTTGATGATTCTAATAAGCCTGAACCGCCTCCTACAAGGATCACGCTGTCTCAAATCTCTCATTGGTGAAGACACCGGGGATCGACAACTGCTCCTCCTTGAATAACTCGCATTCATATTCATTGAGATAGTTTCGCTTTGTGGACTGTTCGCAGGGATACTGTTCAAGCTTTCAGATGAGTTCTCCAGAATAGAAGGAGTTGGTGAACAACGTTCTCGTAAATAGGCGTCATTGCAGCTTAGACTGTCTGCTTTCGATAACTGGTCATCTGAAGCTTCATTCATTGCTTCATCATTGTGTTCGTGGACGGTAACCGGTCTCGCAGAACATGTTTGTACTTCTAACAACTGTGATGTTAAAAATTGATGTCTCCTTGCTTGGTAGATGTCATCACATGAAGAATTCAT
This sequence comes from Meconema thalassinum, assembly GCA_946902985.2. Classification (NCBI taxonomy): domain Eukaryota; kingdom Metazoa; phylum Arthropoda; class Insecta; order Orthoptera; family Tettigoniidae; genus Meconema; species Meconema thalassinum. Next base: position 187,585,211 of record OX336389.2, read on the forward strand.
ATCTTGAAAGTAGTGACGAGTTGGCTTTGGGAGAAGTCTTCCACCAGAACCTTTCCTTTCCCATGTGATGCTATCATCAACCACATGTCTGGTCGTTTCTTTTGGAGTCCCCGGAATTTGAAGTGAGGAAGCGCTCGATGACCGCGCATACCTACTGCGACGCACCCAAGTAGAAGATTTCTGCGCAGATTCTTCAATAGTTGGGGTCGAGGATCGTACCGGTAATGGAGCTATATTGTTCATCTCAGATAATATTTTATTAGCTGTTTCGGTATGACCTAAATCCGATTCGTGGATGGAACCGGAATCAGAGCTTTCATTTGCCATGATACCGCTGTCTCCATCCTGATCTGTTGCAGTTGAACATCGTTCTCCTGCCTCGGCTTTGGTATTTCCATGATCTTCCCCATGTCGTGGACCATCACTATCGTATCCAGATTCATTTGAACTCACATAGTAATTACTTACTGGAAGTAGGGACTTATCACCCTCCGTATTTGGAACGTTGCTTTGGTATGAAACTGCACTAAATGACTGACTCATGGTTGGCTGATACGGGTAGCTCCGTCTAAACCCACGCATATCGACGGGTTCTTTTCGTCTGCGTCCTAAGGTACTAGTCCCTTCAAGAACAGGTGACAATACATCTTCCGCCATTCTCGCAGATGGTACATACTCCTCGGAGTTTGCTCGAAGTCTAAAAGCTCGTTCACTCACTGAATTGTTCATAGATGTATCGGTATTTTGATCTGAGAAACTTTCACGGTTGGATCTTATCCTTCTTCTGTAGTGTTGGTTCATAACACTGCCACCGTTTTCTTCTGGAAGTACAGAAAGCTTCGAACGAAGAAATGCATACGGAAAGTGTCCTCTTCTATTTGGTCCAGATATCATTGGTGAGGAGCTTGTTCCTAAACTCGCAATGTTGTCACAGCTCATGGCTTTTGTGGGTACATAAGCCTGATCGGTACCAGCCGTTGACCTCCGAGTTTTTGAATCGGAGGGATCACTCACTTTAGCAGAGTTGGAGACGATGTATTTACCTGTATTCTGTGAATGAAGAAAGTCCCCTGCGGATACATCAGCTCGCATATGAGCTGTAGCAAGTTGAGACGTGGAACAACTCTTGAACAGTACTGTTCCTCCAGGAAGAGTTGAGTCCAAGGTAGTTAACTGTGGCTTAACATTTCTGTATGGTCCTATATGATTCTTCGTAGAGTTCAGCATTCCTGTGGATCCCATACGAAAGAAGAAACTTTTCAGAGGGGATGGAGACTGTTCACGGGAATGACTCGTGTTTGGCTCTGAATCCCTTCGACTGCTCGAATCTGCTGCACTGCGCCCCAAACGCCACGGTGGTTTCTTCCGAATGCTTTCACCCGTTTGTGGAGCTATAGTGCTATTGAGAGATTCTTTCGTCTCCCCTCGGCGAAACTGATCAAGTTTTCGTCCCATCCTGCGTCCCCATGTTGATATCACTAAAAAGGGAAACAAGAGAAGCACGAATTAATAATTTAGAAAAAACATCCTTTTGGCATTCACACTTAAGTCAGTCAGTAAGTTACCTAATCATATACCGTATACTAATGTGCTAATGGTTTCAATTCAAAGTACTGATTCTCGATATACCAATTTCTATGGGGTGGAAAAATCACAAAACTACTAAGTTCGCACATTCCTGGTAGAGCAGCTATACATGAGGCGTGTCTGAGATAGAAGCATGTGTATACATAGGCGAATTAGAGCAGTTACTTTCTTTGTGTGATTATGAGTGTTTGTGTCTTTAGGAGGTTGATGGTAACCTTGAACGGTCACATTAAATATGGATTGTTTTGTGGTCCAGATGAGGAGATGCATTGTGCAGCATGTAAATGGTTCATTAAACCACCTACCCACACCTCCCTTACTAGTTCTCCCTAACATTTCTTCTGCGGATGTAAAAGGCATAGTTCTCGTATCTCAAAGATAGTCATTTTTGCTTTACCTGCTTTTTGTACACTTCTTCTGAGTTTGCAAAACCATTGCGGGCATATAAAAGGGAAGCATATAACATTGTTACATGTACTCACCAAATATTTACATGTCATGATATGTTAAATCACAATACTGTGAGAGTCACAACCAACATAGTGATGAAGGCGTTGTTGATAACGAGCTTCCATTCCTCGTCTTCCTGAAGTATTGTATCCTTATACATTTAGGAGTGGAAATGAATTAGCTATGTTTCGATGTATAAAGTAAGTTCTAATTTGTCCATTCTGGTTGGATAACAGTGAATCTGAGACCTATGTTGCAATCTCTCAATGTTGTAATAAACTAATAAAATTTTCCTCGTGTTGTTTGAACAATTACAACCTTTTACAATATAATATTATTTGGAATATCTGAAAATCGATAAATAAATGTTATTTTGTTTAGGAACTTTATACACTGTATATTGGCTTTCACGGCCGGTGAATTAAAACTCAGCAATTTTTCTAGGTTTGTGCCGTGTCAGCTTGGTGTCCTAGGCGAAACCCCACACAAGACACGGCACAAACCTAGAAGAATTGCTGAGTGTTAATTCACCGGCCGTGAAAGCCAATATACCATATTTTTGGAAGCCTTCATATGGAGGTTAAGGCTGCTTGAACTTTTAGTTCTCGCAGTTAAGTAGTGCAGTTGCACTCTATAAAAAAAGGGAGGTAGCGCGTAGTTCGTTACTCCTGTGGGGGTCCGGTCGGGGACACCAAGAGCCCGCCGATGAACCAGCTTTGTGTCCTAGGCGAAACCCTACACAAGACACGGCACAAACCTAGAAGAATTGCTGAGTTTTTATACACTGTGTTTGTCAGTCTCGTCACTGAAATGTGTTCCAGCTATGCTAGCCATTGTAACGAGCCGGTGCTCTTCACTACTTATGTTTTTCCACAGTGTCAAGTGAAGAAGTGGACGCTAGTGCAGGGACAGTCGCTAATCAGGTCAATAACAAAACAGTCTAGAACACAATCATTTCAAAAACTCACTGCGAAAGAAGTAACCCAGAAGGATTTCCATCCCCATAAGCATAAAAATTATTAACAACAATAACGCAACGCTTATCGAAGCGCAATAGACTAACGGAATATGAAATATACTGTAATTGGTTTTAAAAAATCGGACTCGTTACAAAGTTTAATTAAGAACGTCTGTAGCTCAATAATTGTAAGTACTGTTGTGCATATTCACTGAACCTAAATTAAGCCTACGGAAGCAGGACATAATGCTGTTCGCTTGAGGAAGTAAACTAGTCATCCAACTTAGCCCCCCATTTGTGTGGGAAATGTTTTATTTAGCGTATAAATAATGTATTATTTGTAACTTCCCCCCTAATCACATTGGGTATACTCGTGCTGACCGAATGAAAAGCTTCTACTAATAGATTTCTTATTCAACACTGAAAAATGCCTTCCAATATTTAATTATTTAGAACCTGCTATCGTCCAACAGTTGTTAATACATGAAAACTAAATTTTCACTCACTAGCTCACACTGGAAGATGGTGCACTCTCTTGGTTGATTCAAGTTTTCAACAGTAGATCTTACTCTCTTGGCAGTTTACTAAATTCATCAAAGAATTGAAATCAATGCTGAGATCCTTGTGATTCCATGTGTCTATGACGCTATAACTGACTTAGAAATGGGAGCACTAATACATTCTGACACATGAGCAATATACAGACATATGGATTAGACAGACACTGACTGGCCTACTCGCTGAGCGAAAAGCAATGGCATCGCCTTATTGTATAGCAATTGATTAGGATTCGTACGGACCGATCCAATCAAAGTCTCTGAATAAAACAATTAAAACTTCATGAAAATTGACGGGTATCTATAGCTCCCAAGCCTTATCGGCAGGTAACTCCGATTAAGCCGATAAGAAAATCCACCTTGCAAGTGGATGCATGGGATGTGCCTCTGGGCTCGCAGGGTCACCTGTGGGAATTATTGACAGACACGTGGGCCAGTCTCACGGACAATAAGACATATTTACGGAGACTGTCACTGTGCCTAACAGGGTGTGATATTGCATTACGGTCATTTCACGCCATACCAACCCCTCCCGTACAACACTCCTTTTGTAGATTCGAAATACAGTAGCTTATACCAACGTTACGCTCATCGAAAGGAACTCCACAATCAGGGCAGTAGGAACCTACCGTGATTGTCACTTTAAAGTAGTTCCACGGATAGCGACTCTGCCAGAGAAGCACGTAATGCTGACGCAGAGCTATTGACTCTATGGTGCAGCACGGCGGTCCAAGTGACAGATTTCCAGAACAAATGTTCACCGAAGCGAGGGCTGCCAGTTACATCGCAATATCCATCTAGGTCACTGTCGACATGCAATATTGCCCTGCAGACACTGTATTGTTGTGCATGGTACTAATACACTGGTCAAAACAATTAGGGGTCAGTTGAGATATCTAGGTTCTGACGTGTTGTCATCAGCAGAATGACCTAAAACGGTTCGTCGTCTTTCTGTCGGTTCTACGGAGTGGAGACAACAACAATGCGGCAACTGAGATAGTGGTAATAACAGAAAGTTGCTGCGGAGGGGGTTGGTGTGGACGTGTGTTTACTCGAGAGCCATAGGAAGATTGGAAGCGGGACAGACACAGAGGGAGGTGGCTGCAGCTATTGGAGTATCCCAAAGTGTAATTTCCAGGACCTGACCGCGATTTCAGACAACAGGAACCGTTAATAGAAGGCCAGACCAAGGTCGTCCACGGGTATCATCAGCAAGAGATGACCGTTATCTCCGGTTAACCGCCCGTCGAGACAGGGGGCTGAATGCAACTCAGCTGCAACGCACCCTCCAGGCGGCAACAGGACGCGCAATAGCAACACAAAGAGTCCGAAATCGCCTTCGGGAAAGTGGCCTTTACGCACGGAGGAGTATGGTGTGTGTCCCATTAAAACCACGCCACCGTTTAGCCCGCAGAAACTGGGCGGAGGAACATATGGATTGGCGTCATAACGAATGGCACCGGGTTTTGTTCACAGATGAGTCAAGATTTTGTGTTCAGCTGGACAATCGTCGTTCCCTCAACTGGAGTGAACGTAGAACTTGGAACAATCCTGCTTATATGCAGGAAACAGCACCATATCATGGTGGTGGACGAATGGTATGGGCAAGAGTCAGTTTTGGCAGACATACGGACCTCTATGTCGTTCAGAATTGCGCTTTGACTGCTCAGAGGTATCGAGACGAGATCCTTCGACCGTTTGTTGTGCCCTACGCTGGTGCCATAGGTGATGGGTTCATTCTGGTGGACGATAACGCACGTCCCCACAGAGCTGCACTGCTGGACAACATGCTTTACGACGAGGGCACTGAACCAATGGAGTGGCCTGCTTGTTCACCGGACTTAAACCCGATTGAGCATGTCTGGGATGCACTTGGCAGACGCATTGCAGCCAGGCCAGCAGTTCCCACAACGGTTGCCGAGCTGGATATTGTACTCATGGAAGAATGGCCAAGTATCCCTCAAGAGCTGATTAATAACCTCATACTGTCCATGCTACGCAGGTGTGCAACTGTCCTGGCCGTCCGAGGTGATCACACGCCATATTAGAGAGCAACGAGAATGACTTTCTCACTAGTATGGTAGTCCAATGGTGCCTCGCTCTAAGTAAACGCCATGTAAACCTCCAGTAAAGAGTTGGGACAGAACAATACCGTACTGTAGCACACAGAAATTACAATTGTAACCGAACTCTGAATAAAAGACGTTACCATATGTAGCCTATCATGTGTATGATATCTCACCTGATCCCCTAATTGTTTTGACCAGTGTATATAGCCGTAACAACCCGGCGTGGGCACTATCAGGCGGCTTGTGTTCCATGGCTTGTGGCCAAACTGTAGGATCTGAGGAGGACCGACGTGGGGATTAAATATTTTCCGCGCGAACAATTATGTTTCTTCGAATGTGCAAACTAGTGATTCCGAAGATAAAGCTGGTTGTGAGGAGCCCAGTGGAATGTGTTACCCTTAGCCTATACAGTAGTACTCGTACGAGCCACTTCAATTTCCTTACCGGAACATGGTGGCGCAGTGGTCAAACTCTTTGCCTCTCACCAAGGCGGACTGGCATGTGAGATATTCGAAGTGAAGTGCCATGTCTGGTGGTTCGGATTCCACGTAAAAAGGAGGTCCAGTGGCTCATGATCGAGAGATTAACGGTCACGTTAAACTACAAGCTTCCTTCCTTTTCAATGTTGTTACGAAATATCTGCGAGCAGCTGCATCAAAGGAAATGAGTTTCAAAACTGTAGACTTGCATCCCTGAAACGTTATAAATTTCCACATCATCATTTTAATTCTATTTTCAGGATATTATCTATGAGCAGGATATATTATTTTTTATAAGATAACATCACAGCTCTTGAGCTTCGGTGGCTTAGGCGGCAGCACGCTGGCCTCTCACCGCTGGGTCCGTGGTTCAAATCCCGGTCACTCCATGTGAGATCTGTGCTGGACAAAACGGAGGCAGACAGATTTTTCTCCGGGTACTCTGGTTTTCCCTGTCAAAATTTCATTCCAGCAACACTCTCCACTATCATTCATTTTCATCTGTCATTCATTTAATCATTGTCCCCGAGGAGTGCGACAGGCTTCGGCAGCCGGCACAGTTTATATCCTCGCCGCTAGATGGAGGCTTCATTCATTCCATTCCTGACCCGGTCGGTCGACTGGAAGCAGGCTGTGGATTTTTCATCACAGCTCTTTAATTCAGATCTCTAACGTTTCTCACAGGGATGAACACGTGACATTCTTCTGTATAAAATTATTGCGACTCAAGGACAATGCCAGCTGTTGGGTAACCCCTCGGAATAGCCGTGGTTTTAAATCGCTCACCACGACCATGACGGGAAGCTACAGCAAATCCATGGATTGGAGGTTCGAATCCTGGCGCTGTCAGCGGCTATCCTGAGTGTGGTTTTTCAGTATTCTTTCACACTCCCTCCAGGCAAAAACCGTGATAGTATCCAATGTCAAGCCCTGGCGCACCTACCCCATCCCCTAACCTAATAATCGTAGCTACATACACTGCTACAGTCACCACTGAAACACAGGTTTTCAGACAAATCGGACACACACCCAAGTACACGGGGCTGATGAAAAAGATGTCCCTGCTACGAATTCACAACAACAGATTTTAGATAAAAGAAAGACACTTATATGAGATGAGATACTTGCTGCACTTCGACATTGTAACTGCAATAATTTATTTATTCTGACGTTTGAATAGTACGCTCAACCCGCGTCTTGAATGTATGGTAATGTTGTTCCTTTGGATTGGGCATACAAAGCTCATATACAATTCTACGATAATTCAAATTTCACTTATTATATCTCTAAATTATATGGAGTTATTTGTTTGTATATTCCATAATCTCAAGGTGGGCGTTAAATTCAGTGTTATATTATAATTTTATATCGTACTCATCTCTCACCAAATTTCGCGTTACTGTATTACTTAGGAGTTGAAAGAAAAATATTTTTATATTTTTTAATTTCGATATGACGGCTGCGTGTAATATTCCCTCTCAAAACCATCACGTTGATGACAGATGGCCGTTATTTATAACTACCTAAAAGCCAAGTACTGTGAGTATTGATTTGTTGGCTCATAAGTTATGGATTGTATAATTCGCATGGCCGCCATACATTCATACATACATACAGAAACATGGACATTGGTCCGTGAAGATCTCATAAGTCTACTTTCATTTCTTTTTCAAAATTCGAAAGTAGGCTTAACAATCGCTACATCATACACGTTCTGACAGGAGCGACATATTCTGACAAGCAACATATCAAATGAAGACGACTAGTATGTGTGAAATTTATGTCATAAGATGCTCCGTTTATTGAAAACACGCTGCAGTAAGTTATTTTTGATACACAGTAAAACATATATTTTTTAACTTTTTGCCATGGATTGGACACGTTTATCCCCATATGAGTTTGTAAGAAAAGCTCAGCTCAGCTGATTAAAGAGATTGGGTTGAAGTAGAAGGTCCCTTAAATGTATGTTAGGAATTCATCTTCATATTGACAAGCTCTTTGAGGTACGGTTCTTCATTTAGAATGTGAACTGGAGACATGCTTTTGCTGTTCCTCGTGTGCAACATTTGTACTAAATTAAGCACCTAAATCATTAACGTAGGTAGCATAGTTAATTATTAAAGATGATGGGGAACCACCAGTGATCGAATAACATGCATGCATACCACAGGTAAATGCCGTACAGTAGAATTTACACAAGCAATAAACAAGCAAGGGGACTATTGAAGAGTTTTACAGAATATTATCACCATCAGGAATGAAAGCGGATATAATTGCACTGAAATTTTATTAATAACTTTCGCGGTCTTCATGAACGGCGCATATTTCGCCAAGTACAGCTTTAGTAGTTTGTTTTAAAATTGTTATTAAACAATTGACTGCTCCTCTTTGATACGTCAACTCAACCTCATCACTTGGAGCAACATACAATGTTATTATCATTAATTACCTCCTCTACGCCGCCATTCACAAACCTGTGAATAGACCAGCTTTGTGAAAGTATGCATACATAGCATTTATTTCTTAACAAATTGAGAGAACAACAACTTTCAGCTTTGGTTGTGGTGATATGTTAGCTTCATGAGGTGATATGAGTTCTTCCTGGCTATCCAGTTCACTATACAGTGGAGTGTCTTCTACAGCTACAGACCTCAAGCATACAGGGGTGACAATGACCATCACTTCTAATTACTCCATGAATATTCCACACTATGTCCAGTGCTAAGTTGCTACCCAAAATTCAGATTTCGTTCATACATCCCAGCCCTTGCCCAAATTTTAAGTCACACTCTTTGAGGTAAACATAGCCGTAAGAGAAGAAGAAGGAAACTTTCATGTGAACTAACGTCCACAGAGGTGATAACATAGTTCTCTCTACTTCCTTATGATATAGCAACACTACAACAACGACAACAATAAATGCAAAAACTACCACAACAACTACAACAGCCAACATTCTGAAGATGTACTGTACCGTGAGACTTAAATTGACTGAACAGTTGGGAGGACGTAAGTCCTTAACTCCATGACATAACTCCTGTGAGAAGGTTTCTGTTCTTGTAATGGTTCCCTCTTAATTTGAGATGAATGTACTTCAGTGTGTGCAAACTGTGTGTCTTTTGTTATTATTCCACTTTCGTAATGGTATGAAACATAGGCTTGTGAAAACAATTTTCAAACGCATACAGTGTGTGTGTGTAAATGCATGTGCTCATGTGGGGGCTTATTCCCTCCAGTAATTTCTGATGGTTTACCGTACATGTCAGTTATCCATACCTTTGGTGGCATCAATCATACCTTTTAAATGACCCAAAACTCTGATGGTGAACACACGAAATATTTCACCACTGATGAATCCAATAGTAATTTAGGGGTTTAGCGATATCGTGGTCATGTAGTCCCATGTAGTTGGATGTGTGTGAAATCTGTCTGATCTGTGTCAGTGTAAAAGCTGTACTAGTTTGAGTATTTATAACTGGGGCTAGGATGTGGGTAAGAGGCGACCATGGCCTTAAGTAAGGTATCATCCAGCCATTTGCGTGGATTACAAATGGGAAACCACGGAAAACCGCTTCTTTAATGGCTGAGGTGAGAATCTAACCTGGACCTCCACGCTAACTGCCAATAAAGCTAGGCACTACGCCATGAGGCGTAGTAAACTGCTTTTTTTTCTTCAGATATTTTGGTACGAGGATGGTTTGAATGTGAATATCCTGAAAGTAATTTCCTCTAACTTGTACGAATGGACCAGATTTCAGCGAACCTGTGGATAATGACTCGGTACTGTATGTTCTATATTCATACACGCAATTTTGTAGGATAGTTCTCATGTATATTAGACAGAGGATGTGTTATTATTGAAGAAATTAATCACATCACATTGATATGTTGAACTGTTCGCAGAGAAAATAGGTGAATTGGACCAGTAATATGAACTAAATGTTTGATAACCTACTTCTTTGGGGTAGTGCTTATACTGTACGTTATAGATGGTGCACTTATTGATTTATAAAGAACGAATGTGTTCTTATATAATCAACAAGCCTCCATAACATTTGATAGAAATGACCAGTTCTACACATTTAATATTCTAGTGTGATCCACAAATGTAGAGTACGTATGTTGTAGATGACACACGTGTAGTTCTCTACTTGCTTCTGACAATTGAACAGATCGTAGTGTATCCAATAACCTACTGCAATGAGTAAAATATTGCGATTTACGGGGTGATTCAGCAGCCCCTTCCAATATCGTTTACTGCAACACAACTAACGCGTGTTGGCAGGATGGTCGATAACTGCTTGCATTCCATATGGTACTAATGCACTGCAAGCATATCCTGCAAACGATACTGAACCCTATTATTTTCCCCTCATGTGACTACAGACTATACGAGGGGAAAACAATAGTGTTCATTATCGTTTGGGGGATATGCTTGCAGTCCATTAGTATCATACGGGATGCAGGCAGAGAAATATTGACCTTCCTGCAAACACGCGTTAGTTGGGTTGTAGTGATCGACAATGGAAGGGAATGCTGAATCACCTGGCAAAATATTAGCGGGTAGTGTTTATCACTAATTTCTATACGCTAATTCCTCTTTCTGGTGGCCTGAGGGTTCATATTAAAAAAATGCAATAATTAATACTAAGCACAACTGAATCCTGTACCTCAATGATTCATTTTCGTAAAAAAAACTATCTAATCGTTTAATAACCAAGGGTTAATTATTCATGTTCATTTCCTTTCATTTTGCCCTGGAGGGATTCTATTAGATTACAATGATCTGGTTCTCTCTCAAGTATGTACCCACAATTACAAATTCCGATATTAAGATTCGATCGTACAACCTAAGGCACTTACTTAATCAATTGTCAGAGCTAGCAGAATAATGACGTAGGTCTGCACATTATCTCCAAAACACAATTTGTACGCGCTCAAACGAGGATATCCACCGAAAGGTGAACACGGGAGGGGCCTCGTCAGGGCGCCAACCTAAGCACAACCGGGCCCTGTAACTCACTAATTCTTTTTTATAAAGTTTGACTATTTGGATTTCATATTATTATTATTACTAGCCTGTTATTGACATTGTTATTATTATTATTATTATTGATGATATTCAAAAGTTAACATGTGAATTTTAACAAAGGGTACCGGTACCTAAGAAGAATATTCCTTATAACTAGAGATGTTGGTTCATGAAATTTTATCCGCCCTGCGGCGCAGTGGCTAGACTTTCTGGCTGTTACCTCTGAGGTCCAGGTTTCATTCCCGGATCTCCCAAGAAATATAATTCAGGTCTATGAGCGGGAACAGGGTACACTCAGTCTCATGAAGCGGACCTGATGATAGGTGGGTTGGATTCGCTTCTCAGCCATCCTGGAAACTGTTCTCTGTGGTTTCCCCACTTCTACTCCTGGCAAATGCTGGGATGGTACCTATCCTAAGGACATGGCAGCGTTCTTCCCAATCCTCATCTGAATTACAAATACACACCTACGGATACCACAATAACACAGGTAATCAAAAATTATATTCGCTATCTCTCTCTATCTCTCTATCTATCCATCTATCCATCCAACTATCCACCCATCTATATATGTATATATAAAACAATACACCCTCAAGGATTTAATAAGTTGTTCATGTCGGTTCTATTTAGGGGCTTGAATATCGTGGTCTTTTAGCCCCTGTGTACGTGAGTGTGTAGATGTGTATAAACTCGAGTACATATATATATACCGGTCGCGGTGGCCGAGAGCGCTAACGCGCTACCTCGTGCCTCACTGGTATCGGGAGTGCGTGGGTTCGAATCCCACCTCGGCCGTCCTGAAAATGGTTTTCGTGGTTTCCCATTTACACCACCAGGCAAATGCCGGGACGGTTCCTTTCAATAGGTTCACGGTCGATTTCCTTCCAATATCCTTTCCCTGACCCGTCCTGAAAAGAAAAGTACATGGCCATTGGCTGCATTAATAAAAAAAATATTTATATATTATATATAGTAAACTCTGGATTATCCGGGGGCGGATTATCCGCTTTGCGGATTATCCGCGGTGGCTGTGGGAGAACATTTTTATTTAAAAAAAAGGAGGTTTTGAAACCGAAAATTATTTCTCAAAAATTGAAATAAAGTTACTAAATACTTAAACGTAATAAAAATCGTAAATCGCAAATACAGTGCAGTACACTTAATAATGTACAGTACAAAACGTGTACAGATGAAAACATCATAAATCAAGTACGCGGGACTGAATCAGTTGAATCGGAAGACAATGAGGAAACGCAGATACAGAGGACCGTTACTCATGATGCAGCGTTAGGACACATTGACAGGATTCTGCAATACCTTGAAGAGCAAGACGACGCATCACGTTGTGACAAGATGGTGTTGAGAAAACTCAAATCACAAATAAAGAAAAAGTGTTTCACTACGAAAAAGCAAAAGCAAATGACCGATTTTTTTTGTTAAACAGTAAACAATACTTTTTAATAACATCGACTGACTTTTGTTATCATGTACGTCCTTTTATTGTATAATAAACTTATTTAAAGCACTTGTGTGTTGTTTCTTAGTGCCTTCGACCTTTGTTTAACCATTACAGCAATTTTGTGGCTTATCCACGAAATTCTATTATCCGCGGTATCCGCGCCAGTCAATTTCGCGGATAATCGGGAGTTTACTGTGTATATATGTATACATACGAATTTGTATATACTGTATCTATATACAGTATATCTATATATCTATATACACACGAGTTTGTACATATCTACACACCCACGTACACGGGTTATTAAGCCCCTAAAAAGAACCGACATGAACAACTTATTAAATCCTTGAGGGCGTGTTGTTTGTTATTTTACTGCAGGGGCTGGGGACATGTTGGTCAGTAGCCTGGTGTAGTTGGATGTATGTCTAACTTGTCTAATAACCTACATTTATGTGATGACTGTACTGTAGTATTGTGTAACTGTAATAGGGACTGGGATAAGATAGGTACCCCGGGACTTGAAGTGAGGTACTATCTCGGCATTGGCCAGGAGAGAGTGTGGAAAAATCCCGGGCAAAATCACACTCAGGATAGCCACTGTCAGCACTGGGATTCGAACTTACGATCTCCGAAATTCCTACAGGTGCTCTCGCAGCATTAGTGCACGATTTAACGAGCACGGCTACGCTGCGTTGTTTTTTTTTTTTTTTTTTTTTTTTTTTTGTTTCTTATTTACGCCTACGAAACCGGTAAGAACTTACTGGAAGGACTATATCATGGTCTGAAGAAAGTGTTGTGATCCTTGTTCAACTTTCTGTTGCCACTGATATTTGTCTTAGGCTGAGTAAAAAGTGTTCATACGACCTGTACAAATAATGTGTGTGTGTGAAGGTTATCATTCATATAGTCAATGTTCTTGTCGTGTTTGTAATTATCTGGCTAGCTTACTTGGGTCTGGGGGGGGGGGTGGAAATGGGGCCCCGGATCTAGAGAAAGGCACCATCCCAGCAATTACCTGAAGTGAGTGTGGAAGTGAGAGAGGAAAATCCACATTCAGGATGGCCGCTGTCTCCGCCGGTATTCGAACCTTGGATCTCCGAATTGTGCAGCTCCGCAGTCTGCTTCACACTCGCCTTAGCTACGGCAGTGGGTAAAGAGGTAACATAATGGATATTTCCTAAATATTCCATTAACATAATATATAAACAACATGTTCAGTAAAGAACATATAGCCTACATTCTCCTAAATGCATGGGTATAGTTATAACTCTTTGTCCTTTTGAAGGAGTATAATTGAATGTTGGTTGTAGTAGCTTGTTGAAATACAACGTGCTATACGGATATTAAACGTTGATTGATTGAATCCCCACCTGAATTATATACACACACACAAATACAGCCATCACAATAACACAGATGATCAGACAAAATTCAACACTCACCCAAGTACACGGAGCTAAATGACCATGATGTCCATGCATCTCAAATTAAACAAGAAGTTCCGTGAAGAACTATACAGCCTACTTTTCATGCCAATGATTATTCTACAGAATATGAACCTATATAGAATAATGACGAAATTAAGTTGGTAATATCGAAATATCTAATTAGTTCAAAATATACTTGGTATAATGTAGCCTAATAGAGCACTACAGTTGGCAGCTCTGGTGACTGAATATATTCTTAGTTCCATTTCTTAAGGTACAGAATACAAAATTTGGTTGAAGTCCAATGGACGTTACATGCAGTTAGACACTGGATCTATCAGCACGCGTAAAAGCATGTTGCCAACAATGTCATGCGTGTGCTGGTCAGAAATAATCTGAAATATTATGATATCTTGTTGTGCCAATTTTGGATGAAATCCATTTGTTAGTACAGAAGTTACATGTATTTTAAAATTGGACATATCAGCAGGCATAGAATCATGTTGGCAGCACTGCCTTGTATTAATTACTCCAAATTAATCTAGAATGTCAGGTGCTATACGTGTGCAAAGTATAGAGCTGTTGGCTTGCATATTGATATTAGGGTAAAAAAAATATAGACAGCATTTATTAACAGTTTGCAGACCTGATTGCTCTTAACAATACTTATAGTCATATCTGTTATGGTACACATAGCACATACGAAATTTGGTTGAAATCCAACTGATAGTATAGAAGTTACATGTATTTAAAAATTGGTACTATCTGCAGGCTTATAATCATGTTGGTAGAACTGACGTATATAAGTTACTCCAAATTAATTTAAAATGTCAGAATATACGTGTACCTGGTTTAAAGCTGTTGGCTTGCATACTTTCTGATATATTGGTATTTGGATAAAATAAATAAATAAATAGAGAGAGCAATTATTAACAGTTGGCAGCCCTGGTGGCTCTTAAGATTACGCGCAGTCATATCTGTTTATGTACAGATATTACATACAAAATTTGGTTGAAATCCAATTGATAGTGTAGAAGTTATATGCATTTAAACATTGGACCTATCAGAAGGCTTAAAATTATTTTGGCAACACTGTCATGGTTGGACTCCTGGAAATTAAACTGAAATAGTCTTATCTACATATGTGCCAATTTTGGAATAGCTCCCATGCATACCTTGCAAGATATCCAACATGGAGCTCAAATTTCTAGTGCGTTTTTTCAGCAGTTGGTAGCACTGACATCATTTTCAAATATGGACGTGAGCTATTCCGGTGCACATCTTTACTCATACTAAATTTGGTTTTGATTGCTGCAGCCGTTTAGGAGTTGATAGGGGGACACACACACACAGCCAGACAGACAGTCAGACACACATTTTCCCGGATCGATCTCATAAGTCTACTTTTCCTCATTTTTGCAAAATGTGAAAAGTAGGCTAACAACAACCACAGCTTCCTACCCAAATCCTTCCTCGTATATAAGTACATACACTAGTAAGCCTACAGACATCACAGTGACACAGGTTGTCAGACAACTTCTTCACACACCCGAGTAAACGGGGCTACAAGACCATGATGCCGCAAAACCCCTAAATAATCAACAACAAAAACAACAACAATAGACTCTACTACGGATCAAGGTCAACGAATATTAATCGCTGTATTCGAGTGTTGAAATATGTTGTGTTATAAGTATATATAACATTTTTGATTGCAAATACACACTATGTATGCTTTACATTATAACGTGTGAGTAGTTATAAATCAATAAATACCAAAAATAAAGGAGAAAAATTTTAATCTGCAGGGATTTGAACCACGAAACTTCAGACAATGAGACCAGATCTCTACCATTACACCACGGATGTGCTACGATAATACTTGGCAAACAACTGGTATAGTATAACTGTATCATATTTTGTGTTGAAATCAACGATTTCATTAGCGTTTTCTGGCGTTTCTATAAACCATTTGATACTAAATATGTATTATTTTGTTCAGTACATTCCTAAAAAAACATAAACTTATGCAATTACGGATAAATATGGATTCACGAGCAAAAATAGCGGTCATTTTTTCAACAGGATGGCACGGACCCACAACAATATGGCAAGGTGGGCCTGACCTGTTAGTCACTTCTACGGTTACATATTCTATTATAATATGCTAATATCCTATCGGTCACCTCCTTGAGGACAGTTTAACACTCCCTATGTGCGATAAGCAGAATTGCTGAGGCCAGGCCTGGTTGAAACGTAAGTAAGGGTTAGGCTATAATACTTGCATGATTCATACATCCACCATCTTGAAACTATTTGGCTGATGACCTTGTAATTTGGGAAAAAGACGCTTCCCACATCAAGTTATATTGTTGCAAAATTTGGTATAGATCTGATGATTACGTTAGTCGTAATTTGCTTTAAGCTCAGAACAATTGGGTGGGTGCCATTTTATTTTGTTGTTATGATGGTGGCGATATACAACATGACACTGAGTTCTCCCTTGCTAGTGCTTCCTCTGTACCAAAGGTGGTTTGATTTTGGTTTCGTTGGGTTTGAATTGATAGGGGGAATCGATTTGCACATATACATGGCCGCCATCTGCAAACTATTGGGCTGATGACCTTGTAGTTTGGTCAAAAGACGCTTCACAGAAGAAGGTATTTGTTGCAAAATTTGGTAGAGATCAGATGATTAGCGCAGTCTTAATTTGATTTTATCTTTGAACATTTGGTTGCCGCCATTACGACGAAAAGGGGTCAAAAATTGTAGAAGACTGAGAAAGGGTTACCTTAAATACCACCTAAAATCCAAAGAGGCCAGGAAATATACATGAACCAGTGTACCAAGGTAACCAACGGAAGCAGAATGAGAGAAAAAAAAGTCGGGACCACGTTGGCCTCTCTCATCATAATTGCTCAACAATTTCATTAATGAAAGTACTGTATTTGCACTTTGAAGGTAAACGAAACTAAATGTACTCAGATAAGGAAAGAGCTAATATACTGCAAGAAATTTGCTAATGACATTGCGTTTGTTATAGACAAAATGGACTGGGTTAATATAACGTTTATTATATCAGGTGAATCCGCTGCCCCAACCAATTTGGTTTATGCGAACCATAATTTTATACACGCCCTGAAAACATTTGTCCTTCCGTTAAGTGCAGTAAATTGGATCTTTGTTTTCACAGCCTACGTAAAAATAGCAACTTAATGATCTGATATGTAAATTAAACGCCTCTGAAACATGCAGAGGACATTGCGACCTTTTCTTAACTACCACATGAGTTGTGATCTCCGGGCATTACTGTATGCCGCGGTGCAGTTTGGCTTCGATGGTAAAAGCAAGCTTAACACTCTTAAAGTTATGTTTTCTTTTGTGAAGTAGTATTTTCACAAGCTAAAAGTATGAGGCAAAAGAGCTACTGCATGCTGGTTAGATGCATTGTTTCCGGTCAGAGTCGCAAGCTAGGTTTTAGCTTTAAGCACCAAATTGAGTTTTGGGAGGTATTGACAACTATTATCTAACTTAACAGCGTACACATTATGCATTTTGAGTGCTTATTCAAACCATATCCGGTTCATAGATGCATGCGTATTTTGCCATCCTCAGTGCAAAAACGTCTGATTACAGCTACGTCGCTGTGAGACCATGAGACCCGTGTGTGGGTTCATTCGAGCAGTGCCCAACACAGCCTCCTCATTGCGCATCAAGATCTTCTCTCGGTCATGTGGCGGTACCATTTAAAGTACCCCTGTTCGTAAACTCTTTCGACACTGTACAACCTCTTCGTAGTCGGATGTTACCCATCCGGATAACTTTCCTGATATAGGCATAGGCCTACTTTCTACGAATATTTCTCTCTTGCTTCCCAGGAAATGAGAGGCATGTCAATGTATTTCTCTATGGAACACGCGGTGAATGAAAGAAGTGACTTCAGTCAAAGCTATAGCAGTACAGAATGCGCTGTATACAAAAGCAAAAATAGTGGCGTCTTACAGCTTGCGTGTGTCTAATCACTGAAGCCTCATATCACTGTAAGAATGTCTGTATGATGTAGGATATGAACTGTCGATACTACTAACCCTTAATTGGTAAGCTACCGTCTGACTACATGCGCCATGTTACTCCTCCAGTTCATGGGTTCATATGCTTTTCATAGTCACTGTGTCCTAGTTATAAGGGTTAATTTCGCATTTTTACTGTACACGGTCACTTGACACGACATATTGACACAGATACGTTTTTGTCGACTGACGTACAATATATGATTGAGAGGATGTCATATATTTTCAATAGGTCTATAATCACATGGCAGAAATGATAATTGTCTTCAGAAACTTTTGCAATATGTGTTTACAGTGTATTAGTACCATATGGGATGCTAGCGGAGACATGTCGAATTCCCGACGATCTAACGTTTGTTGATCTGCAGAGAACAATACTAGTAAAGATGCCTAATTCTCCTGGTATATCCTCTGCAGGGTTTTCCTAAGTTCTTCCTCGCTCACTCCAGATGAACTATGGAAGAGTTCTTTACTTCAAGTCCTATAGTTATTTTTCTATAGGCTACCCCAAAAACAACTGCAATAGGACATACGAGTTCAGGCACTGCCATAACACAAGGGTCTACTATGAAATATGTGATATCAGGCACTGCCATAACACATGGGCCTACTATGAAATATGCGATAAATCACACACACACAGGCTAGTGGTGTAGTTTATCCGGAAAGGCTCTCATCTACTGGGATCAAGGTTTAGGGAGCCACCTTCCGTTGTCTCGAGGTACGTATTTAGACTCCAAATCAATAACTTCTTGGTTTGATTTCCAGTTCTCTCAAGAAATTTAATTATGGTGAGGGTTTAAATGGTGTGCATTCAAACTCAAGGGACAAAACTGAGATGACATGGCTTCGATTCCCACCTCGGTCATCGCAGAAGTGGTTTTCCGTAATTTCGCACTTCTGCTTTACGCAAATGCTGGGATGGTTCCTAACATACAGCCACGGCCACGGCCAGTTCCTTCTAAATCCTACCCTCAATCATAAATACACACACTACTACAGCCATCAATATGCCGTAGACTATCAGACAGATTCCAAACAGACCCAAGTACTCCAGGTTATGACCACAATTTCGCAAAACGCCTTAATAAATCAACAACAATAACAACAGTTCTCCAAGAAATGTAACATTGGGCTGAGGATTGTGAGACTTGTGAGACAAAACTGGGTTTGAATCCCACTTCACCTGTTTTAGAAGTGGTTTTCTGTGGTTTCCCCACTTCCATTCCAGGCAAATGCTGCGATGGTTCCTACATTACTGGCTCGGCCACCTTCTTTGAAATCCTACACTCAAAACACAAATACACCACTACAGCCACCACAACGACACAGGTTATCATACAGATTCGACATACACTGATGTACACTAGGTTACAAGACCACAACGTCAAAAAGTCTTTAAATTTATCATACCAAGGTTGTAGGATCGATAATTGGCACGTTTGGGGGTGCTAGCGTACATGTGGGAGTTTCATGTCCCTAGCTTTACTGGACTTAAAATTCGTTACCCCAAAGTAATTACTATATTATAGCCTATTATTATTAGTATTATTATCATTATTATTATTTATTTTATTATAATTATCATTATTATTAACTGTCATGCACACTAAGCAAGGGAAATGTAAGACTAACGCGTAATCTTTTGCCCTCTTGTCCCAAATGAATGTCCCTGCAGTTCCTTGATTGTTTGTATGTCTATCCCTTATTATTCCCGTTCCCAACGGGGTCCCGGATGAGATGCGATGAAAGCCTATGTGGCGGTTGGTTTTTACGTTCGGATGCCCTTCCTGACGCTAACCTCATGAGAGGAGATAATGAAAGTTGAAATTAATAAAGTTGAATGAAACTGGGCAAGGTTATGAAAGGAAGCGACCGTGGCCTGCCAAAAGGTACCGTCCCTGAATTTGCCTGGAGTAGAAAATGGGAAACCACAGAAAACCATTCCAAGGGCGGCCAACGGTGGGGCTCGAAGCCACGTCTACCGAGTCCGGAGATAGCTTGGCCCCCTGGCCTAGCGCTGCACGTTAGCGAGCGTAGCTACCGCTGTCGGTTCTTATGTTCCTTGAATATATAAGATTAATCGTACAACCTATGTGAAATATTGCCTGCTGGCTCCAGATTTACTTCAAAAGTCACATACATTTGAAACACTTGTCACCCAGCGGCGAAGCCGTGCGCATTTAATCGCTGACCGTGATCACGATGGGGAGCGACAACAAATCTATTCATGGGAGGTTCGAATCACGGCTCAGTTAGCGGCTATCGTGATTGTGGTTTGTCTTGGGGTTTTCCTCACTCTGTACACTAAAATACCGCGATAGCATTTTCTTTCAAGTCCCTAAGTAATGTGAAGTTTTCTATAAGCCATTTCATAATTGCCTGTACAAATCATCTATTCATACTTTTTATTCGCCCCTTATCCATTTCCCCATATTTTGTGAATAATAAGTAATAAATGCAATTTTTTCAGGACTTGTGTTATAGGCCAATATATTGTACAGGGTGTATCCGTGATGATGTTACAAACTTTCAGGGATGATGGAGGAAGGCAAATTGATCAATGTGAGATAAGGAACCATGGTACGGAAACGACCGAGTCACAAGTTACAAGCAAAATGCTACTCATTTCATACCATATACCTGCGCAATTCGGTGGCGTTTACGGGTGTTAACACGTGCCAACCCCATGTCGTTGGCTTCCGGCACGTTAAAGAACGCCTGTGGGACGAAATTCCGCCATCCCGACGGCTGTTAAGAACTTAAAGATGTTAAAGAACTGCGATTATAAATAACTGTTGACTCGATTCTTTTCGGACTATGGGGCCTTATCTCAAATGGATCAATTTGACTTCCTCCATCATCCTTGAAAGTTTGTAATATCATCACGGATAGGTCCTACACCCTGCATATTGTGCCCCCACCCACTCATATTCGGCAAATGGCATGTTGACCGACTGAAGAGAATAAATTGATAGTCCCGAAGTACCTACCGCATTCCAGTTACACAACACTTCTAGAGTCACTACATAAACACAGGTTATCAGACAAATTGAACACACACCGAAATACACGAACTTGATGATCAAAATATCCCAAATAACTAAAACGGTCGCCTCCGTAGCGTAGCGGTCAGCATGGTTAGCTGCCGCCCCGGAGGTCCTGGGTTCGATTCCCGGCTCTGCCACGACATTTGAAAAGTGGTATGAGGCCTGGAACGGGGTCAACTCAGCCTCGGGTGGTCCAAATGAGTAGAGGTGGTTCGATTCCCACCTCAGCCATTCTCGAAGTGGTTTTCCGTGGTTTCCCACTTCGTCTTCGGGCAAATGCCGGGATGGTACCCACTGTAAGGCTACGGCCGCCTCCTTCCCTCTTTCTAGCCTATCCATCCCAATCTTCCATCCCTTCCCATCCCTCACGAGGCCCCTGATCGCTTTGCAGGTGAGGCCGCCTGGGCGAAGTGCTGATCACACCTCCCCATTTGTATCCATCCCGACCAGATGTTCCAAGCTCCAGGACACTGCCCATAGAGGCGGTAGTGGTGAGTTCCCCCGCTGAGTCCGTGGGAGCCACCAACCTAGAGGGTAAATTGACTAAATAAATCATCATCATCTTTCTTCGGCTCTTCCCAATTAATTGGGGTCACCGGAGCCAACCAGGCTCATTTTGGTTTTGGCCGGGGATTTAAGGTCGGATGCCCTTCCTGACACCACGAGATTTTTCAGGTGAAAATTCCACCCCGCTGTCACCGGGATTCGAACCCCGGTCGCCCGGGTGAAAGACGAGCAGCTAAGCCGCTGCGCCATCACGCTCCCCTAAATTGACTAAATAAAAAAAATAAAAAAAATAAAACGAATTAACGATATCAACAACTGAAATACTCAGTACTCAGTACAGACTAAATGAAGGATGTGATCAACAAATGGCTTGCTATGAGATCTGGCTTGAGTGTACAAAGAATGGAAGTAATGGTGGAGAACAAGACATGCCGCTACATGTTAGTATTCACCATCTGTTACCATGCCGTGCCGTGCTCTATGTTTAAAACATCCCACTGACTGCTGTTCGATCGAAATCACTTGTCAGTCTGGTTTCCCTGGGAACATCACACAGTCCAATACAGAATTCACAGATGGTTGCCCATTGGGATTACCATTTCAAAAGACTTCAAAGGGAGGATGAGCCAGGCGATTTGTAGTTCAGTGGACCGTCCACCAAGGGTTATTTATGAACATGTTGCACAGCACGCAGATATAATGCATTGTTTGTCGACTCCCTTTTGTGAGTTTCAGCGTATGACACAGGATAGGTGACTTACTAATTGTCAGTGTTTTTACAGGGCGTGGCAATATTACCTTGAGAGATCATTGAAACATGGCGCCCTTTTTTTTTATACAACAATCAATTTAGTTCTATTGACAGGAAATCTTCAAATTTGTTACTATCCTGCAGAACAGCCGTTTTTAAACAGGCTATCTGAAGTCTATTATGAGCCTGCTTTTGATTTTTGTAAAGCAACTAAATGAAAGTTCACTTATGATATTTACACGGGCCAAATATCCGTGTGTCTGTGCGTGTGTGTGTACTGTATTTATGTGTGCATGTCGATCTACCCCCACATAATCAATACAAACAAGATGAAACCTGGATTGAACCAAATTTGATACAAAGATAGTTCTAGCAAAGGGTACCTCAATGTCATGTTTTATATCGCCGCCATTTAACGAAAGCAAAATGACGGGCAGGCAAATGTTTAAAGCTTAAATCAAATCACAACTAAACTTATCATTGGATCTCTACCAAGTTTTGGAAAGTATAACTTCAAATAGGGATCATCTGTATCCCAGGCTACAAGGTCATTAGCCAATACATTTCAAGATAGCGCACCTGCGAATCATGTAAACGTTAAAATCCAAATTCTCTTGTAGGTGTTAACGTGGACCTAGTAGGCCAGTTCTCTTGCACTTGCCCCCTTCAAAGCAATGCCTCTAAAAGTAAGTGCACAAGAAAAAAAATATTAAATCTCACTTAAGTTCGTGTACTCATGAACTTAGAATTGGTACAATTCAATGATAATATTTTCAACAGTTAATGTACGTGAGGCACACCCATATGTAATGTTGCTCCCTAGTACCAGTTTATACCCAGACATTCTATTCGAGATTACTTATCAGGGGCTAATAATATGTAATGGTTGTTAAGCGAAGGAATAAATGCTCTGAATAATAATTTTGTACTTAAAATGAAATAGTGGTGTGCGCAGAATTCTTAATGTCTTCTTTATCGAACTGTAACCCTATCATAATCTTTCTACCTTAGCGCGGAGAAAGGCTTGAGCTAATTTATAGGGCTGCAAATAAACATAAATTAGGAATGTCACAATACTTTGAGCACATGGGTTACATGAAAAGTTCATTGAAATGTTGTGGCAAATTGCTTTCAGTTGTACAGTTGTCAAAAGAATTTGGTAGTTCTCTTACATGCCCTAGATTCATACATTTCCATTTAAGACTGGTTTTCCTTTCAACGTCCAGTCTAGTCCGCAAACCTCTCTTTGCGAAAAAAGGATGCCCTATGTGCAGTTAGCATTGCGCTCTCCTCTGCTTTGGAATCATTCAACACTGAATCTAACCATCGCCTCCTAGGTCTACATCTCCTTCTCTTACCCTCTACTGCCGAACTCGTTAACTTGTTAGGCAATCTATCCTCCTCCACAGCTTCATCTAGCGTGTTTATTTCTAACTTAGCATTTATCTCTTCATTACGAGTACCTTCCTGCCATTGCTCCCATCTATTTGTCCCAGCAATCATTCGTGCAACCCTCATATCAATTACCTCTGGCTAATTCATCAGATATCCTACCGGGTGAGTTAGCCGTGGTCGTTACGGCATGACTGCTGGCAGTCGCTCACATCACGCCGGCAACCTTGAAGATGGTCTTCTGTGGTTTCCCATCTTCCTTCCAGACAAATGCCGGGGTTGGTCCCTAACTATAGCCCACAGCCGCTACCCTCCACATCCTCGTCCTTACATTCCCACTTTCCTCCCCAACGGTACTTGTAGCTCACCCATTGGGTGCCCGTCTCGAAGCAGCTACAAAACTGGCGAGCCGAACATGTCCTCGGACACTCCCGGCATAAAAGCCATACGCTAAAAAAAAACAGATATCCTGAATCTACCCAGCTCTCACTCCCATACAGCAAGGTCGGTGTAAATACTGAGTGTTTTAGAGATAAGTTCCTCGCCACATTAACATATTTCTTGCAGAATACTGTAGATTGCAACTGAGAACTCACTGCATTGGCTTTTCTACACCTCGACTCTATTTCCTTTCCAATACTGCCAACCTGAGAGAATACACAGCCCAAGAACTTACAATGTACCACCTGCTCCAATTTAGTGCCACCTACTATCTTGCGTTTCTTCCCTACCGACATAACCTTCGTCTTGGAAATGCTGATCTACATGCCATATTCCCTACAATTCTGTTCAAGTTCGACCATGTTGGCTTGCAAGCTTTCGACGGAGTCCGCCATTACTACCAGGCCATCAGCACCGACAGCATTGGCTCCGCTGGCTAAAGCGCACCGTTAGGTCATGGGGCCAAGCTCTCTGCTGACTCGGTAGCCATGTGGGTTCAATCCTCACCGTCGGCCGTCCTTGAAGAGGTTTTCCTTGGTTTCCCATTTTCTACTCCAGGCAAATGCTGGGACGGTACCTTCTGATAGGCCACGGCCGCTTCCCTCCACATCCTTGCCCAGTTTCATTCATCTTTATCCATTCCATCTCTCATCCCGACGCGCAGGTCGCCCACGGGCGTCGAAGAGAAAGACCGGCACTCGGCCTCTGAGGAGGCCACACTAAAAAAAAAAAGCACTCTCTTGAACATAAACTCCTTTAGAGTGCCTTCGCTTATATTCGAGAACAGGCAATGTGACGTATAGTTCGACCATGGTTTAACGTTGCCGCATATCTGTAGTTATAATGGACCTGCTCTTCTTTTTAATGCAGCTCTTCAACTTGTGCTCTATTATCCATGAGCGCACACAAATCCGTGGCAGTTTTTTAAGCGAGGGAAAGCAATTGCTCCTTTCAGCTACATGGCAATATCAGTAATGAACACCAGCTTGAAGAAATTGTAATACCGCGACTGTATTATTATTTATTCTGAAATTATGGCTGCAAGTAAAAATTATGACATATTTAATTGTGAACAAAAATATATTTAGTAGCATAAACAAAACAAGATGTTAGGTAAAGAACATATAGCCTACTTTCTCCTAAATATATGGTTATAGTTATGACTCTTCGTCTTTATCACGGAGTATATACTAATAGAATCATTCCTTGGTCGAAGACCTTAGAAACTATTTACCTCTACCAAACACCGGAACCGCGGAAAAACTACTGTCATAATTGAAGAAAGAAAGAGAAGACATATCTCAAGAATGTTATGGAACTGGAGACATGATTAACGGACGTGGGCAACACCGAACATTGAGTTGAGGCATGTGTATACACGCCTGGCTGTCCATGGTTTTCACCACCCTAATTGTATTAACAAATCTTTCCATGACCCTACAGTGACGTGTGTATGCCAAATACTGTATGTGGACAAGCATGTGAACGCTACCACTAAAGCATTGTAGTAAAAGAAAACAATCAAAGACTATGCAATTCAAATCGCCACAGCGCAATTTCAGTGTACGTGTTCATTCTTTATTTCCGATTGCTATTTCGCTGCAATAAGAGTACTGTATTAATTAATATCTTGAACTAGCACCAACAGATGGAGTACAGGCACTATGTGGCATCTTTTGTTCTTTAGTTCAAATACCATTTTCAAATAACACACAATAGGCAGTTGCAAAAGCTTTAAAATAAAATAAATTATCGTATTACAACTATTCATTTTTCAAAATCGATGCGTATAGAATGCCAACGGTAGGCTAACCAATGGAGTTCCACATAGACCAGTCATGACGTCTGGTGGAAAATTTTCGCATAAGATAATCCTAATAGGGCGAATGCATTCTAGCGGCCATAAAAGGAAACTTTTCAATTGAAGCTGTTCCAACGCCCAGGACGTTGCGCAGCACGTAACCAGTTGACCATGATTGTCACCCTCATAGTGCATCTGGTTGCTGTTAGATGTCTTGTGCAGATCCGGTGGCGAATGTTGTTTTAATTAAATATTTTTGTTTTGTTATAGTATGCACAATATAACGCTTAATTTTATGTCGGCTCAGTAATTACAAAACAATAAATATAAGAAGCAAAGCAAAAAGCTTAACTCTCTCAGGTTTTGAATCCCAGATAGAAGGATAAAAAACTAACGCTTTACCACACTGCCACACATGTCCACTGAAATTTGTCGTCATCAATTGAATTACATATAACGTCTTAGCAAATAATGATTTGGAATAAACAATTTCTTCAGTGGACTATATTTCTATATAAAGCATTTCATACACAGTTTATATTATTTCTATCAGTAGGCTATATTGCAAGCAATACTCAAACTAGTGAAATATAGGTCAGGCACAAGACATCAGCTGTTCGGCTTTTAGAAGCCACTGCTACCATGTAATATTTTAAAACCATTCTCGGTTCGATAATCGGAACTAATGGGTTCAAAGTTATTAATTATAATGCTTGCATAATTCACACGGCCGCCATCCTGAAATGTTACGGCTGATGACCTTGTAGTTGGTCGCAATACGCGTCCTATATGAAGGTAAGTTGTTTCGAAATTTGGTAGAGATCGGATGAGTAGTTTAGTCGTAATTTGATTATACGTTTTGAATGATTGAGTGGCCACCATACAGTTTTGGTAAATATGGCGGCGATATAAAATATGCCCTTTGATTGTGCTACCTCTGTACCAAATTTCGTTCAATTCGGATTCACCGTGTTTGTATTGACACACACTCACACACAGACAGACACAATTCTTATGGCCCTGTGTATATCTCATAAGTCTACTTTCATTTTTTTAGGCTAAAATCAAAACCATACAGGTGTCTGACTTAGAAGATGCAAACAATTAACGGTAAAAAAGCTATATTTCAATATTTTTCCCACCTACTTTCCCACTCCATCACATTTTGCAGTCGTGGGGGCATTGATTCAACTAGACCAGGCTGTTCCAAATCCACGAGTTTGAGTATGCGTACTCGCGAGTACTCAGCAGTGATGCTCGGAGCACGGTTGGGGAGGGACTAGGGGTGATAGCCAATACATCACTGGGCGAAGGTCATAGTACAAGTCCATGCTCTTCCTGCCAATCTTGATGTATTCACCACACAGTGGCGGTAACCCCCCCTCCCCACAGCAGAGCTGTATTGCATGTTGCAGGTTTACTCACGGAAGGCGGCGAGTACTCGGCAGCTCAAGAGACGAGCTGCTCGGTTGGAACAGACTGAACTAGATATTCTAATAATGGTCAATTATCCCGTATATTTTAGCCTACTTTTCACATTTTGCAAAAATGAGGAAAAAGTAGACTTATGAGATCGATCCGGGAAAATGTGTGTCTGTCTGTCTGTCTGTCCTTCTGTCTGTCTGTCTGGCTGGCTGTCTGGCTGTGTGTGTGTCCCCCCCTATCAACTCCTTAACGGCTGCAGCAATCAAAACCAAATTTAGTATGAGTAAAGATGTGCACCGGAATAGCTCACGTCCATATTTGAAAGTGATGTCAGTACTACCAACTGCTGAAAAAACGCACTAGAAATTTGAGCTCCATGTTGGATATCTTGCAAGGTATGCATGGGAGCTATTCCAAAATTTTCACACATGTAGATAATACTATTTCAGTTTAATTTCCAGGAGGCCAACCATGAGAGTGTTGCCAAAATAATGTTAAGCCTTCTGATAGGTCCAATGGTTAAATGCATATAACTTCTACACTATCAATTGGATTTCAACCAAATTTTGTATGTTATATCTGTACATAAACAGATATGACTGAGCGTATTCTTAAGAGCCACCAGGGCTGCCAACTGTTAATAATTGCTCTCTCTATTTATTTATTTATTTTATCCAAATACCAATATATCAGAAAGTATGCAAGCCAACAGCTTTAAACCAGGTACACGTATATTCTGACATTTTAAATTAATTTGGAGTAACTTATATACGTCAGTTCTACCAACATGATTATAAGCCTGCAGATAGTACCAATTTTTAAATACATGTAACTTCTATACTATCAGTTGGATTTCAACCAAATTTCGTATGTGCTATGTGTACCATAACAGATATGACTATATGTATTGTTAAGAGCAATCAGAGCTGCCAACTGTTAATAAATGCTGTCTATATTCTTTTTACCCTAATATCAATATATCAGAAAGTATGCAAGCCAACAGCTCTATACTTTGCACACGTATAGCACCTGACATTCTAGATTAATTTGGAGTAATTAATACAAGGCAGTGCTGCCAACATGATTCTATGCCTGCTGATATGTCCAATTTTAAAATACATGTAACTTCTATACTAACAAATGGATTTCATCCAAAATTGGCACAACAAGATATCATAATAATTCAGATTATTTCTAACCAGCACACGCATGGTATTGTTGGCAACATGCTTTTACGCGTGCTGATAGATCCAGTGTCTAACTGCATGTAACGTCCATTGGACTTCAACCAAATTTTGTATTCTGTACCTTAAGAGGTGGAACTAAGAATATATTCAGTCACCATGGCTGCCAACTCTAGTGCTCTATTAGGCTACATTATACCAGGTATATTTTGAACTAATTAGATATTTCGATATTACCAACTTAATTTCGTCATTATTCTAGATAGGTTCATATACTGTAGAATAATCATTGGCATGAAAAGTAGGCTGTATAGTTCGTCACGGAACTTCTTGTTATTTATTTGTGTTGAAGTCCAGACAGCGATGAGGCCAATTTATCAGGTCTCAAATTAATGGCAACATATTTGACACAAATATACCATTTAGAATTAAAAATGAACTGATAAAAGTCATGTGTAGTATTGTATTGTATGTCTGCACCTTATTATTCCCATTTCCAACAGGATCAGGGATGAGATGCGATGAAAGTCTATGTGGCGGATGATTTTTATGGCCGGATGCCCTTCCTGACGTCGACCTCATCAGAGGAGTTAATGAGAGATGAATTATGATGATAATGATGATAATTGTTGATTTAAGGGGCCTAACATCTAGGTTATCGGTTCCTAATTGTCTGGCTGATGGCGAAAAAAATGAAAACCATAATGAGAATTAAGTGAGACTGAAAACACTTACAATATGGAACTCAGATTGAAATGACTCATAACATGGAGAGTGGTAATACTTACAAAAGGGAATTTAGAAGGAATAGATTGAAAAATACGCACAAAATGTAGTTTAGGTTCAAAATACGTAAAAATGCAATTGAAATTGAAAATACACAATGCAAGTTAGATTGAAAATGGCCGGTTTAGATTCAAAATACTCGCAAAGTGCAATTGAAATTCAAAATACTTGCAGAATGCAATTGTAATTGAAAATGCTTACAAAATGTATGGTAGATTCAAACTACTCATTTGGAGTGACAATACTTACAAAATGCAATTTAGGTTAAAAATACTTATAAAATTCAATTTAGATTCAAAATACTCACAAAATGCAATTGAGAATCAAAATACTTACAAAATGCCCACCATACAAAATGCAATTTAGATTTAAAATACATGCAAAATGCGGTTTAGGTTGAAAATACTTACAAAATGCAATTGAAATTCAATATACTCACAAAAGGGCCACCATTTACATCGAAAGACTTACTAAAAAGCAATTCAGATTGGCAATCCTTACAAAATGCAATTGAGGTTGTAAATGCTCGCAAAATACAATTTGGATCCAAAAGACTTACAAAATGTAACTTAGATTGAAAATACCTACAAAATGTAGTGTAGATTCAAAAAATTCGCTCAAGGTAATTTAGATACGCGGGGAGCCAATTAACAAAAATCAGTGCGGGAATCTTAAAGAGGAAAGGAAATAGAATGAAATGAAAACAAGAGGTCTGACCCCTCGTAGAATGAGGGATCAAGAAAGATGAGACAAGGGCCAATTAAGGCTGGAAAGTGAAAGACTCCCTAGGCCTCGGATACCCTAATACCGTCGTGGTCGGAAAAGAACAAGAGTTGACCAAGGGAGGTGGACAGGAAAGAAGATGGAGAGGAGGCCGGCACAAATAAGTGGAAGCAATGCTGGACTCAGCTGTAATCCCGTTGTTGCATACCCACGTCCCACTAGATGTGAGCCCCTAGGGGGGGGGGGATGAAGGAAGATGAATGAAACTGGGCAAGGATGTGGATGGTGGCCGTGGCCTGTTAGAAGGTATCGTCCCAGCATTTGCCTGGAGTTAAAATGGGGAAAACACGGAAAACCATTTCAAGGACGGCTATTAAATGCATTTATAGTACTTGCAGACGAATATTCCAACGATTCATAAAAATATGTAGTTCTTAATCTCAACCTGGGAGCTTTCGTTAGTTTTCTGCAGTTGTTGTTAATTCACTTAGGGGCTTTGCACTACCATGGGCATGAAGCTCCGTGAATTAAGGTACAATATGTGTTCAATTTGTCTTATGAATCGGTGTTATTGTCGGGGTTTTGAGTAATGTGTGTATATTGAATTGAGGCTTGGATTGGCCACTGCCATTGTCTTAACATAGATACCATCCGGTCATTTTCCTGGAGTAAAAGTAGAAAACGACGGAAATCCTCTTCTAAGATAACTAAAGTTGAAATTCATTTCATCTCGTCTCGAATGTTGTGAGGCTGAGTGTGCCCCAACCCAGCCCTCAGACCAGAATTATATTTCTTGGCAAAGTCGGAAATCGAACCCAGGACATTTCTGATAGGAATCTCACTACATACGTCTACGGCCCGAAAGTTGCACAGAAAGAAGATATTGTTATTGCGAATAGTTGCAGATTGCAAATAGGTAGTCAACTCATGGTTATGAGAACGATCTGTAGACGTAATAAATGGACTTGTATGAAATTGCCCTTCCTTTCATAGCAGGCACCTTGAATTCCGTTATTGTGGGGAATATACTCACATGCCATGAAATTTCAGCCTTTCTTCAAATTTGACATCTGTAGGGGAAGCTCAGTTAAATCCGCAATATTAAGGGATTTATGGTAAACATTGTAAATTAAGGGAAAGGGTTTCAAAAAAATTAACAGGAACTAGTACATACGACTGTTTATGTTCGACGATAATTATAACTTTATTGTATGTTTTAACATAAATATTCATAAATACCTGTTGAGATTGTCACTAGAATTTTGTGATCGGGTGCTGCGCAGGGTAGGATATCTCTGATTTCCAAGCTCTCTGACCGACCGACGCATGCGCTCTGTGTGCTTCAATGCCATATGTGCAGATTGAGCACCAGTATTCAGTAAAAATGTCACCGAAATCGTTTGAAAACAACCCGCTGTGTAGAAATTGGATTTGGGGATAAGGTACAGTGTCTCATATTCACCAGTTTATTTACGCGAACATATGGACGGTGCCCTTTCGGTAATTTATATAGACATGTTGGATTTTGAGCGCATGCGCGAAGGTATCCTTATCGAATTGGTCAAACAACTGTTTCTTGAGCTGTGATTGGTGGGAGAAACTGTATCATAATAAAAAATAGTGTTATAATGACCATCATTATGATACAGTTTTCAGACATATAATTGTCAGGGTCGAACATAAATTCAATTACTGTTTGTGACATAAATTCAGTTCTTAAAATTCCATCTGGAATGGTTTGTCTGAATCTTCTAATACTTAAAATATATATTGTGGTAATAAATCCCCGTGTACTTGAGTGTGTATCTATGGAATTTGTCTGATAACCTGTGTTATTGTGATGGCTTTATTAGTGTGTGTATTAGCAAATGAGACTAGGATTGGACTTTGCCATAATTTATGTAACAACCCGGCATTTGACTGGAGTGTTAGCGGGAAACCACGGTAAATCATTTATAGGATGGCTGAGGCGGGAATCGAACCCACCTGTTCTCAGCTCTCACTCACGTGGCTGAGTGTACCCCGTCCCAGCCCTGAGGTCAGAATTAAATTTCTTGTCAGGGTCAGGAATCGAACCCGGAGCTCCACGATGAGGGGTAATCTCAGGTATGGACGTCAATAGTGGCGTCTATAATGGGGACCTGGTGCTCAAAATAGTGCTCCTTTTGCCTCGTAAGTTGGTAACTTTGTATGAAGTCTAATTATTTTAAGTAATATTGTTTGGCGTGATAAATACGCCCACTGTTTAGAATTTATATTTCATAAAATGAGCGTAGAATGGCATAACGTTTGGGTGGCGTTAGCAATAAAAATTGAGATTATCCTCCATTTAGTTGAGCCATGGCCCGGATAGTCAGCATCGCGGGAAAATGTGTCTAGTATTATAGACCACCCACTTAGCTAACCATCAGTTGTAATTTTGCAGTAAATCACGTGATATTGCACTATCACTTGATGACTTATGGGACGATATCTTGGATATACAGTGAGGGCCTTCCATAAGCTAGTCCGCGTGGCGGTGGGTCACGATGAGTCACGGCCAGATAACTAGCATTTACCGATTGCAAAACAGTGGGTCGGGAAATCCTGTATGCTGTCATAGCATTGGTTACATACGCCGCTGGCAGGATACCTTAGTTGATATAATTAAGACTTGTGGTGAAGAACCGTAGCCTATCTCGTATCCCGTGAACATGGTTAGGTATAGAACAAACCAACGAATTTTCATAGTGGAAACTTACCTTCTCAAGAAGAAGTCTTACAGAAAATGACGTGTTCGTTAGTGTCAACGCCGTGTGATTTTTACTTGTGTGGGAACCTCAAACTAGAGGTATACAGAATTAATCCGCGTAATCAGGAGGCTCTCTTGAGCGTAATAACTGCACTTTTACCGAATATCTGTAAGAATGAATTACAGCGAGTGTACCAAAACTTCCTACGTCTTTGCAATGTGTGTCTAGAAAATGAAGGACAGTATTTCCAGCAACAACTCCGAAATTCAATGATGATTGTTAAATGCGTTAAAAAGTGTAAATGTGTTAAACTAGTTGGGCACTATGCTGCTGCTAGCAGCAGTGAGTTGCTCGACACGCCGCTACACACAGTGGCCAATCCGCAACGCCGCCTCTGTGAGGTTCCGTCATTTACGAAAGGACTTCATTGTAGCATGATATGGAATCGGTTGCAAAGCTGATGATAAACATGAAAATGAAAATCCACAGCCTGCTTCCAGTCTCCGACCGGGTCAGGGAATGGAATGAATGAAGCCCCTATCTAGCGGCGAGGATGTAAACTGTGCCGGCTGCCGAAGCCTGACACACTCCTCTGGGGCAATGATTAAATGAATGACAGATGAAATGAAATGATAGTGGAGAGTGTTGCTGGAATGAAATTTTGACAGGGAAAACCGGAGTACCCGGAGAAAAACCTGTCTGCCTCCGTTTTGTCCAGCACAGATCTCACATGGAGTGACCGGGATTTGAACCACGGAGGCTCGTGATGATGATAAACATAATGAAGCCAAAATGAGCATGTACCGCATACGCCTAGTTTGTCACTATCGTTGTACTGCTATCAGTCACACGTGTGATGGCTCTCAATTTCTACGAATCTTTTACAGCAATCAAACTGAAAGTTTGTATGTTGATAGAGGCTATTTACATAAGTTAACATAAGTCACCGTCTAAATATTGCGGATGGTCGCCATGTTTGATTGTTGTATATGTAGGCTATAGAATTATGTACTATTAGATGATTATTGCGTAGGTTCATTATTCAAACTTTCAATTCGATCGCATGATGAGGACACAAGAAATACAATTTAATTGTATAATTTCGCACAGCCACCATCTTGATGTAATGAAAACAAATCATCTAAATTAGTTGCCAGTAGATTAGAATTGCCGAGTTTCACTGCGCTCGGATGGTTAAATCGCGAGAAAATTCCATTTAAATTTTTCAACTTCGCTTGCCCACCAAGTTCGTTTTGTATTTAGCAGGTTTTGAAAGTCACATATTATGTGGACTTCTAGTAGAGCCATATATCACCGTACAACATTTGAGGGTGATATCGGTAACTGTTCCTGAGATAAAGAATGCCGGTGAAATATTTCGTTGCGGTCGCCATGCTGGATTGGTGAAACACATTAAAATTTGGAAGACGCCGTCGAAGTCGTATGAGGTAGTAATATGTTCTTACCGAGTTTCATTGAAATCGCTTCGGCCGTTTAGATTTTATTGGGGACACACACATACTCACACACACACACACACACACACACACACGGGCAAAAGATTATGTCATAAGACTATTTTTTCATCAATGAAAATAGACTAATAAGCACAGTGAAAATTACATCAGATTATTTTCTCTATTTATACTGCATAATGTGCACTGAAGTAAGCCATTTATTGAAGAACGTGATGAAAACGCTTTACTCTGTGTTGTTACAGGGTTATATAACTGACACACACATACGGCATCCAATTTACAGGCAACATAAAGGTTTCAACTTCTTGGAAATTGCTCTAAGAGGGTCTGGGCATCATAATGTTAGTGATGGAGTTGTTCTTTCAGTTTAGAGTCAAAGATGGTGTGTTGAACATTCCCGTGCACATAGTGTGTGCGCTCATGAACTCACAACTACCCCCCCCCCCCCTCCTCCCATAATAAGAGGGGGCCGATAACCTTGATGTTAGGCTCCTCAAAACAACAATTATCATCATCGTTATCACAGAGATTTCTTTATATGTATATTTTACCATACTCTTAACTGGAAATTGTTCCATATGCCACTTCGCTGAGGCACGTGCTCTGTGGTAAGCAAGTTATTATTATTATTATTACCGTTATTATTATTATTATTAATATTTTAACACTGAGAACATTGCTACCGAATAATACAACTGGCACGTACTCATGTATATAATATTAATAATAATAATAATAATAATAATAATAATAATAATAATAACAAGTGAACCCATGCAAGAACTCTCGCTTGTATAAATACCACACGCCTAGCTTAATTGGTATGCGGGCTCGAAGCAACACAGTTCAGGCTGGGGCTATCGTCTTGTTTACTTGTTCAAACGTACTTTTTAACCAAATTGTCGATATTTTTGAAGTCAGAGTGCAATTCGTCACTGCTGCGGGTAATTCACTTTCTTTTCAATGTGCATTTGTTACGATCGGTTACTTGTAGCGTCCCATGTACATATACCGTTATTGTTGTTGTTGTTGACAATTCTGTAGGGGCTTTGCGACATGGTGATCATTTAGCTCCGTGTACATGGGTGTGTGTAAACGTTCTACGATAACCTGTGTCACTGTTCATGTTTCTTCTAGTGTGTTCAAGTAATCGAGGAAGGAAGCGGCCGTGGCCTTAAGGTAGGTACCATCACGGCGTTTGCCTGGAACCACGGAACCCCGTCGACGATGGCTGAGGTAGGAATCGACCCAGCCTCTTCTCAGTTTTGCCCTACGAGGCAGAGTGTACTCCGATCAAGCCCTCAGACCCGAATTTAATTTCTTGACAGAGCCGGGAATCGAATCCTGGCCTCCGTGGCGACAGCTAAGAAAGCTAGCCACTACGCAACGAGGGGTTTGTACATATAGCACCCACCTGGCTTTACTGTTATGCGGGCAGGTTGTGACAGCTCTCTCACGGCCTGCCGTCTAGTTTATTTGTTTAAACGCAAGTTTATAATCAAATGAATGCATTTCCGCTGACTTTTCAAGAAATGCAAGAATTTCCTTGTTCTATTGAGACCATTTGGAATATTTTGGTACAAACAGCACCTTCTAACTTTCTCTGGTTTAAGAGCTTCAGTTTTGTGAAACATGCATCTTAGCGCTTTTTATATGTATATGACTATAATAATAATATTAATAATAATAATAATTATTATTATAATAATAAGTTTAATATATTATTTGAATCTTGCGGTTTTCTAGACGCCCTGGCTATTAGCCCTGAAGGGAATTCTTCGAATGCAAAAAAACTACTTGGGTGGACCTTTCACATTAAAATACCCTCAATTAACAAACGGCTGCGTCAGGATTCAATCACATGTGCCTTGGGAATACTTTGTATCTCATATAGCGCATGCTTCTAACATCGCATGTCCCGCGGAGTAGCGGGGCTTGTTTAATCATGCACCATGGCCACGAGGGCATCCACACCAAGTCCAGAGATTGGATGTTTGAATTCTCGTGCTGACATGGCCATCCTGTGTGTGGTTTCTCCACACTCTCTCCAGGCAAATGCTTCGTCTTCGGGCAAATGCCGGGGTGGTACCTAACGTAAGGCCATGGCTGCCTCCTTCCCTCGTTCTTGTCTATCCCTCACACTCTTCCCATCCCCCTCATCAGTCTCCTGTTCGCTTTGCAGCTGAGGCAAAGTTCTGAGCGAAGTTCTAGTCACACTCCCCAGTTGTATCCCCCAACTCAGAGTCTCAATCTCCGGGACACTGCCCTCAGTGGCGGTAGAGGTGAGATCTCTTGCTTAGTCCGTGGGAAAAGCCAACCCTGGACGGTAAAACGATAACGAAAATAAATATGAATATTTGGTAGCCATACCTTACATTGAAAAGATCCGTTGTACGTTTTTCTTTATGATTTTCCTTTTGAAATCTTCTCTGAAATTGGCATGTGTTTGCATTCGTTGTGCCTCCTCGTGTTTCAACGTGTAGCCTATGCACAGAAACATGAATTCCATCTTGTTAATGGAATTGTTTCAAAAGGACACTTCATTATTGCGTTAAATTGCCTATCATTTTAATAATATTTCTTTGCTAACAAGCTTCATGCATTCTAACATTTAGATTTTGAGAAAAATAATTTATCCTAAAAGGGAACTATCCTCTCTTTCAAAACTGGAATTTCGTTGAAGTTGAACGGGTAGCTGGTTTAGGAGATGTGTTTCTCAGAAATTGAAAGAGTTTTCGCCCACGTGATATTCAATTAGAATATGAAGCGGACAGTCTTGTGCTCTGCACGTGGAGGCCTGCTTTCGACATGGCCACAACGCTCAATTGATTTGTTGCTAATTCGTTTTAGGGACTTGGGACATCTTGGTTATAAGCCCCGTGTACTAGTGTGTGTGTTCAATTTGTCTGATAACTTTTGTTTCTGTGGTGACTGTGGTTGTGTGTATAGAATATCTGTTATTGATAGAATCGGAGATGGAGGTAGGTGCCCAAGGACTCGAAATAAGGAACTATCCTGGAATGAGTGTGTGTTAACTGGGGAAAAACTATGTAATATTTTCATTTGTCCATATGTGTTTATAATTCAATTATAATTGTTTATAACTTTAAATTATTTCTTTATCAGCTACGCAATTTTCATATTTTATTGGAGTAATTTTTAATAATTCACATTCACTTCTCTATGTTATTATATCGATAATTTATTAATTTATTATTCAGAATTATATGAATTGGAAGTAGCCACTTGCAGTAAATTAGGGCAGACACAGAGAGGATCTTGCGAAAGCTGTTGGTTAGTCCACCACAACAGTAGCTACGGGAGGGGGTGACTCGGCTGAAATTCTAAGATGAGTGAAGAAACAGTACGGGGGAGAAGACTGCACTTCACAAATGAATATGAGGCAACTTGGAGCTGGGTCATGACTTACCCCAATGTAACGAAGTAGGCTATATTTGGAATAAAGGAGAATCTTTCCTTGTAAAGAGACGAGCCATCATGTGACCAGCAGAGCAAATCAGGATTGAGGAGATTGATTTGGAAAAGGAGTTACCATGACAACAAGAAGATGATTGGTGATGGAGAAAAACTCGTAGAGAGGGAAATTTGCAGTACATATACACTGACTGCACAGCCATTTTTGATGACTCTCTTTTATTCTGTCTTTTGAACGAGACTAATATTTTCGTATTCTGTAGAAGCCACTGATACTCTGTCTTTGGAAAAACTAGGTCGCTAACAATTTTGCCTAAGTAATAGAATCATACTGAGGGTGATATGATTGTGCCTCAGATCATATTTGCCGAGGTGAATTCTGGATACGATTCAGTCACCAGTTCAGTAAGCAGTTGACTCGTCACTGCTATACTTGTAAGATCTTAATCAACATCGCTGAAACCACGAGGGAGAAACTGCATTCCTGTAGATGACCAGTAGCTGATACAAGGAACAGCCTGACGTTATGACGCACGGTCATGAGATTCTGCAATTCAATATCGGTGATCCAATGTACGGCACTAAGACAAGATCTCCGCAATTTTGTTTTTGGCATTTAAATTCAAGCTTTGTATGTAACTTCAAATTTAATTGATTTTACTTCTAATTTGAATTTTTCGCCACTGTTTACGTACATACTAGCTCATTATATTAACTCTCGTACTATTTTCTCATTGACTTAACGTCATATTCATCTGCTGCTTTTGATATAAATTAATCTATTTGTTGCATATCCTAGGTTTTTCTTTAAACGTAGAGAGATTTATGTTTAAGGCTTTTCCCTTTACCCAAATCGAATATTAATTGGTTGGTGGCTAAGCTTCGTCACGAGCTGAGAAAAAGAGGTCTTTGCTGTTCTAGTTTTTATTTTATACTCCTAAATTTGGATCGTCAACACCTAGTTGTGACCTGGCACCCAGTCGAACGTATCAATATAATTATCAATAAACAGGTATCTATTTCAGTGCTTCGATGAACTGTTACATTTGGTCAGCCACAACGTGGGTCTGGCCCAAAACATTACATTTGGCTGCCCAAGAGTGACAAACCATTACAACTAAAGTCAGCATAGCCGCTGTCAGTGCCAATCTTCGGACTTGTTGCAGTTGCCCACCATGATCGTGGTGAACGATTTTACGTACACGCTCAATGAATACCAAGCCGGCGTGTTTTCGAGAGGTGCTACCTAGCAAAACTAAGTAAATAATTCAGAGTACACATATTATGTAATCAGTTTTTGGTCGATTTTTGACCCTCCCCCCGCCATGTAATCAAGCGTAATCTTCGCAACGACCCCCTCCTGTATAACGTAATCGCAAAGCAATTCCTAATATTTATGATTTCACCTCGATTTATCCGTTTTAAATACGACAAGAAAAACAATATCAGAGACTCAGGGACATTTCTGTAAAATAAATACAACGCTGCAGTTTCCTGAGATGCTTTGGAGGCAAAAACAAAAGCACAAGAAATGCACGAGCAATTGACGAAACTTCTACTTTATTTTTCATCAAAAATATTTTTTGAACCCCTTTATTATCTGAATTGAAGTATTCTTTGAACAAAGCAAGGCAAGCCTTCTGGTAATTTTATAAGTCAAACAAAAATGACCTTTACATTCAACTTACGCATTTTTTTTTTTAGTAACTGCAACGTCCATTCAGCCATTTGTGAAGTGATTACGTAAATATTTTGCCCCCCCCCCCCCCACGACAGCACCTCATCAACGTAATCATAAGCTTCGACCTCCTCCCCCCCCCCCCTCTCTCTCTCTTTGTGATTACGTAATACGTGGACTGACCCCTTGGATAAGCAATGCAATTCTGCTCAATGGATAACCGTGTTTATGCCCAATAGTATAACGGTGCTCTGACTGTCGAAGAAGTTCAATAAGCTTATTGTTAATTCAATTTTAATGGGCTTGGGACATCCTGATCATCAGCCCCGTGCAATTGGGTGTGTGTTGATCTTGACTGATAACCTATGTTTATGTGATGACTGTGATAGTGTTGTAACTAATTAATGATGTTATTGGTTTACGTCTATTATAACTACTACGGCGTGTAGAGACGTCGGGGTGACGGAATTTTAACGTACCAGTAAATTTACTGACGCGGCTTCCTCATACAGTATTTGTGCACACTCAAAAGCGAACTGACGGCGCCAGGATTCGATCCTGTAACCTTGGGTACAGTAGGCGAGAACGTAACCACTGAGCCATGCAGTCAGTCGTGTGTGTAACTGAACTAGGAAGGGGGCTTGATGTAAGGTACTAACCCGACATTAACCTGGAGTGAGTGTGGTAAACCTACACACAGGATAGCCACTGTTAGCGCCAGGATTCGAACCTGCGATCTCCGGACTTGCTGCAGCTGCCCTCGGAGCCGTGTTGCACGATTTAACGATCACGGTTACGCTGTGGGACAGTCCAATAAGGAATCCGTCCAATTCTTGCCAGGAAATATCAGGCACTATCTCGGAACAATCTGAAACAATGTATCAACTTTCTCATGCGAATGAAGATCTACAAAAGAAAGGAAGATAGCCTTGAAAATTTCCCTTTTTGTATGCGTAATGGCCAGAAGAAGACGCTAATAACTGCCTTGTGTATTGCTGCTGCCTGATGAGTCCGTAGCCTCCTCCCACACGGCTCCCAGATCAGATACTCAACTGGTTGACTTTTACAAAATTATGCAGACCCACAGTATAATCATGTACCTGTTTTGAATTAAGGATGTGTAATTTTTAAAGCTAGGGACGGAAACGCACCGGATGCAAGTCCGCTCAGGGGCTCAGTGGAATAAACGCCAATCTTTGTACCATCTCCAGAGAGTTGTTGTTGTTGTTGTTTCATATAGGGGCTTGAGTGTCGGAAACTGTCGGATGCTGTGTTATTGCGATACTGTACTACTGTTTGAAATATTGTGATTGGGGCTTTGATAAGTTACCCATAAGTTAGGTACCATTCTGGCATTTGCCTGGAATACAAGTGAGAAACCACGGGAAACCACTTCCAGGATGGCTGAGGTAGGTTCGAACACACATCCTTCCCAATCTCCACCTGAATTACAAATACACACACTAATACAACCATCACAATAACACAGGCTATCGGACAATTTTCCACACACACCCAAGTACACGGGGCTAAATGACTACGATGTCCAAACCACTCAAATGAAACAAAATCAACTAGGCCTATGTAGTTCAAGGGCTACAGTGAATGGAAGGAAGAAGGAAGATTGTAGTTTTACGTGACCGTGAATCTTGTGATTATGAGCCCCGGGTACAGTGAATGGAATTGTTGGGGGAATCCATAGTACTGGACTGATGATCAAGATATTCCAATCCCGTAAATGAAACAGCACAACGTCCTGAGTCTCAAATATTGTTTCATGTGTAGAAGTAACTTTCTTCTGCTCAACATTAGCATTCACGAATACTTGAGTCGTATCCTATTCTCGACTCTGTTTGCGTACTCGCGTCTCTAAAAGCGAGAGTAGTTAAATGGGACGTAAAACCAATAACATTATTATTATTTGTTTATATACTCAGTAAGTTGTTTGAATTACATATCTGTTGAATCCCTAGGAAGGCGAGGCAAGCTAGGTAACTGAGGTGCCCTTCCTTACCACCCAGGCGGATTCCCCTCCAGACATACCACCCCGTAGCCCAGTCCACAGCTGCCTGCGTTCGGACACAACGATGTTAATATGCCACAACAATCCATCCCACTAGACACTCACTGTAAGCAAAGATATTTCCTCAAAACGCAGAAGATACGGTGATGCTGGTCCAGTCGGGCTGAGTAGCGCAGCCGGTTAAACGCTGGCCTTCAAAACCCAAGTAGATGGGTTTTGTCCCAGCTCAGTCCCCCATATCGTGTTGGCCATTCTGAGGACCTACGTTGTAGTAATACTAGCAATAATAATAATAATAATAATAATAATAATAATAATAATAAATCGTGTGTGTCTCTTTACTTACTGGAGCTTTAGAGACTCAGCTAGCCTATGCGCGTTAGATCACTTACTACCCTACCAGGGAATTGTTACCGCTAGACGTGGAGCGGGCCTGTAGTGTATACATTTCGTCAGCTCGCCACGTTATGGCTGCCACGGGCGGGTGTGGGGCAAGAGGGGGAACGCATGTAGAGTCATACAATGAGAACACACCGCACAGCGCACGACCCAGCACGAATTATGCACACACACGATATGCGATGAGGTTTCACTGGCGACGACTGTACGTCTATCGCATGTGAGTGGCTGGGCGGAGCGCGTTAGTTCCGATTTCCGCCACCAGCAGCAATTCGCAGGTAGGGTAGTACCCAGGGAGTTGAGAAGAGTAATGGAGTGGCCCTTAGCCAGGTCAAGCGGGACCACCCCTTGGAAGCGGCAGCCATATTGTTTGGCACCACGGCTAGCTGGGAAGCAGTGCGTGCTAGTTGCTAGTCGTAAGTTTGTATTCACCCAGTGAGTTAGTAACCTGCGACAAGTTGCCTAATGTAACTGATGTTTGTTATGGGTTTTTGTTGTGTGTATGGGTGCAACAATAGAAGTGACAGGAACATAAAACCAGGCATTGCTTTTCATCGGTAAGTTATTCTTCTCGTAAGCTATTAAACGTAATGTTTTCATAGTTGTCGCCTTCTTTTTCATCCTAGCATTTCTTCTTCGTAAATTTTTAATCATTATTCTCGTACGTCTGAACGAAGCCCTCATTTTCCTAATTATCAATTTCAATTTGTCTTCTTTCTTTTGACACTGTGCATGTTGAAAGTTTTCTCCGTTTTCCTCGTCCGGGGCTTGAACACCCAGAATAAACAAACGGGAATATTAATAGTTAAAATGGGGACTACCCAACTATGATACGAGTATATTGTGTTCAAGGCTCTTCCTGTAATTAAATAGGAAATGTTTTCACCTTTTGCACATGAACAGTATTAAGGGCACTGGTAGCCCCATCCAATACGATATTACTTGGCTCGAGTGTGTCAACATCCCTGGATCGTGGTTCCTTCCTTTTCTGCAAACCATTATTATTTAGAATGTCATCCAAACGGAACAATAAAACATAAAGCAGTATCTTAATTTAAGTCGTGTGTGTGTTTTTAATTTAGGTAGGTGGGAAGCGGCCATGGCCTCAAGTTAAATACCATCCCGGCCTTTGGCTGGAGTAGAAGTGGGAAACAACGGAAAGCCACTTCCAGGATGGCTGAGGTAGGAGTCGAACTCACCTCATCTCAGTTTTGCCTCACAAGGCTGAGTGTAACCCGTTCCAGCCTTCAGACCAGACATAACTTTCTTGGCAGAGCCTGGTAATCGAACTCGGGCCTCCGCGGTGAGTGCTAGCCACTACGTCATGAGGCGGACTAGTACTGTATGTGCAGTGATCTGTTCTCTGTCAAACATGTCTCGACGACAGAGAAGAGTACGCTATCGCAGTTTGAGAGAGCTTGGATAATTGGTCTGCGTGCGAATGGGTTAACTCTACGTACTGTAGCTGCACGTGTTAGTCGACAGGCATCTACTATACTACCGAATAGCATCAGTGGTCAAGTGAAGGTACGCGCACTCGTAGACCTGGCACAAATCCAGCTTGACGGGCAACTGTGAGAAGATCATCGCATTATTTGCATGCCCGAGATGAACCTCCGCGCAACAGCAGTGCAAATCCGAGCAACAGTTCACACCCACAGTTGGGAATTGTCTGTTTGTATATGGCTTACAAACT
Source organism: Meconema thalassinum (assembly GCA_946902985.2). Taxonomy (NCBI): domain Eukaryota; kingdom Metazoa; phylum Arthropoda; class Insecta; order Orthoptera; family Tettigoniidae; genus Meconema; species Meconema thalassinum. Next base: position 187,628,806 of record OX336389.2, read on the forward strand.
ACCTATAGTTGACCCCACAACATGGATGTGGAAGGCTGGCGTGGTGTCGGGAAAGATCGGCGTGGGTCTTCAAATGGTTTGCTGTCGTCTATTGTGTTGAATTGCACTTTGGTTTGCTAGTAGCGATCTACGCAATCATGTGCGATGACGTACCGGGGTGAGACTTCTAAGTCGAGAGCCACATAGGGCCAAAACTGGGCATTATGGTCCTGTTACTGTACATCACAACTGACTGCTCATCAGAATATTGACAGGGTCCCTATGATGGTGAACAATGCGAATGGGGTATTTTAGCACGACAATGCCCACGCTCTCATATCAAGGGAAGCTCCTCACGACATATAAACCTAACAATGGCCCACCAGATCCCCGGACCTCTGCCCTATTGAGCACTGTGTGAGCCATGATTGGTCAAAAACAGGCCAATTCGACTCAGCCACCTGCAACTATGAAACAACTGACCCATGCAGTGTAAAGAATTGATCGTATTGACTCAATGACTCGAAAATATTCAGCACTGTATTGCAGGTCATGATGAGTACATCCTGTATTTATCTTTGTCCATATTTGAGATCGGAGGAACCAGAAAGTGTAATCACAGCCAAACACTCGTCCTGCATGTTTAAGTGCAGCAGTGCGGCACCACTTCTTCGTGGTGTTTCAATATATATTTTCCTGAGCGTATTCTGTTCTGATGCGGCTAACTGACTGCACCACAACTGGCACGCCCAATATAAGCTCATTATCAACGCTTTTACTCACATGTAATGCCATCTCTCATTCACCTCACTCGATAGAACTGGCATACTATAACGCACTATCAATATTCTTAGTTGCTAACAGTGGATGTCATGCCATGCCTTCGAAGGATTCCTTTTTTAAACGTCGTTAATTAATATTCAGGATCGTTAGCCCCATGGGCTCAAAATAAATCGGCCTGATAACGTCATGCCACGATGACTAATATTGTCTTCAAGCCTTCGAGAGTCTACGAATTGAGTGGGTGCCCCAGGACTTGAAATACGATGTCAATGAAGCAATTGCCTGGAGATAATGTGGTAAAACCGGGAGGAACCACATACAGGATGGCCGTTATGAGCCCCGGGATTCGAACCTTCGATCTCCGTACTTCCTCTCCCGTCGCAATCGTGTCGGGCCACTTAACGCGCATGGCTACTTAGCGGGATCAATATTAATTTTTCATTTGGTTTAAGTGCTCAACTTATTTCCAGAGATAGTTGCAGTAGCAACATGGCGCGATCTTATGAATTGACTTCTGGGAGCAGCCTAGATAAGGCGGATATGTAATTTATCAAGACCGTCCTACCAAACTCCAATCCGTCCCGGGTAATTGGTTTGTACATCTCTACTTAGTATAAAACAGAGTCCCCGATTCTTGGATGTCACGGGTAATCTCGAGAACCTCTGGATGGCTTTTGATGCGGTTTTCACCATTCTGTAAAGAATATCTCGAGGATGATTTCTGTAGAAAATAATTTATTTATGATCAAAGGAAGCCGAGCAGTAACGATTTCAGTGAGAAAGTCGGAAAAAACCTGGCGTCCGAGCGCTTTGTAAGCTTACGGTGGGCAAACCGTTAAACATATCTAAATAATCTGAGTGTAAGTATTGTTCAGCATGAAAAGTTCTAAAAAAAAGTCCCAGAGATTATATATCTATCTTCAATACATCGCCCACTATAAGTGTTTATGTTCGACGATGTCGACATGTAAATATTATACGTCAGAAAATTGTATCATAATAATGGTCATTATAGTACTGATTTTCATTATGAGACAGTTTCTCCACCCGATCAGAGCTCATTCATTGGCCAATTAGGTAAGGATACATTCGTGCATGCACTCAAAATCCAACATGTCAGACATGAATTACATGATTTGAAAGTTCAAATTGGATATCGGATCAACCATTGTAGTTACAATCCCAAATACAAAGACAGAATCAGCACGAACCTTTACGGTAGCAAGAAAATACTATGACATATGCAAGAAATTTCTGAATCTACGTCAACAAGTTAACAACACAGCATCCTTCTATATAAATTACCGACATGGAAAGTGCAACGTCCATATGTTCGCGTAAATAAACTGGCGAATATGAGACAAGAATTGGCACTGTACCTTAATATCCCCAACCCCAATTTCAACACAGCACATTGCTTTCAAACGACTTCGTTGACAATATTACTGAATGCTAGATCTGGACGGCACTAGTCATCATGCAGGCTGTAAACATGATGATGATTATGATAATTGTTTTAAGGGGCCTAACATCGAGGTTATCGGCCCCTAGGCTGTAAACAATAGCATTGCCAAGCAAAGTAAATGGTCTCTGCTTTCGAAGTGCTTTGACCCACGCATGCGCTCTGTTTAGTCAGCAAAGCCAACGCGCCCTGTTCACTAACTGAAGTAACTGAATCCCACAGATATTTATGAATATTTATGTTAAAACATATAATAAAGTTATAATTTTCGTCGAACATAAACAGTCGTATGCAACTCGCCTTTAATGGTAATTAAGACACTCGTGGTGTCTTAATTATTGTTATTATAGGCCCGTTGCATAATGTACTATTTTACGTTTTCATTTCTTCCAACCATGTAGGACTACATTCAAATACTGAGCGACAGTTAACGAGCTAGTTAAGGGCGAGTCAATCAACCCTGTTACAGACTAGCGGGCGAACCTATTACCCCAGATACTGCTCGGGTCTAAACTGCGTGAACCTGAGAGGAATGCGCATCGCGGTCTATGAGAAGAGGTGTTGACGAGTGATGAGGTTTTCTGGTTCGTGCATAGTACAGAACCAAATACATTGGTCGGTGACTCACTCACTCATTCGTACCACTACAGTGGTTTGATCAACGGCCGTATGTTAGCAGTATTGAAATAGAAAGGAATACCAAATATCACGGCAGGCTGTTGACAGACCCTTCTCTTCTCGCCTGCCCCTTCCCTGCCTCATCCCCTCACCCCGCACGTTCACAGAGCTTGGACCCGAGCAGTACAGCCAGCAGCAAACCATCGAGTCCTGTTGAGTTAAGACTTCAGAGAAGGGTGGTTGTGTTTGGAGTTTCCCTGGAAGTGCGACTCGACTTTTCTTTATTTCGCCTGTGAACTTTCCGTTCCGCAAAATACACAGTCAAGTTAAGATTGGACGGAAGGGGGATTTGTGTTTCTGGCACCTCGTCATTCCCTGGAAGTAGAACTCGGCTTTTCTTCATTTCACCTCTAAACTTTTCGTTCAGCAAAATACATAGTCAATTTAAGATTGGACGGAAGGGGGTTTTGTGTTTCATGCACCTCGCTATTCCTAAATCACGTCTGACAAGAATTCGCTATAATTAATAGTCCAGTCAGTGATGTTAAGCCATCATGCCGAGATGTAAAACGGATATAGGTCATAGTTCATTGACATCGACCTGGTGGACATTGGCCTAAATTGCATTTCGTAAGTGTTATCAATATAAATTGCATCTTTTAAGTATTTTGAATCTAAATTGCAACTTGTGAATATTTTTAATCTAACTTGCCTTTTGGAGAGTATTTTGAATCTAAATTCCCTTTCTTCCGTATTTTTCCTCTAGATTCCGTTTTGTAAGTATTTTCGATCTAAATTGCATTTTGCGAGTATTTTCAACCTCAATTGCGTTTTGTAACTTAAATATTGACTATGTAACTTGCTTTTCAGTATGTTTTTCAATATATGTGGCGGCAGTTTAGTGAGTAATTTGAATTTCAATTGCATTTTGTAAGTATTTTCAACCTAATCCGCATTTTGCAAGTAGTTTCAATCTAAATTGCATTTTGTGTGGTGGGCATTTTGTAAGTATTTTGATTCTCAATTACATTTTGTGAGAATTTTGAATCTAAATTACCTTTTGTGTTTCCAATCTACTTTTTGTGAGTCGTTTCAATCTGAGTTTCATTTTGTAAGTATTTTGATTCTCAATTACATTTTGTGAGAATTTTGAATCTAAATTACCTTTTGTGTTTCCAATCTACTTTTTGTGAGTCGTTTCAATCTGAGTTTCATTTTGTAAGTATTTTCAGTCTAACTTAATTTTCGTTATGGTTTCAATTTCATTGTTAATTTCGCTATCACTCAGACCATTAGGGGCCGATAACCTAGATGTTAGGCCCCTTAAAACAACAATTATCATCAGCATCATCATAATTAACTCACCCACTGCTTACTCTCTCACTTATTCACTCTTTTAGTCACTGACTCACTACTCACGCTCCCACTAATTCACTCATTCACTTTTTCACTCACTCACTTGCTACTCACTCTCTCACTAATTCACTCATTCGCTCTTTCATGAATTCACTCTTTTATTATATCACTAACTATTCACTCACTCACTCACTAACTCACTAACTATTCACTCACTCACTAACTCACCCACTACTCTCTCACTAATTCACTCATTCACTCTTTCATTAACTAACTCACTACTCAATCCCTCACTAATTCACTCTTTTATTATATCACTTATTCACTCACTCACTAACTCACCCACTATTCACTCACTCACTAACTCACCAAATACTCACTCTCTCACTAATTTTCTCACTCTTTAAATAACTCACTCAGTCTGTCACTCAATACTCACTCTCTCACTAATTCTCTCATTCACTCTCTCACTCACTTACTCTTTCACTACCGGGTGAGTTAGCCGTGGTCGTTACGGCATGACTGCTGGCTGTCACTCACATCCGGGAGGCGAGGAGGTTCGAATCCCCCCACCGGCAACCTTGAAGATGGTCTTCTGTGGTTTCCCATCTTCCTTCCAGGCAAATGCCGGGGTTCGTCCCTAACTATAGGCCACAGCCGCAACCTTCCAACTCCTCGCCCTTACATTCAAACTTTCCTCCCCAGACAACACCCCACACGCGATGGTACGTGTAGCTCACCCATTGGGTGTCCGCCTCGAAGCAGCTACAAATCTGGCGAGCCGAACATGTCCTCCGACACTCCCGGCACTAAAAGCCATACGCTAAAAAATAAAAAATAAAACTCTTTCAATTTCACATTCATTCCCTCAGTTTCATTCTCTCATGCATCCATCCATTCATTCATTCATTCATTCATTCACTATTTCTCTATCTCTCTCACGTAGTTAGTCGCTCACTCATTAACACTCTCACTAACCTCCTCACCTACTCATTCTCTCACACTAACTTTCTCTCACTCATTCACCCACTATTTGCAAATCTATCACCCGCAATCTTTACCCCACTCTCACCTACACAACCAAACACTAGTGGATCCCGTATTCACTTCCAGGAATGCATATGAACATTTGAAGATAAATGTATCAGTAACATACAACAAATTATGGAAAAACACTGGGAATATGGAAAAGACATGATATGACCTTCATTGACTTAGTAAAGGCATATGATAGTGTCCCTAGAAAGAGAGTTTGGAAAAGCCTAAAACAAAACAGTATTGGAGAAGACTTATTACAAATGATAAAAGCAAAGTACACTAATTGCTGCATATGTGTCAAGACTCAAGTAGGTAAAACAGAATGGTTTGAAATTGAACATGGATTAAAACAATGGAGTGTAGGCCCTACTCTCACCATTGCTATTTGTACTGGTTATGGGTGACATACCAAAGGCAACAATGGAAGAGTACACAGGTACAAGAATCAACATAATCCGGAGAATGTGGTCCAAGAACAGCTGGATGTACTGAAAAGAAATATTGAGAAATGGGAAATGAAAAGCAGTGTAGAGAAAAGTAGGACAATGGTAATGACAAGAGGAAAGAAAGCACTAAAAGGGATTGTTAAAATTAGAGATCTAGATATGGAAGTAGTAGAGCACTTTAAATATTTAGGAAATGTATTGATGGAGAATGAAGCCTCCGTGGCTTAGACAGCAGCACGCCGGCCTCTCACCGCTGGGTCCGTGGTTCAAATCCCGGTCACTCCATGTGAGATTTGTGCTGGACAAAGCGGAGGCAGACAGGTTTTTCTCCGGGTACTCCGGTTTTCCCTGTCACAATTTCATTCCAGCAACACTGTCCACTACCATTTCATTTCATCTGTCAACCATTTAATCATTGCCCCAAGGGGGTGCGACAGGCTTCGACAGCCGGCACAGTTCATATCCTCGCCGCTAGATGGGGGCTTCATTCATTCCATTCCTGACCCGGTCGGAGACTGGAAGCAGGCTGTGGATTTTTCTTTCATTGATGGAGAATGAAGCCTCCGTGGTTTAGGCGGCAGCGCGCCAGCCTCTCACAGCTGGGTCCGTGGTTCAAATCCCGGTCACTCCATGTGAGATTTGTACTGGACAAAACGGAGGCAGACAGGTTTTTCTCCGGGTACTCCGGTTTTCCCTGTCACAATTTCATTCCAGCAACACTCTCCACTATAATTTCATTTCATCTGTCAACCATTTAATCATTGCCCCAGGGGAGTGCGACAGGCTTCGGCAGCCGGCACAGTTCATATCCTCGCCGCTAGATGAGGGCTTCATTCATTCCATTCCCTGACCCGGTCGGTCGATTGGAAGCAGGCTGTGGATTTTCATTTTCATTGATGGAGAATGCAAGATTGGATATGGAGATCAACAAGAGGATACATGAGGTTTTTTTTTTAGTTTTGGCACCTTAGTTATAACTGGATTAATAACTCACTTAGATGGTTCCAAGTTTCACAGTCCCTCGATGTAGTCCCCACCGTTGCGTACAACGTGTTCCCAGCGATGCGGAAGTCGTTGGATCCCGTTGGCACTGCCCAATCTATTGATGGTACTAAGAGAGCGCTCGGCAGGCTGCTTAACGTCTTCAATGGTACGTAAGCGCTGCCATACTGTTCCCCGAGGGCAAACCGTTAATGCGGCGTACTATTGTTCGTTTCTGCAAGACCATCTCCGAGGAGCTCTGAGAAGGAAACGGCGCCACCACATGGTTACACCGCCCATCGTTCTACATGACTATGCAAGGGCACACACAGCAGGCGTTGTGTCGTCATTGTTGGATCGCTGGGGCTGGGAGGTCCTCTATCACCCCCCATATTCTCCCGACATCAGTCCCTGCGACTATGATCTCATCCCGAAGATGAAGATGACAAAGCGCGGGGAGCAGGCTGCCGAGCGCTCTCTTTATCATCAGATTCGGAGTTTAATTGATTTGGGATAAAAACATACCACTGAAGGCTAAAGAAGTGATGTGCAAGACCTATTACTTACTAATAATAACGTATGGAGCAGAAACTTGGCCGATGACGAGGAGATATGAAAGTAGAATACAGACAGCCGAAATGAAATTCCTGACGAGTAAGCTACGGTACAGAGGACTAGGGGAGATTGAGTGAGAAATGAACACATTCGAATGGAAGTGAATGCACAGAAGCTGCCTGATAAGCTGGAGCAGAACAGATTGAGAAGGTATAGACATGTGAAAAGGATGAATGATGAGACAATGCCGAAACAAGTGATGGAGATATGGATGACCGGAAAGAGAGGACGAAGGAGACCTAGAGTACGTTGCATGGATTTTTTTTTAGCGTATGGCTTTTAGTGCCGGGAGTGTCCGAGGACATGTTCGGCTCGCCAGTTTTTGTAGCTGCTTCGAGACGGACACCCAATGGTTGAGCTACAAGTACCGTTGGGGAGGAAAGTTGGAATGGAAGGTCGAGGAGTTGGAAGGTAGCGGCTGTGGCCTATAGTTAGGGACCAACCCCGGCATTTGCCTGGAAGGAAGATGGGAAACCACAGAAGACCATCTTCAAGGTTGCCGGTGGGGGGATTCGAACCTCCTCGCCTCCCGGATGTGAGCGACTGCCAGCAGTCATGCCGTAACGACCACGGCTAACTCACCCGGTATGGATTTTGTGAAGAACAGTGTGAGAGAACGAAACCTGGAGTAGAGTTCAGTGGTTGGGGAAGGATGGTGGACAGACAGAGTAACGTGGAGGGGTGTCATATTTGTTCCAACCTGGCTTAGGCTGGAAAACTGAAATGAATTATGTTGATGAACATACAACGCCAATCCAATATCTGAGCTGTAGTTCCAAGATGCTGGGCGTTGATGGCTATCTCAATAATTGTGATACTATAAAAGCGAGTGAAAGTTCACACCGTGAAATCTCTGTCATTTTTTAATGTTAAGTATTACGTCTGTATTAGTAATGCGGTTCGGCAAAATTTTGACAGAATGGACACATTAATTGCAGCTCCTTAATGCACGTTGCTTACAAGAAACCAAATAATTGCTGGCAAAATGGTATAAATCGGACTTGTCCCACATTGACTTACGCAAACCCAGTTTTGTCTAAACAGCCATAATGTACTGTAACTATCTGATAGCCATGAAGAAGAACGACGACGGTACCGCGAGTTGATGCTGGTATACCACAACCTACAACAAGACTTAGCTAGATGTTCCTAATATCTGACTTTCTTCACTTAAGCTTTTACCGCTTCAATCATATTCCTCAATCAGGAATACCATCTTAATATCCCACTATTCACCTCACCAGTAGCTTCAGTCGATTCAGAGAAACCTCTAACGTGCTATTATAATTGTTGGAGCAACAGTAGGCAATAACCTGTCAATTTTGGCGCCATATAGATCAACGCATGCCTCCACCTAGGTTCTACATCATGTGGAACACTGTACTTAAAGCCCTTCCCTTGATTAAGATGAGGGTCCAATAATATATGAAGCCTCACCACCACACAGAAGCCGGCCTGAGCTTAATGACGGGACTTGGGGCTGACTACCTGTCGCTGCCTGCCAACACTACAGTCTGGAGGGATAAAAAGTAGCGATGTTCCCTTAACAACAATTGCATTACTAAAATTCTTTCTGATATATTTTGTCGATACATGGAAAGAACTCCAAAAATTTGAATGAGCCAACATTTCAAATTTTAATATGGCAGCAGCACATAATTTTCAAATAATATAGTGTATAATTTGCATCCCAACAAATCAATGCTCACCGTTATTGGTATCTCGGAATCAAAGATACAAAATAATCACAATCGTTATTACGTGCATCCATCTTCTAGAATACGTAAAATATTAAGTTCGCTTGTTATAAAAACTATAGAACTACAGCCTTGGACTATCAAGTGATCGCTGTTCTCTCTTCTGACCTGCAGATTGCGAGGTGACAGCTGGTCAGCGCGACGTTTTCTCTCGGCTGTTTACCTTGCCTTTCTTGACCGCTGCTTTTCTGATCAAACACATGTGGAATTGTCTTCAGGAGTCTGAGTTAAATCCGTTCAAGTCCACACCTCAGTTTCAAAAATCCCTGTCGGAACCACGAATGGATCCAGGGGCTTCCAGAGTGAAATGCAGGTGCAATGCCCTTAGGCCTACACCAAAATAGTTTATTCCCCACGCAGTAAACTTGGAAATTCAGAACTGCACCAAAGGGTAGTATTACATAGGATATTTCATCCTCTGAAGGCACAAATACAAAGATAATACGTATTCAACATGGTGGCCATGCATACTAGTAAATTCATCTCGATAAATTAGAAAGTACATAGTTCAGTTATTACCATGGAACGTTTATAAATGAGTCTTTAATGGAGACCTCACTTACACAACCATCGAGTCTACCAGATTGAATATAAAGCACAGGCGCCATATTGGATATACAAATATATCAAATGGACTACTTTGCATCTACAGTAATAAGCTTAGAAGTTTGAGACATGACAATAAAATTAATTTTTTACAAGAAAATTGCACTGGTAAATCCGCAGGCGCACAGATATCAAATATTAAGTATGGAGACCATGCGTACAATCAATAAAATAAGTTTGGCAAATCCGAATGCATTTTCCACAAGAGAAAATAGACCTAACGGAGTTTTATGGGGCACCTTATTTGTACAAACATACGTATATAGGTATATACGTATTTATGTAAATATTGCCTACGTAAACCTAGGTATACGCTGAACCACCATCTTCACTATACACAAAGCATCGGCACCACAGATTTCTAAAGCTGAATAATGACGAAACATTGGGAAAAGAATGTACCGTATTAGAAAGTCACTGTGATGTGTTCAAAAGATTAATAAGATTGAACATTCCGCACAACTGCCATATTCAGTATTATACAATATTGAAGTATTACATTCGTTAATAAGCTTAAACGCCAAAACACGACAAGAAGTTCGAGGCGTAGGCCTACTAGGCATTTATTATATGAAGGGTCCAAATTCATTGAATTAATAGACTTAAAATTCTGGCAGAGTCAGATGACCTCGTAATTCCGCCCCTTAAAAACTCAATAACTAACTTACTAAACTGCTGGCAAGCGCACTCTTCAACAACCGAAAATTTTAGTGGAAAATTTACGCGAATATTGACAATGAGAAGACAAAAATGAAGGAAAGCGGTTATTTAAGGCACAAGATATTATGATTAATTTTCTCAGCTTGTTGTTGGCGCATGACGCAAAAATTGACCACCCTAATTATGCTAAACCTTGTGTTTCGCAATAATAATATAAGATAATACGAAGCAATCAATTTCAGAGAAAGTTATCCATGAGCTCTTTACGGAACATCTAGTTTGTACTATATGTTTGGCCTATGTGGAATAACACGGGGATACGTGTTCTCCTTTTCGACGAAGGGCTACCTTGCATTTATTACAAAATGAATTATTAATCTCGTACCATCGCCTTGTCAGTGTTTTTTGTTACAGTATGAATCAGACATACCATTATGCACGATATTGTAAAGAAAAATAGATGAACCTGGAACATATGGTACTGGTGATCATTTGGTTTCAGTTACCATAAAGCGAGCTGGTTGCTCTGAATGCAGCAACGGTGCCAAACAGAGTCGTAATTGCTGTTGGAATCGACGCTCCTCTTCATTAGAGATCCTCGAGCTATAATAAAAAAAAATAACCGATAATGGTGGATGGAGAAAATTAGAGAGGATGGGAGACCCTAATGAAAAGCGTAAACAGGTAGTTTACAGGGGTTGCCTGTGTCAGGCTGGGTCCGCACCCACAGGCCAGGTCGGCCTCTGCTCTTTCCGAACGTCCTAATACTTCGTGGGCCAAGGTTTGCAATGCAAGTTCAAATTTCACCCCATGGCGTAGCCTTGCGCGTTAAGTGACGCAACAGTGACTGTGTTCGCTGGAGGCAATTAGATCTAGGATCGGTGGATTGAATTACAGGCACTAAAAGTGGCCATGTGGAGTGTAGTTCCCCGCCCCGCCCCTCTCCCCTACCCCCTTTGGAATTCTCAATATCTTTCGCAGACAAAATCTGTGATCGTACTTTATTTCATACCCTGACACGACTAATTACAGGTCCACAGACACCATAGGAACCCGCGTAGGACTATTAATGATCTGTCTTAAGGATTGTATTTAGAATTTGGTATTTTCATATGTAGGAGATAAAAACATCCTAAGTGATAAATTAGATGATTTCAGCGAAACTAACTAAATAATAGTGAAAGCCTTTCCTACCATACATTTTATGAAACACTATTGCGCACAATTATTTTACGGTTCAGAGATTGATATGGACGTATTGTAGTTCCTCCTACTGGATTTAGGAGCTTCACAGTAAGATCAAAATTAGTTGACGTAGAGTCGTAAGGCTTTCGATGGTGTTGCTTGGTCTCTACCGCAATGAATTTGTCGGTTTATTTAAGATTTATAGTTCTTTCATCATGGGCTACTTCTTATTCTTCTTATTCTCCTCTTTTATCTATTACTTGTTCGTCTTCTTCTTGTCCACCTCCTGGTGTAGCGGATACCGTTCTTGGCTGCCACCTCTAGCTCATGCATCAGATATTCTGGATCTACCCATTTCTCACTTCCATACGTCAAGGTCGGTCTAAATATTGAGCGATGTAGAGAGAGATCCGTCGCTACACTAACTGCTTTCTGGCAGAATATCATAGATCGCAATTGAGAACTCACTGCATTGGCTTTTCTTTCACCTCGACCCAATTTCATTCCACATGGGCCCACTACCAACCTGAAGGAACACAGCCAAAGTACTTAAACTGGTCCTCTTGATCCAGTTTAGTTGCTCCTACCTGACATCCTACTTTCTTGTGTTCCTTCTCAACCTACATCACTTGATTTTTTGAAATTTTGATTTTCATACCATATTCCCTCGATGTTCAAGTTCTAATATATTACATAGTAAATGTTTGACAGTCTTCGTCATTACAATCAGGTCATCAGTCTAAGGCAGACTTCTTTCCCGTTTTCCACCTAATTGAATATCACACAGCCAGTTTATACCCTTCAGCAAATGGTCCATACGTAAAATAAACAATAGCGGTGAAACATTACAGCCTTGCCTTACTCCTGTAACAATAATAATAATAATAATAATAATAATAATAATAATAATAATAATAATAATAATAATAATAATAATAATAATAATCATACTAAGTGGATTCGATCTTTAATGATCCATCAGAGGTTTACCAAACAAATTGATATGTTATTATCTGGCGTTCACAAGTTCATATAATGCAGTAGTCGATGTTTTCTTTATACAAATATGAGGCCATAAGCCAGTATATTTTATGCATAAACCACTTCACTGTTTGGAGAGCAGGTATGGTAAAGCCCCGAGGCACTCATCACAAACCGAACGCCGTAAATTATTAGGATTACATGTACTCCTATAAATGGGAATGATAATCACTATGCCTACAGTGCACTAATTAAGCAACTGTTTCAATAAATACCACCTGCCATTCGCTGAGGGGTGCCTCCCGAAAATAAAATTTCTAGCCAGAGACGACAGGGTGCTAAAGCGGGGAAGCACATATATCAAGTACTCATTCAGATGTCTAAACCCACGTCAACACCAATCATATTTATTAGCCTACTTTTCACATTTTGCAAAAATGAGGAAAAAGTGGGGCCTGTTTGCCATCTCTTATGAATACAGTACATTTGCATTTGTCAGTTGGCACAGGCTAGAGTAAAAGGTGGCTTTTCACCGATGTCTCAGTCTCACTCATGGCTGTGATTATATGGAAGCTACTGAGGTATGGGTGGGGCTTAGTAATGGCATTCAGGGCACAGTCAGTGCCTGTGGATGCTGTGAAAGGATCTACTCATAGGGTTAGGACTACTGTTCTGACTCAGTGAGGAAAGCAATGGCAAACTACCTCACTCCTCTTCTTGCCTAGAATGCCTCAATATAGTGCTGCCTTGGGTCTTTGTGGGTATCTACTCACATAACGTAACGGCGGTGCTTTTTGAGGATCCAACCAGCCTTTGGGCTGACTACCTAACAGACAGAGGAAAAAGTAGACTTATGAGACCGGGCAAATGTCTGTCTGTCCTTCTGTCTGTCTGTCTGTCTGTCCTGTCTGTCTGTCTGTCTGTCTGTCTGTCTGTCTGTCTGGCTGGCTGTGTGTGTGTCTCCCCCTATCAACTCCTAAACGGCTGGAGCAATCGAAACAAAATTAGGTAGGAGTAAAGATCTATAACTGAATATCTCACGGCCATATTTGAAAATTATTTCAGTGCTACCAACTGCTGAAAAATCGCAATTGAAATTTGAGCTCCATGTTGGATATCTTGGAAGGTATGAATGGGAGCTATTTCAAAATTGGCACACGTATAGATAATAATATTGCAGTTTAATTTGCAGGAGGCCATACATGGCAGTGCAGCCAAAATGATTATAAGCCTGCCGATAAGTCCAATTTTTAAATGCATATAACTTCTACACTATCAATTGGAATTCAACCAAATTTCGTATGTGCTATGTGTATATAAACATATATGACTGAGCGTATTCTTAAGAGCCTCCAGGGCTGCCAACTGTTAATAAATGCTCTGAATATTTTAAATCCGAATACCCATATATCAGAAAGTATGCAAGCCGACAGTTTTAACTATGCACACGTATAGTACCTAACATTCTATATTAATTTGGAGTAACTTATATACGTCAGTGCTACCAACATGATTCTAAGCCTGCTGAGAAGTCCAACTTTAAATACATGAAACCTCTATACTATCATTTGGATTTCAACCAAATTTCGTGTGTGCTATGTGTACCATAACAGGTATGACTATGCCGATTCTTAAGATTATCCAGGGCTGCCAACTGTTAATAAATGCTGTCTCTATTTTTGTTACTCTAATATCAATATATCAGAAAGTATGCAAGCCAATAACTCTAAACTTTGCACACGTATAGTACCTGGTATTCTAGATTAATTTGGAGTAACTAATTTAGGCCTACGCCAGTGCTGTCAACATGACTCTAAGCCTGCTAATAGGTCCAATTTTAAAATGCATGTAGCTTCTATACTAACTAATGGATTTCATTCAAAATTGACACAACAATAGATTATTTCAGATTATTTCTGACCAATACATGTATGTCATTGTTGCCATCATGATTTTACGCGCGCTGTTAGATTCAATGTTTAACTGCATGTAACGTCCATGCTATCCATTGGACTTCAACCAAATTTTGTATTATGTACCTTAAGAGATGGAACTAAGAATATATTCAGTCACCAGGGCTGCCAACTGTAGTTCTCTATTAGGCTACATTATGCCAGGTATACAATATTTCGAACTAATTAGAAATTTCGATATTACCAACTTAATTTCGTCATTATTCAAGATAGATCCATGTAGAATAATCATTGGCATGAATCTTAAATTTTAAGAAAAGTAGCCTCTTTAGTTCGTCACGGAACTTCTTGTTTTTGTTTCACATGAGATAGAATTTCATCGGCACAAAATGATTTTTATGTGAACAAGGACGAGTTTTCCGCAATACTAAGGAACGTGAACTATTCCTAGGATATCAGTGTTTCAGGATACTTGTAGTTTGGATATAACCAAAGGAACAGGCAACGGTTGTCACAGACTTACAGTACTCCTCGTAACGTAGGCTACATTTCGTATGGCAAGAACTTTGACCTTCGACAAGTTCAACACAACGTAAACTGTGGTTGTGGTTGGAAAGCATCGTCATCAACGCTTAATTCTTCAAGCCCAAATATTTTCTGTTTTTGTTTACTTTACAGTCACATAGGTATTTCGTGATTGCACAAGGTAACCGCAAATTTTGGCTTATTTCTATCGTGTGAAATATAGACTTGTGAGACAAAGTTGTCCGTGCCCCTAAATAACTGCTGACCGACTGGGTCAATGTTAATGCAATTCGGAGGTAAGTTAGTCCATCCCCACACACCTCAGTAATGCCGTTTATATTGGGATGATGAATCAATACAATATGGTGGCGCGTGGAATATTTCACTAGTATTCTATATCCCGTTACCTATTACAGCTATCACCTTGAAAGTCTCTACCGTGACAGTGAACCAAAAACCACGTCAGCGATATGATTCTCACAATCTTAAAAAGCAAAAACAACGGCAGACGTGTGAATGTTCAAAGTGTATTTATCGTTTCTCGGAACCTGTTACAGCAATAACCCTTTGACGCATATGGGACATATATGTCCCAATAATTTGATTGGTTCCTGTGTCCATGCACATATTATAACATTTTTGAAAATAATGCAGATGTGTTCTACAATGTATATACTGTTCATGTGTGCTTGTTATTGCAATCAACAATGTATGCAAGGACATTCAATCCTTAATTGAATGCGCGCCTTCTTCACATTGTCGGAGCGCTTCCTTTAGAAACGTGTATCACGACTGTTCTGTTCAGTGTTTTAATTGAAACGATTATTTCGAATCTCATTGGCATAAAGAAAACTATGACATTTACAATTTTGAGACAAAAATCAAATTTAGTAGTTGTAACTGTCTTTTAACATTTTGGTGCACTGGTGTCCCCGTGTACGGTAAAGGTAATGAATTGGATTTATCAAAGTAATATGTATTCTTGGTTATTCTTTGGCCTTATACTTGATATGTTGGAAGGATTGTAGGGATACTTGTCTCTTTTTACACCTATGATGAGAATATATCGCGTGTTCGAAGCCCGGGAGGAAGATATTCTGCAGTAGCTCGATGCCTGAAACAGTGATGATGAAGATAACCTTGTTCTGGATGAGGAAAATAGGGATTTTTTCAAAGAAGAGATGAATAATGGGAATACTATGATGATCGTCCGATGTTGCCAAAAGCCTGATTGACCGATTCTCAAGCAGAAAAAGAGCGTGCCCCAATAGTGACCTCGCAGAAGAGATGTATAAAATCACAAAATTGGATGCTAAAAAAATGTGCTAATATTAGTGTGGCGAACAGAAGATATTCAGGATATTCAATCTGCTTTGAATCAGATTACACCTGCGTATGAGGCTAGGCTAGGTAAGGGACTCAAAAAGGCCGTGACTCACACTCAGTTGCAACGTACTAGCCATTCGCACATCACGTCACAAAAAGAAAAAAAGTCAGATTGTAGTTTTACGTGACCGTGAATCTTGTGATTATGAGCCATGGGACCTCCTTTTTACGTGGAATCCGAACCACAGGACATGGCATTTCACTTCGAAAATCTCACATGCATTGGCCGGGAATCGAACCCGGACTGCCTTGGTGAGAGGCATTCAGCTAGACCGCTGAGCCACCACGCCCCCCTCACAAAAAGAAAGCGTGGTCTAGCACAATTTTCGTATCCGTGATTTCTCAAATAGTACTTGTCCGATTTGTGAAATAAAAACACCGTTGAATTTGTCTCAGTAAAATCAGTTACCCTGTATGCAAAAATTAGTATAGTTCCATTAAAAATACCAAAGTTGGTATCAATATCTCAGCTATTCACAATAAAAGGAATAAAAAGTATAGGCCTAAGTTAGTTTATGAGCCCCTTGGAAATACACACTACAGTATAATATGCTTAACATTATAACGTGCGAGTAGTTATAAATCAATAATTACCAAAGAGAACGAAGTAAATAAATTTGAACCTGCAGTGATATGATCCACGAACCCACAGACTAAGAGCCCAAGTCGCTACGAATACGCCACGAATGCCCTACGAAAATACTTATATAAACAACTGGTTTAGTATATCTGTATCATATTTTGTGTTGAAATGAACGATTTCATTAGCGTTTTCTACCGTTTCTATAAACCATTTGATTTTTTGTCGTGTGGCCTCCTCAGAGGCCGAGTGCAGGTCTTTCTATTCGACGCCCGTGGGCGACCTGCGCATCGGGATGAGAGATGGAATGGAGGAAGGTGAATGAATGAAACTGGGCAAGGATGTGGAAGGAATCGGCCGTGGCCTATCAGAAGGTACCGTCCCAGCATTTGCCTGGTGTTGAAAATGGGAAACCACGGAAAACCATTTCAAGGACGGCCGACGGTGGGGCTCGAACCCACGCGTCTACCGAGTCAGCAGAGAGCTTGGTCCCATGACCTAATGCTGCGCTTTAGCCAGCTGAGCCACTACTGTCGGTAACCATTTGATACTAAATATGCATTATTTTGTTCAGTTCATTCCTAAAAGGATATCAACTTAGGAAGTTACGGAGATATATGTATTTACGAGCAAAAATAGCGGCCATGTTGATAACGGGAAGGCACGGGCCCACAACGATATGACACGGTAAGCCTGATTTCTACGGTTTCATATTCTATTATACTCGTAATATGCTAATATCCTAGCGGTCACCTTTTTGAGGACAGACCAAACCTCTCTATGTACGATAAGTTGAATTATTGAAGCCAGGCCTTCTTTTATCGTAAGTTACGGTTAGGCTATAATACTTGCATGATTCATATATCCACCACCTTGAAACTATTTGGCAGATGACCTTGTAGTTTGGATAAAAGACGCTTCCCACATTAAATATATTGTTGCAAAATTTGGTTGAGATCGGATGATTAGGTCAGTCGTAATTTGATTTAAGCTCGGAACAATTGGGTGGGCGCCATTTCTTTTTTGTTATGATGGCTGCGATATACAAAATTACACTTGAGTTGTCCCTTCCTAGTGCTACCATTGTACCGAAGGTGGCTCGATTTGGGTTCAGTTGTAATTGAGTTGATAGTGGGAATCGATTTGCACACATACATGGCCGCCATCTGCAAACAATTAGGCTGATGACCTTGTAATTTGATCAAAAGACGCTTCCCACATAAAGGTATGTTGTTCCAAAATTTGATAGAGATCAGATGATTAGGTTAGTCGTAATTTGATTTAAGCTCAGAACATTTGGGTGGTTGCCATTTATTTTTGTTATGATGGCGGCGACATAAAACATGACACTGAGGTGCCTTTTTCTAGTGCTACCTTGTCTGGCTGCGTGGCTCAGGGGTAACGTTCTCGCTTGCTGAGCCCAAGGTTGCAGGTTCGAAACCTGGCGCAGTCAGCTGGCATTTGAGGGTGCGCAAATGCGAGGGAGCCGTGTCAGTACATTTACTGGCACGTTAAAGATCCCCTTCAGGGCAAAATTCCGGCACCCCGGCGTCTCTAAAAGCCAGGGTAGTTAAAAGGGACGTAAAACCAATAACATTATTATTATTATTCTAGTGCTACCTCTGTACCAAATTTCGTTCAATTCGGTTTCACCGTGTTTGAATTGATATGGGGAATCAATTTGCACAAGTACATGGCCGCTATCTGCAAACTATAAGGCTGATGACCTTTTAGTTTGGCCAAAAGACGCTCCTCACATAAAGGTACGTCTTTGCAAAATTTGGTATAGATCAGATGATTAGGTTGGTCGTAATTTGATTTAAGCTTTTAACATTTGGGTGGCCGCCATTACGTTTCCGTGAAGATGGCGGCAATAGAATACATGACACTGAGGTGACCTTTACTAGTGCTCTCTCTGTACTAAATGTTGTTCAATTCGGTTTCACCGTGTTTGAATTGATATGGGGAATCGACTTGCACACAAACATGGCCGCTATCTGCAAACTATTGGGCTGATGACCTTGTAGTTTGGTCATAAGATGCTTCCCACATAAAGGTATGTTCTTGCAAAATTTGGTAGAGAGCAGATGATTACGTTGGTCATAATTTGATTTAAGCTTTCAACATTTGGGTGGCCGCCATTACGTTTCTGTCAAGATGGCGGCGATAGAATACATGACACTGAGGTGCCCTTTGCTAGTACTAACTCTGTACCAAATTTCGTTCAATTCGGTTTCACCGTGTTTGAATTGATAGTGGGGTGGACAGACATGCACATAAACACTCACAGACACACCGACAGACACACAATTTTTGGCCCTGTGTTGATCTCATAAGTCTACTTTCATTTTTTTTCCAAAATTTGAAAGTAGGCTAAAAACCTGCTAAGTACCAAACTTGCATGGCGGCCAAGGGAAGTTGAAACATTTAAATGGAATTTTCTCACGATTTAAGCATCCGAGCGCAGTGAAACTTGGTACAGTAAATCTATATATATATATAAATCAATGTAACGTGATAGTTTGTCTGTCTGTGGGTATGTATGTCTCCTATGCGTTCATATACCATTCGTCCGATTGCGATGAAACTTGGGTGAGATGTTGAGTACACTCCAAGGAAGGTTTCTGACTTAGTAAATCCATTTTACAATAGGTAGCGCACGCGTAGATTCAACAAATGAGCGACGATGCGCGAAGCATTTCAACAAAGTCCCGTATGTGTTCATATACCATTCGTCCGATAGCGATGAAACTTGGGTGAGCTGTTGTGTACACTCCAGGGAAGGTTTCTGGCGTAGTACATCCATTTTACAATAGGTAGCGCAGCAGTAGATTCAACAAATGAGCGATGACACGCGAAGCGTTTCAACAAAGTCCCGTATAAGGTCATATACTATTCGTCTGACAGTGATAAATGTTTGGTGAATTGTTGTGTACACTCCAGGAAAGGTTTCTGGCTTAGTTAATCCATTTTACAATACGAAGCGCACGTTTAGATTCAACAAATGACGGACTACGCGCGAAGCGTTTCGACAACGTCCCGTATACGTTCACATACCATTCATCCGATTGCGATGAAACTTGGGTGAGATGTTGTGTACACTCCAGGGAAAGTTTCTGGCTGAGTACATCCATATTACAATAAGTAGCGCAAGAGTAGAATCAACAAATGAGCGACGACACGCGAAGAGTTTCAACCATGTCCCGTATGCATTCATATACCATTCGTCCGATAGCTATGAAACTTGGGTGAGATGTTGTGTACACTTCATGGAAGGTTTCTGGCTTTGTAAATCCACTATACAACAGGCAGCGCACAAGTAGATTCAACAAATGAGGGACGACGCGCGAAGCGTTTCAACAAAGTCCCGTATAAGGTCATATACCATTCTGCCGTTAGCGGTGAAACTTGGGTGAAATATGGTGGACACTCCAAGGAAGGTTTCTGGCTTAGTAAATACATTTCACAGTAGGTAGCGCACGAGTAGATTCAACAAATGAGTGACGGGGCACGAATCGTTTAAACAAAATCCGGTATGCGTTCATATACTATTCATCCGATTGCGATGAAACATTGATCAGTTATTGTGTACACGCCAGGGAAGGGTTTCGACTTAGTAAATCCATTTCACAATAAGTAGCGCAAGAGTAGATGCAACAAATGGGTGCCGACGTGCGAAGCGTTTCAACAAAATCCCCTATTGGGTTCATATAACCTTCTTCGATTGCGATGAAGCCTTGATGATTTATTGTGTACACGCCAGGGAAGGGCTTCGACTTAGTAATACATTTCTCGATAGGTAGCGCACGAGTAGATTCAACAGATGAGTGACAGCACACGAATCGTTTAAACAAAACCCCGTATACGTGCATATACCATTCATCCGATTGCGATGAAACATTGATGAGTTATTGTGTACACGCCAGGGAAGGGTTTCGACTTAATTAATCCATTTCACAATTGGTAGCGCACGAGTATATGCAACAAATGGGTGACGACGCGCGAAGCGTTTCAACAAAATCCCCTATGCGTTCATATAACCTTCTTCGATTGTGATGAAACCTTGATGAGTTATTGTGTACACGCCAGGGTAGGGTTTCGACTTAGCAAATTCATTTCTCAATAGGTAGCGTACGAGTAGAATCAACAAATGAGTGACAGCGCACGAATCGTTCAAACAAAATCCCGTATACGTTCATATACCATTCATCCGATTGCGATGAAACTTGTGAAAGTTGTTGTGCACGCTCCCACGATTGATTCTAAATTAGAAAATCCATTTTACGATAGCATAGGGGCAGTTAACGGAAATTGAAAAACATGTTGTGTATCCAAAAGCACTTCAAAAAACAGAATTTCAACGCCAGCACTTTCTTTGATTGGCATTGCAACGCATGCCGGGTACAGCTTGTGTTCATATAAACTTTAATCTCCTGGTATCTAAAATTATTTAAATTTCATAACCCCAAGATGGCAGTTGTGCAAAATTTTAATATAATGTTGTTATTTCTTGTGTCCTAATCATTGCGATCAAAGTGAACGTTTGAAAAATGAACCTATGCAATAATTTCCATCTAATGGTACTGTACATTAATCTACGGCCTACATATTGAACCCTTATTGATCTTCGATAAATAAGTATTCATATTTATTATTATTATTACTACGGCCCAGGCAGCACATAAGGAAGTCGACTTGGATATTAGGGAGGCCAGCATTTCGTAATGATTGCAACAGAAGCTGAGTTGGTAGCTATTCCTGGGGGACGGCCAGAATTAGTCGAGTTCAAGGCCAAATTGTGCAACTACTGTACCAAAATTGGAGACATAAAGGAAGAATCACGAGGTCCTCTCAACGAACTTACGATTGAATCAGCCAATCGCAAGAGACCAAGCTGTGACCACGAGGTGGACGGCGTCAGTAGTAAAAAGCGCGCGGAAGTGTGTATCTAAGGAACCGCCGAACGGATTAATCTCCGCTCGAGTAATTTGAGACGTTGGATTTATTTGGAGAAGAATGACACTAGCCCCATCTTTGTGAGACAAAAACTCTGGAAGTTTTTATCCGACTTTGCCCCACTCCGCCGCCCTTGTCAGTTTCTCATAAATAGTCTGGCCTGACGCCAATCTAAGACTTATCCTGTGGAGCCTTCAGAGGCATACTCCACGCCAGTTTGAAGTGTGATTTTGACGCTCGAATTTATCTAAGTCTTATCTTGTGGAGCCTTCAGAGGCATACTCCACGCCAGTTTGAAGTGTGATTTTGACGCTCGAATTTATCTGAGTACTTATTGTGTGGAGCCTTCAGAGGTATACTCCACGCCAGTTTAAAATGTGATTTTTACGCTCTAAAATCAGTGAAGCTAATTTTATTTTCTGAGCTCTGGGGAGCTAAAGTCGCAGCGTTGGCAGTACCGAATTTTATAAGCTATAATACATTTTGTTCTAAAATCTACTAAATTGTGTGATCTATATATTTCACGCCAGCGCGTGATAAACTGTAACATTCTTTTAAAGACGACGAGTTCAACTTTAAGGGGGAAGTATCGTATCACCCTCATTAGCGCTTACCAGAACCGAAGTCCACAAGACGGGACGGAAATACCGGACGAGATAGCGACTGCGAGTGCAGCCAGGATTTTGAACTTGTTAACGAGCCAGTGGCGCGGACTCGAGATGTATATTTTATGTATAAATTGTGTGTGTTGTATGTGTTTTTATAGTGCGTATGAGCGATATAATTAGGGCCAGTCTTCGCTATTAATCGCAGTAGGACAATTGTGGGTGAACTGAGTAGCCTGCAAGCGATTATAGATAGGCAAATATTTAACATTGAACTTTTCTGCCAAGGAGTCGAGACCAAGATGATCAGCACGTGGTTTGAAGTTGGGATGAGCTTCAAGAAATCAACGCAGACGACTACTATGGAGTGCTAAATTGTCCATAGGGCAATGGGTTGAGGAGGATGTCCTTAGTCCTACATGCAGAAGCGGTGATGTACTAAAATTGGATTATTTCAATTATGTAGTTAGATTTGGCCGGGGAACTTTGTAAATAGTCTTGTTTTTCTTTCTTGTTTTTATAGCTGTTTTTCTTGTACCGACACTATATGTTTAAATGTCCGTTGGCGCGTGGCCAATGTGTTTGTTGATATTTTGATTTTTTTTTTGAGTCATGTGTAATGTACGCGGCGTGCGTGCGTGATTTTTATCCTTGCAATTGCGGAACCCGTTACATTCGATAAATGGTGCTTTATTAACGTTAATATTTTGAAAAAGGAATGGGAGGAAATGATTGTAAAACATTTTGCTGAACAGGTTATTATTCATGTTAGGGTAGCCGAGTGCACCAACTTAAAAGTAATTATAGAACACCTTCGTTCTAATTTTGATAGATTTTTCTTGAGTCCTTTTCAGGTGACTAGTCACGGCATAGAACGATGGCGCCAGCATGTGGATATTATTTGTGTCTTTTATTTCAGGGTCTGTCACAACCCATACGTGTGATTCAGTGGGTGTTGATGTGTCTTGTGTGTGTTGATTCTACGTGAGGAGGGGGTAGTTGTCCTACCGCCCTTATATATTTTTGCTGCTGTTGTATTTTTAGATGGAAAGACAGAGTGCTCTTGGGAGACTGCTGATTCTTGTCCATATGTTTTTCTGACACACACGTATTATTGTGCTTTGGGGCACATTTCTTCGAAGTTCGACCCCATGCTCTGGGAGGTCGAGGTTATTGACACGTGGGTTGACAGACATGCAGAGTTCCACAAACCGCCCGTTTTGCCTGTGACTTATTTTGATAGGCAGTCCTATTTGTCCGACTGAACCCTGTAAGCTTTCATGTAGCAAACCTGTTCATTGTGATGGCTAATTTTTTAAGCCATAATTAATTGGGGAGTTCGCCATGTGTGTAACGGATTGTTGTACCTTGTATGGATAAGAATATTGTGATTAACGTAAATGTTGGCTGTTTGCCTATTGCTTTGTTGATGACTCGATTTCATGTAATTTGTTTGTCACACCCGTTTGGTGTAGTGGTAGAGTATTTGTAAATTTTGACAGCGGTCATTTGAGTATTTTTCTATTGGTCACGTGTTAATGTACTTGTGTTGATTTGTGTGAGAAGTCCTAAGATTTTAGGCAGTAAATGTTGCTACGGCAATCTAAGTCCAATTTCACACGGAAATTTTGTGTTTGTTTATAGTAGATTTAGGAAGTGTCGGTTTAATTTAATGTATTGTAGTTGTGTTCCCTTGTGTCGGTCTAGCTCTAGGAAATGCGGATTCGTTGTCTGAAGGGTCATTCTGGATGATAACGAATCACGCATTCAAAGTACACATCGTGGTGCATGTAGACCGGCGTACGCACTTATATGGTCACTTTTGTGTCGTTTTATTTAAGGACACTTGGTCCAGGTAATTAATCTCTCCAGAGATATCGCCTAAGTTTTTGGCATTTTTATTAAGCGGGAGTCAGTTGGGAGTTTTTGTTGTTAATTGTTTATGTGTAAATATGGTGATTTGTTATTAAATTCAGTTGTTTTTAACCCTGGCTTCACTCTTTCCTGCATGTTATTTTGTTATATGTTACCCTGCAAGTTAATGAAGCGCCCTGACAGCAACTTACGAATATGACCTGTTACGCCCCGAATCTGAGTCTCATATGCTTCTTTGCAAGGGTTCAATATATAACAATATCTAGCGGCCTTCCTTTGCACAATTTCCAACTCTTTGATGAGCCCTACTTGATATGGATTCCAAACCACCGAGACGTATTCTTGTGAACCATGTTTCATTCTATATTTTTCTATCGCAAAGTGTTCAAGATCACATAGCCCTCCTCAAATGACCAATATGGAGGAGATACTCACATGGTTGTCACTGGAATGGTCACCGCATCTGTTGCCATGCGGAAAAGAGAAGGACCTTCCCAAGGTAACCAAAGTAAGTTAAATATAGCTTATCTATGTTCATTCCTCGGGATGGCAGGAGAAGTAAAAACATTGGACATAGAGATAAACAGCATAAGATGTTTGGGTGTAGCATCTCGCATACCTGTTTTAAATTTAACGACTTTATCTTAAAATGTTTAGTACAACTGTTACAATGAAGTGCACTACACATTTACTGCCCATTTCATCGGGTTCGTGAAACTAATAACTGTTCATCGCAGAGTATAGAATTACCTAGCAAAATGTGCGACTTTATAGTCTGACTAGGATGTAAATCATTCCAATTAAGTAGTCGGGAATGAAGTTGCAACTGTCGAATGTCGTGTTTGTGTCATTTAATTTAACTTCTGTGAATAAATTTAATTTTCTTTACAAAGAATACACAGCTGTTAGAAAATCGCATGACACTAAGATATGCTATTTATCACTGGTACATACACCATTAATACCGCCATATACATGAATTACTTCTCCACAATAGGGTTGGGCAGCTATCACGGCCAGTTTAGGGGAAGAACTGCGTAACTCCATTTAAACAAGAGGAAGAAGCTACAGTAGCCTATATTCAAGCTACCCCTCCATGAGACTTAACTGTTAGGTAGTCTACCTTACATAAAATTGAGTTCTCGTTGTCCTATTCTCATGCCAGAAAGTAACTTTGTGAATTCATTTAAATCGCTAAGACTTGTTGTCAATACATATAAGGGCCTTAAGGCATCGTGATCATGTAGCCCCGTGTACTTGGGTGTGCGTGTGTGGGTGGAATCTGTCTCATAACCTGTATCATTGTGACAGTTGTACCATCATGTACATTTATAACTGAGCCTAGTATTAGGGTAAGAGGTGACTGATTTTAATGCAGATACTATCCCGGCATTCACCTGGAGTGGAGGTAAAAAATAAAGAACGAAAATCCATTTCTAGAGGGACTGAGGTCGGAATCGAACCCACTTCTTCTCAAGAAGCCTTAAGAGGTTGTGTGAAACCCGTTCCTGTCTTCAGCAAGAATAGAATTTCTTGACAGAGTCAAGAATTGAACCCGAAATTCGTCACTTGGAGGAGCTCTGGATACAATGTACGGATGCGAATGACATGCATTATTACATTTTGGTATATGTTGTTGATTTGTTTAGGGGCTCGTCACATCGTGGTCATTTAGACCTGTGTACTTGGGTGTGTGTATAGAATTTGTCTGATAACCTGTGTTATTGTGTATCTGTAGTAGTGTGTGCATTTATAAATAAGACTAGGATTGGGAAGGGGGGAATCCATGGCCTTACGGTAAGGACTATCCCAGCATTTGCCTAGAGTAGTAGTGAGGGTACCAATACCCATCTCATCTCATTTCTGCTTCACGGGCAAGAGTGTACCCTGTTCCAGCCCACAGACTAGAATTTCATTTCTTGGCCGAGCTGGTAGTCATGGATAACATCCAAGAATGCTAGCCAATACACCACGAGATATTCCGTAATTATTAAATAAGGAGTGTAATAGATGATGATGATGATGATAATTGTTGTTTTAAGGGGCCTAACATCGGGGTTATCGGCCCCTGATGAAATGAAATGGCGTGAAATGAAAGGACGAAGATAAAAAATAGCTCACTGCTATGGATGAAACGAAAATGGTTTAGATAAAATAGACAGTGAGCCCCAACAACTACGCCTTATGTAGCAGGGAAAATACTTACAAAAAGGAACTCAGATTGAAACTACTCACCAAATGGAGAGGGGGTAATACGTACATATGGGAATTTCGAACGAATATACTCACAAAAGGAATAGATTGTAAAATACGCACAAAATGTAGGTTAAGTCCAAAATACGTACAAAATGCAACGTACAGTCGAAATACCTACAAAATACAAGTGAAATCAAAATACTTACAAAATGCAAATGAGATTGAAAATACGCACAAAATGTAATGGAGATTCAAAATACCCACAAAATTGCAATTGAGACTTAACTACTTGAACAAAGCGGGGTTGGTTGAAAATACAAAATGCAATTGAAATTGCTTACAAAATGTATGGTAGATTCAAACTTCTCATTAGGATGGACAATACTTACAAAATGCAATTTAGATTGAAAATAATTACTAAATGTAATTTAGATTCAAAATACCCACAAAATTGCAATTGAGACTTAACTACTTGAACAAAGCGGGGTAGGTTGAAAATACAAAATGCAATTGAAATTCAAAAAACTCACAAAAGCCCCGGCCCGGATATTGAAAGACTTACTAAAAAGCAATTTAGGTTGTCAATCCTTACAAAAAGCAATTGAGATTGAAAAACACTCACAAAATGCAATCTAGATCGAAAAGACTTACAAAATGCAACGTAGATTAAAAATACCTACAAAAAATCGCTAAAAGGGAAATTAGATACACGGGGAACCAAGTAACAAAAACAGTGCGGGAATCTGAAAGAGAAAAGGAAATATAAGGAAAAGAGGAGAGGATTGGAGAGGAGAGTGGAGGGGAGAGAGGAGAGGGTCCACCCCGAAGGTAAGGGACAAAAGGGGAAAACGGACCCAGCTCAGGAATCCCTCGGGGTCGCAAACTCCCGAACTCACCAGCCGTGAGCCCCTGAGGGTGTAGCATTATCTAGGGTGCACCAGAGGTGGTGGGGCTACATACACCCTGCCTCCTTAAGGGCCTTGAGCACAAGGCAGGAGGTAAAAGGAAAAGAAAAAAGGAAGCTTGTAGTTTAACGTGACCGTTAATCTCGCGATCATAAGCCACGGGACCTCCGTTTTACGTGGAATCCGAACCACAGGACATGGCATTTCACATCGAAAGGAGAGAAAAAGAAGGCTGACCCCTCACAGAAGGAGGGTGTCAGGAAAGATGAGACAAGGGCCAATTAAGGCAGGAAAGGAAGAGACTCCCTAGGCCTCGGATACCCTAATACCGTCGGGGTCGGAAGAGAACAAGAGTTGACCAAGTGAGGTCGACAGGAAAGAAGACGGAGAGGAGCCCGGCACAAGTAAGTGGAAGCAATGCCGGACTCAGATGGGGCCCCGTGGTCGCCAACCCACGCCCAATAGAAGTGAGCCCCTGGGGGAAGGAGTGTAATAGTCCGCCTCGTTGCGTAGTGGCTATAGTGATTGGCTGTCACCGCGGAGGCCTGGGTTAGATTCCCGGCTCTGCCAAGAAAGTTCATTCTGGTCTGAGGGCTGCAACATGGTACACTCAGCCTCGTGAGACAATACTGAGAAGAGATGGGTTCGTTTCCTACCTCAGCCATCCTGGAAGAGGTTTTCCGTAGTTTCCCACATCTACTCTAGGAAAGTGCCGGGATGGTACCTACCGTAAGGCCACGGCCGCCTCCTACACAAATCCTACCTCGATTTCAAGCACGCACTCTAGAGCAGACGCCACAGTGACACAGGTTATCAGTCAACTTACACACACACACACACACACAATTACATGGGTCGCAAATCCCCTAAAGAACAACAACAACATCAAGAGGAGTGTAATAAATGAATAGCAAGATAACTGCAGCCTAGTAGGCCTATACTATCATTATAACTTCCAGCTGATTTTTGAATGTACTTTATGATACAGAAACACACTATGCAATACAGGAAAACGTCAGTTGTTCGGCTACTACTGTACTCGTATGTTGGACACAGAACTTGTGTTGTTAATACATTGGGACATCTAGGTTATCAACCCCGTGTACTTGGGTTTGTGTTGGGTTTATCTGATAGCCAGTGCCTCTGCGGTAACTGCAGCTGTACTTTAGGATCTAGGGTAGGAGCATGTGCCCCGGGACTTGAAGCAAGGTACCTTCCCAGCATTTGCCTGGAAAGAATAAGGAGAAACCCGGGGAAAACCGCACTCAAGATAAGGAGAGAATGTTGAGAAAACGACACTCAGGATGGCCACTGTCAGCACTGGGATTCAGACCTTCCATCTTGGGACTGACTGATTACTTATCTCTATAAATGAAGTAAGCATTGTGTCTGAAACTTTGTATATATCCTGGATGTGGGGTAAGTTATAATGGTTTTTATAGATTGGAGTCAAAACTACTGGAGTGAATTGCAGGAAAAATCGTGTTTAACTATTAGACACACCTAAAATAAAATTAGGCTAAAAATTATGTATAACTTATAGTGCTAATGGATGAAAGGGTTAAGAGGAAGTTCGTTATAAAATCCTCCTCTTTTCTTCAAAGCGTTCGGTATAATTTACAAACTGTACAGAACAATGAAAACCAAACCAAACCCCGGGACGCTACAGCCCATGAAGGGCCTAGGCCCACCAAGTTACCGCTGCCCAGCCATTTTGCCTGCAGATTATGGGGAGACGCGTGGTCAGCGCGTCGGTTCCTTTCGACCGTTAATCTTGGTCTCCGTTAACGGTGCGCTGTGTGACTGTCAGACAGCTACTCATTTGTCCCCACGAGGCTGAGTACACCCCGTTCCAGCCCTCACGTCAGTTTTTAAAATCCCTGATGGAGCTGGGAATCAAAGCCAGGGCCTCCGGGAGCATAGCAGGTGCGCTACCCCAAGCACTCCAACACCACAGAACAGTAGTCATTGGACATTTGATTATGAACACTTTCAGCTAATAACGATTACTAGTATAATGAAATAAACATTTTCTAAGATAAATGCGGAAATCAGGCCAGGGAAGTAACATAATTTTACAAAAAGCAACCACTCCCCTTCGTCAAAGACAAACTGGTTTCTTGAGGAGCGTGATGGCAGAACTCATGTGTGTTTAAGTTGCCTTATAACCTGTATTCCTCCGGTGACTGTAGTAGTGTGTGTAGTGGAAATTATTATGGCCAGAGATACAGGGCGCCCGAGAATGTTCTCCGCAGTGGGTACGTGCAGCTGTGAGTGGTTGAGTCATGAGTTTTAGTTGGCTGCACTGCACTGTGTCCTTCCCCGTGTGAGCTGTCGATGTGCATCGCGAAAAGCGCGGGAGCCTGCAGGTCTTCAGCGTGTATTACAGTCAGCGAGCGTTCGGATAGATTATTATTGGAAGAGTGCAACAGTATACAGGCGGTAAAGTTTACTACTGAAGAGAGAGGTTTTTTTTTTTTTTTTTTTTGAATACGTTTTTCGCGAAGGCGCGGATTCCTAATTCAAAGTGTCCAAACCGTGATACCATTCGGAATTTGCTAAGTAAATTTCGTGTGACTGGCTCAGTTCACGATGTACCGGGAACAGGCAGGCCTACGCTTTTAACAGACGAAAAACTTGATGAAATCTCCGAAATAATGCTGCGAAGCCCAAGTAAATCAACACGAAAATTAGCTCAACAAACAGCAATCTCCAAGTCGACAGCACATAAAGCTGTAAGAGACAAGCTTCAGTTGTGCCCTTATAGTGGGCGATGTATGGAAGATAGGCATATGCTCTCGCGGACTTTTGTGTAGAACTTTTCATGCTGAACAATTCTTACACTCATAATATTTAGATATTTTTAACGGTTTGCCCAGCGTAAGCTTACAAAGCGCTCGGATGCCAGGTTTTTTATCGACTATTCCACTAAAATCGTTACTGCTTGGTTTCCTTTGATCATAAATAAATTATTTTCTACAGAAATCATACTCGATATATCCTTTACAGAATGGTGAAAACCACATCAAAATCTATCCAGTGGTTCTTGAGTTTACCAGTAACATCCAAGAAACGGGGACTTCGTTTTATACTAAGTAGAGATGATGCAAGCGGCAGCCGTGCTACCAACGTAACTGCGGTAGCTAGCTCTCGCAGACGCATGTAGGCGCTGCGGAGAATATTCCCGGACTCACGGTAGAATAGGTGCCTCAGTAATTAACATTTGGTTCTATCTAGGCTTTTTCCTGGAGGCAATATAGGAAAAACCAGGGAAAAACAACATTCAGGATAGCTACTGTCAGTGCCAGGGTTCGAACAGCTAATCTCCGGAGTTGCTGCAGCCCCTTCAACACCCACCAGGGCGGTCGTGGTCGTGCTGAGCCAATGTTGAGTGTGGCTACTCCACGGAGTATTTGGTTATATTAGATATCTGATTTGAGAAGCTTGAACATAGCGGTAATTTAGCCCCATGTACTTTGGTCTGTGTAGCATTTGTCTGATAACCCGTGTCACTGTGGTGTCTGTGTGTGTATCCGTAAACCAGTTGAGGATTGGGATGGAGGTGACCGTAGCCTTAAGTGAGGAACCATCTCGGCATTTGCCTGATATACAGTAGGAATGGGAAACCACGGAAAACCACTTCCAGGATGGCTGAAGTAGGAATCGAATTCACTTCATCTAAGTTTTGCTTCTCGATGCTGACTGCACCATGTTCCAACCCTGAGATCAGAATTAAATTTCATGGCAGAACAAGGAACCAAACCCGGACCTCAGGGGTGGCAGCCAAGAACGCTGACCGCTACAAAAGGATGTGGCCAGGAGATATGAGATATGAGAATAGTTAGTTATTGTTGTTTTAGAGGGCGGAACTACGAGGTCATCTGCCCCTCTTAACATAGATTAAATATACAAATTTGGAATTGAATTTAAAATTTAGAGGTGGACACATAATTTGAAAAGACCGAAAATTAATAAAACAAAAAATAAAATAAAACTAATAAGAGATATGAGAATATTGGTCTCCAGTTTGGAGAGTGAAATAGAACGGAAAGTCCATCGAGATACAAAGTAATGAGGTATACCATCATCTAAGGTAGTCAATACTGCAGAATACTGATTTCCAAATCTACTCCGTAAAAGTGGGTACCTCGACAGTTGCTTTCTCCTTTAGTCTACCCACTACAGAGGAGTAACCCCGTCCAGCTTCAGGCAGCAATGCCAGCTGTACATATCACAAAAGAAATGAAAGCTGAACTCAACCCGTCAAATATTTGAATCCTTATGCTGAGTTATATTCGTGTTTCTAATTTACATTTTATTTATTTTCTGTTTAGATACCTAAATGATTTCTTACATCCTTTTAAATGCGCATTGCAAATTCAATATTAGGCTATAGTAATAACTCAGCCATGATGCTTATCATCATCATCATCATCATCATCATCATCATCATCATCAACATCATCACATCATCATTAGTTTCTGTTTTATTAGTGTTTGTATTTCCCTATTATGTTTCAATTTAGCAATAATTAACTAATTACAATAATGTTTCCTACGCCATGCTTACCTGCCATTATATGTATTGTGATCGGATCTGAAATGTATTCCTGTTAGATTTAAGTACCATTGTTGAGTTCTGCAAATAATGTAATAATGTATTAATTGTAAAATCTGGTTAGTTGGAAGAGAGGGCCCAATGGCCCTAATCTTGCCAGACTAAATAAAGCTATCTATCTATCTGTCTACAGAATTAAGAACATATCTGATGAAAATTCCAAATACTGCTGGAGGGTTGGTGGTCAGACACACACAACAGTAATCTCGCCCATACACATCACAGAAGTGCAGTCTTAGCGGTGTTACATTTCTTCGCTCTTCCTCATATCGTCCTGGATTATCCTGCCACGGGTTAAACACCAACGTTCGTCCTCTAATAACACAAGCTCCCTCATCTGCCGGAGTCCAGTACAGCAGTCACCTGTTACGCAACTCAACGTTACGTATCTGTTTAGCATGGGATGACCTAACACCGTGCTGAGTTCTTTCACAGGCTGCATTCTTCATGCACACTACTCGTTCAGTAACACGTGGTACTCCCGCGGTTCCTGAACACGTGGTTTCCTACCGGACATCATTCTCTCATTCTGAGCACTCGTAAGGTAAAACGTGTTACTGCTGCGGTTACTGAACACGTTCCCATCCGGGAATCATTCTCTCTGTCATAACACTCGTTCGGTAACACGTGGTAGCTCCTGAGTTTCCAAGATCGTGATTCAACAATTCCGAATTACGGCATAGTGACTGATAAAAGTAGTCCGAGAGAGGATTTTTCAAATACTCCCCTCACTCATCTTGGTCTTGTACAGTTAAGAGTCTCCAAGATATATTTTCATTTTCAACTTACCTACCAACCAGCGTAGCGTTCTGAAGCATCTTCGGCGATTGAACTGTGTAGCTGTTATTTGCAAACAGACAATTTTAAGCTTGACACTGAAAGCGGTCATCCTGAGTGTGGTTTCTCTTGATATCCATACTCAATTAAAATAAAAGCAGTTGTGGTATATAATCATGAGCCACAAAACACCTACCTAAATCAGAAATCTTAATAGTTCCAATTAACGATACTGAAGGTAGTGAGTAAAATCAAGGAAGAACTAGAGGATGGCCACTGTCAGAACTGAGATTTAAAACTCAGATCTCGGAACTTGTTGCAACTCCACATTAGAAGCGTGAAGTCAGATTTTACATACCGGGGGATGCAGTTGGGTAAGTTCTTCGGGCAGGAATACACACACAAGAATAATCTTGGATGATCAACCTTTAAGAGCTAGAGTACAGTATTTATATAGCAGCGACTGTACTTCCTGCTCGTGAGCTGCAGCCTGGGAGTGCAGGGCTAATTGTGAGAACCACAGCTGCCACGGTTTGGAAAACGAAGTGTCGACTACCTCATCACTCCACCAGTGCCAGCAGAAACCCAAACCCCCCCAGGAGCTCAAATCTAGTGGGACGTGGGTGGGTGAACACGGGACCCTAGCTGAGTCTGACATTGCTTCCACTAACATGTGCCGGGCTCCTCTCTGTTATCTTTCCTCTCGACCTCCCTTGGTCAACTCTTGTTAGTTTCCGACCCCGACGGTATAAGGGTATCCGAGGCCTAGGGAGTCTATTCATTTCCCGCCTTAATTGGCCCTTGTCGCATCTTTCCTGATCCTTTATTCTTCGAGGTGTCAGACCTCTTGTTTTTTTCTTCTTTTATTTTTCATTGTATCTCCTGCCTTCTGCTTAAGGCCCTCAAGGAGGCAGGGTGTGTGTAGTCCCATTTTTTATGGTGCACCCTGGATTGTGCTACACCCTCAAGGGCTCACGTCTGGTGAGTTCGGGAGTTGGCGACCTCGACGACTCCGTGAGCTGCGTCCGGCATTTCTCCTTCTTCCACTGCCTTTGGGGTGGTCACTCTCCTCTTTCTGTTTCCTCTCCACCGCGCGTGGCTCTCCTTTCTTCCAAGTCCTCTTACTCTCATTCTTAGAGGGTTGAGGGCATTTCCTTTACTCCTGGCTTTTGTTTGCCATATTCTTAATTTTGTTTTCCATTTCCTCTTCTATTATGTAAGTATGTAGTTACGTAGTTTTAGGTTTAGTTGCAAACATTGACATTTTCTCTATCACCCAAACAATTAGGGGCCGATAACCCAGATGTTAGGCCACTTAAAACAACAATTATCATCATCAGAAACCCACAAATGTCCTACTCTACAATACAATAGCCTAAATTGAGAACTGGCTATCTACAGTGAGAAGAGGTGGGTTCGAATCCCGCTTTAGCCATCCTTGGAGTGGTACGGTATTCCGTTGTTTCCCCACTTCTACTCCAGGTAAATGCCGGGATAGTTCCTAATTTAAGGCCACGGTAGCCTCCTTCTAACCCTAGGGGCGTGGTGACGCAGCGGTCAAGCTGTTGGCCTCTCACCACGGTGGACTGGGTTCAATTCCCGGCCAATGCATGAGAGATTTTCAAAGTGATATGCCATGTCCTGTGGTTCGGATTCCACGTAAAGAGCAGGTCCCGTGGCTTATGATTGCGACATTAATGGTCACGTATAACTATAAACTTCCTTCCTTCTTTCCTTTCTTCCTTCTAATCCTCACCTGATTTGCAAATACCCACACTATTACAGACACCCGGGGGTCGGGGTTCAAATCCTGGCTCTGACAAGATTTTTTTTTCTGGTGTGAGGACTGAAACGGGGTCACTCAACCTCGTGAAGCAAATCAGAGATCAGGTGGGTTTGATTTCCACTTCAACCAGCCTGCAAGGGTTATTCCGTGGATTCCCATTTCTACTCCTGGCAAATGCCAGGATAGTCCCTAATGTAAGGTCAGGTCCGTCTCCGTACCACTCTTCACCTGAATTACAAAAATAGCCTATAGACACTACTGCGGGCACTACGATAAAACTGGCAAGCAGATCAATTCTATGCGCACAAAAGTACACGGGGCTAAATAACCTCGATGTCCAAGCCATTCAGAATGGAGCAACTACAAACACAACTCCCATGCTTCATGCTGGAAAATTTGTTGTTGATTCTTTTATGGGATTTGCGATAACGTGGTCTTGTATCCCCATGTATTTTGGTGTGTGTAGAATTTGTCTGATAACCTGTGTCACTGTGATGCCTGCACTAATGTGCTATTATTAGTAATTGAGTTAGGATTAGGGTAGGGAGCGGCCGTGGCCTTAAGTTAGGTACCATTCTGGCATTTGCCTGGAAGAGCAGTGGGAAACCACGGAAAGCAACTTCCAGAATAAGTGAGGTAGGAATCAAACCCGCCTCTTCACAGTTTTGCTTCACAAGGTTGAGTGTACCTCAATCTCGCCCTCGGACCAGAATTAAACATCTTGTCAGTGCCAGGAATCAAAACTGGGCCTCCACGGTGACAGCCAAAAATGCTAGCTTCTACGCAACGAGGCAGACCGCTGGAAAACTTAAGTACACTAGTGATAGGGTCTTAGTGCTTCTTGCTAAGTAGTTTTCAATGGACATTATGGCGAATGGAGAAACTGGTCCCGAAATATGACACTATTCAAAATCTGCAGTTTGCTTACACCTGACTTGTACAGTCATAGGTAGTTGCAGTTCCTTTATCTGACATGGTAGCTAAGTGGTTAGCATGATAGGCTATGGCCAGATGGATCCCGCATTAGATTTCCGGCCAGATCATGGGGACTTTGAAATCCTATGGTTTATTTCCCGTCTCGGGGTTGGGTGTTTGCGCCCTCCCCAAGGCACGCAGATCATTTATGGGCGTTAACTGTAATGACCTACAACAGGCCTCCCAAGAGTACATAATTCATTTCAGTACCTTTATTCACAACGTATTAAATTACCTAGCTTACTTTCATAAAAACGAAATAGGCTTATGAGATCACTTCAGGTTCTGAGTGTCTCTGCCGGTCAATCTTCAGTAACACCACCTTCGTCAATAATTACACCCCCTCGGGGAACAACAATCGTCATGTGGAACGCAATAATTTATTTCTCAATGAATTATTCGTCCCTCTACGGCACCTGGAAGAGACACTGATCCTAGCTGGAGATTTTAATTGTGTCCAACGTTCGGAATACACTACTAGTCTCAAAACTGCGTATCCAGTTCCACTCAATGGCGCTCCTCACCTCCCTCAAACTGACTGATGCGGTCGATACTTTACAAGTGCCCTTATCCCTTTACACCTATGTTCAGCATAACTCTTCTTCCTGTCTTGATCGCATTCCCTTCTTCAACCCAGGTGATACGACGTCACGCCTGTCAGTTTTAGCAACCATTATGCTGTCCTTTGCATCTTCCACTTTCCCCATCGTGTACTCTTTATTGGATGGGGCTACTGGACCTACTCCAAGACGATGAGTGCCGCAACATATGTTCCACCACTGGAACCAATGGGTACCACGGGCCAGGCATATAGTGACTGTGCGGAATGGTGGGTGGTGAAACCAGGTATTCGCAAGATCTTCAGGACTCTTGTCATATGAGCGAGCGCAAGCCAAATGTGATACCATTGAATTTTACTATTCCGTCCTACGTCAACTCCAACAACGCCACGACTATGGGGAGCATCAATATGATGACCTACGGAACGTTCGGGAGAAAATATTCGTCCTCCAACAAGGCCCTCTCTCCGCCTTGAATGTGTCCTTGAAAGATAACACCATACTCCCGGATGAACTAGAAGTGTTTACTACTTAGCCTGCTCACACCGTACTCGGCAACGGAAGTTTATACTTCAACTTCGGTCACAGGATGGCCGCACACTCACCACTCCTCATACTCACCACTCCTGACGCCATACGCGGCGATGTGTTCTCCTTCTACCACGACTTATACGCTCAATTGGAGACAGATCCTGGCTGTTGGACCGAACTTATGAACTCTTGCCACACCTCTCGTTCTCTGGGCAGCTGTACATGGTCAATACGGATTTTACGAATGAAGAGATTCATTCTGTTATTAGACAACTTCCTCCAAATCCGTCTCCTGGCATAGATGGTGTACCGTACGAATTCTATAAAAGCTTTTGGGATATTATCGGCACGGACTTTTGTGACGTGATACGCACCATCCTCGGCTGTCGTGGTTTATGTCAGTCTCAACAGGAGGGCATCATTGTTCTTGTACCCAAGTCTAACTCACCTATCTCGGTGAGTGATAGCAGACCAGTCACGCTATTTTGCAGTGACTACAAAATCTTGTCCTTGGTCCTTGCATGCCAACTGAAATCCGCTGTGAAGGTCGTTATCGCGGATGGACAATGCTGCAGTGTCACTGGACACTCCCGGCACTAAAAGCCATACGCTAAATAACTGGAAGGTCTATCTTGTCGAACCTGGCCACCCTCCAAGACCATCATCTGAGAGCTGAATCCCTGCCCACCGAGACCTTCGGACTGTTGAACTTAGATCTTGATAATGCTTTTGATCGCATCAGCCACCAGTACCTCTACGCTGTAATGCAACATTTTCGCTTTCCTGATTCCTGGATGCAATATATCCACATGATCAACAGCCATGCTACTTCGCGCGTGCTTGTTAACGGCTTCCTCTCACCTCCGCTCAAAATTGAATGATCGGTGCGTCAAGGGTGTCCGCTATCAATGCTGATATTTGTTCTCGGGAACGAACCGCTCCTAAGGAATCTTTCCGCCAACTTACCAGGCCTCCAACTCCTACCAAACACCTTCAATGTTTGTGCCTACGCTGACGACGTTTCCATTCTGGTTCGATCTGAACAAGATCTGGACATTTGTACTACGCTTCTGGATACCTTCCGTGGTGCTTCAGGTTCCCAATTGAACCCAAGGAAAACAGTTTCGATACATCTTAATACCAGCTCTGCCCTACGACCCAGGGATTGGTTCCGTAATGTACCTATGGCCACGATTCTGGGGATGCAGTGGAAAACTTCTGTCGAAGATACGATGCAAATTAATTGGACTCTAACGGTGGCTAAAGCACCGGGTGCGATGTTACAATTCCGGCACCGAAACCTCCACCTCCAACAACGTATCGTCGTGACCAACCTATACGCTCTTTCAAGAGTCTGGTACCTGGCTCAAATGTTCCTTCTGCCCAGATCATTTGCCGGACAGCTCGCCAAGTACATTGGTTGGTTCATATGGCGTGGTCACTTGTTCCGCGTCCGACGGGATCAATTGTATATCTCTCTACAGCGGGGCGGATTTGGTCCGATCAATGACTGGATGAAATGTCGAGCTCTTCTTTCCAAAGCTGACATACGGGTGCTATCACAGGAGTGGACCGTTGGGAAATATTTGTACAGGGCTTTTTGGACCTCTGCTGGCGGAAGGCAACCTCGGCTGCCTCGGATACTTCGTAACCACCAGTGTCACGTCGCCCACATTGATAATGCGCATCCTCCAGGAACCACGCCTACGGCCAAATCTATTTACAATATGCTGCGGCAACAGGCAATCTTTGTGCCACGCATCGAAGCCAAAATATTGTGTGCTCTTTGGCCGACGGTTTGGAAGAAATTTCGTGCCTTGAAAATCTCCTCCCATATCCGCTCCCAGCTTTTTTCTCTTTCTCCATGATCTCATCCCAACGGCCCACCGTCGCTTTCAAATTCACTTGGAGGAGGCCCCGTGGTCCACCTGATGCTGACGCCTTGATACTGCGTTAGGCTATATCGTGTTAACCTGTGCTCCAAGGCTGACAATGCTTGGCGCTGGTGTAAAGGTCAGATTTGCACCTATGTAAGAGGGAGGAGTTCACCTAATTTAGTGGTATCTTGTAATTGGTTGATGTGATTTTAGAGTGTGGAATCTGGGTAATGGAACTGAAGAAGGGAGGGGATGTACTGAGGCCTACTACCTCTGGAGCTCGTGAACTTTGGAAGTTACTCCGATTTAATTTTTGGAAAACGTGGTCTTCTGTTTGAGATCGTGGAAGACGTGGTCTACGGATTTAGGGAGAGTCTGGGACTCTGATATTTTTCAAGGTGTTGGGAAGATGAAGTCTGGCTATGCTTGATACTTCTTGGGAATTGAAGTTTATCTGGGCAATCACGATATCGTGATTGGAGTTGAGTACTGAGCCGCAGGACGGAATACTTCTCAACGAAGAATATTCTGCCTAGTTTCAGTGAAGTTAGCAATGACTCACTGTGTCGAAAAGCGTAAGGTACTGGAAACTCGAGTCTGATTACTGAAATTCGAGAGACATAAATAATTAGTTAATCGGCGAATACTGGTCAAATATGCCATGCATTATGTCATTCAGGTGCGAAATAGGTTCTGGAATTGACCAAATGGATTCAGAGAGCTATAATAAGTTCAAATCAAGGAGTAAGCAAAGTAACTCGTATGATTGTCAATGTCAGCAAAACAGCCATTATCAAATAGTTCAACAATAGTATGCGTGTGAAACAGGCTAGGAACGTCATTACGAAAGTATATAAAACTGATTATATGGGAACAATAACCCCAGATTCAGTAGCAATAGTCGACAACTCCAGAGATCAACAGCTGTAAGTACAAGAATTTACATCACCATCCAGTGTTCTAGAGTGTGTCATTTTATGTTGTGCCAATGTAAATAAGATAGGGAATGTTAGGGTATTCTGTACGTGGCAAAGATCTTGCCTGTGCCAATCATTTTCAGAATATATATGTTTATACCAGATTTACATTTTAATTATTTAATCTAGTTCAGTAACAGATTTACAAGTGTGAATGTTTATCGTTGTCATTGAATCCGTCACGGTGTTTTACCCCCACCACCCCGAACCATTTACTTATAGTATACAGCTAATAGATGTTATATTGGTTTATTGAAGTCCATAGGGACAAA
This sequence comes from Meconema thalassinum, assembly GCA_946902985.2. NCBI lineage: Eukaryota > Metazoa > Arthropoda > Insecta > Orthoptera > Tettigoniidae > Meconema > Meconema thalassinum. The sequence goes on from OX336389.2 coordinate 187,668,587, forward strand.
TTCAGCCCAGTGCATGTTGAAAGGATACAATTGGCGCACAAGCGTGGGACGATCTGGTCTATGTGTGTCGTAAGGTTGCACAATGCAATCTATGCCAATATCAATAAAAAATAAAAGAATCGGCCAAGTTCCGGTCGGACATGATGGGTGAGAACGGGTAGATTGGTGCTTTATATCCAGCCGTAGGCTACTTTTTTGAACGTCAGACCGTGCTCTATTTTAGTGGGGATGTAATATTAAGCCATACCTACGAAGTCACATTTCCACATTTATTAACTTACGATGTATTCCTGTGAAGAGTACTTTGAATTTTGCTAATTTATGAAGAGAATACCATCGAACCAGCAAGTGACCTGTAATGGCAGAAAGTTAAAAAATCTGACATGGATATTAACATAACATATCAAAGTGTCGCTCCAGAGTTCCGGTTCGATTCCTGGCTCTGCCAAGAAATTTAATGCTGCTCTGAGGGCTGGAACGGGGTACACTATGCCTCGTGGGGCAAAATTGAGAACAGGTGGGCTAGATTCCCTCCTTAGCCACCCTGGAAGTGGTTTCCTGTGGTTTCCCACTTCTACCCCAGGCTAATTCCGGGATGGTTTCTAACTTAATGCCACGGCCGCCTCCTTCCCAATCCTCACTTTAATTGCTAATACACACATTAATACAGACAGCGATATAACACAGTTTATCAGAGAACTTCTATACACACACACACACAAGTACACGGGGCTAATTGACCGCGATGTTCAGGCCCCTCAAATGAAACAACAACAACAACAACAACATATCGAAGGAAATTCTGATCGTATCGAAGTATACGTATTCCTGAGAATGTCCCTTGATATATGTTGTTATTAAATTCCAACAAAAAATACAACTCTATTTGAGGTGTGGGCCTACATATTAAGATGTTTCGAGTAATAGCGGTTACGAACACTAAGTAACGTTCATGGAATCCAACTTGAAAATGCATATGCTCGCTATATAACTAGTGCCCCATCCTCAAAAATTACGGTAACTGTGACCTCTTGCATCATTTCTTTCGTAAGACATTGGTAAATCAGTCGTCACTGACGATAAAACGTAACAAAAACACTAATTATGAAACTCTCCCCCTCACGAGTTTCGAACCTAAAATCTTTCAAACCGCAGTCCTTCGCGTTACCATTTCAGCCACGGATGCTTATACTCTACTCAATGATGGAAAGTGTGAACATTTTGCATTGGATACTTGACTTGCTTCATCTAAAACGTTCTTATTGTTTCGAAAACTATTCTTTAGTCGACAGGCATAGGAAAAAAAAATATTCATTTTCTTTTCTTTCGTTGTGATGGCTTTGAAATGTGCAGCCCCGCCTGCTCGTTCCCATGCCCTAGCTACCTGAGCATCATGGGTAGCGGTCACAACATTATGTCATGGAGTAATGAGAATTAGGAATAATGTAATATTCTCGCAGAATTTTACCTGAAATGGAAGTGGGATGCCACGGAAAACCACTTCCACGATTATTCAGGTTGGTTCCCAGTAGATGATGAATATTTGAAAATCAATTCCACAAGCATGACAACACACATTCTTTTGTTTGTATAACTGAAAACTAATTCAGCAGGCGCTCAGTTAGTAGCTTTCTTTTCTACCGCCAGTTTCTCTCAGCATATCTTTAGTGAGAAAAGTCATGTTAACAGTCTAATGAACTTACTACACTACGGTATTTCTCATAAGTGGATCAATTAATACTACACACATCAAAAAAAGTTTTGCATCACCTCGGTTCCCAGATCTCCGGCATATAGACGTTGACTGTGTATATTGTATCCAAGATACAGTCCCTTTGACTGTTCATAGATGTCACTAAAACTGCTCAAAGATGTAAACAACCATGCATGAGCAGGGCCTATTAGACGGAGGGGGTACGACAGCCGATCAGTTCCAGTCATTCCACCAGGACGAAGGTACGCTGCTCATGTTGTCTGTAGTTCTACCATGCCTAGAAGGTCAATACCGCAGTTCGATCGCGTCCGCATTGTTACTTTGTGTCAAGAAGGGCTCTCAACAAGGGAAGTTTCCAGGCGTCTCAGAGTGAACCAAAGCGATGTTGTTCGGACATGGAGGAGGTACAGAGATACAGGAACTGTCGATGACAGGCCTCGCTCAGGCCGCCCAAGGGCTACTACTGTAGTGGATGACCGCTACTTACGGATTGCCGCTCGGAGGAACCCTGACAGCAATGCCACCATGTTGAATAATGCGTTTCGTTCAGCCACAGGACGTCGTGTTTCAACTCAAACTGTGCGCAATAGGCTGCATGATGCGCAACTTCACTCCCGACGTCCATGGCGAGGTCCAGCTTTGCAACCCCGACACCATGCAGCGCGGTACAGATGGGCCCAACAACATGCTGAATGGACCCCACAGAATTGGCATCACGTTCTCTTCACCGATGAGTGTCGCATATGCCTTCAACCTGACAATCGTCGGAGACGTGTTTGGAGGCACCCTGGTCAGGCTGAACGTCTTAGACACACTGTCCAGCGAGTGCAGCAAGGTGGTGGTTCCCTGATGTTTTGGGGGTGGCATTATGTGGGGCCGACGTACGCCACTGGTGGTCATGGAAGGCTCCGAAACGGCTTTACGATACCTGAATGACATCCTCCGACCCATAGTGCACCCATATCGGCAGAATATTGGAGAGGCATTTGTCTTCATGGACGACAATTCTCGACCTCATCGTGCACATCTTGTGAATGCGTTCCTTCAAGATAACGACATCGCTCGACTACAGTGGCCAGCATGTTCGCCAGACATGAACCCTATCGAACATGCCTGGGATATGTTGAAAAGGGCTGTTTATGGACGTCTTGACCCACCAACCACTCAGAGATTTACGCCGAATTGTCGTTGAGGAGTGGGACAATTTGGACCAACAGTGTCTTGATGAACTTGTGGATAGTATGCCACGACGAATACAGGCATGCATCAATGCAAGAGGACGTGCTACTGGGTATTAGAGGTAGTGGTGTGTACTGCAATCTGGACCACAAATGCTGAAAGTCTAGCTGTATGATGGTACAACATGCAATGTGTGGGTCTCATGAGCAATAAAACGAGCTGAAATGTTGTTTGTGTTGATCTCTATTCCCTTTGTATTTAAAGGTTCCGGAACTCTTGGAACCGAGGTGATGCAAAACTTTTTTTGATGTGTGTATATTATATTTGTCAAACGTAAGAATGAGGACTGGTTTACATCCCGGGGTTACAGAGGACTTTGACTCGACACAGTGTAAGAATGAGGTATGGTTTACAAGCCGGTGTTACAGAGGGCTTTGACGCGACTCGTGTGGCGGCCTGAGAGAGTCTGAGTTTTCCTTTAAAACAAGGTGGTCAACATTTCAAACACTTGCTACCCTGAATATACAGAGTAACCTGCTTTCGTTCTACAGATCATTATGTAGTCGTCCAACCTGGCTACGTACCATCGGATAAAAACGACCCTTTCAGGACCAAATAAAAATTCACTTGTTAGAACAGGTAGATATGCACCCATAACACATCCACTATAAGTGACATTAAGCAAAAAAAAACATGTACTAGCTCGGGGTTCGAACCAGCTACATAACAGCTTGCCTGACGATACTTCAGCAGTGCTTGTGCTTGATTTAGCTACCTTAGCTACCAAGAGCCTTGGTGTACGACTGGTACGTATTGAATCTATTCGTAGACACTTCCTGTCTAAACGTAAGGTGGTGTTAGTCGGAGCTGTGATCGTTTTAATCATGCATTATATTTGAGATCATTGAAATAACACTGCCGCTAACGATTTCTACTATATTACAGAGCATGAACTCTATGGTAAAGTTTTACTAAGGCCGTAAACAAGCAGGTACTAATGTTTTTAGGATGACTATTATAAACGCGATAGTTGGGTTGCATTTCTCAAAAAAAAAGTGTGGGGGGGGGGGCTTGTGAATCACTCTCTATAGCTGAGAAATCACAAAGAATAAATGTGAATCGGGAGGTTTGTTGTTGTTGCTGTTGTTTAATTTATTTTTCCCCGTGTACTTGGGTGTGTGTAGAATTTATCTGATAACCTATCTTACTGTGGTGAATGTAGTAAAGAATAGAAATTCGACTCAAAATTCAATGCGGTAAATTTTAAATATTTATTGTGGGAATGATGAAACATAATATTAAAGAATTAATGAATTAATGAACAAAGACACAGAGGCTAAAATGTTCCTGTATAGTTGGCAACTGGTTTTCATATTGCCATTTAAATTAAACATGTCATTACTCTCCGGTTGGTTCAAACCTATGAATTTATTTTCCTGGTTATAATTAAATAAGATTTCATAGAACTGGACGACGAGGAGATTATACACATATCTCTGGTTGTCATTTTTCAGAAACTGCAAAATATTAATAATAACAGTAATAATAATAACAGTAATAATAATAATAATAATAATAATAATAAGGAAGGGATTTTCACTACAACCAATTGCTATCATTGGATTTATACAATCATTGCATATTATTTTATAGAAAATCACTATGTGGATTATAGAACCAGTGAACAAAGTGAAGACGGGTACTTGTATGAAGGGTACTTCATAAAATAACCAAACGTTTTAACATATGTGGTATAAGATAGAGTTTGCACCTTTAAAGCAAGGTCCAAATTAAAACGAAGTGTAAATGGATATACTTTGATTCAAACAGTCATGTAACTCTCTCCATAACCTTCATTGGGAAACCCATGTGTGGGAAATTGCTCAGAGTTATCTCACTCGTTAGTGTAGAAAATGTCTTGAAAGTACTCACATCTTTTCATCTCCTTAGAACTGGCCTCCTCAAGAACGAGGGCAGGCACAGCTTTGACGGTCTGGTACTCGGCACTGCCCCTGGGAGCGGTCATGTCCCTCGCCGAGGGGGCTGGCAGATCTGGAGCCACATCTGTCAGTGAAGGTGGTGGGTCCGAGTGACGACGTCCCCGGAAAAGACGCATGGTAAGGCGCACTTCTGCTTCACGCAGAAGCGGCGAGCATCTGGAACGGTGAACTGAAATAAACCATCGGGTGATATTACGAATGTGTTTTAAATAAATGGCAAATTCAGCACATTACCTTCTTGTTTTAATAGATCCTCACAGCAAGAAACGAAGACAACAGGTGGGTCCGTGAGGAAGAAACGTAATCTATTTTCATAAATTCTGCTGGTCATTTCCATTAAATAGTCTTTCCAAGTGATACACTAAATATATTTTGTTTAAGATCTACTTGCAATAAAGTATAGCAATCAATAAATGCGCGGAGGCTTATATGCTCTGTAACTCAGAGGCCAATGGACCAGAAAGCAGTAATACAGAGAATTTGACCTATTTCAAACACCAGAACACCACTTCCTGTGCGATGACCCGATAATAAGGGTATCATACATCCACACAGTTTTCATAGAGACTCCAACCACAGGAGTATTGAGCCCATGATGTATCTAGTCCCCCCTTGAAAATTGACATCAAACATGGTTTCATATGCATGAAGCAGGTAGCCATGATATTTCCAATCCCTCCATGAAAATAGAAATCAGACGTGATTCCACTTACATGAGGCTATTGGCAATCATACTTTCAGTCCCCCCATGAAAATAGACATTCAACACTTCATTTAGATAAGGCAGGTGGCCATGAAATTTCCAGCCTCTCCATGCCAAATTGACATCAAATATGATTCCATTTACATGAGGCAGGTTGCCATAATGTTTTCAGTCCCTCCATTCAAATTTGCATTAAACAAGATTTAATGTTCCCGTTTACCTTCCTCGAGTACAATAATATAGTAAACATATAAACATGATTATAGTAAGAATAAAATATATAATCTTACATCCGGCTACACATGGAGGCTAAACCAAGCCGACAAGGGCAAGCAAAAGTACTACTGGCAAATTAGTTTGCTGCTAAGAGGGTTTCTAACGAGGGAGACTACTTGGCCAGGGGCATATGATTTCAGTCATGGAGAACGTACAGTGTAGGTTAATCGAATTCTAGACTTGATAAGGCATACCATAAGAAGTGTCACCTCTTCAATAACGTAAAACTGTTAAGAGTAAAGGAGACTGTAGAAAGCTGCTATAAACTGATTTTATTGATGCCTGTTAATCCTCGCTGCATATTTGGACGTAGATAGTTGTCTGCCATAAACACGTTATAACCATGATGCAAGTAACCTCCAGCCTGGCAAGGTGAATCGGAATAGCGACGCTCGTTTGTCGTACAACCCTATTCTAAGATGGCTCTTTCTCTGTTACTGTAGCTAATAAAACTAACCTGTAAAATGTGCACGTCCGTTATAGTGTTTCTTTTAATTGAATTGTGTATCTTAATATAATATGTATTAATATATAAAATGAACTGAAGCCTCCGTGGCTTAGGCGGCAGCACGCCGGCCTCTCACCACTGGGTCCGTGGTTCAAATCCCGATCACTCCATGTGAGATCTGTGCTGGACAAAACGGAGGCAGACAGGTTTTTCTCCGGGTACTCCGGTTTTCCCTGTCAAAATTTCATTCCAGCAACACTCTTCACTATCATTTCATTTCATCTGTCATTCATTTAATCATTGCCCCAGAGGAGTGCGACAGGCCTCGGCAGCCAGCACAGTTCATATCCTCGCCGCTAGATGGGGGCTTCATTCATTCCATTCCTGACCCGGTCGGAGACTGGAAGCAGGCTGTGGATTTTTTAAAATATAAAATGAACTATATTTATACTGTAATAAAGAACCTGTCAAAGTGAGCAATGCTTAATATTAGCAATGTCTTAACACTCGATAAAAATTCCATTGCTGACGTGATTCAATTATACCAACGTAGCCATCAGTGTTGCATAATTCTCTAATAATCAATTATAACATGACGATGATGCTCTTCGTCTCACCTACCTCTGACTGTAATTAGTTGTTAAAACTACAGTATTCACAAATACACAGGTTATCGGAGGAATGTAATACATGCCAAAAACCAAGATGTCACAGCCCTCAAAACGAATTAACAACAATTAACAATAGCTTGAAGAAAACCTGTTAAGTTCAGTAAGAGAACAAGTAGCCAACTTTCTCCTAAATGTATGGGTATATGCCTAGTTACAATTGCTTGCCCCAATCAAGGTGTATAATTGAACGTTCTTGTGATGAACGTTATGTGGTGTATCCTACAAAAGACTCCCCGTTGACTAAGTTCCGTTGTAATTCCGCTCTTTCGTCCAGAGGAATTGATTGAAACACTAGAAAATTACGCCCATCCACTATCTTGAATGTATGTAATCGTTTATCTTGTGCCATCTGATGATAATTGAATCGGTTGGAGCTGAAAAGCATTAAGTCAGTTTTCACTTCTTTTCAGGAGACAGATAAAACGTCATTGACAGAACAGAAATTGACAAATACACTATAATAGTCATCCATGTTGTGAAGCAATTATTGGGTTATATTTGTGTTAGCGGAATATCAATTTTAATTTAATAAACATATCTTTCTAACCGAAGCCTCCGTGGCTTAGGCGGCAGCACGCCGGCCTCTCACCGCTGGGTCCGTGGTTCAAATCCCGGTCACTCCATGTGAGATCTGTGCTGGACAAAACTGAGGCCGACAGGTTTTTCTCCGGGTACTCCGGTTTTCCCTGTCAAAATTTCATTCCAGCAACACCCTCCACTATCATTTCATTTCATCTGTCATTCATTTTATCATTGCCCCAGAGGAGTGCGTCAGGCCTCGGCAGCCGGCACAATTCATATCCTCGCCGCTAGTTGGGGGCTTCATTCATTCCATTCCTGACCCGGTCGGAGACTGGAAGCAGGCTGTTGATTTTCATTCATCTTTCTAACCAATTTTGCAAACGTGACTTAATGCCTTTCAGCTCCGTGGTCAGTTTAGTGCAACATAAAGCCATCCAGAATGAAAATTTCACATGTCATTTTACTTTAAATGGATTTGTAACATAAAAACCTCCTAAACCCTGTACAAATGTAATTTAAAATAGCACTGTAACACGCGGGAATATTGCAGTGCGGCCAACATTAAGTACGGAATACGGCACTGAAAGACAGCAAATCGTTGACTTAATGCTTTTCTCCTCTGATCGCACTACATGTATCAGTGGTTTATGGCTTAACCTCACAGAACAAATTGCTTTGTGAAGGATTTTGCCTTGCCAGTGAGCTTCCGTGCTTTTTCTCCTGATGAAAATGTGTTGTGTGTAGCTTAAACAGAAGGCTGACTTAATTCTCTCCTACGCCGTTCCAAGGCCCTTGGGTCAATACTTCAGAATACTAATTCTTAAAAAATGACCATTTTTGATTTAATACTTTTCAGCTCCGACCGATTCAATTGTTGTTTTAAGGGACCTAACATCTAGGTTATCGGCCCCTAAGCAGAAAAAGCCTCTCATAAGCGACTACATATTTCCTGCGTTTCGTCATTGTAACTAAAAAAATAGTGGATTGTCGATATTACTGTCTTGTATATTCAAGATGGCAGGCAGCTACGTGCTATATGCAGTGTTATAGCCTTACGATTAATGCAAGCTAGGTTTCTTATCTGTTTCTCCCCTCTTACAGAGTTCCTTGTTATTTACGCAATTGGATCCTGTGTTAATCATTATCAAATTCTATATTTTCAAGATGGCTACCTCGCGTTGTATTCAGTGTGTTATACTTGTGGCTTTCTTTTAGCAAGGTCCCATATATGGTACTTCTCTCTGACTAAGTATCGTTTAAATTGCGCAATTTCATTCTGGATGATTCACTATTACATTTTAATATTACGCGCGGCTGCCATCTTGAAAACTTTTGGTCGCTCGAATTTTTATTTGGCATACAATACTCAATATAGGTTTCTACCTGTGCACTACATTCACTGTGATAATCTTCTGACTAACGCATGTGAAAGCTCTTATATAATTGTCACCTCTTGGCACGATTCGTCTTCATAACCCAATTTAATTCATATTTGTCGATTTTAATGTTCAAATATTTCTCACCGCCGCCATCTTGAAAGTTTGGAGAGAGTTTTCATTTGCCTTCAATCTGCAATGCCACAAATACGGTCGTACCTTGTCAATAATTTTTGTTGCAGTAGCTCCTATAGGCCTATGTTGAGAGTAATATACTCGTATTTTTATATTTTATAATTTTAAGATGGCGGCTGCACGTAACAACATGTTGTTAGCACGTAGACAACAGAAGGTTCTTATAAGAAACTATCTGAACACCAAATAATGTGAACATTGATACATTAGATCATATGTTATGGATTATAATGCTTGCATGATTCATACAGCCACGATGTTGTAATTATTTTGCTGATGACCTTCTATTTTATGTGACAAATGCTTCGCACATGTACGTATGTTTTACAAAAATTTGGTCGAGATACTATGAGTCATTTAGTCGTAATTTAATTAGAACCTTCGGCATTTGTGTGCCCGTCATTATATTTTGGTTGTGTTGGCAGCGATATAGACCTAAAACATCACACTGAGGAGTCGTTTGCTAGTGATACCTCTGTAAATATTTTTTTCAGTTCGGTATCGTCGTGTTTCAATTTATAGAGGGGGGGGGGGGCAATATATACACAAACCTTTGGCCCGTATAGATCTCATAAGACTACTTTTATTTCTTGAAAAGATTGAAAGTAGGCTAATAATAAATCCACTTAGGATGAGGTATGAATCATTTTGAAAAATAATCATGGCCGCTTCCATTGCCTCTCATTTGAAATTCCAGACTCCACGACCATCGATCTCATAATATTAATCCAAATCTTCTAGAAAACGAAGATTCACAGCTTTTCTAACATGGAATTCCAACATATGTACCGTACCTTGAAAAGTATACTCTAGCTCGTGTTGAATAATCTTTTTTAATTTCCATTAATTTCAGTAATTAACCCCCAAGAAAGTTTTGGGGACGCAATTCCCATTCGGCTTAGTGTTTCAATATGTTCAAATGTAACATTTATCATCAAGATTGTTGTGCCAGGTAACAATGAAAAGAGTTTAAATCGTGAGTTATAGTGACACCCTGTATACTGTAAATTTTTCAACAATTGACCAGCATAAAGCTCTCCGTGCACATTGATACATGCAACAACTCGCCGTCGTAGCGAATCTTGGATGCGCTGATTTATCCCTGGAGTATGTGGTATCTCAGCCTTCCATAATACGGGCACGGAGACTCGGAACATCTTGTTCTAGGGTTAGATACACAAGAGCTTTCAAATGACCCCACAAATAAAAGTCTAGTGGGTTTAGGTCCGGAGAGCGTGGACGCCAGGCAATTGGTCCACCTCTACCGATCCATTTGTCACCGAATCTGTTATTTAGAAGCCGACGGACATTAACAATGAAGGAGGTGCTCCATTGTACATGTTTTGTCGCACAGCTGTAAACAAGAAATGCCGTAAGTCGCAAACAACAGGGCCTTGTCAAACGAAACACTGGCGGTGCACCTTCGATTATGACAACGTAACCAGACGTAACCAACAGTGCATGTTCCCGATGATTCGAACGTTCTGTTCTTGCGTGTTTCCCCTGCTTAGTGAGTTGGAGACAATGAGGTGTAATATGGAAACAAAGCGTTTCCAGACCCATGTTCATATAACATAATTTCTTCGTCTACGTGTGTCCTGTAATCTGTGGCGTACATTTTTGTGACACCCTGTATAAATAGCCGAGACTGACAGAAGGAGGAATAAAATATGAGCTTGGGAACTACGGTAAACTCGAAGTGTGCAAGAGAGTAGCCTATACTTGTCCTCGAGCAACGCAGCGATGGCCATTGGAAGTGTCTTTAAACATTGCAGCATACAATTCATATTGTCATATCTCAGGAGGCAAACTTGGAATGGACAAAGGATCATCCCACAAAGAGTTCTGGAAGAAAGCAGCATTTGAAAGAATCTGCTCGAGAACTTTGTGACATTAACATGCAATGATGCACTCAAAATGCAGGAGGCCTAAACTCAAAATGTACAGCTACATCAAACGATTTTGAGTGTAAGTGTAATCAAGGCCAAGGCACTATAGGTAGGGAAACATCGTTATAGAGCATGAGGAAAGATCCGCCTAAGAATGGAGCACTATATCGAAATCACATGAAAGCTTGCAAAGAATAGACTACATCTGCCATACTCACAAAATGAGTTGTTCTTGCTTAATTTAGGGACTGCGACATCGTAGTCATATATCCCCGTGTATTTGGATGTGTGTGGAATTTGTGTTACAGCGTGTGTTATTGTGATGGCTATACTAGTGTGTGTATTAGTAGATTGTGATGGGATAGGGAAGGAGGTGGCCATGACCTTAAGTTAGGAACCATCCCAGAACGCGATTGGAGTAGAAATGGGAAACCACGGAAAAACACTTCTAGGATGACTGAGGTGGGAATCAAATCCTCCTCCACTTAGCTTTGCCTCACGAGGCTGACTGTACCCCATTCCAGCCCTTACACCAGAATTAACATTCCTTGGCAGAGCCGGGAATCGAACCCGGACCTTCCGGGCGACAGCCAAGATCGCTAGCCACTACACCACGATGTGGTCACTCACACAGTGGAAGAAGAATCAGTTGGAATTTTAAGGTGTACTGAATACGAATCTGATTAACTTCGAATTTACCGGTTCGAGATGTGATAAAATGGCATGATGTTCAAGATAGAACTCAGGTTATCACTCTGAGAAGTCTTATCTTATGCCACTGATTCAATCATAGCACATAGAGGTAAATACCAAATGGTCCATTGTGCATCTGAAAGATCAAATTGTTTGTTAATGAACAACAACTCACAAGTTTGGTTACAACAGTCGTACCTGTAAATAGTCACATAAAGGTAAAAACAATACTCTTAGATCATAGACTCTTCACTTGAACAAAGCCTGAAATCCCTGCCTGATACTCAAAAGACCTACGATCTACCTCGTATACGATTAACTCCTAGTGTACAACAATTACATACGTTTTTAAGTGGTATGGACCGTTCCAGGAAATATACACTAATGGTACAATTAACATTGGTGTTTGACTGTTGAAGTTCCCTCTCCTAGAACATGCCCGCCACAGCACACTATAATAAATGATGATGATAATTGTTGTTTTAAGGGGCCTAACATCTAGGTTATCGGCCCCTAATGGTTTGGGTGATAGCGAGAATATCAATGAAGCAGAAACCAGAACGAAAATTAAGAGAGACGGAAAATACTTACAAAAAGGAACTCAGATTGAAACTACTCACAAAATGGAGAGCGATAATACTTACAAAAGGGAATTTAGAACGAAAATACTCACAAAAGGAATAGATTGAAAAATACACACAAAATGTAGGTTAAGTTCAAAATACGTACAAAATGCAATGTACAGTCGAAATACTTACAAAATGCAAGTGAAATTCAAAATACTTACAAAATGCAAATGAGATTGAAAATACGTACAAAATGCAATTGAAGTTCAAAATACTTGAAAATGAAAATCCACAGCCTGCTTCCAGTCTCCGACCGGGTCAGGAATGGAATGAATGAAGCCCCCATCTAGCGGCGAGGATATGGACTGTGCCGGCTGCCGAGGCCTGACGCACTCCTCTGGGGCAATGATTAAATGAATGACAGATGAAATGAAATGCTAGTGGAGAGTGTTGCTGGAATGAAATTTTTACAGGGAAAACCGGAGTACCCGGAGAAAAACCTGTCTACCTCCGTTTTGTCCAGCACAGATCTCACATGGAGTGACCGGGATTTGAACCACGGACCCAGCGGTGAGAGGCCGGCGTGCTGCCGCCTAAGCCACGGAGGCTCAAATTCAAAATACTTACTAAATGTAATTGAAATTGAAAATACACAATGTAATTTGGATTGAAAAATGCACATTTCAGATTCCAAATAATCACCAAGTGCAATTGATATTCAAAATACTTACAAAATGCAATTGAAATTGAAAATGCTTACAAAATGTATGGTAGATTCAAACTACTCAATTGGATGGACAATACTTACAAAATGCAATTTAGATTGAAAATACTTACAAAATGTAATTTAGATTCAAAATACCCACAAAATGCAAATGAGAATCAAAATACTTGCAAAATGCGCACCCTACAAAATGCAATTAAGATTGAAAATACTTGCAACAAGAGGTTTAGGTTGAAAATACAAAATGCAATTTAAATTCAAAATACTCACAAAAGTCCCAGCCCCTATATTGAAAGACTTACTAAAAAGCAATTTAGATTGGCAATATCCTTACAAAATTCAATTGAGGTTGAAAACACTCACAAAATGCAATTTAGATCGAAAAGACTTACAAAATGCAAAGGTTGAAAACACCTACAAAATGGAGTGTAGATGCAAAACAAACAAAAAAAAACGCTATATGGAATTTAGATACACGGGGGTCCGATTAACAAAAATAGTGCGGGAATCTTAAAGAGCAAAGGAAATATAATGAAAAGAAAACAAGAGGTCTGACCCCTCGAAGAAGGAGGGATCAGGAAAGATGAGACAAGGGCCAATTAGGGCGGGAAAGTGAAAGACTCCCCAGGCCTCGGATACCCTAATACCGTTGGGGTCGGAAGAGAACAAGAGTTGACCAAGGGAGGTCGACAGGAAAGAAGACGGAGAGGAGCCCGGCACAAGTAAGTGGAAGCAATGCCAGACTCAGCTGGGATACCGTGGTCGCCAACCCACGTCCCACTAGATGTGAGCCCCTGAGGGAACACTATAATAAAAGTTCTCATACCAGCTGAGAGATCTTGTTAGGGGAAAGGGCATGTATCCAAACGTCTGTCAATGGCAATTGCAATGTAATGTTAGGTTTTGGAGCCATTCTTTCAGTGTTGCCTATACAAACCGTTAGTTGTAACTCTTCAGTCGGTCAACACTGATTTGCCCAATGATGGGGCGGGGTACAATCTATATTATATGAATAATAAATAAGTATAAATACCAGCTGTTGGGATTAGACACGTGAAAGTGTAACACCTGTGAAATTAACGTCAACGCCCAGGTTAGTATCCATATTTATAATAGAATTCAAATGTATGTTCTAATTGTATTTTATTTATTATATTACTGGGGGAGTTAGCCGTGGTCGTTACGGCGTGGCTGCAGGCATTCGCTCACATCCGGGAGGCGAGGAGGTTCGAATCCCCCCGCCGGCAACCTTGAAGATGGTTTTCTGTGGTTTCCCATCTTCCTTCCAGGCAAATGCTGGGGTAGGTCCCTAACTATAGGCCACAGCCGCTACCTTCCGATTCCTCGTCCTTACATTAACTCTTTCATCCACACGCAATGGTACTTGTAGCTCACCCAATGGGTGTCCGTATAGAAGCAGCTACAAACCTCTGGCTAGCCGAACATGTCCTTGAACACTCCCGGCAGTAAAAGCCATACGCTAATATATATAAATTCATTTTGTTCTAATCGTATACCCGTGCATAATACTCATACGTGGTTCACAAACCCTTATAAAACAAATTAACAACATCGAGATTCAAAGTGCGAATGGTAATATAAACATTTATACCGTATACATTTAAACTTCAACCACCAGTCATCAGGACCTGAAGATGACCGCTTGAAGGTCAAAATGCATAATCCTAAAATTATTCTAAGTAATTTCATAACTCTGTCGGCCCCGTGGTGTTGGGGTAGCACGCCTGCCTCTCACCCGTAGGCTCCGGGTTCGATTCTCGGCTCCGTCAGGGATTTTAGAAACAGACGTGAGGGCTAAAACGGGGTGCACTCAGCCTCGTGAGGACAATTGAGTAGCTGACAGTGAAGCAGCATCCCGGTCACGAAAGCCAAGATTAACCGCCGAAGGGACCCGATGCGCTGACGACGCGTCACCCCAATATCTGCTGGCCAAATGGCTGGGCAGCGGTTGCTTGGTAGGCTTAGGCCCTTCATGGGCTGTAGTGCCAGGGGTTATGTTAGATTCATAACTGATATATGCATTTTTTCCAGGAGTGTTATTTACTTATTTATTGTTCCTATATTATACACATTGTACTCCCGCTCAGAACATGCCGTGTTGACAGACTGAAGAGTCACAACTGACAGAGCACAGGGAAGGCATACTTGTTCAAGTTGGTGTTCGCCGTATGGTGTTGTTAGTGAGTTTCGGAACATAAGCATAAAACATACTTTTTCACTGAGCTTATTTTGCCCCAAATTTGAAACATAAGTGCAAATGAAGGGACACTGATGCCGTTTAAAACTATTTTATTTTGCGTATTAATGCATAATTTAGCCATGTTTTAATTTTGGTCATATTTTGCTCATTTCAGTGTTATAAAGTCATATTTGGTCATATATTTAGCACTTTTGTTAAAATTTTGACCAGGTAACCTACATGTTATCTGATTGGAGTTTGAAAATGGTGCAGTAAATATATTCGCGAAATAGTACATTATGCAACGAGCCTATAATGGCAATAATTAAGACACTAGTATGTTTATAAAACGAGCGTATGCGAGTGTCTTAATTACCATTATAGGAGAGTTGCATACGGCTGTTTATGTTTGACGATAGTTATTATAACTATTTTATGTTCGAACATAAACATTCATAAATATCTGTCGAGATTTCGCCAGTTTTATGTACTGAACAGAGCGCATGGGACGCAGAGGATACCTTGTATTTGACCATGGCCTCCTCGATTACCCAACGATAACGCTAGGCCACGCAGTGAAATTTAAATTAGAAGGCCTTGGAACTCAGTGCAGGTGCGATGCTATACTTACCTAATTGGTCAAACAACTGTTTCTTGAGCTCTGATTGGTGGGAGAAACTGTTTCATAATTAAAACTTGTACCATAATGAGCCTCATTATAGTACAGTTTTCTGACAGATAATATTTAATTTCGACATCGTCGAACATAAATACTTTTGTACGGATATCTCAGTGAGTGACATGCGACCCCAGCAGTTGAACTTTTCTCAGAGAAATTGGTAAACAAGGAAACTCCGTGCATTGGTCACATTTTCTTTTTTTAGTTCATATTGTGCCCATTCAACAATGAAATATGCAAATCACAGTTTGCCAGCAATGCTCAATCGGGAGTATCGGGGTTCATGGTTTGTTCTCCCACTCTGTGACCTACACACTTTGGATTAAGCAGAGGATACACTTCCAAAAATAAACAAAAATCAACTCCTACTATTAAAATATTAATTATCCAAATAAATTGCGCTACAAAAATTAAACAAATAAAAATACTGACACTCCACTTCACACTTGTCCGAAGTTGAACAAAGAATTCATATTAAACAATTACAAAATCATAATGACTGGTTTTCCAAAAACCAACGAACTTCTACTAAGTTTCACTTCCATATGGTGTCCTTTAAAATTCTTCAAAATAAAGAGCTCCAAACGGCTCGGTAATGTTTACCTACACTGTGTTATCAATTTAATACACATCAATTACTATTTACATGAGTATATCTTTGAATCATAAATATCAAAATTACCAAAGTATGGTTAATCATCACTTAATTTTGGGCTTTCACAATGCTCATATGTTACCATCCCTCTCTCTCAAGTTAACAACTCACTACCGTGATTGGGAAAAATTTGCGTACTCCCGAGCTACAGAAGACTACTGAACAAGTCAAACTTAAGATTACTCCCGGAATCTAATGTCTTCAATAGAACTCGTGAATCACTGAATCATATGAAAATGAAAATCCACAGCCTGCTTCCAGTCTCCGACCGGGTCAGGAATGGAATGAATGAAGCCCCCATCTAGCGGCGAGGATATGAACTGTGCCGGCTGCCGAGGCCTGACGCACTCCTCTGGGGCAATGATTAAATGAATGACAGATGAAATGAAATGATAGTGGAGAGTGTTGCTGGAATGAAATTTTGACAGGGAAAACCGGAGTACCCGGAGAAAAACCTGTCTGCCTCCGTTTTGCCCAGCACAGATCTCACATGGAGTGACCGGGATTTGAACCACGGACCCAGCGGTGAGAGGCCGGCGTGCTGCCGCCTAAGCCACGGAGGCTTTATCACTGAATCATATAATAATAAAATTAGGGATTTATCATTATTTGTCTTAAAAGACCATTATATTATAAGAAATCAACGATCTGAACTCCGCAAGCGATAATAATTTATAAAGGGACCTCGGTTCAAAGACCGAGTCGTTCAAACAATCTTTAAACACTTTTGTGTATTATGACTCAGACGGTCCGTTCCCCGACCTACCGCAATACCAGAGGGTGAGGGTCTAGTCTAAACTACTTAGCGTGATTTATTGCAGGGAGAGAAAAGAGTCCACAGTCTCGCTTCACAAGTGACTGGCTACATCAGCTTTCTACATAGCCGTTTCAAATGCAATTCTCTGAATGACAAGACTTCCAATATAACATCATAAAACAACATATTTAGGCTCAACAAACCTATTCTCTTAGCTTCGGTATATAATAATTATGAAGTGTCCTCATTGGCGGGTAAGAAAATTCAATAATATAACCAATATTTAAGGGGCTTCAACACGGACGACTCTCAGTTCGATCCTTTTACATGCCTCGGGAGCAGTATCCCAAATTTGGAGGACTTATAACATTTGCGACTTAGGGCAGGCCTCGCCTTGTACCAGCGCTCATAAGTCAACATAAATAGCACCCTTTTTAACATACAACACACAATGCCTCGTGATCATTATCACAAATTTGAGGACTTATCACAGTTCAATTACCACGACCAACTGTCCCTCATAATTAGTTTTACCGAGCATTTCAACGCATTCCTAGCGTGACAAATTAGCTTATACATTAATTAGCCAAGTTGCCTTCAAAGAACTAAATAAATTAAAAATCAACGTTTGATCTATATCTCAAATATATTACTCTTCTTCCTTGACAATAATCATTTTTACCATAAGAACATGTATTCATAACATATATTAATTCCTCTAAAGGAGCTCGGAAGCTACTACTTTCAATATAAAATTCATCATAATTTTCATTCATTTATGTAATTATTATTATTATTATTACGCTTGCTTTCTCATATTTATATCATTTATCATTTACATTGATATTTTACTGAATACATTCCCCAAGGGATTCATTTACATTTCACATATTTATTATAGGCTATTTTTCTCAAATTAATTGTTCAGATCGCGCAATCATTCTTTTACCCGTTATTAAACATCCCTACTCTCTCTCTCATGAGGATTATACGCAAATTCTCCCAAACACATATCATAATGAAAATAGTTACTCACATGACTGTCCGGTCAGCGACCGAATCCTCCAGCGATGGAACATTTTTGCCCACTCACTGCTTTTTAAGCCATTTCCATGGTTACACTTACACTCAATGACACTTCTTTAACAGCATATAAAATATTTACCTTAATCACTTGGAGTATAATGAATACCATTTTGTATTCGTTTTCACTTAACACAATACAATTTCACTAAAAATATTACACTAAAAAAATCACTATATTTACATTACATAACAATTTTATCACTTGGGCGTTAATTATTCGCCTTACACGCGTGATTTCTTTTCTTTACCCATTTCCAAGGGTGACACTTATAGAACGTCGGCTTCCTAATCTGACGAGATGATGGAAAGTCTCGATCGAACTACACCTCACTGGAACGGCTGATCTTCAAATCCGGGGTTTGACTATCGGCTTCTATAACTTTACTGCACGATGTCGTTTCTTGCTAGACGCTAACTTGTTCGTCTAAATAAAGTCTGTCCTTAATGTATTGCTATTACGGCCGCTCGAATCGTTTATCGGTGACCTAGTAATTTCCTTGCACTACTTGCTGTTACTTTAATTCGTAGCTTATTGGAGTCCTCCCCAATGTTTTCTGTTCGTTTGTCTACCTAGACAAAGCCTGGAAATACAATTCCTCATTTTTATCGTTCTGCGCTCTAGTCCCTACCTTTCCGGAACACTAGGCGTTATTCATTTCGTTCTACCCTGATCGGGTTCCTTAACGTCGATAAAACTGTCAATTTCACTTTCCTTGGGTACTTCGAAACCCTATGATGCGTTGGTTCTTTAACTGAACTATTATTCGAGTACCTATCGCTTGTTATTTCTTCAGTCCACAGCCTAAACTTTGACTATACTGGTGAACTTTAACGATAATTGTTTCTGCGTGCAGCGTCTACGCGCTCACTAAAATAACTTGTTATACTTTGCGACACAGTATCACGCTCTCTGGCGTCTTTTATAACTGAATATACTTTGATGCAGCTGTCCTGTACTAGGAGTTTACTTGTAGCTTATCTTGTAGTTGATGCTTCATCGTGCAGCGTCTCTGCGCTCACGGAACTGAATTGTTGTGACACAGTGACGCCCCCTCGGGCTGTCTGAAACTGCATTAGCTGTGATGCAGCACCTCCGTACGAGGTCTGTTGTAAACTGCATGTATCTCCTGGCTCTGCCAGGGTTTTTATACAAATCGGCGGCAAAAAGATAAAATCCGCGTCTTCTCCAGCACTAACTTTTGAAGTAATTGTCGTATAATTTTGAAAAGTATATCTCTGGAAAGCTCTTGTTCTAAACGTAAACTGGTTTCTTTGATCATGAAAATCGATCGCACAATTCAAAGATATTAAATAATTTTGCTCCTCAGATACGTGGGTGTTGAGGTTTATTTTTCCATCCCTACCAACTCTGGTCTCGGGGACTTACTAACGACGTCATGCCACGTCTGCAGTTCTTTCCTGTGCAAATATTATAAACTTTTTTCTCACACAAAAATCTCTATTCCAGAATGATCTACAGTGATGTGTTTCTTTCATTAATTAAATGCTCGCAAATGGCTTAATTCTAATTATTTCTCTTCTTGCACCATTGCGAGGTTGTCATTTTCTTGCTGCGTAAGGTCTATTTCCGAAACCTCTTCTCTCTTCTTCGTGGTGGAAAGTTTTTATCGTTCTATTAATAATCATGAGCCAGCTCCTTATCGATGCGTCAAGCATGATCTCACGTCCGCATGACTCGTGGTCACCTATTCTTGCGCCACGTTATAACAGCCCACTTCTAAAATCTTTCTAAGTCATTCTACAGACTGTATTATTTCCTCTCTTCTTTTGCAAATAAATTATGGATTCGACGCTTGAACCAATAGCATATGGGTTCAATATTAAGCTAGTTTATAAGGCATATTAGCTTGCTTATGTTGTACTTTTGTAAGTCTTACATTTCCAAGTCCTAGTTATGAGACTGTTTCTTAACCAAGAGTCCCTAGACTAATATTCAGGACGGGGTGAACTAAAACAGCCAGAAGGGAATATTTATCATTATGTAGCCAATATCTCAATAATGTAGCGCAATTGTATTTACATTGAACTATGGTAGCTCCTCGGCCCCATTAAAAATATTGCTAATATGTTGATACTGCATGTACCTATTCTATCAACAGGACTAGCTCACCGGTGAGCTGTCACTTTATAGAGCAGAAATCCTTTCGACTTAGGCTTATTTTCAGCAGTGAAGTACTCTTAGTACGGTAGTTACTTCACTGTGGTAATGAAAGTTTGAGCATTCATTTAACATGAAACAATTTAAAGAATGACTTTAAAGAATTGTATTTGACACACTGATAATAACGTTGGTTGCTGTGCAGATTTCAATGAATGACACTGCTGAAATTTGTCGGGATCCCATTTTCTCGATGATCTCGAGAAATTTAAGATAGACCCATACATTATACACGGCATTATGTCAACGACGGCAGTTAAGCAACAATCTGAATTGCACTGTCGGATATCTTGAAGGTACGTATACTCACATAATTTGACTAAGTTCTCTGAAATCACCATTCTTACTCTTGGTACATTAAACATTGGAATGTGTTAGTAACCGAATGAACTTGTTTGGTATTGCTTTTACGACTGCAAGCGATGACAGATTAGCCATACGTCAAGAATCAAGATACAAATTTAGACGATAAAATGGGAAGTACTTTTATTGGACTAAGTATCTGCATGAGGCTATAAAATTATATGGCGGCCATTAAGAATTCTATCTTAAGAGTAACGGGGGGAGTATTTGAGGTAGTTGAAGGTACATTCATTTGTGGCTAATTTGGTAAGAAGACTATTTTAGTAGCTGCAAACTACATTTTAGATTGTGATTTCAAAACATCCCAAGTCCCCAGCATAGGAATGACACCAAACCAATTGCATTAAAATTACCATTGTTAACTAGTATTTTAGTTTCTCCGGCTGCAATTCCTATATATAATGTCAAAGGGGGTGGAGAGGATGGTTATAATTCACCACTCTGAATTACTTCGAGTGTTTTAAGCACGAATGTTAATTCGGAAGCACCTTATTCTAAGTCGTTGTCCTGCAGGGCACCATTTATTAATTATTTTAATTACAATTAGTTTGTAAATTATGCAACCCTACCCATGTGTACCGGGCAAGTTAACCTGGGTGTGGCATTTACCCCTTTTGTTTTCCTTCATATCCAATACAGCTTAGACTAGATAGGGTTGATAACAACATGTTTGATTTCAAAATGTCAAATAGCCTAAACTTAGGCTACAACTCATTTTGTCATTAGCATAATCTGTACATAGTGGCTATAGAAGACACCTCGGAAATGGTTATTCACTTACGGATTTGTGGCATCGTCGTCATTTTAGCCCCGTGTAGTTTGGTGTGAGTGTGGAACTTCTCTTACAGTAGCCAATAACCTGTCCTCGCGATGGTTTTTATCATTTCAAATGATCTTGTCGACTTCGTCGTTATGCTTGGGTCTAACGTTATGCGTTACGGTTACGGCGTGTATGACGTAATCAAGTTGTTCAGTGCATATGCACCGAGTCTGAGTTTACTGCTGGGGTCTGCCGTTATGCGATACGGAGACGGCAAGTGCGTGACGTCAGACAGGAATACAGGGTGACTCCTAAGAAGTGTGCAAGATGTCAGACAGGAATACAGGGTGACTCCTAAAGAGATGTACACGATGTCGGGTAAGAATACAGGTGACCCTTAACGAGGTGTACAAGATGTCAGACAATAATACAGGGTGACTCCGAAAGAGATATACA
Organism: Meconema thalassinum; assembly: GCA_946902985.2. Lineage (NCBI taxonomy): Eukaryota > Metazoa > Arthropoda > Insecta > Orthoptera > Tettigoniidae > Meconema > Meconema thalassinum. The sequence continues at coordinate 187,690,678 of OX336389.2, forward strand.
AGACGTCAGATAAGAATATAGGGTGACTCCTAAAGAGGTGTACACGATGTCAACAGGAATACAGAGTGACTCCTAAAGAGGTGTGCAAGATGTCACACAAGAATACAGGGTGACTCCTAAAGAGATATACAAGACGTCAGATAATAATACAGGTGACTCCTAAAGAGATATACAAGATGCCAGATAAGAATACAGGGTGACTCCTAAAGAGATATACAAGATGCCAGATAAGAATACAAGGTGACTCTTAAAGAGGTGTACAAGATGGCAGAGAAGGATACAGGGTGACTCCTAAAGAGGTGCACAAGATGTCAGACAAGAATACAGTGTGACTCCTAAAGAGGTGAACAAGATGTCACACAAGAATACAGGGTGACTTCTAAAGAGATATACAAGATGCCAGATACGAATACAGGGTGCATCCTAAAGAGGTGTGCAGGATATCAGAGCAAAATACAGGGTGACACTTAAGGTGTACAGTATGTTAGATTCAATTCAAATACAAGGTGACCCTTAAAGAGGTTTGCAAGATATCAGATTCAAATAATGGGTGACCCTTAAAGAGTTGTAAAAGATGTCAGACTCAAATACAGGGTGACCCGTAAAGAGGTGCCCGCGTGGGAAGCCAAAGTTAATGGGTAATGGAGTCTGTTGAAAGAGTCTTTCTAACATGTGTAGGATTTGTAGCATGCGTCATTTGATATGATATTAAGTCTGATGATGATGATGATAATTGTTGTTTTAAGGGGCCTAACATCTAGGTTATCGGCCCCTGATGGTTTGGGTGATCGTGAAGATGAAAATGAAAAGCGAACTTAAAAAATTAAAACTAACTACTAACCTACATACTAGAAGAAGAAATGGAAAACTAAAGGAGAATAAGGCAAATAAAAGGGCAGAAGGAAAAGAAATGCCCTCAACCCTCGGAGAAGGCGGATTGAGGGACTTGGAAGGAAGGAGAGCCATGAAAGGCATATAGGAACGTGAAAGGGGAGAGGGTCCGCCCCAAAGGTAAGGGACAAAAGGGGAAAACGGACCCAGCTCAGGAATCCCTCGGGGTCGCCAACTCCGGAACTCACCAGCCGTGAGCCCCTGAGGGTGTAACATTATCTAGGGTGCACCAGAAGTGGTGGGGCTACATACACCCTGCCTCCTTAAGGGCCTAGAGCACAAGGCAGGAGGTAAAAGGAAGAGAAAAAGAAGGCTGACCCCTCGCAGAAGGAGGGTATCAGAAAAGATGAGACAAGGGCCAATTAAGGCGGGAAAGGAAGAGACTCCCTAGGCCTCGGATACCCTAATACCGTCGGGGTCAGAAGAGAACGATATTAAGTCTAGCCTCTCAGACTGACTGTATCTTTTTTTCTACTCTGTATGTCTACCCATTATTATTCGCATTGTGAACGGAGTCGGGTATTAGATGCGATGAAAGTCCATGTGTTGGATTGTGTTTACGGCCAGATGCCCTTCCTGACGCCAACCTCATGAGAGGAGTTGATGAGTGATGAAATTAATGAAGATGAATGAAAATGGGCATGGAGATGAAAGGAAATGTCCGCGGCTTGTCTGAAGGTGATGTCCCAACATTTGCCTGGAGTTGAAAATCGGAAACCACGGAAGTCTATTTCAAGGACGGCCAATGGTGGGACTTGAACCCACGTCTACCATGTGCGCAGTGAGCTTGGCCCCTTGACCTAGCGCACGCCTTAACGAGCCTCGCTACCGCTGTCGGTGATGGATTGTTTCTACTGTATGTGTTTGTAATTGGCTATGGGCAGTAGGAGGCGGCAGTGGCCTCATGTAAGGTACCAACCCGGCATATTCTTGGAGTCGTTCTGATTCACGAGACTAAATCAACATGATGTGGATAGCTTTAACAAGTCCTTCAAATGAACACTCTGTTCCTAATTAATATATTGGCTTTAAGAATGAAGAAAATAATGACCAGGTGTTTGATAAGCCCTCATTATTGATTGTAAATATGAATTTAACACTCTTCTTGATGGACAAAGTATTCATCTCCAAGGTCAATTACTCAAATGGCTCGACTCTCATGATTACGAGAGTTATTTCACGGCCGCTGTCACGCAGGAATTTAATGAAGATTTCACTAACTTCCCGATCGGAGGAAAATTAGGTCAAGGACGTAATGAAATATTTCTCCAAGCGTTTTACATGTTACGCAATGGAGTGCCTCGGCCCACGGTGAACCAGGTAGTGAAGGTGCGTATCGCACCTGCTAACCTGTTCCTTCCTTACATGGACTGGTCATGCCCACAAGGCAACTTTGTAAATGACCACGTGCCTTTTTTATTTCATCACCCATGTGTGCTACTGCCATACATACAAGTAAGCAGGCTGTGGATCGAGCGCAGCATTGGCGCAGGAAGAAGGAAACCCCAGTCCCTACAACTGGGTCATTACAAGACAAAGCGGCAATTAACCCCGTCATGCAAGGTTGTTTTAGTTGTTAATTCGCTTTACGGACTTGGGACATCTTGGTCATCAGTCTCGTACACTTGGATATGTGTTCAATTTGTCCGTACTTTTCTGGAGACTGTAGTAGCGTGTTTAATTGTAATTTTTAGGACCGGGAATGGGGTAGGTGCCCCGAGATTGCCCCGTAATTTTCAGGAGAGTGTGAAAAAAATGCAGGGAAAACCCACAGGATAGCCACTGACAGCGCCTGGATCCGAACCTCCGATCTGTGGACTTGCTGCAGCTTCCCATCGTGGTCGTGATGAGTGGCTTGACGCGCACTGCTACGCCACAGAATCGTCTTGCACGAGAACCACCCGAACTTGGAACGCCTAATAACTGACAAATTTGGTAGCCCACATGTGCAGGCCAGACCACAAGGGAAACGTCTCGGGTGTTTTTTGTTGTCCAGAAATTAACTCGGGTCATCCGCAGGAAGGGTGAAATTGTGCGATCTGATACAGAGTGTTCATAACGTCACCGGACTTAATATTTCGGATTTTTTTCTGACGTTGTATTAAACATACACATCTAGTGATTACACACAATAGTTCCACATATCTTCAAGTGAAGAACAATATTTTTTAAACTCCGGTGGGTGTTCTCTGGAATTGCTGAAAGTAATAAATGTTCAGACATAACACTAACTCGTTTTCCGCACATTGGGTTCCCACAGTTCCAGTTCACAAGAGATGTTTAAAGTGACCATCATTATATTGCAGGCACAACATTTTTACGCTTAGATAGTCTTGCCATATTTTTGGTGAGTAAAACCGGGACACATTAATATGGGATGGGGCTACCGGGGGGGTTTAAAAATTTGAAGCAAAATGGTAAGTTTTCTTAAGCCTCTCAAGTGACGGGAGGGGGGAATCTGGCACCCTAAATTGTTAGTTCTACACACCTTCTAAAAATATAAAAGGAATTTTTGCTACATAAAAATATATAATTTTTCCATTTTAATGTTATTTTTTTCTGGTCTACCATCTAGAAAGAAGTGTTAATGAAATACAATTTAAAATAGCCTACTTCATAAAATTGTTTAATTGAACAATTACAAGTCTTACTATTTTTTTGAAAAACTACAACTTTTTGTCTAACTACAAAAACAATTACAAAAAAACTTTTTTGTCAAACTAAAAAGACAATTAATTAATGAGTTAACAATATTAATCTTTGCTTTCAAACCACTCATATTTTTGACGCTGTGCGCGATAGTCAACGATGTTGATTGTTGAAAAGTAGTGGTAACCGATTCATAAAAGAATCTTAAACACATAAATTCATTACTTTTTACATCTTACAGCCGTTTTCCGGGACATTGTTAAAACCGGGCGGGACACCGGGACAAGAGAAAAATACCGGGACTGTCCCGGTCAAACCGGGACGTATGGCAAGCCTACGCTTAGACATGTTTTGCGACACATTTTTTAAAGTTGCGGATATTATGTCTCCAATAAAGTCAGAAATCGCTTCTTTGAGCTCTTGTAAGGAATGCGGATTATCTCTATATACACTTTATTTTAAATATCCCCAATTGTTTTTTTTTTTTGAGGTTAAATGTGACGAATGAGGAGGCCACAATTATCTTGAGATTACCGGGTGAGTTAGCCGTGGTGGTTACGGCATGACTGATGGCAGTCGCTCACATCCGGGAGGCGAGGAGGTTCGAATCCCCCCGCCGGCAACCTTGAAGATGGTCTTCTGTGGTTTCCCATCTTCCTTCCAGGCAAATGCCGGGGTTGGTCCCTAACTATAGGCCACAGCCGCTACCTTCCAACTCCTCGTCCTTACATTCCAACTTCCCTCCTTCCCTCCCCAACGGTACTTGTAGCTCACCCATTGGGTGTCCGTCTCGAAGCAGCTACAAAACTGGCGAGCCGAACATGTCCTCGGACACTCCCGGCACTAAAAGCCATACGCTAAAAAAAACTTGAGATTATTACATTTCTGAAAGAAAAAAAAACGCAACATAGGCATGGTCGCGTTAGCAGTTGACACGAGCACTATCTTGCTGGAACCAGCAATAGCGCTCATCCAATAAAATTACGATTTGTTGCACAATATCCCACTTTCAGCGCTTAATGTGTGGACCCATTTAATGCTCCAAGTTCTTGTAACAACATTTTACAGATTTCCGTGGAGATCTCTCAATGCGCTTCCAAACATCGCGAAGGAGAGTGTCAGTAATTAATTTAGGTCTCCCACATTGTTCTCTTATCACCACGAAGTATGTGCCACGAAACGTATGTACAAGATCAAAAAAAAAAAAAAAACCTGGTAAGGGTTCATCAGGAAATCCATGTCTCCATTTTTCCACTCATGTCTGATAAATTTTGCACTCAAAATAAGCCTCCAATAAAGCAACCCGTTGTGCGCGCGTAAAATGCACTGTCACCCGCTTGACCTTTGAACACTCACTCTGTGCAAGGCAACAGCCGCACTGTTCTGGTATTACTACAACTGGTTCAACCATGTCTGATAACTTCTCACAGCAAAGTTTGCCAAATTATTCCGTCAGATACGTGATCTACGGTTTTTCAAATGCGGAGTCGGGTGACGTAATGAACACCCTGTATAAGCGGGGTGTACACAGTGCCAAACAAAGTGCATGACGTGGAACTTGAACTATGGCTCTGAGCTGCTGGTGCCACGTGTGGGATAAAGAGCACGTGGAGGATGGAGGTAGAATGGTAGTAGTTCACTCTTGTCAGACTGACGATTGTTAAGCCTAGTCCACACCGGCAGATTTGTTTGCAGACTGTATGTAGATTGTTTGCATACTGTATGCAAACTGTTTGCAAACTGTATGAAGACTGTATGTATACTACTTTGGAGTCTGGAAACAGTCTCCATACAAGTCTGCATACAGTATGCAGACTGTATTGAAACATTGTATCCGATACAAGTATGTTACTTGTTTTGCGTCCTCACCAGAATTAGACCTGTAGTCCACATTCATACCTTTACCACAGGGTGATTTCTTATAAAGTCTGCGAATGTGTAAATTGGGGCATCAAAGTGAAACGATCCTGGTGGGAGGGGAATTGTGTTTTAATGTACCTCTTGTATTAGTCGAATAATTAACCAAAATACTCATTCTACTAATATTTCATATAACAACCGCTATTTTCTTTTTGTGGGGAGGGGGTGAAATTTGACACCCCGCCGGTAGCCCCACTAAACTACATTTTGTGGCAATATAATGAGATCACTGTGTGGTCATTGGTGGGATATGTTTCAAGGCCTAATTAGTTTTGGTCCCTTCATCGGCCGTTATGAATTAATAAATGTCAAAGACACACGAAATGTATAGCGTGACAACAAAAGGTCCCTTGTTATTAAACTTTATATGGTGCACCTTAAAGACGGATGGGAAATTGAAACTAAATCAACACAATATGATGTGGAAAAACGTGGCTAGCTGGATGCGTCTGTGGTTTGTATCCGGTCTACAGTTTCAAAACACGTCCACACAGGAAGACTTGAGACAAAATACTTGTTTCTTGTATGCGTGTTTTCCATTTCGTTGGAAAACAGAAAACATTGTATCTTGTCCCTTGAAACACGAGATTTATTTGTCATTTGTATGTCAATTGTATGCAAACTGTATGCAGACTGTTTCCAAACATCACTCGAGTCTCCCGTTTGTATGTAGAATGTTTTCAAAAAGTCTGCAAACATCCCGCATACAAATGAGAAACATTTGGGAAACAGTCTGCATACAATGTTTCTGGAAACAAATCTGCCGGTGTGGACGAGGCTTTACAATAATGCTGTCGGTGTTGAGGTTACTGACGTTACCGTGCGGCTGGACGTGGTTGGGCTGCTCGAAGTTTCCTAGCTTGACGCTTGGCCTCTTCATGTGTGCGTCGATCCCTTTCAAAACAACAAAACACAGTAGAAGTGCATTCTGCAACATAACTACTGTCGACCAAAGTATTATGTGTACTCGAGTTTGAAGGTTGTTTGTGAAGTAACCAATAGACCTAGATAAAATCCAATAACATCATCATTTTCGTCGTTCTATTTTACGTGAGTTCATGTAGGTTTGGAATTATTAGTTTATATTTTAATATTTTTTTATCGCAGTTGGAACACAAAAAGTGCCCGTTTTTAAGCGTGTTTCAACCATGCGTCACATTTAAGAATTATTATCTCACAAACCCGTCATCAGATCGAATCCAAATTTTAACACAATATACATTGGAATGTTGTATAACTGGTTTATTCATTTCAAATTTTTGCGTGTCCAAGAAACAAAGTTGTTATCATTTGTGTAAGGTAACGTTTTCTCGGCTTGGGGTGTTTGGAATATGTAGTTCTTGGTCGCGTTGTACTCCTTATACATCAAAAGGTTATGCTGTATGATTTTAAAATACGTAAATTAATTCACTTATTTTATATCGGTTTATATTTGAACGGGGAAATAAGACCTCGCCTCGCTCGGCAGTTATGGACTCCATCTCAGCAACGCAGTACAGCTTACCCCTGAGCGGCTGGCTGGTGAATCATGCCTTATTTCCACGAACAAATACAAACCGATATAAAATAAGTGAATTAATTTACGTATTTCACAGTCATAAACCATAACTTCTTGATGAATAAGGATTACAACGCGACCAAGAGCTATATTTTCCAACCACCCCGAGCCGAGAAAAGGTTACCATACAAAAATGTTAACAACTTTGTTTCTTGGACACACAAAATTTTGAAATTAATAAAGCAGTTATACAACATTCCAATGTATATTGTGTTAAAATTTGCATTTGATCTGATGACGGAGTTTTGAGATAATAATTCTTAAATGTGACGCATGGTTGAAACACGCTTAAAAATGGGCACATTTTGTGTTCCAACTGCGATAAAAAAATATTAAAATATAAATTAAAAATTCCAAACCTACATGAACTAACGTACAATGGAACGACGAAAATGATGATGTTATTGGATTTTATGTAGGTCTATTGGTTACTTCACAAACAACCTTCAAACTCGAGTGCACTTAATACTTTGGTCGAAAGTAGAGGGGCAAGGGAATGTCCCATACTCTCCGGGGCTACAAATACACATTCACGCTGCATTCGCTCTTTGCACGGTCTGCCTCGTTGCGTAGGGCCTAGCATTCTAGGCTGTCTTCGCTGAGGCTCAGGTTCGAGTCCCGGCTCTGCCAAGAAATTCAATACTGGTCTGAGGGCTGGAACGGGATACACTCAGCCTCTGAGGCAAAACTGAAAAGAGGTGCGTTTGATACCTTCCTCAGCCAACCTGGAACAGGTTTCCTGTGATTTCCCACATCTACTCCAGGCAAATGCCGCGATGGTACCTAACGTGAGGCCACGGCCGCATTTTACCTAAATCCTACCTCGATTACAAATACGCACACTATACAGACATCACAGTGATTCAGGTTATCAGACAACTTCTACACACACCCAATTACATGGGTCTCCATGACCATGATTTCACATAGCCCATAAAAGAATCAACAACAACGCTCTATGCACGTCTTCCATCATCAGTCTGTTCACGGTGCGAGATGGTAACAAAATACGCAGGATTCATACCCATCGGCACAAAATGAACGGCTTTTGATAAAAACCAACATCGGTAACATTGTAAACGGTTTATTGTTTCTATTTCAGATATTGCAAGAATAAAGGTGTTCATTAACGCAACGCTGTGAAGACTGCACACTGCGGTACTACCCAAAAAACCTCACAGTGGAACCACCAAATGACCATCACACGAGTATACTTCACTACTCGCTGGCTGCACCGTGTGACATTCTTTGAAGATTCTTTCATATGTGTAGACTTATACATCTAATATTTCACAACGAACCAAAAATATACAAATAAGGGAACTAAAATGTAAAGTAAGTAGGCTTTACTACGTACTTCATTAAGCATCATGTTAAGGTGAGCTTAGGGATTTGGACCAAATATTAACCACTTGTCGCTATTGTATGATCATCATCATCATCATCATCGGCTTTAACTCGAATCCGAGTATAAATCTTCTTCCTTCAGTCCAGTTTGTGGATGTGTTTACGGTGACTAAAGAGTCCAATCCTAGCAGGGAACAAGCGACCACACAAGTCACATAGTATTGCTGGAGGAGGACGTGGTTGGGCTGCTCGAAGTTTCCTAGCTTGACGCTTGGCCTCTTCATGTGTGCGTCGATCCCTTTCAAACGTCTTTACAGTATCCGAGATGGTACGGCGCCAAGTTGAGCGGTCTTCAGCCAGCATGTCCCAGGTTTGTGAATCAAGACCTGTCAATTTCAGGGTCTGCTTAAATTGGTCCTTGTAGCGCCTGTTAGGACCACCATGAGGCCTGGTGCCATAGCATAACTCACCATACAGCATCTGACGAGGTAATCTCACATCATCCATCCGATGGACATGAAATGACTACTGCTTTGTACACCATAAGCTTTGTACTCATGGACAGATCTTTATTCATGAAGACCCGGTGCGCTAATCGTCCATATGCTGCATGGGCTGCACCAATTCTCTTATCCACATCCTGCTCACAGGTACAGCTCACAGAAATGGTACTGCCCAGGTACGAGAAGTGGTCTACCTGCTCTAATGGCAAATTTGAGATGGAGATATTGAACTGAGGAAGAGGTGTGCCTAGTGAAGGTTGTGCCAAGACTTTAGTCTTGTTGACATTGTATGATACAAGGTAGCCTATAATAAATTTGTCATAAGGAAGCCAGCAAACACTGGTATTAGCCTTTCAAGATGGAAGTGCCACAGAACTTGACTGCGCTAGCGTTTGTTGTTTATAGCAGCAGGAGTCTCGTGGGACTATGAGGGGGGGTCACAGCGATGACGGTCTGCCGTCTGCACCACAAAACACCAAATATAATAGAAGTGAATGCCGCATGGTAAAGCATGGAAACAAGAAACCACTGCAGCACGCCTAGTGGTGTGGCAGCCAACTACCAGCATGGAAATATTAGCTCCCAAATATGTTTTCATTTTATGTTTTTATTTTATCATTTTAAGTGATATTGTCGACTTCGTCGTTACGCTGGGGTCTGGCGTTACGTTACGGTGACGGGACGAAATGTACCCAGATGCACTGAGCTGTGTGACGTCATAGTACCGCTTGGTGCATGTGTTCCCCGACAATCTCTAGCCTACTTCGTTAATATAAGACAAAAATCCCCGATTCTTGGATGTCACGGGTAATCTCGAGAACCACTGGATGGATTTTGATGCAGTTTTCACCATTCTGTAAAGGATATCTCGAAGAAAGATTCTGTAGAAAATAATTTATGTATGATCAAAGGAGGCCAAGCAGTAACGATTTCAGTGAAAAGGTCGAAAACAAACTTGGCGTCCGTGCGCTTCTTAAGCTTACGCTGGGCAAACCGTTAAAGATATCAATATAGGCTACTATGAGCGTAAGAATTGGTCAGCATGAAAAGTTCTACAAAAGCGTCCGCGAGAGCATATATCTTCAATACATCGCCCACTATAAGTGTTTTTAGACTGGATGGAAGGGGCACGTCCCCGCGCACTCTGGTGAGCGTGACGGCATCCCGCGCACTTGACCTTGCTTTGCCCTTGGTTTGCACTTGCCGTTCGCGAGTAATTTGAAACAAGATAAGCAAGATAAGTATTATGCAGATAATTTTCTAACATGTCAAGAGTCTTTGGCTTCGAGCGAAGCGAGAAGCCTCCAGCCATTCTAGCATTTTTCAGCATTTGTAGCATTTAAAATGATACAAAGTCTATAGTCTTTCAGACTGACTGTCACTTTTATTTAACTGGGTCACTCCAATCCGTATTTTATTTAAGTACACATTTCCATTTAAAAAAAATCGCACCAACTAGAGACTTTGGACTAGATGAGTATATTTTGAATAGTTCACACCGATGTCGTATGACCCATATTCTTTACGGTTTACGAATGAAAAGTATGGATCACGATTATAAGCTGCAGAAGTACGACAGTATCGTGTTTCCCAGGAACAATACAGTATTTGCTATTGCGAGTAGTTTGAACGTATAAGTGACTTAAATATCTCTAAAAATCAGGATAATGAACAGTTACCGTAACGTGTTTCAAGCATGTGGAGCCGCCATGTTATCAACAACACAGAACACCAAATATAACAAGGCCAAATCAAACAATCACGAGGCGACCTTCTGCCTATCAGCGCTCGTAGTGGGGTGGCGGTGAAGTACCCAGTGTTGTCAGTAACTCGTGTCGTAGCTTCATCCCCGTGGTCTGCACACAAGGCAAAGAGTATTAGCTCCAGGAGCCTTGCGGTACCACTAGGGGGTCACAGCGATAATGGTGTGCCGTCTGCAAATAAGGACAGGAACCTTGTGGGACCATTAAGGGGACATAGCGATCATGGTGTGCCGTCTGCACTTAGGCCAGGAGCATCATCAGCAGGAGCCTTGCGGGACCATTAGGGGGACATAGCGATCATGGTGTGTCGTCTGCACATAAGGCCAAGAGTATTAGCTCCAGGAGCCTTGCGGGACCATTAGGGGGATATAGCGATCATGGTGTGTCGTCTGCACATAAGGCCAAGAGTATTAGCTCCATGAGCCTTGCGGGACCATTAGGGGGACATAGCGATCATGGTATGTCGTCTGCACATAAGGCTAAGAGTATTAGCTCCAGGAAACTTGCGGGACCTTTAGGGGGTCACTGTGATAATGGTGGTGTGCCGTCTGCACGTAAGTCAAGGAGCATATGCGATCTGCGCATGTGAATACCCCATACAGTTTAAAGGTATTCGCAAATTTGCTTGTAAACATTTATCCTTATTAGTCCATCGATGTTAATTCATAAAACTGCATAAATATAACGAGAAATTGAAGCCAAAATATTTACTTGTAGTGGCCCTTAAATATACAGCATAGAAGAGCAATAGAAACATCATAATGTTGCTGTTATCGGTGACCTTCTTATCATGGTCGAAGAACGCTTCAAGCTTAGGGATTTTTATGATGATTTTATTCGAACCATATTGCTCTACTTCAAGAGGCGCATCATCTAGGCTCCGTATCAGGACTATGAATATTCTTGGTTTAGTGCCTCACCAAAATGAATAGTAGATATATTAGTAGTTTTCGCCGGCCCCGTGGTGTTGGGGTAGCGCGCCTGCCTCGCACCGTGAGGTCCCGGGTTCGATTCTCGGCTCCACCAGGGATTTTAGAAACTGACATGAGGGATGGAACTATGTGTACTCAGCCTCGTGAGGACAATTGAGTAGCTGTCTGACAGTAAGACAGTGCCCCAGTCACGAACACCAAGATTAACGGTTGAGGAGACCAGATGCGCTGACCACGCGTCTCCCCTAATCCGCAGGTAGGCCTAGGCTCTTCATGGGCTGTAGCGCCACGGGTTTGGTTTAGTAGTTTGCTGTTTATATTTTTCGTCATTTAACTGAATGAAAACAGAAACAAACGATAATATTCAGTGAATCTTGTGATTATGAGCCACGGGACCTCCTTTTAACGTGGAATCCGAACCACAGGACATGGCATTTCACTTCGAAAATCTCACATGCATTGACCGGGAATCGAACCCGGACCGCCTTGGTGAGAGGCATACAGCTAGACCGAATATTCAGTCAGGGGTGGGCATTGGTTAACATAGTGTAAATACTTTTAGCTAGAATTGAAGTTAACAATAGTTTAAAAAGTAATATTCGTACTAATATTAAAAACCTAGGAAATTAAAAATAATCTATATATTACTCTAAAACTTATGAAAATATATTTGTTGTCGTGGTCATTCAATTGAAAGGAAACTTTCTATTTTCCAAAAACATATGTATACTGAACCATACATCTTGAATATACGACAACATTAAGTGTTTGAAGTGTGTAAGTAAAAATAAAACATCTAATATAAATATGAGACACATATACCAAACAAGACATAGGTTAATACTGAAATTTAGCTGTCTTTTACAAACCATATCTAACTGAACCTAAACACAATTTTCTGTACAGTATTCCTAAATTATACAATATCCTTTCTAAGAACCTAAAAGAACAGTTGCAAATATCTAGCAATTTCATACGAAACGCAAAAATATTCGTTCGACAGTTTGAACTTGTCATTGAAGATCTATTAAATTAAGGTAATCCATGGATTAACTTTACACCACTATTTCTATTAACTTACTTTTACAACTTGACCATTTCTATTTCGCCTTTGAATAGCCCACAGCTTTAACTATGCAATGTACCACCCATAAGGCCTTATGAGTTACTGCTGAATTTCATATTCATCACAGATTGAAAATTGTACATATTAGGTTAATATTTTAATATAGCGTATTACAAAAGAATTGCTCTTTTCTATGATGAATGTAAATTTATAGTGCAATGCGACTTAACGGTGAACAAGAAAAGAACGAGAAATATAGTGTGTGAAAGTATCATGCACAAGATCGGAAGTGTCATATGGAACTGAACTATTGCATCAAAACACTTTAACTGCTGGAACAATCCATGAGACTGTTCCAATTTTTCAAAATTATTTGTGTCTTTTTATGTATTGTTGGTTGTAATATCTTTGTATTCTAATCCGAATAACAATGATAATAAAATATGGTTACCCGTTTCTTTCCCGTAAATACAAGAGAAGGTAGACATATTGCATGCTTACCTGGCTGTGTTTGCTTTCGTAGTTGCAAGTTCCGATTACGATGTTAACAGAGATTGGCTCACATGGCACTGGGGGTCAAATGCTCAGGAAAAATGTGTGTAGGCCTAAAGATCATGCACTTGTTACAGAATACACACTACCATCTAATCTTCATTGTAAGGTCTGAATTTCAATTTAATGTTGAATATCATTTCCATTCACCACCGTAGCCAAATTGACAGTGCTGACCATTGGACTTGGGTGTCGGCCGAATTGTGGCGACCCCACGTTGCTGGCTTTAATCACCGTACTGGTTGAAGAAGGATTCTGTCTCTTAACACTTGTTACATCACGTGTGGTATCGAGTAACCTGCGGCCTGCTTTACATGTCCATTGACTGTTGCTCATGGTACCCTCACACACCTGCAGATATCAGTGACATGTTAATGCGGGCAACACCACGCGATCTACAGGCAAACTGATACTTTGTTTTCAGACCTGCATGTTATTTGTATGGCAACTTTAATGAACAGACGTCAATCTAAATCTTGTATTCCTACCAGTTCTCGGACCTTACAAGAAGTGTACTCGAACTGGATGTAAATATAATCATGATGTAGGCAATACTGGCGTCTCAATTCGAATGTGCCTGGAGCAAGAGTATCCAAAGCAAAAGTTTTAAACCAATTTTGGGGCATTTTCCTTTTGAAACAATGGACATTCTTCCTCCGTTCGTGAAGTAACATACAGCAGTGTTAAGCTTCTTTTTTTGTGGAAAATGAACAAGATGTTCAGTATGAACACATAGCCTACTTTCTCTTACATGTACGGATATGGGCCTAGTATAACTCTTTGTTCTGATCAAGCAGTATGATTGCATAGTCTTGTGATGAACGTTAAGAGTTGTTCCCTATATAAGACTCCTTATTTACAAAGTTTCACTGTAATTCCCGTCTTGTATCCGGAGGAATTGATTCTAATATTAGAAAATTACGCTCAACTTCAATATATCAAATCCTTTATCATGTGCCTACTGCAGAGAAAGCCTCATGTGAGGCTACCTACTTTCTGTGTTTCATGATGGTAACTGCAGGCTGTTCTTTTGCCTTGGGCATGTGAATCCCACATACGGTTCTACTTTAATACTAATTTCATGTATGGTATCCAAAATATATAGAGTTATTCATTTTAGCCTATTTCCTTCACATGAAATATAGGCTTATGAGATCAACTTTTGTCCATGTAAATGTATGTGTGTGTCTGTGAGTGTGTGCGTATGACCTGTGTGTGTGTGGGCGTCACCTTTATACAATATAAACGGCTAAAGCGATCAATATGAATCTTGGTTAGGACATACTACTACTTCATCCGACCTCGACGTTGCCATTTTTTCTTTTACGTTTCACCAATCCAGCATGGCCACCGCATACTTCAACGGAATTTTATAACTGTTACTGATATTACCCTGAAATTTTGTATGTGAATACTATGATAAGTTCACCTAAGTGACTTTTAAAAACTTGTCAAGTACAAAGCCAACATGGCGTCTAAGCAAATTTCAAATATTTAAATGGACGTTCCTCGCGATTTCATCACCCGAGCGCAGTGAAACTTGGTAAGGTAAATGTATATACAAAACTTAATTTACAGGCATCTATTTTATTCAATTAACTCTGTTGGTAGTTACTCAGTGCTCCGCTGCGTTGGTCTCGGCAGCACTTCCTTGACGCCCTGTCTCGGGGTTAGTCGGCCGGCCGCGAGATCATGTGACTCGAGGCTTCTCCAGGCATGTAGCACATGGCTGACTTACAGCAGGACAAGCATGGCGCGGCTTGAAAGGGACCGATTTAAATCGTGGCCATCACGGCTACAGTCAGTGTATTTAGTTGTGATATATGTGTAAATATATAGTTTAAATATTAACGTGTGGGTGTAACGTATTATTTTTGAATTCTGCTGACCTGAACATACAGAACCAGCGAGCATCTCCTGGCCACCGCATGGTATCAGGAATCGTTCCGGGAGAGAAAGGAACAAACTCTATAAACTCAAGATGGTGTCTGTGGAAAATTTTAAATCTAAGTTCTTATTTGATGTGTCCTAATCATGCGATCGAAATGAACGTTTCTATAATGAACCAACGCACCAATTTTCACCTACTGGTACATAATATTATACTCGATGGCCTATATATAGAACAATCCCACTTGGGGAACATCCGAAAATATTCACCAGCTTCCGATATCAACTAACATATTTCAGCAATCAAACTGAAATTTCAAATGATCATAGAGGCCATTGAAGTACCTCCACCAATGGAACTTTCAATAAACTGATCAGCACAAAACCAACATGGCGGTGACGCTAAATTGTATTCCTTGAATGGATTTTTCACGCGACCTTATCATCTGAGCGCTGTGAAATTCGTCACGGTATAAGGCTTAATACATTTGCGTCTCATTAATTCAATTGTTTTGGGACTTAAAACGACGCCTGCACTATTTCTTTAAATCACGTTTTTATTTATCGTGTCCTAAAGAAGCGATAAAATTTAAGTTGGTGTAATGAACCACCATTACAATATTCATCTGGTGGCATATAATTATTTGGCCTATTTATCAAACAGTCGAACATGGCGGCCATGCGGTATATTTCACCGGTTCACAATATCGACGAAACGTCTTAAGCAAGCAAACTGAAATTTTGTGAGGTAATATAGTCTACTACTATTACTCAAGTACATATATGTGTCTTTAAAATCCAGAGAAACAGAAACATAACATAGCGGCCAAGTGATTATCAAATATTTCAAATGACTTTTCAAGCGGTGAAACCATCAGAGAGCAATGAAACTTACCACAGCGAATCATTGCTCAGAACTTAGTACAGATGCATCTCATGTTCAATTGTTTTTAAAATTCAAAATGGCATAAGTTCGAAATTTTATTTATTTGTAGCCTATTTTTACCATATGAAAAAGTAGGCTTATGAGATCACCTTTCGTCCGTGTGTGTGTGTGTGTCCCTAATACAATATTAAAGGCTGGAGCGATTTTAATAAAACTCTGGAAGGACATACAGTAATACTATTCCATCCGGCCCAGACCGTGCCCTTCAGATTTGAATACGTTTCATCAATCCAACATGGCGGCAGTGTGAAATGTTTAACTGGAATTTAAAGTCACCGAAATTATTACTGATATCACCCTGAACATTTGTATGGTGATAGAGAAGGTAAGATCAGATATGTGAAGATTAAAACATGTTAAGTACAAAAGCAACATGTCGGTCAAGCAAATCATTCCTGCTGATTCCCAACACACTCATGAGAATGGTGGTATAAAAATGCCACAGGTTACTCACTGATTTTTGAAAAATGGGAACGGCTAATTTTCACTGACATATGTTAATATGATCATTATTAGAACCATAAAAAATTACAGAGGTTTCATAAATCTTTCAGTTAACGGGGTTGCTAGTTGACATATAATTAACTTACCTGCTGGAAGAAGAAGTGGAAAATACGAGTATAAGGAATAAGGAAAACAAAAGGCAGGAGAAGGTAAGTACCTTCAACCTTCGAAAAATGTGGGAAACAACCAGACCTAACTCAGCAACCTTCGTTGTCGCCATCTCACAAACTCACCAGTCGTGACCATTTCAGGTTTTAGCGCTATCCATTTTACACCATGCATGTAGGGGTGCCATAATCCCTGCCTCCTTTATGGCCTTTTGTAGGAAGCACGAGATACCATAAAAAGTCAAGAACAGATTTCACACCCCTAAAATGAGGGCATAAGTGGGGAGAAGACACTGGCCGATTTAGGAGAGAAAAAAAAGACTCCCTAGGCATCGGACATCCCAATACCGTCGAGATTGGAAGAGAACAGCAGTTGACCACGGGAGGTTGACATCGAATACGAATGAAAGAGGAAGCAATGCTGGACTCAGCTGGTAATACGTGGTCGCCAATCCACATTCCACTAGTTGTGAGCCCCCATGGGGAAACATTATAGTATTTGATTAACATTACACTCATGTGTAGAACCATTGATTCAGTGTTCATTTCTCATTTTCTACTGACGTAGATTTTCATACGTTTCCTTCAAACAACATCCGATGCGAGCGTGTGGCTTATAGTGAAGGATAATTCTTAATTTATTCTCCCAAATATATCAGGAGAGGAAACAGCGTGTACAGTGCTGGTTATCAAATTCTGAAGTTTGTAGGTCAGTGACGTCATTAGATTATCATTCAATTTAGTCCTTCGTTTGAATGTTCCATTTGCACTTCATTGGACCAGAGTCCGCCTCGTTGCGTAGTGGCTAGCACTCTTGGCTGTCACCACGGAGGTACATGCTTTCTTTCACAATACCAGTTCATAGATCAAGCTATTGAATATCCTGAACATATTTTCAGTCGCTGAAACTGAAGGGACTGTGGACTTTCTCCATGACCAGAGACCACGATTCCCCACCCATCGTGTTTGCTTTCAGATCTGTTTTTCTTTGGGTCCCTCTCGAAATAAAGCCTGATCTGTTCCTCTTCTATCCATTCCATTTCAAACAATCATCACGCCCAAGTCCTTACTCTTTCGATTTCTTTTTCTTTCTTCCTTTCATCAGTTGAAACCATATCAAATGCAGAAGACAAAAGTGTACATTAAGATGTTCTCGAGTTTTTAGGTAGTCTCTCTTACGTCAACCACACAATGGAGATCTGGAGGGCCACTTTAATTAGAAGTCTGCGAGGGGTCCGAGATCCAAACCACAATGGCCAGCACAAGAAACAGGAAGGTACAGGAAACTGTTGTGTTTGATTTTTGAGCTTGAAAGTTCATTGCCCGTGGATAAATTACAGGTCTAAAGGATGTAGGAGCAATCAGCTCTAGAGTAAGCATAATAGTGCCAAACAGAGCGTACCCCAGCGGGAGCTCAACACAGCCGACCCTCCCTTGCCATAATTATGTGGCCAATAAAGCACGAAATTGTGCAGTGATAAATACCACTTTAGGTCCCATAACAAGACAGTAACTATCCCAGTCGTTCTCCCCTCTATATATCATTTTTAAACGTCCGTCATCACCAGTTAGATTCAAGGGAAATGGAATCTACATAACGGGGTGACCTCCTATGTAGTTGTTTCCAAATATATTATTCCAGAAATTATTGAAAATTCGGAAAGACAGGGCTCTGAACTGCTAGCTATAATTACAGGTCCCTTCACACACCTACTTTTCAAGGATAGTATTCGCACTAATTACTTAGTATGCATCTGAAGTCTCCCTTAAATATGAAAATGTGCAATATTATTTTGTCCATGCCTACACAAAAAAAAAACACCAAACATTAGAATGTTGCATTAAAATGTCAAGTGTTAAATACGGTATATACAATTAAAGAAAAGGAACGATTACCGTACATTGATTTTAATACACAAACGAAATCTTGTGATTAAAAAAAATAGACACGACCCTCCTTTCTAACCTCCATGAACTACACTATATTTTTCTCCATATCACGTAGTGCGAGTGTATGTGTGTGGAGGGTGGTAAGAGTAAGGTGCGGGAAAGAGTTTGGCCTAATGTCCAAATCACTGTCATCCCCTTCCAACACGTGGTTGGTACGCGTATTGACATAAACCTGGAACAGTCTAACAGTCCAAAACCATTCAAACCCACATTCCTCCCCCTATTGGGGGGCAGTGGATATTGTGGCTAAAGAAAATCCAAAAACAGCTTTTCTATAGAATGGTTGCATTCCTATATCAGCATTTACTCTGGGAAATGCTAGGAATTCCTTATATTCCGTCTGGGCTTCTTTTCGCAACCCAGTACAAAATGAATTTAAATGACGCACTCTAGTCCAGACTCATGCATATTACAGTAGGGCAAGCACACACCCAATACACATGTCCAATGACGACACCAATCCCAGAATGTTAAATATTTTCAACGGGTGAGAGGTATACTGCATCGATTATTGTGTCTTATAATGGGCAACACTAGTAATCCACCAACCTTCATGTTTATTTCTTTAATACTCCCTGAGATATTCAATATTAATTAAAGGATTCACAACACCCCCATGTTATAGATAATTAGTGATAAATATGGAGATAAAAAGGAATAACCCCTCGATCAGATTTCCTGATATAACATTAATAACAATCCACCCAACTGATTCAAATTTAACCGTGGTTTGACAAACTCATGCAAAGACACTCACACACTTCCACATGAACAAAATTGACCAATTAAGCCTCTCTTTCCTATAATGAAACTAGGCTGATGTATACACCACTTGATTCACTTGAACACACCAAACACTTACAATTCAGAAATGCTCTACAATCCATGATATCCATTCACGTATTTTAAGAAATAAACAAGCTAATTTGGACTGACGGCGGGAGCGAGGGCGGTGTACTAGGCCATGAGGTCAAGCTATCTACGAATTCGTTAGACAAATGGGTCTGAACCACCTAGAAATAGTTTTCTTTGTTACCAATGTTCAACTCTACACGCAAATGCTGCGAAGGTACCTTCGAATAAACCAAGGCTGCTTTGTTCCAACACTTCACAAAGTTTCATTCATCTCTCAATAATCCCCAGGGGCTCACATCTAGTGGGACGAGGGTTGGTGACCACGGGACCCCAGCTGAGTCCGGCATTGATTCCACTTATTTGTGCCGGGCTCCTCTCTGTCTTCTTTCCTGTCGACCTCCCTTGGTCAACTCTTGTTCTTTTCCGACCACGACGGTATTAGGGTATCCGAGGCCTAGGGAGTCTTTCACTTTCCCGCCTTAATTGGCCCTTGTCTCATCTTTCCTGATCCCTCCTTCTTCGACGGGTCAGACCTCTTGTTTTCTTTTCATTATATATACTTTTCTCTTTAAGTTTCCTGCACTGTTTTTGTTAATTGGCTCCCCGTGTATCTAAATTCCCTTTAGCGTTCTTTTCCCCTACACTCCATTTTGTAGGTATTTTCCATCTACGTTGCATTTTGTAGGTTTTTTCGATCTAAATTGCATTTTGCGAGTGTTTTCAACCTCAATTGCATTTTTTAAGGATTGACAATCTAAATTGCTTTTTAGTAAGTCTTTCAATATAGAGGGGCGGAACTTTTGTGAGTATTTTGAATTTCAATTGCATTTTGTATTTTCAACCTAAACTGCTTTTTGCAAGTATTTTCAATCTAAATTGCATTTTGTAGGGTGCGCATTTTGCAAGTATTTTGATTCTCAATTGCATTTTGTGGGTATTTTTAATCTAAATTACATTTTGTAAGTATTTTCAATCTAAATTGCATTTTGTAAGTATTGTCCATCCAATTGAGTAGTTTGAATCTTTGAATTTTGTAAGCCTTTTCAATTTCAATTTCATTTTATAAGTATTTTGAATTTCAATTTCACTTTGTGAGTATTTTGAATCTAAACCGGCCTATTTCAATCTAAATTGCATTGTGTATTTTCAATTTCAATTGCATTTTGTAAGTATTTTGAACCTCAATTGCATTTTGAACGTATTTTCACTCTCATTCTCATTTTGTACGTATTTTGAACTTAACCTACATTTTGTGCGTATTTTTCAATCTACTGTATTTCTTTTGTGAGTATTTTCGTTCTAAATTCCCTTTTGTAAGTATTACCGCTCTACATATTGTGAGTAGTTTCAATCTGAATTCCTTTTTGTAAGTATTTTCCTTCCCATTTAATTTTCGTTCTGGTTTCCACTTCATTGACATTTTTGCTATCACCCAGACCATTAGGGGCCGATAACCTAGATGTTATGCCCCTTAAAACAACAATCATCATCATCATCATCTCTCAATAACTCTTCCCATGAGATTGGCGTCAGGATTGGTATACGGCCGCAAAATCCATTTGCCACATAGAAATTCACCGAATCTCATCCCAGACCCCATTGAAATGGGTGTAATAAACGGCAGACAAACAAACATATGTCGAGTTTATATCAAATGCAAGACAGCCGGTAGGTTTGGCTCCAGGACTGCCTAAGATATCAACATTTGCAGTGTCACGCAACTTAATGCATCTTCATACCATAATCATACCCTTAATGTGGTAAACATGTCGTCTTTAGAGAACTCACTTGCATTGGGCCCTTAGCGCACTTCATTGCAGCATATTTCAGTATCTTTCGCTATTAGGCTACGTTACGTTACACATTATCACAGATATTCCTTCTCTGTCAAGGAACATTGTGTCCAGCGATACATTCCCAATATGTTGTTATTACTCTTTGTTCATATTAGGAGCTTGGAATATCCTGGCCATCAGGGGGCGTGGTGGCGCAGCGGTCAAGCTGTTGGCCTCTCACCACGGCAGACCGGGTTCGATTCCCGGTTAATGCATGTGAGATTTTCAATGTGAAATGCCATGTCCTGTGGTTCGGATTCCACGTAAAAAGGAGGTCCCGTGGCTTATGATCTCGCGATTAACGGTCACGTAAAACTGCAATCTTCCTTCCTTATCATGGCCATCAGCCTGGGCGTGTGCTTAATTTGTCTGATAACCTGTATATCCGTGGCGACTATAGTATAATTTTTAACCCCGCGGCGTAGACGTACACGTCAAATCACTCACCATGATCATGACGGGAAGCTGCAACCAGTCTGGAGTAGGAAATTAAAATCCCGACACTGACGGTGCCTATCCTGAGTGTAGGTCTTATCTGGGTTTTTCCACACTCATTCCAGGCAAATGCCGGGTTAGTACGTTGTTTGAAGTCACGGAGCACTTACCCTACTCCTGACCCTAATAATTGCAACTACACACACTACTACAGTCATCATAGAAACAGGTTATCATCCAACATCAACTCACACCGAAGTGCACGGGAATGATTACCAAAGATGTCCCATGCTTCTAAGAATTAACGACATCTGTAATGAAAAAATCGCAAGGTAATACCATAGTCAGGATAGGCGCTATAAGTTCCAAGATTGGAACCTTCGCTCTACGAACTTCCAGCTCCCCCGACAAGGTTCGTAACTTAACAGACAAGGCTGTCTATGTTATACACACATCAAAAAAAGTTTTGCATCACCTCGGTTCCCAGATCTCCGGCATATAGACGTTGACTGTGTATATTGTATCCAAGATACAGTCCCTTTGACTGTTCATAGATGTCACTAAAACTGCTCAAAGATGTAAACAACCATGCATGAGCAGGGCCTATTAGACGGAGGGGGTACGACAGCCGATCAGTTCCAGTCATTCCACCAGGACGAAGGTACGCTGCTCATGTTGTCTGTAGTTCTACCATGCCTAGAAGGTCAATACCGCAGTTCGATCGCGTCCGCATTGTTACTTTGTGTCAAGAAGGGCTCTCAACAAGGGAAGTTTCCAGGCGTCTCAGAGTGAACCAAAGCGATGTTGTTCGGACATGGAGGAGGTACAGAGATACAGGAACTGTCGATGACAGGCCTCGCTCAGGCCGCCCAAGGGCTACTACTGTAGTGGATGACCGCTACTTACGGATTGCCGCTCGGAGGAACCCTGACAGCAATGCCACCATGTTGAATAATGCGTTTCGTTCAGCCACAGGACGTCGTGTTTCAACTCAAACTGTGCGCAATAGGCTGCATGATGCGCAACTTCACTCCCGACGTCCATGGCGAGGTCCAGCTTTGCAACCCCGACACCATGCAGCGCGGTACAGATGGGCCCAACAACATGCTGAATGGACCCCACAGAATTGGCATCACGTTCTCTTCACCGATGAGTGTCGCATATGCCTTCAACCAGACAATCGTCGGAGACGTGTTTGGAGGCACCCTGGTCAGGCTGAACGTCTTAGACACACTGTCCAGCGAGTGCAGCAAGGTGGTGGTTCCCTGATGTTTTGGGGTGGCATTATGTGGGGCCGACGTACGCCACTGGTGGTCATGGATGGCTCCGAAACGGCTTTACGATACCTGAATGACATCCTCCGACCCATAGTGCAACCATATCGGCAGAATATTGGAGAGGCATTTGTCTTCATGGACGACAATTCTCGACCTCATCGTGCACATCTTGTGAATGCGTTCCTTCAAGATAACGACATCGCTCGACTACAGTGGCCAGCATGTTCGCCAGACATGAACCCTATCGAACATGCCTGGGATATGTTGAAAAGGGCTGTTTATGGACGTCTTGACCCACCAACCACTCTGAGAGATTTACGCCGAATTGTCGTTGAGGAGTGGGACAATTTGGACCAACAGTGTCTTGATGAACTTGTGGATAGTATGCCACGGCGAATACAGGCATGCATCAATGCAAGAGGACGTGCTACTGGGTATTAGAGGTAGTGGTGTGTACTGCAATCTGGACCACAAATGCTGAAAGTCTAGCTGTATGATGGTACAACATGCAATGTGTGGGTCTCATGAGCAATAAAACGAGCTGAAATGTTGTTTGTGTTGATCTCTATTCCCTTTGTATTTAACGGTTCCGGAACTCTTGGAACCGAGGTGATGCAAAACTTTTTTTGATGTGTGTATATAAGTTGTAAGCAGCTCAGTCGTTTTGACTTCATTTTGAGGACTAGAGACAATGTGATATTTTTCTGCCTGACTTTCTCTGTGATTTTGAGCTCGGTATGGGTAATAGAATTTGAAACTGGGGATATCATTTAGAAGGAAATTGTTTTTAACTAAAAAATGTACCATATCAGCATTTGTCAGAATTTCGAATCGGAAACCAAGTGAAAGAGTTTAAAAATTGAAATAACGGGGGAAGCGTGTTAACTTACATGTAAATAAATAGTTCCCTGACAATCTAACGTAGCCTACTTTCATATATTCTGTTGGTCCTTCACATAACAAACTCCCATGTCTATTAGGCTACATAGATTATACATGTGAATGGACTAAATACATTTTAATAAACGACTTAGGCCCTCAGTATTGTAAAATATACGGTAAGCATTTAAAACTCTTAACTCAATATGCAAACATTGTACGTACACATTTTTATAATATAACGATAAAAATTAAAGTGAACAGTGGTAGAATATTATTTTTATTAGGGTGCTGCTACAGTTGCCTAAGATATCTTCGATCAGTACATCTTCAGTACATAAACACGTACCAGAGTATTTAGTTCAGGTTATTGGTACATGTTACTAACATTACCAGTGACCTGTTCTATACAACGTTGTTAAAGGAGGTAAATCTTCAGAAATGGTTATTCGTAACATCCGCAAATCACGGTAACCATACCAGAAAATAAGCGATGATGATCGTAATTTATTGTCCCTTGAAACAATCACCACTACCAACACACTAAAAAAATTATGCCCAATTATGTATAACACTAACGGTTAACTATGAGCAATCCCGTAGAGATCGCATCTTTGTGTTAAAAGTGACAGAGGTTTATTTTAGGGAGAGTCATCCGCACGGCGCAAGCTAGAAATGTATGTGACAGATGATTAATATTATAGAAGTATTTTTAACACTTTTTTCAACAATCGGGTCATTAACGGAAAAATAAAAACATACTTTTAGAGAAACGTACACACGCCGTCTTGACTGCAAATCGTGATTTTAAAATAATTATCAGCATATTCCGTTTATCGTAGTTAGGCCTATTTATATGATCTACATTCTCTACAACAGGATCAATAGATAGTAAGTAACAAGCGCTCACCTAAGGAGATAACACGACCTTTATTATCTATACTTAATATAATAAAGCTGAAGAGTTCGGGTGTTTGTTTGAGTGTTTAAACGCGCTAATCTCTGGTACTACCAGTCAGATTCGATTTTTTTTATATGACAGCCAGATTCAAGCGGAATAGTTTAGGCTATGTTAAATTTCGGACAGACCACTCCATTCCCTGCATTTAGGCCCTTTGGCACAAATCTACACCGTTTCACCGATCAGAAACAAAATTTGTATACTTACCCCTTTGGAACCCTGCGAGTAACACTGTCTGCATGAAATTTATGACAGACCGGTCCATTCCCTGCATTTAGGCCCTTTGGCACAAATCTACACCTTTTCACCGATCTGAACCAAAATGTGTATACTTAGCTTTTGGGAACCTACGAGTAACACAGTTTACATGAAATTTCGGACAGACCACTCAATTCCCTGCATTTAGGCCCTTTGACACAAATCTACACCGTTTCACCGATCTGGAACAAAATTTGTATACTTACCCTTAGAAACCCTGCGAGTAACACTGTCAGCATGAAATTTCGGGCAGACCACTCCATTCCCTGCATTTAGGCCCTTTGGCACAAATCAACACCGTTTCACCAATCTGAACCAAAATTTTTGTACATACCCTTTGGAACCCTACGAGGAACACTGCATGAAATTTCGGACAGACCACTCCATTCCCTGCTTTAGGTCCCTTTGGCAAAAATCTACACCGTTTCACCGATCTGGACCAAAATTTCTATACTTACCCTTTGGAACCCTGCGAGTAACACTGTCAGCATGAAATTTCGGACAGACCACTTCATTCCCTGCATTTAGGCCCTTTGGCACAAATCTACACCGTTTCACCGATCTGAACCAAATTTCACATACTTACACTTTGGAACCCGACGAGTAACACTGTCTGCTTGAAATTTCGGACAGACCACTCCATTCCCTGCATTCAGGTCCATTGGCACAAATCTACACAGTTTCACCGATCTGAATCACATTTTGTACACTTACCCTTTGGAACCCTGCGGGTGACACTGTCCCCTTTAAATTTCGGACAGACCACTCCATTTATCACGCCCTTTATCACAAATCTACACCGTTCCTCCTAATTGCACCAAATTATACATACACTTTGAAACCCTGCTGGTAACACTGCCTACTTGATATTTTGGACAACGCTCTCCATTCCCTACATTTAGAATAACAAACAAACTGAACTTGAAAACCATGTATTAAGGCCCTAGAATCATTAATGTCCGTAGTAGTGTAACTGCAAGAGTATTTTAATAAGTCTATTGTTGACTGGCAATTCGGGCTTCATCACGTCGCCCCTACCACTGTTCTGGTGCAGAATTGCCAAAATAGTTAAATCTTGCGCTGCTTATAAATTGCAGTTCCGGGGAGTAATTAGTGCAAAAAGATGTATTTTGCACCTTAAAACAGTTATCATTATGAACATATTATGCATCTGTATAAGTGCAATGGTGTTGGTGCAATACATTGAGTTTATCAGCTGCAATAAGCGATGGTGCTTTCAAATTTACCGTAATTTATTCCGAAACTCATCGTTGAGCGCTATGTGGCCATAAATGATACTATTGCTACCTCAGAAGTTTTCCAAAGTGTTTTGATTATTTTCATACAGCGCTATGCGACAAAAGACGACGCTATTGTTCTCTAAATTTCTAACAGACAATGAGATAAAGGCCCTAGGCAGTGTCTTTTATTTTACTTAATCCTCTTTCTAATCATATTTAGAAATTTGTTTGTAAATTACATGTGTCAGTGCTGTAGTTAGTAAATAGCCGTTTCTCTATTCATTATTATCATTATTAATATTAGGAGAAAATAATCTAAATGTTACGTCCATTATACTGTACTGCTTATCGCCCTCAGAGAACCAACACCACCACCACCACAAAAAGTTATATTTCTTTCTGGTAGTTTAAGTATCATGTGCCAGTTCTGTTGTTGTATTCATTATCATCCATAAAACAAATAAATCCACCGGGCGAAGCCGGGCACTACTGCTAGTTCTGTATAGAGGAGAACTAGAGTAGAGAATGATATGCCACAACATTTCAACCTCAGCAATGCCCATTATACCAAGCCTCGCTTAGATCGAATCATTCCATTGCAAGTTAGAGGAAGTCTTCTAAATCTAAGTCTGCTCTGAAGGATTAACAAGCTCTCCCCCAATGTACACGATAGTTAACCTATAGATTTATAAATCGGTAGGTTAAGATTTTGGCATTTGCTCATTGTACTTGGTTTCACAGTGATCGGATCATTTCTTGTCAAGTTAGAGGAATTCATATTTTAGAAATGTAACATATACACCACCTATAATTTGAGAATAAGAAACAAGAGATTTGCATATCTCGAGATATAGATAATGTTAGTGATTTGTTATGCCAGGTTTTACAGGGCTCCAATCATTCAGTGCTAAATTGCGAGAGAAATTGAAATGGGCGCGATCTATAATTTAAGGAATGTAGGATATTGGGTAATGCGTCGTTACGTTTATACTACTGTATAGTAGCAGTCCATTATGCCAGGTTTCACACAGATCGATCATCCCGTGTCAGGTTAGGTGTAATGATGCTCTGGAGGATGTTCTCAAAGCTATAACGGGTGTCTCTCCTAAGGTTGTCAGGTGCGTTTATTAATAATAATAATAATAATAATAATAATAATAATAATAATAATAATAATAATAATAATAATAAACAAGATGTTCAGTAAGAACATATAGCCTACTTTCTCCTAAATGTATGGGTATAGTTATAACTCTTTGTCTTTATCAAGGAGTATAATAGAATCATTTCTTGGTTGAAGACCTTAGAAGCCATTTACCTCTACCAAACACCAGAGCCTCAGAAAGACTACTACCGTCTTTGAAGAAAAAAAGTGAAGACATATCTCAAGAATTTTATTGAACTGGAGACATGATCGACCGGACGTTGGCAACATCCAACTTGAGCATTCAGGAGAATGAAGGAATGAACTCGAAGACGACACCTAGTGAGCGACGAGTTGATGTAATTGGTACAGAACAACGTGGTCATCAACATGTGCTATCTAGCGGACACTCACAGAACAGTTCTTGGAGCAACGGACAAGGCATGGAGATTACACCTTTCGAGGTGAGATATGAGGCCATGCTTTCTGAACAGCACGTTCTGGGTCAGGAGCAATCTAGTGGCCAACCGGACAACCTCCAATTGGGCAACATAGATAATCTCACAGAACACGAGATGGTGGTAATAATTACAAGGAAATTAACGCAGGATATGCAAGCCATGGTGGAGACTTTATCAGTCAACCTTAAGAGGATGGTACGTGAGGAAATTAATAAGAGAACTTCCATTCATGATACTGAACTTATCAGCCGATATGGTAAGGCCGATTTGCGAGGAAATACTGTAACTTGCTCATAACGAATAATGAAGTGGTGCAAGCAATCACCTCTAATACGACATCTATGGAACCTTCAATGTATCAAAGCCGTGCATACAAAGATGGGATTGTCGATTATCAACATAAACCCATGTAGCCTCCATGGCTTAGGCGGCAGCACGCCGGCCTCTCACCGCTGGGTCCGTGGTTCAAATCCCGGTCACTCCATGTGATCTCTGTGCTGAACAAAACGGAGGCAGACAGGTTTTTCTCCGGGTACTCCGGTTTTCCCTGTCACAATTTCATTCCAGCAACACTCTCTACTATCATTTCATCTGTCATTCATTTAATCATTGCCCCAGAGGAGTGCGACAGGCTTCGGCAGCCGGCACACTTCATATCCTCACCGCTAGATGGGGGCTTCATTCATTCCATTCCTGACCCGGTCGGAGACTGGAAGCAGGCTGTGGATTTTCATTTTCACTTTAACTCGCAGTCATCAATCTCGACAACAGTAGACCCATGCTTGATCAACTCCAAAAATGGTAGTACGTCAAATATAACAGAATTACAAGCGGCAGAACCAAGAAAATGGTTATACATAGGGCGACTCCACCATAACACTTCAATAGAAATGGTGCAGCGCCACCTAACCAATCTTCATGTGACAAATATAATCGAGTGTGAAGAACTTCCTACCAGCGACACGGTTAAAGCTCTAAGAGTAGTTATACCTCTACAAGAACTTCCAAAGGTCTACGTTCCAGGAGCGTGGCTGAGTTGTGTCATCGTGGGACTCTACCAGCTTTTTCGCTCCCTCAAAAGAGGAATTTCACTTCCAGCCTAACCAGCTTCACATCTTACTCTGGAATGTTCAGGGGCTTAAGAGCGCCACAACATTCTCTAATAATAACCTACTACATTCTCATGATATACTTATATTACTAGAGACTCTGTCGACCAAACCTATAGACATTAATGGAAAATCGACCATTTTAGCGCTGGCTTAGTAAAAACCCGCAAAAAAGAGAGGTCCGGCATTTAATGTTTCTAAGTCTAAAATAGAAAATTGAGGGCAATACCTGCAACCAGTTGGAATATACAATATATTATACGGTACCTCTGAAAATAGTGATTTATTGGTGTGACCATCCAACAGTTTAAAAACCATAACTTCTACAATACTTGGCCCAATTGAACGTAATCAGGATGTTTATATTCTGTCAGATGTAAGAGCTCAGTAAAAAAAAATCGCAGAGCTCAAGTGCCACAAGTTTAGGTTTTAGGTGACATACCATGATTTCCTTATGTGGTCCTAAACTTTTGACCGGTACTGTAGGTGGTCAACCAAACGATATCTGGTAGGCCTATATCACATGGAAAATCTTTGTAATAGGCAGGAGAATTTTAATGGAAAAACCAGTGGGACTTATGAAAATGGGCTATTTAGTTCCTTACAGAACTACCTTTTTCTCTACACTCCAGAAAATTGTCTAAATGGCATATTATTTCATGGGCATCTTACCTAGTCCTAGATCATAAGATCACACAATGCCCCGGTCATTACAAAAACTCAGGTTAACACACACCCTCGTCTCAACACTTTTGAAGGCACATTGGGCACACCACGGATAGCTTATCGACGCCATGTCGACTTTGTGCAATCTAACAATAAAAGTTCCTTGTTCTCCTACAGCTCCTTAAATTTTAAAAATCTGATATTTTAAAAATCCTTCTTTGCAAGGTTGTAACATTCGATTGGCAGGCCAAATTGTGGTGTTAGTACTGCAGTGAGTTTTAAAGCTTGATCAGGTGAGAGAGTATTTCAGGTACTGACAGTTAGGAAACTCGAGTATTTGCAGTATATTATACACAGGAATAATTCATAGCCGTCGGTATCATAGCTCATTAGCTTCCTTATACAGACCACCTCGTGGTGTCACGGATAGCGTTCTAGGCTGACGCACTGGAGGCCCGGGTTCGATTTCCACTCTGCCAACGAATTTTGATTGTGATGTGAGGGCTGGAACCGGGTGCAGTCAGCCTCGTGAGGCATGACTGAGTAGAGGAAGGTTCGATTTCCTACTCAGCCATCCTAGAATTGGTTTTCCGTGGTTTCCCCAGGAAAATACTGGGATGGTTCCTAACTTATGACCACGGCTGCCACTTTTCCATTCCTATCCCCAATTTACAAATACACACACTAGTTCAGCCATCACAGTAACACAGGTTATCACACAAATTCTACACACACCCAAATACACGGGGATATATGACCACGATACCGGCCCCGTGGTGTTGGGGTAGCGCGCCTGCCTCTCACCTGGGTTCGATTCCTGGCTCCGTCAGGAATTTTATATACTGACGTGAGGGCTGGAATGGGGTGCACTCAGCCTCGTGAGGATAATTGAGGAGCTGTCTGACAGTGAGGCAGCGCTCCGATCATGAAAACCAAATTTAACGGCGGAGGCGACCCGATGCGCTGATCACGCGTCACCCCAATATCTGCAGGCCAAATGGCTGGGCACAGAGGTCGCTTCGTAGGCCTAGGCCCTTCACGGGCTGTAGTGTCAGGGGGGAGAGGTATATGACCACGATGTCGCAGCCATTAAATAAGCAACAACAAACTTGCCGCATTGGTTGCGTTTCCGTACATTCCTGTAGGCTCATCTTTCGTGTTCTTGACTCTCAGTAAATTAATGCAGTGAGAGGCTCACTCACAGATATGTGTAACATTATTCCATAGAAAGTTCATCATGATACAACAACGCTCAACCGTGTAGGGTCCTGGTCAGTCACGAGGAGCCCAGGTTGGGGGCGATTTCTGCGGGAAGTGCAACATCCCAAGAGTACTCTATGCTGTGACGTACAACTTCACACCGATGATAGTATATTCATTCATTCATTCATTCATTTATTTGCAATGGGGGGAGTGTCCCCCGGTGGCAAATTGGATACACATAACAAATAAATAATTATACATAACAATTCAATAACAATTATACAACAATTAAACTGGAGTATTTACACAAATAGTCAGTCTTTTCTTAAACACACCTATATGTTTGGGAAAAGGCTCTAAGACTGCGGCAGGTAAAGAGTTCCAGTTAACAATGGCACGGTTTACAAAAGAATATTTACCATAATTTGTTCGCTGTGGTCGGCCCTTAACTTTGAAAGGATGATCGCTCCTACCCATGTAAGTGGGCTTTCCCAATCGTTTGCTAAGCTCACCCCATGCTGGTTGATTTGTATACGTGTTGTACCTAGCGCAGAGTCTAGATTTCATCCTCCTAGCCTCCAGTGATTCCCAGCCAAGTTTCTTTAACATACGGCTCACACTGCTCCTGGGATTAAAGTTACTGAGCACAAATCTAGCGGCCTTTCTTTGTACCATTTCCAACTCATTGATGAGCCCTACTTGATATATATGCCTCGTGATTACAAATTGAGAAGAGGTGGGTTCGACTCTTACCTCAACCATCCTGGAAGTGGTGTTCCGTGGTTTCTTACCTCTATTCCAGGCAAATGACGGGATGGTACCTAACTTAAGGCCACGGCCGCTTCCTACCCAAATCCTACCTGATTACAAGTACACATACTAGTGCAGACATCACAGTGACACAGGTTATCAGACAAATTCTACACATACCTAACTTCACGGGGCTGCATGATACAGTGCCAGAAAGCCCCTTAAGAATCAACAACAACACCTAGTCTCTGAAATAGAAATATGTGCACGGCCATCTTCATGCATCTAAACTTTGTGATCACCATCTCAGCACATCCTTGGACCACCTCGTAGTGAAGCGACTAGTATTCTTGGCCACCGCCCCAGAGGTCCGGGTTCGATTCCCAGCTCTGCTAAGAAATGTAATTTTGGTCTGAATGCTGGAACCAGGTACACTCAGTCTGGTGAGGCAACGCTGAGAAGAGGTGAGTTTGATTCCCACCTCAGCCATCCTAGAAATGGATTTCCGTGGTTTACCACTTCTACTCCAGGAAAATGCCAGGATGGTTCCTAACGTAAGGCCACGGTCACCTCCTTCCCAATCTTCGTCTGAGGTACAAATTTACGCACTGCTACAGACAGTGCAATAACACAGGTGCCACACACTCCTGAGTATATGGAGCTAAATGACCACGATGTCCGTGCGCTTGAAATTAAACAACAGTGAGTACATCCTTGACTTGAAGTGGCGAAACCGTACATGACCCGATAGCGGACTGGTTAATTTGATCCTCTTCCCCCCAAATCCATACTAGCCCCCCAAACTTGTTGCTCTACAGCCAACTGGAAGCTTTGCGACCGCTTATCAGACATACGTCCCGCAGATTATGGAGTGATGCGTGGTGAGCATGACGTGTCCCCCGACCGTTAATCTTTGCTTTCTTTCGCTGCCTATCGGACCAGATAGCTATTTAATTATCTTGAAAAGTCTGAGTACATCCAGTTTCAGCCCTCACGTCAGTTCTGATATCCCTGACGGAACACGTAATCAACCTGTTAACTCCTAGGTAAGATCAAATGGACTGCCTTCACACAACGAGGCTGGAAGAATTAAATATACAGGTGTATCAAATTTCAATAGCAAAATTTAAAGAATGGATCCCACATATACGGTTGTTGTTGTTGTTGTTGTTGTTGTTGTTGTTGTTGTTGTTGTTGTTGTTGTTGTTGTTGTCTCAATTGAGGGGTTTGAGTGTCGTGGTCATTTAGTCCCTTGTACATGGCTGTGTTTAGAATTTGTCTTATAACGTGCATTATTGATGTGTCTATAGTAGTGCCTGTATTTGTAATTCAGGCGATGATTGGGAAGGTGGTGGCCGTGGCATTTGCCTGGAATGGAAGTGGGAAACCACGGAAAACCACTTTCAGGGTGGTTGAGAAGTGAATCGAACCCATCTCTTCTCAGTTTTTCCTCACGAGGCTGAGTGTAACTCATTACAGCCCTCAGACATGAATTAAATTTCCTGGCAGAGCCGGGGATCAAACCCGGACTTCTGGGGCGACAGCCAAGAGCACTAGCCACTACACCAGGAGGTGGACTAGTCCACATATAGAGAAAAGAAGAAAACGTTGTGAGGACATGGATTCAAAAGCGAATTATTACAGTCATCTAACCTACTATTAGCGTAATTGTAAGTCAACACTCCCAATTATGTTGCACTGAATATGTTTGTAACGCCGGGTGGAACACACAGTTCACGTATCAGAAGAATATAGTTTTCTCACTTTGCTCGTTAACAAGCGGCGAATAAAACGTAAGTCAGTAGCATGCGCCGATAAAAACCATTGTCAACTGGTGACCAACAGCATGCTTCCTCTATCCCTCCACGTGGACACCACAGTCCGGTCCTGGCGGCCTGATCGCGTGTCAGGCAAGTGTCAGGTGTCCAGTCTCGCTGCCCGCTCTCAGTGGTTACGTTAGAGAGTTGACAACACTGTGCCTCGCGCTGGGAAAGCCTTGGTTCCCCGCAGACATGGAATGCAAACATATCCACCCGGCTAGGTTTCAAGGTGTCGTGCCGGATGCGACCATGCCGTTTGCGACCCGTGCCGCAAGCGACCCACCAATTTACCATCGTGCCACTAGCGACCCAAGCACTGATGTATCGGTCGAATCTGGCAATTTCTAACATATCTTTCTGGGGGAGGCGGAATACCCAGTCATTTAGACGGTGATCTCATAAGACATTTTTTTTTCATAAATGAAAATAGGCTACAAATCATTGTGAGGAAAGTCGCCTTCCGAAAGATATTGAAAAGCAAGTTGTAACAGTCATGAAACTTCTGATTCATTAAACAATGATGATATTTCTGGTGATGAATTGTAAGTGACCTAAACCAATGTGTGTAAGTCTACCCCTTATTATTCCCGTTTTCAATGGGGTCGGGGATGAGATGCGATATGGTGGGTGGTTTTTACAGACATATGCCCTTGCCAACGCCAACCTCATGAGAGGGGTTATTGAGGGATGAAATGAATTAAACTGGGCAAGGATGTGGAAGGAAATGGCCGTGGCCTATCACGGTATTTACCTGGAGTTGATAATGGGAAACCACGGAAAACCATTTCAAAGTCGGCCGTCGATGGGGCTCGAACCAACGTCTACAGAGTCCGCAGACAGCTTGGCCCCATGGTCTAGATCTGAGCGTTAGTGAGTGTAGCTACCGCTGTCGGTGACTTATTGTAAATAGATAAACGCAAATAATAAAAGAACATTAAAAACCTTAACAATAATCTAAAAATGACGATAAAATAGAGCTGCTATTGGAGGTTCAAAGCCCTCATGAGAAAAGCTGATTGAAATTGTTTTTCACGTCTTCTTAATACCATTTGCTTGAATTAATGAAGTTAATGACAAGTTAATTTCAAATAGCCAAGGAAAGTGCCCATGTAATTCCGAGTGAGGTGCGGCATGCCACGTGGGGGTACCGGTACTCCATCGCGGCAACGCTGTACAGCTTTCCCCGTATCGGCAAGCTGGTGAACGATGTCGTTTTATCCCGTACAAATACAAACCGATATAAAATAAGTACATTCATTTACGTATTTCACAGTCCTACAGCATAGCCTTTTGATACATAAGGATTACAACGCGAACAAGAACGCAATTTTCCAACCACCCCGAGCCGAGAAAAAGTTATCTTACAAAAGTGATAACAACTTTGTTCCTTGGTCACACAACATTTTGAAATTAATAAACCAGTTATAAAATATTCCAATGTGCATTGTGTTAAAACTTGGATTCGATATGATGACGGGTGTTTGAGAAACTAATTCTTAAAGGTGAGCGCCGGCCCCGTGGTGTTGGGGTAGCGCGCCTGCCTCTCACCCGGAGGCCCCGGGTTCGATCCCCGGCTCCGTCAGGGATTTTAAAACTGACGTGAGGGTTGGAACGGGGTGCACTCAGCCTCGTGAGGACAATTGAGTAGCTGTCTGACAGTGAGACAGCGCCCCGATCACGAATACCAAGATTAACGGCCGAGGGGACCCGACGCGCTGATCACGCGTCACCCCAATATCTGCAGGCCAAATGGCTGGGCAGCGGTCGCTTGGTCGGCCTTAGCCCGTCATGGGCTGGATAGTGCCAGGGGTTGACTTTTTTTTTTTTTTTTAATTCTTAAAGGTGACGCATGGTTGAAACACGCTTAAAAACGGGTACGTTTTGTGTTCCAGCTACGATAAAAAATATTAAAATATAAATGAAAAACTCCAAACTTACATGACTTAACATAAAATATAACGACAAAAATGTTGATGTTATTGGATTTTATGTAGGCCAATTGGTTACTTCACAAACAACTTTCAAACTCGAGTGTACATACTATTTTGGTCGACAGTAGGAGTACATTAAGTTAAAACGGCGCACCGCAAAAATTCTTCTCTCGAACAATGGATCGCATGCGGCACTGTAAGCTACTAGCAGGGTCGCCACTGGCACGAATTTTGATGGGTCACATCTGGCACGGTCGCACCCGGCACGTAACCGGTTTCAAAGGAGAGCCACTCGTTAGCGACACAAGTGAGAGAACTATGCCTCCTTTCAGTATTGAGTGCCGAACACCATAAAAATTGTCTGATGCAGTGCTTACTGCTCTACAGGCTGCCACAATGCGCGCAAGGAGAGCTGGTTTAACATCAACAGAAGTTCGAATACAAGACAGACTTAACGATTCCCTAAGATGAATTTTAAGTTTAGGCCAAGCAATTGGTTCATAACAACCTATCTGGCACTTGAGGGTGCGCAAATGCGAGGGAGCCGTGTCAGTAGATTTACTGGCACGTTAAAGATCCCCTTCGGGGCAAAATTCCGGCACCCCGGCGTCTCTAAAAGCCAGAGTAGTTAAAAGGGACGTAAAACCAATAACATTATTATTATTAATATAACCTATCTAGCGTCCAAGAAAATGTGCATTAAGGTGCCTGCTAGCAGAAAGTCTGAATTGAGCGCAGAGCTATCATGCATTTTATTCCTGCAATTTAGGACGTGTCAGCGTGCATTTGATGAATACCATACATGCTCGGTTAACACTGCAATAATCACGTCCGATCCCATGATTTAGTACCCTCTCTTCTTCTTTCACCACCTCGTGGTTAGCGGCTAGCATTCTTCGCTGTCACTCCGGAGGTCCGCGTTCGATTTCCGGTTCTGCCAAGAAATTTCATTCTGGTCTGAGGGCCGGAACGGGGTACATACAATTTCGTGAGACAACACTGAGAAGAGGTTGGTTCGATTTCTACTTCAGCCAACTTGGAAGTGATTTTCAGTGGTTTCCGCTTCTACCTTAGACAAATGCCACGGCCACGGCTGCCTTCTTCCCTATCCTCACCTGAATTGCAAATATACACACTACACCGCCCATCACAATAAGACTGTACACGGAGTTGATTGACCACGGTGTCCAGGCCCTTCAAATGAAACAACAAAAACAACAGCAAAAATCTTCTCTCAGTGTTTGGAATCCTTTCCTGAAATTTCTGCCGATGATTTTTTATGCAACCTGTATTCTGAAAGGTACAAATAAAATAAAATCCATAGAATGCAAATGTCTGAAGCATGGAATGTGGAATGTGATCGGGAAGTTAACGGAAAATCGATGGAAAAGAACTAAAGGGAACAAGGAAAGTACGGAAGTTCTTATAGTGGCGTCATTAGCACGGGTATAATGACGGCCAAATATAACTCAGCCATAAAAAGGATGGAATGTAGAAAAATTATGACCACACAGAAACAAGAAAAATGTGGAGTGAATGCTGCTCTTATAAAGAAATGCGCGTATTTAGGATGTTTTTATGCTGAGGTCTGGCAGTCCCGGGGAGACATTAAGTCCGTCATTACTGTGCCTCTTGAAATGACCGTGAGAACATTAGAGACACATCTACACAACACACAAATTTAGCCTCAGTTGGAGGTAAAACAGCTTCATCATGCTCCCTCTCTAGCTCTTTTCACGATGCAGTCATTATGTATGGCCATAAACAGTAGAAGCTTTTATATCGTGCTAGATGGCAGGTGATCTCACTGTTCCGCCCCTTAAACCAACAATAACTTACTAACTAACTATCGTGTTGAACATTGTGAGGTTTGAAGCCATTTTTCAGTGTTGCCTAAGTTTGTTTCTGTTTATCGTGTTGAAGTTTAAACCAAATTATATATTTATATTGCCCCAGAATGGGTTATACAGTTCAATATAATATTTTGCACAGTAATGTCATAAACTATCTTAAATTGTCATATATGTGATTAATAATTATCATATTGTATCCCTGGATACAATCCCAGTCCTACGAAATTTGGCGACCCACAACGATTGTTTGTATAGGCCTAACGGTAGTTAAAAGTATCTCCAATGTCGCTGTAATAAGAGAAATTTCAGGCCGGTGTATGGACGCAACCCAGCGAAGATTTGGGTCCCCAAAGATTGAACCTCGTGGACATGTCCTTGGACAGTGCGAGCATGGAATGCTTTTGAAGAACATTTGACACCTCACAGTCCGTTTACTTGCAAGAGATTTGCAAGCCAAGGGCTGAAATGTAAAATGCCCGCCAAGAGTTCGTACAATTAAGTTTTCTACAACGTCCGATCAAGGTATAATTATCGCCCCTACAGCACGGTTTGAAGCCGGACATGAACAGGCAGAGGAAGTGGAGCAAAAAAAGAGTATCTATGAAGTGACCTTAATATATCTCAAAGAGGCATTAAAAGAGAAATGTGAATTTGACGTCACAGCAGAAGCAGGGTTGTTCATGCCTCATAAGGGAATATGAGAAGTAGTCAATATTATGTAGGCTAACGTAAACATTTTATTTTTAAATTCGTTGCTACATATACTGAGTCATTTTGGTTGTACTATATAGAGAATCTCTACTTAGTATAAACAAAGTCCCCGATTCTTGGATGTTACGGGTAAACTCGAGAACCACTGGATGGATTTTGATGCGGTTTTCACCATTCTGTAAAGGATATCTCGAGGATGATTTCTGTAGAAAATAATTTATTTATGATCAAAGGAAGCCGAGCAGTAACGATTTCAGTGGAAAAGTAAAAAAAAAAAAACCTGGCGTCCGAGCGCTTTGTAAGCTTACGCTGGGCAAACCGTTAAACTTATCTAAATAATGTAAGAGTAAGAATTGTTCAGCATGAAAAACTCTACAAAAAAGGCCGTGAGAGCATATGTCTATCTTCAATTCATCGCCCACTATAAGTGTTCTTACGTTTTAATTTCTTCCAACGATGTCCATTCAACTACCGAGGCGACAGTTTACGATCTAGCTAAGGGCGAGTCTATCATCCCTGTTACAGCCTAGCTAGCGGGCGAAGCTATTGCCCCAGATACAGCCAGCAGCAAACCATTGAGTCGTGTTGAGTTAAGACTTCTGAAAAGGGTGGTTGTGTTTGGAGTTTCCCTGGAAATGCAACTCGGATTTTCTTCATTTCGCCTGTGAACTTTTCGTTCCGCAAAATTCACAGTCAAGTTAAGATTGGACGGAAGGGGGATTTGTGTTTCATGCACCTCGCCATTCTTAAATTATGTCTGACAATAATTTGTTGCACATGCGTCTCCATGGTAATATAATTAATAGTTCAGTCAGTGATTTTAACCCATCATGCCGAGACGTAAAACGGATATTGGTCGTTGTTCATTGAGAGTGAAAAAAAAAAGCGCTTATCGCGTAATGAATTCATAACTGTTCCCGGGCGACGCCGGGTCGGGTTGCTAGTAATTTAATAAATAAAATAAAACAAACAGGTATGGATTCATATTGTATCTTTTAAGTCAGTGACATAGGAATAATTGACGGAATGTATCCCAGATACTGAATTCAATTCAGGATTTTTTCTCTCATTTGATTCCAACTTCATCCCACCCATATGCATCCACTTATCGAAATTTTATGTTATCAGTAGGTCAACATGAATGTACCAAATTGTAATGGGTGGTTCCCTAATCCTGAAAAAATATTACATGAGATAGTTAAATCCACTTGTATTTAAACAGTCGGGGATTGTTTGTTGATATTTTATTAACGTATGCAGTTGCTGCAATAGGAATTCCATATTTTTCATATGATCGTTCAAATAAAATGTAACATTCGTTGCCGAAACCATGCAATGCTCTACTATCGAATATACTCTCCAAATCATTAGCTTAGGCCTATTTAGGCGTACGTATGTATGTGTGCAAATATCATGCATACCTTTAATTATTCCATCTTCAAAAATTCAAGGTTGAGGTGAAATTAATCACTTTGTGACAGATGGTTTCTACGTATGGGTCTCTTCCTGACGCCAAAATTATTACGGGAGTTAATACGAAATTAAATGAATGAAGATTATTTTGGTCAAGGACTTGAATGAAAGCAGCCATAGCCTCTTAGAAGGTATCACCATGATGCTTGCCTGGAGTGAATTAGTTTTCGTCCGTTTAGCAACCTGGTTCGAGTTTAACCAGCAATATAAGGCTGGATGACCTACCTGCTACTAAGTGAGTTTCCAGGGAATTATTCCACCCTGCAGTGACCAGGATTCAAATCCACGCCACCCACTGGATAATCACGCTCCCTGTGTACTTGTCTAAACCCGTGGTAACATAGATCGACTCTCTGATCACTCATGGCACTACTACCGAAGAACTGGGTGTGTACATGGAGAGAACTTTGCAGTAAGGCCAAACTGGTTGAAGTGACCTTGGGTGCTACTGTTTACACGTTTCGCTCTTCTAAGGAATAGATTACCGAAAATGTCATTAACAATACAAACATTTAATTATTCCTCATGACTTGTTTAACCAATTTGTCAAACAGAACGAAATATTCCTTCGATCCCCATACCACGCGAGATTTAATCCTCGTAGTTCACAGAGATGAAGCTTCCGTGGCTTAGGCGGCAGCATGCCGGCCTCTCACCGCTGGGCCCGTGGTTCAAATCCCGGTCACTCCATGTGAGATCTGTGCTGGACAAAACGGAGGCAGACAGGTTTTTCTCCGGGTACTCCGGTTTTCCCTGTCACAATTTCATTCCAGCAACACTCTCCACTATCATTTCATTGCATCTGTCATTCATTTAATCATTGCCCCAGAGGTGTGTGTCAGGCCTCGGCAACCGGCACAGTCCATATCCTCGCCGCTAGCTGGGGGCTTCATTCATTCCATTCCTGACCCGGTCGGAGACTGGAAGCAGGCTGAGGATTTTCCAGTTCACAGAGATCTCCCTCTAGGGGAGAGAGTAAACCTCCCTGTCACACGCACAAGCTTACTCAAGAGTTGTGGCGTGCTGCCCACCATATTCAACTCCTTTTGTATACTGCATGTGGGGAACAGCTGCAACACATTCCTCTCCTCTCCACCAAATAATTCTGCACAAATATTTCCAAGTAGAAATTTCAGTAGTCGCATACTTCATACTTTGTCAAATACGTATCTACACTAGGGCATCGCAGGGCACATTGCACTATGAAATACATTTTGCACGTGCACAAGAAATGTCCCTCTCCTGTGCCCACTCACCTTCTTCTGAACTGTATGTTTTAGTAACGGCACAAGGCTTCAACAAACTGTATTTTTGTAGCGATCTAACAGTGCAAATTTATTGTCATTGAATTACTAAGATACTTTTCTGTTGCATTCTCGAGTTGTTGAAGAAGTTGTTATACTCCATGACAAATATTGTTATCTTCTGAGTTTTTTATCGTTTGCATCTTCTATATACATCCTTCCTACCTTCATCTGATTCTCATTGTTTTGCTGCTGAACCTCCATGAGTATCCGGTAAGTGTACTAATGGCTCTCCGAACTAAACAAATAACTCATGTTTCTTGAGCTACACGAAATCAACGCATGTTCCGATTTACTTTTAAGTGTAAAGTCACTGGTCCTATTTTAGGATTTGAATGGTCTGTTTCGCACATACCCAAGTAGTGCGTGGGAAGTCCTGTCTGCAGTGTGCATTGCACCGTTACGTGGCATTTTGCACAGCTCTAATCTACACTCTCACAGCCAGTCACAAACCACAAGGGCAAACTGACACACACACACACACACACACACACACACACAGACTGAAGTAAACTACAGTATTGCATTCTACCTGTGGCTGAAGAAAGTACTGTAGCTATGCTAACGGGAGGGCTCTACAATTCTATTCTAGTGGTGCAGAATGTAAGGGATAATGACTTGAACACTTATATTATCTTATGTCCTCTTCAGCGCTGTCGTCTATGAAGGCAGTTTCAATTATATTTTCTGATTTATTATTGTTCGGCAATGTGTAGAGCTGTATCAATAGTAAGTTACTCTATCTTGCAAGAGTGACCTTGAAAGGAAGACTTCTAAATGGGCGTGGCTTGACTAAAAAAAAACTTCCCTAAGAGAGATTATCGGTTTATAATCTTCTCCTGCAGATTATTACTAAGTGAACAAAACAACTCTTTCTGCTGTGCACTAAGTGCTAAGTACTTGCCTGAGGGACTGTTGGCACTCAAGTTCTCTTCATAACGTGGAGATTTAGCGTTCTGTCTCCCAAATTAAGTGTTGGAATTATGCTCACATCTTTGAAATAGTTACTTCAATAAATACGTCATTTGAGAAAATATTTCAGAAATATCTGGAGGTGGATCATGGTAATGCTTAAAATATTGATGGCAGACATGAGAAAATAGAAGCATGCTGAAATATTCAGCTAATTTCCTTTAAATGACATAACTGTTTCACTGTTGAAAGCACCAATAAGAATTAATAAATTGAAATAGTTTTTTCTTTAATCTTGTTTTAAATCAGGAAGTACTTCAACTCTTCCCTTATGTCATACCACAAAATAAGACACCACTTACAATGCTCTGTAGAATCCCTCATAATTTAATTCGGCAATCACTACATTTGTCCATCCATCTGTCACAGACCCGTATGTCTCCATCTCAATTGTGCCTGAGAGATAGGGGCCATAAACTTAAATCTGTACCATTGAATAGAATAATTTACCCACATAGAAGATCATTGCCATGATGGTTGTTGTTTTAAGGTCCTTAGCATTCAGGTTATTGGCCCCCGACCACCAAGAAGAACCGTGATACGAAGGGAGAGAGACCAGTTTCGCTTGCCTAAAGGTCATTACTAGGGCCCGGATTTATATGCACTAAAAAACCTGAAAATATGCATGCAAATATGCACTAAAAGTTAGAATATATGCACGGAAAATAATGAAATATGCACTTGAAACATGCAATTTTATTCACTTACCTATTTACAGGTATCATTTGTTGCAAAAAGAAGCATCACAATAGGTAACTAGTAGCCTTTCAATGTTTTCTAGAGACAAACTATGTCTATTGTCCGTCAAAATGAGTTTATAGGCTGAGAATGATCGTTCTACATCAACTGACGTGATTGGACAGTACTTATACACGGGCACCAAAGTTTCGGAGCATACACCTGGCAAGGATACCCTAGTTCCACTCAAGTATTGACTAATTAACTTAATCTTCTTCAGTCCTGGGTTCGAATTCAACACCTTTTCTAACTTACATTTAATCTTCTCTCCAATTTCGCCTGGAGTGGAATTCAATGAAGATGCAGCTTTATCAACGAGATCAAGTTATTCATGGAGGGGAGTACCAGAAGATTCTAAGCTCTCAATGGCTTTTGGAAGTTTAGAAAAATGTGCATGAATGAAATTCACATCTTGATAAACAGTAGCGGTTTCAAACACAACTTTTGCATCACGGACACACGCAATATGCTCATCTTCAAGTTTTGTAACCACTTCTTTCACTTCATTAAAATTCTCCTGATAAAATGATACTGCAGATAACCATGTCCCCCACCTAGTCAGGACAGGTTCAGGTGGCAAAGGAACTTCAGGTAGACAATCTTTGTAGAACTGGTCACGAGCTGGTGCTTTTAGAAACATCTTCTTCCCACATCCAATTAAATTGTTAACAGCTGGAAACTGTGTGCGTATTTCTTCTGCAAATCGGTGTAATCCGTGTGCTAAACAGTTTACGTGTATGAGTTTCGGATAAAATACTTGGAGGGCCTTTGCTGCTTTCAACATATACGAAGCTGCATCTGTGAGCAGTACAAGCACTTTACAACAATTATCCTCAATTTCAGATGGCCACAATAGTCGCAGAGAATCATTTACAAATCTTGCTATTGTGCTATGGTTGGTTTTCTCTAGTACTTTACAAGCAAGAAGATGCGGCTTACCGGGTTCGTCTGGATGTAATTTACCAACCACGAAATTTTCTATGTAACGGCCACATGAATCCGTTGTCTCATCCACTGATATCCAGACATAGTTCCTTCCGATAACAGAACGGATCAATTCCAGGGTAGATTCATATAGCGGAGGTAGGAAATTTTTCCTAAGAGTTGATTCATCTGGTATTTTTTGATTTACACAATATTTCTCAAGAAATGATCGCAGAACTGGATTGTTTAATTTATTCCATGGAAT
The DNA here is from genome assembly GCA_946902985.2 of Meconema thalassinum. Lineage (NCBI taxonomy): Eukaryota > Metazoa > Arthropoda > Insecta > Orthoptera > Tettigoniidae > Meconema > Meconema thalassinum. The sequence continues at coordinate 187,734,321 of OX336389.2, forward strand.
GTTGCTGCATACGAAAGCCCTACAAAGGTCATTTGAAAATGTATTAAGCATACCGGACTTAGGCGTTACCTGCGTAAGAAGTAGCTGTTGTGGCGTGCTGTTCTTCTCCTCCTTTGCTTTAATATGTGCAGTTGTTTTTGAATGCTGTTCAAGCTGAAATTTCTTTTCACATTTTACTTCCTTTGAGCAAACTTGACAGTACACGATGACACCATCTGTTGAATAGTCCCTATTACCCGACACCCACTGATTTAGTAAATCTCTTCTCCTGCTCTTTTCCTTAGGCATTTTTAGAAACTAACACTTGAAATGCAGGGCATTAAACTGGAACGTAACTAGTGAACTGAAGATACTTCTGTCCTGACCAATTGCCCAACCCCCTGAGATTATTATCTACTGTGGTAGAGAAAGGAATTCCGGGAAGTCCAGCCAGCCTGCCTACCTATACCTAAGATATATGTTGCCATTGTCAGTTGTGAAAGTAAAGTGCCGTTACACAGAGAGTCGGAAACACCAATTAGTGAGGGATGCACCTAATATAGGCAACTAGCTAGGGATGCACAAATCAGATTTATTTTAGTAGTTCTTGTAATTGTCCTTAAATTCAGACCTTAAATTCAGACATACATACCGGAATATGCTGTTACGTCTAAAATATGCACTGCATCTCAAAATATGTCAAAATATGCATATGCATATGCGCATATGCATTTTTTTAAAATCCGGGCCCTAATCATTAAACACTATTCGAAGTAACTGGTCTTAAATATAACTTTCTAAATAATGAATAAATAGAATGGCACAAGAAATGAAAACAAATTGAAATTTCGTGCTCCTTCCCCACTATTCATGTTGCTCTGTAGTCTCAATTTAATTATTAACAGCGGTAAATTCCAGCACATCTTTGCCTGGCCTCCGCTAAAATTTGTTGAAACGTCCTACTGGGAGTAATGACTTATTATAAATTATCCATTTATTTAACGTTCTGTCAACAACGAAACTCTTTTTAATACTTTTGAATAAACCGTACTACCGATATGTAATGAAATTATATTAAATTTTTAAAATTTTCAGATAGTGGTGATGGTACTGATGTGGTGATTGGGAGAGCAAATCTGCTGACAAATAACAAGCTTATGGTTTTACGTTGCTCTTAGCCACGCGGGTATCAGCCATGGGACCTCTGAAGCTCTGCACGCTGTTTCAGAACATAGTGCACCTTTACTCCGCAGTTAAAATCGAGACGCCATTTGGTGTAATGAAAAAGAAAATCCACTGCCTGCTTCCAGTCGACCGACCAGGTCAGGAATGGAATGAATGAAGCCCCCCCCCCCCCCCATCTAGCGGCGAGGATATGAACTGTGCCGGCTGCCGAAGCCTGTCGCCCTCCTCTGGGGCAATGATTAAATGAATGACAGATGAAATGAAATGACAGTGGTGAGTGTTGCAGGAATGAAATTTTGACAGGGAAAATCGGAGTACCCGGAGAAAAACCTGTCTGCCTCCGTTTTGTCCAGCACAGACCTCACATGGAGTGACCGGGATTTGAACCACGGACCCAGTGGTGAGAGGCCAGCGTGCTGCCGCCTAAGCCACGAAGGCTCCGTTTGTGTAATGAATAAGGCAAAATTTTAAGTGGCTCTCTACAACCTAATGCAGCTGGTAGTGGTGATTTCAGGTGCTCTAAGCTTTCATTTTCAAATAAAAATAACATGCAACGTACACCTTATAAAGTCGTGCAGTAAGCATTTCAGTTAGTATCTCCTTAATAATTAACAAGACGTTCAGTGAAATACGTATAGCCTACTTTTTCCTACATATATGGAAATAGTTATCTTTGTCTTTATTAAGGAGTATAATTGAATGTTCTTGTGGTGAAAGTTAAGTGTTGTACCCTACATAAGACTCCTCAGTTATTAAGTTTCGTTGTAAATCTGCTTTTGTAACCATAAGAATTGATTGAAACATTAAGGACAGGTACGCCCATTCAGTACACCATCTTGAAGGTATGGAATTGCTTATATTGTGCCTTCTGCGGAGAAAGCCTCGGACTACATTTATGCTGTGTGTCATTATTGTAACTGTAATATATAGCGAATTGTCGATATTAATGTCTTATATATTCAAGATGGCAGCTACTTGTTATACGCAGTGTAATAGTCTTATTCAAGCGAGGTATCTTGTCTGTTTCTCTCCTTCATACAAAGTATCGTGTAAATTGGATCCTGATTTATCAACATTGAAGTTTAAAAGGTATTCTCAGCCACCATTATAAATATATGGCGAGGGTGATTTTTTTGCCTTTGGCATACAAAGCCCATATGGTTCTACATTACTGGTAATTTGCGACATTGTGTCTCTAAAATATGTAAAGTTACTGGTTTGTATAATATATAATTTCAATATGGCTAATGGGTGCTATACGCTGCCGAAGTGACGCGCCTAGCAACCACATGGGCGCAGCCACATTGGACCCAAACAACTGGTTGCTAGGTTTTTTATACATAGGAAGCTGCATTAACGCTGCGCAGATTCTTGAATTTTGTGGATAAAAATGTGTAATACGCGTGAAATTAGGCAAATGCCTCCCGTGAAGATCATCTACAGTGTTGGAGCTACAAAATAGAAGTGAAATTTTATGGATAAAGTACGAGAATTTTGCGAGATAGTATGAATAAAGTTGACCTCACTCCTGGGGCAAGAATTGCACAAATTATAAATATTTATCATTTAGTGAATAGAGTATATCTAATATAGGGAGATATTTAGGACATATATGTCACTTATAGGGGTTTTTGGTTCATGTGGGGAGTGTAGTTGTTATTAAATATGGTTTGTACTATAAGTATTATAAACGACAACCTACATAACCTTACAGCGGATTCACTAACACCAATATATGTTATCCTACAACTTTTCTGAGTGGTGATTTTTCACTTAATTTATTTAAGCAGTGAATTGTGTTTCCAAATAACAATTAGGCCTATCCCAGAGTGAAAATTTCTGCCTGAATATTTTATTTTTTGCACTTTCAGAAAACGATTATCATGTAGGCCTACACCCTGTAACAAAGTTACAGTACCGTATAGTGACATTATTCAAGCTAATGAATACTGCTTATTTCTGAAGTGATGGAGTGGCAAGTTTTGTTGTGATTGTCAGGGACGTTTCGGTGAAAATCATCGTTATGGTACCTGGACTAGCATTTCCCTACATCAACACTTTGGCCCACTTCATACCAAGTACCGGTAAGCTACTTGTACCACTTTGACTATCCATGACATATTGTGTGAATGTTTGCTAGGATTGCTCGTGAAGATGCAGGGTAGCTATTTTTTTTGTTCTAAATCTCTATATAGGCCTACCAGCTAATTCTATTTAGCTCTTTTGTGGCACACCAGCTAATGTGTAACAATAATCAGTGTGATAATGAGGTCATCAGCTTGGTGTACTTATTGGGTGAGAGCCTCGGATATTTTCATGTCAGTTTTAGTGGCCTTAGGCCCTATATTTAGAGCTAGGATAGGAAAAGTGCCCCATTATTTAGAATGAGGTAGGACGATAGGCCTTAATTGTAGACTTCTCTAACCTGTTAGTGAGCACACAGGTTAGGCTTTGTTAATTTGATTCGTTGTGGTAAACACACAAATTGTATTGAAATGTAGTCTTTGTTTCTTCTATAGCTGTTGATGAGATTTGGCCTAAACTCTCATCCAAATATTTTAAACTGTTCCCTTATGCATTGATAGACCTTAAGTTCATTTTATTCGTCACTTACTGGTAGGGCCTACGGTACTTTATTTTCCGTGGTATTGGTCATTCATACGGAACGTGATTCACAATATCCAGAAATGTTATATTTTCATGTTTTCAGTTAATTTAAGGTAAACATCGTAGGCCACATCTCTACGACTTATGTTCTAAGACTTAATGTGCATCTCGTACGCAATATTTTACAACTTTACAGGACAACTATGTTAAATTACTGTGTAAAATATATTTTTCTATGCTTTCTTGCCTCTGGACATCCATGCATGTACAGTTTTATACGATACAAATAGGAATTAATGACAGCTCAAAGACTGAAGCAAGCTACAAGGGAGCCTTGTTGTATTGCTCCAGTTGCTTAGCAACGGAGCGGAAGTGACGTTGACTTCGGCAGCGTATATTCAGTATGATATTACAATGGATAATGATAGTGAGGTATTTTGTTTGGTACTCCTCCTCACTAACCGGAGCGTTAATTGTGCTATTACAGTATTGTGCCTGTCAGATGGTAATGTCAAGGGGCCACAGACCACAAACAGCATATTCGACGCCCCCATCGGTCGAACCCATACACTGAGAGGATGGGATGTGTTCTCAGACTAGCCCGCGGGAGACTGCTACACACGGGTAGTGTCGGGTTGGGTGAGAGGTAAGTGGTAAAAAAACCAGCCCAAAGGGACACAGCCCCCCAAATTTTAACCTAACTTTAAGAAGTCCAGTCTTAAGTAAAAGAACATAACATTTATTCATAAAAGACAAATCCCTAGCCTACTTCGGAGGGTACAAATTGGCTAGTCCAAAAATCTAATATGAAAGAAAAATAAATGATTAAGTCTCTCAACTTAATTCACAAAATAATCAACCAGCAATCTAGCTAGGAATGTGATACGAAAATGTTTCCCTGCGAAATACAAAGTTTCATGAAAAATAACAATAGTGACATCCTGAATCTACTGTACAGCAAAACAAATGAATTTAATCGTTGACAATCGCAAAGTATTCGATTTACATTTAATAGCGCCAATAAATATATCTAAACTACGATGGTAATACTTCCAACATTTAATTTTACTTTTAATCTGTTAGCTAAATCCTATTTTACGTTAATCTGTAGGCGAAAAGCACCCACACCAAAAGAAAACCAAACTCTAGCAGGTCCTACAATAATAAAAAAATCTGGCTAGTACACACATATTTACAATCAATAAGGAAAACACGATGAAAAATAACACTGGTATTTGCCATGCCATTTTGCATGTCTACTTGCCCAAACAAAATACTGTTTGCACTTAATTGCCACCTGCGTAAGTGGTAATTAGGTTCGCGATAGCGTAGTGACATCTACGTCTCACATCGCGTGATTACTGACCGCCTGTGCCTTCAGGTTTTCACAGCGATTACAATCCGTCGTCTAAAGTTTCGTGTATATCTGTCCTTATTCATGTCTCTAAAATGCAAAAGCGTCAATCGAAGAAAGAAAGTCGAAGAAATAATATTATTAGATAAACAATGTATGTCTTATTTATAATTCGGATTATTATGTTCAATTTAGGAAAAGAAAATTACGTTCCATGATTTTTATACTCAAATTAGGTTCAAATATTATTCTTCGTCGTGTGTTTAAATAATCGAAGCCCTCTACAACATGGGCTGGTAAGTAACAAAAACACTACTCCAGTCTCTCCATCAAATGTGAGAAAAAATTCTCAACCAGTACACTTCAGCGACCCAAATAAAACATTCGTCTTAATGACGATAATCAGTTGCTCTATTAGCATACCATAAACCTCGGTATACTGGGAAAAATGACCTCATGTCCCCTAGATTCGCAAATACACATCGCCTTAACAGCGGAAAACCTCGGAGCAATAAAAATAATCTGCTCCAATAAAAACACAATAATTACGTCGCCCTATATACTGTAATACATTTCAGGTCAATAACATTCACATATGATCTTATCATTCCTTTACAAAAAAAAATCATGCTTCAAAACCTCTCCTGAAATACGTTCATTATAATTGAAAACTAGCAGTGGGTGTAATCATACAGTGGAAATAGTCATCCCAAATTGGCTCCGACTTCGAAACACTTCATCGAACCCACTACATAGCTTGGAACAAGGCAAAGCCTGCTAACGTTGTCAATCAGTCGTCTCATAAATTGTATCTGTTCAAACGCACGGCTAGCACCTTTTCTAACGCATAGCTGTGCTGACAAATCAGGTTTCTGTTGTGCAGTGTCGAGTGTTAATTCCACTGCCTTTAAAATCTCACAACATCAAATTTTGGTTGGCTGATGCAGTATTATATTGCTATGTTACAGTCTCAACTACCTAGCTCAAATATACAAAACGAATTCAACAGCTCACTTCGCATTATTTACAACAAGTTCATTCTGGCTCCACCAAAGTCCTTAGGAAATACTTCTTATTCCCGGTAGTCCAAAAATCAAGATAATACAGTGCACTTATCCGCGTCACTTCCAAACGATACGATAACCTGTGCTGTTATTCACATACGGCTGAACAACTCAAGCCTTCACAATCATTAAGGGCTTCCAAACCTTAGGAACGAGAGATATAACACTTTATCTCTCCATCATCTAAATAATGTTGTGTTACTTTAATCTAAAACTGGGTTGATTGTAGCCTAAGCCTGTATAAATATTACTTAATTTCGAAGCGTAGCAAACCAAAGATACTCCACTCGCAATTTTACTTTCAGATAAATGTGGCCTCCTTCGAACTTCCTAAAGTGTTTCAGTGATAATTATACACACGGACGCTGTCAGGGAAGATATCTCTCTGCGTATCCTCCGCAGTTAGCAAAGTTGCTGAAAAAAATATAGGTAACCTAAACTACAAAAGTTGCCTGCCTGCAAATCGTGCATAAATGTGGCCTTTAAAACTAGTCTACGAGAATCTACTCCTCTACTGAAATCAATGTAAAGACTCACAGACTTGTTGGAATTGTTGGTGCATTTTATGAGGTATGATCATTGATTTTGAGACAATGTGCTCGGCTCCCATGAGCTTAACCATCTTTTCTTTCTGCGTTTCATGATGTAGTTCGCAACTTGAACATCTCCCCATGCATTTTTCCTTTATTCCATCAGAATTTCCATCTCAATTTTGGGATTATTGGCCTTGTATTCGAGGATAAGTAACCAGTCGGTCATGAGGCGAATAACACTGAATTTAATGAACAGTTCGTCCTGCGTTAAAGCTCACTGCCTCTACACTTTCGCGGATAATTTTCTGAGAATGCCCATGATCCTCCACAGAATTTACAGGCACTGTTTGTACAGCGTTATCTCACTGAACTTACTACTTGCAAATCACTGAAAGTTCGCGTTACAGTCCTCATATCAAAATAAATTATTTAGTGCTATTTCAATTGTCCACTGTGTTATCAAAATACCATAATATCTTCAGTAATTTATTAGGTTCTCCTCGTGTAGGTCCACCTCTCTTAACCATGTGGTCGTCCACCTTCGTTCGATAAAATAAACCACATTTTATCACAAATCACATAAACTGTTTGTACTTACGGCTCAGTCAGCCTTATTCTGTGAAAATACACTTTCACAACACTTAATAACTCTGCCAAAAATGGCAGATTCACTTTGATTCACCCCGTTTTTGTATTCACATTCCAAAGATTACATCCCTCACCATGCGGGAACACAATTGAATGAGTCCTTTCCAAATATGAGCAGGTGAGTCGACAGACCACTCGTGATTCTTTAAGCGACTATATTTGCAGTTCGTACGTTTGCGATATCGATTGAGATTTGTAATGCGAAGAGAAATATAAAAAAGAAATCCATTTCTGTCTGGTACAATTCAGGCTTTTTCTTCATCAGTGAGTTAATATATTAAATTTTCGTGGCAACCCATACACGTTACATAGGTTCAAGGAGTAAATAAAGTAACCACTCCAGTCATGATTTTCAATAGGAGCCGGTTCAAAGCTTCTTTGTTGCATTACAGCTATTTTCCAACTAAATATCATAAAAATTATCAGAGATGAGCTCATCGGGCTCAGTATATCGTGAGTTAAATATATTCAGAATACGCCCAGCCACGATCGTGAACGTATGGAGTCACTGTTCTTTTGACTAAGTCTATGGAAGCCACTCGCAAGGTTCTATATTACGTTTATTCATTGTTGTATTTTAAGTATACTTTTGAGTTATTCTTTATCATATTCTTTATTTTCGAGATGCTGCCACGCGTTGTATTCAGTGTGTTATAATTATGCCTTATTTCATCAACGTCCCTTATGTGGTACTTCTTTTTTTAATAAGTTCGTTATAATTGCGAAATTACATTTTGAATGATTCACTATTACGTTTTAATACTACGCCCAGCTGTCATATTAAAATGTATGCCTCTGTTAATTTTCTTTGAGCATACAATACTCCATATAGAATTAGCCCATATTTTGGTACCGTATTGTATTTGTAAATCACAGAATGAAATAGCCTATATTTTTGTTTTGTAATTTCAGAATGGCCGCTACTCGCTATATTCAGTGTTTTAAATATATCACTAACACTACTGACGCCTATGATATAATTCTCCTCATCTGCCAAGTTTCACCTTAATTGTGCAATTACAACTTGAGTTACTAATTTGTATTCTTGGATAGTACGCATAGCCACTATCTTGATTCTAAGAAGACATTGTTTTCCTTTGGGCATACGAAGCAACTTATATGGTTCTATTTTATTACTTAACTAGCATTACCAATCGTGGCTTTGCTCGCGAAAATAGTGTAATCCCTACTCTACACTTTCAATTTAGTGCCGACTCTTTCAACAATTACATGATTTATTTGTAGTTCAATCTTGAAACATCCCGCAATTTTGAAACATCCCGCTTTGCAATACGATCGTAATAGTACATTATGCAACGAGCCTATAATGGCAATAATTAAGACTCTAGTGTCTTAATTACCATTATAGGTGAGTTGCATACGACTGTTTATGTTCGACGATAATTATTATAACTATTTACTGTTCGAACATAAATATTCATAAATATCTGTCGAGATTTCGCCAGTTTTCTGTACTGAACAGAGCGCATGAGACGCAGAGAATGCCTTGTATTTGACCATGGCCTCCTCGATTACCCCACTATGACACTAGGCCACGCAGTGAAATTTAAATTAGAAGGCCTTGGAACTCAGCGCAGGTGCGATGCTATCCTTATTTAATTGGTCAAACAACTGTTTCTTGAACTCTGCTAGGTGGGAGAAACTGTTTCATAATGAAAAATAGTGTTATAATGAGCCTCATTATAGTACAGTTTTCTGACATATAATAGTCAGGGTCGAACATAAAGATATGTAAGGCACCACGCTGAGTATTCTAGTCGCTCTTTATATAGAGAACAGTAGTAGGCCAATTTGCTAGAATTGTATCTTCGTATTGTTGTAAACACGATCAGTATAGAAAATATGCTTTTGTTCTCATAGATTTTTAGCCTACTTTTCACATTTTGCAAAAATGAGGAAAAAGTAGACTTATGAGATCGATCCGGGAAAATGTCTGTCTGTCTGTCTGTCTGTCTGTCTGTCTGTGTCCCCCCCCCCTATCAACTCCTAAACGGCTGCAGCAATCAAAACCAAATTTAGTATGAGTAAAGATGTGCACCGGAATAGCTCACGTTCATATTTGAAAATGATGTCAGTGCCACCAACTGCTGAAAAAACGCACTAGAAATGTGAGCTCCATGTTGGATATCTTGCAAGGTATGCATGGGAGGTATTCCAAAATTGGCACACATTAGATAATACTATTTCAGTTTAATTTCCAGGAGGCCAACCATGACAGTGTTGCCAAAATAATTTTAAGCCTTCTGATAGGTCCAATGTTTAAATGCATTTAACTTCTACACTATCAATTGGATTTCAACCAAATTTTGTATGTAATATCTGTACATAAGCAGGTATGACTGAGCGTATTCTTAAGAGCCACCAGGGCTGCCAACAGTTAATAATTGCTCTCTCTATTTTTTTATCCAAATACCAATATATCAGAAAGTATGCAAGCCAACAGCTTTAAACTATGCACACGTATATTCTGACATTTTAGATTAATTTGGAGTAACTTATATACGTCAGTTCTACCAACATGATTATAAGCCTGCTGATAGTACCAATTTTTAAATACATGTAACTTCTATACTATCAGTTGGATTTCAACCAAATTTCGTATGTGCTATGTGTACCATAACAGATATGACTATAAGTATTGTTAAGAGCAATCAGGGCTGCCAACTGTCAATAAATGCTGTCTATATTCTTTTTACCCTAATATCAATATATCAGAAATTATGCAAGCCAACAGCTCTATACTTTGCACACGTATAGCACCTGACATTCTAGATTAATTTGGAGTAATTAATACAAGGCAGTGCTGCCAACATGATTCTATGCCTGCTGATATGTCCAATTTTAAAATACATGTAACTTTTATACTAACAAATGGATGTCATCCAAAATTGGCACAACAAGATATCATAATAGTTCAGATTATTTCTGACCAGCACACGCATGGTATTGTTGGCAACATGCTTTTACGCGTGCTGATAGATCCAGTGTCTAACTGCATGTAACGTCCATTGGACTTCAACCAAATTTTGTATTCTGTACCTTAAGAGGTGGAACTAAGAATATATTCAGTCACCAGGGCTGCCAACTGTAGTGCTCTATTAGGCTACCTTAGACCAGGTATATTTTGAACTAATTAGATATTTCGATATTACCAACTTAATTTCGTCATTATTCTAGATAGGTTCATATACTGTAGAATAATCATTGGCATGAAAAGTAGGCTGTATAGTTCTTCATGGAACTTCTTGTTTTTAATGTGTAGATTTTATTCTGTTGAAAGTAATAAATTCCTTATCGCCATTACCACTACCATTGAGTAGCTATTTCTCCTGTTTTTTTAATGTGTAGATTTTATTCTGTTGAAAGTAATAAATTCCTTATCACCATTACCACTACCATTGAGTAGCTATTTCTCCTGTTTCCACATTGCCTCTACGTAAAATGCCATTAAGAAATGTCAAAAAGCATTAATCTTAGTGGCAATAAAGAAAGAAAGAAAGAAAGAAAGAAAGAAAGAAAACTCGATAAGCCATTTCCCTTGAATATCGCGTCACTATAGTTAAGAAAGTATGATAGTTTCGTTCTCTATTAGTAAGTCTAACAATTTATCCGCGGTAATTGCGCGCAAATTCATATTTGTTGAAATGACCCTCGTGCCGACAATACTACTTAAAATGGCGCATTTTCTGCCTATGTTCTTACTGTAGCGTCAGTCACCCGTCTGGTGACGAACTGAGGAACTCCTCTGTTTTCTCTGTAAGCTCATTGACACACATGTTTGGCCACATTGATATTTTATATTAAGAACTAATTCAAAAAGCTGCGTTGGAGTGTATACAATAACTCGCCAAAGGATCACCGTAATCGCGTGAATGGTGTAGGAGCGCATAGGGGACAATACAATCATACAATGAAACCACAGAAAATGCCACTAAACGGTATGAAATGCACTCATTTGTTTAAATTATTCGCGCGGCAACACTCATGAAACGACTAGCGCGCTGTATATTGTAAAATGGAGTCACGTCTACAGAACACTTCGCGTGCTTGCGCGCTACTCATCAAAGTGTATTTGTTGAAATAATTCGCACGGCAACACCCTTCTGTTGAAACAACTCGCGGGCCACCTATTGAAAAAGGGATTTACCAGCTCAGAAATCTTTGTGGGCATGCGATTAACAATTCACCAAAGTATCATCGCAATCGTAGGAATGGTATTGGAACGCATTCAGACAATCATACAACGAAAACACAGAAACTGTTGCTAGACTGTGTGAAATACACGCATTTGTTAAAACGATTCGTGCGCCAATACTCATTTCATGAAACGATTGGCGTGCCATCTATTGTGAAATGGATTTACTAAATTAGAAACCTTCGCGGGTGTGCACACAACAACTCGCAAAAGATAATTGTTGAATCGACTTGCGCGCCATTTATTGTGAAGAGAATCTACTTATTTAGAAACCTTTGCACGAGTGTACACAACAATTCACCAAGGTTTCATCACAATGGGAGAAATGGTGAGCTATACGAACGCATAGGTACATTGTTGAAATGATTCGTGCGCTAACACGCATTTGCTGAATGAAATTGTGTGCCATTTATTGTAAAATGGACTTACTAGTTCATAACCCTTTGCTGGAGTGTGCACAACAATTCACCAAAATTTCGTCGCAATGGGATGAATGGCATATGTACGCACACGGGACTTTGTTGAAACGATTCGCGCGCCAACACACAGTTTTTGAAACTACTTGCGCGCCATGTATTGTAGAATGCATCTATTGATTCAGAAACCCTCGCGAGTGTGTACGCAAGAACTCACCAAAATTTCATCGCAATGGGATGAATTGTATATGAACACATACGGGACTTGATTGAAACGATACGCGCCTCAACACACTTGTTGGAACCACACGTGCGCCATCTATTCTAAAATTGATTTATTAATTCTGAAGCTCTTACGGCAGTATGCAAAATGACCCACTTAAGTTCTATCGCAACCCGATGAATGGTATATGAATGCCTATGTTGGAACGATTCTCGCGACAACAGTTTATTGTTGAAAGGATTCTGTGCCATCTATTGTAAAATGGATTTAATAATTTAGAGACCTTCGCGGAAGTGTGCACTACAACTCACCGAAGTTTCATTGTAATCGGATGAATGGTATATGAACGCATACGAGACTTTTGCTAAAACGATCCACGCGTCAACACACATTTGTTGAAACTACTCGCGCGCCATGCATTGTAAAATGGATTTACTCATTTTATATACTCACCGGGAGTGTGCACCACAACTCACCAAAGTTTTATCGCAATCGGATGAAAGGTATATGAGCACATAAAAGACGAACAAAAATACATTCATATATATAAGAGATTTCGTTATTTTAACTCCAGAATACTGAAAGTTAAGAATTTATTTTGAAATTTAAGGATGGCCGCTGTGAGAAAATCGAGTGTGAAAATGTTTTTGCTTGCACATTTGAGAGCTTTTAAATGATAGGCAACGCTTGGCAACATTCGTCTTAATTACCCAATTTCATTCTGAGTTGTCGATTTTATTGTTCTAATATTTTGCACAGACACCATGTTGGATGTAGAGAGTGTCTGTTCTTTTACCTTGGCCGTACAAGGACACATATGCTGTCCTACTTTGTTACTAGTTCTCGTTACTGTACCTCTAAGGTGTTGAGAGTTATTCATTTTTATCTTTCATAATTTCAAGTTGGTGGCTGCGCGCAATATGCACTCTCATATATACGGTGTCAGGGAATGTTCTCCGCAGTGTCTAGGCACTGTCACGTTAGGTGAGAGCCGGGGTTAAGTTGGCACAGCACAGCACGGCTCACACGTGTGTTCTGATATCCTGTCGACCTTGGAGAAGACAGCCAGGGCGAGTGAGCGAAAGGTCTGACAATGCGCTGCCAACTTAACTCCGGCTCTCACCTAACTGCGGAGAACATTCCCTGACGGGCTGTACTTAATCACGTTGGTAGCAAAGTACTGTGAAGATTGATTCATTGGATCATAAATTATGGATTATAGTCCTTGCATGATTCGCACGGCTGCCATCTTGAAATTATTTTATTGATGACCTTGTAGTTTGGGCATATGAATATACTACACGAAGGTATATTTCTCTAAAATTTGGTAGAGGTTCGATGATGTAGTTTAGTCGTGTTTTGATTTAATCTTTGAAGATTTGGGTGGCCGACATTCTTTTTACGTTAAGATGTCGGCAGTATAAAACATGACACTGAGGTGCCCTTTGCTAGTGCTACCTCGGTACCAGATTTGATTCAATTCTGTTTCAGAAATACACACCGACATTTTGGCACGTGTAGATCTGATAAGTCTACTTCCATTCTCTTACAATATCAAAGAAATTTTACAATATGAAACGTAAGAAAATCCAACGCATGACAGTAAGAGCGTGGCGCAAATCAAACAGCAGTGAGCACATGCTGTCAGCTAGAGTTACACTAAAAGGACAAACGCAATGGACATTATCTAGACGCATTCTTACGTATACTTGCAAAATAATTCACTGCCTCCGCGGCTGTAAACCTAGTATTTGTTTTCTCGCGCTCGGGAATACAGGTATTGAAAATGTTGAAGAATGTTCCATAAGTTGATGATTGTTATGTCATGACAGTCAGACAGACTTCCGTAGCAATATCTTGTTATTACGGTGGCATACCTGCAATGCACTTCTACAGTTAACCCCAGGGCCACCACCAGATTTAGCGGCTATCGCCCCGGGATCCGAATTAAAATCCCGGCTTTTTCAAGAAATTTAATTCCGGAACAGGGTACATTCATCCTCGTGAGATAAAACTGAGAAGAGGTAGGTTCGATTCCCATCTCAGCTATCCTGGAAACGGTTTACCGTGGTTTCCCACTTCTACTCCTGGCGAATGCCGGGATTGTTCCTTACTTATGGCCATGGCAGCTTCCTTCCCAATCATCACCTGAACTACAAATATATACACTAATAAAGTCATTACAATTACGCAGGTTATCAGACAAAATTCCACACTCATCCAAGTACACGGGGCTAAATACGATGTCCAAGCTCCTCAAATGAAGAAAAACAACATGATTTTAACACCATGTGCAAAGTTACCAGACAATCTGTTTACGTGGAGGATATAACTGGCATGGTTTGTCGTATGCAGTATTCGAGAGCTAAACCGACTAACTCTAGCCGACAGTGAATGTCCATTTCCAGTTGCCCTTCTTGTGTGGTGCTCATTGGCATTCGTCAGAATTTCTCATGCCCTTTTTTTTAAATACTGTTAATATCTATTTGGGCCGATACAAATTTTTCTCCTCTACTGTGCAAAGAAAAAAAAGGGAGAAATACCATACTCAGGATAGCCACTGTCCATGCCGAGATTCGTACCTGTGATCTCCTGACTTGCTGCAGCTCCCATTGGCGGTTGTGGAGAGCGATTTAACACCCATAGCTTTGCCGTGGGGTTCAGAATAAGAGAACGAAGGTATCTCTAAATGTATACCGAGCATAGTGTACTAAGTGCCTCCTACTGGAAGTAGTCATTGAGAATTCGGTAAAGGAAATGTGGGTGGTAAATTTGTCTTTGCAACGGGAGCAAAGCCAGTATCTTGGCGTATCCAATACCGTACGTTGAGGTTTCTTTGCTCCACCTGAGAAAGAAACCAAATGGCTGAAATTGATCTTACCAGGCAAGGCTAACAACCCTTTACAATATAAGAAAATAAATTTCCACCGTATTATAAGAGATGGACTTGAAATCTATGAAACCATTCCAGTTGGAGCAATTTTGACCCCAGGGAGCAAAGTAACCTCAACTTACGATATCAGCTGATTAGTTACTAGTCTAAGGGAAAGGCTTAGGATTTCCAAAGAATGTAATTTCCGTTGGAATTGTATCCGAGCAGGCCCTCAGCTGCACTGGCGCAGTAATCAATTGCTGCATGTTTAGTCCACGAGCTCCGGTGTCACATTTATTTGAAATCCTAATAATTTCAAAGATTTCAAGGCTAACGTTGTGAAATGATCTAAAAATATACGAGAAATTGTTTACCTATAATACGACGTACTGTCTTATATGGGTGCGAGTCAAATACAACGCCAGCCAGAAAAGATTTTGTGTGCTATGAGGCTGGAGATAAATATACCGGGCAAATAAGACATTCCTTGAGTGGCACCAATAATACAAAAAGAAAATCCACAGCCTGCTTCCAGTCTCCGACCGGGTTAGGAATGGAATGAATGAAGCCCCCATCTAGCGGCGAGGATATGAACTGTGCTGGCTGCCGAAGCCTGTCGCACTCCTCTGGGGAAATGATTAAATGAATGACAGATGAAAATAAATGATAGTGGAGAGTGTTGCTGGAATGAAATTTTGACAGGGAAAACCGGAGTGCCCGGAGAAAAACCTGTCTGCCTCCGTTTTGTCCAGCACAGATCTCACATGGATTGACCGGGATTTGAACCACGGACCCAGCGGTGAGAGGCCGGCGTGCTGCCGCCTAAGCTACGGAGGCTCACCAATAATACAAATACAACACAAATAGTCCACGATCGACTGCCAGTTGACCCATACTTTATTTAATTTCTATGTCATTAATTGATTGACATTAGTACCTATGCAGTCATTACATGTAGATAATATTTTATGGACACGGTTAGGCAATAAATTGAAAGGAAGCTTGTTGTTTAACGTGACCGTTAATCTCGTGATCATGAGTCACGGGACCTCCTTCTTACGCGGAATCTGAACCACAGGACATGGCATTTCACTTTGAAAATCTCACACGCATTGACCGGGAATCGAACCCGGTCCGGCGTGCTGAGAGGCCAACAGCTTGACCGCTGCACCACCACGCCCACATATAGTAAATTACTAAGTTACAATGAAAGAGAGTTGAAATTTCCTCAAAATTACCCGAATGGTTCAATACATGGACAGTGATGTCTTGGGTCAAGTTTACTCTCAAATAGTGTTAAGTACAAGAAGGCTGCAAAATGTTTGAGACATGAATGTTTCATCATTACAACAGGTTGACACTAACCCCACATAGATCCTCATATAACCCCGTGGTGCTACAGCCCATGATGGGCCTAGGCCTACCAAGCAACTGCTGCTTAGTCCTAAAGATTATGGTGTGACGCTTGGTCAGGCGTTGGCTCTCCTCTGCCGTTAAACTTTCTCTCCGTGCCCGGGGCGCTGCCTCACTACCCCGTTCCTGCCCTCACGTCAGATTCTAGCGTAAGTGCACTACCCTAACACCACGAGGTTGGATATGGTTCCTCATAGTTGTGGGATTAAATTCACACCCCAGAACAGGACCTTTGACGGATGTTTATTGTTTCAATTACTCGTGTTGTAAAAAAATGTGTGTCTATCCAGTGTCTTGTCCGCACGTTTCCTCAACACTCACTTCAGGAAGGACTAAGAAGTGCACTATTCATCCTCAAGAGCAAAGAATTAGATAATAAAATGTCATTTGATTCTTGGTCCACCAATCTCATCGTAGTTAATCTGGTCCTAGCCTTCCTCCTTATATTCTCTACGATGAGCGACCTCTGGTTCTTATTGTTTCCTCAACTCACTCATCTCATTATGATAGGGACCAACGGTATTTCATGTTGGATATGAGCCGGTAATCTTGTTTTCTTTCATAAACTAATCGCCAAAATCTTGAGCTGCAGTTACAATGTAATTAAAATCTTAAGACTCCATGGCCATCGCACTTAAATATATCAACTGAGCATGTGAAGTTGGAAAGTTCCCGCAGTGCTCACACATGAGGGGGGAATTATCTTTCATAGGAGGGGGTAGCTAGCTCGACAGGGAAATTTTCCACTAGTGTGCACAAAGCCAATAGTCACACATCAAATCTACATTGTGATGTGAAGAGATAGTATCCCACTTTCCCTTCAACTGTATTGAAGTACAATCAGGTTAAATTCATATTAAAATATGACTTCTAACTTGCAAAAGACCACCACGTGGCTAGCATTGCTGGCTGTCACCCCCGAGGTACCGGGTTCGATCCCCGACTCTGCCAAGGATTTAAGAGTCTTGGTTTGGTCTGGTACGGGGTCTCCCAGCCTCGTGATACAAAATGAGAGCATGCCAGATGCTATGGTAGGAGGAGGAGTGGAAAGGAACTGGCCACCCTACCACACGTAAACTCCCGCTCGGGATGCCTGGTTAGTGATCCCTTGACAAAATCAAGGGCTCAAATTCAGGTCGCCTACGTCCCTGGAGGAGATATGGCACTCTATTAGCCTACTTTCGATTTTTGCAAAAAATGAAAGTAGACTTATGAGATCAACACAGGGCGAAAAAAGTGTGTCTGTCTCTGTGTGTGTGTGTGTATGTGTGTGTGTGAGTCTGTGTGTGTGTGTGTGTGTGTGTATGTGTGTGTGTGAGTGTGGCTGTGTGTGTGTGTGAGTGTGTATTCTGAATGTCTGTCCCCCCCAATCAATTCGAACACGGTGAATGCGAATTGAACGAAATTTGGTACAAAGGTAGCACTAGCAAAGGACACCTCAGTGTCATGTTTTATATCGCCGCCATCTTGACGGAAACGTAATGGCGGCCACACAAATGTTCAAAGCTTAAATCAAATTACGACTAACCTAATCATCCGATCTCTACCAAATTTTGCAACAACATACCTTTATGGGGGGAGCATCCTTTGACCAAACCAATAGGTCATCAGCGTAATAGTTTGCGGATGGCGGCCATCTTTGTGTGAAAATCGATTCCCCCTATTAATCCGAACACGGTGCAACCGAATGGAACGAAGTTTGGTACAGAGGTAGTACTAACAAAAGGCACCTCAGTGTCATGTTTTATATCGCCGCCGTCCTGACGGAAACGTAATGGCGGCCACACAAATGTTCAAAGCTTAAATCAAATTACGACTAACCTAATCATCCGATCCCTACCAAATTTTGCAACAACATACCTTTATGGGGGGAGCATCTTTTGACCAAACTAATAGGTCATCAGCGTAATAGTTTGCGGATCGCAGCCATATTTGTGTGAAAATCGATTCCCCCTATTAATTCGAACACGGTGCAACCGAATGGAACGAAATTTGGTACAGAGGTAGTACTAACAAAAGGCACCTCAGTGTCATGTTTTATATCGCCGCCATCTTGACGGAAACGTAATGGCGGCCACACAAATGTTCAAAGCTTAAATCAAATTACGATTAACCTAATCAACCGATCTCTACCAAATTTTGCAACAGCATACCCTTATAGAGGAAGCATCCTTTGACCAAATGAATAGGTCATTAGCCTAATAGTTTGCGGATGGCGGCCATCTTTGTGTGAAAATCAATTCCCCCTATTAATTCAAACACGGTGAAACCGAATGGAACGAAATTTGGTACAGAGGTATCACTAGCAAAGGGCATCTCAGTGTCATGTTTTATATCGCCGCCATATTGACAGAAACGTAATGGCGGCCACACAAATGTTCAAAGCTTAAGTTAAATTACGACTAACATAACCATCCGATCTCTACCAAACTTTGCAACAACATACCTTTATGGAGGGAGCATCCTTTGACCAATCTAATAGGTTATTAGCGTAATAGTTTGCGGATGGCGGCCATCTTTATGTCAAAATTGATTCCCCCTATTAATTCGAACACGGTGGAACCGAATGGAACGAAATTTGGTACAGAGGTAGCACTAGCAAAGGGCACCTCAGTGTCATGTTTTATATCGCCGCCATCTTGACTGAAACGTAGAGGCGGCCACACAAATGTTCAAAGATTAAATCAAATTACGTTTAACCTAATCATCCGATCTCTACCAAATTTTGCAACTACATACCATTATGGAGGGAGCATCCTTTGACCAATCTAATAGGTCATCAGCGTAATAGTTTGCGGATGGCGGCCATCTTTGTGTGAAAATCGATTCCCCCTATTAATTCGAACACGGTGCAACCGAATGTAACGAAATTTGGTACAGAGGTAGTACTAACAAAAGGCACCTCAGTGTCATGTTTTATATCACCGCTATCTTGACGGAAACGTAATCGCGGCCACCCAAATGTTAAAAGCTAAAATGTAATTACGACCAACCTAATAATCTAGTCTCTACCAAATTTTGCAACACCATATCTTTATGTGGGAAACATATTCTGACCAAACTGCAAGAACATCAGCCCAATAGTTTGCAGATGGTGGCCAAGTATGTGTGCAAATCGATTCCCCCTATCAATTCAAACACGGTGAAACCGAATTGAACGAAATTTGGTACAGAGGTAGCATTAGCAAAGGGCACCTAATATTCATGTTTAATATCCCTATAGCACGTTGTATTTCAACAAGCTACTACAACCAACATTCAATCATACTCCTTGAAAAGGACAAAGAGTTATAACAATACCCATGCATTTAGGAGAAAGTAGGCTATATGTTCTTTTCTGAACATCTTGTTTTAGCCTACTTTCGATTTTTGCCAAAAATGAAAGTAGACTTACGAGATCAACACAGGGCGAAAAAAGTGTGTCTGTCTGTGTGTGTGTGTGTGTATGTGTGTGTGTGAGTCTGTGTGTGTGTGTGTGTGTGTATGTGTGTGTGTGTGTGTGTGAGTCTGTGTGTGTGTCTGTGTGTGTGTGTACTCTGAATGTCTGTCCCCCCCCCCTATCAATTCGAATACGGTGAATGCGAATTGAACGAAATTTGGTACAAAGGTAGCACTAGCAAAGGACACCTCAGTGTCATGTTTTATATCGCCGCCATCTTGACGGAAACGTAATGGCGGCCACACAAATGTTCAAAGCTTAAATCAAATTACGACTAACCTAATCATCCGATCTCTACCAAATTTTGTAATAACATACCTTTATAGAGGAAGCATCCTTTGACCAAATGAATAGGTCATTAGCCTAATAGTTTGCGGATGGCGGCCATCTTTGTGTGAAAATCGATTCCCCCTATTAATTCGAACACGGTGCAACCGAATGGAACGAAATTTGGTACAGAGGTAGTACTAACAAAAGGCACCTCAGTGTCATGTTTTATATCGCCGCCATCTTGACGGAAACGTAATGGCGGCCACACAAATGTTCAAAGCTTAAATCAAATTACGATTAAACTAATCATCCGATCTCTACCAAATTTTGCAACTACATACCTTTATGGAGGGAGCATCCTTTGACCAATCTAATAGGTTATTAGCCTAATAGTTTGCGGATGGCGGCCATCTTTATGTCAAAATTGATTCCCTCTATTAATTCGAACACGGTGGAACCGAATGGAACGAAATTTGGTACAGAGGTAGCACAAGCAAAGGGCACCTCAGTGTCATGTTTTATATCGCCGCCATCTTGACTGAAACGTTATGGCGGCCACACGAATGTTCAAAGCTTAAATCAAATTACGATTAAACTAATCATCCGATCTCTACCAAATTTTGCAACTACATACCTTTATGGAGGGAGCATCCTTTGAACAATCTAATAGGTCATTCGCCTAATAGTTTGCGGATGGCGGCCATCTTTATGTCAAAATTGATTCCCCCTATTAATTCGAACATGGTGGAACCGAATGGAACGAAATTTGGTACAGAGGTAGCACTAGCAAAGGGCACCTCAGTGTCATGTTTTATATCGCCGCCATCTTGACTGAAACGTAATGGCGGCCACACGAATGTTCAAAGCTTAAATCAAATTACGATTAACCTGATCATCCGATCTCTACCAAATTTTGCAACTACATACCTTTATGGAGGGAGCATCCTTTGACCAATCTAATAGGTCATTCACCTAATAGTTTGCGGATGGCGGCCATCTTTGTGTCAGAATCGATTCCCCCTGTTAATTCAAACACGGTGAAACCGAATGGAACGAAATTTGGTACAGAGATAGCACTAGCAAAGGGCATCTCAGTGTCATGATTAATATCGCCGCAATATTGACAGAAACGTAATGGCGGCCACACAAATGTTTAAAGCTTAAATCAAATTACGACTAACATAACCATCCGATCTCTACCAAACTTTGCAACAACATACCTTTATGGAGGAAGCATCCTTTGACCAATCTAATAGGTTATTAGCCTAATAGTTTGCGGATGGCGGCCATCTTTATGTCAAAATTGATTCCCCCTATTAATTCGAACACGGTGGAACCGAATGAACGAAATTTGGTACAGAGGTAGCACTAGCAAAGGGCACCTCAGTGTCATGTTTTATATCACCGCTATCTTGACGGAAACGTAATCGCGGCCACCCAAATGTTAAGAGCTAAAATGTAATTACGACCAACCTAATAATCTAGTCTCTACCAAATTTTGCAACACCATATCTTTAAGTGGGAAACATATTCTGACCAAACTGCAAGAACATCAGCCCAATAGTTTGCAGATGGTGGCCAAGTATGTGTGCAAATCGATTCCCCCTATCAATTCAAACACGGTGAAACCGAATTGAACGAAATTTTTTACAGAGGTAGCCCTAGCAAATGGCACCTCATATTCATGTTCAATATCCCTATAGCACGTTGTATTTCAACAAGCTACTACAACCAACATTCAATCATACTCCTTGAAAAGGACAAAGAGTTATAACAATACCCATGCATTTAGGACAAAGTAGGCTATATGTTCTTTACTGAACATCTTGTTTAAACTTGCAAAAACCTTGCTTTCCACTCATCACCGCTCAACATTAAAATGATTTTCACTCTCAAGCAATATGAAATCTAGGCATGGTTGTTAGGCTTTCATGGTTCTTTGGTGTAGACAAACAACAATATATGATGCATTTATGTGAGTTGATGAAAGACAAATTGCAAATTTAACTCATATTTATTAACATAGTAGATTGATTATCCTTTGAAAACATTATTTCAGTGACCTTTGAAGTATCTTTCAGAAGCCTCTCTAACATTAACGTATATTGGCAATAAGAAACATTTTATATCACGAACGACGACTTTTAATAGTAATGAAACTTAGAAAGCACACTTGACATTTGGGACAGTCCGCTATTCCAGTTTTGAAGCCCAACCCAAAGGTAACATATGAGCACAAAAATTAATTACAGCAGCCCATCACGAGAGGAATATGTGAAGCGCTGATAAATACTGCAAGAAAAACTCGACTGAAATATTCACTGGAGCACGACAAATGGAACTTCCCACATGAAAGCAGTGTTCGTCAGGAATATGTGTTGTATTCCAGAGCCCTATTTAAGCCGTACTTATTGATCTGCATTCATAACACCTCGATTGCCATTTTAACCTATGTATTGAATGGTGACTGCCACAACCAAGTGTTGTATAGTTGCTAAAGCCAAGTGCAATATCAGAAATATTGGGGCAGGTGATCTCGATGTAAGGCCCATTATACAAAAATAACCGTCCCCACCAAGATTAATTTCTCTCAAATTTCCGATCTTCTGCATAGGGGAAGCATACATGAGGAAGAGAATGCGGAAAATAAACAAGTAGTTACGTGAAGAACTAAATAGCCTATTTTCATATATCCTACTTATATTAACATACATCATACAACATATAACATATCAACATACAAATTGTCAGTTTGATTGCTGTAATAGATTCGTGGATATTGAAAAACCGTCTAAATATTTCGGATGGTCACCTTGTTGGATTTCTACACATAGGCCTTAGAGTTATGTACTATTACATGAAGATTATTATGTACGGTATGTGTGTTATTCAAACTTCAATCGCATGATTGGGACACAAGAAAAAAAAAGAAATTTTAAAATTTCGCTCAGCTGCCATCTTGTAGTTATGAAAATAATTTAAATGAATTAAATGCCAGTGGATTAAAATTGATATAAGCATATACCCTACCAAGTTTCACTGCACTCGGTTGGTTAAGTCGCGAGAAACGTTCATTTGAATATTTAAATTTCGCGTCGCTACAATGTTGGAATTGTGCTCACAAGGTTATTGAACGTCCCATAGGTGAACTTATGTTTATAGCCTCTATTCACATACAATATGTCAGTTTGATTGCTGTCATAGATTAATAGATATTGCGAGCCGTCTAAATATTTCAGATGGTCGCCATGTTGGATTCTAATGAATGTAGGAAATAGAGTTATGTACTAATAGATGAGGATTAGTGTGTACATTCATTATTCAAACGTTGATTTCGATCGCATGATTAGAACATAAGAAATAAAAACTTAATTATAATATTTCGCACAGCCGCCATCTTAACGTTATGCAAACAATTGAACTAAATTATACGTATTGCAATTTGTGTAG
The DNA here is from genome assembly GCA_946902985.2 of Meconema thalassinum. Lineage (NCBI taxonomy): Eukaryota > Metazoa > Arthropoda > Insecta > Orthoptera > Tettigoniidae > Meconema > Meconema thalassinum. Next base: position 187,757,990 of record OX336389.2, read on the forward strand.
TCATTTGCTGTACCAAGTTTCACTGCGTTCGGATGGTTAAATCGCGAGCAAAGTCTATGTAAATGTTTCAACTTCGCTTGGCCAACATGTTCGTTTTGTAGTAAACAGGTTTTTGAAAGTTATATAGCTGAATGTGTGGTAGTGTCCTTTATCACCGTACAAAAATGTCAGGGTGAAATGAGTAATAGTTTCGGAGATATAGAATGCCGGGGAAATATTTCGCACAGCCGCCATGTTAGATTGGTGAGACGTAATAAAATTTGAAGGGCATGGTATGGATCAGCCAAAATAGTACTATGAACTTATCGAGTTTCATTGAAATCGCTCCAGCCGTTTAGAAGATATTAGGGGGAACCCACACACGGACGCACACACACATACACACACATGCATATGCACACTCACACACACACGGACAAAGGGTGATCTCAAAAGCCTATTCATTCATAAATGAAAATAGTCAAAAAAGAAATCTCAGGGTGCAGTTCACAGATGCAAATGTTCATTTATTCTGAGGCAGCATAACGTAATCAGTCAAATCACATTTACTTCATCCTACCAAATAATAATGTCACTGCGTAGGCTCTTCTCAGTTATATCTCTCACAACCTCACATCGGTGCTAGCTTTGGTTGAAAACCCCCTTGCTTTAGAATATATACTTGTTGTACAATTCACGTTCCTTTTATTTGCTACGGTTGTTGAAGGGGATGGGGAGACAGAATATGGCCTTGAAGGAGATAGTTAACTTAGCAGTAAATCTAATAATAGGGGTATCTCGCATTCATGCATCCTAAATGCAAATTATCTGAGGAAGGATTGAATCCCGCATGCTTAGGCACAGTAAGTGAGAGCTTTATTGACTGCGTCACGCATTCGACTTCAACTTTTAGAACCTGCAAGTACACTGGTGTTAGTTCAGTTAATTCAATTAATTCATATTTTGGTGTATGTTGTCAGATAACCTGTATTGCTTGCTGTGTGTAAGTGCAAATATATGTTGGGATAGGTAACCCGGGTCGTTAAATAATGTATCATTTTCTCATTTTCCTGTAAGAATTGTGGAAAACCGGGGCTGAAACTACACCCAGGATGCCCGCTATCTGCACCTGGATTTGCACATTCAATCTGCGGGTTTCCAGCAGTTTGTTGCAGTCCTGCAATGCGATTTAACACGTACCTCTACGCAACCACTATTAAGTTCACCGGATTTGGGATTCTCTACATGATACATTTCTATTCCTTTCATAGCGGAAGACGGAATTTCTCTTCCGGAGAGAAATTCGATCGCGCTCTCTTGCTCACTAATTTGCTGCACCTACCGAAATCATCACATCCTAGTGGGACCTGCCACAAGTGATTCGGGATGTACAGTGCAGTGCATCTTATCAGTAGGTAGGAGTAGGAGAGAGTATTGCCCCCGGACAGAGTCAGACACCCCGCTTTGTGTCCAGTATTAACACAATCATTCTGAAACAAATATTTGAGAATATACTTATTTGTGTCTGCTGAAAAATGTAGGAAAGTTATGTTCACTCATCATTTCTAGGGTATTCAAGCAAGAAAATTAGGCCTAACCAACGAAAGTCATAAAAAACTTTGGTACAATCACTGAAAACAACAAGTTTGACAACAAACAAGAATGGTGTGTTTTAAGTAATCAAAAGCAGGCCGATATAAATTTTAGTAGATTTTCTCATCATATCTACTCGTATAGTTGATTTACGCAAATCAATTCAGTTCTGGGGGGAAATTAGCAGTGGGTCAGATTGAAAATGAGCATTATCCTGTTGGAGTTTCCAATTTATCAGCCATGGTGGCTACCATCGGTAGAGCGTGGGTTCGAATACCACCTCAACCGTCCTGAAAATAATTTTCTTGGCTTTGCATTTTCACCACCAGGTAAACGCTGGGACGGATCTTCCTCCACTGACTCTTCCTTAATTAGACCCACGTCAGTGGTCGCCTAGGAGATCGGCCTGTCACCATCCCCAGTTGTATCGGCACATAAAGTGATTTCAACTTTCAGATGATCCTTCGCAGAGGCCGTGGGTGAAGCGGTGCTGGATGGATAAGCGATTTAAAAAAATAAATTAATAATCTTTTAATTGATTGTAAGTTATCCTCCGAGGTTATCTTCCGCGTATGACCTCCGGAGGGGCTTGGTGTAGGTTTTTAGAGTAATACAAGTTGGGTCTCATAATGAGGATGAAATCTATATTAATAAAGGAAGTTGTTGTTGTGGCTTATTTTAGGGGTTGCGACATCGCTGGCATATAGCCCCGTGTATTTTGGGTGTGTGTGGAATTTTTGTGATAACTGTGTTATTATGGTGCCTGTACTAGTGTGTGTGTTTGGAATGCAATTGAGGAATGGGAAGGAGGCGGCCATGTATAAACTGCCACAGATATCTCAATATCATAGATTAGCAAACAAATACTGCACACAGCCAAGGACAAGGGGCTGACGACCAAGATATTCCTATCCAGTAAACATAAACAAAGAATATCATAGTCAAGAGATGAGTAAAGTATCATAAGGAATTGTTGTCTTTAATTCAATTTCGGAGCTTGAGATATGTTGGTCATCAGCCCCTTGTAGTGGGGTGTGTGTTAAACGTGTCCGATAACCTGCATTTATATGATGAATAGTAGTGTGTGTAACTGTATTGCGGTCAGGGATGAGGTAGGTGACCCGGGACTTGAAGTAAGGTACTATCCCACCATTTGCCTATAGGGAACTTAAGAAAAGGTCTTGTCTAACTTTATGTAGAAACTTAAATAAAATGAAATGAAATACTGTATGTTCAGGCGTTGCAACAGGTGTATGATTTAAGATCTTCGCAAAATAATTCTGAAATGCTTACCAGTTTCCTACGACGACTCTTCTTGCAGGTGGACAGCACACTGCCTTGTGTTTCTGAAGACTTGATGCAAACTCCCTTCGACCTGCAACAATAATAAGTAGAGATAAAAAGCGATAAACTAGAAACCAAGACCACCTCTACATTACATGTCATGTCAAAGTGAAAATCTCTGTAACTTCCTAATATTTTGGTTCTGTTTGTGCCACAGATTTCTTCATGTATCTCGTACTGATAAACTCTTTATACAAATACTGATAAAATAAACACTTATATTTGCTAAATTAGGTTACTTTTGGTGGAATATTATTTTAAAAAACGTTATGAAGACCTTTCAAATATTACATTAGGCTGAATGACTGAAATCTGGATTATGTGTACTTATCTGCTACTCTTAAATCGGGCCCAGGCGTATTCATTGGCACACATGCTATGTTGACAGACACAAATACAAAGGAGAGTTAGTTAGCATTTTCCTTCAGTGAAATGTATAGTCTATGGTGAACGTACCCTATAATATTATTAATTTTAAGATTAGCTGAGTTTCAGTCTCTGTAAAAATATATCTGACAATACTGAAAAAATTTTCCTGACATTTGAACAAAGAAATTGTATAATAGCGAAAGAGAATGCAGTGAAATGACTCCTTAAGCACCATACAATAATAAGCATGGTTTCCGATATTCGGCAGATATTTTGTTTTAAAAATGCAAGTCCTACTTAAAGAATTGAAACAAACTCGTATAAATAACTTATAAGGAAGATGGTAGGGGATGGACGGTAGTGATGTAACAAAGATTATGTACTCGCTCACGATCTCTTCATCTCAACAATTTATCATCCAAAAATTCATAAATTACTTGAATTCATCACAGATGTTTAAAATGTTCATTACAGGAAGTTAAATTATCTCACTTTGCCCTTCTATATTTGCGTCGCCGTGCTTGGTTCCAGCCTCTTATAATGGGAGGGTTAATTACGCCGGCGCCTTTAAAATGCTAATTGTATGGATTTTACAAATTTAGTCCGGGATATATAACAGGATCTCTTTAATGTATTTAGGGATATCCAGCAAAAAATTGCAGTTGTGGATAAATATAGACATAATAATGATATAATGTTATCGGTATTGTTAGCTAGACCTCTCCGGTGCGAATTGGGCAGTCGTGGTCTCACTGATGTAGACAGCATGAGAACTACAGTCTGTTCCCATTGAGTAGCATGAACCTCGCTTAAGCTTGCTGATCACTCGTAATCAATTTTGGATAAGAGAGTGCACGGATTCATTCATATTCGGAGAAAGTTTCCACCAATTCTTGTATTTTAGGAGAAATGCAGTCATGCACGAACACAGCTTCCTCTCGTCTGCACGCTTGAAGTCACAACTAGGCAAATATCCGAAAGTCAACTACGTGCCAATTCAAAGGAAGAAAATGAGCTGGCAAAAAGGAGTTTCAGATTGTGTGTTAAATGCTTACCTGTGATCACAAGTCAACGTCACTCTGCCTCAGGAACCTGTATTTTTTTTTTCAAGAACACCTAAACACTTGCCCTATTTATGTGTTTCCGTTTGCTGGGGTAACTTGCAATTAAATGGTTTCAGGTCCAATTCTCGGCTCGGCCGAAATGTTTAGCTCGTGTTTGGGGGCTGGAATGGAGTTCACCCAGACCGCAGAGAGTAACTTACATGGGGTGAATTGGATTCCTTTAGCAGCCATTTAAGAAGTAGTTTTCGTGGTTTCTCACTTCAGCTCCAGGACGGAAACTAACGTACGCCATGGTTTCTTCCTTAGCTCTTCTAATTCAATTACACAAAAATGTACAGGGACCCAGATAAAAAAAATATCAGCTAAACTCCTCTCACTACAACTCGGCAGGGGGCTGTGAGGTCAGAGCTACTAACTGAACCTCTTGAACGATAACGTACATTTAAGTCAGAATAATTCACTTAAATGCAATAATCGGAGTTTTTAACTAATAAATCCCAACATGATTTATGGATAAATTAATTTTAATTAACATGTCTTCGATATTTTTTCCAATTTTTACCATGTTAGAAAATACTATCTAAAAGTAGGGTTATGTTATCAATCAAATTTTGTTTCATGATAGTAATGTTACTGGTTTTATGTCCCTTTTAACAACTGCGGCTCTTAGAGACGCCGGGTTGCCGGAATTTTGCCACGAAGGTGATCTTTAGCGTGCCAGTAAACTGACACGGCTCCCTCACATTCACGCCCCCTCAAATGCCAACTAGCTGAACCAGGATTCAACCCTGCACCCTTGGACACAACAAGCGAGAACGTTAACACCGAGCCACGCAGCCAGCTGAGTTTTATTTCAGTAAACGCCTCCACAGAAAACCACAAAAATTGGTATGCATCAAGTCCTCTTTTGGAACCTCTTATTTTCCATTATTTCAAATGCGCTTTCGCTGTCAACAGCAATTAAGACGCAACGTTGATTTTTGTCACTAGAATCCGTAGCTCAGGTATCAATAACTGTAATGATACGAAATTAAATACATTGAATGCATCATGCAAGAAAAAGTAATTCTGAAAAAACTCTGATACATTTTTTTTAATGTTAAACTCGATAATTCACTATCGAATAACCATGTAATTTCTAAAATTAGTAAGAAAGTAATACCATGCAAGGGCTTCACTCAATTTAAGGGAAAAGTCATTGCTTTAAATGTTGAGCCCCTTAGAAACATCAAATATTATCATCACTTAATACACTTATTATGGTGACCTTCCGTCCCTTAACAGATCGCTGAACTACTGCAAAAAATGAAGCCCCTTATAAGGGTTTACATAATTGTAGTTGAAATTAATTTTGCGTTGGCAATTTTAACACATTGGCCTGGTTATTCAAGTTGGTGCTGGTATGTAGTGATGTTGATGATGATGATGATAATTGTTGTTTTAAGGGGCTTAACATCTGGGTTATCGGCCCCTAATGGTCTGGGTGATAGCCAAAATGGCAATGAAATTGAAACCATAACAAAAATCAATCTGGACTGAAAATACTTACAAAATGGGACTCAGATTGAAATGGCTTTCAAAATGAAGAATGGAGATACTTATAAAAGGCAAAGGTAATTTAGAAGGAATTTAGATTGAAAAACACGCACAAAATTTAGTTTAGGTTCAAATTACTTACAAAATGCAATGTAGATTCGAAATAATCACCAAAATGCAAATGAAATTCAAAATATTTAAAAAATGCAATTGAAATTGAAAATACGTACAAAATGCAATTGAGGTTCAAAATACTTACAAAATGCAATTGGAATTGAAAATACACAATGCAAGTGAGATTGAAAAAGGCCGGTTCAGATTCAAAATACTCACAAAGTGCAATTGAAATTCAAAATACTTAGAAAATGCTATTGAATTTGAAAATGCCTACAAAATGCTAGAATCAAAATACTCACAATATGTGGAAGCCCGTGATTCAAAATACTGTATTTATAAAATGCAATTGAGATTGAAAATACTTACTAAATGGAGTTTAGATCGAAAATACTTACAAAGTGCAATGTAGATTGAAAAAACTTACAAAATGCGGTTGAGTAAAAATAAATTAAAAAATAATAAAAATTAAAAATAAAAAAAATATTTTAGAGACACCGGGAGTCAATTCATAAAAACAGGGCAGGAATCTTAAAGAGAAAAGGAACTATAATGAAAAGAAGGCTGATCCCACGAAAAATGAGGGATCAGGAAAGATGAGAGAAGGGCCACTGAAGGCGGGAAAGGAAAAGACTACCGAGGCCTCGGATACCGTCGGGATCGGAAGAGAACAAGAGTTGACCGAAAGAGGTCGACAGGAAAGAAGACAGAGCAATTCCGGACTCAGCTGGGGTCCCGTTGTCGCCAGCCCACGTCCCACTAGATGTGAGACCCTGGGGGAGCTGGAATGTAGTATTGATGCTCATGGTCTTCTGACTGGTTGCGTGGCACAGCAGTTACGCTCTCACCTGCTGTTCTCAAGGTTGCAGGATCAAATCCTGGCGCAGCCAGTTTGCATTTGAGGGGGTACAATTGCGAGGGACCCATCCCAATAGATTTTCTGGCACGTTAAAGGTCACCTTCGGGGTAAAATTTCTCTAAATGCCACAGCAGTTAAAAGGGCCGTAAAACCAAAAATATTATTATTATTATTATTATTATTATTATTATTATTATTATTATTATTATTATTATTATTATTATTATTAGACTTATGTACAGTCTTGTGACTGTCGTAGTTTTAGTTGTGAGGTCTGTGATATGTTACTCCTCTTTTACAGGTTGGGCGATAATTACCTCCTAAACATTTAGTTTTAACTCCAATGAATGGTGTGTTATTGATTTAAATATATAAATACTTCTAAATGTATTTTCCAGGCGATAGTATTGTGCCCTGGAACAGTGAGGTCTCTTATACAATACTCCTCTTATAACAACTTTTGTAGTAATTGCGTCATCACATTATGTGTTATTGATTTTCATGTCGTTATAACACGTCCATTTGCCATCTTGATTAATGCATTTTTCAGATGGCGCGCCTTGTTTGGATAAACATTGTGTTGATGAGACTAGCTACTTGATATTTTTCTTAAGAGTCACTGAAATGGATAGTATGTTCTCATTTTAATCAATATTTTTTCAATATGGTGGATACGTGAAATATTCAATGTAATAGTTGTGTGACTAAGAGCTATCGATGTTTATCATATGCTGCTCCCAGCTTAACAAGTTTTGTCGTATTTTCGCTATTGTATCCTTATCAATTGATCATAACGTGTTATGAACATTCCCACCCACCATCTTCAATGTACGAATTAGTTGGCCTTATGCCGCGTGCAGAGAAAGCCTATTGAGTGAGTCTACTTACTTGTTCAGTTTTATCTTTGTAGCATGGTGGTGGCGGGCTAAATTCAATGTGAATTTCGTTTGACTAGTGCTAGCGATATCTAATATATGACGATCGTCGCTAACAAACGTTCTAGTTAATTGCGCTGCTGTGTCATGAGGAACAGATTCTAAGTTGTTTTCTTTCCTTGGTACGCCCTCCCACCATCGTACATTATACATTATAAAAATGCTTGCCTTGTCCATATACTGTAAATCGATGTATCCATGTTTAAATACTATATTCCCTCGCGAATTGCAGTAAAGTGGAAAAGAGAGCAATTAGAGGTTTAGTGTTACAGTAAAAACATTGTCTCAACTTCCTGAGACTAAACGGAGAAGAGGCGGGTTGGATTCCCTCCTCAGCCATCCTGGAAGTAGTTATCCGTGGTTTCCCACTTCTACTCCAGGCGAACGTTGGGATGGTTCCTAATTTAAGACCACAGCCGCCTCCTTCCCAATCCTCATCTGAATTACAAATACACACACTAATACAGTCATCTCAATAACACAGGTTATCTGACAGATTCCACACACACCCAAATATACGGAGCTATATTGACACGATGCCGCAAACAACAAAACTACAACAAAAGCATAGTGACCTGCCTGCGCAATGGTCGAGTTACTTACCTCCTACCAAAGCTGTCCAGTTAATGCCTAAGGGATTTTCGAGGTGAGATGTTCACATCCGGTGGTTTGGATTCCACATAAATAGAGGTACCGTGGCCTATGCTCACGAGATTAACGGTTACGTAAAACTATAAGCGTCCTACCTACCTTAAGCTGCAGAGTCACCAGAAGTAGGTGCCCCAGGACTTGAAGTACAGTAAGGTACTATCCCGGCACTTGCCTGGGGGGAATGTGGGAAAACTCGGGGAAAAAACACACCCAGGATAGCCACTGTCAGCGCCGGGATTCGAACCTACGATCTCCGGACGTGCTGCAGCTGCCCTCGCGGCCGTTGCGCACGATTAAACTGGCACGGGTATGACACGGGGCTCTGTGTGTGTGTTGGATTGATTATGATGATGAAGAGAATTGTTGTTTTAAGGGGACTAACATCTAGGTTATCGGCCTCTAATGGTCTGGGTGATAGCGAAAATGACAATGAGATGGAAACCATAACGAAAATTAAGTGAGATTGAAAATATTTACAAAATGGAACTCAGTGTGAAACGACTCAGAAAATGGAGAGTGGTAATACTTACAAAAGGTAATTTAGAAGGAAAATACTCCCAAAAGGAATAGATTGAAAAATACGCACAAAATGTAGTTTAGGTTGAAAATACGTACAAAATGTAGTTTAGGTTGAAAATACGCACAAAATGTAGTTTAGGTTGAAAATACGTACAAAATGCAAAGTAGATTCGAAATACTTGCAAAATGCAATTGAGGTTCAAAATATGTACAAAATGCAATTGAAACTGAAAATAAACAATGCAAGTTAGATTGAAAAAGACCATTTCAGACACAAAATACGCACAAAGTGCGATTGAAATTCAAAATACTTGCAATATGTATGGTAGATTCAAAATACTCATTTGGATTGACAATACTTACAAAATGCAATTTAGACTGCAAATACATACAAAATGCAATTTAGATTCAAAATACACACAAAATGCAGTTGAGGATCAAAAAACTCACAAAATTCCCGCCATACAAAATGCAATTTAGATTGAAAATACTTACAAAAGGCAACTGAGGTTAAAAATACCGACAAAATGCAATTTAGATTATAAATATTCACAAAATGAAATTTAAATGCACGGGGAGCCAATTTGCAAGAACAGTGCGGGATCGTAAAGAGAAAAGGAAATAAAAAGAAAAGAAAAAGAAGGCTGATCCCTAGAAGAATGAGGGATCAGGAAAGATGAGAGAAGGGCCAATTAAGACGGGAAAGAAAGAGACTCCCTAGGCCTCTGATATCCTAATACCGTCGGGGTTGGAAGAGAACAAGAGTTGAACAAGAGAGGTCGAAAGGAAAGAAGACGGAGAGGAGCCCGGCACAAGTAAGTGGAAGCAATGCCGGACTCAGCTGGAGTTCCGTGGTCGCCAACCCATGTCCTACTAGATGTGAACCCCTGAGGGGGTGTTGGATTGTCAGTCTGTCTATGTGTCCTTGTGTGAATGTCCTTGTATCAATTCCAAAACGCCTAAATAGAATTGAAGAAACTTTGCTAATAAAAATAACCTTCCTTTTGTTCACCCTAACAGTGCTTTTAATATCGTCGTCAAAATAACAGCTACAAGGATTTTAATTTTTAAATCAGCTACTCGCTGAACCAATGAACGATCCCATCACAAATAACCTACTAATAATGGAGTTGGATGCCGTAGTTACGAAATTCTTATCTACGCGAGTTCAATATAGCGACCGTGGGAAATGGTAAAGAATTACAATCAATAACTTACAGTACGTCTCAATGCTCAGCAAAATTGGCATTAAGAAAGCTTCATATGAAGGGCAGTATTGCCCGAGTTATAACAGTATAATATTCAAACCTACGCGGATCCGCCATCTTCATTGTATAGGAGTTTAAAATCGGTTATTCACTATCAGATAAATGAAAATGAAAATGAAAATCCACAGCCTGCTTCCAGTCTCCGACCGGGTCAGGAATGGAATGAATGAAGCCCCTATCTAGCGGCGAGGATATGAACTGTGCCGGCTGCCGAGGCCTGACGCACTCCTCTATCAGATAAATATATAATTATAAAGTTATTACTAAGGATCGGATGTTAAGGAAAAGTCATATTTTTTTCCTGAGCTCATTTTACCCGAAATCTGAAAAATAAGTTTGAATGACGGCTCCCTGACCACGTTTAAAGCAATTTGATGTTGCCTATAAATGCATATTTCGGCTATTTTTATTGTTTTGATCATATTTGGTCATATTTTAGTGATATAAGGTCATATTTGGTTATAATTTCAGCATTTTTGATTAAATTGAGGCTTCGTTAACAAGGTACGTGTTATCTGCATCGAGTTTCAAACACAGGATTTCCGAATAGTGTAGAAGATATATTTTTCTTTCTTTTCCCGGAACAGGCAGATAGCAGGTTTAAAAGACCTGATTCCAAGAAGGCGCTCCTCTACGGGCGTCTTTTAGCACATCTTTCTGGGCAAGTTAGATTGCGACACTGTACGCATGAGGTCAAGGAACATGACGATAGTGTGCTTCCGCCTTTCGATAGGATGTCATAGACTTTTAGGTCATATTTTATAGTTTTTAGGTCATATTTAGCTAGTTTTTAGGGCATATTTGCTTGCATATTTTGTACTTCTTTAGGTCTTAAACTTCTGAACCCTAGTAATTACTGTATAGTGGGTTTTCTCTTCCGAAAGAAAATGCACATAGATTTATACATTCAAGAGGACTGATATGCTTACGATGTACATAACTTACGATGTAATTAAACAGTGATCATGTACTATGGTGAAGAAGTTGTCTGGAGAGAGAACTCATTTACACAAGCCACAACATTATCAGGCCATCTTGAATTTATCAAAAACATTTCATCAATAAGGCACCATTTAAAACATAGAATTACAAACCTTGATAAAAAAATATAGAATTATATAGGAAATGTACTCTGCTGAAGGCACATATGCACAGGATTCATTCATTCAGAATAGTGGTTATTCGTATTACTGTAACATAGAGATTGATAAATTTGGACTTAAGAGCAATCACCAAAAAATATGCTGAAAGAGGAGTTCTGTGAAGCGGACAACAGCTGCACCAGCCGCAAGGCTATCAAACTGAATATCACACGAAACCGCTATCTTCAATACATAGATCTTGAAATCACTAATTCACTATAAAATTAACTAAGAATTTCTAACTTTGGCAAAAAATGGTAATATTAGGCCTATGTAGGACATTAAATCCCCTCGGGAAAAAAAGTCCAACGTTCTTGTACATTCTAGAAGTCAGTTGTATGCACTATGAAGTGATTGAAATTGATAAATCAGAATATAATAGAGCAATTACCACGAAATTTGCCGAAGGAAGAGTATTGTAGGTATGAGAGATTCGAGTTCAACAAACAAATAACAAGGATGAAGGATGTTATAGTAAACTAGCTTTCAATACACGTCTGTTATGTCCCGGTGTCGGTTCAAGGCGAAACCGTACCTGACATTCAACCTCAGTTCCACCTGGTCAGCAACATCCATGCTGCATTGTTATAAAAAGCTGCAGACTCAGGTGTGAGGGGTCAGTTAGGCACGAAAGAGACGGAAGTCTGAGAGTGAGAGGTAGTTTGCCTGCCGATCGGGAGATCGGGCAAGTTGGGCCGTCGAACACTCGTTGACCAAGGGGCACGGAGCTGAGCCGGTACTGGAGAGCACCAGCTGAGAAATCAGGTGAGAACCAATATTTCTATTCCTTTCAGGATTGAAAGATCCATTTATTCCTTGTATCCATGTGGCGGATTCATTTACTCCCTTAAAGGAATACACTGGGAGTTAAGCTTTCAATCTGGTTTATTGGGGAGCATTCCCTGATTCCTGAATCTCCTCCCACTCCCATTTCCTTGTATAATAGGGGTGTGCTGCAATCGCTATCAGAAGCTATCGGAAGGACACGGTAACTTGATCTTGGAGAACCCCTGTTCGGCCTATGGCTTAAGTCCATGCCATCAGGTGGGGACACAACACGTCGTTGACGGGTTCATGGAGTAAAGGAAAGCAGTCTAGATCATATCCCATTCAAAGGAGAAAAGGAAGAAAAGTCCTATGACAGGAAAAAGGAGGACAGCTTTACCTTCCAAATCGCCAATAGTGGAGTAAACTAGGCCTATACTAACTTGATGTTCATCGTAGAGTTAAGTACTTACCAGCATTGGAATCGATAGCAAGTAGTCAATATTAGTACATCCCTAGCTGAAAAAAACAAGAAGTTCCGTGACGAACTAAAGAGCCTACTTTTCTTAAAATTTAAAATTCATGCCAATGATTAATCTATATGGACCTAGGCTATCTAGAATAATGACGAAATAAAGTTGGTAATATAGAAATTTCTAATTAGTTCGAAATATACCTGGCATTATGTAGCCTTATAGAGCACTACAGTTGGCAGCCCTGGTGACTGAATATATTCTTAGTTCCATCTCTTAAGGTACAGAATACAAAATTTGGTTGAAGTCCAATGGATAGCATGGACTTTACATGCAGTTAAACATTGGACTTAATGCAGCGTGCGCAAAATGATGTTGGCAACAATGTCATGCATGTGTTGGTCAGAAATAATTTGAAATATTATCATCTATTGCTGTGCCAATTTTGGATGAAATCCATTTGTTAGTATAGTAGTTACTGGTATTTTAAAATTAGACCTATCAGCAGGCTTAGAATGATGTTGGTAGCACTGACGTACATTAGTTGCTCCAAATTAATCTAGAATGGCAGGTACTATACGTGCGCAAAGTTTAGAGCTGTTGGCCTGCATACTTTCTGATAGCCTATATTGATCTTAGGGTAAAAAATATAAACAGCATTTATTAACAGTTGGCAGCCCTGATTGCTCTTAAAAATACGCATAGTCATATATGTTATGGTACACATATCACATACGAAATTTGGTTGAAATCCAATAGATAGTATAGAAGTAACATGTATTTAAAATTGATCCTATCAGCAGGCTTAGAATCATGTTGGTAGCACTGACATACATTAGTTGCTCCAAATTAATCTAGAATGTCAGGCACTATACGTGTGCGAAGGTTAAGGCTGTTGGCTCGCATACTTTCTGATATATTGGTATTTGGATAAAAAATAGAGAGAGCATTTATTGACAGTTGGCAGCTCTGGTGGCTCTTAAGAATACACTCAGTCATATCAGTTTATGTACACATAGTACATAGGAAATTTGGTTGAAATCCAATTGATAGTGTAGGAATTATATGCATTTAAACATTGGACCTATCAGTAGGTTTAGAATCATTTTGGCAACACTGTCATGTATGGCCTCCTGAAAATTAAACTGAAGTATTATTATCATCTATATATGTGCCAATTTTGGAATAGTTCCCAAGTATATATTCCAAGATATCCAACATGGAGCTGAAATTTCAATTATGATTTTTCAGCAGTTGGTAGCACTGACATCATTTTCAAGTATGAAGTTGAGATGTTCCGGTATAGATCTTTACTCATACCAAATTTGGTTTCGATTGCTGCAGCCGTTTAGGAGTTGATAGGGGACACACACACACAGACAGACAAACAGACAGACAGAAGGACAGACAGACATTTTCCCGGATCGATCTCATAAGACTACTTTTTCCTCATTTTTGCAAAATGTGAAAAGTAGGCTAAAAAAACAGTGGAGTTAAGGTAAAACATCCATGAATATCCAATAGCTGTGAAGAGAATCAACTCTCCTTACTTCTGGCCGGAGATACAGTAGCATACACAGCATGCATACGGTCCGCGCAAAATGAATGATAGATGCTACCTTGCGACTTGTTAAATGCATGACTGAGGCACACGCATGATAGAAGGGTTGTGCTTCATGCCTTATCGCGGGAGTGGTGGCTGATTTCCAGCCGTCTCGAGCGCGTTCCACGTAATCTTGTCTGAGCCTGAGCTTCATGTCAAGAGTCTGATAGGAGTTGCGCAACTGTCTTCCTGCCGGGATTTGAGGCTACCTTAACCACCTCACCGTACAAATATAGTTTTTATTTTGAATAAAATTTCTCATGACATTCATTTAAGTAGTTCTAACGCCAACCCATAACACACAGACAAATAATCATTTGATTTATTCTGGGAGATATGACCTCGATGGTCCGCCTCCTAAAACAGCAATCTTCATTTATCCTCTGAAATTAAACTGAGGCAATATTTGGTCATTATAACTTACACCTCAGCCGGGGTAAATACAAAGTGTTGCCATAAAATTCTAAATATTCAGACACACTACTTATGGAGATAATATGCTGAAGCGACATACAGAATTAATAAAATAAATAAGCAAAGAATGCTAAATAGCTACTGTATAATAAGAAACTGTAGTCTACGTCGATGAACCGTATGATTAACTAGCTATGCTATGTTCAGAAAGATATTGCATTTAACATTACTCACATTACTCTTGATTATATGAAATATCAAAATTAATAATCAATCATGTGGTACAGTTCCAGTTCCGTACTTGCTAGAGGTTAGTATCGTATGATGTATTTACTATGTACTGTATGTGGAGTAATAGTACATTATGCAACGAGCCTATAATGGCAATAATGAAGACACGAGTATGTTTATTTCCATACGAGTGTCTTAATTACCATTATAGGTGATTTGCATACGACTGTTTATGTTCGACGATAATTATTATAACTATTTTATGTTCGAACATAAATATTCATAAATATCTGTCGAGATTTCGCCTGTTTTATGTACTGAACAGAGCGCATGAGATGCAGAGAATGTCTTGTATTTGTCCATGGCTTCTTCGATTACCCCACTATGACACTAGGCAACGCAGTGAAATTTAAATTAGAAGGCCTTGGAACTCAGTGCAGGCGCGATGTTATCCTTATCTAATTGGTCAAACAACTGTTTCTTGAGCTGTGATTGGTGGGAGAAACTGTTTCATAATGAAAAATAGTGTTATAATGACCATCATTATGATACAGTTTTCTGACATATAATAGTCAGGGTCGAACATAAATTCATTGATTTAACATACTGTATAGAAGATTCCAGGGATGCAAATGATTAAAACTATACAATAGTGACAACTCAAATTGTAAGTGGGAAATTTCAAAAAACTTGATGAGTGAGGAATCAAAAATAAGGTTCATCACCCGAAGGTTGATGTATAGATTACATCTCCAATGTATAAGATACTAAAATCAAACACTCGCCATCTTATGCAGCTACAAGTACGAAACATGGCAAGATAGTAGGTATAAGAGATTTAGTAAAATAGAAGTCTCAAGCAGCAATATGATACTACGCCTCTTGACGTAAATTTCTTAAGTACTTGACGAAGTACTGTAGATTGAGCAGCCTAGTTGAGCTGAACCAGGGGGTGTCAACCAGATAGGATTTATTTGGTACCATCGGTGTAGTACATCAGTCAGCCGATTGGAACGCTGTATATCGTGTCGCCAACATATGCATGATACAATGTTGAAATTAAAGTAACAAAATATCCCAATATTCAGTTAATACATTTACTGAATATACTCTGAAGTCTTAACCGACATTTCCTTGTAGTTATCTTGCTCACAGGCGAAAATTACGGCACTTATCATTAAATAAACATTATTTCTACTGGGTTGGCGGCATTGAAATCATGGCGGCTCTGTTTGTGTGTTGAATGCTTGTTATGATGGTGTCGTGTTGTGAAATGATATTGGCCGTAAATAAGCTAATGTCTTCTTTCTCATCCTTCTTACACCACATCCTCTTCGTGGTAATGAGAAGTGAACAGTTCTTCTTCTGCTACGGCGAGTAAGTACGCTTATTTTAAGAATTTAAGTTTTGTGTTTCTGTAGTGGCTGTGAAAAATATAGGCCTAGTTTTGAATTGATATTAGACGCAGGTGACATTCCACTTGACATATCAATTAACTTTCACTATTATTTATCCCATAGGTAGACCTACCAAATTCTGTGAACTGTGCCTATCAACGGAAGAAGGAAAAAAAAAAACAAATCGTAAATCGCTGTTCTCGAAATAGCAGAGGAATATATGGCAATTACTCTCCTAAGAAATGATCCAGTCTATGACCAGGTAAGAAGTCTGTGTTACCGTAATGTTTTGGCAGTGGGTAGTGGAACTAGGTACTGTGGGTTCTCGTAATGGATTTTTTTAATAGGCCTATAATGTAGACCTACGGTAGAGTACAAGATGAATAAGATTGGGTTCCATAAACCATTGCAACAACTTGATTACAGCTCGCAGAGATATTTAAATGGGCCTATTGCATGTGTGTACTGAAGATCTTGAGGAGTGTTAATAATCAATTAATTAATTTCACATTGCAATAAAATATAAATCTCATGATTAATGACAACGTGTCTAAGCTTTAATTTTTTCCCCTTCCTTGAATTTCAAATTATTACAGTATTCAAAACAGATCAGTTCTTGCACATGTTAGTTAGAATAGGTAGTAATACCATGTAGGACTGTAATTACAGGCTATTAAAACTTAACACACACCCCCATGGTCTAATAGGTCTAATGGCCTATATCATATAGTCTTACCAATGTGTAATTATATACATTAAGTTAATATAACTTACATAGTGTTCTTGTCTTGTGGAACGAAGTCCAACGTGAATATACTTTTGCTAAGTCATGGTGCTAAAGTAGTCGACTCGTGTAATGTTCTGCGACCCAAATACCATTCAAATGCACCTGTCCTCCTCTAATAAGCCAAGAACAAACAAATGTGTAGATGTGTTTCCTTGCATATTCATGCTATGGGCACTTTGTATTTATTTTTGTAGATACACAGGAAAATAAGCTGTACGGTTTATGTTATGGTAGGAATGCAGTGTTTGGGCTGGGTGTTCAGTTGGTCAAATTGGTAGTAATGGCAATACTGATGTAGGACTGTAATTACAGGTTATTAAAACTTAACATACACCCCCATGGTCTAATAGGTTTAATGGCCTAGGATCATATTATAGTCTTACCAATGTGTAACTATATACGTTAATGTGTTCTTGTCCTGTGGAACTAAGTCCAACGTGAAAATCCAATAAAACCATGGAACCATTGGCCCGATAACCCCACCCTTATCTGCCAATTTTTATTTTATACTCTTGGTAATAAGTGTTAGGTTCTGTCGATGATATTCTGTAACAGCGAGATAGATACAAGACAAATATAATTGATTTATTGTATGCCAATGTAATGGTTGATATACCTATGGGTAGTATTTTATTCCCAAACGTTATTTACAATATTTTTCAACACGTAGGATGCCAATGTCTAAGCTTACATGGAGGGATTTTTTCATCAATTGATTCTGTAATAAGACCACCTTGTGGTGTGATTGCTGCCACTCCTGAGGTCCTGGGTTAGTTTCCAAGCTTGATTAAGTAATTTAATTCTGGTCTGACTGTTGGAACGGCGCACATTCATATTTGTGAGGCAGAACTGAGAAAAGGTAGGTTCGATTCTCACCTCGGCCATCCAAGACGTGGTTTTCCAAGGTTTCCCCACTTCCACTCCAGGCTAACGCTGGGATGGTTCCCAACTTAAGGCTACAGCTGCCTCCTTCCCAGTCCTCACCTGGATTACAGGAATTATACACACTACTACAGATACAACAATAACACAGATTATCATACAAATCATACACTCCCCCAGGGGCTCACATCTAGTGGGACGTGGGTTGGCGACCACGGGGCCCCAGCTGAGTCCTGCATTGCTTCCACTTACTTGTGCCGGGCTCCTCTCTGTCTTCTTTCCTGTCGACCTCACTTGGTCAACTCTTGTTCTCTTCCGACCCCGACGGTATTAGGGTATCCGAGGCCTAGGGAGTCTATTCCTTTCCCGCCTTAATTGGCCCTTGTCTCATCTTTTCTGATACCCTCCTCCTGCGAGGGGTCAGCCTTCTTTTTCTTTTCGTGTTATCTCCTGCCTTCTGCTCAAGGCCCTCAAGGAGGCAGAGTGTATGTAGCCCCACCACCTTTGGTGCACCCTGGATTTTGCTACACCCTCAGGGGCTCACGGCTGGTGAGTTCGGGAGATGGCGACCCCGTGGCATTCCTGAGCTGGGTCCGGTTTTTCCCCTTTTTTCCAATGCCTCTGGGGCCTTTCGTGGCTCTCCTTCCTTCCAAGTCCCTCGATCCTCATTCTTCGAGGGTTTGAGGGCATTTCTTTTCCTCCTGTCCTTTGTTTGCCTTATTCTCCTTTTGTTTTCCATTTCTTCTTCTAGTAGCCTATATAAGTTTGTAGTTTGTTTCAGTTATAGTTTACATTTGATTTTCATCTTCACGATCACCCAAACCATTAGGGGCGATAACCAAGATGTTAGGCCCGTTAAAACAACAAATATCATCAACAAATCATACACACTTCCAAATACATGGGGCTAAATGAGTATGTTATCGAAAGCCCTAAATGAATTAATATCAAAAACACAATGATTCTTTTAAAATGCAGTTAACTTACAGTAGGTGCAAACATACACATGTCAGCAAATTCAAGTTCCCCGTTTCAAGCATTAAGTTACACATTTATTAAGTTTACTGTTTCAACATACACACTGGTATGAGTTGTAGGAATTTGCGGTTCATCGGTGTCAGCCATTACATCAAGGAGGAACTAGGTCCATTATTATGTGCTGGACCCTACTGTTATACTTTGGCAAGAAAGAAGAAAGGAACATGCCTCAACACATACTTTTAGGAGGACCAGATTTGATTACTGTATATTTGCTAAGTTTGATCTTGGTTCTCGCTGTTATCTTCTCTTCATTGACAACTTTTTAAATAAAACATGATGAATTCTAGCAGTATTGAGTGTTTTTCTTGTTTTTCATTGAAAGTCCTATTTCTCCTTTCCCCTTAACAGCACGTCATGGAATGCACTGTATTAGTGTGCGATGATTTTTGATGTAGCCTACTTACTGCATTTCACCCTTCAAAATTTTTAACTGGATATAGTTTAAAGGGCATATGAAATGAACTACTGTATAGACATTTTGTGATATCCAATTCTTTTTCTGTCCCCTAATGAATTTGGCACTAATTACACTAACAATTTTAGTGTGATGAGGATCTGGTTACACCACCTGATTCCTTAGCATTCTCTCTTAAAATTTTACTGTTATTGCCAACAGCATCAAGCATTTTAAAATATGAATTTTCTCCCTTCCCAGTACTTTTCCTTTGTAGTTATTTCTAATAACTAATTGGTTATAGGCCTACTTGGGCCATTTTTTAAGCTGACTAATAATATGCTGCAGGCCTTGTAGTAGCCTAATTTGTCACCAATTCAATATGCTCCAATTGCAACTGAAAGAAATTTAAACATGTATATTAGTGATGAGGTTATGTCCTAAATGCTGTGATTGTTCATTTCAAAGTTCTGGAATTCACAATTTCCCACTTTGTTATTATTTTTATTAATTTTTTCTGTTATTGGTATTTTGAATGTGATTTATTTTTTGTAGATCATATTATTATCTCCACACTTAAAACGTGCCATAAGTATTGGGAGATTGTGATTTTCGGAACATTGAAGTGGGCAGAGCATTTAGGACGAGAATATTTAGCGAAACGAGGGGAAGGGGCAGGGTGGAGTGGAGGGGGCGGGAAGGTTAGTGTTTACGAGATCTGCTCATAGGTAGCACTACCGGTCGACATGTTGCTAGTACATCAGTCAACCACCAGACAGCGCTGAAGTCTTAGGTACCAAGAATTAGCATGGCTGTTGGCCATCTGTAGTAGTAGGTAATCTGTGAGCTGAACCATACAGCACAATATGAATGGAAGCTAGAAATGAAATAATGGATTTCGAAGAAATTAGGCAAACTTTCCCAGCATGACTTAAGACTCGATTCGAAACCATCGAATCGGCTTATGAAACCACTCAGTGGTCAGTGTGTATGTATATATGTATGTCAGTCCGTTTGTATGTCTGGTGTACGTGTCACCCTCCTCCCGCTATCAATTCCTAAAAACTGATCCTAATTTAATGAAACATGCTACAGAGTTGGCCCTTCTTCATCGCACGTTAACCTTGTAACGGCACTTTTGGCTGTGTATGTAAATTTGGAACAATATAAAAGACCAAAACCTGCCAGATTATTAATTTCTGTATCCAATTTTTTTACCTGACTTACCATTTGATATGACCCATCAGTGGTCACCTGATCTGAAGTTATATGTAAGAGTGTTGGGCGCCAAGGGTTCGATCTGAGAGCGATAACCCAATAAATCATAAATAACTTTACGTCCTAGCTCAGGTAGAACATTCACCAGACTCCATCGACTCAAGTCGTGGTATGACTTAGTCATTAACCTGAATAACATTTGCTTCGGGGAAAAGAGGATGGCTTATATCTATTTCTATCATCTAGAAAGGAGACAGACTGCATTTACTTTAAATAAAAATTTAATGGCATCAAAAACAAACAAGTTAGGAAAATTCATTAATTAATGACTTAACGTAGAAAGTAAACAAAAGAATTTAAGACAGGCAAAAGTTGCAAGAAAACGGAGGCGTTATGAATTTAAATTAATCTAGATCTGAATTTAATACTTTAGGTTGATTTATTCAAGAGTGAAGAAAGAGAGCTTGTGCATAAAGTCAATGAGCTTACCAAACGATGAATCGGCTTTATTGAAGAGTCTCTCCCCAAGAGAAAGCTGCTGTTGTAGGCGGTAGAAGTCCATCTTCATACGAGGAATTTATCTTAAATAACAGGCTCCTATTAATTCTGAGGTTTATAGGCTACTCAGAATGAATAATGGCGGTGGATTGTAAGTCCCTTAACCACTCTTATGATGTTAGCGCATGACACTGCCAACACCATAATGTATCGGACTGGCCTACGTCTTGAATACAACTCCTGCAATACTGTTCTCCCTGCGACTGTCTTCAACCAAGCCTCGTTGAGTTCTCCCCCTTCACATAAAGGAGTCTCGTCCCAAGTCGTACCACGACCGTCTGTATTGTTCAGCTCACCTCTTTCCACTCATCTACCCTCGTCCTTGGCCGCACCCTTACTCATTACCGTGGGCTCGCCACGCGGCTTTTGTTGTTGAGTAGGTACGCAGGTAAGTTATTTCTTCACATCGTGCTGTTCTGGGAGAAGACGTAAGCTCATGAAATGACCCTTAGTGCTCAAGCGCTAGCTAATTACAAAAACAGCCTCTGACTTCTGTTAACTTAATACCGTAACAAAACCTAATCATGATAATACATTACATGGACTAAACCTACACTTAATAACTTGTGGCTAATTAACTGCCGAAATAACACATGATATAAACAACGAATGTCAAATTTTGACATAACGTCAGTGGCGTAATCGTACCCTTCAAAATAAGGTTACATTCGTCCCGGAAAATCACGCAGACTATTGTTTACTATATTCCGCGTGATCTTCCTAAGACACGTGTAAATTAACATAGAACCCTAATATAACATAATATACATAATAAATTACCCTTATAGACATTTATACATACAATCAACATTTCTTCTTTTGGTTTAACACCAATGTTTTTTGCTTAGGCTATTATGTCTCAATCGCATATAGCTTATTGTTTTCTTTTTATTGTCTTGCGGTCATTACCGCTCATTGTTTATTTTACCTATATGTGTAAGAAAAAAAAGACATGTGTTCTCTTATTTCCCCTTTGTCACATTTTCTTATTTCAAATCACGCGAGTTCAATTTGTGATCTGCAGTTTGATTTCCCAAACCACCTTGTATTGCAAGTTCGTTGATTTTGGAATTCCCATTTTGAGTGCTTTGAGTAAGGTCAATCACACACACAATCACTAGTAATTTGGTTGTGCTATATGACTATCACCCAAACTCTCTCTCATATGCCATTACGTGTATATCACTGAAAAAAAACAACAACACTAGAAATACATACAATCCATCATATTTCTCTCCTGTTTGTCCCTTTAGATATAACTCCCTTTAAGTACCAAACTCCATACCAGTTCTCCCTTCATCTCGATTCCCTCTCCTCTTTAACAGTTCATCTCACACAGATCAATGATACTGACCACATCTGATACCTCATTAATACCTAGGTATTTACCATTTTGATTTACCTGCTCAACAGCATAATGTTTGCAATATTGCCTGTTTCTGGGTCACATCCCATCTCCATCTGCTTCCTTGCGTTAAGAGGTCCCTGAATAGTTCTACTAACTTCGAATATTTTAACACAAATCGTCTAAAAAAGTTACAGATTCCTAAATACGTCTTCAGCTGTTTTACATTTTGTGGCACACTTGCATCGAGGATTTTGTTGATCCGACTTTCTTCTGGAGTTACCCCTGAACGTGACACACTATGACCCAGGAAAGTTACTTGTGACTTACAAAATGTAGATTTTGACAATTTCAGGCTGAACCCTGCTTTATCTAATCTCTTAAAAACCGTGTCCAAGTGAACCAAATGCTCTTCAAAAGTACGCGAACTAATTACAAGTTCATCAATATATATAGTTACATAATCTCCCGTGTTATCACCTAAAGCTATGTTCAGTGCTCTTATCAGCGCTGCTGAACTGCTCTTTAACCCATAGGGTAGCCTGAAAAATTGGTACAGTTTGTACTGATGACTAAATGCGGTAAAGGCTCTATCTTCAACTTTGAGAGGAACTTGCCAGAAACTGGAACTTAAATCAACACACGTAAAAAATTGTTTTCCCTCAAAAGTTTGCATTAGCTCCTGTATACGCATAGATTTTAATTGGTCTGATGAAATGTGTGCATTAACTAAACGCGCGTCTAAACATATCCTGACTTTTCCATCTGCCTTAGGTACTGTAATAAGTGAATTTACATAGGGACTGTTAGAATACTCAATTATACCGTCCAGAAGCATCTGATTGATCTGACTTTCTACGGCTTTCTGATAGACAAAAGGCACAGGATAGCGGTGACCGGTAAATACCGAATTGTCAACAACGTTCAAAGAGTGGACATAACAATTGGCTCTACCAATTCGATCTTCAAATATCCTACTATTATTTGGCAAAACATCGTAGAGAATCATACACTTATCTTCCTCTACATCTCCAAGAAACGCAGCTTCACGTAACGAGTAATCTAGACTGTCGTTCGTAACCACACTGCCTACAAAAGTTACTGACTCTTGCTCTATAGCTTGAGACATCTCATTTAACGTACACATCACTCCTACTACACTACTCCTATATTGTTCATTGAACGGTATCACCACTTCCGCACCACCAAATTTAAATGTAATACAGCACTCTTCATAACATATGTTTCCTGACACCCTAGTCAGCCAATCAGAACCCAAAATAACGTCGTACACTAGATTTGGAATTACAAGGCACACTTGCTTCTCTACGTGACTGTTTATATTTATTTCTATTAACACCTGCTTTGATATAATTTTAGACTTCCTACCCACGGCTGTGATTACAAAAGTACTCTTAATTGGCAATTCTTCGAAGTTAACCCCAGTTCCCTTTAATTTATCATAATAAGCATTGCTTATGCAACTTCTTACACAGCCACTGTCTATTAACACATTCGTACACGTCCCGGACACGTGTAACTTAATGATCGGACTTATATTACCCGCCACTGGTAATATTACTTCGTCACATAGTTCACTTAACAAATCATTCCTTACGTTTAGGTCATAGTGTTCCTGTATCAGGGTTAAAACAGGGCACGCTGCAGACTGAGATCCTGACCTTATGATGCAGTCTGGCTCGTGTTTAAATTACTATTATTGTCTCTACCTTCACAAGTGGTCGCAACGCTGGTCTGGCTATTACTATTCACATTCTGTTGGTTACTATTTTCATTATTACCTACGGGATTACCTCTCCCATATCCTCGGTTCTGATTAACATTAGGGTTATTACCGTAGTTACCCTGCCCGTGTCCGTTGCGTCCATCATTACCCCTACCTTGATTTCCTCGCGAATCATAATTCCTGCCTTGCGAGTAATTATTCCTGTTTTGAGAGGGCGTCACAAAATTATTACCCCGGTTTTGGTAATTGTTTCCACTCTGACCCCTATTTTGATAATTGCCTCCTTCGCCACTGTTTCTCTTCATTCCTTGATTTCTTGCATCCTGAGCCTGATTATTATAATTACCCTGGTTTCTAGTGACTGTTTCCTCACTTGAACCTTTCCCTAGCGCATCAAAGCTACCTAGTAATTTCTCTGCTTGCGTGACAGTTTTTACATTTTGTATGCATGCCGCCTCTTTGATCCGGTAAGGGAAATGCCTTAACCTCACTTCAATAGTATTTACAAACTCCATGGGGCATCCTTGCCGATTGCTAAATTTCCCTAACTCTATTTCTTTATGCGTACTATTCATATATGTCGTTCGACTCTGACCTGCCTTACCACATCTTTTTCCTCTCTCAGTCCATCCAAGTATTTACAAACCAACACTTGCCCCAGGAAATACTCCGTCATATTGAGATTACCCCTTGCGTTGTATTTTCCGCACACGATTCCCTCACGATACCGTGATTGTATGCTCTCACTCCAAAACTTATCACAAAATTTATGTCTGAAGTCTGTGATATCTTCAAAACCGTCCCTATAAACTGCAAACCAGTTTTTGGTTTCCCCTACGAAGGCCTGTTCTAATATTTCAACAACATTACACCATCCGATGTTTCCGTCCTCCAATCTTTCTTTAAACCTCACTTCAATAGTATTTAGAAACTCCATGGGGCATCCTCCCCGATTGCTAAATTTCCCTAACTCTATTTCTTTATGCGTACTATTCATATATGTCGTTCGACTCTGACCTGCTTCTTGTCTTATTCTAGACTTTAATTTATTTTCAAGCTCGACAATTTTCTCCTCTGCTCGTTTCTCCATACTAATAACTTTTGCGTTTATGCTCCCATCTGTCGCTTTAACTTTATCATTCTGCCTATCCTGTGTTTCTTGAATTTTACTTATACTTTCCTTACTCTGTTTCTTCAAATTTTCAACTTCTTTACTAATTTCTGCTTGAATCTTATCGATTTTGCCGCCCAGCTGTTCTTTAATTTCCTTCGTTACTCCCTGAATCTTTTTAATTTCTCCCCCCAGCTGTTCTTTAACCTCCATTGCTGTACTCTGAACTTTTTCAATTTCTCCTCCCAATTGTTTCTTAATTTGCCTCGTCTCTAACTGTATTAACTCTTTAGATTCCTCTGCTCGCTTACTTATTTTACTCTCAAGTTCATCTTGCACCCTCCTCAATCTACTCTCCATGTCAGCTAGGATTTCTTTCGTCTTCTCTTCCATCACACCCCTGATTTCACCCTTAATTTGCTCAAATCTCTTATCCATCTCCTTACTGTTCTGATCCAATTTACTGTTAAGTTCTTTATTACTTTCTTTAATTTCCCTACTGTTTTCCTCCAATTTATCATTTAGTTTACTACTAATTTCTTTACTGTTTTGATCAAATTTCGTATTTAATACCTGTATAAGACTCGCAAACATGCTCTTCATATCTCCCGGACTTTCTTTCTCACCATCATTACTGGGATTTACCTCCGACATCATCCCTGTGCTGCTTTCACCATCCTCTACTAACTTACTACGTGCTTCATCCTCTTTCTCCTTCGTCATCTTACTCCCTAGCTGTTTTTGACTACGTAGTAACATATCGTCTTCTGAATCACTCATTCTGACTCACGTTGATATATAAAATCCCCCAAAATGCAGGTACAGAAATATGTCACTTTTCCCTCCACAAATGTTATCAGGATTTCGTCCCACGTTTATGGCGACAATGTAACGGCATTTTTGGCTGTGTATGTAAATTTGGAACAATATATAAGACCAAAACCTGCCAGATTATTCATTTCTGTATCCAGTTTTTTTTACCTGACTTACCATATGATATGACCCATCAGTGGTCACCGGATCTGAAGTTATATGTAAGAGTGTTGGGCGCCAAGGGTTCGATCTGAGAGCGATAACCCAATAAATCATAAATAACTTTACGTCCTAGCTCAGGTAGAACATTCACCAGACTCCATCGACTCAAGTCGTGGTATGACTTAGTCATTAACCTGAATAACATTTGCTTCGGGGAAAAGAGGATGGCTTATATCTATTTCTATCATCTAGAAAGGAGACAGACTGCATTTACTTTAAATAAAAATTTAATGGCATCAAAAACAAACAAGTTAGGAAAATGCATTAATTAATGACTTAACGTAGAAAGTAAACAAAAGAATTTAAGACAGGCAAAAGTTGCAAGAAAACGGAGGCGTTATGAATTTAATTTAATCTAGATCTGAATTTAATACTTTAGGTTGATTTATTCAAGAGTGAAGAAAGAGAGCTTGTGCATAAAGTCAATGAGCTTACCAAACGATGAATCGGCTTTATTGAAGAGTCTCTCCCCAAGAGAAAGCTGATGTTGTAGGCGGTAGAAGTCCATCTTCATACGAGGAATTTATCTTAAATAACAGGCTCCTATTAATTCTGAGGTTTGTAGGCTACTCAGAATGAATAATGGCGGTGGATTGTAAGTCCCTTAACCACTCTTATGATGTTAGCGCATGACACTGCCAACACCATAATGTATCGGACTGGCCTACGTCTTGAATACAACTCCTGCAATACTGTTCTCCCTGCGACTGTCTTCAACCAAGCCTCGTTGAGTTCTCCCCCTTCACATAACGGAGTCTCGTCCCAAGTCGTACCACGACCGTCTGTATTGTTCAGCTCACCTCTTTCCACTCATCTACCCTCGTCCTTGGCCGCACCCTTACTCATTACCGTGGGCTCGCCACGCGGCTTTTGTTGTTGAGTAGGTACGCAGGTAAGTTATTTCTTCACATCGTGCTGTTCTGGGAGAAGACGTAAGCTCATGAAATGACCCTTAGTGCTCAAGCGCTAGCTAATTACAAAAACAGCCTCTGACTTCTGTCAACTTAATACCGTAACAAAACCTAATCATGATAATACATTATATGGACTAAACCTACACTTAATAACTTGTGGCTAATTAACTGCCGAAATAACACATGATATAAATAACGAATGTCAAATTTTGACATAACGTCAGTGGCGTAATCGTACCCTTCAAAATAAGGATACAACCTTAGTTTGTATATTGCCGCCATCTTAGCGAAAACAAAAACGTGGCCACCTGAATTTCCAATGCCTAAGTCACCTACCGGTTGAACTAATAATTACATCCCTACTAAAATTGATTCCGAAGTACAACCCTATAAGGAGAGTTGGACGCCATAGTAATACATTTCTTGGTAAGTTAATTTCAATATGTAGAGATTTGAAGCCATTCTTTTCAGTGTTGCCAACACAAATTGTCTTTTGCAGCTTTGCAATCGGTCAACACGATTGTGCCCAATGAACTGGGCGGGGTACAAGTAATAAATATGTAAACACACTCCTGGAAAAAATTACATGTATTAGTTAATTATCTCACTTCCAGGAGTGTGTTTACATAATTATAACGTGTACCCCACGCAATTTATTGGGCACAATCGTGTTGACCGACTGAGAAGCTGCAAAAGGTAATTTCAATATGGTAGCCGTTCCGATATTTTAAATTAAAGATATGATAGCATAAGTTCAAATAGATCAATTCTCTCAAAGATTGGAATTCAGGATGCTTCATTTTACGGGCATACGTTGCCAGATTGCGTGCATCCGCCATCCTGAATTCATATAATATTAAAATCGCTAATTCACAAGCTCCTAGTCCTATATTTACGAAACTTTGCAAAAGTTCAGTATTCCATAGGGGGTGTACTTTTCAAGAGGTGGAATGAGTAGTTGTTGTATATTCATAATGGCATCTATGTGTACTATCATTACATTAAAATCGCCATAATAGCATGTATTAGAGGAAATGCCAAGAAAAGTGGTAAAAAGGGATTTTTTCTCACAAACTTAACACGCTCATCAGCCATCTTGAATATATAAAATATTGAAAACAATAATTCACTATGTAATAAATTTACAGGACTGAAACTTGGCAACAAGTTGGAGTTATATTAGATATTTACTATGTACTGTACTTTAATGGTATCAAATTCACTGAATTAGACCAATAGTGTGCCTATGCCAGTCACGCGTTCTATTAAAACATTAACATCGATAAATTAAAATATGTAAGAAATCTCCACGTGTCTTGCCAAGTGAGGGGTTACAAGCAAAAGAAATCACTTATCCAGGGCATATGGATATTGAACATTGCGCTCAGCTGTCGTCTCGTATACATAAACCATTAAATTGCATTGTCTGCAAGTAATTAAGCTACAATTAGGAGAATTAGCACTGTATGAGGTTCGTACGATGTTCCTGATAGAAGAAACGTCTCATGCACCAATGTGCAATATAAGTGCTCATGACTTTTCGCAGCATGCTATTGGGATATGACGAAAAAAATAAACCATCGTAATTGTACTGCTTCCTACTTCTCAATAAGAACAGAAGGAGAAAATAAAATCATGAATGCGATAAGCTATGTGTTCTTGACGGAACATCTAATTTATATCCCAGTCCAGACAGATAAAGAAAGCACCCCAATTTTGTTTGCCCATTTCTTCATTTGTCAGTGGTCATAAAGTTTGCGATACTACTGTAGAATATATCACGTGATGCGAAACAAACTTTGAGTAGAATCATTACCTCCATCTACCCTCTGCAGAATAACTATTTTAATGTCTCTAACAAGATATCTAATGCAGTGACGTAAATTGGCAATGACCACACTTATTAAGTGTTGTTGGTGGCTTTAACACATGGGTAGTTGAAACGATCCAGAATGTAATTACATGGTACACACATTGATGCCAAATTAGTTTTCCAACGTTCTTCTCACAAGGAAGTCGAGGTACATTCAGGAAATGCCGAACACATTCCACACTTACCATTGGAGCGTCGCGTCGGTCTGAGAATATGCGAACAAGCTAACTTCGCAAGGAGAACTACCTGCTGAATAGTAAGCCCAGATGTTGCCAAATTTCACAGTTTATTGCCTATCTTATTTAGATTGGCACTATTGAATTGAAAATATAAACACCAATAGACAAAAGCTCCCTTGATGTTTGTGTGCTTTAACATAAAATTACTTTCTTCCTCCTAGTAACCGTGTATAATACACCTCCTTGTGGCTAACATTCTTAGCTGCCACCCCTGAAGTCCCGGGTTCTTTTCCTGCCTCTGCCAAGAAAATTAATTCTTACGTGAGGATTGGAACGGGGCACACTCAGCTTCGTGAGGCCAAACTGAGTAGAGACGGATTCGAATCCCACCTCAGACGTATAGAAGTAGTTTCTCGTGGTTTCCCACTTCAACATTGGGCATTATTATTATTATTATTATTATTTATTTACCAAAAATTGTGTCTACAATTCATGGACGGCAGATAGAGAAAGGGCAAGCCCCACATACACAGCAGTGTCTCCATCTCCGTTCATTAAATCTATACAAATCTGATATGTTACATATATACAATTTACAACATTACATTGCTATATACACATAATCTGCTGAACACGATGTCTATATCATACAATTAATAAATAAAAGGGAAGGTACAGGCACGCACACACACATATACACGCTCACGCACGCACACATGCATGCATACCTACACGCACGCACACACTCCCACTCACTCACAAAGTTACATTATATAAATTTAATTTACATGGGGTTTTAGTCCCTTTAGAGCCTTCACTTTGCGGCAAAATTGTCCTGGAGGAAGGTCTTTTATTGCATGAGGCAGATCATTCCAAAGTCGAACAGAGCGATTGTAGAACCCTGATTGATAATCTGTTGTCCTAGCGAATGGAGGAACGAGGGTGACACCCTGTGCTCTACGGACTGAGCGATAGGACAGCTGAAGGCGGTGAAATGGGGACAGTTTAATGGTGCCAGCTAGAGATTTTCGGAAAAAGGTGAGATCTATTTGGCTGCATATGTCATTGATTGATGTTAGTGGTTTTGTCAAAACTTTGTTTCCCTGTTTGTAAATGAGTCGCTCTGCTCGACGTTGGACTGCACTTAACTTCTTCATGTTTTCCTCGGTAGTGGGATGCCAGTCAGGAAGTCCACACGGAAGAATGGGCCGTATAGTGGAGAGATACACCACCGCTCGGAGTGCACGGCTTCTGAATCCCAGAAGATTGCGTCTTGCAAATCCTAGAATTCTAAATGCCCTACACCTAGATTCCTCAACGTGTACATTCCACTTCAAATTGCTGGAAATGTGTATTCCCAGCATTCGCAGTGAATTGCACATGGGAAGAATTTTGCCGCTCAGTGAAAGGCTATGTTCAACAGGCTGTCTGGCCCTACTTAGCCGAATATATTTACACTTGTTTACATTCAAGGTCATCTTATTAACATCACACCACAGTGCCACACTGTCCAGATCTGCCTGTAGTGCTTTGACGTCATCATTATTCTTTATGGCTCTGTAAATTATTGAATCGTTTGCATACTGCGCCATCGCAGACGTCACACAGCTTGGAAGGTCGAGGGTAAAAGCCATGTACACAAAGGCCCAATCACCGACCCCTGTGATACTCCCGAAGTTACCAATATGTTCGGCGAATTGGCCTCGCCAAACACGACTCACTGCGTTCGACCTACCAGGAATGACGTCAACCATGCAATCAGCTTGCCTCCGATGCCATATTTGCTAAGCTTTAACAAGAGTCTTCGATGAGGCACCTGATCAAAAGCTTTGCTTAAGTCCAGGGCCAGACAGTCTACTTGGGAGACGTTAGTCTGATCCAAGGAGTTCTGCCAGTCATCAATCACTTTTGTCAAAAGAGTTGTACAAGATTTCCCCGGAACGAAGCCATGTTGGCTTGGATTTAACAGGCCTCGGTCGCTCAGGAATTCCAGTATGTTCCTAGCAACCAGGCGCTTCATACATTTACAGATACCAGACGTTGAGGAATAGGGCGGTAGTTGTCCATGTCTTCCTTGTCACCATCTTTGAACACAGGGACCAGGCTGGCATGTTTCCACTCTTGTGGTAGAGTCCCGGTGTTAATGGACTGGTTGAAGAGAGCGCACAATGAGGGCGCCAGGGCATCTGCACAGTAATGAAGGATCCGAGCAGGGATTAAGTCTGGACCTGTCGCAGCATGGGGGGCGAGTTCTCCGTAGGCTGTCTCGAACTTCCTGTTGTGAGAAATATAGACTGGCTAGGGGAAAGAGAGGGGATGATGTCCTTGGTAGGAACATTCCTTCACTGGTGTCATGTGGAGAGAAGTTATTGGCTTTCAAGGACAAGGAATTAAAACTCAGCAATTTTTCTAGGAGCCCGCTGATGAGCCTAGCTTGGTGCTCCTAGGCAAACCCCCGTACAAGACACGGCATAATCCTAGAAAAATGTCTGAGTTTTGATATAATGGGATGGTTCATAAGATAAAGTAACGGCCGCCTCCTTTTAAATTCTAGCCTCAATTGCAAATACACCACTACTACGGACACCACAATGATACTCTTTATTAAACAGATTCCACACACACAGCTACATCACCATAATGTCGCAAAGCCACTAAATTAATCAACCCCCCCCCCCCCCCCAAACGAAGTTATGTATCGCATCACATCCCCTACTGATTTGAAACGGGGGTAATAAGCTATTGCGAGACACTCCCCGACAATACATATGGTCTGAAAGACGATTATTCTAAGTCTACAATAAATAAAAATCTACCGATTCCTTAACTGCTGACTGAGGAATGCATGTCTTACAGGATCAAGATTATGTTCCTTGGTTTACTCATTTTACACACACAATTCATAAATCTGCTTGCAATGATCATCCCATGACTACATTCTCACTTCAAATTCTGGATTGAATTGTTCAGTTTCTCGAGACATGCCAGCTATAAGTTCAGGAACCATATGTAAGCCAAATAAAGATAAATCCAGCAGTTCTTCTCCTATACAAGGAATAGCATTCCCTTTAAAATTACTAACGACGTGGCAAACATTCTAAGCAAGCAAGAAAAGTATGGCGACAACATCACAAATAAAAGTGAACTAAAGGTCGTACTCGCAAAAAAAAAAAAAAAAAACAGAATATTATTCTTGCAATTTAAACCAAAATGTTATCGACCTCAATATCATACTGCTCGAGTCTAAGCTGCGTGAACCTGAGAGGAATATGCATCGTGGACTATCAGTAGTAGTGTTGACGAGTGATGAGGTTTCTCGGTCCGTGCATAGTACAGAACCAAATACATTGGGCGGTGACTCACTCAGTCATTCCTAACACCACAGTGGTTTGAGCAACGGCCGAATGTTAGCAGTATTGGAATAGAAAGGAAAACCATATATCACGGTGGGCTATTGACAGATCCTTCCCTTCACGCCCGACACTTCCCTGCTCTTTCTCCTTACCCCGCAAGTTCATAGAGTTTGGACTCGAGCAGTAGTAGCGCCAGAGTAAACTGTGGCTTTTCGCCAATGTCTCAGTCTCATTCATGGTTGTGATTCTATGGAAGCTACTGAGGTATGAGTGATGCTGAGTAATGGACTCAGGGCACAGCTAGTGCCTGTGGGTGTTGTGAAAGGTTCTGCTCATAGGGTTAGTACTGCTGTTCTGACTCAGTGAGGAAAGCAATGACGAACTACCTCACTCCCCACCTTGCCTAGTACGCCTCATTATAGTGCTGCCTCGGCTTTGTGGGTTTCTACCACACAACCTATGGTGTTGTTTTTTGAGGATCGAACCAGCCTCCAGGCTAACTACCTAAAAGACAGACTACTACTGCTACTACTACTACTACTAAATAATAATAATAATAATAATGGTTGGGAGAAAACGGAGCAACACAAAAGCAACAACTGTCTTGTTCGTGACCTTCCACACCTGTTAAAGGAACTGCTTTTTGCCCACCTGATAATGAAACACATCTGTTACTTTTCTTTAGCCAATTTATTACATTTAAAGTTACGCGTGACTAAGCACAAGTGAGCAGTAGCAATTTATTAAAGGGTATGAATTGTTCTTTTTATCCAATGAAGATGGAGAGGATCTGCTCATTTTGGGGGAAGATTTCAAACGAATGTGCAGCTTTTAATACCATTGTGAGGGATGATTAATTTTCTGAGGTATTTTAATAGTTTTGCTGAAATGCTTCCCACCACCAAGCGATCTAAGAGCAGCTTTTTAATTATATTTCGCAGTAAATATAATTAACTATTGGAAACTCCGAAGTATATTTCTCCTGTCAGTTTTTACTGGCCATTCCATATAATTGCAACCTCATCTTGGGAATATTTTAATTATATGAAAGATAGTCTTAGGGGATTGCCCTTTTCCGTATGTGCGTTTACGTAAGCTGTACGTAGCCAGCAATAATATTGAAACAACACACAGAAATTCAATGAAATTTAGTTGTAATGTAGTCCTCACGCCAAGGACCCAAAACCACCATTAATCAATTACAAGCCAACTTAACGATGCCGAAAAATACTTCACCCGGTTCAGAAACTTGAAGCATATCACAGCGATAAGTATAAAATTTCGCTTTATGATAGGGAATTCTGAAGGTATGATGCTGCACTTCTCTGTAATACCCTGTTCTCCTAAATCTCAGCAGGATATAGCTGGGCTGCGGTGGTGTAAGAGGCTAATGAGTTTGTCTGGACTGCAGGAGATCTAGGTACGAATTTGGTCTTATTTCTCAGTCATTTTCTAACAGTCATTTAAAATCACATTCACAGAAATCTCTTTCAAAGTCGTAACTAACACGCCATAGCCTCATGTATTTTATATTTTTTTATCTTTCTAACTCTATTGGTTTGATCTGGATGAAAGCAAAGACCCCCAGTGTCGCCTACGGGGATACAATTGGCGGAAATGGTTATCAATATTTTCTTTGTAAAATTACGAATATCTACCCATCAACTTAGGGTATTAGCGCTGGGACATATATAACTATAGTAAATGTCATATTTAAAATGTTATTTGATTTATGCTTAAAGAACATGTAATCAAATTGAAATCTCATTTCTCTAGGCACATTTCTCTATTTGGAATTCGAGAAGCTTGGATAAACTGTGTTGATTTTATCAAATTGTAATGCACCGTCCTTGCCTTTATTTGGAAAGCACCAATAAGTGAATCACAACATAAATAATAACACCGTAGAATTTGTCTCAGTGAAATCTGTTACCCTGAATGCAAAAAATAGGATAGTTCCATTACAAAAAAACAAAGTTGGTACCAATATTTCAGCTATTCACAAAGAAAGGAAAAACTCGTCTAAGTTAGTTTATGAGCCCCTTAGCACCATTCACAAAAGTGAAAGCAAAATATTCATACCATTAATGGTTTAGAAAATATTGGCGAGGTTCATCTTAAGGTGACTAACCCTATATAATTTGTGTACGCTACATACATATTCATATCGTTTAGCTCTCAGGAAGGACCTTACCAGTGCACTAATGGCGGGTTAAAAGTGATAACTAATGATGATAACGAAGTCGTGGCAAGCCATCAAGGATTTTCATAAACAATTTATAGTTTCCATTTACGTGTAGTTTGTCACATCTAATGATCCTTGATCATCCTGTATTTTATGTGGGATAGTGGGATGATGTACATCGAATTAAACTCTTTTCAATCCCACGAATGAAATCCGAAAATAAGCAATGAAACCATCAATCTCTTCCTCGTACATATCCACGCAGGGATATTATGCATGCAATGTTAAATTATGAATCCTTTCAGAGATGAATGGTCTGAATTACGAACACGGCGTCTTGCGATAGCATTTCTTGGCGATATATTTCTTCTAGTTTTGCTTTTCCTCGCGCACTGCAGGCAAATGAGATGGCAGCATGAATGTACTGTAAATCTGAGGTAAAAGCGTCATTGATATACCTAAAAATATGCATTTACTCTCACATTCACTCAAGATTTTCTCCTACTTGGAGGAAATAGCAGAATCCATATCTAGTTAATCTCGATATTGACTCATTCATTTGTAGCGCTTCTGCTTGCCTTCGGACTAAGCTTTGATTCCCAGGATATGAATGACACGCTTTTCTCCGGATACAAAAAGCATGTATTGTAAAGTTAACCGATGCCTCACTGGGAGAGTAGCTCAATGACTTAGCCATGTTGAAACACCGAATCCCGTGAGATCTCTACAGTGAGGCCACATTAGGCGTGTTCGGAATTTGGCTGGATGACCGGTTCTAGGAAGCAATGAACTCTTGTCGGCAGAATAGAAGGAGGAGCGAATAGTGACCGAACACCCTACCACAAGTAATCTCCGGCTCAGAACACCATCTTTATTCTGAAGGGTAATGGACAAAGCTGAGCTCCTCAATTCTCACTTGCCATTTTGTATCTAATCCTTCCCTGTTGAATGCGTCTTTACCTAACGAAACACTGCACCAGAAGTTAGTCTGGCTTCCTTCGAGTGGTCCCTTTTACCTTCCGCACTATTTGTCACATCTGCCCCATTAAGCCCACGTATCCACAACATGCTCAAGTATGTCGACAAGAAGAAACCTGAGATTTCTCCCAGCTGTTGGCCACTTCCGTGCTAGGAGCACATGACGCTGCAGACAGCAAACAATATCCTGGGACACACATTTATGCATATCGAATATTTTTAAGTTATTCATCCATGTTACCTGATTTTAGGCACATTGAATGCCTCACACTCCGACCAGAAGATGCACAAGTCAGGCAGTTCTGGAAGCGCTTTAAAAAGGAAAGGAAGCTTGTAGTTTTACGTGACCGTGAATTTTGTGATTATGAGCCATGGGACCTCTTTTTACATGGAATCCGAACCACAGGACATGGCATTTCACTTCCAAGATCCTACATGCATTGCCTGGGAATCGAAAAAATGAAAGGTTATCACCGGAGATCTCCTAATCAAAGGCACGTGAAAGAATCAAATAAAAACACTATTTTTAAAATAGAGCTGTTGTGTTACACATTGAGCCTAAGGACATCGTTGTCATAATCCAGAGATTTAGGTGTGTGTGAAATTTTAGTTAGTTATTGTTATTTTAATGGGAGGAACAGCGAGGTCATCTGTCCCTAAGTGTGTGAAAATGTGTCTGGAAACCTCTATTGCTGTGATGATCGTATCTCAAATAGGTAATAGGCCTAACTGTAATTATTACGGCCAAGGATGGATTAGGTCCCCACGACTGGATGTAAGGTCCTATCCCAACACTTCCCTGGGTTGAATGAGGAAAAACCCGGAGGAATACTACACTTACAATGGCCGCCGTTAACTTGAGTGGGTCGAACCTTGGATCTCCAACGTCTATTTACTCAGTTAGGCCTTGGAACGTGACTTAGACAACTCGCCTATTATGGTGAGTTCGTAAAATAAATACATTTAAGTTCTCATTTCTCGCTTCAGAACGTGCCTCAGCCGTGTGATCAAAGACATGACAGGGGACTTGGTTTGGATTCAAGGTCTCATTGCTTCTTGTCCAATATCCTGAGTGTATGTTGCCTAACCCTCATTATTATTCCCGTTTCCAACGGGGTTGGAGATGAGATGCTATGAAAGTCTATGTGGCGAATGTTTTTACGGCTGGATGCCCTTCTTGACGCCAACCTCAAGAGAGCAGTTGATGAGAGATTAAATGAATGAAGATGACTGAAACTGGGCAAGGATGTGAAAGGAAGTGGCCGTGGCCTGTTAGAAGGTACCGTCCCAGCATTTGCCTGGAGTTAAAATGGGGAAACCACGGAAAACCATTTCAAGGACAGCTGACGGTGGGCCTCGAACCCGCGTCTACCGAGTCCGCAGATAGCTTGGCTCAATGGCCTGGCTCAGCGCGTTTGCGAGCGTAGCCACCGCTGTCGGTTTCCACTATCCACTATCCTGTGTGCAGAGCAAATA
Organism: Meconema thalassinum; assembly: GCA_946902985.2. Taxonomy (NCBI): domain Eukaryota; kingdom Metazoa; phylum Arthropoda; class Insecta; order Orthoptera; family Tettigoniidae; genus Meconema; species Meconema thalassinum. The sequence continues at coordinate 187,795,322 of OX336389.2, forward strand.
ATATATAAACTTACTTTGGGTATTTACACACTCATTTCAGAAACGGATAAGATTTTAACCCAGAGCACCGTTCCCCGCCACCTCCTGTGGTCCCTGGGTGCGTATTGAGTCTCTAAATCCAAGCACCCTGGGTTCGATTCCCGGCTGTGCCGAGATATTTATTTTTGGTTTGAGTGCTGGAACACGTGAGGCTAAACTGAGAAGAGATGACTCCCACCTGAGCCATCCTGGAAGTTGGAAGTGGTTTCTCGTGTTTCCCAATACTACTCCAGTCAAATACCTCAATAGTTCCTAACTTAAGGTCACTGCAGATTCCTTACCAATTCTCGCTTTAATCACAAATACACACACTATTAGAGACTCCAAACTAACACAGGTTACCAGACAAAATAAAAAACATACCCAAATACACGAGGCTAAATGACCATTTTGTTAAGTCCCTCAACTCAAACAACAACGATAGCAACTCTCTGTTCCCAGATTTGACAATAAATAGCCACTACAAGTGTCTGTAGCGAATGTAACGCACTGTTTGACTGTTTGACTTGCTCCATAATACCAAGTGCTTTTTGTACTTCGGTGATCAGTGATAGTGTATCTGCCTACTGATCCAAAGATCATGGGTTCGGTTCAAGGCCAAGGAAGTCGGAATTTTAAAGGGTGGAAAAAATTCAAAGCACACCGAGCCGCACAAAGTCAGGTTGTGCCTCATTGGATCCTTACAGGAAAAACGTAATACAATCTCAGCTGCAAGATCACCTTGAGAGGTAGCTGAGGGCATATTATTATTGAGTTCTTTGGGAAATATCCACTGGATAATTTGCTCCCTGCCTTGCTAGGATCATGTGTAAATTTAAAGGATAATGCCGGCAAATAACTTCAAACTGGTCTTCGGAATATGAGTTCTCCAAGGACATGCGACGTAATATTAGAAGATCCCTGCTTGACGCTAACCAGATGTCATGTTCATGTGTTCGATCAGTTTACCATTAGCTTCCGTAACTTCCAAGCAGCAGACTGGAAATGATGCATTTTTTTTTTTTTTAGCGTATGGCTTTTAGTGCCGGGAGTGTCCGAGGACATGTTCGGCTCGACAGTTTTGTAGCTGCTTCGAGACGGACACCCAATGGGTGAGCTACAAGTACCGCTGGGGAGGGAAGGAGGGAAGTTGGAATGTAAGGACGAGGAGTTGGAAGGTAGCGGCTGTGGCCTGTAGTTAGGGACCAACCCCGGCATTTGCCTGGTAGGAAGATGGGAAACCACAGAAGACCATCTTCAAGGTTGCCGGCGGGGGGATTCGAACCTCCTCGCCTCCCGGATGTGAGCGACTGCCATCAGTCATGCCGTAACCACCACGGCTAACTCACCCGGTAATGATGCATTAAAGCCAAGCGTACGGAATCCAGGTCGTAAGAGGAAACCTATTTAAAACCTTATAATAATAATAATAAGAAGAAGAAGAAGAATATTTATTGAAAATTTATATTCATATTTTGGATCTTACATTGTAAACCAACGACAGGATGATGATGATGATTGTTGTTGTATTAAGGAGTGGAACAGTGAGGTCATCTGCCCCTCGAAAATTTGACGTTTATACATCATGCATGTGGGCTAGGGACATCTTGGTTATCAGTCTCGTGTGCTGATGTATATGGAACTTGTATGGTAGCTTGAGTTATTAAAATAGCTGTAGATGTGTTTGTAACTCAAGAGTGTGCCAAGAACTGAAATAAGACACCATTACAACTTTAGCCTGGAGTAAGTGAGGAAATACTCTAAGATAACCCAATCATAAAATATTGTCACTGACAGCAGCAGGATTCAAGTCTCACATGTAAAGGAACTAGCAGCATGTGCCGATAATCCAGATGTTAGGCCCCTTTTAAAGAATAATTAATTGTCATATGAACTTGCAGTTGCCCATTTCAGATATAGAGCGTTCTTTATCCTGATTGACTACACCGGGGTACTAGTATCAATTAAGGCGACCGTGGGCAACGGAAAGGAGCAAATAAAAATGGATTCATGGGTTTATAGGGATATATATGGAAAGGAGAGGGGAGGAATTCTCAGGTTTCCCCCTCGCATCCCCTTACTTCCATCACCTCTGCACCGCTAAACGATGCAATGTTATAGGAAAGCCTGTTTCGAACAATTCATTATTACAAACCTAGGCAAGTTGTTTGAAACAACTTGCTACTGTTTGAGTGAGAGAGGAAAGTACGAAGGAGAAGAACATCGCAGAGTGTAATTAATACATCATAATATGATGTGCTAATTTAGTCATTCATGTGACATTGAATTATAACGTCAGTTGTCCTCACGAGGCTGAATGGACCCTACGAGGATTAATTGTCCACCACGACGGAGCCGGAAATTGACACTATGCCAAATTCCATGGATTTGATAAGGTTATTAATTATACTTAAACAATACCATACCAAACCCCGTGGTGCTACAGCTCATGAAAGGCCTAGGACTTCCAAGCGACCGCTCCCATCAATTTGGCCTTCAGATTATGGGGTAACGTGTTGTCAGAGCGTCGGGTCCCCTCGGCCGTTAATCTTGGTCTTCGTGACCGGGGCGCTGCCTCGCTGTCAGACAGTTAGTCAGTTGTCCTCACGAGACTGAGTGCACCCCGTTCCAGATCTCATGTCGGTTTCAAAAATCTTTCACGGAGCCGGCAATCGAACCCTGGGTAACTGAGTGCGAGGCAGTTGTGATTCCCCAACACCACGGTATCGGAATTATACTTTAACGCTTCTTTTACTTTGAGACTGCCAGGAGAATACTATTGTCAGCAGATATCTTCACATGTATCATGCTCGTATTTCACCGCATCAACACGATCTCCTCGCTCACTACTATAACTTACTTCCATCAGCGTTTGATTTGGCTAACAAGGTAAACTCCCTTGGCCCACTGGCCTGGTGAAAGTCATCAAAAATGACACCATTTGGGTGCCATACATGTCGACGATGACGTTGCATTACCTCATTTTATTTGCGGAGAGCCTGGATTCAAACCCGGGAGTCAAGGGTGGTAGTCAAAACTGTGAACCACTAAACCACGAGACATACGACATGGCTGCAAGTTACTTTAATATTATTATGGTGTTTGAAACCACTTTCAGTGTTGCCTTAGTAATCGAATGTTTGATGCATTTCAGTCGGTCAACACGACTTTTTCCCCAAAGAGATGGGTTATTCCCTTATCCTGAAAAATATTACATGACATTAATAAATACACTTGGATGGCCAGTTTCGATCGTCAAGCGATCATCATCAGATCCATTACACTTAGGCCCTAAAATTTATGTCAGAAAATATGGATGAAAATATTTTCAATATGTACACTTATTTAGTTGCAGTGTGAGTTCAGATAATTCAAATCGTCAATATTTGTTAGTTGTGGTCTATGTGATGTTTTGTTAAAATACTGGAATTGGTGATTGATCTCCAAACTTGCTTGTTTGGAGTGCTTATGGGATTTATTTAAATGGTCCATACAGGTTATATTGTACCGGCTACTTATCTGATGGTGTCTTGCGCTGTCCTGGTGAGAGCAGTTATCTAGGTCACTATCTACTCTCAACTGGAGGAACTTCCTATAGTTGGAGGTCCCTTATATACCTGGGTAATTCCATTCTCGTATTCCTAAGTTTCTGTGTACGTCGTACAAATGTGACACTGTATCGCCAAGTCTAGTCTACCTAATGTGGTGTAGGATGTTACTGTATTCAGGAAAATCTTCAGCTATTAAAGACCGGGTTTCATCCTCGCCACGCATAAGCTATAGAGGCATATAAACGCTGCCCAGTCTAATGAGAATGTTCCGGCACCATTAATACTGCCGTTAATACCGTCCTTGGTTTATTAACGAAAAAGTACATCGTACATCCTGAACCAGTAACATGAATCCCTTATTAATCCCTTATCTAGCTTGGCTACATCTTTATGTTGTGTCGTGTTTCCGACGGGGTGTGTTTTCTAGCAGAGTGAAGAGGGGTGAACACTCTATGAATGTGTGTTCGTTTAGAAGAAAGGAAGGAATATTGTAGTTTTACGTGACCGTGAATCTTGTGATTATGAGCCACGGGACCTCCTTTTTACGTAGAATTCGAACCACAGGACATGGCATTTCACTTCGAAAATCTCACATGCATTGACCGGGAATCGAACCCAGTCCACCTTGGTGAGAGGCCAACAGCTTGGCCGCTGCGCCACCACGCCCCTGTTCGTTTAGATTATTGGGGTTGTTCATTTTAGCTAAGTGTATCTCGATTGCTTCCTTAATGTCAAGAGATCTGCCTTTCGGTTCGTGATGAATTAATTTTAAGCCAGTTTCAATATTAGTGAAACTTCGTCCCGCTTCACAGATGTGTTCGCATACGGCCGAGTGTGTCCCGTAATTAATCGCATTTCTGCGTTCATTGTATCGTGTATCTAATCTTCTCCCACTCTGCCAGATGTACAGGCCGGACGTTTGTTTTAGACGAGTGAAAACTCTTAATGGAAGCCTGGAGGCGAGTTACTACAGCACCTGTGTTGTTATCAGCTGCCCCAAGCGGTCCGATGATTGACAAAGCTGTTTCACACTACTGCTGAAGTACAGTCATTGGCAAATATAATGACGTTCTGTTCGTAACTACGTAACGTGTACTTCCGCGTCACACAATACTTCGACGTGGACTGTACTGTCTGCTCAAGTCTGGAATTCCATTACATCAGATCGGTGGTGACAAGTGTGAAGCGATAGGGTGAGAGAGTGTAGGCTCACCCACAGGCTTGAAGGTCAAGGGCAATCGTCTAAATCAAACGTCCGGTCTGTAATTTGCTTGACACCCTGTGTCTTGGCACGTAATGGAACATACCCCTGACTTTGAATATGGGTCTTGTTTATTTAGATTACTGTGGTGTAAATGCTTTCTGGTTGTGTTATTTGTTGTGAATGCAATTTTATGCCCTGTTTTTGAACAGAGTGGTAATTTTATACGTATTCGGGTTCACAATTGAAACGCGCGAATTTTCTCTCATTATTATCCGGCTTTTGCATCGTTTTGCTTTTATATCTGGGTTGTCAAGCTAATTACATCGGGCAGAGTGGGAGAAGAATGGATACACGATACAATGAACGCAGAAATGCGATTAAATACGGGACACACTCGGCCGTATGCGAACACATGTGTGAAGCAGAACACAATTTTACTAATATTGAATCGGATTTAAAAATAATTCAACACGAACCGAAAGGTAGAGCTCTTGACATATAGGAAGCAATCGAGATACACTTAACTAAAATAAATAACCCCAATCATTTAAACGAACACACATTCATGGAGAGTTCACCCCTCTTCACTCCGCTAGAAAACACACCCCGTCGGAAACATGACAACATAAAGACGTAATCAAGCTAGATAAGGGATTAATAAGGGAATCATGTTACTGGTTCAGGATGCACGATGTATTTTTTTCTTTAATAAACCAATAGCGGTGTTACAGCAGTATTGAAGGTGCCACGACATTCTCATTAGACCGGGCAGCACTTATATGGTTCTTTAGCTTATGCGCGGCGAGGATGAAACCAGGTCTTTAATAGTTGAAGATTTTCCTGAATGCCGTAACATACACCACATTAGGTAGACTAGACTTGGCTATACATTGTCACATTTGCACGACGTACACAGAGACGTAGGAATACGAGAAGGGAATTGCCCAGGTTTATAAGAGACCTCGGCCCAGCCTAGATAACTGCTCTCACCAGGATAGCGCAAAACACCATCAGATAAGTAGCCGGTACAATACAACCAATACAACCTGTATGGACCATTTAAATACAATCACATATTCACTCCAAACAAGCAAGTTTGGAGATCAATCACCAATTCCAGTATTTTAACAAACCATCACACAGACCACAACTAACAAATATTGACGAGTTGACTTATCTCAACTCATTCTGCAACTATATAAGTGTACATATTGTAAATGTTTTCACCCAAATTTTCTGACATACATTTTAGGGCCTAAGTGTAATGGATCTGATGATGATGGCTTGACGATCGAAACTGGTTAGCCAAGTGTGTTTATTAATCTCGTGTAATTTTTCAGGATAAGGGAATAATCCATTTTTTGGGGGGAAAACTCATGTTGACCGACTGAAAAGCATCAAACTTTCGTTTACTTTAATATACAACGTGTCTGTAAGTTTATAAAATCAGAAAATGGTATTCCTGTACGTTGGTCACCTCAACGTGACTTCGCACAGTGTTAGTGATAGCAGCTGAACAAGAACTGATGCCACATTGCTCAAATAACCAGCTACGTTCTTTAATCCATTCCAAGTTACATGTCAATTTACTAACCAACGTAGATATCATCCTGAACAAGAACATCTACAGGTCAATAGCTACTAACAGTAACATAACAAAGATCACACAAAAACTAACCACCTTGGAAATTTGCGCAAGTTTGCAATAAACTTCTGTAACTCAATATATATATATTGTAAATACCTTAGCCCACATATTATGTAGACATAGATTTAATAGCCTGAGTGTAAGAGATCTGATGATGATCGAAACTGGTTATCAAAGTGAATTTATTAATCTCATGGAAATTTCATTCATGTTTAGGGCAAAACAGTCAACACAATTCGGTACAATCGTGTTGGTTGACTGATAAGGCATTCATTTCGTTCGACTGGCTGCGTGGCTCAGCGGTAACGTTGTCGCTTGCTGGGCCCAAGGTTGCAGGTTCGTATCCTGGTGCAGTCAGCTGGCATTTGAGGGTGCGCAGATACGAGGGAGCCGTGTCAGTAGATTTACTGGCACGCGAAAGATCCCCTCCGGGGCAAAATTCCGGCACTCGGGCGTCTCTAAGAGCCAGAGTAGTTAAAGGGGACGTAAAACCAATAACATTAGCCTAATTAGGCTAATTATTATTACATTTCGTTCGCATGTAATTCAAAGATGCGCGAAGGAAGCACGCAGGTCAACATTTACCTGTGGTAGGTTGGCTAGTTCTCGTGTTCTGCCCCTAGTTGGTTCAGTTTGCGCCCGTTCTCAAATATTTCCTATGGTTATATAATATCGGGTCATTTCATTCCCACCCAGGAAAGGGTGGGCGGGCCCCTATAGATGGCCGCACCATCTCTTGGGCCAGAGGAGGGTCCTATGGTTGTCATTACGCGCTTTATAAGGCCTCAAGCAAGATACCTCCATGCGCGATAACCAGTGCGTGTAAGTCCGCTCTAGTTTACCACGTTTATCAGTAACTAGCCAGCTGACAGGACTAGTTTGCAACTGCTGGTAGTGAAGCCTTTGCAATTTACGAGCATAAGGATGCGTAGCCGACCCCGTGGTGTAAGTGTAGCATACTTAATGTATCTTGAGTTCGAATCCCTTCTCCATCAGGGATTTTAGAACGAACATGAGGGCTAAATCGGGGTGCAATGTGCCTCGTGTGGACAACTGAGTAGCTGTCTGTTTTGAGAGGTAGTGATCCTGGTTAAGCTAGTCAAAAAAAAAAAAGACCAAGGGGTACATCATCTGACCATGCATCACCCCGCAATCTGGATACCATATGTTGGAGCAGTGATCGCTTGATATGCAGAGTTATTGAACCAAAGGGTTTGGATGGATTTTCTTTGTTGCCTCGTTATATATCTAGTTCTTAAACAAGTAATAAATGAACCCCCGCAAAACTGTACTGATAATACATAGAATGGTGCTCACAATATCCTAACGAGGAGTGGTTCATGCTAAGAATAACATAGGGATCGACCCCATTCCAATTGGTAAGCAGATGTGTACCTTGGAACTGCAATGGTTATTTGCGAGGGATAAAAAAAATACAACCGGCGCAAGGCCTGGAGTGGGGTACACTCAGCAATTGAGTATCAGACAGTGAGGCAGAGGAACTATTATATCAACTTTGGCTCCCAAGCATCATCAAACGTCACTAACTACGATTGCCTATGCAGAATTGTCCTTGAGGACTGGCAATGTATGGCATACAAGTGCCCGAATGTTTCATTGCATAGTTCATTCATTCATTCATTCATTTGCAATGGGGGGGGGGGGGTGTCCCCCGGTGGCAAATTGGATATACATAACAAAAAAATAATTATACATAACAATTCAATAACAATTATACAACAATTAAACTGGAGTATTTACACAAATAGTCAGTCTTTTCTTAAACACACCTATATGTTTGGGAAAAGGCTCTAAGACTGCGGCAGGTAGAGAGTTCCAGTTATCAATGGCACGGTTTACAAAAGAATATTTACCATAATTTGTTCGCTGTGGTCGGCCCTTAACTTTGAAAGGATGATCGCTCCTACCCATGTAAGTGGGCTTTCCCAATCGTTTGCTAAGCTCACCCCATGCTGGTTGATTTGTATACGTATTGTACATAGCGCAGAGTCTAGATTTCATCCTCCTAGCCTCCAGTGATTCCCACCCAAGTTTCTTTAACATACGGCTCACACTGCTCCTGGGATTAAAGTCACTGAGCACAAATCTAGCGGCCTTTCTTTGTACCATTTCCAACTCATTGATGAGCCCTACTTGATATGGATCCCAAACCGCCGAGGCATATTCCAGAATAGGTCTTACAAGTGACAAATAGCCTAATTCTTTAGCAGAGGTACTACTTCCTTTTAATACCCTCATTACAAAGTGCAGGGATTTGTAAGCTTTTGAAACTACACATCCTACATGACTACTCCATTTCATATCATTCCTTACGTGAACGCCCAAATATTTGAAAGAATCTTCTTCTACAAGTATTTCCGAGCCAATGTTATATTGAAAATCCTGCCTTCGCACTTTCCCTATTTTTAAGAGACTACATTTTCTTGTGTTTATTTTCATTTTATTTTCAATCGCCCACTTATAGACCAGGTTCAGGTCCTCTTGAAGCACTGCATTGTCTTGTGAGTCATGTATCTTTCGATATATTACACAATCATCCGCTTAAGAAGTGATATTATTGAAAATATGAAAGAGCTATCCTATCTTTTCTCTGAGAGATCAAGAAAACGTTGCCGAATTAGACTTCCAAACACCTGAAAATGTAATTTTGTCAATGTATTACACATAAGCTAGAGTTGTGGTTGGTTCATTTCAGGAACTTGGACATCGTGGTTATTTAGCCCAGTAGAGTTGTATATTATGTAGATAGATATAAAAATTGTCTGATAACCTGTTTTATTGTGGTGTCTGTAGTTATGTGTAGGCAAATTGTAATTCAGGTGAGGATTGGGAAGGAGGCAGCCGTGGCCTTAAGTAACTTTTAAAGCAAGCATATTAAAACTAACAATTATAATCTTCTCCCCTCCAGAAAATTTGTATTTTACCACCTGTATGGTAAGCCATTTCAAACGTTCAATAGCAAGTAAGGATCTCCTCAACCATTGGAAGGCCGGGTATATTAGGAATATGCAGAAAATCACCTCAAAATGTGCTGGAGTTAAAAGTGATGGGAGGACGGTCTTTGTTTGTGCTAAAGTGCATGGTTTCTAGATGGTAAGAAGTCTCATTTCAACGTAATGAGTTGTTGAAACAGCTGGCACCGGATAGTGTTGGGTAGCGCGCAATCTTCTCACCTGGAGACCCCGGGTTCGATTCCCGGCTCCGTCAGGGATTTTAGAAACTAGCGTTAGGCTGAAACGGGGTGCACTTAGCAATTGAATATCAGACAGTGAGGCAGCGCCGCGGTCACGGGAACCAAGAAAAACTGCCAAGGAGAGCCAACGCGCTAACCCCACCATCTGTAGGCCGAATAGCTGGGCAGCGGTCGATTAGTAGGCCAGGCAGGCCTACCGACATGGGCTTTGGTGCCACGGGGGTGTTAGGATGTTTAAGTGAAAGGCGGTTTAGAAGGCAACCTTTAAGGATTTACAATGTTCGTGTATTTGGTTCAATTCCCATGTGCCATTGATGGGTAAAATCCAATTCAAACAAGTACCGGTAGTTCCGTGAAGAACTACCGACGACCAAAATATTATGTGCACTCGAGTTTGAAGGTTGTTTGTGAAGTAACCAATATACCTACATAACATCCAATAACATCCATCATTTTCGTCGTTCTATTTTACGTTAGTTCATGTAGGTTTGGAATTTTTAATTTATATTTTAATATTTTTATCGCAGTTGAAACACAAAAAGTACCTGTTTTTAAGCGTGTTTCAACTATGCGTCACATTTAGGAATTATTATCTCACAAACCCGTCATCAGATCGAATCCAAATTTTAACACAATATACATTAGAATGTTAACTGGTTTATTAATTACAAAATTTTGTGTGTTAAAAAACAAAAGTTATCATTTTTGTAAGGTAACTTTTTCTCGGCTCGGGGTCGTTGGAAAATGTAGTTCTTGGTTGCGTTGTAATCCTTATACATCAAAACGTTATGCTTTATGACTGTGAAATACGTACATTAATTCACTTATTTTACATCGGTTTGTATTTGTACGGGGAATTAAGACATGGTTCACCAGCTAGCCGCTTCGGGAAATGGTGTACAGCGTTTCTGATATGGAGCCCATCACTTCCGAGCGAGGCGCGCCATGAAGCGTGATGGAGCCCATCTTGGCAACGCTGCACAGCTTTCACCGGAGCAGCTAACTGGTGAACCATGTCTTAGTTCCGCGTACAAATACAAACCGATATAAAATAAGTGAATTAATTTACGTATTTCACAATCATACAGCATACCTTTTTGAGGTATAAGGATTACAACGCGACCAAGAACTACATTTTCAAACCACCTCGAGCCGAGAAAAAGTTACCTTACAAAAATGATAACAACTTTGTTCCTTGGACACACAACATTTTAAAATTAATAAACCAGTTATACAACATTCCAATGTATATTGTGCTAAAATTTGGATTCGATCTAATGACGGGTTTGTGATATATTAATTCCTAAATGTGACGCATAGTTGAAACACGCTTAAAAACGGGTACTTTTTGTGTTTCAACTGCGATAAAAATATTAAAATATAAATTAAAAATTCCAAACCTACACGAACTAACGTAAACTAGAACGACGAAAATGATGATGTCATTGGATGTTATGTAGGTCTATTGGTTAATTCACAAACAACCTTCAAACTCGAGTACACATAATATTTTGGTCGAGAGTAAGTAGCCTATTTTCATATATCCTACTGGTCTTTTCTATTAAAATCTGCCCCAGCTATTTAAAGGATCTTCCATGTGATGTATACTAGATAGCGTTGGATACACGACCTATGGAACAACCAACACCATTGCAATGAGAAATTATGTGCTAGAATATAGGTGAAAAAGACTCCTCCCGCGAGATGGCATCTTTCTGCAACGCGTCATGGGAGTTAAATTTACATAAAATCAAATGCAAGGTTTCTCCGATTCACGCAAAGTAGGCTACATAATTTATAGCAATTAGATTATGATCATTATAATACCCTTTCCCACGAATCTTCTTTTCAATCATTTGAATAGCGCACGTAAAACAAAAGTAAAACGTTTTATAGTTTTGAACTGATGTCATCTTGAATTATTAAAAATTATTGACATAAGATTACTTTATACTAAGCTCTCAATAAGGATTCGCTGTTCTTAGCATCACTGGTCTTGAGTGAACACGTGCATCGCTAGATTATTTGAAATATTTGAAAATCACTTGGCCGCCATATTGTGCATGTGTTTTTCAGGATTCATAAAGTCACAAATATGTACTTTGTTAATATTCCTCTATCACCATATAGGACTCCAGTTTGATTGCTTATATAATTTGGGAGATACTGTGAACCAGCAAAATATTTTGTACGAACGCCATGTTGGATTGTTTTATATATAGCGTATAGAATAAATGCCAGCAAATGAATATTCTAATGATAGTTCATTTACCAAGCTACATTTCCATTGCCTGATTAGGACACGAGAAATAAACAAGATGTTCAGTAAAGAGCATACAGCCTACTTTCTCCTAAATGCAGGGGTATAGTTATAACTCTTGTCCTTTTCAGGTAGTATAATTGAATATTGTTTGTAGTAGCTTGTTGAAATACAACGCGCTATACGGATATTATACTTTGATGGATTGAATCCTCACCTGAATTATATATACACACACACAAATACAGCCATCATAAAAACACAGGTTATCAGACAAAATTCAACACTCACTCAAGTACACGGGGCTAAATGACCATGATGTCCATGCACCTCAGATGAAACAACTACAACAACAGCTTCCTACCCAAATCCTTCCTCGTATAAAAGTACGCACACTAGTAAGCCTACAGACATCACAGTGACACAGGTTCTTTGACAACTTATACACACACCCAAGTACACGAGGCTACAAGAACATGCTGCCCCAAACCCCGGATCAAGGACAACAAATTTTAATCGCTATAGTCGAATGTTGAAGTATGCGGTGTATATATATATTTTGTTTTGTTTTTTATTGCAAATACACACTATATTTTCCTAACATTATAACGTGTGAATAGTTATAAATGAATAATACAAAAAACTAAGTAGAAAAATTAGAACCTGCTAGGATTCGATCCACGAACCTCCAGACATTGAGTCGAGGACACTACCAGTACCCCACACTGGCCGAACAACATTAAATGGTTAACAACTGGTTTTGTATAACTCCAAAACATTTTGTCTTACAATATACGATTTCATTAGAGTTATCTGTCGTTTCTATAAACCATTTGATAATAATTATGTATTTTTTCTTCAGTACCTATACATTTCAAAAAGGATAGAAACTTACGAAGTTACGGATCTAGATGGATATACGAGCAAACAATAGCGGCCATTCAACCCAACGGGACGGCACGGCCCAGCACAATACGGTACGGTCAGCCTGACCTGATAGTCACTACTGCGGTTACATATTCTATTTTAAAATGCCAATATACTACCGGTCACCTCCTTGAGGACAGCTTAAACCTCCCTATGTACAGTACGATGATAGTATTTGGTAAGGCCAGGCCTTGTTGAATCGTAAGTTCCGATTTGGCTATTATACTTGCATGATTCATATATATCCGCCATATTGAAACTATTTGGCTGATGACTTTGTAGTTTGGGCAAACGACGCTTCTCCCATTAAGGTGTATTGTTGCAAAATGTTGTAGAGATCGGATGATTAGGTTAGTCGTAATTGGATTTAGGCTCAGAATATTTGGGTGGGTCCAATTTCCTTTTTGTTATAATGGCGGCGATGTACAACATGACACTGAGTTTTCCCTTGCTAGTGCTACCTCTGTACCAAAGGTGGTTCGATTTGGTTTCATTGTGTTTGAATTGATAGGAGGGATCGAGTTGCACACATACACGGCTGCCATTTAAAAACTATATGGTTGATGACCTTGTAATTTGGTCAACCGACGCTTCTCAGATGACTGTATGTTGTTGCAAAATTTGGTAGAGATCAGATTATTAGGTTAGTCGTAATTTGATTTAAGCTTTGAACATTTGGGTGGCCACCATTACGTTTCCGTCAAGATGGCGGCGATATAAAACATGACACTGAGGTGCCATTTGCTAGTGCTACCTCTGTACCAAATTTCGTTCAATTCGGTTTCACCGTGTATGAATTGACAGGTGGGGACAGACATATCATATCCCACACACTCACAGACACACAATTTTTGGCCCTGCGTAGATCTCATAAGTTACTTTCATTTTTTGCAAAAATCGAAAGTAGGCTAAACACGAGATAAGTTACTAAAGAATTTGCACAGCCACCATTTTTAAGTTCTCATAGAATTCCATTGAATGAGACGTCTATATGTATTGTGGCTTGGGTGAAGATATACCCAGCCAAATATCACAGCGATCGGATGTAAAGTCGGGTGCCAAATTCCATTTAAATATTAAAATATCGCGTCACGCCATGTTGGATGTGTCCTCGTCAGGTTATTGAAAATCGCATAGGTGAACTTATGTTCAGTTTGATTGCTGTACTAGATTAGTAGATATTGAGAACCGTCTAAATATTTCGGATGGAAGCCATATTGGATGTAGGCCATAGTGGTATGTACCATCAGACGAAGATTATTAGGTTAATTGTTCAAACGTCTACTTCGAGTGCATGATTAGGACACAAGAAATAAAAACTTAACGTTTTAAAAATTTCGCACAGCCGCCATCTTGAGGTTCTGAGACCAATTGAATTATATTAGATACCAATGGATTAAAATGTGTATAAACATTTACTGTATCAAGTTCGGATGGTTAAATCACGAGAAAAGTCCATTTAACTTAAATGTTTCATTTCGCTTGGCCGCCAAGTTGGTTTTGTACATAACAGGTTTTTGAAAGTGGCATAGTAGGGGACAGACACAAACATACGCCCATACACTCATACACACGGACAAATGGTGATCTCATAAGCCTTTTTTTTTTTCATAAATGAAAATAGGCTAAAAAAAGTGAATGAATTTCTCCCTTGCATGTCAAGAAAAAATTCGAAAGGATGTAATTCTATGAATTGCACATTTCCAGTAAATGTCAGCGACTGTGCCTTTAACACAGTTTCCATAGCAAATTTCAAATACGACATTCCGTAAGTGAATTTCTCTCCATTTACAGACTATTGTGTCCAGCTTGAAGAAGCATCTCAAGTCTCTTAACAAGATACGCGGAGGCGTCACAGGATCTTGAGAAAATGCAATAAGCGTGCAATACATGGATAACTAACTTGACGAAAATAATAAGCTACATATGTCTCCATTACTGACTGTATCACAGTGATTGACTTACGGTAGAGTTCTGGCAAAAGATTGAATTAATTCTATAATTTCAGGTTTCAGTTCCAACACCTTTCCTTTATTGAATAGTTTTGATTCAAACTAGGACAAGAATACGACTATGTATACGTCATGTATGGATTGATGTATGACATTATTCCCGTTTCAAGGAGATTGGGGATGAGATCGACGAATTCCTATGTGGTAGGTGTTTGTTACAGCTGGATGCTCTTCCTGACACCAACCTCATGATATGAGTTAATCAGAGATGGAATTAATGAAACTGATTGAATCTGTGCAAGTATTTGGAAGAAAGCGACTGTGGCCTAGTAGAAGGTACCGTCCTGGGATTTGCCTAGAGTTGAAAATGGAAATCGAGGGTAAAACTTTCAAGGATGGTCTAGTTTGGGGTTCGAACGCAAACGTCTACTAAGCCCACAGATAACTTGGCCCCATGGTCTAGTCCTAGTGTTATGCCTTAGTGTGCGTAATTACCGCTTTTTCGTATTTTACTACTGTCACTTGTAACTCTTTAGTCGACCCAAGGACTGGGTGGGGGTACAATGTATATAATATATGAATAATAAGTAAACAACACTCCTAGAAAATTACCTTTATTAGATATGACCACAATTGCCGCATTATACAGCTGCTAGGTATCATAGCTAATACTTGTAATTTTCCAAAAGTGTTAATTACTTATTATTGATACACTGTATTATATACGTTGTAGTGCCGGCGCCGTGGTGTTGGGGTAGCGTGTCTGCCTCTCATCCGGAGGCCCCTGGTTCGATTCCCGGCTCCGTCAGGGATTTTAGAAACTGACGCGAGGGCTGGAACGGGGTGCACTCAGCCTCGTGAGGACAATTGAGTATCTGTCTGACTGAGGCAGCACCTCGATCACGAAATCCAAGATTAATGGCCGAGGGGACCCGATGCGCTGATCACGCGTCACCCCAATATCTGCAGGCCAACTGGCTGGGCAGCGGTCGCTTGGTAGACCTAGGCCCTTCACGGGCTGTAGTGCCAGTGGTTATTATATTTTTAGCCTACTTTTCACATTTTGCAAAAATGAGGAAAAAGTAGACTTATGAGATCGATCCGGGAAAATGTGTGTGTGTGTGTGTGTCTGTCTGTCTGTCTGTCCTTCTGTCTGTTTGTCTGTCTGTCTGTCTGTCTGGCTGTGTGTGTGTGTCCCCCCCCCCTATCAACTCCTAAACGGCTGCAGCAATCAAAACCAAATTTAGTATGAGTAAAGATGTGCACCGGAATAGCTCACGTCCATATTTGAAAATGATGTCAGTGCTACCAACTGCTGAAAAAACGCACTAGAAATTTGAGCTCCATGTTGGATATCTTGCAAGGTATGCATGGGAGCTATTCCAAAATTGGCACACATGTAGATAATACTATTTCAGTTTAATTTCCAGGAGGCCAACCATGACAGTGTTGCCAAAATAATTTTAAGCCTTCTGATAGGTCCAATGTTTAAATGCATATAACTTCTACACTATCAATTGGATTTCAACCAAATTTTGTATGTAATATCTGTACATAAACAGATATGACTGAGCGTATTCTTAAGAGCCACCAGGGCTGCCAACTGTTAATAATTGCTCTATTTTTTAATCCAAATACCAATATATCAGAAAGTATGCAAGCCAACAGCTTTAAACTATGCACACGTATATTCTGACATTTTAGATTAATTTGGAGTAACTTATATACGTCAGTTCTACCAACATGATTCTAAGCCTGCTGATAGTACCAATTTTTAAATACATGTAACTTCTATACTATTAGTTGGATTTCAACCAAATTTCGTATGTGCTATGTGTACCATAACAGATATGACTATAAGTATTGTTAAGAGCAATCAGGGCTGCCAACAGTTAATAAATGCTGTCTATATTCTTTTTACCCTAATATCAATATATCAGAAAGTATGCAAGCCAACAGCTCTATACTTTGCACACGTATAGCACCTGACATTCTAGATTAATTTGGAGTAATTAATACAAGGCAGTGCTGCCAACATGATTCTATGCCTGCCGATATGTCCAATTTTAAAATACATGTAACTTCTATACTAACAAATGGATTTCATCCAAAATTGGCACAACAAGATATCATAATAATTCAGATTATTTCTAACCAGCTCACGCATGGTGTTGTTGGCAACATGATTTTACGCGTGCTGATAGATCCAGTGTCTAACTGCATGTAACGTCCATTGGACTTCAACCAAATTTTGTATTCTGTACCTTAAGAGGTGGAACTAAGGATATATTCAGTCACCAGGGCTGCCAACTGTAGTGCTCTATTAGGCTACATTATACCAGGTATATTTTGAACTAATTAGATATTACCAACTTAATTTAGTCATTATTCTAGATAGGTTCATATACTGTAGAATAATCATTGGCATGAAAAGTAGGCTGTATAGTTCTTCACGGAACTTCTTGTTTTATTATTATATAGCCTACGTTGTACCCCCACCCAGTCCTTGGGCAAATTCGTGTTGGCCGACTAAACAGCTATAACAGAGTTTGTATAGGCAGCACTGAAAACGTGGCTTCAAAACTTTACATTATATCGTGGTTTCCTAACCAGACACTTACAGCGTACGCTTTGGTTTATTGCTGGTATATTTGGTGAATGATTATGCGGAGAGCAGGTAGCCTCTTTGGCATAATGTGATGACACTAGCTTCGGAGAGGAAATGCTTGGGCTGACCACAGGTATGGTGTAAGGTCCAGCGACCGTCCTCTGGGACCAAGGCCACTGGAGGGTCCAAGATCGCATTCCTCGCCAACCATCGCTAATCATTAATAAAGAGTGGGCGAGCATCGCTAAAGCTGTCAGAAGAGGAGGTTAAACAAAGGATACAGGTAAGGAATGAAATATGTTTATTCTCAAAGCCTGAGCTAGTCCGACAAATCAGCGGCGGCCCTTACAAATGTTACTGGAGGGTCATCTTTTGCATATTACAATGACTAACATTGAGTTAAAGATATCGGCCTTGCTATCAAAATGTTGTGATTAGGCAAAGCTAGACCAATAATCTTGCTTGTAGAATAGCACTGATGAGCTCAAACGACAAATCCTAATAAACCAATGGCTAATATAGCATAAATTATTCCTAATGTTCCAAATGCTTCCTTTTTTCCACTTTCTTGACTAATAATATGAGAAATCATACCAAACCCAGGTAAAATTAGAATATAAACTTCCGGATGACCAGTAGAGCCACCGCTGCGGCAGCTAGCTTGTCAACTGTCTTGCAATGAATAATTTTAGATGCGCTTCATACCTTCGTCAAGGCTTCAAGTAGTTCACTAATTTTGTGAGTGAGTTACATCAGTTCATTGGCAGGAAATGCCGCACGCTGAGCGTGCTAACACTCCCACACACGTCTCTAACTACTGCTCCTTCACGTTACTTTTTTTTACGAAAGTGATAGCTAGAAGTTGCTGGGCATCAAAAGCCTCTTTGTCAGTTTCTTTTTACAGTGGAGGTCCTGACGGCATGACTAATTTCTTAAAGGAGCAGATGGTCTACTTCGTGTTTCGAAACCACAGGAATCTCATCTTCATCAAGCAATGGCAAACAATTTATTTCAAAGACAACCTTGGCCATCCGTATTTGTTCATAATTTGTTTTTTACACTGTTTTTCGGTTTTTCGTAAATGCAATTTTTTGAGTGATGTGTAACTTACTAGCTTGTTTCTGTGCAATAAGTGTCATCTCCTTACAGTCATGTTAATAAAATAGTTGAACAATCTTGATTGTCTCGATATGCTACTTTTCAAGTGTTTTAATACCGACAGCAGTGGCTATGCTCGCTAAAAGCGCAGCGTTAGGTCATGGGGCCAAGCTCTCTGCTGACTCGGTAGACGCGTGGGTTCGAGCCCCACCGTCGGCCGTCCTTGAAATGGTTTTCCGTGGTTTCCCATTTTCAACACCAGGCAAATGCTGGGACGGTACCTTCTGACAGGCCACGGCCGATTCCTTCCACATCCTTGCCCAGTTTCATTCATCTTCATCCATTCCATCCATCATCCCGGCGCGTAGGTCGCCCACGGGCGTCGACTAGAAAGACCTGCACTCGGCCTCTCAGGAGGTCACACGAAAAGAAAAAAAAAGTGTTTTAATATTCAGTTTGTTGTTGTCGTTGCTGTTAAATTATAGGGTGGTAGACATCATGGTCATCAGGCTCATTTAATTGCGTTAACGTAAAATTTTCTGGTGACCAGCAACATTGTGATGTCTGTCGTACTATGCGTATCAGTAGTTAAGACTAGGATTGCGAAGGAGCCGGTCGCGGCCTCAGGTTAGATACGATCCTGTAAATTTGCCTGGAATTTGCCTGAAGTAGAAGGGGGAAGAATGCGGAAAATTTGGCAGAGGAAACCATCGGACCCACCTCTACTCATCTTTGCCTTACAATGTCATGTTACATGCCTGAGACCAGAATTACATTTCTTGGCGGAGACTGTAATCGATCCCAGGGCCTTTAGAACTGAAGCGTCAATATGCACCCCGAGACCATAGAAGTCAAAATATTCAGTTTAAGAAGATATAATTATAATCAAAAAAGGAATATGAAACTATTATAACAGTGATGATGGTGTTCATAATGATGATCATGCTGCTGCTGAACATGATACTGCTGCTGCTGCTGCTGCTGAACATGATACTGCTGCTGATTATGATGATGATCATGTTGTCGTTGTCGTTGTCGTTGTTGTTGTTGTTGTTGTTGTTGTTGACGATGACGAGGAGGAGGAGGATGATACTGTTACTGCTGCTGCTACTGATGATGATGATGATGATGATGATGATGATATGCTTTCATTTAAAAAATAGGCCTACTACAGATCTAGCGACCCAGCGTTGCCAGATATTTGACCTGGAGTATTTATACTGTGGTGTTAAAACTGCTTGCTCTGGTCATTCACACTTCCACACCTCAGAAAACAGCACATTGTGTCGCGATTCAATCCCAATATTGAGCAGATATGAAAACCTAATCAAACAACTGATATTGTAAAATGAAATATCGAATATTAATACGATACTTTTGAATGACAAAATGTGTACTAGTGCATTTAGATAGAGTTTCTTGGAACTTTTCAATATAAATGACCAAATGGTAGTTGTAGATATTTTTAAACAATATTGTAAATTAATTCGAGACACATTTCTTATACCTCGTAGCATACCTCTTCCCGTTCTGTCAGGAGGCCATTTTGATTTTCATATTTGCAGGGTTCTATTCTACGCGTTACTGAGGAATACTGCTTAACACGCTACGAATTGGACACCATAGACGCTATAGCAAACCAATTCAAGGTTCAATGGAAATGGGATTTCAAAAAATGAATTTATCCGAAAGCTACCGTCAGATCAGAATGGTTTTGATATGTAATCAACGGATACTGAATGCGTATGAATTAATAACTCATCAACGTGAGTATATTGAGTCTCTGAGGACACTGAAAATAGGATAATGGGGAAGGAAACCAAATCGTTCGTGTATCTAACCTTACCAAACAACCTGATCTCCCGCAGCGTAGCTGCACGTTTAAGTCGCAAGCCACGGCTGCATAGGAAAGCTGGAAAGATCGAATCCTCGCTAACAATGGACATCTTGAATTTGTCTTTTCCCGGTTACTTTGACCCTCTCTCCCCAGTGAAATATAGGAATGGTACCTGATTTGATGTCCCGGGGTACCTAAACTACCTACCCCAATTCAAGATACGACTAATTTAAGTTATACACACTTTTAAAGTCACTAGAGAAACATTATGTTACAGAACAAATTCATCATGCATCGAAGAATACGGGGCTGATGACCAAGGTGAACTAATCCTCTAAAATGAAATAATAATAATAAAAATAACACAAAAAATAACGAACTACATACAGCAAATGTTCTTAAATTCGAAAGTTGGTTGATTATAAAATACGAACCATCAGTAAATTTGAATTACGTATTTCTCTGTATAAGCACATTGAAAATCTCCTTATTTATTTGCGTTATTGGTGAAATTCATTTTTTAAATACATAAATCATATTTTTATTAAATGTTGTAGATCATGTGTCCAAAACATGAATTGCCCTAAGTTAATAATACAGGTATGTGAAACAAAATGTTTATAGGATACCACTTTATTATCGACCAATTTTGGATATCAGCAAGTGGCTTACGTTTTGGGAGAGATTCAGATGTCAATGAACATACGATTTTCCTCTTCACTCCGAGGGGGCTAAGTGCAGCCACGGCAGTAGTCTACCAATAGTGACAACGTATATTACCATACAAGTTGTACGAACACCTAAACTTAACAATCTTCAGTGCCTCATAACCTCACAACCAATACCATCACAAGAGTGGTGCTGCTCCGTGCTGGACTGTGTGACCTGTTCTCCTCACGTGAATAAACGAGTAAGAAGTGGAAAATATTGGCTGATAATGAGATGCTACTTAACGACGCTGATCGGCTTCCTTGTCCAGCGAGTTTAACATTTAATATATATAACTGCTGCAAATAAAATTAGACCTTCTTTTGACAGAAGTAAAATAATGTTTGAATTAAACACGACTTAATACTATCACGCACAATTCAACGCATGGTTCAGCGGTAACATTCTCGCCTGCTGAGTCCAAGGTTGCAGGATTGAATCTTGGCACAGCCAATTGGCATTTGAAGGTGCGCAAATGCGTGGGCATGTTAAAGATCCCCTTCGGGGCCAAATTCCAATACCCCCGGCGTCTCTAAAAGCCGCAATTGTTAAAAGCGACGTAAAAAAAACAATAACATTGACACAATTCAAAAGGGCAAAGAAAATGTTCTAACTAATGATTTAATGGAATTAAAGAATGCTTAAATTTGGAAAATGATGATGATGATGATTGTTCTTTTAAGGGGCCTAACATCGAGGTTCATCATCATCATCATCATCATTTCCCCTTATCCAGCTCCTGCCGGGTCGGGGTATTTATGGCACTTCTCCACTTTACTCTTTCCCTCCACAATTCTTCTTCCACGATCTTGTCCCAGTCCAGATTCCTTTTTCTCACGCTGTTCTTCACTGAATCGATCCACCTTGTTCTAGGTCTTCCCCTTGCTCTCTTACCCTTGCACTTGGCTTCCAGCATCTGTCTTGGTATTCTATTTTCCTCCATCCTCTTTACATGTCCAAACCACCTTAGTTTATTCTTCTCAATTCTCTCATTCAGTTTTCCCATCCCAACTTCCTTCCTAACATCTTCATTCCTCACTCTGTCTTTCCTTGTCTTACCTATCATACTTCTTAGGAATTTCATTTCACTGGCTTGGATTCTACTCTCTTGCCTGCTCGTCAGGGTCCAAGTCTCAGCTGCATAAGTTAATATGGGTACATAGTACATTTTATACATTACCTCCTTGCTTTTCCTTGGTACTTCCTTATCCCAAACAAGTTTTCTTACACTTTGATAGAATGCATTGCTCTGCTGTACCCTCCTGCCAATCTCCATGTCCAACCTACCAGTTTGCATCAATTCACTTCCTAGGTATTTGAACGTGTCCACAATTTCCAAACTCTGACTTCCGATTTTCACAGTGCCCTTTCCTTGTCTTTCCCCTCTTGTCATCACCATGGTCTTGCTTTTCTCTATACTGATTTTCAGGCCATACTTCTGAATATTTTCGTTCAGTGCATCTAGTTGTTTTTGCACTTCTTCGGTGTTCCTTCCCCAGACCACAATATCGTCTGCAAATAATAGTAACTTCATTTCTTTATGTCCATATGCTTCCTTTGTTTCCTTTACAATTTCATCCATTACCATTATGAATAAAAGAGGTGACAGCACACTCCCCTGTCTTAGTCCAGTCTTGTTCCTAAACCAATCTGTCTTTCCAACTGGGGTCAGTACCCTGCTAACACAGTTGTTGTACATTGCTTGCACCATTTCCAACATTTCTCTTCCCAGTCTCTTCTTAACCATGGTTTCCCATACCTTCTCTCTGGGGACACTATCATATGCCTTTTCTAGATCTATGAAAGTCATGATCAAATCCTCTCCATATTCCCAGTTCTTTTCCATCACCTGCCTCAAGCTAAAGATTGGGTCCACTGTGGATCTTCCACTCCTGAAGCCATACTGTTCCTCTTGCAACTCTCCTTCCACCTTTCTTCTCATTCTTCTTTCTAATATCCTTTCCAGTATTTTTACTATCTGTGATATGAGGGTGATCCCTCTATAGTTATCACACACTTTCTTGTCCCCTTTCTTGAATACTGGTATTATCAGCCCTTTCTCCCAGTCTTCTGGTACACATTTCCGTTTCCACACACACTTTAGCAGTCGATACATCGAGGTTATCGGTCCCTAATGGTCTGGGTGATAGCGAAAATGACAATGAAATGGAAACCATAACGAAAACCAAGGTAGACTAAAAGCACGTACTAAATGTAACTTAGACAGAAAGCACTCACAAAAGGCAAGTTAAAGAAAAACTAATGACAAAGAGGAGTTTAGATGGAAAACACGCACGAAATGGAATTTAGATTCAAAATACTTACAAAATGCGAGGTAGAATCGAAATGCCCACAAAATTCAATGTAGATTCAAAGGGCTAACAAAATGCAATGTACTGTAGATTGACAATACTTACAAAATGCAATTGAGGTTTAAAATACTTACAAAATGCAATTGAAATTCAAGATATTCACAAAGGGCAATTTAGATTCAAAATGCCCCACAAGATTAAAAATACTTACAAAATGCGATTGAGGTTGAAAATTCTTACAAAATGCAATTGAAATTCAAAACACTCACAAAACGCCGGCACCCGCGATGCAAAATACTTAAAAAATGCAATGTAGATTTAAAATACTTACAAAATGCAAGTGAGATCGAAAATGCTTACAAATTACAATTTTGATTGAAAATACACGCAGAAGATAAATTTAGATGGAAAAAGACTTACAAATTGGAATTTAGAGGAAAAAGACTTACGAAATGGAATTTAGAGTGAAAATACGCAAAAAAATGGAATTTAGATTTAAAATACTCATAAAAAGGCAAGTTAGATTCAAAATCCTCACAAAATGCAATTTAGATTCAAAATACTTACAAAATGCAATTTATATTGAGAACGCTTACAAAATGCAATTTAGGTTGAAGATAGTTACAAAATACAATTGGATTTCAAAATATCCACGAAATGCAATTTTGATTCAAAATACTTGCAATAATGCAATTTAGATTGCAAATGCCCGGGTTGAAAATACTGTACTTACAAAATGCAATTGAAATTCAAAATAGCCTACTCACAAAATGCAAGTGAAAATCAAAATGCTTACAAAAAGCAATTTAGATTGAAAGTACGTGCAAAATGTAATTGGAAGTGAAAAGACGCACAAAATGTAAAAGAAAAATAAGGTGGAACCCTCAAACAGAGAGGGATCCGTAAAGATGATAGATGGGCCAATCAAGGCGGGAAAGGAAGAGACTCCCTAAGCCTCGTATACCCTAATACCGCCGGGGTCGGAAGAGATCAAGAGTTGACCAAGGGAGGCCGACAGGAAAGATTAAAGAGAGGAGCCTGGCACAAGTAAGTGGAAGCAATGCCGGACTAAGCTGGGGTCCCGTGATCGCCAACCCACGTCCCACTAGATGTGAGCCCCTGGGGGAGTTTTGGAAAATGACACAGTACGATGTTACTAGCATATGTAAACTATGCATGTCGAAAATCTGAAAATAATTCACCAGCACATTTTGAAGATTTGAGCCTTGTATGTGTATTTTTTTTCTACGAAAATAAAATTGATATTCCAATTCACCAATGTGATTAAGAGTATTGTCTTACCACTAAATGCTTAACGACATTTCCATTTCATAATATATACTGTATAAGCGTGCAAATAAAAATGTACTAGTTGTTGAATCTCATTCAGGGAATAATCCAGTTTGAACTGGAAACTGGCAGATCTTCAAATCTTCTTAGCATGACTATTTATTTGCATTCTTGTGACTTAAAACTAAGCGCGAACTGAATGAGAGGTTAAAGGCAAGCACAAACACGCAGATTATTGTGCTTAACTTTGGATTTCTAGCATCCAGCCTTTTTACTACGTTGTAAGTTGTAAGACTTTAAATTCATTTTATAGACGACTAGCAGTAGTGCCTGGCTTCGCCCGGTGGATTTATTTGTTTTATGGATAATAATGAATACTACTACAGAACTGGCACATGATACTTAAACTAACAGAAAAAAAAATATTTTAAAAATATAACTTTTTGTGGAGGTGGTGGGGGTGGTGGTGGTGGTGGTTTGAGTGGGGGTGATAAGTAGTACAGTATAATGGACGTAACATTCAGTTCACTTTCCCGTAATGATAATAATGAATAGGGAAATTACTATTTTGTAACTACAATACTGACACATGTAATTTACAAACAAATTTTTAAGCGAAGGAAGGAAGGAAGCTTGTAGTTTAACGTGACCGTTAATCTTGAGATCATGAGCCACAGGACATGGCATTTCACTTCGAAAATCTCACATGCATTGACCGGGAATCGAACCCTTGGTGAGAGGCATACAGCTTGACCGCTGAGCCACCACGCCCCCCAAAAACAAATTTAAAAAAAATGATCAGAAAAAGGAGTAAGTGAAATAAAAGACACTGCCTAGGGCCTATATCTCATTGGCTGTTAGAAATGTAGAGACCAATAGTGTCGTCTTTAGTCGCATAGCGCCGTAGGAAAATAATCAGAACACTTTGCAAAACTTCGGATGTCCCGAGCTACTGAGGTAGCAATTGTATCATTTATCGCCACATAGCGCTCAACGATAAGTTTCGGAATAAATGAAGGTAAATTTGAAAACACCAACGCTTATTGCAGCTGGTAACCTCAGTGAACTGCACCAACACCATTGCACTTATACAGAGGCATAATATTTTCATGACGATAACTGTTTTAAGGGGCTTAAGAGATCCTTTTGCAATAATTACTCCCCGTGACTGCAATTTATAAGCAGCGCAAGATACAACTATTTTTGCATTTCTGCACCAGAACACTGGTAGGGGTGACGTGATGCAGCCCGAAATGCCCGTCAACAATAGACTTATTAAACATTTCTTACAGTTACACTACTACGGACATGAATGGTTCTAGGGCCTTAATACGTGGTTTTCAAGTTTATTTTGTCTGTTATTCTAAATGTAGATAATGGAGAGCGTTGTCCAAAATATCAAGTGGACAGTGTTACCAGCAGGGATTCAAAGTGTAGACAATGTAAAATTTGGTTCAGAACGGTGAAACGGTGTATATTTGTGCCAAAGGGCCTAAATACAGGGAATAGAGTGGTCTGCCCAATATTTCATGCAAACTGTGTTACTCGCAGGGTTCCAAAGGGTAAGTATACAAATTTTGGTTCAGATCGGTGAAACGGTGTACTGTACGTATCACTAATCATTACGCCTGCGTATGCGGATAGAGCAGTTCGGGAGCGCTTGTTCTACTATCTTACTGAACAAAAATAAATCTTTAAGGTTATCTGAGAGGTGTAGCCTAATACTACATAGCCTAAACTATTCCTCTTGAATCAGGCTATCATATAAAAAAAGAATTTTTCGAATCGGACTGGTAGTTCCAGAGATTAGCGCGTTTAAAGACACAAACTCCTCAGCTTTATTATATTAATATAGATAGACAACGTTAAATATCGAAATCAAATCCTTATTTCTTACATACAGGTGTAAACTGCCCCGAAATTGTGTTAGAACAGTGCCCGATAAATAGAATCCTTTCGTACACTGTGCAACACGTTATACATTACTTTACAACGCTACGAGAAAATAGCAAACAGGTGCATCAAGACAGTTTAAAGAAAGGCTTATACAACTTGAGAATTCACCAAAATGCTTTACATTCTACAATTTATTCATATTTTTAAAGCAACCTATATATTTTCCTATTTATTTTGGCATAATCGAAAAGCTAGTGATGTATGAACGATATTGCAATTTCCCCATTCACTGCTTGTTAAATTTGTTTCGAGATTTATATTGTTATTTCGTATCGAGTTATAGTGCTAAGTAATCTAGAAAATAAATTATTTAACTCATGAAAATATATATGTTGTTGTTTTTAATTAAGGGTCATGGATATCTTAATCACTTGGCAGTGTGTCAAATCCGTCTAAAACAGATATCTTCAAATGTGCTAAGCTGAAAATATTATACGTGTATCAAAGAAGCTTTACTACCTATAATGTCTCACAATCTCTTTTTAACCAACTTAAACTTCGTAGACTTATTTACAGCATGGGAATTTCTGTAACATGTCTTAGAGTTACCAGTGGAGTCCCTTCAATGTATTTTTAACAGTTCCAACATCTCAATTAACAAATTTCAACTTGCATCACCACTTATTAAGGAGTTAGAACGCTACTGGAAGCAATTTTATATGTCCACTTAACTACACCGCGGGTTTCATCATCTTGTCGAGTCCAATTTGCATCCTCAAGAATTTAAAACCAATAACGCTGAGGAATTTCCTGTTCATTACCACACAGCAAACAGTTTGTCTATGGAATTCGCGATCTTGTCTGTGAAGAGAGATGATGAATAGATGAGAACCTTGCATTCCTGCTTGGTCCACAACCCTGGACAAGGAATTCCTTGTTCGCACACTTGCTCTTAATCTAGCCGCCAATGCCCAGCTATGACGTAGTCTTCAGTATGAAATGTACATGTGATGTAGCCATGGGACATGAACACACAATATATCAGGAGAAATGAATTTTAAATCCTTTGCCACCCCCGAAAAGGTTAGAAGTCTCTAATGACCGTTGCAATGAAAGCGAAATCACCTTTCGAAATTCATACAACAGAATTACAAGTCCCTAGAAATGATAAACGTAGAAACGCACCATATTGTGGCCTATTTTTGTGCTCCACATGTCAAGGCATTGTTCTATTACTCTATAGGTATAAGGTGCGTTCAAAAAGTAACGAGCCGGAGGCTGTAATGCGCAAACCGGTGACGACATCGACTAATCGTGGCGTGTGTAACGAGGTGTGGTTTCAACCAGAGCGTGGAAGGTCACAGCCCGTCGCTAGAGGCACGCGTGCACGTCACGTGACGATACAAAGCGAGCAGCGGCATGCATCAATCGTCCAACCAAGACCAAGACAGTGGGCCATTCGACATGCTTCCTGGTGTGGTTGAAGACTGTGGGGCACCCATTGGGCACACACTTGGCGCAAGTGCAGTCGTTCCTTCATGATGGTGTGCACACTTCCGACGCTCAATCCGACCACGGCGGCTATGGCGTTCAGTGTCACTCGGTGGTCCTGGGTAATGAGTGCATCAACCAGCTGGACGTTGTCATCAGTAATGCAGGGGAGTGCCCCAGACCGGACATCATCGGCTAAAGACACCCGTCCTTCCCTGAAGCGATTGTGCCACGCCTTAAACCTTGCAAGGAACATGCAGTGTTCACCGTACACTTGTGACATTCGGCGATGAATGTCCGTTTCCCCCACTCCTTTCGCTGTCAGAAACCGAACAACACCTTTTTGCTCTTCGTTTGACGCCTCCATGGCACTTGTTTGCAATGCGACTGGCAGCTTTGGATGATTGATGCATGCTGCTGCTCGCTTTGCATCGTCACGTGACGTGCACGCGTGCCCTCTAGCAACGGCCTGTGACCTTCCACGCTCTGGTCGGAACCACACCTCGTTATACACGTCACGATTAGCCGATGTCGTCACTGGTTTGCGCATTACAGCCTCCGGCTCGTTACTTTTTGAACGCACCTTATACACTGGTCAGTATGGTCTGCCGTCGTTCTTTCAATATTACGTACGACCTTGCGAATGCAAAACGCTAAACTATAAAATTTGGCGAATTAGAATACCCTCAAATGCCTTACAATGAAGGGCCGCAGATGCTGCAAATTGAAAATTTAATTGGGTGATCCATCGCTAAAGCAATATACACCAACCCGGTTTGGAATATCCCGTTTAAGATACCTTCACATACACCGTGAAAATATGATATGATTCATTTTCCACTACACTTAAGATAGTATTACTTCGTCAAGACGGTCGATTACAGTCCACAGGAATTCATCCCACTGACGAGCACTGTTTAGTGAACTTCAGGGCGCCTACCTAAAATGATTTCTTGTATTACAGTATCCAATTTCTTACGTCGTGCATTTGCCACAAGCTCGTGCAACTACACTAATTCAGGCTTCCGGCATCTCCATCCCCATACACTGGACGAAATCCGGAAAATGTTGGTATCAGAGCAGCAAACCGAGTACGTCATCATTAAACTCAAACTCCTAACAAACTGTGCAGATTAGCAGGCCACTTGATCCTGCAGAATTAGTCCACATTTATCGGAGGAACTCCAAAATTACCTACGACGAGGCATCGAGTCCTTAGAGTTATTATTATTATATTATTATTATTATTGCTTCTCGGTAGAATAAATGACCTCGGCATCACCGTATTATCTGTTTCCTATCTGGCTGTGAGGCTTAGCTGGTACGTCACTCACCTTTTGTTCCCAGTGTGGTGGGTTTAAATCCCAGCACAGTTGATTGGCACTCAATCCTACGAAGAAAAACTGAGAAGAGTCGGGTTCGATTCCTATCTCAGCCATCTTCGAAGTGGCTTTCCGTGGTTTTCCATTACTACATTATTCCAGTCACGTGCGATGATAGTTCCTAAATTTAGTCCTCGGCTACCTTATCTCAATCCTAGACAAATACACGAGGTTAATGACCACGATATCCAAGCCACAAAGTGACACATTAGCAACAACAGCAAGCTTTAGTGAACACCGTGTCTAGTTTACGTTTATATTGATTGAGCATGCACATATGCCTTAGCGTTTTATTAAAGTTGGGAACCAGTCGTCCGGTCATAATCATTTTATTTCCCTTTTCAAAATTTCAACTACCATTACGCAATGTCAGTCTGTAGTGTAGTATAGCTCTAACCGTGCTTTGCACTGCTGTTATGAAAGAGCTCGTGTATCTAAACAAGGCAGTCGGGACTGAATTGTTAACCAGCACCATCCTTGTCCTTGACACTGAAGATTCGTCCTTGACAAGGCAACGCGGACAATGCCTGTAAATACCATGTAATGTAAGTATTAGTGAACAATGGGGCCTTGATTTCGTCTCAGCTGATACAACGATAAACACAACATTTAATGTGTAACATCCCTATCGATCTGTAATTGTTTCATGGCTATGAAATTCATTCATTCATTCATTCATTTATGCATTCAGTCATCGTATTCTTAAACATTACATAACGACATGGTTCCTAACCCATTTTTACGAGATTGAGAATGAGGTGAGATGAATATCTACAGTATATGGCAAGTGATGTTACGGCCTGATGCCCTTCTGACGCCAACTCCATCAAAGGATTTGAGAAATGAATTGATATTGTTGATTGATTTAGGGGCTTCGCGGTATCGTGGTCATGTAGCCCCGTGTACTTGGGTGTGCGTGTGGAATTTGTCTGATAACCTGTGTTATAGTGTTGGCTGTAATAGTGTGTGTATTTGTAATTCAGATGAGGATTGGGAAGGAGACAACCGTGGCCTTAATTTAGGATCCATCCCGGCATTCGCCTGGAGTAGAAGTGGGAAACCACGGAAAACTACATCCAGGATGGCTGAGATGGGAATCGAGCCCGTCTCTTCTGAGTATTGCCTCCCGAGCTGAGTATATCCTGTTCCATTCCTCAGACCAGAATTTAATTTCTTGGCAGAGCCGGGAATTGAACCCGAGCCTCCGAAGTGGCAGTTAAGAGTGCTAGCCACTACGCAAAAAGGCGGACGGAAATGAATTGAATGAACATTTATGAAACTGGGTAAGGAGTAGGACGGATGCACCCGTGACCTACTAGTAGACCTAGGTACCGCCTCGACATTTGCCTTTGAGTTGAATACTGTATTTGTAATCACTCAACACCATATCTCTTGTCTCCTGAGCCCACACGGTCTAGCTACACTGGTCAGTGTTAACATTAAACATTAACAACACGAAATATCAAGCGGTAAATTTCTCTTCTTGGACGTGTCTCCGTCTCCCTTGTGCTAGTGAAAGTTTGTGCGCACTCATTTTTAATTCAGCTTCACAAATGTAGATTGGATCCTCGCTGAAGTGATGATGCACACAAAAAAACTTTTTGTTCGACGATGTCGAAATATAAATATTATATCTCAGAAAAATGTATCATAATGATGGTCATTATAGTACTATTCTTGATTATGAAACAGCTTCTCCAGTCAATCAGAGATCATTCATTGTCCAATTAGGTAAGGATAGCTTCGCGCATGCGCTCAAAATTCAACATGTCGGACATGATTACACGATTTGAAAGATAAAATTGGATATCGGATCAACCATTGTAGTTACAATTCCAAACACAAAGGCAAAATCAGCACGAACCTTTACGGTAACAAGAAAATACTATGACACATGCAAGAAATGTATGAATCTACGTCCAGAAGTTAGCAACACAGCATCCTTCTATATAAATTACCGACATGGAAAGTGCACCGTTCCAAATGTTCGTGTGAATAAACTGGCGAATATGACACAAGAAATAGCACTGTACCTTATATCCCCAACTCCAATTTCTAAACAGCCCACTACTTTCAAACGACTTCGGTGACAATATTAGTAAATGCTAGTTCTGATCGGCACTATACATAATGCAGGCTGTAAACTATAGCATTGCCAAGCAAAGTAAATGGTCTCTGCTTTCGAAATTCGTTGACCCACGCATGCGCTCTGATCAGTCAGCAAACCACCCAGCGCGCTCTGCTCGCTAACTGAAGTAACTGAATCCCACAGATATTTATGAATATGAATCCACCTCTTTTCAATTTTGCCTCACGAGGCTGAGTGTACCTCGCTCCAGCCCCCAGATCAGAATTAAATATTTGGGCAGAGCCGGGAATAGAACCCAGACCTCCGAGGCGGTAGCCAAGAATGCTAGCCACTACAGCACGAGGTGGTAAAATGAAAACTTAATTTCAGTCGTTAGTAGTATTTATTCAGTTTTATTCGTTCCGCCAAAGAATCTGACTACGATGATAGCAGTGGCAATGCATCTACCCAGTCATCGTTGCATGAATCTCTTGCCCATTCATCGCCATCGACGTCTGTCAGTGCAACTGCAGAGACAAACACACAGAGGGGCCCGGAACAGAGAGATGATCGATGGAGGAATAGGATTAGTCGCCCCGTTACTAAAGAGCGCTTTGAAAGGATTTCACGGGCATTGGCCAACATGATTGCGATGGACATACTTCCAGTAGCCTTTTGTGATCATGAGGGCTTCATGGCGGTAGTAGAACCGGAATACAAGATCCCAGCCCGAAAAACGATTAAAAAGGGTAGAAAAAGGACGTGATGATCTACGGCACAAAATGGAGCAGGAATTACAGATATGTTCTTCGGTGACGCTGGCCTCCGATGCATGGACTTTACTATCCCAAGAAAGTTACCTCACGGTCACGGCGCACTTCTTAAATGATGATTGTGAAGCTCACCGTTTAACACTTATAACGAGCTCGATGGATCTCAGCCATGCGGGGGAAGACCTAGCAAACGAAATTTATGACGCTGTTGCAAACTATAACATACAAGATAAAATATATGGAGCACTGCGTGACAACTCGAGCAACATGAAGAGTGCCGTGCGTTGTCTAGACCACCATTTTTTTTTGTCGTGTGCCCTCCTGAGAGGCCGAGTGCAGGTCTTTCTAGTCGACGCCCGTGGGCGATCTGCGCGTCGGGATGAGAGATGGAACGGAGGAAGATGAATGAAATTGGGCAAGGATGTGGAAGGAAGCGGCCGTGGCCTATCAGAAGGTACCGTCCCAGCATTTGCCGGGTGTTGAAAATGGGAAACCACGGAAAACTATTTCAAGGACGGCCGACGGTGGGGCTCGAACCCACGCGTCTACCGCGTCAACAGAGAGCTTGGCCCCATGACCCACCGCTGCGCTTTAGCCAGCGTAGCCACTGTTGTCGGTTAGACCACTAATACAACATCAGGGGGGGGGGGGGGGTGCAGCGCACACTCTTCAATTATGTATAAATAGCGGGCTTGAGCTGAATCAGTCTACAATACAAAGACGAAGTCAGTTGGTGAGCCATTTCAAACACTCATCAAAACAAAAGCAAAGCGTTACAGTTGAAACAAGCTCAAATTAATTTTCCTGAAGAGTCGTCTCATTCAGAGTTGTCCTACACGATGGAACTCAACCTACCATATGCTATCTCAGCGATTGCAGCCGTTTTTACCGATTGGACTGTAACTCAGCATAAGGACCGGGTACGGCTGGAGATAAATGAGGAAGAATGGTGCGCGATCGAACAACTTTAGAAGGTTTAAAGCCGTTGGAAATGGGGACAACTGTGTTGTGTTCGGAAACGGAAGCATCTCTGTCCATAGTGCGCCCACTAATTGACAGTCTGGTAAGAAATCATCTTACGCCACCAGCCGACCCAATAAGCACAAGCAATGATGAAGTGCTCAAACATTTCAAAGAAATCGTTTCAGCCAACATCGTCACGCAATTCGGACTCAAACGAGACACGTCAGACCCTCTATCACCATCCCAGTTAGCAAGTCTTCTTGATCCTCGGCACATCACTCAAACGTCTGAAAGCTCCAAAGAAGACAAAAATAAAATTCAAGAATTCCTGAGAGAAGAGATGCTACGTATGGAGCTGCCAGATGGTTCTAGTCAAAACACCAGTCAACGCAACGGAATTCAGGATCCCATCACCTTCTTGTTCCAGCCACAGAACATTGCAATAGACGAGTTGGACGCCTATCTCGAAAATTCACCGGCTGACTTCCACTGGTGGAAAATGAACCGAACTATTTATCCAAGGCTCGCTAAACTAGCGAAGACATACTTAATCATCCCCGCGACTACCTGCGCGTTGAAAGAGGGTTTTCAAGTGCAGGAAACATTGTAACTGCAAAACGGAGATGCCTCACCCCTGAAAATGTTGACTTGATGGTATTTCTGCACCAAAACTGACATGTGATTGATTAAAGGTTATTGTAACTTTTATTTTACATTTGGTAGAAAAAGTAGGAACTACTGCTCGGGTCTAAGCTGCGTGATCCTGAGAGGAATGTGCATAGCGGACTATGAGAAGTAGTGTTGACGAGTGATGAGGTTTCTCGGCCCGTGCATAGTACACAACCAAATACTGTACATTGGTCGGTGACTCACTCATTCGTAACACCACAGTGGTTTGAGCATCGGCCCTATGTTAGCAGTATTGCAATAGAAAGGAATACCAGATATCACTGCTCTTTCCCCACACCCCGCAAGTTCACAGAGCTTGGACCCGAGCAGTACTTGAAATTGATCGTCTGTAGTCCTTACCTGAATTACAGATATCACATACACTAATATAGCAATCACAATTAACACCGGTTATCCTACAGATTCTACACACACACAAAGTACACGGGGCTATATGACCGCGTTGTTGCAGCCCCTAAACATAGGAACCAACCAACCAAGGACACTTTGTATATTTACTCAAAAAGTAACTAACATAGATTTACAAACGTTTGGTGCTTTTCAGTCGGTCAACACGAATGTACCCAAATAGAGCTGGGTTATGCCCTAATCCTGAAATAAATTACATGAGATTAATAAGCACAATACATGTAATTTATTTCAGGATTAGGGCATAACCCAGCTCTATTTGGGTAGATTCGTGTTGACTGACTGAAAAGCACCGAACTTTTGTTTACTTAGGCAACACTGAATAATGGCTTCAAACCTCACAATGTTACGTAGATTTCTATACGTCATTCCGAAAACAATCGTAGCTCAACTTAAGCGATGACCTCTCATTCCAATCATTATCATCATTTCTCTTCTTATCTCGTGTCTACTAATCAATTAATCGATTCTTCGGTTATTCGATTAGTCGATTAATCGATCAATCGATGGCGGGGTTAGTCGATTAATCGTTTTCGATTAATTTTAAATTATCCGATAAATCAATTATTCATCGATTAACCGAAAATCGATTATTACCAGGAACATTTCTGTTAGGTAGTCAGCCCGAAGGCTGGTTGGATCCTCAAAAAGTACCGCCGTTAGGTTATGTGGGTAGATACCCACAAAAACCCAAGGCAGCGTCATATTGAGGCGTACTAGGCAAGAAGAGGAGGGAGGTAGTTTGCCATTGCTTTCCTCACTGAGTCAGAACAGCAGTACTAACCCCATGAATGGAACCTTTCACAGCATCCACAGGCACGGACTGTGCCCTGAATGGCATTACTAAGCACCACCCATACCTCAGTAGCTTTCTTATAATCACAGCCATGAGTAAGATTGAGACATCGGTGAAAAGCCACATTTTACTCTAGCCTGTGCCAACAGACAAATGCAAATGTACTGCATTCATCAAGAGATGGCAAACAGGCCAACAATGACCATAAATGATGACATTCTGTTTCGACAATAGATGCAGACAAGACCAGAGCAATTGAAAGGAATTAACGCTTTGAAAATTTGATAGTCTACAACTGAAACACTAAACAAGGGGAAAATTCCCGTATGGCGAAGAGCTATACTTTCCTAACTCTTTATCTTAATCAATCATGGCGTAGTGGTTAGCATTGTTGGCTACCACCCCAGAAACCAGCGTAATTTCCCAGCCTACCAAGAAATTGAATTCCAGCTTAAGGTAACTTACTCGAACGGTATCGATGACTTGCAATACACCGAAGTAGTGGCAATATCGAAGCCTTGAACCAGACCAGTGAGCTACACGAGCTTACTTTAACAACACAATTTGTAAAGCTAATCCATGGAAGCTCAAAACTTGCTAATGTTCGCTGATTTTAATTCATGACTTTTCAAGTAGGTTTCTCGTTCGATTTCTCTCCAGCTTACTATGCTGTTTTAGACAACTTAATTCACCCATATTCCATCGGTGAAACAACACAGTAATATTTATCCTACAGTAGACTGACTGTCCTGTGCAGCGGTAACATTCTTGCCTGCTGTTCCCGAGGTTGCAGGATCGAATACTGACGCAGTTAGTTGACATTTGAGTGTGCGCAAATGCGAGGGAGCCATGTCAGTAGATTTACTGGCACGTAATAGTTTCCCAAGACCAAGACTGTACGATTCTCATAAGAATAATCAATCTGAACATGTATTAGTCGATGGAGTATTGTTGTTGTCGATTCATTTTGAAGCTTTACGAGCTATGTGATGAGGTAATGATCGTGTGGCCTTCGGAGAGGCCGACTGCAGGTTTTCTAGTTAACGCCCGTGGGCGACCTGCGCGTCGTAATGAGGATGAAGTGATGATGAAGACGTCACATACACTCAGTCCCCGAGCCACGGGAATTTACCCCCAGGAGATTAAAAGCCCTGATGGCTCGGCCGGGAATCAAACCCGGGGCACTTTGGGCCAAAGTCTAGTGTGCTAACCATCTAGCCCTAGTAGTAGGTAATCTGTGATCTAGCCACAGAGCCGGACATGTGATGAAGTGGGAAATATGTACTCTTATTAAGTGAATAGATTCAGTGGTTAATTACTGGAGGAACTCAGCCCCATTAAATCTTCTCGGACGAATGAGTAGTCTATTTATTTTGCAGTATCACATAGAACCAGCCCATAAACCAGTAGCGAGTAGGTTGTAAAACGAGCACTCAAGCGAATGAAGTTACACTATAAATCAATGTGTTTGTAATTTTTGTATTAAGGTGCGTAGTTATTAATATGATGATTGTGTGCAACATATGAAAATGAATGTAGTGGAAATTGTATTAACAAATCCATTTTCTTATTTACCTCTGAATACAAAGATAGAAATAAACAAGTAGTTCCGTGAAGAACTAAGTAGCCTATTTTAATATAATAAATAGAGCTTTTCAGTCGGTCAACACACATTTTATGCACAAATACATAGTAAAAAGAGACAGTCAGTCTGAAAGACAAGACTTTGTATCATTTTAAATGCTACAAATGCTGAAAAATACTAGAAAGGCTGGAGGCTTCTTGCTTCGCTCGAAGCCAAAGACTCTTGACATGTTAGAAAAGTATCTGCATAGTACTTATCTTGCTTATCTTGTTTCAAATTACTCGCGAACGGCAAGTGCAAACCAAGGGCAAAGCAAGGTCAAGCGCGCGGGATGCCGCACGCTCACCAGAGCACGCGGGGACGTGCCCCTTCCATCCAGTCTATAAAAACACTTATAGTGGGCGATGTATTGAAGATAGAGATGTGCTCTCGCGGACTTTTTTGTAGAACTTTTCATGCTGGCCAATTCTTACGCTCATAGTATATTGATATTTTTAACGGTTTGCCCAGCGTAAGCTTAAGAAGCGCACGAATGCCAAGTTTGTTTTCGACTTTTTCACTGAAATCGTTACTGCTTGGCCTCCTTTGATCATACATAAATTATTTTCTACAGAATCTTTCTTCGAGATATCTTTTACAGAATGGTGAAAACCGCATCAAAATCCATCCAGTGGTTCTCGAGATTACCCGTGACATCCAAGAATCGGGGATTTTTGTCTTATACTAACGAAGTAGAGATTGTCGGGGAACACATGCACCAAGCGGTACTATGACGTCACAGACCTCAGTGCATCTGGGTACATTTCGTCCCGTCACCGTAACGTAACGCCAGACCCCAGCGTAACGACGAAGTCGACAAGGTCATTTAATATGATAAAATACATACGGTACTTAGAAATCCATAGTA
Organism: Meconema thalassinum; assembly: GCA_946902985.2. NCBI lineage: Eukaryota > Metazoa > Arthropoda > Insecta > Orthoptera > Tettigoniidae > Meconema > Meconema thalassinum. The sequence continues at coordinate 187,832,908 of OX336389.2, forward strand.
AACGTACTTAAGTAGGTATTTGTAGATAGAAAATGTGTGTTAGCATGTAGGGTATGTAGATATTTGTTTCCCGCCCAATGTAATTGGGCACAATTTGTGTTGACCGACTGAAAAGCCTTCTTTATTAGCATTTGGCAACACTGAAAAATGCATTTGTTCACTACAATTTCCATATAACCTACCGGTCTTACTTAGGACACGAGAAAAGAAAATGAGATTTTAAAATATTGCACAGCCGCCATTTTTATTTCTTATGAAATTCCATTAAATTAGACGACAGTATATTAAGGCTTGTATGAAGATATAACATGCAAAGTTTCACAGCGCTCGGATGAAGAGTCAAGAGAAAAATCTATTTATTTATTTATCTATTTATTTTTAGTTTCGCGTCGCCGCCATGTTGGATTTGTGCTCATCAGGTTATTCAATGATCCATAGGTGAACCTAAGTTAATAACCTCTATTAAAAATTTCAGTTTGGTTGCTGTAATATATTCGTAGATATTGAGAACCGTCTAAATATTTCGGATGGTCGCCATTAGGGCTCGGACTGTGATTCGAATTATTTGGCACTATTCGAAAATTCGAATATTCGAGGGACACGAATAATTCGCGAATAATATTCGAATAGCATTGTTATTCTGGTATTCAAATCGCTGTAATCGAATAATAACGCATTCGTGCACATTCTAATATATTGTATTCGAATAATTTGAAAGGTATGCCCATTGTTTTAGCCTATTTTTCACATTTTGCAAAAATGAGGAAAAAATAGACTTATGAGATCGATACGGGCAAATGTGTGTCTGTCTGCCCCCCCCCCCCCCCCCCTATCAAGTCCTAAACGGCTGCAACACTCGCCAAATTTAGTGTGAGTAAAGATCTATACCTGAATATCTCAAGCCTATATTTGAAAATGATGTCAGTGCTACCAACTGCTAAAAACCGAAATTGAAATTTGAGCTCCATGTTGGATATCTTGCAATGTAAGCATGGGAGCTATTCCAAAATTGGCACACATATAAATAGCCTAATAATATTTTAGTTTAATTTCCAGGAGGCCATACATGGTAGTGTTGACAAAATGATTCTAAGCCTGCTGATATATGGAGGAAATAATAAGAGGAGATGCCCTGAGCTCGTTTGAGTGAAGCCAAGCGCTGCGTCCAAACTGGGCGTAACCTTAACTTGCATTCGGTGTTCCGTGACTTGCATTTGGTTGTACGAATCGAAAAAGTGTTCTGTTTATTAATCTTAAGGTTCGTATTGTTGAATATCAAAATGTGTACGAACAATGAGTGAAAGTGGCTGTGCTCGAAATTAGGCCTAAAAACTGACAAATGCCTGAACACCAATAAGAACTTAAAAATCAATTTGGTGTAGGCCTAAATACCGTGATTATTTCGGCATCAATATGATAGTTCCCAAGATGTTCCTTCTTTGGTAAAATTCGCACCTTTAGACACCTGTAGGCTATTCAATTTAATCAGTGTTTCAGCGTATTTATACGTTTTGCTGTGTCTTTCTTACAAAACTAGCCTTGCAAAGGTGCTCTCATATTTCTATTTAAATTGGCTTTTACTGTAAAACAATAACGCAGCTTATTTTTACCAATTACCGTGATGTACAGAGTGTATTCTGCATATCAAAAAAAATATATATCTTGACTTGTCATTGCAGTTTTATGTCACTAAATTCCAAGACGAGTTGGAGTGGTTTACGGCTCTAAGCATAGGAACAGCCATTTTCATGCTACCCAAAGTGGGCGTGCCGTTTGGCTTCAGCAGCTTGCACTAGGCAGCGCAGCGAAGGCATCTCCTTCAGTTCTTTCCTCCATGTGCTGATAGGTCCAATTTTTAAATGCATACACCTTCTACACTATCAATTGGATTTCAACCAAATTTCGTATGTACTACTATGTGTACATAATCAGATATGAGTGAGCGTATTCTTAAGAGCCGCCACGGCTGCCAACTGTTAATAAATGCGCTCTCTATTTCTTTAAATCCAAATACTAATATATCAGAAAGTATGCAAGCCATCAGCTTTAAACTATGCACACGTACAGTACCTGACATTATAGATTAATTTGGAGTAACTAATATACGTCAGTGCTGCCAACATGATTCTAAGCCTGCTGATAGGACCAATTTTTAAATACATGTAACTTCTATACTAACAAATGGATTTAATCCAAAATTGGCCCAACAAGAGATATAATGTGTCAGATTATTTATGACCAACACATCCATGACATTGTTGCCATCATGATTTTACGCGCGCTGATAGATCCAATGTCTAACTGCATGTAACGTCCATGCTATGCATTGGACTTCAACCAAATGTTGTATTCTGTACCGGTACCTTAAGAGAGGAACTAAGAAATATTCAGTCACCAGGTCTGCCAACTGTAGTGCTCTATTAGGCTACATTATACCAGGTATATTTCGAACTAATTAGAAATGTCGATATTAGGTCTACCAACTTAATTTCGTCATTATTCTAGATAGGTCCATATAGATTAATCATTGGCATGAATCTTAAATTTTAAGAAAAGACGGCTCTTTAGTTCGTCACGGAACTTCTTGTTCATTATTTGGATTGACTGTTTCGTACGAATATTCTATTCGGATCGTTCGAATTACGGTATTTGTCTCATTCCTCTATCTATGAATTCAACCTTCACGCGTGCGTTTCAGCCGCGCCCGTTTAATACGCTATTCCGGTTATCATGCGACTTTTTCTCGTCTTAAATGGGTTTTTGCTGTAAGTTATTGCGGAACAGGTTATGCATTTGCAAATTATTTAGTATTTCAGTGCTTTTATATGAGTGAATTTCGTAATTAAATGTTTTGTTCAACAATGATAAGAAATTAAATTGGGGCTTGAAAAGCAATACTGTTACCGTTTAGAGGAAACGCACTCTATGATTTGGAGATTTGTAGACAAGTACAACTTTTGTACTCAGCAAATAAAGTTAGTTCGGCCAAATAAGACAAAAGTAGCATGTAAATAATTATTTGACCCATGGTATTAAATAAATGAAAAACCACGGAACCTACAATGACATGTCAATTCTTTAATTCAGGGAAGAAAACAGAATACAAGCTAACCCGTGTTTGGGTAAACGACGATATATTGCCTAACGTTTTTACAAAACCAAATATTAAAAATAAGAAACTCTTCGTGTCTTCTCTTAGCGCCGTGCAAATGCACATTTCCATCAACATAAGCACAACATTATCGACACGAGTACTTGAAAGAAAAACAAAAATAAGAAATTTCAGAGTCAATAGGCTTTTAACTGAAAGATTATTTCGCGCGAAAATTTTCTTATTTTGGACAAAAAAATCAATTTGTCAACATTTTCAGGTTCAAGGCATGTTCTTTTGGCATTAACAATATTGCCGCCCGTGGAAAAAAAATATTTCTGATTGAATGGAGGTGCCAGGAATGCATAAGTACTTTCTCGCCAACTGACTTATTCTGGGGTATACCTTTTCATTAGCCTTCTACCATTTCAGGGGTCACCTACAGTTTCACGGGCGTTCCTAAAATTTTCCAGCTCTTCGGCCACAGTTTTCCTGCCCGGGGACGTATATGGAAGCTAGAAAATGAAATCGAGGTCCCTTTCAAAGCTGGACGAGTGTGAGTGAGGTTGAGGTTGTGAAGCATCCGAATCTTCTCTGGTATCACAAGAAAGCATCTGCACTTGTAGTTCCACCCAAATCTTTTCCGTGTCTTGTGCATTTTCGTGTAAAAGATTTTTGTAACGTGAATCCACAGCAGACGCTAATTGGGTTAAACTTAGACCTGTTGTCGGTTCTTCATCACTAATGTGAAATCGTCTTTTAAGAGCCCCAGAAATTGTCGATTTTAGAGTTTTTGATGTCTTGCTCTGTGAGTCGACTTCCTCATTTTTCATTTTTAGCCTACTTTCGATTTTTTCAAAAAATGAAAGTAGACTTATGAGATCAACACAGGGCCAAAAAATTGTGTGCCTGTCTGTCTGTGTGTGTGTGTGTGTGTGTGTGTGTGTGTGTGAGTGTGTGTGTGTGTACTCTGAATGTCTGTCCCCTCCCTATCAATTCGAAGACGGTGAAACCGAATTGAACGAAATTTGGTACAGAGAAAGCACTGGCAAAGGGCACCTCAGTGTCATGTTTTATATTGCCGCCATCTTTACCAAAACGTAATGGCGGCCACTCAAATGGTCAAAACTTAATAATGCATTACGACCAAACTAATCATCGGATCTTTACCAAATTTGGTAACAACATACCTTCATATGGAACGCGTCTTGTGCCCAAACTACAAGGTCATCAAACGTACCATTTCAGGATGGCGGCCGTGTGAATTATGCAAACTTTATAATCCATAACATGGGACCCACCAGTTCCGATTATCGAACCAAGATTCGTTTAATCTGTTCTAAACGACGTGGTTCGTTCGAAATTAAAAGTTTATATTGTAATATTATAGTCTAGAAGTAACTTTAAAAATCTGAGTCGTCTCGGTTATTTGACAAGAAGGCAGCTGATCTCTCGTTCTGACCTAATTTTACTAATTTCAGTATGTTGCATGCAATATAACCTACTGATAAAAATAATAATAATATAATAATATATACAGTATATATATATATATATATATATATATATATATATATATATATATATAATATGAACTTAAATGAACTCGGTTTGAAATATACTCCAGTGAAGAAATCTTCAGTCCAAGTGATTATTTGCTAATACAGTACGTTATATGTATTTGATCGATAGCGCTTGAATTCCGATTGGCTGTGTGGTTAGGATTCCCGTCTCTCACGGGGCTGGCCGGGGTTCAAATCCTATCAGAATTGAACTTTTTTGCTTGATTTTTTTATATTTATTGTTTCTTGAGTACTGAGGCGATATAAAATAAAGCGTTATATGGTGCTTTTTGCAATGGAAAATATATATTTAATTAAAACGACATTCTCCACTTGAGTGACATCTACCAGCCTTCAGTTGTACTATGCATAAACTAACCACAGCCCTCTAGATGCGAGCTGCGCTCTATACCGGCCAGTGAGTGAACCCGGTCTTAACGACTGCTGGGAGTAATAATACAGTGACATTCGTTTATTCCTTGTGCACAGAGGCGTTGTTGATAACCTCAAAACTTGCAATATGGATGATTTGGAGATGGATTATTTTGTCATACCGTGTATTTGAGATTAGTCTATAAATTTACGGGTTGCGAAGTTACTTCACTTAGTCCTATATCCTCTTCGTACACGACACAGATCAACAAAGTGACGTTAGTTTCTGATCTGCTCTGATTGGCAATTACATCGCTACAGTCGGGTAGTTGGCAGTCGAGGAGAAAATTCTCGACTGCCGACTACCGTCTACCGACTGCCAGCTACCAACTGCAACTGCATGTTGTGTATGGTGCCTATAGTATACACGGGGTCGATCGCGACTGCCGACCGAGAACTACCAACTACGGACTGCCGACTGCTCATTTTGGATGGGCCTTATTAGAGCAACGAAGTTTCAATTATTGTACAGTAAGTAGTCGGTGTTTGGAGTGTTATTTGCTGATGAAATTGCAAAATGCTGGGGTTAATTATAAACTATGGTTTGAACGCCACTGCTCAAATCCTGTGTGCCAATTTGCACTTCGGATAGGAAGAAATTAGGAGATGATAAGGACAGAGAGTTATAACTATACCCATACATTTAGGAGAAAGTAGGCTATATGTTCTTTCCCGAACATCTTGTTTAATATTCGTGAGGTTGCGAATATTCGAATAATATTCGCTGTATTCGCACTATTCCCTATTCGAATACTATTCAAATATGCGAATACACGAATATTCCGAGCCCTAGTCGCCATGATGGATTCTTATATGTGAATTCCAAAGAGTTATGTACCATTAGATGAAGATTATTGCGTAGGTTCACTATTCAAACGTTTACTTCGATGGCATCATTAGGAAACAAAAATAAAAATTCAAATTTAAAATTTCGCACAGCCGCCATCTTGACGTAATGTAAATAATGGAACTAAATTAGATGTCAGTGCATTTCCATGTGTAGGTGTAAACATATTATGTACCATGTTTCACCACGCTCAGATAGTTAAATCGCGAGAAAAGTCTGGCTACATGTTTGAAATTCGCTTGACAGCCATGTTCGTTTTGCACTTGACAGGTTAATGGAAGTCACATAGATGAACTTCTGGTAGTTCCTTTTATCTACGTACAACATTTCAGGGTGATATCTGTTATTTTTGCGGATATATAGAATGCCAGTGAAATATTTCGCGTGGCCGCCATGCAGGATTGGTGAGACACATTAAAATTTCAAAAGCACGGTTGAAGTCAGACGATGTAGTAGTATGCACTTTCCGAGTTTCATTGAAATTTCTTCGGCTGTTTAGATTTTATTAGCGACACACACACACACGCACACACACACACACACTCATACACACACGTACAAAAGGTGATTCCACAAGCCATTCTTTTTCAGAAATGAAAATAGGCTAAAAATTAGAACCTCATCGACAAAGCTCATAGATAAATTTGCTTCATCCAAGCAGAGGAGTGAAGAATATATTTACAAATAAGAAGCCATTTGAGTACAGTTTTAATGCATGGACTATTTTTTAAAATCCTTTGAAATGTCCCCCCAGGGGCCCACGGCTTGTGGGACGTGGGTTGGCGACCACGGGACCCCAGCTGAGTTCGGCATTGGTTCCACTTACTGGCGCCGGGCTCCTCTCTGTCATCTTACCTATCGACCACCCTTGGTCAACTCTTGTTCTTTTCCGACCCCGACGGTATTAGGGTATCCGAGGCCTAGGGAGTCTCTTACTTTCCCGCCTTAATTGGCCCCTGTTTCAACTTTCCTGATCCCTCATTCTTCGAGAGGTCAGACCTTTTCTGTTCTCTTCCTATCTCCTGCCTTCTGCTCAAGGCCCTTAAGGAGGCAGGTTGTGTGTAGCCCCACCACTTCTGGTGCACCCTGGATAGTGGTACACCCTCAAGGGTTCACGGCTGGTGAGTTCGGGAGTTGGCAACCCCGAGCGATTCCTGAGCTGGGTCGGGTTTAATTCCCCTTTTTCCAGTGCCTCTGAGGCGGACCCTCTCCTCTTTCCCTTTCCCATCTGCCTCCTCTGGTTCTCCTTCCTTCCAAGTCCCTCAATCTGCATTCTTCGAGGGTTAAGGGCATTTCTTTTCCTCCTGTCCATTGTTTGTCTTATTCTTTATTTGTTTACCATTTCTTCTTCTAGTTTGTAAGACAGTAGTTAGTATTAGTTATAGTTTTCACTACATTTTCATCTCATATTTCACTATCACCCAAACCATTAGGGGCCGATAACCTAGATGTTAGGCCACTTAAAAAAATTATCATCATCATCGTGGAATTATAATAATGGCAATAATGGCAACAGTGAATGTCAAATATATAACACAATCTATGAAACGACAATAATATCGTCTGATCCACCCTAAACATTTTAGTAAGGAGCCCCCCCCCCCCCCCCCAATTCGTCACTAATCCAATAATTAGCAGACACTTCTTCTCAATAGGGTTCCGATGTTCATTACATGTAATTCTTATTCCTGGCTTTCATTTCAATCCGAGTTGCATTTAACAAAATTTAACGTTTATGATTACTTTTTGATATACACACATCAAAAAGAGTTTTCCATATTGCTGACCAAGAGTCGCAGTGGTCTCAAACCCATTAGTCGTTCTTGCGTGCGTGTACAGTATATCGGCTGTGTCAATGAGGTTACTACCCTACCAGGGAATTGTTACCGCTAGCTGTGGAGCGCAGCTGTAGTGTATACATTACGTCATCTCGCCTCGTTAGGGCTGCAGCGAGCGGTTCCGGGGCAAGAGGGGAAAGCATGAACAGCCATACAATGAGAACACACCGCACAGCGCACGAGCCAGCATGAATCATGCAAACAAGTGACACGCGATGAGGTTTCACTGGCGACAACTGCACGTCTATCCAGGCGCAGATCTAGAGTTTGGCTTTGGGGGGGGGGGGGGTCAGGGAATCGAAATTGTTAAGAAAAATGGTATCACTAAAAACGCAATCACAAAATAACCAAACGTACAAAACCAGACCAATTTTATTTGCAAGCTACGTGGATAGAAATTTGATGCGTTTAGCGCACCAAAAATATTCGTACAAATTGCAACGGCGTGTTTTGCGACTTTTACATCGAGCTTCGAAAAAAGTAACAAGGTACGTTACGGTTTCGGCAAGTCGAGTTGGTATCGACAAAGGGAGAAAGTCACAGCTTAAATTGCCAACCAAGCTTGCAGTTTGGACGTCGGCAAAATTTTTTGGTGCGAAAAAAGCCTATCCGTGCATTGCTGCACATTCATCGTGACATCACTATGAACATCGATTCGGTAATCACAAGGTTTGCTAAACATAATAGACGAGTTGATTTTGTTATATAAATAAGCGTTTTTATATAACAGGTATGAAGTTTTAAATATGTACAGTTGTAACAGAATATAATAACTCCAATAAAGATATTTCAGTATTGAATAAAACGAAAAAAACTATTTTTCAGTTAAAATTCGTTAAGTTTTATTTGTCTGGTTATTGTGTTTTCGTTTTTTGAGTTTGCAAAAAAAATTTGGTCTCCGTTTGAATCCGCGCCTCTGTTTATGCAGGCGTGTGGCTGGGCGGAGCGCATTTATTCCGATTTCCGCCACCGGTAACAATTCGCTGGAAGGGTAGTAAAACTGTGGGAGTGTGGAGACGACCTGTTGAGTGTATTCACGACTAAAACATCCGAAACAGATACCAACAGGGTGGTGCAATGTTTTGGGGTGGCATCGTATTGTATTGTCAACGTACCCCTCTTGTGTACATCCTAGGGCGTATGACATGCATACGTTACAGGGAAACTATCCTGGCAGCTGTAGTGAAAGTCTACGCTGACAATTGTAACGTAATCTTGATTACGGTACAAATTATTATTATTATTATTATTTTTAAAGTCATTGTGTAATTATTATTATTATTATTATTATTATTATTGAAATATCAAAGTTATATCGTTTTATTCACCCATTAATATCAAGGGAGAGGCCATACCATATTCACGTCATTACCATAGTCATATATAATATTGTCAAGTGCTTAGATTAAGAAACAGGGTTTTTATAGAGGTCTAGGGCTGTTTTATTAGTTAAATTGTAAAGACAGGACGGGCATGGTTGGAAGAAGTTACGGACGGTGAAGCAACATATTGCAAGAAAATGTATTTCTGGAACGAAGCCACGCTGACTGGAGACAAGGGCTTGGAGAAAGATTTCGGCGGAATATATAGATGCGCAACGAGAGGAATAGCGGGTTCTGAGTGGAATATTTGAAGTACGCGGGCCTGTATTCCCGCTCGGAGAAGTTTTAGCGTCGCTTGAGGACTGAGAAATGCTTTGCTATAATTGGTCTGATGGGTCGCGGGCAAATTTATGCCGCGAAACATCGGGACCATTCAGAGTGTATAAAAGCCCAGCGCGACTTCAGCACTGGCTATTCTATAGATTCTATTCTGTCATTCACATATTCGATCACGCACTCACTCATTGACTTTGTGAGTCGTAGACTCTGCCAGTCCCTCAGTAAGATGGGACTTAGTGAATTCAATTAGCCTGGTTTGTTCAAATTTGCTTACCATGGTGATCAAACTCAGAAACAAGCAGCAGCAGCAGCAGCAACAACAACAACAACAACAACAACAACAACAACAACGAGAAGAAGAAAACATATGTTTTCAAAGGTCAATAAACGTGTGTTGGCGTAAGATCTCAAATTAGACTGCAAGCAGACCAACGAGATGGACTTTGAACCACAAGGCACCAGGTATGTGGACCGAGTTATTATCAACACAGAAGATCAGCGCTAGCGAGAAGACAGTCAATATTGCCCCGCAATTAGGGAATATTAATGCACATATTGTACACAGCTCGAAACCTCAGATCAAATGTTAATAATTTTGTTGTAAATAAACCAGTATTAGTTAAAATGTCTTGTTCATTGGGAGTTGAATATATAGGATAGTTGGAATGCAAAGAGTATCTCATAGAGCAAGTTTATTGCCCTACGCTCCGATGATAGATCTTGGCTCAAGGAAGGGAGCGCCCGTGGCTAAATAAAATTTTAATGTGTTATCTTTACGATAACTGGCGCCCAGTAAATCTAAATTAATAAAGTGTATGTCGTCTGTCTAGACAGGCCAATGCTAAATAAGAACGATGAGGTGGTTTTAAGGAGTCTTGAGTGTAATATCTGTAGAAACGTTATAAATGATCGCCCAACTTGTAGAGCGATATCCAACGACAAAGGTAGCCGTTACAAATGGCACAACCAATGTGGGGCTACGAAATATCGTACTGAAGTGAATGGATATTATGTATAAATCCAGTTTATTTCAAGTATGTTAAAGTTTAAAGTTGTTTTCATGTACGATATAAACGAGTACTCTTTGCATTCATTCCGAGTTTTTCAATAAAGAGGCATATATCAAGTTAGGGAACTACGGTTATAAATTAGGAGTGTTCTTTTGATGAGTTGTTTTTTGGGTAATGAGTAACAGGGATAATTTGGGGAATATACATTTGAGAAACCGTAGTATTATAAGATCAGTTAAAATGTCAAAATTAGATGTGCAGGGTACCAATGATGAGATGTCAAAAGTAAGCGAAAATCAGGAAACTGAGGAAAATAAACAAGACGGGGCTACAACCATCCAGAGTAATGAGGGGGAGAATCCTTCTTGGCTTCGAAACCTGACGATGCTCATAACTGAACAGAGTAAGAAGTTAGAGGAACAGAGTAAGAAATTTGACGTGCGTAGCGATCAACTAGAAAAAGCAATAGATCTTAAGTTAGCTGAACAGAGTAAAAAGCAAGAGGAACAAAGTAAGAAATTTGACGTGCGTAGTGATCAGTTAGAAAAAGCAATAGATCTTAAGTTCTCTGAGCAGAGTAAGAAGCTAGATGAACAAGGTAAGAGGTTTGATGAAGCCACAGAGAACTTCAATAGACAAATTAAAGAAGTAGGCCGAGAATTTCACAATAAGTTAGAAAACAGGATTAGTGAGGTGGAGGAATCATGGTCACTTAAGGTTGATGCCAGAATGCAACAAGTGTCGGAGCGAGTTGACAAAATTGACGAGGAAGTGAAAATTAAATGTAGTAAAGTTAGGGTTAACTTAGAAGGCGAAGTCAACAGTATGAAGGTCAAGTGTGATAATAATATTGCTAAAATAGGTAATTTAGAAAATAAACTAGAGAGCGATAATCAAGAAATTAGGGAAGAGGTTAACAGTAAATTTAACAGTATCAGTGAAGAAGTAGCGAGTAAAACAGATAAAATGGAGGAGAAATTGCAGAGATGTCAGAAGCAAATAGCAACAAATAGCGGTAATGTACAAATAGGAAATTTAAGTAGATTTCTAACTTAAGAGGCAGATTTGCCAGTATTCACAGGCAAGGCATATAACCCAATGGAATTCTTAAAAACAGTAGAAAAGAAGTTCGCTAAAGATTTAGAAGAGGGGATCGTTCAATGGGAACAAGTACTTGAGATGCTAGATAAATCTTTTGTTAGGGATTCAAGGTCATGGTTCAGTGTGTATAAATACCAGATGACTAGTTTTAGAAAATTTAAAGAGAAGTTCATAGCCAAGTACTGGAATGAAAATGTGCAAGAAAGAGAAAGATGTAACATTATTTTTGGGAAGTACCAAAGGAGAGATGGTGTTTCGTACACAGAGTATTTCTTAGCGCATGTACTTATATGCCAGAATTTAGAAGGTTTAGAGACTGAATCACAGGTAATTAAAACATTATTAAGGCATTTTCCTGATATAATTAAAGAAGCATTCTTCATGCAGAATATTACTACTATTGACGGGTTCGAGAAGCTATTGGAAAACTTTGACTCTCTTGAAAATAGTAGGACCGAACGCAAGCCAATAAGTAGAGGAGATAATTTCGGGCAGGGTGAGAGAGAGAGGGGAAGAGAACAAGGCAGGAATGCGAATTACGAAAGACGACTTGACAATGGGGGACGCACAGCAAATACGAGGAACGAGAATTTGAACAGAGTAGGGGAAGGTACTAGGCCAGACAGACGTACAGGTCAACAACAACAATCTACATCAGGGGCAGGTAGGCCTAATTTAAACGAATAACGGGTTGCAGTGAGGTCAACAGACAGCCCGAAGTGATTGCAGTTCAATGTCCTAGGAATATTGAGTATTTAGGAGATTTTAATATAGATGTTAGAGAAGAACTGCTTTTTGACCTAAATGGTGGAAATTTAGACAATATTGAGAATGAGATTATGTCACCAGTAATTAAACTTAATGTGTGGGGTAAAGAAGTTGATGTTTTATTGGACAGTGGAAGCGAAAACTCTTGTATAAATTTAAGATTTTTGGAAGATGTAATGAGAGAAGGTATTCATGTTGATATAATTCCAGTTAAGTCCACTTTCATTGTCACAGCTGTAGGTAGTAGGTCTCAGAAAATATGTAAGCAAGTCGCAGTTCCAATTAACATTAGTGAGTTAGTTAAATTTCAGCCCTGTTTGGCAGTTCCAAATTTAGTATATCCGGTGATTCTCGGTGCGGAATGGTTATCATTATATCAAGTTAAATTAGATTTTCATTTTGGCAGGATATGTTTATTTTTGCAGGATAAAGAAGTTCAGGTTACGTATAAGGTGTCTAAGACTGACAAACAAATGAAAGTGTGTGTGTTTGAGGAAGAAAGCAACGTGGTTGTGAGTGATGAGATTCCTGAAGTAAATGAGGTAGACCGCGGAGATGCTAGTGAGAGCAAAGTTTTTAAGGTGTGTCAGGTTGCAATGGAGTCTGAACTTGAGAGTAAGATCCATGATGCATTGTCACAGTGTAAGCTGGATGAGGTGCAAGGTCATCAGTTACATGAGGTATTAATAAAATATAAGGAAATTTTCAGCTCAAAACCTGGAGCAACGCACTTATATGAGCATAGTTTTGTCGTTAAAGACACAAGTAGTTTCGTAGGGCCTAGGTATCCTGTCGCAACTAAATATATGAAAGCCGTCGAAGAACAGATAGAATTAATGTTGGAAAACGACATAATTGAGCCTTCAGCTAGCCATTGTTTAAATCCATTAGTTGTAGTAGCCAAGAAAGACAATTCAGTGAGACTGTGCATAGACGGCAGAATGTTAAATACCAGAATCGAAAGCGACCAGCTGAGAACTGAAGCAGTGGAGGATTTAGTTCAACGTTTTCAGGGCGGAAGTGGTTCTCAACAGTATATTTTAGTAGTAGTTGCTCAACGTTAGTGAGGAAATTAGGTAGGACACTAGGTAGTTATTTCAGGTATGTATTGTTGACTCATGTGACGTTATTCAGGCTAGCCAGTGTTTTGTTGAGAGGTAGGAAGTACATGGAAGTTTGTAGCAACGATTGTTACGTAAGCCGTTGCCATCTTGTGCATTGGAAGGGAAAATGTCAAAGCTGTTTTATTGTTACTGGACCTTATGTCGTTTCGAAGAGGATAGAAAAAAATGCCTACTTATTGAAAGATCAGGAAAATTGTGTCATTGGTACATATAACATTTACAATCTGAGGAAATATCATAGAAAAGAGCAAGTGCTGCAAGAAGGGCAGACTGTCGTGTGTTTATAATTAGAGTCGTGTCGTGGCTCTAAGGAATTGGTGGAAGTGAGATAAATCACTTGTGTTGCGTGAAACAAGAAGCAATATATATTGTGTTCTGTTATTGTAAGGGACTACAAGAACAAATGTAGCATGTAAATCCTGTATGACTGCACAGGACAATCAGAATGTTTATGTAACATTGCAAGAAGAGTGCAGATCAATCAAGGAAAATGAAAAGGGTATAATCATTATGTATGTAATTTGAAGGGTCATATATATATATTCAGTGTATTTCCTGTTAAGTTTTAAAGGGAAGATTTGTGATTTCATCATTCATTACATTCTTTATGAAACCATGGGGACGTTTTGTAACGTAATCTTGATTACGGTACAAATTATTATTATTATTATTATTATTTTTAAAGTCATTGTGTAATTATTATTATTATTATTATTATTATTATTATTATTGAAATATCAAAGTTATATCGTTTTATTCACCCATTAATATCAAGGGAGAGGCCATACCATATTCACGTCATTACCATAGTCATATATAATATTGTCAAGTGCTTAGATTAAGAAACAGGGTTTTTATAGAGGTCTAGGGCTGTTTTATTAGTTAAATTGTAAAGACAGGACGGGCATGGTTGGAAGAAGTTACGGACGGTGAAGCAACATATTGCAAGAAAATGTATTTCTGGAACGAAGCCACGCTGACTGGAGACAAGGGCTTGGAGAAAGATTTCGGCGGAATATATAGATGCGCAACGAGAGGAATAGCGGGTTCTGAGTGGAATATTTGAAGTACGCGGGCCTGTATTCCCGCTCGGAGAAGTTTTAGCGTCGCTTGAGGACTGAGAAATGCTTTGCTATAATTGGTCTGATGGGTCGCGGGCAAATTTATGCCGCGAAACATCGGGACCATTCAGAGTGTATAAAAGCCCAGCGCGACTTCAGCACTGGCTATTCTATAGATTCTATTCTGTCATTCACATATTCGATCACGCACTCACTCATTGACTTTGTGAGTCGTAGACTCTGCCAGTCCCTCAGTAAGATGGGACTTAGTGAATTCAATTAGCCTGGTTTGTTCAAATTTGCTTACCATGGTGATCAAACTCAGAAACAAGCAGCAGCAGCAGCAGCAGCAACAACAACAACAACAACAACAACAACAACAACAACGAGAAGAAGAAAACATATGTTTTCAAAGGTCAATAAACGTGTGTTGGCGTAAGATCTCAAATTAGACTGCAAGCAGACCAACGAGATGGACTTTGAACCACAAGGCACCAGGTATGTGGACCGAGTTATTATCAACACAGAAGATCAGCGCTAGCGAGAAGACAGTCAATATTGCCCCGCAATTAGGGAATATTAATGCACATATTGTACACAGCTCGAAACCTCAGATCAAATGTTAATAATTTTGTTGTAAATAAACCAGTATTAGTTAAAATGTCTTGTTCATTGGGAGTTGAATATATAGGATAGTTGGAATGCAAAGAGTATCTCATAGAGCAAGTTTATTGCCCTACGCTCCGATGATAGATCTTGGCTCAAGGAAGGGAGCGCCCGTGGCTAAATAAAATTTTAATGTGTTATCTTTACGATAACTGGCGCCCAGTAAATCTAAATTAATAAAGTGTATGTCGTCTGTCTAGACAGGCCAATGCTAAATAAGAACGATGAGGTGGTTTTAAGGAGTCTTGAGTGTAATATCTGTAGAAACGTTATAAATGATCGCCCAACTTGTAGAGCGATATCCAACGACAAAGGTAGCCGTTACACAATTTCGGCCCAAATTTCACTTTCGTGGATGATAACGCTCGACTGCACAGAGCTGACATTGTCAATGCCTTTCTTCAAGAGAATGGTATTCACAGAAATGAATAGCCTGCCTATGCTCCTGATCTCAATATTGTGCTAGCAGGCGTAGATACTGCTTAATAAATAAGTATGTCCTCACTCTTATTCCCAATGTGCTCCACGGCAATATGCAAACCTTGTTTTGATTGTTTATTTTATACACTAGGTTACGTAGTTGCATATTTAAGGCATTTTCATAATGTTGGACATATGTGCATATTTTTAAAACTAAATGTCATATGTTGGTTATGTTTTGTGGGCATGAACGTATACATTATGTCTATACTCTGAGAATTACAAGAATTACTGCTTGTTGGTCTCACGGGCAATGGAAAGTGACCTTGCAGGTATGTTTAATGTAGGACATAATTCCACAGTAATTAATATAACGTAGTTGTTCTTTTGAAATCCAGAGTAAGCTCAATTTTGAATGGAATGACTACTACAAGACAATGTGGCGTTTATATGGAATCAGAGAACATTACGCAGAGAAATCTTAAAATCGTAGGCCTAATGCAATGTTAAGATAACGCGATTCAATTTAATGAGAAGTAGCATTTTTTGGTCATTTACTATGAAAACATATGTTTGGCCATATTATGTCATTTTTGGATCAAATTTAACTATTTCTAAGGTCATATCTCTTTGCCTATTTATCACTTTTTTTAAGGTCAGAACATCCTAAGGTTTCTCTTCAACAAACGAACAGATGGGCGTAGCATCGTTGTGAATAACCGCACAGGTAGTTTAGAATTGAAGGTGCTCTAAATAGGTTGAAGAAACCCTCATGTTTAAAACTTCATTGAGAGTGTACTAACACACGATGTCCAAAATAAAATGTCCGTGTGCTTTATCCCAAGAGAGGGAAAAGTACTACAGGGTGGCCACAAAGTTCCGTTACCCCTCTCTTATAACCAATAGAAACCCCTAAACCTAGTTAAATAAGTTGTACACCATTTCTAAGAGAGGTTTTCTTAGGAATATACGGCATTAAGAGTCCAAACCATCAGTCTGTGCACCATCATTTTCATGGCAATGGATAATACGGAGCCAAGTTCTGTGCGACATTCTTCGGAGCATTGCTGGTGTGACTTTAGTGAAAGCTTGTCTCACAGCATCTTTCAGTTCATCCGTGGTATTGTATCCGTTTTGTGAAACGATACCCTTTATGAACCCCCATAGCGCATTATCACATGTGGTAAGGTCTGGGCTTCGTGGTGGCCTGCAGCACAGGAGAACCATCGGAAAAGAGCACTTTACCTCGTTTTGGTATTGTGTCGAACATCTGAAGAAGTGCCTTACATGCCTCCATCCGATAATTTCTGGACGGGCGTATGCCGATATGGGCGCAAGCCAAGTCTTTCTTCAAGTGCTTCTACAATGTCGCAGTTCTTCCAGGGCGATGGATGGTTCTCGTAATGCCGTATATTCCTAAGAAAACCTCTCTTATAAATGGTGTACAACTTATTTAACTAGGTTTAGGGATTTCTATTGGTTATAAGAGGGGGGGGGGGGGGGGGTAACGGGACTGTGTGGCCACCCTGTAGGGTGAACTTACATCACATCGCTCAAAGATCAATGCTATCAAAATGGAAAGACCTGGCAGCTTAGGATCACGCATTAAGTCACTA
Organism: Meconema thalassinum; assembly: GCA_946902985.2. Classification (NCBI taxonomy): domain Eukaryota; kingdom Metazoa; phylum Arthropoda; class Insecta; order Orthoptera; family Tettigoniidae; genus Meconema; species Meconema thalassinum. The sequence goes on from OX336389.2 coordinate 187,850,105, forward strand.
AGATTGGGAGGAGCTGGGAGTTTGAGATAAATGTTTCGAAACCCGACGTTGGCAGCTGCCAACCTTAGTGTGGTTTTACCCCTAGTTTCATCAGAATCCTACCAGGCAAATGCCTGGATGGTACCTTACTTCATATTCCGGGGCATGTACCACAAACCTGGATCCTAATACAGTAACTACAGTTATATATGTTACTACAATCACTATAGAAACACAAGTTATCACACACAAATAAGCAGAGCTAATGACCAAGCTGGCTCAGTCCCCTCAAATAAATAAATCCACAGCCTGCTTCCAGTCTCCGACCGGGTCAGGAATGGAATGAATGAAGCCCCCATCTAGCGGCGAGGATATGAACTGTGCCGGCTGCCGAGGCCTGACGCACTCCTCTGGGGCAATGATTAAATGAATGACAGATGAAATGAAATGATAGTGGAGAGTGTTGCTGGAATGAAATTTTGACAGGGAAAACCGGAGTACCCGGAGAAAAACCTGTCGGCCTCCGTTTTGTCCAGCACAGATCTCACATGGAGTGACCGGGATTTGAACCACGGACCCAGCGGTGAGAGGCCGGCGTGCTGCCGCCTAAGCCACGGAGGCTCATAGTCCCCTCAAATAAATTAAGAAAAATAGAAGACTGAAAAGTAACTAGTTTGCTACAGCGAAGCAAATCAGGTTCATGAAAATTGCATATACTACCTGATGATATTTATGGAAACGTTTTAGAAAGAGTCCTTTTGGACATAAGGGTACTTGCTTTAAACTGCAAAACTACTGTGAAGCGAATTTGTTTGAAAGCTTTAATTCTGGTGCTTGTTGTCGTTGTTGATTTATTTAGGGGCTTTGCAACATCGTGTTCATGTAGCCCCGTGTACTTGGATATGTGTAATTGTGATGGCTGTACAAGTGTGAGTATTTGTAATTGGGGCTTAGGATTTGGGTATGATGCTGCCGAGGCCCTAATTCACCATCCCAATATTGGTCTGGAGTAGAAATGGAAAACTACGGAGAACCACTTATAGGATGGCTGAGGTAGGAATCGAACCCGCCTGTTCTCAGTTCTACCTCACGAGGTTGAGTAAACCCCCAGACCAGAATTCATTTTCTTGAGACGGATATCGAACTCGGGCATCTGCAGTGACAACCAAGATTGCTAGTCACTACATGCCATGAGGTGGACCTGACTCTGCTGCGATGTCTGGTAAGTTCACTCTTTAGTTCTTCTCCAAGGATTTAGATGCTGGTTATCCTGAGGGATTATTGTATGGAGGGGGAGGGGGGGGGGGGGACTGGTGCCAGCAATAAAAACGTGTTTCTGTTCATATTTAGGCTGTAGTGGGAGTTGATGTTGGGATGATTTCTTGGCTTGGAGTTGTTAAAGAAGTGAAGTGAGGCAGTATTATTTCACCGTTACTGTTTATTTCGCATATGGATCATTAGTTCCGGTCTGAGGAATAAGAAAGTACTGTACATTAAGCCCCGTGAGGAAAGCTGAGAAAATGTGGGTTGAATTCCGACTTCGTTCACCCCGAGGTCCTTCTCTATGGATCCCTCCCCCCCTTCTTCTCCAAGAAAATACCCAGATGTGTGCTAACTTGACGCCACGGCTGCCTCCTTTCTAATCCTACTTCCAGTTATAATTACACTTATACCAGTACCCACACCACAAAAACACATGTTAACAGATTCCACGTTTTTCGTAGTACATGGGGGTAGATAACCAGAGCGTTCCAAATGCTTAAAACAAACATTCACAGGACTATATTTAAAAGTTATGTATTTGGATTTAGCGCACGTCCATTTGCCAGCAGTGCATGACTAGTCTTTCACTTTCAGATATTCCACATAACTCCTCGATTTCTCGCAGGTGACAATATTTGTTTAATTGGGCTCAATGCGCTCGTGAAGTATATACTATACAGTACAGTGAAACTTGGATAATTCGAACCTCAAGGGACCAGTAAAAAAAAAAAAAAATATCCAAAAAATCGAATTATGAAAGTTCTTTGAAAAGGGTAGAGAAAATATTCAAATTCAAATTTTCCGGTTCCCTCCACCTTTTTCGGCCTTTGCCACTCTCATTTTCATAACCGAGAATTTTGTCTTTATTTTTTAGGTATGTTGACAACGTGTTTGGAGGAATCCCGAAAGCCTTTGCAATTTCAGATGTTTTCCTTCATTCCCTTTTCCACTTCTTTAATCACCGCTATTTTCTCCGCCAAAGTCAAAGTTGTTTATGGAACCCGAGGCTTTGATAACGACATCTTAGTTATGTACACACACTTTAAAACACAGGCAAAACCAAACTTCTAAACAACAACCACAAGTCTAATCAGACCACTCAGCACGCACTACTAGACAGGTGTAAGGGATGACACTGTTATGAGTTAAGAGATGTAGAGCTTTGCAAAACAATGGGAGGGGGGTTGTGCATTGACCTTGGAAGGAGCATCGCAGGGGTATTGTTAGTCATGTAGGCAAAACCATCGAGTAGGGGCCGCATGCCAATGATACGTCGTTTTTCAGGAATTCCTGACCCAGCTGTTTGGCTTTCGATCGGCTTTTTACTCATAAAAACTTTGAATTATCCAAAATATAATTCGAATTAACCACGATTTTTTTTAGCATTGATTGTATATAAAATGCTAGGGACCAAGAGAAAAATTCGAATTAAAGAAGATTTCGAATTATAGAAGTTCGAATTAGCCACGTTCCACTGTACTACTGATCGGTGTATCTAAGCATTTACACGCACTATGTCATTGGACCAGGTTATAGTAGGTAGAATTGAGGGGTCTAGATGCAAAACTCACATTCTCCACTTTGGTTCGAAATTGAGTTAGCAAGGCATTCTTATTCTTCGTTCCAAACTACACACAACTACTGTATCTTAGTGCTGAAAAGCCAAACTCACAATATCCAGTGGTTTTCAAAAGCCAAAAAAAACTCAATTTAGATGCAAAACTAACATTCTCCACACTGTTTAGTTGCAAAGAGCACATTCTCCCTGTTGGCCAATCACAAGACAGCTTCTGATCATGTGACTTTCTACAGCTGCAAGCCAATATTATATTGTCTGTTCAACTCGTAACCTCTACATAATAAATAAATAATATACTGTAAGTGTATTCCAACGAGCCTCCGTGGCTTGGGCGGCAGCACGCCGGCCTCTCACCGTTGGATCCGTGGTTCAAATCCCGGTCACTCCATGTGAGATTGTGCTGGACAAAACGGAGGCAGACAGGTTTTTCTCCGGGTACTCCGGTTTCCCCTGTCACAATTTCATTCCAGCAACACTCTCCACTATCATTTCATTTCATCTGTCATTCATTTAATCATTGCCCCAGAGGAGTGCGACAGGCTTTGGCAGCCGGCACGCTTCATATCCTCGCCGCTAGATAGGGGCTTCATTCATTCCATTCCTGACCCGGTTGGAGACTGGAAGTAGGCAGTGGATTTTCATTTTCAAGTGTATTCCAACATTGCAATTGGTTTAATTAGTCGAAATTTTTCATAAACTTGGCCAACTTGTCTACTGTTTTGTCTGAAGTAATGAATTCTGTTTAGTGTCAAAAGTAACATTCTCCAACTTGTTCTGACACAAAACTCAAAAGTCACATTCTCCAAAATTAAAACCTATTTTTCAGATAAATTAATATAAATAATGAAACATAGTTTATACAAGAAGGTGTAATTAAGTATAGCCTACAACAAAAGCGAAGTCTCTTAGAGATTCCATTAGTTACATGTATTTAAGAAGTTTATTTTAGTTCCTGTAAAATTAGACAAAGTGGAGAACGTGAGTTTTGCATCTAGACCCCTCAATTGGTATACACAATGGTTTTGCACCCCTCCGTCCACAGTCCTTGAAATAGTTATTCACAATTTCCCATTCTTAGTGGCATGCATGTATGGAATGTACGTTCTGAAAGGCCACAACTTACTACTTCCATCCAACATATTTCTCATACCTCATTAATTTCAATTATGAGGTTGACATCAGGAAGAGCATTCAGCAGTAAAACCCACTCGCAACTCATTTCACCCTGTATCCGGTAGAAGCTGAACGATAAAGGATAAGAAAGCGGGAAGAATTATTGTCCCTGGACTTCCGGCTGGCGAGTATTAAATGCGGCGGGCGAGTCTAGACAGAGGAGAGCGGTGCAGTGCACGTCTGATAGCCAAGGACGGCCAGCAGGCTTGCGGTCCTCCGCGGCCTTCATTCAGCCTACTGTAGATTACACAGTACGCAAACTTGCGAGACTATAAATACAGTACTAATGTCACCTGTAACAGCCGCCAGGTTATTCTTGTTAAATATGTACAGGAAACTTCTGCTGACATACCGCATTTTAATGTCTAGCATTGGGATGTGTGCCCAGAGGCATCAATAATTGGGCCATCTCGATAGCTGTCAGGAAGGAGTGTGGATAAATCTTACACACAATTGGGGTCCGTGAACGCAGTTTAGCTACACAATCCTTGCTACGAAGGTGGATGACATAGTCTGGAGCACATGGAATATCTAGTAAGGAATTGTTTTCAGTCTGTCAACACGTGTATATGCCAATTAAATTTAAATTAATAAATGACAAAGAGAAGTGTATAATAAAAAATTACGAGCCTTACAGTAGTCGCATATGATGTGTAACATCTGACATGTTATACGAATAATTCCATATTACTTACTCGCATTTTTTAAAGAATGAACTCATAGTGCTACCTTGTGCCAGCATGAAAGGATTATCCAATGCATCTGCAGTAGTGACATATACCTGCAACTGTATGCGGAAGAAATCCACTGCCTACTTGATGCAAGCTGCGCTTTATACCGGCCAGTTAGTGGGCACATGCCAGCGGTGTTATTGAAAATGGCCTCTTATTGCCGATATAGCGCACTGCCAAGTATAGGCGCGATTAAAAATTGGTGTGCAGTAGGTATATTAAACGCGTTTCTCCCAGTGATACGTTTAGACCAACGAAGTTTCAATTATTGTTAGTAGTCTGTGTTAATATACTGAATTCCTACGTTGTTTGGAGTGTTGGTTGATGTGATATAGCACTCGAGGTATCGAGTGCTTACATTAAATAACAATACAGCAAAAGTATGAAGATTTAATAAATCGTAATTGTTTTCAGCAAATATGATATAATGAATATTTTCACACCAAAGAACGACAACTTGAAGATGACTGATTGTAGGAATTTCTTTAATGGGGCCTCCAAACCTTGAGGTAAACCGTATGCGATTTACATTCCACATAGTCACATGGCTTGCAGTAAGTCGTTGTACCGATCTCCGCCACCACGCGCGCTCATTGTTTCCGTCCCATGCACTTTCGTCCCATTCACTTCCGTCCCATCCACTTCCGTCTCTTTTCCAAAATCACTCCCACAAAAATGGCCAGCTACCGAGTGCCACAAAAATATCCAGTTACCGAGTGGAAAGATGTTACACTTCGAAAAGTGTACTCGGTAGTACATGTGCGTAGATAACTGTTATTTCCCACGCAATGTAGTTGAGCACGTTAATGTGCTGACCGATTGAAAAGCAATTCATTTACTAGATAAGGAAGGTAATACTGAAAATGACTTCTAAAATGTCTACACATCGAATACGGTATGTTACAATTTCTTGAGAGGACGCATCTGATTCACGACTCCTCGTTCTCTCTACCTTCAGGTGTGAATCGTTTTAATAGGGAGAGTGAAATAAATGAAGCTCATTACCAATACACCGTTATTAACTCAGTGAAAACAAGAAAATATAATGTAATCATTGAGTGCAACCAATTGGTCCTAGCTTGAACAAGACTGTCACTAGTTCCGATACCAAACTGAGAGGACAATATATTGAACCCTTATTGATCTTCGATAAATAAGTATTCATATTTATTATTATTATTACTACGGCCCAGGCAGCACATAAGGAAGTCGACTTGGATATTAGGGAGGCCAGCATTTCGTAATGATTGCAACAGAAGCTGAGTTGGTAGCTATTCCTGGGGGACGGCCAGAATTAGTCGAGTTCAAGGCCAAATTGTGCAACTACTGTACCAAAATTGGAGACATAAAGGAAGAATCACGAGGTCCTCTCAACGAACATACGATTGAATCAGCCAATCGCAAGAGACCAAGCCGTGACCACGAGGTGGACGGCGTCAGTAGTAAAAAGCGCGCGGAAGTGTGTATCTAAGGAACCGCCGAACGGATTAATCTCCGCTCGAGTAATTTGAGACGTTGGATTCATTTGGAGAAGAATGACACTAGCCCCATCTTTGTGAGACATAAACTCTGGAAGTTTTTATCCGACTCCGCCCCACTCCACCGCCCTTGTCAGTTTCTCATAAATAGTCTGGCCTGACGCCAATCTAAGTACTATTCTTGTGGAGCCTTCAGAGGCATACTCCACGCCAGTTTGAGGTGTGATTTTGACGCTCGAATTTATCTAAGTCTTATTGTGTGGAGCCTTCAGAGGTATACTCCACGCCAGTTTGAAATGTGATTTTTACGCTCTAAAATCAGTGAAGCTAATTTTATTTTCTGAGCTCTGGGGAGCTAAAGTCGCAGCGTTTGCAATATCGAATTTTAAAAGCTATAATACATTTTGTTCTAAAATCAACTAAATTGTGTGATCTAAATATTTCACGCCAGCGCGTGATAAACTGTAACATTCTTTTAAAGACGACGAGTTCAACTTTAAGGGGGAAGTATCGTATCACCCTCATTAGCGCTTACCAGAACCGAAGTCCATAAGACGGGACGGAAATACCGGACGAGATAGCGACTGCGAGTGCAGCCAGGATTTTGAACTTGTTAACGAGCCAGTGGCGCGGACTCGAGATGTATATTTTGTGTATAAATTGTGTGTATTGTATGTGTGTTTTATATAGTGCGTATGTGCGATATAATTAGGGCCAGTCTTCGCTATTAATCGCAGTAGGACAATTGTGGGTGAACTGAGTAGCCTGCAAGCGATTATAGATGGGCAAATATTTAACATTGAACTTTTCTGCCAAGGAGTCGAGACCAAGATGATCAGCACGTGGTTTGAAGTTGGGATGAGCTTCAAGAAATCAACGCAGACGACTACTATGGAGTGCTAAATTGTCCATAGGGCAATGGGTTGAGGAGGATGTCCTTAGTCCTACATGCAGAAGCGGTGATGTACAAAAATTGGATTATTTCAATTATGTAGTTAGATTTGGCCGGGGAACTTTGTAAATAGTCATGTTTTTCTTTCTTGTTTTATAGCTGTTTTTCTTGTACCGACACTATATGTTTAAATGTCCGTTGGCGCGTGGCCAAAGTGTTTGTTGATATTTTGATTTTTTTTCTTGAGTCATATGTAATGTACGCGACGTGCGTGCGTGATTTTTATCCTTGCAATTGCGGAACCCGTTATATTCGATAAATGGTGCTTTATTAACGTTAATATTTTGAAATAGGAATGGGAGGAAATGATTGTAAAACATTTTGCTGAACAGGTTATTATTCATGTTAGGGTAGCCGAGTGCACCAACTTAAAAGTAATTGTAGAACACCTTCGTTCTAATTTTGATAGATTTTTCTTGAGTCCTTTTCAGGTGACTAGTCACGGCATAGAACGATGGCGCCAGCATGTGGATATTATTTGTGTCTTTTATTTCAGGGTCTGTCAAAACCCATACGTGTGATTAAGTGTGTGTTGATGTGTCTAGTGTGTGTTGATTCTACGTGAGGAGGGGGTAGTTGTCCTACCGCCCTTATATATTTTTGCTGCTGTTGTATTTTAGATGGAAAGACAGAGTGCTCTTGGGAGACTGCTGATTCTTGTCCATATGTTTTTCTGACACACACGTATTATTGTGCTTTGGGGCACATTTCTTCGAGGTTCGACCCCATGTTCTGGGAGGTCGAGGTTATTGACACGTGGGTTGACAGACATGCAGAGTTCCACAAACCGCCCGTTTTGCCTGTGACTTATTTTGATAGGCAGTCCTTTTTGTCCGACTGAACCCTGTAAGCTTTCATGTAGCAAACCTGTTCATTGTGATGGCTAATTTTTAAGCCATAATTAATTGGGGAGTTCGCCATGTGTGTAACGGATTGTTGTACCTTGTATGGATAAGAATATTGTGATTAACGTAAATGTTGGCTGTTTGCCTATTGCTTTGTTGATGACTCGATTTCATGTAATTTTGTTTGTCACACCCGTGTGGTGTAGTGGTAGAGTATTTGTAAATTTTGACAGCGGTCATTTGAGTATTTTTCTATTGGTCACGTGTTAATGTACTTGTGTTGATTTGTGTGAGAAGTCCTAAGTTTTTAGGCAGTAAATGTTGCTACGGCAATTTAAGTCCAATTTCACACGGAAATTTTGTGTTTGTTTATAGTAGATTTAGGAAGTGTCGGTTTAATTTAATGTATTGTAGTTGTGTTCCCTTGTGTCGGTCTAGCTCTAGGAAATGCGGATTCGTTGTCTGAAGGGTCATTCTGGATGATAACGGATCGCGCATTCAAAGTACACATCGTGGTGCATGTAGAACGGCGTACGCACTTATATGGTCATTTTTTTGTATCGTTTTATTTAAGGACACTTGGTCCAGGTAATTAATCTCTCCAGAGATATCGCCTAGTTTTTGGCATTTTTATTAAGCGGGAGTCAGTTGGGAGTTTTTGTTGTTAATTGTTTATGTGTAAATATGGTGATTTGTTATTAAATTCAGTTGTTTTAACCCTGGCTTCACTCTTTCCTGCATGTTATTTTGTTATATGTTACCCTGCAAGTTAATGAAGCGCCCTGACAGCAACTTACGAATATGAGTCTCATATGCTTCTTTGCAAGGGTTCATAAAACAAAAATGGCTGCCCAAGTGGGGATTGTTGTTGTTGTTGCTTCGCTGATCTCATATTTATTTCGTTGAGAAATGATGCCAGGTCAAGCGGACATGTAAATTCAGTAAATGGAGGCGATGTTGTACCGCCATGTGCATTAGTAAAATCACTGAGTTCCTAAAGTTAGAAATATTGAACAAGGTTAGAATTTGATTTGGTATTTGTTATAAACTTGTTCTGGCGCCCACATTAAAATTAGAAATTTGCATTATTGATGAACTCAGTCAAAGCAGGAAGATGTTGCCTTATATCTGACATTTAATTGACTTCGGTTAATTGGTGTTTCGTAAATTCTGTTGGTTAGGAATTTAAAAGCAGATCACTAGGGGTTATTTTGTTGTTTGGGAATAAGTGTCTTTGTATTCAGTAAATTTTGTTACTGAAATTTTCATTAAATTAGAGCCAGTAATATTTAAATGTGTGACATGTATGTGCGTATAGGGCTGAAACCTTAGCCCATAACCCTGTTTTTCTCTGAATATATTTTGTGTGTGATATGGCGAGTGTTGATGAGATAAAGGCATTGTTAGAACAGATGTCGATCCAAATGTCCGCGAAAACGGAAGAACAATTAGTGCAGATGTCCGTAAAGACGGAAGAACAATTAAAAGAACAATTAGATGCTCAGCGTGAGCATAGTGAAAAACAATTAGAACAAATGTCCGCGAAAACGGAAGAACAATTAAAAGAACAATTAGAAGCTCAGCGTGAGCATAGTGAAAAACAATTAGAACAAATGTCCGCGAAAACGGAAGAACAATTAAAAGAACAATTAGAAGCTCAGCGTGAGCATAGTGAAAAACAATTACTTGATATGAGCGGTAACATTTCGGTCCAGTTAGAAGTCCAGAAATTAGACACTGACAAACAATTCAATGAACTAAACCACAAATTGTCACAGCAGGCGGTAACACAAACCGAACAGTTAGGAAAAATCACGAATGATATTAATCAGAGCGTTCAAAAAGTAGAGAAACTGGCAGGCGAGGTTGCGGAAAACAACATCAGACAGTTAGGCGAAATGAAGAAATTGGAGGCGAAATTTGATAACAAATTAGTACAATTTGACGAGATGGTGGCAGATAAACTCAAGCAGATAGAGGCAGCATGTGTCAGTAACACCGCGGGAGTGAAGAAAACCCAAGAGAAACTACAGCAGCAAATTAATTCGGTAGATAACAACGTGCTGGAATTAATAAAGGAAATAGATAAAGTCGAAGTTAAGGCGGAAACCGAGCGGATACACTTGCGGGAAAATTTAGAGGAGCAATTAGGCAGAACACAAGAGATCATAAGAAAAGAGATGGAAGGCCAGCTAATAAACACACAAGAGGTCATAAGACAAGAAGTAGGGGAGCAGCTCGTCAAAACTCAGGATAATTTGGAAGAACAACTAGTGAAAACGCAGGAACGGATAAGTGAAGAGCTAGAGAAAAACCAGGAGAGGAACGAGGAGAAAATAAATAGCTTAAAAAGTAGGATCCGGCGAGATTGGGACCAGCAGGCTCATGCGAATAAGGAAGACAGGCTGGCAGTTTTAAAGCGAATGCAGGCACTGGAGGAAAATATGAAGTCGAAATTACAGGAACACTCAGAATTAATCATAAAAACGAGATTAGATCGTTAGAGAATGCGACGTTATTTTCAAACGAAAATATTCCGGAAAAGCAAACAAGTATTGGAAGTCCGGCAGGTTCGAAGTTGGCTGAGGACACGAGTCGGGGTCAAAGTCCCAGACTAACGACTAATGCATTCCAGCAGTACAGGGGGGAGACTTCAACTCCGCAACCGAACTTGGCACCAGCCCAAGTCATCCAAGTCATTCGGGGTAATGATTTTAAGCCCGATAAGTTTAAAGAACATTCAGGAACCACTCCCAAAGCATTTCTACGGCAATTAACTGACTACTTTAATGACCAACACATCGGCCCGGAGAAACAATTAAGAATGGTGGAGAAATTTTTAGAAGGACCTAGCCTGACCTGGTTTTTAAGTTTCAAGTACACGTTTACAGACATGGCTCAATTCCGCGAGACGTTTTTGAAGAAGTTTTGGAGTCCTTCGTTACAGCAGGGGTTAAGAATGGACCTGTACACGCGCAAATACCATAGTACACATCCAACCCGTTTTTCAGAATTCTTCAGTCAGCAATTGGTAAAATTCAGGGATTTTGATGACCCGCCTAGCGAGCCGAATATGGTTCTAACCATCGGAAAACAACTCCCAATGCATATCCAACAATTATTAGTCGCAGGAAATATTCAGACCGCAGTCCAAGCCGAAGAATTACTCAGACACTTAGATGAGACGAGTATGGTAAGCCCACAGACAGGAAGAAGGAATTTGGAATGTGTCAACACGGCAGAGGTAGTTCAGGAACTCCAAAATAACCACGGCCAGGGGAACCAAAGTAAGACACAGTCCACAGGGACACAGTTCACGCCAAGAAGACAAGATTTTGACGGCCGAAACCAGTTCCATAACAACAATCAGAATTATCAGAATAACCGCGGGAGATATCATCAGAATAACCAAAATCAAAATAATCAGTGGACGTACCAGCGGGAATACACGAATTGGAGGGGAAACCAGAGACAAGGTAGACCTTACCAAAGAAATGGAGATGGTAGATGGAGTAACGGCAGGGACTATCGCCAAGAAAACAGAGGGGATTATAGGAATAACTGGGACGAACGATATATTGAATCCCGTAAATACTTGGATCAATTAAGTAATGAAGAAGCGGAGAAGGAGAAGTGGGGGCGTGCCATGGCGAACAGACAGAGCCCAGACAACCATCAAGGAGAGGGGGCAGAGAGTTTACTGAGGCAACAGGAGCGACAGAATGATAACCGGCGAAACACATCTAATGGGGCCCGGGATAAAAAAAAACCAAATGAACTGAAAGGAGACAGGCTAAAAACGGAGATCGCCAGGGAGCAAGAAGAGATGATAGTGGCCAATATAGAAGAGTGGGTAGCATTCCCAGACGACTGCCTGGAGGAAGTGGTGAAGAACCGTGAAAATGTTATCAGACAGCTACCAATTATTTACGCGCATATTGGAGGTATGAGGGTGAGATGTTTGATTGATACAGGTAGCCAGGTGAGCTTAGTCACTGAAATTTTGATTAAAGAAATAGCAAGAAAACAGACTGTTCCTATTATGCCGGTACCGCTAATGAAAGTCAGAGGTGTCATTCCTGACAAAACTATGAATTGTAAACAGCAAGCATTTCTAGATCTGGAAATATTGAACCATACTTTTTCACAAACATTCATTGTTATTCCAAAGATGAACTACAATATAATTTTAGGAGCCAACTTCATCTGCGATTTTCATGCTGTAATTGATTTACATAACAACACTGTAAGCTTCAAACAAGTAGAAGGATTGGATCATGTGGGTTTAAATATGGAAGAGAATCCGCTGGAGAGAGAGGCAAATACTTGGGTTGTTGAGGAATGCACTAATGAGGCCGGAGATAAGATCTTGAGGGGAGAGCAAGTCAACCAGACAGCAGTGCTAGAAATGGACAGCCGAGATATTTCGCAGGAACTTTGGGTGCATTTGGCGGAAGAAGAAATGGGCGGAACCAAATTCGAAATTCTACTTCAGGAGCGACTTAAGGAAGCCATCGTAGGGGAATCTGATAGAAGAAGATTGGAAGAAATGTTAAGATTACATAAAGGAGCGTTCGACACCGTACCTGGGAAAGTTTTAAATTTTCAATATGCGATGCAGGTAACAGATTGGACCCCATTCAAAAGTAAATTGTACCCGATCCCAGAGAAGCATTTTTCTCAGGTGAAGGACATTATTACTAACTTATTAGATTCTGGCATGATAAGGAAAGCTGCAACTCCTTATCTGAACGCAATATTGGCTGTGACCAAGCCAAACGGATCAATTAGGCTATGCCTAGACGCGCGAGTTTTAAATAGCAAACTGCTAGTTGAGCACGACCAAGCACCGAGGATCAAAGATGTTTTGAAAGGCTTCCGCGGGAAGAAGGTATACTCAAGTGTTGATTTGACGAATAGTTTCCACCATCTTGAACTTGAAGAAAAATCCCAACTGTTGACGGGATTTTTATTCGATAATCAAAGTTATATCTGGTGTCGAATGCCCTTTGGCGTGAAAACTGCGGGATGTGCACGCATTAGAGCACTCGATAGAAATCTGACTGAGGAGGTCAAGAACTTCACCACGAGTTATGTTGATGACATATTAATCGCTTCTGAGACAATGGAAGAACACTTGATAAATTTAAATAAACTGCTGGACAACCTGAGAACCATGAACTTCAAGATCAACTTAAAAAAGTCACATTTTTGCCAGAGCGAAATTTTATATTTGGGACATATAATTGATGTCGAGGGCGTGCGGCCTAATCCAGCCAAGATTGATGCTATTAAGAAATTTCCCACACCTACCAAAGTCAAACATGTTAGAGCATTTTTGGGAGTGACAGGTTTCTTCAAAGAAAATTGCCCTGGTTACACAGAAACAGTAGCGCCCATGCAGGAGATGTTGAAGAAAGCGAATCGATGGTCGTGGAACGAGGAGTGCGACAGGTCTTTTAAAGCAACGAAGGATTTATTGGAAAACTGTGTGAAACTTGGATATCCGGATTTTGAGAAACAATTTATCATTCAAGCAGATGCTTCGTTAATTGGGATTGGTGCTATGCTGTACCAAGAGGACGCTGAAGGACCCAAGAAGAAATCCTATTTGGCATTCACGAGTCGTAAATTACGGAAACATGAGAGGAACTACACAGTTACGGAACTTGAGCTACTAGCAATTCTATATTCTCTCCAACAGTGGCGCAAGATGATCTACGGTTATTCCATCATTGTTAGAACCGACCACCATGCACTGACATTTTTATTTAAGACGACAATAGCAAGTGAGAGAGTTACGCGCTGGTCCATCTACATACAGCAGTTTGACATCACAATAGAGCATTGTCCTGGGAAATTGAACGTCATACCAGATGCCTTGAGTAGAAACCCTGAGGACGGAAACGAAGTAACAGCGGAAGTTCACAATATTACCTTGACACCTAAGGCTCGTGAGTTTTTGGCAAGATTGAAGGATATTCGGAAGGAGCAAGAAGCTGACCCATGGATGATGATGATGATAAAATTCTATAGGAAGGAGTTACAACCAAATTCACCGGAGTACCGGGAAGCCAGTGCTAAACAAGCGAGATTTCACTACTTGAATAACTTGTTACATAAGTACGTGGATGAGCATCATACTAAACTGCGGATCTTAGTTCCAGCATCACTACAGAGGGGATTAACTTGGCATGTTCACGAGAGCCTAGCACATATCGGCACGGATAAGACTGAAGCTACGATAGGGGAGACCTTTACTTGGCCCAAGATGAGATTCACCATTGTTGAAGTAATTAGAACGTGTGACGCTTGTCAGCGCACAAAGCCGAACAACTTTATTCTGAAACAACCTCCAAGACCACTATTACCGCAGAAACCATGCGAGATGCTCGCGATTGATTGCTTTGGTCCTTTAGTAAAAGGAAAGCGTGGATGCCGACACCTCTTGGTATGTGTCGATGTATTTTCGAAGATGGTCGTGCTATGTCCTATTCAGAAGACGACATCAAGACAAGTCCTTAGTCGAATTAAGAACAAAGTCATTCCGATGCTTGGGAAGCCGGAATCCATTCTATCAGATCACGGTACCTATTTCACAAGCAATGTTTTTAGGCAAGGTTTGGAGAGCCTAGGAATCAAACACATATTTTCAAGTATTCGTCATCCTTGTGGAAATCCGAGCGAAAGAACAATTCGCTGTGTCGCTAAATACTACAGAGTAATGATTCCTAACGAACACAATAAATGGGTAGACAAAGTAGGGGAAATTGAGATGTGCATGAACACTACTAAGCACGAGTCGACGGGTCAAGTCCCACTGATTGTACACCACAACATATTGCCGGAAAGAACTTGGGACAAGATCATTCCTTGCCCAAGGGATCCATTATTAGCGCATGATTTGCGAATCCAGCGAACGAGGGAGCACATGAGGAACCAAGCGGACCGAAGGCTGAGACGGTACCGAGGAAAGAAGTTTCACCGAGAGTTACAAGAACAAGAATTAGTGCTGGTTCGTAGACCACCGATCTCCGACCCTAAGAACAAAGTCTTCGCCAAATTCTGTCCGAAATTCATTGGCCCGTTCCGGGTAATTAAGAATCTGGGTAACAATGCCTACAGATTAGAAGAAGTGAGCACTGGTGCAAAATCTGTTTTTAATAGCGCCAATTTGAAACCGTACTACAGAAGGGAACCATTTGATGATTAGGAAAGATGATATGTGCAGAATCTGTATTGCAAAAATTTTTTTTTGAAAGCAAACACTCAAATCCACGGGGAGCGCGTGAGTACGCACTTTGTTTGTAAACAACGAGCAGCTGAGACGACGGGAGTGGCAACTACGTGAGGAGAAGGGGGAGACCTAATGAAAATATGAATGACATTCCAGCGAGAAGGGAGCACACTAATTGAGTCAGAGAGGCATACACTCGAGCAGCTGAGTGAGATTTAAAGAGATGTGTTGTTACTACAGTGGATTTTGTTTTTGAAATCCAAACCAATAAATTGTTTCGAATTTCAAAACCTTGCTGAGGATAAATGAACCCTTATTGATCTTCGATAAAGTATTCATATTTATTATTATTATTACTACGGCCCAGGCAGCACATAAGGAAGTCGACTTGGATATTAGGGAGGCCAGCATTTCGTAATGATTGCAACAGAAGCTGAGTTGGTAGCTATTCCTGGGGGACGGCCAGAATTAGTCGAGTTCAAGGCCAAATTGTGCAACTACTGTACCAAAATTGGAGACATAAAGGAAGAATCACGAGGTCCTCTCAACGAACATACGATTGAATCAGCCAATCGCAAGAGACCAAGCCGTGACCACGAGGTGGACGGCGTCAGTAGTAAAAAGCGCGCGGAAGTGTGTATCTAAGGAACCGCCGAACGGATTAATCTCCGCTCGAGTAATTTGAGACGTTGGATTCATTTGGAGAAGAATGACACTAGCCCCATCTTTGTGAGACATAAACTCTGGAAGTTTTTATCCGACTCCGCCCCACTCCACCGCCCTTGTCAGTTTCTCATAAATAGTCTGGCCTGACGCCAATCTAAGTACTATTCTTGTGGAGCCTTCAGAGGCATACTCCACGCCAGTTTGAGGTGTGATTTTGACGCTCGAATTTATCTAAGTCTTATTGTGTGGAGCCTTCAGAGGTATACTCCACGCCAGTTTGAAATGTGATTTTTACGCTCTAAAATCAGTGAAGCTAATTTTATTTTCTGAGCTCTGGGGAGCTAAAGTCGCAGCGTTTGCAATATCGAATTTTAAAAGCTATAATACATTTTGTTCTAAAATCAACTAAATTGTGTGATCTAAATATTTCACGCCAGCGCGTGATAAACTGTAACATTCTTTTAAAGACGACGAGTTCAACTTTAAGGGGGAAGTATCGTATCACCCTCATTAGCGCTTACCAGAACCGAAGTCCATAAGACGGGACGGAAATACCGGACGAGATAGCGACTGCGAGTGCAGCCAGGATTTTGAACTTGTTAACGAGCCAGTGGCGCGGACTCGAGATGTATATTTTGTGTATAAATTGTGTGTATTGTATGTGTGTTTTATATAGTGCGTATGTGCGATATAATTAGGGCCAGTCTTCGCTATTAATCGCAGTAGGACAATTGTGGGTGAACTGAGTAGCCTGCAAGCGATTATAGATGGGCAAATATTTAACATTGAACTTTTCTGCCAAGGAGTCGAGACCAAGATGATCAGCACGTGGTTTGAAGTTGGGATGAGCTTCAAGAAATCAACGCAGACGACTACTATGGAGTGCTAAATTGTCCATAGGGCAATGGGTTGAGGAGGATGTCCTTAGTCCTACATGCAGAAGCGGTGATGTACAAAAATTGGATTATTTCAATTATGTAGTTAGATTTGGCCGGGGAACTTTGTAAATAGTCATGTTTTTCTTTCTTGTTTTATAGCTGTTTTTCTTGTACCGACACTATATGTTTAAATGTCCGTTGGCGCGTGGCCAAAGTGTTTGTTGATATTTTGATTTTTTTTCTTGAGTCATATGTAATGTACGCGACGTGCGTGCGTGATTTTTATCCTTGCAATTGCGGAACCCGTTATATTCGATAAATGGTGCTTTATTAACGTTAATATTTTGAAATAGGAATGGGAGGAAATGATTGTAAAACATTTTTCTGAACAGGTTATTATTCATGTTAGGGTAGCCGAGTGCACCAACTTAAAAGTAATTGTAGAACACCTTCGTTCTAATTTTGATAGATTTTTCTTGAGTCCTTTTCAGGTGACTAGTCACGGCATAGAACGATGGCGCCAGCATGTGGATATTATTTGTGTCTTTTATTTCAGGGTCTGTCAAAACCCATACGTGTGATTAAGTGTGTGTTGATGTGTCTAGTGTGTGTTGATTCTACGTGAGGAGGGGGTAGTTGTCCTACCGCCCTTATATATTTTTGCTGCTGTTGTATTTTAGATGGAAAGACAGAGTGCTCTTGGGAGACTGCTGATTCTTGTCCATATGTTTTTCTGACACACACGTATTATTGTGCTTTGGGGCACATTTCTTCGAGGTTCGACCCCATGTTCTGGGAGGTCGAGGTTATTGACACGTGGGTTGACAGACATGCAGAGTTCCACAAACCGCCCGTTTTGCCTGTGACTTATTTTGATAGGCAGTCCTTTTTGTCCGACTGAACCCTGTAAGCTTTCATGTAGCAAACCTGTTCATTGTGATGGCTAATTTTTAAGCCATAATTAATTGGGGAGTTCGCCATGTGTGTAACGGATTGTTGTACCTTGTATGGATAAGAATATTGTGATTAACGTAAATGTTGGCTGTTTGCCTATTGCTTTGTTGATGACTCGATTTCATGTAATTTTGTTTGTCACACCCGTGTGGTGTAGTGGTAGAGTATTTGTAAATTTTGACAGCGGTCATTTGAGTATTTTTCTATTGGTCACGTGTTAATGTACTTGTGTTGATTTGTGTGAGAAGTCCTAAGTTTTTAGGCAGTAAATGTTGCTACGGCAATTTAAGTCCAATTTCACACGGAAATTTTGTGTTTGTTTATAGTAGATTTAGGAAGTGTCGGTTTAATTTAATGTATTGTAGTTGTGTTCCCTTGTGTCGGTCTAGCTCTAGGAAATGCGGATTCGTTGTCTGAAGGGTCATTCTGGATGATAACGGATCGCGCATTCAAAGTACACATCGTGGTGCATGTAGAACGGCGTACGCACTTATATGGTCATTTTTTTGTATCGTTTTATTTAAGGACACTTGGTCCAGGTAATTAATCTCTCCAGAGATATCGCCTAGTTTTTGGCATTTTTATTAAGCGGGAGTCAGTTGGGAGTTTTTGTTGTTAATTGTTTATGTGTAAATATGGTGATTTGTTATTAAATTCAGTTGTTTTAACCCTGGCTTCACTCTTTCCTGCATGTTATTTTGTTATATGTTACCCTGCAAGTTAATGAAGCGCCCTGACAGCAACTTACGAATATGACCTGTTACGCCCCGAATCTGAGTCTCATATGCTTCTTTGCAAGGGTTCAATATATAACTAGCAACCCAACCCGGCTTCGCCCGGGAACAGTAATGAATGCACTACGTGATAAGCGCTTTTTTTTCCAATGTCAATGAACAACGACCAATATCCGTTTTACGTCTCGGCATGATGGGTTAAAATCACTGACTGGACTATTAATTATATTATCATGGAGATGCATGTGCAACACATTCTTGTCAGACGTAATTTAAGGATGGCAAGGTGCATGAAACACAAATCCCCCTTCTGTCCAATCTTAACTTGACTGTGAATTTTGCGGAACGAAAAGTTCACAGGCGAAATTAAAAAAAGCCGAGTTGCACTTCCAGGGAAACTCCAAACACAATCACTCTTCTCTAAAGTTTTCAACTCAACATGACTCGACAGTTTGCTGCTGGCTGTATCTGGGGCAATAAGCTCGTCCGCTAGGTAAGCTGTAACTGGGGTGATGGACTCGCCCTTAGCTAGTTCGTAAACTGTCGCCTCAATAGTTGAATGGACATGGTTGGAAGAAATTAAAACGTAAAAACACTTATAGTGTGCGATGTATTGAAGATAGGCATGTATGCTCTCGCGGACTTTTTTTTTTGTAGAACTTTTCATGCTGAACAATTCTTACACTCATAGTATTTAGATATTTGTAACGGTTTGCCAGCGTAAGCTTACAAAGCGCTCGGACGCCAGTCTTTTTTCGCCTTTTCCACTGAAATCGTTACTGTGCGGCTTCGTTTGATCATAAATAAATTATTTTGTACAGAAATCATCCTCGAGATACCCCTTACTGAATGGCGAAAACCGCATCAAAATCCATCCAGTGGTTCTCGAGTTTACCCGTAACATCCAAGAATCGGGGACTTTGATCTATACCAAGTAGTGATACGCTAAGGTGTATGTTTCAAAAAACTCAAGCTCTTAAACCAGAGGGAGTTAGAAGGTGTGGTTTGTACCAAAATCTTCAAAAACGTCTCAATAGTACAGGAAAAGTCTTGCATTTCTTGAAAAGTCAATGGAAATATATTTATTTGTTTTTGTTTTTTTTTAGCGTATGGCTTTTAGTGCCGGGAGTGTCCGAGGACATGTTTGGCTCGCCAGTTTTGTAGCTGCTTCGAGACGGACACCCAATGGGTGAGCTACAAGTACCGTTGGGGAGGGAAGGAGGGAAGTTGGAATGTAAGGACGAGGAGTTGGAAGGTAGCGGCTGTGGCCTATAGTTAGGGACCAACCCCGGCATTTGCCTGGAAGGAAGATGGGAAACCACAGAAGACCATCTTCAAGGTTGCCGGCGGGGGGATTCGAACCTCCTCGCCTCCCGGATGTGAGCGACTGCCATCAGTCATGCCGTAACCACCACGGCTAACTCACCCGGTATTTATTTGTTTATAAAGTGCTTTTAAACAAATTAACAAGACGATAGCCCCTACTATTCTCGGGCAGTGTCATGCAAGTCACCTTTGGAAGGTGACTGCAGGAAGAGGCAGAGTCTGGTGCCCGTGAACCGGGCTCCTTTTACTCTAGTTTGAGGGGGAGAATTTTGAGGATGATTATAAAGTAAAAATGAATTAAGTAAATCTGCAGACACACAACCCATTATGCGAGAATTCTCGCACGGGTCCGCTACACTACGGTAATATTCGGCCGTCGAATTGTACATT
The DNA here is from genome assembly GCA_946902985.2 of Meconema thalassinum. Lineage (NCBI taxonomy): Eukaryota > Metazoa > Arthropoda > Insecta > Orthoptera > Tettigoniidae > Meconema > Meconema thalassinum. The sequence goes on from OX336389.2 coordinate 187,870,290, forward strand.
CAAATTGAAGAGTGTATTTCCGTAAGTGATTAAAACCACTTGAAGGAATCGATCGCATTCTTTATAATATCATCGACATTATCTTATAATTATTTGAATTCCGTTTACTGATGATAGGGGAGTTTGTTTTCTGTTCCAAAGTGACTATATTGCCGCGCTCGTTTATTCCCAATGTATCATATATCTTTGTTGTATAATTTGTGGAGCTCGGATATAGTGGTCATATAGCCCCGTGTACTTGGGTGAGTGTGGATTCTTTTTCAACAAGGAAATACACTGAAATATCCTTACTAGGCCTAGTAATTGTGCTACTATTGGCTACCGTTTGATGGCTGACGCATGCAATAATTGAGACCCAACTTCCTTTATTCTGTCATCTGTGTGTTGAAAGAATTTCACCTTTTTCTAAAACTTCAAGCCGGCCCCGTAGTGTTGGGGTAGGGCGCTTTCCTCTCACCCGGAGGCCCCAGGTTCGATTTCCGGCTCCGTCAGGGATTTTAGAATCTGACGTGAGGGCTGGAACGGGGTGCACTCAGCCTCGTGAGGACAATTGAGTAGCTGTCTGACAGTGAGGCAGCACCCCGATCACGAAAACCAAGATTAACGGCTGAGGGGACCCGATGTGCTGATCACCCCAATATCTGCAGGCCAAATGGCTGGGCAGCGGTCGCTTGGTAGGCCTAGGCCCTTCATGGGCTGAAGTGCCAGGGGTTACTTAAACATAAAGGGGAGGGGGGAGGGAGGAGGGGGTGAAGGGACAGTGCCTAAATTGCTTGCTTCTCACCGGGTTCGATTCTCGGTTAATGATGTGAGATATTCGAAGTGAAATATCAGGTCCTGTGGTTCGGATTCGACATAATAATGGAGGGATTGTGGCTCATGATCGCGAGATTAACAATCTCATAACTACAAGCTTCTTTTCTTTAAAAATTAAAATACATTGAGAAGTAATAGTGCTATGACGACGTGTGTTGGCTTGAGACACTATGCACGTTGAAAAAAAATGAAAATCCACAGCCTGCTTCCAGTCGACCGACCGGGTCAGGGAAAGGAATGAATGAATGAATGAAGCCCGCATCTAGCGGCGAAGATATGAACTGTGCCGGCTGCCGAAGCCTGTCGCACTCCCCTGGGGCAATGATTAAATGAATGACAGTTGAAATGAAATGACAGTGGAGAGTGTTGCTGGAATGAATTTTGTGACAGGGAAAACCGGAGTACCCAGAGAAAAACCTGTCTGCTTCCGCTTTGTCCAGCACAAATCTCACATGGAGAGACCGGAATTTGAACCACGGACCTAGCGGTGAGGCGTGCTTCCGCCTAAGCCACAGAGGCTCACACACTATGCACGTTACGATTATTTATTAGGTCCCAACTTACTAGATTCTGTCATCTGTGCATTAATAGAATTGTGAATACTTAATTCACGAAGGTCATTCTTCTGAAGGGAGGAGCGAGTCAAGTGTTCTGGAACAGCATGCGGCCAGGAGCCAGTTGGCCTGCCCCACTGCTACTTGCAAGCGCTGGCTGGCATTTGTTTCAGCATCCGTTCGTAGAGGTTGTGTGTGTTCACGAAACGATGATTCAAATGACGAGTCAGATGCGAACCTCAATTACAGAGGTTACAAAGGTGCCGGTAACTGTCTGTTCAGGTCATTAGCATAAATCCATGCTAACAGCAAATGTTGTATGGAGAGATGTGCTATATGATTGTTGAAATGAATGCTGCGGAGTAGCACGCGTCTTCTAGTTATCATTATATTACGGACGACTCCCAGTAACCTGTCCTTCCTGTAATGTGATTAAGTTGCTGGGGATTACTGAAAGAATTCTATAGCAAACTCCTTACAACAAATAACAATAGTATTAATTTGAATTGGATAATGAGAAATACCCAATACGATTCCCTTGGTAAATAATTCCCAAATTACAACCTAACGCTTCATGTAAACTTAATTCATTAAGACAGTGTTGTGCACATTTAAAAAGTGGACAAAAACATAACCGTGAAACATTAAATAGCTTGAATCGCACAGAAAATGAATTAGACACACGTTACGTATTACCTGCTATTTTCCGTTATCTGGCCCCCACCACCGCAACTAAAGACCAGAAAATCTGAGTATACTGGAATACCCAAGTCATATGTTATTCATCAAAAGTAAAGCTTTTTGATTGGTGAAACACCGACTGAACTTTTATTTCTAAGAGAAACGTTTTGTTGTTGTTGTTTCGTTCATGGACTTGGGACATCTCGGCCACCAGCCTTGTGACCTTAGGTTTGCATGTATTCAGTCTGATAACCTATTTTATTGCAAGACGTGTGCCTATAATTTGGACTGCAATTCGGGAGAAGGTGGTCGTGGCTTAAGGTTAGGTACCATCCCAGCATTTGCCTTGCCTTATTTACTTCTACGAAGAATAAGGTAGCAATCGACTCATCTCTCCTCAAATGCCCTCACTAAGCTGGGTGTACCCAGTTCCAACTCTCATATCAAAGTGAAGCGCCTCTGTACAGCCAGGAATCGAACTCTTGACCTTCGGATTTATAACACTGCAATTTGGTATTAGGGCCTATGTCTGGCTCACATAATTAAATACTATTTATCTGCGAATGTGTTGCTGCATATTAGAAAATACCACGCCCCGAACCCATACATGTGTGCCGGTTGGCTGAGAGCCCAAGGTTGCGGGATCGAAGCCCGGCATGGTCAGCTGTCAATCGAGAGTGAGAGAGACCTCTTTTACAAGTATTACTGGAAAGTTTATGATTTCCTTCAGGGATAAATTACGTTCTCCGGGCCTTTCTAAGATCGCAATAGTTAAAATGGACGTAAAACCCACAACTAATTAATACCTGTTCAAGGTACTACTTTAGTAAGAAGAACGACAAAACCACTAGACGAAAACCAACCGTGGGAACAAGCGGGGTTTAGATCTTGTTTCAGTAGGCTACAACAGACCACCTACAAACTATAAACCAAATAATTGAAAAGACCGAAGAATTAAATCTTCCACTCTACTTAGGTTTTGTCGTTTTCAGCAAAGCTTTTGACACGGTCGAGCATCAAAACATATGTCAGGCTCTAGAAATACAAGGAATGGAGTCCATGTACATTCGCATACTAAGTACCATCTACAACCAAAGCTTTGCCAAGGTGAAAACAGAAACAGAAGGCAATCCATTTCGTCTGGAACGAGGAGTACGCCAGGGCGATCCAGTCTCGTCCAAACTCTTTACATGTGTTTTGGAGGACATATTTAAGAAGCTGAAATGGAATAATGGCTATGGTGTAAACATAGATGGAAATCATCTTACAAATCTGAGGTTCGCGGACGATGTAATATTTTTCGTTAAAACGCCAGAAAGTCTTCAAACAATGCTACAACAATTGTAATTTCTGTGTGCTACATTACGATATTGTGCTGTCTCAACTCTTTACTGGAGGTTTACATAGCGTTTACTTCGAGCGAGGCACCATGGGGCTACCATAATAGTGAAAAAGTCATTCTCGTTGCCCTCTAATATGGTGTGTGATCACCTCGGAGGGCCAGGTCAGTTACACACCTGCGTGGCATGGACAGTATGAGGTTATCAATCAGCTCTTGAGGGATAATTGGCCATTCTTCCATGAGTGCAATATCCAGCTCGGCAACCGTTGTGGGAGGTGCTGGTCTGGCTGCAATACAGTAGAACGTCGTTTATCCGGACTAATTGGGACCGAAAGTGTTCCGGATAACGATTTTCCCGGATAATCGAACATGCGTTCATTCCATAGGGAGAACCACCGAGTTTCTCATTTAGTTACAACGCTTTCTCACGTAACAAAGGTCCAGAAATGGGATATCCCTTACTTCTTGTCTGAATAAACCGTAAGTACGCCACATCTTCCAATTTTTCATTCGTAACTGATCTCATGGTTTTTCTCTTTTTAAATCCTTCTTTACTACCTAACTTCGATGCATAATTCAGAATTTCACCTTTTCGGTTCTTCAAATCATTATTGGTTTTCCAACACTGTAAGTTTTCACTAGGCACTGCACACACTCACCTTTATTCAGTTCATTAATTATCTCCATCTTATTCACAATCGATAAAACATTGCGATTTCGTTTTTCCTTTTTGCCACTCGTAGAAGCAATTTTCACAACGTAATACAGTACAGTTTTACGCACACTCACTTACTGTAACACGTTGAAACATTATAGAGTAAGCAAACTGTAGGAGACAACAGAGAGAAAAATTGAAAACGGGAACCGACTCACTACTGTAGGCAGTGCGCACTTCCGCATAACAAAAGTAAGCGCGCGGTGCTGTTCCGTCTATTCTTTTCTTGCTCGTCCGGATAATTGACGTTCCGGTTGTTTAACGTCCGGATAAAGGACGTTCTACTGTACATCTGCCAAGTGCATCCCAGACATCCTCAATCGGGGTTATGTCCGGTGAACAAGCTGGCCACTCCGTTCAATGCCCTCGTCGTCAAGCATGTTGTCCAACTGTGCAGCTCTGTAGGGAAGTGCGTTATCGTCCACCAGAATGAACCCATCGCCTACGGCACCAGCGTAGGGCACAACAAACGGTCGAAGGATCTCGTCTCGATACCTCTGATTAGTCAAAGCGACATTCTGAACGACATAGAGGTCCGTACGTCCACCAATACCAACTCCTGTCCACACCATTCGTCCACCACCATGATATGGTGCTGTTTCCGGCACATAAGCGGGATTGTTCCGAGTTCCACGTTCTCTCCAGATGAGGGAACGACGATTTTCCGTCTGAACACAGAATCTTGACTCATCTGTGAACAGAACCCGGCGCCATTCGTTATGACGCCAATCCTGATGTTCCTCCGCCCAGTTTCTGCGGGCTAAACCGTGGCGTGGTTTTAATGGGACACACACCATTGGCCTCCGTGCGTAGAGGCCACTTTCCCGAAGGCGATTTCGGACTGTTTGTGTTGATATTGCGCGTCCTGTTGCCGCCTGGAGGGTGCGTTGCAGCTGAGTTGCATTCAGCTCCTGTCTCGACGGGCCGTTAACCGGAGATAACGGTCATCTCTTGCTGATGATACCCGTGGACGACCTTGGCCTGGCCTTCTTTTAACGGTTCCTGTTGTCTGAAATCGCGTCCAGGTCCTGGAAATTACACTTTGGGATACTCCAATAGCTGCAGCCAAATCCCTCTGTGTCTGTCCCGCTTCCAACCTTCCTATGGCTCTCCATTCCATACCTTCGGGTAAGTAACGTTGTTGTTGCATTGCACTACCTGCTCACTACACCATCTGAACCCAACTGCTTGTGTCATTCGTTCGGTAGAGTCCACACCAACCCCCTCTGCAGCAACTTTCTGTTATTACCACTATCTCGGTTGCCGTATTGTTGTTGTCTCCACTCCGTAGAACCGACAGAAAAACGACGAACCATTTTAGGTCATTCTGCCGATGACAATACGTCAGAACCTAGATATCTCAACTAATCCCCTAATTGTTTTGAACCAGTGTATTATTGTTGCAGTTGAGTCGTTTATGGGATTGCATTAATGTGGTCATATTAATTCCGTGTACGTTTGTGTAAGTGAGTTTGAAATCTGTCTGTTAACCTGTGGAATGGTGGTGTATTTGTTAGTTTGTGTACGTGTAAATTAGTCAAGGATTGGAAGGAGGCAGCCATTGTATTAATTAGTACATCCCACCATTTGCCTGGATTAGAAGTAGAAAACCATGGAAAAATACTTCTTCTGTAGAATGGCTAAGGTTGGAATCGAACCAACATCTTCTGTCTCAAGAGGCTGAGTGTATCCCCTTCCCGCCGTCAGGCCAGAACAATATTTCTTGTCAGAGCTGGGTATTGAACCCGGGGTCTTTGGAACCAGAGTCTTAAGACCGAGACAAGGTAATTTATTAATGCATGAGTACCATTGCGTTTAGATGATTTATGTCTGTAATTATGAGCTACATAGAAATAAAAGGTAGGTCTTTCGACCTGGAGCATCTGGAGTTGATACCAAAACTATACTAAGTGGTTTGTTGACTACATCAATGGTACCCCCATGGCTTAGCAATGCGTGTTAATCACGAAGTGTGACTGCAAAGGGGAGCTTCAGGAAGTCAGGGTATTAGGGGTTCGAATGCCGTCGCTGATAGTGATAATGGGTTCTTCTCTGGATATTCCACACTTCCCTTCAGGCAAATGCCTTCATGATTACAATTGCACACTATACAACAGTCACCTCAGAAACGCAGGTTTTCATTCAAGTTCAATACACACCCAGGTGCATGGGGCTGTTGACTAAGATGTTACTAGTCCTTAATATGAATTCACTGGTCATAGTCAACCCAATGATACCGCAAATTCATTGTACACCCTAGGATTATTTATTCAGTCCATCATTGTGTTGTCACGCCACATTAACTCTGATGAATTGGGCACTTCCTTTCTTATTACCAGCATCAGTAATTCCGCCTCAAGGCCTCCATCGAAATAATAGTGCCTCGCACAACTAACAAGGAAAGAGAAGTGAGAAATGTCAGTAAAGTTGAAATGCGAAACAAGTAGTATTTCATTTAAGGGGATACGGAATGGGAATTTTTTTAAAAATTAGTAATTTTTATTTTTTATTTATTTATTAATATTTAATATGTCCTCTTTAAAATGCTGTATGAATTAACATGATATTATAACTACAAGTGTGTTTTTTTTAATAGTTTAGATCATGATGTACACTTGATTTCTGCTGGAAGTAAACATGGCCAGCACTTAAGGTATCTTCTGTGGCTAAATTTTCAAATATACCGCCTTTAGGGAATAAGTTTGTACTTTGGCCACCTCTGTAGTGTTCATCATGTGCATCTTGAGATTCATTTGTTTCTTACTTTGTTTATAGTCTGGATGGTTTCCATGTAAACAGTGCATCTAGCCTTGTATGATTATCAGTGATTAGTCTGTGGTATTGTATTTACGAATCCCTGTAAAATACCTAGGTATACTGGTAAAGTATTCAAGAGACGTACTAATTGGCAGAAGAAACGTACAATTAATTTGAACTTGTTAGATGATACACTATCTCCATCAACAATACCTCCACATGTTCCTGTAACAAATAACCTCAACATAGGCCTACAATCAACACATGTACAAAATATTATTTGCTAGCCTGAAAGTGCCTCACAGAAGAAACTCAGTGGTGAGGAGGCAAAATATGAAGACCTATCAAAAGGGAATGAGAGTTGTGAAATTGTAGATATGTGTATATTATCAGAAGTGATTCAAAATAATACAATTTGTAAAAAAGTGTGCTAAAGGGGGCGTGTCTCTGAGGGTGAATACACAGGTTGGTCTTACAGCAGAGTTTGAATTAGTTTGTAAATATTGTACACACAGTGTGAAGTTCTTCAATTCTTCATCAGTTACTGCAAGTACCAAAGCAAAAGACACTGCATTGTATAGTGTAAATATTAGGTTAGTGTATGTCCTCCGTGCAGTTGGGTGTCGAACAGCTGATGCTATGTTGCGTATTGACTTACAAAGACTAAGAGCTGCTGAAAATGCTATTAAAATACTAGCTCAGAAGGCCAGAAAGGAACAGAGAGGTGCCGAGAAGAGATTACAAGAGAAATTTGAAGAAGAACCACTTTCCGCTGTCTGAGATTTTGAAATCTGTTCTTGTTGATTCATTTAGAGACTTTGCGACATCGTAGACATGTAGCCTCATGTACATGGGTGTGGAATCTGTCTGATAAGCTGTTGCATTGTGATGGCTGTAACAGCGTGTCATTCCGCCTCGTTGCGTTGTGACTAGCTTTCTCAGCTGTCACCACGGAGGCCCAGGCTCGATTTCCTGCTCTGCCAAGAAATTTAATTTTGGTCTGAGGGCTGGAACAGGGTACACTCAGCCTCGCGAGGCAAAACTGAGAAGAGGCGGATTTGATTTCTATCTCAGGCATCCTGGAAGTGGTTTAACGTGGTCTCCCACTTCTACTTCAGGAAAATCGGGGATGGTTCCTAACTTAAGGCCACGGTCGCTTCCCACCCAAATCCTACCTCAATTACAAATACACACACTAGTACAGACAGCACTGGAATGCAGGGTATCAGACAAACTCTACACACACTCAAGTACACGGGGCTACATGACCACGATGTCGCAGAGCCCCTAAAAGAATTAAGAAGAACAGCAATGTGTTTATTTGTTATCGGGGCTAGAATTTGGGGTTCAGGTGGGCGCGGTCTTAATTTTGGTGCCATCCTGGCATTCTTACTTACTTACTTACTCCTCGGAGCTATAGTCCATGCAGGACTTTGGCCTCTCCAACAATCATTGCCCAATCCTGACGATCTCCTGTACGTTTCCTCCATCTTCTTGCTCCCATCTTGCGTAAGTCATCCTCCACGTCATCCAACCATCATTTCCTCCTTTGCATCTTCTTCCACCTGGATTTCCTCTATAGGTCTTTTTGACCACTATATTACCTGCCATTCTCTCCACATGTCCCAGCCATCTTAGCCTATTACTCTTTACTTCCGAAACTATATCAGGATGACCATCTAGTTCCTTCAATTCTTTATTTTCCCGTATTCTCCATGTCCCTGCCTTATTCACGGCCCCATAAATCTTCCTCAGTATTTTCCTCTCCCATTTTCTCAAAAGCTCGTCGTCTGTCACTGTCATAATCCATGTTTCCGAGCCGTACATTACCACTGGTCTTATAACTGTTCGGTACACTGTCACCTTTGATCTTCTACTGATGCTGGGCGCTTTGAGGATTTTTATCAGTGCCCAATAAGCTCTATTACCGGCTGCATCCTGGCATTCACCTGGAGTAAAAGTGGGAAACCACGGAAATTAACTTCAAGGATAGCTGAGACAAGAATCCTACCCACTTCTTCTCTGTTCTGCCTCACGAGGCTGAATGAATATCTAACGAGCCCTCAGACTAGAATTTAATTTCATGAGCGAGCCGGGAATCGACCCTGGGCCTCCGTAGTGACAGCTAGCCACTACACAACGAGGTGGACAGCTCGTATTAAGATACTTTTCCCAAAGGTTCTCGTCTCGTTACCTGTCTCTGACAAGAAATTTAATTCTGAACTCAGGGCTGGGTCTATACGTTGTCTTTTGAGGATAGGCTAATTACTGTGACAATGTTACTTAAGGCCATCACAGAAGTGATTTTTCGTGGTTTCCCACTTCTACTCATGGCAAATACCGGGATGCTAACTAACTTAGAGCCAGGGCGTTCTCATTTGCAATTGGAAGTAGGCCATCATATATTAATATAGACACCATAGGAATACAGGTTATCACGCAGATTCTACACACACCCAAATACATGGAACTGATACCCACAAGGACATAACCCCATAAATGAAACAACAGCAATTCATGTAAAGACGTTTGGTCCATTAGGGTGTTGTGCTTCCGTCCTTACTGAATGATGACTGATTACAAGAGGAATCTCAGCTTGTTGCGGTTGTGGTATGCGTTACGCAACGTAGCTCAGTGTCATGTGAAGGAGGCAGGTAGGAATTCCAGCCGGCTGCTCAGTTCACCTGCAGCAAGATAGAAAGTTGAGTGAAGGTAGCTGTTGTATACAGCTGAGTGCTAAGGAAAGTGAGAGTTCGTTCCTACTTCCAGCGCTTGGAATTCGGTCAGTTAGTCTTATGAGCACAGGTAGATGCTGCGCTATTTTAGGTGCGTTAATGTAGAGTGGAGTGGAGCTCAGAATATAACGGCCATATTTTTTTCTGGAACTGCAAACTTTCCCTTACCTAGAGAAGGGGATACGTAGAGGCCGTCTTACATCGGGCTAGATTTTACACAGGACCTTGACTTACGATGATACGGAAAAACTTATGGCCTAGGAACAATGATTATGCAACTGTTACTTGAAGCATTATAATTTATACAGGTACCTAGAAAATACGAAGTTAAATCAGCGGGAGTTCTACATATGTTTTTCAAACCTGGAACGACATCGCTGATAGGCTCCACCATATAACTTCTCTGACTAATGACAGCCTTTTCTGCACTCGTGTTTCGTCAAAGTAGCCAATTAGGAAGTCGTGTCCTTCTCCAATGCTAAAAGTGAACTAGAAATTGCAATCTCGCGACCGGGTCAGGGAATGGAATGACTGAAGCCCCCATCTAACCCCCATCTGCTGGCTGCCGAAACCTGTCGCACTCCCCTGGGGCACTGATTAAATGAATGACTGATGAAATGAAATGATAGTGGAGAGTGTTGCTGGAATGAAATTGTGACAGGGAAAACCGGAGTACCCGGAGAAAAACATGTCGGTCTTCGCTTTGTCCAGCACAAATCTCACATGGATTGACCGGGATTTGAACCACGGACCCAGGGTGAGAGGCCGGCGAGCTGCCGCCTAAGCCACGGAGGCTCATATTTCAAGCAGCAATCCTATACCTAAATGATTACAAATACACAAAGTGCTTCTAATGCTGCTGTTGTTGCAACATTGTTGTCATGTGGCCTCTTGTACATGCGTGTGTGAGGAATGTCTTGTTAGCTGCGACATTATGATGGCTGTACTAGGCTGAATATTTATGACTGGATCTAGGACTTAAATCATGTAGCCGTGGCCTGACGTTAGGAAAAAGAACCAGCATTTGCCCGGAGTAGGGTGGATGACTACTGAAAATCACTTCCAGGGGAGCTGACTTAGGAATCGAATCTATTTACTGTATCTTTACTTCTGCCCTATGAGAAGTATAAACCTTTTCCAGCCCACAGACCAGAATTACATTTCTTGGTAGAGTCAGGGGTGGTAGCCAAGAATGCTGGCTACTGCGTCATGAGGTGGTCATATATAAGGTGCGTTCAAAAAGTAACGAGCCGGAGGCATAATTACAGAAACCAGTCCCTGTATGTTAAAAGTGGCCCTGGCTGTTGAGGCACTTCTCCCACTGTGACACGAGGTGGTGAATGGCTGTCTCATGAAATTCCCTGGGTTGCGATGTGAACCAGTTCCGCACGTACAGCTGGACGTCGGCGTCAGAGGTGAATCGTTGGCCCCGCAGAGCCCGTTTCAGGGGACCAAACATGGCGTAATCACAGGGAGAGAGGTCTGGACTGTCTGCAGGAGTGCCGCGACTGTGTTGGCCGTATGAGCTCGTGCATTGTCGTGGAGCAGAATGACCCCACGGGTGAGATTGCCTGGTCGTTTTGTTTTGATCGCTTGGCGAAGGGTGATCAATGTTTGCGAGTAACGCTGGGCATTCACTGTTGTCCCGTGTGGCATGAAGTGTATCAGAAGGGAGCCATCTTGGTCAAAGAAGAACGTCAGCATTACTGGCAGCGTTGGGCGATTGATGCATGCTGCTGCTTGCTTTGTATCGTTACGTGACGTGCACGCGTGCCCTCTAGCGACGGGCTGTGACCTTCCACGCTCTGGTTACAACCACACCTCGTTACACACGCCACGATTAGCCGATGTCGTCACCGGTTTGCGCATTTCAGCCTCCGGCTCGTTACTTTTTGAACGCACCTTATAGAAAGAGAAAATTGCAGCTCAGAATGGTCATACAAGATATACTAGTATAACTGGTATAAGTCTGTGATTGCGGGCTAATACTGTATAATGGGTTAATGCGCCCAACCTGTAGCAATGACATATCACTGGTTAAATCGGATGGAAATAGTGGTAGCCATGATATGTTAAGCACATTTCGTTCCAAAATTGCGGGTACCCACCTTATCACTACTTTTGCTTTTTGTACATCGGAATGCACACCTAACATTGATACATAGGTAAGTGGAAATCAGACTAAGAAAGTGCATTAGTATTGCAGGTAACTGAAGTTCCCTGAAGTTTTAAAAGATTACTTTAACACAAAAACAATATGGTATTAACGTTGTATGTACTTTCTTCTTAGTGGCTTCGGTGGCGTAGTAGGTAGCATGCTGAGTTTCTATGCCCAGGATCGCGGATTAAAACCCGGCCGAAGTCGTCGGATTTTTAAATAGCGTTAAAAATCCCTCAGTATGCTTTCCTTCGAGGGGAAGTAAAGACGGTGGGTACATGTCATGGATTTATGGCATGTAAAAGAACCTTCCACTAGCTACAATTGTGCCAAGCTAAATGTGAAGGTTAGATTTGATTAACACTGTATTAAAGTTCCAACGTTTTACGCCAGGTGTCAGTTGCGGTGGCATCTATTAACCAAGTTCACAGCTAGGTGTCGTTGATGGTAGCATTTGGCAGCAAAAGTAGGAACTACTTGAAATTGATCGTCTGCAGTCCTGGCCTGAATTACAGATAACACACACTAATACAGCCATCACAATTAACACTGGTTATCAGACAGATTCTACACACACACACACACACACACACACACAAAGTACACGGGGCTACATGACCACGTTTTCGCAGCCCCTTAACTGAGGAACAAACCAACTTTTTTTCTATTAGAATAGCTAAATTACGTAAATCGTTCTAACTTACAGTACATGTCTCAAACATTTTAATTTAAATGTTAGGACTGCGAATGTTTCAACGCATACCAAGTCCCGTGATTTAAGTACATTATTTTCAAATCATTTGTCATGGTAACCCCCAACCTAAAAATCCAATGAAGGTTGGTAGAGAATAACCATGGTGAATTACCTACTTGACAATAATTAAATCAGACAATAATTAAATCATTGTTGCTATAGGGTTAGCAATCTAAATCAATATCACTGAATTGGGTTTGAATTAATGGAATATAGTCATTTACCGACTGGGTCGCTGAACAGCAACTAAATAAGCCATGTAACCTAGACCACCTGTTATGATTTGCTATCGTAACATGCCCCAGTTAAAAACAACATTAGAACACCTGTGGTCTCCTATTACAACTTTTAATAAAGGCGTAATATTTCTGAACATTTATGAGTATTTCATCTCTAGGGAGTAATTATGTTGCCATGCACATTAGCTCCGAGTTAATTTATCAGTGAGATGTTACGTAGCACCGAAGGGCAATCAGAGCACGAGTTCACATAGAGGAGTAGCAGTTGGGATTACTGAAGATTGAAGTGTGGAGTGTGGTCTGAACTCAGGAGAGGAGGAAAACCGACCCCTGAAGACTGGAGTGTATTGTTTTCAGTTCCTTCTCTAACGAAGCATTCGATATTGAAGTCTTGTTCAGCAGTGTGAGCGAACGCTCCATACCTTCAATGGACAGCTGCTAACTAGGCCATGACACTGGTCATCCTGAGTTTGGATACTTTCTCTAGGTAAATGCCTCAATGGAACGATAATTCAATTCCCGAAGCAGCTATCCGAATCCTCGAACCTAATAATTACCATCACGCTTACACCACCATAGTCACCACTAATAACACAGGTTATCACACCAATACCATGCATACACAATGTACAAAGGACTGATGACCAAGATTCCATACGACCCTGTATGAAATATTAGCTGTAATAATACTGAGGCTTCTGAGAGTGGTAGTGACCACCTTGTGGTATCACGGCAATCATTCTTCGCCGTAACCCCGGAAGTCCGAGTTCAATTCCGGGCTCTGCCAAGAAATTTATTCTGATCTGAGGGCTGGAACGGGGTATACTCAGCCTTGTGAGGCAAAACTGAGAAGAGGTGGGTCAGTTTCCCACCTCGGCCAACCTAGAATTGGTTTTTCCGTGGTTTATCATTTCAACTTCAGACAAATGCCGGGATGGTTGCTAACTTAAGGCCACGGCCGCCTCCAACTCAATCCTCGTCTCAATAACAAATATACACTGTAATACAGACAACACAATAACACAGATTAACACACACATTATTTATTTCCTTCTATCTTTATATGTATACAGCATATACATTCACACACACACACCCATCTAAAAGGGTCTGAAATGACTACGATGTCCAATATCCTAAATAAAACAACAGCAAGAACAACAAAAAGCAATGACTGCGGAGGCTAAGCTGTCTGCGGACTAAGACGTAGGACTCAGACCCACCGTTGGGTGCCCTTGAAAAGGATCCTCATCCTCAACGCCGGGCAAATGCCTGGGGGAGTACCATCTAATAGGCCACGGACGCTTCCTTCCAAATATTACCTAGTTTCACTATTTTCATCTCTCACTAATTATCATTTCGCTTTGGTGCCAAGAAGGGCATTTGGACGGATAACCAGCCTTCACAAAGGAATTCATCACACGTCATCCCCCACCCCGTTGAAACGAAGAATAACGGAGACAAACTTAGTCTCAGGGTGTAAGCGCACATTAAGTGGCTTCATCCCTTATGGTTTATTCTTTCGCAGATATGTACTCAAATTTGAGTGGCAGGTATAAATATTGTCTGGGAACTTCTGTAAGAAACTGGAAAATTATTGCAAATGGCTGTGAGGTTCGAAGATGTCCCAAACTTGTCTTTCAGAGAATGATCATATTGCATTCCTGCGTTCTACGTGATATTTTGAAGACATTGCATTTACTTTAACTGAAAACAGAGATGTGAAAATGTTAGTCATTTAAATGCAATCGAGGTATACTGCACATACTGTATGTGTTTTTAGGACTAGAAGCAATTGAAAGTAAATCTGAGAATATGAATCTGTCATCACAGATTGTTTCTTCGGTGGGTTGGCATTCTCAAAGCGATGCCATCTTTTGGGAAACTCAAATAAAATCGTTAAACTTTACAAAAAAAAACTTATACCCTATTCCATGTCTTATTTTTTTCGTAATGATTAATTTAGTAATAATAATAATAATAATAATAATAATAATAATAATAAGTGCAGGTGTTGCGGTGATCCATGACAACCCTCGGCAAACAGCAACTGCTCTGCAGGAGATAGGTTGGGAGCTGTTTGATCAGCCACCGTACAGTCCTGATCTTGCATTCAGCGATTTCCATCATTCCTTCCACCTCAAGAAATTTCGTTCCTCCAGTCAGCATTTTCATTTTGACGAAGAACTGACGACGAATGTTACACGTTGGTTCAATTCCCAGGCGGCAGACTTCCACGACACAGGGATACACGAGTTGATCCCACGATATCACAGGTATGCTATCTCAATTCTGGTGGTGATTACTTTGAAAATATACTTAAACATTGCTGTATTTGCTGTCAACGAAGCTTTACGTGTAACGATGTTTCCTATTTAGACTATTTAAAAATTAGGGTAACTTAATTTTTGAATGGGCCGTACAAGGGGTGAAAGTAGAATCGACTTCAACTCTGTCTTCCCTGGAGTCACCATATTTACATTTTATGTCTTTAAAATTAACTCCGCCATAACGGTCCCAAGCCCGGTTGAGAAAGGAGGAGGGTGAATGGCTGGTTATTGGGTCTCGGTGGGGACACCAATGCTGAGTAGGTGTCTGGTAAATACTGAGAAATACCCTAGTTGGTAGGCTCTGCCTAGCAATGCAACCAGCAAATCCTAGCCCGTAAGGGAGGAGTGAGGGCGAGTTTCCGGCGCCTTAAAACGGGATATGTTCAGATAAGGGAGAACAACCCTGACAGAAAAGTCCAGTAGGCACAGATGGTGTGAGGAGGCAGCCACTCCACTGTGCTAGCTCGCGTAGGGGTGATTGCCTACGTCGGGTGAAGCTTTTCATATTCAGAGAACAAACAGAAGAGCCAGATGGAGGAATACAGAAAGTGGCTGGCAGACCCGTCGCCAAGAGGCAAAAGGGATAGACGAAGAAGAAGAGAAGAAGTCTTTAAAATTATTGCTCCGTGCTAAAACTGAACACTAAACTCACCCCTAGCAATAAGCTACGAAATGATCCAATATTACTCCTTCCCAATTCAAAGATACGTTGTTAAAGTACTAATCTCCAAAGCGAACTACTGACTGTCATGTTATTGCCTTGCAATGCTCATGTTGATGAATCATTCCCATGATCCCTATTAAAGCAAATACCACATCTAGGATACGTGTATACAGTGACCTTGATTCTTCTGGGATGCATTACTTAAAAGATGATGTTGTTGTTCTTTCACTTGAGGAGCTTGGATATTGAGGAATTTTGTCTGATAACGTTATGACTGTATTCGTTTGTGCGTTTGTAATTGTAGTAAGGATTAGAAAGGAGGTGGCCGTGAACCTATGTTAGAAACCATCTGGCATTTGCCTGGAGGAGAAGTAGGAGACCACGGAAAACCACTTCCAGGATGGCTGAGGTGGGTATTTAACTCACCTCCTCTCAGATTCGCCATACAAGGCTGAGTGTAGCCCGTTCAAGCCTTCGACCAGAATTAAATTTCTTGGCAGAGTCTGGAATCAAATCCTGACCTCCGGAGCGATAGCCAAGAGTGCAAGCCACCAAACTACGAGGTGGTCGATTACTTAAAAAGAGTAGTATCCAATTAGTTATATGCACTTGTATAACGGGAGATTTGAGTAATTACTGCAAGTAATAAGGATACCGAATTGTTATGATTACCAGGTAATTGTTTGCAAATTGAGTGAGAGTTGTTTCAGCTCGACAGATCTTCTATGAATTGTTCATTTCCGCGTTTCTCGTCCTTTTTGTATTTGAAGCGACTCGTCCTTAAAATAGTGGATCCGTGACAATTCGTTATGATACAGATTCGGTGAGATTTCAAATTTCCCCACGTGAGAGACAGACATTGAATGGCTGATGAAATTCGTTACAAGAGTTGGCTTAATTGGTTATGAACTTATGATTATTGAGGTAGGTTCCCCTGGATATACTATGAACCATCGAGCCATTGTCCTGGAGTGAGTGGGGGGAAAATTTGGGAGAAAACCACACTGAGAACGGCCACTGTCTGTGCCAGGATTCGAACTTCGGTCCTCTGAATGCATGCCACATTTATACCTACAGTTACACATAGTGTTACAGTCATCACTATAAATCGGGTTAACAAACGAATTACACACATACAGCGAATCAAACGGGATGATGACTATGATTTCCCCCGTCTCAAATAGACGCAGCTGTAATAATTGTATTATTATTATTATTATTATTATTATTATTACTGTTGACTAGCACGTATAAAGACAAGCCACGTTAGCCCCTATTCATGGATTCGGGACACAGGTTATCCTCAACGCCAGGGTAGTCTAATGTTCGGCTGTAGCCCCTTTTAATGATCATGGCCACCCCTGCCTATCCTCTGACCCGTCTGCTTCAGTACCCAGTTCCATCTTAGTAGATTTAGGTCACCTGGAATACTTCCTATGTGTACAGCTAATCAAATGTATTCTTTTCAGGAAACTGTCCACGGAAGATGAAAAAGATCCCTGACGTATTGCGGGGGTAAATAGGAGCTTCGAGGAAAGAAATACTACAATATCGCTCAATATTATTCCTAACCACTTAAAGGTTATATCCAAAGCAGATAAGTGATATTTTTTATTTTTAGCCTACATTCCTCATAAAAATAGAGTTATTAAATCATTCAAAATGGTACGAGCTGCCTCTCATTCAGAATCTTGTTTACAACAACTCCCACCTGGGTGTGGTGGCGTAGTGGTCAAGCTGCTAGCCCTCCACCTAGGTGAATCAGGTTCGAATCCCGGTTGTTGCATGTGCGATTTTTAAGTGAATTGTCACGCCCACCCGGTGGCTCGGATTTTACGAGATAAAGATAACACATTGGAGAAAAATACGCCATGCAATGAGAGGAATTGGTTCGTTAAAAAAATGAAAAGTTCACCCACTTAACTAACAGACACGTACGACTGGTTGCCTTTATTCAAGGCAGACTGTCGGCACATAGCCCAATTCGCATTAACGTCGTGGGATATCGTTATTTGACACAAGATCCAATATATAATTCAATTTTCCTAAAAATTCCTAAAAAGTCTTTAACAAGATATGAATAAAATTTTAGAATTATGATAAAGGGGAAAGTTGCCGTAGTGTTGATGCTGATCGAATTAATGTTAAGTTGATGAGAAGAAGAATGATTTCACTCCGATAAAAAGAGAGGCAGAGGAATGATTTAAATGGTGTGGAGCTTCATGACAGCGTGGAGGACATCATGGAGGCAGATGATGCCCTTCAATCAATAATAATAATAATAATAATAATAATAATAATAATAATAATGTTATTGTTCTCACATCCCTTTTAACTACTGCGGCTTTTAGAGGCGCCGGGGTTCTGGAATTTTGCCCCAAAGGGGATCTTTAACGTGCTGGAAAATCTACTGGCACGGCTGGATCGCATTTGCACAGCCTCAAATACCAACTGACTGCGCCAGGATTCGATCATGAAAAATTGGACACAACAGATGCGAACGGTACCGCTGTGGCACGCAGCTACTGTAGTCATAATAATATTAGTAATAATAATCATAAATTATCTATAACAAACAGCAATAACACCATGGAGGCGCTTACTTCGTTGAGAGGGATTTGAAGACTGAACGATAAGTGATAGCAGTCCATAATGAAAATTATTGAATCCACGATAATTTTCGATTGAAGAAACGGTCAATACACAAGACTACACAAAAATAAAACAAAGCAAAATCATGTAAAGCAAATTAAGAATGTTAACTTTATCGATGGTATAAACACTAGCCCAGAACAATTCCGTCACACTGCTACGTTTAAACATTTTATACAGTTTAAGTGAAATTAATGTCTATTAATTAGAAGTTCCGGATGGTTGTTGATGTTGAGCTCGTGAGATTGTCTGGGACACTGTGGACTCCGATGATTAGTGACGGCTACTTGTTGGAAGGAGTTTAGTCACGTAGACTATTATTTGCATCGCTTTCGAAGCTAATATTCGTTAAGTTGGTCAATGACCGATGTAGGCCAGTAGAACAGCCGGCAGGTAGACATGCTGACGGCCTACATGAAGGATATTCAGTTCCACACGACTGCCGCACTTCCACTGATATCTGACCACTCTTTAAACTTGTATTTACATTGTTTTAATACAAAAAAAGTGGCGCAATGAAGAAGTAACGGAGGAAGGTATCTATATCACTGGAGCTTTATGTACTGTGTACAGTACTTTGCTTGCGGTACGATAGTTCGTGATGTTGTAGTTGCTCTATTGTCGTAGTCCAGCGGCGTAGCTGTCCTCCTTAAATCGTGCACCAAGACCGCGCAGGCAGGTGCAGCAAGTCCGGAGATCGTAGGTTTGAAACCCGGCTTTGACAAGGACTTTCCTGTGTGTTGTTATCTCCAGGATTTCTCAACACTCCCTCCAGGCCATTAAAGGGGTAGAAACTTATTTCTAGTCCCGGGGCATTTAACTCATCCCTGTCGCTTATACACACACCACTACAGTTATCACATAAATACAGGTTATCAGGCAAATTGAACACACACCCAACTACACGGGGTTGACACAGATGTCACAAGCCTCTAAAAAAATTAACAACAAATCTATTATCGTAAGGAAGAATGATATTGGTTAATTAAATTTAAGAACAACTACATTTTTCATTTCCAGCTAAGTACATTTTTCATTTCCAGCTAAGTCATGCCAATTTTAGAAATAAAAACTAAGTGCTTTGAAAAACTCATGAGTCATAATGACGGTCATTTCTCTCAGTTTGCATGAAATATTGATATACACATGGCAAAAACGTTCTCATGGTAATAATTCTGGCAGGGCAAGAGAAGTGGTTCCCTTCTAAGTTATTGCCCCCATAACATCTGACGTCTTTTTGTCACTTTATTGTTCTTACAGTTTTATATTTTCACTGTTCTTGATTTTCGTATTATACAGTCATGCGAGGAGACATACAGACTGCCCGTCCAGGACCCTGGGACACACACGGATCGGCTCCAGCCTCCCGTGATCCGTCCCAGGCCCGCTAAATGACCCCAGGATGGATGCATCCCGGAAAACAGTTACCTCGCACGAGGCGCCTAATCATACTCGGGGAGAGGGGGTGACTCTGGTCCGAGAAAACTGGCTCCAGAGTGCAATCGGGAAGGTGGATAAAAAATGCCAAGGCCGTCATTTAAAATTGTACCTCAATCATTTATTACCAACAATGCCGCAACACATCATAACAAATTCAAACTCAAATAGTATCATATAATCATGTAAATAACCGTGTTACTACCACGTCATGTGATGCCTGACTTATAAAAAGAGACTGATAGTCAGTCTGAAAGACTGGACTTTATATCATTTTTAATGCTAGCAGCCGAGTACCAAGAAGGCAGTGCGAGAACAGAGTTTCAAGATTCTATTTTGTTTCTTCACTGCCTACTTGATTGTTCTCGCACTGCCTTCTTGAAACTCTGTTCTCGCACTGTCTTCTTGGTACTCGGCTGCTACATCATACTATGACGTCACACACTTCAGTGCATTCTCGGTACATTTCGTCCCGTCACCGTAACGTAACGCCAGACCTCAGCGTAACGACGAAGTCGACAAGATCATTTAAAATGATAATAACTTGTTCATGCTATTATCATGGCCAGAGCATGTAATAATTGCCTTATAAATAAATTCAATGTTTTAAAAATATCATCAGAATTGTTTATAAATAAATAATCAACACTAGGAATGTTGCTGAAGCATGTAATAAATGCTTTATAAATAAATTTAATGTTTTATAAATATCATCAGAATATGTGAGAATCTCTACTTAGTATAAAACTAAGATCCCGATTCTTGGATATCACGGGTAATCTCGAGAACTACTGGATGGATTTTGATGCAGTTTTCACCATTCTGTAAAGGATATCTTCAGAAAGGTTTCTGTAGAAAATAATTTATGTATGATCAAAGGAAGCCAAACAGTAACGATTTCAGTGAAAAAGTCGAAAAAAACCCTGGCATCCGTGGGCTTTTTAAGCTTACGCTGGGCAAACCGTTAAAAATATCAATATACTATGAGTAAGAATTGTTCAGCATGAAAGGTTCTACAAAAATGTCCCGGAGAGCACATCTCTATCTTCAATACATCGCCCACTGTAACTGTTTTTACGTTCTCATTTCTTCCAACAATCTTCATTCAATTACTGAGGCGACAGATATTACGAGCTAGCTAGGGGGAGCCTATCACCCCAGTTACAGCCTAGCTAGCGGGCAAGCCCATTACCCCAGTTAGAGCCTAGCTAGTGGGTGAGCCTATTATTGAAGATACAGCCAGCAGCAAACTGTCGAGTCGTGTTTAGTTAAGACTTCAGAGAAGAGTGGTTGTATTTAGGGTTTCCCTGGATGTGCAACTCGGCTTTTCTCCATTTCGCCTGTGAACTTTTCGTTCCGAAAAATACACAGTCAAGTTAAGATTGGACGGGAGGGGGATTTGTGTTTCATATACCTCGCCATTCTTAAATTACGTCTGACAAGAATTCGTTGCACATGTATCTCCATGTTAATATAATTAATAGTCCAGTCAGTGATTTTAACCCATCATGCTGAGAGGTAAAACGGATATAGTTCGTAGTTCAATGACATCGAAAAAAAAGCACTTATCAGGTATTGCATTCATAACTGTTCCCGGGCGAAGCGGGTTGCTAGTTGTTAATAATTAAATAATTAACATAAGGAATATTGCTGAAAGCATGTAATAAATGCTTTATAAATAAATTCAATGTTTTAAAAATAAATTCAGGATATGTGAGAATTGTTTATAATTAAATAATCAACATTAGGAATGCGTTATAAATATTATCTTCGACTGGCATCCTTGACGTTATAGGACTATTACCGTGTTGATCAAAATATCTATTCTACATTAATGGGATGGATCCGCCTGTCCAGAAACTGTGAATATACATAAGGCATGACGTCCTACAGAATATCTGTTAAGCTCGTGGGAAGGCGCTTATGTGGGGAAACAACGATACTCAGAAACATGCACTCTCGCATATGCATTCTACATCTACATCATGGCAGCTACAGGTCAGCTCACCCATTGTATACAACACCTTAAATGTCGTGGCGACTATGGATCAAGAAATGTAAACAACATCTCATATGTCGTGGCAACTTCAGGCTCACGAAATTGTAAACAACAATACTTATGTCGTGGCAATTACAGCTCACGAAATGTAAACAACATCTCATATCGTGGCAACCCCCTGCTTACGAAATGTAAGCAATATCACTTATGTCGTAGCAAATTACAGCTCACGAATATGATAACACCTCTTATGTCGTGGCAATTACCGCTCACAAATATAACAATGACATCTTTCGTGACAACTCCCGCTCACGAAATGTAAACAACACCTCATAATTATGCATTATACTGCAATAGCGCTCAGGAAAAACACTCATGCGCTCGAAATATTTCATTCCCCAAATTCATGCTCAGTTTACATTGAATAAATACCAATCACAGGCTATCCCATTAAATTAAATGTATGACCAACACGTCGATTCGATAGATCACTAATAATTACGAAAGATGGTGTCGTCAAAATGCCTCCTTTAATACGGAGATGGAGAAATGTCCTATAAGAAGACCTGGAGACAAATCCATTGATTACAACGAGCTTTGGGCCGTCCAATATTATCACAATCTTAACCTACGTTGCTCAATCGACAAGGAAAGAACGATGGACATAAACGAAATTCACGATAACCAGAAGCTACTAATCGGAGAATTAGCTGACAAAGTACCTGACTTTAAGATCGCCCCGGTGTACGTTCTAATATGGATCAATCTCCTGTTCCAAGGGGGTGCACTCTGGCGTCGGCTGTAAGCGTCGCGACGCACGCCAGCGCCTCCAGCAGGTTTTCTCCACATTGTGCTAATCACCGGCATCCCTACTGTCGAAATCCCATCGGTTATTCTAGCGTCTCATGTTGACAGGACTGAAGACCATATACACGAGGCGTCTCTCCACTTCCACTAACGGAAAACATCTTCCTCCATGCATTATGTTACGACAGATATCCCAGATATGATCCGACCAATGTTAATAAGTCTGTCCACGGTTGACGTCACGTCTCGCCAATTATTTTCCGAAAGGCACGGTTCCAAATGAGTTCGGATTTACTCCTCCGATAAAATTGAATATCGCAATTATAATTTTCATAATTTTTGTGCAATCACGATGACTATTTACAACAATTTCACCTACCAATTTAACCATTTTATAGTGGTGCCATTACAGTTTTTATAACTTTTGTGCACTCGTGATGACTATTTACGACACTTTCAGCTACCAATTTAACCATTTAATAGTGCTGCCATTACAGTTTTTATAATTAGTGTGCACTCGCAATGACTTATTTACGACACTTTCAGCTACCAATTTTACCATTTAATAGTGCTGCCATTGCAGTTTTTATAAATTGTGTGAACTCGCGTTGACTTATTTTCGACACTTTCAGCTACCAATTTAACCATTTAATAGTGGTGCAGTTATAGTCCTCGTAATTTTATGTGCGATCGTAATAACTGTTCGCGACACTTTCACATGAATGTCCTTTCACAATAGCCACACTACAAAATGAATCGGCTCGCCTAAACGACATATTAATATCTACTCAGCATGCACTGGAGTACGCATACTAACCCGAGTGAACTGTACGACCGGCCATTTAGAGCAACACTACCTGACACTACCTTGGCGTAACTAACAACGCACACTCGCTGCACGCTGCATCCACCACTTCAACAGCCTTCACTGTGTCGACTCACTCAAGTGACTGCCCGGTCTGTCATCCAGACTCATTTCCTTGTTCTGAGAGTGCTCTAAACTTCACTCCCTCGATTATATACTTCTAGAATATTCCACGCTGCATTCTATACTATTTCAATAGGCAGATATTTATGGAACATGAATGAATAAGAGGCCGAAATTAATTAATAGATTCTGAACATATTCTTTAGAAACAATACACACATCGCCAATGACCAAGAAAAATAATATCTTGCATTCAATTGTCCTCCCGCGACACGCAGTGTGTTCTAATGAGGTGACGTACTCAAATGCTTCCCTCCCACGCCCCGTTCGTTGAATAGTCCATGACGTAACGGGGACAATACATGCATTTTTATTTGAGACTTAGCCTTTCAGCGTCCAGTCTTGTCTACAAAGAGAGGTCATAGAATTTTTAAGATATCCAAAAATGAGCTGATTTTGTCAGATCTCTTGTAGTATGAATGTAAAGACCTTTAGGTTTCAAACCATAATAATAAAAATAATAATAATAATAATAATAATAATAATAATAATAATAATAATGTTATTGGTTTTACGTCCCTTTTAACAACTGTGACTTTTAGAGATGCCGGGGTGCCGGAATTTTGCTCCGAAGGGGATCGTTAACGTGCCAGTAAATCTACTGACACGGCTCCCTTGCATTTGCGCACCCTCAAATGCCCGCTGACTGCGCCAGGATTTGAACCTGCAACCTTGTGCCCAGCAAGCGAGAACGTTACCCCTGAGCCACGCAGCCAGACTGAGGTTTCAAACCACAATTGGCTTCATAACTCTTTAACATTGTCAAATTCAGTCTGTTCTTATAAGACATGTGGTGCATTAAAATTATGAGAATATTATAGAAGCGTTTTTAAGATCTTATAATGGCCACACAGTCACACCAGAGAGAAGAAATAATCACAGAATGCTGTTACATGGATATATTTTGCCCTATGTCAGCATTATTTCTGAATATATTTGAAACATTGTGGTCATTTATTTCCGTGTATTTGAATGTGTGTATAAGTTGTCTGATAACCAATGGTATTGTGGTGTCTGTATTAGTGTGTGTATTTTTAATGCAGGTGAGAATTGGAAAACCAAAGGCGTATGTGGCATTGAGTTAGAGACCATCCCGACATTTGTCGGGATTAGAAGTGAGAAACCATGGAAAATCATCTCCAGGATGGCTGAGATGAGAATCGAACCCACCTCTTCTCAGATTTGCCTCACGAGGTTGGGTGGATACCGTTCCAGCCCTTAGACTAAAATTAAATTTCTTGGCAGAGCCGGGAATCGAACCCGGGCCACCGTGGAGAGAGACAAGAATGGTTGCCATTACGCAACGAAGGTTATCATGATAAGGTGAGCCTCCACTCTTTGTGACAACATCACTAGATGGGATGGAGTGGTCAGCTTCATGCCCGCCCATCTTTGCTCCCAGGAATTACCCTGGTAGTTATTTCTGATGCAGGCTGAGTGATCCCCAGGGCTATTTGCGTTTCCGAAAGTGGTAGTTTTGTTTCTAAAATCCACTATCTGGGAAGGGATCGAACCCACTTCCTTTCAGTTAAAATTTCAGCGCCTCTACCGACTAAGCTACGCATCCCCCTGGAAATTAAGATATGGTAAATTATTCATCACAATGGAACCAGATTATTCATTTTAAAATGTACATGAAATCGAGGGAGACTATAGATATTCCCTTGAATTATTCAGGCAACTATTCCAACGCTGAACAAGTTACCCTATGCCCTCCGCGAAGAAGGTAACTGGTGGAACCACTTCCACAGCATCATGGAAACATGTACCCTTCATGAACTTCAATGGACTAAACATAATTATGATAGTCATAAAGAGTGGTCTGTAACAAGAGTGGCTTTACTAGCAGCCAGCGTCCTTCTTGGCGGAATGTAAACTTGCTCAGCGTTGAGACAGGTCACTGGAGGTGGATATCTGTAGAAACCCTCGGAACTATTATCTTGTTGTTGTTGTTGTTGTTTTTGTTGTAGCTGTTTCATTTGAGGGACTTGGACATTCATTTGTTAACTTTATTTGCAAATTGCATATTGTGGACTGGTCCACCGTTTCCCTAATAATTTACACAAAAATCTTTTTTTTTTTTTCAAAATTCTTTTTTCATTGTATTTACTAATGCAGTAGCTAGAGATTGACCTAGAATCATTGGAATCTATAAATAAATAAAAAAAATTTTAAAGCTTATATTAAAGTGTTAACTTTTTGCAAGTTTTTTTCACTGAATATTTAACAACAACAAAAAACTACGGTATGTACAGCAACAGTTCTAGGTCATATTGTTCTCCCCTATAAGATTCACATGTATACTAAATTTCACTTCATTATCTTGAAAACTCTGGCAGTTACTAAGGAAACGGATTTGAAAATCCATAGTTACGGAAAACAAGCAACTAAGTTACCAATGTGTAGGAAAACATCTGAAACTACCCTGCACGTTTTTGGTCATAACTTCAAAAGTATTGCACATATCAAAGAAATTGTTGCAGTGATTTGAAGAGGAAGGATCAATAAATATAGAATAAAAATGAAAAATGACAAATTTTGATCCTTAAAGGTGTAGGTCCCCCCCTTAATGTACGCAAGTCGCGATTTGGAAACTAATGTAATTACATCGTAGTATTTGCAAAAATATCGGTCTTCTCTTAAACACACTATTATATTTGGGAAAGACTCTAAGACTGTGGCAGATAATGAGTTCCAATCAGCACCACGATTAATGCCACATCCGGCTCGAAGGCTCTGGGTTAAAAATCCTTAATTTACACGCTGGGGTCAGTGCTTAACTTTATGCGGATGATCTGGGTTGCTCAGGTAGCTGAGTTATTTAGCCCCGTGTACTTAGGTGTGTGTTGAATGTGTCGGAGGACATGTGTAATTGTGGTATCTGTAATTGTGAACTAGTATCTGCATCCTGTCGTGCTGATATAGTGTATATTGTCCAATAAACAATGCGTTTCTTTCTAGACGTCAGTCTATGTTTCATTTTAACGACACTTATATATGGAAGGTCCAGAAAAAGAACAAGAACTTTCCATGTCTTATTATACACACATCAAAAAAAGTTTTGCATCACCTCGGTTCCAAGAGTTCCGGAACCGTTAAATACAAAGGGAATAGAGATCAACACAAACAACATTTCAGCTCGTTTTATTGCTCATGAGACCCACACATTGCATGTTGTACCATCATACAGCTAGACTTTCAGCATTTGTGGTCCAGATTGCAGTACACACCACTACCTCTAATACCCAGTAGCACGTCCTCTTGCATTGATGCATGCCTGTATTCGCCGTGGCATACTATCCACAAGTTCATCAAGACACTGTTGGTCCAAATTGTCCCACTCCTCAACGACAATTCGGCGTAAATCTCTCAGAGTGGTTGGTGGGTCAAGACGTCCATAAACAGCCCTTTTCAACATATCCCAGGCATGTTCGATAGGGTTCATGTCTGGCGAACATGCTGGCCACTGTAGTCGAGCGATGTCGTTATCTTGAAGGAACGCATTCACAAGATGTGCACGATGAGGTCGAGAATTGTCGTCCATGAAGACAAATGCCTCTCCAATATTCTGCCGATATGGTTGCACTATGGGTCGGAGGATGTCATTCAGGTATCGTAAAGCCGTTTCGGAGCCTTCCATGACCACCAGTGGCGTACGTCGGCCCCACATAATGCCACCCCAAAACATCAGGGAACCACCACCTTGCTGCACTCGCTGGACAGTGTGTCTAAGACGTTCAGCCTGACCAGGGTGCCTCCAAACACGTCTCCGACGATTGTCTGGTTGAAGGCATATGCGACACTCATCGGTGAAGAGAACGTGATGCCAATTCCGTGGGGTCCATTCAGCATGTTGTTGGGCCCATCTGTACCGCGCTGCATGGTGTCGGGGTTGCAAAGCTGGACCTCGCCATGGACGTCGGGAGTGAAGTTGCGCATCATGCAGCCTATTGCGCACAGTTTGAGTTGAAACACGACGTCCTGTGGCTGAACGAAACGCATTATTCAACATGGTGGCATTGCTGTCAGGGTTCCTCCGAGCGGCAATCCGTAAGTAGCGGTCATCCACTACAGTAGTAGCCCTTGGGCGGCCTGAGCGAGGCCTGTCATCGACAGTTCCTGTATCTCTGTACCTCCTCCATGTCCGAACAACATCGCTTTGGTTCACTCTGAGACGCCTGGAAACTTCCCTTGTTGAGAGCCCTTCTTGACACAAAGTAACAATGCGGACGCGATCGAACTGCGGTATTGACCTTCTAGGCATGGTAGAACTACAGACAACATGAGCAGCGTACCTTCGTCCTGGTGGAATGACTGGAACTGATCGGCTGTCGTACCCCCTCCGTCTAATAGGCCCTGCTCATGCATGGTTGTTTACATCTTTGAGCAGTTTTAGTGACATCTATGAACAGTCAAAGGGACTGTATCTTGGATACAATATACACAGTCAACGTCTATATGCCGGAGATCTGGGAACCGAGGTGATGCAAAACTTTTTTTGATGTGTGTATAATACGCTAAGGTGTATGTTTCAATAAACTCAAGCTCCTAAACCAGAGGGAATTAGAAGGTGTGGTTTGGCCAAAATTTTCCAAATCGTCTCAATAGTACAGGAAAAATCTTGCATTTCTTGATAAGTCAACGGAAATATATTTAATGTTTATAAAGTGCTTTTAAACAAATAAACAAGACGATAGCCCCTGTCAGAACTCTGTTGCGTACAGCCCGCATAGCACTAGATCAGGCGGGTAGTCCGTACACATGGGGCGCACACAACCCAGATAGCCCCTGGCAGAACTGTGTCGCGTACAGCCCGCATAGCACTAGAGCCGGGCGGATAATCTGTACACATGGGGCGCGCACAACCCACAATGCAAGTTCTTGCACGGGTCCGCTAGTTATGAGTAATTGTGCGCGGTTTGTAGCAATCACGGTGATTATACCATTTCAATTTATTTATTGAAACGTATCGAAGCTCAAGCCTCCGTGGCTTAGGCGGCAGCACGCCGGCCTCTCACCGCTGGGTCCGTGGTTCAAATCCCGGTCACTCCATGTGAGATCTGTGCTGGACAAAACGGAGGCAGACAGGTTTTTCTCCGGGTACTCCGGTTTTCCCTGTCACAATTTCATTCCAGCAACACTCTCCACTATCATTTCATTTCATCTGTCATTCATTTAATCATTGCCCCAGAGGAGTGCGACAGGCTTCGGCAGCCGGCACACTTCATATCCTCGCCGCTAGATGGGGGCTCCATTCATTCCATTCCTGACCCGGTCGGAGACTGGAAGCAGGCTGTGGATTTTCATTTCATTTTCATTGAAACGTATCGAAGCTATAGCCTACCAGCCAGATAGCGATCAGCAAGCAAAGCAACAGGTGAATGTAACCTAGAAATGAGTCATGTCGAAGCACTTGAAAACCCGTTAGACGATACGCAAGCGATGGGTGGGAGGTCTATATCGCCCCCATGCTTTCCTGGCATTTATATAATACCGGAGCTAAAAACAAGCAAGTTGCTGGGTCACTTTCGCTAGTTGATAGCCTAACTTGCGTAACGCAGCGAGCTGCTGGTGTTCCCAGTGCCGCGGTGCTTATCTGGAGCGCCCCTTAGTGCTCGTAGTTACATTTCAAGGGTTGCGGAGTAACGAATTACTATTCAATAACGAACAATGATCAAGCTATAAGGGAAATGCTACATTTTATACTTTTATCAAATAGTACAAATTTTAATCAAAATGTCAAAAGTATTAATTTCTTGTAATATAATGTTATCTTTCCAACTTCAAAATTATTTAAAATGGAGAGAGATAAATATTCTGCAAGCTTCGAGTAAATTTTGCTAAGTTGTTGAAGATATAGTCTATATTAAATTACTTTAAGTACAATGGATCTTATATAGCAATTATTTACGTGTACGATTAATTTTTATGCCATAAATACTGTATTATGTGTATTGCAATCTGCAAGCATTTATTTCACTACGTTGGTGTAGGATGTTGGTTTCTCAATTTCTTAGTAACTATTCACAGCTCAACATCATCCACCCGCACCCTCTCACATCCGGCTCGAAGGTTCTGGGTTCAAAATCCCTGCCTTGGCACATCAGCTCTCAACGTGAAAGACGGAGAGGACAAAAAGACTTGAAATGAGGTACTATCATCGCATATTCCTGATGTGCGTGTGGTAAAAACGGGGTAAAGATGAACTGAGTATGGCCACTGTCAGTACTGCCGTGTATTGAAATTGAGAGCTCCATACACTAAATGTTAATTTTTGTAACAGATTTTTGTTTCAGGAAATAGTTTCCAATATGTGCTTAAAGAGGTGATCCAAGAAATTGGAAGTTTTTTAATATCTCGCGTGTCTAGAAGAATAATCCTAAAAAAAAACTCAAGTAAAATCTCAATACCTAACTTAAAACTTGGGTTGAAATCTGTTGGAAGTAGCTGTGTAAATCTCATGTCCTACTTCTACAACGATGGTTGACAAACATTTACAGTTATTCTCATATAGCAAATCCCCTAGAATTCAGATCAGGGTACTTAGGAGCTAGTAGTTGGTAGCAATGTATTCATAAAATGCCCGTGTCTCTAAAACCAAATTAAAAGACGTAATACTATTATCATCATCATTAGCTGGTCGAAAAGAAGCAGCTCTGGAGCTGTGAAAATGGTGGCAATACTTATACAGTTATGTTTAGATCAACGATTGCTCATCCAGTTCATCTTAGACGATCTTGAAATTAATAACTTAACTTCGATCTTCTATTGTGTCATGCGTTTGTTTAGCCACAAAATTATTGAAAAACTTTTTCATACATTTGCTCCTTCCTTGAAAAATAAGTATTTGGCCATGCATTAATATTATAACGCGTAATTAATATCTTGAATATATAAAATTGATAAGTCACCATTTTATAATGGACCACCTCACAGCGTAGTGGGTAGCATTGTTGGCTGCCACCACAGAGGTATTGGGTTCGATTCCCGGCCCTGCCAAGAATTTTAAGGTCTTGGTATGGTCTGTTACAGGGTTAACCGGGAAACTGCCTGATGCTGTGGCAGGAGGAGGAGTGAGAAGGAACAGGCCATCCTACTGCATGTAAACACTGGCTCAGGACACCTGGTTAGTGATCCCTTGAGACAGCCAGGGACTCTAATCAGGTCGCCTACATCCCTTGTAGGTATGGCGCTCATTGATCATTTTATCAACATAGAATTTCGAATCTTCCCGAAAGGATAGAATTGTACAGGGTATTAACTCAAATGAAGGCTGAAGTGCAACGTCTTTTTGCATTTATGTACTATAAACACATAAAAATTTATAAATAGGACTAATCCCGAAATTACACTGAAACTTGGTAAACGAGGAGCCTTGTATAAGAGATTCTAGTTGCGCAAATAACAAGGATATTACATTGAATAATAAGCTTATCTGTCAACTTGAATACATAAAATATTAAAATTGATGACACAGAATGCTAAAGAGCGACAAAGACGAAACACCAGCAGAGAAATGCACCATTTACTAAGTTTAGTTTGCTATAATCATAAGGTTACCACCTCAAACATGACTCACAAGCACCATATTGAATATATTAAAATCAATAACTCGTCATTTAGTAAAACTTCAGTTCCGAAACTGAATAGGACCTTATCGTTTACGACTGTGTATGAATGGATCAAATTCACCGTCTGAATGGCAAGACAGTGCCAGTGAAAAGGTATATTACAACATTAAAATTGTTAACTCAGATTGTAAGAGACAAATGTCCATGAATCTTGGCAAATGGGGAGTCACAATAAGGGAAATAACCTATGTAAGTCCAAGCCCTATTTCAGCCCCAGTTACTTATTCATAACTGTATATAGAAATCGCGCTCCTATACAAATGCTCATAGCGGGAAGTTTGAATCGCTTACATCTGTCAGCTTACCAGTTCGAGGTTGCTTTTATCCTCAAAAACCATGTCTTGAGAAACTCAAAGGCAATGCTATAATGAGGCGTACGAGGAAAGATGTGGAGAAGGATAGTTCGCAGTTCACTTTTCGCACTGAACCCGTGCAGCAGCTCTGACTTCATGAGTAGCACTTCTCACAGCATCCACAGGCGCTAGCTAAGCCCTAAATATGCCATTACTAGGAACCGTCCGTATAAACAGAGTCATGAAATGAAAAGCCACATTTTCCTCTATCCTATGTCATTATAAAGTGCAATAAAACTGCGTTCACCAAGAGATGGCAACGGGCCCAATATAAAGTACAGAAAGTTTCAAACACGACACTTCCCAGCTAGGATATGACATGTTCACTCTGCTTGGGTAAACTCAGTCCTCTCCGCGCTATAGTGAGTATGTAGCGTGATAAATATAGTGTGAGAAACGAGTGTCTTTTTCCGGCCTGGATCCGTGAGTAATCATATGACTGACCTCCGTATCAGTGCGTGCTAACTCACGTAGCATAAGACTACATGGAACACAAACGTCAGAGGTGTGGATGGAAGCCACAGTGAATTTCGGTAGCCAGAAGTAATGTCCCCCCAAAATCATGCTTGATCTACGCAGCGTGCTACTTTGATGAAAGCTATGTGGATCCTTCTCTGTTTACATAAAGTATTCACTTAACATCATACCGTAAGGTACTAATCATTTCAGTTAAGGTGTATAATACAATGAAATAGACTTAACTTTAACATATAAATGGGCTCCGATTATACATTACATTAGTTCAGTCGTGACGCAGTGGATAGCATTCTTGGCTCTCACCCCAGAAGTCCACGTTTGATTCCTGGCTCCACCAAGGAATTAAATTCAGGTCTGAGACTTGGATGGTGGTGCACTCAACCTCGAGAAGCAAAACCGAGAAGAGGTGGATTCGATTCTCACCTCAGCCGTTCTGAAACTGGCTTTCTCGCTTCTTTTCTAGATAAATGCCGGGATGGCATCAAACTGAAGGCCATGGATGCCTCCTTCCCAACTTTGCATCAATTATAAAACACTCACACTACTACTAACACCACAGAAGCACAAGGATATCAGACGAAATATATGTGTTTATATACCGTATATATTGTATAGGCCTACTCCTAATATTCGTCCACCTCGTTGCTCAGTGGCTAGCATGGTTGGCTGTCACGGCGGAGACCCGGACTCTGCGCCAAGAAATTTAATTCTGGTATGAGGACTGGAACGGAGTACACTCAACCTCGTGAGGCACAACTGAGAAGAGATGGGTTCAATTCTTACCTCAGTCATCCTGGAAGAGGTTTTCCGTGGTTTCCACACTGCTACTCCAGGCAAATGCTGGGATGGTACCTAACCTAAGGTCGCGGCAGCTTCCTACCTAAATCCCACCTCAATTACAAATACACACACTGGTACTGACATCGTAGTGACACAGGTTATCAGGAAAATCTTTCACACACCCAAGTACACGGGGCTACATGGCCACGATGTCGCAAAGCCCATCAAAAATGAATCAACAACATCAATACAAATATTCGGGGCTGAAATGACTAATATACAAGCTCCTAAATGAAACAAAGCGATGTTTAACTGGAACATCAAGATAGGGTAACGATCAAATGTCATTTACGTGAGCTTGATTTGTATACAAAACTACATTGAAGGGATGTGGACGTTTCACACAAGTAGCACTTTTCTATCAGCAGTAAACCAGCTATTAAAACCCGTCGTTGACGGTTTCATACAGAAAATGAAGATAGTTTATGACAACTCCTTGACTGAAGTAAAGTACTATGACTGAAGAATGAATGAGAGTCTTTTGAAGGACAGCCTTGCCCTCTAACAAATAAACATAAACTAGTTCATATGTAACTCAATCAGTACTACTCGTGCCCGGTCAAGTGCATATGGACTCACCCCACGATCCGTGCGAAGAAGTGGAGAAGTTGTGTTTAGAGACTCACGGTCCTTGCGAAGATCATTGTATTCCTGGGTGGAGAAGGAGTCTATATAGACTCACCTCACCGTCCGTACGAAGATTATCATACTCCTGGGTGGAGTAGGAGTGCATATAGACTCAACCCCCGGTCCGTGTGAAGATCAACCTACTGCTCGGTGGAGGAGTGTATAGCCTATAGACTCGCCTCACGGTTCGTGCGAATATCATCCTACTCCTGGCTGGAGGAGGAGTGCATACTGACTCACTCCACGGTCCGTGTGAAGATCGACCTACTTCTGGGTGGAGAAGGAGTGTATAGAGACCCACCACACGGTCCGTGCGAAGATCATCCTACTTCTGGGTGGAGTCGGAGTACACATAGACTCACCCAACGGTCCGTGCGAAGATCATCCTACTCCAGGGTGGAGTAGGGGTGCATATAGATACACCTCACGGTGCGTGCGAATATCATCCTACTCCTGGCTGGAGAAGGAGTGCATATTGACCCACCTCACGGTCCGTGCGAAGAGCATCCTACTCCTGGGTGGAGTAGGGGTGCATATAGATACACCTCACGGTTCGTGCGAATATCATCCTACTCCTGGCTGGATGTGGAGTGCCTATAGAGTCACGCTACGGTCCGTGTGAAGTCAATGTTAGATATCTTGATGCTTCTTATGTACTTGCTAGAGGCATATGCGTTAGAACTCTTACGACTTATCTACGCCAGGAAGGTATGATTCTCACTTTGCGATATTCTTAGATTAGCGGTAGTAAAAGGGTCACCAAGCATTTCTCACATCTAGCTTTGTTATGTCAAAAGATGGATACAGATTGCACAATTATCTATTGCTGGGATTTGAGGCTTCCTCTTAACCCTCTCACTTCATTGTACAGTATTATATAAATAATTTGTATCCTAGCATAGTAGGAGAGCCATCCACTCCAGTAGTTTTGACGCCAACCCATAACAAACTGACGAACAGACAAACAGTCTTAAATTAAACCGAGAGTGTATTTGGCCATTATACAGCACATCCGAGATAAATATGAAATTTCAGCCTAAAATTAAAAATGTTCACAGAGAAAGCATTCTTTATTTAATAGAGATAAAGAGTTGCTTCTATTTACTTCCAACCTTCTCGTGGTGTCACAGCTAGCATTCTTGACTGTCACCTCAGAGGTCCGGGTTCGATTCCCGGCTCTGCCAAGAAACATAATTCTGGTACGAAGGTTGGATGAGGTACACTCAGTCTCGTGATGCAAAACTGAGAAGAGAGGCGGGTTCCGTTTCCATGTACATGTGTCCCCAGAATCACCCTTGATCTACGCAGGGCGCTACTTTGACGTATGCTACGTGGACCTTTCTCTGCTTACGTTAGGTATCCACTTAACATCGTACCTTAAGGTTCCTTAAGACATAAAGCTGCATGAAATATTAATGCTTTTACTTATGGAAATAACATTTTGTTGTTCCCATTAATTATGCAATAAGGGGCATTGGACATCGTGTTCATCAGCTTCTAGTACCTGGGTGTGTGATGTATGTATTTTATAACTTACCTACTACCGATATGCATGGAAATATGTTTGCTTACTTTTAAAATTGTAATTTAGTCATTATAATTGTAAGTAGTCTTCCGTGGTTTCCTAACTTCTACTCCAGAAAATTGCCGGGATTGTTCCTAACTTGAGGCCATGGCCGCCCCCTTCCCAATCCCCATCTGAATTACTAACACACACCAATGGAGTAATCACAGTAACACAGGTTATTAGACAAAATTTCTCGCACACACACACACCTGTGCACGGGGCTCAATGGCCATGATGTGCAAGTCTCTCAACTGAAACAACAACAACAACAACTATTACGTTCCAACCTACGTACTACTTTTTCATCCTGAGTTAAACTCGTGGGCTTTTGAAGGCCAGCGGCAACTGCCTCAAACGTTTCCCTGTTGGTTGCAGATAAAGTAATCCAAACCAGTCAGGTTCCGGTGCGAGAGTCAGATCTGATGTCTGTATCAGGCGAGGATTTAGATGCGTGGGAACCCTATCGTTGTATCACTGCTAGCCAAAATCGACCTTATGAGCAGAGATCATCTTGCCAGGACAGGTGAATGGGATGTTTCGAGCACCTGGAACATCCGGAGCAATGTCTCACTCGGAGAGCAGTGAACGAATTGACCTTCTCTTCATAACACTGTACATCACCGCCATTGGCTCATGCTCTATGGACACACAGCATCAGAACAGAAAATATTTGGCTATGATTTCCTTCATATTTAGTTAATTTCGTTTGAAAAATTGAAATTTCTGTTAAGAAACCAAAATGTAAATTCTTGAGAATTGTGAATTATGGCAGTAGCTTGGCGTATGCAAAAACAATCAAGATTAACTCTCCATTGTGCAAGCCTGTAATTCTGACGTGAGTTCAATACTCGGCTCTCTACTTAATTACACGTTTTACACGAAAGAGAACCACCTCTTAGTGCAGTTGGTTATTACCCTTGATGTTTGGTTTCGATTCCCGGCTCTGCCAAGAATTTAAGTTTTGGTCTGAGGGCAGCCTCGTGCGGCAGAACTGACAAGAGGTGGGTTCGATTTCCACCTCGGCCATTCTGGGAGTGGTTCTCCGTGTTTTCCCACTTCTACTGCTAGCAAACACCCTGGTGGTACCTGAATTAAGGCCATGACTGCATCCTTCCTGATTCTCGTCTCAAATACAAATACTCAAACTAATACAGATATCACAATAACACAGGATATCAGACAAATTCCGCACACACTCAAGTACACGGGGCTACATGACCTCGACGTCACAAATGAATCAGTAACAAGAACTATATAGAGGGAAGTTACTTTTTCTTTCTTTGTGCTCAGAAAAAGACAGATTAACCCATCTGATATTTCATATAAACATAAAGAATGTATATGTGAACCATCACCGAACATGGTGCAGCCTCGAGGACTCGGGAGTTGGAGATCCCGAGGGGGTCGTGAGTTGGGTAAATTTTCCGCGATTTTGGGCGGGTTCCTCTCCTCGTTCCCATTCTATCATGTTTCTACTTCCATCCATGTCTCTCAATGCTAATTTTTTCATTTATCTGCCTGTTATTTCCTTATTCCTTTGTTTTGTCCTTTTACTTCTAATGTGTAAGTTACATGCAAGTCAGTGGTGGTAGTAGTAGTAGGAATTATTCGTAAGTTATTAAGTGACCCACCCTTTCCCGACCTGGGAGTCCCAAGACCTGGGGAGTGGTGGTTTATTTATTAATATTAAAAAGTGTACATACATACAGTACATGAAAATGAAAATAAATTTAGCAGTAGTAGAAGTAATTAATATTATTCGCAGTTAATAGTACTAGTTATTCATAGTTAGTAGTTGTAATTATTCATAGTTAGTAGTAGTAATTATTCATAGTTCATCATCATCAGCTTCTAAAGGCTAAAAGCCTTGTCGTTGCAGCCATTTCTTACGGTCTTCAGCAGTCCTCTTCATATTGACATACGATTCACATTCCATTTCCTTGACAATGTTCTTGAGATACGATTGTCTTGGTCGTCCCCTTGGTTTCTTCCCCAAAAATTTTCCTTCAAAAATGACCTGGAGGAGAGTGTCATGTCTGAGTACGTGTCCCATGAATTTTGATTTCCTTTTCTTGATGGTGTTCAACAGGCATTGATTCTCCTGAATTTGGTTCAGAACAAGCTCATTTCTCTTTCTTTCCACCCAGCTTGTTCGGGTCATTCGTCTCCAAAACCGCATTTCAGCTGCCTCATGTTTTGATTCTTCTCTTTTCCCCAGTGTCCATGTTTCACAACCATAGGTCAACACACTCCAAACAAAGGTCTTGAGAAATGACTTCCTTATCTTCAGGTTGAGGTGCTCATTGAGCAGCAGATTCTTCTTATTTTGAAAGGCTTTCTTCGCCAACACTATTCTTTTCTTAATTTCTGAGATGCATCTGTTGTCATAATTAATCACCCTTCTCAAATAGCAAAATTCCGTTACTTGTTCAATGGCACTATCATTTAACATTATATTAGCTAAAATTGGTTGTTTCTTTTTATCAACCACCATTAATTTTGTATTCCGAGAATTAACTCTTAGCCCGAATTTTCCTAAGGATTTCTGAAAAATGTTTAACATTCTATTCATTTCAGATGCAGAGTTTGCTAAAAGTGCAATATCATCTGCAAATCGAATGCTATGAACCTGTACTCCGTTAAATTTTAATCCTTTTGTTTTCTCTTTTAATGCCTTTACTGCAGCTTCTATATAGATATTAAAGAGATATGGTGATAGAGGACAACCCTGTCTTACACCTCTTCTTATTTTTGCTTCTCTTTTATTGCCATTAACTGTTATTTCGGTAGTTTGATTTTTATATAAGTTCAGAATAAGGCGTCTGTTTTTCCAGTCAATCCCGACTTTGGCCAATGTAAGAAATAAGGTTTTCCAATTGACATTATCAAATTCCTTTTCTATATCAATGAATACTATATAGGTTTTTCGATTTACTTCCAGTCTTCTTTCTAAAATCTGACGTAATGCTAGGATAGCCTCCCTAGTCCCTTTCCTTGTTCTAAATCCATACTGATCACTATCCAGATGTTGTTCAATTATCTTGCTTAGTCTATCTTTGATGATGATCAATAAAATCTTTGATGCATGTGAAAGAATGGCTAAAGTTCTATAATTAGAACATTCACAAGCATTTCCTTTCTTGGGTAGTGTGATTGTTCGACCTTTAATAAAATCAGGAGGTACAATTCCGTCCTCATAGCAGTTAGTAATGATTGAAAAAGGCATTCCTTAATGCTTACATCATAACATTTTAAGAGCTCTGCAGGAATGTTATCTACACCAGTTGCTTTATTTCCTTTCAGTTTAGTGAGTGCTGCATAAAACTCTGCTTTAGTTATAGTTGGACCTTTATCATCTTCATCAATTAGTTCTTCATCTTCTATATAACTACTATTGTCAGTAATATCTGGTCCATCATACAAATCTTCAAGGTATTTCTTCCATCGCTCACATACCTTATCATTTTCAAACAAAGCTTCCCTTTGGAATCCTTAACTAGTCAGAAGTAGTAATTATTCGTATTAGGTAGTAGTAGTAGTAGTAGTAGTAGTAGTAGTAGTAGTAGTAGTTAGCAGTAGTAGTAGTTAGCAGTAGTAGTAGTTATTCGTAGTTAGTAATAATAATAGTAATGAATAGTAATAGTTTTTATATTCATTTTCATTATTACCTTTACCATTAGGGGCTGATGCCCTATGTATTATGCCCCTTAAAAACATAACCCTTTTAGTATAGTCCTTCTTTTGTCGTGTAGCCTCCTGAGAGGCCGAGTGCAGGTCTTTCTAGTCGACGCCCGTGGGCGACCTGCGCGTGATGAGAGATGGAATGGATGAAGATGAATGCAACTGGGCAAGGATGTGGAAGGAAGCGGCCGTGGCCTGTCAGAAGGTACTGTCCCAGCATTTGCCTGATGTTGAAAATGGGAAACCACGGAAAACCATTTCAAGGACGGCCGACGGTGGGGCTCGCACCCACGCGTCTACCGAGTCAGCAGAGAGCTTGGCCCCTTGACCTAACGCAGCACTTTAGCCCGCGTAGCCACTACTGTCGGTAGTATAGTCCTACAAGTATACCTTATACATCATTAGACCCTATTCAAATTAATTGCAACAGAAAATACCTGTCTTTTACAGCAGAAATGAATTTGAGTTCGCGACTGAACTTACAGGCGCCAGTACACCTGCGGAGTATTCTGCGACTGCTGAAGGAAGTGAACAGACAAGAAACAGAGTATAGACTAATGAACAACGGGAGAGACGCGCAGGAGTACAACAGCAAGGTACGTGGAGCCAAGGAGTTGAGGGTGCTGCCAGATCTTAACAACAAACGAACTAGGAACACTGGAGCACGTGTACTGAAGATATATTAAGAATATTATTGATTTTACGTCCCTTTTAACTACTATGGGTTTTAGAAACACTGGGGTGTCAGAACATTGCATCGAAGGGGATCTTTAACGCGCCATTAAATCTACTGACATGACTGCCTCGAATTTGTGCACCCTCAAATGCCAACTGACACCGCAAGGATTCGATCCTGCAACCTTCGGCGCAGCAGGTGTGAACGTTACCGCTGAGCCACACAGCCAGTCATGTACTGAAGAGTTGAAGAATGTATCTAGATAATATCTACCGCTAGATAGTGTGTGAGTTATATTCAAAATAAACTATACTCAAATATTCATAGAATGGGATTTTCATGACCGCATTGCTCTAAATGGAGGATTTCAGCTTCTAGGTCGTGTGTTGCAGAGATAATAGAAGTCATTTATTTTAAACCACCCACCCGGCTTTACTGTTATGCGTGCTCGACGGGACACAGTTCTGGCGGGCTATCGTATTGATTATTTGTATAAACGTAGGCTAATTTATAAACAAAGAAATATATTTCCGTTGATTTTTCAAGAAATTCAAGATTTTTCCTGTAGTCTACTATTGAGACGATTTGGAAGTTTTTCATACAAAGCACACATTCTAACTCCCTCTGATTTATGAGCTTGAGTTTTGTGAAACATACACCTTAGTAATTTATATTTTATAGCCTATGATAAAAGAATTAAAATATCATTTGCATGTAAAATTCGAGTCCCCGCTCGAACTATGTACGCCATTGCGCAACCAATGAGCTAATGTGGAGACATAGCTACTTCAGCTATTAGGTCGTATATTGTACGAATAGTATTGACTCCGCACCAGAAGAAGGCAGTTCGACACACTGCTGCGGAGAGCACGGGGTTTGGAGATGCGCATGCGCTGCCCGTCTATTCCTAACCTAAATAAATCGGCAGTCAAGTTGCAGCTACTCCCACATGGTGCTTGTCGTTTATTTGGCTTTAAGCGTGTATTGTTCCCTTAATCACCGAGGACATTTCCACATGGCTTTTGGATTATTTCTTGATGGAGTACAAGGAAAGCGCTGAGTGAGTAAAGCAGTTAGTGGCCGACTTGATGTTTTTGGAATGCACGCTACGTGGTATGTGGGAAGGCATCTACAGTTCAAACCCACCTGACTTCTCCTGGCGCGCGGACAATATACCAGGTGAACAGCTGCCCCTTAATAATAGACCATTGCTTTATTCAGCCCAACTTGGATTGTTATCAGTAAGGTTCGGATGTTAAGGAAAAGTCATATTTTTTTCCCGAGCTCATTTTACCCGAAATCTGAAAAATATGTTTGAATGACGGGTCCCTGACCACGTTTAAAACAATTTGATGTTGCTTATAAGTAGTGGTTTTGTGGGGGTTCTAAATCCACCGCCACCGCCACCGCTGGAATACTAAAATGGCAATATCTCGCGAACCAATCAGGCTAGAGACTTGTACGAGGTGTCAAATTACTCAGGCGAACACCCCCTTTCCATTGGACAACATATCTCCACCCCAAAAATAAAACCTACCCTACTAAGGGGTGAAATTGAATTTTTTAGAGAATCTCTCTTTCCAATTGCAACATGTGAGAGTTTGACTGCCGATATGGATGTAACGTTGTTCTGCAAACCAATAATCAAAGAGGGGCATGTTAGGCCTTGAGGTGAGAGCCCCTGTTATTGTTGACGAGCCCCCTGCTGTCGGGCCCGTGTTGATGGGTTATTGTTGACAGGTCCTTGTGGACGAGTCCTTGTGGACAAGTCCTTGTGGACAGGTCCTTGTGGACGAGTCCTTGTGGACAGGTCTGTGTGGACAGGTCCTTGTGGACAAGTCCTTGTGGACGAGTCCTTGTCCCTTTGGACTGATCCCTTTGGACGGGTCCCTTTGGCCTGGTTCCTACGGACGTGCCCATGAATTTATTTAAATTATGTCAAAGGGCCTAACTACATTTGTGTGTGTTGAATTGACGTTGTTTACCACTACTATAATGGAATAACGATATGAAAGGAAAGTGACGAAATACATGTGAACACGTGTGAAATGACCTTATTACCGTCCTCCTTGTGAAACAAGTCACATCCTGTTTTGCTTCATACGTGAGAAAATGTGAGTTCGAACCCGTGGTCGGATTTTGACGAATGAGGTGTCATTGAACTCGGGCTGATACCCCCTTTCCAATGAACAACATATTTCCACTCCAAAATAAAACCTACCCCTACTAGGGGGTGAAATTGTATTTTTTTTAGAGAGAATCTCTCTTTCCAATTGCAACATGAGAGAGTTTGAATGCCGATATGGAATAAAACGTTGTTCCACACAAGAGACATGTGTTTGGTGGATAGCCACTATGAATTAACATGCTTGTTTTTGTTTTTTGTTTTTTACGCATGCCCACTCATAGCTTTTGTAAGAGGGCAGGCTTTTTAAAAGATGGCGGCTGTAGTGTAACCTAACCTAACCCAACCCACGAGCGGTGATCAAAAAGTATTTTAAGTGACGCTTGTCGATTGGCAAACCAATAATCAAAGAGGGATATGTCAGGCCTTGAGGTGATAGCCCCTTTTGATTGATCCCTGTTGATTGATTTCTGTTGATTTGTCCCTTTAGACTGGTCTCTGTTGACTAGCCCCTTTTGGACGGGCCCTTTTTGAGAGGGGGTCATTTTTGATGGATCCTTTTTGACAGGTCCTATTTGATGGGTCCCTGTTGACGAGTCATTGCTGACGGGTCCTTGTTGATGAGTCCCTGTTGACGGGTCATTGATGACGGGTCCCTATTGACAGGTCATTGTTGACAGGTAATTGATGACAGGTCATTGTTGATGGGTCCTTGTTGACAAGTCCCTGTTGATGGGTCCCTGTGGACGGGTCCCTTTAGACCGGCCCCTTTGGACTGGTCCCTATGGACCGGCCCATGAAATTTATCCAAATTATGTCAAAGGGCCTAACTACATTTGTGTGTAAAGCAGTGTGTTGAACTGACGTTGTTCGCCAGTCCTTACTACTACAATTGGATAACGATATGAAAGGAATTGATTAACCAGACATGAGTTAACTACCAACGAAACACTTTGGCGACTCTGTTTGTTATTGACCAATGAGTAGGGTTTTAGAAAAACGGTTTGCTATTTTGGGTTATATACAAAAAATGCTTAGACCTTTTGAGCGACTATGTTTGCTAAACAAGACATTATACCAGAGACGATTAGGATTCTTATGTAGCTCAGACAAGGAAAGCATTTCTACAGAATCTGTTGACATTGAATATAGATTTAGGTATTAGAAAGTCATTTTGAAGGCCTTTGTCTGGAGCGTGGCACTCTATGAAAGTAAAACTTAGACAATTGGTGTAGCAGAAATGTGGAGAATTGAAGTGTTTGAAATGTGGTGTTACAGGAGAATGATGAAGATTAGATGGGTAAATAGGGTTACTAACAAAGAGTTATTAAGACGAGTGGGGGAGAATAGATGTATCTGGCAACTGTTAATGAAGTAAAGAGATAGGTTGGTAGGACACGTACTAAGACACCCAAGAATAGCAAACTTAGTTATGGAAGAAAGGTTTGAGGACGAGAACTGTAGGGGTAGACCAAGTTTAGAATATGTTAAACAGATAGCCTTGAATGTAGGGTGTGGTAGCTATATAGAGATGAAACGATTAGCTCGGGACAGATAGGCGCTGAGATCTGCATCAAACCAGTCAAAGGACTAAAGACTCAAACAACAACATGTACGTTCACCAAAATAATGTTGTGTAACGGTAAATGTTAGTCAACGAACAGTAATGCATTACTAAAACCCATGACACGATACCTAAGAGCTTTTCTAAAATGATTTTAAAATGCCTTTAACCCTATATTGAACACCCAGTTCACAAGACTCATAACTGTAATGTTATGGTAAAACAAAACAAAATCTATATTTCAAAACAAGCAAGTGGTTTAGTCAATGTAAACTGGAAAAAGTTTTGTAAACACTCAAGTCCTCAAGACCAATTAAATTAGTGACTGTCAGGTTCGCCGAGTGGTTAAGGTGTTTGACTTAAGATCAAATTTCTGTATAAGGAAGCAAGGGTTCGAATCCCATACCTGACATAACTATTGCCTTAACATGGCTTGGTCACACTGTATTATTATGATACTCGGTACACAAACCATAGATATAGTGTATTGTTTAAGGCCACTCTCTTTCTGAACATAGACAGAGACTATAGATGGTTAACAATTGTATTAATAATGGGACATAGGGATAGTAATTAAGAAAAACAGACAATACCCATACAATATTTTATTAAATTCATTTTATAATAGTTGCACACTGAATTCAACTCTATCTCTTTACCATTGTTCGATATAGATTTTTAAACACAACGCTTGTTGTAGATCCTTTTACAACTTTCTCCAGGTACTCTTGCTCTTAAAAACTGGGGAAGCCGCAATGGTTTTATAAACATAAAACCCTCATCCTCTTCTTTTTCATAATTATCATCATCATCATCATCATTATGAATATTATCATCAAAATTATTATAGTCATTGTCACCATCATTATCATCATCATCATCATTCTCAACATCACTAGAACTATCCAATTCCTTTTGTTTGTTTTCCACAGGGACCTCTTGTAGAGTCTGCGTTGCTTTTGATAGTGTTAAGGGTTTTTTGAACGATGGTATTTGTCCTAACATGTCTTTTTGAGGTGATGATGAATGCTTTTTAACAAACAATGCACTATCTTGAGCAGCAATATATTTTTCTTGGACTTGCTTTTTTACCTGGGTTAGAGTATTTTGCGTATTTAAATGTGTATTAATTTGAGATTCACAATGATGTTCTTTTGAAGTAAGTACGTTGGAGTCTTTTGTTTTAATCATTCCTCGACACTTTTTGGATCGTTGTTTTGAACATCGCCAAATAACAGTTCCATCTTTATTGGTTGTTTTAACAATATATGTATATCCTTTATAGAAGACACATGGCTTGCCATGATTGGTTGTTGAGACTTCCAGATCAA
This sequence comes from Meconema thalassinum, assembly GCA_946902985.2. Classification (NCBI taxonomy): domain Eukaryota; kingdom Metazoa; phylum Arthropoda; class Insecta; order Orthoptera; family Tettigoniidae; genus Meconema; species Meconema thalassinum. Next base: position 187,914,790 of record OX336389.2, read on the forward strand.
CTAATACATATGAATTAAATTTTAGTAAAGTCACATGAACAATCTTTAGATTACAAGTGATTTACACACACACACACACACACACACACACACACACTTTCCTAAATGTCAAGATTTATGGATGTTGTTTTCCGCCAACAACTGCTTACTGCGTATGACAAGGCTGGAGACTGGTAGGTGAGACGGTCTTTCACGATGTGAACACTGTAACAGGCAGTAGTCAACTGACAATATTCTTATACCCTAGTCAAGGTTAACAGGTACTTACTGCGTATGACAAGCCCGTACACTCGTAGGTTAGACCGTATTTTTTGTTTGTTGCTAAGGATCCCATATATACCCTGGACATGTTAGTTCTGAACACTTAGTGGTTAATTGTATATATTGAATTTAAATACACAGCTCATACAAGCACGTTTTGCGGATGGGAGGGGTGAGAGGCTGGCAAAAAAGGAAATGTTTTAGTTTAATGAAACGTCATGTCCTAGTAGGCGTGATTTATAGTAGACGCAATTGATAGTAGACGTAATTGATAGTAGGTGTAATCGATACTAGACGTGATTAATAGTAGACGCAATTGATACTAGACGTGATTGATAGTAGGCGTGCTTTGTAGTAAGCGCGATTTATAGTAGACGCAAATGATAGTAGGCGCGATTGATAGTAGGCGTGATTGATAGTAGACGCGATTGATAGTAGGCGCAATTTGACATGGGCGCGACTCAGATCATTTTTGATATCATAAAGTTATAGTGTCAATGTTTATACAAAGTACAAGGTAGAGGGTATTTTAAGACATAACCTCAGCTCACTTAACATAACCTAACTTTACCTAACCTAACTTTGTCACGTGACATGTTCCACAAGTTTAGACTTGCTTTAAGACTGATTATGACGTCATAGATTGATGGGAGGGGTGAGAGGCTGACAAAAAAGGAAATGTTCTGGTTTAATGAAACGTCATGTCCTAGTAGACGCGATTTATAGTAGACGCAATTGATAGTAGGCGCGATTAATAGTAGACGCAATTGATAGTAGACGTGATTGATAGTAGGCGTGATTTGACATGAGCGCGATTTATAGTAGACGCGAAAGATAGTAGGCGCGATTGATAGTAGGCGTAATTAGACATGGGCGAGATTTATAGTAGATGCAATTGATAGTAGGCGCGATTGATAGTAGGTGTAATTGGTAGTAGGCGCGATTTGACATGAGCGCGATTTATAGTAGACGCAAATGATAGTAGGCGTGATTGATAGTAGACGCAATTGATACTAGGCGTGATTGATAGTAGGCGTGATTTGTAGTAAGCGCATTTCATAGTAGGCTCAATTGATAGTAGATGCAATTGATAGTAGACGTGATTGATAGTAGGCGCGATTGATAGTAGACGTGATTGATATGGACGCGACTTAGATCATTTTTGATATTACAAAGTTACAGTGTCAATGTTTATACAAAGTACAAGGCAGAGAGGGGGTATTTTAAGACTTAACCTCAGCTCACTTAACATAACCTAACTTTACCTAACCTAACTTTGTCACGTGACATGTTCTACAAGTTTAGACTTGCTTTAAGGCTGACTATGACTATGACGTCATAGATTGATGAGAGGGGTGGGAGGCTGACAAAAAAGGAAATGTTTTGGTTTAATGACAAGTCATGTCCTAGCAGGCGCGATTGGTAGTAGACGCAATTGATAGTAGACGCGATTAATGGTAGGCGCAATTGATAGTAGGTGTGATCAGGTACTTACTGCATATCAACAGGCTGTACACTCGTGTGTTAGACACTCTATCTTGTTAAGGACCCCTATATATTCCCTATACAAGGCTATACATGTTAGTTCTAAACACTTAGTGGTTATTTGTATTTTAAATTTATATACACAGGTTATACAAGCACGTTTTTTCACACAGTAAAACTTTGTCAAATAGCCACATGCGACACGCAAAGTATGTTTCCGCTATCTAGCGGTGACTATGGAAACTACCTGAACATATCCTAATCTAATCCTAGCTAACTTCACCTGACGTGACCATACCGGTTTGTAAGCAACAACAACAACACACTAAGATTCCATGAATTCCAGAGTACTTTTAGATTAATTATCGACTCTCAACTCTTAGAACTATGTCTATCCCACTCTGTCAAAAACACGATTTTTTTTTAAAAAAATTGCTTGATGTCAATACTAAAGTGATAATGGGTTTTCCAATCCTATCACTATAAATTCATTACCCCCACTCTTATCTCGGTCTCGACAACAATTATGCCTATTTTTATTATGTCAGATGATGTAATGTTCGAGTGCAAAGTGGGTGTAAAAGTGAGTGCAAAGTGAGTGCAAAAGTGAGTGCAAAGTAAGTGTAAAAGTAGTTGTAAAAGTGAGTGCAAAGTGAGTGCAAAAGTGGGGTGTAAAAGTGGTACCCTATTTGTAATGGCTTATTTGACAAGTTATTTTGTGGTACCCTATTCGTAATGGCTTATTTCACAAGTTGTTTTTGTCAATGTATTTAGAGGATATTTCTCTTGTTCATGGAAAGTATCTCAGCCCTTTTTATGATAGCATAATGCTTACCGTCATGTTTGTAAGCAACAACAACACACTAAAATTCCAAGAATCCAAACTACTCTAAGGTTAATGATGGTCTCTCAACTCCATTCCACGCCTAGTCAAAAACATTATACATTTCAAATTTTTCAAAAAAGGTAAATTGAGAAAGTAGGCTATATATTTAAACTAAAAAATCATATGCTAACTCCAACACCTACGTCTATCCCATTCTCAGTCCAAAATATATATATATATATTCTTTAAATTTTTCCAAAAAATATTTGGAAAGTAGGCTATAATTTGAAAACTAATCATCCTAAAAAGTCATATATAGACTCAAACCAATGGCTTTTATGTCCTTAATCGTTAGAACAAAACATGGAATTTGACATTTTTCCAAATATTGATCATTTTTAAAAATGGGCTATATTTTGTAAACTATGAATTACACAAAAAATGTGTTTGACATAAAAATGACGGGTATTTACCCCCTCTACCCACAAACCAAGTCCCAGGTCTCTGGGACAAAATCCAAAAAGGTTCAATTTTGAAAGTAGACGATATTTTGAAAACTAATCATTCTAAAAAGTCATATATAGACTCAAACAAATGTCCTTTATGTCCCTTAACGTTAGAACAAAACTTAACATTTTTTTCATTTTTTCAAAAAAAAGTCCAATTTTCAAAATTGCCTATATTTTGGAAACTAAGAATTAGTTCCAAAATGGTGGTCGTAGCTTAACTCAACCTAACCTAACCCTACGAGGTGTGATCAAAAAGTTCCAAATTGGCTGCCGTAGCTTAACTTAACCTTTGATTGATCCCTGTTGATTGACCCCTTTTGATTGATCTCTGTTGATGTATCCCTTTGGACTGGTCCCTGTTGACTAGCCCCTTTGGACGGGTCTTTTTTAAAGGGGGAGTCATTTTTTTACGGGTCCTGGAGGACGGGTCCTTGTTGACGGGTCCCTGTGGGCGGTTCCTTTGGACTGATCCTTATGGACTGGCCCGTGCATTTTATCCAAATTATATCAAAGGGGCCCGCCCACAGGGACCCGTCAACAAGGACCCGTCCTCCGGGACCCGTAAAAAAATGACTCCCCCTTTAAAAAAGACCCGTCCAAAGGGGCTAGTCAACAGGGACCAGTCCAAAGGGATACATCAACAGAGATCAATCAAAAGGGGTCAATCAACAGGGATCAATCAAAGGTTAAGTTAAGCTACGGCAGCCATTTTGGAACTTTTTGATCACACCTCGTAGGGTTAGGTTAGGTTGAGTTAAGCTACGACCGCCATTTTGGAACTAATTCTTAGTTTCCAAAATATAGGCAATTTTGAAAATTGGACTTTTTTTTTGAAAAAATGAAAAAAATGTTAAGTTTTGTTCTAACGTTAAGGGACATAAAGGACATTTGTTTGAGTCTATATATGACTTTTTAGAATGATTAGTTTTCAAAATATCGTCTACTTTCAAAATTGAACCTTTTTGGATTTTGTCCCAGAGACCTGGGACTTGGTTTGTGGGTAGAGGGGGTAAATACCTGTCATTTTTATGTCAAACACATTTTTTGTGTAATTCATAGTTTACAAAATATAGCCCATTTTTTAAAATGATCAATATTTGGAAAAATGTCAAATTCCATGTTTTGTTCTAACGATTAAGGACAAAAAAGCCATTGGTTTGAGTCTATATATGACTTTTTAGGATGATTAGTTTTCAAATTATAGCCTACTTTCCAAATATTTTTTGGAAAAATTTAAAGAATATATATATATTTTTTTACTGAGAATGGGATAGACGCAGGTGTTGGAGTTAGCATATGATTTTTTAGTTTAAATATATAGCCTACTTTCTCAATTTACCTTTTTTGAAAAATTTGAAATGTATAATGTTTTTGACTAGGCGTGGAATGGAGTTGAGAGACCATCATTAACCTTAGAGTAGTTTGGATTCTTGGAATTTTAGTGTGTTGTTGTTGCTTACAAACATGACGGTAAGCATTATGCTATCATAAAAAGGGCTGAGATACTTTCCATGAACAAGAGAAATATCCTCTAAATACATTGACAAAAACAACTTGTGAAATAAGCCATTACGAATAGGGTACCACAAAATAACTTGTCAAATAAGCCATTACAAATAGGGTACCACTTTTACACCCCACTTTTGCACTCACTTTTGCACTCACTTTGCACTCACTTTTACAACTACTTTTACACTTACTTTGCACTTACTTTTGCACTCACTTTGCACTCACTTTTACACCCACTTTGCACTCGAACATTACATCATCTGACATAATAAAAATAGGCATGGTTGTTGTCGAGACCGAGATAAGAGTGGGGGTAATGAATTTATAGTGATAGGATCGTAAAACCCATTATCACTTTAGTATTGACATCAAGCAAAAATTTAAAAAAAAATCGTATTTTTGACAGAGTGGGATAGACATAGTTATAAGAGTTGAGAGTCGATAATTAATCTAAAAGTACTCTGGAATTCATGGAATCTTAGTGTGTTGTTGTTGTTGCTTACAAACCGGTATGGTCACGTCAGGTGAAGTTAGATAGGATTAGATTAGGATATGTTCAGGTAGTTTCCATAGTCACCGCTAGATAGCGGAAACATACTTTGCGTGTCGCATGTGGCTATTTGACAAAGTTTTACTGTGTGAAAAAACGTGCTTGTATAACCTGTGTATATAAATTTAAAATACAAATAACCACTAAGTGTTTAGAACTAACATGTATAGCCTTGTATAGGGAATATATAGGGGTCCTTAACAAGATAGAGTGTCTAACACACGAGTGTACAGCCTTTTGATATGCAGTAAGTACCTGATCACACCTACTATCAATTGCGCCTACCATTAATCGCGTCTACTATCAATTGCGTCTACTACCAATCGCGCCTGCTAGGACATGACTTTTCATTAAACCAAAACATTTCCTTTTTTGTCAGCCTCCCACCCCTCTCATCAATCTATGACGTCATAGTCATAGTCAGCCTTAAAGCAAGTCTAAACTTGTAGAACATGTCACGTGACAAAGTTAGGTTAGGTAAAGTTAGGTTATGTTAAGTGAGCTGAGGTTAAGTCTTAAAATACCCCCTCTCTGCCTTGTACTTTGTATAAACATTGACACTGTAACTTTGTAATATCAAAAATGATCTAAGTCGCGTCCATATCAATCACGTCTACTATCAATCGCGCCTACTATCAATCACGTCTACTATCAATTGCATCTACTATCAATTGAGCCTACTATGAAATGCGCTTACTACAAATCACGCCTACTATCAATCACGCCTAGTATCAATTGCGTCTACTATCAATCACGCCTACTATCATTTGCGTCTACTATAAATCGCGCTCATGTCAAATCGCGTCTACTACCAATTACACCTACTATCAATCGCGCCTCCTATCAATTGCGTCTACTATAAATCTCGCCCATGTCTAATTACGCCTACTATCAATCGCGCCTACTATCTTTCGCGTCTACTATAAATCGCGCTCATGTCAAATCAAGCCTACTATCAATCACGTCTACTATCAATTGCGTCTACTATTAATCGCGCCTACTATCAATTGCGTCTACTATAAATCGCGTCTACTAGGACATGACGTTTCATTAAACCAGAACATTTCCTTTTTGTCAGCCTCTCACCCCTCCCATCAATCTATGACGTCATAATCAGTCTTAAAGCAAGTCTAAACTTGTGGAACATGTCACGTGACAAAGTTAGGTTAGGTAAAGTTAGGTTATGTTAAGTGAGCTGAGGTTATGTCGTAAAATACCCTCTACCTTGTACTTTGTATAAACATTGACACTGTAACTTTATGATATCAAAAATGATCTGAGTCGCGCCCATGTCAAATTGCGCCTACTATCAATCGCGTCTACTATCAATTGAGTCTACTATAAATCACGCCTACTAGGACATGACGTTTCATTAAACTAAAACATTTCCTTTTTTGCCACCCTCTCACCCCTCCCATCCGCAAAACGTGCTTGTATGAGTTGTGCATTTAAATTCAATATATACAATTAGCCACTAAGTGTTCAGAACTAACATGTCTAGGGTATATATGGGATCCTTAGCAACAAACAAAAAATACGGTCTAACCTACGAGTGTACGGTCTTGTCATACGCAGTAAGTACCTGTTAACCTTGACTAGGGTATAAGAATATTGTCAGTTGACTACTGCCTGTTACAGTGTTCACATCGTGAAAGACCGTCTCACCTACCAGTCTCCAGCCTTGTCATACGCAGTAAGCAGTTGTTGGCGGAAAACAACATCCATAAATCTTGACATTTAGGAAAGTGTGTGTGTGTGTGTGTGTAAATCACTTGTAATCTAAAGATTGTTCATGTGACTTTACTAAAATTTAATTCATATGTATTAGTTGATATGGAAGTCTCAACAACCAATCATGGCAAGCCATGTGTCTTCTATAAAGGATATACATATATTGTAAAAACAACCAATAAAGATGGAACTGTTATTTGGCGATGTTCAAAACAACGATCCAAAAAGTGTCGAGGAATGATTAAAACAAAAGACTCCAACGTACTTACTTCAAAAGAACATCATTGTGAATCTCAAATTAATACACATTTAAATACCAAAATACTCTAACCCAGGTAAAAAAAAGCAAGTCCAAGAAAAATATATTGCTGCTCAAGATAGTGCATTGTTTGTTAAAAAGCATTCATCATCACCTCAAAAAGACATGTTAGGACAAATACCATCGTTCAAAAAACCCTTAACACTATCAAAAGCAACGCAGACTCTACAAGAGGTCCCTGTGGAAAACAAACAAGAGGAATTGGATAGTTCTAGTGATGTTGAGAAAGATGATGATGATTATAATGATGGTGATAATGACTATAATAATTTTGATGATAATATTCATAATGATGATGATGATGATGATAATTATGAAAAAGAAGAGGATGAGGGTTTTATGTTTATAAAACCATTGCGGCTTCCCCAGTTTTTAAGAGCAAGAGTACCTGGAGAAAGTTGTAAAAGGATCTACAACAAGCGTTGTGTTTAAAAATCTATATAGAACAATGGTAAAGAGATAGACTTGAATTCAGTGTGTAACTATTATAAAATGAATTTAATAAAAATATTGTATGGGTATTGTCTGTTTTTCTTAATTACTATCCCCATGTCCCACTATTAATACAATTGTTAACCATCAACAGTCTCTGACTATGTTCAGAAAGAGAGTGGCCTTAAACAATACACTATATCTATGGTTTGTGTACCGAGTGTCATAATAATGCAGTGTGGCCAAGCCATGTCAAGGCAATAGTTATGTCAGGTAAGGGATTCGAACCCTTGCTTCCTTATACAGAAAATTTGATCTTAAGTCAAACACCTTAACCACTCGGTCAACCTGACAGTTACTAATTTAATTAGTCTTGAGGACTTGAGTGTTTACAAAACTTTTTCCAGTATACATTGACTAAACCACTTGCTTGTTTTGAAATATAGATTTTGTTTTGTTTTACCATAACATTGCAGTTATGAGTCTTGTGAACTGGGTGTTCAATATAGGGTTAAAGGCATTTTAAAATCATTTTAGAAAAGCTCTTAGGTATCGTGTCATGGGTTTTAGTAATGCATTACTGTTCGTTGACTAACATATACCGTTATACAACATTATTTTAGTGAACTTACATGTTGTTGTTTGAGTCTTTAGTCCTTTGACTGGTTTGATGCAGATCTCAGCGCCTATCTGTCCCGAGCTAATCGTTTCATCTCTATATAGCTACCACACCCTACATTCAAGGCTATCTGTTTAACATCTTCTAAACTTGGTCTACCCCTACAGTTCACGTCCTCGAACCTTTCTTCCTTAACTAAGTTTGCTATTCTTGGGTGTCTTAGTACGTGTTCTACCAACCTATCTCTTTACTTCATTAACAGTCGCCAAATACATCTCTTCTCCCCCACTCGTCTTAATACCTCTTTGTTAGTAACCCTATTTACCCATCTAATCTTCATCATTCTCCTGTAACACCACATTTCAAACACTTCAATTCTCTACATTTCTGCTACACCAATTGTCTAAGTTTTACTTTCATAGAGTGCCACGCTCCAGACAAAGGCCTTCAAAATGACTTCCTAATACCTAAATCTATATTCAATGTCAACAGATTCTGTAGAAATTCTTCCCTTGTCTGAGCTACATAAGAATCCTAATCGTGTCTGGTATAATGTCTTGTTTAGCAAACATAGTCACTCAAAAGGTCTAAGCATTTTTTGTATATAACCCAAAATAGCAAACAGTTTTTCTAAAACCCTACTCATTGGTCAATAACAAGCAGAGTCGCCAAAGTGTTTCGTTGGTAGTTAACTCATGTCTAGTTAATCAATTCCTTTCATATCGTTATCCAATTGTAGTAGTAAGGACTGGTGAACAACGTCAGTTCAACACACTGCTTTACACACAAATGTAGTTAGGCCCTTTGACATAATTTGGATAAATTTCATGGGCCGGTCCATAGGGACCAGTCCAAAGGGGCCGGTCTAAACTAAAGGGACCCTTCCACAGGGACCCATCAACAGGGACTTGTCAGCAAGGACCCATCAACAATGACCCGTCAACAATGACCTGTCATCAATGACCTGTCAAAAATGACCTGTCAATAGGGACCCGTCAACAATGACCCGTCCACAGGGACTCATCAACAAGGACCCGTCAGCAATGACTCGTCAACAGGGACCCGTCGAAAAGCACCTGTCAAAAAGGATCCATCAAAAATGACCCCCTGTCAAAAAGGGCCCGTCCAAAAGGGGCTAGTCAACAGAGACCAGTCCAAAGGGACAAATCAACAGAGATCAATCAACAGGGATCAATCAAAAGGGGCTATCACCTCAAGGCCTGACATATCCCTCTTTGATTATTGGTTTGCCAATCGACAAGCGTCACTTAAAATACTTTTTGATCACCACTCGTGGGTTGGGTTAGGTTAGGTTACACTACAGCCGCCATCTTTTAAAAAGCCTGCCCTCTTACAAAAGCTATGAGTGGGCATGCGTAAAAAACAAAAAACAAAAACAAGCATGTTAATTCATAGTGGCTATCCACCAAACACATGTCTCTTGTGTGGAACAACGTTTTATTCCATATCGGCATTCAAACTCTCACATGTTGCAATTGGAAAGAGAGATTCTCTAAAAAAAATACAATTTCACCCCCTAGTAGGGGTAGGTTTTATTTTGGAGTGGAAATATGTTGTTCATTGGAAAGGGGGTATCAGCCCGAGTTCAATGACACCTCATTCGTCAAAATCTGACCACGGGTTCGAACTCACATTTTCTCACGTATGAAGCAAAACAGGATGTGACTTGTTTCACAAGGAGGACGGTAATAAGGTCATTTCACACGTGTTCACATGTATTTCGTCACTTTCCTTTCATATCGTTATTCCATTATAGTAGTGGTAAACAACGTCAATTCAACACACACAAATGTAGTTAGGCCCTTTGACATAATTTAAATAAATTCATGGGCACGTCCGTAGGAACCAGGCCAAAGGGACCCGTCCAAAGGGATCAGTCCAAAGGGACAAGGACTCGTTCACAAGGACTTGTCCACAAGGACCTGTCCACACAGACCTGTCCACAAGGACTCGTCCACAAGGACCTGTCCACAAGGACTTGTCAACAATAACCCATCAACACGGGCCCGACAGCAGGGGGCTCGTCAACAATAACAGGGGCTCTCACCTCAAGGCCTAACATGCCCCTCTTTGATTATTGGTTTGCAGAACAACGTTACATCCATATCGGCATTCAAACTCTCACATGTTGCAATTGGAAAGAGAGATTCTCTAAAAAATTCAATTTCACCCCTTAGTAGGGTAGGTTTTATTTTTGGGGTGGAGATATGTTGTCCAATGGAAAGGGGGTGTTCGCCTGAGTAATTTGACACCTCGTACAAGTCTCTAGCCTGATTGGTTCGCGAGATATTGCCATTTTAGTATTCCAGCGGTGGCGGTGGCGGTGGATTTAGAACCCCCACAAAACCACTACTCTTATAAATGCATATTTCGGCCATTTTTATTTCCTCGGTCATATTTGTCATATTTTAGTGATATAAGGTCATATTTGGTTATAATTCCAGCATTGTTGTCTAAATTGAGGCGTCGTTAACAAGGTACGTGTTACCTGCGTCGAGTGTCAAACACAGGATTTCCGAATAGTGTAGTGGATATATTTTTCTTTCTTTCCACGGAACAGGCAGGTACCAGGTTTAGAAGACCTGATTCCAAGAAGGTGCTCCTCTACGGACGTCATTTATCATTTACTGTAGTCTATGTTAGTTTTTTTTTTTTAGCGTATGGCTTTTAGTGCCGGGAGTGTCCGAGGACATGTTCGGCTCGCCAGTTTTGTAGCTGCTTCGAGACGGACACCCAATGGGTGAGCTACAAGTACCGTTGGGGAGGAATGTTGGATGGGAAGGTCGAGGAGTTGGAAGGTAGCGGCTGTGGCCTATAGTTAGGGACCAACCCCGGCATTTGCCTGGAAGGAAGATGGGAAACCACAGAAGACCATCTTCAAGGTTGCCGGCGGGGGGATTCGAACCTCCTCGCCTCCCGGATGTGAGCGACTGCCAACAGTCATGCCGCAACGACCTCGGCTAACTCACCCGGTTCTATGTTAGTGATAGTCTACCTATCCCAAAAATTCATGTAATATTTCATAGTTTTTAGGACATATTTTATAGTCTTTAGGTCGTATTTAGCTAGTTTTAGGGCATATTTGCCTGCATATTTTGTACTTCTTTAGGTCTTAAACTTCCGAACCCTAGTAATCAGGAAGGTCGATATATCTCTGCTTGCGTCCCGTATGGTAGGCCTACTAGTGCACTCCAAGTATACCCTGCAAACAATGAAAATGAAAATCCACAGCCTGCTTCCAGTCTCCGACCGGGTCAGGAATGGAATGAACGAAGCCCCCATCTAGCGACGAGGATATGAACTGTGCCGGCTGCCGAGGCCTGACGCACTCCTCTGGGGCAATGATTAAATGAATGACAGATGAAATGAAATGATAGTGGAGAGTGTTGCTGGAATGAACTTTTGACAGGGAAAACCGGAGTACCCGGAGAAAAACTTGTCTGCCTCCGTTTTGTCCAGCACAGATCTCACATGGAGTGTTCGGGATTTGAACCACGGATCCAGCGGTGAGAGGCCGGCGTGCTGCTGCCTAAGCCACGGAGGACCCTGCAAATAATACTTAACATTATTATTTTCCCTCAATGTGACTACATACAAATACGAGGGAAAAATAATTTTGTTCAGTATCGTTTGCGGGATACGGAATGCAAGCAGAGAAATATCGTCCTTCCTGACAGCAAACGTTAGTTGGGCTGCATAAAACAATTGTATTAGGGGCAGTTGATTCACCCGGAATACCACTTATGTGTAAGATACAAAATCGATGGTTCGAGTCCCTCATCCACAACCCATCATCTTCCATCTAAATGCCTTTTACACTCTTCACAATGCCTCCATTTGGTATCAAATCGGTCGTGAGAATCTAATTTTTGAGATCTAACCTACAACAAGTGGCTGTTAAAAGTAATGACTTAATTAGAATTATTCATTAAGCATTTTTCACCTTAAGGAAATATATTCTAAAGTACTTAATACCGATTTCCATAGAAATATGTTTTATTATCAATTTTATTAATGCAGCCATTGGCCATGTATTTTCTTTTCCGGATGGGTCAGGGAAGGGATTTTGACCGTGGACCTATTCAAAGGAACCATCCGGGCATTTAACACACACATAACTTCACGGGGCTGATGGCCAAATTTTTCCAAGTCCATAAAATGAATAAATAACAGCAACAACAACGAATTGACTTTTTACCTGTAATTATTAGATTCTAGGTGGTGAATATGGGAAACCACGAAAACCATTTTCAGGACGAACGAGGTGGTATTCGAACCCATGCTCCAGTGATGCCAGCAAGGCACGAGGTTGTGCGTCACCACTCTCGGCCACTGATATGTTTGCTTACTTTCAAAACAGTAAATGTAATTTACTTGTAATAATAAGGAAAATATATAACAATAAGGAATGATATAAAACTGCTTAAGTTCTTAATTCTTATAATTATGCAGAGAAATAATAATTCTGTTCCCATTGATTATTCAATTAGGGGCTTTGAACATCGTGGTCATCAGCTCCTAGTACCTGGTGTTTGAAGGATGCATCTTATAACCAATCTGACGAATAGATTTTGATCCCGTTGCGTAGCCGTGCTCGTTAAATCGTGCACCACGGCTGCGAGGGCAGCTTCAGAAACTCCGGGGATTGCAGGTTTGAATCCCAGCGCTGACAGCGGCTATCGTGAGTGCTTTTTCTCCGTTTTTATTCCACACTCCCTCCAAGAAAATGCTGCAATAGTACTTTATTTCAAGTCCCGGAGCACCTACCCCATCCTTGTCCCTAGTACAGTTACCAATACTACAATCATCACAGTAATACAGGATATCAGATAAGTTCAACACACACATAACTATATGGGGCTGATGACCAAATTATCCCAACCCCCTAAAATGAAATATTAACAGCAACAACAGCCAATAGACTTTGTACCAGTAATTATAAGATTCTAGGAAAGAGTTAGATGCCCCGGGAGTTCAAATAACTTACCATCCCGGCATTAGAAAAAAAAGGCCAGGATAGCCACTACTTGAAAAATGACTCCACTCGGTACCAATTCTCATTTTGATTTTTACATCTAGAGTATATTCTTACACTTGCCAGCACGGTAAATGAGCACTGGCATTCTCTAGCCTGTTTCCGTCCAAAGTGATGACAGGGATGTATCTTCTCCATTTTCAGATAACCGTGTTTTTTTATTGGAAAGCCTCGGTGAAACCCGTTCCAAACCTCAGGCCAGAATTTAATTCCGTGCAAGACCTGGGAATCAATCCCAGGACATTTGGGACCGGAGTCTCAATACGTACGTTGAGATCACAGAAGGTGGTGACTTGATAAATAATGTCGTGTTTAACGTTGTCATAGTGTCTTCGATATCAATAAAGTAAGCGAAGATATTAAACTATTGGACAAGACATTCTGAACTAACGAAGACTTGAATAGGACACAAGTCATCCCTCGTGTCAAGAATACTTCTAAATCTGAGCTATGTTCCATTGGTATCTTCCCAATACCGGGATTGTTGCAGTCATAGAAACAATTTCAGATTGTGGCTCACCTCGCTGATGAACTTGTAACCTCTACGTTCGTAGAGTGTATAGCATCCGATTTATGCGAATGTCACATAGAGGTGTGCAGGAATATTCACGGTGTTGTACATGGAACTGAATATAATTCAGATTATGCTAATAACGTTTAGACCGTCAGTTACAGCAGCCCTATGTTTACTTCGTCTGGTCGAACTGCTTTGCCGGATTTTCAAAATCTCTTCTTAGAGAATATTTAGATCCTCTGGATATTCACTGAGCGGTAATCTCTAAGGAGATGTGTGTTTTCAGTCTTCCGAACTCGTACTTGTTCTTCCTTGTCCAAGATGTTTTTCGACTCAGTCTCCAGCTGGTGTGCATCATTTTATTTCCTCTCCTATGCAGATGCTTGTTTTCAAGTTATTCTGTTTCTTTAGATTTTCCTTTATGCATGCTCCTTGTTTACCTTGTTCTCGCGAGGTATTATCAACACATCTATATGAAAACAAAGCGATAAAGCTCACTGGAGCCAAATTACGGGACAAGAACTCAGATTGTTGTTCATAGAAATACTAGCCTATTCATTGTTATGTAATTTGCTACATTTAAAGCCAATATCTGGTGTCTTGCCATTAAGTGAAGAGTGGGGGTTCATCCACACTCCTTCCAGGTAAATTTCAAAGTGGTACCTTCTTTCCAATATTAGACCACAAAATAGTCTACCGGTTATCAGCAATATGCAATAAACATAAAAGCTCACGGCACTGATGACCATGAAGTCTCAATCCCCATAACAATAACAAATAGGACCTTTTCTACACCGATGATGAAAGGGACCAGAGATCAGCTTTCAGAAAAATAATGAGGATGGTCATTTATGCTATCCACCCCCCTTATCAATTCAAACACGACGAAACTGAATTGAATGAAATTTGGTACAGAGGTAGCACTAGCAAAGGGCACCTCAGTGTCATGTTTTATATTGCCGCCATTTTTTCCAAAACTTAATAGGGGCCACTCAACTGGTTAAAAAATAAAATAAAATTAAGTCCAAACTAATCAACGGATCTTTACTAAATTTGGTAAAAACATACCTTCATATGGGTCGCGTCTTGTATCCAAACTTCAAGGTCATCAGCCGTACCATTTCAGGATGGCGGCCGTGTGAATTATGCAAACTTAATAATCCATAACATGGGACCCCACCAGTTCCGATTATCGAACCGAGAATCTTTAAGGACGTGGCCCGTTAGAAATTAAAAGTTTATATTGTAATATTATAGAGCAGAAGTGACTTTAAAAAGCTGAGTCGTCCGGGTTACAGGACAAGATGGCATCTGATCTCTCGTTCTGACCTATATTTCACTAATTTGAGTATGTTGCATGCCATGTAGCCTAGAGATAGAAATAATATAAACATTGAATGATATGGATTATGATGAATATACACTCCAGTGAAGAAATCGTTTAGTCCATGTCATTATTTGCTAAGACGTTGTATGTAAATCGAATCATAACGTTTGACTTCCGTGGGAACGTTTTGCTCTGTGGTTAGGGTTTTGGTCTTTTACCCGGCCGGCCGGGGAGCAGAACCTGTCAGAGCCGCATAATTTTGCTTGATTGCTTGATTTTTTATATTTATTGTTTTTTGAGTACTGAGACGTTATAAAATTAAGCGTTATATTGTGCATTTCATTAAAACAACATGCTCCACTGGATGTGCACGAGTGACATCTACTAGCAACCAGTTGAACTAACCACGGCCTACTAAATGCGAGCTGACCTCTATTTCAGCCAGTTAATGAACCCATGCCTAGGGTGTAATTGAAAAATTTCCTCTTGTTTTCTCATAACTTCAGAAGTTTATATCCTTTTAGGAATATACTGAACAAAATAATAAATATATAGTATCAAATGGTTTATAAAAACGTCCGAAAACGCTAATGAAATCGTTCATTGCAAGACAAAATATTCCAGGCAGTTATACTAAACCTGTTATTAACGCAATGTTAGCATTGAGCGATTTTTGCTGAAAGGAAGCGTATCTGACTCGTAGCCTGGAGGTCTCTGGTAAACATTTTTTATTTCGTTTTTTTAAATTTATTTATTGATTTATAACTACTCAGACGATATAATGTTAAGCATAATATTTCATAATATACGTATAACACCACATTTCTACACTCGACTACATCGATTAAAATTCGTTGTCCATGATCGGCGGTAGAGTCTATTGTTGTTGTTGTTTTTGTTGTTGATTCTTGAGAGGTTTTGCGGCATCATGGTTTTGTAGCCCCGTTTATTTGGGTGTGTGTTGAATTTGTCTGATAACCTGTGGCACTTTTTTTTAGCGTATGGCTTTTAGTGCCGGGAGTGTCCGAGGACATGTTCGGCTCGCCAGTTTTGTAGCTGCTTCGAGACGGACACCCAATGGGTGAGCTACAAGTACCGTTAGGGAGGAATGTTGGATGGGAGGGACGAGGAGTTGGAAGGTAGCGGCTGTGGCCTATAGTTAGGGACCAACCCCGGCATTTGCCTGGAAGGAAGATGGGAAACCACAGAAGACCATCTTCAAGGTTGCCGGCGGGGGGATTCGAACCTCCTCGCCTCCCGGATGTGAGCGACTGCCAACAGTCATGCCACAACGACCTCGGCTAACTCACCCGGTACCTGTGGCACTGTGATGTCTGTATGCTTACTAGTGTGTGTACTTTTATACGAGGAAGGATTTGGGTAGGAATCTGTTGTTATTTCATTTGAGATGCGTGGACATCACTGTCATTTAGCCCCGTGTACTTTGGTGGGCGTTGAATTATGTCTGATAACCTGTGTTGTTGTGATGTCTGTATTCGCGTGTGTGTGTATATAATTCAGGTGAGGATTCGATCAATGAACGTATAATATCCGTATAGCACGTTGTATTTCAACAAGCTACTACAACCAAACCGATTAGCATCCAGATCAAGGAGAGGAAATGGCGCTGGATTGGTCACACACTAAGGAAGCCGGATGGAGAAATTGAGAGGGCGGCGCTAGACTGGAATCCTCAAGGCGCCAGGAAGCGAGGTCGACCTAAGAAGACCTGGAAGAGGACGATCGAAAATGAAATTGCAGAGGTGGACAAGAACTGGAGTCAAGTGAAGAGAATGGCCAGGAACCGTACTGCGTGGAGAAATTTTGCCAAGGCCCTATGCTCCGGAAGGAGCGGCAGGAATTAAGTAAGTACTACAACCAACATTCAATGATACTCCTTGAAAAGGACAAAGAGTTATAACTATACCCATTCATTTAGGGGAAAGTAGGCTATATGTTCTTTACTGAACTTCTTGTTTTTATTGTTATTATTATACCAAAAGAGTTTGGGAATTCATTATAAATGTGTACTACCATATTTTCCATGAGATATTTACTTAAAATGGAGAAACAGGAAAAGATCGAAAACATGAGAAAAACAATTGAAATTTTCCAAAAATTTGAATATTTAGTTAAGATATGAAAACGAAATATATTTTAGGACTTTTGAAACCGTTGCATCTTGAAACATGGACCCATTCTGTGCCCAAACACTCCGATATGCGGTTTCCTAACAACCTTCTCTTTGAAAATTGGATTTGAAAGCTAGCTGATGAAGTTTGTGGATATGAATTACTGGAGAATCATGCCTCATAATGTGGACAAACTTGTGACATTTCGTAACTGTGTGTTGGCCAGCTGCATTGGGCCGCACGCTAGAGAGACCTTTGATGTGGACTGGAGCATGAAGTAGTGCCTGCCTGAATGCCTGGCCGGCCTGAAAGAGGACATTCCGAGTGGATTAGCGCCTACTGAAGCGTGGATCTTCTCGATAACACACACACGGGAGGTGCTAGAAACTACCCTTTTGCTATATGGCGTAGTGACTTACGGGAGTTGAAGAAGCTACTTGAATCAAGAATTGGCGAGAGCGACATCCTTAGTATGTCATAGTCGTGCTATTTGTAACTATTCAGTTGGTCAACACAAGCCTCCGTGGCTTAGGCGGCAGCCCGCCGGCCTCTCACCGCTGGGTCCGTGGTTCAAATCCCGGTCACTCCATGTGAGATTTGTGCTGGACAAAGCGGAGGCAGACAGGTTTTTCTCCGGGTACTCCGGTTTTCCCTGTCACAATTTCATTCCAGCAACACTCTCCACTATCACTTCATTTCAACTGTCATTCATTTAATCATTGCCCCAGGGGAGTGCGACAGGCTTCGGGAGCCGGCACAGTTCATATCCTCGCCGCCAGATGGGGGCTTCATTCATTCCATTCCCTGACCCGGTCAGTCGACTGGAAACAGGCTGTGGATTTTCATTTTCAGTTGGTCAACACGAGTTTGCCCAATGACTGGGTGGGGTACGATGTATATAATTTGTAAATAACACTCTTAGGAAAAAAAAAATGTATTAGTTTATGATCACAATTATAATGGAACAAACATTGCCAAATACATGTACTTTTTTCCAGAAGTGTTATTTACATATTATATACAGTACATTGTACCCCGACCTGCCTTTGGACGAACTCTAGTTGCCCAAGGTGAAGAGTTACAAATAACAATTTGTGTTGGCAACACAGAAATAATGGCTTCAAAACTTTACATGTCATAGTTGTATTTCTGAATTTTTAATTAACGTTCAATTTTAAGAAATGTTTTTCTTGAATAAACGATTTGCTCGTATATAAATTTGGTCGCAGAGTAAAATATAAAGTTTCCTGTTAACATATATTTCAATAGTTACGTTTATTAGCCTACTTTTCACATTTTGCAAAAATGAGGAAAAAGTAGACTTATGAGATCGATCCGGGAAAGTGTGTGTCTGTCTGTCTGTCCTTCTGTCTGTCTGTCTGTCCTTCTGTATGTCTGTCTGTCTGTCTGGCTGTGTGTGTGTGTCCCCCTATCAACTCCTAAACGGCTGCAGCTATCAACACCAAATTGGGTAAGAGTAAAGAACTATATTTGAATATCTCACGGCCATATTTGAAATTGACGTCAGTGCTACCAACTGCTGAAAAATCGCAATTGAAATTTCAGCTCTATGTCGGATATCTCAGAAGTTATGCATGCGAACTATTCCAAAATTGGAACACGTGTAGATAATAACATTCCAGATTAATTTTCTGAAGTTCATACATGCCAGTGTTGCCAATATGATTCTAAGCCTGCCGGTAGGTCCAATTTCTAAATGCATGTAACTTCTATATTATCGATTGGATTTCAACCAAATTTCGTATGTACTATGTGTACTACAACACATATGACTGTGCGTATTCTAAAGTGCCACCAGGGCTGCCAACTGTTAATAAATGCTATCACTATGTTTCAACCCTAATGTCAATATATCAGGAAGTATGCAAGCCAACAGCTCTAAACTTTGCACTCGTATAGTATCTGATATTCTACCCAAGTTCGGTGTAACTTATATACATCAGTGCTGCCAACACGATTCTAAGCCTGCTGATAGGTCAAGTTTTAAAATGCATATAACTTCTATACTAAGAAATGGATTTCAACCAAATTTCGTATGCTCTTTGTGTACCATAACAGTTATGATTATGCGTATTCGTAGGAACCAGCAGGGCTGCCAACTGTTAATAAATGTTCTCTATATTTGTTTAACCCTAATGTCAATATATCAGAAAGTATGCAAGCCAACAGCTCTAAACCTTGCACACTTATAGAACCTGATATTCTACCCAAGTTCGGTGTAACTTATATACATCAGTGCTGCCAACACGATTCTAAACCTGCTGATAGGTCAAGTTTTAAAATGCATATAACTTCTATACTAACAAATGGATTTCAACCAAATTTCGTATGTGCTTTGTGTACCATGACAGTTATGATTATGTGTATTCGTAGGAACCAGCACGGCTGCCAACTGTTAATAATTGTTCTCTCTATTTGTTTTTTAATCCTAATATCAATCTATCAGAAATGTATGCAAGCCTTCAGCTCTAAACTTTGCACACGTATAGTACCTGACTTTCTAGATTAATTTGGAGTATCTAATATACCTCAGTGCTGCCAACATGATTCTAAGCTTTCTGATAGTTTCAATTTTAATTAAATGTAACTTCTATACTAACAATTATTACCAATTGGCACTAGGCTATAATAGATCGTATTATTTCAGATTAATTCTGAGCATCACATACATGACATTGTTCCTAACACGATTTTACGCGCACTGATAAATCCAATATCAAGCAGCATGTAACGTCCGTACTATCCATTAGTCTTCAATTAAATTGTGTATGTGCATTCTATACCTTAAGAGAGGGAGCTAAGAATATATTCAGTGTCACCAGGGCTGCCAACTGTAGTAAGTTACTGTACTAGGCTACATTATTTTAGGAGTATTTCAAACGGCAGTACTTAGAAATGTTGGTATTAGGAACTTGATATCGTTATTATTGCAGATAGGTCTATATAGATTGGCATGAATCTTACATTTTGAGAAAAGTAGGCTGTTTAGTTCGTCACGGAACTACTTGTTTTTTAATGAAAAAGATCTGTCTGATTGAAACCATTGCATACTATCATTATCAATCAAAGCCTTAACATTAACAAGAAGTTCCGTGACGAACTAAAGAGCCTACTTTTCATGCCAATGATTATTCTACAGTATATGAACCTATCTAGAATAATGACGAAATTAAGTTGGTAATATCGAAATATCTAATTAGTTCAAAATATACCTGGTATAATGTAGCCTAATAGAGCACTACAGTTGGCAGCCCTGGTGACTGAATATATTCTTAGTTCCACCTCTTAAGGTACAGAATACAAAATTTGGTTGAAGTCCAATGGACGTTACATGCAGTTAGACACTGGATTTATCAGCACGCGTAAAAGCATGTTGCCAACAATACCATTCGTGTGCTGGTCAGAAATAATCTGAATGATTATGATATCTTGTGGCAATTTTGGATGAAATCCATTTGTTAGTATAGAAGTTACATGTATTTTAAAATTGGACATATCAGCAGGCATAGAATCATGTTGACAGCACTGCCTTGTATTAATTACTCCAAATTAATCTAGAATGTCAGGTGCTATACGTGTGCAAAGTATAGAGCTGTTGGCTTGCATACTTTCTGATATATTGATATTAGGGTAAAAAGAATATAGACAGCATTTATTAACAGTTGGCAGCCCTGATTGCTCTTAACAATACTTATAGTCATATCTGTTATGGTACACATAGCACATACGAAATTTGGTTGAAATCCAACTGATAGTATAGAAGTTACATGTATTTAAAAATTGGTACTATCAGCAGGCTTATAATCATGTTGGTTGAACTGACGTATTTAAGTTACTCCAAATTAATCTAAAATGTCAGAATATACGTGTGCATAGTTTAAAGCTGTTGGCTTGCATACTTTCTGATATATTGGTATTTGGATTTTAAAAAATTGAGAGAGCAATTATTAACAGTTGGCAGCCCTGGTGGCTCTTAAGAATACGCTCAGTCATATCTGTTTATGTACAGATATTACATTCAAAATTTGGTTGAAATCCAATTGATAGTATAGAAGTTATATGCATTTAAACATTGGACTTATCAGAAGGCTTAAAATTATTTTGGCAACACTGTCATGGTTGGCCTCCTGGAAATTAAACTGAAATAGTGTTATCTACATGTGTGCCAATTTTGGAATAGCTCCCATGCATACCTTGTAAGATATCCAACATGGAGCTCAAATTTCTAGTGCGTTTTTTCAGCAGTTGGTGGCACTGACATCATTTTCAAATATGGACGTGAGCTATTCCGGTGCACATCTTTACTCATACTAAATTTGGTTTTGATTGCTGCAGCCGTTTAGGAGTTGATAGGGGGGGGGGACACACACACAGCCAGCCAGACAGACAGACAGACAGACAGACAGACAGAAGGACAGACAGACAGACAGACAGACACACATTTTCCCAGATCGATCTCATAAGTCTACTTTTTCCTCATTTTTGCAAAATGTGAAAAGTAGGCTAAAAAATATAGCAATAGTATTTATTATAAATTAAGGGCAGTTTTCAAAATTATAAAATATTTAGCTTAAAAACATGTGTTCCTAATTTAAAGCATTATAGGATAATTATTATAGATGAATATTATTTCAGAAAATATGTTATGAAAGAAATTAATATATGAGAAATAGATCATAATAATTTTAAGTTTTGAAATGTCATAATGGGACATCAAATAACGCAACGGTGGTAAAATATTTCAGACCTCACTCAGATATTTGCGTTCATTCTACTCAGTGAGATGTGTCACCGCTCAACGTCATGTTTATTTGCAGCCTACTTGAGCTACGATTTCCATGATTTTTTATATATTTTTACGTATTTTATTTCTGAATGGTAGCTCGTACTTCCTTGCCGATATACTGGACATCAGCTAAAAGGGACGTAACCTTCACTGTATCGGAAAAAGTTTCAAGAAAATTAACTTCATTACTGTGCACTAGCATACGCGAATGCTCAAATGTGGTAGTTTCCTGAAAAACCACTCCTTCCCTTACCGGATGGGTCAGAAAGTTTACAGGGCACGTCCCTAGTAAATGTACTCTCTGCTGTACTATCGACTGGCTCCATTACTCAACAATGTCCTGAGTTTCAAAACAAAGTCTCTTTGAGGGAAAGCCATTTAGCCATCAGCATTGCAAATGAACTGGTCGGGATTGGGGTTGATACGCGAGGAGTCAACATACGCAGAGGATGTGGTCTTTTGTGTGACACTCCACTTCCTTGTCATCACAAGACTGTATTTGCATGAACAGTCACAGTTATTGAGAAGAGAGTACCGCCCATTACAGGAACTGAGCAACGAGGATATCGACAGTCCTCCAGTAGCAGCTAATAATATACACGAACAAATGCACATACACACATTTTCATTGGCAATTATCATCAGTGGTGGTTCCTCCAAATGAAGAAAGGAGTTCTTTACATCGCTCCGCGGCCAAAGTATATCGATCTCGCATTGTCATAGCATAGCACTACGATCGTAGCCAATATATTCAAATTCTAACAGCAATATATCGGAATAGAACCCCCACTAAGGTGAAGGGAAAAATAAATCGTCTGATTTTGAAATACCTGGTTTCTATAAAGTTCTTTGGTAGTAAACAAGGGTAATATACAATTTTAATTAAATCCTTTACTTTCCACAAGTGGTATGAAAATGAACCTTATTACGTGGACTGACTCTGAGTTCACATCTGATTGTATTAGCTAGACATAGATAGATGGATAGATAGATAAGTATGTATTTGCGAATAGGGACATAACCCCCGTTGGCAAAAATTCAATAAACCTACAATATAAAATATATACACACAAATGTTATTATAAAAATTATAATTATAAAATTATAAAGTTACAAAAAATTCTTACAAGTAAATAATAACGACGGTTTAAAAAATATGTTCCAAATGGAACAATTCGCCGATTCTTATTTTGAAATTCAGGTACCCAATAATTATATAGAGGCATTGCCATCCAGTTAAAATCATTAAAACTTGTCAAGTGTATCTTTTGCGTCAAACACTGAGAAACGTAATACTTTATCTTCAGTCCAAAATGGTAAAGAGGTGACGAGAGAAACTTACTGTGCCACATTACTCACATCAGTACAGTGGCACTCAATGATGTCCTATACTGTACTTCTTTCACTGTCCACTATTACGTCGTGTATGTAACTGAAATTTCATCAACTCATTTTTTGAGACAACTGAAGTACCTTGTGAATTACCCTCAAACATAATTTCTTCAAAATAATAAAATATATTGACGGTTGTGTTTTAACTCTTTAATATCCAAGAATGTCCTATATCAATAAATTAAGGAAAGAAAGAAATGTTGGCCATCAATAATCCAGTGACTTATGCGAGATTGGACCTTTAGAGCAGTTAGTCTTGCGAATACTACCTTACTGTCAAGTTTCTTCAACATCACTCAGTTGCATCATGTGTTATTTTCATATTTACAGTACAATTAATATCCAGTATGGTGATAGTGTGTAATATCCATAATATAGACCGTGCAAGTGATGTGTCTTCAATAACATGTATCTTTTACGCTGTTCAGTGCCAGTTTTGGTTAGCAATATCCTGGCAGCACAATTTTGGAATTTTAAAAGAAGCGAGGCCGCCGTTATACTGAATGCATAAGGTCTATGGACGTAGGCTTTCAGTTGAGTGAAACTCTTGCACGATATATTTCAGAGTTTTAAAATTGGAAGTTAATAAACTGATTGCGAATAATCAATTGTAATAATTATGTATTTAAGATAGCGGCTGTGTTTCACATTCAGCGTATCATCTTGTGACTTATGCATGTACATTTCCGGTAATTATTCATTTATATCCTGCAATGTCTATTGCTTTGAAAATGCAAGCTCATTACCTGTTATTCAATAGAGTGGCTGAGCGTAATATTCAGTGTCATAGGCTTGTGATTTGTGCAAGTGAAAAACATTTTTAAATGTATAAAATAGGCTAAGGATGACAACATACTAATCCAACACCTCCCCTACAACACTCCGCTGACATAGTTTAACTTTATAAGAATGATCCAGTAGTCCCTATATACCCCCGCAATTCTCGACCTCTCACGAATATCTTAAGAAAATGGTGGTAAATGCGTCCACCTTAAGCAGCAGTCCATCTGATGATGATGATGATGAAGATGATGATGATGATGATGATGATGATGATGATGATGATGATGATGACGAAAAACATATTATTGAAGATCATAAATTGTCCGTCGACACAGTGCCTAAAATGAACGATGAAATCAGTTGAAGCTCGTCATCAACGCCTGGTAAATACCCGAAATGTGTTCTGAATCGCTTGGATCTAATGAACTTCACTAGAAAATATGATGGGAATAAGTATTCTGACAGATGTGCTCCAATACATGCAACTGCGCTTTTTAGATGTAATAATAAAGCATATTCTATCAAGAAAATTAACACATGTAAAGCAATGGGAGAGAGGAAAGAAATGTAAGAGCAAGTCGAACGAAAGTAACCCTGATAATTAATGTGAATTAAATTTTAATGGTAGCAAGAATAGTACCAGAGAAACCCAGATAAAGGTAATATATGTTATTGGGAGGGCAATAGAAGATACTGGTAAAGGAACCACATTTCATGTATGTCATCTAACAATAACGAAAATTACAGGCAGTAATTTTGTGCAAGAATGAATCACTTATTATGAAAGAAATTTAGTACGTCTAATGGATATTGAAGCTGTTGGTTATAATGCTACCAACGTTAAGCCAGGCAGCTCGAGGGGCATTATTAGACTTCTTAAATTGAATTAGGTATATGTCTGTTAGAAGCACACGAAATAAACAAATAAATAAATACATACATGAATAAATAAATAAATAAATAAATAAATAAATGAATGAATGAATGATTGAAATAATGAATAAATGAATGAATAAGTAACTGTATGAATGAAAATGAATAAATGAATAAATAGGATCAATTAAGTGATTTATATGCATGTTTCACATTAGAAAACTCCACTTGAGACACACTTCACTGAATGGAGTAATAACAGGCCTCCCAAATGAATAGGATAAGTATTTCACAACTGAGAGACACTTCCTTTCATAAAGGTTACTCGTGTTGAAGGAAATGAATTACCTAATATTTTTTGAATAGCCAATTTAAGCCAGTATCAAGAGTATATTTACTCTATGAGATGGGCAAAAATGTTTCCTCAGGGCAACGTGCTGAGGATCTGGTCAAGACAAAGCCTGGACCAGTTGTTCACTCGCGCTGGTTAACATCAGAAGACAGAAGTCATAAGCAATATGTCTCGATCGAAAGCCCTCAACAAAAATTGGTGACACTTGCAACTAATATTACAGGCCATAATCAAATATTAAAGGCCACATATTAGGCGATTGAAGGCCATGAAAATATTGCAGCTCGTAGTGGCATTAGAGATGTTTAGATCTGAAAATAGAAACTTCCTACCAACAACTTCAATGTGCATTATCATTTCAGTATGAGGTGTGACTGATTGGGAACAGATTTCAAGAGCAACACCACCTATATTTCATCATCTAGTCAAGAGGACATAGAAGACAGTATCAGGGATGGTATCATATATATTGATATCTCAATTAACTCCTGTCACACACAAACAACTGAAAGATGTGTGAAATTGCGCACTGAAGGACTGAAGTCTCAGTAATGATTTGTGGTGAAGAACAAAAGCATGGCTCCATTAGAACAAGAATGGGGTCCAGAAATCTTATGAAAACGTTCAATACAAAGAAGGAATTTATTGTATGACAAAAGTAGATCGAATCATTGGACATTTTGTAAGCATATTGAATAAATTATTTAAATTTTTATAATGAAGAAGATTATTTTTGTATAAAATGACGCAAATGTGTTTTGTTCCCTGTGATAAAAAATAAGAAATTACATTCATCATACCTATCCAGTGACAACTCCAAATAATATATTATAACCCTGAATATTACATAACATATTAATGAGCTGTGAGACAACTCTTGCCAACCCAGGGGATTTCATGAATGTATTCAATATTTCGACCCTGCACAAGAACGCTCCTCTCTAAAGCCCAGACGGATTTGGTCATCATATACTACCTATACTGCCTATATAAACATATATCTCCTTTGCCTTGTTCAGACAAGCCATAGTCTGCGTTGCAGTCTTCGGGTGAAGTACTGATGACACATGGGAATTCCTCCTCGCATTACCATTACTCAAATACTCCAAGTTTCCTCGTACTTGCTTCAGAATGCTTTTCGAATTTTAATGATTAAGAAATAAGTTTGTGAATTTTAGGCGCACTGCCTTTCCATGTCTGTGTATGTCGGTCTGTGTATCTGTCTGTAGCCTCCTCTCGACTAACTTTCGTATGGATGTTATAATTTAAACTGAACTTACTGAGGCAATCGAACTACTTAAGAACAAACAACGTTTGCACCTTTAATTTTTTTCATTGCTTTTAACTGTGAATGGCAACAAAGAGAAATTTGATGGTTTCTCTGTGTACCTTAACTTGACCTATCCCATTATAACCAAACTTGCGAACTGAAACGCTTTACATAATTTAATTAGACTCAATCAGTTTAACCAATCTAAAATGATACACCAATGTTCGGAACAAAATATCGGGGATGTATTTTGAGTAGTCTTAATGTTTTTCGATCTACGCACTTAGTATTAATGATCGTTTCCGAGATTTCATGCTACCAGCAATAACGTTATGGTATAGCTATAGAGAATGAACGCGTCCGATTTGTCGTAGAGTTGCCCAAGAGTTCTGAGCTGTGAAATGGCAACATTCTTTAAGAAACCAGGGGGTTCTGGTTGTTCCTTTTCTGAAGTATCTATAACTGCGCAGTAAATATCAACATACGGTACATAGTATTTCATACAATCCCGTATACCCTAACCCGGCCAAGGGAACATCAGGATAGCAACATATCTATGGCGCTATTCTGGACTACGAATTGGATCCTCCCTGAGAACACTCGGGTATCAACATCATTCTTCCTAGAATCTACGTGCTGTTTCTTGTTCATTGAGGCCATCCTGTGTTTGCTGATTAACTTAGTTTGTAAAGCAAGTTCAGTCTTAATTTCATCCAGTATACTGTATGTTATAGCAGTCTCCACCTGCACACAATTGCACGGAATTCACCAGAGAGCCACTGTTGAGTTAAGTGTTCCAATTCAGAGTGAAGTTTGACGCATTCTTTGGAACACTAGCGAGCGATGGTGATAAACATTGACACATTCTGAATCACTATGAAACAACACTACATTAAATAGTTATTAAGAAATTGTCTTAATGTAAGCGATGTCTTATTAGCCCCATATGAGTGTTCCTTGGTATAATCATCGGCCATATATCATCGGCAGTGTTGAATTGAACTTCGTCTCTGTTCAAGTACTGAGTAGTAGTTTCTCTGATATATCAGACCCACTTATTGCACAGCCACTGAGGACTGGAATTGTGTGGCGCTCAGTCTAACCTCTCAGACGTACTCTTGCGCTCCACGGGCAGCGAGTGGCCTTTTCCAAGACAACCATTCGTGGTTGTGTTCAGCAATCACCCTCGAAATTAATCACTTGGGTGACCACGTTAGTTCTCGGGATCACTGAGACACGCACACGTTTTCATCAGATAACACTAACAGGCCAAGAGGGAGGTTACTATTATTATTACAATTATTATTAATAATATTATTATTACTATTTTAATTATTATTATTATTAAATGTACTGATCAAGATTACCGTCTGTCCCGTCAGTTACGAATATCACGAGATGAAATCATATAACTGATCTCGAAATTTACTGCAGTTTCATAAAGACCTCATCAGCCCTGTGTGCTAATTCTCGTACACTACTCATAAAACAGGGATGTCCAATTATATTTGCTTTAGATTAAAAATAGTATTTCACAAACACGATACAATATTTGGCTGTCAAAACTTGCAAAGATAACACTATTATTCCTGTTCGTGCAACAGAATTTGAATTGAAGAAAGGATCTCATGGGAGCTTGTGCTAGCGAGCACTTTTTGGCTCGTAAGACGTGAGCACCAAATGTCATTTTAATAGCACCGTGGTGCCCGTATTAGGTTGAGAACGCCTAATACAGGTGGACCAGAAATTAAAGATAAGAATTGCGCGTCACGTATCACAATGACTTTCAATTTCCATCCTTACGGTGAATTTCCTAAGTTATTTCTAATTTAGCCCCGATTTATTTTAATACACATGCAAGTAACGACAACCGATTAACACTGCCACTCGTACACTCTAAACACAGACAGGAAAGTTTGAAGCTGTTCCTATAAGCCGACTCAGATGGTGGGCCCATGTGAAGAGGATGGGGGAAAATATATTGCCCAAGAGGTTAATAAGTTCGGCCGTAGAGGGTGAGAGGCAGAGGTATACCTAGGAGGTGATGGTTAGTTTCAGTGTTGAGAACGATTTCAAAGTGAGAGGTGTAGAAGTAGATGAAGCCACATTGCTAACTGCCAATAGGGGGTTGTGTAGGTGACAGACTAGGTTTACGGAGGTTTACAGACTAGACTGGACCCTGAGTGGCAAAAGACTGAAATTAAAATGTATGTATGAAAGAAGTATAAGGTGGTGAAGACCGAATAGCAACTTGCCTCAACATGAAAATGAACAATAGTTTGGTGCATGCAGCTAAATACTATGAAATTAAACTGGTAAGCCAGTTACAGGAAAAATTAGCAACCCATAAATTTGGAGCTTGGTAAGGAACCGCTAATGGTCACGGTTCGTGCTTGTAAATTGGTAGCAATAACCTGCACTCTTACGCGCACATGTTCTCGAAACTTTCATCGACCATCCGGCGCTCTCCAGGAACTGGCCAATTGCTGCCGTTGTATCCTTTAGGGTTTATGGACATCTTGGTCGTCAGTCTCGTGCACCAGAATGTGTGTACGAGATCTTGGTCTGATAACCTGTGTAATTACTTTGTATGTTCTTGTAAACGGGGACAGGAGTGAGAAGGAGGCTTTATCCCACCTCGTTGTATGCCGGAAGTCGAAGTGCGAACCACGTTTATATAGTTGACCGAGTCAGGAACCAAGTCCGAGTAGTTGGGAAGATGAGCTGCTATCTTCACCACAAGATTCCGTACTGTGGAAGGAAGGCAGAAGGGATGGAAGGATGGCAGGATGGAAGGAAAGAAGAAAGGAAGAAAGGAAAGAAGAAAACTAGTTGTTTTATGTAATCGTAATCCTCAGATCATAAGCCACGGAATGGTTAATGGCACCCTTTGCACTGCATGAAGCGAATGAATACAAATAACACAATTTCATAATTTTGATTCTTCGCTCACATTTGTCACTATCTTCAACCCTTCTCACTCAACGGAATTCTCACTCTGAAACGTGAGTCTCTTTCACCCTAGGCACAGGAGCTTGGTGCCTCAACCAACAGAGCCTCTCGGGATGGCTAAGGGTTGTAACTATCTAACCAGTCAGAAGGAGTCTATTCCATCATTAATTAATTATATTATTATTATTATTATTATTATTATTAATAATATCATTACTATTCTATTTATTATTATTATTATTAATAATAATTTTCTAATTATTATTATTATCATTATTATTAAAGTACTGATTATTATTATTATTATTATTATCATCATTACTAATTTCATTACTATTAGTTTTCTTCTTGTAAATTTCATTATGTGTGTGTATTTTGTTTGAGTCTTCAGTCTTTTGACTGGTTTGATGCAGCTCTCAAAGCCTCCCTGTCCTGAGCTAATCGTTTCATCTCTACATAGCTACCACACCCTACATCCGAGACAATCTGTTTAACATATTCTAACCTTGGTCTACCCCTACAGTTCTTGTCCTCGACCCTTCCTTCCATAACTAAGCTTGCTATTCCTGGGTGTCTTTGTGTCCTACCAACCTATCTCTTCTCTTCATTAGCAGTCGCCAGAAACATCTCTCCTCTCCCACTCGTCTTAATACCTCTTCGTTTGTCACCCTATCTACCCATCTGATCTTCATCAGTCTCCTGTAACACCACATTTCAAAAGCTTCAATTCTCCTCTTTTCTGCTGCAGCAATAGCCCAAGTTTCATTTCCATAGAGTGCCACGCTCCAGACAAAGGCTATCAAAAATGACTTCCTAATACCTAAATCTATATTCGAAGTCAACAGATTCCTTTTTTGTAGTAATGCTTTCCTTGCCTGAGCCAACCTACATTTTATGTCCTCTATGCTTCGTCCATCACTGGTTATTTTGCTTCCTAAGTAACAGAAGTCTCCTAAATCCTTCAGCTTTTCACCTGCCAATTTGATGTCCATAGAGGTTTCTGATTTATTTCCGCTGCATTCCAATATTTGTGTTTTACATTTATTAATTTTCATCATGAATTCTTTCCTCAAGACAGAGTCCATACCATTCAAAAGCTCATTCAAATCCTTAGGCGTGTCGGCCAATATGACGATGTCATCAGCTAATCTCAGAGTTGAAACTATTTCTCCTTGAATCTTCACTCCCACTTTAATTTTTTCTCAAATTTCCTTCATTGCTTGTTCAATGTAAAGATTGAAAAGTATGGGTGATAAGTTGCAGCCTTGCTTTACACCTTTCTGAATACCAGCTTCTCTCTCATATCCTTCAGCTCGAATGACTGCTGTCTGGTTTCTGTATAGATTGTAGATCACCCTCCTATCCCTGTACTTTATTCGAATCGTTTTCAAAATGTCAAACAATTTAGTTGTGTTGCATGTGTGTTTACCAAGAAACAGGTAATAAGTTAGTTGTCGCCTGTGACGTCAAATTTAAGAGAATTTGGACTTATTTCCACAAAACCAAGCCATTGTCTTTTCTGGAATGCATTACTGGAAAAATTCTTAGAAATTTCAACTAAATATGATATTCCCTAAATACATTCAGCAATGACAAGACTTGGACCGCCGCCATCTGGGGGAGAGGCTATCCGCTACCCTGGTTCTACAAGTTTATTGGTGGAAGGCAATAAGGGAGGAGAATTGAGAAATGAAATATATACCTCGCTATCAAAATAAAGAACTGACTACTGTGACACTCGTCTAATCATTCACTGGCTGGCTGCGTGGCTCAGGGGTAACGTTCTCGCTTGCTGGGCCCAAGGTTGCAGGTTCGTATCCTGGCGCAGTCAGCTGGCATTTGAGGGTGCGCAAATGCGAGGGAGCCGTGTCCGTAGATTTACTGGCACGTTAAAGATCCCCTTCTGGGCAAAATTCCGGCACCCCGGCGTCTCTAAAAGCCAGTGTAGTTAAAAGGGACGTAAAACCAATAACATTATTATTATTATTATTAATCATTCAGTGACGAACTCGTTCGTAATGTCGCTGACTTACATTTTCTTCGAGATCTACGACATAACATCACCATGAAGAATCCTCTGGCAGTCCATACTACCCGATGTATCTGAATCCGGAAGAAGAAGGAACAACATCTGATCCGATCCAAGGGTGCCATGGAAGGAATCAACAACAACAACAACAACAACAACAACAACAACAACAACAACAACAACAACAACAACAACCAATCACCTGGTGAGCTCAACAATCTACTCGATAATCAAGTTGTCATTTTAGTTTTCTTATGTTCCTCTAATATTATTTACTGTTATAACTTCCATTTCAATTAAATTTTCGATGTCAAGTTATTCTGGATTAATTAATAAATTTCTTTTGTATTTTAATTGTTTTCTTTTATCAGGGAATTATACATTATAATAGCCTTTTCCAACCAGAGATATCAGATGGTTAGTGTCCTTACACCTCACTCCTTGAGATCCGTAAAAGTGCTCATTAATTATCCTCAATTAATATCTTTGTATGTCCTTATTCGTTGTTTATAGGAATAATTCATTATAGTGGCGTCCTTCCTGAGTAAATTCACTAGATTGGTTATCTCCATTTATGAGGATAGTTATTGTTATTGTACTGTAGTCACTCCCTTCGAAAGTTGAAGCCCTGTTTCCAGTCACATTCGGTTGCCCAACTCTGGGATTGAACCCGTGACAGTGGGATGTGGTGGATAATGGTAAACGTTACATATGGGTCGCCCAACTAGGGGCACTACTCGTAAGAAAAGTTAAAAGGTGTTCTACTTGTAATACTGACCTGTGCCAGTTAAAGCAATTGGACACACCGATGGCCCCTTTAGTGACAATAGGCTGATGAAAGAAGGAAGGTCAAAAGAGTGATGGGCTGAAGAGGGCAATGAATCTTGGTGCTTGCACCCCACCAGGTGCTCCACGTCTTACAAACAAATTTAATCGCATGTAATATACCCTTCCCATGGGTGGGCCAAGTAAATAATGGAATAAATGACATAATAATAATAATAATAATAATAATAATAATAATAATAATAATAATAATACTAATAATAATAATAAGGCCATTGAAACCTGAGTTAGAGCCAAAAACTCTCCAATTCTAACTTTCCATTTGCACTGCCACCTAGAATTGAAACTGGATTCTATTGGGTAACCTGTAGCGAAGCTTTAGTGTACTTTGCCTTGTAATTACTAAAATAATATAAAAAGAGAGATCTCCTAAACACCAACTCTGCGGTGTAGCCGTGCGTGTTAAATCAGTCACCACGACCACGACGGGGAACTTCAGCAAATCCGGAAATCGGAGATTTGAATCCCGGCTCAGGCAGTGGCTTCACTGAGTATGGCTTTCCCCGGGGTTTTCCATACTCCCTCCAGACAAATGCCGGGATAGTACCTTATTTTAAGTTCCTGGGCACCTACCCCATTCTTTTTCCTAACAATTACAGCTACACAAACTATTGCAGTCACCATAGGTTATCAGGTAAATTCAGCATAAGCCAAGGAGCACGGGCCTATTGACCAAAGATGTCCCCTTATTCGACTTAACTAGTTCCTCTTGCGAGTCTATGTCGATTCAAGTGCCGCGGTCTTCTCCCGCCCTTCAAGAATCGGACTTTCCCGGCCGGGAATCGATCCTACGATCATTGGATCAGGAGATGGACGCTCCCCTCCAATCCCATCCCTCATGAGGCCGCCTGGGCGAGGTGCTGATCACATCTCCCCAGTTGTATCCCCAAGTTCAGATGTTTCAAGCTCCAGGACACTACCCATAAAGGCGGTAGTGGTGGGATCTCTCGCCGAGTCCGTGGGAAAAGACAACCTGGAGGATAAAATCGACCAAAAAAAACTACATTAGGCACAATTTGTGTCCACCAACTGTAAAGCTCTGAGGTAGCTACTGAAATAACAAGACAGTCTTTTTCCTGGGCCTAACCAACATGTGTGGAAGTTCTCGTCCTGGCTTTCCTTACTGACCGTCAATCCAAAGCGGGAATTTTTTCCTCACCTTAGTAGCTTATGCTAGAGAACATACTGTATTTCTCATGGATGTGGCGTGCCTGCTAGAATTCCGTCACGTTGAACGCGCGTGAGGTGCCAATGAATGTGCTGTAAACAGCCTGACTCAAGGAATATGCTGCATTATCCCGTCATCCGTCCTAGATTGCACTTCGCGACTTCCTCACACGCCTGTACCCTTCTTTCCTCGGTATTATGATATTTGATGCGTTCAACTTTCACTGTAGCAAAGAACTTCATTTTAAACACATAGGAACAGCACGTTTTCACTTCCTAGCATGTGGAGCAGAGTGAAACAAAACAACACCGGGAATGCAGGAAGTGTGTTGTGTAACCGTTCATTACAAATATGTTCACGCTAGGGGCGCAACTACGGCTGGGGGTGATCAGGGAGATCAATCACCCCTAGAGCCACATAATGAAAATATGCCATTTGAAGAAGTTTATAATAGTGAATAAAACTTTTTTTTTTCAGATGAATGACAAATGATCGGATTGTTTTTGAAACCATTTATTTTCATTCGTATACAATTTTTAGCGTTACCCTAACTTAACACTAACTAAGTAACTAGCTTTCTTCGGCTTATCCCAATTAATTTGAGTCGCCGGAGCCAACCAGGCTCATTTTTGGTTTTGGCCGGGGATTTTAAGGCCGGATGCCCTTCCTGACGCCACGTGATTTTTCAGGTGAAAATTTCGCCCCTTTGTCTCCGGGATTCGAACTCCGGCCGTCCAGGTGATAGACGAGCAGCTGACCCACTGCGCCATCACGCTTAACACGTAGCCTACTGAATGATAAAAATAATCAGCAGTTCACTTAGCCAGAGGGGCGGCAGTGAGATGGGTCTGACACTATGTTTCCTCATCCCTTTCCAAAAATACAACACTTATCAGTTGCCATTGCATTAGTATCTGTGTGTGGAAAGTGAATAATATTATGTTAAGTTAAAGTGTTAAGAGTCCAATTCTCAGCGTTGCCTAGTTCTAGTAAAGAAGCTTTACAGTCGGTGGACACAAATTGTGCCTAATGTAGTTTTTTTTGTCCATTTTACCCTCCAGGTTTGCTTTTCCCACGGACTCAGCGAGGGATCCCACCACTACCGCCTCTACGGGTAGTGTCTTGGAGCTTGAAACATCTGATCGGGGGATACAACTGGGGAAAAGTGATCAGCACCTCGCCCAGGCGGCCTCATGAGGGATGGGATTGGAGGGGAAGATTGGGAGGGATAGGCAAGGAAGAGGGAAGGAGGCGGCCGTGGCCTTATAGTAGTTACCATCCCGGCATTTGCCAGAAGACGTAGTGGGAAACCACAGAAAACCACTTCGAGGATGACCGAGGTGGGAATCGAACCCCCTCTACTCATTTGGACCACCCGAGGCTGAGTCGACCCCGTTCCAGTCCTCATACCACTTTTCCAATTTCGTGGCAGAGCCGGGAATCGAACCCAGGACCTCCGGGGTGGCAGCTAATCACGCTGACCACTGCGCAATGGAGGCGACTGTGCCTAATGTAATTGAGCAAAATTTGTGTTGACTAACTGGAAAGCATTCTTTAATTATGTCAAGTTGCATTACTGTTTAAAATTAAACTTTAATTGGAAACGGTAGTTCATAAATATTTGTTCAAAGTCTGGGAATAGAAAGGGCCAGATGATTTCATGACGATAACTGACTTTATAATTTGATATCAACAAAATTGTGAATTTTCGAGCATCAAATGCCAATGAAATCAAACACGAAACAAATGTAGATAGGATTGTTTCATACCCCCTCCCTCTCACCCCTCACCCCAGGTAATTTCTACTCAGCTCATCTCCCACCAGAACCACGCCACTGGTTAACGCATATTATTTACTGGCACTTTCTCTACAAAATGTTCAGTAACCAACGCTGCAAAATAATTAAGAGGCAACATGCTTTAATAACGTTTTACATTGGAATAATACTTCATTAGTACCCATCACTATGTCTTTACTTCCTAACTGCTCACGTAGAAATATAGCGACTGTAGAGCAAGTGCAG
Source organism: Meconema thalassinum (assembly GCA_946902985.2). NCBI lineage: Eukaryota > Metazoa > Arthropoda > Insecta > Orthoptera > Tettigoniidae > Meconema > Meconema thalassinum. The sequence goes on from OX336389.2 coordinate 187,950,556, forward strand.
TACGCAGCAGTAAACAAGTAAATTCGTGCAGTTCACTGACCTGGTGTTGGGTGCCATGCATGTAAACGATACTGTTCTAGTACCTCCAGCCAGAATTAAATTTCTGGCAGAGTCGGGGATTGAACCCTGGTCTCCGTAAAGGGAGCCAACAATGCTAACCATTGCATCATGAGGCGTAGAGTACATAGCAGTGGCGTAGGGATGGTCAACAATGCCCGGTGCAGATCGCAAAACTGCAGCTCTAAGTATTTTCACAAATCTACCTTGAGAGAGTTGGATCTTCCTATATATTGTTACATGCCACCCCCCTAGTGGCACTTTTGTTAACTGGATTACGGTGGGTTGAAGCACAACACAGATTGTCCCTTTAAAGAAATAATTAACTTTATTGCGGCCAGAAAGATACACTACTCATCAGCAAATACAAGCAATTAGAACCTTACTCCAGTTTCCTCAAGTCTCTTCCTTATGGAGAGCTCTTGCCCCCTTTCACTCGGCCTTGCAGTTAATCCTCTCGCTAATGAGTCCGGTCCCGTACGCTGGCTGGAAATAGCTGCACTAAGTCTGTCACTCACTGTTTTGCAACTCACCACAATGACCTCTGTCGCACTAGGTATGCACACTCGCTCAAAACACAGGCAGTCCCCTGTATGCTCCTCACTCCCTCGCTGTCAAGAGAATCGGCTTCACTAGGGATTTCGCAAGTCACCACACTTCTGTCGCTCAGGATAAACGCTCGCACTAGCTCGTAAATCACAACACACACTGCTTGACAGGTCGCTCTTATATAGCAGGCCGGTGACTCAATAAATGCTTCTAGACCCATCCAGGGTTAACGGCTTCCCGAGGTTTCCATCACAGGCTGGGTCACGAATATTCTGGACCAACCCTTTGTCCTAGTAGTCCTGTTGCGTAAGGCGTACGCAATACACTGAGGCAGAGCACAGCCCAGCCCGGGGGCAGTTGTGACTCATGCGGCGAGCGACGAAACAAACTCACACCCGTAACAATATGTTACTTGTCTTCGTACCTTACGGTGAAACGAATCATTTCTGAAACTTGAGAAAAATCACTTAATAGACGTCATTTGAAAGCAATAGTTATAATGAAATCATAGACACTTCATTCAGTTTATTGTCATATCCATCATAGTTTCTAGAAAATATGCGTTGTAAATGATGATTCCATTATTAGTTATGAAAAAATACGATAGGAATGTTTTATTAAACATTGACATATTGAACGATGAAAAACGAAAATGATTGTTATGATATATTCGTATTATTTATGACACACAATGCAGGAAGGTAAAGAAGCTATTCTTAATAGTAGCCTATATAATAGAGAACACCAGCAAAGTTCCTCCCGGTGTGGACTGTATCAGCTCCCCGCCTTTCCTGCGTCACTGCTACATAGGGTATAAGGGAATACTGCCCCTTTAACATAAGATATGCTATAGAATAGCAATGAAAAAAATTACACATTTACTAACTAGGCTACGTAGCCTAGGTGGATATTCATTTCTAAACGTGAAACATATTATATTTTATCATTTCAAATGATCTTGTCGACTTCGTCGTTATGCTTGGGTCCAACGTTATGCGTTACGGAGACGGAGACGGAAGTGACGTCATGCAGCCGCACGGGAAGCGAGTGCGTGACGTCATGCAGCCACGCGGGAAGCAAAAGCTAATGGTTATTGGAGTCTGTTGAAAGAGTCCTGGGGCGTCGAGCGACCTGGGGCTTTGAGCGAAGCGAACACAAGAATACAGGGTGACTTCTAAAGAGATATACAAGATGCCATATAAGAATACAGTGTGCCTCCTAATGAGGTGTGCAGGATGTCAGAGCAAAATACAGTACAAGATTCCAGATAACAATACAGGGTGACTCCTAAAGAGATATACAAGATGCCAGATAAGAATACAAGGTGACTCTTAAAGAGGTGTACAAAATGGCAGAGAAGAATACAGGTGACTCCTAAAGATGTGCACAAGATGTCAGACAAGAATGCAGGGTGCCTCCTAAAGAGGTGTGCAGGATGTCAGAGCAAAATACAGTACAAGATGACAGATAAGAATACAAGGTGACTCATAAAGAGATATACAAGATGCCAATTAAGAATACAAGGTGACTCTTAAAGAGGTGTACAAGATGTCACACAAGAATACAGGGTGACTCCTAAAGAGGTGTGCAGGATGTCAGAGCAAAATACAGTACAAGATGCCAGATAAGAATACAGGGTGACTCATAAAGAGATATACAAGATGCCAGATAAGAATACAAGGTGACTCTTAAAGAGGTGAACAAGATGGCAGAGAAGAATACAGGGTGACCCCTAAAGGGGTGCACAAGATGTCAGACAAGATTACAGGGTGACTCCTAAAGAGGTGTACAAGATGTCACACAAGAATACAGGTTGACTCCTAAAGACATACACAAGATGCCAGATAAGAATACAAGGTGACTCTTAAAGATGTGTACAAGATGGCAGAGAAGAATACATGGTGACTCCTAAAGAGGTGCACAAGATGTCAGACAAGAATACAGGGTGACTCCTAATGAGGTGTACAAGATGTCACACAAGAATACAGGGTGACTTCTAAAGAGATATGCAAGATGCCAGATACGAATACAGGGTGCCTCCTAAAGAGGTATGCAGGATGTCAGAGCAAATTACAGGGTGACACTTAACGAGGTGTACAGTATGTTAGATTCAATTCAAATACAGGGTGAACCTTAAAGAGGTTTGCGAGATATCAGATTCAAATAATGGGCGACACTTAAAGAGTTGTAAAAGATGTCGGACTCAAATACAGGGTGACCCTTAAAGAGGTGCCCGCGCGGGAAGCCTAAGTTAAAGGGTAATGGAGTCTGTTGAAAGAGTCCTGGGGCTTCGAGCGAAGCGAGAAGCCCTCCTGAGCCTTTCTAACATGTGTAGCATTTGTAGCATGCTTCATTTGAAATTATATAACGTCTAGTCTTTCAGACTGACTGTAATTTTGTCTGCTGTAGCCTACTTTAAGTCGTTGGCGTGCTGAGAGTTAGTAAACACCACGATACTGATGTGTCTTCAGAGAGTGAGTGATCACTGAAACCAAAAGACAGCTAATACTCAAGGTACACAAGTGTTCAAACCAGTTTTTTTGATTGTTTGCTCTTGTTGTATATTATGTGAATGCTGACTTGCTGAATTACCTCGGGTACTCGACTGAACTAGACGATGAAGTTCTACAAATCAGTGAGCGAGCTTACTGCTGTGCTGTAATGAGTTTGTTTACTAATTATGAAGGTATGGAAAGGAAGGAAGGAAGTTTGTATTTGTACGTGACCGCTAATATCGTGATCATAAGCCACGAGTCCTCCATTTTACGTGGAATCCAACCCACAGGACGTGATATTTCACTTCGAATATCAGATATTCATTGACCAGGAATCGAACCTGATCCACCTTGGTGAGAGACAAGCAGCTTGGCCACGGCACTAACACGCCCCCTGTGAAGGTATGCTACATATCGTAACAATATGGAAGTTTTGTCAATGCATGCATGTAGAGTACGAACGGTATGTCGTGAGGCTTCAAGGTCACGGTACTCTATGACAGGTGGGGAGCCGGAGTGCTGGAGGAGTCACCCCTCACGTAATTAAGCCAAGCTCAAGACGATTGCATCCACTGATGTTAACACGTGTGTCGACAGCACTGCGGGTGACGAATGACTGCTGTCGCTGTTCCCTCGCCCCTGAAACGTGGCTGGAAATCTGTCTGTCCAGAACGGTCAGCTGGACCTTGAAGTCTTACAATGTACCGTCCGTACTCAATGCTACAATCATTTTAGAGATGGCTGTGACTAGAGACATGCAAATACTATTATTCTCTACCCTTTGTATTTGCAGTAGACCAAAAAGCTTATCAAGATAATAGCGGAAACCCTTCCGCAAAACGAGCGACAGCACTCCCAGAACTGCTAGCGTTCTGGGTTGGGAACGTACAGCACAACTGGAAGGATTAGCTGATTTTCAATTGTGAGATCCAACCAAACATTTTAGAAACATTGGCCTGTAAATGATCCTATTATCCAATTGTAATGGATTGTAGGGGGGTATTTGTGCTATATACAGCTGTAATAATGATCAGCAATGTATTCCGAAACCTTCCTTCAGATTTCCAAGAAAAGAGGAAATGTAGACTAAGTATGTTTTATTGTGATTATGAATTCTGCCATTCCTCTGATATTTAAATTTTCTTTTCATGTAGAATACCTGCGACATATAAACTTAGCAAATATTTTATTTTTGTTAATATAGGTCTGCATTGCAAATGAATTTTCTATGATGAGAAAGGAAGGACTTAATAATATAAGACCAAATGCGTATATTAATGGTCTATAGATTGCTCCCCAATTATAGTCAAACGTTTTCCGTACCTATCTCAAGATGGTAAAAGTGTAGTTATTGCTTCAGCGTTCCTAGAAAGATTTAAGATTAAATGACTTGGAAAATAATAATTACATTGTACCTGTGACTGTAATGCCTAGTGAAGTCAATGTCTCTACGTTGATATCAATATCTTTGCAAGCCCATAGACAAATGCAAAAAAATATGTTATGGAATGGGCCTACAAGGACTGGAAAATGAAGAATGTAAAATTGTTCTGGCATCATTCAATGATGACGAGTAGGATGTTGTTAAAGGATAGCATTTCGTTGTTAGCAAGCAAATATTTTGCAGTCCTAGTGAAGACATTTGAGTAAGACATGATTCCTCTGAACCATATAAGAAAATAGGCAGTGTTTAACTACGAAAAGTAACACATCAATAGGTTTACATGTTTAAACGTATAGGCCTATTCCTGACTTCAGTAGCCTACATCAACTCCAGTCCATGAATAATTGTGCTATTTTCGAATTTAACTAAATAAACTGCAAATGCCATACACATTAAGTAATTTACATTCTAAATATCATACAATGATAGGTGCTAACATCGCAAAGCAATTTTGCTCGGTGTGTATTGTGGACAGCTATTCGGCCAGCGCATTCTATTACGGCAGAGTTTCCACTATTACTGTATCTCTATAAGGTGTATGCTTAGAGTACTCCATTCACTTATTCCATGCAATACGTATACTTCAATTTGTCTGGTGGTATACTTCTGGAGAGTTTAAAATAACCACTTTGTTCAGGAAATAGCCTACGCCAGAAATCTTCAAAATTTTCTAAATTTAGCTTTTATCGTCGTATTAGGTTAAGGACCGTTAACTTTCTAACGCCACGTTTATTTTCTTCACAGCTCATTCCTAAGGCTACTTTCCTCAACTTTCCTTATTAGTAAACCCAGTAATTTAGATGTTTATTTTTCTTTAACTTTCTCTCCGGATTTTTAAATTTTTATCTCTATTAAATAAAAGACTTTCTTAAAAACTGTTTAAAAAGCAAAAGAGGCAAAGGGGCACGGAAGAACTCAAAAAATGGATCCTGCTGCTTTAAATGGAGGAAGACGAATCCTATGGTGCTGGCATGTAACAGAAATGAGAACAAAATTATTTCCAGACTCTCGCTAAAATTATTTTAGCATAAAAATACCAATAATTCCGGAACTTCTCAACAAAAATGGCTGAAATTTTTAGATATAATTCCTCCTTATGTGTTTTTGTTTTGACACTGGCCTTTTTCTAAATGTAATTTAGTTTAAATTTGCCAAATAAATTTGTTCGTAAAATATGCTGTACAAATTTAAAAATTCATACAAAATCAAATTTACATTTATTTCTAAAAAGCCACCATTAATGTAAGCAGAACACCTTAACGATCATCCCTGAAATATTTCGGTTAGTACTTGTTAATTGTTCCAATTAACATTCCGGAGCCCCTTGAGGTTGGTTTTTGCATTACCGTGCGTGTAAATGCTTCACTTACAATAACATGCCATGTAGCAAGGTGACTAGTTTAAGAGTCTTAGGCCCGATCTGCATACATCTGCTTGGTGTTTGGTATTGTTATTGTCTATTCTAAGTCATGTGATTCTCTCTTTGAAACGTGGTACACTGACACCATGCAATCAGACAATAAAAGTGTCATTGTTTCCCGACGTTTCAGCAGCCATTGCAGCAGCCTAGCCTAGATAATAAACTAGATACCGACCGCAAAAGACTACGATCTAAATGCTGCTTTAAAGCTGGATTTATTATCAGTCTTGCTAATATAGCTTGCCGGAAAGTACAGAACAGTAACCACATGAAATACCATACAAGTTATCGTGTTGGAAGCCCTTTTAAGCCCATTTTCATGTATGAAAAAATAGGCTTATGAGATCATCTTTTGTCCGTGTGTGTGTATTTGCGTATGAGTGTGAGTCAGTGTGCGAGATCCCCCTAATAAAATCAAAACGGCTGGAGAGATTTCAATGAGCTCTTCCAATTGTATTACATTTCACAAATCCAACATGGCGGTTGAGTGAATTACTTCACCAGCATTCTATATCTCCGAAACTGTCATTAATATGACCCTGAAATTTAATCAGTGATAAACGGAACTATTAGAAATGCACTTATGTGACTTTCAAAAACCTGTTAAGTACAAAACGAGCATGGCGGTCAAGCGAAGTTGATACATTTAAATAGACATTTCTCGCGATTTAACCATCCGAGAGCAGTGAAACTTGGTACGGTAAATTCTTATACAAATTTTAATCCACTGGCATCGGATTTATTTCAATTGCTTTCGTAATCACAAGACAGTGTCTGTGCAAAATTTTAAAATCTCGTTTTTATTTATTGTGTTCTAATCATGCGATCGAAGTCAACGTTTGAATAATACACTTACGCAATAATCTTCATTTAATGGTACATAACTCTCTGGGCTACATAAACAAAAATCCAACATGGCGATTATCAGAAATATTTAGAAGGTTCTCCATATCTATGAATCTATTACAGCAATCAAATTGAAATGTTGTATGTTGATAGAGGCAATTAACATACAGCAAGTAGGATAGGCTATATGCAAATAGGCTATTTAGTTTTTCACGGAACTACTTGTTCAGTATTGCCGTCGTAATCAAAATTTATTATTTTCAGTAAGACAGCAATATTGTACCCAACTGTAATGGGTGTTTCCCTAATCCTAAGAAAGATTTACATGAGATTATTATATACACTTGGATGACCAGTTTCAATCGTCAAGCGATCATCATCAGATGCTGCTCTGATGATCGGTTGTAAATTAATCTCATGTAATTTTTTTCAACATTAGGTAACCACCCATTACAATTGGGTAAAATCGTGTTGACCGACTGAAAACATTAAATGTTGATTACCATAGAAGTCTCATAAATCAGTAAAAATATGCCTGTGAAGGTTGCGATTTCAGGTTTAGATGGATATGTTCATCTATTATAAGCCCTGAAATGGTAGTGTCACAATTTTGATACCCTAGGTATATCATTGTGCAGCCCTGTTCTTCGGCTGCTCTTCAACTCTCCTCTGTTATAAGATGGGCTGAGGAGACCTACCTGTCTGGTGCTAATAGCTCTTGTAATAAGCGCCAGCGGGCTAGTGGCCACGTGGAGACTGCGGGGCTGTAGAAAGTGCAAACACCTGAAACACGGGAAAACTGCAATTACACTTCCAAAAAAAGAAAAATTACTTTAACCTTGAAAAAGGTGCAAGAAACTTAAAGACAAACGCTAGAGGGTAAATGCACTATCATCGACCACAACCGGAGCAGATCTACTAAGGAGCTCATTAACAAATAACATCATTAATGCTTTACAGGAGAATTGTAGGGAGAAATAATCATATTTCATCAGAGATGCCTAGCATAAAAAGCAACCCAATCTTTCATTTGCCAATTATTCTTACAAACCATTTTGCTCAGTATGGACTCTTGCACCATTGCTGCCAATGATGTTGGAGGATCATCTAGAAGAAGTTTCTACTCATATTTCCTTGAGGTTATGAGATGATTTGAACTGCGATGTTGGTAGTAGCCTCTTAATATTTGCCACTCCAATCCCATTGGATATTTTCGATTTATTACTTTGCTAGCAACCCGCCCCGGCTTCGCCCGGTATCATTAACGGTTTATCCAGCGTAAGCTTAAAAGGCGCATTGACGGCAGGTCCCAGGCGAAATCCAGAAGAGCGTAGGTGAACAGCGAAACTCCAAACACATAAACTCTTCTCTGAAGTCTTAACTCGACACGACGATGCTGGCCAAAGCTGGGATTATAGGTTCGCTCGCTAGCTCGCAAAGCTCGCTTCGAAGTTAGTAATTTAAATTTCCACCGAATTGACGTTGTTGGAAGAAATAAAAACGTAAAAACACTTATAGTGGGTGTCTGGTGCTTCGCTCTGGACTAAGGGTAGTTCACCCAGCACCCACTAGGCGGCAGCATCCCGCAGGCGAGTCGGGTAGCCTTGAGGCGAGGTCCCTTTTCCTCAGTCACGTGTAGTCTCACAGAAAGCAATGTCGTAGTCTTAAGATGTTCTCCTTAGTTATAGAATTTAGTTAATAAATTATTTTAAGTGAGTACTCGAGGTGTTTCATTTTAACTGCTACCAGAGAGATGTTTAAGCAACAACATTTTGGTCCTCCTAATGCCGGATTATAGAAAAAAGTGAACTTCGAACTTATTCGTGTGCCAACATGTGGGATTTTTGTGAAACAAGTGTACCTGTTTAGTGATGAAATGTGCATGACTTATGTTACAAATCAAACTGTGACTAATAATACAAAGTGCGGTATAAGAATACAAAATATATACATATATAACGGTAGAAATAAATTTGTATTCTGTAAATAGCCATCTTGAATAGCACAACCACGCCATGACCGTAGGACGCCATCTTGAGAGGTGCTAGTCCGCTTACGTCAGCTACCATACATGCCCGCCAGGAGTGCTAGAGAACGGAACTTGCAGGAACATCCACCAGAGACCGCTGTCGACAGATAAACAAGCTTACCAACATTGAAGACAGCATCGGTGAGTACAATCTGGTTCAACATTTCCTTCTGTCCTTTCTTACCGGGTTATTATGGATGCCAATCAAAAACGTGTATTAACAAAGAAAAGAGCAGTCATCAAATCTCGCGTGACTCGCTTAAGTATATTCGTGAATGCATTTGCAGCAGGTGGGAATCTTAATGACATTAAAGTTAGGAAACAATCGTTGGCGAGTTTAATGGATGAGTATAATGACACTCAGATACAATTGGAAATCGATGATCCTGAAAACGAAGCACATGATCTAGATAGAGCAGCCTTTGATGATTTATGCTTGGACATTAAGTCAAAAATGGAAACGCTATTGTGCCCCGTACATACACACACACCTCCGCCTGTAAATAGTGATAACATGAGCAATAGTTGCGCCCTAAAACTTCCAACTATTTCACTACCCAAGTTCAGTGGTGCTCTACAAGATTTCATGCATTTCTATGGCACCTTTGTAGCGCTGATCATCAATAATGATACAATCACAGACATTCAAAGATACTATTATCTTCTATCATGTTTGTCTGGCGAACCTCACCACCTAATTGAGAATTTACCAATTTCACAGGATAACTTCAAGGTCGCCTGGGAATTGATTCGCAGTCGGTATCACAATCCCAGACTTATATCAGACCTTCACATCAAGGAATTGTTGTCACTCCCTAACGCAAAGCATGATTCTCCTAAAGAGCTGCGTTTGCTAATTAATCAACTTTGCAGCAACTTAAATGCCATAGAAGCTCTAAAAATTGAAACGCCCTTGCATGACCTTATGCTCTCGCACTTAGTTTTGGAAAGAATCAGTCTCAATCTCAGGAAACAATGGGAGAACGGTACGTCAAATGAAGTGCATGCCAGTTTGAAGGACCTAATTCAATTCTTGGAAAGTAATTGCCAAACTTTAGAAATAGTCACGTCCAACAAGACAGCTGCTGTAACCCAAGATGAGGTCAAGCGTGGTACAAGTTCAAGGGGACAACACCGAGCCTTCGTCACCACGTCACCTTATTGTGTGCTATGTAAGACATCTCACAGTCTGCATAAATGTCCAAAATTCAAATACATGGACGTAAATGGCCGTATAGGTATTGTGAGGGAACATAATCTCTGTTTCAATTGTTTGAGAAATGACCACATAGCCAACAATTGCAACGCAGGTAACTGCCGAAGATGCAATAAAAGTCACCACACAATGTTACATATAGACCAGAATATGGACCGTACTGCTACCTCGTCACACACTGCATCCCAACACCAAGCATATTGTTCTGTCAGAGGTGCTTGCCCTCACAATGAAGTATTGCTATCAACTGCCATTGTTAACATTAGGGATAGCGAAGGTCGAATGCATCAATGCCGAGCACTATTAGACAGTGCATCACAGATGAACTTCGTGTCTCGAGACTTAGTGGACCGGTTGGGTATCAAGCTGAATCGGCATTCAATGCCCATCAATGGCATTAGCAACACGCGAGCGACTGAATCCTCTCACTTCTGTCAACTTCAGATAGAGTCGAGAGTTGGTACTTATAGTCGGCATATAGTAGGTTCTGTCCTGCGTCAGATCACTGGCCCGCTGCCTTCATCAAGAATAGAGTGCGAGGACTGGCAACTACCCGCCAACATTCCACTAGCCGACCCTAATTTCAACCAGCCTAAGGAGATAGATCTGCTGTTAGGTGCTACTGTGTTCTTTGAAGTCTTGAGACCCGAACAACAATCAAGAGAAGGTTACCCTACTCTTCAAAATACACAACTTGGTTGGGTGCTATCTGGATGTCTACCCCCTCACTCAGTTCAACAACGTAAGAATGGAACAACATCATTGTTATCCACGGCTGAAGCCTTGCACACACAGGTGGAACGCTTTTGGGAACAGGAGGAGCTGACGACTCGTAGCCATTCCAAGGAAGAAAGTCAATGCGAGGAGCATTTTAGGAAATCATTCACGCGTGATAAGTCGGGCAGGTTCACAGTGAGACTCCCACTACGAGAAGCAGTAGGAGAACTTGGTGACTCGTTTGCCAATGCCAGGAGGAGCTTTGGCTATATCGAGAGGAAATTGCATCGACAACCTGAACTGAAGAATGAGTATATCAAATTCATGGATGAATACCGCCAACTAGGACACATGGAACTTGTCGATCGTAGTGACCAGCAGAAACCTGTTTATTACATGCCTCATCACGCAGTAATCAAGGACACGAGCAACACTACCAAGGTCAGAGTTGTCTACAATGCGTCGGCTAAAACAACTTCGTCGATCTCCCTGAATGACGTGATGCTGGTTGGGCCAACTGTTCAGCAGGATCTGTTCTCGATCGTTCTTCGCTTCCGCACACACAAGTATGCGCTAACAGCAGATATCGAGAAGATGTACCGACAGATCCAGATTCATGAAGCAGACCGAGACTTCCAGAGAATCTTGTGGCGCAGTTCTCCGAATCAACAACTGGATATGTACCGATTGACTACGGTAACCTACGGTACTGCAGCGGCTCCGTATCTAGCTACCCGTTGCTTACTGCAGGTGGCACTCGACGGTAAAGACATACACCCTACAGCAGCCGACGTTGCCAAGAGAGACTTCTACGTTGATGATCTTTTGACAGGGACAGACACCATTGAAAAAGCCATCCATTTGTACAAGGACCTCACGTCGCTCCTGCAAACCGGAGGATTCCCCATCCGCAAATGGCGGTCCAACAATCCCGATGTATTGGAGGCCATCCCACCTACACTTCGCGAGAGCCAGGTGTCTTGCAGTCTTCCTCTTGAAGATGGCGCCGTGAAAACGCTTGGTCTGTTATGGCATTCGAGTAGTGACTCATTTCAATTCACCGTGGGAGCTCTCAACCACAACAAATTGACTTGGACAAAGAGATCAGTGTTGGCCAATGTAGCGTCCATTTATGATCCATTGGGACTCATAGGGCCTGTAATTGTCCAGTGCAAGTTGTTCATACAAGTCCTTTGGCAACGACACCTCGATTGGGATGGTAAAATTCCCTCAGAACTTGAGACACAATGGAAGGAGATACATCAGCAGCTCCCCAAACTAAATGAGATTCGTGTACCACGGAAGGTGACCGCAGACGGCATGAATGCCAATGTTGAACTTCACGGATTTTCTGATGCCTCAGAAAGAGCCTACGGTGCCTGCGCTTACCTACGTTGCATCAACTCCAATGGAACAATCTCCGTTCACTTACTTTGCTCTAAATCTAGGGTAGCCCCTTTGAAGCAAGTGTCGCTCCCAAGACTGGAGTTGAATGGCGCACTACTTCTGAGCAGGCTAATGGAAAGAGTGATTCAAGCCCTTAATCTACATTCATGTCGACGTTATTACTGGACAGACTCCACTGTCGTTCTGGCCTGGATTGCAGGTAGCTCCTCAGCCTGGAAAACAAATGTGGCCAACAGGGTGTCGGAAATTCACCAACTGACTTCTCAGCAAGATTGGAACCATGTCTCATCACAGGAAAATCCAGCGGACGTTATCTCCAGGGGAACGGAGCCACATCGACTACAAGGCAATCGATTATGGTGGGCGGGGCCCGCCTGGCTATCGACGGATCCTTCAGCCTGGCCTGAATTAACCACTGCTGAACCAACCGAAATTCCTGAGCAGCGAGGAGTAAGGTTGTGTTTCGTGGCGAGTAATCATGACGCAGATAACCTCTTCACCCGCTTTTCCAGCTGGACTAAACTGCACAGAGTATTTGCATACATTCTCAGATTTCTTCACAATCTAAAGCAGGAGGCAGCAGCAAGACGGCATGGACCTTTGACTACTGACGAACTTCGCGATAGTCTGACAGCAATCATCCGCATCGTTCAGCGCTGCTCGTACAGTCAGGAGATACATAATTTACATCAAGGAAACGCAGTGCCACTTCAGAGCAAACTTCTCACTCTGCACCCCTTTCTGTATAGTGACAACCTATTGAGGGTGGGCGGCAGGCTGGAGAATGCTGAAGCATCATTTCAACAAAAACATCCTTTGATACTGCCCCCTAAGCATCCTGTCACAAAATTGCTTATTTGGAATGAGCACATACGACTTTTGCACGCAGGAAGCCAACTTCTCTTAGCCTCGTTGCGGCAACGGTGGTGGATAACCAATGGCCGATCTGTTATCAGGCAAGTGATCCGCAGCTGTGTAACATGCTTCCGAGTGAAGACCAATGACACCAGTCAGCTCATGGGACAGTTGCCTAAGTCTAGAGTGACCCCAAGCAAGCCGTTCTCTCATTGTGGTGTGGACTATGGAGGGCCGCTGCATGTGAAATATGGAAGCTCACGAAGTAAAATACAGAAGAAATGCTACATAGCATTGTTTGTGTGCATGGCGACCAAGGCACTACACATTGAGGCAGTCAGCGATCTATCCACGGAGGCCTTTATTGCCGCATTAAGAAGGTTCATTGCAAGACGTGGGCGCTGCAGTCACATGTATAGTGACAATGGCACGTGCTTCACCGGAGCAAGAAGGAAACTAAATGAATTGTCGCGCTTCATCCGAACAGAAGACCATCAAACTACCGTATCGAACTTCACAGCTGAAGAAGGAATTCGTTGGCATCACATACCTCCTTACTCCCCTCACTTCGGCGGACTGTGGGAAGCAGGTATAAAATCAGTGAAGACCCACCTGAAGAAAGTTGCTGGTAACACTGTGCTAACTTTTGAAGAGATAACAACACTGCTCACACAAATTGAGGCATGTTTAAATTCGAGACCCATCATCCCGATACCCAACAGTCCTGATGAGTATGCGTTCCTCACCCCTGGTCACTTCTTGACTGGCGAACCCTTAGTGTCGTTCCCTGAACCAGATTGTCTCTTAGGGCCATTATCACGGCTGTCAAGATGGCAACTGGTCCAGCGGTGCCGACGACTCATCTGGAAACGCTGGTCAACCGACTACTTGGGCCAGCTCCAGCAGCGTTCCAAGTGGCTCCACAACCAACCCAACCTCAAGGCAGGAAGGCTGGTGCTCCTCAAAGAAGAAAATGCTCCCCCCCTCACATGGCCAACCGGGATAATAGAAGAGCTCCATCCTGGGACTGATGGGCTGGTGCGTGTGGTGACTGTGCGGACGAGCAAGGGGTCGTACAAACGGCCAGTAACCAGGATCAGCCTTTTCCCCGAAGAACTCATCTAAAAGGACTACCAGTGTAGTGTGCTTATCTTGTGTTTATCTTGTGTTCATATAGTGTTTATCTTGTGTTTATCTTGTGTTTATCTTGTGTTCATATAGTGTTTATCTTGTGTTTATCTTGTTTTCTTTTGTCTACATTGTGTGTTTTGATTTATTGCTAGAGACTTGTGTTGGAGCAGTTATGTCCACGTACTGTTATCTTTCTTTATAATTTGTGTACAAATTAGATGGGCGGCATGTCTGGTGCTTCGCTCTAGACTAAGGGTAGTTCACCCAGCACCCACTAGGCGGCAGCATCCCGCAGGCGAGTCGGGTAGCCTTGAGGCGAGGTCCCTTTTCCTCAGTCACGTGTAGTCTCACAGAAAGCAATGTCGTAGTCTTAAGATGTTCTCCTTAGTTATAGAATTTAGTTAATAAATTATTTTAAGTGAGTACTCGAGGTGTTTCATTTTAACTGCTACCAGAGAGATGTTTAAGCAACAACAGTGGGCGATGTATTGAAGATAGAGATAAGCTGTCGTGGTCTTTTATTGTGGAACTTATCATGCTGAACAATTCTTACACTCATAGAATATAGATATTTTTAACGGTTTACCCAGCGTAAGCTTAAAAGGCGCAGGGATGGTTGGCTTCTTTTCGACTGGATTCACTGAAATTGTTAGTGCTCGGTTTCCTTTGGTCATAAATGAATGTTTATCTACAGAAACCTTCCTTGAAAAATCATTTAGGCTACAGAATGCTGAAAACCGCATCAAAATCCATCCAGTGGTTCTCGAGATTACCTGGAGCATCCAAGAATCGGGGACTTTGTTTTATACTAAGTATAAAGTATACGTATAGATCCTACTTATGTTAATTGTCTCTATCAACATACAAAATGTCAGTTTGATTGTTGTCATGGATTCGTAGATATGGAGAATCTTCTAAATATTTCAGATAATCGCCATGTTGGATTTTTATTTATGTAGCTCAGAGAGTTATGTACTATTCCATGGAGATTATTGCGTAGGTGTATTATTCAAACTGTATTTGTATGGTTAGGACACAAGAAATAAAAACTAGATTTTAAAATTTCGTAAAGCCACCATCTTGTTGTTATGAAAACAATTGAAATAAATTAGATGCCAGTTATTTAAATTTTGTATAAGTATTTACCGTACCAACTTTCACTGCGCTTGGATGGTTTAATCCTGTAAAACGTCCATTTAAATATTTAAATTTTGCGCCGCCGCCATGTTGGTCTTGTGATCACCAGCTTATTGAAAGTCCCATAGGTGAACTTATGTTCATTGCCTTTGTCAACATACAAAATTTCAGTTTGATTGCAATAATAAATTAGAAGATATTGAGAACCGTCTAAATATTGCGGACGATCGCCATGTTGGATTTTTATATACAGTCTGTAGGCCATAGAGTTATGTACTGTAGGATGATGATTATTGCGTACTATCATTATACAAAGACTTCGATCGCATGATAAGGACACAAGAAATAAAAATAATAATTTTAAAATTTCGCACAGTAGCCATCTTGAGGGTATGTAAACAATTGAACTAAATTATATGACATTGCATTAAAATGTGTAAAAACATTCTGCACCATGTTTCATTACGCTCGGATGGTTAAATCGCGAGAAACGTATATTTATATGTTTCAACTTCACTTGAACGCCATGTTTGCTTTGTACTACAGGTTTTTGAAAGTCAGATAGGTGAACGTCTAATATCTCCATTTATCACCGTACAAAATTTCAGGGACATATCAATAACAGTTTCGGAGATATAGAATGCCGGTGAAATATTTCGCACAGCCGCCGGGTTAGATTGGCGAGACGTAATAAAATTCGAAGGGCACGTTCGGGGTTCGACAAAATAGTACGTGCATGTGAGATTTTCGATGTGAAATGCCATGTCCTGTGGTTCGGATTCCACGTAAAACGGAGGTCCCGTGGCTTATGATCGCGAGATTAACGGTCACGTTAAACTACAAGCTTCCTTCCTTTTTACAAAATAGTACTATGACCTTACCAAGTTTCATTGAAATCGGTCCAGCCATTTCGATTTTATTAGGGACACACACACACATACGCACACACACACACGAAAGGTAATCTCATAAGCCTATCTTTTCATAAATGAAAATAGTCTAAAAATACTTTCGCTCCAATCTCTGGCAATTCGGGATTGGGTACAGAGGGTGTTCAAATCTAATATACAATATTAGTATTGTACCCGTTCGTCCTGGGGATGCGATGACCCATCTGCTATAACATCGCATTCCTGGAGTTCCAGGACAGAGCGGAGTTAAATGAACCTCTAGTCAAATAAGGAATGTGTCGGAAATTCAGCTGAGTTATCGAAAAAGCAGTGGGTATCACGAGACAAAGTATCTCTAGGGTCGTTACGGGCTTAAGTTTAATAAAAATAATGCAAATATAAATGGGCGCCATCAACTGAATTCCTAGCAAACCACTTCCTTTCCGGATAAGCCTTACTCATGACAAGGAAGGAAAAAGGAACATCACACCATCATCAGATCACAACTAAGATAAAAACAAATTTATTTTACTTTGATAGTCAGACAGACATTTTAAATATAACTCCTACCTAAGAGTATGGTCGAATGCCAAAGTTAAATTGTCATTGTCCAAAATCGAACCATCTCTTTTCTAATCCAAAATTATTTTTATCCACATAACAAGAAAAATCTCTAACGTTCTCTTGGGTTCTTAGGATCACTGTAGCACTATGTCTTTCGTCACTGACATTTGTGAAACCTGAGACCTAATTTCTCTTTAATTTAACATCATCAATGTGGATTTAAAAAAGATATTAATCTGTCTAAACATACACATATTATAATCATATATACTAAATATCCAGTATTTTATGGCTTGCATGGCATAATTTGAATGTTGAACATGTTAGTCAAATGCTCCTAAACATTGAATAATTAATTTACACTATTTACATTGTCATTAACAATCTCTTATCTGTGAATTACAGAAAATTCATGGCTCATTGGTCATCGTTATCGTCATCATCAAAATTAAACATTCCTCACATTAATTCTCACTTCAAAATTCTACATATTCCTGTCAGAATCGTTAATTCATCACCATTACATCATTTAAATCTTCAATTCAAGTTGCAATTCCTTAAATTATATCTTAATTAAATTTATTTAATTCCATATAAATTTATTAATCATCAGCTTCTTTAAATAATTATCACCTTCTAATTCAGTTATTCATCATCATTACAATCGTCTATTAATTTATTTAAATCAGTTTATTTATCCAATCTTTAATTCATCCATTTATTTAATTCATTGATTCATTTCAAAATTTAATTTATCAAATTATTTACATTTCAATCTTCTGGTTATTTAGATTTTCATTATTTCATCTAGTCATTCTGATTTTTATTTCATTAGGTCAGATCGTTAATATGCTTAAATCTCAGATTATTATTTCATTAATTATTATTTTCAGAAAATCTTGTATTATCAACTTTATTTATTTGTTTAATTTCCTAACAAATTGTTTAATATGGTTTATAGAACGTTGTCTTACAGTTTTATCACTTCCAAGTTATATCTCGTATTTAATTTATCATGCCAAAAAATATTATTGCCTCCACGACATCACGTTGGATCTAACTATCCACAACGACATTACATTTCCTCAATACTTCAAATATCACATTTGAATACAACAATTATTCCACAAAACTCCATAAATATTCAGCACATACAGCATGAATCTCAACAAATACGCTAGACTGGGTACGACGACCTCATGTCAGCTTCAAAATACATTACCAACGTTGCTACTATCACATGGCAACTTCCACAAAATGCCTACCACAAACTCCACTTAACCATGTTGCATGATCTACAAAAATATATAACTGGCTTCAAATTATCAACGCACACAATCTCCAATAACTGTAATTATTCTGATCACATCTAGACAACTTCATAAACAATTGGAAAAATATTACCTCAGTAATTTAAGATCTGCTTTCAAATAGCATAAATTCTCTTACAATTCTTAACTCACATCACAGAAAAAAAAACAATGTGCTATAATTTCTCATATCAAAATCTGCAATACTGATCTGCCTTAAAATAAATCTGACCATTAATGATTAATCTTACAAGATTCAATTACTTTAAATCCTTCTCAAAGGTATCAAACACAATTATAAAAACTCATCAAAAGCATCAGCTGTAACAGCTGTTAAACTGAAATTACTCTCAAAAGAGTATAGCAACAAAATATTGGATTGGCAAACAAGAATTACTAAATGCAATCCTGCTGACATTTATCGTTACTTTATTTAACAAAATTTCGACTGATATGTGACTAGTAGTTCCTTGTTTGATTCACTTACAATCTCGTGTACACTCGGATGATAAAAATGAGTCCCTCAATGGCAAGTAAGATGTGTAACCACCGTACAGTCGTATAAATACGAAAGACCTCGCCCCGTCGACTTGGATGATAGTGCCCTGAACGATGGGTAAGATGAGTACCACCATACAATCGTATAAATACGAAAGACCCCATCTCGTAGACTATATGAGTGAATGTACCAGATAGGAATCAACAAGTTTCTAGTTGTCATATAAAAGCGATGTTCATTCACTAAAGTGAATAACTTCTTAATATCTCCAAACAATCCAATGGAAAAAAATCCCTACTGATGAATAATACACACTCGCTAGTATGCAATGAACTGACGAAGTAATTTTAGATAATCAACTGCAGATCACGAGTTCGAAATACTCGTTACACAAAAAAAACTATTCATGAAAAATATCCTAGCTGGAAAAATGTCTAAAAGACCAAACATCTGCTTAATAAAGCCAACCAATGGTGAGAATATCGTATAATGATGCCTGCCATATCATATGGTCACTCCATATTCTAGCAAATTCGAAGTATATAAAGTCAAACCATGTCTTAATAATCGTATCACTCCTATTAGAAAAATATACATGTGTGCCCAGTATTCATGAAAATAATCGTATCAGGTAGTTATGACTCTTACAGTACCTTTCATAATCAGCTGTTATTAATTTCCAAGATCGTCGATTTTCCCTACATAATGAATTTCTCGAAAGATCGGCGTGAATATCATTCCATCCATGAAATGACGATTGCATTCGAAATCCCAAGTGAATCAGCTGGTGGACTCCTCTCGTCAGGAATCGAATCCATCGCTCTGCGGTGCCATCTTGTCTCTATCTGCGTCTACTCTGACATGTTGAACTTCGGATTACCCATAGCGGATATCGTCCAACTCCTCTCGAAAATGTTCATGGAAACAGCGGACCCCCTACTCCTCTTCTAAGTTACGCCACTGTTCCGTTAAATGTTCAGTTTGAGTATTGAAAGATCAATCTCTAATAACTGTTAAGTCTCACTTTCGTAAAATAAAATTTTACATGAGCGTGTCCAAGTTTACTAAACACCCTGTAGTTGTTTGTATTTGGTAATTCATGAAACTGCATAAGAAATAAATTTCATTAATGCACGATCTAATGTTCATCAGTGCCTATGCTAACAACATTCCGTTTGCTTGAAATTGTTAAAGTAACTTTGAATGCGTTATGGAAAAGCATAGTCGTAATGTTATTCTTCAGAAGAACTGTGTTCAAACTGCGTTGAAATGTAGCTTGTAATAAAGTCTCCAACTACTTGCAGTGCTGTTCTAACATATCCCGGCCGTCTGTGATTGCTTCCTCGGCAAGTCCGCCTGGATCAATGACCTGCTTGGCGTTCGCTGCTCGGCGATGCTGAAACTGTCGCCTACACTCTGCCGTGACAGTTTCGGTATGCTACGCGACCTTCACCGTGCGTCTCGCTTGCGCTATAGAGCTCGACCCTACTTGCTCGACTGACAGAGCTCCACTGAATGTGCTGGCACTGTCTTCTCTCTTATTTCTGGTGCAGACACGTGGTGTTGTCCCCCACCACTGTGCTCTTGCGTCACGATTATAGTCTCGAACCCTCATCATCTCGGCTATTCCGTTATAAAATAACTTAAGGGTTATCTAACTTCCTTACAATTATTTCCACATATAATGCATGTTATACAGGGTGTATTTGATATGATGGAAGTCCGTTACACTGGTGATAGAAGAGACTATTCTAAGCTTCCTAGGAAAAAATTTGTCACCTGTCTTGAAATTGATAATTAATCATTAAAAAGTCAATGTTTTTAGTTATTTCAGAAACTAATCGGACAGAAAGTGGAGCGGCAGCCTGGGGGAAACGAGGCGAAGCCAGTTGTGACGACGCGCGAAGGGGAAGTTGTTACGTAATCGGAGCATTGACCTTACCGGTTGACTTGAGGGGTGGTAGGCTATCAGCTGTTATGAGGATAAGCGCTACCGTCTCGTAAGAAAATGTGCATTGCCGTTGTTGTTGTTGTTGTTGCTGCTGTTGACAACGCAAGCAATGGCTTGGGACGTTAGGACCGGTAGTATTGTGTAGCCTACTTTGTAAGTGTGGAATTCATTGATTGATGTTCATGTATAAAATAATTTCGATACTCAGCCTTGGTGTATCATTGGCGTCCGTGTCGGATCTTCTGTTGACTAGTTTCTGAAAATACTAAAAACATTCACTTAATGAAATGCAGTGTGACAAAAATCCGACATCCCGTAGTCTGTTCAGAACTAGGCATTTAAGACGGAAGTAAAATACTTGATGTTTTGTTTGAAAGGCTTGGCGATTTTGGTCATTTAGCCCCATGTAGCTGGATGTGGGTAGAATTTGTGTGATAACCTGTGTTTTTGTGGTTTCTGTAGTAATGTGGGTATTTGTAATTCACGTGAGGATTCGGAAGAAGGCGCCGGCCCTATGGTGTTGGGGCAGTGCAACTGCCTCTCACCCGGAGGCCCTGGGTTTGATTCCCGTCTCCATCAGGGTAATTAGAAACTGACGTGAGGGCTGGAACGCGGTGCACTAAGCCTCGTGAGGGCAATTGAGTAGCTGTCTGACAGTGAGGCAGTGCCCGAGTCAGGAAAATCAAGATTAATGGCCGAGGGGACCCGATGCACTGACCACGCGTCACCCTAATATCTGCAGGCCAAATGGCTGGACAGCGGTTGCTTGGTAGGCCTAGGCCCTTCATGGGCTGCACTGCCAGCGGTTATGGTTATTGAGAAGAAGGCGGCCGTGGCCTTAAGTTAGGAACAATCCCGGCATTTGCCTGGGGTAGAAGTGGGAACCCATGCAAAACTACTTCCAAGATTTATTACTAGTACTTTACCACATGTTCATATTGTGAATTGTCACATCCCATCTCCAGCCCTGGGGCGGCCATAAACTGGAGGGGGGTGGGGGGGTGGTGGTGTTGATTTATTGGTCAATCAACAATGTTCATACATATGAAAATATACGAAAATGAAAATAAAATACAAATACATTGTTATAATACAGTGTTATTAAATATAATAATAATAATAACAATAATAATAATTATTATTATTATTATAATAATAGGCTAATAATAATAATATTAATAATTGTCTAATAATAATAATAATAATAATAATAATAAGAGTCAGCATGTGTAGTTCTGGTGGTAGAGTGCTAAGCTTCCCGAGGGTGCGATCTACGTTCAGTCATGTAGCAAATGAATGGGATCTAATACGATCATGTCCATGGATGTCATGGCACATACAAGAAATCCTACGTACATTAAAGTCTGGCAACTCGACATACCAAAAAGAAACATAAAAAAGTTAGTGTGTCTAAAAGCCTATTATTACTATTATTAGTATTATTAATATTTTTATTACAGTTGTTGCACTATCTTCACACTGATAGACCAAATTTCCTTAAATTAATTACCCAAATCTTTAGGATTTCTATTTTCTATGCATAGTCCATGAGGCTGGCAAAATCCTAAACAGATCCACCATCACTAGTCATGTAGCCACTCCCCATGAAGGTGTGAATCAGCTGTTCATAGGCTCGGTTTGTGTATTTCAATGCCATTGGCAGACAAGGCGAGTAGGTCACTCGACTTCAGACTCTTGTCAACATTCCACAGCGTAGGAGGGGAGGGCGACGGGGAGAAGTCAGCTGTGCTGCTGAGAGGAAGGCAGCCTAAGACCTTTTCCAAGACATTGACCGACGATTTTTGTGATTTAATTCCACCTACACTAATTAAGATACGACTAAATTTCATGAAGATATGTGTTTAGAATAGTCGCTTCTATCACCAGTGTAAAGGACTTCAGTCATATCAAATACACCCTGTATATCCTCTTCTAAGATATTTAATTACCATATTCCATACATATCTTAATAAAACTTCACATCTCTATCCATAATTCCATCTTCTTACAGATGTCAGTGCCTCCTTGATCCTAGACCTCCTACGTCATCTTGACACTCTTCTTGACTCGATCGGTGCGCTATCTTTTCCTAACTCTTCCCAAAACCTCAACTACGGCTTAATGTCTGCTGGCGTAGCCGATAGCCTAAACTAGGTATCGGGTACATCTCTCCCGTACATCTCCTTTTTTTTATCAGGATTGAGAAAAAAAATACACTCTCAGGCATTCTATATATAATACATGTACACGATAGCTCTACAATTCCCTTACTCAGCATGATGGTTCTTTCTGACTCTCAATAATGATGATTGACTTCCAATGATTAGCATCTTGATTCCGTGTTATTCTGACGTTTGTTTCTTCCTTCGCCACTCGTGCTTGCTCGATTGACATCTCTCACTGTCTCTTCGGGTGGTGCACTAGGCTGTCTATCTTCTTGCCTCGACCTCTCGTGTCCACGATTATCTCGTCTGTCGTTAGGATCATTTCTTCGGCCATCCTGCCTGTCGTTCCCATTATACTGTTGACCTTGGCTCCAGTTATTTCTGCCCCGATATCTATTGTTATATCGATTCCTGTCTTGATATCTGGAATTCTGGTTATAATTTCTATATCGGCTATCTCTTGCTTCTTGATCGTATGGCCTCTCATATGGTCCTCTATATCGATCATTTTCTCGAGCGTTACGGATGTTTCCTCGATTCCCTTCGTTCCGTCGGTTTTCCCAGGAATCTCTTCTGTCCGTTTGAGCTGCATTGTCTACGACTACCGCATTCACTTCTTGCGTGTTTCTATTGTCGTTTCTGGTATTTCTAGGCGTAACTTAAGCGCTTGTATAGTCCAATCGTCGTAAAATGTCGTCATAATGCTCAAGTGTATTGGCTCCCGACGCTATTAGTGATCGCTGTACCTCAATCGGTAACTGTCTCGCGATAGCTTGCAAAAGCTCTTCTTCTGGCAATGGAGGAATCAGAAACTGTAATTTAGCCAGCTGTGACGTGAAATAATTGGCATAATGCGTCGGATGTGACGTAGAATAGCGCTTTGAGTACATTTCCGCTCTTACGTTAAGTTGATCCTCGGCACTCCAAAATCTCCTCAAGAAAGCTATGGCAAATTGCTCCATGTTCGCAAAATTGCTTCTGAACGCTCTAAACCAAGTAAGCGCAGACCCATCTAAGGCGCGTTCGACTATCCTTAGCTCTCTTTCTTTGGCTACCCTATGTTCCGCCATGTAGTCTCGAATATCTCGCAGAAATTCGACTGGTGTGACTCCTGTATTTCCCGAAAACGTTCTCGGCTTGTCATCCAGGTTCCTAATAATGGTGACTGGACCTGAGTATCGTTCGCTTGGACCCAACGTACTCCTATTCGAACTTGGATTATCCTGAGGGGTTGAACTGGCCCTTTCGAATGTCACATTCGGTTGCATTTGACGGTCTTCTCCCATGCTAGCTTCTTGATTACTCATACTGCGGTCTATCGCTGTCTGATTTATCAATGTTTCCCCTGATGTTATATTCTGACTGGTGAAACTGTTAAACATGGATTCTAGTTTAGTTATCCTGTCTTCTGCTAATTTCTCCACGGTCTTGACCTGAGTTTTCAATTCATCTAGCGATGTAACATTCTGCGTTTTGTTACTCTCGTCTAAATCGTTTTTTAACTTGTCAATATTGCCTTCGCACGTGTTCTTTACTGACGCGACTTGTTCCTTTAACAGATCAACATCTGTTCTAAATACAGTTGAATCTATCTTCATCGCTTCCTTGTTTTCCGTAAACCTCGCTTCTAAGTTTGCCATACCTGCGATTAATTTTTCATCTAACCCTTCACGTTTCTCTTTTGCTTCGGCATCGACCTCACTATACCGTTCTTCCACAATTGCACCGACTCTATTTTTGAATAAAGCTAAGTTTTCATTAACCTTTTGCTCTATATCGTGGTCTATCTTCCTAATATCTTTCTGCAATTGATTTTCTAATGATTTTAAATTTGAATTAACCTCTCCTAAGACTTCCTCTTTAATGGTCCCAATTACTGTCTTAAAATCTTTAATCTCATTACCTAGATTCATTTCTAGACCTTTAATTTTAGTCTCGAAAGATACTTCGGTAGACCACTCTTGAATTTTGCCTACATCTGCCACTAAACCATCGATGTCGAACCTCAACTTCGATACATCTGATTTAATGTCTTTCTGTATAGACATAACAACTGTTCTTAAAGTAAAAATATTTTCTTCTCCTCTACTTTCTAATTCAATAATATTTTTTCTTAATATTTGAACATTTTCCTCTCCTTTCATGTTTACTGCAATTATGTCTAATTGTAAAGTCTTCAGCATTTCATTATTCTTTAAAGTTAAGCTATTCTCTAATCTAGTTAACTTGTTTTCTAATTCATTGTTAGTTTCTTCACTACGAGCTTGTAATTTCTCTTCCAACGATTTGAAATTATCCTCACTATTTGATTGTAATTTTTCTTCCAGTGACTTAAAATTGTCCTTCAAGTTAGCTTCACTAGCTTTTAAATGACTTTCAGTACTAGTCTGTAATCTAGTTTCTAATGACTTCAACTCATCTTTGCTATTTGACTGTAGCCTTTCTTCTAATGACTTAAAATTGTCTTCACTATTTGACTGTAGCCTAGTCTCTAATGACTTTAAATTATCCTCACTAGTTGACTGTAGCCTAGTCTCTAATGACTTTAAACTGTCGTTCAGATTGCCTTCGTTACTAGCCTGTAATGCTTGTACATTCTCTTTACATTTAGCTTCTAATCTAGCTTCTGAATTATTAATTTGTTCTTTAACTTCCGTTTCCATTTTAGAAATAGTTTCTGCAATACCAGACATACCCGTCTGTAACTCTCCTAACACCTTCGCTAAATCTTCTGGCAACATAATTATATTTTCAATATACGTTTTATACAGAGACGTTAGACAACAACACATCACAATGTCTCAATTCCTGCATTCACTTGGGTATAGGAAAAATGTCTTATAACTAACATGATATAATTCTAATACGATTAACATGAACACTGGAATGGGCACACAAGTACATTGTCTGACTAAGCTTAATAAATTTTGTAACACAATTAAATGAACTTGAGATCAATCTCTCAGTAATCTAAATCTGATGTGATTCCATAGAATAAACAAAATCGAAGCCCCACGTTGGGCGCCAATTCTCCCTCTCTCTCTGTACCCGTTCGTCCTGGGGATGCGATGACCCATCTGCTATAACATCGCATTCCTGGAGTTCCAGGACAGAGCGGAGTTAAATGAACCTCTAGTCAAATAAGGAATGTGTCGGAAATTCAGCTGAGTTATCGAAAAAGCAGTGGGTATCACGAGACAAAGTATCTCTAGGGTCGTTACGGGCTTAAGTTTAATAAAAATAATGCAAATATAAATGGGCGCCATCAACTGAATTCCTAGCAAACCACTTCCTTTCCGGATAAGCCTTACTCATGACAAGGAAAGAAAAAGGAACATCACACCATCATCAGATCACAACTAAGATAAAAACAAATTTATTTTACTTTGATAGTCAGACAGACATTTTATATATAACTCCTACCTAAGAGTATGGTCGAATGCCAAAGTTAAATTGTCATTGTCCAAAATCGAACCATCTCTTTTCTAATCCAAAATTATTTTTATCCACATAACAAGAAAAATCTCTAAAGTTCTCTTGGGTTCTCAGGATCACTGTAGCACTATGTCTTTCGTCACTGACATTTGTGAAACCTGAGACCTAATTTCTCTTTAATTTAACATCATCAATGTGGATTTAAAAAAGTTATTAATCTGTCTAAACATACACATATTATAATCATATATACTAAATATCAAGTATTTTATGGCTTGCATGGCATAATTTGAATGTTGAACATGTTAGTCAAATGCTCCTAAACATTGAATAATTAATTTACACTATTTACATTGTCATTAACAATCTCTTATCTGTGAATTACAGAAAATTCATGGCTCATTGGTCATCGTTATCGTCATCAACAAAATTAAACATTCCTCACATTAATTCTCACTTCAAAATTCTACATATTCCTGTCAGAATCGTTAATTCATCACCATTACATCATTTAAATCTTCAATTCAAGTTGCAATTCCTTAAATTATATCTTAATTAAATTTATTTAATTCCATATAAATTTATTAATCATCAGCTTCTTTAAATAATTATCACCTTCTAATTCAGTTATTCATCATCATTACAATCGTCTATTAATTTATTTAAATCAGTTTATTTATCCAATCTTTAATTCATCCATTTATTTAATTCATTGATTCATTTCAAAATTTAATTTATCAAATTATTTACATTTCAATCTTCTGGTTATTTAGATTTTCATTATTTCATCTAGTCATTCTGATTTTTATTTCATTAGGTCAGATCGTTAATATGCTTAAATCTCAGATTATTATTTCATTAATTATTATTTTCAGAAAATCTTGTATTATCAACTTTATTTATTTGTTTAATTTCCTAACAAATTGTTTAATATGGTTTATAGAACGTTGTCTTACAGTTTTATCACTTCCAAGTTATATCTCGTATTTAATTTATCATGCCAAAAAATATTATTGCCTCCACGACATCACGTTGGATCTAACTATCCACAACGACATTACATTTCCTCAATACTTCAAATATCACATTTGAATACAACAATTATTCCACAAAACTCCATAAATATTCAGCACATACAGCATGAATCTCAACAAATACGCTAGACTGGGTACGACGACCTCATGTCTGCTTCAAAATACATTACCAACGTTGCTACTATCACATGGCAACTTCCACAAAATGCCTACCACAAACTCCACTTAACCATGTTGCATGATCTACAAAAAATATATAACTGGCTTCAAATTATCAACGCACACAATCTCCAATAACTGTAATTACTCTGATCACATCTAGACAACTTCTTAAACAATTGGAAAAATATTACCTCAGTAATTTAAGATCTGCTTTCAAATAGCATAAATTCTCTTACAATTCTTAACTCACATCACAGAAAAAAAAACAATGTGCTATAATTTCTCATATCAAAATCTGCAATACTGATCTGCCTTAAAATAAATCTGACCATTAATGATTAATCTTACAAGATTCAATTACTTTAAATCCTTCTCAAAGGTATCAAACACAATTATAAAAACTCATCAAAAGCATCAGCTGTAACAGCTGTTAAACTGAAATTACTCTCAAAAGAGTATAGCAACAAAATATTGGATTGGCAAACAAGAATTACTAAATGCAATCCTGCTGACATTTATCGTTACTTTATTTAACAAAATTTCGACTGATATGTGACTAGTAGTTCCTTGTTTGATTCACTTACAATCTCGTGTACACTCGGATGATAAAAATGAGTCCCTCAATGGCAAGTAAGATGTGTAACCACCGTACAGTCGTATAAATACGAAAGACCTCGCCCCGTCGACTTGGATGATAGTGCCCTGAACGATGGGTAAGATGAGTACCACCATACAATCGTATAAATACGAAAGACCCCATCTCGTAGACTATATGAGTGAATGTACCAGATAGGAATCAACAAGTTTCTAGTTGTCATATAAAAGCGATGTTCATTCACTAAAGTGAATAACTTCTTAATATCTCCAAACAATCCAATGGAAAAAAATCCCTACTGATGAATAATACACACTCGCTAGTATACAATGAACTGACGAAGTAATTTTAGATAATCAATTGCAGATCACGAGTTCGAAATACTCGTTACACAAAAAAAAAAACTATTCATGAAAAATATCCTAGCTGGAAAAATGTCTAAAAGACCAAACATCTGCTTAATAAAGCCAACCAATGGTGAGAATATCGTATAATGATGCCTGCCATATCATATGGTCACTCCATATTCTAGCAAATTCGAAGTATATAAAGTCAAACCATGTCTTAATAATCGTATCACTCCTATTAGAAAAATATACATGTGTGCCCAGTATTCATGAAAATAATCGTATCAGGTAGTTATGACTCTTACAGTACCTTTCATAATCAGCTGTTATTAATTTCCAAGATCGTCGATTTTCCCTACATAATGAATTTCTCGAAAGATCGGCGCGAATATCATTCCATCCATGAAATGACGATTGCATTCGAAATCCCAAGTGAATCAGCTGGTGGACTCCTCTCGTCAGGAATCGAATCCATCGCTCTGCGGTGCCATCTTGTCTCTATCTGCGTCTACTCTGACATGTTGAACTTCGGATTACCCATAGCGGATATCGTCCAATTCCTCTCGAAAATGTTCATGGAAACAGCGGACCCCCTACTCCTCTTCTAAGTTACGCCACTGTTCCATTAAATGTTCAGTTTGAGTATTGAAAGACCAATCTCTAACAACTGCTAAGCCTCACTTTCATAAAATTAAATTTTACATGAGAATGTCCAAGTTTATTAAACACCCTGTAGTTGTCTGTATTTGGTAATTCATGAAACTGCATAAGAAATAAATTTCATTAATGCACGATCTAATGTTCATCAGAGCCTATGCTAACAACATTCCGCTTGCTTGAAATTGTTAAAGTAACTTTGAATGAGTTATAGAAAAGCATAGTCATAAAGTTATTCATAAAAGCTGTGTTCAAACTGCGTTGAAATGTAGCTTGTAATAAAGTCTCCAACTACTTGCAGTGCTGTTCTAACATATCCCGGCCGTCTGTGATTGCTTCCTCGGCAAGTCCGCCTGGATCAATGACCTGCTTGGCGTTCGCTGCTCGGCGATGCTGAAACTGTCGCCTACACTCTGCCGTGACAGTTTCGGTATGCTACGCGACCTTCACCGTGCGTCTCGCTTGCGCTACAGAGCTCGACCCTACTTGCTCGACTGACAGAGCTCCACTGAATGTGCTGG
This sequence comes from Meconema thalassinum, assembly GCA_946902985.2. Classification (NCBI taxonomy): domain Eukaryota; kingdom Metazoa; phylum Arthropoda; class Insecta; order Orthoptera; family Tettigoniidae; genus Meconema; species Meconema thalassinum. The sequence continues at coordinate 187,979,989 of OX336389.2, forward strand.
CACTGTCTTCTCTCTTATCTGCCTGGCGCAGACACGTGGTGTTGTCCCCCACCACTGTGCTCTTGCGTCACGATTATAGTCTCGAACCCTCATCATCTCGGCTATTCCGTTATAAAATAACTTAAGGGTTATCTAACTTCCTTACAATTATTTCCACATATAATGCATGTTATATATCCTCTTCTAAGATATTTAATTACCATATTCCATACATATCTTAATAAAACTTCACATCTCTATCCATAATTCCATCTTCTTACAGATGTCAGTGCCTCCTTGATCCTAGACCTCCTACGTCATCTTGACATTCTTCTTGACTCGATCGGTGCGCTATCTTTTCCTAACTCTTCCCAAAACCTCAACTACGGCTTAATGTCTGCTGGCGTAGCCGATAGCCTAAACTAGGTATCGGGTACAGTATGAGTATTGTATAACCTAGGATTGTACAGCATAATCATTTAGTTCGTCATAAAGCAAGCAGGTTGTACACAGGGTGTCCCATGAAGAAATGTCGGGATGTGATGTGATTTTTTCCACAATTGCTCCATCCCAAAGAGGGACTAAAATTGGCTCGTTTTAATGTTTAAATTGTGTGCCCAATGTTGTCCTTCCTTTTTCCACCCCATTGCAGTTGACTGTTGAATAATGATACTGCACGGGTTTTGTTACTTGACTGATAACAGCAAACTCCCCGTCCTCCCCATTGCTGATACCTATGTTGGCTGTCAGTATTGTAGAGGTGTTGTTACTTGACTGATAACATAATCCTCCCCCCCCCCTTCCCCCAGTGCAGTTACCTATGTTGGCTGTCAGTATTGTAGAAGTGTTGTTACTTGACTGATAACAGCATCCACCCCTCCTCCCCATTGCAGTTACCTATGTTGGCTGTCAGTATTGTAGAAATGTTGTTACTGGACTAATAACATAATCCTCCCCCCCCCCCTCCCCAGTGCAGTTACCTATGTTGGCTGTCAGTATTGTAGAAGTGTTGTTACTTGACTGATAACAGCATCCACCCCCACCCCAGTGCAGTTACCTATGTTGGCTGTCAGTATTGTAGAAGTGTTGTTACTTGACTGATAACAGCATCCACCCCCCCCCACCCCAGTGCAGTTACCTATGTTGGCTGTCAGTATTGTAGATGTGTTGTTACTTGTCTGATAACAGCATCCTCCACTCCTCCCCATTGCAGTTACCTATGTTGGCTGTCAGTATTGTAGAAGTGCTGTTACTTAACTGATAACAGCATCCTCCCCTCCTCCCCATTGTAGTTGTCAGGGTTGACTCTCAATATTGATATTGTAAAAGTGTTATTTGGCTGACAATAGCATCAAGAACCGACTAAACGAATCATCGGATCACTACTTTAATCGTGATAAACTAACCACTCAATGGAAAGCGTTAGAGAACCCAATTACAAGACCACCAGATGGATAGTATTAAATGGCGACCCTGCTAAGTATTCAAACATTGTAATGCGCAACTCATACTCAATGAATCCATACTCCCAGTAGTTGGCAAGCAGTCAAAAAATAAATATTACACCTTACCGATTAGTAACTCAGGATGTTATTCCGCACTTAAGGCGAAATATTCGAAAAGGAGTATTATATAAGAGGCGTCGGTATCGTTAGTGATACTGTTAGCACACTGAATATAGGGCGCAGTGGCCATCCTGAAATTTCAATTACTCTCTATGGTTTAAAACAACAATTACGAAAATTATGAAGTATCATATGGAAGCCTCCGTGGCTTAGGCGGCAGCACGCCGGCCTCTCACCGCTGAGTCCGTGGTTCAAATCCCGGTCACTCCATGTGAGATCTGTGCTGGACAAAACGGAGGCGAACGGGTTTTTCTCCGGGTACTCCGGTTTTCCCTGTCAAAATTTCATTCCAGCAACACTCTCCACTATCATTTCATTTCATCTGTCATTCATTTCATCATTGCCCCAGAGGAGTGCGTCAGGCCTCAGCAGCCGGCACAGTGCATATCCTCGCCGCTAGATGGGGGCTTCATTCATTCCATTCCTGACCCGGTCGGAGACTGGAAGCAGGCTGTGGATTTTCATTTCATGAAGTGTCGTATGCCCAAAGGAAAATAATAGCGACCTAAACATTTGAAAATGGTGGCCAGGCGTAGTATTAAAACCTAAAATCGAATCATTCGGAATGATAATGCAGAATTAAAACGGAACTTAGTAAGAAAAAAAAGTACCATGTAAGAGACCTTGCTGAAATAAACCGTAAGAATATCACACTGAGTACAACGCGAGGCGGCCATCTTCAATATACAAAATATGATAATAAATAACTCAAAGAAGTTTTAAGATACACGAAAATTAGCAGTAATGTAAGTTTCTTAATATGACTAAAGCAAAAGACCAGGGACTCTACACATTCATGAAGGTCGCTGGGCGTATTCTTAAAACTTGAGTGTTATTAACTCACGATATAATAGCACAATTAACGCGAAATTTAGAGAGAGATAAGTTCTACACAAAAACTTCGCTACCATTATTCATGGTATTATGACACTGAATTTAGAGCGCAGAGGCCAGGGAGGCATCGAGAGCTGCATCACACCCGTCAAAAGACTGAAGACTCAATCAACAAACAACGAGGCCATCTTGTAATTATAAGATATATAAACAAAAATTCTACATATTTTAGAGATACAATCAGCATCAATGTAGAAACGTAAATGGGCTTTGAATGCCGAAGGCAAAGGAACACCTAGCCATATATTTAAGATTGTGGCTGAGCATACTGATAAGACTACAAAATCAATAACTCAGGATCCAATTGCACAATTAATCCGAAACTTCTTTAGAGGAGAGAAACAAATAAGGTTACTCATATCACTATCGAACTGCATATAGCACGTATCTGTCATCTTGAATATATAAGACAGAGATATCACCAATCCATTATTTATCACAGGCACAACGACGAAATGCAGCAAATATGTCGTCTGACATGAAAGACTCTTCTTGCAGAAGGTACAAGATAAATGATTTCAAATATTCAAGGTGGTGGATGAGCGTACTTTACTAATATTTCAAGCAATTCTTCTGGATGAATAAGTGGAATTACAAAGAAATTTAGTAAAACATGAGTCTTATGTAGGGTACAACACTTAACGTTCATCACAAGAACATTTAATAATACTCCTTGATAAGGACAAAGAGTTATAAATATACCCATGCATTTAAGATAAAGTAGGTTATATATATGTTCTTTACTGAACTTCTTGTTCAGATTACCAATATATTACACAGTACAGTGAACGATAATTAATGCAACATCATTCCAATGGCAATGCAAAAATAGAAAGCTTCCAACTTCTAATCTCGGGTATCCTATATCCTATTAGGAATTCACTGGAAGTAACGACGTGGACCTGGGGAGAAAAATTCAATATAGTGTTACGGCTGTGAGTTTGTTTCATCGCTCGCCGCATGAGTCACAACTGCCCCAGGGCTGGGCTGCTCTGCCTCAGTGTATTGCGTGCGCCTTATGCAACAGGTCTACTAGGACAAAGGGATGGTCCAGAATATTCGTGACCCAGCCAGCGATGGAAGCCTCGAGAAGCCGTGAACCCTGGATGGGTCTAGAAGCATTTATTGAGTCACCGGCCTGCTATATAACAGCAACCTGTCAAGCAGTGTGTGTTGTGTTTTACGAGCTAGTGCGAGCGTTTATCCTGAGCGACAGAAGTGTGGTGACTTGCGAAACCCCTAGTGAAGCCGATTCTCTTGACAGCGAGGGAGTGAGGAGCATACAGGGGACTGCCTGTGTTTTGAGCGAGTGTGCTTACCTAGTGCGACAGAGGTCATTGTGGTGAGTTGCAAAACAGTGAGTGACAGACTTAGTGCAGCTATTTACGGGACCGGACTCATTAGCGAGAGGATTAACTGCAAGGCCGAGTGAAAGGGGGCAAGAGCTCTCCATAAGGAAGAGACTTGAGGAAACTGGAGTAAGGTAATAATTACTTGTATTTGCTGTTGAGTGGTGTACCTTTCTGGCCGCAATAAAGTTAATTATTTCATTAAAAGAACAATCTGTGTTGTGCTTCAACCCACCGTAATCCAGTTAACAAAAGTGTCACTAGGGGGGTGGCACGTAACAACTTGTGTCAGAAGCCGGATTACGAACTCAAGCACAAACACAACACCTGACGGTCCTCGCTTCAAAACCCGAGAAGGTCATTTTCTCTAATTTTCCTGTGAGTGCATGCCCTTTACAAGACAAACAACTAAAATGGAGGCGCAATTGGCAGCATTGCTAGAAAAGTTAAGTGGCATGGAAACCAAGATGGAAGACGGCCAGAAGAAATTAGCCAAGGACCTGAAGGATGACCTGAAGAAGATGGAAGACGGCCAGAAGAAGATGGAGGACGGCCAGAAGAAGATGGAGGACGGCCAGAAGAAGTTAGCCGAGGACCTAACAGCTAAATTACAAGATGGCCAGAAGAATTTAACCAAGAAGATAGAGGACGGCCAGAAGAAGATGGAAGACGGGCAGAATAAGGTAGCACAGGACCTGAAGAAATTAGAACTGGGCGTGCGTGAGGAAGTCACGGCAGTGGAAAAGAAGTTCGACGCCTTAAAACAAGAAGTTGCCGAGCTACGCCGACGCCCGCTGACGGAGGCGGAAGAGAAATTCAAAGCTCTACAAAAGGAATTTGCTGAGCTGCGCCGACACCTGCCGACAGGGATGGAAGATAGATTCAAAGCCCTACAAGAGGAAGTCGCCGAGCTGCGGCGACGCCCGCCGACCGGGGTGGATGAGAGAGTCAAAGCTCTACAAGAGGAAGTTGCCGAACTGCTCCAACGCCCACTCACGGGGGTGGAAGAGAAATTCAACGCTCTTCAAGAGGAAGTTGCCGAGCTGCGCCGACGCCCGCCCACAGGTACACCGGGGACATCAAGAACGGGACAGAGCAGAGTGACGCCCCCAACCTTCGACGGAAAGGTCCCGTGGAGCACCTATTTACGTCAGATCGAGGCGGCCTGTTCCATAAATAACTGGAACAACACAGAAAAGGCTACAGCTCTCATTGTAGCGCTGAGAGGTGACGCCCTTAACGTCCTTCAGGCCATCCCGACTGGATCCCAGGACTACGCTTCACTGATCGCCCATATGGAGTCCCGATATGGAGATAGCCATCTTCAGCAGGCCTACCAGATGCAGCTCCGGACCCAGGTACAGAAGAACGCGGAAACCCTGCAGGAGTTCGAGATGGACATCGCACGCCTCGTAAGGCTCGCCTATCCAACAGCGCCGGCCGACTTTCTGGAACAGATTGCGACGCAGACTTTCACCGACGGGCTACGGGACTTGGACACTCAACAGGCGCTGCGACTCGCGCGCAATAAGACCCTGGCAGATGCGCTGAGCCACGCACTTGAGTTCGAGACGGCAAAGCAGGTATCTAGAATGCGCGTGCGGGTGCGTCAGGTGGACGTCGGCGAACCAGCCAAAGCCGACAAGACCAAGCCCCTGGCCGATGAACTGATGGAGGCGCTAGGCCGGTTCTTCAAGAGTCGCAGTACCACCAACAAAAACGTAGCAGAAGGACATCCGGAGAGGCGGCCCGGAAGAGGACTACCGACCTGCTGGACCTGCCGTAAGAGAGGCCACCTGAGCAAGGACTGCGGTGATCGCCGCCGCCAAGGGTTTCCGTCGGGACAGTCAGTCGTAGGGAAACCGCGCGGCCCAGGAAAGCAAGTATCAGCCAGCCTTGGGGGGCAAAGGTTGGCTTATGACAGTCGTCATGCCCCGGCAGTCCAAGTTCGTGTGACGAAGTTACGGAGGGACAATAGCAGCCTGATGGTCGACGGAGTCATCAACGGAGTGAGCTGGCCCATACTAATCGGCACGGGAGCATCGAGGACCATCGTCAGCCCCACCGTGATCCCGAAGTGGAGAGTGCAACCCACATAAAGGAACCTCCGGCTAATAACCGCGACCGGAGAGACCGCACCGGTACATGGCGAAGCATCACTTGAGTTCGTCATTGGTCGACGGGCGATAAAGCATCCAGTGCTTGTGGCTGACGTATCAAATGAAGTGATGATCAGACTGGACTTCCTGGACCAGAACAACATCATCTTGGATCTGAGTACCAACACTCTGCACTTCGGAGGTGAGGAACTTGCTTTGCAACCAGCACACGAGGCCGTCGCCGCACGACGAGTAAGGCTGAGAGAGGACGTCATCGTTCCCGCCAGGACGGAGGTCAGCGTTGCCGTAATTGTCGACGGAACAGCTGAGGGCGTGGCGGCTGTCATCGAGCCAAAATATGAAAGGAATCCAGACAAAAGGATTGCTAGTTGCCAAGACTGTCATCAACACGACGTCTCGGCCGTACGTCCGCCTATCCAACCTGAACGACTACGATATTACGGTTCACCGTGACACCAACCTAGGAGTCTGCGAGCCCGTTACCTGGATTGCCCACATCACAGACACGACGGACGGACACCTGCAGACGGACAACCGAAGAAGACGCGCCCTGCCAGAAGAAGTACAGAAGCTGTACCAAGGATCCCAGGACCATTTAGACGAGGAAAAATCACGCCAACTTCGGGACCTGCTACACGAATTCCAGGATGTCTTCTCCGTGGGGAGCAAAGACTTCGGCAGGACAAGCTTGGTCCAGCACAGAATCGACGTTGGCGACAGCGCACCGATTAGGGCCCCATTCCGACGTGTCCCGCTCGCCAAGCAAGCCGAAGTCGACCGGATGGTAGAAGAGATGAAGGAGCAAAGGAGTGATCGAGCCAACACATAGTCCTTGGAGTTCTCCGGTCTTGCTTGTGAAGAAGGAGGACGGTTCCACCAGGTTCTGCGTGGACTACAGGCGGGTGAATGACGTCACGCAGAAGGACAGTTACCCTCTACCCTGGAATGATGACACCCTGGACACCATATCAGGGTCAAGATGGTTCTCCACCTTGGATTTGAAGAGTGGCTACTGGCAGGTGGAGGTCCACCCTAAGGACCGCGAGAAAACTGCGTTCTCAGAGGGCAGCGGGCTCTGGCAGTTCACCGTCATGCCATTCGGTCTGTGCAACGCCCCTACGACCTTCGAAAAGCTAATGGAGTCCATTCTGAGGGGACTACACTGGAATACCTGCCTGGTCTACCTAGACGACGTAATCGTTCTGGGAAGAAGCTTCGAGGAGCACTACAGCAACCTGAAGGAGATCTTGAAGAAGCTACGGGCTGCCCAGCTGAAGTTGAGCCCCAAGAAGTGTCAGCTCTTCCAGAAGCAGGTCCAGTACCTTGGGCATATCGTCTCCGAGGAAGGGGTGCGCACCGACCCAGAGAAGACCGCAGCTGTGAGGGAGTGGCCAGTTCCGAAGGACAAGTCCCAACTACGAAGCTTCCTGGGACTCTGCACGTATTACCGTCGCTTCGTGAGAGGATTCGCCGACATCGCCAAACCACTGCATCGACTGACTGAGAAGGACCAACTCTTCACGTGGACAGCAGAATGCCACAGTGCCTTCAAACAACTCAAGCAGGCTCTGTGCACCGCGCCTATTCTGGCGTACCCCAGACCTGGAACAAGATTCATCGTCGATACCGATGCCAGCGACTTTGGTATAGGAGGAATCCTGTCGCAAATAGTGGACGGCGAGGACAGAGTAGTGGCCTACTTCAGCAAAGCCTTGTCAAAGCCAGAGAGGAACTACTGCGTCACCAGGAAGGAGCTGCTCGCCATCGTGAAGACCATCGAACACTTCCACAAGTACCTGTACGGGCAAGAATTTCTCATCAGGACCGACCATGCATCCCTGCGGTGGCTCCTGAACTTCAAGCAGCCCGAGGGTCAACTCGCGCGGTGGTTAGAGAGGCTTCAACAGTACAACTTCGAGATCCAGCACAGGAAAGGCCAACTGCATTCTAATGCCGACGCCCTGTCACGAAGACCGTGCCCCGAAGGCTGCACTTTCTGTACCAGAAGAGAGGAGAACACCGGGATACAGTGCCGAAGGACTACCGTGGAACTTTATGGGAGCTGGAGCCGCGAATCTTTCACGCGGGCACAAGCAGAAGATGGTGACCTGGGACTGATAGCCGAATGGAAGAGGGCCTGTGTTCCCAAACCCGGGTGGAACATTGTGAGCGACTGCAGTCCAAAGTTCAAGTCCTACTGGGCGCAGTGGGACTCGCTGATTGTAAGGGATGGCCTCATCTGCCGGACCTGGGAGAGCACCGACGGGAAGACATCTCGGGATCAAGTCGTCGTTCCGAAGGCTATGACGGAGGAAGTCCTGAAGGAAGTTCATGGAGGATCATCTGGTGGGCACTTAGGGATAAAGAAGACCCTGGAGAAGCTGAGAGAGTGGTTCTACTGGATCGGGTGGCGAACAGACGTGGAGAGCCACTGCGCGAATTGCCACGATTGCGCTGCCAGCAAGGGCCCAGGACGAAGACGACGGGGTCCACAGAAGACCTACAACGTGGGCGGCCCCATGGAGAGAGTGGCCATCGATGTTGCTGGACCATTCCCGTTAAGCGAGGCAGGGAACCGCTACATATTGGTCGTCAGCGACTACTTCACCAAATGGCCGGAGGCGTATGCGCTCCCTAACCAAGAAGCCGCGACGATCGTAGAGACCCTGGTGAAGGAATTCGTCAGCCGGTACGGAGTACCCCTGGAGCTGCACTCCGACCAAGGGAGGAACTTCGAGTCACAGGTGTTCCAGAACCTATGCCAGCTGCTGGGAATCCGGAAGACAAGGACAACGCCGCTACACCCTCAGTCCGACGGGATGGTAGAGCGATCCAATCGCACCATAGAGAACCATCTCCGAATAGTCGTCAGCGAGCACCAGAGGGATTGGGACATACATTTTCCACTATTTCTCCTGGCCTACCCCGCCGCAGTGCATGATGCCACCGGGTGCACACCAGCCCGGGCCATGTTTGGGAGGGAACTCCGTCTACCTGTCGATCTTGCCTTCGGCCGACCTGGGATTGATCCGGTCCCAGTAAGCCAGTATTGTCAAGAACAGGTCGACCAACTGGAGGACGTGCACGCGTTCGCGAGAAGGAAACTGTGGATCGAGACCGACCGAATGAAGACCCGATACGACCAACAGACGGATGCCGGCGGATTCCACGAGGACGACCTGGTCTGGCTCTTCAACCCATTACGGAAGAAAGGCCTGTCACCCAAACTGCAGAAGTCCTGGGAGGGCCCGTACCGAGTCGTGAAACGGATCAAATGTCGTCTACAGGATCCAGTGGAGCCCGAGGGCGAAGATGAAGATCGTGCATCGAGATCGTCTGGCAGCCTACGGAGGGACACAGACGGACCAATGATTGATCGGGACGATCAGCATTTTAGGAAGGGGGTGGTGTTACGGCTGTGAGTTTGTTTCATCGCTCGCCGCATGAGTCACAACTGCCACAGGGCTGGGCTGCTCTGCCTCAGTGTATTGCGTGCGCCTTATGCAACAGGTCTACTAGGACAAAGGGATGGTCCAGAATATTCGTGACCCAGCCAGCGATGGAAGCCTCGAGAAGCCGTGAACCCTGGATGGGTCTAGAAGCATTTATTGAGTCACCGGCCTGCTATATAAGAGCGACCTGTCAAGCAGTGTGTGTTGTGATTTACGAGCTAGTGCGAGCGTTTTTCCTGCGCGACAGAAGTGTGGTGACTTGCGAAACCCCTAGTGAAGCCGATTCTCTTGACAGCGAGGGAGTGAGGAGCATACAGGGGACTGCCTGTGTTTTGAGCGAGTGTGCTTACCTAGTGCGACAGAGGTCATTGTGGTGAGTTGCAAAACAGTGAGTGACAGACTTAGTGCAGCTATTTCCAGCCAGCGTACGGGACCGGACTCAATAGCGAGAGGATTAACTGCAAGGCCGAGTGAAAGGGGGCAAGAGCTCTCCATAAGGAAGAGACTTGAGGAAACTGGAGTAAGGTAATAATTGCTTGTATTTGCTGTTGAGTGGTGTATCTTTCTGGCCGCAATAAAGTTAATTATTTCTTTAAAGTAACAATCTGTGTTGTGCTTCAACCCACCGTAATCTAGTTAACAAAAGTGTCACTAGGGGGGTGGCACGTAACAATAGTAAATCATCACCCATTGTGTTCGTCACATTCAAATGTTTTTTAGCGTATGGCTTATAGTGCCGGGAGTGTCCGAGGTCATGTTCGGCTCGCCAGTTTTGTAGCTGCTTCGAGATGGACACCCAATGGGTGAGCTACGAGTACCGTTGGAGAGGGAAGTTGGACGAGGAGCTGGAAGGTAGCGGCTGTGGCCTATAGTTAGGGACCAACCCCGGCATTTGCCTGGAAGGAAGATGGGAAACCACAGAAGACCATCTTCAAGGTTGCCAGCGGAGGGATTCGAAACTCCTCGCCTCCCGGATGTGAGCGCCTGCCTGCAGTCATGCCGTAACGACCACGGCTAACTCACCCGGTATTCAAATGAATTTACCCCACAGATTAGTGCGCTTATGTGAAACTGGAACCCCCCAGGGGCTCACATCTAGTGGGGCGTGGGTTGGCGACCACGGGGCCCCAGCTGAGTCCGGCATTGCTTCCACTTACTTGTGCCGGGCTCCTCTCCGTCTTCTTTCCTGTTGACCTCACTTGGTCAACTCTTGTTCTCTTCCGACCCCGACGGTTTTAGGGTATCCGAGGCCTAGGGAGTGTTTTCCTTTCCCACCTTAATTGGCCCTTGTCTCATCTTTTCTGATACCCTCCTTCTGCGAGGGGTCATCCATTTTTTTCTTTTCATGTAATTTCCTGCCTTCTGCTCAAGGCCCTCAAGGAGGCAGGGTGTATGAAGCCCCACCACTTCTGGTGCACCCTAGATAATGCTACACCCTAAGGGGATAACGGCTGGTGGGTTCTGGAGTTGGCGACCCCGAGGGATTCCTGACCTGGGTCTGGTTTTCCCCCTTTTATCCATTACCTGTGGGGCGGACCCTCTCCTCTTTCACTTTCATGTCTGCCTTTTATGGCTCTCCTTCCTTCCAAGTCCCTCAATCCCCATTTTTCGAGGGTTGTGGGCATTTCTTTTCCTCCTGTCCTTTATTTGCGTTATTGACCTTGTGTTTTTCCATTTCTTCTTCTAGCATATAAGTTAGTAGTTAGTTGTATTTATAGTTCACATTTCGTTATCATCTTCACGATCACCCACACCATTAGGGGCCGATAACCTAGATGTTAGGCCCCTTAAAACAACAAGTATCGTCATCATCATGAAACTGGAAGATGCTTCAACAACTGAGGAAACATTTTAGAATTATTTTCTTTTTAATGGAAACTAATATGAAACTCAGAGTCGAAGGATTTGATGAACCAGCTTCTAATGTACAATTTCATGACCTGGAAGTGTGTGAGAAGTCTGAGTAATTGTAGTGCAAGTTTTATGGCTGAACTGAATGAATACTTCGTTTCACTATTGGAGAGTGTGTAAATAGTAAATGTTTCTAATTGTAGCCCTTTATATTGTAAAGCGTTGTAAAGTAGTGAAATCCAAACACAAACCTTAACGTGTGTACTATGCCATGCACTTCACTGGCAATATTGCCGAGATACGTTTGGTTACAGCTTGATTGCATGAGCTGTACAGTAACCTGTCCCAGAGCCGACTGACCTTCCACTTAACTTCTCTAATTCTAAGTGGTGGAAAAACCTCGCTTATTTAATGGTATTGCTAAAATATGACTTCCTTTCATTTCTTCCTCGCAACTCCTTGCAATATTCACTGGTTTATGATTCTCACATTTAATGTTTCCTAGTTTGTGGTGTGTGATCATAATATGTGGCAACTGTGCTAATTCTAATAGATTGTAAGGAAATGTCATATCAAAATCTTACACGAGACGGGTCTGTCGTTTCGGATAAAGTTCGAACAAGTGAGGACTTACCATTTCCTGGCAGAAAATAGCCAACATGTTAAACTACTGGTGAGTTGCCTGTGGCCATGAACAGCCAATATAATTAGAACAAGGCAAGCTTGATCATGAGCTTTACATAGATCATTAATGAAGCTGTCTGGAGTCACTTATAATTGCATCTTAACAACTTTATGCGTGATACGATCGTTGTAAAGAAAATTACTTCTTGTAGCTGGGGATTTTAAAAAATTCTACTTTCAAAACATGCAAATTTAATCTCTTGTAATATTACTCTCAACGTGCACCCGTGTGCTCTCCGACTAAAAATAACCTGATGCTATGTTAAAGGATGAAGAATGCTGTTATTTATGGAAAGCATATTAGTATATATGACATGAACGGGGAATATAGATTCAAGACAATCATTTAGCACAGGTCCTTTAATCGATAGATCCTGTTTAAGCAGGAATACAATTAAATGTCAGATAATGACCAGCGCAATATACAATTGATTGGGAATTGTCTGCTTCATATTCATGTCACGCTTCAATAGCTTGACCAATCTTGCCGTAAGAATAACCTCAGACATGCATTCTTCATAACTAGTTAGTTTCTGTTGTTTTACATCCATTTAAGGGTTAACAACATCAAGGCCATCAGCTCCATTTACTTGGGCGTGTACTGAATCTGTAAGATTACGTAAGTTATTGTGGTGTTTGCACTTGTGTGTTTACTTGTATTTGGGTCTAGGAATGGGAATGAGGTGGCCATAGCCATACGTTACGTAGTAGTCTTGTGTAGTTCGCGAACGAACTAGTTCGGAAGAGCGGATCCCTCAGACGAACTACCGAACTAGTTCCCAGATCGCTCGCTTGTTAGTTCGTTCGCTCTTTTCCCGCTGACCGACTTGTAAGAGCGCGAGAGCGCGGGTCCGCCGTAGCTCGTCAGCTCGTCACATCACCACTCATTGCACAATCGCATGCGCTTTGTTTTGTTGTCAGCTCAGTTGATTGAGTGTATCTATTGATAGTGGCAAGATTGTCAAGTTTTGGCGCGGCGATTGTTCAATGTTGGTTTATTATAATAACAGTATAGCACACTACTAGTAGGCTTGCGCATAATAGTTCGCGGCTGGGAGCGATCAGTTTAGTTCGCAGCTCCTTAGCGAACTAACACGCTAATAGTAGTAACTACCTTATATTTGTAATGTAATACAGTGGCGGTTCATAAATATAAGTTACTGATATTTAACTGATGTAGATGTGGGGATAATTCCACAGTTTTATTTAACTTAGTCATTTTGGATTATTTGAAAATATGTCCAATTATTTAGAAAATCGGCGAACTGGATTAACATTACCATTTGAATGAACTAGTTGATATTTATTTTTCTCGATACATGGTGATACAACTACTTTTACCTGTTTTTAAGAAATGAACATTATGACGATGATTCACAAAGAAAAGCGAACTTCTATGGACAAAAACTCTGAACTAAAAAACCCTATTCCTCCCATTCATGCCATAAAGATAATGTACCCAACGGTTTCAGAGCAGCCAAATAATGAATATCACGAAGCAAGTAAGAAATGAAAATTCCGGCGGGCGGGGGTACGTCTTATCATCACCTAGTGACAAGTAGGAAATGGAATCGGATGGTGACGCGCCGATACACGCAAAAAATGATGATGGTAATTGTTGTTTTAAGGGGCCTAACGTCTAGGTTATCGGCCCCACGCGAGAGAAAAAAATAAAGAGAATAATAAGTGTATGCTTCTACGAACACATCGTCGATACTGTTATTTTTTTAGGTACGGTACCGGTATTTTACTAATGATAAACAGTGGCGGATCCAAGCCTTGTGGGGGCCCTGGGCGGTATGATAAGTTGGGGCCCACAACAACAGGAAATAATAAAAATCAAATCAAATGGAGACAGGGAAGGTGTGGTCCCAAGAGGGAAAAGAACAACACCGGAGACGAATGCGGAAACACTGGGCGGTAGTTAAAAGCTCGGAAGAAGAGACAGTTGAACTGACGTAGTCCCTAGTTGGCCGAATCGAAGAAAGAAGAAGAAGAAAATAAAGAATAGTTACAATATTTTGAATACACTACAGTACATTTTTTTAATAATATGAAAGAAACCTTTAAGTCCCATTGAAGAAGATTATGTAAACTATGAAATATTAAAATATTACTTTGCGACTTTTTTCCCGGCTGAAGTCTTCTATCATTTCACTGAAATCTAAACTTGCTACACGGGCACGGGAGGTCATAGCTGCACTGATAAAATAATATGAATTATAAATTAGTTCGAAAGTTTGAAAAGTACAAAAAATGAATCAATTAAATTTAAAACAATCCATGGCGCGGGGCCTCCCGGACCGCGGGGCCCTGGGCGGTCGCCCTCCTCGCCCTCCCCTAGATCCGCCCCTGATGATAAACAAATGACGACTTTTGGCTTTATAAACAATAGAAAGAGAAGTTTTCTCAGAAGGAAAGACATGGACCCTAATTAAAAGGATGGCCAACAATAGAGTGAGATGGAAGAAGTTTGTAGCTACCCTATGTTCCTACAAGGAATATAAAGAAATAAGGAAGGAATAAGGAATTTCACAAATGTTTCAATACTCATATTTTTGTATTTTTTTTATCTTCGAATATCAAAATGTAAAACACATCACTACACACGCAACATGTCGCTATCTAATACACGAACTGCACAGTAACTGTTACAGTAGCCTACAGTATTGCTTGAAACGAGAGCAATGTGAATGAGCAATCACTGGTGACGAGTCATCAGTGGTGACAGACTGCTATAGCAAACAAAGAGCGCGTGCAGTGTCAGCAGCACGGCGAGCGAACGATCTGTCTTACAGGGAATTCGAGATGGGACCTAACGAACTAAAAGAGCGAACTAGTTCGCTAAGGAGCTGCGAACTAAACTGATCGCTCCCAGCCGCGAACTATTATGCGCAAGCCTATTACGTAGGCAACCTTTCTGAATCTGTATGTAGCAGTGAAACACCACGTAAAGCTAATCCTGGGGTGCCTGACGTGGGAATCACACACAACATACTGTCCTCATTTTTAGCCTATTTTCATTTATGAAAAGATAGTCTTATGATATCACCTTTTGTCCGTGTGTGTTTGTGTATGTATGTGTGTGCGTCCGTGTGTGTGTGTGTCCCCTAATAACTTCTAAACGGCTGGAGAGATTTCAATGAAACTCGGTAAGGTCATAATACTATTTCTCCCGACCACGACCATGCCCTTCAAATTGTATTATGTCGCACCATTTCAACATGGCGGCTGTGCGAAATATTTCACCGGTATTCTATATCTCGGAAACTCTTGCTCATATCACCTTGAAATTTTGTACGGCGATAAAGGGCACTACTAAACGTTCACCTATGTGACTTTCAAAAACCTGTTAACTAAAAACGAACATGGCGGCCAAGTGAAGTTGAAACATTTAAATAGACTTCCCTCGCGATTAATCATCCGAACGCAATGAATCTTGGTACTGGAAATTACTATACAAATTGCAATTCACTGACATCTAATTTAGTTCAATTGTTTACATAATCTCAAGATGGCGGCTGTGCGAAATTTTAAAATTAAGATTTTATTTCTTGAATTCTAATCATGCGATCGAAATCAACGTTCGAATAATGAACATACACAATAATCCTCATCTAATAGTACGTAACTCTATCTACGACGTATATTAAAATCCAACCTTGGCGACCATCCAAAATATTTAGACCTTTCTCAATATCTATTAATATATGACAGCAATTAAACTGAAACTTTGTATGTATATAGAAGCTACAAACATAAGTTCACCTATGTGACGTTCAATAACCTGGTTAGCACAAATCCAACATGGCAGTGACGTGACATTTAAATATTCAGATGAACGTTTTTCGCGATGTGACCATCCAAGCGCAGTGAAAATTGTTACGGTATATGCTTATATACATTTTAATCCACTGGCATCTAATTCAATTAAATTATTCTCATAACCACAAGATGGCGGCTGAGCGAAAATGTAAAATCTGGTTTTTAATTCTTGTGTCCTAATCATGCGATTGAAGTTTGAATAAAAAACCTACGCAATAATCTTCATGTAATAGTACATAACTCTAGGACCTATATATAAAAATCCAACATGGTGACCATCGGAAATATTTAGACGGTTCTCAATATCTACGAATCTATTACAGCAATCAAACTGGAAAAATGTATGTTAATAGAGGCAATTAATATAACTGGGATAATGAAAATAGGTTATCTAGCTCTTCACGGAACAACTTGTTTATCACGGAGTTGAGTGTACCCCGTTCCAGCCTTTCTACCAGAATTATGTTCTTGCCAGAGCTACGAATCGAGCCCGATACTTTTGGTGCAGGAACCTCAGAAAGCGATGACGGTTCGTTTTCATAAAGGGACACAAATTAGGAGTATTAGGTAAATTACACTCTGCTTTGTGAACATGACCTTCATTGCAGCTGAGAAGAATCTCTAATTGCCATTCAGTAAGATCATGGGAGGATTTTTAGCCTAGTTTTGATGTGGTAAGTAAAGTATTTTATAGATCATAGCAGAACAATGTTCATCCGACAGGAGTGTAATGCCCTGTCAATGTCGCTGTGAATGAGCGACTTAACGCAATTCCCCTGCACCACAAGGTCCTTTCCTTCGTAACACTATGCATTATTACTGATTTCTCAGACATAATATGCAGAATAAGTTATATCGAACTAAAAATGGAATGTATCAGAATAATATTATATATATTGGACAGCATTCCGCCTTTTACCGAGGCAATCAAAAGTAAGTATTACGTTGAACGTGTAATTAGTACTTGTAATTAAGTAATGGTATTGTGACAATTATATCAGATATTACTACATTTAATGCAATGCAGTAAAATGCGTCAATGCCAGTTCCTAAATTGATTTCCACTTGTGACTTGCCCCCACGAGGAGATCCGTCAGTACAACCGTATTACCACTCCATTTCCCGGTTGTGCAGATTCTCCAACTTTGATACGCACCCATTTCTTCTATATTGATGCCCAACTCGTGCCGTAGTGACTAGTGTTCTTGGCTGTCACCGCAAAGGTCCGAACTCGATTCCTGGCTCTGCCAAGACATTCAATTCTAGTTTCAGGGCTGGAACGGGGTTCATTGTCCTCGTGAGGCAGAATGAGAAACGATGTAGAGTTTTGAAGCCAATTGTTCAGTGTTGTCTGTTCACTTTTCAGTCGGCCATCACGCATTTACCCGATTGGATTAGGCGGGAATCAGTGGTCCAATATTTCCCCATTTCGACGCCAGGTGAATGCCGGGATCGTACCCAAATTAAGACCAAAGCAGCCTCCTACCCAAATCCTAGCCCGAATTACAAATACTCATAGCCTACTAATACGGCCATCAAAATTACACAGGTTATCAGACAGATTTCATACACTCAAGTACATGGGGCTACATAACCAAGATGTAATGAAACTCCTAAATGATCAACACAAATTTGTTGTTGATGTTTAGTTCTGGCATCCCTGGCTTGAAAATCACTTAGGTATATCCTGAATCACTCTGTACATATTATAATTAACAGAATGGCAACATGAAATCTCTAAACTATGAATTGATAACAAAAGTACAGGTACCAAGCACTGCATAGAATAATTGATATTTTAATGCCAGTATTTCTCAAACGTTAGGAAAATGCTGGCCACCCCTAGAGATTTTTTTTTTCACCTCGAGAACACCCAAGCCTGTCAACCACCGCATCTTGAGGTTTCAGATTTAATCTAAGATGACTTCCGGCGTGCCACAGCCTCCATGTCACACAAAGCCACTCACATTTCTCGGCACCTCAAAACATGCTCATGTCCGCTGCGTCATCCGTTACACCATTAATATCAAATTCTTCCTTGATAGCTGCCTGAAACTTGAGGCTTTCTCTATGACAAGTTACTTACATGTAAGGATTAATGTTAATAACGGTGATGCAAAGAAAATTATTTATTACTTTTACAGTACAAATACATCGCTACAATCTAAACATTAACTTAAGACCAACATTGAAGCAGTTTTAAGCAGATTAGCTCCAGGCGGTAATATTAAAAAATGCAATGCGTCAATAGTGGGCATTAGACCCACAACACCATCACTTAACAATCCACCAATAAATTGGCCATTAGCGTATGTTTTACTTGGATAGGAACCTGGCACCTCCAATAAAAGAACTATCTGAAGGTAGCTGACTTATTCTCATGTTCAGTGCAACGCTTATTCACTCCATGTTTTCCATTTACTATTGTAGTTGCATTTAAGGGCTTTGCGACATTGTGGTCATGTAGCCCCGCATACTTGAGAGTGTGTAGAAAATGTCTGATAACCTGTGTCATTGAGCTGGCTGTAGTAGTGTGTTTATTTTTAATTGGGGCTAGGATTAGGGTAGGAAGCGGCAGTGGCCCTAATCTAGATCCATCCCGGTATTCGTCTGGAATAGAAATGGGGAAACCACTGGAAATCACTTCCAAGATGACTGAGGTAAGAATCAAACCCACCTCTTCTCAGTTTTGCCCCACAAGACCTAAGACCAGAATTACATTTCTTGGCTGGGCCAGGAATCGAATATGGAACTCCGCGGTGACAGCTAAGGATGGTAGTCACTATGCCACGAGAAGGACAAATGTTTGCTATCAATGGTTACAGTATATTTATTTAGACAAAAGTTTGGTGCTTTTCAGTCGGTCAACACGAATGTACCCAAATAGAGCTGGGTTATGCCCTAATCCTGAAATAAATTACATGAGATTAATAAATACACTAGGATGACCAGTTTCGATCGTCAAGCGATCATCATCAGATCCATTACTCTTGGGCTATAGCATCTATGTTTGAGAATACAGGTGAAAAATATATACAATATGTACAATTATTTAGTTGCAGTGTTGGTAAATCAACTGTCAGTGCATGCTAAATGTAGTATATCTAATGTTAGGTGAAATTCTAAAATGGTGATAAAATCCGGAATTTTTCTATTCGGGGTGATTATATGGTTATACAAAATCAACTATGGTTATACTGTAATAATACAGGCTGAATACGTATCCGGTTGTCTTCCTAACTGGGACTTCAAGCAGTTTCGTATTCACTCTGATACCAACACTGCAACTAAATAATTGTACATATTGTATATATTTTTCACCTGTATTCTCAAACATAGATGCTATAGCCTAAGTGTAATGGATCTGATGATGATCGCTTGACGATCGAAACTGGTCATCCTAGTGTATTTATTAATCTCATGTAATTTATTTCAGGATTAGGGCATAACCCAGCTCTATTTGGGTACATTCGTGTTGACCGACTGAAAAGCACCAAACTTTTGTTTACTTAGGCAACACTGAAAAATGGATTCAAACCTCACAATATTTATTTAGCTTAGTGCGTTTGTATCATAATGAGCTGGAAAGGTACCAGTTTCTCACAAAACCCTTCAATACACCATCGTCACAATATTACAGATGATGATGATCGTGTGGCCTCCGGAGAGGCCTAGAGCAGGTATTTCTAGTTGACGCCCGTGGGCGACCTGCGCGTCGTAATGAGGATGAAGTGATGTTGAAAACGTCACATACACCCAGTCCCCGAGCCACGGGAATTAACCTCAGGAGATTAACATCCCTGATGGCTAGGCCGGGAATCGAACCCGGGGCACTTTGGGCCAAAGCCTAGCGCGCTAACCATTTAGCCACAGAGCCGGGCAATATTACAGATGAGCGTAAAGAAGCAGGTCACGAGGGATAACACTCATGAAGGTGAAGAAGAGCTTCCCTGCAGCTCAATCCATACATATACTGTTCCTCCCCCACGCCATCGTGCCACAGGAATGTCAACTTCTTGATGCCTATTTATATCTTAAAAAAAGGTCCGTTGAATACTCTCTGGAAATGAATCATGAAAGTCTATATATGAAGCAAGTACTCGGAGCAAAGCCACTCTGAACTCGCGTTAGGATTACGATCCTGGTTTTTAAGCGGGAACATACAGCTTAAGGAGACAAAGCAATAGGGATTTTAATGTTATTAATTGTGCCTATAAAATATCTTGTACAACAATTAAATACATGTGTGATGTGTGCGTGTCTGTGTGATATGTATGTGTCCTCCTCTAATAACTTCTAAACGGCTCGAGCGATTTCAATGAAACTCGGTAAGGTCATAGTACCATTTTGGCCCCGACCGTGCCCTTCAAATTTTATTACGTCTCACCAATCTAATATGGCAGCTGTGCGAAATATTGCACCAGCATTCAATATTTCCGAAACTATTACTGATATCACCCTGAAATTTCGTAAGGTGATAAAGGGCACTACTAAACGTTCAAAAATTTGGTAACTATAAAACCAACATGGCGGCCAAGCGAAGTTGAGACTTTTAAATAGACTTTTCTCGCGATTTAACCATCCAAACGCAATGGAACTTGGTACAGCAAATGTTTATACGCATTGTAATGCACTTGCATCTAATTTAGTTCAATTTTTTACATAACCTCAAGATGGCGGCTGTGCGAAATATTTCACTGGCTTTCTGAATAAATTCAAATTCAAATTCTAAAATTCTATATCACCGAAACCTGAAAGTTTGTATGGTGATAACGGCCACTACTACAAGTTTATCTGTGTCACTTTCAAAAACCTGTAAAGTACAATACGAAAATGGCGGCCAAGCGAAGTTGAAACATTTTAATAGACAAATCTCGCGATTTAACCATCTGAGCGCAGTGGGATATGGTACAGTAAAGGATTATACATATATTAATGCACTGGCATTTAATTTTGTTCAATTGTTTACCTATAATCAAGATGGCAGCTGTGCACGCAGATATATCTACTTGTGAATAAAGGTATTCTGTTAAAAAGAAATACAACGTCTTCGATTGTTAGGAGGAAGGACTACGCAGAAACGTTCTGAAATCGAGGGGCCATTATCTAAGGTCTTGACTTACGTATAAGCTGCGTTCAAGAAGTAACGAGCCGGAGGCTGGAATGCGCAAACCGGTGACGACATCGGCTAATCGTGGTGAGTGTAACGAGGTGTGGTTCCGACCAGAGCGTGGAAGGTCACAGCCCGTCGCTAGAGGGCACACGTGCACGTCACGTGACGATACAAAGCGAGCAGCAGCATGCATCAATCGTCCAACGCTGGCAGTGGCATTTCAAACAGTGACATGGAGGCGTCGACCGAAGAGCAAAGAGGTGTTGTTCGTTTTCTGACAGCGGAAGTAGTAGGGGAACGGACATTCATCGCCGAATGTCACGAGTGTACGGCGAACAC
The DNA here is from genome assembly GCA_946902985.2 of Meconema thalassinum. NCBI lineage: Eukaryota > Metazoa > Arthropoda > Insecta > Orthoptera > Tettigoniidae > Meconema > Meconema thalassinum. The sequence continues at coordinate 188,001,220 of OX336389.2, forward strand.
TGCATGTCCCTTGCAAGGGTCAAGGCGTGGCACAAGCGCTTCAGGGAAGGACGGGTGTCGTTAGCCGATGATGCCCGGTCTGGGGCATCCCCTGCATTACCGATGATAACGTCCAGCTGGTTGATACACTCATTACCCAGAACCGCCGAGTGACAGTGAACGCCATAGCCGCCCTGGTCGGCCGTGGGGTCATTCTTCTCCATGACAATGCACGACCTCATACGACCAACACAGTCGCGGCACTCCTGCAGAAATTCAAATGGAGGTTCTCGGCCACCCTCCATACAGTCCAGACCTCTCTCCCTGTGATTACGCCATGTTTGGTCCCCTGTAAAGGGCTCTGCGGGGCCAACGATTCACCTCGGACGCCGACGTCCAGCTGTACGTGCGGAACTGGCTCACATCGCAGCCCATGGAATTATATGAGACAGCCATTCACCGCCTCGTGTCACAGTGGGACAAGTGCCTCAACAGCCAGGGCCAATACTTCTAACATACATGTACTGGTTTCTGTAATTATGCCTCCGGCTCGTTACTTTTTGAACGCACCTTATATTTTGTTCAATGGTACTAGTGCGTGGGTCTCTATTAGTGCTGAGGATTAGATTTGATCACTAGGAATTGAAATACTGTAGTATAACGTATTAGCATTCGTCTGCGTTACAGAATGTCGCCTTGGTCTGCAATCACACCACTGAATGGTAGTTTCCAAATCCTGTCTCGACACCTAAGGTAACTCGCGTGATTCTATAGGTACTGTATATTATATCATGAGATACATGCAGTGTTGCCAGCCATAGGGACATGTCCCTAACCATGGTGACGTTTGGCTATTTCCCGCGTAAGTTCGGATTTGCCAATGCTGCTCAAAACGTAGGGACATTTGACCCCTCACCAAAACACAAAACCGTTTAAGTTTACATTTTAGAACTAACTGAATATGTTCAATATTACGGTAATTAACCGTCTGATGTGTCGTTGCCGTTCTGAAAGCGTGTTCTGTCTTCTGTTTACATCTGTCTTTCGGCACGTAGGGCTAGTGTCTCTGGGAATGTAGAATGCGTCACACTGCTGGCAACTTATACTACCCCTCTCTACCAGCGGCAAGGATTCAACAGGTAGGTAATATTTCAAGAGATATTTCATTTTTAGACAAATATCTGTATTACACAAGTAGGCCTAAACAAAAAGTCTATCCGACCTGTAAATAATTACAAAATCATATATATTTTTGTTTACCAGTACTGAATCATTATAGAATGAATAGAAATCGTTGTCGTGTTACTCTGACAACGCTCCAACCGACTCCATTCAAAACCATGTGGTGATATATCTAAACCAAAATTATATCTCAAGGTACAAAAATCAATAGATGTAATATAGCTTATCTCATATAGAAATTTAAAGGAGAAAAATATATTGACCACTCTCAGGTTGAAATAAATACAGACAATTGCAATTGCAGCACCAGAACGATTTACACAGTTACTAAAATATACCAGGCCAAAAACGGTGGCAGTATGTTTTCCTTCGAATTTTTTACTTACATTTTTATTGAGAGTACTTTTGTGAGTTATTCACAAATAATGTTTCATTTGAGTAGGAACTTGAAGCAAGAATGTAGGGAAATTTCACAAGTTTTGTAAACATGACAAAATTGTGTTGGCAACACTGGATGCATGTGCGTATCCCAATGCTACTTTTAGCATATGTATTCCTACATGAGTGTAAACAAGCCACCAGGTCTCTGTTGAGGGACAAGCATGAAACTCGGGTGACGTCCATTCATCAAAATACAGTTACTTAGACCTCCCTGCCGTAGCAATAGTCTGTGGACTGGGGGACTGGTAATATAAAGGGTCAAGATAAATGGGAAACAGTGAGATGATTTAACAACCATAAGTAGAAACTTTGATTAGACAAATCTGTATAAATCCAAGTGCATGCTACAAATTATTAAGACGATTAATAAAAGTCGGAACGCTGCCTGGTTCCTGATTCATCTTCCTTGAGTAAGAAGGGAAGGGGAAGAAACAAGTTCCTGTAATGTTACCTCAGGGATGCCCAGCTGATGTTAGAAACGTGGGGAAACAGAAGACAATATATAAAGAAAATCTGGAACTTGAATAACGTGGAGAATTAGATGATTGTAATGCCTGGTTTAGTGGCTAGCAAATAGCCCCCAATCTCCATCATCAGGTCTCATCCGGTATTGAGACTTATGTCCTAAAGATACTTGCTTGGCTTTGCCTTCAATTAGTAAAGTTTGATTATTTCCATTCAGGAAATATAATCAGAACATTTTACGAGTACTGTTATTATTAATCTATTTATTTATTTATTTATTTAGTGTCTGTTGAGTGGCGATATTGGGATTCTCGGCCCACTCTTACACTTAACCACATAATCATGTTTGTGGATATTAATTTAACATGTGGAAACATTACATTATTTACAAGAAAATTACACTAGATATTTTTGCATAAACACACTCCTTCACACAAATCAGTCAGCAGTAGCCTACTCATCAGATGGCCGTGGCATACTGTTTTGAATTTCTTCAGTTGGGTGACATTCCTGACATTGGCTGGTTGGGAATTCTACAGTCTTCAATCTGCGACCACATGATCTGTTAAAGCAGGAAGTTTGGTGCTGGTGAATAGCAATGGAGGATCCAGAACGCGTATTATTACTATGGAATGATGAGGGCAGATTAAATTTAAGGGAGATGTGCAGTGGTGTTTCTTTGGTCAGTAACCTGTACGGTATATACAAATTTGGCTATGATAGATCCTGCAATTTCAAGGTTTTAACCATTTGAGTGTCTGATGAAATTTAAAATCTGTGAAGGAGCCAGGAATCGACCCCGGGGCCTTCGAGTGAGAGGCAGGCACCACTGGGCAGGCCATAATTATGTTTCACGAGACTGTGTTTATCCCGTTTCAACCCTTAGACCAGAATTAAATTCCTTGGCAGAACCAGGACTCGAACCCAGACTTTGAGGACGGCAGCCAAGAATGCTAGCCACTGTGCCACGATGTGGACAATTTTAATGTTATTACTGATGAAATATATATTTAATCAATTATGTCGAATAACAACTGAATTAGGTATTGTTGTCTTGATAAGAGACCGAATTTATAATTATGACATAACATACGCCACCGTACTGAAACAATCTTCACCCCGCGACATAGCCGTGCTCGTAAAATCGTTCCCCACGGCCACGAGGGCAGCTACTGCAAGTCCGGAGTCACAGGTTCGAATCCCGCCACTGACAGCGGCTATCCTCAGTGTGGTTTCCCCCGCCTTTTCCACACTCCCTCCAGTAAAATGCTAGGAGAGTACCTTACTTTAAATCCCGGGGTGCCTACCCTACCCCTGTCCCTAATAAAATTACACACACTACTACGGTCATCACGATTTCAACACTCTCCCAACTACACGGGGCTGTTGACCCAGATATCCCAAACCCGGACAATCTTCACCACTAAAGGGATATGAATGAAATTACTATGGTCAGTTTTTTTTAACTGCCTAACCTCCCAGCTTGGCTTCACCCATGGACCCTGAGGGAACATTCCTCCACCATCACAAGGACAATGGGATGGAGCTGAACACTCTTTGTCAGCAGATACAACTGGGGATGGTGACAGGCCGATCGCCCAGACGACCTGTAACTTGGGTCTTATTAAAGAACAGGCAGGGAAATGACTTCGGAAGGGCCCTGGACCTTTTGAAAAGAACCGTCCCGACATTTGTCTGCTGGTGAAAATGGGAAACCACAAATCCCATATTCAGGACGGCCGAGGTGGGATTCGAATCAACGCTCTCCTGATGACAGCGAAGTAGAAGGTAGCGTGTCAGTGCCCTTGGCCAAAATGGCCGTTGTCAGGCTTTATAGTACAGAACAGTTTTCCGTATGATGCAGCTCCACTGGTGTCATTAATGCAATCAGTCTAGTAATGGGATTCATAGGTTTTACAAATGTAGAAAAGACTTAATATGAAAACAATTATCTCGTATTCTGACTTTTTGATGTAAATTTTAAGGCGTCCTACTTAAATTTTAAGAGTTAAGTTATTGTTGAGAAGGTCAATAGACGCTGACAATATTCAAGCGAAATAATCTTGTTCCCAATTTAAGATGGAAACAAGCTTGTAGTTTTACGTAACCATAAATCTCACAATCATTAGCCATAATACGTGGAATTCGAACAGCAAGACGTGACATTTCACTTAGAAAATCCCACATGCTTTAACCGGGATTCAAACATAGTCCAACTTGGAGGGAGCTAAGCAGCTTGGCCACTGCGCTGTCACGTCCTCGTTTCCAATATTGTGTCTTGCAATGGAGATTCTCTTTTGCTTTTGTTTCCTAGCCTATATCGCCATTGGCAGCATCCTATTGGTTCCGGGAATGAAGGACAGCGGGAAAGGTAAAACATAACCATCCTCCTCGTTCCTGGCAATTCTGATGGCTTACCGTATCTGGGAAGTAGGTCTATAGTAAAGCCATCATTTCTTCCGACTTGACATTTCATTGCTAGGCTAGAATTTCGTTCGTTAAATCGCAACATCGCGAACGAAACTCAATTTGTCGTGATATATCGATTTGAATGGCTGCCTGTGATTGTCTAGTTAAAGTTATTTTCCTTCTGAACGCTAGATAACTCTAGGGTAACACTGAAACGTCAAGTCGAAAGTAATGATGGCTTTACTATAGTTGTAAACATGTCAGTAAGGTAGCGTGCATTTCAAATTCCTTCCTATGGTGCTGCTCATTCCCCTTTCCGTTCCAGGGCAATTATGAACCAGCCTTCAACACTTATAATATCGATTTCATGAAGAATTCCCTCAACAACATGCGCTCCTTGGATCAAAGCCATAGCGTGGTTCAGAGAACCGAGGATGGAATCGTGGTGCTCTCACATTCAGGTGCCATCCTGAATGAGCTCTCCCCTGCCCCAATCATTTATATGCTGAGCTAGTGACTTACTTCATATCCATGGAAACCTTTCTTGATCCCAGATCGAAAATAACTATTTCCACACATCACAACTGCCAGTACAATAACACTCCTTGTCAGCAAGCAATCTCTGTGCAGTTGAGCACGGCGTCACGAACCTCGGATATAAAAGTAAATCTACTGCGAATACAATGCTTTATTACCCACATTAAAATGTGATATGCATTCACTTGCTGGGGATTGCTGATAAACTCAGCACAGGTTGATCCATTCCGATCACGTTCGAGTTATGTTTGTTTGAAACATGAGATGATTACGTATTGTTCACCTCGAAAAGGTGACTTGACTACTTTATTTTCTCTCTTGTATCACAAAATACAATTCGGTATTAGGCGAACTACACTGTCTGACAATTGCTAAGGAATAAGTGACTATTGCCCAGGATCGAGGAACAAATGCGAAGGAACAATTGACCAGTGAGAGTAAAAGTCACTGGAGAGGGCGGGACGTGTTATCTGGAGTTTTTTTTTTGTCGTGTAGTCTCTTGAGAGGCCGAGTGCAGGTCGTTCTAGTTGACGCCCGTGGGCGACCTGCTCGTCGGGATGAGAGATGGAATGGATGAAGATGAATGAACCTGGGCAAGGATGTGGAAGGAAGCGGCCGTGGCCTGTCAGAAGGTACCGTCCTAGCATGTGCCTGGTGTTGAAAATGGGAAACCACGGAAAACCATTTCAAGGACAGCCGACGGTGGGGGTCAAACCCACGCGTCTACCGAGTCAGCAGAGAGCTTGGCCCTCTGGAGTGAGTAGGAACAGACCTCTCACTCCTCGTCAGATAGCTGCAGACCTTGCAACCGCTACCGGTACACGTCTATCTGCCAGAACCATTTCGCGACGATTACATCAGGCTGGTTTGTATGCTCGGAACCCTCCCACTTCAAGGAAGTTAGTTTGTGTAAGGAACATATTTGTTGGGGTCAGTAACAGTGGTCCAGAGTGATGAATCCCGCTTCACGTTACGCACGCATCATCGGTATGGCCTCGGTGTTATGGTTTGGACAGGAATAATGCACAATGGCCAAAACACCGCAGCGTATCTTCGAATGAGGTACCGTTACAGCACAGCGGTATATTGCATTGAGATTATTCTGGACCACGTTCGTCATTTTAGGGGTGCAGTAGGTCCCAACTTTCTGTTTGCCCGCCCACACAGGACCACAGCAGTAGCGGACACACTGGAAAGTGAAGATATTGAACTATGGAGTGGCCTGCGTACTCCCCGGACTTGAATCCTATCGAGCATATCTGGGATGTTCTTGGCAGGCATGTTTCTCAACGAACAACCCCTCCCCGAACCGTGCAAGACCTTAAAATTGCCTTGAGAGAGGAATGTGAAAATATACCCAATGGAATCCTCAACAGTTTAGTAGACAGCAAAAATAACATGTGCACACTGTGCATTCGTGTCCGAGGAGGGCATATTCCTTACTGAGGGACTGCTATCGACCTTTCATTTTGTGAGTGAACTTTTTGCAACAAGAACGCCATGTACTGATTTCTTTATATCTGTTATCCTGCAATCCCATGAGGTGAAATCTGTGCTAATTTTCGCTATAAATATATCACTCTACCTGTACTACGTATGTACTGTGTGGCATGTCTTTCATCCTTGCTTGTGAATATTCATTTCTACCAACGTCTCTGTTTCTTAATAATTGTCAGGCAGTGTAGTTACATAACACTGTAAATCACATTATTCACGATAGTTGTGGGACTGTGGCACGCAAAATGGACCAAACAAAAACGAAGTTAATAAGATAACTATGGCTCCCACGGGTGGCGTATTCTCCTCTTTTAACAATATTCCAAATATCCCTTGGACCAAAGTAGGAGACCGGAGTTTTTATCATGTAGCCCTTAGATGGTACGTATAATGCACCAGACCGTCGCAATATCAGTCGAAAAATGTCTGAATGGACTGAGACATGGTGGAACGTGAATGTGCGTAGTTGGTCTGATTTTGCATTTGAAGAGCATCTCATGAGACAAGATTCAGTATCAACATCATGAGGTATAAAATGTAAACAGGGTTGGTGCACTAAATTTGATAATGACGAGTATATAAAAGAACGATCTGGCTGGGCAAGCACTTCCATCACACATTAAAACGTGTGTCGTATTGAAGGTCCGATCCAGGTATGTAGTCGTATTCGACTCGGTGAAATTGCTAATGACCTCAACATTTTACTCGGCAATGTGCACACTATCGTTTTGAGAAACTACACTACCGAAACACGTGTTTACACCCAGGCATATCATAGAAGTTCAGAAAGCCATTTGGATGGAATTATCTCCCATGCATTTGATGCGCTACCGACTGTAGTGGCTACGCTGGCTAAAGCGCAGCGTGGTAGACGCGTGGGTTCGAGCCCCACCGTCGGCCGTCCTTGAAATGGTTTTCCGTGGTTTCCCATTTTCAACACCAGGCACATGCTAGGACGGTACCTTCTGACAGGCCACGGCCGCTTCCTTCCACATCCTTGCCCAGGTTCATTCATCTTCATCCATTCCATCTCTCATCCCGACGCGCAGGTCGCCCACGGGCGTCGACTAGAAAGACCTGCACTCGGCCTCTCAGGAGGCCACACGCCAAAAAAAAATAAAAAATAAAAATGATGCGCTGTAGTGAGGAAAGGGTGCCGTTCTTGTACCACACCGTAACGAAAGATAAAACGTGGGTGCATCATGCAACACCGGAGACGATGTAAACACCCCTCGCCCGACCTCAAAAGAAATTCCGAACAGTTCAATCAACGGGGAAAGTAATGGCATAAATCATTTGGGACCACAAGAGTGTGCTTATGGTTGATTTCCTCAGCAGAGGATGGGGCTGGGATTAACAGTAAGCGCCGCGCCGTGGCACACTGGAGCGTTTGTTAGCAGTAATCTCTCATCTCTCAACAGGTGTGTTGCAGCCCGACAACCCCAGGTGTATAAATTGTTATACTGTAGCCCGTTTGGCGGGAGATACTGGACCATCCTCCCAACAGTTTCTCTGTGTGAGCTCTTGTTGCCTTCGTACAGTTTATGCAACCGTTTTTTGATGTGTAACATCTTTCCGCTCGGTTGCTGGATAGTTTTGTGGGAGTGATTTTGAAAATTGGGGACGGAAGTGAATCGGGCGGAAGTGGATCGAACGGAAGTGGATCGGACGGAAGTGAAGACGCACTGCCAGCTGGATGTACAATTGAAAATGTGTGTATTGGAAACAAGGCAGTGTGTGCTCTGTAGCGCGAGAATGTTATGGCAATAAAGTAGGCAGTGCATTTAGCAGGCACTGGTTTGACGAGCACAGTGGCAAATGTTTCACCGACTTTCATTTGTCATTGAGCAGTTTATGAAGCTTCACGTTCAAGGTTGAATATCACATGGGGTAGGACAAAGACGACAAATGACATTTAAGTAAGCGGCATTATTGTCAAGCTGTGGGTGAGTAGTCAAATGTTAAATGCATAACAGAATGTTGTTATATGAGTGGAATAAAAGCTGTATTTTCATCATATGTGAGACTAGGTCATTTCATGATTGTAGGAAGCCATGTTTTGATTGTTTACGACGAACTGTATGAGAGCCTTGATAATAATGAATGTTATAGTTACTGAGTAATGTGCTCACAGTATTTGAGAGTACTGTCGACGTTGTGTGTCACTTTGTTATTATGAATTATTAATGTAAAAGGAAGGAAGGAAGATTGTAGTTTTGCGTGTCCGTTAATCTCACGATCATGATCCACGGTACCTCCTTTTTACGTGGAATGCGAACCACAGGACATGGCATTTCAATTCGAAAATCTCACATGTATTGACCGGGAATCAACCCGGTCTACCTTGGTGAGAGACTAACAGCTTGACCGCTGCGCCACAAATGTGACAGTAGCATATCTCCATTCCAATCTATACATTCATCATAGTACCAGTATGAAAATGGAGTGTAAATTAACATTTTAAGATTGTCCAAGCTGTGTAGTATACGAGTAGGATAACATGTCAGATGTTACACATCATATGCGACTACTGTAAGGCTCGTATCTTTTTGTCCAGTCAGTCCCGGTTCTGCAGTCGTACAGAGGACAGTCAGCAAGCCACAAGCATGTTCAATTGATACATGAGTTATCAGCTGTGTCGATAGGAATTTGAGTTTCAATTCAACATGACTGAAGCTGCGCAAACGGGGCTGTATTATTGTAAGTGGAACGTTTCCACGATCATTCCTCAAACTAATAAAACATTCTTGTAGGTTTTCATCCAATCCCAACAACTTGTTGTGTAGTAACTAGAACTCATGCCTGTCTTCACGGACATCCGAGTTCAAGTATAGTGGCTAGCATTTTTGGCTCTCACCGCAGAAACCCAGGTCGGATTTCCGGCTCTGCCGGCTCTGGTCTAAGGCCTGGAACGGGGTACAATAAATCGTATGTGGCACAACTAAGAAGAGGTGGGTTTGATTACCACCTCAACTTCCTCGAAGTGATTTTTCGCGGTTTCCCACTTTTACTCCATGCAAATGCCTGGATGGTTTCTAACTTTAGACCACGGCCGCCTCCTTCCCAATCCTCACCTGAATTCTAAATACACACACTAATACAGCTATCGCAATAACACAGAATATCAGACAAAATTCCACACACTACGATATTCAAGCACCTCAAATTTAACAACAACAAAATCATTAGTAAGAAAAGGTTACGTCTGACCTTTTAAATCATAAACAATAGTCTATACACGTTCACACACGACTAATGATAACATAGGCATATATATCAACATTGTTGATTTGTAGCTCACCTTTTCTCCGAGTATTTGTCTGATGCTGTTGATGATGATTCTTTAGGGGCTTTGCGACATCGTGGTTATGTAGCCCCGTGTACTCGGGTGTGTGTAAAATTTGTCTGAAAACTTGTGTCACTGTAATGTCTGTACTAGTATGTGTATTTGAAATTGATGTAGGATTGGGGTAGGAAGCGGCCGTGGCCTTACCTTAGGTACCATCCCAGCGTATTCCAGGAGTAGAAGTCGGTAACCATGGAAAACCACTTCCACGATGGCTTAGGTAGGATTCGAACCCGCCCCTTCTCAATTCTGCGTCACGAGGCTGAGTGTACCACGTTCCAGTCCTCAGACCAGAATTAAATTTCTTGGCAGAGACGGGAATCGCCTCCACGGCGACAGCCATGAATGCTAGCCACTACGTAACGACGCTGACCGAGTATTTGTCTAAACTGTAGAGCTTTCAGCTAACGGAGGAGAGAACTAAAGATTATATTCTTTCTATGTCTACTCCACTCCATTTTTAACCTATTTTCATTTATGAAAAAATAAGCTTATGAGATCACCTTTTGTCAGTGTGTGTGTGTATGTGAGTGTTTGTTCATATGTGTGTGTGTGTGTCCCCATAATAAAATCTAAACGGCCGAAGGAATTTCAATGAAACTCTAAGTGTATACTATTGTACTACCTCGTCCGACTTCGACCGTGCCTTTCAAATTTTAATACGGTTCACCAATCTAACATGGCGACCGCGCGAATTATTTTACTGACATTACATATCTCCGCAACAGTAACAGATATCACCCTGAATTTTTTTACGGTGATAAAGGGTACTACTAGAAGTTTATCTATGTGGCTTTCATAATCCTATTAGATACAAAACGAACATGGCGGCCAAGCGAATTTGAAACATTTAAATAGATTTCTCTCACGATTTGACCAAACGAGTGTTGTGAAACATGGTACAGCAATTTTTTATACGCAATGCAATGCAATGCAATGACATTTACAATTGTTAACATAACCTCAAGATGGGGACTGTGCGGAATTTTAAAATTAAGTGTTTATTTCATGTGTCCTAATCATGCGATTGAAGTGTAAGTTTGAATACTGAACCTACGTAATAATCTTCATCTAATGGTATATATTTATATGGCCTATATATAAAACAATCCAAAACGGCGACCATCCCAAATATTTAGACGGCTCTCAATATCTACGAATCTATTACAGCAATCAAACTGACATTTTGTATATTGATAGAGGATTTTAACATAAGTTCACCTATGGATCATCCGGTGAGCCCAAAACCAACATGGTGGCGACGCGAAATTAAAATATTTAAATGGATTTTTCACGCGGCTTTTCACCCGAGCGCTGTGAAACTTGGAATGATATATCTTCATACAAGCCTTAATATTCGGCACTGGCATCTAATTTGATGGGATATTATGAGAACATAAAAATGGTGGCTGTGCAATTTCTTTAAATCTCGTTTTCATTTCTCGTGTACTAACAAGTAAGACCAGTAGGATATATGAAAATTTAGTTCTTCGCGGAAAAAAATATCGCTGCTTGCCTTGAGTGGGGATGGCAGACTCCACTGAATGGTCATAGGCGAGAGATGATGGACTATACATATATCCACCTTGAGATTATTTATAATTAAACTATCAACGGATCTGCACTGCTAGTAACAAATAGAAGACTCACTCCAGACCAGCGATGGGACGGTACGATCATTTGCACCCAGTCATACGTCTCGACATGCTGTTGTTTCACGGAGGTCTTGTTCATTTCCTTCCAATTTACCTCGGTGATTTACAGTATTTTAAATTAAATAACCTTGCTGCTACGAAGATAACTTTCTCTTGTTGGGAAGCTTCCATAGTTACGTGTCTCTAAAAACTGCGGAGAAACTAAACTTCACGTCGGCATGATGTTACATCCATTATAACCTATTAGATATCGTTTTCTATTTCCCTAGACCGGTTTCTGTTAATTTTGCCCGGCAGATGGGCTGGTGACTGTAGCAAAACATTTACAGAACTGCTATTCTGGAAGATAATAAATGGTAAGTGTGGGTTTCTGCTGTAAGAAATGCACGAGACCAATGACACCGGACTGCGTTGCGTGCGTGCAGAGAACTGAATTACCGAAAGCAAAACATGTTCCACTTAGATGATATAGGCTATCGGAACCACGCAAGTGGAACAACGCTTCAGGAACTGTATCACCGATGTCTTGTAATCTTATAGGTATCTCATTATTATTCATTTCCACTACAAATAAGGTACGTCTGAAGGGGGAAGAGTGTAGATGCTATTAAAAACAACGTTAAGATATTAATAAGACCAATCGATTCCAGCACATTCTATTGGATTCGGAGTCAAACGGTGCGTGCCGATATATCTAGATAATTGATTGTAACTTATCGAGAAAGTCTGATCAATATTAAAGCTGGAATGTCGTAATCAACAATCTAGTGTCATTGGGTATGTGTGGAAACACTATGATGACCTCTGTTCTTTAGGTGACCGTACAATTATGCGTACTTTATTAGGGGTAGCCAATAATGAAACAGTCATGAAACTTGAATATCTAAGCCTATAAGTGGCTTAAAATTCCTTCACTAGAAATTCATCAGCTTTATGAAGATAAGAATGTAACTATGTATAAGTTTGGGTTAATACATCACATAAATAGTGCATCTTTTAAGAATGGGTTCTCCCTCGACGTCCATATTCAATGTCGAGAAATACTCGCGGGCCGCATGCTTGTTTTGCCGCCAAGAATACGTTATATTTCGTAAACGATAAAATGTTGTCCCAGTTGGTGACGAATCCCTTAGCGTGGCGAGATGCGTAGACGGAAAGACAGAGAAAGTGCAGCAGATTTATACACAAGCACGATTAATACATCGGCCTGCTTGTAGCTTGACTTGATGGCTCATATTCGTCCTTCCCTAAAGGAACGGTTTACGAATATGTTTTGAGTACAAATAATACGACACCGTGTCACACATTGCAGATACAGTGACGGTTCAAACGGACTAATAGACATCGCCATACAGACTTCCATTTCCGTACTTATTAGCATAAGCAGCAAATGTCTGACGTATTCTCTTATTGGCTGCATACTGTATTCCAAATTAGGACATCATGACGAGTTCATACACAATGCATTAATGAATGAAGAACGATTTACTTTATGAAACATTGCGCAGTGCTAGTCAAGATGAACTGCGATCAGAAATAAAATAGTCGACAATGAGAGTGCAATGGAGATTTTTAAAAGTAATATATGTTATATAATAGTTCCATATATTCAATGTTATCAATTACCACTAAATTTAAGTCAAATGTTTACATCAATATATGTAACTCGTAAAAGCTCAACTGAAAGTCACTTGCATGAGAAATGGGAGACACATATAAATTCGAAATAGAGCAAGTTATTTCCAAGTGGTGAAATTATATACAGCAACTTGAAATATAAGTTTCTTTGCTAGTGATTTGTGTGCAAGTAATCGTTTTAGTTGTTGTTGGGGGGCGTGGTGGCTCAGCGGTCTATCTGTATGCCTCTCACCAAGGCGGTCCGGGTTCGATTCCCGGTCAATGCATGTGAGATTTTCGAAATGAAATGCCATGTCCTGTGGTTCGGATTCCACGTAAAATGGAGATCCCGTGGCTCATGATCTCGAGATTAACGGTCACGTTACACTACAAGCTTGCTTTGCTAGAGTTTCTAACAAACAACAAGCACCATTTCGTATGAAGCTGATTCCAAAAGCTTTTGCAGGCATGAATTTTGAAATTAATGAAGAGGTTTACGGCATTGCTCAATGAGGAAGCACTCGCCAAGTAGACATAACTGAACTGGATAGAACACGTGGAATAGGGATAATTATCTAACCCATGGTTCGTTTTGAGAAGCGTGAACTTCAGTACTCATGATTTGACCTTAATAAACGAAAATGTACGTACTGACAATGCATTAAGTCCTGCTAAATGCTAAAAGCTGAAGGAAATTGGTGTAGTAGGGCTTATGATTGGTAGCCGTGAAACAATCCTACAATTCGTCTTTCAATTTTTCAAATATCATAGAATCCATACACAGAGTTTCCATTGAATGGGTGAATCAAATACTGCGTAGCCACCTATAAAATATCAGCAACTGATATTTCCGAATTCATCCACTTGGATTCTTTTTGTCGCTAAGTCATAATTCTTATCAACACTTTCATTATTTTTAATGTTTTTGTTAATTATTCTGAATGTAAGGTATGCATTATCTTAGTTTACTACCCGAATTGCAAGGGAAGTTATTTTAATATAGTAGGCTTTTCAGTTGGTCAACACGAATTGCACCCAATTACATTAGGTAGGAGAACAAGTAGCCTATTGAGACAACTTGAAAGAAATAGTACATGAGATATTTATCACACTATGACACGCTTTTATGCTCGGGGGGGGGACTTACCTGGATGGCATGTGTCGATCGTCAATCGAACATCATCCAATCCTGCTCACATAGGCTTAGACAAGGTAAGATGTTCATATAATACACTTAGGCGTATGTAAAAATATAATATACTATCATTGGATTACAAAAGTTTGTAAAAACCTGTCCAACATGTCAATCTTATATACAGATAGTATTGCTTAGTTGGTCTGAAGCACTTCTATAGTTGTTGCGTTATCATTAATGTATTAATGTGATCTGTTGACTTATTACCGGGGGGGGGGGGGGGGCGTGGTGGCTCAGCGGTCTAGCTGTATGCCTCTCACCAAGGCGGTCCGGGTTCGATTCCCGGTCAATGCATGTGAGATTTTCGAAGTGAAATGCCATGCCCTGTGGTTCGGATTCCACGTAAAAAGGAGGTCCCGTGGCTCATAATCACAAGATTCACGGTCACGTAAAACTACAATCTTCCTTTTTTGACTTATTACCGTGTCAAACTTCAGGTATGATGTTGTCTACACTAGGCCCATTATGTTTATTATTTATAAAGTGCGTTCAAAAAGTAACAGGCCGGAGGCATAATTACAGAAACCAGTACCTGTATGTTAGAAGTATTGGCCCTGGCTGTTGAGGCACTTGTCCCACTGTGACACGAGACGGTGAATGGCTGTCTCATAAAATTCTCTGGGCTGCGATGTGAATCAATTCCGCAAGTACAGCTGGACGTCGGCCTCCGAGGTGAATCGTTGGCCCCGCAGAGCCCTTTTCAGGGGACCAAACATGACGTAATCACAGGGAGAGAGGTCTGGACTGTGTGGAGGGTGGCCGAGAACCTCCCATTTGAATTTCTGCAGGAGTGCCGCGACTGTGTTGGCCGTATGAGGGCATGCATTGTCGTGGAGCGACCACGGCGGCTATGGCGTTCACTGCCACTCGGCGGTCCTGGGTATGAGTGCATCAACCAGCCGACGTTGTCATCGGTAATGCAGGGGGGTGCCCCAGACCGGGCATCATCGCCTAATGACACCCGTCCTTCCCTGAAGCGCTTATGCCACGCCTTGACCCTTGCAAGGGACATGCAGTGTTCGCCGTACACTTGTGACATTCGGCGATGAATGACCGTTCCCCCAACTCCTTCCCCTGTCAGAAACCAAACAACACCTCTTTGCTCTTCGGTTGACGTCTCCATGTCACTGTTTCCAATGCGACTGGCAGCGTTGGACGATTGATGCATGCTGCTGCTCGCTTTGTATCGTCACGTGACGTGCACGCGTGCCCTCTAGCGACGGGCTGTGACCTTCCACGCTCTGGTCGGAACCACATCTCGTTACACACGCCACGATTAGACGATGTCGTCACTGGTTTGCGCATTCCAGCCTCCGGCTTGTTACTTTTTGAACGCATCTTATATGATACTATTTCAAACGTTCCTATTTAAATTGGTGGAGTATTATCTTGCCAATGTAGCGAGTACACAAATGATACAATACACTACAGTTGAATAAGTTTATGTAAACGTAGCTGGTATTTCAATCCTGAGTCCTATACGGTGTCCGTTATCACAGACTCCTCGTCTCGCACTAATAAAATACTGGAATGTTGCAGTCTCCTCCGGACGTCTCTATAGTTTATTTATTTATTTATTTATTTATTTATTTATTTGTGGACGGTACACAACAGGGCTCAGTGTGCGCCCCAATAACAGTGCACCTACATAGTAAAATACACTTGCTGATATTTCTACATTAAGTATTAATATCTAAATATAATTATTAAAATTAGGAAGTTCACACAGATCGAAATGCTTACTAGTAATAAGCTTAATCTAAAGATAATATAAAAACTAAATCTAAATTTGATCTAATGTCAAAAACAGGTTTTGAAATTATTACATCGTAAACTAAAAGTTAACATTGATAACTAGGGAACAGGCCTATCCACATATACACATTGTTGATTCTGTTTTGTGTGATAATTTTATTTCAAGTATGAAATAGAGTGACTGGATTATAATTTCCAAGAACGGTCTAATTGAGAGACAGAAATCTAGATTCCAGTTTGCACGAACCGCATCGTTGTAAATACTGCAAAGTCTCCTTAGAGGTGAATTGTTATGTGAAGTAGTATTGGTTATATAATTTTTTAATGTTATAGTTAATCTTGTAGTTAAGCAAGGGATGTTGAAATTTAGGAGCGATAGGAAAAATGAGTTATCAATTTGACCGTTAATAAATTTATAAAGGAATTTCATATCATTCACTTGCCTGTATGCATATATCTAAGTACAGCGTACTACCTCCTTTCTTTACCGTATCGTATGCACTGTTTCACTTCTCACACATATGCTCTGAACACGAATGCAAAAGCATTGATTAACCTTTTACGTTGGATACATGCTGTAGTACATGCAATTGCTAATTGAATTGAAAGAATCATGAGTTGTGCTATTATATACACATATACTGGTGCTCGAATGAATCTGGTGTTCTGGTGATAACTGTCCAAATACTATAATATAGTCCGTTATATGAGTACAAAACCTCAGGTCTCAGGAACGAACAGAGGACTAGGCCAAATTGATATGACATACACATATACAATAATGAAGTCGATCTCTTCTATCTTGTTTAGAAAGACACTTGGTCTGTTGACCAAATAACTGTACAAACTTGTACATTACGCTCAGATAAAAAAAAACAAGGGGAATAATGAAAATGCGATGGAGTATTCTGAGAATGTATTTAATAGCAACATCCTCAGTTACACAAAGTAGTATATAAGCTAAATTATTGCCTTTTTATTACATGTCTCATGTTTAAGTACAACTGCATAATGGAAATGCATGGATAACTAATTGCAATTCTCTGCTATCAGTTTACTTCTATAATGTAAGTAACCCAACAATTCCAAATATACTAAATATCTACTCAACTAGGTGTAATTAATTAGTCTAAGTATTAGTGGTTGGGAAAGGCCAAAAAGCTAAGTGCTCGAACATCTGGTAGCAGTGAAAGGCAAAGAAGCTAAGTAATCTAAGATCTGGTAGCAGTGAAAGGCAAAGAATCTAAGTGCTCTAAGATCTGGTAGCAGTGAAAGACAAAGAAACTAAGTACTCTAAGATCTGGTAGCAGTGAAAGGCAAAGAATCTAAGTGCTCTAAGATCTGGTAGCAGTGAAAGGCAAATAATCTAAGTGCTCTAAGATCTGGTAGCAGTGGAAGTCAAATAAACTAAGTGCTCTAAGATCTGGTAGCAGTGAAAGGCAAATAATCTAAGTGCTCTAAGATCTGGTAGCAGTGAAAGGCAAATAATCTAAGTGCTCTAAGATCTGGTGGCAGTGAAAGGTAAAGAAGCTAAGTGCTCTAGGATCTGGTAGCAGTAAGAGGCAAAGAAGCTAAATGCTCTAAGATCTGGTTGCAGCGAAAGACAAAGAAGCTAAGTGCTCTAAGATCTGGTAGCAGTTTTTTATCGTGTGGCCTCCGGAGAGGCCGAGTGCAGGTCTTTCTAGTTGACTCCCGTGGGCGACCTGCGCGTCGTAATGTGGATGAAGTGATGATGAAGACGTCACATACACCCAGCCCCCGAGCCACGGGAATTAATCCCAGGAGGTTAAAATCCCTGGTGGATCGGGCGGGAATCGAACCCGGGGCACTTCGTGCCAAAGCCTAGCGCGCTAACCATTTAGCCATGGAGCCGGACTCTGGTAACAGTGAAAGGCAAATAAATTCATTGCTCTAACATCTGGTAGCAGTGAAAGGCAAAGAAGCTAAGTGCTCTAAGATCTGGTAGCAGCAAGAGGCAAAAAAGCTAAGTGTTCTAATATCTGGTTGCAGCGAAAGGCAAAGAAACTAACTGCTCTAAGATCTGGTGGTAGTGAAAGGCAAAGAAGCTAAGTGCTCTAAGATCTGGTGGCAGTGAAAGGCAAAGAAGCTAAGTGCTGTAAGATCTGGTAGCAGTGAGAGGCAAAGAAGCTAAGTGTTCTAATATCTGGTTGCAGCGAAAGGCAAAGAAACTAAGTACTCTAAGATCTGGCGGCAGTTCAAGGCCAAAAAGCTAAGTGCTGTAAGATATGGTAGCAGTGAAAGGCAAAGAAGCTAATTCTTCTGAGATTTGGTAGCTGTGAAAGGCAAAGAAGCTAATCCCTCTGAAGATCTGGTAGCAGTGAAAGACATGGATGATGATGGTTATTAATTATTTTTATTATTACCATTATAGTGTTGACCGATGTTTTAAGGGGAGGAACATGAATTGTATCGGTCCCAAAAGTAAAAGAAAAGCTAAGTTCGCGTCAGGAAGGTCATCCTACCTTATGAACTATCCACTACACGGATAGCTCATTCCCTTTATCCCTGGCACCGTAGAAACGAAAATAATAAGGGCTAGACATGCATACTATAATAACGATACCTCTATATTGCGGAATACTTACGAGCAAGTGTCTTATTAGGATTAGTTGTTTATTTTCTTGTTGATTCATTTAGGGGCTTTACGACATTGTGCTCATATCTTCCCGTGTGCATTGAGGTGTGTGGAATATGTCTTATAGCTGGTGAAATTGTGATTTTTATTATTATTATTATTATTATTATTATTATTATTATTTTTTTTTTTTTTTTTTTTTTATTTTATTTTTTTTGCGTATGACTTTTAGTGCTGGGAGTGTCCGAGGACATCTTCGACTCGCCAGTTTTGTAGCTGCTTCGAGACGGACACCCAATGGGTGAGCTACAAGTACCGTTGGGGAGGGAAGGTGGAATGTAAGGACGAGGAGTTGGAAGGTAGCGGCTGTGGCCTATAATTAGGGACCAACCCCGGCATTTGCCTGGAAGGAAGATGGGAAACCACAGAAGACCATCTTCAAGGTTGCCGGCGGGGGGATTCGAACCTCCTCGCCTCCCGGATGTGAGCGACTGCCAGCAGTCATGCCGTAACGACCACGTCTAACTCACCCGGTTGTGATGGCTGTAATAGATTATGATGATATTTATTTTTACGTCCCATTTTTAATTATTTTGGGTTTTAGAGACGCCGGGGTTCCGGAAGTTTTCCCTGAAGGGGATCTTTAACGTGCCTGTAAATATACTGATACGGCTCTCTCTTATTTATGCACCCACAAATGCCAACTGACTGCACAAGGTTTCGATCCTGCAACCTTAGGCACAGCAGGCGAGAACGTTACCATTGCGCTACACAACCAGTCGATGGTTGTATCAGTGCATGTATTTGTAATTGGGTAGGAGACGGCTGTGGCCTTAATTTACGTACCAGTCCAGCATTTGGTAGGTTTGGATGTAGTAAACCATAGGAAACCATTTCTAGGATATCTGAGGTGGGAATCGAACCTGCCTCTTCTCAGTTATGCCTCATAAAGTTGTGTGTACCCTGTTCCAGTTATTAGACCAAACTTTGTATTTCTTTGCAAAGACTGGAATGGATCCCGGACCTCCGTGGGAAATTCCAAGAATGCTAGCAACTACACCACGAGTTGGACAGTCTTGAGATTAGCACATTAATCTCGTTAGGCATCAAACATGGTATTCAAGATTTTCTTAAAAGAAATTGGGAAATACTTTGAAAATTGAATGACCCCATAAACTTAATTTTACATCATTGTATAAATGTCAAAAGTAAGCTGTAAATGTATCGTATGTATCGTGCGTTATATTAAAAGCAGTAACTACAGAAGAATTAACCAAGAATTATTCTACATCACCATTATATTCAAGAGGCAGTTGATAATATGTGTCGCGGAGCCACAACGTACCGTATCTGAAATAACTAAGACTGGTTGAAATTCCTTTTCACAACACATATTATAGTGTTTGAAGCCATTTTCAGTGTTGCCTTAGTAATACAAATCTCATGTCTTTCAGTCGGCCAACACGAATGTACCCAGTTGTGATGGGTTATTCCCTAATCCTGAAAAAAAAATGCATGAGATTAATAATTACACTTGGATGACCAGTTTCCATCGTCAAGAGATCATCATCAGATCCATTACACTTAGACTATTATAATAACTTACCATTTAACAACAATCACATATTCAAACTAATCAAGCAAATTTGGAGGTCAATCACCACTTTAACAAAACATCACATAGACTACATCTAACAAATGATGACTAGTTGCAATAGGCTATTTTAACTACTATTGCAATTAAATAAGATTACATATTGTAAATACTTTCAGCCATACTTTTAGACATAGATTTAATAGCCTAAGTGTAATGGATCTGATGATGATCGCTTGACGATCGAAACCGGTCATCCAAGTGTATTTATTAATCTCATGTCATTTTTTCAAGTTAGGGAATAACCCTCCTCATTTGGGTACAGTCGTGTTGACCGACTGAAAATATTCATATTTCGATAACATATTGTTATGGAATGGTATGTGGCCTACGAGGAAGCCTGGAGCAAGCCTTTCGAGTTGACGCCCGCAGGTGACTTGATTATTATAATTGTAACATTTTAGTGCCAAACATTATAACATGTGTTATGGTTATGAGTGTTACTGGAATTATGAGGTTGATAAGTTTATTAATATTATTAATATTATTATTATTATTGTTAAATCCTTGGCTGAGTAGTCTGTTGAGAGTCTTTGACTACCATGCATCTGACGTTTAACCACATGGCCAAAATAAATAAATAATAATAATAATAATTGGTTTAATCTTTCTATTATTATTATTATTATTATTATTATTATTATTATTGAGAAGAATACTAACAGTATATTTATAATCAAAGTTATGAACAAGAAAATGAATGTAGTGACACATGGATAGACCAAATTCGATCATACAGTAGCTAGGCTGTTTTAATTCAATTAGTCTACTCACAATCATCTTGTTTTTAGGATGCATATGTGGTGGAAAGCAACACTAACTCACTGGACAACATCATTCACATCCGGTAGAGTACTGGAGAACACTATTAGCTAAAAGTGTACAATACATGGACACCCTTGGAAACTTTCACAGTTGGAGACAGATCTTCAAGAAATCTTGAAACTGAATTTTTAAACTAATGCTTACACTCGTTCTCACAATTTCTGGAAAATAATGAATAATTGTTTTATTTTATCAGTAACGCGGTATACCACATTTTTTTTCTAAAATAGCATCTGTCGTTTGGTTGGAATTAAAAACCTTCTCCCTATATCTAAAAATGATGTCTTCATTGTTGTTGATTATCCAGTAACTCATCCCTGAAGTGTTGGTTTTCCCCTATACTGTATATTATTTTTGAACTTTATCTTGCTCCTCATCTGACTTAACCGGTGCAACTCCTGACGGTGTTGATGTTGAAGGGGAATCTTCATAAGTGCTGTCTGATGAAAAACTGCCGCTCAAATTCATCTGAAATTGCTCTGGACAACGGTCTTCTAAAGTTACCTCCGAAAACTCTGAACTTGGGGGTGGAGGGACGGGCACAGAAGACACGTTACCATCTTCATCCGCACCCAACTGACTACCAGAAGCAAATGGATTCTGGTATATTGCTTCAGACATGCGTCTTTGATAACGCTTTCTCGGCAGAACAATGCCCCTTGGTACTCTTTCGACTGAATTTCGGGTTCTTGACCCTATACGGCCACGTCTTCCAGTTGACTGAATTACTGAAGGCAATAGAGACTGGAATACGTTAATGCGGCGTTGATCTCCTGCTGACTCAGAACTTGCTGTTGTATCATTTATATTCCCTGTCACTTCCCTCACTCGTACAGGACAACGTGGAGGTAAAGGAGGCCCAAGAGCTTCCATCAGCTGTTGTGGACATTCATTGCAGCCTTGCTGGGAAAGACTGACCTCTAGGGGCAAATAGGAAGGTATTGAAATTGACTGACGATCAACTCCGAGTAGATATCCCGGGCGAGCACTTCGAGGTCTCTCTGGCCTCGGGGGTACAAGTGCTGCACTACGTCGTGTTTCTATTTCTTGGCATAGCACGTTGAAGTCATCTTCACTATCTTCAGAAGAAGATGTTGCTAAGAATGATTGAGATCTTTTTCGAAATGACATTGTTTATGGTTGATGACCTTAATACTGACTTACACCAATAGTAGTCTAGATAAAATCCAACTGAACCGCGTTGTAATTCACCACCACGATTTATCTATATGAAACTAGCAAATGTACGTGTGCACCTGGAGAATGTGTGGAACAAACTAGCGCAGATTAGCTTACAGGCTCTTGAGAACAATGCAAGTTGATAAGCCGTGCCATGGAGCGATATCTCCAACCATTTTTCAGTGGCAAGGTAACAGGTACTACATGGTACGACTATTGTTCACATTCGTCAACATTTTTGAAAATGAACAATGGAAATATTACCCTAAGCTTTAATTACTAAATCGTGAAACTATTCATAACTTGAAAGTTTAGTGTAATTCGAATTATGCCATTAGAAAACAGGATCATATCTCCTTTTAAGGACTAAGAACAAAAGAAAAATGTGCACGTAGAAAATAATACAGTGGAGGGTATTAGTCAACAGTACTGGAGATAGAGTTATACTGTCGAGTCGGCTCAAACCAGCTTTCCTTCTCTGAGGACACTAAATATAATTAATTGTCCGGGGTAACCCAAGTGGACGTGGGTTATGATAAACTTGTAAGGGCTAAACAAACCCTGTTAACGTACACATTCATTCATTTATACAACCGCCGAGCGCAGCTCAAATGGTTGACACGCCAGGTCCTTGGGTCAGGCTATGACGAGGCGAGAGAAGATTGGGTTCAAACCGCAGCATCGGCCATCCTTGAAATGGTTAAACGTGGTTTCCCATTTGCAATGACTGGCGAATGCTGAGAAGTTACTTTTCTTTTGAAGGTTTCTCGCACGTTGAATCGTGCACCACGACTGCGTGGGGCAGCTGTAGCAAGTCCGGAGATCGTTAGTTCCAACCCGGGCGCTGACAGTGGCTGTCCTGAGTGTAGTTTCAACCCAAGGTTTTCCACACTCCCTCCAGACGATGTCGGAATAGTAGCTTATTTCAAGTCCCGGGGTACCTACCCCAGTCCTGTCCCTAATACAGTTACACCCACTACTACAGTCAGGACATACATGCAGGTTATCAGAAAAATTCAACACACACCCAGCTACACGGGGATGATGGCTATGATTTCGCAAGTCCCTAAAATGAATTAACAATAAGTGATCTTAAAAGGCCGCGACATATTCCTTCCAACGCCTTGCCCAGTTTCATCTATTTCATTGTTTGTTGTTGTTGTGAGTGGATTTTAGGGGCTTAAGACATTTTGGTCATCAGCAACGTGTACTTAGGCGTGTGGTGAACCATTTTTATAAACTTTTTGTTTGTGATAACTGCTGTAGTGTGTGTAGCTGTAGGCTATTGGGGACAGGTTAGGTGCGATTTCGACATTCTCCTGGAGGGAGTGCGGAGAAACCCAACCCGGAGAAAACTACACTCAGGATACTCGCTGTCAGCGCTGGGTTTTGAACCTCAGAGCTCCGGACTTGCTTCACTCCCCATCACGGTCGTGGTGAGCGATATAACGCGCAGGGCTACGCCGCGGGACGATACTGTATTATATTTAATATGATCGACGCTCAGTAAGGCACAACGCAAGAACATAGAGCCACGATATCTCCGGTCTCAACAGACGAGAAAAAAGAAAGCTTGAGCTTTACATGACCGTTAATAACAAGATCATCAGCCATAGGATCTCCTTTTTTCGTGGAAACTGAACCACTGGACGTGACATTTTATTTCGAAAATCTTACATATATGAATCGAGAATGGAACCCAGTCCACATTGGCGGAAGGCCAGTAGCTTCAGCATTGTGCCAAGTAGACGAAATGGTTTGAACCTGACCGTTGGCCGTTCTTGAAATGGATTTCCGTGGTTTCCCGTTTTCATTAGTTACTGGTACCTTAACAGGCACAGGCTGCTTCCTACTAACTCCTTGCCCAGTTTCATTCATCTCATCTCTCATTAACTCTTATCATGAGGTTTGCACGAGAGGGGGCATCCAGCCACGAAAATCACTCGCCACTTAAAATTCATCTCCTCTTATCCCCGACACCGTTGAAACGGGTATTATGAGTAGTACATGGACATACGCCATTCTCCTTCTACCGCTCGAACATCGCCGTCTAAATCGCAAGCAGTGTTGTTGAAAGATGATGATAATTGTTGTTTGAAGGGGCCTAACATCTAGGTTATCGCCCCCTAATGGTGTGGGTGATCGTGAAGATGAAAATGAAAGGTAAACTATAACTAAAACTAACTACTCTTCTATGCCCAAGATCGCGGCTTGAAACCCGGCCGAAATCGTCGGAATTTTGAAGAACGTTAAAAATCCCTCAGTATGTCTTCCTTCGGAGGGGAAGTAAAGCCGGCGGTCCTATGACGTAGATTTATTGCATGTTAAAGATCCTTCTACTAATTACACCTGTGTGAAGCTAAATTAATATAGGTTAAACATTTGACTAACGTTCTTAGGTTCCTACATTCGTCGTCAGGAGCCGACTGCGGTGGCATCTGGTAACTAATTTCAGAACTAGTTGGTCGTTGGCGGTGGCGTTATGCGGCAAAAGTAGGAACTACTTGAAAATTGATCGTTTGCAGTCCTTACTTGAATTAAAACAGATACACACACTAATACAGTCTCACAATTAACACCGGTTATCAGACAGATTCTACACACACCCAAAGTACACGGGGCTATATGACCGCGTTGTCGTAGCCCCTAAACTGAGGAACCAACCAACAAACTAACTACTAACTTATATACTAGAAGAAGAAATGGTAAACAAAAGGGGAATAAGGACAGGAGGAAAAGAAATGCCCTCAACCCTCGAAGAATGTGAATTGAGGGACTTGGAAGGAAGGAGAGTCATGAAAGGCAGATAGGAAAGTGAAAGAGGAGAGGGTCCACCCCAGAGGTAATGGATAAAAGGGGGAAAACCAGACCCAGCTCAGGAATCCCTCGGGGTCGCCAACTCCCGAACTCACCAGCCGTGAGCCCCTGAGGGTGTAGCAATATCCAGGGTGCACCAGAAGTGGTGGGGCTACATGCACCCTGCCTCCTTGAGGGCCTTGAGCAGAAGGCAGGAGATTACATGAAATGAAAAAGAAGGCTGACCCCTCGCAGAAGGAGAGTATCAGGAAAGATGAGACAATGGCCAATTAAGGCGGGAAAGTAAGTGATTCCCTAGGCCTCGGATACACTCATACCGTCGGGGTAGGAAGAGAACAAGAGTTGACCAAGTGAGGTCGACAGGAAAGAAGACGGAGAGGAGCCCGGCACAAGTAAGTGGAAGCAATGCCGGACTCAGCTGGGGCCCCATGGTCGCCAACCCACGTCCCACTAGATGTGAGCCCCTGGGGAGGGTTGTCGAAAGAACTGGCAACACTGTGTACATGCCGTAAGGTGTATAAGCACGCTAAGTTCATGTGCTAACTTTCGTTGATAAAAACAGTGTATTCTAATAAGACAGCATTTAAAATCTTTCAACACCCGTGAAATTCCTCGTGGTAAATCAGATTTTCTGAACGATGTAGAAGTGAGTATTTCTCAACCAACGCCTCGTAATGAATTTAACAAACAAATTATTCAGTAATATTTAGTTTAAAAATTTCAAGATGCCTTGCTGTGAAATTAAATGGTTATGCTACTAAGTTTTACTTCCCTAAAGACGACGTTAAGAACAAACTTCTATCCGTGCCATTCCCGGAAAAACAGGCATCCAACATCAAGTGTTTGTGCACACCACATTGATGAAAAGGGTGCAATAGCATTTGAAGATTTGATACAACCATATGGCACAGTTACAAAACTGGTTCTGAGATCTCCCAAATTAACAGAAGTGAAGTTTCCGAATATCACTTCCTACCTCAGTATTAGTGCACCAATTGAGCTCAGAAGAATTGTATGTATGGGTTTATGTTTCACACAGTGTAGATAAGGTTTTTAATTCTGAGCTTTGATTTGGTTTGTTGAGAAAGGGAATGGAAGTATGTTTGACCAGTCACAGCGTGGAGGACTCTCAGTTCCTAGTAATTTAGTTTTGGGTTTTCATTTTCATGTGACCTCCATATTCCAGATAATTATGGAATCTACTCAGTTGGCAAGTGCATTTTTAAATAAAGTGACCAGTAGGACATTCTCGTTTGACTATCAACACTATGCTTGGAGACTAATGAAATGAAAATCCACAGCCTGCTTCCAGTCTCCGACCGGGTCAGGAATGGAATGAATGAAGCCCCCATCTAGCGGCGAGGATATGAACTGTGCCGGCTGCCGAGGCCTGACGCACTCCTCTGGGGCAATGATTAAATGAATGACAGATGAAATGAAATGGTAGTGGAGAGTGTTGCTGGAATGAAATTTTGACAGGGAAAACCGGAGTACCCGGAGAAAAACCTGTCTGCCTCCGTTTTGTCCAGCACAGATCTCACATGGAGTGACCGGGATTTGAACCACGAACCCAGCGGTGAGAGGCCGGCGTGCTGCCGCCTAAGCCACGGAGGGTTTCTTGGAGACTAATAATTGGCATAAATATTATTCCTATTGCGACTATGATAAGTGCATCTGTGAACGATTTTATATCAAAGGCAGTCTCTAAGTTTGTTAGAATAGTTTGAAATATTTTTTTCAGAGCGCATCAATGACGGCATTTAGCAAAGCAGCAATAAAGGACATTTCATATACTTCAATCTTGAGGTAGAATGAAGTATTTTATCATTTTAAATGATCTTGTCGACTTCGTCGTTACGCAGGGGTCTGGCGTTACGTTACGGTGACGGGACGAGATGTACCCAGATGCACTGAGGTGTGTGACGTCATAGTACTGCTTGGTGCATGTGTTCCCCGACAATCTCTACTTCGTTGGTATAAGACAAAAAATCCCGATTCTTGGATGTCACGGGTAATCTCGAGAACCACTGGATGGATTTTGATGCGGTTTTCACCATTCTGTAAAGGATATCTCGAGGAAAGATTCTGTAGAAAATAATTTATGTATGATCAAAGGAAGCCAAGCAGTAACGATTTCAGTGAAAAAGTCGAAAACAAACTTGGCGTCCGTGCGCTTCTTAAGTTTACGCTGGGCAAACCGTTAAAAATATCAATATACTATGAGCGTAAGAATTGGTCAGCATGAAAAGTTCTACAAAAATGTCTGCAAGAGCATATCTCTATCTTCAATACATCGCCCACTATAAGTGTTTTTAGACTGGATGGAAGGGGCACGTCCCCGCGCGCTCTGGTGAGCGTGACGGCATCCCGCGTGCTTGACCTTGCTTTGCCCTTGGCTTGCACTTGCCGTTCGCGAGTAATTTGAAACAAGGTAAAGTATTATAAAGCAAGATAAGTATTATGCGGATAATTTTCTAACATGTCAAGAGTCTTTGGCTTCGAGCGAAGCGAGAAGCCTCCAGCCTTTCTAGCATTTTTCAGCATTTGTAGCATTTAAAATGATACAAAGTCAAGTCTTTCAGACTGACTGTCACTTTTTATTATCACCTTAGCCCTATCGGGAATGGACAATACATAACATGATAATATTTATCCTTTATTTATGATGTATTTGTGTGGATTTAGCTGACTTTATGTTTTGCTGTGTTTTAGGAAACATTTCGCGTCAAAATCTGTGTGTTTCCTCAGTGTTATCAATATTACCATGTGCTTACTGTAGGACTACCAGATGACAGGTGGACGGCGTTGCCAAGCGTAATGCCAAGGCTTGTAAGTGAAGAAGGCGATGATTCGAACCATGATTTCCACTGAAATAGTTGTTTTGATTCCGTTCAACTCTCCGCACAGTGAGACCTGGGCGACACAGATTCCAAGACCAATACGAGCACCTGCTAACCATCGACCTTTCTCCCATAGACAGTATGTACCAGCGAATTGCTCTCCTTGCCTTTCACCTTGTCAAATACTTAGTACCGAGGGCGTGATAGTGCAGTGGTCAACCTGCTTGGCTCTCACCAAGGTGGACCAAGTTTGACTCCCCGTCAATGCATGTGAGATTTTCGAAGTGAAATATCGCGTCCTGTGGTTCGGATTGCACGTAAAGAGAGAGGTCCCGTGGCTCATGATCGCAAGATTAACGTCACGCAAAACGTCCTTTCTTTTTACTCACTAAATGTTTATTATTGCGTGTATCACCACCTACTGTTGTTCCTTCATTTGCGATACTTGGACATCGAGGTGGTTTAGCCTCGTCTATTTGAGTGTGTGTAGAATTTGTCATATGGCCTGTGTTATTGTGGTGCCTGAAATAGAAATGGGGAAACCACGGTAAACCGCTTAGGATGACAGAGGTGGAAATCAAATCCGCCTATTCTCAGTTTTGCCTCGCAAGGCTGAGTTGACCCCGTTCCATGTTTTTCGGCAGAGCTAGGAATTGAACCCGGACCTCAGAGTTGACAGCCAAGAATACTAGCCACTGTGACAAGAGGTAGTGAGTAACTTTTGCCTGGGGTTACGGGAGAGTTTGGGAGGGGCATGTATTCTCTAGTCATACAACCTGAAACTAGATATCTACATAGTCATTGCTAGCTTCTTGCAGTTACTCGTCTTTATCTACAACTGTCGCAAGTGCTCATTATATTGCCGTCGCGCGCCAACAAACGTAATCAACACCCTTGCATATGTGAGCAAAATGTCAGCACCGATACGCATATTGCATTTACTTTCCATCACACTTCCACCCTCTCAACCATTTATTCAAGTTTTCAATGTTCTGAACTTCAGCAGCTTCTACCCAGCAGAATGTTATCTGGGGAAAATGACAATTAAAGGATGTTGCTGAATTATAATAATTTTATCAATGCAGCCAATGGCCATGTACTTTTCTTTTCAGGATGGGTCAGGGAAGGGATATTGGAAGGAAATTGGCCGTGGACCTATTGAAAGGAACCGTCCCGACATTTGCCTGGTGGTGAAAATGGGAAACCACGAAAACCATTGTCAAGACGGCCGAGGTGGGATTCGAACCCACGCTCTCCCGATGCCAGCGAGGCACGAGATAGCGCGTTAGCGCTCTCGGCCACCGCGGCTGGTATGTTGCTGAATTATTGGCATTTATTGTAATGTTGAAATTTTAATAAATTTTGCTCATTCTTGACACGTGTGTGCTAGATGATTTTCATCAAATTGATCCTAATTTAGAAAGTTTACGATGAAGCGTTGAGCAAAAAAACAAAAACAAAAAACAAAGAGACGGTAAAGTCTGCGGATCGACACAAGCTCGGATGAAGGTTAAAAGGCAAAGGTAAATGATGAGAGGGAAGTGCTTGGCTCACGTGCCGTATCTTCCATGTACTGTAGAGAAGGGGCGATCGGGCCTTCTTCAAGTTTGTAAATCTCTATTTTTAACCTATTTCATTTATGAAAAAATAGGCTTTTGAGATCACCTTTTCTCCGTATGTGTGTGCGTGCGTATATGTGTGCCCCCCCCCCCGTTCACCCCCCCCCCTAATAAAATTTAAACGGCCGAAGTGATTTCAATGAAACTCGGAGAGTATAGCCCATACTACTACGTCGTCCGACCTCGACCGTGCCTTTCAATTTTTTGTGTTTCTCCAATCCAACATGGCGGCCACGTGAAATATTTCACCGGCGTTATATATCTCCGTAACAGTTACAGATACCACCCTCAAATTATGTTCACATATGTGACTTTCAAAAAATAATTAAGTACAAAACCAACATGGTGGCCTAGGGAAGTTGAAACAGTTAAATCGACTTTCCTAGTGATCTAACCATCCAAGCGCAGTGAAACTTGGTACGGTAAATGTTGATAAAAATTATAATTAAATGGCATCTAATTTAGTTAAATTGTTTTCATAACATCAAGATGGCGGCTGTGCGAAATTATAAAATTATGTTTGTATTTCTTGTGTTCTAATTATGCGATCGAAGTCAATGCTTGAATAATAAGCCTACGCAATAATTTTCATTTAATGGTACATAATTGCATGGCGCGAAATATTTCTCCGGCATTCTATATCTCTGAAATCATTACAGATATCACACTGAAATTTCGTATGGTGATAGCGAATATTACTAAAAGTTTACCCATGTGACATTGTAAATCCTATTATCTACAAAGCCCACATGGCGGCCAAGCGAATTTAAAATAATGAAATGGCATTTTCTCGCGATTTTATCATCCAAGCACAGTGAAACTTGGTACGGCACACAATTATACATGATTTAAGCTACTGACATCGAATTTTATCCAAATGTTTTAATAACGGCCGCGTCTTACCCAATCTTCACCCGAATTACAAATACACACACCAATACAGCCATCACAATAACACATGTTATGAGACTATACTCCACACTCACCCTAGTAGGCTATACGGGGTTAAATGACCACGAAGTCCATGCTCCTTGAATGAAACTACAACAACTGTTAAGATATAAATTTAAAAATATTACAACGATATGCAACAGAGAGAAAATATTTTAGGTTATTATTAAGACGTTTCGCCGATCACGGTGGTTATTATCGATAAGTCAAAGAGGTCTGGTTATCTCCAGACGTGGTTGATAATTCAATAAAAAAAAAGCCTAAAATATCCCGTGAAGGGTAAGGGCCTCCCTCGAGGAGGGGGTGGGGGTCTTACATGGTGTCACTCCTGACAGCTTTAAGTTTAATTATAATACTTTTACTCAGGCAAGTGAATTTTCTTACCATTAATCTTTATCTTGGCACTTGTTTATTTTAGCACTTTTCGCGTTGTTAATTTTATTTGATCCACCATCTTATCATCTCTTTCCAATCAGCTCTGCTTCCAGCTGTCCTTATCCAGCGCGGTCCTAGTTTATGTGTGAAGTCATCTGCCCATCTTCTTCTTGGTCTTTCCTATGTCGGGATCCCACATGGTTGACCTCTGTGCCTATCTGTTCTGGTGTAGTCTCACAAGGTGCTCTGAGGCAGATGGTTTTCCGTGTGTTTTCCCATTTTCAATTATCAGGTCCGTACATTCATTAAGTCCACGTCTTATTCCTTCGAACCTCTTGTTCATTTTCATTCATCTTCATTGATTTGATTTTCCATTAACTCCCCCCATGAAATTGGTCTTAGGAAAGGCCGTAAAAAACCACTCATTTCATACAGATTTATCGCATCCCATCCTTAATCCAATTAAATTGAGAATAATAAGTGATAAACGTACATGCAAAAATAGAAACAGATTAAATTCATTAATGGTGGCAGCTTTGGCGCCATGGAATTGGCCTTGAAGAATTCCTATAACATGTGCAGTGATCAAGTGACCAAGCAAATTGTTAAGTTATTTAATAGCTACATGTACAGGAAAGATTCCCACTCAACACCTCCTGAATTTCCAGACATTATAGCAAGAGAGGACGTTGTAGAAGAGTTTCAGGTGCTGTATCTCTGAAGCATAGGAATTCACAAAGAGAACAGAACCAGATTCAGAACCATAGACAGAGAATGAAAATGAGAATGAGAATGAAAAATAGAAAGAGAATGAAGAAAGAGAAACAGAAACAGAAATCGAAAACTAAAACTGAATACGAATACGAAAATGAAAACCAAAATGAAAATGAGAACGAAAATTAAAACTAAAACTAAAGAAGTGGGGATAATCACCCTACACGGTTCACAGCTACCCGAAAAGGGAAAAAAAACTATGCAAATGAAATTAATATCTTGTCTGAACAAGAAACTCCTGCATCCAGCTATGAAAGTCGAAATCAAAATGTTTGACATGCATGCCATATGATATTTACGCCATATTTACGATATGTCGAGCTGAAAAGTAAACACACATTGAAGTTGGAATAATAGGTCTAATAAACATTTTCAGAATCTCCGCAGATTTATAATTCTAGAAGATCGTCCATATAACATGTCTCCGCAGCAGGCGAGGGGTCAGGCTAGGCCGATACAAACTGTGTAAAGAGACCATGAATAATCAAGTTAACGCCGCAGACAGCTAACTTCTCCCCGCACAAATGCTGCAAGAAGAAGCAAGTAAGAAGCGATAACTTATATCCGCGAAGCTGAACCCCGCCTCAACTCCGGAGACATATGGATCAGGTATTTTATTACATTTCCTGTCACGCTAGCCTATTTGCTGGGGCAGACTAACACAGTAATGCTTCCTTTCCAACCGCAGATCCATGCCACGAGACGTGCTTCTTCAGTGTGTAAGTGGAGTTCTAGAACACTAGAAAGTTGGCAACAGCAGCTGTAAAATAAGTATCAAGTTAGATTGAACGAACTATAATTTGGCCAGACTCGATCCGGTAGCCAGCCGTGGGTGAGTTCAGCTCCTGAACTACGCAGGCTGGCGAGTAGTCTATTAAAATATGTATACATCCTCAAGTATTCCAGGGTAAAACATGCACCATAAAATTTCCTTTTCTTTGAATCCCACCCACTGTGACCACACCGCGGTATTTTAATTTTTTGTTTATTCTGCCTCGAGATGTATCCTGTTGATGTTAGCGGGATCCCTCTACCATCCAAGGGCTAGGGTGAGGGTGGCTAGGCGAGGATGTCTCACTACTCACGCGATATCTTCCAGAGGCTGTGCTGCAGCTGGCTAATGGGGGTCTAACGACTGGACCAGTAGGACTGCACCACGCCGTGCCGCGCGTATCATTACCTGCCCAGTACTCGGCACTTCGGGGTGCCTCCAGATCGTATTTAGCCGTTTCCTCGCTTTCAGGCAAACACGTTGCCTCGTCATTGTTCTTTGTTTACTGAAATTAACATGTTCTTTTTCCAGTGTCCTCCAGTAACGAACGCAACGCTGAGGAATGGGACTAATTGTCTCCTTTAGCCTGTAATTATTTGCAGACAGCAATCATCTCACTAACTCAGCGTCTGCCAGAGAAGGCACCTCTGTCCTCTGGCAAGCGTTAAGTGTGCACACGGGGACTGCGCATGACGTGGCCATGAAACTGCTTGCTTCATTTCCGAATCATTGAATGATTTCTTAAAATGGTTTGCAGTGTTTCGAAATTATCTAATGTGTCAACTCCACGTTTTCACGACGTTTTAGCCATGTAAGTAAATGGAGCCGATATCCCCGATGTCCCACCCTTTAAATGATCGTCACCAAAGGGAGTAATAGAGGTTTCGTAAAGTTAACCAACAGAAATCAAATATATCATACCTAAAGAGCGTTGCTGTTGTAGGAATTTCTCCTTCGTGACCTGATAAGTTCACTGATAGCATAACAGTGGAACAAATGTGACGACATAACTAGTCTACTTGTCAACCAAATCACAAACAGACGCAAGCAAAAAATATGTGAACGTAATATTATTGTAGAACAAGTAGTTCCGTGATAAACTAAAATGTAGCCTATTTCCATATAATTTCATATATCCTACAGGTCTTTTCCATTAAAGCCTCCCACGGTTATTAAAAAGATTTTACACAAATGGCTCTTGGTACACGAGCTATGTCTCCACAAACACCATTATATTGATAAATTGTTGTCTAGAATATGCAACTTTCAGTATAGGTGATTAAGACTGCTACCGCGAGATGGAATCTTTCTGTAACGAGTCAGGGGAGCTTAATTGAAGAAACGTCAAATGCATGGCTTCTATGATTTAAAAAAAGTAAGCTACAGAATTTAGCACCATTATATTATGATTAATACAATAGCCTGTCATATGAATCATCTCTTCAATCGCTTGAATAGGGTACGAGAAAAAAAATGTTTTAAAATTTCGAACAGATGCCATCTTGAATTTTTGAAAACAATTGAACATGAAATGTCTCTATACTAAGCCCTGAATAAAAATTCGCTGTTCTTAGCATCAGTGCCCTCGGGTGATTAGATTGCTAGAGAAATCATTTGGAATATTTGAACATCACTTGGCCGCCATGTTGTTTTTGTGTTTCTGGGGATTTTCAAAGTTAGTCTATATATATATGGTATATGAATTTAGTTAATAGTCCTCTTACATCATAAAGCCATTCAGTTTGATTGCTTAAAGAATTTCGCCGATATTGTGAACTGGTGAAATATATTGTATGGACACCATGTTGGATTGTTTCGTGTATAGGCTATGCCAGCAGACGAATATTCTAATGATATGCCAACCTACATTTCTATTGCTTGATTAGGACACAAGAAATAAAGACGAAATTTTAATAATTTTGCACAGCCGCCATTTAAAGAATTTTAAAATTCCATTAAAACAGATATTAAGGCTTCTATGAAGACATACCGTGCCAAATTGCATAGCATTCGGATGAGTAAGTTGCGAGAAAAACACATTTATATATTAAAATTTCACTTCGCTGTCATGTTAGATTTGTGCTCATCAGGTTATTGAAAGTCCCATAGGTGAACCTACGTTAATAGCCTCTATCAACATACAAAATTTCAGTTTGATTTCTTTAATAGGTTCGTAGATATTGAAAAGCATCTAAATATTTCAGATGGTCGCGATGATGGTATAAGCCATAGAGTTAAATACCATTGGATGAAGATTATTTCATAGGTTCATTATTCAAACGTTCACTTTGATCCCATGATTAGGACACAATAAATAAAAACCTAATTTTAAAATTTCGCACAGCCGCCATCTTCAGGTTATGAAAAACTATTGAACTTAATTAGGAAGGAAGTTTGTAGTTTTACGTGACCGTTAATCTCGCGATCATGAGTCACGGGACCTCCATTTTACATGGAATCCGAACTTCAGGACATGGCATTTCACTTTGAAGGAACTAACTTAGAGGCCAGTATATTTAGCTATGTATAACAATTTACCATACCAGGTTTCACTGCACTCGGATAACAAAATCGCAAGAAAATTCAATTTAAATATTTCCAATTCGCTTGGCCGCCATGTTGGTTTTGTACTTAACACGTTTTTGAAAGTCACACATGTGAGCTTATAGTAGTAACCTTTATTCACGTACAAAATGTCAGGGTGATATCTGTAATAGTGTCAGAGATATAGAATGCCGGTGAAATATTTCGCCCGGCCGGCATCTTGGATTGGCGAGACGTATTAAAATGTAAAAGGCACAGTCGAGGTCGGACAACGTAGTAGTATGTCCTTACCGAGTTTCATTCAAATCGCTTCGGCCGTTTAGATTTCATTAGGGGGACACACACTCATTAGCCTACTTTTTCATAAGAAGAAATTAGTCTAAAATAGGAGCATTCATCAACGCCTTAGGTTGGGACAAGTTATATTGCTTCATTAGCGAAGGTACAGTATATGAGACAAGATGGTTCAAGACATAATCCGTCTACGAAGTTAGGAACCTGCGCTGATTGCAGACGATCACGTGGCCCTCTGTGTGCTACTGGTAGAGTTCAATAGTGATGATGATGATGATAATGATGATGATAATTGTTGCTTTAAGGGGCCTAACATCTAGGTTATCGGCCCCTTATGGTTTGGGTGATCGTGAAGATGAAAATGAAATGTAAACTGTAACTAAAACTAACTACTAATTTATATACAAGAAGAAGAAATGGAAAACAAAAGGAGAATAAGGCAAATAAAAGACAGGGGGGAAAGAAATGCCCTCAAACCTCGAAGAATGCGGATTGAGGGACTTGGAAGGAAGGAGAGCCATGAAAGGCAGACAGGAAAGTGAAAGAGGAGAGGGTCCGCCCTGCAAGTAATGGAGAAAAGGGGGAAACCGGACCCAGCTCAGGAATCCCTCGGGGTTGCCAACTCCCGAACTCACCAGCCGTGAGCCCCTGAGGGTGTAGCAATATCCAGGGTGCACCAGAAGTGTTGGGGCCACATACACCCTGCCTCCTTGAGGGCCTTGAGCAGAAGCCAGGAGGTAACATGAAAAGAAAAAAAGGCTGACCCCTCGCAGAAGGAGGGTATCAGAAAAGATGAGGCAAGAGGCAATGAAGGCGGGAAAGGAAGAGACTCACTAGGCCTCAGATACCCTAATACCGTCGGGGTTGGAAGAGAACAAGAGTTGACCAAGTGAGGTCGACAGGAAAGACGACGGAGAGGAGCCCAGCACAAGTAAGTGGGAGCAATGCCGGACTCAGCTGGGGCTCCGTGGTCGCCAACCCACGTCCCACTAGGTATGAGCCCCTGGGGGGGGGGGACCAATAGTGAACTAACTGGCGAAAAGTTATATAGTGTTTCGTTTTCTGTCCCCTGGTCTGTCTCTTCTGCAGTCACAACCACGCCAAAACGAGATGGATGGAAGATGCGAGAATCGAGCTTGAGGGTAGTATACATACATGTATCAAGGGTCGCCCTTTGAGTCCTGAAATTAGAAGTAGGCCTATAGATGGAATATGTGCAGACATTGTAGGCTTTGAGCTGTAGCTACTGCACCACCTTTAAGAATGTGAATGTTCGTGAAGATTGAGCGTGACATAATAATACAAGTCAATTGTGTCAACAACTACATATTGTTGTTGTTGATTCATTTTGTCGCAATATCGTTTTTCATATTGCCCCGTGTACTTAGGTGAGTGTGGCATCTCTCTGATCATTTGTGTGATCATGATTGATGTACCGTACTAGTGAGTATACTTTTTATTGGTACAAGGATTGGGTAGGAGGTAGCCGTGACTTTATTGTAAGTTAGGCACCTTTCCGGTGTTTGGATGGAGTGAAAGTGGGAAGCCACGGAAAACCACTTTTAGGATAGATGAGGTGAGAGTCGACACCACCTCTCCTCAGTTCTGCCTCACGTGGCTAAGATTGCCCTGTTCCAGCCCATAGACTAGAATTTTTTTTTGGCAGAACTGGGAATCGAACCCCGACCTCAAAGGTGACAGCCAAGGACACTAGCCACTAGACCATGGGGTACCGGTAGTCGTAATTTACTCTCTTATCAGTTAGTTTCGAACAGACACTTTTAACACAAGGTTTACAACTTGCATACCTCGGCACTACTAGCTTTCAAGTTCTGATACTCGATTCCTCAGATATTCATTTACATCAGGGATGCGCTGGACAGTCGGATTCTGTGGTGCGTTTACACTTTTATCACGACAGGCTGCTTCCTTTTCCCCTGTCTCTCCCCTGATCCTTTTTGAGTTCCTGAGACTAGGAGAGTAACAAGGCAGACAAACCAGTGCATATCAAATACTTGAAACACCCTTCTCGCCAATAGAGATGTGAGATGCACTGCGAACCCTAATCACAAAAATGAATGCGGTTCGACTCCCGGTCAATGTCTGTGAGGTTTTAAAGTGAAATATCACGTCTTGTGGTTTGAATATCACGTAAAAATGAAGGCGCCGTGTGGAAGACTGACATATCTTTGTGTGTTCTGAACTTTGTGTATAATGTATAAGGTGTTATATCTGTACATAAGTTCTTCGGAGTTGAAATAAGATGGCGTTATGTTAACCAATTGTGTGTTTCCCTGTGCTCCTTTTCACTCATTCTCCACATTATGGTGCCGAAAACTCGTACGAAACCAGTGACATGTGTATTTACTAGTGTTAGTGAATTGTGCTAATGCTCCTTTGTCGCCTTCTACACTACGGAAGGACACTCGACGCCGAGAATATTATACACTACCGAGAAGACATCACGTCAGCGTAAAGCACGCCACGCTATCAACAACAAGACGCTACAAGGCACTACAGCCTTGACTACAAGTCATTTCATCCACGGCGAGAAGCTGACGACAATCCCTACAAGACCAAAGCCTGCTATTAAGAAGGACTTGAAAAGGGAATACAGGATTCAGCAACAAGCGGCAGAAGATTTCCGGAAACGCTGGATGAAGGAATATCTTCTTGAACTACGCCATCATCACCACGTACGACAGACATGCAGCAAAACCCCGAACTTCCGGGTAGGTGACCTGGTCCTGCTGTAAGAAGACAACCGTCCTCGCC
This sequence comes from Meconema thalassinum, assembly GCA_946902985.2. NCBI lineage: Eukaryota > Metazoa > Arthropoda > Insecta > Orthoptera > Tettigoniidae > Meconema > Meconema thalassinum. The sequence goes on from OX336389.2 coordinate 188,039,313, forward strand.
ACGTATGGAGCAGGGGTGTAATCGAGGAACTACGACCTGGACGAGACGGAAAACTCAGGGCCGTCATCCTTCGCACGCCAGACAGGAACCGGGTAACGCGTCCAATTCAGCTGGTCATACCTCTAGAGGTCGACCAGGGTGGGGAGGATGTGGAAGACTGACATATCTTTCTGTGTTCTGAACTTTGTGTATAATGTATAAGGTGTTATATCTGTACACAAGTTCTTTGGAGTTTAAATAAGATGGCGTTATGTTAACCAATTGTGTGTTTCCCTGTGCTCCTTTTCTTTTTTTCTCCACACCCCGTGCCTCATGATCGCGAGATTTATCGGTCGCGTAAAACTACAACCTTCCTTCCTTGCTTCCCTCACAGAAATAGCACGTAGGAGTGCGCTGAATTCTCCAAGGTTTTCTAGCGAGTTTTCCTGTGACAGCCACTACTACTGAATGTCGTAAAGTAGGGATGCAATAATCATGTAGCCTAGCAATGTTATCATCATCATCATCATCATCATCATCATCATCATCATCATCATCATCATCATCAAGAATTGCAGTGCTCGAGTCCCCGAACTTCACACAGGTGAAGTTACGTTTCCGCCGTAGCTTGATGTTATCTCATTTAGGGGGTCGGGATATTGAGGCAACGTGGTCATCATCCCTGTGTACTTAGATATAGCCTAAGTAGATTTCATCAGAAAACCAGTGCTATTTCGCTTCGGCTATTGGAACAAGATTTCAACTTGGCATTTGTCTGCAGGAAGTGGGATGAAACCCATAGAATGACCATTTTCAGGATGGTTGCTGCCATCGCCGGGATTGGAAACCTCGATCGCCGTCCAGCAACCATCTGATCAAGTCGTGGAACGTGCTTTAAACAGCTAGGCTTAGATGGTGGATTTGTGTTTCCGCCTGTGGTAACACTAGATTCATGTTGCATTTAAACGCATTAACTGAACACTCTATTAATGCTACGTAATAATACCGCAGATATTAGCAGGAAATGGGTTTGAAAACAACTAGTTGTATCATGAAATAAAATGATCAGTACGTGACTCACTTGCAGAGACCCCGGCTCGAGTAACCTTGGTTGTGAAATACGTTTTGAGAGGCAGGATACAGCGTCATTCTTGTACTGAATGAAACTATTCACATAAGTGTTGCTTCCGTTTCTATATCCGGGTAACAGACCAACACCATGCTCGTGTATCCTATATCTAAATATCTCAGCATTTCCACACAGTAAATTATCAGTTTCATCAGCAAACATCGCTCAATTCAATCATTTTCAGAGATTTTTAGGTACGGTATCTCAAATGTGACTGATATGTTGTTTTGGTTCATTTAGGGGCCTTATGACAACGTGTTCGTAAATGTGAAAAAGTGCTATTGTGGTGCCTGTAATAATGTGCATCTGTAACCGAGTCTAGGATTTGGAAGGAGGCGGCCGTGGCCTTCCGTTAGGAATCATACCGGCATTTTCGTGGAGTGGAAGTGGGAAACCACGGATAGTCACTTCTAGGACAGTTTAGAAGAGAATTATACCCATCTCTTTGACATGCCTGTGCCTGTTAATGTCCTCATCTCTTTACCACCGAAAATATTGTGGTTCATGAAGCCATACTTTTTGTTGTTGTTGTTGTTGCAGTGGATTCCAGAAATAAGTTATATTTCGGCCTATTAGTCCTAAATTTGAAAGAAAGAAAGAAATCCCATCCGATTATACCTTCAAAGTGTTATCGGTATAAAAGTGATATTGTAAACTGTTTGTGGAAGAAGATTTACTGAACTACTGTATGTGTAGACAGTAGCTTATATTGATAACTGTTACAAGATAGCCACTAACCAGCAGCTCATGAGCATCGAAGCGCAAGAAATTAAGAGATTTATTGAATCATAGTAGCCTACATCAGTATCACATGAAGTGTCTTACAACCTCTTCACAATGAGGCAACAATAGCTGGACACCATCAACGCTGATTTAAGACGGTACACTATGCAGGAAACTGCATTGTCTACATATTTACAGTAAGAGACCACTGTTATTTATTTACTAGCAGAAGTACCCATTCTTCGAACGGTCTTCGGTATTAATAACCAGACGTAATCAATTGAGCTACTGTTTCAATGGTTAGGGGCTTGGAACCTGTTTGTCGACAAAGATAAATGATTAGTTGAAACATGCTCTGAAACTAATTTACCTAACGTGTACTTCCTGACGTGAAAATAAAATTGAAAACCTCGTAGACGAAACGCAATTATACACGTCACATAAAAACTGACCCTCACTGTTGTGTCAATTCCGCATCCAGGGGAAGACCCCTTTAATAAATTATAAAGGCTTGTGGTGCATGAAAATTCAGTTTTTTTTAGCCTCCAATCGCCCAAATTCCTAAAAGCAAAGCAAAAAAAAAACAAGAACTTTTGAAAATAATGTTGCTGTTTGAAGATATAATGGACCTTCTGTACGACATAACGCACGTTCAAGTCTTGTGAAAAAATCTAGGGTACCCCTTGACCTCCTTAAGCGCATTGATGAATTTTACAGTTTTTGTTGGTTCCGTGATAACCTTATAGCCATTTGCAAACTTTCACAGAAATTTAATAAACGGAGTGGCATTACTTGTTGCAGAAATAGATGGAAAGTTGGATGTAACTTTTTGAGACACTGTTGTCATGGTTACTGGCTTGCATTCATACATTGGTTTATTAAATGAAATTAGTTTTCTGGGAATATCTCGGAAACTCTTGGGTTTAGAGCCTTAAAATGCAGTTTTCGGGGACCCTTTACGGCTGTTTAAGGGCTCCGAGTTTTTTTTTCTGACACCAAGGGGCTGAAAATAATCTTTGTCTCGTCTAGTATAATAATAATAATTATTATTACAATAATAATATAACAATATAGGGATAGGGATATAATAGACCTTCCGTACCACACCAGCACGTGTAAATCGCGTGAAAAATTCTAGATTACCCCTTGACCCCCTTAAGCGCATTATATGTATTGATGAATTTTACAGCTTAATTTGGTTCCGTTATAACCATATAGCCGTTTGCAAACTATCCCAGTAACGTAATAAATGACTGCGGTGGTGTCTAGTTGCTAAGTTCTGAACTTGGCCTAGTAGTCGTTGACGGTGGCGCTTGGCGGCAAAAGTAGGAACTATTTGAAAAATTCTATGTTGCAGTACTTAATTTAAAAAAACAGATAACACACACTAATACAGTCATCACAATTAACACCGGTTATCAGACAGATTCTACACACACCCAAAGTACACGGGGCTACATGACCGCGTTGTCGCAGCCCCTAAACTTAAGAACCAACCGACCAACGTAATAAATGGAATTGTATTGCGTCTCACAGCAATAGATGGACCTGTGAGTTTCTGTTGCCATGGTTACCGACTTACTTTCTTTCATTATTGTATTAAATGAAATTGATTTTCTGGGAATATCTCAAAAACTGTTGGTTTTAGGGCCTTAAAATGTGGTTTTCGGGGTCCCTGGGGCCCCCGAGTTTTGCTTCTCACATTGAGGGGCTGAATATGAGCTTTATCTCGCCCTTCTACGCCTATTTCAGCAGGTATTTTAAGGGGGTAGGCCCCCTTTTATGAGAGGTACAGAAAAGAGTTACATCAATGATTAGTGTCGTGCCTCTGAAGGATATCTGTACCACATTTTACGTTGATCCACCCAGCCGTTCTCGAGTTATAAGGGAGCAACCACTTTGTCCACAGACAGACAGACAAACAGACAGACAGACAGACAGACAAAAATTTTATTTTCGCGCGCATCCGTCATAAAACAGTCTGAAACGCGTAAATAACGCAAATTTCCGTAGAAATTCAGAAAAAACAGACAAACTTTCATTCTTATATATATAGAGTTAGAGATAGAGATACAGTCATCACAATTAACACCGGTTATCAGACAGATTCTACACACACCCAAAGTACACGGGGCAACATGACCGCGTTGTCGCAGCCCCTAAATTTAAGAACCAACCGACCAACGTAATAAATGGAATTGTATTGCGTCTCACAGCAATAGATGGACCTGTGAGTTTCTGTTGCCATGGTTACCGACTTACTTTCTTTCATTATTGTATTAAATGAAATTGATTTTCCGGGAATATCTCAAAAACTGTTGGTTTTAGGGCCTTAAAATGTGGATTTCGGGGGCCCTAGGGCCCCCGAGTTTTGCTTCTCACATTGAGGGGCTGAAAATGAGCTTTGTCTCGCCCTTCTACGCCTATTTCAGCAAGTATTTTAAGGGGGTAGGCCCCCTTTTATGAGAGGTACAGAGAAGAGTTACATCAATGATTAGTGTCGTGCCTCTGAAGGATATCTGTACCAAATTTTACGTTGATCCACCCAGCCGTTCTCGAGTTATAAGGGAACAACCACTTTGTCCACAGACAGACAGACAGACAGACAGACAGACATACATACAGACAGACAAAAAAAATATTTTCGCGCGCATCCGTCATAAAACAGTCTGAAACGCGTAAATAACGCAAATTTCCGTAGAAATTCAGGAAAAACAGACAAACTTTCATTCTTATATATATATATATAATATATATAGATGTATTTATTTATTTAAATCTTGCCTTTTAATAGGCTACATGGTCTTATCTCACACAGAACCCAGGTGCACACAATACATTTCTGGACTTAAAACTTAAAATACACTTAATTCCAGAATTATTTAGGCAATAAATTAATTTAATTTATTTATTAATTAGTGAACAGTAATTTGGTGGAAATCAGAGGTCAAGTATGCAAACTATTATGAAATAAGGACTACTATGTATTCTGTTAACAATTACCAAATACTAATATTAATACGAAGATATCGCTGTACTAGATGCTATAATATGGAACTAAAACAATGTCAAACCCCCAGTACAGAATATTTAGGACAGTTCGTCATGATTATCTCAATTCGAGCAGCAGCATGATCTAACGATGATGATGATGATGATGATGATGATGATGATGATGATGATGATAATTGAAATAATAGGAAGAAGGAGAAGACGAAGTTGAAATAAGAAGAAGAAGGGAGTAAGGCACATTAATGATTATTGTTTCTACACGCGATACCACTTCAGTATGCTAAGCACCTCAGAAACTGGACAGTACAGGACTATGAATGGGTCTTACCGAATCCCATTTCTGCCTTTAAAGTGACGACGCCGACTCAACGAAGTATTCTATGAAGACTGTCCACAAGGTCTAGAATAAGCAGATGGCTATGTAATGGTCTTCATGCAGCCTATATGGAAACTGGTACCACTTTTTGCTGTAGGGGACAGGCTGCTCGTCACTCGCCAAGGTAGACCCGGTTTGATTCCTGGGATCCACATGTGGGATCTTCGATCTGAAATGTCATGTCTAGTGGTTCGGATTCCACGTAGGTCTCGAGACTTATGATTGAAAGGTGAAGATCCAAATAAAGAACTACAAACTTGGCTTTTACTTTTGCTTTTTCAGTAGATATTCACTAGAACCAGCAATGCTACATTCGGCTCTTCGATGAACAAGGACTGTCTTTTGTTAAGTATCTCACTGATAATTTAACTTTGGATTCATCAATTAAAAAATAAATTTATTGACACGTGCATGGTGCCCAAGCTGTCACCGACCGGTACGTTGACATTCCCAAGAACTCACCCATCTTTTCTGGCCAGCAAACCCTCCAATGAGTCTTATCGAAAATATCTGCGACCAAATAAATCTGCAGGCTTCCCAAGATCCTCGCCGAATTTCTGGATAGGTTGATTTCAGAATAGCTTGTCAAGCCAATGCTGCGGCAAATTACTGATATTTTTACCACCAAGGGTGGGCCAATTCTCTATTAGTTACTATTAACTGGGGTGGTATATTTCATTTAAGTAGAGTAAAGATCCCAACTACAGTCTACCGATGTTTTCAAAATAACAATATTGTGCCCGTCAGACGCGAGTTTCGGGGATCTGCCGGTCTTAAACAGCTCTTCCAAGACCCTCTCCTGACCTACACACAATACTCGGGAAACAACGAATTCGTATTCTGGCCTAGCACAAGAAACTGCAGTCGGGGGTGTTGTGAATAGGAGAGTTCTATTCTTACGCCCAGCCTAGCGGAATACATTCGCAAGAAAACACAAAGACGCCATGGAAGAATGAGGTAAGACTTAAGTTAAAATCACACTAAATTTATTGATAAAATCACAAATCACTAGCCTACTTCTGAGAGGTAAAAATCGGTTAATCCGAAAATAAACTGCCCTGAAAGGGAATGTAAAATGTATCCTAGCTAATATCTGTCTTAAGCCTCTCGAAGGCCTAACCACAAAATCGAAGAAACAAATCAATCACTAAGAGAGTACTACGTAACGATTCCCTACACAATTACATCGGAGATTTAATAAATAACAATAATAACAAGCATGAATTTACTAGCAAGAAAGTTATTTACATGTTTACAATGCCACGCAGTAGTTACGTTAATCAGCACCACAATAAGAATAGCTAAACAACGATGGTATTCTCTCCAACATTTAATTATACGTTAAATCTGAGCAACCCCTACGTGACGTTAAAATAATAATGATAAATGAGACACGTTTATCCAAAGGAAAATAAAACACAAAGCTATGCACATTCGTATCAATCTGGACAATAAAAAAATTACAAAGCTCTACAACTCAAAAATATGACATCAAGAAATACCCCTATAAAATGTAGCACAAATGGCGCTCCTGCCTACCCACATTCTTGCTGTTTGCAAATAAATGTTCATGAGTGTGAGAAGGAAAAAGTTATGTTTTGCAACTGCTGTGACGAGCCGCCACGTCTTACGTTGCATATCATCTTAACGGCCTGGTTTTCAAATGATCCCGTCATTAGATGATCGTTGTCTCAGAATCGGGAATAGCCAAGAATGTATTTAAGTAAGTGTCGAAGATCGCAAAATCTAAGAAATTGGTCAGAAAGAAAATTTAAGTTTAGCACTCATTAGGTTAGAATACGTTATTAATTAGTTCTCTATTTAGTTCAAAAATCCTGTCACATGATTATTAGTTTCAATTTAGCTTATAATTAATCCTCCAAGTGTCGTATTTTAGTGACCATTAAACGTGTCTAGTGTAGCTATAAGTGTGGGAGAAAACATCTGAGAACATCTCAATATATCCTAAGAATCCCTGTTCACTAAGTTCATGGACACTCTGTGTTCCATGACAATAATACGGGCTCGTCAACCTCTAATCATCATTCGACATGCTAGAATTGCACAATGTCACTGGAATAATACCATAAACACACACTTTCTCAAAAACACGAGCGAAAACGTCTCCCTAAAATGTCCTCTTCTCTAGACAACACAATAACATGATCTTAAATGATACAGAATATCCCATTCATAGACTCAAATTTGCAACGACTGCATTAATATTTGTTCACTCAGAACTTAAAATCTCATACAATAGCCGAAAATGTAAATGACTGTAATAATTAGTGTCTAATACACAACGAAATGATGTACTCAAATATGATATTACAGTCGTCGATGTCGTAAATAAAAATAACAAAACATAGCCTCCTCCCCTCTACCGTGTGGCTTGAAAAACAGGTTCGCTGCTGACACAAAAATATCAAGTTTACTGGCTCACAGACTTCACAATTCGTATACGCAAATCTTGCTACAAACCAACGAGCTGTGTCTCGCATTCTATAATGCTGGCCTCCACATAGACTTGAAAAACATCTGTTTGCATTCCACCTTCTCTCGCTATTATACCATAGCCTCCTAAACTTTAAACTGTACAATGTGACGTAGCCATGCACTCCGCCCGTAAAAAATTATACACAGTGTTATTTTCAAAATAAAATTCCTCCAGGCGTACTATGAAATGATCCGATGACGAACAATAATTCAAAAATAAAGGAAGTTGCCTACCTAAAAGAATGTTCTTTAATTAAGACCATCTAGAACTAATCTGCTCCTTTATCCAATCATTACAGTAAGGTAATTGAAGCGTTGTTTCACTTTCATACTAAAAGTATTCATTCGAGCCTCGCCTGGGTCATCTTGACGAGTCATGGCCTTCCTTCCAGCCATTATATATGGGCTCCAATACATCCAAAATCCGTCGTGCTCCCAAGCCGTGGTGTCTTACTTCATCTTAGCCCCTCGTACAATAAAAGGATACAATTCCAGGTGGGCTTGGCTTCGATTCCAGTGTGCAGTCATGATGATAGTAGCTTATTTCACAGAATTTAGTTATCTGACCTGTCGAAAGAATACTAGTAACACTGACGTTACACTTGTGCAGTTATAACAAATTGACTCATCACTCCGCCATAGGCTTTATGAATATCATTAAGATGATATTTCCTAACTAAAAACTGCAATCTTTACACACGATATCACACCACGTGATCGTAAAATATCGTGATAATCCTGCACTATAAAATTAGGATTCTCTATAGTTTCACCTTCCACGTTACCAAACAGTGGTAATACACGATAATTTAATGTAGATGTCTATTTATGCTTTCGATGAAAATGTTTTATAGGCAGCCATGTGGTCGCACAGTGTACACCATGTGCAAACTTATAAGTCCGGGAAATATTGCCTAAAATACACGTAACTTACGAAAACAACATCTTCCAGCACTGTACTTGGCAGTGAAGCAGAGTTTTATCAGTTTCTTACACTGATAAAGTGAAGATTTACTCGTCCGCGATTTTTCCACTTCACAGATAGACAAACACGTCTCCCTTCCACGAGGGTTGACAAATCAAGTGTGTAGTCGTCGTAGATGCTGGAACTAAGCTGTAACCGCTTGAGTTAGGTACTCATTTAACTATTCCATTTCGCATATCCGCGGTGTTATATTTTTTTCAAACATGTTAAATAATTCCAAAATTGAAAAACATTGCTTCAAATGAGTCCAAATGTTTCCAAAAATAGTAAAAATACAGGATGCTCAAAAATAAATTAGCAGGGTAATCAAGTCAAATGTAAGTGCTCAAAGTGATGACATCGCACTCAAGCGCGCTCAGTGCTGTTCCAGTGTGACTTCTTAGCAATCTATCTCAAGCTGCAATCGATTTCCAAATCGAAGATGAGAAATCGGGCGCAATATCTCCATAACACAAAGCTTGAATCTACACTAAATCAACATCAGACAAGAGGAATAATGCAGCTAAGGTATCGAGGGAAACTAAAAACCAATATATGAATACAGTATAGTGGGGTGCAATCGACAATCAGTCTAATCACCCCAGTACGCACAAATTAGCGGGGTTCAATTCATTGGTGCACAGGGCTATTAACATACCCATGTCAAAAGACAACTATAATAAGGAAATAAGAACCATTAAGCAAATCACAAAGGAAAACAATTTCCCGCCAAGCAAAATAGATCAAATTATAGACAAACATAAAAATAAAGATAAAACGATTCCCAAACCGGACAGTAATGAGAATAAATTTGCGCGCTTCAACTATGTGAATGCGAACACATATAAAATCACTAATCTAGTCATAAAGCAAGGCATAAAAAAAAGCATTCACAACGAACAACACAACCGGTAGGCACTTACAAAATAGTAATCTAAATAAACATGACCCGTATTCAAAGTCAGGGGTATATTCTATTAAGTGCCACGACACTGGTTGTCAAGCTAATTACACCGGACAGAGTGGAAGACGAGTAGACACACGTTATAATGAACATAGGAATGCGATAAGATACGGAACACATTCAGCCGTATGCGAACACATGTGTGACGCGGGGCACAGCTTTACTAACATCGAGATGGACCTAAAAATAATTCATCACGAATCGAAAGGCAGAGCTCTTGACATAAAGGAAGCAATCGAGATACACCTAGCCAAACGAAACAATCTCAACAATCTAAATGAACACACTTTTATGGAGAGCTCACCCCTCTTCACTCTACTAAAATACACACCCTGTCGGAAACAAGACACAACTTAGCGATACAGCCAAGCTAGATAAAGGGGGGGGGGGGGCGGAATTAGGGGATTTTAATAGGTAAATATTATCTGGATCACGTGCACGGTGTACTTTTCTTCTGCAATAAACCAAGGCCCTTATTGACAGCAGTATTAAAGGTGCCGGGACGTGCTCAAAGACCGGGCAGCGCTTAGTATGAATGGCTATTAGTCCACGCGTGGCGAGGACTATTCCACGGTCTTTAATATTTGTAGACCTTCCTGTATTCAATAACATACATCCTATCTAGATTTGGCAACATCCGACAAATACACATTGCACTGACTTCAGACAGCACATAGGAACAGGGAGGAGACAGGGAAACACCAGTTTCGTTGAGATAACATCCCATTTCAGTCGACCACAACTGGTGTAAGAGTGAACACGAAACTGCTCCTAGCTCCAGCGAGGAAGACAACCAGATAAGTAGTAGCCTGTAATATTACAGTATAACCATAGTTGTCTTTTTACAACCATATAGCCACTCCAAACAGACAAACTCCGGATTTCTATCACCATTTTAGCATTTCACCTCTATCACCATTTTAGTATTTCACCTAACATCATATGTACTACAATTAGCATACATCGACAGTTGCATTACCAATACAGCAACTAAATAATTGTAAATATTGTAAATATTTTCACTTGTATTTTCAAACATAGATTTTATAGCCTAAGTGTAATGGTTCTGATGATGATCGCTTGACGATTGAAACTGGTCTTCCTAGTGTATTTATTAATCTCATGTAATTTATTTCAGGATTAGGGCATAACCCAGCTCTTTGGGTACATTCGTGTTGACCGACTGAAAAGCACTAAACTTTTGAATACAGTATATCAAAACTCACACTAGCCTCCTCTAGATATATTGCGTAGTTATTTGTTCAAAATTCATTTAAGGGGTCATAACCATCTTGGTAATTATCCCCGATACGTATTGTCAATGAAGTGTCTATTTCGACTGAATATTGCTACCAGTTTCTCGTCCAAAGTAGTAGATGATAAAATGCCGACCTTTAACCAACCATCTCTGTCTACTGTAGTCGGCAGGTTGCTGTCATACACCGTCACGTCGATCGGGATATTATTATAGAAGTTGACAGTGGTTGGCCTTCGTGGCTTCAGAGCTTGCGATGTGAGTGGCTTGTTATCAGTGCTCGAAAGAGAAATTTTAGGAAGCAGAATGCTAATTCATTTTAGTTCTTTTTAATTTTTATTTATCAATATATCATTATCTCGCGGATATCGTCCAAGAAAATTTCTACTTCAACTGAACCACCGAATCGAAAGTGCATAAAAGGATAAGCTTTTCATAGAGATAAAATATATTACTAAATTTAGTGTACCTCCATACGGGATTGTTCCTACATCTATATAACCATCCTGCTGGTTGGCATGCCAAGCTTTGGAACCAAAAGTCCGTCGCTCATTTCCCTGCCAAGACGTAAGTATTTTAATATTGCACGGTTAATTCAACCAAGCTTAGGGACTGGGAGTTCGATCATTCACTTCATCCATATCATAGCGCGCCAGTTGCCAAAGTGTTTCAACTCGAAAGATGTGCATCAAGGTCTCTGGAGGCTTCATGCACGGAATCTGTATCATTAGAGTTTAAACACTCTGTTTCTTTATCAGTTGTTGTTATTAATTCATTTGAGGGGTTTGGGGCATCTTGGTCATCAGCCCCATGTAGTTGGGTGTGTACTGAACTTGTGTGTGTAACTGTATCAGGGACAGGGATGGGGTAAGTGGCCAGGGACTTGAAATAAGGAAGGCTACTATCCCGGCATTTGCCTGGGGGGAATGTGGAGAAACCAACACTCGGGATAGCCGCTGTCAGCTCCGGGATTCGAACCTACGATCTCCAGACATGCTGAAAGTGCCCTCCCGGCCATGGTGCACGATGTAACGAGCACGGCTACGCTGCGAGACTTTTATATCAGTAGTCTGACCACTACCTCCTTTCTGTAGTTGTTGTTGTTGATTCATATAGGGGCTTAAATACATCGTAGACAGGTTGCCCTATGTGTGTGGAATAACCTACATCATTGTGATGGCTGTATTAGTATGTGTGTATTTGTAGGATCTGGGTAGGAGGCGGCCGTGACTCATCCCACAAGTAGAAGTGGGATACCATGGAAAACCACTTATATGATAGCTATGGTAGGAATCGAACCCGCTTCTTCAAAGTTCTGCCTCACGAGGCTGTGTGCATCCGTACCAACCCTCACCCCAGAATTAAATATCCTGGCAGAGCCAGGAATCGAATCCGAACCTCCTCGGTGACAACCAAAGAATGCTAGTAGGGCCTAACTACTCCACGAAGCGGACCTCGTTGTTTCATTTCAGGCTTTTAAGGTATTGTGATCATCAGCCCCGCCCACTTCGGTATATATGTGTGTCTAGAATTTGAATGATAACTTGTGCTATTGTGGAGCTGTCCTATTTTGAGTATGGTACTTGTAAATGGGGGTAAGGGGGGAATGGACGGGGTTGTGACCATGAGGAAGGTACCATCCCAGTATATGCCCAATGCTGAAGCGATAATCCAAGGATGGTCGATAGTGATACAAAAACCCACCTCTCTTAACAGTTGTGGTTAAGATACTGAGTAGAGCAATCCTCAGACCAGGTTCTTAATTCTCCTTGGCAGAGCACGGAATAGAACACAGGCCATCCGTGTAGAAAGCTATTATGCTTAGGACCACGATGGCGTTTCTAATACTGACTAGAACACACTTTGCTGATTCTCGGTGTTTTGAAGTCCATGACTTAGGTAGCTGAGTGGCCCATAGTCCAGCCTTGAACCAAACACAATGTACTTGTTTAACATACGACTAAGAACGGAATGTCTTTAAAAAGAGAACGTTATATTAATTATCTGAGTAGGTAGATGAAGGTCACAGTTAAGTGTATTCAACACTTTAAAGAGCCATGAACCTATATTTGTGATATGTAAGGTGACCTTGCCTCTGCAATATATTCAGTTTTGTACTTAAGAGAAGACATTGCATCGGATATACGAGCCATTATCAGAAATAAAGGTTACAAGGCCAATATTCCAGGAGTTTCGTTTGTTATAGAGGAATTAGTAGTGTGGGGTAATTCGAATACTTGCGGTTGGTAACTGTGCAGAGTTACAGCCTCCCGCCACCTACAGCGCTAGTTGTAGGTTGTTTGGAAAACTGGTCTCCCGAAGAGATCCGTTCAGAAATTCGATTTCTGAAAGCGAAACATGCAACCGCGGGTAGGACTTCTCATCGAGGCGAGGAAATCATTCTCTTTCATGACAACACGCGACCTGATACAGTCCGGAGGACCCCCCCACCACCTGTTGAAGCGGTTTTGCTGGGACAACAATGGGCATCCTTCCTACAGCCCCAACCCTGCTCCAAGCGACTTTCACCTGTTTACTCACTTGAAGGACGACGATTTGCTTCAGACGAGGAGGTGAAACACTTCGAGGCTGAACACGCAAAGACAGGATTTTACCATCAGGGAATATTCAAATTCATTCCTCGAAGCGACAAGTGCCTAAACCGAAATGGAGACTATGTCAAAAACTAAACTAATGTATGAACGATCACTTGGCTGTATTGATTGTATGAAATAAAATGTACAAGTTTCACCTTAGTTCCTGATCACCCCTCGTAGTTAACATTTCACACTTTATTAAATTGTATTATACGGTGAGATTCTTTTTCTGGGGCAGGGCCGGAGAACGGCTGCTGGGCGCGCGCGCCTTCCGCCAGCCAACCAAGATCAGGCCGCGGATAGTGCGCAGGTGGAAACCGTAACAAATCACATTAATTAATGGAAAATTCACCAGCAAATCATGATTTAAGAACTTACCTTCCCACAGAAGATGCTGAGTGTGTTCTCCTTCAGCTGACAGACGGGCGTTGTGCCGTGTAATTAAATTAGTGTTTAAACGTCGCAATTCCCTTCTGTCGTGAGGGATATCTGCTGCCGTATATTGTTCTCCAGCTCCACTAGAGTACGGGTAATTGATCTGTACACTTTGTATTTTAAATTGCCCGACAATTAGACATAAAGCGGGCTTATCGTTAGGTCCGTGCTTCGGTTAATCACAGTAAACACGCAGGGGGGAACAGGAGTAGCTACATAATGTAACGATGTAGCTTCCAAAGTTACTGTCTATCAGCTGAAGGAGAACATTTTCAGCATCTTCTGTGAAAAGGTAAGTTCTAACCGTTAACTGGTGACGTGAGGTCATCCAGATTCCCAAGAAATAAAAAAAACATGTGTGCTTCATTAATTAAATCTTGCAAGACATTCTTATCTGTGCACTGACACTTCACATCCTCGTTGATGAAAGTTTAGTGACTTAATGACTATAATGACCCTGGTTATCTCGCCTGCGCGCTATCCGCGGTCCGAGCTCGGTTGGCTGGTGGAAGGCGCGCGCCCGGCAGCCGGTCGCCGGCCCCGCTCCTGCAAAATAATCTCACTGTACATTTCAATGTTTACTCCGTAGTCTGTTGAACGATGGAAGGAGCTTGCTACATAGAGGTCATCTAGTGCTGTGTACTTGGATTGTGAATGGAATCTGTCTTATAGCATGTGCCATTGTGATTGCTGCACAGTTACCGACAGTTAGCTCTGCACTTCCCCATCCCACTCCACCGGTATACTACTGGAACATAAAACATTTGCCACGCTGAGCATGTCTGTGTCTGATTGTGAGAACCTACTGTCACGCGCGTCAATGTTCTCAAATATGGAAGTATTCGGCACGCTCCCCGCACCGCTCTACACCCCTCTCCTACCGCTCAGCTCTCAAGGTCAAGAACATAGATAAACGCTGATATGTTCACTAGTATGTGTATCGTAATTGAGGCTACCGATTAGGAAGAAAGTTACTGTGGCTTTAAGTTAGGTAATGCCCTGATATTCAGAGTAGGCATTATGGTGCAGTGGTCAAGGTGCTTGTTTCCCACTAAGGGCTAAATTTCCGGTTAATACTGTACATTTGGTATTTTCAACGTGAAATTTCACATCCAGTGGCTTAGATTCCAAGTAAAATGATGTACCGTGGTTTATGATCGCGAGTTCATGAGCTACGTAAAAGCTTGGTTCATCCCAGCATTCATCTGTCCTAGATGTGGACAACCACAAAACATCACTCATAGAATGGCTGAGGTACCATCTTTTCTCAGTTATACTGCCGAGGCTAGCTGCTTTACGTGTTTAAGAAACGAGTGCCACTGAATTTGGCCGCGCCAGCGTATGTTGATCATAGCAGCTGGAGTATTGCGGGACGAAAGGGAGAGTTGATGGGGTACAGTGTCCACATAAATCGAACACTGCTAACCGAAACAGGAGCTCTTGTCACCACGGAGAGGAGAAAGATGAGTGAGGCTACAGGAATTGAGTCATATCCTACCCGCGTGACTGTGCCTGTCAACACTGCAAGCTGACAACGTATCACAAGTAAACAAAGACGTTTCCAGCTTGACTGCTGGAACTCGTAACTTAAATGAGTAACACCCATTTCCAACACCCCGACAGGAATGAAATTTCATAAGTATTGAGAATCCCGTCCCAAATGTCCTATGATCTATTCCTCACTCTGTCAAGAAATGTAATTCTAGTTTGAGGGTCGGAACGAGGTTCACTCAGTCTCTAGAGGCAAAACTAAGAAGATGTGGATTCGATTGCCACCTCTGCCATCCTAGAAACGTTTTCCGTGGTATTCCACTTCTACTTCAGAAAAATGTCACGATTGTCGGTAACTTAAGGCTACGCTTGCCTCCTTCCGAAACCTAGCCTCAATTACAAAACTACAAGCACACAAGAACACAGGTTACCAGAAAAATTCTCTATTTGACTCTGTCTTTATATATATTATTCATAAGCCGATATATATTTCTGTATAGGCTATAATTATAGCCTACTCCCAAGGTACACGTGACTGGCTGCGTGGCTCAGCGGTACCGTTTTCACCCGCTGTGCCCAACGTTGCAGGATCGAATCCTGGCGCAGTCGGTATTTGAGGATGCAAAAATGCGAGGGATATCTATTGGTAAGTTTAGTTAGTTATTGTTGCTTTAAGGGGCGGAAAAACGAGTTTACTGGCATGGTAATGATCCCCTTCGGGTGAAACTTCCGACACCCGGGCATCTCTAAAACTTCATGTAGTTCAAAAGGGACGTAAATCCTATAACATTGCTATTTAAAGTACACGGGGCTGAAAACTCCACGGTGTCCAAGTTTCTTAACTGAAACAACATCAACAACAATGAAATCTCTAGCAGAGTCATGGATTGAAACCCGGCCCTTTGGGACACGATCTGAGTCATTACCTCTAAATCACAGAACGCGGCTGTTGAAACGATGCATTTGTCTACATCAGCCACAGATGTGATTCACCATTAGCGAGGGTTAGGCAGTCTAATGACACTCCCTTCCCGCCAAGGTGAAGTTTTCAGCACCCGAGGGTCTCCGAGCTGAGACTGGCATTCCTTTCAAGTTGCTTATGACAGGCTCGGAATAATCATCTTCTCTACAGGATCTCTTTTGGTCAGCGATAATGAGTAGGTCTTGTAACTGAGTTAACGCATGGCTGCCGGTTCGAATCTGGCCACGGGTATGGGCCAGTGTGTTGTCTAAAAGTGTGTTCAATTTAGTCATCTGAAATAAACAACAAGTAGTTCAGTGAATAATTAAATATCCTATTTTCATATAATCTTCTAGTCTTACATAGGACACGAGAAATGAAAACGAGTTTTTCAAGAATTTTCATAAAATTCCATTAAATTAAATTTTAATATTAAGGCTTGTATGAAGATATACCGTGTTAAGCTTCACAGTGCTCGGATGAAAAGTGGCGAGAAAAATCCATTTAAATATATAAATTTCGCGCCACCGCCATGTTGCTTTTTGCTCACCAGGTTATTGAGAACTTAAGTTAATAGCCTCTATTGTGCCCATTTAGCAAGAAATATGCCAATCACAGTATACCAGCGTAGCTCAATTCGGGATTTCGGGGCAGCGGTAAGTTCCCCCACTCTGTGACCCACATATTTGGATTAATTAGAGGATACACTTGCAAAAATAACAACAAAATCAACTCCTATTTAAACACATTTAATTAATAAAATTAATGGCGCTACAAACATTTAAACAAATTAATTCCTGACCCAAATATCAACTGCTTGTTCCAAATGAACAAGGGATCACAAAATAAAATAAACAAATATTGTATTCAAACCCTGTGGTTTCCACATAAACCAACAATTCTTACTTAATCTCACTTCCATAAAGCACTAACATTAAGTTTACATAACTCCGAGCTCTTTGGCTCCATGCATTTACATTATTACGGTGTCATTCTTGTACACCTCAAACACTGTCTTTTATATTTTCTTATTTCTCAAAAACAAATATATAATTATATTTAAAATCTATATTAATTATCTAATTCAATATTTTGGGCATGTCCACACATTCAGTTGTTATCATCTCTCTTTATTTCACAAACATATTAAGGTAATCAGAAAATCAATTGTGTACTCCAGAGCGTGAAGGTACTTGACACAGTCAAAAAACTATAGTTACTCCCGAACTCAGTTGCCTTCAATCAACTCGTGGAATCCCACGTCCATACATTATTACAATAGGGATTGTTATTTATCTCTTATGTCTTAATAGACCATTCTCATATAAGAAACTACGATCTGAACCGGCAAACGAAATATCCATCTTTAAGGACCTCGGTTCAACGCCCGGGTCGTTTACAACTTTAAACACTCCTGGTGTATTTATTCTCTTTACAACAGCTTACGAGACGGTTCCTGGTCCCTCTCACTTTAAGAGAGCTAGACACTTTTACTCGGGTGCGATTTATGACACGAAGGGTGACGGCGACCCCTAGTCTAACTCCACGTTAGTATCTTGTTTCCAAGGCTTTCAAAACAAACCTTCCCATTATATCCAGTTCTGGGGAGACCGGGCTTTACTGTACCGTAACATTCAAACAACTATTCTTTGGTTCAAAGACCATTTCCGTATCCTTGGCATTTATTAATTATGAGAGGGTCCTCATTGATTGGGAAGATTAAATACACATACGACGACGGAGAATTACAGGGGCTTTTATCATAAGAAGATCCTGCATTCGAATCTCTTCAGGTGCCTCGGGAACCAATCCCATTCAGAGGCTTATACAAAATGCGATTTAGAGTCGGCCGTGGCCCAATGACATACGCTCAATAATACCATATATTAGCTCCCTTTTTAAATACATACACAATGCCTCGTGATACTAATGTCACAAATAGAGGACTTACACAATTATCAATTCACTGCAATCAACTACCCTCCATAAGTAATGTACCAAGTATTTAACCACTACGCGTTCCTAGCGTGACACTTTAATATTATATTTGCGCTCATTATGCGCTATGCATTATTTTAAGCCGAAAATGTCTTCCCAAGAACTGATAAAATCTCTTTAGTAACAATTCATATTATTTTTATTCACATATTAATCTTTCCGTGGTCGATAAATCGCTCCCTGTTTTAAAATATTTCATTGAACCTCATTTCTTACACATACGTTAAGGCTTAACGTTCTTATGTTCATATCAATTTATTTGATTTTTATTTAACATTTCCATATTTAATTATTATTATTATCTTTATTCTTTATACAAGCTCAAAAGCTATTTCTTTCATATCTCAACTTTACTTTATTTCAATGTCTTTCATGATAATTAAATGATATTTCGCTTGCTCTTATGATATTTGTTAAATACATTAACCCTTTATTCACATATTTCCCCTACGGGATTTATTCTTTACATAATTATTATTTTATTATTGTTCAGACCGTGTTCTTGATTATTCAGCATTTATTTATTAAAACACATCCCTTTCACTCCAAAACTCCGGTGGGTTTTGTACACAATCAATTTCTGACACCAAAATAAAAATGAATTTTGTACTCACATATTTTCCAGATCATCCCTGATCTTAAATCTGGTGCGGTGTTTCATTTTTGGGCCCACTTTGAACTTTTTACACCATATTAAAGGTATTCATCTTACGTAAAAACACAAATAAACATATATCTAACACACTTAATATTGACGACATTTTTATATACTGATGTGTCCCTTTTGAACACATAATAAACACTAAAAATATTATTTAACACACAATCTGGATTATTTTACACTTCACAACGATCACTAGGCCGTGTTTCTGAGCCTCTCACACGTGATCTTCTTAAATTCCCGTTTCCAAGGGTGGAATTTATCCGATGTCGGCTTCCTATTCTGAAGAATGCGAAAGTCCCGAAACATCTACTGTTCCCTGGAGTTCAATTCTGCTATTCCTATCCTGGATAACCGGCTATTTATCTAGCTTGAACGGCTTGTCTGTAGATCTGTCTATCGATCCTAACGAAAGTCTATATGAATCGAGGTCTCCTCTAAGACCTATAGAATTAGTTTCTAGCAGCTAGCACTTCTTGATTCTAGTACTATTAGAATTGTTCGCCTGCTTTCTGGAGCTAATGTTATAGTCTCCTATTCTATTTATTTGAACTGTTTTAACACTCCTACGTTCGAACCTTATTCTGTTCTTCCTTGTTAAGTTCCTTCAATTTAAACAACAGTTTCTCTGTCTGGTACGATACTTCCGTACATTATGATCTATTCGTTCGTACATTTAACGACCTATCGCCTTTAAGTCCGACGTTCGCAGCCTACTCTGACTATGTCTTGCGAATTTTCACTTTAACTTGTATACAGTCGGGCCTAAATCCTATAATTAGGATTTTCCTAATATTTCACTACGGCGATACTTTAAAATTTCGCCTTGAATGCTCCTTATGGAGGCAAGCAAGTCGTTACTACTGTGACGCCTGTGGCTATCGGTTCTTACTTCTGCGGTGTAAAACAGCGTTTCTCCCCTCAAGGAGTACTGGTAGCTGTTATCGATGTAACGCAGAGTTACGTCCCTTCACGGACTGTCGGAATGATTACTTCTACGTCGTGGAGCAGCACTTCCCCTCACGGAATGCTCGTAGGACTGCATGCGATGTGACACAGTGACGTGCCCTCAGGTTGTCTGAATACTGCATAATTGGCTTGGAAACGCCCGAAGCTTTATACTGTTTTACTACAAAAAAATAAGACTCAAGCCTTTTCTGTGGTCAACTTATAAAATAATGGTGCCACAATTATAAAAATTATACCTTCCGAAAGCTCATCTTCTCAATGTCAAATGATCTTATTGCACCTAAAAATCGATCGTGCAATTCGGAGATATTAATTAATTTCTCGTCCTCAAATGTGTGGGCGGTGCATTCCTTTTGCTCTCTCCCCTCCACAGAGGCTTAGGTAATTCCCCTATGACGTCGTCTTACGTCGGCAGTTTATTTCTGCACAATTATTACATGGTTTCTCTATACTGAAAAATCTCTCATTCAAAATGATTCACTGTGCTGTGCTTGTTTACTCATTATTATGCTCGTAAACGTGTTAATTTTAATTATTCCTCTTCTGGTGCATATGCGACGTTGTCAAATTCCAGCAACGTCAGCTCGAATTCCGATTCAGGCTTCTCTTTCTATCACGGTGGAAAATTCCACTCAGTTATTAATACTCGTGACCAGCCCTCTCTGAAATGTCGAGTGGGGTGATCTCATCTAAGGAACATCTGTCCCTAGTCGCTTGCACAATGTTAAGCTATATTCCTGGCTTAAAATCTCTCTCCGTTCCTTTAAGAAACTATACGTTTCTTTCATTTCTTCCTTAAGGACATGGATTCGACCGTCATGGACCCTATGGCCCATGGGTTCATCTCTCCCCTCCTTAGGTAAATAAATTTTCGAAAATTTTGAGGAAATTTATTTCAATTTAATTTTGTATTACTCTTCCGTCGAATCCATCATAACGTCATCCGTATTTACTGTTGTTTTTACTTCTTTTAAGTCGTATCCGGTAATTGTGTAGGTCGGGTATAATCTGTCCCTACCCTTTCTTTCTTTCTTTATATGTCTGGACTTTAAGTTCCCAGAACCTCATTCTCCCTTACGGGTTTGGTCTATCCCTACCCGTTTCCTTATTTCATCATTTTCTTTTCTTAAATTGGAATTTTCTTCTTCAATAAATTCAATTATTTCTTTAATTTCCCAATATACTTTCTCCAATTCGCATTCGCACTCGAATGCTTGAGCTCTATTTTCTATTTCTCCCTTATTCTTGTTTATGTCAAAAGCGGATTCATCTCTAAATGTTTCCATGACCAGGGCTTGTTCATTTTCTTCATCAAAATCTTCGGGAGGGTAATATAATTTCAAATTTGCTGAATTCATAGTCACTTCGTGATCTGTTTCACAGTGCCGAATTCTATATGCGTTATTCCTCAAATCTCTGATTATCTGATATGGTCCGTGGTACATTTTCTGGAACTTCTTGTACACACGGTTCCCTGGATCCGAAATGGCTGGTCTTTTCACTAACACCATTTCTCCTGCTAATAATGGTCGATGATACCTCTTATGCCTATTTCTTCTCTGCCTTCTGTCGGCTTGAGCTTTTAGATGCTCAAAGGCTCTCCTAATTCGTACATCTCTTCCCGGCTGAGCGTCTGCTGGCCTAGGAAATACCAGATTCCAAGGTCTTTCTGGTTGCTCATTCTGATGTAACGTTATGGGTATCTCTCCTGTGGATTCATGGATTGTATTATTTATACAAAATTCAATAATATCCAAAATATCTATCCACTTCCAATTTTCTTCGGCACAGTATATTCTACAATACTTGGCCGTTTCTCTCATAACTCTCTCTACAGGGTTTGCCTCAGGATGGCGAATACTTGACAAAATTTGACGTATTCCAAGTCTTTCTAATTCTCGTCTGAACTCTACACTGGTGAAACAACTGCCGTGATCCGACAACAAGTTCTCAGGTTTCCCCAGAATCGGTATCACTTTTTCTTTAAGTCGTTTTAACACCTGTTTGGTACTAGTCTTCTGTATGGGAGCAAGGACAACCATTTTAGTGAAGACATCCATAGCCACCATTATGTGTCGATTTCCTCTTCTTGCCTTTGGCAAAGGTCCAAAATTATCAATAGATATGATTTGGCCGGGCCTTTCGGGCAACAATGGTATAGGCTTCTGTCTCATCAGAAATGCATTAGGTTTGATCCTTTGACATAAATCACATGTCTTTAGCGTGTCCCTTACAGTTTCTCTCAGTCTCGGCCATATAAATGCTTCTTTCAGCATCGAGACTGTTTTGTCGACTCCCATATGTCCGAACGATCTATGGGCTAACCATACTATTTTCCTCTGCAAAATTGCAGGTACAACAATCCTTAATTTCGTATGGTCAGAGTCCACAAACTTATATAATAACCCATTATAAAACGTGTAGTCTTGTGCTATCTTCTCAGCTTCCGTGTACGCTGGTGTTCCTCTTATCAAGCTTCCTTCAAGGAATGATATGAGCATGTTCATCCATGGATCCTCCCGTTGTCTTTGACTAATGCTTCTTAACTCATTAAGAGTACGCTGATCCCTGTCTTCCAAATCTATAGCCATTACTTCCTCTTCTATGGACTCTGGCTGTCTACTTAAGTAGTCTGGAACTATGTTTTCCTTTCCTGGGCAGTACTCTATCTTGACATCAAATTGTTGAATATATAAAGCCCAACGCATCAACCTTTGACTGGATAAATCAGTCTTCATCAAAAAGGTTAAGGCTTTATGATCCGTCCTTAGAATGACCTGAAACCCATATACGATCTTCCGCCAATATTGCAACGCGTGCAATATCGCTAACAGCTCGATCTCGCTGATCGTATAATTTTTCTCGTGTGGTTTCAGTCTCCTACTTGTGAAAGCTAGATAGTTCTTCTTATCAGGGTTTTCCGGGTTCTCCTGATATAGCATTGCCCCAATTCCAATCTGGGATGCGTCTGTCTGAATGATAAATCTCTGATTAAAATCAGGATATCCTAGCTTCACGTAGTTTAAGAGCATTTCCTTGGCCTCCACGAATGCTTTTTCTGCTTCCTCCGTCCATTTCCACTTGCCCCCCTTCTTCAGAAGGTCCTGTAGTGGTGCAACAGTTTTGGTGTATGATGGACAATGTCCTGAGAAGAACCCAATCAATCCCAAAAACTGGCGAACGTTCTTCACTTTCAAAGGCCTTGGAAAATCCCTTATCGATTCCAATTTGCATGGATTTGGTTTAACACCATCCTTGTCAATCACATGCCCTAAAAATGTCACTTGCCTTTGACAAAAGTTCGACTTCTTTAAATTTATCTTAAAATTTGCCCTTCTTAGGTCTTCTAATAATTTCTTCAAATTAACTAAATGTTCCTTAATGTTCTCCGAGGTAAGCAAAATGTCATCTACGTATCGGATAGTGCAATCTTTCACTTCCTCTGACAGGTTTCGATCCAGCGCTCTTATTAATGCGGATCCTGCAGTCTTTAATCCAAACGGACATCTTCTAAAGCAGTATGTTTGTTGATCGAACTGAAATCCAGTCAACAAGCTGGTTTTCTCTTCCAGTTCGAGATGATGATACGAAGAAGTCATGTCAATATTTGTAAAAATCTTCTTGCCTTTAAACTTCCTCAGTATTTCTTTTATGGGTGGTGCCGAATCATTTTCTGGTATGATTTTTGCATTTAGATTTCTGGCATCTAAACACACCCTTACTGAGCCATCCGGTTTACTCACAATCACTAATGGACTAACATATGGTGTCGCCATCTTTTCTATAACACCTGCATTCATCATCTCCTGCAGTGTTTTCTTGGTTTGTGGGTAATGTTTTTCCGCAACCGGGTATGGTTTTTGTTTGAACGGTGCCCAATCGTTGACTTGGAACGCGTATTTAAAATTTTCAATCTTCCCTGGCTTGGAATCAAATACGTCCCTATAATCCAATAATAATTTCTTTAACTGTTCCTTAATTTCGAGGCTGACTTTAGCTTCCTCCACTTTTCCTGACAGGTTGGTCTCGAACTCATTTTCCACATTATCTTCGAGTTCAATGTTGAGGACTTCAAATATTTTTTCTATGTCCTTATAATCTTCCTCAATCACTTCTTCCATATGCCATACCTGTTCTGCTATTTTCGCCTCCTGATCCTGTAGGTTAATGTTTTGCTCATCCACATCCTCTCTTTGAATTCTAATGCAATTTTGCGCTAGGTCTATAATGACCTTGTTCTCACGGATAAAATCAATACCTAATATAACATTATACGGTAATTGATTTACCAGCAAAAAGCACTGCGAAATTTCAGCGTTACCCATGATTAAATCAATGTATACCTGAAATTTACATGTCAAAGATTTTTCAGGGATAATTCCCTTAATCTTTACACTTGATGTGGGAATCTTTAGTACTCGGCCCCTTGTTTCCAATTCATTTAAAAGGGTTTGTGTAATTAAACTTATTGTGGATCCAGTATCAATCAATGCTCTGACCAGTAATCCTTCTATCCTAAGCATAATTATAGGTAGTTCTCTTTTAACAGGTGGGATTCCTTCCACATCCTCGTTAATTAATTCATCTGGTCTGGCTATCCAATTTACAATTTCTACCTCCTCCCAGCTCCTGGTATGTTTCCACTTTTGACAATTTAAATTTGGAGTTTTTTTTTATCCTGAGGGCTCCCTTTTCCCTCATTCTTCAACTGAGCTTGTAGTTCCAAGCTTTGAGCTCCGTCTAGTCGGTCGGGTGATTTCCGGTTCTTGATTGCCTCACTCCAACGGACTTTTTGCCTATCAGGTTCATCTGGTCTTTCGTTCATGTAACGAAGACTCTCCTGATATCTTTCTTCTATTTCGGCCCGATATTCATCATCCCTATCGTCTGGCCTTACATTTCTCCTGGGATAATTCTCCCATTTCTTTCTGTTGTCCGGCCTTTGCTGGTTATTGTTATAGGGTCGGCTTTCCTGTTGCCTATAACCCGTCGTTCTAGGATTTCTTCCTCGATATCCTCCCCGGTAATAGGGCTGTATCCTTCTAGGCTCCTGGTGCCCATACTCTCGATCTCGTCCTTGAGTATCCGTACTGGTGGACTGGTTCCTGGTCGCTGGTTTTTCTCCAGTTTCCTGACTGCTGGCCATGTGTACTTGCTCAGTTTGTCTCGGATGCCGAGGTGTTACGTGCGAAGTCGTCATATCTAACTGACGTAATACGCTTTCCACTTCCACAGCACTTCTGGCTTTGGATGAGATTAGCAGCCTCTGAATCTCATATGGAAGCTGTCTTGCAATGGCGGCACACAAGTCGTTTTCTGCCGGAGCAATATCCAGTTCGCGGAATTTACACAGCTGAGCGGTGAAAAATTCCGAGTATTTAGTCGGTGCATTGGTGCTGTACTTCCTAGAGTACAGATCTAGCCTTAAATTTTCTTGGACATCTGCTGCCCAATATCGCTTTAAAAATGCTTCCCTAAAGCCTTCCACCGTATCAAAAGTGTATCTGAAGCTTCTGAACCAGGTGAGACAATCACCTGCCAA
Source organism: Meconema thalassinum (assembly GCA_946902985.2). Lineage (NCBI taxonomy): Eukaryota > Metazoa > Arthropoda > Insecta > Orthoptera > Tettigoniidae > Meconema > Meconema thalassinum. The sequence continues at coordinate 188,064,865 of OX336389.2, forward strand.
CAGCTTTTCAATAGCTCTCAGTCTCCGATCCTGAGGAACCTTCATTTCATTTAGATACTCTGCCACTTCTTTTAGCCAGTATTTTGGAGTAATAGACATGTTATTACCCGTAAACTTTACTGGTCTGTCCTCATTGGATTTAATAATGTTTATTATTTGGCCATTTGTCTGATTCGTGTACGGGGTTGACATCGCCATTGGATATCCTGGGATCTTATAAGGGCTCTCCCCTCCTAAGTCCCTCTCCGTATCTGTGCCTTGTTCACGGGAATCGACCCATCCTGTCTTTGGAAACTCCTCCTGATTTTCGAATTCTAACTTCCTTTCTCTTCGGGCACTTTCTTCATTTGCCATGAGTTGGATTTCCATTTGACTGTTCTTAAGTTCCGTCCTCTCCAATCGGGATCATAATTCATTTTGAATTCTTTCTTGATTCCTTTTAATATCTTCCTCTACCTTTTGGAAGTGGAATTTCTCATCCTTGAAGCTATCCCTGAATTCATTTATTTGGTCTTCTACCTCTTTCTTAATGATCTTAGCCTGTTGGTCTATAATTTCTGGCTTAACGTCACCTATGGTCTCCAGGCCCTCTCGTATCTCCTTTATTTGCTTCTCCACTTCTTTTCGTCCTTTGACTATATCTATTTTCATTCCTTCAAGCCTTCCCTCAGTCTTCTCTTGACTCTTATACAACTTCATCATTTCATCTTGGACCTGATTAATTTCCTTATTGGTTTTTCCTACATGAACCTTTAATGTTCCGATGGTTTCCTGAACCTCAATAATACCCTGACTTATTTCATTTATTTTATTGGTACTTTCCTTACTTTCGTTCTCTCGTTGTTTTCTTTCACTCTGGAGATGCCCCTCGTATACACCTAATCTTTGATCTATTTTCGTTTCGTATGTCTTCAGATTCTCATCTACCTGCCCGGTAAAATGATCAATCTGACCTTTCATCTCCTTAACATCCTTTAGATTTTGATTTTTCATCTCAGTTACTTCAGTCTGAACTACACCGATTTTGTCCTCGAGGGTCCCTACTTTCTCCTCAACCTTTCCAAATCGGGTTCCTAGCTTATTCACGCTTTGTTTTATTTCCTCCCGGGATGCCTCACAAATATCGCTATTAGATTTTATCTGAGCTTCCAATTCTTTCTGCACACCTTGGATCTGGGCTACAAGTTTCTTTTCACAATTATCACCCTTCGTTTCTATGTTAACTAATTTAGTTTCTAAATTTTTAAAATTTTCTTGACATGTAGTTTGGGAATCTACCATATTTGTGTTCATAGTCTTTATTTGGGCTTGCAATCCTGAATAAAATCCTTCATTTTCCTTTGCAATTTCACTTAACTTAGTCTCCAACCCCTTATCAAGAATTTTAAATTTAGTATCCATTGTCATTTCTATTTCAGCCTTCAGTACTCCATTGTTTTCGTTACTGTTGGCTTTCAGAGACTCTAACGTCTCCGTTTTCATCACTTCCCACTGTTGTTTAATGGTTTCCCCACTTTCTGTTTTCATCTTTTCTATCTCAGCCTTCAGTTCCTTATTCATGTTTATACCGTCGGCTTCGATAGCTTCTAATTTAGTGCCCATATTATCACTGTTAGTTTTTAGTGACTCTAAACTCTCATTTATGGATTCGAACACTTTGTTATTTTCATCCTTTTGGAGACCCAATGTATTGTCTATTGTTCCCAATTTATTGTTTATGGCCTCCAACTTCTCATTGCTATCGGCTTTGATAGCCTCCAAAAGCCGTTGCATCTCTTCACTTAATGCCATCTTATGAGAATACAGTGGGCCACAAATGCCACCACACTAGTACATGCTTGAGAGATGATACTCTGAATCCGTGTGTCCCAATTTCTTTAAAACTTTACTTTGGTACGGGTATTCACTTACAACGTACCCTTTTACTATTTTTATTCAGTTTCATAAACCTTTATGGAAGTGTTTAAAATTCAAAATTTCGAAAAACCATTTTTTTTTCAAAAAAAATGAAAATTTTGATTTTTCGAGAAAAACTCGGGTTTTCCCTAGGAAAACTCAGCCCTGCGTACTGGGCGCCAAAAAGAGAAGTTTTGCTAGGGGGTTCATAATATAATATATCAGGGCTGCTCGGTATGAGTTTCCAGGGACCCATGCGGTCAGTTGATATTTTACGTTGTAGCTTTTCCTATCATTACTTTAATTTTACATGATATGACCGACTTAAGTGTTCCTCTAGTTATTAATCCAGCACAGTATTTATATATCCCCCTGTGCCCATTTAGCAAGAAATATGCCAATCACAGTATACCAGCGTAGCTCAATTCGGGATTTCGGGGCAGCGGTAAGTTCCCCCACTCTGTGACCCACATATTTGGATTAATTAGAGGATACACTTGCAAAAATAACAACAAAATCAACTCCTATTTAAAAACATTTAATTAATAAAATTAATGGCGCTACAAACATTTAAACAAATTAATTCCTGACCCAAATATCAACTGCTTGTTCCAAATGAACAAGGGATCACAAAATAAAATAAACAAATATTGTATTCAAACCCTGTGGTTTCCACATAAACCAACAATTCTTACTTAATCTCACTTCCATAAAGCACTAACATTAAGTTTACATAACTCCGAGCTCTTTGGCTCCATGCATTTACATTATTACGGTGTCATTCTTGTACACCTCAAACACTGTCTTTTATATTTTCTTATTTCTCAAAAACAAATATATAATTATATTTAAAATCTATATTAATTATCTAATTCAATATTTTGGGCATGTCCACACATTCAGTTGTTATCATCTCTCTTTATTTCACAAACATATTAAGGTAATCAGAAAATCAATTGTGTACTCCAGAGCGTGAAGGTACTTGACACAGTCAAAAAACTATAGTTACTCCCGAACTCAGTTGCCTTCAATCAACTCGTGGAATCCCACGTCCATACATTATTACAATAGGGATTGTTATTTATCTCTTATGTCTTAATAGACCATTCTCATATAAGAAACTACGATCTGAACCGGCAAACGAAATATCCATCTTTAAGGACCTCGGTTCAACGCCCGGGTCGTTTACAACTTTAAACACTCCTGGTGTATTTATTCTCTTTACAACAGCTTACGAGACGGTTCCTGGTCCCTCTCACTTTAAGAGAGCTAGACACTTTTACTCGGGTGCGATTTATGACACGAAGGGTGACGGCGACCCCTAGTCTAACTCCACGTTAGTATCTTGTTTCCAAGGCTTTCAAAACAAACCTTCCCATTATATCCAGTTCTGGGGAGACCGGGCTTTACTGTACCGTAACATTCAAACAACTATTCTTTGGTTCAAAGACCATTTCCGTATCCTTGGCATTTATTAATTATGAGAGGGTCCTCATTGATTGGGAAGATTAAATACACATACGACGACGGAGAATTACAGGGGCTTTTATCATAAGAAGATCCTGCATTCGAATCTCTTCAGGTGCCTCGGGAACCAATCCCATTCAGAGGCTTATACAAAATGCGATTTAGAGTCGGCCGTGGCCCAATGACATACGCTCAATAATACCATATATTAGCTCCCTTTTTAAATACATACACAATGCCTCGTGATACTAATGTCACAAATAGAGGACTTACACAATTATCAATTCACTGCAATCAACTACCCTCCATAAGTAATGTACCAAGTATTTAACCACTACGCGTTCCTAGCGTGACACTTTAATATTATATTTGCGCTCATTATGCGCTATGCATTATTTTAAGCCGAAAATGTCTTCCCAAGAACTGATAAAATCTCTTTAGTAACAATTCATATTATTTTTATTCACATATTAATCTTTCCGTGGTCGATAAATCGCTCCCTGTTTTAAAATATTCCATTGAACCTCATTTCTTACACATACGTTAAGGCTTAACGTTCTTATGTTCATATCAATTTATTTGATTTTTATTTAACATTTCCATATTTAATTATTATTATTATCTTTATTCTTTATACAAGCTCAAAAGCTATTTCTTTCATATCTCAACTTTACTTTATTTCAATGTCTTTCATGATAATTAAATGATATTTCGCTTGCTCTTATGATATTTGTTAAATACATTAACCCTTTATTCACATATTTCCCCTACGGGATTTATTCTTTACATAATTATTATTTTATTATTGTTCAGACCGTGTTCTTGATTATTCAGCATTTATTTATTAAAACACATCCCTTTCACTCCAAAACTCCGGTGGGTTTTGTACACAATCAATTTCTGACACCAAAATAAAAATGAATTTTGTACTCACATATTTTCCAGATCATCCCTGATCTTAAATCTGGTGCGGTGTTTCATTTTTGGGCCCACTTTGAACTTTTTACACCATATTAAAGGTATTCATCTTACGTAAAAACACAAATAAACATATATCTAACACACTTAATATTGACGACATTTTTATATACTGATGTGTCCCTTTTGAACACATAATAAACACTAAAAATATTATTTAACACACAATCTGGATTATTTTACACTTCACAACGATCACTAGGCCGTGTTTCTGAGCCTCTCACACGTGATCTTCTTAAATTCCCGTTTCCAAGGGTGGAATTTATCCGATGTCGGCTTCCTATTCTGAAGAATGCGAAAGTCCCGAAACATCTACTGTTCCCTGGAGTTCAATTCTGCTATTCCTATCCTGGATAACCGGCTATTTATCTAGCTTGAACGGCTTGTCTGTAGATCTGTCTATCGATCCTAACGAAAGTCTATATGAATCGAGGTCTCCTCTAAGACCTATAGAATTAGTTTCTAGCAGCTAGCACTTCTTGATTCTAGTACTATTAGAATTGTTCGCCTGCTTTCTGGAGCTAATGTTATAGTCTCCTATTCTATTTATTTGAACTGTTTTAACACTCCTACGTTCGAACCTTATTCTGTTCTTCCTTGTTAAGTTCCTTCAATTTAAACAACAGTTTCTCTGTCTGGTACGATACTTCCGTACATTATGATCTATTCGTTCGTACATTTAACGACCTATCGCCTTTAAGTCCGACGTTCGCAGCCTACTCTGACTATGTCTTGCGAATTTTCACTTTAACTTGTATACAGTCGGGCCTAAATCCTATAATTAGGATTTTCCTAATATTTCACTACGGCGATACTTTAAAATTTCGCCTTGAATGCTCCTTATGGAGGCAAGCAAGTCGTTACTACTGTGACGCCTGTGGCTATCGGTTCTTACTTCTGCGGTGTAAAACAGCGTTTCTCCCCTCAAGGAGTACTGGTAGCTGTTATCGATGTAACGCAGAGTTACGTCCCTTCACGGACTGTCGGAATGATTACTTCTACGTCGTGGAGCAGCACTTCCCCTCACGGAATGCTCGTAGGACTGCATGCGATGTGACACAGTGACGTGCCCTCAGGTTGTCTGAATACTGCATAATTGGCTTGGAAACGCCCGAAGCTTTATACTGTTTTACTACAAAAAAATAAGACTCAAGCCTTTTCTGTGGTCAACTTATAAAATAATGGTGCCACAATTATAAAAATTATACCTTCCGAAAGCTCATCTTCTCAATGTCAAATGATCTTATTGCACCTAAAAATCGATCGTGCAATTCGGAGATATTAATTAATTTCTCGTCCTCAAATGTGTGGGCGGTGCATTCCTTTTGCTCTCTCCCCTCCACAGAGGCTTAGGTAATTCCCCTATGACGTCGTCTTACGTCGGCAGTTTATTTCTGCACAATTATTACATGGTTTCTCTATACTGAAAAATCTCTCATTCAAAATGATTCACTGTGCTGTGCTTATTTACTCATTATTATGCTCGTAAACGTGTTAATTTTAATTATTCCTCTTCTGGTGCATATGCGACGTTGTCAAATTCCAGCAACGTCAGCTCGAATTCCGATTCAGGCTTCTCTTTCTATCACGGTGGAAAATTCCACTCAGTTATTAATACTCGTGACCAGCCCTCTCTGAAATGTCGAGTGGGGTGATCTCATCTAAGGAACATCTGTCCCTAGTCGCTTGCACAATGTTAAGCTATATTCCTGGCTTAAAATCTCTCTCCGTTCCTTTAAGAAACTATACGTTTCTTTCATTTCTTCCTTAAGGACATGGATTCGACCGTCATGGACCCTATGGCCCATGGGTTCACTATCAACATATAAAATTTAAGTTTGATTGCTGTAATTGATTCGTAGATATTGAGAGTCGTCTAAATATTTCGGATGATCGCCTTGTTGGATTGTTATATATAGGCCATAGGCCACGGTGGGTGAATGGTTAACGTATCTGTCTACTAACGCCAAGCTTGCAGGTTAGATCCCGGCCGCGGTAAGTGATTTTTGAAAGGCGACAAAAATATGATACGCATGTCATACGATGTTGGCATGTTAATGAACCCATTTGAATTCAGTAGGCTGTGTTCATAATGGCAAAATTAATCTCGGGAGTTTCCGTCAACACAAAGTTCCTCATTTCTCTACTAGAAAGCGCTATAGTGTTCAAGGAGCTTAGATATCTAACCTCCTTGACTTCCATAGTGCTTCAAGGAATAACGAAATTCGACATGCAAGCTACCCTCTGGATGTCAAATAACAATTCTTGCACCCGGCACCCGAGGCCATACGATATTATTATTATTATTATTATTATTATTATTATTATTATAGGGTTATATACCATTCGATGAAGATTATTGCGTATGTTCATTATTCAAACTTTCACTTCGATCGCATGATTAGGACACATGAAATAAGAATTTAATTTTAAAATTTTGCACAGCCGCCATCTTGAGGTCATTTAAACAAATGAACAAAATTAGATTTCTGTGCATTAAAATGTGCTTAAACATTTGCTGTACCAAGTTTCACTGTGCTCGGATGGTTAAATCGCGAGAAAAGTTTATTTAAATGTTTTAACTTCGCTTGGCCGCCATGTTCGGTTTGTACTTAACAGGTTTATGAAAATTACATGGAAGAACTTATAGTGGTACTGTATATCACGGTAAAAAGTTTCATGTTGATATGTGTTACCGTTGCGGAGATATATAATACCAGTGGAATATTTCGCTCGGCTGCCGTGTTGGATTGGTAAAACGTATTAAAATTTGAAAGCCACGGTCGAGGTCAGACGAGGTGGTAGTATGAACTTAGCGAGTTTCATTGAAATCGTCTTGGCCGTTTAGAATTTATTAGGGACACACACACGGACAAAAGGTGATTTCATAAGTCTATTTTTTTCTTAAATGAAAATAGGCTAAAAATACATTAAATGAAGCGGGCTGCATGACTAAAAGGGTCGAAAGTCAGAAATATTTCTTCAAAACGTTTTGTATAATTCCGAACCCAAGGCTAATTTCCCCACCTATAGGCCTACTATATATTATTTTGCTTTCCGCCATACCCTCATTCTCTTGAAATCGAAAACCTGATTTCTTCGGCAAATTTAATATTAACTTGGTGTAAGAAAGCAATGCGTGGCGCAGCTGAAAGATTCTTACCTGCTGTTTCCAAGACTGCGTTATTCGATCCGGGATAAGTCAGTTGGCATTTAAGAATGCTTTAATGTAAGTAACCGATGTCAGTAAATTTACTAGCACAGTAAATATTCACTTCAGAACAAAATTCCCGCAACTTGGTGTCTCTAAAGCCTTATTAGTTACAGGAGACGTAGAATCCAAACATCAATAAAGTTTAAATAATAATTCAAACACCATTTTGTAAATATTTCAAACTTACTTTCTGCATTTCAGAACAAAGCCAAAAGGCCTTCCAATGTTCTGTGCAGTTCTAGTAGTGCAAGTTATAGAAGCCATTTTTCAGTGCTGCCTTGTTCTATTAACGGAAGCTTTCCAGTCAGTCAACACAATTCATATTGATCGACTGGAAATCTTTCTTTAAACGTTCAAGTGAAACGCCATAGTTATTGACATATATCAAGCGATATGTTCCAAGATCAAGGCCTGTAAGCCGCTCTTTCTCCCAAGATTTACGGAATATTCATTTGATAGGAATGTAACTTAACTAGTCGTATAGCATTTACAGTCCATTGGATAGCACCAAACCCCATTCAGATGAAGAAGCGAGTATGCCTTCAGAAAGTTAGCTGTAGGACAACTTAACCACCACCCTCTCTCAACACACTGGGGCTGAAATGTCAAAAGTTGTCCCTTTTACAAATAAAACTAAAGATAACGATTTTTTCATAAGTTGCGTATGTAACACTGAATATAAGAGAGCATCATTAAAAAGAAACTTAGAAGTTTAGAGCTAGTAAATATTCACAAATAAGCATTTCATTTTTTTTTTCTGCTACATGGGAAAATATTACTGATTCTTGTTATGTTAAGTGCCATGAATGCTTGTCAGTGTTGAGATTTTCTGTATCACGTCATGTTTTCTGTAATTTTGAAAAGAAATTCGAAAAATCATCAAAATTGGCTAAGTTCATCATTAAAAGAAATTCATACAAATCCTATATTAATAAGACAATAAACATAAAATGACTGCTTAGGTATTGTGGGATGTAGAATCCAAGTCTTTATTCAGATTTTCCCTATGTAATTCTTAGAAATAAGAATAAACACTTCAAAATTTGAACAAAAATTTAAATATCGTCAAATTAGTTATATTATTTTTAAACGTGTTTTTACACTGCAATATAAATTTCCAGTGTTTAACTATAAAACATTAAATTAAGTACTTACAGCCATTCAGATGTTCAATTTGTCGTTTGAAATGTGCAGTTCAACAGAAAGTAATCTTATGACACCACTTAACCTCCTCAGATCCACTACAGTAGAACAATGTATATCCTGAACACTATATATTTACTGCGCTATGTATATGGCACACAAAATGAATACACAATGAAGGCTTATACGTACCAGCTCCAAGGAATGGCATTCATACAAAAGTGGAAATGCATTGCATTTTTTTTCGAGTTTCCTTGCAATATTAAGCAAGAAAAAAAATATACGGAGACTTCGTTCATCCATCTTATCTATATATTTAAAATGCTAAGGTGATTTTTGTTACCACAAGATCGACGGAACGACTGAACCGATTGGCTTCGTAATGCACTCTGACGAAAGCCCTTGGTCTCTGTATTTGCAGTGTGTCTTTAAAATAAAAACATATGTTACCATATATTTATAAATTTATAAACAAAAATGCCAAATTATTGAGCCTAGCACATGCGCAGAATCAGCTTGGTCATGAGGGACATGGCGGATGTCCCCACCGCGTTTTAATGTGAGAGTTATTTATATGATTTATAAAGGATGGGAAATATTGTTTATGACGTTTCCACTATATACATTGAAATAGAATTATAGAAATAAGGGACGTATTGATGAGCTTAATCTGGCAATTGAGTGTGTACGCTGTTAAGGTAGCTTAATGTTGCACCGGAGGCCTAAGTCTGCGTGGCTAAGCGGCTAGCGTTGCAGTCTGCGAACTTTGTTCATGCATCATCGAGTGGTTTCGAATCCCACCTCGGATATGTTTTTAGCCTACTTTCGATTTTTGCAAAAAATGGAAGTAGACTTATGAGATCACCACAGGGCCAAAAATGTTGTGTCTGTCTGTGTGTCTGTGAGTTTGTGTGTATGAGTGTGTACTCTGCAAATCTGCCCCCCCCCCCTATCAATTCAAACACGGTGAAACAAAATTGAACGAAATTTGGTAAAGAGGTCGCACTAGCAAAGGGCACCTCAGTGGCATGTTGTATATCGCCGCCATCTTAACAAAAATGAAATTGCGCCCACCCAAATTTTCTGAGCTTGAATCAAATTACGACTAACCTAATCATCCAATCTCTACCAGTTTTTACAACAATATACCTTAATGTGGGAAGCGTCTTTTACTCAAACTACAAGGTCATCAGCCAAATAGTTTCAAGGTGATGGATGTATGAATCATGCAAGTATTATAGCCTAAACGTAACTTACGATTAGCAAGGCCTGGCCTCAACAATTGAGCTTATCGTACATAGGGAGGTGTAATCTGTCCTCAAATCGGTGGCCAGTAGGAGATTAGCATATTATAATAGAACTAGCGGACCCATGCGAGAAATCTCGCATGATCATAAACCACACATTCCTCAATAGGTTTATAATGAGAGACATAAGGAGAAAGGTTGATAGTTTTAAGGTTTTAGATGACAACTCATAATTGCAGCATGTTACAGCATCAGTATTTGGAAATCCCACACTTCTTACAAAAAACGATATTTATGAAATAAGAATGCAATTCGTCACTGCCAATATCATCTGTGTGCTGAGTCCATGCAAAATGATAAAGGAGAGGCCTCATAGTGTTAAAATGACATGAAACAGGCGTCTCAGCGGCCAAATTGTGAAGTGGACAGCAATTATGGAGCCTATTTTCCTACAGCAACAGATTTGCAATTCGCACATTTCGTACATTTTTTAAAAGTCATTTTTTTAAGAAATTATAGATATCTATGAAATTATAGATCAATTTGTCACTGCTAATGTCTATTCTCTTCCAATTGAATGCTCATGTGTCACGATCAGTCGCGTGTGAGCGCCGCAGGGGGGATCTATACTACTGAAATAATATATGTCTAACCGTAGAAGTGACTAAAAGGTCAGGCTTACCACGCCATATCGTTGTGGGCCCGTGCCGTCCAGTTGTCAACATGGCCGCCATATTTGTTCGTATTTCCGTAACTTTCTAAGTTTATATATTTTAGGAATGTACTGAACAAAATAATACATATTTAGTATCAAATGGTTTACAGAAACGCCAGAACACGCTAATGAAATCGTTGATTTCAACACAAAATATGATACAGTTATACTAAACCAGTTGTTTATCAAGTATTATCGCAGCGCATCTGTGGCGTAATGGTAGCGACTGTGGCTCATAGTCTGGGGTTTCGTGGATCAAATCCCTGCAGGTTCAAATTGTTAAATTTCGTGCTTTTTGGTATTTATTGATTTATAACTACTCACACGTTATAATGTTAAGCATATACAGTATATTGTAGTGAGTATTTGCAATCGAAAATATTATTTACTTATAACACCACATATTTCAACACTCGAATACAACGATTAATATTCGTTGACCTTGATCCGTGGTAGAGACTACTGTTGTTGTTGTATTCGTTGTTGATTCTTTAGGGGTTTTGCGGCATCATGCTCTTGTAGCCCTGTTTACTCGTGTGTGTGTTGAAGTTCTTTGATAACCTGTGTCACTGTGATGTCTATAGGCTTACTAGTAGGCTTACTAGTTGTTGTTGTTGTTGTTTCATTTGAGATGCATGGAAATCATGGTCATTTAGCCCCGTGTACTTGGGTGAGTGTTGTATTTTGTCTGACAACCTGTGTTATTGTGATTTCTGTATTAGTGTGTGTGTGTGTATATATAATTCAGGTGAGGATTAAATCAATCAATGTTTAATATCAGTATAGCACGTTGTATTTCAACAAGCTACTACAACCAACATTCATTATACTCCTTGAAAAGGACAAAGGGTGATGACTTTACCCATGCATTTAGGAGAAAGTAGGCTATATGTTCTCAACTGAGCATCTTGTTCTCATTCCGTTGTTTTTTTCTCGCTTACAAATGGTATTATATTGTCGAAATATATTTAAGTTTTATCATTCCCGTAAAGCAACAAATTCTCCGTGAATTATGTTTGCCATCTATGTACGGTATCTGTCTGTCTATCTATATATTTAAAATACTAAGGTGATTTTTGTTACCACGAGATTGACAGAACGACTGAACCGATTGACTTCGTAATGCACTCGGACGAAAGCCCTTGGTCTCTATATTTGCAGAGAGTCTTTAAAATAAACAAATATGTTACCATATATTTATAAATTTATAAACAAAAATGCCAAATTATTGGGCCTAGCACTTGCGCAGAATCAGCTTGGTCATGACGGACATGGCGGATGTCCCCACCGCGTTTTAATGTGAGAGTTATTTATAAGAATTATAAAGGATGGGAAGATTCATTAATTATTGTGTTTGAGTTGGGACTGCTCCCTTTTCATAACTTTCACGTGGCAGATCATTGAAAATATATATATTATGTATGATTCACATACCTTTCTGGGAGTGATTACAAGTTGATTTCAATTTGGATTGTCACTGCGGCACATGAATTATTTCTTTTATTACGACAATATATTATTTTCATACCTTATTTTATCTCTCGGGGAAGCCTCCGTGGCTTAGCCGGCAGCACGCCGCTCTCTCATCGCTGGGTCAGTGGTACAAATCTCGGTCACTCCATGAGAGATTTGTGCCAGTAATAAATTGCAATGTCGAGAGTGCAATCTTTTGACGGCCTTAAAGTTGCAATAGTGCCAAGCAGTAATCGTAGAAAGAATGTAACGTATATATGAAACTTCTTCAGTAAATATGTTGTTCATGTTCCGTCATGTTTTGACGGAATTCAACTAGTCTGTATATTTAAAACACTAAGGTGTTTTTTGCTACCGCGAGATTGAGAGAATGGCTGAACCAATTCACTTCGTGGAGCACTCTGACGAAAGCTCTTGGCCTGTAGATTTGCAGAGTGTCTTTAAAATAAACAAATAATTCGCAGCGGGAAGTGAAACACATAATTCAAGTTTTTAATAATAATAATAATAATAATAATAATAATAATAATAATAATAATACAAATAATAATAACACAATAATAACAAAACTGAGGAGTCATATTCTTTCTTTTAATTCTTACCTTCAGTTCGATAACTTAGAAAATTTCCTGGTAGATTTTGACATTTTCCCTGATCTCAGTTCCTTCGGGAGTTCCTTCATCTTGAAGTAGAAACGACACTTCATGTAGTGAAAGATCAGTTTTGGTACAGTCTCAATTGCATGTTGCTCATTTCACCCCACGCCTGAAGGTTGAATTGTAATGTTCTCCATATTCTCCAAGCAATCAAAAAACAAGTCACCCCAGAAACCAGAGGGAGATGAGAGGTGGGCACTTATTGTCTCTTCTGCCTAAAGCAAGACATTAAATAATACCTCTGAAGGTTGGCATAAATAGTTTGGTCCCACTTGAGAGCCATAGTCCCGTAAGTTTGTAAAGAGGGCAAAATAATTAGCTGTTACTGCTGATGTCTTGATAACATCAACACAGGAAACACACTTCAGAATTCTGGGGTCCTGATGTACAATATAACCAGCTAAATTGTAAACCAAACATCTTTTAACACTAACAAGGGCACTGATGGGTGGATTTTCTCCCTGCACTGAAAGACTTTCACAACCACTTTCAAAAACAATCTTTTCCTCTAAACTGCCCAACACTGATGCTTTTATGTCCCTATTTTCCTTCTCAGTCTTCTTTGCTAGAATTCTGATCTGGTTGGCATATGATGTTAAGGAGCATTCTATCTTTAGTTCACAATTCCCTCCTTTTGATAAAACATTTTTTACTGGAACATAAATAGATTGCAACATGTGCAAGTGCAAGAAATCAACTGTTGAAGGATGGTCATCACAGGCCAATGATCGCATGATGCCAAAATGTCTCTATAGTGGATCCTGATTAAATTTGCCTGTCAATACATAGTTTAAACTTGACTCCACAAATAAATAGCAATTTCCAGTGTGCTCTGAATAGTAACTCTCAATGATTCTAATGTTTTGTTGGAAGTAAAAGTACTGAATTATCTAGAATTACAGACATGTCTAGTAAAATTTGATGATGTTTAGAATTTTTTCTCAATGCAAATGACGGTGTGGAGGAATTTAAAGCATCAGCCATATCATTCAACACCTGCGTGAATCTTTCAGTCGCTTCACTCTCTTCAAAACCTGGAATGCCAGTTTCTCTAAAAAAAAAAGTAAGGCATTTGCCATGCTAGTGCTAAATAACTGAAAGGCAAGTCGGGAATTCATTCGCTGGAAGGAGGTTGGATGTATATGTGATAAAGTCAATTTACTGCATGCCTTTACACCAGCGAGTTCTGATGAATTGGCAGTATTATACACAAGTTCATAAAAGCGATAGTCCACTGTGTCTGTATCAAACACGACAGCACGCTTGTCGTGGAAGTGGTTGCGTATACATTTTAACATATGTGCTGCGTCTGAAAAATCCCATACTTTCCTACTTCCATCAACAGGGTTAGAGAAACAACACTTAACATATCCTTTCTTACCTGATATTTGTAAATGCCTCCAGGCCTGTTTGTTTGATTGGCTGCCATTACATGTGAACCCTACCATTTTACACCCTGCCTGTTCAAGTTGGATTATAATTTGTACTAATATTTTAGCCAAAAGCTCTCCAGGAGTAGCATTTTTACTAGCAAAGGCAGCAACTGGTTGAACCCAACTGTGTAAGAGAGGTACAAACATAAAAACAAGGGCATGGTCAGCCAACATATTACACTGGTCTTCAGGTGTTACATTACCGAAGTCCACAAATCCATCTATGAACAAAGAGGACCCATTAAATTGTGCATCTTCTCTTAGTTTCACCTCAACAAAAAAGACAATCCCTGTCTTTTTATTCTCATCCCTTTCTTCAGTGAAGTAGTCTTTAATGGCATCAAGAGCATTTTTATTTACACCATATGAGAATTTTAAACCCTTTAACAACCTCCTTAAATGCACCTCAGATGGAAGGGGCAGCAAACCATGTTTCAGGCAATGTCTATAACCCTTGGGTGATTTTATGTGTAGCAAAAAACTATCTAAAAGAAACTCACTGTCATACCTCATACCTTTGGGGTTCTTTTTCTGACACTTTTGCAACATAGTGTCCACAATACATTTTTGTTTCCTAGATAGCCCTTCTTTACACTGACAGGCACCTTGTCCTGAAAATCTGTTTCATCCTACCAAGTTCACTTTGCAGAACAGAAACTTTAGCCCTCTCTAACTAGCCAACTACCGTTTTATGGTTCCTTAATTGTTGTTGTTGTTTTAATTCTAACACTTCAGATTGAGGATCATCGGATATAGGCATATTGGAGAACTGGATATTGCTGATGTCACAAGCGGATTCAGAATCAAATTTCGAACATTTGGGGATGTCTTTGCCAGATGATTATCTGACGATTTTCTTTTTTGGGAGGATTTCCTTCAAGTTACAGTACTGGACAAATACTTAGGCAAATTAGGAAATATAGGTGGAACAGAATAGTCTTTCAATCTTGGTTCTTCACTTCTATCACAAATTTGTCAAATTTAACTATGAAATCTTCTGAAAAGTGAGCATCACAGATGTAGGACTTTTCAGTAAGTTCCCTATCCTTCCTTGGTATGGCCCCTTTCCACTTGATAAAACGTTCCTTATCTTTAGGGGGTTTGAAAACCCGTCTTACATCTTTACAGTCCCCATAGCCAGATCTGCATCCTCGTACAAAACAGTAAGGCATCTTCACTACTCACATTAAGCACTCATGAAAATGTAAGGGATAAACTTCTGTTTACTTGCATTAAATAACCATAAAATTAACACACGAAGATAACCTCAACACACGACAAGAAATTAAATTCCCTTTCAGTTAATGCTTCCTACAATAGCATTTAAGTATTAATACTATGAAGTAATAGTGTAAGCACTTGTATATCAATAAAAGTTTGCACAGAACACCACCAAAACACTCCGACCTATTAAATACTTAATATATCGCACATAAACACATAAACATATGTGGAAATCAACAATCTCAAGTCGACTGTAGCGCTGCGTAGTGGCGAGTGCCAACCCGATCCGTATTCATTACATGCTATTGAGGGAGAAGAGATCACACTTTTTATTCAATTCGTTATGGTATATAGATATATTTAACGGTTTGCCCAGCGTAAGCTTAAAAAGCGCACGGACGCCAGTTTTTTTTCGACCTTTTCACTGAAATCGTTAGTGCTTGACTTCCTTTGGTCATAAATATTTTCCACAGAAGCCTTCCTTGAGATATCCTTTACAGAATGGTGAAACCCGCATCAAAATCCATTCAGTGGTTCTCGAGATTACCAGTGACATCCAAGAATCGGGGACTTAGTTTTATACTAAGTAGAGATTATACGCCAATCAGTTTAATTTAATATAATATAATCCCCCTTCCATCCAATTTTAAATTGACTGTGAATTTTGCGGAACGAAAAGTTCACAGGCAAAATGAGAGTTGCACTTCCAGGGAATGGCGAGGTGCTTGAAACTCAAATACCCCTTCCGTCCAATCTTAACTTGACCGTGTTTCTCATGCGAAATGAAGAAAACCCGAGTTGCACTTCCAGGGAAACTCCAAACACAATCACCCTTCTCAGAAGTGCCTAACTCAACATGACTCAACGGTTTGCTGCTGGCTGTATCTGGGGCAATAGGTTCGCCCGCTAGCTAGGCTGTAACAGGTATGATAGACTCGCCCTTAGCTAGCTCGTAAACTGTCGCCTCAGTAGTTGAATGGACATGGTTGGAAGAAATTAAAACGTGAAAACACTTATAGTGGGCGATGTATTGAAGATAGACATATGCTCTCGCGGACTTTTTTGTAGAACTTTTCATGCTGAACAATTCTTACACTCATAGTATTTAGATATTTTTAACGGTTTTCCCAGCGTAAGCTCACAAAGCGCTCGAACACCAGGATTTTTTTCGACTTTTCCACTGAAATCGTTACTGATCGGCTTCCTTTGATCATAAATAAATTATTTTCTACAGAAATCATCCTCGAGATATCCTTTACAGAATGGTGAAAACCGCATCAAAATCCATCAAGTGGTTCTCGAGTTTACCCGTAACATCCAAGAATCGGGGGCTTTGTTTTACACTAAGTAGAGATTTGGCAATTATTTTTCACTGGAGATGATATCTCAAGGAATTTCAGAGAGAGAGAGAGTAATCGGCAGTACAATGCTATGTCCTTCGTTCCATTTGGTGCCAATGTTGCTGTGCCACATGCATACGGTCCATATTGTTTTAAAATGTATGGAATTTCCCATCATCGCATTTCTTCGTTATATTCCAAAATTATAAGTGACGGTTCTTGCGGCCAGTTGTATATATTAGACTCCACAGAATTCTTGAATTCCATGGAAGTAAATGATTTGCCTCCACATACTCCAAACGCTTGACCCATAGTTATGCTTATTAGAAATATGAACGTTTCCCAAGGGCTCCTAAATGTAACCATATTGCTTGGATTTGGAAATAATAAGTGCAGTTAAAATTAGGCAGAGAGGTCTAATCCTTCAACTTGATTTAACACCATCCGACAAAACACTATCATTTTCTTTTAAGAGGCAACATTTTCCAATTCGCTTGGCATACTTGATCACAATCAATAAAGTTCTGGGGGAAACTCTGGAATGTATAGGTCTCAATTTGCCTCATCAAGTTTTCAGTCATGGCCAGCAGTATTTTGCAATGTCGAGAGTGCAATCTTTTGACGTCCTTAAAGTTTCAATAGAGCCAAAAAATAATCGTACAAAGAATGAAGGTAAAGAAATGCTTCAGTAAATATTTTCCCATTGACCGTCATGTTTTGACGGGTTTCAACCAGTAATTTTTAATATCAGTTGTTTTATAAGGTTTTAGTGTCAAAATCCGGCTTTAAAGCAATAATAAGAGTATAATTGGTGTAAAAATAGCCTTTATAAATTTCTGTATTTAGACATTCTCATGAATTTCAAAAACGTTATTTAAAAAATAGACGTGGTAAAACAAAACTATATATAAGGTTTTCAACCACCCAAAGGGGAGAACTGAATAATATATACAGTTTCTGTGTAGCAAAATGGTTGCATATTAGTGTTATAAATGAAACAGTGTATGTGCCATACGCAATGATATGAGTTATAGCTTCTGCTGCAGCATTAGTAGGCACAAAGATGAACATAAATTTTATTGAAATTTATGTTATGGCTTTCCCCTAAAATATCATATCCGTTTCATTAGTCAAATAATATATTTCCTAGAGTTCAATCACCCTCATACTTAACTTAGATGCCAAGTTTTATGCAATTCAACTCAGTGGATCTAACCGATGCATGTAAGAAGAAACGTAACTGTTCACACAAACAGATGAAACTCTAAGTTCGGGATTCTCATGACACGAAATATTATTTTCTGTAATGGTATGAAATGTGTTGAGAATACTGAGCCCATTGCCCATGACCGAGGCACTAATCCTGTCGTGCATCAGGCTCTAGTAAAACAATGGCTTTGGGCTAGCATGTTCATTCGTTAAATTACCCAGGACTGTCCCTCATTACAAGTGTAAACAGTAGCTTACATGTTCTTACTACAGTTACCGCTCTTGGGATCTGGATTACCATCTTCAACGTTGCTCACAATCCATCAACATTATCTGCCACTCAATCAGCGACAAACACACTGAAACACTTGACTTCTCTATGAAGTATGTTAAAGATGTTTAAATGTACGTGAAGCCGATTAATGTGGAGTAATTGTTCTATCCATGAATTGTTAATTTAAAATTTGAATGCCCTAATTTTTCCCATGAGAAAACGTTTGGAAAGAAGGGAATTGTGGTGTATGAACTGAGAGCAATTAGAAGGAACTGTGAACTGCGATATTGTGTGTTGTTAGCATGGGATCAAACCACATTAGTCAGTTCTCCTCTCCATGCTAGTATCAAAGGATGAGCTGTACTAATCCAATAAATATACCTAACAATGTGACAACACAAAAACAAAATGCGATAATTAAAGGTGTGACATAAATTAAAACGCGTACATAAGGGCGTGCATATACAAACAGTACACTGAACACACACAGAAATGTGATGTCTTAGATATGGCTATTTTATCTTTCAGCACTCAGTCTGAGAATTGCTGAGAAAGAAGGGAATCTCCAAGATCCCCTTCATGTTTCATTCGTAAGGCGAACATCATCAAGATCTGTTCATATTAGGCGTTAAAATAATTTATATATGCATATAAAACATATCCACAAAAATGTATCAATTATTTTACGTGTTAATTTATTTCAGTCCTTTAATTACCGCGCGTAGTTTTAAATTATTATTATTATTATTATTTAGTTATAGAGAAAAATAATAATCATTGTTTTCATGCCTCCTCTATTTTTCCTATGATTATTAATAACAATTATATATCATTGATTATAGTGATACGATTTTTCAGTAGATTTTTGTGGATATTTTGATTATTATTTATTATTATTATTATTATTATTATTATTATTATTATTATTATTATAGTGTTATTGTTATTAAAATCAAAACACGATAATTAAAACAGTGACATAAATTAACACGTAAACATTTAATTGATATGCTGTTGTGCATATGTTTTATATGTTCACCTGATGAACGAAGCATATCATCCAATTAAACCCCGTATTTATTATAGTGTATCAGAGTGTAAAAGTGTATAATTAATCCATTTTGTTGTATCAAGGTTAGTAAGTGCGATAAGTAATTGTTTATCTCCGCCCAATTAAATTTGGGCACATTGATGTGTTGACCGACTGAAAAGCGATGCCTTTATAGATTACGAAAACAAAACAGAAAATGGCTTCCAAAACATTTACTATATGCATAAGGACGTGCATATACATAAACTGAACACACAAATAGGTGACATTTTAGATATAGCTGTTCTACCTTCCAGCATTCAGTCTGCAAATTGCTGAGAAAGAATGGAGCCTTCTAGATCACATTTCCTCGGATCACATCGTGGCCCCTTCTTCATGTATACCAGATGTGGTAAGAAGTGAATCCAACAGTGGACTTCTACCATGATTTCTCTTACCCTTCATAGCTGAGTCTATTTGGCCCTTGGGTAATTTCTTTTCATCCATTTGCATCACTTGTGTAAGTCGCCTTACACATATAGCTTCTATCGCGTTCCATCTAGCATAATTTAAATCTCTTCGTTAAGATCACCCATCATTCATTGTTGCCACCGATCAGAGCGGTGATCATTCTCGCTACGATCTAGTACATCCTCCTTATAAATAAAACAAACTGCATCAACCATGATCCTATTCCTATATTTTGTTCTGCATAAGTAACAATTAGCGAACGGTTGTAACTCCCTTTTTAGAAGAATAGAGTAAATCGCAGCTGCGAACTCAATGAATAGGATTTACTACATCTCCTCCATTACACAGACATCCTATGAGAATCAATAGCCCAAGTACTGTACTTGAAATTCCCTTTCAATTCTAGATTACTGTCTCCAACCTGGTTTCTTCCCTACCAAACCCTTAAATCATTGCACGATGTAAATCTTAACTCGTGGACGACATAATTTTGTCTGGATGGCTGTATCGTCTGAATGTATTGTTTGAAATGGAAGTGAATGCAGAGGCAAAGCGACATGCGAAAACCGAGCTATATAATATCAGTATTGCTTTATTTTTAAAGACATCATAGAGGGATTATTCAAGAGCACATACTCCTTTTACTATGAAACAGAAGCGGAAGCTCCTTATAAGCCGACGTTCAAGTTGTCTATCTCTATACATATATCTAAGTCTGTAGTAATACAGAACCCCTTATTTGAACTACGATGGGACAATACGCCAGTCCCATTACTATCATTATACTCTGCAACAAACTTGGTTATCCCATACAGACAACACGGCCTCTAATTTGCACTGAAAAATTTACTTAGACATTTATTATTAATTACGCTTCGTAGTTTTGACGTTATCATCCCAATAAGTAGAATAACATGGAACTTACATTACACGCCCACACTTCAAATGGAGAGCAAACGAGTTCCTTCCCTTAAGCTTGTATAAAATACACATAATTAGATAAATACACCGCAAACGCGAGTGTTTCTGGGTGTGTGCCAATCACGAGGTGAGAAACAGGTTACCGTCTTACTGCAACGACACACTGATCAATTGTTTATCATGGCGCCAAAACACTGCAGCAGAACGTATCATTGTGTAGAAGCTGGGGATCGTGACATAGTATCCGGTTATATTCTTCCCTTTACGTCCATCGTCTGGCAAAGGATTGAAACAAATTATTTTGTTGTTGAAAATTTCAAGAGCTTTGTGACATCGTGGGGTGTGTTGAATCTGTCCTACCATTGCACATGGTAAAGGGTAACCAAAACTGATTTCAGAGGGTTAATAACTTTAAAACTTACAGTATTTGATGCAGTATTTTGTCAATCAAAATTTTTAGAGACTGTAAGTCATAGAAAACCTTGGCATGAGACCAGACAAGATGGGTGTTCTTCACATGAAAAATTTGCAGCGAGTCATGGAAGGAAAAAAAAGAACTGTTCATGAGATGTTCAAGGAAGCAAAGTTGAAAGAGAGGGCAGAAAATATTTTGATTATAGTTCTGTGACACGCCAACGCCTGTAAAAGCCTCAGTAGTTACAAGTGACGTAAAACCAATTGCATCATTATCATTATTATCACTATTATTTTCTTCCATTTACATCCATCACTGCTGAGAATGGTCTGGTAAAGGATTAATTTTGTTTCTGCTGTTGTCGTTGATAAATTCAGGGATTTTGCAAATTCGAGGTACGTGTGTAATCTCAAACCCTATTACTGATACAGGTTTGAATTTATCTGGCTCTTAACAAACTTGCGTAAAACAAAGATGGTGACCGTAAGAAAGTTTTGATTACTTCGTCAAGATAATTACTTTATTTTTATTTTATTTAATGCACTGAGGAAGATAACTTGATATTTCGCTGACCATATCAAACTGGGTCAGAAATCTTTCATAAGAATTTTGCTGGATTATGACCACAAGTTTCTGAGAAAAGTTCACCTAATTGGTACAAAAATGCTTCTAGATGCTTTCGTAAGAAAGTGACAAAAACAAGATGTTCAGTAAAGAACATATAGCCTACTTTCTCCTAAATGCATGGTTATAGTTATAACACTGTGTCCTTTTCAAGGAGTATTATTGAATGTTAGTTGTAGAAGCTTGTTGAAAATCAACGTGCTATGCGGATATTAAACGTTGATTGATTGAATCCTCACCTGAATTATATATACACACACACACACTAATACAGCCATCACAATCACACAGGTTATCAGACAAAATTCAACACTCACCCACGTACACGGGGCTAAAAGACCATGATGCCCACGCATCTCAAATGAAACAACAACAACAACAACAGCTACCAACCCAAATCCTTCCTCGTTTAAAAGTACACACACTAGTAAGCCTACAGACATCACAGTGACACAGGTTATCAGACAACTTCTACACACACCCAAGTAAACGGGGCTACAAGACCATGATGCCGCAAAACCCCTAAAGAATCAACAACAACAACAATAGTCTCTACCACGGATCAAGGTCAAGGAATATTAATCGCTGTACTCGAGTGTTGAAATATGTGGTGTTATAAGTATATAATATTTACGATTGCAAATATCACTGCAGTATATATGCTCAACAATATAACGTGTGAGTAGTTATAAATCAATAAATACCAAAAAGAACGAAGTAAAGAAATTTGAACCTGCAGGGATTTGATCCACGAACCCCTAGGCTATGAGCCCAAGTCGCTACGATTATGCCACGGATGCGCTACGATACTACTTGTTAAACAATTGATTTAGTATAACTGTTTCATATTTTGTAATGAAATCAACGATTCCACTAGTGTTTTCTGGCGTTTCTATAAACCATTTGATACTAAATATGTATTATTTTGTTCAGTACATTCCTAAAAGGATATAAACTTTGGAAGTTACGGAAATATATGTATTTACGAACAAAAATATCGGCCATGTTTACAACGGGACGACACGGGCCCACAACGCTATGGCACGGTAAGCCTGACATATTAGTCACCTCTCCGTTTACATATTCTATTATAATATACTAATATCCCACTGGCCACCTCTTTGAGGACAGATTAAAACTCCCTATGGACGGTAAGCTGAATTGTTGAGGCCAGGCCTTGTTTAATCGTAAGTTACGGTTAGGCTATAATACTTGCATGATTCATATATCACCCACCGTGAAACTCTTTGGCTGATGTCCTTGTAGTTTGAGTAAACGAAGCATCCCACATTAGGGTACATTGTTGCACAATTTGGTAGAGATCAGATGATTAGGTTAGTCATAATTAGATTTAAGCTTTGAACATTTGGGTGGCCGTCATTACGTTTCCGTCAAGATGGCGGCGATATAAAACATAACACTGACGTGCTCTACGCTAGTGCTACCTCTGTACCAAATCTCGTTAAATTCGGTTCCACCCTGTTTGAATAATTGGAAGAAATCGTTTTTCACACATTCAAGGCCGCCAATTGCAAACTATTCGGCTGATGACCTTGTCGTTTGGTCAAAACACGCTTTCCTCACCAAGGTATGCAGTTGCAAAATTACGTAGAGATTAGATTATTAGGTTGGTCATAACTTGATTTAAGCTATTTACATTTGGGTGGCCGCCATTACGTTTCCATCAAGATGGCGGCGATATAAAACATGACACTGAGGTGCCCTTTGCTAGTGCTAGCTCTGTACCAAATTTCGTTCAAATCAAATTTTACCGTGTTTGAATTAATAGGGGGAATCGTTTTGCACACATACATGGCCGCCATCTGCAAACTATTGACCTAATGACCTTGTAGTTTGAACAAGAGACGCTTCCCACATTGCAAAATTTGGTAGAGATCAGATGATTAGGTTAGTAGTAATTTGATTTAAGTTTTGAACATTTGGGTGGCCGCCATTACGTTTCCGTCAAGATGGCGGCGATATAAAATATGACACCGTGGTGCCCTTTGCTAGTGCTACTTCTGTACCAAATTTCGTTCAATTCGGTTTCACCGTGTTTGAATTGATAGGGGGAATCGATTTGCACACATACATGGCCGCCATCTGCAAACTATTAGGTTGGTGACCTTGTATTTTGGGCAAAAAACGCTCCTCACATAAAGGTATGTTGTTGCAAAATTTGGTAGAGATCAGAGAATTAGGTTAGTCGTAATTTGATTTAGGCATTGAACATTTGGGTTGCCGCAATTACGTTTCTGACAAGATGGCGGCAACATAAAACATAACTCTTTACTAGTGCTACCTCTGTACGAAGTTTCGTTCAATTCGGTTTCACCGTGTTTGATTTGATAGGGGGAATCCATTTGCACACATACATGGCCGCTATCTGCAAACTATTCAGCTGATGACCTTGTAGTTTAGTCAAACGACACTTCCCATATAGTTGTTGCAAAATTTGGTAGAGATCAGATGATTAGGTTGGTCGTAATTTCATTTAAACTCTTATCATTTGGGTCTACTTTCATTTTTTGCAAAAATCGATTGTAAGCTAATATGATTCGCGAATGGCCTTAATTATATGGTGTCGTCTTTGGATAAACTTGTTTGGTATGGTTCCTGAGTTATAATTTTGAAACTTCATTGAGATATCTCGTAACTGGGAGGACTGAATGGAATTTAACTGCCAAAATATTTTTTATATAGTTTTCATCAGCAAACACTTGAGAGATTAGACTGCAGAATGCAGCCTGTAATCAACAATTGAAGTGTTTTTCAACAAATTGGTTTCATAACTCAAACCCAGCGTACCAACTCCGGTGGCGTACAATACTCTCTTGTGCTGCGCCTTCTTGCACGTGATAATTAACTTAAACGGTACAGGAGAATCTAAATATGTTTAGAACATCATGTGCATAACCAGTAACCCACGAATATACTACGGGTAACTTGTTAGGCAACTGATCTACTCAAGATGATGATGATGATAATTGTTGTTTTAAGGGGCCTAACATCTAGGTTATCGGCCCATAATGGTCTGGGTGATACCGAAAATGACAATGAAATGGAAATCAGCACGTAGCCTAAATCAAGCTGGACTGAAAATACTTACAAAATGAAACTCAAATTGAAATGGCTCACAAAATGAAGAATGGAAATACTTATAAAAGGAAAAGGTAATTTAGAAGGAAAATACTCATAAAAAGGAATTTAGATTGAAAAATACGCACAAAATGTAGGTTAAGTTCAAAATACTTACAAAATGTAATGTAGATTCGAAATACTCAACAAAATGGAATTGAAATTCAAAATATTAACAAAATGCAATTGAAATTGAAAATACGTACAAAATGCAATTGAGGTCCAAAATGCTTACAAAATGCAATTGGAATTGAAAATACACAATGCAAGTGAGATTGAAAAAGGCCGGTTCAGATTCAAAACACTCACAAAGTGCAATTGAAATTCAAAACACTTACACAATGCAATCGAATTTGAAAATGCTTACAAAATGTATGGTAGATTCAAAATACTCACAATATGTGGAAGACCGCGATTCAAAATACTGTTACTTACAAAATGCAATTGAGATTGAAAATACTTACAAAATAGAGTTTAGGTCGAAAATACTTACAAAGTGCAAATTAGATTGAAAAAACTTACAAAATCTGGTAAAAATAACCTCGCAAAGATCTACTCAAGATACTAGCCACAATACATGAAATAAAGCTCTATATCTTGCCGTAAGAGCACAATGAACAAATCACGGGATGTTTGATTTGTCCAACGACACCTGCATTTGGCATACTGCACCTTCAGATTTTAATCCATAGTGCGTAGAAGATGTGATTGTGTACGAGTGTTCTTCATACCACAACTTAGGCTGACTCCTTCAGGTGTTCGTGAACATGGACCGGCATGCAGTTACAATTCGTTGCCATTTTTCTAAAAATTTCCATGCTAAACAAGCTGTGGGCACATTCCTCTTCCAAGGTGACAACTTCCATATTCACAGTTTCCAATATGTGGGTGCATGATTTCTTGAAAATTCAGGCACTCTGAAACATTTAGTATTGCCCGCAAAGTCTCCTGATTTGAAGCCCATCAATGATGTGAAAGACTAAGCTAAGTAGCGGGTGAAACGCAAACATTAGCATCTCCATGATTTATGGAGCCTTCGGGCACCTTGTAACACCTGATATAGGTCCACAAAGTCTCATGATACGAAGCCCATCAAAGACGAATAAGACTGAGTATAACAGTGGGTGAGACGCAGACATCGGCACCTCCATGATTTGGTGGAACATTATGGCACCTTGTAACATCTGATGTTGCCCACACAGTCTCCTTATTTGAAGGACTAAGTAGAGCAGCAGGTGAAACGCAGACATCGGCATATCCATGATTTGCTAGAACTTTCAGGCCCCTTGTAACATCTGATATAGCCCATATACTGTAGTCTCCTGACAGGAAACCCATCAAAGATAAGTAAGACTGAGCATAGCAGCGGGTGAAACACATACATCGGCATTTCTATGATTTACTGGAAAGAGAGGACCCCTGTTGAGCGAGTAGATTCACCCCGGCGCGCGGCGCGGCGTGGCGTTGCATATCTGCTAGAGCTGTCATTTGGGTTTGTTTGGCCGGTCAATTCCCCAACTGGGCTCAATTTAAAATGGCCACAAATGGGACTCGACCAAACCAAATAGGTCAGCCCGTTTGAAACTCAGCATGGTCTTCCAGAACGTCTGAGGTAATCAGACACGGTAACAGACCCATGGCCTTTGTTCACACGGGTAGAGTTGATTTGTGTCAACACGTTATGGACAGAATGGGTCCCGAATGGCCTGGCAATCAACTCTCGTGACGCACTGTTCCCAAGCTTCGAACCAACGCAATCGATCGAGCTCAGGAGTTCCAGTCTTCAGAATATGTGGGCAATTCACTGCTTAATTTGACTTGTACCAACTGCCCTTGAGATATTAATAATAATGTTAATAATAATAAATATGTTAAAATTTGTTTCCAGTGGAAGAAATATCGTACGAGAATTAGTCGAGTTACTGTCACTGGGATTCAAACCTTCAATGATTCTGAGCCCCAATCATATTTCCTAAAAATATGGCTGACTTTTCAGATCCAATTATGTAACAATTATAACGCAATTATTGATATTTATTTTTATTTTGACAAGTTTGTAGCTGTCTGGACTTGAAAACAAAAATTATGTGGTATAAGGTAAATACATTGCGATTGTGGGATTGGTTATTCATTTAAGGATCATCAGCTTAATGTGTGATAACTTTTATACAACTTGCGTTGTTTTGTTGAATGCTTATTGGGACATGATGGTGTAGGAGTCAAGCTGTTCGCTTCTCATCAAGGTAGACCGGGTTTGATTTTAGGCTAATACACGTGAGCTTTTCGAGGTGAAATGCCATGTCCAGTGGTTCGATTTCCATGTAAAATTGAGAGACAAATAAGACTACAGGTTTTATAACTGATCATGGCTTCATAATGATGCTGAATAGACTACACTCCGATCTAGTCCTAACCATTAGGCCTATTAGCCTTCTTTCGATTTTTGCAAAGATATGAAAGTAGACTTATGAGATCAACACAGGGCCATAAATTGTGTGTTTGTCTGTGTGTGTGTGTGTGAGTGTGTGTACTCTACATGTTTGTCCCCAGCTATCAATTAAAACACGGTGAAACCGACTTGAACGAAATTTGGTACAGAGGTAGCACTAGCAAAGGGCACCTCAGTGGCATGTTTGATATCGCTGCCATCTTGACGGAAACGTAATTGCGGCAACCCAAATGTTAAAAGCTTGAATCAAATTACGACCAACTTAATCATCTGATCTCTGCCAAATTTTGCGACAACATACCTTTGTTTGGTAAGCATCTTTTGACTGAACTACTAGATCATCAGCCCAATAGTTTGCAGATGGTGGCCATGTATGTGTGCAAATCAATTCCCCCTATAATTCAAACACGGTGAAACAAAATTGAACGAAACTTGGTACAGAGGTAGCACTAGCAAAGCGCACCTGAGTGTCATGTTTTATATCGTCACCATCTTGACGGAAACGTAATTGCGGCCACCCATACGTTCAAAGTTTAAATCAAATTACGACTAATCTAATCATCTGATCTCTACCAAATTTTGCAACGACAAGCCTATATGTGAGGAGCGTCTTTTGACCATCTACAAAGTCATCAGCCCTATAGTTTGCAGATGGCGGCCACGTATGTGTGCAATTTGATTCCCCCAATCAATTCAAACACAGCAGAACCCAAATCGAACCTCCTTTGGTACAGAGGTAGCACCAGGAGGGGGCAACTCACTGTCATGTTGTATATCGCCGCCATCATAACAAAAAATAAATGGCGCCCACCCAAATGTTCTGAGCTTAAATCAAATTACGACTAACCTCATCATCTGATCACTATCAAATTTGTAACAACATACCTTAATGAGGGAAGCGTCCTTTTTTTAACCCAAACTACAAGGTCATCAGCCAAATCGTTTCCAGGTGGTGGATGTATGAATCATGCAAGTATTAGGCCCTATAGGCTACCCGTAACTTACGATTAAACAAGGCCTGGTCTCAGCAATTCAGCGTATCGTACATAGGGAGTTTTAATCTGTCCTCAAAGAGGAGACCGGAAGGATATTAGCAAATAAAATATGTAACCGTACATGTGACTAACAAGTCAGGATTACCGTGCCATATCGTTGTGAGCACATGCCGTCCCGTTGTCAACATGGCCGCTATTTTTGCTCGTAAATACATATACAGTATATCCGTAACTTCCTAAGTTTATATCCTTTTAGGAATGTACTGAACAAAATAATACATATTTAGTATCGAATGGTTTATAAAAACTCCAGAAAATGCTAATAAAATTGTTGATTACAACACAAAATATAATGCAGTTATACTAAACCATTCTTTTTATAAAGTATTATCGTAGGACATCCGTGATGTAATGGTAGCGACTTGGGCTCTTAGTCTGGGGGTTCGTGGATCAAATCACTGCAGGTTCAAATTTCATTACTTCGTTCTTTTTGGTATTTATTGATTTATAACTACTCACACGTTATAATGTTAAGCATATATACTGTAATATGTATTTGCAATCGAAAATATTTTATATATACTTATAACACCACATATTTCAACCCTCGAATACAGCGATTAATATTCGTTGAACTTGATCCGCGGTAGAGACTATTGTTGTTGTTTTTGTTGTTGATTCATTAGGGGTTTTGCGGCATCATGGTCTTGTATCCCCGTTTACTTGGGTATGTATAGAAGTTGTCTAATAACCTGTGTCACTGTGATATCTGTAAGCTTACTAATGTGTGTACTTTTATACGAGGAAGTATTTGGGTAGGAAGCTGTTGTTTTTGTTTCATTTGAGATGCATGGACATCATGGTCATTTAGCCCCGTGTACTTGGGTGAGTGTTGAATTTTGTCTGATAACCTGTGTTATTGTGATGGCTGTATTAGTGTGTGTATATATAATTCAGGTGTCGATTCAATCACCGTTTAATATCCGTATAGCACGTTGTATTTCAACAAGCTACTACAGCTAACATTCAATTATACTCCTTGAAAAGGACAAGGAGTTATAACTATACCCATGCATTTAGGAGAAAGTAGGCTATATGTTCTTTACTGAACATCTTGTTTTAAATCTTGAGTGCAGCAGGGATTCGAATGTCAAATAGAGCTCTGGAAAATAATATGTTTAGTAATAATATTATTGGTTTAGAGACACCGAGACATCGAAATTAGCTCAGGAGGATATCCTTGCATGCTAGTAAATCTGTGAATCTACTGACACGCAGTTGTTTAATTGCGTCGGAAAGACTGAGGACTGAACTTGTAACATCGAGTTTTCAACGCTAAAAGAACTTCACCAGCAAGGACATTTATGTGGTCTAACTGTGTAACAAATATGTTCGGGATTTAAAAAGGATCCAATCAAACTACCAGAAGCTATCACTCCAGATGGGGAAATCAAATACCTCACTAAAATGTAAGCACAAGACTAGCATGACTAGTTCAAAAGACTTGCCTTGATACCATAAAATGAAGTGGCTGACCTTCGAACAAACACATATTTTTGTGTGTGCACACTATTAGATTTTTGCACATGAAAGCATAAATGGTCGGGGATAAGTTATTAATAATAAAGCTACTGCAATAAAAATTATAACATTAATAATAATAAAAATAATGATAATAATAATGCTACTCCGTGTTTTCCAGACTCAACGGCGATCAATGGTTTCAATATGGCGGGTGGATTTCACATCTCGATGCCCTTCCTGACGCCAACCTCATGAGAGGAGTAAATATTTAATACATGAATATAATTGGAATTGGGCAAGGAATTGAAACGAAATGACAGTGGCATATTATTTGGTACAGTCCCGATATTTACCTGAATAGATAATGGGTATTTACGGTAAACCATTTCAAGGAGGGCTTCGAACCCACCTGTCTACCGAGTTCGGGAATAGCTTGGCCCCATATCCTTGCGCGGCGCCTTAGGAAGCGAACCTACCACAGTCAGTTAAAGTACTTTTAACAATATGATATATTTTGCTGATTCCCGGCTCTACCAAGAAATGTAATTCTTGTCTGAGGGCTGGAACGGGGCACACACAGCCTTGTGAGGCAAAACTGAGAAGAGGCAAGTTCGATTCCTACCTAAGCCATCCTGGAAGTGGTTTTTCGTGGTTTCCCACTTTAACTCCTGTCAAATGCCAGGATAGTACCTAAATTAAGGTCACGGCCACTTCCTATCCAAATCCTACCTCAATTACGAATAAACACACTAGTAGGATCTACACACCACAGTGACACAGGTTACATTCTACACACACCCAAGTACATGGGGCTACATGACCACGACGTCACAAAGCCTCTAAAATGTACCAACAACATCAACAACAGAATTTATTTCGCACCCTTTCTTAACTATTGAGGTTTTAGAAACGATAATGCGCCGTAATTTGTTCAGACACGCTACAGATAAAAAAGAGTTAGTAAATCTCCTGACGCATTTATCTCGCATATAAGCACCCTTAAATGTAAACAGACTGTATCCAATAACAGATTCCGGCAGCAACGTAACACTACAATAATACGAGTTATCAGGCAGAGTGATGACTATGGTATTAAACCAGGCATTTTCACTCAGCCTTTTTGAGACTGTGAACACCTTCCTCAAGTACCCGATTACTATTAAATCGAATTTAATAATAATAATAATAATAATAATAATAATAATAATAATAATAATAATGTAATTGGTATTCTGCCCGAAGGCAGGTCCGAGCCTCCGGAGAGGCTATCCACAGCTGGAGTTTACCTGCAGTAAGGAGGCCAGTGCCTTTCCGCTCCTCCGTATTATTGCCAACAGCGCGCAGTATCTAGAACCGGCATGCCATCCAAGTTCCGACCACGTCCAATGTTGCTTAACTGCGGAGTTCTCATGGGATCCGGTGTTTCAACATGGCCAGGCCACTGGCCCAATAATAATAATAATAATAATAATAATAATAATAATAATAGCAATATCAATATAACAGTCAATAATAATAATAAGAAAAATGCAACAAGCATGCACCTCTTTCCTTTTCCTATCTGTATCACCCTCCGAAGTACTGATTACTAATAATTCATTGCTCACTAGGCATCCTGCAACTGCTTGCATGACTCATGCAGTTAAGATTACTCAGAAAACAGAGATGTCCACTTATTTTTATTGTAGACAAGCTGTACCCGGCATGCGTTGCAATGCCAATCAAAGAAAGTGTTGGCGTTGAAATTCTGTTTCTTGAAGTGCTTTTGGATACACAACATGTTAACTACCTCTAAGCTATCGTAAAATGGATTTTCTAATTTAGAACCATTCGTGGAAGCGTGCACAACAACTTTCAAAAGTTTCATCGCTGTCACTCATTTGTTGAATCTACTCGTACGCTACCTGTTGTGAAATGGATTTACTAAGTCGAAACCCTTCCCTGGCGTGTACACAATAAACAATAACTCATCAATGATTCATCGCAATCGGATGAATTGCATATGCACGTATACGGGGTTTTGTTTAAACTATTCGTGCGCTGTCACTCATTTGTTGAATCTACTCGTGCGCTACCTATTGAGAAATGTATTACTAAGTCGAAGCCCTTCCCTGGCGTGTACACAATAACTCATCAAGGTTTCATCGCAATCGAAGAATGTTATATGAACGCAATAGGGGATTTTGTTGAAACGCTTCGCGCGTCGTCACCCATTTGTTGCATCTACTCTTGCGCTACTTATTGTGAAATGGATTTACTAAGTCCCCTTCCCTGGCGGGAACACAATAACTGATCAATGTTTCATCGCAATCGGATGAATAGTATATGAACGCATACCTGATTTTGTTTAAACGATTCGCGCTCCGTCACTCATTTGTTGAATCTACTCGTGCGCTACCTACTGTAAAATGTATTTACTAAGCTAGAAACCGTCACGTAAGTGTCCACAACATCTCACCCAAGTTTCATCGCTATCGGACTAATGGGATATGAAGACATAGGGGACTGTATTGAAACGCTCCGCATGTCGTCGTTCATTTGTCGAATCTACTCGTGTGCTACCTACTGTGAAATGTATTTACTAAGCCAGAAACCTTCCTTGGAGTGTCCACCATATTTCACCCAAGTTTCACCGCTAACGGCAGAATGGTATATGACCTTATACGGGATTTTGTTGAAACGATTCGCGCGTCGTCCCTAATTTGTTGAATCAACTTGTGCGCTGCATATTGTATAGTGGATTTACTAAGCCAGAAATTTTCCATGACGTGTACACAACATCTCACCCAAGTTTCATAGCTACGGACGAATGGTACATGAATGCATACGGGACTTGGTTGAAACGCTTCGCGTGTCGTCGCTCATTTGTTGATTCTACTCTTGCGCTACATATTGTAATATGGATGTACTCAGCCAGAAACCTTCCCTGGAGTGTACACAACATCTCACCCAAGTTTCATCGCAATCGGATGAATGGTATGTGAACGTATACGGGACGTTGTCGAAACGCTTCGCGCGTAGTCACTCATTTGTTGAAGATAAACGTGCGCTTCGTATTGTAAAATGGATTTACTTAGCCAGAAACCTTTCCTGGAGTGTACACAACAATTCACCAAACATTTATCACTATCAGACGAATGGTATATGACTTTATACGGGACTTTGTTGAAACGCTTCGCGTGTCATCGCTCATTTGTTGAATCTACTGGTGCGCTACCTATTGTAAAATGTATGTACTAAGCCAGAAACCTTCCCTGGAGTGTACACAACATCTCACCCAAGTTTCATCGCTATCGGATGAATGGTATATGAAATTATATGGGACTTTATTGAAACGCTTCGCGCGTCGTCGCTCATTTGTTGATTCTACTCATGCTCTACCTATTTTTAAAGGGATTTACTAAGCTAGAAACCTTCCCTGGAGTGCACACAAAATCTCAGCCTAGTTTCCTCGCTATCGGATGAATGGTATACGAACGCAAACGTGACTTTGTTGAAATGCTTCGCGCGTCGTAGCTCATTTGTTGAATCTACTCGTGCGCTGCCTATTGTAAAGTGGATGTACTAAGCCAGAAAATTTCACTGCAGTGTACACAACATTTTACGCAAGTTTCATAGCTATCGGACGAATGGTATATGAATGCATACGGGACTTTGTTGAAACGCTTTGCGTGTCGTCGCTCATTTGTTGAATCTACTCGTGCGCTATCTACTGTGAAATGTATTCACTAATTTTGAAACCTTCACGTAAGTGTACACAACATCTCACCCTAGTTTCATCGCTATCGGACGATTGGTATATGAACACATACGGGACTTTGTTGAAATGCTTCGCGCATCGTCGCTCATTTGTTGAATCTATGCGTGCGCTACCTATTGTAAAATGGATTTACTAAGTCAGAAACCTTCCTTGGAGTGTACTCAACATCTCACCCAAGTTTCATCGCAATCGGACGAATGGTATATGAACGCATAGGAGACATACATACCCACAGACAGACAAACTATCACGTAACATTGATTTTTATATATATAGATAAAAACACTATTTCACAAAAGGATAAAATATCTAACTGTCGAAACTTGTAATGTAAACACTATTATTCCGGTTCGTGCAACAGAATTTGAATTGGAGAATGGATCTCAGGGAGCTTGCGCACGCGAGCACCTTTTGGCTCGTATGACGAGAGAACCGTGGTGCTCGCGGGCACCAGATTGAGAACGTCTATATTAAATATTACTGTACGTTGAGTTAGTTTATCAAAAGATAACTAGTCCTCCAATAGTTCACGGCTCACTTCTGATTCGATATAGCAGAGATGAGAGACTTATGGCCGAGGCAAAGTAAGTCTCAAGGAAGAAGAGACTGTCAAAGAGCAGCAATAGCTGCATGTATTCAACGGAGCTAAGCAACGAAACAATTAAGCCTATTAGGAAAGAAGAAGGGCTTTTTAAATGGGCACCAAAATGAAGGTTGAAGCCCAAATAAGAGGTAGATCATCTTATATGCCCCTTTTAACATACTACTATCTGTAAAATGGAAATACAGTTGCTTTATGATATTCAGAAATATTTCGAACAATGACACGTATTCTGAGGTACGCAAGTGCTTTAAGGCTTTTTGTTGTTGTTGTTAATTGGTACTGTAAAAACTGAAAGTGCTTTCTCCTTGTTTTCTAATGCTTCATTAAATAACTGAACCTGCCGAGGAAAGCAGTCTTGTGCACTTGTTTGTATGCCAGATAACCTCTGTTGTCGTGGTATCAGCAATGGAGTGTTTACCTCTACTTATATACGGACAGAACTAGGGCAGGTGCCCTGAGCTTGAAACAAAGTACTGTACTAACTTTTGGTTGAGTGAGCATGTAAATATTGGCCACTCCTGGATAGTCGTCAAAAGTTGCAAATGGTTGAGAATCAAATCATTTAACCTCAGCTCTCTAATCTTCTCTCGGAGAGCGTTTTAGTACATTCAACTATGGAGATTAGTTGCAGAATCAGAATGCAATTTACGTGGTGTTGTTATTATTCATTATATTGTCGCTGTAACGTTCATTACATATATTGTTTATGATAAATATTTGATAGCTGGAACAAATCTAACTATCTTTTAGGCGAGATTTATTCCCAAACGATTGAGTTGGGTATCATTTTATTGGATAGGGGGTATCATTATATTGGATTCCATTATAGGTTATTTGTATAAGCATTCCAATCACCATATCAGAGTTTTTTCTATTACCTACGATTGCTGATTACTGACCTAAAAGGATATTCAGATACATACGAATAAAGCAAATTACGCACAATTAGAAAAGTACCTACTGCTACTCAAGTATTGAAAACCAGAGTGTGTACAAAACTAATACTTACGTGGGCCTAATCAGAAAATAGGGAACCGAACATCCACTCCTCCAAAATAGTATTGCTTCAATTCAATATTCTAAATTCAGGTCACAAGCTACATGTGTGCCAATGCTGCATGTAGGATACACATAACATTGCACGGAAGATCATTGGGCTTTTCAAACAATAATTTTGATGTCTTAATCTCCGAAAAGCTGAAGAACCATCATATAGTTTCACCATAAATATTCTGTCATTATCATAGAAGCGTACCATCCATGTCTACATCCTAACCGTTTAAGATTAGCTGCAGTTCCATTTCACTTCCAAACGAATCAAGGATACAAAGCCATCCACGGTTTTCCTTGTCTCAGAAAAGAGGATTACTTCAGGGCTTCTCAACCAGTGTACTCTATCCAGCTGACCATTTTTAATTATACAGCTCTGAATGATAAAATTTGGTAGCATCAATGGTATTAAACTGCATCTTGGTGTTCAGTTCTTAAATAGATGGCTGTCCCGAAGATACGTTGGCTAGAATAATTGAAGGTAAGCACTAACCAGAAACACCGGTTCATTTTACCGCCAATCATTAGCCATAGCTTGTCGATTCAATACCGTTGGGTGATTTTGTTGTCGACTGGCTGCGTGTACTGCACAGTGTTATATTTACTGCAAAGTTAAACATCGCCATCGGGACAAAATTCCGACCCCACGGCGTCTCTAAAAGCCGCTGGAAACAAATGGCACGTTAAACCAGTAACATTATTGTTAATTATTGTTGTGATAATTATTATTATCATTATTAATATTATTTTGCTGTAACGTTGTAATAATTGATCTTCAAGAGTTGCTTCTCCAGGAAGAGGAGAGTTTCAGTATTTTTCTTTGTTTTGCCTTCCTTGTGGTATAATTTACCTGATTGTCATAGCAGGAGCTTGAAAAATAGTAACACAGGAGTGAGAAAACCAATTATTTAAAAAATATCTTGACCATGGAGTGTACCTTTCTGTTACCCTGTACTTCTTTTGAAGACTGGCATTTTTATCAACCTCGACTCCTAACGCCTTTCTTTAATTTTCTGTTATATCTGACACCTAGAGCTTTCACGATAGGTAACGATCAACATTACATTCATTGTCGTATTTCATAGTGGCAATAAATACTTAACTAGTGCCTTTTCCTAGCTTCCAACTCTACATTTACCTCCGGTGAGATTTGTATGCCTTTTACGAGAAACATTTTCCACTCGACCGTAAACAACCGGTGTTCGTTTGCACACTACCAATTTGAAAATGGATTTTGAAAAATGCAAAGTATAAGTATAATGAAAAACATTTTCTGCATGAGTGAATGACGACGAAATAAAATCCAAAGACTGTGCTATGACTGAGTAATTTAGATTATATATTTCTTATTTATGGTTTTATTTCAGGGACTTAGACATCGTGATAATTTAAGCCCCATGTGTATGTGTGTAGAATTTGTCTGATAACCTGCGTTCGTGTGATATCTGTAGTAGTGTGTGTAATTGTAATTCAGGTGATAATTGGGAATGAGGAATCTGTGGACTTCAATTAGGAAGCATCCTAGTATTTGCCTCTAGTAGAAATGGGGAAACCACGGAAAAACACTTCCAGGATGGCTGAGATTGGAACCGAAAGCACCTTTTGTCAGGTTTGCCTTACGTGGCTAGGTGTACACCGTTCCACCCTTCGACCACGAATCAATTTCTTGGCAGAGCCTGGAATTGAACCCGCAACTCTTGAGAATACTAGCCACTACACCAAGAGGTGTCTATTTCTTATGCACAACACATAGTGTGTAGTTTTAGACATGTAAGGTTACTGTATTTAGAAAGATGTATAAGAACGAAGATTTGGTTGGAAAGACGTTGTTGTTGTTGTTGTTTAATTTGAGGGTCTTGGACATCGTCGTCGTTTAGCTTCGTGTATATAGGTGTGCGTGCGCTTTTATATAAAATCCTGTGTTATTGTATGTATTGAAATTCAGGAGAGGATTGGGAAGGAAGCGGCACACCAAGAGCCCGCCGATGAGCCAGCTTGGTGTCCTGGGCGAAACCCCACACAAGATACCGCACAAACCTGGAAGAATTGCTGAGTTTTAATTCACCGACCGTGAAAGCCAATATATCATCTTTTTGGAAGCCTTCATAGGGAGGTTGAAGCTGCTTGAGATTTTGGTTCTCGCAGTCAAGTAGTGCAGTTGCACTCTATATAAAGGGTGGTAGCGCGCAGTATGTAACTGCTGTGGGGGTCCGGGCGGGGACACCAAGAGCCTACCGATGAGCCAGCTTGGTGTCCTAGGCGAAACCCCTCACAATACACGGCACAAACCTAGAAGAATTGCTGAGTGTTAATTCACCGGCTGTGAAAGCCAATATACCATATTTTTGGAAGGCTTCATAGGCAGGCGGAGGCTGCTTGAGCTTTTGGTTCTCGCAGTCAAGTAGTGCAGTTGCACTCTATAGCCTATAATGGGAGGTAGCGCGCAGTTCGTTACTCCTGTGGGGGTCCGGGTGGGGACACCAAGATCCCGCCGATGAGCCAGCTTGGTGTCCTAGGCGAAATCCCACACAAGACACGGCACAAACCTAGAAGAATTGCTGAGTGGCCTTAAGTTAAGGATTATCCCGGCATTTGCCCAGATTTGAAGTGGAAAACCACGGAAAGCCACTTCCAAGTTGGCTGAGGTGGAAATGGAGTTTTGCCTCACAAAGCTGAGTTTACCCCGTTTAAGCCCTCAGACCAGAATTACATTTCTTGACAGAGACCGAAGATAGCGCCCAGATCTCAGTGGTGACAGCCTAGAATGCTAGCCACTTCACCACGAGACGGACTCGGTTGGAAATAATTCAGAGTTTTCAACAGATTCTGACAAGTACACATATATCAAGAGGACTTAACCCTCTTAGCACGATGGTTGCAACTACGAGTAGTCTTTAGATTAGCTATTTTGGTGAAACAATGCAGTTTTGTGTAGAGAAAGGCTTGCTTCGTGCTACTCATCCCCACCCATCCCATTGAGCGCCACTTACAAAAGGGTATCGATTGCCGTCCTAAAGTAGCCTACTATACCGAGGCAAGCACCTGGCTGACACCATACGACAAATCAACAATCTCAGCAGGAACTCATAACTCAGCTAATTACAGCAACTGGCTCAAAAAGCAGGCTTCTCGTTGCTCCACTGCTCGGTGTCAAAAGTTAAATAGTAAACAAACACTCAAGGACATAGGTTTGAGCCTGAGATTTGTTGTTGTTGGTTGCATGTTTGTTTGAGGGGATAAGGACCACGTGGTTATATTGTCATCTACTTATGGTGGTGGTGTCATTTGTTGTTGTTGGAGTCTTCAGTCTTTTGACTGGTTTGATGCAGCCCTCCATGCCTCCCTGTCCTGAGCTAATACGTTCATCTCTACATAGCTACCACACCCTACATCCGAGGCAATCATTTTAACGTATTCTAACCTTGGTCTACCCCTACAGTTCTTGTCCTCGACCCTTATTTCCATAACTAAGCTTGCTATTCCTGGGAGCCTTAGTATGTGTCCTACCAACCTATCCCTTCTCCTCATTAGCAGTCATCAGAAACATCTCTCCTCTCCCACTCGTCTTAATACCTCTTCGTTTTTAACCCTCTCTACCCATCAGATCTTTATCTTTCTCCTGCAACACCACATTTCAAACGCTTCAAATCTCCTCTTTTCTGCTGCACCAATAGTCTAAGATTCGCTTCCATGGAGTGCCACGCTCCAGACAAGAGGTTTCAAAAATGACTTCCTAATACCTAAATCTATATGTGGTGTCATTGTAATATATATATTAATCTACATACTAAAACTGTTGTTGTTGATGCATTTAGGAACTTTGCGACATCATTGCCATGTAACCCAGTACTTTGGTCTATGTGGAATCTGTCTGACAACCTGTATCTTTGTGATGGCTGTACTGGTGTGTGCATTTGTAATTGTGCAGGACGCGGCCATCCTGGCATTTGCCTGGAAACCACTTAAACCCCCCTTTTTTAGATGAATGAGGAGGGAATCGAACCTACCACTTCTAGAGTTCTGGCCTACGAGGCTGAGTGAACCCCGTTCTAGCCCTCAGACAGGAATTAAATTTCTTGGCAAAGCAAATAATCAAACCCTGACCTGCACGGTAACAGACAAGAATGCCCCGAGGAGGACATAATGTAATTCCTTGGGCATTGTGACTCGACCACCAAAGCGACTAGCGTTCTTGGCTGTCGTCCCGTAGGTCTGGGCTCGATTTCCGGCTCTGCCAAGGAAATGAATTCTGGTTTGAGGTTTGGAATGGAGTGCAATCAGTCTTGTGAGGCAAAACTGAGAAGAGGTGGTTTCGTTTGCCACCTGAGCCATCTTGCAAGTGGGTTGCCGTGGTTTCTGACTTCTATTCTAGGCAAATGCTGGAATGGTTCCAAACGTAAGGCCACGACCAACTCCTTCCAAATCCTCGCCTGAATTACTACAAATACACACAATTCTACAAACACCAAAGAAGCGAGTTACTAGACAGATTGAAGGAAGCGCGGAAGGAAGCTTGTAATTTAACGTGACCGTTAATCTCGAGATCATGAGCCACGGGACCTCCTTTTTACGTGGAATCCGAACCACAGGACATGGCATTTCATTTCGAAAATCTCACATGCATTGACCGGGAATCGAACCCGGACCGCCTTGGTGAGAGGCATACAGCTAGACCGCTGAGCCACCACGCCCCCTCTAAGACAGATTGAATACACACCCAAGTACACGGGGATAAATGACCTCGATGTCCAAGCCCCTCAACTTAATCATCAAGCTTTGTGACACCAAGTAAAGAGCTAACCCTATACGTCACTGGAAACGGTGTAAGGGAATGTTGAGGATGCAGAATTTGACGCATTTCAGATTGCGATAACAATCATTGAAAACAGTAGTAACTTTGCTAAATATCATGATCATATAGACTTGTTATACCTGAAGCAAGGAAGTATCAATACATTGGAAAAACCTCGTCAAGAGTGAAATTTGAAAAGGAATTCAGAGCAGAATACCAAAACGCTTTGGCGTATATAAATGGAAGTGAACTGACCCAAGAATGAAAGTGGCGGATGGTGTTTATTCAAACAATTGTTTTGTTGTTGTCAATTCATTCTAGGGGCTTGGGACGTCTTGGTCATCTGTGCCGTGTAGCTGGGTGTGTGTTGAACCTGCTGATAAGCTGTGGCTATGCGATGACTGAAATAGTGTGTGTAACTGTATTTGGGACCAGGATGAGGTAGGTATCCCGGGACTTGAAGTAAGATACTATCCCGGCATTTGCCTGGAGGGAGTGTAGAAAAACAACGGGGGAAAATCACACTCATTATAGCCGCTGTCAGTGCCGGGATTCGAGCCTGCGATCTCTGGACTTGCAGCTGCTGCCCAAGCGGCAGTAGTGCATCGGAGTGCAAGCAATTGAATCGTTAGCGAAGACAATTACCAACAATAGAAGATGGTATGAGCTGATAAAGACAAGCAGATTATAGGAAACAACTGCCATGATGATTTCAAGCCTTCATGTTACTACTGCATATCTTCAACTCCATTCTGAAATTAGAATACTTCCCAGAAAGCTGGAAAGTAGCCAAAATTATTTGTTTCCCCAAGCCTGGCAAGAATCATAAATTACCATCTAACTACAGACCAATAAGCCTACTAAACATAATATCAAAATTATTTGAAAAAATATTATACGCCAACATAATACCAATAATAAATACAAAATTAATCAGACAACAATTCGGCTTCCGCACCGGTCACTCCACGGTCCAACAACTGCTGAGAGTTACAGAATATATAACGCTTGGTTACCAACATAATCAAGGAACGCTAGCACTATTCCTTGACTACCAGCAGGCATTTGACCGTGCAGTCCATAAAATATTAATCCATAAACTAATTAACATGCAATTGCCAGCAACATATATTAAAATAATAAATCAATACCTAAAAAACAGGAAATTCTACGTAAAAATAGAAAACACTAATTCCACCATAAAAAAACATCTCAGCCGGCGTGCCGCAGGGCAGTATCCTGGGCCCCCTTCTTTTCCTGGTATATATTAATGATATTCCTCAAACCAGAACCACTTTTACAGCAATATTTGCCGACGACACAGCCATAATGGCAAAATCCAGAAATCCTGACATCGCAAAACGGCATCTCCAAAATCACGCCGACCTACTGCAACCCTGGCTCATCCAAAATAAAATTAAAGTAAACACAGATAAATCTAAAGCTGTATACTTCACCTGGCAACACAGACACCCTTCCACTTCATTAACTCTCTTTAACAACAATATCGCCAATACAAATTCCTATAAATACCTAGGCATAACCCTAGACAGAAGGCTTACCCTAAATCAGCACACTCAGAATGTTTTGGCAAAAACCAGGACCCAGATCTTCACTCTCTACCCTCTAATACACCCTTCTGGCCCTCTAAGTACTAAAAATGTCATTCTCGCCTACACAGCCCTAATTAGACCACTACTTATCAACGCATATCCAGCCATAGGCTTTCTTCCAGCTTCTAGCCTCTCTAAACTTCAAACTATCCAAAACTGGGTGCTAAGAATGGCCCTAAAACAGAAAAAAGGTCACTTCAGACTAGCCACAGTATATACGCATCGCAAAACCAAGGTCCCCTACCTTCTGGACCATTTAACCAAAACAACGCAGAAATTCTATCAAAAAACTAATCAGCACGATAACTACCTTGTCCGCCAACTCGGCAACTACGCCCCTGACCCCGCTCTAAAACGTAAAAGACAACCCAAATACATACTAATACTACGAAACCTAATGCAAAATCCTAACTACTATTTATAAAGCAAGACACACCACACCTGCCTAGTAACTGGGATGGGAACCATGACTTACTCCAAAGGAAAACAATATTAACAACAATACTTAATTACAGTAGCGAAGTCAGAGTAATAACTCTTAAGGACTACTTCTGTAAATGAAACCAACAACAACATCACCTGATAAGGGTACCTCATTACTATTCCCATTAAATAATAACACCTCATCAACATAATGAGTACGAAACTAATCAGCATATAAGATCCAATATGCAAAAGCAGCTATTCCGGAGATGGCCATCATATTAATACTGCAATCTAAGGTTCAACCACCATCTCGAACACATTTAAACCATTCTACCTCCAGGAAAAATCACAAAAATAATAAATCACTAATTATCTCCAACTCCAAATTATAATAAAACTCCATAAACCAATAACTTTCAATAATTAGCATGGCTAAACACCATCGAACCCTGATTGGACGCTCCATGATGTGAACTACCAATCAGCAAACCTAATAGCATTTTCAAACTCCCCGCTCTTAAACACACTAAATATTCAACAATCAGCCTCAAATAATCACTACATTAAATAACACTTCAATCAGGCCATGACAGAGCGAACAAATAAAAACATATTTTGCCGCTGCGAGACTGATGGTCAATAGCTCTAATACTGACCCAGTATCAGTATTCGCAGCTCTACTATGGCAACTTCTACGAAAAATTAAGTCATAAAATAACCAAATATCACCACGAGGGAAAAATCACCTAAGCACTAACTTTTCCCTCCAATGTATTATTTAGTAATGCACGGAGGGACACCACACTCAATATTAATAAAAATAAAATTATCAACCAAAAATTCTCTAAAAAAATTAGCAACCATCTTACAAAGGAGTGAAAGGAGCCCATTAGGGCACCAGACTCCAAGCATTTTTCCCATCGCCATTAGGTGATACCGGACTGACCGATGAGTTCATAAAGTGGAGTTTAATGGAAGTAGGTGAGGACCAACTAACTAACTACAGTAACTCACTAACATACCCTAGGCTATGGTTCTATAGCAAATGTGAGCCTTGATCTACCAAGCAACTGCCGTCCAAACTTATGGCCTCCAGATTTCAGGACGACGCGTGATCAGCATAACTTTTTCCTTCGTCTGTCAATCTCTGCTTTCTTGAACAGGCCCACTGCCTCCTGGATCAGGCAGCTAATGAATTGTCCCCACAAAGCTGAATGTCAGTCCGCACGTCAGTTCTAAAGGTAAGAGATAAGCGCG
This sequence comes from Meconema thalassinum, assembly GCA_946902985.2. Taxonomy (NCBI): domain Eukaryota; kingdom Metazoa; phylum Arthropoda; class Insecta; order Orthoptera; family Tettigoniidae; genus Meconema; species Meconema thalassinum. Next base: position 188,108,203 of record OX336389.2, read on the forward strand.
CTACGCCTACGTCACGGTGTCGGCAGAGTTGTAGGCTAGATTATTGTATGGTGTATATCTCCCGTGTTCGAGCGACCTGTGTATCTATATGATGCATTTTGATTTTAAACCTAATGTCCTAAATCAGTGTTTATTATGTTACTTTTGAATTTGGGTTGTTTGCCTTGACATTTAGTAAATTATTTAAGACAATAAAATAGCGGCTTCGGTGGCGTAGTTGGTAGCATGCTGAGCTTCTATACCCAACGATCGCGGGGTCAAACCCTGCCGAAAGTGTCAGATTTTTTAAGAGCGTTAAAAATCCCTCAGTATGCCTTCTTTCGGAGGGGAAGTAAAGCCGGCGGGCCCATGTCATAGATTTATGGCATGTTAAAGAACCTTCCACTAACTACCCTTGTGTAAAGCTAATATTTGTAGGTAAGATTTGATATCGACTATTAGTTCCAACGTTCGTCGCCAGGTGCTGGTTGTTATGGCATCTAGTACCCAAGTTTGCAGCTAGGTGTCGTGGACGATAGCATTTGGTAGCAAAATTAGGAACTACTTGAAAAATGATCGTCTGCTGTCCTTACCTGGATAACAGATAACATACACTAATACAGCCATCACAATTAACACCGGGTATCAGACAAATTCTACACACATCCAATGTACACGGGGCTACATGACCACGTTGTCGCAGCCCCTAAACTAAGGAACCAAACAACCAATGCAATAATATACAATGGAATGTAATGCATTTATAATGTATTGTGATGTAATGTAATTTAATGTAACGCAAAGAACATTGACTTTAAATATTCCGATGTCTGAATATCGAAAGATTTAAAGTCAGTGTTCTTTGCGTTATCTGAATATCGAAATATTTAAAGTCAGTGTTCTTTGCGTTACATTAAATTGAATTACCCAAAAAGATTGTGAAAAAATGTTTGCCATTTTCTTTGTTCGGCAGTTTCGAATCTTCAATTTTTTAATTCAGTGTTTATTTATTTATGTATTTACCTATTTATGATTGTATCTTATGCCAGTGTGGGCTACTGTATTTTAGATTTGATCGTGTTTTTACTATTTATTATTTTTGTATTTTATTCACCTGCAAATTCATTTAGATTTGTTTATTTATCATTCTGAGACAAGAGCATCATTGCTTTGTGAATGCCACTTGTAAACAAGATGTTCAGTAAAGAACATAATATAGCCTACTTTTTCCTAAATGCATGGGTATAGCAATAACTCATTGTCGAGGAGTATATTTGAATGTTGGTCGTAGTAGCTTGTTGAAACACAACGTGATGTATTATACGTGAATGGATTGATTTATTGATTGATTGTTTGATTGATTGATGTTTTAAGGGGCGGAACAGTGAGGGCAACTGCCCCAATGTTAGGCCTATATGTTATACTATGCTAAAGATTTTCCTGAGGCTTATTTCCAATCATTACGGCATTTCCTGAACTTATTATCGACTTCGTAAATCAATGTGGTACTTTGGTCGAGTGGTCTAGATGCTTGGCGCTCACCCATGCAGCCGGGGTACGAACAGGCCTATGTAAAACTTTTTACTTTTTTATTTGTGTTTTATTTTATTTGTTGTTTTATAATACACATAGTGCGTATTTCCTAATGGAAAATACATACGAAATACTCAGCACTTTTATTGCAAGCTTCAACAACAATGAGGCTAGTTCATTGGCTAAGGATTCCTTCACCCATCCCTTGGCCAAAAAAGAATACATTACCTACTAGTAATAGAAAGAATATTATTTAGTTTACGTGTCAGAATATATGTCGGCTGTAGTAGACTCTACAGCCGCGGTCCGCCTCGTTGCGTAGTGGTTAGCATACTTGGCTGTCACCGTGGAGGCCCAGGTTTGATTACCGGCTGTTCATAAAATGTAATTCTGGTCTGAGGGCTTGAAATGCCGGGATGTTACAAACTATAGGACACGGCATTTTCCTACCCAAATCCCTCCTCGTTTACAAGTACTCACATCACATTGACACAGGCTATCAGACAACTTCTACACACACCCAAGAACACGGGGCTACATGACCACGATGCCACAAATCCCCTTATGTATCAACAACAACAACAACAAACAACAACAACAACAAGGATGAAGAACAACGAATGGGAATCGCTGTCGTGGCGTGTGGAAATGTGTGGTCCTATAAGTATATATAATATTTTCCATTCCAAAATTCACACTCTATAAATGCGTAATACAGTATATGCATAATTAGGCTTGCCATATTTTTGCTGATTGAAACCGGGACACATTAATATGGGATGGCCTTACCGGGGGGTCTGGGGAGTGGAGGGTCCTCCTCCGGGAATTTTTTTTAAATTAGAAGCAAAATGGTGAGTTTTAAGCCTTTTTTTAAGCCTCGCAAGTGACGGGAGGGTGGGAATCTGGCATACTAAATTGTTAATTCTACACACTTTTTAAAAATATAAAAGGAATTTTTGCTACATAAAATTATATTTTTTTTCTTTTTAATGATATTTTTTTCTGGTCTACCATCTATAAAGAAGTGTTGATAAAATACAATTTAAAATACTTCATAAAATTGTTTAATTGAACAATTTCTAAGTCTTATAATTTTTTTTGAAAAACTACAACTGTTTATCTAATTACAAAAACAATTACGAAAAAACTTATTTGTCAAATTAAAAAAACAATTAATTAATGAGTTAACATTTTGGGCTATTGTTTTGTGTCATTCGTTTGAATAGTTCTGACCTCTTTGACGCTGTGCGCGATGGTCAACGATGTTGATTGTTGAAAAGTAACCGATTCATAAAAGATTCTTAAACACATAAATTCATTACTTTTTACATCTTACAGCCGTTTTCCGGGACATTTATAAAACCGGTCGGGACACCGGGACAAGAGCAAAATTCCGGGACCGTCCCGGTTAAACCGGGACGTATGGCAAGCCTATGCATAATGAGTAATTATAAATAAATAAAAAAAAACAAGTAAAAGAAAGCCAACACTACTTGGGATCTAACCTCAAACCTCCGGGCGGCAGTCTGGAACGCTATCACTTGGGCTAAATCAGACTGTTGCTAAATGCATGTTATCAATAGGTTTAGTACCTACTGTATATAACTGCCTAACATAATAATGTCTTGGAATGAACGATATCTTGAGCATATTTTGCCTTTATTGTAAACCATTTCATACTAAATTTATATTACTTCGCTCAGTACATTCCATAAAAGAATTTCAAGCTACAGAAATACAGCATGTCCAAAAGACGCCATTTTCACGACGAGTGAGCTTGAGTGCACGGCACGGCAGCGAAACGGCACGGCGTGGCACCTCCTTAGCAGTAGTCACTGTGCAGTGTAATATTCTAATATCAAATTATAATATCCAACGGATCAGCTTCTTGAGGACAGTAAAAACCACCCTCTGTACGATAAGTGGAACTGGTGGAGCCAGGACTTGTTTTACGGATTAGCCTATAATGCTTGCATGATTCTAACGGCCGCCAAATCAAAACTATTTTGATGAAAACCTCGCAGCTTGGGAAAAAGACGCTTCCTGCATAAAGGTATACTTTTTCATAATTTGGTAGAGATCAGATGATTAGGTTAGTCGTAATTTGATTAAGGCTTTGAACATTTGGGTGGCCGCCATTTCGTTTTCGTTAAGATGGCGGCGATACAAAACATGACACTGAGTTGTCCTTTGCTAGTGCTACCTCTGTACCAATGTTGGTTCAATTTGGTGGTTTCGTCGTGTTTGAATTGATAGGGGTGGGGGGTCGACTTGCACACATACACGGCTGACATCTTTAATGTATTTGGCTGATAACCTTGTAGCTTGGGCACAGACTCTCCCTACATAAAGATATCGTTTCTAAAATTTGGTCGAGATCGCATGGTTAGTTTAGTAGTAATTGTATTTAAACTTTGAACATTTGGATGGCCACCCTCTTGTTTTGGTCAAGTTGGCGGTGATATTAAACATGACACTGAGGTGTCGTTTGCTAGTGCTACCTCCGTACCAAATATGGTATAATTCGGTTTCGTCATGTTGGAATTGATAGGGGGGGGGGGGCACACATACACACTCACAATCATTTTGGCCCGTGTATATCTCATCAGTAAACAACATGTTTTGAAAAAAAAATCGAAAATAGGCTAAAAAGGATGCTTGTAGTTTTACGTGACCGTTAATCGTGAGCCACGAGAATTGGTGAGAGGCAAGCAGTTTGATCACTGCACCATCACGCTCCCCTAATGTTATCCTACATGCAACCAAGCAAAATCCGCAAGCATTTAACTTTAACTTTATGTTACAACAAACAATTTCTAACTATCTATCTTATCTATCTCGGTGGGAAGACAGAAGACGTTGGAGAGGCTTGTGTTCCAAACAGACCCGGCCAGTGGCTGGAAACTGTGCAAGATGATGATTATGATGATGTATCTCGGGGGTGTGAATGTTCGATTCACGGTCAACAGATGTGAGATTTTCGAAATGAGATATCACGTCTTGTGGTTTGGATTCCACGTTAACATGGAGATCCCGTGGCTCATCACCACGAGATTAATGGTCACGTAAAAATGCAAGCTTCCTTCCTTATCTATCTACCTATCCATCTTTGTATCCATCCATCAATATTTCTTCGTTCAATTATGCAAAGAAAACGGTATATTAATACTGTATACGCATATGCTCTAACTTGCTGAATAATGAAAATTAAGAAGCTTCCCTCTGATACAATCAAGGTCAGGTTAACTGCAGTAGGTAATTATTCTGTGTCTGAGATGGTACTTGATAATTTTTAACATCAAATTGCCTGAATCAATGCAGTCATGACAAGTCTATAATGGTAGGCCTATGTTGCATTATGTTAACTTTATTTTGTATGGCACAATTGGGACCTCTCTTCCTTCTAACCATATTACAGTACATGCTGAAAAAATATAAACGGTGTACACTACCACACGGCAATGAAACTCGTGCCGCCTTCGCGCTCCAGGTTTGTGACAACTGCGAAGACAAGGGATCGAATAGGTTCAGCCATTCTGAAAGTGTTATTCCGTGGCTTCTTACGACAACCCCAGGTAAATGCAGGGATGCTACATACGTCATGGCCACTTCTACCATCCCAACCGTAGCCCCAGTTACGAGAACAACCAATAGTATGGGCGTTACAGTATTATAAGTTATCAGGTGAATGATGCCCACAGATGGACAATGATTCCCCAAGCTCTTAAATGAAACATAAATGTATGTCCTTATATCTTTAAATTAAATAGTAACAGACAGAAGAAATAATTAAAATGGGGCAGATGATGATAACATAATAATAATAATAATAATAATAATAATAATAATAACCCCTGGCACTACAGCCCATGAAGGGCCTAGGACCAAGCGACCACTGCCCAGCCATTTGGCCTGCAGATATTGGGGTGACGCGTGATCAGCGCATCGGGTCCCCTCGGCCGTTAATCTTGGTTTTCGTGATCGTGGCGCTGCCTCACTGTCAGACAGCTACTCAAATGTCCTCACGAGGCTGAGTGCTTCCCGTTCCAGCCCTCATATCCGTTTCTAAAATCCCTGACGGAGCCGGGAATCGATCCCGGGGCCTCGGGGTGAGAGGCAGGTGCGCTACCCCAACACCACGGGACAGGCAGATGATGATGATAACAGCCAGTATTAATCGATTCTTTTCACTACAAAAGTTCACGAGTGATTTAAATAAGGAGAGAGATGTTGTTAATTTGCAATACGCTTTGTTACCCTATTCAGCCACAAGTTCTGGATCTGTAGGCCTACAGAGTATCTTCCAAGAACTCTGCACTGCCAGTTCGATTCTCCTCGTTTAAATTTTTGTTGGTTCATATGCATTACGCACCACCAACTTTCGAACACTGCTTCACTCTTCACATTGAAACCGAATTAATATTAGGTATCTTCTGCACTATTTTCACTGAATCTACCCTGCAATTAAACTCGCTATTCTATGCTTCCTGTCTATAAATATGATGAAGAGATCGTACAAACTTTCCCTTGTAAGGAATGAGATATTTCATGGTAGTGAACGTTACACAGTACATTTGCATAGTACGCATTAAAGACTTAAGTATCATGACTAGCAGGTACGTGTGCGTTGCAATTCTGTATGCATGATTTCTGCACGAAAAGTCAAATTGTCATCATGCCTTCGTAAGTAAACTCCACAATTTATTTTCTCTGTCTTTCAGTGGCGTGTTCAAATAAGAGTACAACTGTCTTGACATCGCAGTCTTTCGCATCAGAGCTGTCAGGTGCATTTCTGCCAATATGAGCAGAGGTGACGATGTAACGCAGGTAACATTTGGTTACAGCTCTGTCATAGGGCAGAAAAATTAGTTGTTAATTATGGTGATCAGTCCCGTGTACATGAGTCTATGTTCTTTTCTGTCAAGATCCCCACATTTTGTCTCGTAGTTAATGATTCATAGGTCTGTTTCTATATTTGTGAAGCTATGTCCAGTGTGTTACTTACATGTGTCCGCATACTGACGAGTGTTTCCTGGGTTTGATTGAGTTTCTGTGTTCTTTATAACGTGTGTCCATTCTATTCCCCGTTTGTCTCATGTATGTACATAAAAACGTGTTATTTTTGTGATAAATATCTTATGTAATACTTCTTTCAGGTTAGGGTGTATAAATACTAGTTTTACCGCCTAATTTAATTGGGCTCAATTTATGTTGACCGACTGGAAAACTTTCTTTAATATGAAAAAATGAAAATCCACAGCCTGCTTCCAGTCTCCGACCAGGTCAGGAGTGGAATGAATGAAGCCCCCATCTAGCGGCGACGATATGAACTGTGCCGGCTGCCGAGGCCTGACGCACTCCTCTGGGGCAATGATTAAATGAATGACAGATGAAATGAAATGATAGTGGAGAGTGCTGCTGGACTGAAATTATGACAGGGAAAACCAGAGTACCCGGAGAAAAACCTGTCTGCCTCCGTTTTGTCCAGCACAGATCTCACATGGAGTGACCGGGATTTGAACCACGGACCCAGCGGTGAGAGTCCGGCGTGCTGCCGCCTAAGCCACGGAAGCTTCTTTCTTTAATATGATTGGCAGTAAATATGCTAAACAAGAAGAAGATAACATTTTCGTATTTACACAAATCAAGAAAAAACAGATGTTAGTTTCTTTCTTTTTTGTTTGTTGTTTATTTGTTTGTTTGTTTGTTTGCTTGTTTCTTTCTTTCTTTCTTTCTTTCTTTCTTTTCGTCACTAGAAATAAAATGTAATTTTCAAATTATGTGTCCTAATATTTCCTGAAACATATGCATGAAAGGTTTCCGGGTATGAACAAAACGTGACGTGAGACTGACTAAGCTTCCCTAGAATATAATCTGAGCTTTTTTTTTGTGCCTTATCCCAACACCTGTTAGGTAATTATGACACGTGGTTAGTTGTGACCACGTTTATAAGATTACGTCATTTGAAGCTATTGTATGAATTAAACGCTGAGATGCTCTCAGAAGCCATTGACCCACCCCAACTCGATGTCCTCATTATCATGCTATACATGGCTGCTTACCCCATAATGAACAGGGAACATGACATTATATAGACAGCCAATCCCTGTACACATTTGCATCACCGCACCGAAGCGTGAGAGCCGGCAATTGAAGAACCTTGAAACGCAGGTAAGCATCATTCATTTAAATGTCAATAACAAGCCACACGTGTGCTAGCAATAGTATTTCCGTTCTACATCCACCGATGATCCCTTCCACGGAACAGCGAGATGGTGCAGATTGCTAGGACGCTCCCAGCATTATAACCACCAACCTCATTCCTCCCAAAATAGCAGCCCACAAGAGCCACTCACCTCTTATCAAGTGAGCAATTCCTGATTAATGCACGTGAGATTCTCGAGATGGAAATGCATGTCCATTTAATTATAAAGAGGGGGGGATCGTGGTTTATGAATCCGAGGTATTTGCCTCACATTAATGAGTTATAATAATAATAATAATTATTATTATTATTATTATTATTACCGACAGTAGTGGCTACGCTGGCTAAAGCGCAGCATTAGGCCATGGGGCCAAGCTCTCTGCTGACTCTGTAGACGCGTGGGTTCGAGCCCCACCGTCGGCCGTCCTTGAAATGGTTTTCCGTGGTTTCCCATTTTCAACACCAGGCAAATGCTGGGACGGTACCTTCTAACAGGCCACGGCCGCTTCCTTCCACATCCTTGCCCAGTTTCATTCACCATCATTCATTTCATCTCTCATTAACTCCTCTCATGAGGTTGGCGTCAGGAAGAGCATCCGGCCGTAAAAATCATCGCCACAAAGACTTCCATCGCATCTCATCCCCGACCCCGTAGGAAAAACGGGAATAATAAGGGGTAGACATACATTATTATTATTATTATTATTATTATTATTATCACTTGGTCTTGACTATTTGATGTAAATTTCCAATGGTAGTGCCATATAGATGTAGGTGACCTATGCACCGTTTTCTGCGTTCCATTTCCCACTCCCATCCATAAGTCTCCAAATGAAAATGAAAATCCACAGCCTGCTTCCAGTCTCCGACCGGGTCAGGAATGGAATGAATGAAGCCCCCATCTAGCGGCGAGGATATGAACTGTGCCGGCTGCCGAGGCCTGACGCACTCCTCTGGGGCAATGATTATAATGAATGACAGATGAAATAAAATGATAGTGGAGAGTGTTGCTGGAATGAAATTTTTGACAGGGAAAACCGGAGTACCCGGAGAAAAACCTGTCTGCCTCCGTTTTGTCCAGCACAGATCTCACATGGAGTGACCGGGATTTGAACCACAGACCCAGCGGTGAGAGGCCGGCGTGCTGCCGCCTAAGCCACGGAGGCTTTAGTCTCCAAATAAATTGGAAAAATGATTAATGGGCAAACATCGTACAACTTGCAGTTTCTTGGATATATCTCGCCATACAAAAGAATATAGCCCCTGAACTTTCAAGCCAGACGTGTACAATTCACCACTGAATAACACACGCAGAATATAGCCACATCCATCGATCAGGATAGCTCAGTGGGCCAAGCGCACTTCATTGACCTCCGATACTGCAGGTGTGGTCTGTGTTGCCCTTTCAGCGGCCTATGCCCCCAATTCGAGTCTTCCAATTCAGGAAATTTCTTCATCACTTGTTTTTTTTTTTTTTTTTTTTAGCAGATTACGTCAACCTGAATTCACCCTCCAAGGTAGAGAACAAAGAAGAATCCCTCGTTCCTACCAGTGATCCGAACTTGATTCTGCCAACAAAGCATCTAATGGCAGAACCACGGGAAAACTTCAGGCTAAATTACTCATTACTTCAAGTCAGTGTGCAAAGGCATCACTGCATCTCAACTAACGTACATATTCGAGCTGAAATACGTATTATTAGTGCCACGAAACTAACTCAACATAGGAGAGGATAACGATTTTCTTCCAAAAGTTATCACTGTGATCAAAATAGTATTTCTTCGCATTTATATTATAAAAGTGCTCTTGTCTCTAATCTTGGATGACTAAAGACGAGGAGAGAATGTTATGTATTACAATCGTCATGTATTTATTTATTTATTTATAATACGTATCTATCTATCTAGAAGCTTCCGTGGCTTAGGCGGCAGCACGCCGGCCTCTCACCGCTGGGTCCGTGGTTCAAATCCCGGTCACTCCATGTGAGATCTGTGCTGGACAAAACGGAGGCAGACAGGTTTTTCTCCGGGTACTCCGGTTTTCCCTGTCAAAATTTCATTCCAGCAACACTCTCCACTATCATTTCATTTCATCTGTCATTCATTTAATCATTGCCCCAGAGGAGTGCGTCAGGCCTCGGCAGCTGGCACAGTTCATATCCTCGCCGCTAGATGGGGGCTTCATTCATTCCATTCCTGACCCGGTCGAAGACTGGAAGCAGGCTGTGGATTTTCATTTTCATCTATCTATCTATCTATCTATCTATCTATCTATCTATCTATCTATCTATCTATCTATCTATCTATCTATCTATTTATTTATTTATTTATTTATTTATTTATTTGCTCATTTGTTCATTTGTTCATTTGTTCAATTGTTTATTTGTTCAATTGTTTATTTATTTATTTATTTGCGATTCAAGGCAAGCAGAATGCGAGTACCCTAAGCAGGAAACTAGCCACAAATAATTACAAATACACAAGGCAATTTGTAAACCAGAATAACACAGATTATCAATTAGGAGTCAGATCGTACTCACAACCATCATTTTTGATGGTCGTCCACATCCTTAACTGTGTATCATATTGTGCGACAAACAGTAGTTTCAAAACTAGGGCTTGGACTTTTAGGTAAATACATATTTTTATGTAAATACATATTTTAAACACTTTGTCTATAAATATATAAATTCCTGCTTTTCACTTATTAGCATATAAAAAGACATAATATTTACAATTTTTAAATCAGTATGCTAGATCATTCAGTTTATTGCAATTTTGTTCTGTGTTACTTCAACTGACAAGAAACTGGGAGCTATGTAATCTTCATGAAGAGCGTATGTCAGCTTGCAGCTGTGTTTCTCTTATTTTGTCGCCCCGTCCCACACACTGTGAAAGCCTGGGATGCCTAAAGTAAAAGCAACTAAAAATTATCGTCTGCAGCAGTATGTAGCAGAATTTAAGGATAATTTTACTTCTGATAGGGGCGTTCTGTTCTGCCAACCATGTGGGAAAGCAATCAAGGCTGAACAGCGATCTCATGTTACACCATACCTTGAGGTAATGAAACATATGCCGCAGTTTCGCGCCTTCAGAAGAAGTGTTTCGTGATAATCGTCGGTCATTTGTGATGGACAACCTGAAGATGTATCTCGTTGTGTATTGTAATTCTTCAGCAGTCAGTGAGGCATAGCATAAATTGCATTCGAGAATACTGCATATTATTTATATTGCCATTTATAAACTAAATTATAGTTAAATATTTTTACTTTTTTGTAACATATTTCAGAAATATTTAATACAGAAAGAATGAACATTTTCCTGATTGTTGGCACCTGAAAATCCGAGCCCTATTCATAACATCTGATACCAAACTGTGCAGTCTCCAATTGAAAATGGCTTGTAGACACGAATAAGCTGAAGGGATGGTAGGATTACATTGATTGTGCTAGTAGAGCGGGCAGTTTCCTTGTGCTCACAATCACTAACACGACACATCATGCTTGAACTTTGTGTTGTCCCCAATGGCATTGGGAGCAATATCGATCCTGATATGCTGGAAGGAAGCTGTAAGTTCTATTATTCTTTAATCAGAAAGGCAAGGAGTATTGCATGAATTAAAATCATTCTAACGATCTGAAGGGACAAGCTGTTGTTGTAGTTGATTCATATAGGGGCTTTGCGACATCGTGGTCATGCACCCTCATGTACTTGGGTGTGTATGCAATCTGTCTGAGTACCTGTGTCATTGTGATGGTTGTACAAGTATGTTTAATCGTAATTGGGGCTAGGATTTATGCAGGAGGCGACCGCCTTAATTTGGCTACAATCCTGACATTTGCCGGGAGTGGAAGTGGGAAAACAACGGAAATCCACTTCTAGGTTGGCTGAGGTGGAATCGAAGCCACCCCTTCTCAGTTCTACCTTACGAGGCTGATTGTTCCGCGTTCCAGCCTCAGAGCAAAATTGCATGTCTTGGAAACGCCGGGAATATAATCTGGACTCCCGCAGTGACAGCCAACAATGCTAGCCACTACGCCAAGAGGAGGACGAAGGGACTAACACATCAATTATTGTTGCGCCAGACGTGCTTAGTATTCTTGATAACTGCGGTCAAGTTGTTAGCCTCTCACCAAGGTGGACCGGGTACGATTCCCGGTCAATGCATGTGAGATTTTCGAAATGAAATGCCATGTCCTGTGGTTCAGATTCCACGTAAAAAAGGAGGTCCCGTGGCCCATGATCGCATGATTAACGGTCACGTATAACTAAAAGCCTCCTAGCTTCCTTATTCTTTATGATTCAACATTCTCACCGGCTACATGAATGGAGTGTCTCGTAAGGAATCCACACTCAGAATGAACCCATTCAGCGACAGGATTAACAATTTCTATTTCCATATTTCCAACTCCCCTGTGCTGTCAGAATGCGCGATTTCACGAGCACGGCTCCGCTGCGGAGAAACACGTTGTTCACTCACCGAGACTGAGAGACTCAGTTTGCAGACTGATAGGTTTAACAGTCTATTAGAATGATTGAATGAATCGTGGCCATCTTGCATAGCGTGAAGAATTCGACCTCGGTAGTTCAGTTCTGGTCAATGTGACAGTAAATCACCAATTTCGTGAAGCATGTACAGGGTTTGAACAATTGCAGTAATTACCCCAGAAAGCAAAATTGAATTTTTAAACCCATACATTCATTTACTCTGTCGTCCGGCTCCGTAGCCTAATGGTTAGCGCGCTAGGCATTGGCCCGAAGTGCCCCGGGTTCGATTCCTGGCCGAGTCATCAGAGACTTTATTCTCCTGGGGTTAATTCCCATGGCTCGGGGACTGGGTGTATGTGACGTCTTCATAATCACTTCATTCTCATTACGACGCTCAGGTCGCCCACGGGCGTCAATTCAAAAGACGTGCACTCGGCTTCACTGGAGGCCACACGATCATTATCACATTTACACTGTCGAAGATCGACTGTCTACTAACACTCAACAAAAAGACTCGTCTTTGTATGTCGTAGTTTCATTGAACCAGGCGTTAAGATATGTGCACATAGCATCCAATGTAAAGGCAAATATTTATTCCTATGTAGGCCATAATACAGTAAACTTTCACAAAATACCAGACGGCTAGGTTTTCTCCACCGAGAGAGAGAGAGAGAGAGTTTGTATGTACGAACTTGACAAATACAGTATAATGATAAAGCAAAATTAAAATTGAGACTAACAAGATTGTGCTTTAATCCAGGTGTTCTCAACTTTTTTGAGACTGTGAGCACCACTTTCATGCCATACCAAGTTTCCGAGCACCATGAAATCGAAAATAATAGTTTGATTACCCTCCAGGGTTGGCTTTTCCCTCGGACTCAGCGAGTGTCCTGGAGCTTGAAACATCGTGTCGGGGGATACAACTGGGGAGATTGGACGAGCACCTTGCCCAGGCGGCCTCACCTACGAAGCGCCTTATGAGGGATGGGAAAATTGGGAGGGATAGGCAAGGAAGAGGGAAGGTGGTCGTGGCCTTACTGTAGGTACCATCCCGGCATTTGCCTGGAGGCGAAGTGGAAAACCACGGAAAACCACGAAACACCACTCCGAGGATGGCTGAGGTGGGAATCGAACCTCCTCTTCTCATTTGGACCACCCGAGGCTGATCAGACCCCGTTCCAGTCCTCATAGGCTACCACTTTTCAAATTTCGTGGCAGAGCCGGGAATCGAACCTTGGTCCTCCGGGGTGGCAGGTAAGCACGCTGACCCTACACCACGGAGGCGACACTAATAATAATAATAATAATAATAATAATAATAATAATAATAATAATAATAACTATAATAATAAAATGGTGCAACAAGCATTCGCTTCTCTTTCCTTTACGTATCACTCCGTCTCTGCGAAATGCTGAAATAGCTGGGGGATTCACCACTCACATGGCATGCTCAACTGCTTGCATGACTCATGCAGATAAGATACATTAAGTGTGGACAATCGAGCCGAATCAGAATCTTTTGTGTTATTCAAACAGGGATGTTCGATGATCTTTACTGTAGCCTTGATTAAAAAATAATATTTCACAAAACGATAACATTTCAGAATGCCAAAACTCGTAATGATAACACTAGACTCCGGTTCGTGGAACGAAATTTGAATTAAAGAATGGATCTCAGGAAACTTGGTGCTCACGAGCACCAGGTTAAGAACGCTTGCTTTAAGTCATGAGTTCCACCCAGTCAACATTAAAATCTTCATTTGCTTTAAGCCATGAGTTCCGTCCAGTCAACATTAAGATCTTCATTAGGTAATACCGCAACCGAGGCAAAAAAAAGAACAGGGAGCAAGGACCATGTGAATCGCGGCTCACCAAGCCAGAATGCACAAACATAACTGAGTGGAAACATCTGTCATTCCCGGTAACCACCGATCTACCACGATCCTTTTTGTAACCAAGAATTTTCATGACATTCGACTGCTAAGAAATTCACTAACCTTTAAAACCTGGGATACAGTTTGTTGTTGATAGATTCAGGGGTTTGCGAATTCGTGATCATTTCGTCTCGTGCAATTAGTATTTGTCTGATAACCGATGCCATTGCTTTGTCTGTAGCAGTGTATTTTTGTAACTAAGACTAGAATTGGGAAGGAGGCTACCGTGGACCTAATTTAAGAACCATACTGATATTTTCCTGGAGTAAAAGTGGGAAAACACGGAAAGCCACGTCTAGGATGGCTGAGATGGCAATCGAACGCTTTTCTACTAAGTTCTTCTTCCTAATTTCCAGCTTCACAGCATATTTGAAAATCTTTACAGAGCCGGTAATCGATCCTGGACCTCAGAGGTGACAGTCAAGCATACTAGCCCCTGTACCAAAACGTAGTTGGAAACACTTTACTAGTTGGTTGTTTTCACACAGTAGCCTATATATGCAAGGTGGTGTTTCACTGACGCATAGAATACGATGAAGGGTAAGTGACGTGACTGCCTATCTCGTGGTGTAGCGGCTAGCATTCTTGGCTGTCGCTCCGGAGGTCCAGGTTCGATTCCTGGCTCTGCTAAGAAATTTAATTCTGGTCTGAGAGCTGGAACGGGGTCCATTCCACTTCGTGAGACAAAACTGAGAAGAGGTAGGTTCGATTCCCATCTCAGCCATTCTAGAAGTGGTTTTCTGTGGTTTCCCACTTCTACTCCAGGCAAATGCCGGGAAGGTTCCTAATCTAAGGCCACGGCAGTCTCCTTCCAAATCCTAATCTGAATTACAAATACACACAATAATACAGCCATCACAATAAGACAGTTTATCAGACAAATTCCACACACACCCAAGTACACGGGGTAGATGACCACGATGACGCAAAGCTCCAAAATAAATCAACAACAACAACAACAACAACAACAGGTACGTAACCACTCAGCGTAGTCGTGCGCGTTAAATCGCGGACCGCGATCACCATGGGGAGCTGAAGCAAGTTCGGAAATCGCCGGTTCGAATCCCGGCGCTGTCAGTGGCTATCCTGTTTCTTGTTTCACCAGTTTTATTCCACACTTCCTTCAGGCAATTCCAGGGATATTATCTTATTTTTAATCCTGGAGCATCTACCCCATCACTATCCCTAACACACACTACTACTACAATCATCACAGAAATGCAGGTTATCAGTCCAGTTCAACATACACCCAAGTACACGGGGTTGATGACCAAGATGTCCCAAGCCCCTAAAATGAATTAACAACAACAATGGCAGTGACGAAAGAACACATGTTAAGGCTTGACATTAAAATGAACGGTGCTCCTTTGATGAATATACAGAGATAAAATAAAGCTTACTAGTAATATGGCATGGCACACGGTAATGAAGCGAATCTCACCGGCCTGACATAAATTAACGCCACCACAAAAAGGAAACCAGACACACGTTCTAATCATCATGGATTGTAAGTAGCAGCTTGTTAATCGTTAATAGTGTTTTCTTGCCGCAATTTATTCACCTAAACCTTTTCCGCATTTTGTTTGTTACGGTACAAAAGATAGTGAAATTAGAATTCAAGACGAGTTCTGTTATGCACGCTTGCTGTATGCCTCCTGCTGACTAGCCTGTAAACCAAGGCCTTGAATGGATCACCTAATGTCAACATTCTTCAGCTGACTCAACGCAGTGTAAAATTAGCATGGCTCAAGCGAACAATACGTCATGAAGTCTTTAATGACAGCTACTAAGTTTTACATTCTCGTAGACGTTTATGTTAATCCTTAGGCTAACTTGTATGTACTGTATGTCTGCAGCATTGTTTAGCGTAATTCCTCTCGGAGTCGCCCGCATTGCGTCAAGTGAAACATTCAGGTTAGAAAGTGGGTTCATACGTTTGAAATATACAGTAATTGGACAAACAATTTTCCACTGACGGATTAAATGGAGCGTGATATTAATGAGAGCATGAGAGACCTGTGACATAGATGCCGCGCTTGTAGTTGTGGGTTTATTTTTCCCATTGGTCTTGGGACTGGATAGCTCATAGGCTAACGTTTCCCAGAGATAGACCACCATTGTTGTGCATCCTCCTCATTGCATAGTGGCTAGCATTCTTGGCTGCCACCGTGGAGGCCCGGGTTCAATTCCTGGCTCTGCCAAGACATTTAATTCTGGTCTCAGGGATGGAACGGGGTACACTTAGCCTCGTGAGACAAAACCGATTCCCATCTTAACCATCCTGGAAGTAGTTTTCCGTGGTTTCCCACTTCTACTCCAGGCAAATGTCGGGATGGTCCCTTGCTGAATGCCATAGCCGCCTCCTTCCCAATCCTCATCTGCGTAACAAAAATCCCACTACAGTAATACAGCCATCACAATAACACAGGTTATCAAACAAAAAATTCACACTCACCAAGTTCACGAGGATAAATGACCACGATGTCCAAGCCCCTCATATGAAGCATCAACAACAACCGATGTTTTCTTCAAGGAGACAATTAGCAATTGACAAAGGTCTGTAAACATATCGTTTTCAAATATGCCACAACTGATCTGTAAACGACAGGAACAACATGATTGTAGTCTTCCATAATTACCTGGTACGTACAATCATTAGGCCTATCCATGTACCAACAGAATTACCCTAGCTTACAGGATGCGTTTTTGTTCTTGTTTCATTTGATGCGCTTGGGCATTGAGATCATTTATCCCCGTGTACTTGGGTGTATACTGTATGTAGAATTCATCTGATAGCACACCGACAGCAGTGGCTACGCTGGATAAGCGCAGTGTTATGTCATGGGGCCAAGCTCTCAGCTGACTCGGTAGACGCGTGGGTTCGAGCCCCACTGCCGGCCGTCCTTGAAATGGTTTTCCATGGGTTCCCATTTTCAACACCAGGCAAATGCTGGGACGGTACCTTCTGGCAGGCCACGGCCGCTTCATTCCGCATCCTTGCCCAGTTTCATTCATCTTCATCCATTCCATCTCTCCCACGGGCGTCGATTAGAAAGACCTGCACTCGGCCTCTCAGGAGGCCACACGACAAAATAAAATCTGATAGCACGTGTTATTGTGGTGACGTATGTAATAATAATAATAATAAATAATAAAATTAGCCTATAGACATCCCGTAAGGGCAAAGGCCTCCTGTTTGCACACGGACGTACTCGTGATTAGGCTCCCAGGTAAGGATTGGGAAGGAATCGGACCTGGCATTAAATTAGGAACCTTGCCTGGAGTAGAAGTGGGAAACCACCGTCAAGATGGCTGAGGTGGCCTCGCCTCTCCTTAGTTTTGCCTCTTATCCCGTTTTAGCCCTCAGACCAGACTTAAATATCCCAGCAGAGTTGGGAATCGAACAGGACCTCAGGTGTAAGAGCCAGGAATACTAGCCACTGCACCATGGGGCGGACCTATAGAATGCAGCGTAGCCAAGTGCGATAATGCACGATCTAAGATTGCACAGGGGACGTTCATGCCAGT
Organism: Meconema thalassinum; assembly: GCA_946902985.2. Classification (NCBI taxonomy): domain Eukaryota; kingdom Metazoa; phylum Arthropoda; class Insecta; order Orthoptera; family Tettigoniidae; genus Meconema; species Meconema thalassinum. The sequence goes on from OX336389.2 coordinate 188,125,869, forward strand.
GATAGAACCCCGCGATTGGCACTGGCGATACTGAGCGAGATTTATTTATTTTCTTATTCCCTCTTGGCAAACGTCGAGATGGTTACATATTTCATGTCTCGGGAAACCTGGTCCAATTCTGGACCATCATAATTACAGTTAAAACTCTAACGGTTTCCGATGAAACACGGCTTATCATACAACTTCAACAAACACCGAAGTTAACAGGATTGATGACCTTGATGTTCTAAGGCCTCTGAATTAAGTAACAAAAAAGAAATGTTTCGTGTACCCAAAATATTTACATTTGCAAACCCACGCGGCGTAGCCATGCTATTATTTCGCACACACAACTCGGTGGACAGCTGCAACAAGTCCAGAGTCAGGTTCGAAACACGGCACTTTGTTTGGCCATCCTGAGTGTGTTTTTCCCCGTATATTACACCATTCCAAGTCCCGGGACATTAATACCAATCCTTGGCCCAAATAATTACAATTACACTGTTACAGTCAGTACAATAACACAGGTTATCAGACAAATTCAACACACACACACACCCAAGTACACGGGGATGATTACCTTAGGTGAATTAAATACAACAACATTCCAGAACTTAGCAGCGGTGTTGGAAAACCAGAGATTGCCACTCCTATTATGTAGTAAGGACAGTCATTACTACAGTGAGACATTATTATGCTAGAAAAACTCTCATTTCATGGATTATGATGTACAGTATATTACACAGAAAAACAAGTAAAAACGAGCAAGAAATATGCAAATGAAGTAACTTCTACACAGACCATTGCCTTCACTATTAATATATGCAAATTATGCGATTATATTGCGCAAATAAATATCAAAAATTGATACTGGGGTAGTCAAAAATTATTACATGCTCGTGTCTCCATTAATACTGTCCGTCTCGTTTCGTAGTGGCTAACATGGATGTCATCGCGGAGGCCCGGGTTCGATTTGCAACTCTGCCAAGAAATTTAATTCTGGTCTGAGGGCTGGAGAGTGATCCACTCAGCCTCATGAAGCAAAACTGAGTAGAGGGGAGTTCGATTCCCCTCCTAGCCATCTTGAAAATGATTTTTTCCGTGGTTTCCCACTTCTTACCCAGGCAAATTCCGGTATGGTTCCTAACTTTAGGCTACAGCCGCCTCCTTTCCAATCCTCATCTGAATTATAAATACACTAATACAGCCATCACGATTACTCTGGTTATAACACAAATTCCACACACTCCTAAGTACACGAGGCTATATATCCCCGAATTCGCAAAGCCCCTAAATCATTCATCATCATCTACAGCATACATCATTATACAGCGTGTTTCAGAAATAATTTTACAAACTTTGGGGATTGGTTCCTTACACCAAAACAAGAAAAAAGTTCGTATACACATATGTCCCAAAATCATTAGTTTTAGCTTTATTAATGAAAGAACATTGTACAGTGACACATTAATTGACAGCCTGTCTGGAAGTGTTTAACACATGAACTCATATCAAAAAAGGTTCCTGACACCACAGATAAAATTCTAACGGACCGTGCAAGCCATGGAACGGGTCCTCCTCTGCCCAACCATCTGTCCTGTAAGATTTCCGTCCGTGCAGTGCGAACACGGTGACGAGCCCCATCATGCATCCACCACATACGTTGTCGTATTTGCAGGGGCACATTGTCATGCAGTAAGTCTGAAAGGGTGTTCTGGATAAAGTCTCTGGAGACAGCACCAGTAAGACGTGCTGGTAGAACGTAAGGACCTACAATGCCAGCCCACATATTAATCCTAAACTGGAGCTGATGGCGAGCCTGTCTGGAACACTTGTGCATTTGATATTTTTTTCCATCTGTCGGTGTTAGGAACCTTTTTTGATATGAGTTCATGTGTTAAACACTTCCAAACAGGCTGTCAATTAATGTGTCACTGTACAATGTTCTTTCATTAATAAATCGAAAACCAAGGATTTTGGGACTTATGTGTATATGAACGTTTTTTTGTTTGTTTTGGTGTAAGGAACCAATCCCCAAAGTTTGTAAAAGTATTTCTGAAACACCCTGTATACTCTTATACCTTTCAGGTGGCCGGGCATGGAACTAACAACACCTATACAGAAAAGTGCGGATGTCTGCTTCCACAGCTCCATGGCTTGTATTGAGTTCACTTTGATTTTGCATTCTATTCAACGCTTAGTGTGGTTAGCAAACAACTATACGTGATTGCGGAACTTTCATGGTCCTCTATTTACAGTTTGCATTCTGCCCTTAATTGCTTCTACTCCTCTAATCTTAAAGTCGACCACCTAGTGGTGTAGTGGCCAGCATTCTTGGATGGTCCGGGTTCGATTCCTGGCTCAGCCAAGAAACTTATTCCTGGTCTGAAGGCTGCAACGGGGTACACTCAGCCTCGTGGGGCAAAACTAAGGAAAGGTGAGTTCGAATCCCACCAAGGCCATCCTAGACGTGGTTTTCCGTGGTTTCACATTTCTACTCCTGGCAAATATTGGGATGGTCCTAAGTTAAGGCCACCTCCCTCCAAACCCTAGCCTCAGTTACAGATACACACACTACTACAGATACCAAAATAACACAGGTTATCAGACAAATACTAGCCTATACACCAGTGGTTCTTAACCGGTGGTCTGCGGACCACAGGTGGTCCACTAGTGCCTCGGGAGTGGTCCGCGGGAGAAAAGGGTCCACCAGCACGTATAAAAAAGTGGCAAAAAAATGGGGATTTCAAAAACGATGTGCGTTGAACGAGAATCGTCCGAATGTATTCGCGGCGATGACTATCAGGTTTTGAATTGAAATATCTTTAAAACAAGTGTTATTGAGGAAGGGTTACACAACTGGTAAGGTGTATTGGGGAGGGGGGGAGGGGAGGGGGAGGGGGAGGGGAGGGGAGGGGGAAGGGGGGGGGGCGTACATGATTCAATTTCAGGCTGAGTGGTCCGCAGACTTATACGGGTTCAGAACCACTGCTATACACACTCAATTACACGGGATTGTAATGGTCAGGATGTCCAAGCCAACAGCAGCAATCTTAGTCATTAAAAACTGAGTAGGCCATAATCCCAGTGTCTTTGGTCAACATCTGATTCACCTACTTTCCACAGCTGTTTGACCAATTAGGTAAGGATAGCATCGCACCTGCGCTGACTTCCACCGCCTTCTATTTCAAATTTCACTGCGTGGCTTCTGGTGTCATAGTGGGGTATTCCAGGAGGCCATGGTATTTTCTGCGTCCCATGCGCTCTGTTCAGTTCATAAAACTGGCGAAATCTCGACAGATATTTATGAATATTTATGTTCGAACATAAAATAGTTATAATTATCGTCGAACATAAACAGTCATTCGCAACTCGCCTATAATGGTAATTAAGACACTCGCATGGAAATTATAAAACTCTCTTCACTCGTTTTATAAGCATACTCGTGTCTTAATTATTGCCATTATAGGCTCGTTGCATAATGTACTATAGCGTTGTTCTCATTTAACACTTAACTCATTGAATGAAATAAATGGTCAGCTATTCAGTTAGCCAGTGGGGTGGCAGTGAGATGGGTGTGGCATTATCTCATCTAACCCCATTCCAAAATGGGGCTACACTAAAAATTTTACACTAGTGAAAATAAATGCTTTCCAACTTGTCAGTCGTCATTATGTTAGTGCCGAATGTGAGTGTCATTTTGGAAGGTGAATAGGACTGGCTGCGCGGCTCAGCGGTAACGTTCTCGCTTGCTATGCCCAAGGTTGCATGATCGAATCCTGGTGCAGTCAGCTGGCATTTAAGGGTGCGCAAATGCGAGGGAGACGTGTCAGTAGATTTACTGGCACATTTAAGATCCCCTACGGGACAAAATTCTGTCTCTAAAAACAGCAGGAGTTAAAAGGGACGTAAAACCAATAGCATTAATGGAAAGTGAATGATATATATATATATATATATATTGCTAGATTTATTGCTGTTTCAAGTTGAACTTAAGTTGGATATTGTAGTCTAATAATATTTATACAAAGTCGGGGAATACTAAAAGTCAGATGATTTCGCGAAGAAATCGGGACTTTATAATTTTATATTAATAAAATTGGTTTTTTTTTCATTTTATTTATTACTTACATATTGATAGGTGCTAATACAATGTATCGAATGCTAATGAAATCAAATAAGAGGTTTCGATACTTCGGGATCGTATACTTGCTTTCAATGATTATTATGTCTCATTATGTACGAGCTCTCATCCCCCTCCAGAAGAAATCTCTTGTTACGCCACTGTTCAGCCCCCTATACGCAACACGAACACAAGGAACTGCAAGTACTGCTCGAGTCTAAGCTGCGTGGACCTAAGAGGAATGTGCATCGCAGACTATGAGTAATGGAGGTGACGAGTGATGAGGTTTCTCGGTCCTTGCGTAGTAACAGAAGCAAATACATTAGTCGGTGACTCAGTTACTCATTCCCAAAGCCACACTGGTTTCAGAAAAGACCCATGTTAGCAGTATTGGAATAGACGAGAATATCAGGTAACACGGCGGGCTGTCGACAGGCTTCTCAATTCTCGCCTGCTCCTACCCTGCCTCTGCCCTTCATCCCGCAAGTTCACAGAGCTTGGAACCGAGCAGTACTGTAACTACGTTGTCTACTATTTCATTTATTCGTCACCAGCAGAGCACACATAACACGATGACACTCTAGCTTTCAGCGTAACTGTCAATTACATATGCATGAGGCACGTCAACTGTGCGACCGGGGCAGACCGGCCAAAAACGGTGGATTAAACTGTAACCCGTTCCAGCCCCTAGTCCAGAATTTAATTTCTTGGCAGAGCCGGGAATTGAACCTGGGCCTCCGGGGTGAAAGCCAAGAATGCCAGCCGTTACATCACGTTTTTATCCTTCGGTCAGAAAGTATCTGAGCATTAGTATAAGATTTACTAGAAAGCACAGTCTCACCAGAATAGGGATACGTCATGGCTGTTATGACAAGGAAAGGAATATTCATTGTCATAAACTGCGAATAAAATGAGCATAATAGCATTGTCTGCAGAGAAGTTTCTCTTGCTCTCAACAATCGAAATTAGAGTCGCCAAAGTAACAGTTGTTCCCCAAGTGATTTTTATCCCCAGGCAGCTGACTGACCTCAGCGAAAGCAGATTTCTGAGATACTACAGCAATTTAGTTATAAAAGTGCAAGGTAAGAATTCGAGTACACATGATCGGACTAATGCCATTAGGCCAATTTAGCCAAGGAGAAGGGAATTAAGGACACCACCAATTGCTCCAAAATCGTTAAATTTCTCTCTAACGGTGAGGTCAAATAAATAAGAATGCCGGTTAAATCCTTTGAATAAAACTATCAACTAAAAGTATTTCAAGTGGGCTATATGACGTGGTAAACGAAGCATGGTGCATGTACGTACAGAATGGCCCACCTAAGATGGGCACTCCCCATACTATTCCTGGTGTTGTTGTTTCATTTGAGGGGCTTGGTCCGCGTGGACATTTAGCCCCGTGCACTTGGGTGAGTGTGATATTTGGCTGATAACCTGTGTTATTGTATTGGCTGTTTAAGTGCGTGTATTTATGATAAAGGTGAGGATTAGGTAGGAGATGGCCATGGCTTTAAGCTAGTAACCATCCCGACATTCATCTTGAGTCAAAGTGGGAAACCTTGGAAAACCACTTTCAGGATGGCTGAGGTGGGGATTCGAACCCACCTCTTCTCAGATTTGCATCGCGAGAATGAGTGGACCCCGTTCCATCCCTAAGACCAGAATTAACCTTATTGGCAGAGCCGGTAATCGAACCCGGACCTCCAGCGTGACAAACAAGAATGCTTGCAGCTAAAACAGGAAGTGGACATAATACTATTGCAATGATTTAGATTAGAGAAGTGGCAAATGACTTGTCATAAAGCTACTACTGTATTCGTATTAGTACATCTACATTTTCATATGGGACTGATTTGCCTTTCAACAAGCTTCCGTGGCTTAGGCGGCAGCACGCCGGCCTCTCACCGCTGGTTCCGTGGTTCAAATCCCGGTCACTCAATGTGAGATCTGTGCTGTACAAAACGGAGGCAGATAGGGTTTTCTCCGGGTACTCCGGTTTTCACTGTCAAAATTTCATTCCAGCAACACTCTCCACTATCATTTCATTTCATCTGTCATTCATTTAATCATTGCCTCAGAGGAGTGCGTCAGGCCTCGGCAGCCGGCACAGTCCATATCCTCGCCGCTAGATGGGGGGCTTCATTCATTCCATTCCTGACCCGGTCGGAGACTGGAAGCAGGCTGTGGATTTTCATTTTTTCACTGATTTGCCTTTCAGCGTCAAGTTTAGTCTGCATGCCACCACTTGCGAACAAGTCGCCTCTATGATGCCCTATTAGCAGTTAGGACTCCGGCCTCCTCTGCTTCTACTCCTCTCACTTTGAGATCGTTCATATTAAGTCTTGACCATCGACTCCTAGATCTACCTCTGTTTCTCTTACCCTCTACAGCAGAACTCATTAACCTCTTAGGTAATCAATCTCTCCTCCCCCATTCTCATCACATGACCCCCACCATCTGAGTCGGCTCATACGGACAGCTTCATATAGCGTGTTCATTTCTAACTTAGCCTTTATCTCTCCATTTATATACCAGGGAATAACATACGAGTATTGCCATTTCCAAATATTTCACCGTTCCAATATGGTGAAAAAAGTCACGTATTTTACATGAAATAACGGATTTTCGAATTTGAATCAAAAGACTGCGGTATTTTACTCGTTTTGGGATTTAATATTATTTAAGGAAATAAAACTTTTGGGGAATATCTCACGTATGATCTTCCCAACTATTTGATCAGACTCGTGGCATAGCGACTAGCGTCTTGCCTGTCACCCCGTATACCGTTGGAGTCGGTAGAGAACAAGGAATGATCAAGGGAGGTTGAAAGGACAGAGAGGAGCCTGGCACATGTAAGTGAAAGCAATGCCGTACTCAGCTGGGGTCCCGTGGTCGTCAACCCACGTCCCACTAGCCATGTGCCCCTTGGGGTTTATTACTCTGGCGTAGGCTTACGGCACTAAACGCAAAACAATTGCTTAGAGACTCGTGCTTTGTATGTGCAGGCCTATGTAGTTGACAAATTTCCAGCATGTCTCAAAGGGACAACACAAATTCGGAATAACAATGCAAATTACTGAATGTTTTGAATAATTGACTGAATAGTAATCGAGCTAATTCTCCATGAAACAAAATGATCCGTACAGAAAGCATTGTCCACCTTCTTTAAGATTTATGATTGTGTTTTTATTTTTTGTATTCTCAAAAAGTAAGATTTGGTACAATTAGGGTGTCCAAAGTTCTGTCTCATATGCCAACATCACGCTGCGAAATGGAAATGTGCAGTTATATTTCATATTGGTAAACGAGTCTTTTCTATTACCTAGTCTCTTATACAAACCTACTACAGTACCTAGGCTATTTTATACTTGTAGCGTTATTAGATACTGACTATGCCATTTTAACATTTCATTTACTTGAGATGCGCAATGTTCAATGTATAGCAACATGTGCCTTGGATAAGTGATTTCCTTAGTTTGCAACTCCCCACTTGGTGAGATTCGTGAAATGTTCTCACTTATATTTAGAAATGTTGATTTTAATGTTTTAACAGTAGACTACGTTTGACAGATACATTCAGCCTATTAATTCAATGAGTTAGATACCCATAACGCAATAAATACCTAATTTCGTTCTAAAACGTTTACACTCTATAAGTTCAATAGATACCGTAATGAATTATTGATTTTAATATCTTATATATTGAAGAGGATGATTCAGCGTATCATTCAATATAATTGGCGTAACTTATTGGTTTGTGCAACTGAGGTGACTCATACTCCGCTTTCACCAAGTTTCGTGGTAACTGCTCGAATGCATTCTGATTTAACGATTTTAATGTTTAATAGCACGCATGGTCTGGGGAAGGTGCATCCATCAGTGTACTGTATACTTCGTGTAGAATATTAACGTTTTGCCGAGTTTCAAAATGTTGCATAACAACGTACAAGCTGAATTTTAAGCGGATAGGTTGAATGGTTCCAGAGAAAGGGACTGTAGTAGATGGACGGAAAATCAACTGATTAGCATTATCCGGATACATAATGGAGCCTGTATGCTATAAAACTATCACTCAATGTCCAGATGTTTGGTGACAATTTGCCTCCGAATCTATGGAAAAACGTCTGTTGTACATACAATGTATAAACCGTAAACTTTCTGTGATCTTAGTTTAGCTCATTCGGTCTCTGGTAATCCAACATTTTTTTAACCTTCAATTTACCCTATCACCAGGCAAACTCAGGAACTACAAAAGGCCTACACGTTCTTACTTATAATTTCCAGCCACGAAATTCCGTACTTCGTTACCGACTACGGTAGCAGTTCCGCGACGTTAAACAAGTGGCCCCGTGCCTGAAGCCAGCCATCCCGAGCATGTCCTGTATTTATGTGTGTTGTCTCATTATCAGGTCTCCACTTGCCTACTTTATTAGCGGGCATGCTCCAGCTTATCTCCCTTCCTCATCCTCATCCTCGTACAATAAAGTGGGCTCTACGAATAATCTGCTCCAGTATCTTGCGTCTAGTTAGCATTTCTAGTCCCCTTATTGTACGTCCACGTGCAGGTACACTCACTTCCCTGCAGCTCTGTATCCTCCCAGAGGAAGAATGGAAGGGAGGAGCAGACAAGGTGTTTCTGATGTGAGATAAAATAAATATATAGAGCTCAACTCCCGACACATTTTCGTGATATGTCTTTAGGAAAACCGGCATCAAGGATATTATTACTAGCAAATGTCCCTCAGTATTAAAACTTATCAGACAGTTAACATATCCTATGCCCGTTTGCTCCGAGACACCACTGGTTTGGACGCTGAGATCAACCACCATGAGATCCCATTGCAACCAAACCACTTCGACATGCATTTTAGCTTGTCCCAGCACAAGACTGTTATCTCAGGTAGTATCATGTTTGGGGTATGGTGGAGTTATGAAACTAGCCCAAAATACAAAGGAAAAGAAAATTGCAAATCTACTCACAAATAATCCAGGGTTAAGATAAAATATGTTGTCCGACATTTAAAGGAAGGAAGGAAGCTTGTAGTTTAACGTGACCGTTAATCTTGAGATCATGAGCCACGGGTCCTCCTTTTAACGTGGAATCCGAACCACAGGACATTACATTTCACATCGAAAATCTCACATGCATTGACCGGGAATCGAACCCGGTCCACTTTGGTGAGAGGCCAACAGCTTGACCGCTGCGCCACCACCTCCCTCCGACATTTATATTGCCAAATATATTGCTACGCTTACATTGGGAAATAATGTGCTAAGCTGATCTAACTAATCCCTCCTGAAAAAATTGCATCCTACATATAATCGCTTCAAGAAGTTCTGTTTTACAAAATCCGCAAGACAATAACGCTAGAAAGGTGGTACGAATAAATCTCGAACGCAAATACAAATGTAAATTAAAATAATTCTTAATTACACTGATCCTTGTGTCGGTATCTTATGGCTGTCCATTTACATCCAACAACATTCAACAAGATCAGGAAAATATTCACAAGCAATACTAAAGCTACGTTACGATGGTATCACTTCCAACATTTAATCTTTACTTTTCCGAGCTATCTTAATACACTTGCAAAATCTAACCTATGCTATACACAGGTTTCACACATAATCTTGTTTACCTAATGTACAAATTCATATTTCATGACCTCATCATTTGTCAATGTTTTATCGTACTCTGTTATACTAATTTTTCACTCCCCATAATCCCAGAGAAAGTAGTCACCTCATATCCAGTTAACCTCTTTGTTGTGTTGGTAATATAATTTTCAGTCATCTTTTTTAAGGAATTTTTATTACGGTATTATTGCTGGCTCATTTAAGTTGTTTAAATTTACATTAAGACGTTTTAATTTATTCGAGATGCTTTCTCTGATTTAATTCAATTTTTATAGAAATCCACTAGCATGCTTTATTTACGTATTTTTGGGTTATTTTACTCAAGATAATTCTTTTAATGGCTTGAATTTTAAATACACCACCAATGCCAATGACGTCACTCCTCAAATCAGCTGTTTCTCAGTCCTCGCAAATCTCCATTTTGTACATCATATATTAGCATCTTATTTTCGTGTCAATGAATGACCTCCCCATGAAACCTAATATAATCGCATATTTACTTCACCATCAATTTAAATTACCATCTCGAGTAGTCTTTCTCTGTAACTCCTCAATGACATCTTCCTGGTCCTCGCACGAACAATTTATTTGTGCACTCCTTAACAATCATGACGTTCTTTTAATATCAAGCATAACGTCAACGTGTCAGATCCTCTCGTGCGTTATTAATCTTGTTTCTTCCTAACCGGGGTGCTGCCTCACTGCCAGACAGCAGCTCAATTGTTCTCACGAGGCTGAGGGCAACTCGTTGAATACATTAACAGTCATGGAGCTTAACGTGCAATTATGAATGGGTGACTTACTCAAATAAGAACCCACCCCTGCCAGTGGCCATATCGATATTATTGGACATAAGGCATGTGGCCCGTTTTCATTTAACTGCCCCTAACTCATTAAATATTTGGAACGTTGGCGAGGACTCCTCTTCACAACACAATTTTCCTTTATTAATGATGAGATGTAAGGTACTGATCGAACCTGAAATGTCAAAGTCATTTTAGACGACATTCCCTTTTCGTGCAACATTACTGACGTACACTTTGGACAATGAAGGAAGGATGGAGGGAAGGGAGAGACATATCCAGCCATGCAGGATGAGAGGGAAGAGAAACATATCAATCCGTAGGGAAGTAAGGGGGCACTTACTGGTCCATGCTGGAGCGAGGGAATGGATGGACGTATTGGTCCAAGAAGATCCAAGAAAATGGAAACATATACTGGTCCAAATAGGAGCGAGAAAATAGATACACATACTGGTCCAAGAAGGTGCGAGGGAATGGATACATATACTGGTCCAAGTAGGATCGAGAAAATAGATACACATGCTGGTCCAAGAAGGATCGAGAAAATAGATACAAATGCTGGTCCAAGAAGGAGCGAGAAAATAGATACATATACTGGTCGAAGATGGTGCGAGGGAATGGATGGACAAACTAGTCCATGCAATATTGAGGGAATGGATGGACATACTAGCCCATGCAATTTTGAGGGAGTGGATGGACATACTAGTCCATGCAATTTTGAGGGAATGGATGGATATACTAGTCCAAGCAATATTGAGGGAATGGATGGACATACTGGTCTATGCAATATTGAGGGAGTGGATGGACATACTGGTCTATGCAATATTGAGGGAGTGGATGGACATACTGATCTATGCAATATTGAAGGATTGGATGGACATACTGGGCTATGCAATATTGAAGGAATGGATGAACATACTGGTCTATGCAATATTGAAGGAATGGATGGACATACTAGTCTATGCAATATTGAGGGAATGGATGAACAGACTAGTCTATACAATATTGAGGGAATGGATGGACATCTAGTCTATGCAATATTGAGGGAATGGATGGACATACTAGTCTATGCAATATTGAGGGAATGGATGAACATACTAGTCTATGCAATATTGAGGGAGTGAATGGACATACTGGTCTATGCAATATTGAAGGAATGGATGGACATACTGGTGTATGCAATATTGAAGGAGTGGATGGACATACTGGTCTATGCAATATTGAGAGAATGATTGGACATACTGGTCCAAGAAGGTGCGAGAAATAGATACACATAGTGGTCCCTGCAGGAGTGAGGGAGTTGATGGGCATACTGGTCCATGGAGAAGGGAGATAATAGGTGCATATATTGGTCCATGCAGGATGGAGGGGGAAGAGCACTCCGTCTCGACATGATGAGCACAAAAACAAACTTGTTAATGAGGTAACAAAACACAGACCTCAGTTCGTGACGGACGAGGGTAACCATAGAACAGTAACACCCCACTTCCTGGTATCAAAGGCGGATACTCTTTTTTCTCTCTTGGCTGAGTCAAGAATCGAGCGAGCTCAATGCACCATATATCCTCTTCTTTCAACAACTAGCAAAGCCGCTCAGCAATTTCAGGTGTCAAAATGTTCGTCTCATGGGAATAATAATAATAATAAGATATACATTCGGTACGTAACAACAATAGTCGTCATTCTTAAGTAATTGTATAATGGCAACAACGTGCTAACAGCAAGTAGGCAAGAAGATAATTCTCTCATATTCAAAGATTCTGGAATCAAGAAATTAGAAAGGCAATAATAATAGAAATAATACAATTGGTTGGTTCAGGCAAGGAAAGCATTTCTACAAAAAAGAAATCTGTGGACATCTAATATAGATTTAGGTAATAGAAAGTCATTTTTGAAAGCCTTTGCCTTGAGCACGGCACTCTATGGAAGTGAAACTTGTACTGTGGGCGCAGCAGAAAGAGGTGAATAGAAGCATTTGAAATGTGGTGTTACAGGAGAATGATAAAGATAGATGAGTATATAGAGTAACAAATGAAGAGGTTTTAAGACGACAGGATGATGAAAGATATTTCTGGCAACTGCTAATGTTGAGAAGGAATATATTGGTAGGACACATAAGTTACACCCAATAATAGCAAACTTAGTTATGTAAGGAATGGTCTAGGACAAGAACAGTAGGGGTTGACCAAGGTCAGAATATGTAAAACAGTTTGCCTAGAATGTAAGGTGTGATAGTTTCGCAGAGAGGAATCGATAAGCTCAGGACAGGGAGGCTTGGAGAGCTGCATCAAATCAGTCAAAAAACTGAAGAATCAAACAATAATAATAATAATAATAATAATGCGAATATTAGTATTATTGGTTTTACGTCCCTTTTTAACTACTGCTGCTTTTAGAGACGTCGGGGTGCCAGCATTTTCCCCCTAAGAAGATCCTTAACGTGCCAGTAAATCTACTGACACGGCTCCCTCGCATTTGCAAACCCTCAAATGCCAGCTGACTACGCCAGGTTACGAACCTGCAACCTTCGGCCCAGCAAGCGAGAACGTTACCGCTGAGCCACGCAGCCAGTCAATGACAATGAGATGAACATGATGTTGATGATGACGATTGCAAATCATGGTTATGAGGATTTACTTTACAAGCCGAAATGCTCGGTTTTGTGTGCAAAAATATGTTCCTACCGATACAGGAATTTTAAAACGTACATTATCTGCAAAACGTGAATTCGTATAGCCCACTGACCTGGTTCAAGTGTCCGAAATTAACATCACTTGGGTGACTTGCATGTCGACGATACTGTTCCAGTACCTCAAACAAGAATTACATTTCTTGTCAGAGACGGGAATTGGACCCGCACTGCAGGAGGGGGGCCTGATGATCAGCTACACTAGCCACTACACCACGATGAAGTGTACGCGCTACATTATCTGTAAAATTCTTTGACTGGTGAGTGTACAATATGAAAATGAGAATCCACAGCCTGCTTCCAGTCTCCGACCGGGTCAGGAATGGAATGAATGAATGAAGCCCCCATCTAGCGGCGAGGATATGAACTGTGCCGGCTGCCGAAGCCTGTCGCACTCCTCTGGGGCAATGATTAAATGAATGACAGATGAAATGAAATGATAGTGGAGAGTGTTGCTGGAATGAAATTTTGACAGGGAAAACCGGAGTACCCGGAGAAAAACCTGTCGGCCTCCGTTTTGTCCAGCACAGATCTCACATGGAGTGACCGGGATTTGAACCACGGACCCAGCGGTGAGAGGCCGGCGTGCTGCCGCCTAAGCCACGGAGGCTCTCGGTGAGTGTAAAATATACAGTAGCGAATTGAAAAAATATTTTTTTCGGATTTCTTTGATTTATTTATGGTACCTGTAGCACCGTTATGACCCATTTAGAGTTAGGGGATATAATTCCTAGTTCTGTCATGCAGGACTCTATTGGTATGAGGATTGAATAGGGGTTCACTGAGCCTCATTAGGAAAACTGAGGAGGAAAGTGGTTGAATTCTACGTTAAGATACCGTAGAAGTGGCATTCCATGGGTTTCTACTTCATGTCCAAAGGGATCCCAAGTTCGTATCTAGTGGAAGGCCACAGCCACCTCCTTCCCAATACTCGCCCAAATAACACGATCAGTAATGTAACTAGAATTATACAGGTTATCAGACATTTTAACCACACGAACACCCATATACACGTGCCTGATATCCGTGATGTCCAAAGCCAACAAAAGGAGCAGCAAGAGCAGGAGACTCCCACTTGTGTATCGACGAGATTTTTGCTTTCATCAAACTAGAGGCTATCTTTATTTAACAATTTATGTCGTGCCTTGTCCACTGTACCTTACAACTTAAGAATATATTTATACTATTTCGACAGCTCTAAGAAACCGAAGGCTACTTCTTTAAATATATGTAAGCGATCCTGTACCACAATTACCTTCCTGACCACCTTATGGTACAATGGCTAGCATTCATGGCTGACACCCCGGAAGTCCGAGTTCGATTCCCGGCTCTGCCAAGAAATCTAATTCTGGTGAGAGGACTGGAACTGAGTAAACTCAGCCTCGTGAGGAAAACTAAGAATATGTGTGTTCGAATCCCGCCTCAGCCTTCCTGGAAGTGGTTTTCCGATGTTTTCCACTTCTACTCAAAGCAGATGCCAGGATTGTTCCTAACTTAAGGCCACGGCCGCTTCCTTCCCAATTCTCACCTGAATCCTCACACTACTACAGACACAGGTTATCAGACAAACTCTACACACACCCAAGTACACCGGGATTAATGGCCATGTGGTCCAAGCCCCTCATATGAAACAACAACAACAACGCATTACCTGAATGTTAAATCTTGGAACGCCAATATCATTATATGCATAGACGTTAAAATAATAACGCTCATCGCATAATACGTCAGTTATTGTCTCCTAGAAGTTTCCTATAAGATTCGTGTCAGTCCTGTTAACGGGGAAGATATTTGACGTTGCCACAGCTTCAATTATTGTGGGCTGGGGACAGCTTGGTCTCAGAATCAGTCCCAAGTACTTATGTGTGTGTAGGCCTATTATTATTGTGACTTTGGTAGTACTGTATATCTACTGTAACTGTCATTATTACGGTCTGCAAGTAAGTTAGTTTGCTCTGGATCTGATCTAATGTACTAGGCTATACCCGAATATTATTAAAGAAAGTGTGGAAAAACAACACTCAGAACCTAGGATCCTCGGACGGGTCTTGTTGTGCAGCATCACTTGGCTTCGCAGTTAACTGAAAATGTCCTGTAATTGGGAGTCCGACAGCACAGAACATGTAGTAACTGATGTTTTCAACCACAAGATTATGCACCACTCTATTACAATATTCCAGCGATCGTAAGATGTTCTGTAATAACGATTTATATTGTAACCTATATTTTATGAGTTCCCCATGACAGTTTTAATGTAGGCTCGTAGGTTTGTTATTTCTTTATATCATGTTATCGTCTTGGCAATGTGTTCAATTGCATTGGACACGTCTGCAGTAGACGCAGTGTCATTATTATTATTATTACTATTATCATATACGTATACTTTTTATTATTAATTATTCAATGTATTTTAGGTCACTATTGACGAGATTCTGAAGCTAGCTCTTATCATATGTTGTCTAAGAAAGTTTATTAATATTGTTCAGACCACTGAACCAGGAGTCAGGTTCATGTTCTGGTCACACGTGCAGGAGGCAGAACTTCATGGACACTATTGTCTCGAGCAGGTATGCTCGCTCACCCCGGGGGGGTGATGAGGAAGCGGCCAAGGGGCTTGCTATGAGTGGCCTGGACAAACAGGCGGATGACAACGAGCGCTTCTGAGAAAGACTTCCTGGTAGGAGCTGTGGTATTCAGACGTGCGGTAGCAAACTACCTGAGTGGACTGCTGCAAGGGGATTGCCTCTCTGGGCAAGGAGATGACTGGTTGTGTAGTGTGTCTCCCTTGAGCTGAGTGCTTCGTGTTTATACGGAAAGAAAAAAGCTTGAAGACTCCGATTTGTTTTAGTATGGAGGGTACCACGTGATTGGGTTCTTACTGTTATGCCACAATCACGGTAGGGCTGATGCCTATGCAAATAATTGTGCAACGTTGAAGAGGACCGTCAAATGTGAAGGCATGGCTGACCAGCTTCAAAGTGGTGTAGAGGTGAAATGGATATATGGGGCAGACGACGGCATTACCGGTAATGTGAAAACAAACTAAGAAATCTTTACAGGCCTAAATATTATTATTATTATATTATTATATTATATATTTTTAATTGCATTTCTTGTGTGTCACTCTTTTTTATTATATTTATCCATTTCTTGCATGCAGCCTCAGAATATAAAGTAAATTTAAATTGGATAGTTTCTTTTTAGTTAGATGCATGTAAACCTTCCTTCGTCTTTATTAATTTATAGGAGGTTTCGGTAAGGCCTATGTACGAGCCAGTCCTTTCAGAATATCTGCACACGCCCGGAGATAAGAAGAGTTTTAAAAAGGTGGATTAGTTCAATTACAGTACTAATTATGTCATTTGCTTAAATTTTAAAGAAAGGCCATTTATGAGGCAGAATATTCATTTTTATTTAATTTTTGTATCTTCAAAGTTACAAATGGCTTCTCTGGGTGAAGCCATCTTGTGGCTAGAATTGATAGATTACAAATGGCGCCCAACTATGGAGTGTGAATAAGGCTGGCTGGTGCATAGTATGCCAGTACGCACAGGTAATTTGTGAAATCTGATCGGGTATTTTAGGAAGGGTATATATGTTCAGTGATTTTGGAGGGTATGCTAAGTAATAAGAGTGAGCCTGATTTATTAATGTTGAGATCTAGAAGTGTTGACCGAAGCACTCTTGGTCATTCTAGAAGAGGCAGGAGTGAGTCAAACAGGCAGACCAATAAGTGGTCAGATTCCACAAATTCGAGAGTAGTTCTTAGTAAAATGGCAGATAAGGATGTGATTTCTGGTACGTTGGAGGGACTTGAGGGGGCCGAGAAAGATGATGTTGCAACTAGAAAAGAGTTAGGAATGGGAGTGAATATTGACGAGGAAAATGTAGGGCTGGGGGAAAACTCACAGATGATCAAGTTAATGGAGCAGATGATGTCTAAATTCAGTATTAAGCTAAGTGATTTAAGTACTAAAATGGATACTCAGAGTAGTGATTTAAGTACTCAAATTAATAATCAAAGCAGTGAATTTAGTACTAAGATAGACATTCAAAGTACGGATTTAGAGAGCAAAATTAATACGATTGTAGAAAGTATGAGTAAAGGCTATAAGGAAATTCGTCAGGAAATTGCCAGTAGAATTGAGATGGTAGATAAAAGATTCGAGCAAGTTGAGGAGAAGATGAGCTTACAGAGGCAGGGCATTATGGATACTGTTGATAAGCAGATAGGCGAGGTGAGTAATGAGGTAGCCATTGTCAAGAAAGAAGTTAGTGAGAGGTTGATAGTTGTAGAGGAAGAAATGAAGGATATAACTGAGATTAGAAATAAGCAGGTGTTTTCCGAACAGGAGCTAGCGGTGTCTTCAGCCAGAGTAACGATGGTAGAAAAGAGTGTAAAAAAGGAGATTAGTGAACTGAAATCCTTTAATGAGAGCGAAAATTTGAAAATAAGAAGAGAACTGAATCAGGCCAAGTCAAATAAGGAAAATTGTAATCACTCTGTAGGACATAGTAACTTCTATAGGGAATCTGACTTACCTAAATTTAGTGGAAGGCAGTTTAACCCTATGGAGTTTGTTAAAGTTGTTCAGAAGAGGTTTTCGAAAGGGTTAGAAGATGGGACTTTAGACTGGGATATTGTTGAGGAAATCATATCATTAGCTTTTGTGGGGGAGGCTAAATCTTGGTATCAAGTTTTTAGGGGACGTTTTCTGGGGTTAGAAGATTTTAGGCAGAAGTTTGAGGGAAAGTTCTGGAACGAACAGACTAAAGGAAGAGAAAGAGACAAGATTTCTTTTGGGAGGTATCAGTCGAATCAGGGGGTGAGCATGACGGAGTATTTCCTCACACATGTCCTTATCAGTCAGAATTTAGACACTAGTTCTTCTGAAGTTGATATTGTTAGGCGTATGGCCCATCATTTTTCTGATGAGGTGAAGATGGCGGTAGTCATGCAGGATGTAAATACGATTAAGGACATGGAACGTGTGTTAGAAAGGTTTGATACTTTGGGTAGAATAGGAGGCAAAAGGCAAGAACAGGGAAGGGAAGGAAATTACGATCAAGGGTATCAAGAGGAAGGGAATAGGCATTATGAGCGTAGGAATATTGATAGGCCAAGTAACTTTGTGAGGAATGATAGAGGAAATTTTGTAAATAGGGATAGGGGTGACCAAGGGAATTTTCGGAATAGGGGGCGCGGAAAACAGAGGCAGGCAAAAAATCGGGGACCTGGGGAACAAAGGCAGTTAGAGAATAGGGGGCGTGAAGAAGAGAGACAGCCAGCTCAGCCGAGTAATTTAAACGGGAACAGGGCCCTTTAAGACGGTCATATAGAGGGTCCCATCCCAGTATTCCAGTTCATGTGTTGAAGAAGATAGAATACGACCTTGATGTTAGAAAGGAATTGTTAGATGACCAGGTTGAGGTTATGCAGGAGAGATGTGAGCCTACGTTGATCAGTCCTGTGATTAAGGTGAAGATATGGGGTGAAGTTGTCGATGCCTTATTGGACTCAGGGAGCATGTGTTCTTGCATTAAGGCAGGCTTTTATGATGAGGTTAAGAGTAAAGGAGAAGCCATAGAGGAGATTCCTATGTCCAATATAATTATATTGTCTGTTGTTGTGACTAAGTCACAGAGAGTGCGTAGACAGGTTGTCGCACCTATGTACATTGATGAGAAATGTGGTCGTCAGAGTTTTCTAGTGGTCGCGAATTTAGTGTATCCTGTCATATTGGGTGCGGATTGGCTAAGCAGTCAGATGTGTAAGCTTGATTACGGCGAATCTAAGGTGAGATTCAAGTGGGGTGAGAATTTTGATACGATTAGTCTGAGTTATCAGGTGGACTCGGGAACTTTTGTGAGTATATCAGTGTGTGTCCAGGTTTTAAATGAAGAGGAAGAAGTCAGTGAGGTTAGTAGCGACATGGTATCAGAGGATATTCAAAGTTGTAGTATGGTAGTGGAAGAGGAGCGTGAAGGCGAATTTTCAAGTGTTGTGGAAGATACCATGTTGGAGGTAGAGCAGAAGGCTCAGTTGTTAGAGGTCTTGAGAGAGTACAATGAGGTGTTCTCTGACAAACCTGGTAGGACACATGTTTACGAGCATAGTTTCGAGATCACCGATAGGTCTAGTTTTGATGGTGTTAGACACACGATACCACACGCCCATGTCAAAGCAGTATAGGATGTCATTTCTCAGATGCTAGACGATGAGGTGATCGAATTCAGTAGGAGTCAGTATGTCAATCCGTTGGTAGTAGTGATTAAGAAGGATGGGTCAGCTAGGCTATGTTTGGATGCAAGACAAGCTAATAAACGCATTGCGCCGGATCATCAGCGACCGGAAACTACTGAGGATTTAGTTCAGAGATTTGGGGGTAAAGAATGGCTGTCCACATTAGATTTGAGTGCTAGTTTTTGGCAGGTACCCTTACGTGAGGAGGATAGGCAATTCACGGCTTTTTGTTACAAAAACCAGCTGTTACAATTTACACGGATTCCTTTTGGTATGAATACATCGTCAGCTGGGCTCATTCGCGCACTTAACATCGCTCTGGGTCACGACACAGGGTATTTCACAGCCAGTTACATCGATGACTTAGTCATCGCATCACGTACATTTGGGGAACACATGGAACACCTTAGAATCGTTTTGGGGAAGTTGCATCGGGCCGGGTTCACAGTGAAACTTAAGAAGGCGACCTTTTGTGCACAACAGATCACGTTTTTAGGCCACACTATTACACCACAGGGGGTTACGCCAAAAGGGTCGAAATTAGACAACATAATCAACACTCGGACACCACGTAACGTCAAACAACTTCGCTCTTTTCTGGGGGTATGTAATTATTTCAGGAGGTTTGTACTGCGGTATTCGCAGCTGTGCGGGCCATTTAGCGGGTTACTTAAACATAATTCTAAGTGGGTTTGGGAAAAGGAACACGATGAGGCATTCATCAAACTTAAAGAGGGTTTTAGGGATGCTGTCACACTAGGTACCCCGGGCAGGATAGTCAGTATATAGTGATGACAGATGCTAGCGACTTAGGTTTAGCAGGGGTGCTTTGTCAAAAGGATGGGGATGGTAATCTAGGCATCGTGTCACTCGCTAGTAGAGGTCTAAATTCCGCGGAGAAAAGATACACTACTAGTGAGAAGGAATTGCTAGCCATTGTGTATTCGCTGGGTAAGTTCCGGACCTATGTGCTTGGCCGCAAATTCCTAATCTATACAGACCATAACGCACTTACGTTTCTTAGGACATGTAGGATAACCTCGAACCGGCTTTCTAGGTGGATATTGCCGATCCAAGAGTACGATTTTGATATATTTCATGTAAAAGGGTCAGAAAACGCATTCGCGGATTTTGTGAGTCGCCACCCGGAAATTGCTAGGGAGGGAGTTGAAGCTAGGAGAGAGGAAGGAATTTTGGTCTGTGTAACTAAGATTTCAGATAGGGACGGGGAGAGGTTAAAGTTGGGTAAAATGAGAGAGGAACAATGCAAGGACGAGGAGATTCAAGACATTTATCGGGAACTCGAGGAAATGGAACATATGAGCATTGCTAAGAGGGGTAATAAGAAATTCAGGCTTTTTAACGACTTGCTAACTAGGAAATGCTTTGGCGAGAGATGGTGCGTGTGGGTTCCTAAGTCTTTGAGGTATGATATTATCTGGTTTTATCATAAGGAGTTAGGCCACTATGGTGCAGAGAAGGTGTTTGGTGCTATTCAGGAGAACTTCTTCTGGAAAAACATGGGCAGGGAAGTCAGAAAAACCCTAGCAACATGTGAGTTGTGTCAGAAGTGCAAGCACCCCACAAGGTATTTAGAAGGGCCAAGGCAGGCTGTTTTAACTCAGAAACCAGGTGAGTTGGTGTGTGTTGACCTCTATGGGCCGTTGGTGAAGTCTCAGTATGGCTACCAATATGTGTTTGTTGTTGTTGATGCCTTTTCTAAGTATGTTAAGCTCTATCCTCTAAGACAGGCCACGGGGAGGGGTTGTGTAAATTGCATACTGGGGAAATATGTTCCGGAGTTTGGTAAGCCACTCCGAATACTCTCAGACCACGGTTCTCAGTTCACCTCGAAGATATGGAGGACCAAGTTGAGGGAACTGGGAATACAGTGTACGTATTCCTCTATTAGGTATCCCCAAGGAAACATGTCTGAGAGAGTAATGAGAGAACTAGGGCGCATGTTTAGGACTTATGTGAGTGAGCGACATAATGCCTGGTTTTCGATGCTTGAGGACGTTGAGCGTTGGCTCAATGTAACTAAACACGAGAGCACGGGTCGCACTCCCATAGAAGTCCAGCTGGGCAGGAAGCCTGTCAGCGAACTTGCCATGATTTTGGGTTTGAGGACAGGGGAGGCCGTACCCAGAGATTTAAGTATCAGGTTAGCTGGGGAACATTTATGTAAGGCAAGTAAGAAACGGCAGAAGCAGCAAGGGAAGCGGGCAGGAGATAGGTTAGATGTAGGTGACCTTGTGCTTTTGAGGGTGCCTCATGTCTCGTCCGCAGACCAGAAATTGGTGAGTAATTTTTTTCATTTGTATGAAGGACCGTATGAAAATGCACGGAAATTAGGGGCCTGTGCGTACGAGCTCCTTACAAAGGACGGAAGGGTGCTAGGGATTTACAATATTTCCAATCTGAGGATGTACATATCATAGTAGCCCTGTTGGTTGTGTATATATTTGTGGAAGGAAGGAGTTAGGATTTTGGAAGGGAAGTCATGCCTAAAAGGATTGCTATTTTTCTATGGTATAGGACCAAATGAATGAAAAGCAAGGGGGCGTTCTGTAACCTATATTTTATGAGTTCCCCATGACAGTTTTAATGTAGGCTCGTAGGTTTGTTAGTTCTTTGTATCATGTTATCGTGTTGGCAACGTGTTCAATTGCATTGGACACGTCTGCAGTAGACGCAGTGTCATTATTATTATTATTACTATTATCATATACGTATACTTTTTATTATTAATTATTCAATGTATTTTAGGTCACTATTGACGAGATTCTGAAGCTAGCTCTTATCATATGTTGTCTAAGAAAGTTTATTAATATTGTTCAGACCACTGAACCAGGAGTCAGGTTCATGTTCTGGTCACACGTGCAGGAGGCAGCACTTCATGGACACTATTGTCTCGAGCAGGTATGCTCGCTCACCCCGGGGGGGGGGGGGTGATGAGGAAGCGGCCAAGGGGCTTGCTATGAGTGGCCTGGACAAACAGGCGGATGACAACGAGCGCTTCTGAGAAAGACTTCCTGGTAGGAGTTGTGGTATTCAGACGTGCGGTAGCAAGCTACCTGAGTGGACTGCTGCAAGGGGATTGTCTCTCTGGGCAAGGAGATGACTGGTTGTGTAGTGTGTCTCTCTTGAGCTGGGT
Source organism: Meconema thalassinum (assembly GCA_946902985.2). NCBI lineage: Eukaryota > Metazoa > Arthropoda > Insecta > Orthoptera > Tettigoniidae > Meconema > Meconema thalassinum. Next base: position 188,148,501 of record OX336389.2, read on the forward strand.
GCTTCGTGTTTATACGGAAAGAAAAAAGCTTGAAGACTCCGATTTGTTTTAGTATGGAGGGTACCACGTGATTAGGTTCTTACTGTTATGCCACAATCACAGTAGGGCTGATGCCTATGCAAATAATTGTGCAACGTTGAAGAGGACCGTCAAATGTGAAGGCATGGCTGACCAGCTTCAAAGTGGTGTAGAGGTGAAATGGACATGTGGGGCAGACGACGGCATTACCGGTAATGTGAAATCAAACTAAGAAATCTTTACAGGCCTAAATATTATTATTATTATATTATTATATTATATATTTTTAATTGCATTTCTTGTGTGTCACTCTTTTTTATTATATTTATCGATTTCTTGCATGCAGCCTCAGAATATAAAGTAAATTTAAATTGGATAGTTTCTTTTTAGTTAGATGCATGTAAACCTTCCTTCGTCTTTATTAATTTATAGGAGGTTTCGGTAAGGCCTATGTACGAGCCAGTCCTTTCAGAATATCTGCACACGCCCGGAGATAAGAAGAGTTTTAAAAAGGTGGATTAGTTCAATTACAGTACCAATTATGTCATTTGCTTAAATTTTAAAGAAAGGCCATTTATGAGGCAGAATATTCATTTTTATTTAATTTTTGTATCTTCAAAGTTACAAATGGCTTCTCTGGGTGAAGCCATCTTGTGGCTAGAATTGATAGATTACAATATGTTGGCCAAGGATCTTACGTTTTCCAAAGGAGTAGAATGGGTTATGGTACAGTATATCACACTCTTGCCCTATAAACATTATCCATAAGATAGGCACCGCTTCAATGATTCTTTTATTGTCATCTACACTGGGGTGTGAAAGGTCAAAATGAGGTTGAAAGCAATAGGTCATTCAATGATCACCTCCACGATAAACAATTAAATATTTTTCGCAGTTATCGGACGGAGCCATGCAAATTTAGATTACACAATAAATACGAACCCATTGAATAGGAACAGTTTAACGGAACCATACAATGGAATATTTGGCACTCGATGACACAGTTGCTGTATGGTAATATCCATTAAGACGGCACATATTATACACAATAATTAATAGATCATTATGGATAATTTAAAATTCAGTGCATCGTCGTGGCATTTCATAAAATATAAAATATTTGCTCTCAGAGTTAGATCTTGAATACTTGCTTGGCCACCAAATCAAGCTAGGATGAGTCCAGAATTACTGACATCTGCGAAGAACTTTGGCAGTTTGACCCCTGGTAGACCTGCATACATTTATGTCAACAAAAACGCATGTAGCATCACAATACGCGTTTAGTTTTGTAACAGAGAGGTCGTCAGTTCAAGAGGAACATGGAACTCAGTTCGCGTCACACACCAGTGAGTTATGTTACTGCACTTCCCAGAGCAACGATGTCCAAGTTAGCAGTAGCGTACAGGGCGGTACATGTGCTTGATTGATATAGACTCTAGATTCTAGAGGCTTTGCGACATCATGATCCTCTAGACCCGTGTACTTGGATGTGTGTGAGGAACCTGTCTGATATAATCTGAGTCGTTGTGATGACTGTATTGGAGACAGGGATTAGGAAGGAGGCGTCCGACGCATCAAGTTAGGTAACATCTCAACATTTGCCTGAAGAAGATGGTAACCACGGATATCTACTTATTGGATAGCTGAGGTGAGAAATAGATCGACTTCACAAATCTCCCTCACGTGGCTACGTGTAGCCCGTTCCAGACCTCTTACCAAAATTCAAATTCTTGGCAGATCCGGGAATCGGGCATCATAGGTGACAGCCAATAACGTTAGAGACTGCACCATAAGGTGGTCCATATACACATAATTATTCCACTACGGAGCTAAACCTGTTGTTGTTGTTGTCGTTGATAGAGTCTGACTAGTTTGTTGCAGCGTTCCATGCCACCTTGTCCTGAGCTTATTGTTTCATCTCTACATAGCTACCACACCCTAGATCAGAGGCAATGTGTTTTACATATTCTTACCTTGGTCTGCCCTTACAGTTCTTGTCCTCGACCCTTCCTTCCATAACTAAGTTTGCTATTCCTGAGTGTCTTACCAACCTATATCTTATCTTCGTTAGCAGTCGCCAGAAACACCATTATTCTCCCACTCGTCTTAATACCTCTCAATTTGTTACTCTATCTACCCATCTGATCTTCATCATTCTCCAGTAACACCACATTTCAAATACTTCAATTCATGGCTGCGCCAACAGTCCAAGTTTCACTTCCATATAGTGTCACACTCCAGACAAAGGCTTTCAAAAATGACTTTCTTACACCTATATCTAGATTTGAAGTCAACAGATTTCTCTTTTGTAGAAATGCTTTCCTTGCCTGAGCCAGCCTTCTTCTTGTCATCATTGCTTCGTCCAACACTGGTAATTTTGCTTCCAAAGTAGCAGAAGTCTCCTACTTCTTCTAGCGTCTCACCTGCCAATTTGACGTCAATAGGGCTCTCAGATTTCTTTCAACTGCATTCCATTAATTTTGTTTTACATTTATTGATTTTAATCATGAATGTTTTCCTCAAGACGGAGTCCATACCATTTGGAAACTCATTCAAATCCTCTGATGTGTCGGTATAACATTTTATGAGGGGCCTACGCCACTGTCATGTTATTACAAAGCATCGTTTCAGGATTGCAATATATAATCTTATCGGCAAACAATTCGCCACATATGCACATATAATTTTATAAGGTGCATTCAAAAAGTACCGAGCTGGAGGCTGTACTGCGCAAACCGGTGACGACATCGGCTAATCGTGGCGTGTGTAACGAGGTGTGGTTCCAGCCAGAGCGTGGAAGGTCACAGCCCGTCGCTAGAGGGCACGCGTGCACGTCATGTGACGATACAAAGCGAGCAGCAGCATGCATCAATCGTCAAACGCTGCCAGTAGCATTGCAAACAGTGACATGGAGGCGTCAAACGAAGAGCAAAGAGGTATTGTTCGGTTTCTGAAAGCGAAAGGAGTAGGGGGAACGGACATTCATCGCCGAATGTCACAAGTGTATGGCGAACACTGCATGTCCCTTGCAAGGGTCAAGGCGTGGCACAAGCGCTTCAGGGAAGGACGGGTGTCGTTAGCCAATGATGCCCGGTCTAGGGCACCCCCCTGCATTACCGATGACAACGTCCAGCTGATTGATGCACTCATTACCCAGGACCGCCGAGGGACAGTGAACGCCATAGCCGCCGTGGTCGGATTGAGAGTCGGAAGTGTGCACACCATCATGAAGGAACGACTGCACATGCGGAAAGTGTGTTCCCAATGGGTGCCCCACAGTCTTCAACCACACCAGGAAGCATGTCGAATGGCCTACTGTCTTGGCCTTGGTTGGACGATTGATGCATGCTGCTGATCGCTTTGTAACGTCACGTGTCGTGCACGCGTGCCCTCTAGCGACGGGCTGTGACCTTCCACGCTCTGGTCGGAACCACACTTCGTTACACACGCCACGATTAGCCGATGTTGTCACTGGTTTGCGCATTCCAGCCTCCGGCTCGTTACTTTTTGAACGCACCTTATAAAATGGTAACTTATTATTATTATTATTATTGGTTTTCAATTTCTAATATCATATTTTATATTTCTATAACTTCTATAACTTTCTAAATACCAGCTTCTCTGTCATGTCCTTCGTCTCGAATACCTGCTGTCTGGTTTCTGTATAGATTGTAAAGCACCCTCCTATCCCTGTACTTTATTCCAAAACTTTTTCATAATGTCAAACAACTTACTCCAATTAACATTATCAAACGCCTTTCTGAAGACTACAAATACCATGAATGTTATCTTGCTTTTTATTATTCTACCTTCCAAGATCAGCCTAAGACTTAGTACTGCTTCCCTCGTTTCTACGTTTCTCCTGAAACCAAATTGGTCTTCATCCAACTCTGTTTCTGTGTGTATTTCTATCCTCCTGTAATGTATTTTAGTCATGATCTTTGAAGCATAAGAGAACAAGCTGATTGTACGGTAATCTTCACATCTGTCAGCCCCTGCTTTCTTTCTTATAGGAATGATAACATTGTTCATAAAATCGGAGGGTACCTCACCTGTCTCATGAATCCCCACATACCAAGTGAAATAACCTATGTAACGTTGCAACTCTCTCAGTATATCATTTATACCCGGTGCTAAACTTTGGCATCGCATACTCATAATGGCGGCAAAGAATAAGGCGTGAAATTAGTTTCTTCGCGAAATCGGTTGATGATTTACACTACGTCATGTATTATGCGTTTCCAGTGCTGCCAACCGTAATAAATGGACGGTACGAACTTAACGGTTACTCTTCTATAATATGTTAACTATGAACTCCGCTTTTACCAACCTTTGTACGAACAAAAAATAAACCAGCAGCTGATATCTTGTGAATTATATATTCTTACTGTGTTACCATTTATATGTCCTGAATTTATTCGGTTTTTCCTTTGCGACATCATGGGCATGCAGCCATGTGTGCAAGGAATATGTCAAATAACCTGTGTCGTAGAAATGACTGTATTAGAGTAAGTATTTTCAATTGGGGCTAGGATTAGGAAAGGAAGCGACCGTGGCCTTATGATAGGTACCATCCCGGCATTTTCCGAAAAAGACGAATAAAGAGCTGTTCCAATTCCAATCTGACTTTGGATATGTTTGGCGGAATATATAATTTAAAAATAGTTAAACTGACAAGAGGAGTCGAGTGAAAATATAGCGTCTTTTTAGACGTAATCAGAGTGTAAAATTGATATGGCCTATTCTAGTATCATTCATATTAAATGTGTGTTGCGATAATCATTTACCCATGGACGCAAACGTGTTGACCGACATCGTGTACGTATGAAGTCCTTGATCCTTTGACTTGGTCATAGGAAGCCACTTAGAAGGTTCTGCATTACTGCTAATGTTGTTGTTGCATCCTAAAAATTACTTGGAGTAATTCATTATCAGATTCTATATTTTCATGATGATTGCCGGGCGTTGAATTCAGTGGATTAATATTATGGATTATTTCAGCAATTTACCTAATATTATCATGACTGGTAGATACTTCTGGAATGGAGAAATGAAGTCCAGTAACCTTTCCCGGCCATTTGAAATAAAGGAATTACAGAAAGCTATTCAATGTGCCAAACATGGAAAAGCGGCAGGATTAGACGACATCACAATAGAGCAAATAAAACACTTCAGTTCAACCACACAGGGATGGCTTCTGAACTTCTTCAACAATTGTTTTACTTCTCTGAAAATTCCTAAAATATGGAGAAAATCCAAAGTGATTGCATTTCTGAAACCTGGAAAGGATCCTTCGGACCCAAAAAATTTCAGACCAATCTCCTTACTCTGCCATCTGTACAAAATAATGGAAAGGATGCTGTTAAACCGCCTAATTGGAGTAGTAGACCACGCTCTAATACCTCAGCAGTGTGGCTTCCGCCCAGGAAAGAGCTGCACAGCACAGGTTCTACATCTAACTCAACACATTGAGGATGGATTTGAGAAGAAGAAGATCACTGGTGTGGCTTTTGTGGATCTCTCCGCCGCCTACGATACGGTAAATCACAGGATATTATTACACAAGCTCTACAGAATGATTACAGACATCAAAGTAACCAAGATGATAGCTTCTCTCCTGGAAAATCGTCGCTTTTTTGTTGAATTCCAAGGACGCCGAAGTAGATGGAGAAATCAAAGGAATGGACTCCCTCAAGGCAGTGTACTGGCTCCTATTCTTTTCAACATCTACACAAATGACCAGCCATTGCCAGAAGGTACTAAAAGCTTTATCTATGCCGATGACCTAGCACTTACTACTCAGACTAATACCTTTGATGAAGCAGAGACCTCTTTAACTGTTGCATTAGAAGAGCTAGGTACCTATTATGAGAAAAACCAACTGAAACCAAATCCAGCTAAGACCCAAATTTGCGCGTTCCATCTGCGGCATGCACAGGCATCTCAGAAACTCCAAGTTATCTGGAAAGGTAACTTACTGGAACATTGCTTTACACCAAAGTATTTGGGAGTTATGCTGGACCGCACACTAACATACAAGAAACATTGCCATAACGTAAAACAAAAGATAGCTGCTAGAAACAACATTCTACGCAAATTGTCAGGAACCAGTTGGGGAACACAACCACAAACAATCAGAACATCAGCCCTAGCTTTATGCTACTCTGCAGGTGAATATGCCTCCCCGGTTTGGTACAGGTCAGCCCATGCGAAGCAAGTCGACATCGCTCTCAACGAAAGTTGCAGGATCATTACTGGATGCCTGAAACCTACACCCATTGAGAAGATCCAACTTCTAGCTGGTATTGCTCCTGGTGAGATTCGTAGGGAGGTAGCAGCTAACAAAGAAAGGCTCCAATCATCTACTTCAGAAGCACATCCCCTCTATGGATACCACCCAGCCACCCGGAGGCTGAAATCCAGAAAAGGTTTTCTCCGCACATCAGTTAACCTTGAGGGGAAAGCGGAGAATGCTAGGATCAAGATGTGGAAAGAAAGAACCAGCCATCTCTCCAACTGGATGGAGCCGAAGGAAAGTCTTCCATGTGGACACCAGGAGAAGTGGACAACCTGGAAATCCCTTAACAGACTCCGTACAGAAGTCGGCAGAACAAAAGTAAATCTTCGGAAGTGGGGTTTCTCAAGCGACTCATCACTCTGTGATTGTGGAAAGCAGCAAACGATCCAACATTTATGTCAGTGTGTCTTATGTCCCTCAAAGTGCACTATGATAGACTTGGTTGCAGCTTCCTCTAATGCTATTGACGTCGCCCAATACTGGGCAAGAATTATCTAGCTTCCGATTTTGTTGCTCAGTAGGATTGTTTATATGTGTATATCTGTATAGTAGCAATGTATATATCGTGTATTTTAAAATATCTATGTGTAAAGTCGATACTTCTGACACGAATAAAGAAAGAAAGAACCTAATATTATACTTCTTTATTACTAAGTTTCATTTTAAATGGTCAATTACAGTCTGAATGATTCACAATAACGTTTCATTTTTACCGACCCCAACGGTTATTGGGTGTACCCCCCAGGGGTTGACAATCAGAGGGACGTGAGTTAGTACCCACGGTGTCCCAGAAGTCCGTGATAGCTTCCACGTACTTGTACTGGTCTCCCCTCGTTCATCCTTCCTTTCGACCTCTCTTGATCAACTTATTATTTCTTCCGACCCCGACTCTTATAGGGTATCGGTGATCTAACGTGTATTTCATTTCCGTGCCTTAGTTGACCCTTGTGTTTTCTTTCTTGATACCCTCACTCCTCGATCAGTGGCATCCCCTGCCTGCCGCATGGTGCAACTACAGGGTGCCAGTAAATGTTCTCCGCAGTGCCTACAAGCATCTGTGAGAGCTAGCATCAGTAGTTAGGTTGGCAGCACGACTGTCACTTGTATTTCATTTCATTTCATTCCATTTTTATTCATCCATTGAATCATATAATGTACGTCAATTTACAAATTATACTAATACTAATTAACAATCACAATAATAATATAGGCCTATAGGCCTACACAAAGATAACCTTAGATCATTAACATTTAGTCATATGAATAAATAACTATTGACACTCTAAACACTCTTTAACTGAGTAGAAGCAGTGCTCCAGCAAGAACTCTTTAGTCTTGATTTTGAACTTTAGGTAATTTGCTGTGCTTTTAATGTTATTTGGCAAATGATTATATAGCGTTATAGCGGCATGAAATACACCATTTTTATATAGTGTTGTATTTGCAGCATGTACATGAAGATTGTTCTTTTGTCTGGTCTGGTAGTAATGTATATTTGAATTCATCTCAAAGATATGACAAATGATAGAAGTTCAAAGATGTAAATACTTGGCAAAGGTAAAATTTTCAGTTGTTTAAACAGAGGCTTACATGTATGCAATCTAGCAGTTCCTTTCATTGTTCTAATTATTCTTTTCTGAATAATAAAGATTTGGTGAGCAGCAGGTGAATTTCCCCAAAATATGATTCCATATTTCATAAGTGAATAGCAATAAGCAAAATAAGTACTAAGAACAGTTCTCCAGCTAGTCGATTGCCTTAATACTCTTAATGCATAAAAACTTGAGCTTAGTTTCTTGGCAAGATTAGTGGTATGAGAGTTCCATTTTAGTTCATCCTGCAACCAAAGGCCTAAGAATTTAGTAGAAGAGGCGTTACCAATTTTAAGGTCATTTAAGATTATGGAGGGGGGTATTAATACTTTTATTCTGAGATGTGTGAAAATTAAGAGCCAATGTATTACTAGTGTTGATAAGGAGTCCATTATTGTTGAACCATAAGGACAGTTGACATGTTACTTCCTCTACTGATTGTTGAAGTTCAGTGTCATTTTCACCCCTCATCAAAACACTTGTATCATCAGCAAATAATACATTTTTAAATGCAGGTATCTGAGATGGCAAGTCATTTACGTAAAGGAGAAAAAGTAGTGGCCCTAGAATGGACCCCTGCGGAATGCTATACTTCAAAAACATAGGATCTGAATGGTAATATTTAAATATATTTGTGGTATTTTCTAAACAATTTTGTTCGACTATCTGTTGGCGATTATTTAAATATGACTGAAACCACTTACTAGCGATACCCCTGATACCATATTGATGGATTTTCTCAATTAGTATCTGATGATTTATAACATCAAAAGTTTTAGACAGGTCCAAAAACAGGCCACATGCTCTTTTCCTTTCATTAAGTGACTCAACAGAAGGATTTAGAAATTCATAAATTGCTGACATTGTTGATTTTCCTTCTCTAAAGCCATGTTGAGAGTCAGTTAACAATTTATATTTGTTTATGAAGCTAATTAGACGGTTGTACATTATCTTCTGTAAAACTTTGGAAAATATCGACAATAAAGGAATAGGTCTATAATTGGTTACGTTTTCTCTATCTCCTTCTTTAATTAATAGAATTACTTTTGCAATTTTAAAGATATCTGGAAATATTCCTGACATGAGAGATTGGTTACAGAGGTGTGTTAACGGGGTAATTATATTTTGGATACATTTTTAATTAGTGTAACAGGAATGTTATCAACTCCTGTGCAATGTTTATTCTGTAGGTTCTTTACAATATTGAGGATTTCTGCTTCTGTAACATTTTCAACAAACATTGATTTTCCATTAAATGTTATATTCCCGAGTGTTGATTTTATTGCTTGTATATTGTTTACATTTAGTAGTTTTTCAGCTATGGTAGCAAAATGCTCATTAAAAATTCTTGAGACACATTGTGGGTCATTGATCTTCTTGGAGTCTTCTGATAAAGTTATGTTATTTACTGCCGGTTTTGTTTGCCTGGTTTAATTTTTTATGATATTCCACATAGCCCTAGTTTTATTTTTAGATTCCAGGATATAATTATCATTTGACATTCTCTTTGCTAATTTTATAACTTTGTTAAGTATGGTCTTATAGGTCTTGAAATACATGTTAAATTCATTAGAGGTTTCGTGTGTACTTTGAAAATCGTGGAGGAAACGCTTTCTTTTGCATGAAGTAATTATTCCAAGAGTAAGCCATTGTTTTGATGGAGAAGAAACTTTCAGTCTGACACTCGCCAAAGGAAATGCAATATCAAAATAATACAGGAAAATGTTAATGAATTCCTGGAATTTTTGTTTGTATCTATTGACTTGTACACACCTTCCCAATTTTCTCCTTTTAACAAGTTGTTGAAATAGTTTATATTGTGCTGACTAATGCTTCGACATTTATCAAACTGAGCATTGAAAACTGGGTTTGAAATATTTAGAGTTATTATTTGAGCTTGGTGGTCACTGAAACCTGTATTGATTACTTCAACAGAGTTGCAGTTCACATTGTCATTAATTATTATCTGGTCAAGTGTGGTTGCACTAGTTTTTGTTATTCTTGTGGGTACTGTTACTGTGTGGATTAGGTGATGGGAACTTAACAAATTTAGCAATTTCCTTCTCTCCGTACTTTCCTCTAAAAGTTAATATTGAAATCTCCACAAAGAACTATTTTTTATTAAGTTTATTTATTTTATTTATTATCACTTCTAGTTTATTCAGAAAGAACGTTGCACTATTTCCTAGTGAACGATATATACAAATCATAATTAAATTTTCCTTTGGGATAGAAATAGCTGTTGCCTCAAAAAATGTATCTATGCATAAGTCATTGGGAATTGGCATAGGCTTAAATTCTATGTTTCCTTTGATATAGATACATACACTTCCATGCTCTGATGTTGATCTACAGTAGTAGCTAGCTAAAGTAAACCCTGGTATGACAGCATGATTGATTTGTTCAGGTTTCATCCAGTGTTCAGACAAGCACAGGATGTGGATATCTTTGAGTGATGTTTGTAGAAGCATATCGATATGCACTAGTTTATTATTAAGTGACTGTACATTTTGGTGGAATATTCTGATTGAGGAACTCTGTGCATTTGTACTGTTGTTAAGCTTGGGGATTGTAGTTCTTGCAGGAGCACTTACCTCTGTTCTAAAAAACTCTCGCCGCCGAGTGAATTCACTGATTCTACAGTAGTCAGACTTGGAGCATGCGGCAGCGGGATGACTGGTCCGTGGGAGTGGAACTTTTTGTTGATTTCCTCCGCTACTTGAGAACAGATCTGTTGCTTTCCTTTGGTGTTTAAGTGAAGACCATGTCGGGTAAACAGTTCTCTTGGTACATGAATATCAAGAAAGTGAACATGATGATATAAGCTTTTTGTTCGTCCTCTTTACCTCCTTGTTGACACTCGATTCTTCCATCAGATGTCTGTGTGGGATGCCTAAGAGTATAACGTTTGTACCTGAAAGAAGAGGGAACTTATCTTTGTAGGCTTGTATTAAACCATTGGCTTCGTTTTTCGCTACATCGTTCGTACCCCCCCTACAAAACAACATAATCTTCACGAGTAAGGTTTCAGCACATTTCAACATAATCTTCCAGAACATTTTAAACTCTAGCGCCCGGTTTGGTGACGCTCCTTACCGCAAAGTCCCTTGCTACTTTTAAATTGAGTTCTTCTGAACATCCTTTCCCATGACTGTCACTGAGGAGGAGTACTTCCCTTTTTGAGGTTATGTACGAGGCTAACTTCCGCACCTTTTCCGGCTTACAGTTTGTTGATGCCCTAATATGTGATGTTTCTTCTGAGAAGGATTCAGTTTCAGCAAGAACATGGTACGAATTTTTTGTGGGAAGAGCTTGCCTAAGTGTTTCCCGCACACGTGGTTTAGGACTACAATGGCGTCCGCGATTTGCCACAACATTCCACGAGTCCGGCGGTGACTGGGGATTGTTGCGGTCGTTTAAGTTATGTCTAAGTACACTCTTTTCAGCTTTTAATTTAGATAGTTCTTCTTGGGTGTGCTTAAGGTCCCTATTCAAAATGTCGATGATTAACTGTAGAGATTTCACACTCTCACTCGATGCCTTGCCCCACAGCATGCACAGTATATCACTCGTATTTTCACATAAATGTACCTCTGATGGTTTACTACCAATGTCACACATACTAGGTGTCTTCCTACACGATATTTTATCACTGGCGTTAATTACAGAACTGTATTAAAACAAACAGTAAACTGTGTACTCACCACAGCCATTCATAACAGATGCTGAAAGTGATGATGACACACACGCTCGCTTATTGCAATACACACTGACGATTTCGACAGCCTACAGCCCACACGTGCGGGATTCACCCTGTCAAGGACACTGTGCTGTCAACTAAACTGCTGATGCTAGCTCTGGCAGAAGCCGGCAGTTACTGCGGAGAACATTTCCTGGCGCCTTGTAGCATGCACTACACACTCGAAGGCTAACGGTTGGTGAGCTTGGGAGTTGGCGACCCCTAGGGATTCCAATGCTAGGTCCGTCTTTCCCCCCTTTTCTCAGTGACTTTGGGGATGACGCTCTCCTCAATGGCTCTCCTATTTGCCTTTCATGGCTGTATTTCTTTCCAAATTCTTCAAGGGTTGAGGGCATTTCTCTCCCCTCTATATAATTTTCCTTATTTATTAATTTATTTATTATGTATTAATTAATTAATTAATTAATTAATTAATTAAATAATTAATAAATTTATTTATATTGTCAATTTCTTTTCTGGTATGTAAGTTAGATGTAAGTCCATAGCTACTGTAGTCTTATTCGTTTGCTTTATCATTTACATTATTAGGGGCGTATTTCCAAAATGCGTCGCCCCTTAAAACCTATTACCAGCAACATCGAAGAGTATACTGTACTTGCTTGGCTCACGTAAAAAACTTCAAGAGACGAGGCCTGGGAGGAGTGGGAACAGACAGCCTGAGTGCACCATGAGTACTCATGTTTGCATGCACATAATCGTTGGCTTTATGTCTCTATCGTCTGGAAGATCCGCCCCCTCGTTACAGGTCGTGACGTCACATTAACAGCCATGAACTATATGTCAAAAGGAAGAGTTTATGGTCTGCCAGATTGCAGAGCTTGGGTTCATCCGTATGCCTGCCATTTATAATGTCCACTTACACATTTTGTAGGTCTGGAAATTATTGCTTTTGGAGAAATCAGTGCTTCAGAGATAAACAATGTTGCGTAGGAATTCCAGACTCCATTTAACAAATATCTTCAGAAATAACTACGAGAATGAAATTTCTCCCACTGATGGTGAAGAACATAATATTCATGAACGTTATGAATATTATAATTAGTTTTATTATATTCAACAGTAAGAAATCTCCGTTAACTCCGATCAATCACTGAACTGCCAGGGATTCCTTCACTCTATATTTTCGTTGTTGTTGCTTCATTTAGAGTTTCGTGCTTATCGTCCCCGTGTACTTAGGTGTTTTGTGCAAATGAGTCTGTGATTGAAAAGGTAGCCGTGGCCGTGGCAATAAGTCGGAACCATCCAGACATTTGCTAGGAAGACTAAGGTAACAATCGAACCCACACTTTCTCAGTTTCGCCTCATTAGGATGAGTGCACCTTGTTCCAACCCTCAGACCAGAATTGAATATCTTGGCTGAGCAGAGCTGGGAATCGAACCCAGAACCTCTGGGGCTGGAGCTTTAATACGTACCCCGAGACTACTGGAGGCGGCGCATTGCAATTTCGCTGGTGCACATGTACACAACCCCTAAAATTAGGCAGAGGCAGAAACTTGTTAATCAAAACCTTGTCTATTCTACGTAGGCTAAGTATGCCTCCACATTCTTTCCTCTTCCAATCTGCACATATCGTGACTGTAGAATACCACATAATTTATTGTATGCCACCGCGCGGCTCGGACATTGATTCTCACTCATTTGCTGTTAATTTCTCCGATAAACCAAGTTTTTTTTTTAGCGTATGGCTTTTAGTGCCGGGAGTGTCCAAGGACATGTTCGGCTCGCCAGTTTTGTAGCTGCTTCGAGGCGGATGGATGAGCTACAAGTACCGTTGGGGAGGAAAGTTGGAATGTAAGGACGAGGAGTTGGAAGGTAGCGGCTGTGGCCTATAGTTAGGGACCAACCCCGGCATTTGCCTGGAAGGAAGATGGGAAACCACAGAAAACCATCTTCAAGGTTGCCGGTGGGGTGATTCGGACCTCCTCGCCTCCCGGATGTGAGCGACTCCCAGCAGTCATGCCGTAACGACCACGGCTAACTCACCCGGTATAAACCAAGGTAATTCTCACTCTAGGACCGGTATCACTAACTCATATGAACCTTGTGTAAGGAGAAGTATCATTCACTGTTTTATTCTTGAGTGTAGTAGGTAGTTTACGTGATCTCCTTGTCCAGTTTCATCCAACTTCATTCATTGAATCTCCTCTAATGAGGATAGCATAGGGAAGGACATCTGGCCGTACAAATCACCCACCACATAGCATTCTTTAGCATCTCATCAATGACCCTATTGAAGTGGGAATACTGCGGGGTAGACTAGGCGTTCACAACCTGTTGCTCTGAAGCACACAGTGCTCTTTAATGTGAGAGCGAATGCCCTATATCACTAATGTTCATTTTGTATACTCTATGTTCCCATTACTCAGAAAATGTTATAGATACGTTTATGAAATTTATACAGCATATTCACTATCGTTTCTTAAGTGTAAGGATCTACATTTGGAAATGTGTTTCAATAAATGTGGGAGTAATGATTTTTGTTGAAAATATGTATTCTAATAAAAAAAAAATACTGATCGATGAGGAACAACTCACAAGGTGTTCATGAAAATTACCTGATTGTAGATCCCCAGCTGTATTATATACACAATGAGTAACTGTCAAAATTTCATGATTTTATATTGGTTTTGGAGAAAATGGAACATTTATTGAGAAATGTTTAGTTTCTGGAGAATCAACTTCAAAATTGAAGAATGAAAGTACCATTTTCCCCTAGACCAACTAGGAGCATCCAGCACCTTAATGAGACTCATCACTGGCCAATCTGCTCCTTTTTTTTCTCTTCTTCCTTGCTTCGTTTGTTGCCAAATTCGCCGCAAATTTTGCTGTTTGCACCCCTAACCTGTCAAGCGCATTCAAACGGTGTTGTATGTTTTCCTATGTTTACTCCCAATTCTTCAAGAATCTTTAGTCTGCCTGAATATCCATGGTTGAAAGTTATTACAGCATCTGAAACCCCTAATGTTTTGTAACCCACAAATACATTCTTGGGAACCCTGGACCAAATTGTATTGTTAAATGATTTGTTGACATTTTGGGTTTACCCATCAAGAATTTTTTTTAACAACTCAGGGTTTACTAGCTCCTTGTACAGTGCATGGGCTTTGTAACTTTGTTACTTCCATTACAGTTAGAGGTATTGAGTGTTTATGCTGAAATTTGTCGATAGTACCCTCTGCTTCAGCCTTCCTATACGTACACCATGCATGCGGAGTTGGTGAGTAGAAATGGTGTACCGGTTCATGGTCTGCTGATATCCGGTGAACGTAAGTGGTCCATACTGATAGCTGCACCATAATATATTTTGTACACACGTGTGCTCCGTGGCATTGTAAAATATATAAATAAATGTACTAAAAACCGGAATGAAATGTGAAACCGCAAAAAGAATACAATACAGATAACAAAAATCGCCAATTACATGTTTGAAAACAACAGTAGGCAGACATCTTGGACCGCGACAGAGTAGCCCACTTCCGGAACAGTAAGATGAGCTAAGCCGCAGCCTTCTGGGTCAAGAACGTCCTGACATATCAATGATTACCGTATGTAAATTGGCACTAAAATTCATCGAACGTATACGTTAATGAAGAAAATAATTATAAATACTTCTAGGAGGAATTTTTATACAAATGTTACACCAGAATGTTCGTAAAAGTTCCAGTTGTAACATAACTCGAAAAAAAGAAAAAGAAATCATATTTTGGTGTTACTTTAAATGAAATGTTGTGCTCTCGTCATACAAGCCATAAAGTGCTTGCGAGCACAAACTCCCCGAGATCCATTCTGCAGTTGAAGATCTGTTGTATGAACCGGTATAACGGTGTCTTCATTACAGAAATGTTATCATTTTGTGTAATAGTATTCTTAATCTACAGTAAAAATAATTGGACATCCCTGTTTTATGAATAACACAAACTATGCTGGCAAATGTCCAACACGTAAATGTATCTTATTCTGCACGAGTCATACAAGCAGTTGCAGAATGCCTGGTGAGCGGATACTTCACCAGAGAGAGATATGACAAGGAAATAAAAGGAAGGGAGGAAGCTTGTTGTTTAACGTGACCGTTAATCATGAGATCATGAGCCACGGGACCTCCATTTTACGTGGAATCCGAACCACAGGGCATGGCATTTCACTTCGAAAATCTCACATGCATTGACCGGGAATCGAAGACAAGGAAATAGAGGCGCATGCTTGTTACATTATGATTATAGTATTATGGTACTTGGTATGGCATGATGGTTGTGCTCACAGTCTTAACAAGTAGTTCCGTGAAGAACTATATAGCCTATGTTCAGATATCCTACTAATGTTAATTGCCTCCATCAACATACAAAATTTCAGTTTGATTGCTGTAACAGATTCGTAGGTATTGAGAACCAACTAAATATTTCGGATGTTCGCCATGTTTGATTTTTATAAATGTATGTGTTACAGTCACTGAATGTACTATTACATGAAGATTTTATTGTAGGCGGAGTATTCAAACTTCAATTGCATGACTAGGATATATGAAATAAAAAGATTTTAAAATTTTGCACAGCAGCAATCTTGTTGTTTTGAAAACAATTGAAATAAATTAGATGCCAGTGGACTAAAATTTGTATAAGAATTTACCGTACCAAGTTTCACTGCACTCGGACGGTTAAATCGCGAGAGTAATTCATTCAAATATTTATATTTCGCGTCACCACCATGTTGGATTTGTGCTCACCAGGTTATTGAAAGTTCCATAGGTGAATTTATGCTCATAGCCTCCATCAACATACAAAATTTCAGTTTGATTGCTGTCATGGATTAATGGATATTGAGAACCATCTAAATATTTCGGATGGTCATCATGTCGGAATTTTATATATGTAGGCCATAGAGTTATGTACTATTAGATGACGATTATTGCGTAGGTTCATTATTCACGGACACGGACACCAGAAATAACAGATACCAGATTCATCCCGTTCACTGAATAGGAAGTACAACAAGCCATACGAGGACTAACGAATGAGAAAGCAACAGGCCCAGACGGAATCTTCAATGAACACCTCAAAGCATCAATACGTATCTTACTTCCAGCACTCACGGAAATGATAAACCTATGCTTTAGAACAGGCGACATACCACAGAGATGGAAAACGTCCACCATCAGAGTCCTCTATACAGGGAACGGGGACAAGACAGATCCCAACTGCTACAGAGGAATTGCGCTGGAGAATAACGTCTTAAAAGTGCTCACAAGATTAATCAATGGCAGACTAACGAATGAAATAGATCACAGACTCCCTGAGGACCATACAAGCAACTCGGATCCTCATAGAAGACATTGAAAATTCTATCCAGAGTCCCACAAGGAAAGTTCTACGTTGTATATGTGGATTACTCAACAGCGTTCGACACCCTAGACAGAAGCCTCATCTTAATAATATTAGAAGCCCTGACTGACAAAACAGAGCTGGTAGTCCTCATTCACAACATGCTAAGAAGCAATACAATATACTATATACATCGGACAACGTAGCTTTCTCCAAAGGAGTCGCACAGACTAATGGGGTGCTCCAAGGAGATCCACTCAGCCCGCTTCTATTCAACGTCGCAACGCACGATATTGCCGAGAAACTAAAAGAAGCAACAAACAATATAAACCTCTACATCTACGCAGACGACATCGCTATTGGATCGCCAGACAAAACAGAGCTACAAAATGCAATCAAGGCTTTAGAAGCCTGGGCTGAATGAAACACGCTCCAGATTAACGCCTGGAAAACAGTCCAGATGACCTTCAGAGAAGGTGGGAGAGAGAAACCGCACGATAAGGTTTATTACAGGAACGAACCACTTCAATTGGCTAACGTCTACAAATACCTGGGCATGACCCGCCAGACAACCGTAAGATCCTTTAGGATTCACACTAAAACAAGAACATCAGCAGCCACGAAGGCAATATTTGACATACCATCACTACATAGACTATCCCTTAAAACTGCCATGAAACTATTCGATGCAAAAATCGTACCCATCCTAACGTATGGAATAGAAATAACCTGAGAAAAACTAGGAATGAAGGACCTATCAGCCATGGAAGCCGACAAAGCTCGGTTCCTGAAGTCCACCCTAGCAATATCCAAATACACCCCCTCACGACTCGTCTATTTCCTAGCAAGAGAAACCTTTCTGATGGAAGATCTCAGGACCAAATATAATCTACCTTTTACTAAGAACTGGGAAAAACAAGTGGAAATAAGAAGACAAAAGTCAAAAGAGATATGGCCCGACTTCTATGCAACGGAGGCCACGGTAAATAGATCATGGATGGAAACCAACCAAGACCTGCGCCATTTTGTTAACTATTTGGCAGCGCACGGATACCACCACAGAGTGTGCAAAGTGAAGAACCAGCACAAGCCGAACGAAACATGTGTATGTGATCTTTGTGAACGCCCATGTGATCGATACCACATTACAACATGCAAAAAACTATCGAAGTCAATAATCGAGACCTGCTTAGAACCATAAGACTTAAACAAAGTGAAATATAAATGAATGTAGAGTAAATGTATTTGTATAGTCCACTTAATGCACAACTTGTGCGCGATTCATTAATAATTATTCAAACGTTCACTTCGATAGCACGATCAATACATAAGAATTAGAAACTTAATTTTAGAAATTTGCACAGCCGCCAGCTTGAGGATATGTAAACAATTGAACTAAATCAGATGCCAGTGCATTACAATGTGTATAAACATTTACTCTACCATATTTCACTGCATTCAGATGGTTAAATCTCGAGAAAAGTCTAATAAAATGTTTCAAATTCGCTTGGGCGCCATGTTCGTTTTGTAGTTAACAGGTTTTTGAAAGTCACATTGCTGGATTTCTAGTAGCGCCCTTTATCACCGTACCAAATATCAGGGTGATATCAGTAATAGTTTCGGAGACATAGAATGCCGGTGAAATATTTCGCACAGCCGCCATCTTGAGGTTATGTAAACAATTGAAGTAAATTAGGTGCCAATGCATTAAAATGTACACAAGCATTTTCTGTACCAAGTTTCATTGCGTTTTGATGGTTAAATCGCGAGGAAAGTATATTTAAAGTTTCAATTTCGCTTGGCCGCCATGTTCATTTTGTAGTTAAAAGGTTTTTGAAAGTCACATTACTGGATTTCTAGTAGCGCCCTTTATCACCGTACCAAATTTCTGGGTGATATCAGTAATAGTTTCGGAGATATGGAATGCCGGTGAAATATTTGCCACAGCCGCCATGTTGGATTGGTGAGACGAAATAAAAATTTGAAGGCCACGGTCGGTGTTGGCCAAAACAGTACTATGACCTTACCAAGCAGTTTAGAAGTTATTAGAGGGGGGAGCACACACACGGACGCACACAAACACACGGACAAAAGGTGATCTCATAAGACCTTTTTTTTTTTCGTAAATGAAAATAGGCGAAAAGAGTTGAGAACGCCCGGGGTAGGCTTACATTGATACACTAACTAGCTATAGGCATATAGGCTTATCTCCTGCGATACATTTAGCTACCGATGACTGCAAGTCAACTAGCATCTGTGCATCTGTACCATTTAACTGACTCAGCAGCTGCACCTGAGTGGGATCCTCAGTGTTTCCAATCCATATGTAAGATTTCTCCG
Organism: Meconema thalassinum; assembly: GCA_946902985.2. Lineage (NCBI taxonomy): Eukaryota > Metazoa > Arthropoda > Insecta > Orthoptera > Tettigoniidae > Meconema > Meconema thalassinum. Next base: position 188,167,825 of record OX336389.2, read on the forward strand.
TTACCTTTCCAACTAGGCTCACTTCTCACTAGAGTTTCATCCCGACCAATGCAAGGAAGATTTTCGAAATGGAAGATTGATCAATTCTGCCTAAAAGAGTTTCATTCGTCGACTCTATGATCTATTTCGACTCTGGCACGTGGCTAATGTTAGTATACACTGTGGTGCTTATCGCAGATAGCTAATGCCCTCAAGAAACTTTTACACAAGCAGCTACTGTAGTGTACATACATAAATAGTTGATTGTTACGTGTCTGATTATTACATACTGTACTATACAAGGTGTTCCATTATTCCACACCAGTTTGCTGTTGTTGTTACGACTGGCTGCGTGGCTCAGCGGTAACGTTCTCGCTTGCTGGGCCCATGGTTGCAGGATGGAATCCTGGCGCAGTCAGATGGCATTTGAGGGTGTGCAAATGCGAGGGAGCCGTGTCAGTAGATTTACTGGCATGATAAAGATCCCCTTCGGGGCAAAATTCTGGCACCCCGACGCGGTGTCTCTAAAACCGCAGTAGTTAAAAGGGACGTAAAACCAATAACATTATTATTATGATGTTGTTGTTACTACTAAGTTTTCTGTTGCCTGACCTCGACATTGAATGTTGACCGTAACATCACGGAATGGAATCTCAACTGACCTTGACCGTGAAGGTTCACACTCGGTGTCACTGTACTAATTGTTTACTAATAATGTGCGCTGTCTACATAGCATATGAATGCTTCAGGAATTCGTGCCTGAAACCTAAAATACATAAAATAAATAAAATAAATAAAATAAATAAAATAAATAAATAACTACAGTCCATGAAGGGCCTATGCCTACCAAGCGACCACTGCCCAGCCATTTGGCCTGCAGATATTGGGGTGACGCGTGATCAGTGCATCGGGTCCCCTCGGCTGTTAATCTTGGTCTTCGTGATCGGAGCGCTGCCTCACTGTCAGACAGCTACTCAATTGTCCTCACGAGGCTGAGTGCACCCCGTTCCAGGCCTCACGTCAGTTTCTGAAATCCCTGACGGAGCCGGGAATCGAATCCGGGACCTCCGGGTGAGAGGCAGGCGCGCTACCCCAACACCATGGGGCTGGCGAACACTAAAATAGTTCACCAAAATGAAAGTGACTTTGTCTAATGTTATGCAAATACCACTCTGTGCTACCCCTCATGGTCGAACTACTCTATTCACATAGAATTCCGTTATTATAAATTTCCCACGACTTCTAGACTCTAGAAGAAACAGATAAGGCTGAAGTTCCTGGTTGGATTATGGTGTGCTCTCCACCTCTGGAGTACCGGGTGAGTTAGCCGTGGTCGTTATGGCATGACTGCTGGCAGTCGCTCACATCCGGGAGGCGAGGAGGTTCGAATCCCCCCGCCGGCAACCTTGAAGATGGTCTTCTGTGGTTTCCCATCTTCCTTCCAGGCAAATGCCGGGGTTGGTTCCGAACTATAGGCCACAGCCGCTACCTTCCAACTCCTCGTCCTTTCATTCCAACTTCCCTCCCCAACGGTACTTGTAGCTCACCCATTGGGTGTCCGTCTCGAATCAGCTACAAAAAACTGGCGAGCCGAACATGTCCTCGGACACTCCCGGCACTAAAAGCCATACGCAAAAAAAAATATCTGGAGTATCCTCCGAGGTTCTAATTTAACAGTGCTTATTTATTTAAACTTAAAGTATACTTGATCCTGGAGTGTCGACTGCACGGTAGCACGTGGTAGCTTTCACTTGCGGCTGTTAGTGGCATGCAGTGTATAACTATGATGGCAGTAAGCATTAAAGCACTTATAATATTAAATACCGAACAATTCGCCGCACAGCATATCTAACAGCCTCCAACTGGGCGGAAGTTACGCATTCATTGTGCAGCTCGAAGCAGTCGTGGGCTGTTCATAAACCGGGAATATTAAAAAAATAGCCTACTCAATAGTTTAACATACAGTAGTGTGTTATAGTATGGTAAACACGTATGAACCGTATCAATTTTCATTTGTGATTTATTGAGTTGAATACACTTTTCTTCAAAACTAACGAAGCCTTGTTGCTGTTTTTTCACTTCAGGGAGTTAAACATCGTGCTCATCTAGACCTGTGTACTTGGGTGTGTGTGTCTCTCTCTCTCTCTTATTTTTTTTAATTTGTCTGATAACCTGTGTTATTGTGGTGTCTGCAGAATTAGTAGTAGTCTGTGTGTTTGTAATCCAAATGAGGATTTGTAAGGAGGGGAGCGTGGCCTTAAATTAGGAACCATCCCAGCATTTGCCTGGAGTATAATTTGGGTAAACCACGGAAAAGCACTTCCAGAATGGTTGAGGTGACTAGAATTGAATTTCCTGACGGAGCCGGGAATCGAACCTGGACCTCCGGGGCGACAACCAAGAATGCTAGCCGCTACATCAGCAGGTGGACACTTACAATAGCGTGTATTGTCCATATTTTGATCTGTGAAATATTCGATAGATGTAACAATCGTTTATTTTAATTTTAATTTACTTAGTACTATGGCACTCAAGAGAAAGAAATATTTTCTGCTGTTCCGACACATATCGAATTACCCATGTATTAAAGTTGTGTGACGTCCAGAGAAGCCTGGTACAGGCCTTTTGTGTTGACACCCGTGGGTGACCTGTGCATTATGACGAGAATGACATTGTGAAGACATCGCAAACATCCGGTCACCAAGCCCGGGATACTAACCATATGCGGTTATAATTGCACTACCCTGCCGGGACATTAACCCGAGGTTTCTCAGACCAAAGACTAGCTTGCTAACCATTAATAATGTTATTGGCTTTACGTCCCTTTTAACTACCCTGGCTTTTAGAGACGCCGGGGTGCCGGAATTTTGCCCCGAAGGGGATCTTTAACGTGCCAGTAAATGTACTGGCACGGCTCCCTCGCATTTGCGCACCCTCAAATGCCAGCTGACTGCGCCAGGTTTCGAACCTGCAACCTTGGGATCAGCAAGCGAGAACGTTACCCCTGAGCCACGCAGCCAGACAGCTTGCTAACCATTTAGACACTTAGCTAGATGACTCACATCACCGTCTAACGTCCCTTCTCACTGCCGTAATATTAGTGACACCGGGGTGCCAAGTGATTCAGTAATGTGCCAGCAAATCTACCAACTCGGCACTCTCACATGATTGTATCCATCCTTATATCCGATCGAACCACACAGGCGGCCAAAGGAACCTTCATATATCGCCAGGGCTGTTATGGTGCACTGTTCAAACAAGTAGCATTTTTTGCTGACCAAAGATCAACAGTAAGAAACGATTAACCTTGTTCGGGAAAAGCTATAGGCCCTACATAACACCCTTCTGGCAGATGTTCAGATGATACTGTGCGAATTATGTGCTATCAAATCGCCACAGGAGTGAAATGTGTTCGTTGTTAATTAATTTACGGGAATTGGGACATTATGGTCATCAGTACCGTGTAGTTGGACGTGTGTTGTGCTTGTCTGATAACTTGTATTCTTGTGATGGCTGTACTAGCGTGTGTAGTTGTAGTAGGGACAGGGATGGGGTAGGTACCCCGAAACTTGAAGTATTGTACTATCCCGTCATTTGCCTGGAGGGAGTGCAGTAAAACGCGGGGATAAACCACACGCAGAATAGCCTCTGTCAGTGTCGGGATTCAAACCTCCAATCTCTGGAGTTCTTTTAGCTGCCCTCGTGGACGTGGTGCACGATTTAACGAAAACGGCTACGCCGCGGGCTCTGCAGTGAAATGATTCGAGTTTTTGCTAAAGGAATTATACATTATCTAGCACCTTTCTGGTGATATAATCTGCCCTGTCAGTCAAATAACGTTTAACATTCTGCGATCATTTAGCATATCCTACCATTTCCAAGTCTGGATCACCAAATCATTTCTCGTTTAAGACTACCACTCCTTACTATGTATCAATACGAGTCATGCTTTTCTGCTTTGTATTATCACAGGAAAACGTTTACAACCCCTTTAAGTGCTTAGGCTTTCTAAAGAAAGTTTGGAAGGAATTCCTCCGGAGAATAAAATGCAACATTACCGAATTTGGACATCCCCTAAAGAACAGGTCACAGTACATCTTGATTTGGTAAATGTACTCAGGTTGACTGAGTAAATGATTGTGAGAAATTTTGATTCTGATGGGCTCTTAGTTGGATTTATATATCGCACCTCGGGAAGAAAACAGCCACAATTTGGAAAACTCATTACTAAGATGTTAGCCTTTTGAGATATGCAAGCCAAGTAACAAAATGTGTAAGTTATAAGATACTGCTTAGGCAACCTTTCCCAACAACGCTTGCACTTTAGGTGTAGAAGATGATGATGGTGCCATCTGCGTCTTCCGCATAGAAGATTTAATTTTTATAATACCCCTGCCACAAAACACAATATGTTGCTCTAGAAGCAGAAATTCACTCTTAGGAACACGATTCGAAATTGCGATATCCTGTAGGCTACTGCAACTTACGGAATAATAATATTAGGGACATGGCAATATTTCTGGATGTGGTGTGTGCAGTGGTGTAATGGTAGAGTTCAAACTGAGATATTATCTGACTTGCGGTAGTCTCCTTTCAGGGGTGTGGTATATTTTATTTCATCAGTGAATTTGGTATCATCTTTACTATACTACCGGTATACTTGTTCTCATTATTTTCTAATCTCAGCCTGCCACCTTTTTAAAAAACGTGGATCCCACATTTTGTGCTTGTTCTGAGTCCATAACCTCGTAGATTGATTAATAATTGTCTCCTTAATCACCATCATCTACTTTGGTGAGTCTAGACGTTATCCAGAGAACAAAGCAAGGGATGAAATAGGTTTCGTTTGATCCCGTGAGTGGGGAAACAATCATCAGCATGTGCCTTAGGAGCAGATGACCTTAAAACTACAATTTCTATCACTAATGAGCTCCCGCGCAGAACAAAACTGAGAAGTATAAATATAATCTAACAAACAGCCCATCTCTATTACTATCTAAAACAAGCCATTTATTGTTTACGTATTTATACATTTGTTTTATTCGTTTATTGATTCATCGGTGACTCAATTCCCATTTCTTCCATTTTTAATGTAAAATGCGCTCAAAGAGTATGTAACAAATAGCTCAGATCATAAAGCTGATCCTGAATAAATTGTAATAAAGCAATAAAGCATACAAATTTCAACGCCGTAAGCATTGGATTTTAAATGTTTCCACATGAAAGTTACTTGTTAGTATTATTTATCCAAACAGAATATACTTGGAAAAGATATCATATCCAAGTAGGCTTCGTACTCTTCATATAATATTACGAGCCCATGATGCTTGCAAGAACACACAAGAATAAATATCTGCAAATGCTTCAACATATACCAATGAGGTTTACAATGCTTACAAATAGATTACCGTTTCTAAAATATTGAGAAAGTATTTTCTATCTCCATTGTTGGGACGCACCAAGTGTTATTTATGACAGTAATTCCAATATTTCACTTTGATGTATACACCTAGTCACCTATGTAAGGCTATATAAACAATATATGCTCATGTGATGTTCAAGAGCCTAATTTAATATGCTTTAATTGCCTGCGAAGTAATGAGAACAATGTTAAATCTGCACCCACAGTGTGTGATTAAATCGGCCGAGGAGTTGGAATTACTCTTAATTTATGCAGGTGTTTTATGCAAATAACAGGAGTATATTCCTAAATTAAACCACACTACTACAAGAAAATAAGAGTGTAATAAAAAATCGAATTCTTTACAACTGACAATCGACAATAATAAATGGTAGGCTATCAGCTATGGCTCCACCGGCTACTACCAGCCCGAAGGTCACTAATACTAGAAGCGCTGAAGGTCGGTGTTTATCATCACTTACGGAACATAATCGTGGGCCATGTGATACCACCGGTGGAGCTTGGTAATATCAACAATAGAGGCTGCACTGGCATAAGTGATTTATACATAGCCTACTCCAGGTCCATGCCATTATGAGTGAGGTATTTCGTTGCACATCATAGGCTTACCTGTTTTATAAATTGCCACAAGAGAATTAAAATGTCAAGGTCACTATTGATCAATTAGAGTCCGGCAAACTAATGGTGAAAATTTGACCATCAGACAAGTCATCGAGAAACAATGATTTGTTTAATTTACAATTAATAAATCCCTGAATTGAGCCAGAGTACAATATTATATACTAATGCAGCAAAATATACATTCGAAGGTTATTCAGATTACCGGTACTAGAGTATTTAGTGAATAATGATTTGGTTTATGTATTTCATTGACATTCGTGACATAAATTTACGAAAGAAAACAGGTCTTCAGAATGTTAAAGTAAATATAATGATATTTGACTCACCAGGCAGGCAAGCGAGCACACGTGAAGCTGGTCCGGAGCAGGCACGGCACTGACAGAAGCTAACTACACACCACACCGACTGCTGTGAACAGACTGAATGAGGCTCCCGCCAACTGCATCACGGACGAGACCTCTCTCCTTTCCTCCCCGTCCAGCGCCCAGCGCCTCAACCTGCTGTCTCAGGCAACACACAGCTCTTTAACTTTTATCGGGCAATGCTAATCACAGCAAAATCCACCAAATTGGCTCACACAGGTTCCATTGAGATACAATGTTGTGAAAATACGCTTCCCGACCCCTCACCCCTTCCCAAACGTCTCCTACGGTCATGGAGACCTCTCACCATGTGGACAACAAGACATTACCGGGCATCTCCTAAGGCAGACATGTGCTACTCATCTGCCTATAAAGTTGTTATTGTTTTTTTTTCTTTTTTGCTAGTCAAGATGCAGGCGCGGATCTAGAGTTTGGCTTTCGGGGGTGGGCCACAGAATCGAAATTGTTAAGAAAAATGGTATCACTAACAACGCAATCACAAAATAACCAAACGTACAAAACCAGACCAATTTTTTTGCAAGCTACATGGAAAGAAATTTGATGCGTTTAGCGCACCAAAAATATTCGTACAAATTGCAACGGCGTGTTTTGCGACTTTTACATCGAGCTTCGAGAAAAGTATCAAGGTACGGTACGTTACAGTTTTGGCAAGTCGAGTTGGTACCGACAAAGGGAGAAAGTCACAGCTTAGATTGCCAACCAAGCTTGCAGTTTGGACGTCGGCAAAATATTTTGGTGCGAAAAAAACGCCACAAATTCCTATCCGTGCATTGCTGCACATTCATCGTGACATCACTATAGACATCGATTTGGTAATCACAAGGTTTGCTAAACAAAATAGACGAGTTGATTTTGTTACATAAATAATGGTTTTTATATAACATGTATGAAGTTGTAAATATGTACAGTTGTAACAGAACATAATAATTGCAATAATGATATTTTCAGTATTGAATAAAATGAAAAAAAAACTGTTTTTCAGTTAAAATTCGTTAAGTTTCATTTGTCTAGTTATTGTGTTATCGTTTTTTGAGTTTGCAGAAAAAATGGTCTCCATTTTTTTTTTGGGGGGGGGGGGGGTCATGACCTCCGTGACCCCCCACCCTTGAATCCGCCCCTGTCAAGAAGTGTGTGTTGTCAAGATGCTCGTCACTTATGTAGGTATCATCTCGTGGTGTAGCAGCTAGAATTCTTGGCTGTCGCTCGGGAGGTCCAGGTTCGATTCCCAACTCTGCCAGAAATTTAATTTTGGTCTGGGTACATGGGGGTACATTCAGCCCCGTGAGGCAAAACTGAGAAGAGGCGAGTTCGATTTCCACCTCAGCCATCCTGGAAATGGTTTGCCGTTGCTTTCCACTTCAACTCCAGGCACAAATTAAGGCCACAACCTCCTGCCCAAATCCCAGCCCCATTACGAATGCACACAACTGTACAGCAATCACAATAGTACAGGTTTCCCGTAGTGCACAGGGTTATATCACCACGATGCCCTAAAGTCCCTCAATAAATCAACAACAACGATAACAACAGTGTGTAAGTTATGTATGTATTGCTCGGCCTGATCCCCTTTACAAAGCAACGTGAACGTTTCGCTTACGGGCTTCGTACAGCTTCAGCCCTCTATAATCGCTGTGCCTGTAAAACGCTATATAATAACATGTGTCATTGTAGGAACACAGGGACTAAAATTAAGGCCCTATCCCTATATTTTCTTGAAGGAAATGGAAGAACCCTGAAAACGAAACCCATTCAGGACGGGAACTGTACACACCGGGATTCGAACTGCGGATCTTCAACTTGCATCTCCCCGTTGCACTGGCATCGTGGAGAGTAGCTTGAAGTGTTTGGTCTTTCTTCCATTAAAAGGCAATGTTGACGTTTCTTTTATGGAGTTCACGCATCTTCACCCCCATATACACTACCGTTTGTAGAAAGTGAAACACCAAGAACAAGAGATGTGACCACATTGCACTTTATACTACAGATTAGGGACACGGCAATACATTACTGATTAGGACAGTCCGGTACATGCACGTTGACGGTCGATCTTCAGTACGGCGTCGCGCCACCACGTGCTGCACTCAGAGCAGCTAGACGTCGTGGCATGGAATCATACAGCGCTTCAATACGCTGCTGGGGAATACCGTCCCACGCGGTTTGTAGGCGCATCCACAAAGCATGACAGTGGCGACAGGTGGACCTGAAAGAACAAGTTGCCGACCGACCATATCCCAGACATGTCAAGCGAACGGGCAGACCAGGGAAGCAGAGGTAACCGTAGTTCTGCGAAGAAGGCATGCACATTCCTCGCCACATGAGGGCGGGCATTGTCCTGCTGAAATATGGCCTGCGGAACGGCCTGAAAGAGGGGCAGTGCCGTGGGCTGTAACACTTCCCTGATGTAGCGGTCACTGTTCAGATTGCCCGCAAGACGTACGAGGCGCGATCGCCTGTTATAGGCAATTGCGCCCCAAACCATTACACCTGATGTTTGTCCGCTATGCCGCTCAACAATACAGTCTGCCTGATTGCGTTCTCCACGGCGGCGTCGAACGCGTATGCAGCCATCGCTGTAGGACAGGTTGAAGTAGGACTCGTCCGAAAACTCTACATTTCGCCACTCAGCCTGCCAGTGTCGACGTACACGTGCCCATTGTAGTCGGAGGCGTCGGTGGTTCCCAGTCAATGGAAGCCGATGCAACGACGCTGTTCTGTCCGATGCGGCCATGCGGAGAAGATGGCGGTCGTCTCGCGCTGTGGTCACATTGCGTCGTCCTGTACCCTGTCGTCGCTGTGTACGGCCCTCCTCTCTCCACTGGATCCACATACGCCTTACTATTGACGCAGCGTGCCCTGTACTAGCCAGAATGTCCCGGAACGACAGACCCACCTCCCGGAGTCCAAGCATTCTGCCCCGTTCAACCGGACTCACATGCTGATAGTCCACCCTGTGATGTCAGCGAGACATCGTTGCACTTGCCTACACGTTTCCACTTGGTATGACGGCCCCACGCCGACAGAGCTGTGCGGAACACTGACTTGTACGGTCCCACGACAGAGGGCACTGGTGGGCCAATGTGCACGCTATGTGATTTCAATCATTTAGTATGGCACCGCAGGCCTACACGACCCCTGTTCTGGGAGTGTTTCCGACCATTTCTTCTGAGTGTTTCACTGTCTACAAACAGTAGTCCTGTATTTACTGCGCCTGTAGAAACCTATATAATAAAATTATGTTATTGTGTTGGGTATATGCAGTATTCTATGCACAGGTATTTGTTTGGTGATAGTTCGAAGATCGATGCACTCGGACGCCATATAAAATATCGTTACCTTGTAATAAGAGTGGGAAACATGGTGTGAAGCGTGGACAATGCCTGTATCGGGATACCAATCTCTGCAGCACCCTTCTGAGTCATGACAGCTTCCGCTGTTGTTTAGTTCATGGGATCACTCCACAGCGTAGCCGTGTGCTTGAAGTCACGCACCATGACTGAGAGGAGGAGCTAGAAGTCTGGAGATCGAAAGTTTAAATCCCAGCCCTGACAGTGGTCATTCAGAATGTTGTCTTTTCAGACTCCCTCCGTACCTTGTTCCAAGTCCCAGGCAACTACTCAAGTCCTAAACGCTAATAATTATAGCTACACACACTAACAGTCACAAAAATGACAATCTTTTATGGTATATATTGACTGCTAGTGCAGATGCTCTAAATTAATTGGACCGGTTGCGTGGCGCGACGTAACTTTCTCGCTTGTTATGCCCAAGGTTGCAGGAGTGAAATACTAGTGCAGTCAGTTGGCATTTGAGGGTGCGAAAATGTGAGGCAGCCGTGTCTACTGGCACGTAGTCTAATAGATCCCTTTCGGAGAAACATTCTGGCACGTTAGCGTCTCTCAAGGCTGCAGTTGTTAAAAGGGACTTGAAGCTAATAAAATTATTATTATTATTATTATTGAAATTAATTGCGCCTAGGAATTGGAAATGGTCCACCGTGACCCTTAAGACACTCACTAACCTGTTTCTGAAAATTTAGGGTCAATCAAATTAACGATGAGGAAATGTTAAATTGAACCCCTCATTGCCTAGAGTCCGTGGGCAGAAGCTGTCTTGTCTAGCGTCTTAAATGCAGTACCATTGACAGATATTGAAGAGCCTCGTACTCGTAAAGGGAGAATTAAAGGGAGAATGGTATTCTCCCGTTATTACCCAGCTCTGTAAAAAAAAAGTGTCCACTCAGGCTCGTGAGACTAAACTGAGATGTGGGTTCAGTTTACATCTAGGACGTGGAGGCCTCGGGCTCGATTCCTGGCTCTGTCAGGGATTTTAGAAACTGGCGTGTTGGTAGGAACTGGGTGCACTCGGCCTCGTGAGGACAACTGAGTAGCTGCCCGACAGTGAGGTAGCGCGATCACGGAGACCAAGGTAAAAGGCCGAGGGGACCGACGCGCTGATCACGCGTCACCCCATAATCTGCAGGCTGGGCAGTGTTCAGTTGGTAGGCCTAGGCCCTTCATGGGCTGTAGCGCCACGGACTTTGGTTTTTCTTCCATCCTAGAAGTGGATTTCCGTGGCTCCCCACTTTTACTCCAGACCAATGCTCGGATGTTTTGTACTGAAAGCTACATTCCATCATTAATCTAAATTCCAGTTTCACACACTATGGCAGACACCACAATAACAAAGGTTATCAGACAAATTCTCTCTCTCTATCTATATATACTGAACCCATGGGCCATAGGGTCCATGACGGTCGAACCAATGTCCTTAAGGAAGAAATGAAAGAAAGGTATAGTTTCTTAAAGGAACGGAGAGAGATTTTAAGCCAGGAATATAGCTTAACATTGTGCAAGCGGCTAGGGACAGCTGCTCCTTAGATGAGATCACCCCACTTAACATTTCAGAGAGGGCCGGTCACGAGTATTAATAACTGAGTGGAAGTTTCCGCCGTGATAGAAAGAGAAGCCTGAATCGGAATTCAAGCTGACGTGGCTGGAAATTGACAACGTCGCATACGCACCAGAAGAGGAATAATTAAAATTAACACGTTTACGAGCATAATAATGAGTAAACAAGCACAGTACAGTGAATCATTTTGAATGAGAGATTTTTCAGTATAGAGAAACCATGTAATATTTGTGCAGAAATAAACTGCCGACGTAAGACGACGTCATCGGTGAATTACCTAAGCCTCTGTGGAGGGGAGAGATCAAAAAGAATGCAACACCCACACAATTGAGGACGAGAAATTAATTAATATCTCCGAATTGCACGATCGATTCTTAGGTGCAATAAGATCATTAGACATTGAAAAGACAAGCTTCCGGAAGATATAATTTTTATATTTGTGGCACCATTATTTTAGAAGTTGACCACAGAAAAGGCTTGAGTCTTATTTTTTTGTAGTAAAACAGTATAAAGCTTCGGGCGTTTCCAAGCCAATCATGCAGTATTCAGACAGCCAGAGGTGCTGTATCACGTCACATCGCATCAGTCCTACGAGCATTCCGTGAGGGGAAGTGCTGCTCCACGACGTAGAAGTAATCATTCCAACAGTCCGTGAGGGGACGTAACTCCGCGTTACATCGATAACAGCTACCAGTACTCCTTGAGGGGAGAAAACGCTGTTTTATACCGCCGAAGTAGGATCCAATAGCCACAGGCGTCACAGTAGTAACGACTTGCTTGCCTCCATAAGGAGCAGTCAAGACGAAAATTAAAAGTATCGCCGTAGTGAAGTATTAGGAAAATCCTAATTATAGGATTTAGGCCGACTGTATACAAGTTAAAGTGAAGATTCGCAAGATATAGTCAGAGCAGGCTGCGAACGTCGGACTTACAGGCGATAGGTCGTTAAATGTAACGAACAGATCATAACGTACGGAAGTATCGTACCAGACAGATAAACTGTTATTTAAGTTGAAGCAACCTAAAAAGGAAGAACAGAATAAGGTTCGAACGTAGGAGCGTTAAAAAACAGTTCAAATAAATAGAATAGGAGACTATAAGCATTAGCTCCAGATAGCAGGCGAACAATTATAATAGTACTAGAATCAAAAAGTGCTAGCTGCTAGAAACTAATCTATAGGTTTTAGAGGAGACCTCGATCCATATAGACTCTCGTTAGGATCAATAGACAGATCTACAGAGAAGCCGTTCAAGCGAGATAATAGCCAGTTATCCAGGATAGGAATAGCAGAATTGAACTCCAGGGAACAGTAGATGTTTCGGGACTTTCGGATTCTTCAGAATAGGAAGCCGACATCAGATAAATCTCACGCTTGGAAACGGGAATTTAAGAAGATCACGTGTGATAGGCGCAGAAACGCGGCCTAGTGATCGAGTAATTGTGAAGTGTAAAATAATCAAGATTGTGTGTTAGATAATATTTTTAGAGTTATTATGTGTTCAAAAGGGACACACCAGTATATAAAAATGTCGTCAATATTAAGTGTTCTAGATATAGGTCCAAAAGTGTTTTTATGTAAGATGAATACCTTTAATATGGTGTAAACAGTTCGAAGTGGGCCCAAAAATGAAACGCCACACCAGATTTAAGATCGTGGGATGATCTGAAAATATGTAAGTACAAAATTCATTTTTATTTTGGTGTCAGAAATTGATTGTGTACAACTCACCGGAGTTTTAGAGTGAAAGGGATGTGTTTTAATGAATAAATATTGAATAATCAAGAATACGGTCTGAACAATAATAAAATAAATAGAGAAATTATGAATAGTTATGTAAAGAATAAATTCCGTAGAGAAATATGTGAATAAAGGGTTAATGTATTTAACAGATGTCATAAGAGCAAGCGAAATATCATTTAATTATCATGAAAGATATTGAAATAAAGTAAAGTTGAGATATGAAAGAAAGAGCTTTGAGCTTGTATAAAGAATAAAGATAATAATAATAATAATTAAATATGGAAATGTTAAATAAGAATCAAATAAATTGATATGAACATAAGAACGTTAAGCTTTGGCGTATGGGTAAGAAATGAGGTTCAATGGAATATTTTAAAACAGGGAGCGATTTATCGACCATGGATAGATTAATATGTGAATTAAAATAATATGAATTGTTACTAAAGAGATTTACCAGTTCTTGGGAAGACATTTCGGCTTAAAATAATGCATAGCGCGTAATGAGCGCAAATATAATATTAAAGTGTCACGCTAGGAACGCGTAGTGGTTAAATACTTGGTACATTACTTATGGAGGGTAGTTGATTGCAGTGAATTGATAATTGTGTAAGTCTTCTATTAGTGACATGGTATCACGAGGCATTGTGTATGTATTTAAAAAGGGAGCTAATATATGGTATTATTGAGCGTATGTCATATGGGCCACGGCCGACTCTAAATCGCATTTTGTATAAGTCCTCTGTAAGGGATTAGTTCCCGAGGCACCTGAAGAGATTCGAATGCAGGATCTTCTTATGATAAAAGCCCCTGAAATTCTTCGTCGTCGTATGTGTATTTAATCTTCCCAATCAATGAGGACCCTCTCATAATTAATAAATGCCAAGGATATGATAATGGTCTTTGAACCAAAGAATAGTTGTTTGAATGTATACGGTACAATAAAGCCCGGTCTCCCCAGAACTGAATGAATGGAAAGGTTTGTTTTGAAAGCCTTGAAAATAAGCTACTAAATGTTGGGCCAGACGGGATGTCTCCCCACCCTAACGTGTCATAAATCGCACCCCATGTAGTGGAGTCTAGCCTTCTTAAAGCGAGAGGGAACTGAGACCGTCTCGTAAGCTGTTTTAAAGAGAAACGAATACACCAGGAGTGTTTAAAGTTGTAAACGACCCGGGCGTTGAACCGAGGTCCTTAAAGATAGATATTTCGTTTGCCAGTTCAGATCGTAGTTTCTTATATGATAATGGTCTATTAAGACATAAGAGATAAATAACAATCCCTATTGTAATAATGTATGGACGTGGGATTCCACGAGTTGATTGAAGGCAACTGAGTTCGGGAGTAACTATAGTTTTTTGACTGTGTCAAGTACCTTCACGCTCTGGAGTACACAATTGATTTTCTGATTACCTTAATATGTTTGTGAAATAAAGAGAGATGATAACAGCTGAATGTGTGGACATGCCCAAAATATTGAATTAAATAATTAATAGAGATTTTAAATATAATTATATATTTGTTCTTGAGAAATAAGAAAATATAAAAGCTAGTGTTTGAGGTGTACAAGAATGACACCGTAATAATGCAAATGCATGGAGCCAAAGAGCTCAGAGTTATGTAAACTTAATGTTAGTGCTTTATGGAAGTGAGACTAAATAAGAATTGTGGGTTTATGTGGAAACCACAGGTTTTGAATACAATATTTGTGTATTTTATTTTGTGATCCCTTGTTCATTTGGAACAAGCAGTTGATATTTGGGTCAGTAATTAATTTGTTTAAATGTTTGTAGCGCCATTAATTTTATTAATTAAATATGTTTAAATAGGAGTTGATTTTGTTGTTATTTTGCAAGTGTATCCTCTAATTAATCCAAAATATGTGAGTCACAGAGTGGGGGAACTTACCGCTGCCCCGAAATCCCGACTTGAGCTACGCTGGTATACTGTGATTGGCATATTTCTTGCTAAATGGGCACAGGGGGATATATAAATACTGTGCTGGATTAATAACTAGAGGAACACTTAAGTCGGTCATATCATGTAAAATTAAAGTAATGATAGGAAAAGCTACAACGTAAAATATTAACTGACCGCATGGGTCCCTGGAAACTCATACCGAGCAGCCCTGAATATATATTACATTATCAAACCCCCTAGCAAACCTAATCTTTTTGGCGCCCAGTACGCAGGGCTGAGTTTTCCTAGGGAAAACCCGAGTTTTTCTCGAAAAATCAAAATTTTCATTTTTTTGAAAAAAAAATGGTTTTTCGAAATTTTGAATTTTAAACACTTCCATAAAGGTTTATGAAATTGAATAAAAGTAGTAAAAGGGTACGGTGTAAGTGAATACCCGTACCAAAGTAAAGTTTTAAAGAAATTGGGACACACTAATTCGGAGTATCATCTCTCAAGCATGTACTAGTGTGGTGGCATTTGTGGCCCACTGTATTCTCATAAGATGGCATTGAGTGAAGAGATGCAGCGGCTCTTGGAGGCCATAAACAATAAATTGGGAACAATAGACAATACATTGGGTCTCCAAAAGGATGAAAATAACAAAGTGTTCGAATCCATAAATGAGAGTTTGAATAAGTTGGATAGCCAGACCAGATGAACTAATTAACGAGGATGTGGAAGGAATCCCACCTGTTAAAAGAGAACTACCTATAATTATGCTTAGGATAGAAGGATTACTGGTCAGAGCATTGATTGATACTGGATCCACAATAAGTTTAATTACACAAACCCTGTTAAATGAATTGGAAACAAGGGGCCGAGTACTAAAGATTCCCACATCAAGTGTAAAGATTAAGGGAATTATCCCTGAAAAATCTTTGACATGTAAATTTCAGGTGTACATTGATTTAATCATGGGTAACGCTGAAATTTCGCAGTGCTTTTTGCTGGTAAATCAATTACCGTATAATGTCATATTAGGTATTGATTTTATCCGTGAGAACAAGGTCATTATAGACCTAGCGCAAAACTGCATTAGAATTCAAAGAGAGGATGTGGAGGAACAAAACATTAACCTACAGGATCAGGAGGCGAAAATAGCAGAACAGGTATGGCATATGGAAGAAGTGATTGAGGAAGATTATAAGGATATAGAAAAAATATTTGAAGTCCTCAACATAGAACTCGAAGATAATGTGGAAAATGAGTTCGAGACCAACCTGTCAGGAAAAGTAGAGGAAGCTAAAGTCAGCCTCGAAATTAAGGAACAGTTAAAGAAATTATTATTGGATTATAGGGACGTATTTGATTCCAAGCCAGGGAAGATTGAAAATTTTAAATACGCGTTCCAAGTCAACGATTGGGCACCGTTCAAACAAAAACCATACCCGGTTGCGGAAAAACATTACCCACAAACCAAGAAAACACTGCAGGAGATGATGAATGCAGGTGTTATAGAAAAGATGGCGACACCATATGTTAGTCCATTAGTGATTGTGAGTAAACCGGATGGCTCAGTAAGGGTGTGTTTAGATGCCAGAAATCTAAATGCAAAAATCATACCAGAAAATGATTCGGCACCACCCATAAAAGAAATACTGAGGAAATTTAAAGGCAAGAAGATTTTTACAAATATTGACATGACTTCTTCGTATCATCATCTCGAACTGGAAGAGAAAACCAGCTTGTTGACTGGATTTCAGTTCGATCAACAAACATACTGCTTTAGAAGATGTCCGTTTGGATTAAAGACTGCAGGATCCGCATTAATAAGAGCGCTGGATCGAAACCTGTCAGAGGAAGTGAAAGAGTGCACTATCCGATACGTAGATGACATTTTGCTTACCTCGGAGAACATTGAGGAACATTTAGTTAATTTGAAGAAATTATTAGAAGACCTAAGAAGGGCAAATTTTAAGATAAATTTAAAGAAGTCGAACTTCTGTCAAAGGCAAGTGACATTTTTAGGGCATGTGATTGACAAGGATGGTGTTAAACCAAATCCATGCAAATTGGAATCGATAAGGGATTTTCCAAGGCCTTTGAAAGTGAAGAACGTTCGCCAGTTTTTGGGATTGATTGGGTTCTTCTCAGGACACTGTCCCTCATACACCAAAACTGTTGCACCACTACAGGACCTTCTGAAGAAGGGGGGCAAGTGGAAATGGACGGAGGAAGCAGAGAAAGCATTCGTGGAGGCCAAGGAAATGCTCTTAAATTACGTGAAGCTAGGATATCCTGATTTTAATCAGAGATTTATTATTCAGACAGACGCATCCCAGATTGGAATAGGGGCAATGCTATATCAGGAGAACCCGGAAAACCCTGATAAGAAGAACTATCTAGCTTTCACAAGTCGGAGACTGAAACCACACGAGAAAAATTATACGATCAGCGAGATCGAGCTGTTAGCGATATTGCACGCGTTGCAATATTGGCGGAAGATCGTATATGGGTTTCAGGTCATTCTAAGGACGGATCATAGAGCCTTAACCTTTTTGATGAAGACTGATTTATCCAGTCAAAGGTTGATGCGTTGGGCTTTATATATTCAACAATTTGATGTCAAGATAGAGTACTGCCCAGGAAAGGAAAACATAGTTCCAGACTACTTAAGTAGACAGCCAGAGTCCATAGAAGAGGAAGTAATGGCTATAGATTTGGAAGACAGGGATCAGCGTACTCTTAATGAGTTAAGAAGCATTAGTCAAAGACAACGGGAGGATCCATGGATGAACATGCTCATATCATTCCTTGAGGGAAGCTTGATAAGAGGAACACCAGCGTACACGGAAGCTGAGAAGATAGCACAGGACTACACGTTTTATAATGGGTTATTATATAAGTTTGTGGACTCTGACCATACGAAGTTAAGGATTGTTGTACCTGCAATTTTGCAGAGGAAAATAGTATGGTTAGCCCATAGATCGTTCGGACATATGGGAGTCGACAAAACAGTCTCGATGCTGAAAGAAGCATTTATATGGCCGAGACTGAGAGAAACTGTAAGGGACACGTTAAAGACATGTGATCTATGTCAAAGGATTAAACCTAATGCATTTCTGATGAGACAGAAGCCTATACCATTGTTGCCCGAAAGGCCCGGCCAAATCATATCTATCGATAATTTTGGACCTTTGCCAAAGGCAAGAAGAGGAAATCGACACATAATGGTGGCTATGGATGTCTTCACTAAAATGGTTGTCCTTGCTCCCATACAGAAGACTAGTACCAAACAGGTGTTAAAACGACTTAAAGAAAAAGTGATACCGATTCTGGGGAAACCTGAGAATTTGTTGTCGGATCACGGCAGTTGTTTCACCAGTGTAGAGTTCAGACGAGAATTAGAAAGACTTGGGATACGTCAAATTTTGTCAAGTATTCGCCATCCTGAGGCAAACCCTGTAGAGAGAGTTATGAGAGAAACGGCCAAGTATTGCAGAATATACTGTGCCGAAGAAAATTGGAAGTGGATAGATATTTTGGATATTATTGAATTTTGTATAAATAATACAATCCATGAATCCACAGGAGAGATACCCATAACGTTACATCGGAATGAGCAACCAGAAAGACCTTGGAATCTGGTAATTCCTAGACCAGCAGACGCTCAGCCGGGAAGAGATGTACGAATTAGGAGAGCCTTTGAGCATCTAAAAGCTCAAGCCGACAGGAGGCAGAGAAGAAATAGGCATAAGAGGTATCATCGACCATTATTAGCAGGAGAAATGGTGTTAGTGAAAAGACCAGCCATTTCGGATCCAGGGAACCGTGTGTACAAGAAGTTCCAGAAAATGTACCACGGACCATATCAGATAATCAGAGATTTGAGGAATAACGCATATAGAATTCGGCACTGTGAAACGGATCACGAAGTGACTATGAATTCAGCAAATTTGAAATTATATTACCCTCCCGAAGATTTTGATGAAGAAAATGAACAAGCCCTGGTTATGGAAACATTTAGAGATGAATCCGCTCTTGACATAAATAAGAATGAGAAAGAAATAGAAAATAGAGCTCAAGCATTCGAGTGCGAATGCGAATTGGAGAAAGTATATTGGGAAATTAAAGAAATAATTGAATTTATTGAAGAAGAAAATTCCAAGTTAAGAAAAGAAAATGATGAAATAAGGAAACAGGTAGGGATAGACCAAACCCGTAAGGGAGAATGAGGTTCTGGGAACTTAAAGTCCAGGCAAATAAAGAAAGAAAGAAAGGGTAGGGACAGAGCATACCTGACCTACACAATTACCGGATACGACTCAAAGGAAGTAAAAACAACAGTAAATACGGATGACGTTATGATTGATTCGACGGAAAGGAAATACAAATTAAATTGAAATAAATTTCCTCAAAATTCTCGAAAATTTATTTACCTAAGGAGGGGAGAGATGAACCCATGGGCCATAGGGTCCATGACGGTCGAACCAATGTCCTTAAGGAAGAAATGAAAGAAAGGTATAGTTTCTTAAAGGAACGGAGAGAGATTTTAAGCCAGGGATATAGCTTAACATTGTGCAAGCGGCTAGGGACAGCTGCTCCTTAGATGAGATCACCCCACTTAACATTTCAGAGAGGGCCGGTCACGAGTATTAATAACTGAGTGGAAGTTTCCGCCGTGATAGAAAGAGAAGCCTGAATCGGAATTCAAGCTGACGTGGCTGGAAATTGACAACGTCGCATACACACCAGAAGAGGAATAATTAAAATTAACACGTTTACGAGCATAATAATGAGTAAACAAGCACAGTACAGTGAATCATTTTGAATGAGAGATTTTTCAGTATAGAGAAACCATGTAATATTTGTGCAGAAATAAACTGCCGACGTAAGACGACGTCATCGGTGAATTACCTAAGCCTCTGTGGAGGGGAGAGATCAAAAAGAATGCAACACCCACACAATTGAGGACGAGAAATTAATTAATATCTCCGAATTGCACGATCGATTCTTAGGTGCAATAAGATCATTAGACATTGAAAAGACAAGCTTCCGGAAGATATAATTTTTATATTTGTGGCACCATTATTTTAGAAGTTGACCACAGAAAAGGCTTGAGTCTTATTTTTTTGTAGTAAAACAGTATAAAGCTTCGGGCGTTTCCAAGCCAATCATGCAGTATTCAGACAGCCAGAGGTGCTGTATCACGTCACATCGCATCAGTCCTACGAGCATTCCGTGAGGGGAAGTGCTGCTCCACGACGTAGAAGTAATCATTCCAACAGTCCGTGAGGGGACGTAACTCCGCGTTACATCGATAACAGCTACCAGTACTCCTTGAGGGGAGAAAACGCTGTTTTATACCGCCGAAGTAGGATCCAATAGCCACAGGCGTCACAGTAGTAACGACTTGCTTGCCTCCATAAGGAGCAGTCAAGACGAAAATTAAAAGTATCGCCGTAGTGAAGTATTAGGAAAATCCTAATTATAGGATTTAGGCCGACTGTATACAAGTTAAAGTGAAGATTCGCAAGATATAGTCAGAGCAGGCTGCGAACGTCGGACTTAAAGGCGATAGGTCGTTAAATGTAACGAACAGATCATAACGTACGGAAGTATCGTACCAGACAGATAAACTGTTATTTAAGTTGAAGCAACCTAAAAAGGAAGAACAGAATAAGGTTCGAACGTAGGAGCGTTAAAAAACAGTTCAAATAAATAGAATAGGAGACTATAAGCATTAGCTCCAGATAGCAGGCGAACAATTATAATAGTACTAGAATCAAAAAGTGCTAGCTGCTAGAAACTAATCTATAGGTTTTAGAGGAGACCTCGATCCATATAGACTCTCGTTAGGATCAATAGACAGATCTACAGAGAAGCCGTTCAAGCGAGATAATAGCCAGTTATCCAGGATAGGAATAGCAGAATTGAACTCCAGGGAACAGTAGATGTTTCGGGACTTTCGGATTCTTCAGAATAGGAAGCCGACATCAGATAAATCTCACGCTTGGAAACGGGAATTTAAGAAGATCACGTGTGATAGGCGCAGAAACGCGGCCTAGTGATCGAGTAATTGTGAAGTGTAAAATAATCAAGATTGTGTGTTAGATAATATTTTTAGAGTTATTATGTGTTCAAAAGGGACACACCAGTATATAAAAATGTCGTCAATATTAAGTGTTCTAGATATAGGTCCAAAAGTGTTTTTATGTAAGATGAATACCTTTAATATGGTGTAAACAGTTCGAAGTGGGCCCAAAAATGAAACGCCACACCAGATTTAAGATCGTGGGATGATCTGAAAATATGTAAGTACAAAATTCATTTTTATTTTGGTGTCAGAAATTGATTGTGTACAACTCACCGGAGTTTTAGAGTGAAAGGGATGTGTTTTAATGAATAAATATTGAATAATCAAGAATACGGTCTGAACAATAATAAAATAAATAGAGAAATTATGAATAGTTATGTAAAGAATAAATTCCGTAGAGAAATATGTGAATAAAGGGTTAATGTATTTAACAGATGTCATAAGAGCAAGCGAAATATCATTTAATTATCATGAAAGATATTGAAATAAAGTAAAGTTGAGATATGAAAGAAAGAGCTTTGAGCTTGTATAAAGAATAAAGATAATAATAATAATAATTAAATATGGAAATGTTAAATAAGAATCAAATAAATTGATATGAACATAAGAACGTTAAGCTTTGGCGTATGGGTAAGAAATGAGGTTCAATGGAATATTTTAAAACAGGGAGCGATTTATCGACCATGGATAGATTAATATGTGAATTAAAATAATATGAATTGTTACTAAAGAGATTTACCAGTTCTTGGGAAGACATTTCGGCTTAAAATAATGCATAGCGCGTAATGAGCGCAAATATAATATTAAAGTGTCACGCTAGGAACGCGTAGTGGTTAAATACTTGGTACATTACTTATGGAGGGTAGTTGATTGCAGTGAATTGATAATTGTGTAAGTCTTCTATTAGTGACATGGTATCACGAGGCATTGTGTATGTATTTAAAAAGGGAGCTAATATATGGTATTATTGAGCGTATGTCATATGGGCCACGGCCGACTCTAAATCGCATTTTGTATAAGTCCTCTGTAAGGGATTAGTTCCCGAGGCACCTGAAGAGATTCGAATGCAGGATCTTCTTATGATAAAAGCCCCTGAAATTCTTCGTCGTCGTATGTGTATTTAATCTTCCCAATCAATGAGGACCCTCTCATAATTAATAAATGCCAAGGATATGATAATGGTCTTTGAACCAAAGAATAGTTGTTTGAATGTATACGGTACAATAAAGCCCGGTCTCCCCAGAACTGAATGAATGGAAAGGTTTGTTTTGAAAGCCTTGAAAATAAGCTACTAAATGTTGGGCCAGACGGGATGTCTCCCCACCCTAACGTGTCATAAATCGCACCCCATGTAGTGGAGTCTAGCCTTCTTAAAGCGAGAGGGAACTGAGACCGTCTCGTAAGCTGTTTTAAAGAGAAACGAATACACCAGGAGTGTTTAAAGTTGTAAACGACCCGGGCGTTGAACCGAGGTCCTTAAAGATAGATATTTCGTTTGCCAGTTCAGATCGTAGTTTCTTATATGATAATGGTCTATTAAGACATAAGAGATAAATAACAATCCCTATTGTAATAATGTATGGACGTGGGATTCCACGAGTTGATTGAAGGCAACTGAGTTCGGGAGTAACTATAGTTTTTTGACTGTGTCAAGTACCTTCACGCTCTGGAGTACACAATTGATTTTCTGATTACCTTAATATGTTTGTGAAATAAAGAGAGATGATAACAGCTGAATGTGTGGACATGCCCAAAATATTGAATTAAATAATTAATAGAGATTTTAAATATAATTATATATTTGTTCTTGAGAAATAAGAAAATATAAAAGCTAGTGTTTGAGGTGTACAAGAATGACACCGTAATAATGCAAATGCATGGAGCCAAAGAGCTCAGAGTTATGTAAACTTAATGTTAGTGCTTTATGGAAGTGAGACTAAATAAGAATTGTGGGTTTATGTGGAAACCACAGGTTTTGAATACAATATTTGTGTATTTTATTTTGTGATCCCTTGTTCATTTGGAACAAGCAGTTGATATTTGGGTCAGTAATTAATTTGTTTAAATGTTTGTAGCGCCATTAATTTTATTAATTAAATATGTTTAAATAGGAGTTGATTTTGTTGTTATTTTGCAAGTGTATCCTCTAATTAATCCAAAATATGTGAGTCACAGAGTGGGGGAACTTACCGCTGCCCCGAAATCCCGACTTGAGCTACGCTGGTATACTGTGATTGGCATATTTCTTGCTAAATGGGCACAATACATACTGTATATACACACACCCATGAACATGGGATGATGACCACGATGCCCAAGCTTCTCAATGAAACGATAATAACCACCATCCTCAGACAATAATATGTTTTTATCAAATAAGGGATTCGAAGCCGGGAAGTTTAAGATGGTATTCTTTATATGTCTCCCTAGACTATGGATGTCAGTTCCATGCAAGAGAAAAATCACTTTCGCTTGAAGTGCTCGCTAGACGTGAATCCACACTTCAGAATATGCGTCCGCACCTCACTACCGCTCTCCGTGTTCATTATGCCGTCGGTAAGTACGCCAGGAATCGAAACCAGAATTCCGCTGTGACCACTAAGAATGCTAGTCACTATGCCACTTGGAGAGTTGCTAACTGTCTCAGCATTTTTCTTTTGATGGTAGCTTTCCATCTGGGGTGGAGTTTGCAATAACTGAACCCTTACGTTGGCGCTAATAGTTGAACAAAACAGTTCAGTTTCTTAATATGCTCCTTCCACACAATCTACTGAATCAATGTAATCAAAATCTATCAACATTTACTGAAAATGCGTTGTCATTCACTGATACCAACATTACAATTAATGTTGTGGGGTTTGAAGCCATTTTTCAGTGTTGCCTTAATAAACAAAAGTTTGGTGCTTTTCAGTCGGTCAACATGAATGTGCCCAAAATTATTAATTAATTATTAATTATAAATTATTAATTATAAATATTATTTATTAATCTCATGTATTTTATTTCAGGATTAGGGCATAACCCAGCTCATTTGGGTACATTCATGTTGACCGACTGAAAAGCCCCAAAATTTTGTTTACTATTAATTGTTTTTTGAAAACAAAATATTAAGCAAACGGTACATTTATGACCTAACTATTTAAGTTGAAGGGTTGAAACTTAACCCAAACTAAAATCATGATTCTTGTGCAACAAACATTTTATTCGTAACATTTTCTTTGAAAAATTTAAAATATTTCGAAACAATGCAATGCAATTTTTCTCAAGATACATAAATACTGCAGCCATTATTCTAGGTCAAATTAATGCACGTAAACATATAATGATACTGTAAATATTTCTGCAGTATTTATGTAACTTGAGAAAAATTGCATTACTTCGAAATATTTTAAAATTTTCAAAGAAAATGTTACGAATTTCTGAGACAATGTAAGTTACTTAATTTGCTTAAAAATAAAAGTTGTAAGAAATGGCTGTCAAAGAAATGTCTGCAAAGGTAGATGCATAAATATGCAGGAGATGTTGGCCGTTGTTGACAAGCATCAGAACCCCTTATCTCTGAAGCAGATTAACATTCTGGCTCCAAACTAACTTCCTATTATATTTCAATTTGCTGAGAACCAAAAACATCAGAAAAGAGACGATTTAATTTTTCAACCGAAACCTTAGTTAGCGCCTCCCTCCTAAATGCACTGAAGTGTTAGACAGTTAATTTCTTCACTGCAACGCATCTCACCAAATTCCAGTGAGTTGTTTGTGGCACTAAACACTGTATTTATCAGTGCTATCTTCAAAATCACCCCCATATATGGCATGTAAATGAAGAATACAGGATATGAATGCTGAAATAAGAATTCAGTTTCTGGAAGTGTTAAATGATGTTGCAGAACGAGGTATCTCCCTGGTTCAGACTTATAGTGATATGTCATATAATACAGGAACAAGAACAGTCTTCACTTCAAAGTTGGAAGAAAACATCTTAAGTCCTAAAACACTAAAAAGTTAGTTCATGTGAAATTCGACGGAGTAGATTGCGGTTACGTGCCGGGAGCGACCGTGCCGCATGCGACCCACCAAAAATCGTGCCAGTAGCGACCCTGCTAGTAGCTTACAGTGCCCCATGCGACCCATTGTTCGAGAGAAGAATTTTTACGGTCCGCCGTTTTAACTTAATTTACTCCTACTGTCGTCCAAAATATTATGTACACTCGAGTTTGAAAGTTGTTTGTGAAGTAACCAATTGGCCTACATAAAATCCAATAACATCATCATTTTTGTCGTTATATTTTATGTTAAGTCATGTAAGTTTGGAGTTTTTCATTTATATTTTAATATTTTTTATCAATGCTGGAACATAAAGCGTGCTCGTTTTTAAGCGTGTTTTAACCATGCGCCACCATTAAGAATTTGTTTCACAAACACCCGTCATCAGATCGAATCCAAGTTTTAACACAATGTACATTGGAATGTTTTATAACTGGTTTAATAATTTCAAAATGTTGTGTGTCCAAGGAACAAAGTTATCACTTTTGTAAGGTAACTTTTTATCGGCTCGGGATGGTTGAAAAAATGCGTTCTTGGTCGCGTTGTAATCCTTATATATCAAAAGGCCTGTGGACTGTGAAATACGTAAATGAATGTACTTATTTTATATCGGTTTGTATTTGTACGGGATATAACAATCCAAACACTAAAGATGGCTTTCCCTTTTTAGTTGTAATGACATAGGATTCTTCCATTGCACAAATCACTTGTAAAGCAAACTTAACACAGATGTTGACTGGTTGCAAGTCACAAGATGAATAAGGGCTCATAGTGTCTTTCAATCAGTCTACATGACGGGGTAAACCCTCCTCCCCCAGAAAGATGTGTTAGAAATTCCCAGATTCCACCGATACATCAGTGCTTGGGTCGCTAGGGGGATTACATGACAGTTCCCCACACTGACACTTCCACACACTGCCCAAAATACTGACACTTCCACACAGCTCTTGGACGCGGCTACCTGTTTAACGACTCAGAAATATTCCCAACTGACAGTTCCACACACATCCCCCCTCCCCTAAGGCTATAGGCTTCAGTGATCATCGTTACGGCCGTACCTGTGACAATGCACCTTAACATAATACTCATTTGGAGTGAAGAAAAGCGCTCGGTCTATGTACTTCATTACTAACACGGTCTCGAAAATATAATTGTGATGTAGTGTAATTTCCATCAAAATAAAATAAATGCAGAGTCTGATTTCCATCACACTTTATCCAGGCTGTTGACTGGCAAAATAATAACAAAAACGATCAGTTTGGTGTTGTTATCATTTTGACGTGTTTAAAATCAGCTTTCTAGGCTTCGTCAGTTGTTTTGTATTTTGTATTTTTTATTTATTTTTGTTTGTTTTTGTTTTGTTTTTTGTTTTTGTCATATTTGTTCAACAATAATATTAACCTACTCCATTTTCTGTGAATAGGCAACATTAAACATTTTTGCCTCAAACCTTATACAGTAGTTCAGTAGTTAAAGAATATAATATGAGATTCCAGAGATATTAAAAGTGCTAAACAACAGTAGGCCAAATTTCAACTTGATCTTTTCCATAGTAGCCTTGGGGGAGAGGGGAGATGTGTGTGGAAATGTCAGTCGAGTTTATTTATGAGTCATTAAACAGGTAGCCACGTCCAACGGCTGTGTGGAAGTGTCAGTATTTTGGGCAGTGTGTGGAAGTGTCAGTGTGTGGAACTGTCCGGACACCGCTAGGGGCACGATGGCAAATTGGTGGGTCGCATCGGTGTCCGGACAGTTCCCCACACTGACACTTCCACACACTGCCCAAAATACTGACACTTCCACACAGTGCTTGGACGCGGCTACCTGTTTAATGACTCAGAAATAATCTCGACTGACATTTCCACACACATCTCCCCTCTCCCCCAAGGCTACTATGGAAAAGATCAAGTTGAAATTTGGCCTACTGTTGTTTAGCACTTTTAATATCTCTGTAATCTCATATTATATTCTTTAACTACTGAACTACTGTATAAGGTTTGAGGCAAAAATGTTTAATACTCTTCAGCTATTATGAGTACAAGTACAAGTACTAGTACATTATAAATGAGAATTTTTTATTCTTGCCGTGTAAGGATCGTGAGTACTATGGAGTTAGAATTTGGTCGGACATCTAAGGGAAGGGAATGCGTTTACCATGAAGGTTACGAATACCAAAAGTTAAAAATGGCGAAAAGTGGTGTTGTGACGTGGGTGTGTGTTTTCAAGTATTCGAAAAAGTGTTATTCATCAATTCTGTCAAAAGAAAACATTTTAACCCGTGGACCAAACAGTGAGTGAGCTTCAGTGTGGTGTTCCTGATGTTGCCCGTATAGAGATTTCGAAGCGCGTCCAAGGGGCGGTGAAGAGAGCACGCGAAGAAGATGCCAGCATTAGTCAAATTTACAACAACGCCATGGGTGACCTTCATGATAAAGGTATGTGTTCTTAGAATTAGTTTTAGTAGTAGGGTACCACTGAGTGAATTTAGTAAACTCATTCAAACAACACATACGTAAATAATGTAGTTTCTTCTATTTAAAATGTATTTATTAGATAATGCAGCCCAACGTACTCATCATATTTTACAATTATCAAAAATCTAATTAAAAAATTTATTTATATTAATTTATGTTCATGAACTATTTGGAAACAAGTTTCAAGCATTGGTCTTGTACTATCAATGTCAAAAGTGTGTATTTTTAATTATAAAACATACGCGTGCAGAGCTGCTTTTCTACTCCAGGTGCGGATTGGAAGCATAACACTGCATTATTAACATTTCTAAGCATTTGTGTTTTACTGTACTATGGTGCTTTATTAATGTATTTTGTTTACTCAGTTGGTATCCATGTTTACAACATTTTATAGATTTATAAAGCAGACCCCTGTTTTTAGCCTATTTTCAATTTTGAAAAAATAGGCTTATGAGATCACCTTTTGTCCGTGTGTGTGTGCGCGCGCGCGTGTGTGTGTGTGTGTGTGTGTGTGCGTGTGTGTGTGAGGTGTGTGTGTGTGTGTCCCTAATAAAATCTAAACGGCTGGAGCGATTTCAATGAAACTCGGTAAGTTCATAGCACTATTCCCGGCGACCTCGACCGTGCCCTTCAAATTTTGTTACGTCTCACCAATCCAACATGGCGGCTGTGCGAAATATTTCACTAGCATGCAATATCTCCGAAACTATTACAGATATCGCCCTGAAATTGTGTACAGAGATAAAAGGCACTACTAGAAGTTCACCTATGAGACTTTCAAAAACCCTGGTGACTACAAAACCAACATGGCGGTCAAGCGAAGTTGAGACTTTTAAAAAGACTTTTCTCGCGATTTAACTACCCAAACGTAATGAAATTTGGTACAGCAAATGTTTATACACATTGTAATGCACTGGAGTCTAATTTAGTTCCATTGTTTACATAACCTCAAAATGGCGGCTGTGCGAAATATTTCACTGACATTGTATATCTCCGAAACTATTACAGATATCACCCTGAAATTTTGTACAGTGATAAAGGGCACTGATACAAGTTTACCTATGTATATTTCATAAACCTGTAAAGTACAAAACGAACATGGCGACCAAGCGAATTTGAAATATTTTAATAGACTTTTCCCGTGATTTAACTCTCTGAGCGCAGTGAAATGTGGTGCAGTAAATGATTTTGCAGATTGTAATGCACTGCCATCTAATTTAATTCAATTGTTTACATAACCTCAAGATGGCGGCTGTGCGAAATTTAAAAATTAAGTTTTTATTTCTTGTGTCGTTATCATGCGATCGAAGTGAAAGTTTTAATAATGAACCTAGGCAATAATTGTCTTTGAATGGTACATAACTCTATGGCCTATACATATAACAATCCTAAATGGCGAGCTTCCGAAATATTTAGACGGTTCTCAATATCTATGAATCTTTTACAGCAACCAAACTGAATTTTTATGTTCATAGAGACTATGAACATATGTTCACCTATAGGACTTTCAGTAACCTGGTGAGCACAAATCCAACATGGCGGCGACGCGAAGTATAAATATTTAAATGGACGTTTCTCGCGAATTAACTATCCGAGTGCCGTGAAACGTTGCACGATAAATGCTTGTACAAATGTTGATCCACTGGCATGTAATTTTTTTCAATTGTTTGCATAATCACAAGATGGCTGCTGTGCGTAATTTTAAAATCTCGTTTTTACTTCTTGTGTTCTAATCATGCGATTGAAGTTTGAATACCACACGTACACCATAATCTTAATGTAATAGTACAAAAATAAAAATCCAACCTGGCGACCATCTGAAATATTTAGACGGTTCTCAATATCTACGAATCTGTTACAGCAATTAAACTGAAATTTTGCATGTTGATAATGGCAATTAACATGAGTAGGATATATGAAAATAGGCTGAATAGTTCTTCACGGAACTACTTGTTTTATTTGTTTTTCCAAACTCTAGCATTGAAATTTTGATTTTTTAACCATACTTTTAATTATTTTGTTATGAAACAATTTTTATTTGTAAATTTATAAAAACTTTATTCAGAGATTTCATTAAAATTGTTAGGCCAGTTCTCGTTTGCTCATGTACATACATTGCTTGTTATAGAGTATAGGATAGATGGTTTGTTTTCAGGTTATGACTTCGTTACCGAAATGCCTAGGACAGAGTTTATGATGAGGTCACTTTATCGACACAAAAGCAGTCCCCAGGGAAGCACAAAGGAGCCGGAACACAGAGAAAATATCGTTTTTGATATCAATACGTTGACTATGATTGACGGTTCGTCTTTCCTTTTGGCCGACGACGGAAATGAACAAAGAATTATTGTTTTTTGCGGCAGCAAAGGAAAAGAGAGCTTGAAATGTTTTAGCCATTTTTTATGGATGGTACTTTCAAGAGCTCTAGCAAGCAGTTTTGTCAAATATATACCATTCATGCCGATTTTGGGAGTAGCAATGATGAGACAAATATATTTCCTATCGCATTCGCACTTCTACCAAACAAGAAGAAGCGAACGTATACGAGACTGTTCAGACTCCTCCTCCAGGCTGTTCCGGAGTAGAGACCAGAAGACGTAAATGTGGATTTTGAAGCTGATGTAATTTCTTCTCTGAAATACGTATTTCCAACAACAAAATTACATGGCTGTCATTTTCACATGGCAAAATGCTTATGGAGAAAAGTACAGGATCTCGGATTATCGGTGGAGTACCGAGAGAATAACGAAATCCGCCTTCATGTCCGTATGAGCGCAGCTCTTGTGTTTTTAAAGCCTGAAGATGTGCTCGATGGATGGGTGGAAATACACTCTCAAGCTCCAGAAAGTCCCAAACTTAGCCAGTTTTTTTACTACATCGTTGACAACTGGCTAGATAACCAAGACATTCCAATCGAGATGTGGAACTGCCACAGGACAACGAATGCTGTTGAGGGCTGGAACAACCGACTCAACAATCTTGTCGGGAGACCTCACCCCTAATTAAAAGAGGTTGTCAAAGTGTTGAAGACAGAAGCTGAGAAGACAAACTGCGCATTTTTAAAGGCCGAGCTCAACATGGAAGGGAAAAAAAGAAGACGAAAATATGTCAAACTGGACGGACGGATTGAGAACATTCAGAAAAAGTTCGAAAATGACAAAAATATGAAAAGTTTTCTGAAGGCAGTTGCCTATTCACAGAAAATGGAGTAGGTTAATATTATTGTTGAACAAATATGACAAAAACAAAAAACAAAACAAAAAACAAAAACAAACAAAAATAAATAAAAAAACAAGTAGTTCCGTGAAGAACTATACAGCCTATTTTCATATATCCTACCTATGTTAACTGCCACTATCAACATACAAAATTTCAGTTTGATTTCTGTAATAGATTCGTAGATATTGAGAACCGACTAAATATTCCGGATGGTCGCCATGTTGGATTTTAAATATGTAGGTCCTAGAGTTATGTACTGTTACATGAAGATTATTGTGTACGTGTAGCATTCAAACTTCAATTGCATGATTAGGACACAAGAAGTAACAAGGAGATTTTAAAATTTCGCACAGCTGCCATCTTGTGGTTATGGAAACAATTGAAATAAATTAGATGCCAGTGGTTTAACATTCGTATAAGAATTTACTGTACCAATTTTCACTGCACTTGGATGGTTAAATTGCGAGAAACGTCCATGTGAATATTTATACTTCGCGTCGCCGCCATGTTGGATTTGTGATCACCAGTTTATTTAATGTCCTATAGGTGAACTTATGTTCATAGCCCCTATGAACATAAAAAATCAGTTTGATTGCTATAATAGATTCGTAGATATTCATAGCCGTCTAAATATTTCGGATGGTCACCATGTTGGATTGTTAAATGTATAGGCCATAGAGTCATGTACTATTAAAGGAAAATTATTGCGTAGGTTCATTATTCAAACTTTCACTTCGATCGCATGATTACGACTCAAGAAATTAAAACTTAATTTTAAAATTCGCACAGCCGCCATCTTGAGGTTATGTAAACAATTGAACTAAATTAGATACCAGTGCATTACAATGTGTATAAACATTTCCTGTACCAGATTCCATTGCGTTTGGAACATTAAATCGCGAGAAAGGTCTATTTAAAATTTTCAAATTCGCTTGGCCGCCATGTTCGTTTTGTAGTTAACCGGTTTTTGAAAGTCTTATAGGTGAACTTCCAGTAGTGCCCTTTATCTCCGCACAAAATTTTAGGGTGGTACCGCTAATAGTTTCAGAGTTATAGAATGCCGGTGAAATATTTCGCACAACCTCCATCTTGTGGTTATGTCAACAATTGAACGAAGTTGGATGTCGGTGCATTACAATATGTATGCACATATACTGTACCAAGTTTTATTGCGTTTGGTTGCTTAAATCGCGAGAAACGTCTATTTAAAATTCGCGAATTCGCGTGGCCGCCATGTTGGTTTTGTAGTTACCAGTTTTTCAAAAGTCTCATAGGTGAACTTCTAGTAGTTCCCTTTATCAGTGTAATAAATTCCAGGATGATATCGGGAATAGTTTCGGAGATATTGAATGGTGGTGAAATATTTCGCACAGCCGCCATGTTGGATTGGTGAGACGTAACAAAATTTGAAGGGCACGGTCGAAGTCGCCGGGAATAGTGCTATGAACTTACCGAGTTTCATTGAAATCGCTCCAGCCGTTTAGATTTTATTAGGGGACACACACACACACCTCACACACACACACACACACACACACACACACGCACACACACACGGACAAAAGGTGATCTCATAAGCCTATTTTTTCAAAATTGAAAATAGGCTAATAAATACAAAACAACTGACGAAGCCTAGAAAGCTGATTTTAAACACGCCAAAATGATAACAACACCAAACTGATCGGTTTTGTTATTATGTTGCCAGTCCACAGCCAGGATTTTGATGGAAATTACACTACATCACAATTTTATTTTCGAGATCGTGTTAGTAATGAAGTACATGAACCGAGCGCTTTTCTTCACTCCAAATGAGTATTATGTTAAGGTGTCACAGGTGCAGCTGTAACGATGATCACTGAAGCCTATATAGCCTTAGGAGTGGGGGGATGTGTGTGGAACTGTCAGTTGGGAATATTTCTGAGTCATTAAACAGGTAGTCGTGTCCAAGGACTGTGTGGAAGTGTCAGTATTTTGGGCAGTGTGTGGAAGTGTCAGTGTGGGGAACTGTTATGTAATCGTCGCATCCGGCACGGGTCGCAACCGGCACGGTCGCATCCGGCACGACTCCTAGATTGCAATGTTAAATATTGTAATTTTGTAATAATATATACTAGGTATTTGTCACATTCATCGGTAATGAATTACCCCACAGCGTAGCCAAGCACGTTTAAACGATCCCCACGACTGCAAGATGGAGCTGCAACAAGTTCAAATCCCGGCGCTGACAGTGGCTATTCTGAGCGTGGTTTCTCTTCGGGTTTCTCCACACTCCTTCCATTCAAATGCCGGTATAGTACGTTGTTTCAAGTCCCGGGGCACCTACCAAATTCCCGACCCTAATAATTAGCCTACAGTTAAACAGGCAACCAGAGAAACAACGGTTATCAAACAAATTCAACATACATCCCAAGTACAGGCTACGGGCCTGATGACCATGCTTTTATATACAAGTCCCTAAATTCAATTAACAGCAATAGAATGAGTTAGTTATTAGACGCATGGATAACTTATTTTCCTACTGCACATAACGATGTTAGTAAATGCAAAACGTGTAAAAATTAGGCAAATATATTTTACTATTTAAAAAAAATTAGTGTAAGTACACTTAAAGTTAAATGGAATAACTTAAGAGGAGTAACATCTTTGAATTTTCAAAGGCATGGTACAGGTCTTTGGAGTTGGCGCCTGTGAGCAACCTGCACATCGTGATGAGAATGAAAAGATGAGGACGTCACAAGGGTCTGGAACCTGAATGATCTTTTAACGCGCAAACGTCCGACTTTCCAGCCTGTTTTGTGGCACTTTCAAGCATGGCTAATGGTTAACAGCGCCTCCTGTATCATGTGTTATGTTAATTTTCCTGTTACATCACTTTAATTGCATTGTACCATAAGTACAGTATGTGGGTTGTGTTCCATAGCACATGGGTGATTCCTTATGGGAGCTGCGATTTATGTGTATAGCAGGGTAAAATAAACAAACTATTCGAAATCAAGGGATCCATCACATCTACTGTATATAAAAAAATGAATGTTTGTTTGTTCGTCCCTTATGCGTACATATACCATTCATCCGATTGCGATCAAATTTAGGTGAGTTGTTGTGCACACTCCCGGGATGGTCAAAGACATAGTACAGTAAATTCAATTTACAATACATAGCGCGCTAGTAGCATCAACTAAATTGCGCACGATTCGTTTCAACAAAGTCCCACATGCGTTCATATGCCATTCATCCTATTGCGATGAAATTTTGGTGAGTTGTTGTGTACTGTACTCTCCTGCGAAGGTTTCTGACTTAGTAAATCCATTTTACAATTGGTAGCGCACGAGTACATTTAACAAATGAGTTCCGGCACGCGAATCATTTTTACAAAGTCCTATATGCGTTCATATACCATTCATCCGATTGCGATGGAACTTTGGTGAGTAGCTGTGTACACTCCTGCAAAGGTTTATGAATTAGTAAATCCATTTTGCAATAGGTGGCGCACGAGTAGATTCAACAAATGGGTTACGGTTCGCGAATCATTTCAACAAAATCCCGTATGCTTTCATATACCATTCATCCTATTGCGATGAAAAATTAATCAGTTATTGTGTACACTCCCGTTAATGTTTCTGACCTAGTATATCCATTTCACTGTTGGTAGCGCACGAGTAGATTCAACAAATGACTGACAGTGTGCGAATAGTTTCAAATAACTCCCGTATGCGTTCATATACCATTCATCCGATTGCAATGCAACTTTGGTGAGTTGTTGTGTACACTCCTGCGAAGGTTTTTGACTTAGTAAATCCTTTTTACAACTGGTAGCACACGAGTAGGTTCAACAAATGAGTGACAGCGCGCGATTTTTTTCAACAAAGTCCCGTATGCGTTCACGAACCATTCATACGACAGCGATACAACTTTTGTGAGTTGTTGTTTACACTCCTGAAAAGATTTCTGACTTAGTAAATCCATGTTAAAATAGGCAGCGAACGAGTAGATTCAACAAATGGGTGACAGCGCGCGAATCGTTTAAACTAAGTCCCGTATGCGTTCATATAGCCTACCATTCATGCAATTACGATGAAACTTCGGTGAGTTTTGGAACACGCTCCCACAAATATTTCTGAGATAGTAAATCCATTTTAAAGTAGTTTAGAGGCAGTTAATGGAAAAGGAACAAAATATTGTGTATCCAAAAATCACTTCAACAAACAACGTTACAACGCCAACACCTTCCTGATTGGCATTGCAACGCATGCCGGGTATAGCTAGTTGTACTAACGAAATTCGCTTCTAGCGTATTTACAGCCACTCAAACAAATGATGGGGGCATTCTTGACAAGTGATTTGGCTAAGTGACAGCGGAGGGCCATTTTTTCAGTGTTGCCTAGTTCTATTAATAAAGCTTTCCAGTTGGTCAACACAAATTGTGCCCAATTACATTATTCGGGAAAGCAAGTATTTATGCAACCTAACCTGAACGCTTAAGTACTTAAATATCCCCTCCTCCATTTTTATACCTAAAGGCGGGTTATTTTGTGATAAATATCTTATGTACAGTAATATTTCTTTCAGGTTAAGGTGCATACATACTTGTTTCCCGAATAATGTAATTGGGTACAATTTGTGTTGACCAACTGGAAAGCTTTCTTTAGCATTATCAACTGATATACATGTATTACGAAATTACATGAAAAGGACCATATTTTCCCAAATCCTTATTGACAAAAATAGAAAAATATACCCTAAGTCAATCAAATGTATTAATTGAATACACTGTACCGGTTTCGGTTATGTTATAACCTCCTTCAACGGATAGCATATGATACGAATTAAGTTGCAAGATTACATATAATTTTATAAAAAGTATGAGTTCAAAAAATATCTCCAAAATATTAACTATTTAATTGATTGAAAATACTTCAAAACAATCAGATCTGTTACAGCTTTCTTTAAGAACAAGCCCGTGGTGGAGACGTCAAAGATATGGAACTGACGTAGTTGTTCATTGAAAACGTTTTGAGGTTAGGATGAATTGTGATCTTATGCTTATATAGGAATAAACGACTTTATGATATATTATAATAGTAACAGTTAGTCCAAACACTAGAGAAGCTATGGATTAATGTTTGATCATGGAATAAATTAATTGAATCATTGACTTTGTATCATATACTATCTGCTGAATAAGGTTATAATATAACCGAAACCGGTACAGTGTAATCAAATATTACATTTTATTGACTTAATGGATCTTTACCTATTGCATTAACTGATATAATATTTAGTATCCCTCACAGCAAAGTTCACAAAACTCAATTGGCGTATATCCGAGCTATTTTGTTAAAGTGGAAGTCCAGAGCACCCGATTACTCTGCTGTATTTGTAGAAATATTTCAGAAGTTATGGGTTTAATTAATAAACAGTAAAATTCTAAATAGGTTTCGAACATGAGAGTATGTGAAGACCAAAGGCCGTTTGAATAACTGGTAGTTGTTTTTCATTTCAGGGGCTTGGACATCGTATACATTTAGTCCCATGTATTTGGGTGTGTTTGGAATTTTGTCTGATAACCTCTGTTATTGTGATAAGTGATGACTTTATTAGTAATTCAGGTAAGGATTGGGAAGGGGGTGGTCGGGGCTTTAAGTTAGGAACCATCCTGGCAATTGCCTCGTGTAGAAATAGGAAAAAAAAAACCAGGATGGCTGAGGTGGGAATCAAACCCTTCTCTTCTTGTTTTGCATCACGAGGCTGAGTGTACCTAGTTTCAGCCCTCATACCTGACAATGTCTTGTCAGAGCCGGGAATCAAACCCGGACCTCCAGGGTGTCACAATGAACTGGTATCTCAGCTAATTGTTATAGATATGAAACTATAGACTTCACTTCTTTTTAAATTTAGATGTTGAATTATTTTCTTTATAACAACCACAATGACAAAACATTTTGAAAACTAAACTAAATAGCAAAGAAGTACTTTATTTTAAATCAAATATGTAATGACAGCTTCTGAAATTAACATGTGTATATTCTATAAATTACTTTACCTACAGTAAACTAGAAAACTGTAACAGATGACCTTGATGTTAAACCCCTTAAACAATCACAACCACTATTACTACAAAAATGAACTTTATATCCGCCTCTTTGCGTAGTGGCTATCATTCATGGCTGTCACCATGGAGGTCCGGGTCCGATTCCCGGCTCTGCCAAAAAATTTAATTCTAGTCTGAGGGCTGGAACGGGGTACACTCAGCCTCGCGAGGCAAAATTGAGAAGAGGCAGGTTCTATTCCGACCTCTGCCATCTTGGAAATAGTTTTCCTTGGCTTCCCTACTTCTATTCCATGCAAATTCCTGGATGGTACCTAGCGTAAGGCCATGGCCAATTCCTACGCAAATCCTACCTCGATTAAAAATACACACAATAGCACAGACATCACAGTGACACAGGTTATCAGACAACATCTGCACACACCCAAATACACGGGGCTACATTACCTCTATGTCGAAAATTCCCTAAACGAATCAATAACAACAAAAATTAGGTACCAAAATATATAACATTCATTATCTGTTAATATGAAGCCTCCGTGGCTTAGGCGGCAGCACGCCGGCCTCTCACCGCTGGGTCCGTGGTTCAAATCCCGGTCACTCCATGTGAGATCTGTGCTGGACAAAACGGAGGCAGACAGATTTTCCTCCGGGTACTCCGGTTTTCCCTGTGAAAATTTCATTCCAGCAACACTCTCCACTATCATTTCAATTCATCTGACATTCATTTAATCATTGCCCCAGAGGAGTGCGTCAGGCCTCGGCAGCCGGCACAGTTCATATCCTCGCCGCTAATTGGGAGCTTCATTCATTCCATTCCTGACCCGGTCGGAGACTGGAAGCAGGCTGTGGATTTTCATTTTCATCTGTTAATATGGTTACTTCAATTTTGTTATATACAGTACAGTTTTTTTTAGCGTATGGCTTTTAGTGCCAGGAGTGTCCGAGGACATGTTCGGCTCGCCAGTGTTGTAGCTGCTTCGAGACGGACACCCTATGGGTGAGCTACAAGTACCGTTGGGGAGGGAAGTAGGAATGTAAGGACGAGGAGTTGGAAGGTAGCGGCTGTGGCCTATAGTTAGGGACCAACCCCGGCATTTGCCTGGGAGAAAGATGGGAAACCACAGAAGACCATCTTCAAGGTTGCCGGCGGGGGGATTCGAACCTCCTCGCCTCCCGGATGTGAGCGACTGCCAGCAGTCATGCCGTAACGACCACGGTTGTAATACTAACAAATATTATATTTTCCAGTTTAAGCCTACTTTTTACATTTTCCAAGCATGAAGAAAAACTTCACTTATGAGATCAATTCGGACCATTGTGTCTGTGAGTATGCCTGTATCTGGAGCTGGTTAACAGTGTTGTTATAGATATTTCAATGAACATTGTACAGGACGGGCTGGATTCAAAATCCTCTATGAGATCGTTTTATTTATTTATTTATTTATTTATTTATTTATTTTAAATCTTGGCATATATTTATATTCGATGCCTAGTCTATGTGTAATTGTAATGCGGGGCACGTGAATGTACTTCTGAAACTCGGTGGCCCAGGCATCCCAAGCCTCTCATCCACCTCCATGTCTAGTAGATTAATACATCAACTGGAATGTGTAGTGGGTGTAGCGACTAAAGGAATGTTTCCTGAGGACATGCTTGTTTCTCCTCCCTTAGACTTTCTCCTCGTTAGGTTAGCTCTACATAACCCAGCCCCTTGGTCTTTGACCGCGTACACCTGGCCATTGGAGTAACTTACAAGGAGAATTACTATTGTTGTTTCATTTACGGCCTTGTGACGTCTCCATCAGCCCCGTATAGATGAGTGTGTACTGAATCTGTATGATAACCATTGTTTTGAGCTGTCTGTACTAGTGTAGAGTAATGGGGAAAGATTGGGGAGGAGTTCATTCTTGCTTTTAAGACAGACACAATACCGGCGTTTGCCTAGAGTGAAAGTAGAGAACCATGGGAAGCCATCAAAAGAATCGAATCTTCATGTGGCTGAATGTTTCCTCGGACCAGAATTAAATGTCTCGGTGAACCCAGGAATTGAATTGAATCGTTTATTTCTGAAAGGGGTCAAGTGACAAAATATGATGAAATGAGTTATTGATGGGAACGCGTTCTTTAGGGAAAGACGCAAATTTTAGTGCCAAAAGGAGTCAAGTTCCGACCTGTTATTACGTTAAGGCATTATGTTATAATTGCGTTCAGTGCAGAATGGTGTCAAGGGACGCTGCTTGGCTCGTTTCTGTTAAAATATTTCTTCTCTTACTTCTTTTACCCTATGTCTAGCTTTTGCCTACGGCCTACAAACAGCTTCTGTTTCAGGTTCCCATCAATGTGAAGAAGATAAAAGACCTCACTTACCTCAAACCTTACCTTGTAGGGTATGATGAGTTCTACAACGATATATAGCAATGTCCCACTACGGATGCAGAATGTGCTGTGGAGTTAGAACACAAATAAATCTGAGTATTATCAACCAGATAATGTATGGCTTTGAAATTTGAGACTGATCAAGTTAAAAGAAAGTACCAGCCATTTTTTAACAGGTTTCATTAGTTACAATAATGGTTTTCTTGCATTAATAATCTTATCTAATACACATATTAATAAACTGATGTGCATACAATTCATTTTCATTACAAAACCGTAAAATAGTTCTCAGTTTTGTTAACAAAATATCCGTGTTCTACATCTTTATTGCAGAAAGGTGTCAAGTACAAAGTTTTTAAATTCTTTATTGCACGATATAAAAAAGTAAATCAAATATAATTTTTGTCATTACGTTTCAAGTACATAAACACATTTGAGGTAAGTTTTTAAGATACATAAAAAAATTAAGTTTTCTTTGTTTCTCTGAAAATAGCATTTTTGTCACTTAACCCTTTTCTGGAATAAACGATTCAATTCAGAATGTTCGATTCTGGAGAAGATTTCAATACTTTCCGCCAGACCACGGAACTGCTTCAACCCTTACCTAGCAATGGCCCGGAAGATAATGGGAATCAGACGACAGCAGCGAGGCCCACCACACCGCACTCCATGCCCATGCACATTTGAAGCCCATCCCGCCCAGTGTCGTTCTCATCTAACGCGACCGCGTTCTGGCCCATAGCAGTGTCTCACAATGTCCACCGTAGCCCTCCGCACTGGCCGGGTCGGGCCGAGCAGGCAGACTAACCTTCACTACGCACGCACAACAAAATGCTCGCTTTACACTTCTATTCAGAATTGATAGCAATACGATTGTCACTAAGCTATTGGTATAGTACAAACTGGCTAATCTCAATCGAAAGTTGTTGATTGATTTAGGGGCTTTGCAATATCATGGTCATGTAGCCCCGTGTATTTGTGTGTGTAATTTGTATGAAAACCTGTGTTATTGTAATGGCTGTATTAGTGTGTGCCTTTGTAATTCAGATGAGGATTGGGAAGGAGTCGTCCGTGGCCTTAAGTTAGGATACATCCCGGCATTTGCCTGGAGTAGAAGTTAAATAACGAATCGGAAATTCAGTAGGCCTACCAAGTTTAACCAGGATTACAAATACACTGGCGGAAAAAATATCCCTCCCAACACCATGAAATAAGGAATGTAGAGTACGGAAATGTTGGCATCTTATTTGGCCAGGTAACATATTTAATTGATTAGAGGTACAAGACAACAGGTTAATGTCCGCGCGAGAAAAGCCATCGCAAATGTGCCATGCTGGTCTATTAATAACCGCTATAATCGCCAGAATGTTGAATGCAGGCATGGAAACGTGCATGCATTGTAGCGTACAGGTGCCGGATGTCAGCTTGTAGGATGGAGTTCCATGCCTGTTGCACTTGGTCGGTCAATACAGGGACGGTTAATGCCGGTTGTGGATGACGCTGGAGTTGTCGTCCAATGATCTCCCATACGTGCTCGATTGTGGACAGATCGAGGGATCGAGCAGGCGATGGTAACATATCGACACTCTGTAGAGCACGTTGGGTTATATACAACAGCGGCATGGGGGCGTACGTTATCTTGTTGGAAAACACCCCCGGGAATGCTGTTCATGAATTGCAGAACAGCAGGTCGAATCACCAGACTGACGAACATCTCTGCAGTCAGGGTGCGTGGGATAACCCCGAGAGTGCTCCTGCTGTCATAGGAAATTGCTCCCCAGACCAGAACGCCTGGTGTAGGTCCATTGTGTCGACGCTGCAGACAGGTGAAATGAAGGCACTCACCAGGCTGCTTCTAACCAACACACGGCTATCACTGGCACCAAGGCAGAATCGCCTTTCATTGGAAATCACAAAGAATCTCCACTCCATCCTCCAA
Source organism: Meconema thalassinum (assembly GCA_946902985.2). Lineage (NCBI taxonomy): Eukaryota > Metazoa > Arthropoda > Insecta > Orthoptera > Tettigoniidae > Meconema > Meconema thalassinum. The sequence continues at coordinate 188,208,977 of OX336389.2, forward strand.
TGAGCTCTCACTTGACAACACTGAAGTCGCAGATTGCGGTGGTTTTGGGTAAGTGGAATGCAGACCGCAGGGCGTCTGGCTCGGTGCTGTCTTACAAGTAACCCATTGCGAACAGATCGTTGCGTCCCTGTGGTGTCAACTGCTGCTCGAATTGCTGCTGCAGACGCCGTCCGATGTGCCAAAGTCATACGTCGAATACGGCGGTCCTCCCTCTCGGGCGACGAAGACGTCCGGAGCCCGGTCTTACTTGCGACCGTACCTTCATGTGAGCACTGCTGCCAGCATGCATGCACAGTGGAGACATTCATGCTAAGTCAATCTGCAATAGCGCGGAGGCAAAATCCACCTTCACGTAGCCATATTACACGGCCTCGTTCAAACGCAATGAGCTGTCGTCGTAAAGGCATTCTTGATCTTCTCACAGTCACTCCGTGCAATCACACACGAAACTAACGCTCTCGCATAGTAGCCTACAGCCCGTATTTACAGCGCCACGCTAATGCGATTTGCGGGAAATTTGAATCAACGTCGTCTTTCAGATGTATAAACACGCCTACCAACTTTCGTTAATCTAGCACAACCCCTTCTTGCTGTTGGGATATTTAATTCCTGGGAATAGGCTACACTATTAATGGTATAGACCTACTTCAAACAAATCATAAATTTAACGACTTAATTTCGTCGTTATTCTAGATAGGTCTATATAGGTCGATCATTGGTATAAAGCTTAAACTTAAAGAAAAGTTGGCTCTTTAGTTCGTCACGGAACTACTTGTTTACATTTAGGATCAAATACTGACTAATTTATTCACATAAATGTGCCGTAGTTAACGTGCAATGTGCATCATTGATATCCAAAAACATTTACACATTTTTACTTAAAAAATAGGAAGACAGTTGACATAAGCCATAGACCTCTTTTTACCGTACACCGTCTGTTGGAGAGTATTTTAATCTCAAATATCTACCTCAATTTTTTCAGCCGTGTGTGTGGGCAGAGTTTGTTAGGCTCTCAACTCCAGTGTCCAAACGTTTATACATTTGAATAATAATAATAATAATAATAATAATAATAGTAGTTATAATAATGTGGGTTTAACTGCTGTATTGTTGGAGACGCTGGGATGTCGAGATCTTTTCTTGGAGGGGTTCATTATCATGCCAGCAAATCTACTGACTCTGGTTTCGAGTTTACTTACCCTTAATTGCCAACTGATTGTGCCAGGAATCCATTCTTCAAATATTTGACTGGTATGGAGAGAGGATGTTTGTAGACCTAGACCTATTAATGCTAATTTGATTTCAAAATCTAATTTTAAATTCCATTGTTGCGCAGTAGGTAGTGGGCAAGGAAGGGGAACTTACATATGAGCCTTTTAGTATTTACAAAAATTAACTACACTTTTATATGCAGTATGTTAAGACTGCTGAAGTGGTTAATTAATTATCTCCCAAAAGTACTGGAGAATCCTCGATAGTGGCATTTGAAGGGAGATACCTCATATGTGCCACCCCGTGGTGGGAGACTGACACCTCGTAAATTGACTGATACTGAGGGGATTCGAGTGGCTTTCAGGATAACCAACCAAGTCAGTTTCGCACTTATACAGGCCACTCTATTGACATCGGGGTGAGAAATCACTCTTAAAGGTGGGGGAACAAGAATGAGCTCGTCAACGGCATAGAATCAGCCACGCAAGGGGAAACCGTCTGGTTAATTTTACCCGGAGGTACATGTCATGAAAGATCAGAACTAGGAATTAAGACTGACAGGCGTTCCAAATAGCAACCGGCGCTGTACTGGGCCCGGGGCCGACAGTGTGAAATGGGCTACTGGGCTTAATTTTGTAGATAACCAGGCACCTTAAGCGAAATTAACTACTGGTTCGCATGATAAACTGCAAGCCAGAAAAAATATCCGTATTGGAACATGAAACGTCTGAGGTCTTCAGAAAAAGGGAAAAGTTCATACCTTGGAAAAGGAGCAGATGAGAGAGAACTGAACTTCCAAATGTGTAGCATAGCTGAGGCCCATTGCAAGACAATGTCACTTTATCACAGAGGACCACCGTGTCAACACCTCGGGAGGTAAAAACACTGTCATAAATGGAGTCTCAATCTTGGTTAACAAATCCATAGCAAAATACATTCTGAGGTATGAACACATCAATGATAGAATGATGAAACTGACAATTCGGACAACTTTCATGTCATACTGGTGTATATTATGCCCACGATAGATGCAACTGATGAAGAGGTTCATGACATGTATTGGACATTTGGAGAGAAGATGGAAACATTCCGCCAAAAAAGCCTATCTATATCGTGGGTGACTTTATCTGTGAATATCGGTTGCACAAGAGAAGACCATTCAGGGATATCGTGGGCAAGTTTGGATTAAGATTAAAAAATGAGAGAGGCGTGCGATTATGTCCAGCACCGAGGTTAGCATGCTAGGCTCTGGCCCTAAGAGTCACAGGTTATATTCCGATTCCCAGCTAGACCAAGGGGAATTTAATCTCCATTTCTTAATTCCCCTGGCGTGAAAACTGGGTGTTTCTGATTTCTTCATGAACAAATTATTGTAAACAGAGTAAAAAGACGCAGTAAAAACGAAAAACGTTAATCATACTGGTACAGTTCTGCGCGGAACCTAACCACAAGTCAATACAGCTTTTCAGAAACATCCACTTCCACTGTCGACATGGGATCCACTTTACTTTCGACATGGACTAGTACAAACAATATCTACAAGAACCAGATTGACTATGTTCTCCTGAGGAGATGATGGTGAACATTTGTGAGCATTTCCAAATCAATACCAGAAGCATACCGTGGGTCTCACCACAAGCTTCTTAAATCAACTTGAGCGCTAATGCTCAATCTAACAAGAAAGACTGTGCGGCTTAAAAGAATGTGCATCAGCAATCCAGAACACCAGCGGAACCTTCAAAGAAAGACAAGACGACAGGTAATTGAAGATACGAAGGCTGTTTTTTAAGTAAAGGCCGTCTTTTTAAGCCCGTAGTTAGTGCGCACACCGCAACAAGCGTGCGCGCCACCTCCCGGCATCCTTTGCGAACAAGCAGGTGTCATTTGCAGCTGTGTAGCTAACCTGTACGCTGAACTGTGCATCTTTACAATGTTCAAGATTATTGATTCGCCACCGCGTATGAGGTACGATCTGTGATACGTTTTTTGAGTGCAAGAAACAAGTCAGCTTTGTGAGGTGTATGGTGATAATGCAATGAACATTTTCACGGCCACTTTTGAACTCGCGTACCCATTTTCGCACTTTACCGTCACAGCGCAAGATCATGGCAAGACCCCACACTGCTGCCCGGACTCGGGAACTGATTGAGTCTTATGGGTGGGAAGTTTTGGATCATCCACCGTATAGCCCTTCGTCATTTTGGTGGGAAGCGCTTCGCCGATGATGATGAAGTGAAAAACAGCCGTGAAATCCTGGTAGTCAGAGCAGGCGGCAAACTTTTATACAGATGGATTTCAGAACTTAGTTTTAAGGTATGACAAGTGACTAAATAAACAAGGCAACTATGTAGAAAAATAGAGGAAGGTATGTAAAACCTAAAAATAAATGTGGTTTCAAAATAAAATGTTCGGTTACTTAAGAAACAGCCCTCGTATAAAGGGGTCGTGATCAGAGTTCAAAACAGACAATCCAGACCCAGAACGAAAGCACTGAGTGGCAGAAATCTCGTCGAGACGAGGAGGAAACTGAGGACTGAATGGGCTGAGAAGAGGAGAGTGGGGAGAGTCTCTGAGAGGGATGAGGATTCTCATACCCAGAAATGATGCTAGAAGGAAGGAAGGAAGGAAGGAAGTTTTGTGTGACCGTTAATCTAGCGATCATGAAGCATGGGATCTCCTTTTTACGTGGAATCCGAACCACAGGACATGCCATTTCACTTAGAAATCTCATATGCATTGATCGGGAATCGAGCCCGGTTCGCCATGGTGAGAGGCCAACAGCTTGACCACTGTGCCACCACGTCCCCATATATGATGTTAATTCATTTAGTAGCTTTGCGACATCGTGGTAATTTAGCCCCATGTACTTGGGTGTGAGTGTGTATAGAATTTTTCTGATAACCTGTGTTATTGTGGTGTCTGTAGAAGAGTATTTGTAATGAAGGTGAGGATTGGGAAAGAGGCGGCCGTGGCCTTATGTTAGGGACCATCCCGGCATTTACCTGGAGTAGATGGTAGATGGTCCTCCTGGGCGACAGTCAAGAATGCTAGCCACTACTCCAGGAAGTGGACCCCAGGAGTATATAAAGTAATAATCTTATTGATTTTACATTTTAACTACTGCGGCTTTTGAAGACGCCGGGGTGTCGGAATTTTGCTCCGAATGGGATTTTTAATGTGCCAGTAAATCTACTGACGCAGCTCCATCGCATTTGCGCACCCTCAAAAGCCAACTGACTGCACCAGGATTTGATCCTGCAATCTTGGCACCAGCAGTCGAGAACGTTACCGCTGCGACACACAGTCAGTCAATGTATTGAGTCGATCTCATGAAGGGTGCACACTTTTAACAATTGGTGCTATCGCTGGAACGCAGAGGCAATATCCAAATACGAGTTACTCTTGAACGTTTTGAATCAACCCAGCATGATGTCAATTTCCAAAGAGTTGAACACTAGTCATGACCTTACTTTTAGAGCACAGCCTTCCATGAAGTGGAATATCTCGTTTACAGCGGTGATGAAAATGGTGGTATATCATCGGGGTTTGATTCCCACATTTCGTAGCATTTGAGTTGGTCCATTAACTGATTTGGTGGTAAGAGCAGCAGACACGGGAAATTTGGAGTACATTGGAAGCTCCAGAGATAAAACAACATTTTGGATCACATACAATCCTTAATGTGAAGCATTATTATCAGAATTCTAACAGAATCAGACCGTTCTCAAGTGATTTCCAGAAATCTGTTCACAACATCAATAGACTACATAAATAAATAAATATATAAGTAAATAAATAAATACGATATTGAAAGTGCTAGATATTCTGGTATTATCAGGCAAAGAATTCATTAGAATTCATTAGAATTCAGAGTTCATTAGAATGAACTAATTCATTCAGGAATGATAAAAAATAAAAACGGCCTGGTCAAGTTGAAACACTGGAAACCGTGAAATCTCCGAAGTTAACCAAACTATGGGTGGCGAGACATGGATAGGTGGCTGGTTCTTAGCAAGTACCACGTGCTGTGGGGCAGATGCCTCCTTAATCTGCCCCTTAAAAATAACTACCACCCTTAGGAGTAAGAAATATTTGCACATTTTAAAATTTGTCTTTTAATGCTCCCAAGATATGCTATTATGTCATTCATTCATTTTAATAGATCGGAATCTAGTTAATTTTGCTCGCCATAGAATGTCTTCTGTCGAGGCGGTTGTAAGGTATTTTCCTTTGTACTGAAAACGGGGTGAATGCTTTGATGTGAGGTTTGGTGCTGGTGAATGGAGCCTTGCTGTCCACTTTCTTTCAACTTTTATTCCCTTTCATGCTCTGTCTAGTCACCGCAAGATAAAGTCGTACAATTGTAGCATGAGGAAGTTCAAATGAACTGTAACATATCAAACCCTTCTGTGATTCAAATAATCGTATTATATAATTTAGCTTAGGGCTATTTACAGTGCAGGTTTCTGCTCTAACTTCGTCGCTTCTAATTTTCATTTGGAAAATATTTGAATGGCTCCTTTTCAACCCAGTGTGGGTATCTATCACTTCACACTGAGAGTACCTGCCAAACATCCAGAGATTTGCAGTAATCATCAACGAACAGCGGCCATACGTGGTCTAAGGTTTAAACATAGTAAATTCCCAGCTTTCCCGTGGGGGATTCCAATTCCCGTATATGGATGTACAGTCGCTCAAACAAGGAATGAGCACACGCATGGTAACTGCGCAATATTTATTTTTATCTGTCTTTCTTTATTTGTCTGCCTTTCGTTTTGTTTAATTATCGAGCTCAGAACCAAAACTCAAACGAATGAGTAGAAGATGATGATGATGATGATGATGATGATGATGATGATGATGATGATGATGAATAGCATTGTTTTAAATGGCCTAACATCTGAGTTATCGGCCTCCAATGGTTTGGATGGTGATTAAAAATAAATGAAAGCTACAATTGAAACTAACATATTTACTGGAAGAAGAACAGCACAAAAATCGAAAAAAGGAAACAAATGCTAAGGGAAAGGAATGCCCTCATCCCTCGAAGAATGAGAACTGAGGGACTCAGAGGGAAGTAGAGATATTGAGGGCAGATAAAAAAAGGGAAAGAGGAGAGGGCCACCCCAAAGTTTCTAGAAAATGGGGAAAGTGGACCCAGCTCAGGAATCCCTCAGGGTCACCATCTCCCGAGTTTGCCAGCCTTGAGCCAATTAGGGTGGAGCACTACCTAGGATGCATTATGTATGGTGGGGCTATATGCACCTAAGCCCTTGGAAAATGGCAGGAGATACCAGAAAAAGAAAAGAATGAGTGCATCAGGGTAGATGAGACAAGGGCCAATCAAGTAGGGAAAATGAAAGACACTCAGTGCCTTGGATACCCTAATACCGTCGGGGATGGAAGAGTACAATATTTGACCAACGGAGGTGACCAGAAAAGACGACAAAGAGGTGTCCAACCAAAGTAAGTGGAAGAAATGCAGGACTTAGGTTAGCTGCCATTGTCGGCGATCCAAGTCCCACTAGTTGTGAGCCCCTGGGGGATTGAATAGTCACATCATAACATACAGCATGCGTATAATCTCTGACTTCAGACTAGGCTATAGACAATACCCACGAACAGCGGGCCATTCAAGCATTCTACGTCCAGTCGGTCAGTGCACTGGGACAGGGTCTACGCAGGTCCGCGGTGCGAAGTGTCGCCAAACTTTTGAATTGCAGTTGATAAGTGAACTTTGCATAAGTTATGCCTAAATATACATTTTTGGGGAGGATAAGCCCAAAAGGTATAATGAACAGACGGCGAAGTGCTAGTGGCGCATAAACTTAAATAATATTTGTTGACCATAAATTACAAGTGCGCATGGTATCCAGTCATTGGACTTATAATAATAATAATAATAATAATAATAATAATAGACTAGTTATAAATAATAATAATATATCATCATCATCATAAGCAGTGACAGTTTAATAAACCCATCCGTCACTAGGGGTCTTGGGTGAGTCAAGTGCATTCGCGATAGGACAGTGACGTTTCGCGAAGTGGTCGGGAAGTGATAATAATTCCTGAACATCATTTTCGAGAGACTTACAGGAACAGTGAAGCCATCAGTAACCGTCAGTGAGTGAAGTAGCAAAGGCGTGTCACAATTTGCTATAAATGTTGGTGCAGTAGGAAAGTGCTTCTAGAATGTAAAAGTGTAAAAATTCAGTTTAATTTGGTGTTAGGAGATTCTTCAAGAGGCAAGAAAATGATTCCTCCAACGCCGTAAATTGTCATCAAACCCAGGACCATAAAGATCGTTATGGATGGCCAAATCCACGCACGGGCGAGCAACCACAACTCGGAGCCATGATATAACCTATGAGACGTTGCAAGTGCTCAACATTTCACTAATTATGGCTTAGCTGTTGGAGAGTCTGAGAAATTGTAAATAAGTATTAAATGTAGATTTTGAATATCAGCATATCACATGTTAGCTTTTTTATTGAGTATGTTTTTCGTGTACGGGTTCGATTCATGTAAAATGTAAGTGGATATCAGATCTGTAAACTGAGTGTTTAACGTAGTGAATTATGATTTTACTTTGAGAAGATCAATGATAGTGAATTTCACTTAATCATGATTTTGAGTAAGGTCATGGCAGGCATCAGCCCCTGGCAGTAGGTTACTTTCAAGTTCATGTTGTTTATAGGACAGTCATGTGTAGCGCTGAAGTCTAGATAGTCTTCCGAGATATTGCTCTACAGATTTTGTGACTGATTTAGTGAGAATCAGTGTCCACCCTATGTTGTTGCCCATTGCAGAGGTTCTGTTCCTGCAGTGGCAAAACTGCAAGATGTAAGATGTGCTCACATATGAACGCTGTGATATGTCACACACACTGTACTACGTTACGGAGTCCTTGGTTCTACGATGGTAACATCGTCAGATTGCAATAATGGTGTTACTGAGCTATTATTTTCAGACCATGCCAGCGTAAATAGATTGAAGTCAGCTGACTACAGTAGTAAATTTGATGTTTGATTTTTCTTCAAGTATTTTGAGTCCTTTAGCTGATAGTTTTGAAATGTAAATTTTGAGGATTATTATTGAGGTTCTTCAGTTGGCACTAGCACTGGTGAGAGTTTAAATGACAGTTTTGTTCATTTTCCTTGATTTTTGATTTTTCTTTTGATTTCACGTACTAGTCCATGATAGGCATGGGGGAAAAGGAATACGTAAAACTGTGATTTGATGATTATTTGATGATGTCAAATATGATTTAAGTAGCCTATGTATTTTTTGTAGCAAGATTTATGTACTGTCGATGTTTATTTATTTTGCGTTCCGACCACGAGTGTCTTTTTTTTTTTTTGACGCTCAAGGGTTTTGGTATCTTTCCCTTGTTGCCATTTAGTTAGGACTTCTCGGTGCTTTCCCTCGGTGTATTTTTAGCGTGCCAACTCACTACAGCTAACTCATGATCCACACCCAAAGGATATATATCTCGGGCTGGGTCAGATTGAGCACGTGACGCATGAATTCTACACTATACCAAACGCGAAATGAATTTTAGTTTCAGTAAAAATTGAGGGTGTTTGATAATCAGCTGGCTCAACTTTCATTCTATTTTCATTGCTGATTCTAGTGAAGACTGAACTTTGAAACGTTTAGAATTTGTTTTCGGGGTACTATTTCAGTTTTTCGGGTTCATTTTTGTGTTGGTTTCTTAATTTTATTTGCATTTGATTTTCAAGTGAACCTTATATAGTTTTTATTAATTTTGTTGTCTTTTAAAATTTTATTTCCGTGTGTGTTATTTTGTACATAATCCTATGTTCTCCCAAAATCCAGGATCGAATATCGAGGACAGACTCCTATCCCGGCATACACACGTGTACGTTAAACAGCGTGCGTAGGTAAATAGAATGTACGAGTTATCACTCCACGGTCAGTGCGAAGTGTGTAATAGATGAAAACTTGTGACTTTTAAAATGCATGATTGAGACACACGAGAGGGATGTCCTTGTTGTCATACGGGAGAAGTGTTGGACCATTTTCAGTTATCCCGAGCCTACAGCTTCACGTCAAGAGATGGACATGAATCAGCCAATTGCCTTAATACCTTATTATATAAATAAGTTGTAGCTTAGTTGTTTTATTGTAGAGGTGCCTTCTACATAAATATGAATTTCCATGTCATTTGCTCTGGTAGTTTTAACGCCAACCCAAAACAAACAGACACACAGACAAAAATTAAACTGGAGGTCTGTTTGGTCATCATTCATCTCATCCGGGAAAAATACAATGGTTTGGCCAAAAATCCAAAAACGTTCAAACAGAAAGTTAACTTTAATTCAAAATAGGAAGATATCACAAACATTCAGTCACCCTATCCAAGATAATTAACCATCCAAATTTAAGATACCTCGTCTCGGCCAGGAATCAAACTCTGGGCCCTATGGACAAATAACTAGATGTGATAAGCTATCACCCTACTAGCAATAATTAAAGATAATTAGATCTGGTAAAAACAGCAAGCTTGTAGTTTAACGTGACCGTTAATCTCGAGATCATGAGCCACGGGACCTCCTTTTTACGTGGAATCCGAACCACAGGACATGGCATTTCACTTCGAAAATCTCACATACCTATCACTCTACTAACTGATAATGATAACTAGATCTGATAAGCTATCACTGTACATGCAGTAAATAATGATAACTAGATCTGATAAGCTATCACTGTACTTGCAGTATATAATGATAACTAGATCTGAGAAGCTATCACTCTACTAGCAGTAAATAATGATAACTAGATCTGATAATTTAAAACGCTCTACTAGCAGTAAATGATGATAACTAAATCTGAGAAGCTATCACTCTACTAGAAGTAAATAATAACACCTAAACTGATTAACTGTCAATCTACCAGTTGTAAGTAGTGAGATACTGATAAGCTATCACTGTACACGCTGAAAATAATGATTACTAGATCTGATAAGCTATCACTCTACTTGCAGTAAATGATGTTAACTAGATCTGATAAGCTATCACTTTACTAGCAGTAAATGATGATAACTAGTTCTGGTAAGCTATCACTCTACTTGCAGTAAATAATATTAACGATATCTGATTAACTGTCACTCTATCAGCTGTAAATGATACCCATCTCTGAATAAATGTCGCTCTGACTATATACTGTATAATCAGCCATCGCTCTTCCTGATGGATATAGAGATACACTTTCAAGTTCTTGCATCAAGGCTCTCCGAAAGTTTGCATTACAAAGTACAGCGCGAATGAATTTAGCACACTTCTGTGGAGCAATAATGGTGTGTAGAAATGAGTGGATTCTTTACGTAATAAATACCAGTACTATACGAGCACCTCTGGAAATAATTCATTTCTACGTGTGGGGCAACGACACCACTAAATAGTTGTTTCTGCACCGTTTATGACTTGACCTCACCTGGGAAGAGGTTCTCGGATTCCACTGCAGTAGTTTTAAGTATGTTGTTAACAATTATTTATCCACGCGCGAATGCAATTTTATACACGTATGCCTTTTGCAACATTATTTTTTATGTTAATATAAATTTTAGTGTCTGTAGACGTTTTACCGTCACGGTATTTTATTTTTATCACTCCCAATTCAAAACAGCGGGTTCTTAAATTCGGTCAAATTGATTTTTATTACCACTGTAAACATGTGTTTTACCAGTCCATTATGTCAGAATTCTTAGGTTTCATCTCAGGCTACCATATTTAGCTCCATCACGAGGAATGGCAACATGCATGTTTGGGATGTAGACTTAACTATAGTGAACCCCTCTGGATCACGCCCGTATTGACAGCTCAATGCACTATTTACCACAGATATTCACGAGGATAAAAGATTGAAGTAACCCTGCTATACTGAAGGAAGGAAGGAAGATTGTAGTTTTACGTGACCGTGAATCTTGTGATTATGAGCCACGGGACCTCCTTTTTTACGTGGAATCCGAACCACAGGACATGGCATTTCACATCGAAAATCTCACATGCATTGACCGGGAATCGAACCCGGACCGCCTTGGTGAGAGGCATACAGCTAGACCGCTGAGTCACCACGCCCCCCTGCTATACGAGAAGGTTATGGATTGACAGATATCTAACGTTCTAATCCAGTGCACAGGAGCTCCAAATCAAAAATGGCAGGTCAAAACCTCAAATCACCTGTAATTCCTACAAAACTTTGTATATTAAGAATGTTGATTCCATATCTTCTTCTTCCTCTGACACTTCAGCACGGTGTGATCCTTCCTAATAAAAGATTTCCTTCCATATTGATTGAATATATATATAGCATCCCCGGAAGTAACTGCCACAACTCAGAAAGCCTTCAAAGCTATGCAATCCTTGTAATCAAACGTAGACTAAATAAAGTACTGCGTACTAACTTGTTTCAATGACGCTTGAATCTATGGTGTAGAAAATCTTTCGTCCAACGAGTAGTATATATTGTACCCGTCTCACCCCTTCCAGGATGCGATACGCGATGTTCCGGCTAAAAGCATCGCATATCCTCTCAGAAGCGGCAAGTGGTGAAGATGATAAAATAAATAGAGTGTGTGGAAATCCATCCTGGTAAAAATACATAATAGCTCGGGTAGGAATGAGACAAAGCGTCTCTGGGGCGTTACGGGCAAAAGCAAAGGTGGGCTACCTCAAACTGGATTTCTAAAAGAAAAACACTCTTGGTGAAGCCTTATCGTTACCAAGGAAGAAAAAAGAACAAGAAATAACACAGTCACGGATAAGACAAAAGAAAAACAAAAGGTTTATAGTTTCTGGCAAGCAATAATAAAAGTAAATCAATCCTGCCTCCGAGACTGACGGTATATCGAAGTTAAATTATGATGCAAGAGTCCATTTTCAAAGAAACCGATAGGCTCGTGCCTCAATCTTAATTCACAGGATTTAAAAGAAATGATCAAAAAAGAAATTAAACATGTATCTGCCACACCAGGAATTATTTCGTCGCACATTATCACACGTAAATTCACAATAATTCCTGAATGACCTAACCCATAATAATTTTGTACAATATCCTGTGAATATATTAAAAAACCTGCTAACTGCATCAAAAATCACAATGAACAATCCTATAATTATTAAACTTATGAATAATGTTGTGGAAAAAGAAAACCACAATCCATTGCTGCTACAATTCATTAGTCCATCCCTGTTAATTTCTTGTTTTGTAAATTGAACTATCATCCTTCCATCTAATGCATTTTACACTGTGGTTTCATGGGATTTATTATAATGAATCATATTCCTTAACGTTTGCTTATACTGGTAATTTAATCAATCAATCAATCAGAAACGTGCTGCTTGAGTTTCATTAACAAATATAGGGTAGATTTCCTAAACTTCTGAACTGTTCAACTGAGGTATTCGTTACCTGAGATACATATCCAAAGTGATTTTCAATTTATCCATTAACCTTCTCTAGATGTGCAAAAATATCTTATATTTCATAAATTAGGAGGATTCGATCAACCAATGCATTCCTAAGCCGCGTGTGCCTCAACAACACCACGCAAATATTCCTAAATAGGATTCCATTATCCATAAAAGAGCACATAAATTCATCACCATAAATGAAACCTCTATAGGACTGTGATTCCATTAATTAACCTCATCAGGATGCATATCCTTGCAAGTACTATATTCAAAATTATCTTCAATTAAACTTCACTATAACGCCATCATTACGAGGCAATATTATCAATTCATTCGTCTTTCCTCTACCGAACGCATAAAATAATATATCTCAAAAACCTCATTGAAGATCAACAGTAATTTATTCAACACATCTACTATTTAGTTACTCTGCAAATATGTCTCTTAATCTTAATAGATTGTAAAATTCATCTAATGTTCTATCCTCAAATTTATAGCGTGGCAAGTTAGACCTGGCCTGTCATGGCGGAGTCTCGTCTAGGAGGGGAAGTAGTGGGATCACTAGGCGCAAAAGCGATTTCCCCTCTTTGGTGCAACAACTGTTTGGGGCTGCTCGCTGCTCGTCGTGGTTATATTATGCAAGCCTAAAGTATCGAATAGGAGCATTCTCAGTGACATGGTATTGGTATTGGTGGTACTGAGACCGCGCCCACTTCACACACTCCTGACAGCAAGCTTGTTGCCGTGCTTGTCAAAGAACAGAGCTGCTCAGTCGTGCTTCGCTTGCCTTGACAGCATCTGTACCGTGCCAAGGTGTTGGGAATAATGACTACTTGGCAACATCTAACCAGCGCGTGATGAAGTATGTGCTCACTGGTTGACAAAGAATCCAGGCAGGGGGATGACGTAATGCAACTGGACGCACATGCGCATCGGAAGGTTCAGATCTAACTTGTTCCCAAATACAACAACATTGTATCAGTTAACCATCGACTATGAGTGCATTTAACACAACCCTCACACAACAACATTTCCCCCTTAATTTTAACTGGTCATAAACAGCTCCAACTGTTCCTAAAACCTTTGGAATGAATCAAGAAGTGGATTATTATTATTATCATCATCACTATAATATAAATGTTTTAATAAATTCAACTGTTATTCGACTAGCATTACATTTGACACTCGTATAGTCCTTTGAGCTTAGCGTCGAAGAATCACATACATTCCTAACTTGGGTCTGAGATATTCTCTCGCACATACTGCGAGGCAGTAGGCCCCAATCGTCGGCTAGATTCCTAACTTGGGAATGAGATATTCTCTCGCACATACTGCGAAGCAGTAGGCCCCAAACGTCGGCTAAATCGTAGAATGCTCAGGAACGGAATCAGCCGTAAATGAACAGCCAGCTTATCAGCGAATAGAAAATCTGCATGCAGAAAAATGCAGGAAAGCATAAAGAAGATAAGAAGATAAGAAATAGCCACACAAATAGTTCGTAGAAATGTAGGAAACTCAATAACTATCACACTCAGATCAATCGAAGAAATATAGAAAGTTCAATAAAAATCACACTCATGTCAATCGGAGGAATATAGAAAATTCTATAAATATCACTCTCATGTGCTCATGTGCTCAATCTATATTCTATGCAACGCGAGAAATCATTAGCTTGGTAAATCAGTGATCTATTACCTTCAGTTGTCTTCTGATTGTCACGATGTGGATCCTCGTCAGCTTCCTGCATCCTCTTCAGAGCCCCGCGCTCTCCTACGTCCATGGTATCTCAGCATCCATTCTTGAAAATCATCGCGGCCTTCCGCAAGTTCTGAAAATCTTGACGACCGTCGCTCATCATGTCCCTACAGGATCAACGTTCGAATCCTCCATCTCGTCTCTTTGTATTTAGTGCAATATGGTTATGCTGCAATGTTTCATCAGCTTTTTGTTCCAATTACTTCTCACGTAATATGTAACATTGGGTGAAACAATAATGGACCCCATTATCGATGAATATCACACGCCACTGCTCTGCTAGTACACTCCATAATGTTCAACAATGTCCAGCAGTAAGATCCGAAGATAATATAGTACAATTTGTGAATCATTAAAATTGTTCACTATAATGATCGACGACACTGTACTTGCGTAATATTAAAGTATGCTAGGCCATACAACATTCGTGTCGTAACAAACAATCTGTGTGCATGGCTTCTATAATATGCCAAAGTCTCAATCCACTTCACCGTAGGATACTCTATCGTCAGGTAACATTAGTGTAATATTGTTTACACAGGAATGTAAAAGAATGTTGCTTAGAATGACGAAGCTTCGTGTTATTGCTTTACATAATGCTGGTACTTCATAATCAGTCACCTTTAAAAGTGCCAGAATGTTACACACGGATCTGTGTTCGACTAGTGTTGAATGTAAGAAATGAACCCTACAAATGTTCCTCGCTCACGCGGAATAACAACTTCCACTAACCTGTAACACTGCGTATCACGTCTCGACTAGACTTTGCCAGAATGTCAGTCTTGTAATTCAGCCTCATGACTGTCGAACTAACTGCTAGTTCACTGAGCGTTCTAATAAGAATAATAATATGTCACCGCACTCGCGATTTGAATTATAACTATAGAGTGTGACGGCGAAGTGTGTATCGTCACTTGTCCACGACTAAAATACTCGTCTGTTCACTGCACTCACGATTGGAATTATGACTGCACTTCCCGCTGTGCGTATTCGGCTTGGTCTTGCCGACTAGGAAAACCGAACGTACTATACTGTCCAGCTGTGTTCTTCGCTCCACCTGCTAGCTTGTCTCTCTGTCGGAGGGGTGGGGTTGAACTTCTTATGTGACGCACTCCCCTCGTCGCCTGATAACATAATTAAATATTCCCTGTCCATCCAGATGCTTGAAATATGATAGTATTGCTGGATAAAAATGTGCCGTGAACTATTGTTCCCATACCAATAATGGCAGTTCACATCGTACTGTTCTTTATATTAATAAATTCAGCATCTAGATCAAGGTATTCTTGGCTGTCTTTGGACTGTAGGCTACTTGAGTCAAGTGAGTGAACCATTTCCCCTTATCTATGACGTCACAATGTCTCAGAGTCCATGGTAGGCGCTCTCAGTGACCTCTTCCCAAAACTGTCTTTCCAATAAGGCCAACGTAGCCGATCTGACTCAAGTCACATCGAGTACAATAACAAAATCAGATATTTTAGGCTTGTAGCTGTCTTCTTCCAGGGGTGCAATATGAAATCGAAATTATCAGAAACAAAACGGGTGCCATGTTCTAGTTTG
Source organism: Meconema thalassinum (assembly GCA_946902985.2). NCBI lineage: Eukaryota > Metazoa > Arthropoda > Insecta > Orthoptera > Tettigoniidae > Meconema > Meconema thalassinum. The sequence goes on from OX336389.2 coordinate 188,224,942, forward strand.
TATATAACTTGTGATTCCTATTGCATTGTACTTCATTTTCTGATTCAGCGTTAAACATATTTGCTGCACATATGCCATCCAGTGCTTCATAGGACATAGATTATCGGCCTGCAGTATCAAGCGTTTCAATTTGTGACCCTAACGTTCAATGTATTCCGAGGATCAGTATCAAATTCAAGCAGCAGTAGTATTAGCTTTGAAAGCCAAGTGCGCACCGTAAAGCAAGATACGAATCCAAGCTAAACAACAAATCATAACATCTCAAGAGGATGCTCTTAGCAGCTATTATTTTATATCTGAGAGTCTATTATTTCTGCCTAAATGAAATATTGCGGTAAATAAGGTAAAGAATTTAGTCTAGGTGAAATAGAAACAATTTAAGGGGCGTCACGCCTTTCGAGCAGTGATAGTACGGAATGCAATTACACTACAGTCCAAACGATATCTCAGAATTCCTATTTCTGTAACGCCTGCGCAGTTTGACAAATCGAGGTGTGACCAGACTACACAACAGTGAAACAGTTAAATTATCCCAAACAGTAGGATTACATTACTATGTCGTTCATTACTTGTTTTAAACGAATGGCATGCAGCTCGAATAAATGCTAAACTTACACTGACGATTGAGCGCAATTGAACCATGCTAGAAACGTTTGCCTTTACAAATTGCTCCAAAATATATACCTCTATGGAGTGAGTGAAATAAAATTCCCTACATCAAACTTTTATCTACAGTATTCCTGTTTTGGGAAGCTTTCATGGATTTGGGTTCATCCCAGAGGCCTGCATCGGGTGGTTCTGATTTGTTGATTTGACAAAACACCCGGGTCAGTAACCTACTAAGCTGGGTCCTCACCAAAACGGGTTTCCACCTGCCTTGACCCATCCGAATAGTGCCCGAAACCCACCATTTTATCCGTAAATAACCCTGATTAATGTAGCGCCTCGCTCGACGGTCAGTGTTGGTACGGAACTGAAGTTAATTTACTGTTCAAAACGATATTCCGGAGTTCTTATTTCGGAGCAGATGACCAAGTGGATGGGGCGATTGACTGCGGGCGAAGGGATCGCGGTTTCATATCCTCAATTCTCATGACTTGGGGATGGGTGTTTGAGACGTCTTTATCATTCTTTCGATCCCCATCATGACGATGGTATGTTATATTACGTTTCCTTCATATCTGATAGACAAAATGAATGGATTTGAATTGGCTGAGAGCAGCACACTTGCATTTGGTTGGGCTACCCTTTTCCATCCATTTTCTAAGTAATTAACTTATGTAATTTTCCAAGTCCTTGTCTTGCATCTATTTTGCAAAGATTTTATATGGCCCACATTGTTATGGCTTGCAATCCATTGTATAACCCATAAACGCTTTCTTATTCTCTCTTTTCTTTTACATATTGCAACTAATCGAACTATTATTGTCAAGCAAGCAGAGAATTGTTCTTTATTTCTGCTGAAGTATGTTATAATACTGTAAATGATGAGACTATTGCAATATACTACTTTATAAAAGTTCGGTTTTATGAAATACTCCACAAAATGTCTTCGACAAATTTCTTTGTTTGTGTAGTACCAATCCGTCCTCTAGACTGGTTGAGTTCCTTGGTCGAGTTGGGCTTTTCCTTTGCGCTCTGTTCACGTAATTTACAACGCCCTATGGATTTACATACCATTTTTATCAATTCCTAATATTCCACCAGGAATAATTTTATACTTGTCTTACCAATATTGGAATTTTGATAACCAGGATAATGGTTGATTCCGTAGTTATTTTTAAGTATTTTTCTGACATGTGAAACTTCTTTTTGATCACCCAATAACATCAAAAATATTGTCAGAAACGTTCGATAACTCATGTTCAAACTTCCCCTAACACAAGAAGCAAACCTTTATAAATAATGTAATAGCCTGCTATTTTATACTATATTTTTGGAAGGGATTTCTCGGACCAGAGATTTCAATTGCAAACGAAGAGATTAAATATCTGTACAACAATAATGTTGTTTGATTTATTACCTTGGGACCTCGTGGTCATCATTTCCTTGTATTTCAGTGTGTGTAATGGTAGAATGGGCCTAAGAAACTAAGTTATATAAGGATTGGTACTGCTCTCATTCGTCGTTAATTCATTTCAGGGGCTTGTCCCAAGCTATCAACACCATGCACGTGGGTATGCTTTTGGAATTTGCGCGATAACCTGTGTTTCCGTGGTAACTGTATGGGTAGTGTGTGTAACAGTTATTATTAGGGTCTCGGTTTTGGGTATGGGCCCTGAGATTTGATATAAGCTTCAATCCTGGCACTTGCATGGAAGGGACGTGGTAAAACCCGGGAATAAACGCACTTAGGATGGCTGCTGTCTGTGCGGGGATACGAATCCTCGGTTTCCGAATTTGCTGCAGCTCCTCGTCACATTACTTGTGCACGAACTCACGCATAAAGCTATTCCGGTAGGTGGCATTTGTACTAGTATGTGGCCTGTAACATGAGGATGATTTGAGGGATACCAAGTAATGAAATGTTCTAAAATCTTGACAAACTAGAGTCTAAAGATTTAAACAATTTCCATTGAAGCTTATTTAATTAATTTAGTTCCAGTAAATTTAAAAATTTCGAAACAATTTTCGAGTAAAATAAATGTTTGGTTTCTAAGCAAATAAAAACAAAACTAAAACATAATTTTAACAAACTGAATGAGGGAAAAATTCCGACATTCCTACCACTCTAAAGCTGCAACAGTTAAAACGACGTCCAATATATCACAACATTTTTGTTATGTGAACACGTGATTTAAGTTTTGGTTTCGTTTTCTCAATGTCAGCATAGTGTTTACAGAACTACTGATTTTTAGTAGAACCTACACATCGTTTATCATCTACTGATCCACTGATTATTTCAAAAGAAATTACATACATCTCTTGGTATCTTCATCTATTGTCAAATTCATTGATAATACGAGCCTATAGCAAGTTTCTAACTTAAGCAAAAAGCTCCATGAAGAACTAAATAGTTTGTTTTCATATACTCCACTGGTCGTTTGCATTTTAAAATTTCCCCGCCAGTCAAATAGTTTTCCCATGTGACGAACTAAGTAGGGCAACAATTTAAAACATAAAGTTCAATATCCAAACATTGTAGTCATTGTAGACAATAAGCATAAAATAATATTCCAAGTTAGCAAAACGGTACTACTGTGGTACTAGTCTTAACCAAAACTTTCATTTTGGCTGAGATAACTCACATGAACACTCACCAGAACAGGAAAATATGTATCCTATCCTAAGTCACACGATGGGGCACTATCTACAATACATAAATACAACTTCGAAGGATTGTATACAATAGTAGTTAGTTCACTAGTACTGATTTATCAACTTTCCGACTGGCCGGTTCAATAGGACTTCAGTAGGAGATGTTCCTTTCCAGAAAGCAACATGTGTGTAATCTATAATTTACGATAAATACACTAATACTTGGGAACGATGGCCTCGATGTTCCACCCCTTAAAATACACACTAACGGCTATGAAACCATATGAGTTCTGAAAATACGTTACACCCGTGTTATTATTAGTATTATGTTCGCTTCGAGATTCTGCGGTTACGTGGTTGTCCACCACCCGGAGGGACAGGTTTGATTTTGGCTCTAACAAGGAAAGTACTTTTTGTTTGAGATACTGGAACAATACACCTGACATGCAAATCGCCCAAATAGAGTTAATTGCTAGGATTCTTGAACACACTGGGTGATCTGCCTACTTAGACATACCGTGGTATGCTGAGTGTAGTAGGTAGATGTATATTGCTAATGCAATAGTTGGTAATTTATATCAGTGTCTTGGGACATCTTGGTTATTAGGCCCGCGACGAGTGTTGAATTTGGTTTTTACCCTGTGTTTTTGCTGCAACTGTAATATTACGTGTAACTGTAATTATTAGGTTCTAGGATTGTGGCAGGTGCTTCGGGGCTTAAAAAGAGGCACGACCCTAGTTTTTGCCTGGAGGGAGTGTGGAAGAACACCGGTAAAAACACATTTTTATTGCACAGATCACTTTTGCTAACCAGACTTCCAGCTTCCCGGTACAATCATGGTTTGTGGCTTGACGCACACGGCTATGCTGGGGTGTGCTGGTAATGAATACATTTCCTATTAAACACACTATTTGAATTTCAAGTCAGAAGATATATAACTCCCTTCGGAAAGACGAATAGCTGACGTACTCTTATGATCAGGAGAAAAGTGCAATCATTTCGCTGATTTATGAAGTAATACATATTATTAAGTTGCAAGATCTTGATTTAAGGATGCAGTGATCTATGTGCATTTTATGTCTAGTCAGTTTTAATGCCCAGCATGGATGGCTTATGATGCTTTAGGGTTGGGTAGCGCACTGTTCATGGTTAAGACTTGAGACCATGTTATTATGGCAGTGATATATCGAGTGGTGACAGAGCCAGTATGCGGGGAGAAAGATGCCATCAATTTCTTTCTAAACGGCAATATGCGCCATTCTGTGATGACGTACATCTTAATTACTGACATTAGTAAATACTAAAAAGAAGAAAGTAATCATCAGTCAAGAATGGAAATTCTTGGTACTTGTACAGTGCGAAGTGCGACTCCCATTAGTAGTCAGAATGAATGACGGTTTTATGGATGCTTTTGCCCGCCTCGTGCCGACAGCTTTAGAGTTACTAAACATTTCTCAATTCTGCGGCACACCTATTCGAACAGTTCCAACCCCCGAGACAAACATCGAAAAACAGTGAGAGCCCTACAGAACGTAGCTCGGCCGGGCCATGGGGTGGGTGGAGCGTGATTAGTAAGGTTCGGATGTTAAGGAAAATTCATATTTTTTTCCTGAGCTCATTTTATCCAATATCTGAAAAATAAGTTTGAAAGACGGGTCCTTGACCTCGTTTAAAGCAATTTGATGTTGCCTATAAATGCATATTTCGGCCATTTTTATTGTTTTGGTCATATTTGGTCATATTTTAGTGATATAAGGTCATATTTGGTTATAATTTCAGCATTTTTGTTTAAATTGAGTCGTTGTTAACAAGGTACGTGTTATCTGCGTCGAGTTTCAAACACAGGATTTCCGAATAGTGTGGTAGATAAATATTTATTTCTTTTCCCGGAACAGGCAGCAGGTTTAGAAGATCTGATTCCAAGAAGGCACTCCTCTACGGACGTCTTTTAGCACATCTTTCTGGACATGTTGGATTGCGACACTGTACGCATGAGGTCACGGAACATGACGATAGTGTGCTTCCGCCATTCAACAGGATGTCACTCCAGTAGATATATTTAGCTCAGAAGCAATTAGCAAACAAGGAAATCGTTTTTATCCATAATGGTCCGTATTGAATTTAAATTCCACTAAATAACTTACTCTTATTTCCGTCTCTCCAATACTTGTAATATTATTAGCACTGTTTAGTACTGGTACATGTTTCGAACAATAATGTTGTCCTTCATCAGCCAGATACACACATTATAAACACTTTTGGGCATAAAATACATTGCAAATACACATAGTTCATTAAAAAGTCACTTGTAAAATCAAAATATCACATGTCCGATACACTGGAAAATTGTTTTGGCACTTAAGACGTTTACTGTATGTGATGATATGTCATATCTCATAGTTTTTAGGTCATATTTTACAGTTTTTAGGTCATATTTAGCTAGTTTTAGGGCATATTTGCTTGCATATTTTGTATTCCGAACCCTGGTGATTAACCACCGTCAGTTGAATATAATTGGCCGATAACACAAGAGCTGGACGGTAAGTCCCGAATGCTGGCATGATACAGTATTTATTACATACGGAGCTGGCAAGATACCTTAGTTGACATAATTACGACATGTGGAGAATTATTGTAGGCTATCTCGTATCCGGTGAGCATAGTTAGGTATAGAATAAAATATTGAATTTTCCTAGTGGAAATTTATCTTCATAAGAAGAAATCTTACAGTAAATGTGTTCGCATGTTTCAGCGCCGTGGGATTTTTACTTGTGGGGGAACCTCAAACAAAAGGTAACTTATACGGAAACAATCCGCGTACTCTGTAGGCTCTCGAAAACGACATAACTGCACTGATACGAAATATCAGTGAGGATGAATTACAGAGAGTGTACCGAAACTTCCTACGTTGGTTTAATATGTGTTTAGAAAATGAAAGACCGCATTTCCAGCAACTACTCTGAAATTCATTTAAGTAAATATGATTATTAAAAACGTTGTGATGATGATGATGATGATGATCGTGTGGCTTCCGGAGAGGCCAAGTGCAGATCTTTCTAGTTGACGCCCGTGGGCGACCTGCGTATTGTAATGCGGATGAAGTATGATGAAGACGTCACATACACTCAGTCCCCGAGCCACGGGAATTAACCCCAGGAGATTAAAATCCCTGATGGCTCGGCCGGGAATCGAACCCGGAGCTCTTCGGGCCAAAGCCTAGCGCGCTAAACATTTAGCCACGGAGCCAGGCATTAAATACGTTAAAAAGTGTGAATGTGTTAAACTAGTTGGGCTCTATGCTGCTGCTAATGTCAGCGCCTTGCTCGGCATGCGGCTTCACACAGTGCTTCAGCCGTCTCACGGAGACTGCAAAGCTCCGTTCTATAGGGAGGACCCTCGGTGTGTAATGTTTATATCAAGCTCTCTTATACGTTGATGTGCAATATTGTTATCCGTAGGTGTGTATAAATATCCAACCAGATTCTCTTTCAGAGACAAAGGTCATATTTCATTCAGTGCTGAGTAATGACTGACCCTATGTATGAGTAGTCTACTGCGACATTACTAGAATCACTTTTCAGTCGGTCAACACGAGTGTATCCAATTGGTTTGGGTGGGGATTAACAACTAATTTTCCAGTGCCTGAAATAAATAAACATATATGAGTTATTTTTACACTTAGTCTGACACGTTGCGTAGTGGCTAGAATTCTTGCCTGACACTGCGGAGGCCCAGGTACGATACCTGGCTCTGCCGAGAAATTTAATTTTGATCTGAGGGCTGTAATGTGGAACACTCAGTCTCGTGAGAAAGAACTGAGGAGAGGTGGGTTCGATTCCTACCTCAGCTATCATGGAAATGGTTCTCCGTGGTTTCCAACTTCTACTCCAAGTAAATGCCGGAATGGTTCCTAACTCAAGCCCACGGCCGCCTGCTTGCCAAAACCCTTACCTGAATTACAAATACGCCAGTACTACAGACACCACAGGGACACAAGTTATCAGACAAGTTCCACACACACCCAAGTACACGGGGCTATATGACCACGATGTCCAAGCCCCTTAAATGATATAACAGCAAGCACAAGGCTGAGCGCAGAGCAAAGTTTGGAATTGAAACCAGCCCGTCTGGCTTGGGAGCAACTCTACAGAGGTTGTGGCTTATCAGCTAGAAGGCTGGGACATAAACAATAAGAAGAGCTTATCGTAAACAGCTAACATGGTAACAAAACAAAGGTTGTAAATATAAGTTACACGCACACAATGTATCCATAACAGATAAACACAAATGTCATGTTATTGCCATCTAAAACTTGTGTCTAATACTGTTTGTAAACAATACTACAGTGAGGGCCCTCCCTATATAGCGGAGCTTTGTAGAGGCCGTGCCACGGACAGGTCACGATGCGTCACCGCGAGATGTATGGCATGTACCGATTACAACAGCGGGACGGGAATCCCTGGATGCTGTTATAGCATTTATTACATACAAAGCTGCAAGATACCTTAGTTGTAATAATTAGGACTTGCTGTGAAGTACTGTACTCTACCTCGTATCCCGTGAACATGGTTAGGTATAGAACAAAACATCGAATTTTACTAGTGAAAACTTATCTTGTCAACAATAAGTTTGCACTAAATTTGTTCGTAAGTTTCTGGACCATCCGAGGTTTACTTGTGAGGATGAATTACAGCGAATATACCAAAACTTCCTACGTCGGTGCAACGTGTGTTTAGAAATTGAAGGACATCATTTCCAGCAACTACTCTGAAATTCATGTAAGTGATTATGATTATTAAATACTTTAAAAAGTAGATATGTGTTAAACTAGTTGGGCGCTATGCTGCTGCTAGCGTCAGCGCCTTGCTCGACAGGCGGCTAGTCACAGCGCCACGCCGACACGCAGAATCTGCGAGTCTCCGTTCTATAGAGAGGCCCTCAGTGTAGAACGTAGGTTATCTCACCTTTGCGGTTTAGTGGTTCATGTTGATTCCCCTGTCCCAAAGGGTTCTCAGTTCCATTCTCGACCCTGCTGAGAAAGAGCCCGAAAGTGACACTCAACCTCATGCAGAGAAGAGTAGGGTTCAATTCCCAACTCTGCCATTTTATGGCTAGCTTTTCACTCCTCCCCCACTTCTTCTGCAGACGTGTAGGGAATGCTACTTTATTTACCATCCACGGCTTATTCCTTCCCAATCCAATCCCCAGTTCTAAGTTACCACAGTAAATCAGGTCATCAGACATTCCAAGGACACCCAAGTGGACGGAGCTCATGTTCGAAGGAATAGAATGAAGCAACAACATTTAGAACATTTTGACCCGAAGGGGATCCTTAAGTTGCCAGTAAATCTACTGATACGGCTCCCTCACATTTGCGCACCCTCAATGGCAGCTGACTGCGCCAGGATTCGATCCTGCAACCTTGGGTACAGCAGGCGTTACCGGTGACCCAAGCAGCCAGTCACTAATTTTAGGCTGACTCAGAAATTGTTTTGACCTCATTTAGATTGATCTACTGCCCTACATTTTATGTCAAAGCCCATTTTGTCAGATATTCCATTTAATAGAAGGGTCCCATATTTACATGATGCTCAGAGAAACTTCTCTATGACTTAAAATATGTTCAAATGAATGCGTGTTGAAAGTAAATTATTTAATTGTTCTTTACGAAGGCTGGAATGCTGAAAGTACTTAACTGGCATTAATTTAGCTCAGACGTAAGAGGAGTAGACTGGGTTGGTTCAAATCTCGGTATTAACAGTGGCCATCCTGAGTGTGGTATTTCCTCAGGCTTATCCCTCCCTCACTTCTAGAAGATACCGACCGCAACGGTACCAGTACCGAGGAACCTGTACCAACTAAGACCTAGCCGTAAATAGTTCCTATTGCAGATTACTACATAATCTTCAACATGCGTTCTCGACCTTGTCGAGACTGTCAGCACCACCCTCATGCCATTCGAAGTACTCGAGCACCATTAGATCGAATATAATAATAATAATGATGATAATAATAATAATAATAATAATAATAATAATAATAACGATAGGTTATGCCTTCTATCTCTGCGCTGTGCAAACAAAACATATACGCTAGTCAATGTAGGCCTACATGCTCCAACTAATGAACAAAACAAAAAAGAGTTGGAAGACACTGATAGATTTTGGAACCTCTTGGATGCTAGATTGGCAAAAATCCCGAAACACCACGTCAAGATCCTAATGGGTGATTTCAACGCACATTTAGGACGTGAACGGAAATACAGGAATGTCGTTGGGCTCTATCCAGCACACAATAGAACTAACAAGAATGGAGAACGCCTCATTGAACTATGTAATAACCATAACCTCCAGCTGATGTCAACACACTTTCGTCACCTACCTAGAAAACAGACTACATGGAGATGCCCGAACAAAACATTAGGAGAGTTCCAAATAGACCATGTTGTTATATCTCGAAGATCTAGTTCGGAAATCATGAACGTTACCGTAAAAAAGGGAATGAACATAGACTCAGAAATACAGGAATGTCGTTGGGCTCTATCCAGCACACAATAGAACTAACAAGAATGGAGAACGCCTTTATCGGTAATAAAGTTCCGGCCCATTCCACTAAACAAAAAGAAAAACAAACCTACCATAATCCGCTTCGACTCAAACATGCTCAGAGATAGGGAGAATGAATTGAAAGAACTTGCCCAACCAGTGGAAAAAACTTCAACAGCACGAGAAAGCAGATGATAAATGCTGCAAAAGAAGTAGCAGAAACCAAGAAGAGGAAGAAACACACATGGTGGAACAATAACTGCGAGAAGACATTAAAGGATCGTCTAAATGCTTGGAAAAAGTACTACACCACCAAAGAGGAAGAAGATTGGAACATCTATAGAGACCAACGAGCACAAACAGCAAAAATAATACGCAGCGAGAAACGCAAGTATGAAAAAGAACAAATGGACAAAATTGAACAAAACTTTCACAGAAATGAGACCCGTGAATACTACAGGGATTTTAAAAAGAAGATACAAGGCACCTTCCCTTTGTTTTCTAAGAAAAGATGGAACTCTAGCAACATCCAACGAAGAAAACTGCGAAATTTTAGCCGGGTATTTTAACGACCTCCTAAATTGTGAAAAGCCATCCAACCCCATCAGAACAAACAAACAAATGAACCACAATTTGCCATCTTCTCCACCAAATCGCGATGAAATCAAACGCCACATAAAGAGGTTGAAAAATAACAAGGCTCCTGGTGAAGACTCCATGATTGCAGAACTGTGAAAACATGCCCCAGAAGAAGCAATTGACATCCTACACCAAACCATTGTAGATATATGGGAGACAGAACAACTCCCAGAGGACTGGAAGATAGCATTGATCCATCCTTGACACAAGAAAGGAAATATAAGAGATGTGAACAACTACCGTGGTATTTCTCTTCTGTCAGTAGCTTACAAGATCCTGTCACTTTCCATCCTTGAAAGACTGGAACAGCAAGTTGAACACAAACTCGGAGAATACCAAGGGGGTTTTAGGAAAGGCCGATCGACTGCAGAACAAATCTTTTTAACCTAACTACCATAATTAGGTACTATGTGTTGAGAGGTCGAACGTATGTATCGACATTTGTAGACTTTAAGAAAGCGTACGACTGCATCGACCGTGATGTGTTGATTAACATACTTGCAGAAATGGGAGTCGATATGAAACTGCTGGCGATAATAAGGGCAACCCTAATTAATACCACATCCAAAGTCAAATTCCAAGGATGTATCTCTGAACCCTTTGAAATCAAGACAGGTGTTCGACAGGGAGATAGCCTGTCACCTCTGTTGTTCAACTGCGTGCTTGAAAAGGTAATACAGAATTGGCGACAGAAGTTAAAATAAGGAGGCCTTTACAAACCTTTAAGGATCGGGACAAAGAAAAACGGAGTGGAAATAGATTGATTAGCATTCGCTGATGATATAGCCCTGATGACAGAAGATTTCGAAAGTGCAACAGAACAGGTCAATATATTGAAGGAAGTAGCAGAACAAACAGGATTACAAATTTCCTTTCAAAAGACACAAGTAATGTCGAACATCAAGGATGATACAGCACAACTAAACACCAAATATGGAACGATAAACCGTGTTAATAAATTTAAATATTTTGGGGAATGGATCCAGCAAAATGGCCTTGACAAGGAAGCCATAGAAGCAAGAAGCAAGAAAATGGAAGTCGCTTTTCAAACCACTCGCAACATATATAACAAAAAGTGCTTTTCTATGAACACAAAAATTCGTCACTACAACACTGTCATCAAACCAGTACCGCTATATGCATCTGAATGCCTTATCCTATCCGAGAAATGTTTGCTCGCGAAGTTAGAGAGAAAAGAAAGAAAGAAAGATCCTACACATCATACTTGGCCCAGACTACAAAAATGGCATCTACATCAGAAAATCCAGGTAAGAAATTTACTCGAGGATAGAGAAGATCACAGACACAATGCGAAAACGCAGAGTTTGCTTCTACGGTCATATACGACGGATGATCGATTCCCGATGGACGAAACGTATCTTCAGTATATTCGACTCAAAACCAAGAACGACAATGCCATGGTATGTTAACGTCCAGAAAGATCTGAAAGAAATGGGGATACGAGCAGAAGATGCACAAGACCGATACCTTTATAGAGCAGCCATCAAGACGTTTGGGACTTTCCGGGACGAAAAACGGACAACTGGTGCGAAATGGACAGAGGAACGTCGTGCTAAACACAGTGAGCTCATGAAGGCAATGTGGATCAAGCGAAAAATGAACAAATGCCAGAATGTAAAATGAGGCTTATCGTGGTCCCTAGTTGGCCGATTAGCGAAATTGAATGAATAATAATAATAATAATGGAACGAGCATGTGCCACTCTTTCCGTTTCCTACCTCTTTCTCCCTCAGAAGTGCTGGACTAGCTAGGGATTCACCCCTCACCAGGCATGCTGCAACATCAACTGCATGGATAATGCAAATGAGATAGATTTACGTGTGGACAGTCAATTCGAATCGGGATCTTCCGTGTTACTCATAAAACAGGGATGTCTAATTACTTTTACTGTAGATTTAATATAGCCTACTATTTCACAAAATGATAAAACTTCTGACTGTCAAAACTTGTAATGAAAACACTATTATTCCGGCTCGTGGAACAGAATTTGTATTAAAGAATGGATCTCAGGGGAGCTCGTATGACGAGAGCACCAAATTTAAATTAAAGAGTGCCATGGTGCTCGTGAGCACCTGATGTATAGGCCTAACAACAGAAGTTATCAGACGATTTTCGTTAACAAGGCTAATGATGGCGGTGAATCTAGTCCCTTAAATTAGACAAAACTATATTTAAATAAGTGATCGTTCTTCAGATTATAGGTGCAAAGGTCAAGATGCTTGCCTCTCACCAAGGCAAACCAAGTTAAATTCCCGGTGAATGAAAGTGAGATTTTCGAAGTGAAGTAAATTAATTAAGCAAAGCAATTCCACGTAAAAATGGAGGTCTCGTGACTTATGGAGATTAACGGTCACGTAAAATTACAATCTCCCCTCCTTCAGATTACAAGCTCATTTCACGGCAGCAACACTGCGTCACGGATTAATCTGAAGTAGAAACATTGAATAACAATCGCACAACAACGTCTACACGAATGAGGTAGTGATGATTGACGAAGAAATAAAAGGAAGGAAGCTTGTAGTTTAACGTGACCGTTAATCTCGCGATCATAAGCCACGGGACCTCCGTTTTGCGTGGAATCCGAACCACAGGACATGGCATTTCACATCGAAAATCTCACATGCATTGACCGGGAATCGAACCCGGTCCGCCTTGGTGAAAGGCATACATCTTGACCGCTGCGCCACCACACCGCCGACGAAGAAATAAATACGGTAGGTAATTCGAGATATAATATCACACAAATTGTGGAAAGAAGGAATCTCAGTGTTAACATGCTGCCTGGGCATCTACTATTTAGCGTAAAGTTTGCTCTCCCATCAGCAATCCATGCTGGCACGCACACACGGCAATTGGGCTGTTTGAAGGAGCCTGCTTTCGGTGATAAACAACCTTAATTATGAAAGTCCAAGTGTATACAAACACTCATAAACCATGCAACCGGGACCTTTCGTGTGCAAATAAATATAGTTGTTTTTTTAGTCAATTTACCCTCTAGATTGGTGGTTCCCACGGACTCAGCGAGGGAACTCACCACTACCGCCTCTATGGGCAGTGTCCTGGAGCTGGGAACATCTGGTCGGGATGGATACAACTGGGGAGGTGTGATCAGCACTTCGCCCTGGTGGCCTGACCTGCAAAGCGAACAGGGGCCGCATGAGGGATGGGAAGGGATGGAGGATTGGGATGGATAGGCTAGGACGAGGGAAGGAGGCGGCCGTGGCCTTACAGTAGGTACCATCCCGGCATTTTCCCGAAGACGAAGTGGGAAACCACTGAGGTGGGAATAGAACCCCCTCTACTCATTTGGACCACCCGAGGCTGAGTAGACCCCGTTCCAGTCCTCATACCACTGTTTCAAATTTCGTGGCAGAGCCGGGAATCGAACCCAGGACCTTCGAGGCGGCAGCTAACCATGCTGACCGCTACGCTACGGAGGCGACCAAATAAATATAGGCTATTTTTAATGTAGTTCTCCTGGTTCACGACGGTAGCTGATTACTTGGAGAGTCAAGACACATGGTCACCCCACAGTCGTGCTGGAAGGGCACATCTAACTGCAGATAGCTTTGTTTGGCTGTTAGATGCTTCCGTCATTATTGTGGGAATCTGCTCCCGACACAAATGATGTCGCTATTCAGTGCACTTCAGTAACGAGGTCTTACGTGATGACCATAGCTGAGATTCTCACAAAGCCTAATTATACACAATAGCTGTTCGCGCACGCAGCTTAGATTGCATAACCTTACAAACTCAATTATCGCACAGCAATGAGTTAACGTACTTGTCAGGAAACAAGCAAGTTTGCAGTCTTATGGACTATTAACAAAGTGATCACTAGCCCCGGGACTTCCAATTGTTACCTGGATCGTGTCTATGTGGCTAGCATTCTTGACTGCCATCGCGGAGGCCCGACTTCAATCACCGGCTTTGTCAAGAAATTGTATTCTGTTCTGAGGGCTGTAACGGGGTACACTCAGCCTCGTAAGGCAAAACTGAGAAGTGGCGGGTTCGATTCATATCTCAGCCATCCTGGAAGTGGTTTTCCGTGGTTTCTCACTTCTACTCCAGGCAAATGCCGGGATCGTATATAACTTAGGGCAGTGGCCGCTTCCTACCCAAATCATACCTCAATTAAAAATACACACAAAAGCAAGGAGCTCACAGTGACACAGGATATCAGACAAATTCTACACACACCCAATTACACGTGGCTGCATGATTACGGTGTCGCAAATACCCCTAAAATTATCAACAACAACTCAACAACTGAATATCCTTCAATGAAAAGCTGAAACATTACTACAGTGCCATCGAACCGGAGGTCCTGTACGCTTCCGAATGCCTCACGTTGAACAAAAACGGCTTAGTTGAAAAACTGGAAGCCAAAGAAAGGAACATTTTAGAAAAATATTGGCTCCTGTCAAAGACAATGAGGAATATAGAAGATGGTATAACTTATGTTGAGAAGATAACCGACACCATTCGGAAAAGAAGGGGTAACGTTTATGGACATGTGAGAGACTGCGCCCAGAGAGACAGATCAACCGCATCATTACTTACTTTCAGGAGAGGGAAACCAAATGGTTCTTGTTCAATGAACTGGAAAAAGATCTCAAAGAAGTGGGGATTACATCAACTAACATTGAGGAGCGCATCCTATTCAGGAGAAAACTTAAAGCACATCAAGATTTCCAAGTAAAACCGAAGCTGATAACGTGAAAGATTTTGGACACAGGAAAGGTAGTAAATCCACCGAGAACGAATGCGGGCATACTGGGAAAATATCAAAGCCCGATGAATGAGACAGTTGTAATGACGTGGTCCATAGATGGCCAATACGAAATGAATGAATGAACGAATGAATAATAATGATAATAATAATAATAATAATAATAATAATAATAATGAGAGACCGGCGCATAGAATACGGACTTTGGGTCAAAACGTAATCCTGAAATAATTTTCGCATGCATGTCATTGGACGCGATGCAAAGTCATTGACAAGGTCGTGGAATGCAACAGACTGGACATCATCGTACTCGACGCAAACCAAGAAAACGTGTTACATTATTTGCACTGCTTGCTTCAACTAATGTAACAGTCGACGCAAAAGTGCGCACACATGTCAGTATAAATAACCTGCATCTCCAGTGATATATAATACCTAGTTCGTCAATGGCAGCCTTAATAGATTCTTATGGAGTTTCACTCAGCGCCTTGAAGCATCGTTGTCAACAGCCTCGTATTATTGTTGAGTACAGTATGTGTGAAATGTATGACATTGTGATGAGGATAGGAATGGGAAGGAGGTGGCCATGGTTTTACAATATGTACAATCACGGGATTTGTCTGGAGTAGAAGTGGGAAACCATTGACAACCTCTTCTTTGATGGCTGAGGTGGTAATCGAACCTACCTCTTCCCAGTTCTACCTCAGGACGTTGAGTGCACTCCATTTCAGTCCTCACACCAAAATGAAATTCCTTAGTAGAGCCGAGAAGCGAATCCAGGGCATTCAGGCCTAGAGTCTCAATATGTTGCTGTTACGCGTTGGCAATTGGTGGTCGAAAATAAAAGGAGACGGCCGTGGCCTTATGATAGGTATAATGTCGCCATTACCTGGAATTGATATGGAATTTTACGAGAAACCTATAATGTTCGAGAAATTGGGATTCGAACTGATCTTTCAACTCTCTTCTCCTCCCGCAGATGAACGGGTCTCATACCAACATTATCTGAATCACGATTCATGTTTGGGTTCCCTTGGTTAATTTACGCCTGAACCAATTTAGTGACTTATCCCGGGCTCTAGTAAACGGATTTGTTTTCCGTCGGTCAACACGTTAATGATCCCAATTAGATTGGTTGGGGAATAAAACCTCTACTCGCTATCTATGAAGTGTGAGTTTGCAATTGTTCTTCCCCGCTCAATTAAATTGGGAATATTAACGTGTTGACCGACTGAATAGCAGTTTAACTAGATTACGGAGGTGGCATTGAAGAAATGACCTCTAAGGATTCTTTATTATCCTGAACTCGGGAGGCACGTGGGTTTGAATCGCACTGTAAGTCATTCTTGAAATTGATTTCATTTCTTTTTCATAACTCGGAGCGTATAATGGGTGAATTTCTTTAAATTACACCATATCACTCATTCTTAGCTTTTAGTATTTTTCACTTCAAAAACTGGGTTAGTTTGAAAATAATTTTCTTTCATAAGGCCAACATGTTCTAAGTTTCGACCAGACTTTGATGGGGGTAACGTGTCATAATTGTACAATACCAATATATTTCAATCGTTTTCAGTTACATTAAAGCAATGTTAAGAAGAACATCACTATTTGATATAAAACTAAATGAATGATACCAAAGTATACCAGCAAGTACAAATCTGATTGATGAAAAGACATGTATTGTCGCGATACCCTGTCTATTTCGTTAGAAGGAGCTCTATGTACAATTAATGACTGCCTAATACCATAGCTAAGTATCATACTGGAATTTAGACAGTTATCATGTGCCCTCATGGATACTGTAGTTAAGTGTAAGAAAGGCCGAGAGCCCTAACTTCGCAACTCAAAAGACAATGAATAAATAAATAATAAATAAATAATAAATATTAAATAAATAAATAAATTAATTAATTAATTAATTAATTAATACTCGAACTTCCAATATCCACTCCGGCGAAAAATCCCTGGAAGAGACACTGTTTGTAATTGGGAGATGTCTTGGCATATCAGTAATCACTAGGGAGAGGAAAACTTCGCCTTTTCATTTGGTAACAAGCTAAATTTTAAACACATATCCACTGTATTTATGCTGCGGTTCGGTTTGGGTCTCAAGCCCAGGAAGTTTTTGAGCCCGTAATACATACGATAACCTTCAGAAAAAATAGTGAATAACCAGTAAAATGGTTTCCCAAAGCACACAGTACAGAGTACTCATGAGTCTACTGAACTCACGAAATATTCCAGTCTTTAGTAATTACGCAGGTGGTCCTCATGCTACCCATTTAGGAGGCTGAGTTAGAACTGAGCAGCCAGTTCAGTCAGTTCGTATGCCTGTCCATGGCCCGTGTCATGTACTTTCCCCAGTGGTCTCCACAAGCGTGTCTCGGCCACTGACTAGAAGGTATGTCACTGTGGCTGAAGACTTTCGCGCATCACACATAGCACACCACCCAGTTGAGTCTTCCTACACATTCATCTCATCACTCGCGAAACTTCGTAGCTTTAATAGGATGAAAGCACAAGGAACGTAATGCTTCAGGCCTTATCCTAGGGCTTGCTCGTGGAAATGGAAAGCCACATCGTATTTATGATTCGTATTGCATAAAGTAGCGTATAACTGCGATCTCACTTTCTACTAGCTCTTGAACTGATGAGGTTGTTATGCATCTAACTTCGCTGGAAGTCACAACAGTGCCTCTCAAGGGAAGATCATGTTAAGCAACAAGGGCCGGTGGAAAAGACAAGCTTTACCAATGGTTTTTACGATAATAATTGTACCTGACGGGTTATATGATGATACCGATAGAATAAAGGAAGGATCGAAGGAGTTTTACATGTCCGTTAATCTCGTGATCATAAGCAATGCGACCTTCTTTCAATGTGGAGTCCAAACCACCGGACGTGATATTTCACCTAAAACATCTCACATGCAAATAACTGGGAATCGAACTAAGTTCGATTGGTGAAAGACTAGAAGCTTTACAGCTGTGCCATTACGCTCTGCATACTGATAAGATAATGCGACAAATAGGAATCATAGGATTCCCCTGAACCCACTCCGCTTGCTTCGCTTTGTGACAGCAAGTGGAAGACAATGTGCCCAATGTTTAATCCATGAAGTACACTTCCAATTTTACTAATCGTATACAAGGTGTTCGTATACTTATCCTCTTCTACCATGTTTCGCCTTAATCGTGCAATTACAACCTGAGTTACTAATTTCTCTAATTTAATAGTACGCCTAGCAGACATCTTGATTCACTGATTCCCTTTGCTCTGTGCATACGAAGCGACTTATACGTTTCTATTGTATTACTAAATTTCGTTATTATAGTTCTAGGATAGGCTACCAAATGTCATTAATTAATTAATTTTGAAATTTAAAAATGGCTGCCATGCGCCATATTCAGTGTGATAGTCGTATGATTAACGCAATTGGGAGCACGTATATGATACTCACTTCTTGGCAAGATTCATCTAAATTACCCCATTTTATTCTGAGTTTTCGATTTTAATGCTCTAATATTTTATGCAGCCGTTCTCTTGTTTGCATAGAGAGTCCGTTATTTTGCCTTAGCCATAGGCCTACAAGGCCAAATATACGGTCCTACCTTGTCACTAATTTTTGTTATTGTAACTCGTGAGTGTTGAGAGTCATTTATTTTTATATTCTATAAGTTTAATATGGCGTCTGTGCGCAAATTGCACTCTCCTATACCTATCCTGTTGGTAACAGATATTCATTATATAAAACAATCCGAACGTCAAATATTGCAAACATTGATTCACTTGATCATAATTTATGGATTATAATGCTTGCATGATTCGCACGGCCGCCATCATGAAATTGATTGGTTGATGACCTCGTTGTTAACGAACAAGACGATTCCCCCACGTAGGTGTATTATTTAAAAATTTAGTAGAGCTCCGATGATTACTTAAGTCGTATTTTTTATAAGCTTTGAACATTTGGGCGACGGCGATTTAAAACATGACACTGAGGAGTCTTTTGCTAATGCTAACTCTGTACCAAAATTGGTTCAATTCGGTTTCGTCCTGTTTGAATTGATAAGGGGACTGACATACATATAAACAGTACATACAATCACACACATACACAGACACACGGACATTTTGGCCCGTGAGGATCTTCATAAGCCTTCTCCCATCATTTACAAAAAACGAAAGTAGGGTAAAAAGTTTTTACTAAAAACCTGATATTCATATTTCTCACACTCTACATCTTGAATTTATCACAGAAATTGAATTAAGCTCTGTGCAAAAATTTATCGTGCTATCTTTCACTGTGCTTTGATTATAAAAACACGAAAAAAGCCTATTTAAGTTAAATATTTAAAAAATAATTGTGGTCACCATGTTGGTTTTGTGTTCATGGGGTTATCGAAAGTCACATAGTCTACATAATTTTGTTTTAATGACCTCTATCAACATACAAAATTTCAATTTGTTTGCTACAAAAGATTCATAGATATTGAGAACAGGTGAACTATGTCTCATGTGCGCCATACTAGATAGAGTTATGTACCAGAATGAAGATTATTACGGTGGTTCATTATACTAACTTTCACTTCGATAGATTGACTAAGAAACAATAAATAACAAGTATGTAGTGCCACGAGGAACTAAATAGCATATTTTCATATATTTTACTTGCGTGTTAATTAACTCTATCAAAATACAAAATTTCAGTTGGATTGCTGTAATCGATTCGTAGATATTGAGAACCATCTAAATATTCCGCATGGTCACCATGTTGGATTTTTATATATGAAGGCCATAGAGTTATGCACTATTAGATGAAGATTATTGCGTAGGTTTATCCTATCGCAAGATTAGGACACAAGAAATAAAAGCGAGATTTCAAAATTTTGCACTGCCGCCATCTTGAGGTTATGAAAACAATTGAAATAAATTAGATGTCAGTGGATTAAAATTTGTATAAGCATTTACCGCAGCAAGTTTCACTGCACCCAGATGGTTAAGTCACGAGAAACGTCGATATAAATATTTAAATTTCGCGTCGGCACCATGTTAGATTTGTGCTCACCAGGTTACTGAAAGTTCTATAGGTAAACTTGTGTTAATATCCTTTATCAGCATACAAAATTTCAGTTTGATTGCTGTCATAGATTGGTAGATATTGAGAGCCGTCTAAATATTTCGGATGGTCGCCATGTTGGATTTTTGTATATGTAGGCCATAGTGGTATGTACTATTAGAACACGATTATTGCGTAGGCTCATTATTTTAACGTCGACTTCGATCGCATGTTTAGAACACAATAAATAAAACCTTCATTTTAAAATTTCGCACAGCCATTAGATGTCAGTGCATTAAAATGTGTATAAACATTTGCTGTACCATGTTTAACTGCGCTCGGATGTTTAAATCGTGTTTCAACTTCGCTTGGCCACCATGTTCGTTTTGTACTTAGCAGATTTTTGATAGTTACATAGGTGAACTTCTAGTAGTGCCCGTTATTACCATACAAAATTTCAAGGTGATGTCGGTAATAGTTTCGGAGATATAGAACGCCAGTGAAATATTTCGCACAGTCACCATGTTGGATTGGTGAGTCGTAATAAAATTTAAAGGGCACGTTCGGGGTCGAACAAAACGGTACTATGACCTTACCGAGTATCATTGAAATCTCTCGAGCCGTTTAGATTTTATAACATGGATACACACACTCAAACACACACACTCAGATCTCATAAGCCTGTTTATCATAAATGAAATTAGGTTAAAAACTTATTTTTAAAATTTTGCACAACTGCCATGTACATGTAGAAATTCTCAAAAAAATTAAATAAATTAGATGCTAAAACTGTAAATTAAGCCTCGCATAAAGATTTATCATGCCATGTGTTATTCAGCACGGGTGAACATATCGCGTTAATAGTCCATTTTAATATTTTAATTTCATACGACCGCTTTGTTGAATTCATACTTATCAGGTTTTTAGTCCATTTTCTTCATATGAAATATAGACTTAAGATATCACCTTTTGTCCGTGTGTGTATGTGTCCCATAATAAGTACTAAACAGCTGAATCGATTTCAGTGAAACTCGGTAATGACGAACTACTACCCCGACCGACCTCGATCGTAGCTTCTAAATGGCAGTACGTTTCATCAATCACACGACCGCCGCGCTAAATATTTCACTGATATTCTGTATTTCCGAAACTGTTATGCTATCACTCTGAAGTTTTGTACGGTGATATGGAATACTAAGACAAGTTAACGTGTTTGACTTTTAAAAACTGTTAAGTTCTAAACCAACATGGCGGACAAGCTAAATCTAAGTACTTAAATTAAATTTTCCATCAAATTTAATGAAATTACTCGTATTTTCACGAACTCAACATGGCGACTGTGCGAAATTTTAAAATTGAGTTTTTATTTCTTGTATCCTAATCATGCGATCTAAGTGAACATGTGTATAATGAAACAACACAGTAACTCCATCTACTGGAACATAACTCTAGACATAAGCCTATAGAACAATCCCACATGACGAGCGTCCGAATGATTTCACCGGTTCACATCAAGTACAGCAATCAAACTGAAATTTGCATGTTTATAAAGGTCATTAATATAAGTTTGCAATGGTTCTTTCAATAACTTGATCAGAAAAAAATCAACACGGTGGAGACGCGAATTTTAATATTTGAATGTATTTTTCTCGCGACTTAATCATCCGACCACAATGAAACTAGGCACTGTATATCTCCAGATAAGGCGTAATCTATTGGAGTCTTTAGTTCAATTTCCATGGTACATTATACCAACCTACATTTCTATAGCTTGTTCAAGGCACTAGAAGTAAAAACCAATTTTAAAAATTTTCCACCGCGGAATGGGAGTAAGCATCCTGGAAATATTTTGTGACGTGGCCCTCCTTGGGCTTAGGTGGCTAGGACTACCGAACTCACTTGTTTTTGTCTTGAGGTGAAACTCCTGGGGCCCTGTGTGAGTAAGGCTAGCCAACTGCTTCACTTGTACTTTCCAAACCTAAAAACAATGACTTGAACAAGCCTCTGGCCTATGGGAGTGTCGGTATCCCACTCCCAGCTGACAGATTAGGGACTCCTTGGAGTCTTTAACAGGCAATCTAACTGGTATTGGATGTGGGGTGGGGGGTGGGGAAAGAAGAAACTAGAGTTTGCTGAGTCTGTATCTAGGATGGGATTGGATATTCATGGGATTAGTGATGTTCAGATAAAAGGATATAGGGACGAGGAAGTAGGAGATAACAAGGTGTACCTGCCAGATATAAAACGAGGCAGAGCCAAGTGGATAGTAGTGCAGTACGTCAAGAGAACCTCAGAAAGTAACATAGATTTTGGGAGAAACGCAAATCAAGGACTAATGTGGATAGATATTGAAATGTCAGGAAAATGGGTCAGGATTGTTTGAGTGTACGCTCCTTGTAAAGAGATGGATCAGGGCTAAGTAGACAGTATACTTGTAGAGGCACTGACTGATCAGGTAGTGAAAGCTAACCAGGAAGATAGTGTAGTACTAATGGCAGATTTCCATGCCTGGATTGGAAATAGAACAGAGGGGTATGAGAAGGAAATGGGCCCGTAGGGTGAGGATAGGGAAGCGAACACCAATGGGAAATGTTTACTGAACTAATTTGTTTGATCGGGGTTATCTGTTGTGAATTAATTTTCAAAGAATAAGGAATTTCACAGGTACACATGTGTCACCGATATGACATGCGTCAGGATACTTGAAAACACCCGAAGGTAGGCAGAAGGGAGATGACGCAAGGAGCTGTTAGAAGCTCCATAATATAAATATCACATGCACGAACTATTTTAATAAGCTTAACATTACCGTAAGAAGCATTTTGGTTAACTGGTAAGAAGAATAAATATGGAGAGGAATGTATTAAGAAAAATAAACGAAGGATATGCTATTTAATTCGAAATGTCAAGATAATTGTATATAATCTATTGTAAAGGGAGTGTTTTACAGATATTGTGGTTTATAATACGGAGATCATTTTATTAGATGATTTGTAGCGTCCACCAGCACTAGCCTAAATAAAGAATACGATATGGATCAATTGGATTAATAGACACGACACCGCTCATAACTTTAAATTCCTTATAAATAGGCCAACTTGCGAGTAAATGCAATGTGCACAGCTGTAGATCATGAACGGCTTGCCCAGTTCCCGGACCTCTTGATTCACAGACCAACACGTAATTTCATATGGATTCTGTTAAAATGAGTCATATTGATATGATAAATATCGTTTAAAACGAAAATCTGGTAGCAAAAATATCTATCCCGTCCGGGATTCGAACCCAAGATCTCTAGTTCCACAGTCGAAGACGCTAATACCACGCCTATTTCGACCACAAAAACATTGAGCATAAGATGGTGACTTATTTTCACGTGCCAATAATACTGCATTACGGAATTAAGTTTCATTTATATTTTGCTTGTTTCGATAATGTTTCTGCGTGAAATTAAGTTTAAAATGCCTTATGAATAGGCCCTCTTGTGAGTAAAGAGAATGTGTTCAGCAATAGTTCATGAAGGTTTGCCTATTTCCCGTATAAACACAACGATATATATTATATTGATGACTGCATTACCGTTATGTGGGTTAATATTTGAATAGCCATTGTGCAGAAATATAATACCGACATTGCCGACTACTTACAATGTTTCATATTAACGCATATCATCATTTAAATACTGATACGAAGACTTCGACCATATATCATGTGTTTTGTGTTTCAATCAGGTGACACCAGAGTTTGCATGAGCGTTTACCGTCAGAATGATAGCGTTGAGCAAAGTTACTCGGGGAGTGGATGCCGATCACTTTTATCCAGAGATTGGAAACAAGAACCTTAATAAATCATATTTGTTTTCAGCAAATATGATATAATGAATATTTTTTGCACCAAAGAACGACAACTTGAAGATGATTTATTGTTGGAATATTTGTAATGGCGCCTCCAAACCTTAAAGTAATCCGTATGAGATATACATCCCACGACAGTCAGGAGGGATACGATCCAGCTGGCAGTGCGCCTTACACACTTTCGTCCGATCCACTTCCGTCCCATTTTTCAAAATCACTCCCACAAAAATATCCAGCAACCGAGTGGAAAGATGTTACACATCAAAAGCGGACACCACGAATAATCCGTCAATACAACGGGCTTTGAGTATGTGCACTCATAATAAACTGTAGGAAATCCTTATCACGGTCATCAGCGACATACAGTGCATACGGAATACCATGAAATCCCTAAAGAACACGATGGAGGGCTAAGTAAAGAAGATATGGGGAGTTACTGGAACGGATGACGCCAGAAGAGGACCAATTGGACCTATTCAACGACCACGAGGCCTGGAGATGAACCATAACCGAAAAGGAATGGAGCTAGGGAGATGGAGGAACCAGTGACGGACGGAAGGCATCGCAGATACCTTGGCTGTGAGGACACAGGTACAGACACTCTCATCTAATGCAGAATTTGGTGTTTAATTAGTAGAGTAGATTTAGCAGTTGGAAATATAAATCAAAACTTATCGCGACAAGGTTGGATCCTGGAATCAAAATTTATCACGACGAAATAATTGGTTAAAATAATGATGGATGTTAATATTTGAGATATGCATTGTAGGATGATCATAAATTGGATAGCTACTTCGTGGCAGAAGTGACATATTAGGTAGATATTCTTGCGTGATGTGAAGATAAAATTAGGACACATAGGCATAGGAATTTCACTAGGGGTAGGCTACACAAAACACGATAGGCCAACACGTCAGACTGGTATTTTATACATGTAATTAACCACTATGAATGAGATTAAATACAAAGAATTAAATGAAATGTGGATAATATTAATTGAAACGAATTGTGGAGTAATTATAACAACACTAATGTAATGTGGAATTAGAAAGAAAAAGTGAGTTATAAGTTATGCATAATAGAGCTTCGATCTATGCGATCTTGCAATGTTAAAATGGTGTTACCCATTGAAGTAGAAGTGGAATATTGAGGAGAATGGTAATTAATGATTGAAATACTGTATAAGCTGATAAATCCACGTAAAGCAATGGTTATAAGAAATAGTTTGTTCTATAATTGATAGGGAAACTAATAATTTTTCTATAACGAAGTGAATGGTCTAATGAGACGACAGTCATCATAATATTATATGTGAATGTTTGGTAGAATTTGTGTGTTGCGAGCTCCAATTTTTAAATTTAACATCTAAGTGAAGTAGAAATGTGAGAGCGGAGTACTACATCGGCGAGTGTAAGGAATGTTATAAAAATAGACCAAAAATAATTGAATTTATATTCAAATAACTTCATCAAATGATGGAAATATGATTGAAATAATAGGTAATCAGAGAATTTATTGTGAATTGATTGAAAACAGTCAAAGCAAATGACGGGTAAATACAGTGTAAATAATTAAGGAAAAATAGTGTACATCCATAATTTGAAACCAAATGTGTTTAGTTAGAAAGAGATCCAGTAAAGAAGATTTTTTTTTTTAAATTTCATTTGAAATCATCTCAACTATGAACTCTATGGTAAGAGATGAGTGTGGAATGTACGTGTAAATTTAACTTAAATTAAATTATATGGATACGACGGATCACCGTAGGTTTGGTTATCTCTAATGTTAGGACGCATGGAGATTTTGTCCCGAATTAAACATTTTTGAGAATTTAATAACTAGATTTTTCTGGCACAGCAAGCTCCAATTTCGATAATCTCCAAGTGCAGGGATAGGAGACATATATAGTTTATTATGTGTAGTCTATGCATCCATAATAAATGCAGAATGTTTTTTATCTTACTTGTGCAATCTTCGATAATTTTCGCAACGATACTTCGACGATCATCAAAATAACTTCGGAATATTTAACCTTTGTACTGTGCCCAATTGGACACGGCTGACTAGCACGAACCGGGGTCTTTATAAAAGAAAGACCAGGCCCATGATTCTGCTGAGAATCGAACCATTGATATCTGAGGGGGAACAGCCACAGTGAACCCAAGGAGCAATGAGTTATAACTGTATATAATTATAACAGCATGATTTCACGTCCAGAACGAGAATATTATAGCATTAAAGTTGGAATATTGTAGAAAATACAAGCCAGTATACATATGAGCTACTAAGAGCTGGAGAAAACGGGCCAGCTTGACAGTTGACTAATCGCAGCTAGCAAAGGGGCGTTACCAGTCGACGCCAGCGAACTACTTATCGGCGGGACTGGGGGAACGAATTGAGATTGATGTCTATGGGAACCCCAGTCTCACAAGGAGAAGGAGCAGAGTGGGGGTGGTCACCCACAGAAATTAATTACGGCCAAATGGAGCAATGAATTGAGATGAAACTTACATCCAGATGCATATATTCTAGGAATGGTAATTTAGGAGTGTCCACGCACCTAAATTAAAGCCTGCATCTAAAAAGGAGCCTGTGCACAGACCAAATCCGCGGCAGAGCTAGGATTTGTCATGTAGCAGCAGGTGAATAACCGAAGTAGCGTCCCAACGCCTTGGAAGAAAGCAATTAATTCTAATTAATTGGACGAAGCAATTGCCAGCACGCAAGTGAATTTTGAACCTCCATGAATAGACGAGTATGAATCATACTTCACTTTGTCAGAGAACGCATTATTTAAGAAGAGAGTCGCTGCTGGAAATCCTGTGAACTACTTTTTGTCACGAAGCTTTATATGGGGGAAGCTGTAGGAGACGTTCAGTTCTTCTTGACTTAACTCGTGGAACGAGATGCTGCTCGACCACGCAGGAAAGTGCGCGAAATTTATAAGTATTGACGTTCAGTATTTTAGTAATGAACAATGAAAGGCGCATCATGCAGCATAATAAAAGTAATTCTGGATTATATGATAATTAGTCTACAACAGACGTATAAGCAGACAGTATACGCGAATAAATAAGCAGTACAGCGTAGAGATATTTTAGAATGTTGTTTACGGACAATGAACTTATCCACAGGGAGTGTTATAATAATTAAAAATGACACATATTATTGTAATGAACACTACAGTTTTACGGGAACCTGGAAAGCATCACAAGTATTTGTGATCTATGTTTGAGCAACTTTGCAGTAGAGAAGAAAAAGCTGTAGCAGGCGGGAGATGAGCACACACACGCGAGATAGACTTTCGAAGGAGACAGGCGGTTGTCAAGATTTAGCTGCATCGCATCTCTGAAGTCAGGCAATAGTGGGAATCCAAGCAAATATCCGTGTGAAAATTGTGTATAAAGTTACGTTACAGTGATCATAAAAGTGTTTATGTTTATATGTTAAAAGAATGTGTGTTGTTTAACAAGTGTAAAATGCCACTAATGCAAGATGTAATTACCATGTGCAAATCCTATGCAATGTGTCATATGGAAAGTGTAATGATGGCTTAAGGCAATCATGATGGAGGGCGAACTGCTGTCGTGTTGGACTAATCCAGCGAGAATGAAAGTGAGTACCATTCCAATATGTTGATATGATTTAATAGCTCACCATACAACAAATCATTTCCTCAAATATTAAGAATTAACAGTCATTTGTGTACGAGCTCACATCCCTCGTATTTTTATAAATATATGGCTTTGAGGATGACAAGCTTACGACCATTTAGGCGTAAGATGCTGATGAAAGTAATGATAACGTTAACTAATAATAATAGTAATATAATCTTGAGTCGATGACAATAATAAATATATAAATCGGCGTATTCATGCCAATAGAACGTGCAAAATGTGTCATATCTATTGTAAAAATACTGTGTTATTGTGAAAAGTAAGAAAGATAGATAAATAGCGAGATAAAGAGAGTTTTTCAGTGTCATTGGAATGATAGATAAATGTTTTAATATGTCATATTCTACAAGGTTGTATTTGAGAGCCATTAAGATAGTCAATGTAAATGCCTGTAAATTAATACTTGTTTTGGAGCTACGTAAAGCTTTGGCTTATAAGTAAATGTATGAAGGACATGAGTGCTTTAGGAATTGAGTCATCTGTAAGAAATGTTATTTTTAGCCGCGATCAGCGAGGATGTAACGTAGAATAAGAGATTTACGTCAATAAATTGCAGGGACCATCCGAGAATAGTTCGCACGTTGACGAATCTAGTAGGCTAATCTTCGAAGCTACGATATGGTATCGCCTTAGAGCATACATGTGAATTCGCAACAGAGTTGGGACAGAGTCTGTCTGTATCCACTGTTAGCAGAATCTTCGCTGCCAGGGAAAACACTGGACACCCTAGGTAGGCCATTATAATAATTGATCTGCCCTTCGAGGTAAGACAAAAATTCTTCGAGAAGGAAACGTGGAGTTCCTCTAGTTATAGTCGTGCCCGTCCAGTGAGATAACAGTTTGAAACTCAGTTGGGACGCACGCAAAGCCACTGATTACGTCCATAGAAAGGCGAAGCTATTTTGAGATCCATCCCTCGCCTTGAATACTAATTATGAGCCGATATGAGCCCATTAAGTACTCTAAGTGTAGGTATTAAATAATTAGATCGACTCAATTCGTAATGACACAATCCAATCATGTTCCCCAGCATGGCTGCACCATTGAGTGAGCACATGGCCATTGCAGGAAGTCGGTCAGAGTGGCAGGTAGAATCCCCTGACCCGGCAGCCATCTTGCCGAGGACGGTCCGTGACGGATCTCTTGTTCACGCTATAGTGAGTCAATAGACCGGATCCTTTTATTTTAAGATTGTAGTGGGACACTGAAGGATCTCGATATTTCGAAAAGTAATTAAGATGTGCTTGATATGATGGTATCAAATGAATCATATGTACTGTTTCCATACATATGGAATGTTGGAACGAAGTAATTAGATAAGATTTGGCCAAGTTATTGTCCGAGGACAAATGAACTGCACCAAATAAATAGATGCATTTTTGTAAAGAATAATTACCCAGTTCATGCTAATTTGTTCATACGGGTAGCGTAATATAATGAGATGACACGTTTGTAACGATAATGATATGACCTGACCCAGAAAGGAAAAGGAAGGAAGCTTGTAGTTTAACGTGACCGTTAATCTGTAGATCATGAGCCACGGGACCTCCTTTTTACGTGGAATCCGAACCACAGGACATGGCATTTCACTTCGAAAATCTCACATGCATTGACCGGGAAACGAACCCGGACCGCCTTGGTGAGAGGCATACAGCTAGACCGCTGAGCCACCACGCCCCCACCTGACCCAGAAGAGTGTTGTATGGTGAAGCTGTAAAATGTCTATAACTAAGTGTATTTTGGATGGGAAGGTGTACCACTTCAGCGTTTGAAACTTGTGGGAAAAGAAGACGATACGCGCGGAAAGGCAACACATGCTAAACAGGGCCTAAGCTAATGAATCAATGTCATTTAAAGTAAATGTTCCGTGTCAAAACGGATAAGTATTTTGATATTGCATACTTAATATTATTTAAATGTAATTTGTGTTTGTTGTGTTGTGATATGCAAATTTGTGTTAAATTGTGCCACGTGAAGAACACTATGGACACTCGCAAATATCAAAGAGCACCAACGATAGTATATCTAGGATAGATATGAGTGGAGCACCAAACTGTATGAGAAGAGACTCACATGTAATTTTGATTTTTGTTGTGGGAAGTAATTGTAAAATATTTTTGTGTTTTGTGTTGTGTTTTGCCATCAATTAGTGCCATTAAATGTGATATTTAGGACTAGGCCTATGTTGTTTCTTTTAAGTAGAGTAGTTACCTGACAGACTTAAATCCTGAATATGTGCTCGTATAGTGGGTTGGACGCCCCATGCCTCGAAAGACCGTGAACTAGCTGGGATACGAACACATTTTCCACATGATAACGAAAGGGTACAGTACCCAGTTCCCATTCACGCCCTGGGATTATTTAGATCTCGTTCTCCCGGATCATTGTTTTTTTTTCGTCAAACCCGAACTTCTTTTTGACCCCGCAGGATTTTTGTTTTTTATTTCGAGTTGTAACGAACTCTCGTCGCGGATTGTGGTGATGATCCGGGCCACCCAATTCTAGGTTGGAGTATCGGACACACATGAGAGGCGACAGATAATAATAATAATAATAATAATAATGATAATAATAATAGTAATAATATTATCGGTTTTACGTCCCTTTTAACTACTGTCCCCTTTGGAGACGCCGGGGTGCTGGAAGTTTGCCACGAATGGGATCTTTAATGTGCTAGTAAATCTGACACGGTTCTATTGCGTTTGTGCACCCTCAAATGCCAACTGGTTGCACCAGGATTCAATCCTGCAACTTTGGGAACAGCAGGTGAGAACATTACCGCTGAGACACGCAGCCAGCCAGAGAGGAGAGAAACTAGGTCAAGAATTGACTATATCACTACTGACTTTCATCTTAGGAAAATGGTATGAATTCTAGGGTGTTCAAGGGCTTTATTATGAAACACACAACAAAGTGATTTGCTGTGAGTTAAACATCGTTAGACCTAAACTGCAGAAGGCGAAGTCTGTGTGCAGGCGGATTACGATTGAAAATTTTCAGGATAATGAACTTAGGTAGAAATACTGGGAATTCTTTGACGAAAAATCCCAAAGAGTATATGGTAAATAATTGCAGGACATTGAAACAGAGTGGTCAGGATACAGGGATGCAGTAATAGAAGCAGCAAAGAAAGCGCACGCACATCCTCGTGAAATAACTCAGTGAAGATGGTTTGTAATAGTGGAATGATGACTTACAAAACATGACACCAAACAACAAATTCGACAGAGAGAGCCTTACGTAGTGGAAAGGAGCTGAACCAAACCAACAATAGCAGATTCCATAACGAACTCATCGCAGGAACTTGGGGATTCATTAGAAACATTAGTTCAAGCGGCATGAAAGTATTTTTTGGAGTGTTATAAAGAGTCATAGAAATGGACGATAAAGAGAAATGAGTAGTGTTTTGGATGACTCAGGGAAATTCATTGTATATGCCAAGGAAGCACTGGGAAGATGGTAGGAATACTTCGCTAACTTGCTAAATGTAAATGGAGACATATCTGGCAATATGGCAGATTTTGAGATTATACTAGAGGAAAATGAGGGTGGGAACAGTATCATGGTTGAGGAAGTAGAGAGAGTGGTAAATAAACTACAATGTCACAAAGCGGCAGGTGTAGATGGAATTCTGCCACAAATGGTTAAGTATAGTGGAAAAGTAGGGATCCAATGGTTGCATAGGATAATCGAATTGGCATGATATTTAGGAAATGTACACTCTGGCTGGGCAAACGCTGTAACCGCTATAATTAATAAGCAAGCTTTTAACAATTATCTCAGGCAAAATCTACTCAGACATTGTAAAACGGGAACTTCGATAATAGCCGACAGTAAAATGCAGGAAAACCAATGTGGCTTTATGGCACAACGAGGATATCAGGATCATGTTTTCAGTATGAGAAAAATTACTGGGAAATACTACAGGAGGAATAGACAGTTGTTGTGTTTTTGTTTTGTAGATCTAGAGAAGGCGTAGGCTATGCTGCGTACCAAAAGAAAATTGCTGAGCATCCCGAGGATCTATGATATCGAGAGAAGGCTGCTACAGGCAATCAAAAGTACGAGTATTTATATTGATAATCAGGCTGCAGTGAGAGTTGATGGTAGAATGAGTTCTAGGTTCAAGGGTGCTACAGGAGTGAGGCA
Source organism: Meconema thalassinum (assembly GCA_946902985.2). Classification (NCBI taxonomy): domain Eukaryota; kingdom Metazoa; phylum Arthropoda; class Insecta; order Orthoptera; family Tettigoniidae; genus Meconema; species Meconema thalassinum. The sequence continues at coordinate 188,256,880 of OX336389.2, forward strand.
ATGGTGTAATATTTAACCAATCTTTATTTCGTTTGTCCATCATTTGCTGAAGGGAATAAACGGATTGGGCGTGATCCAGTTAGGTGAAAACCAGTCGTGCAGTGTGGCTTATGCTGATGACCTGTTTGTAATGACAGACTCTGTCGAAAGCTAACATGTTAGGACTTGAACAGAAACGTAGGGATTATGGTATGAAAGCCAGTATTTCCAAAACGAAGGTGATATCGGTCGGGAAAAAACGGAAGAAGATAGGATGAACTAGAGCAGGTGGACTATTATAAGCACTTAGGCTGTGGATTCCCTCACGATGGTAGTATGGGGAAAGAGATAGCGTCAAGGTGTAGAAAAGCAAGTGCAGTAATTTCTCAGTTGTGATGTACTGTATTCTGCAGGAAAGAAGTTATTGTAGTGACGAATCTCTCTTCATTCCACTCAGTGTTTTGACCGACATTGCTGTATGGAAGTGAAATCTAGGTGGAGTCAGGCTGACGCATGTATAATCTAAAGGAAAAGCGAATAATTGCTGGTACAAATAGAGGGAGCAATGGCAGAAATATACCCGGCATAACGAGATAAATGATAAGTTAGAAATGAACACGTGAGATGAGACTGTTCGTATGAGCCGACTCAGATGTTGGGGTCATTTGATTAATGGGGAAGGAGAGATTACCTAGGAGATGAATGAGCTCGGCTTTATATGGTAAGGGAAGTAGTGGCAGGCATAGGAGGCGATAGTAAGATTCAGTGTTTAACGATTTCAGGCGAATGTTATGGGAAGAGAAGAGGCCGCAGCGCTATCAGCTTATAGGGTGTCATGGAGGTGACTCGTTCGCAAACAGAGGCTTGCAAACTAGACTAGACTAGTCTGATATAAAGATCAATGAAAATAAAAATCCACAGCCTGCTTCCAGTCGACTGACCGGGTCAGGGAATGGAATGAATGAAGCCCCCATCTAGCGGCGAGGATATGAACTGTGCCGGCTGCCGAAGCCTGTCACACTCCCCTGGGATAATGATTAAATGAATGACAGATGAAATGAAATTATAGTGGAGTGTGTTGCTGGAATGAAGTTGTGACAGGGAAAACCGGAGTACCCGGAGAAAAACCTGTCTGCCTCCGCTTTGTCCAGCACAAATCTCACATGGAGTGATCAGGATTTGAACCACGGACCCAGCGGTGAGAGGCTGGCGTTCTGCCGCCTAAGCCACGGATGAAAAAGATCAATGAATTAATGATTTATTATTATTACCAGGGTATTTTTAACGATATTTTTCCCCCTCAATTTCATATGCCGGATATCCTTAAGTGTTATTTAGTTGTTGAAGTTTTAAGGGATGGAACACGGAGGTCATCTGCCCCTATTCTTAAGTGTTAATATGATGATAATTGTTGTTTTAAGGGGCCTAACATCTAGGTTATCGGCCCATTCTTAAGTGTAATTGTTGGTATACGGGAGAGTAAATTACATTCTGATCATCAACCTCGATTTGTGTTTGATTCTCACGGTGCCATGGAGGATTTCGACCCTGATACGAGGGTTGAAATACGTAGCACTCTGCGTGTAAATGAGCAGGGAAGTGGGCTCAAATACTACTCGCAAATATTCTTGAAGTGACATTTCATGAATTCCCTTTCCTACTTCATATTAATGCTAAGATGACTCCTGGCATTGCTATGGCCACCTCCTTCACAATCCTCTTCGGAATAACAAGTGCGCATTTTAGGATAGGCATGTTAACATACGGAATCCATTTCAACTCAAGTACACCAGGCTGATGACCAAGTTGAAGCAACAACATAGGTTGGTTAAGTGTTACCCGGAACCATGCGAGAGAGTGGATATGCGTCCTTTTTACAGTGAGAGGTAGGAGTAATCATTTCCGCCACAATCCCGCTAATTGATGACAGAAACAGGAAATGGAGAAACCTGATGTGAGTAAATTATTCTTCTGCCTCTTAAAGCACTTCACCCATCTAACTTATCGAACCTTACAGCTGTGGCTACCATGCGGTGTAGCAGATAGCAAGCTTGGCTGTCAGCCCGGAGGTCCGGGTTAGAACCCTGACCCTGCCAAGAAATTTAATTCTGGTCTGAGGACTGAAACGGCGTACACACAGCCCCGTGAGGCGTAACTGAGAAGTAGTGGGTTCGATTCCCACCTCAGCCATCCTCGAAGTGGTTTTCCGTGGTTTCCAACTTCTACTCCAGGCAAATGCAGGGATGGTTCCTAACGTAAGGCCACGGCTGCCTCTTTGACATTCCCCTCCTCAATTACAAATAAACACACAAATACAGCCATCACAAACATTTCACTCACACCCAACTACATGGGGACAAATGACCAAGATGTTCAAGCCCCTAGAAAGAAACAACAACAAAAAACGTTCCCGAAGTTATTTCAAGCATGGGATATGGTCATCGGGACCATCAGTTCCAAGTACTGTGTTATACCGCTCTGATAACTTACGTTATTACATTGTTTCAATTAGTACATTTATTAGTAATATACAGGGTGATTCTCATTAACGTTTAAAACTCTCTGTAGCGACGTAGATGGCATTGAAACAAGTAATTTGATATAGGACACTTAGGGTCGCAAGTGTCCAGAAATACCTTAAAAGTGAACCACAACTGTTAAACATATGACGTCATCAGGTGACGGCTCAGCTCGAGCGGTCAAGCCCGTGCACTCTTACGCACACCAAAGCATCCAAACCAGACGTTGAATCTCATATCACTCTGGCTCCGTGTCTGCGTGTGCGACTCGGGCGCGTGGGGTTCGAGGTTCAATTCCGTGCCATATCCATCATCATATTTTTCTCTCTCTTCGCCATTCAAGTGGAAGCAACGCTTTTATTTTTGCGCATGTACCACCGAACTTTCTTGCTGCTAAACATTACAACCCACAAATGGCTGAGGGTCACGTGAGAAGGCAGAACGCGTTGGGGAAATCGTTGTTGGTACAGCCGCCTTGCAGCAAGTGCGTTCGAATTTGCAGCACCATAACAAAGGTGCATGTCTGCAAGCTCATGGAATGTAAAGCGGTTCGTTTGACGTACTATATTGAACTGTGTGGTTGAGAACTCTCAAACCGTTGTTATCTAGTACAGCTGTTCTTGTCGAATTTTGCCCCATCCTATCGAATCCAGTGTAAAATTCCCGAACGCTTCCGATCACATTTGTAATACAAAGCGTTCATAATGTCAACTAACAATCTGCTTCCACCTGAAAGGAGAAGAGAGAGAACAAAAAAAGATATGGATAGGCCCAGGATTCGAACCTCGAACCCCACGTGCCCAAGTCGCACACGCAGACACGGAGCCAGAGTATTATGATATTCAACGTTTGCTTTGGACGGCTTAGTGTGCGTATGAGTGCACGGGCCTGACCTCTCGAGCTGAGCCGTCACCTGATGACGTCATATGTTTAACAGTTGTGATTCACTTTTAAGGTATTTCCGGACACTTGCGACCCTAAGTGTCCTATATCAAATTGCTTGTCTCAATGCCATCTACGTCGCTACAGAGAGTTTTAAACTTTAATGAGAATCTTCCTGTATATATTGGGTAAGGTCTTTCAGGACTTGTAACATGGCAGTATTCCCGTATATTACCTATGTAGTAGGCCTATATCCGTGTAAAATGAAACCACGAATACATGAAACTCTGGCTAACCTCCGGCAGTTGTGAAATTTTATTATACTTATCAGGTACAGCTTTTAGTCGCATTCTGTGAGTTGTGTCCTTTTTGGGTGTCAACCATGAAGGCCAGATTCAATTACCGACTTTTCCAAGTAATTTTGCTGCAATGTATTGGTTTATAACGCAGCACTCTCAGCCTCATGAGACAAAACTTAAAAGAGGGGGGGGGGGGGGCAAGGCTACCTTTCCTTCGGTAAGACGTTTGGTTTTGGAGATATCAATGTTTCACTTTCGAGGTAGTTTTTACCAAATACACTGTTTTACCAACAAGTGATTGAATCTTTTTACAACACAGCAAAATGTTGGTCTATCCTACCACCTTTCAAATAGTTGACCAGGGTTACGTCAAAACGTCGGGCAACCCGAAAGGGGAGGGGGCCCATTGCTTGCAGACTGTAATAACGTGACGTCATACGCTGCCTCAAAATAAGAATAAACTTGCTTTTAAATTCATGAGTCTTCTCCTCAAATAAGGACACTGTTTTATCATCTACAGTAGGCATGAACCAAAATTGCCAAATAGAAAAAACATGACCGACTCTGTCTCTCTTTCTCACATGATATGGTTTACCGACTGTCATGGCGTGACGTTATATGCTGTCTCAAAAGCAGGATTCAATTCCCTTGTAAAATCACGTGTCCTGCCATGGACAGAACCCTCATCAAACCATGTGACCGGAACCACGTGTCAGGTCACCACATGTCTGCTGTGGGCATGCGTGGTTACCATGCCAACCCGTTTCGTTTATAAAGCCAACTTGTTGCCGCTTAAATTTCTGATCTATCAGAATTTTACCTCTCACATGTGGTTACCCCACTGAATATACAAAAGTGCCTGCCACTTGGTTGCTATGGCAACCTGTTTTGTTTACAGCGTTAGCCAATTGGCGCCAAAATCCAAATCTGTGGGAATTTCATCATTCGCATGATGGTACATCCCTGAGTATTAAAAATGATTGTCAGTTGGTTGCCATGGTAACCGATTTTGTGAATCTAGTGGATCATTTGGCACTTAAATTCAAATCTGGGGGATTTTGATGGAAAATCTGTGAATCTGTGAGAATTTCTTCACTCAGAGGTTGGCAGCCCACTGACTATTCAAAAAGACCGTCACTTGGTCACTATGGTAACCCGTTTTGTTTACTAAGTCGGGCATTTGAAGCTGAATTCAAACCTGGAATAAATTTGAGGTAAATGAAGGGGAATTTAGGGATACTTGACTCTCTCGGTTTTGCCTGGGAATCCCCTCATGCTGTCATGTGACCATACATGGTCGTCACGTTTGACCAATGGTAAATCTCCCGTTGCCATATTTTCTCATTCGCGTTTTACATTAGATAAAGTGTGAAGTAGAAGTAGAGTAGTTAAACTACTAACTAGGCATAGCCTATTGTATATTCTGAGTTGCTGGGGCTGCCCACTATTGATAAATGTTTTCTATAATTTAGAACCCTAGTCTCACTATGTCAGAGAATATCCGAGCCTACAGTTCTAAATTTTTTACAGATATAGAACATTATATTTCAGATTTATTTTTAGTAACACATGCATGACAGCGGTACTAATATGATTCTACGCTTGCTTATAGGATCAATGTTTAACTGCATACAATGTTTGAATAGTGAGTTTTAGGTTCGAAATTGTTGCTCTATACTTTGTCACAATGTAGGTCATATACCAAAAGTATTTAGTCCATCACATGGCCAATCTGTTTAGATGGGAGAGTTTTGAGACGGGGACGATCAGTAGAATACCGTATATGAAAATAGGCTAAATGTTTCCTCGTGATACTACTTCTTGTTTATTGTGCCTGATGTCTACACAACAGTATTCAAGCGGTAAACATTCTTTTAGATAAAATTAATTAGGTATCAAACGCAAAAGTTCCTATTCTCCATATTTGGAAGTATTTTAAATAAACTAACTGTACGAGCGTTAGTTACTGAAATGATAAATCGTTAGGCTCATCTCCAAAAGGCCAGGGGTTCGTTACTCAGTACGGGAAGTGTTCTATAATTTATATTCCTAACGATATGTCATTATTCATATTATCTTTATCATTAGATAATTCTAGAAATAATACGTGGGAATCAACCAAATTGCGGGGGAGTAATATATTGAGGGGAAGTTTCATATATCGGTAGGGTACTATGACCGAATGTGGTATTTTATGATTTAAATTCTTACTATATACTCGTCGAAAAGAGTAGTTTTGTTTTGTCAGAATTTATTATTATCATTATTTTTGCTATCAAATTGATCCACTATGGACTACGACTTTACAATCAATATCATCTCCTGCTCTCTTCGTCTGCCAGCTTCGATGTCCTGCCAATATCTCTTGAGTCCATCACTCAGTGCCTTCTTTCAATCTTCTGAAAGCGGTCCCCTCCGTTTAGTGGGTTCTGCCCCTACCTTAAAGCCCAGGTAATTTTTGATAATTTGTCTCAATTCATTCCTGTACAGAATTTTGTCCTCGGGATTACCGATTTCAGAAAGATCTTTATTACATACTAATAGTACTTCTGAGGGAAACATTCAAGAATATACTCTTCGTCCACTGACGAGCAATGTCTCTCTCTGGTCTGCATCGTAGCTCTGCGAAGAAATGTAATTCTGGTCTGAAGGCTGGGGTGGGGTACAGTCAGTTTCGCGAAGCAAAACTCCCACCTCCCACCTCAGCTATAATGGAAGAGGTTTTTCACTTCTACTCCAGGCAAATGCCGGGATGGTTCCACGGACAACTCCTTCCCAATCATCACTTGATTGCAAATACACACACTACTACAGTCACCACAATAACATTGGTTATCAGGCAAATTCTACACACACCCAAATGCATACAGCCGAATGGCCACGATGCCCAAGCCCCGTAAATGAAACAACAATGAATAGAAACTTCCTTGATTTGTTATTGAAATGATATGTTCAATATATTAATACAATCCCGTTAAATGTGGCTTAAGTCTTGGACCACGCAGCAATGAAAAATTAATTGCACTGTAATTTGTGCCCTTGACTCCTTGTACAACATGAAACAGTGTAATGGCATCAGTAGGTGCTTTCTTGCCATTCCTTGCTGTTCAAGCGAGATGGTCGAGGACAATCGTTCTCGGTTCCTCGTTACCGGTAATAGCAGTTCCGGAACCTTAATTTCCGTTTCATTATCGCCTAAGAGACCAATCGGAACTGATGAGCTTTCCGCCCGTCGCTAATTCAAATACCTTTAGGTCCGTCCTCTCGTAATGATGTGGTCGCCAATTAACTGTGTGTAGTTGCTCAGGTTATAATAATAATAATAATAATAATAATAATAATATGCGCAAAAGCAGCGAGACTCGGGAGGTACAAGGAATCACGAGCGAGGAAAACACAAAACAAACTTTTCTCCAACAATGAAGGTCAGTTCTACAGAATGATCAAACGAAACAAACAATCCATGACAAAAGCAGAACCTCCTAGCACGCAAGAAACGGAAGATTTTTGGAGAAGTGTATGGGCTGCGAAGTCACCGCACAATGAAAATGCAAATTGGATCAACGAAGAACGAAATAGCAATAATGTATATGAAGAAATGGATTTTGATACCATTGAAGAACGGCATGTGTATGATGCTATAAGGAGAACTCAGAATTGGAAAGCGCCGGGCACAGATAAAATTCACAATTATTGGTACAAACATTTCACGTGCGTGCACCAGAAGATAGCCCAGCAATTTACTTACCTCATCCATCATCCTGAGGAATGTCCTGATTTCCTTACTGCTGGAATTACATATCTAATCTCAAAAGAAAGTGGAAATACTAAAGACCCATCAAACTACAGACCTATCACCTGTCTCCAAACACTTTACAAACTATTTACGTCCATAATTGCGGACGAAATATACAAGTTTCTCGACAAACATAACATTTTGGCTGAGGAACAGAAAGGATGCAAGAAGCTGTCGCAAGGATGCAAAGAACAGATAGTTATTGATTCTGTGATAACACAACAGGCGATACATAATCAAAGGAATCTATATACGGCATACATATATTACCAGAAAGCATTTGATTCAGTCCCTCATTCATGGCTGAAAGAAATCCTCCATATGTATAAGATTAACCATGCTGTAATTCACTTCCTGGAGGTCACGATGGATAATTGGAAAACAGTACTGTATACTAAGACAGACAATGAATGTGTCACATCTGACACAATAAAAATTGAGCGTGGTATCTATCAAGGAGACTCGCTAAGCCCATTATGGTTTTGCTTAGCCATCAATCCTCTCTCTAAAATTCTAAAATCCACCGGTTTCGGATTTGACATCAAATACTACAATAGGAAATACAGAATATCCCATCTTCTTTATATGGATGACCTCAAAGTATATGCACACAGTGAGACTCAAATGAATGCCATGCTAAATATAATAGATTCATATTCATCCGATGTCCGAATGACGCTGGGAGTGAAGAAATGCAAGCGTCTGACAATTGAAAGAGGTAAATATGCAACTTCTGAACCACATGATCTACGCAAAGGATCTCTAATTGAAGGAATGACTGAAATAGAAACCTACAAATATCTGGGTTTTGCTCAAAATACAACTTTGGATCATAAAAGTATCAAAGATGAACTCATTGGAAAATATACCACAAGTCTACATCAAGTGCTGCGAACCAGTCTATGTGCAAAGAACAAAATTAAAGCTATCAACACATACGCTATACCAACCCTAGTATATTCATTTGGGATTCTGAAATGGTCAGCAACAGAAATGGAAAGCCAGCAGAGAAAAACAAGGACCCTTCTCACTACTTACCGTTTACACCATCCAAACGTCTGTAAAGAAAGGGTCACTCTTCCACGAAAGATGGGAGGTCGAGGAGTACTGGATTTACAAATTTTGCTCCAGAACCAAATTAAAACCCTTAGAAGATATTTCTATCAAAGAAAGGAAAACAGCATTCTCCATAAAGCCATTGTACTTGCTGATAAACACACAGTATTGAACCTTCGTACATCCTCTGATGATCATATCAGCCAGCCACTACACTTACATCAAAAAGAAAAGGCATGGGGAGAAAAGACCCTCCATGGAAAATACTACAGCAACCTATCCCAACAGAGTATTGATAAAAACGCATCGTGTATGTGGTTACAAAGAGGTCGACTGTTTGGAGAAACAGAGGGATTTGCAATTGCCATCCAAGATCAAGTCATTGCTACAAAAAATTACAAGAAATACATCATCAAAGATACCAGTGTAATTTCAGACAAATGCAGGCGATGCGCCATTCATCTCGAGACCATTGACCATGTCACTGCAGGTTGCCCAATACTAGCATCAGTTGAATATACAAAGCGGCACAATCAGGTTGCAGGCATCATTCATCAAGCACTCGCACAGAAATATAAATTAACTGAGGAGTATATCCCTTACTACAAGTATCATCCACCATCCCTCCTCGAAAATGAACCGTGTAAAATATACTGGGACACTGGTATTGTGGCAGATAAAACAATAGATCACAATCGACCAGACATCATAGTGGTAAATAAGGCTGATGGCACTACATTTATAATAGACATAGCAGTCCCCAACGACACCAACATCGAACGTAAACACAATGAAAAAATCTCCAAGTATAGACAGCTTGCAGAGGAAATCAAGAGGATATGGAAGATGAACTGCGTCCGGATAGTGCCTGTAATCTTGACAGTCAACGGCCTCATACCTCACGCACTCCACAAGAGTCTGAAAGAATTGGATCTTCCGACGACCATCTACAAGAGTATGCAGCATTCGGTCCTATTGTCCACATGCAATATTGTGCGATCCTTCCTTGCTAATGAATGAGTGATAATGAACTCTTATATTTTGTATATACATGATATGTATTATAGTTTGTATTATAGTTTTTATGTATTGTTGTAAAGCACTTGGTTTAACCCGTGCTTTAGAGTAACCCATGTTTGTAATGGTGAATTGAATAAATAATAATAATAATAATGCATATCTACCCCTTATTATTCCCGTTTTCAAACGGGATGGGGATGGGAAGCGATAAAAGTCCTTTTGGCGGATGGTTTGTAAGGCTGGACGACAACCTCATGAGAGAAGAAGAGAGATGAAATGAATGATGATGAATGAAACTGGGCAAGGATGTGGAAGGAAGCGGCCGTGGTCTGTAAGAAGGTACCGTCCCAGCATTTGCCTGGAGTTGAAAACGGGAAACCACGGAATTCCATTTCAAGGACGGCCAATGGAGGGGCTCGAACCCACGTCTACTGAGTCTGCAGAGAGCTTGGCCCCAGGGCCTGGTGCTGCGCGTTAGTGAGCGAAGCTGCCGCTGTGGGTAATTATAATAAGAAGCAGGAGAAGGAAAAGAAGAAGAAGAAATCTTGAAACAAGGTATACAGTAAATAACATGTAGCCTACTTTCTCTTAAATGTATGGGTATAGTTACTCGTATAACTCCTTGTCCTTAACATGGAGCATAATTGAATGTTCTTGTAATGAACGTTAATAGTTTTGCCCTGTATAAGACTGCTCGTTATTAAGTGTCGATGTAATTCCGATCTTGCATACACCAGAATTTATTCTAACATTAGAATAGTACGTTCATCTACAGTACTATCATGAATGTATTGAATCGTGACTACATTATTGGTGCGTTTCGTCTTTGTAACTTTTAATGTGGATTGACGATATAAAGGTCTTAAAATGCACCCGTGTGGTTTCATCAGGAAAGGACTCTTAATTTGGGTCGTTCGCCCGGCGTGGTATTTTAAGACACCTGAGTGACGTTAAGTTCAATCTGCCGGCATAATTCGTGATTTGAGTGTTCAAACAGCCGTGTATCATACAAATAACGTTATATTGATTTAATAATAACAGTCTTATTGAAGGAAAGAAATGCTACAAAAACCATAGCCGTAGATATGTGATTCGATAGGACTTACTTTGATAGTCACAGCACGTGAGGATCAGACAAGGCCTTGGGCGAAGTCATCTGGTTCGTTTAGCAACTCGACAGTATTAACGCTATTTATATGAAATGACGAACAGCCGGATTATACGACACATGCAAAGCCTGTGATATTCCAGTGAAGGAAATATTAGTGTTTCTTTGAGAACAGTTTGCAACATAAGGACTTATGGCCATAAGTTATGGAACAAGGACATTTCCAAACCTGGGTTATTGAAGTGTAGTAGAAGCTGAAATGAACTTACTGGAAGGAAATATGAGGGACTAGACTTATACGGGAGGGGACTTGATGGAGTGACATATACATCGAGATGAGGCCATGACATAACCACACCGTGGGAGATGGAAGACGATGCCACCAACAAACGGGATGGGAAGGTCCCGGTTTCGATTCCTGGAGGAGGCGAGGAAGAAGATGGAGGAAGATGGAATCCTGCCGGCTCTGGAATGGGAAGAAGATGCTCCTCGATGAAGATGGAGGAGACTTCATTGGTTCCAGAGGTTCTACATTCTATGAGCATGCTAGGCTTGTACTGTATTTTGTTGTTTTCTACCAGTGGGTGAGCTAAACTATATTTGAACTTGTAGTTATAAGTGGTTGGAATACTCAGTAGACTCTGTGATCATGGAATTGAACTAACTATTCTTTGATTAATCGTTAATTTTCAGTAATTATAATAATTAGCTACATTTTTCGTCTGCGAGAAAGTTATTTAGTAATGAATGGTGATTCAGGGGTTGATGGAACACGACGAGGCGAGGCATAATCTACGATGGTTTGTCCCATGAACCAGTTTTTTATTTGAACTTTGGTAAACCATCACTAGTTCAAATGATTAATAAATTTTTCACTACGATAAAGAGATTGAAATTTAATACGAGCATGCATATGTTTTGAACGAAATATGGCATGAAGATTTTTCACAACTTAATATGGAACAAATAAGAGTTTTAGACTAGTTCTTGAGAGTTAGGGTGTCCTTCATTATTTTGATTTTTCGATTTTGAATTGTGGTATTGGAAAATTTTAATAGGTGAACACTGGCAGATAACAGCATTGATATCCCCATTTTTATCTTTCCTTCAAACATTACTTTGAAGATTTTGATTCTTTCGCACATTACACTTAGGCCTAATAGCTCATCCATTTGATATTGCCACAAGTCAGGGCAATAATATTGATGATAATTTATGCACACTTAATACATTAAGAGGAAATTCATAACAATTAAATGGAGATGATAAGATAATCTAGACACACAAACAAAATATAGGTTGGTGTAGTTTTCTATAAAAAAGAATTTGAATAGAAATTTGTTAGATTAATTCATGGTGACAGTTCACATATTCTGTGGATGGGTAATTGCAATATTATGACGATTATTCCTGATAAGAAATAGGGAAATACTTTGTGAATATTAAATAATAATAATAATAATAATAATAATAATAATTAGTGGTATAAAATCATTGTCCTTAAGTAAGCCTGACTATGAAAGATGCAGTAAGCTGATGATGAATCAAGAATTTATATGAGCTGGTGATAGTCTTATGACTATATTATTGATAGAATGAAATATGTTACGAACATATCACCGAATTGGGAAAGATACGAAATGTTTGTTTAATGTCATTATCAACCATCAATTTCATTTTTGCATAAATATTTTTCTTTTGATATTCGACCTAGAACTCAATCATTTTTCTTTTCATAGTTTTGTGTCTTGGTTTATCGGCATGAATTGCGATGTTTTCGCTGGGTCATCCAATTTACTGCCGGTTAACGGGGACGATATCAATATTGTATCGTGTTGGCAACGTGTCCAATTGCATTGGTCCGTCTACAGGAGACGCAGTGTCACTATTTTATCCATAATAATAATAATAATAATAATAATAATAATAATAATTATTATTATTATTATTATTATTATCATCTACGTATACTTATTGTTAATTCAATGTATTTTAGGTCACATTTTAATTCGGGGTAATATGTGTAGTTATATTTCACGATATTCTGAAGATTGCTTTAATTGTATGTTGTAGCTGATATTTTGTAATTTCATTCGTAGAGATTTCGTATGTTTAAGTATGAAGAATTGTATACAATTCCTGCATTTTGTTACGGTACTAGAGAGCGTATGTGTCCTTGCAAGTGGTTCAACCTATCCCAAGTTCTGGAACTACTACTGTACCCGATGTGACTCTGGCGAGATCGGCTACGCTGACCCAGTTTCAGATTCCATGCTAGAGGAGAGATCGCTTATAGCGGAAACAGTGCATTGTGGGAGCGTATCGTCAGGCCAGCTGGTAGGGATGGAACTTGACGTTACAGACAGTTAGGAACAAAGCTCCGAGTGAAAGCCGAAGTTAAACGTTTGACTTCGCGTCACCACATGGTAGCGTTACGATTGGTTACGAAGTGTGAAGCTTATTATCCTCTCTGTTTCAAATGAAATCATGTGATTGTGCCACAGCTTATCTATATTTACGACATTTTACTAAATGTAAAATACTGTAACGTAATATTAAACATATCATATTCTCAGAATACATTACATTGAAGTACCTCCATTTTCTGCACAATGCACGTCGTCCTTTTAGTTTAGGGGTATGATTCCCGCTTTGAGTGCGAGAGGTCCCGGGTTCAAATCCCCGAAGTGACCAGTATTTTTACTATTGTTTTATCTCTTGAAAAGATTCTAAAAGTGTATAAAAGAACCTTACGAACTTTTTTTTTCATGCGAGACTTGTACTTACTGTGTGCCAGTAATATAAATACATAGTTTGAGGTCAAACACATTTTTTTATTTTAGTCGCTTTACCCTACAGGTTGTCTTTTCCCTCGGATTCTGCGGGGGATCCCACCATTACCGCCGCCAGGGCAGTGTCCTGGAGCTTGAAACACCTGGACGAGGGATAAAACTGGGGAGGTGGGACCAGCACCTCGCCCAGGCGGCCTCACCTGCAAAGCGAACATGGGCCTCATGAGGGATGGAAAGTGAGGGGAAGATTGGGAGGGATAGGCAAGGAAGAGGCAAGGAGGGTGGCCCCACCTCCCCAGTTGTATCCCCCAACCAGGTGTTTCAAGCTCCAGGACACTGCCCTGGTGGCGGTTATGGTGGGATCCCTCGCTGAGTCCAAGGAAGGGTAGTGGCTTTAGTGGCGTAGTTGGTACATGCTGTTCTTCTATGCCCAAGATCGCGGGTTCAAACCCGGCCGAAGCCGGTGTTGAAAAAACCCTCAGTATGCCTTTCTTCCGAGGGGAAGTAAAGCCGGCGGTCCCATGTCATAGATTTATGGCATGTTAAAGAACCTTCCAGTAATTAAACCTGTGTGAAGCTAAATTATAAGTTAAAATTTGGATAACGCCCTTAGGTTCCAACGTTCGTTGCCAGGAGCCGACTGCGGTAGCGTCTAGTAACCAAGTTCTGAACTAGTAGACTAGTTGTTGATGGTGGCGTGTGGCGGCAAAAGTAGGAAATACTTGAAAAAAATCAATGTCTGCAGTCCTTACTTGAATTAAAAACAGATAACATACACTAATACAGCCATCACAATTAACACCGGTTATCAGACAGATTCTACACCCAGCCAAAGTACACGGGGCTACATGACCGCGTTGTCACAGCCCCCAAACTGAAGAAGCAACCAACCAACCGACCTAAGTCCGAGGGAAAAGCCAACCTGGAGGGTAAAATAAAAAAGAAGCGTTTACCTCAAACTATGTATTTATATTACCGGTATAAGTACAAGTCTCGAACGAAAAAAATAACGTTCCTAAGGTTCTTTTATACACTTTTTGAATATATTCAAGAGATAAAACAAAAGTAAAAATTCTAGGCACTTCCGGGATTTAAACCCGGGACCTCTCGCAGCCGAAGCAGGAATTATATCCCTAGACTAACAGTGCGACTTGCAATGTGTAGAAAATGGAGGCAATTCAATGTAATGTATTATGAGAATATGATAATGTTGAATATTACACTACAGTATTTTACATTTAGTAAAGTGTCTTAAATGTAGATAAGCTCTGGCGCAATCACTTGATTTATTTTGAAACAGAGAGGATAATAAGCTTTTCACTTTGTAACCAATCGTAAAGCTACCATGTGGTGACGCCGAGTCTCAATCGTTTAACTTCGGCTTTCACTCGGAGCCCTGTTCCTAACTGTCTGTAACGTCAAGTGGGATGGATTGCAACCTCAGGGACAGCATGCACGCCGGGAACTAAAGATTGTGATGTCAATTTGGAACTTGAGATATGAATATTATGGCATATGAATCGTGCAATTATAATGGAAATGCTGAATTGGATTTATATGTAACCTTCCCGTGATTTGAGATGACTCTAGAGAAGCTTGGTTGAAATTTAAAAATTATTGTTATCAGCACAGGAGAAGTTTTGTGACGTCAAGGGCGCTAACCGTTCCACCACTCCCACCCCCTCTCCCACTCCATGAGGGAGGTCGAGACAGGCTGCTCGGTGAGTAAGCCGGAACACAGTTGAAGTACAGTTCGTTCCGTGATCTTTTAACGGGAAGGAAGATCCTTGCTCAGTTCGACAGTCATATGTATAGTTGTACTGAGTACAGTTCACGGTACAACACGAGTTCGGTTCGTGATGTCTTTACGAGAAGTTAGTCAGTTGTTAAAATTCACGGAACACTCTGCTTGCCTTGTTAATGTGTGAACTGCAAGTTACACAGTTTTACAACACAGCACTGGCGGTCAAGGAGCTTTGTCAAAGCGGACAGCTAACATTCATTTTATCCAGCACAAACTGTGTGCCGCGAATTTTGCATTTGATAGCCGCGCACAACGGGAAGATTAGAGTTCGCTTCGTGATATGCTATGAACTCAACAGGTCCGCATAGCAGGATTGTATTCCTTCACACCTACGCAATTGTGTTATCGAAACGCGTGCATTCCGAACTTGATGTTTTATCATGTGGAATACATTATTAAGACCGTGATTAACTACAGCAAATGTGTACAGTGACTTTGATACTACCGTTCTGTTTTATAATAACCAGCAGGCTATGCCATGAGTTGACAGAAGCACACGTGTTTTATATACCTGAGATACTTGCGCATTACTTGATCATTATAATCTACGGGAATGCTGATGCATTATGTGCACCATATTACGGGAGACCACGGGGCTTGAACACGCTGAAAGGAATAGTTAATAACTAACTTCGTGAACATTTATCTATACCATTATCAAGTTGTGGGACATTATTATTAATGACTTCAACTTTGAGTAATTGCAAACGCACATACGCTGTTACTGATTGTCGTGGACTTCGAGCATTTTGAACTATAGGGTGTTCCACAATTACGGGCATACAATATCAGCACTTATAATACTATGATCTCATCAGACTTTATTTCGTGGACTCATCAACCCACGCAGGGATAAACTTATACTACAGTGGCGTGACGGATCGACGGTTATTTATTTTACCCAGCTCAGTGAGATGTTTGGACTTGATCGTATCCGATTGTGAAACGGGACTCTTCGATATCGAGATGGGGCACTAAATGCTGGAGAGGAATGATGGCTGAGTGAATTGACGATCCCGGAGGCGACCGGATAGGCGAATATCATCCTAGATCCTGATTACTGGACCGAGGCGACGACGGTCTTAGGAATCCACGCCGATCTGCGGAAATGAAGATCTACGCAACGATGGGATACTACAGGGCGAGGAGACGGAGGCCCTGGTTCAAGCAGGTCTCATATCACATATTATTGGACCAACTTAAGGTAATGTGATCGCCAGTTTAAGGGGGGAGGTCCAGCTTAAGAGAGGGAAAAAATTTCAATATTCATTCGATTGTTGAACATGCTACAAATATTGTTGACATATGATAATGTGTATCACAGTAATGGCAAGCTTGTGGAAACCAAAAGCAACTTTTAAAGTGTCAAAATTCTTATCATAAGAATTTTTTAGAGAATTTTAAAAATTTGCCAATTTTTTTACCATGCATCATCGTTTCCCTTATATATCCCAAGTTTATCAGAAATTTTCTACTTTTCTTTTTTAAAGGTGTGTATTACATCTGCACCTTCAAAATGTACCTCAATCACTAGCATAAACTGTATATTAAGTACTTTTATTTGATTTTTATTCAGAGCAGCTGAAAATAGTTCTTTTTTTAAGAAAAAATACAGTATAAAAACAAATATAAATCCTAATGACCTGAACGAGGTAGCCTACATATTGTAGTACAGCCTTATGGGAGGAAACCCTGAAATAAATCATCATAATCCATGGAATAATAACAGAATTATGGTGAAAACGGTTTAAAATTATAGTTTTCAGGAAAACAGCTTTAAAAATGTTGGCATAAAAATAATACAACTTTCGGACCCTTCACCATTCAAAACTGTCCTGGTCCATAAGTCACTCCTTCAATATCATGTTTCTTTCCTTCTTCCTGCAATGGAGCCTCTTTCTGCATCTCCTGGTTTCTTTTGTGGATTCAAGTGCCCTCTTCTCAGCTGACTGAATTCTTCTGACATCCTTCTGATTCAGTCCTTGAATGCAGTAAGCTCCTGGGTCCAGTCCCATTTCTTTTACAACCTTCAGTCTTCCGTTCATCCCAACATTATATGTGATGGCTGCATCCTTTGCTGCTATCAACACAGTTTTTTGGCCACAGAATCCTGTTTTAGGGCATATTTTCCATATTTTGGCATTCAGAGATTCGTTACGATTCTGTGTGTGACTACCCACACACCGCTTGAAAAGATCACTGGAAGACAAATCTTTAAAAATGGGTCTAATTTCTTTCATTATTGCCATAGGTATGTTATTCTTGTGATGATATTCTTTCTCCTTGCCATCAGAGACAGCCCTTTGGTAACCACACCAAGAATCAACTCCTTTGGGACAGAAATCATGCATAGGTGTTTCATCAGTTGAGGCTTTATGATGCCAGATAGCCCTAATGGTTGTTTACATTTCTGAAGCTGAAGTGCTATTACTTCTAATGGCATTGCTATAGTACACTGTCAAGGTGTTAATAACAGCACCAGTGAGCCTATTTTTACCTGACAGCGGTTTGCCATCTTCTATTTCTTTCCCTTTATAATTAGCCTTCAGATTTCTAATCCGAGTCCCCATGCGTTTTTGAACATGGCCAACACACTCTATTTTATTGACCTTTATGTGAGGCCCATAAGGTTGCATTTCATTGACTGCTCTGTAGATTTTTGTATCACCATCTGGGTAGATTATAGGCTAGGGAATAACCCACCCACCAAGGGAAGATGATTAAAAGAAGGAAGTAGATTTGGAATTGGAAAAGAAGGATAGAAGAATAGGAGGAGAGTCCCACAAAAGTAATAAGTTTAGAGTTAAACACACTTAAAGGTGGTTGCCACTGCAAATATGTGCTCGTATACCTAAAATAGAAACGAGCTTGGTCGAGGCTGACGGGAACCGCAGATAAGACTTGGGCGGTTTGCGAGAGAGAGGCTTTGGTATATTTCCTCCCAAGCACGAATGAAAGTACTATAGGGAAGGGTGATGGTCTGGCCAGACAAATAGTAAGAGCTTTATTAAGCATTAACGAGGGCATAAACCTAGGAGGAGCTAGGAAAGCCAGGATCCTGCCTAACTGTAGTGTCAGAGAAATGATGAATCCAAAAATAAATATCTAATTTATTTAACAATGCAGGAAGTTTGAGGAAATTAACAATTATGCAATGTAAATTTAATAAACACGGTTCATTTGAACCTTTTAACAAATAGGGTCGCAGACCTCTTAACATCAAACAGTTGCTCCAGGCAATTGACAATTTTTAAGGTTTTTTAACCGTGTATTAAAATCTTGGTAAGATTTCATAAATAGGCAAAATGGAATAATTAAAGTTTTAACATTTACAGGAGTACAAGCAGTGTACTATACGAAACCTTCGAAAGAACATTCTAACGAGAATAACAACTTCGAAGATAACAAACTGTAAAACATAAAGAAAAAGGAAGTTCCTACAACTTCTTATATTTATACAGAGTTAATATATGAGAATTATACAAAGAGAGCAGGTCACTTACTGTGAAACCTGGAGAAAGTGAAAAGGAAGTTTCTAGACTCCCTATGTTTAATTGGGAATCACGAGAAAAATGGGACAGTTTCCATTTCGTGAAACCTGAACATGACTCTCTCAAGAGTGTAGAGAATTGTTTTCCCTATGTATAGAAAAGGGACAACGTGATTTAAAACTTGTATCACACAAGCAATTATGCAGAATTTAATTAATGTTAAACTAGCAAAGTTGGAAGGGCACTTCTTGGAATGACACCTTATAGAGAAGTTTCAATTGTATAAATAATGGTTGTTAGTAGAAGGTTAAGGAAAGATCATTGGGATATAGGATCAATGTTCATGGCCGTATTTGAATATAACCGGACGATCGCGACGCGGTAGAAAAGTGGAGCAGGCACTGATTATCACTATAGTCTGTAAAGATGGATGCAAAGTTCACTAGAGAAACACTGAAGTTTATGAGAAAAAAAGTTATTGCAATTATGGGAAGAACTGATTGCACTATATAGGTGAGAGTCTATTACTTAAAAAAGTTGTAATTTGCAATTAAATGCGCCATAGAATTTTCCAGAGGTTCCAGCGGAGGACGAAAATTCACTGTTGTAGTAATTTAGTTTTAAACAGAATTCTCCCAAGTACGTGAGAAATACATGACGGCAGGACTCGCAGATAGAGAACAAGTTCTAGAAGGTTCCAGAACGACCTTAGCAGAAAATGGGGTTGAGAAAATCCAACGGAGGAAATAGTTTTAAAATTATAGGCAGCGGGTATTAGATAATATCCCACGTAGCGAGAGGATTTCTCGTTTGAATCGCTTAAGAAAAGCTCTTTTTAGTAAGGTTGGCTTATACAAGAAAAAAGCTCAACATGGCAAATCCCACGAAGGATGATTATTGCCCCAAAGTAAATGATTTCACACTGCCTATAATTAAAAGCGCTTGAAAGTTAAAACCATGAAGATGAGGTTAAAACTTTTTAAAAAATGGTACTTATCTCGATTTCATGTTGAAGTCGGAGTTCCTTATGAAGACTATCTAGCCAACATGGCGTAGAAGAGGGTGTGCCTCTTGGTTTGAGGAGGCTAAGCTCGAGCGGAGCTTTGACTGAACGAGTCAACTGCAGACGTAGAAGTGAGTGCAGCTCAGCGGAGCAAGGAGAGACCACGGAAGGGGGAGAGAGTGGGGGTAGGAAAACAAAAGGTATACATATCAGCATAACCAACATTACAACAAAAAATTGATCTTCTCTTGCTGAGCTGGTCTTCAAGGAGTTGACAACAGTATCTGGTAGCCAAATGGATGTGGAATTCCTCTTGCGCGAGGAAGAGTTGAAGAGCTTCAGAGATTTGTTGTCATATGACGCTAGGTGGATCACAGAATATATATCTGAAACATACTCACACAAAATATAAGAAATTTGCACATAGAGGAGAAAACAAATGATCACTGTTGGTGTTTGACAAAAAGGAAGGAAAGAACGTGCAAAAGCATTCAAAATTGTAATCTCAGGTACCGTGCATTCCAAGAATGCTCCATACTGGGAGGGCCAGACACCAACAGGGAACAAATAAGCAATTAAACATTTAAGAGTGAAACAGTAATTAAAGAAAAGTGGTCTTGTGATCTGACCATTATTGGTCAAGACTCTGAATACCCTGACTCTCCTATCTCTTCCAGGGTAACACTTAGTCACTTTTCGAAAAGGCCAGACTAGGGGGGGTGAAATATCCCTAACCAAGACCAAGTCTCCTACTTGAATGTCGGGACTGGAAAGAAACCACTTCTGTCTCCCCTGCAAGGAAGTTAAATATTCCAAGTTCCACCTCTTCCAAAAAGAATTACTGAGGGCTTCAAGTTTACGCCAAACAATAGGTAAATTAAAATCCCTGAAAGAAATGGGAAGGGGAGGAGGGGCAGAGAGAGAAGGGCGTGTAAGACAGTGACCAGGTGTGAGTGGAAGGAGGTCATCAGGGTCATTAGAAAGCGGAGTTAAAAGATGAGAATTAACGACACTTTCAATCCCGAAATAACTAGAAGCTGAGGGAAATAAAGCACTAGTAAAGATTGCGATACGATGAGAAAGAAGAATTTGCAAGTTTAAACAAAGCGTATAGGAATAAGTACATCTATTCAGGACAAGAATATACCAAATAAACAAAGGAACTATGCGAGTAGAAAGCAAGAACGCCATAGGTAACAAACTAGTAGCCATAAACAATGACCTCAAGTTATAATGAGTATCAAAGGGTTTACTCAGAAAAATACTTAAGTCAGCGAAAAACTTGACAGGACAAGTATGAATACAAAAACACATCGAATGTGACGACGAGAAAAAACAAGTTTGTTCATAAATGAACATTAAGATCGCAAAATATGCCAGCAAATTGCAATACCTACGCGCGTGAGAAATACGTAACAAAGTTTTGAAACAGGGATCAAAGCAGTTATGGAATACGAGCGTGAGTAAGCGGAAGACGTAAATAAGCACGGCCTTGACACACATAGTACAACGAGATAAGACATATAAATAGCTGACAGAGTCCTTAAGCGGAACGAGTTTATTTTGGGAGGTAGGCAAACGGCTTCTGTACTTTAAGTAGCAACTCGTCAGACAATGCTTGGCAATCAGCCAAAGTTGAGATAAGAGAAACTTGCTTTGAACTGTGTCAAGCGTACAGGAAATAAACAACTTGGCATTCCTCAGGCGTGTATACATCCACGTCTGACAAACAAGCAGTTCGAAGTACACACACAACATTTGGTGAATCAGCTGTAACTTAAAGCAGAACGAGTCACACGACATGCAGTCAATCGTAACTTGGACGTGAAAAAGCAATTTAAAGCTATATGAGATAAAGTAGGAAATCAATTTCGCATAATTGAGAGGATCACGAAATCGAACAATTTTCAACAAAAATAAGCTTAATTCTTCCGAGCAAAGAAGACAAGCTGGGACATTGAGAAGAAGGTTATGCATAAGAATAGTTATTCTAGATGCTATAGAATTCAGAGTTTCAATCGGTTTCATGAGCGACTTCCAATTGCGAGGAAGGGGGGAGGAGCCGGCCGTGGCCATCCTTCTACATAACGAAAGAAGTGAAACATAGCGTACAGCAAAGTGATGGTGACTGATAGCCATGGTTTTACACAAGGGGAAGATAGTTTCCGAGGAATAGTTTAAGCAATTAACTGCTATAAAAAGTGACATAAGAAGATATACGAAATAACACAAAGCAAGGCGAACTTGAATGGCCATCTTGTGCGGGAAGAAGGAAAAACCATTTAAACAACTTACAGGGTTAGCGCAGTTGTTCACGATACGACATCGTTTCGACAAGTGGTTTTCAAAAATATTGAGATTTGAAACATGAGCGTTCTCTTTTTCAGAAATGGGATTTATGTCAGCTGTGACGAAATGACATTGAGCTTTGGTTTGAACACTGGTATGTTTGATTTCGCCAGTAATAACCCAACCAAAATCGGTGTCTCTAGCGACCACGGTTGAAGATAACTTGCGTGTTTGTTTGCGAATGCAATTCCAAAAAACATTGGCACTGAAAAGCACATCAATGGGACCTTGAACATTAAACTGAGGATCAGCTAACCTTAATTGCGAGGGAATCTTTAAACCGGAAGTATTGATAGAGTGACTTGGAGTGTCCTTGCCAATACTGGTAAGAATGAGACAGTTTAAATTAAGATTGGTGTTTCTTTGGCAAACGTCTCTGATTTTCAATTTTGAAGACTGCAAAACTTGAGTTTTCAAATTGTCAATGCCGGTCACATTGATAGAAGTAGGCGATGACGAAAGACCTAGTTTTTTAATCAACGATTGCGAAACAAAGTTGTGCGTTGAAGCGGAATCGAGAAGACCACGGGTTCTGAACCAATTTCCAAATCTATCTTGGATTTCAAATTGTACAGTGGTTAACAGGGTTTGCGCACTATGAGAAGTGTCGGCGTGGGAAATGCAGGAAGAAGCATTAATTTGTTCAGAGCGGCTCTGCAAGGAGCTTAAAGAGGCAGGTGCTGATGACCTCGATTTATCGTGAACGTGCAATAACGAATGATGCGGTTTTTTACAATGAAAACAAAGATTTAATGACGTACAGTTCGAAGAAGAATGCTTAGGTGATAAGCAATTGAAACAATGCTTGCTGTTTAAGACAAACTTTCTTCGATCTTCGACAGACAATTCTTTAAAGGATTTGCACAAATACAAGGTGTGAAGCTTTTTACAGAGCGTGCATTTTAACGATTTGTTAAGCGGCCTGATATCTTCTCTTGAATGATTAAAAGAAGAACGGGTTTGTTTGTTTTCGACAAATGGGGGCTGATGTCCCTTTGAAGAAGCAAGTTTTTTTCCAAAAATTTGACACTGAGGATTCGTTTCGACTTTTTCGCACTGAAATGCGAGTGCTGTAAGGAATTGACATCGACTGTTGAGAAACGAAACGAGGTGTTCGAACGAATGTTCCTTGTTGTAGGCGAGTTCGACCTCCCAGGCCTTCAGTGTCGAAAAATCGAATCTTGATGTAGCTAGGTGAATAAGTATGGTGTCCCATGTTTGGACAGGCTGTTTTAGCTGGTATAACGCTCTGACATTTAACTGCATAGAATCTAAGAGGTCTCTTAATGATGTGACATCATTAGGTTTGACGGCAGGTAAGTTGAAGAGACAGCGGATATGACGAGCGACACTCAACCTTAAATTGCCATATCTCTCTTTAAGGAGATTAAAGGCGATGTGGTAGTTGTCTGCGCTTAAAGGCAATGACTCCACTAAGGTCAAGGCCTCTGATTCCAAAGAAGTGCGGAGGTAGTAAAATTTATGTATGTCTGGGATCTCGATATTTTCATG
The DNA here is from genome assembly GCA_946902985.2 of Meconema thalassinum. Taxonomy (NCBI): domain Eukaryota; kingdom Metazoa; phylum Arthropoda; class Insecta; order Orthoptera; family Tettigoniidae; genus Meconema; species Meconema thalassinum. The sequence continues at coordinate 188,280,490 of OX336389.2, forward strand.
AATTAAGGAGCAGTAAAGTTCGTAAAAAGAATACCATTCACTTTCCTTGCCTGAGAAGTGCGGTAGGCTTATCTTGGGAAGTAACGGTTTCGGTTTGTTCTTGTGAACTGAAGCAGGTGCGAGCTGGGCCGGATTGATGACCCTAGTGTCCGGTTCTGAGATATTGCGAATCAATTGGTGGGCCTTTGCAATTCCTTCAAAGTACAAGGGTTCGACCTCATCCCGGTCCAATTGCAGTTCTGGACAAGCGGATTCAATCTCGGTTTGAATTTGGTCATAATAATCATAAGACCGTTCGTACAGCTTAAGACGATGTGTTAAGATATCTAAATCACACTCGGCGGGATTTAATTTGCTGATGAAATTTCGGAATCTAGTGAGTTGCCCTTTATAAGAAGAACGTCTAGCAATAAGAGTTTCATCTTTTTCGGCAGGAGCCATGACAAAAATAATAAATTGAAATACAACTCACGAAACTGTAGAACCTTGGAGATGCTGTCAGGTTTGCAGCAGAGAATGGATAGCAAGAACGGGACACACCAAAGGAGACAGGAGCGGCCTCTTTCCCGTTCACAGGCTTTGCATGATGTAGATATAGCTGAAAGATCCAAAGGAGATATTAAAAATTTGCAAAGTATTGTCAAATGACACTTGACAAACAATAGAAATAACAAATGGACTCTCCCGGGTTTCTGGGACCAAATTTTGGGTAGATTATAGGCTAGGGAATAACCCACCCACCAAGGGAAGATGATTAAAAGAAGGAAGTAGATTTGGAATTGGAAAAGAAGGATAGAAGAATAGGAGGAGAGTCCCACAAAAGTAATAAGTTTAGAGTTAAACACACTTAAAGGTGGTTGCCACTGCAAATATGTGCTCGTATACCTAAAATAGAAACGAGCTTGGTCGAGGCTGACGGGAACCGCAGATAAGACTTGGGCGGTTTGCGAGAGAGAGGCTTTGGTATATTTCCTCCCAAGCACGAATGAAAGTACTATAGGGAAGGGTGATGGTCTGGCCAGACAAATAGTAAGAGCTTTATTAAGCATTAACGAGGGCATAAACCTAGGAGGAGCTAGGAAAGCCAGGATCCTGCCTAACTGTAGTGTCAGAGAAATGATGAATCCAAAAATAAATATCTAATTTATTTAACAATGCAGGAAGTTTGAGGAAATTAACAATTATGCAATGTAAATTTAATAAACACGGTTCATTTGAACCTTTTAACAAATAGGGTCGCAGACCTCTTAACATCAAACAGTTGCTCCAGGCAATTGACAATTTTTAAGGTTTTTTAACCGTGTATTAAAATCTTGGTAAGATTTCATAAATAGGCAAAATGGAATAATTAAAGTTTTAACATTTACAGGAGTACAAGCAGTGTACTATACGAAACCTTCGAAAGAACATTCTAACGAGAATAACAACTTCGAAGATAACAAACTGTAAAACATAAAGAAAAAGGAAGTTCCTACAACTTCTTATATTTATACAGAGTTAATATATGAGAATTATACAAAGAGAGCAGGTCACTTACTGTGAAACCTGGAGAAAGTGAAAAGGAAGTTTCTAGACTCCCTATGTTTAATTGGGAATCACGAGAAAAATGGGACAGTTTCCATTTCGTGAAACCTGAACATGACTCTCTCAAGAGTGTAGAGAATTGTTTTCCCTATGTATAGAAAAGGGACAACGTGATTTAAAACTTGTATCACACAAGCAATTATGCAGAATTTAATTAATGTTAAACTAGCAAAGTTGGAAGGGCACTTCTTGGAATGACACCTTATAGAGAAGTTTCAATTGTATAAATAATGGTTGTTAGTAGAAGGTTAAGGAAAGATCATTGGGATATAGGATCAATGTTCATGGCCGTATTTGAATATAACCGGACGATCGCGACGCGGTAGAAAAGTGGAGCAGGCACTGATTATCACTATAGTCTGTAAAGATGGATGCAAAGTTCACTAGAGAAACACTGAAGTTTATGAGAAAAAAAGTTATTGCAATTATGGGAAGAACTGATTGCACTATATAGGTGAGAGTCTATTACTTAAAAAAGTTGTAATTTGCAATTAAATGCGCCATAGAATTTTCCAGAGGTTCCAGCGGAGGACGAAAATTCACTGTTGTAGTAATTTAGTTTTAAACAGAATTCTCCCAAGTACGTGAGAAATACATGACGGCAGGACTCGCAGATAGAGAACAAGTTCTAGAAGGTTCCAGAACGACCTTAGCAGAAAATGGGGTTGAGAAAATCCAACGGAGGAAATAGTTTTAAAATTATAGGCAGCGGGTATTAGATAATATCCCACGTAGCGAGAGGATTTCTCGTTTGAATCGCTTAAGAAAAGCTCTTTTTAGTAAGGTTGGCTTATACAAGAAAAAAGCTCAACATGGCAAATCCCACGAAGGATGATTATTGCCCCAAAGTAAATGATTTCACACTGCCTATAATTAAAAGCGCTTGAAAGTTAAAACCATGAAGATGAGGTTAAAACTTTTTAAAAAATGGTACTTATCTCGATTTCATGTTGAAGTCGGAGTTCCTTATGAAGACTATCTAGCCAACATGGCGTAGAAGAGGGTGTGCCTCTTGGTTTGAGGAGGCTAAGCTCGAGCGGAGCTTTGACTGAACGAGTCAACTGCAGACGTAGAAGTGAGTGCAGCTCAGCGGAGCAAGGAGAGACCACGGAAGGGGGAGAGAGTGGGGGTAGGAAAACAAAAGGTATACATATCAGCATAACCAACATTACAACAAAAAATTGATCTTCTCTTGCTGAGCTGGTCTTCAAGGAGTTGACAACAGTATCTGGTAGCCAAATGGATGTGGAATTCCTCTTGCGCGAGGAAGAGTTGAAGAGCTTCAGAGATTTGTTGTCATATGACGCTAGGTGGATCACAGAATATATATCTGAAACATACTCACACAAAATATAAGAAATTTGCACATAGAGGAGAAAACAAATGATCACTGTTGGTGTTTGACAAAAAGGAAGGAAAGAACGTGCAAAAGCATTCAAAATTGTAATCTCAGGTACCGTGCATTCCAAGAATGCACCACCATCCCCAATGTAGTTGACATATTTCAGCCCCCGCCTCTCTTCTGACCGACTGAATATTCGTTTCATTCCCTCCACCGCCATGCTGCCAGCTGTACCTGAGTGATTTTTTCCACATACTTCTGAGTGCATTTCCATGAAATCAGCATATTCTATAGTATTTCCCTTCCCATTCCAGTGTTCACATCCCTTACATACTGATGAAAGTACTTCTAAGTCCACAACTTGACCAGTTTTAGCTCCAATAGCAACAGCTACACCATGGTGTGAAGTGTGGCCCCTAGTCAGCCAAGTTCCATTACAAGACACTGATACCTCAGAAGAATTGCCAAGTTCAGATTCTTCTTTTTCAGCCTGCATCATACATTCTTCTGAAACTTTAGATATGGCATCAAGAATATGATCCACAATACGGATATAGGTACTTCTCTGCACAGGTGGTGGCATGTTCATTATAGCACAAAACACACTTAGGCCTTGTAGTCCTTGCCCAATACACCTCATGGCATAAACTGCTCTCCTATTTACAGATAGCACATTCTTTGTTTTCCCCAATACTGCACTGTTGTAAAAAGTACCTACTTCAGAGCATGATTCACAGTTAACTGTCACTTTACAGCCCAAACCTCCCTAAATTGGTTAGGTTAAGTACCACAGGTTCACCACACACACACCTAAGACATTTCTGTAACCCTCGAAACATAATATTTACATCAAAAATGTAGCAACCCATATCACCATCACCATCAAATTCAACTCCAACATTTGGAGTAAGCTTCCTGCCTGCTGCACTGAGGTTAGGTGTCGAATTATTATCAGCATCACTCACTGCTTGTTTTCCAGACTTCTTATGCTGATTCCCTTTGAAACACGTTTTTTTTTTACTTTTATAATGTACCTTTCGAGCACCCATACTGCAGTATACCTCACGTTTCACACCGAATCACACAACTGATAGGCCACATCGATGTTGTTTACAAAACAATATTTGCACATGGAACCATGGAAGAGTAACACAGAATTGTTCCTTGATGGAACTTGTTTCCGTGGATATTCTATAACACAGGAGTATAGGACTCCTAGGAAACAAAACAAAAACGTGTCTCGTAAATGTACGTATCGATATTAACAACGGCGCGCGGTTTTGAGGGTGATACATTTGCGTAAGGAAAGCAGAACGAAAGTGTACGAGGAAGAAGGCGTGGCAGCACATGTCATCCGGTCACAATATTTTGCATATCTCTGGAACCAGGCCAGATATTCCAAAAATTATTTTTGCAAAGTAAACCTAAAACACGGCTAAAAAAATCTGTATATTGAAAACATGCTAATTTTTGACCTGGTAAGCTGGACCTCGACCCTTAATGCCTTCGAGTTTTCGTCTTGAGCTAGGTTACGATTGGAGCACATGAGTATAGTTATTTCTATTTGTCTACAATACGCCGAAATTAAATGAGTATAGCTATTATTTTTATTCTGGTGCTATACGCTGAAGTCACATGTGTATAATATTGTTTGGTTATTTGTGCTCTGATGTTCTGTGATGATTCATTTAATCGGGTTGTATCTATACTCGATGCCTGCAAACAGGTGTTTGCTTTTCTTATTCTTCACTGTTTGGAATTTCAGCTTCGTCGTTGAGACTAAGTGCTGTAATATTAAGGACACAAATGGAAAGCCTCTAACAGATAGGGAAGAAAAGGTTGAGAGATGGAAAGCTTACATAGAGAGTTTGTATAAGGGAAAGGAGATTGAGAATCATGTAATGGAAAGGGAGGAGGAAATTGATGAGGATGCGAAAGGAGATTTAATATTGAGATCAGAATTTGATAGAGCTTTGGAAGACTTAAGCAGGAACAAAGCACCAGGCATAGATGATATACCGATCGAGTTGCTACGCTGCATAGGAGATGAAGGTCTGATCAGGTTATTTCACTTGGTGTGTAGGATTTATGAGACAGGTGAGGTACCCCCTGATTTCAAGAAGAATGTAATCACCCCTATACCAAAGAAAGTGGGAGCTGACAGATGTGAAGATTACCGTACAATCAGCTTGATTACTCATGCTTCAAAGATCCTGTCTAGAATAATTTACAAGAGGATTGAAAGCCAGATAGAAACGGAGTTGGGTGAAGACCAGTTTGGTTTCAGGAGAAATGTAGGAACAAGGGAAGCTGTACTAAGTCTTAGGCTGATTTTGGAAGGTAGAATAAGGAAAGATAAGAGAACGTTCATGGCTTTTGTAGACTTAGAATAGGCTTTTGATAACGTTGATTGGACTAAATTGTTTGACATTTTGAAATCGATTGGAATAAATTACAGGTATTGGAGGGTGATATACAATCTGTACAGAAACCAGACAGCAGTCATTCGAGTTGAAGGACATGAGAGAGAAGCTGGTATTCAGAAAGGTGTAAGGCAAGGCTGCAACTTATCACCCATACTTTTCAATCTTTACATTGAACAAGCAATGAAGGAAATTAGAGAAAAATTTAAAGTGGGAGTGAAGATTCAAGGAGAAATAATTTCAACTCTGAGATTTGCTGATGACATCGTCATCTTGGCCGACAAGCCTGAGGATTTGAATGAGTTTTTGAATGGTATGGTCTCCGTCTTACGGAAAGAATTCATGATGAAAATTAATAAATGTAAAACAAAAATACTGGAATGCAGCCGAAATAAATCAGAAACCTCTATGGAGATCAAATTGGCAGGTGAAAAGCTGAAGGAAGTAGGAGACTTCTGTTACTTAGGAAGCAGAATAACCAGTGATGGACGAAGCAAAGAGGATATAAAAAGTAGGTTGGATCAGGCAAAGAAAGCATTTCTACAAAAAAGGAATCTGCTGACATCGAATATAGATTTAGGTATTAGGAAGTCATTTTTGAAAGCCTTTGTCTGGAGCGTGGCGCTCTATGGAAGTGAAACTTGGACTATTGGTGCAGCAGAAAAGAGGAGAATTGAAGCATTTGAAATGTGGTGTTACAGGAGAATGATGAAGATCAGATGGGTAGATAGGGTTACAAACGAAGTGGTATTAAGACGAGTGGGAGAGGAGAGATGTTTCTGGCGACTGCTAATGAAGAGAAGAGATAGGTTGGTAGGACACATACTAAGACACCCAGGAATAGCAAGCTTAGTTATGGAAGGAAGGGTCGAGGACAAAAACTGTAGGGGTAGACCAAGGTTAGAATATGTTAAACAGATTGCCTCGGATGTAGGGTGTCGGAGCTATGTAGAGATGAAACGATTAGCTCAGGACAGGGAGGCATGGAGAGCTGCATCAAACCAGTCAAAAGACTGAAGACTCAAACAACGTTGAGCTTGCCGTTCTGATATTTTGAGATATTTTCTTTTTCTGAGTGGATCTTTTCTGCATTGAATCGCATTAGCGAATATTTCGTTGATATGCTTGACTGAACAATTATAGTTGGTTTCATTCCTATGCATGACTCATTTAGCCGTCGACTATGGGGCCCACCTGCCTAGTGCATTGGCGTGAGGCAATACCTCTTACCCATCCTAGGGATTTTTCATTTAGACGACGTTATGGGGCCCACTGGCCATCGTGCAGTGAGTGTGGGGTCAATCATCTTACCCATGTTAGTAATCAATTCATTTAGACGACGTTATGGGGCCCACCTGCCTAGTGCAGTGGCGTGAGGCAATACCTCTTACCCATCCTAGATCGCTTATTTTTTATCATCTTCTTGCTGAATGGATTGTAAGAGAATTCAAGTATAAGTGTCAATCACGTATCAAATTAAGATAATAATAAGAGTAATAGTAAATGTCATCAGGATCTTGTCTGATTCTTGTTTGTGATCCACAAGTTTTCTAGCTATTTGTTTGAGTTCTGTGATGTGAGAACAGTAAATATAATTATAAATTAATATATCCAAGGATTTTAGGGATAGTTCACTCCATGGATTATAAAGTTGTTCTAAGGTGAGATTACATCTCGTACGATTAGATGTCTCATATTAAATAATGCTTATATTGAATGCATAAATATCATGAGTTTATCCAGTGCGAGGCTATCGTCGCTGACATGATTTTAGCTTGGAACATTTAACGAATTATTTTGTGATCCATATTATTGAGAAGCTTTGGAGACATTGATTTGATTACAGCAAAGATGTATAATTATTTTTAGAGGTCAGCTTATGAAATTTTCATGGTGCACATATTAAATGCATTCTTTTGATAGATAATATTGCCACGTTTGAGATATAGTGTTGCTACATTTAAGATATGTTGTTGCCACATTGGAAGTTGTTGGCTGGAATTGGTTGTAATTTGAATCCAGCCGAGATTAAGATTCAAGCAATGCGCTGATTAATTATTGAGATTTATCGTGAAATGTAATAAAGGTTTAAATGATGTGGTTTTGTAAAAATGAATATTGATGTGGTTTGCTGAACAAAATTTCATGGGGTTGTTGTTGGGTTGTGATATCCAAATTAATATGGTTAATGGCAAACATTTTATGGTAATCAATACGATTAACGAATGCAACAGATGAGTATAATCGTCATGTTCATAAACTAGAATGGAATTTGACACCTCAAATAAATGTAAAAAACCGGAACAGCATATTTAATACGATCAAATTAAGCTGTTCAATGTATGAGTAAATCAATCCTAGTTACAATTATGTAAGATTTCAACTGTTTTAAGCTGTACTGTATATGAATTTCTGTCGTTTGATTAATATGGTTATTTATTGGAGTCGAGGAAATCTTGGAACATGATAAAACAGGGTGACTTATATCCCCATTCGATTATGCATATAATATTCTTACCAAGTCAGATGATTATTCAACTTATGGTTGACGAATATGATCGAGTGTTTTTCGACTTCGATCTAATGGAGTTAGATGTAAATAATTTTTCCCAACCGCATATAATTGTAGACTTGTATATACATGTGATGTGTTTAGAAACTTTAATATTTGCGTTCACATGAAAGATATGTTAGCTCAATTTGGCTAGGTCTCTCAGAAATCGGAAGTGATATCAGTGAAGTGCTACGTATTGATTTTCTGAGTGATTGTTTGGGTAAAGGCCCAAATCTGTTTATTTAAACCAAATCTACTTGTTAATTGTCACTTAAACTCAGTCATATCGTGACATACTGAATAATGAGAAATACAATAAATACATTGATTACATAAATTTACAATATGGCATTAGATAAATAAACCAAATGGTCATACGGCATTTAATAGCTTTCTAGTTTATTTTTCAAAAACTTTATAATGCTTTTGCAGTAGTTGTCTTCATTCAAAATATCACTGGGCAACTTTTCTGATGAAGATTGCAAAAAGTTCTTTCTTGATCATAAAGAGCATAATGTGGACAACAGTGTTCTTCATTGTTGACAGTTCTCCATGGGAGACACATTTGAGCTACATGAATATGGCATGTTCCGCATATACTGTACATCACAGAAAAATTTACTTTTATTTTCCTATCGAGCCCTTACTGTCTGTAAGAGACTGATAAGGAAGAAAAAAAAAACATCAAACTCACAGCATAGATTCAGAACGGAAAAATCTACAGACAGCAATATATGGCTGTACTGTAGTAAGAGTATACCTAGTTAATACAGATAGGCTCTCCTATGCTTTAACAAGATTTATAGCTTAGGAAGCCATCTCCTTGTACTTGTATGGTTAATTCACATGCATCTTTGTTCTGAATCTCATCCGACGCTTTCCTATTCCACATTGCCCTGATGGTATTAAAATATTTTGCTAATTGACCTGCCTTCCCGCATTCCCCTTTTAGTAATTTTATTAAAATGTGATACTCATTTTCATTTTTTATTCTGTTTAGATCTGATTTGTCTACAAACTTTGCTCTTATCGTTATAATCTCATTGCATTCCCTGATCAGGTGTGCTGCACCCATAACCTTCCCACAAAACAGGCAAAGGTCATCTTTTCCTACTTTTCTCAACGCTTTGTTCTTATACACCCCCATTAACCACCAAATTACCCCTCTCATTTCTCTTTTCATTAGATATTGAGGCTTTATGCTCATAAAGTTCCTTATTTCGCAGAACTCCCTTAAGGTTCTCCTGTTGGTGCACTCTTCTCTTAGCACCTGCAACTCTACATCATTAACCCTTCTGCACACATTTTTACACACCCTACCTTCCTCTCTTCGTAAGTCCCTATCCCATAGATAGCCCATTCCTAATCTTTCCAGTACACTTCTTACCCCGTCAATCCAGTAGCCCTCTTGCTGATGCTTCATTTGGTGCAGATAGGCTGCCTTTATCATCCCCCCCCCCTGCACCTACTTTCAAACGAATCCAAGACTTTATGACACTTTTTATGATATGTTGTCGAATGCTTACATCCTCACACAGCATTCTCGCTCCACAATTTGCCGTGCAACTAGGTAGCCCCAAAATTATCTTGGCAAACCTACTTACAATACTGTCCAGGGTTGCCGTTCCTTCCTCTAAACCCCATACTTCCACTCCATAAAGTGCTCTTGAAACGATGAGTGCGTTAAATACATTCGTATACACTTTGTAGTCAAGATTCGATAAATTACGCTCTAACACATTAACACTCGCCAATGCCGATAGCCCTTTCGATTTTGCCCTTTTAATTTGTTCGGTCCATTTTTCATTACTCGCCATTATCGTCCCTAGATACTCAAATTTTTTCACTGGCTCTAACTTTGACCCGTACATGACCCACTTTTAATTCTTAGCCAGTTTAACTCCCATTTTGCACACCATAACTTTGGTATTACGCGGGTTAATTTTTAAGTTCCAGTCCTCACAGTATTTCACAATCTCGTCAATACTATGTTGCATATTATGGGGTGTTAGAGCGAGCAGAAGGATGTAATCAGCAAAAGCTGACCGTTGCTCAAAGCCCTTTGAATCGAAAATATCGCTGATAAATAGCAAAAAAATAAAAGAAAAAAAAGAAAAAATAAAAATAAATAAAAGAAGCACCGGAGATAATTTGCGTCTTTGTTTTAATCCTATATTAGACTTTATCTCTCCTACAATTACATCCTCTTTAGTTTTAATTGCACATTTCACTTTGGAATACACATTCTCAATTGCTCTTATCATTTTATGTGACACCCCGATTTTTCCCAGTTTAGCCATGACTGCTCTCCTGCTTACTGAATCAAACGCCTTCTCCAAAACAATAGATGTGATATACAGCTTACCTCTTTTCCACCTTATGTACTTGTCCATCACCATTTTCATCACCATTATATTGTCACTGGTCCTCATCCCTTTTCTGAACCCGGTCTGGAGTCTCGAGAACACCGAACAGCCCTCTGCTCATACTATTAAACGCTTGGATGAGATCCCGGTGTACATTTGATCAGATTGTAAATCAAAGTTATGCTTCTATAGTTGCCTGAGTCTAGTTTGTCCCCACGTTTCTTATATATTGGACAAATTATCTCCTCCTGCCACGCCCTCGGAAATCTACCTCCTTCAAAAATCTTGTTAAAGATTTTTACCAAGCTTTCCATCATGAACCTATTCTTACTGAACTTTTGCCAAAATTCATTCGTTATCCCCGAAATAGCACCTGACTTGCCTCCTTTACTTTTTGCCATTACATCCTTAACTTCATCTATTAATATGACTTGGTCCAGCATAGGCAGAGTGACCTCCAGCCCCCTCGGGACGCCAAACTCATCTCTCTTCCTCCAATCATCTTCAGCATTTAACCGATTTTCATAATATGTAATACCTACTTCATCACTAATAGAGCTCCCACCACCACTTCTTCGCCCCCTACAGTAAGAATTTATCCTGCTCCACACATTCCTACAGTCGTTAGCTTTAGAATCCTTGTTTAGTGTTGTTGCCTTCTTACCCTGCCACTCATGTTTCGTTTTGCTGAGCAGTTCCCTATATTCTTTCCTGAGACGACAAAATTCTACTCTCATCGTATCATCCCCTCCTCTTTTGTATAACTTCAGTGCCCTAATTTCTTCGGTTTCCTTCCTTCTGAAATATTCATCGTACCATCCTTTAATTCTCCCTATCTTTCTCCTAGCCTTCACGCACACTTTCCGCCCGGCCATCATAATTGCATTCTCAATCATACGTATTACCCCTTCAATTTGGTCATTACTGATCATTAAACTTATCCCTGCCTTTATCAGCTCAAAATTTTCTCCCTGGAAATAGTTCCGGAATTCTGTGCAGTTTTCCTCCCTCCATCTGAATCTATGTACTTTTCTCTCTTTAGCTTTAACTTGTGGATTCCCTTTTGATTTTGTCACCGCTCCCTGCATATTGACTACAATTGGTAGGTGGTGTGATTCCCCCCATTCTTCAACAGTGAACCTCTTAATTAGGGCTAGTGCTCCTCTGAAACATATTGCTAGGTCTATTACACTTCCTCCATTCACTGTAATATATGTCAAGTTACCTCCTTCATCCCCCATACAGACACCAATTAGTACATTTAACTCTTCTGCACCACATAGTTCCAAAATAATTTCTCCGTTCTTGTTGCATTCCCTGTCTTTGTTGTGCCTATCCCTACATGTGGCCTCGGAAACCCCCTTGGTGTAAAGGGGCTTTCTGTCTGCAACCCTCGCATTGAAGTCCCCTAAAAGCACAATCTCTGTTTCTTCATATATATTTTGAATTCTGTTTATTTCAATTGCTAATTCATCGAAAAAGCTTTCTCTTGCATATGGGGAATTCTCTGGAGGGTTGTAGATAAAACCAAAACATACCGTTCCTTTCCGCTGCGCCCTAATATCTGCTTTTACCCACACTACTTCTTCCAGTTCTGAACTAATACATTCTGATAATTCACTTACCTCTTCTTTAATTAAAACAACAATACCCCCCGGGAACCTACGGGTCCGAGCTTTCCTAATCTTAGGTTTTGTATATATATTGTAGCCATCTATTTTAACCTCGCAACCTGCAGGGAGCCAACTCTCAACAAATCCTACAATCTGCATATCTTCTATTAGGGTCAATACTACATCGTTCCCCCTCTTATTTAAAAACCCCTCTATATTTACTCTTGCAATATTCCAGATTAGTTATTTTTTACCCCTACCCTCTTCGCTGACGGTGGCTTTGCTTCTAGTAACTCTAGTTTCCTCTAGCTCTAGTATACTACCAGCTGGATAAGAAATGACCTCCTTCTCCACATTCAACTGCTCTACCATGGTTTTCTCGCCCCAAAGCTCTTTAAGACTAGTAACTCGTTGTTTGACAGTCTCACCTTTCTTCAAACCACGCACTTCTCCGGTGTTCTTGGTGCTGACCTTAGTTGTTCCTGCTCGCGCCACTTCCGTATTGGACTTTGAGATCGATGCTCTCTGTTGAGTCAACACCGCACTTCCCTCTGAACCGACAGCTGCTTCCACCTGGATGCTAGGTCAAATTGGCTCCTGTTGTTGTTGCCTCTCCATATCCTGGAGTTCTGCCACTGTCCAAACCCGCTCCCAGTTGTTGCCGCTAACCGCCAGTCTATTGCCTTTTTACATAAGCCTTGAGACCCGAGTTCCTTGCCTTCCTTAAACGAAACTGCAAGTTCCGCTGCTCGCTTACCTCTTCTTTGCTCAGTTCTCTTCTTACCCATATCCTCGCCCCTTTCAGGTTCCTTGTGTTCGCCAGAATTCTGTGAGCCATCAGCGAAGAAACTAACGACACTTCCACTGGCCTCGTGCTATTTCCCCGCCCTATCCTGGTCACATTGTCAGTCTCTGAAACCGCAATGTTTATCCGCATGCCTTCACAAATCACTCGGAGCACCTTGGATATTAGATCCTCGGTGCTTTCATCGACATCTTCCTTTATTCCGTAAATGAAGATGTTTTTCTTTCTCTCATCCAGCTGGTCTTCCTTAATTCTCTTACCTCCACTTCTAATATCTTCACCTTTATTCTTAGGTCCTTATCTCTCTACTATTCTCGGCCAGCCTTTCTGTCACTATTCCCATCTCTTCTCTTATACATGTCTTCATATCCCTGAATTTCTTACATTGTTCTCGAAGAATGTCCGGATCTGATCATCTTGTGACACTTCCTTTACAATTTCTCTTATTTTTTCCATTTCTTGCCATCCTAGCGACCAGGCCCCGGGTTTGACACCACTCCTCCAATTAATAGTAGCGTCGCCACTACCAGCGCTACCATCCCCATCGCCAAAACCCCCATCTGTTCAGTGACGATGCCCACTATCGATTTCCCGACACCGAAATCGCACTTCACTCTAGCCTGCCAGCGGCAAATGACCGCCCGGTACTGCTGAATAGCGATTCCCATTCTTCCTTACACTTCACTGCACGTCTATTCACCTTGATTGCTTGGTTGAAACTGGTCGATTTTCTGAGTGGACAAATGAACTTTTAGTATTTTATGTTAGGCATGTGAACATTAAAGACAGGAACGAGATGGTTGAACATGAACACTCTCATCCTGAATTATTATTTTCCACCATTCTCACAGGCAGGATTCCTTCTTCTCATTTATCTTTATTTTCTCTCTTGCCAAGTTTAAATAAATGTTATTTTTTTTAAAATTTTGTGATCGCATCTTTTCCTTTTTCCCCTTTCCTGAGTCAATTTAAGGCTTCACCAGGAAGAATGTGGTTTATTAGTAATACAGCTTGATGGTGCCTCCCTTTGATTGTTGTTTAAGCCCGTAACGACCCAGAGAAACTTCGTCTCGTGCTACCCGGAGCTGATTTTGATTTTTATTATTTTTATTTTTCGAACTGGATTTCAACACACTCTTGTTTTCTTTTTTGTGTGTGTGGGTACCGGATGATATGCGAATGTTTTGCTCAGCCGGGTCGTCACATGCCACCTCGGAAGGGGTGCACTACCATGAGCGCGCTAGTGTGAATCTGTACCGTAAAAGGACAGACCGTGTCGGACAGCCTGAGAGGACTGCTTCTTTTTTTTTCTATATGGAGAGTACTACGTGTTTTGCTGGAGGACTTGAAGACTGTTCCTTTGGATTGCTTTTCGGTATTGGAAGTGCTACGTGATTGAGATTTGCTGTTATGCCACAACCACAGTAATTGTGATGTTATGACAGTGTTTTTTGGGAGAAGACTATGTTGGTTCACCTACGATGATCAATGGCATCGGCGACCAGTTTCACAGTGGCGAAAATGGAATTGGAAACATACTGCAGACGCCACACATTACCGGTAATGTGGAACACTGTATACATTAAGTAATAAATGCTTGCCAGGCTTGATGTTGGGGTAAATTCTTCTTTGTTATTGTATTTGTAGCTAAAGCTTCAGAATATAGAGGCAATTTAAATTTGGCAGTACAGTGTTTTAGTTAGATGCCTGTAGTTAGCCTTTCTACCTTTTATACGTTCCTAGGAGGTTTTGGTAAGGCCTATGAACGAGCCAGTTACTTTCAGGATCTCTTCACTCACCCAGGGATTAAAAATAGTCTTCATCAAGTGGGATTTCATAATTTATCCTTTGAATCATTCTTGCAATTTGCTTAAATTTTCTAAAAAGGCCATCTATGAGGCAAATGTTGATTTTAATTATATATTTGTAATTTTCAAAGTTACAAATGGCTTCACTGGGTGAATCCATCTTGTGGTTTCAATGATGTATTACAAATGGCGCCCATCCGTGGAGTTTGAATAAGCTTGGCTGGTGCATAATATGGTAGTATGCACAGGTGGTTTGTAGAAATCTGATCGGGTATATGTTTTAGGGAGTGTTCAGTGTATGTATTGTATGTTTAGTTATTTTGGAGGGTATGTTAAGTGATAAAGTGAGCCTGATTTCGTTAGGTTGAGATCTGGAAGTGTGGATCGAAGTACTCGTGGTCATTCTAGAAAAGGCAGCAGTGAGTCGAACAGACAGAGTACTAAGTGGTCAGAATCCATACATGCAAGATTAGTTATGAGTAAAATGGAAGCTAAGGGTGTGATTTCCGGTACGTTGGATGTTTGTGAGGGGGCCGAGAAAGCACATGTTACACATAGCAAGGAGTTAGGAATGGGAGAGAATAGTGAGGAGGAAAATATAGGGCTAGGGGGAAACTCACAGATGCTTAAGTTAATGGACCAGATGATGTCTAAATTCAGTGGTGATCTAAGCAGTATAAGTACTAAAATGGATAGTCAGAATAGTGATTTAAGTACTGAAATGGATAGTCAGAGTAGTGATTTAAGTAGTAAAATGGATAGTCAAAGCAGTGAATTGTACTAAGATAGATATTCAAAGTACGGCTTTAGAGAGTAAAATTAGTGAGATTGTTGAGAGTATGAGCAAAGGCTAGAAGAAAATTCGCCGGGAAATAGCTAGTAGAATTGAAGTGATAGATAAGAGATTCGAGCAAGTAGAGGGGGGATGAGCTTACAGAGGCAGGACATTATGGATACTGTTGATAAGCAGATAGGCGAGGTGAGTAAGGAGGTAGTCATTGTTCAGAAGGAAATTAGTGAGAGGCTTATAGTAGTTGAGGAAGAGATGCAGGATGTAACTGAAATTAGAAATAAGTAGATGTTTTTGGAACAGGAGGTAACTGTGTCTTCAGCCAGAGTAACGTTGGTAGATAAGAGTGTGATAAAAGAGATTAGTGAGTTGAAATCTTTTATTGAGAGTGAAATTTTGAAATTAAGAAGAGAGTTGAATCAGGCCGAGGCAAGTAAAGAAAATTCTAATCACTCTGTAGGACATAGTAATTTCTATAAGGAATCTGAATTCCCTAAATTTAATGGAAGGCAGTTTAACCCCATGGATTTTATTAAAGTTGTTAAGAAGAGGTTTTCGAAAGGGTTAGAAAATGGTAATTTAGACTGGGTTATTGTTAAGGAAGTCATATCATTGGCATTTGTAGAGGAGGCTAAATCTTGGTACCAAGTTCTTAAGGAAGACTTTCAAGGATTAGAGGATTTTAGGCAGAAGTTTGAGGGAAAGTACTGGAACGAACAGACTAGAGGAAGAGAAATAGATAAGATTTCTTTTAGGAGGTATCAGTCTAATCAAGGGGTGAGCATGACACATGTCTTTATCAGACAGAATTTAGACACTAGTTGTTCTGAAGGTGATATTGTTAGGCGTATGGCGAGTCATTTATCTGATGAGGTGAAGATGGCCGTAGTAATGCGGGATGTAGGTACGATTAAGGACATGGAACGGGTGTTAGAATTATTTGATACTTTAGGTAGAATGGGAGGCAAAAGGCAAGAGCAGGGAAGGGGAAGAAATTACGATCAAGGATATCATGAGGAAGGGAATAGGAATTTTGAGCGTAGGAATGTTGATAGGCCAGGTAAATTTCTGAGGAACGATAGAGGTAATTTTGTGAAGAGGGATAGGGGTAACAAAGGGAAATTTCAGAAATGGGGGCGAGGAGAACAGAGACAGGCAGAAAATAGGCGCCCTGGGCAACAAAGGCTTTCAGAAAATAGAGGGCTTGGAGAACAGAGACAGGCAGAACAGCCGGGTAAATTAAACGTGAACAGGGCTCTTTAAGGCGGTCAGATAGAGGGCCCCATCCCAGTATTCCAGTTCATGCGTTGAAGAAGGTAGGATACGACCTTGACGTTAGAAAGGAATTGTAAGATGACCAGGTTGGATTGTGCAGGAGAGATAGATAGAGGGCCCCACCCCAGTATTCCAGTTCATGTGAAGAAGGTAGAATACGACCTTGACGTTAGAAAGGAATTGTAAGATGACCAGGTTGGATTGTGCAGGAGAGATAGATAGAGGGCCCCACCCCAGTATTCCAGTTCATGTGAAGAAGGTAGAATACGACCTTGACGTTAGAGAGGAATTGTTAGATGACCACGTTGAGGTTATGCTGGAGAGAAGTGAGCCTACGTTGATCAGTTCTGTGATTAAGGTGAAGATATGGGGTGAAGTTGTTGATGCCTTATTGGACTCACGGAGCATGTGTTCATGCATTAAGGCAGGCTTTTACGATGACGTTAGGAGTAAAGAAGAAGCCATAGAGGAGATTCCTATATCCAATATATTCATATTGTTTGCTGTTGGGACTAAGTCACAGAGAGTGCGTAGACAGGTTGTCGCGCCTATGTACATTAATGAGAAAGGTGTTCGTCAGAGTCTCTTTATGGTTACACATTTAGTGTTGACCCCAATATTTGCTTTGTCTAAAGTCAGATATGTGATCTGTGGGATGTAAGAAGCTTAGTTCCAAAATTTGAAGGGAATTGCACTGTACTTGGCAAAGTTATGAAGTTGAGAATCGAACTGGCATGTATATGCATATTGTGGTACATTTGAGAATTGAGGAAAGCTTTGTTTAAAGTGGATTTTATTTATCTCAAAAATTGGCGAGCGAGGCGGTCTCAGACCCGCGTCAATAGCTTTGTATTTCTGCGGCGACGGAGAGAACCGGCCAGTAAAGTTTTATTTTCCATGATTGTGTCAGCGAGTGACAAACGCGTGCAGTGGAGGATGAAGAAGATCGGCACGTGATAGACCTGCGACTTGACTTGACGCCTGAAATATTATGATTGGTTAAAAGCATACCACGTGATACGATCCAAGAATTGAAATTACGAAGGGAATAATGGCAATTCTAATTACTCTGAAAAAGTAATATGCATCATGGAGTAATGGGTTCGACTCGAAAAAATATCTGTATTTTATGATATTTTCGAAATCTCAGAAGATGAACTTTAACGCAAAAACAATCTCATTCGCGAGATTGAGAGGGAACCTTTAGCGGCAAATTGGGTAATCCACGCTACTGCAAGATGAGAGGAGGACACTCGATTTGACGATGTCATACGTGACGGATGTGTTTTTCAAAGATCACGCGATTCTGAAGTGCGCTGACTTGAGAGTGAAAGCGGGTGTATTGAGAGGCATTCCGGCAGAAAGTTATATTGCCGAGGAACGATAGTACAAGCGATATGTGTCATTAAGAAACATTATCAGACACAACAATGATCAAGTAATTGTCACGACAATTGGACATTATACTCTTCGAGTATTCTACGTGAAATTCAGCACAACGATAATTGCAAAGTATATCCAGCTACAATAAAAGATCTACAGTCTGGGAGAAGGCACTTTCTTAAACCATTATTGACAGAAACATTCTACGAAAGCCTACATTACACCATTCTATAGACTTAACGAAAATATTCGAATTGTTATCAAAATGATTAATACATTGAAAACCGTATGATTGAGTTTAGAAACTACGAGTTGAGGCGGAAGGTCACTCAACGTTGCGAGATGTTGGTGATGCATTGTTAAGCGCATGACATGGGAAGCTGAAAACTGAACAAGCAAGAATGGAGGAAGTGACCTGAATTATTCGAAAATATTATATCTACGAGAGATCTTCTAGAATCTACGATGGAGATACCTATTAATAATAAGAGAGTTGAGAGATGGAGTCAACAATCCACGACCGACAAGACCATCAGTTCGAGTCTAGGAAGTCCTCAGACGAGGGTGAACGATCGAGACTTTCATCCAACTGCTGTGCCAAGAACGAGATCGACGCGAATGCTGAAATGGGATCAGCAATGCAGGGTCCAATGCATGAAGAATCATACTCACCCGGGAATGAGGAATCCTTATCATCACTCCCCCAGGGGCTCACATCTAGTGGGACGTGGGTTGGCGACCACGGGACCCCAGCTGAGTCCGGCATTGCTTCCACTTACTTGTGCCGGGCTCTTCTCTGTCTTCTTTCCTGTCGACCTCCCTTGGCCAACTCTTGTTCTTTTCTGACCCCGACGGTATTAGGGTATCCGAGGCCTAGGGAGTCTTTCACTTTCCCGCCTTAATTGACCCTTGTCTCATCTTTCCTGATCCCTCCTTCTTCGAGGGGTCAGACCTCTTGTTTTCTTTTACGTATTTTACGTCTCACTTAATTTTCGTTCTGGTTTCCACTTCATTGTCATTTTGGCTGTCACCCAGACCATTAGGGGCCGATAACCTAGATGTTAGGCCCCTTAAAACAACAATTATCATCATCATCCTTATCATCACGCAGAAAAGGGTACAGAGAAGATTCCCCGGTTACTGTATTCTTGTAGATATTTGGAACTTGTAGAAATTTCACGATTGACCAATTTTTATTAGCATTCCGTAATTTTTATTGAGGCAATTTTAGGCTTCTTTCGATTAGGAGTTTGGATTTGTATTTTTGCGTTTTGCGTAATTTAAATTTAGTTTTTTGAGTTTTATTAAAACTGTCTGGTGATTTTTGGTAGATAGCCTATTTAGGAAAGCTTAGTAAACATTTATTTGATTTGGTCGTTTTTGAACGATAATGATATTTTACATCTTCCATTTTGTTCGTAGATTATTTCATCAGCGATGTCCGATTGTATGATGGCACGATTATGTCATGTGTGACTTACTTAATTGCTTCAGTTGCAATTATTGCTATTTATGAACCTGAAATTCAGATTAGGAGAGATCTGTGAATGATCTATTGACATTTATATTTGTTATTGCATTTTCTGAACATGGCAGTCCTAACATAAATACATTTTATTGGAGAGAATTTTAGTAACGAGCAGGAGTTAGCTGGGATGTTGGTTCAGCTATTTTTATTGCTATCGCAATTAATGTCATTGGAGTCAATGTTAAGTCATTGTAAATGATATTAAATGTGATAACTAGATTTCAGTCAGTCTAGTAATTGAAATTAATATGACCCGGCGAGATTGATCCCTGAAAGGTTTTGTTTTTCTAGAAAACACTAATCTTGTGGTGTTTAAATATTGTTATGACTGTGAATAACAAAATTATATATGACCAGTGAGCCGATATTTCGTCTCATTTTACCTTAACAGCTTCTTGGCCCAAGTGTAAGTAATTGCTGCCTGCTTTGACATCTTCAGTTCTCTGTGTCCCGCTAGAGAGCTGCACCGTAAGGTAAGATCTTGTGTTCGTCTTTTCTGCAGAATGTTTTTGGTGTCCTGGTCTAGAGACCGAACGCCGGGATGATCATCGTTTGTTTTGTTGCTATTTGATATTCAAGTATGAGAGATGCTTGGAACTTTTAATATAAAGGGTTGAATTGGATCTCCGTGGAAAGATTCCGTTGAAGAGTTTGGCTGCGAGTCCCGTTTAGGAATCCAAGTGGCCGGGGAAGGAGCATGAATAATTAGATGTTATATTTATTTTGTCTTGTAAGAATTGTGGTCGCCGTGAATGGCACGGATAGGCCTAAGAGTAGAGAGTTTGTATCGTAAGTCGTGTTGGGTTTATGTTAGCTTGTGTTTTGTTTTATTGAATCTACTGTTGGCGGACTATAACATTGGTCGTGTGTCAGCTGATTGTAAAAAGAAAGAGAGCTCTGGAAGCCATGGCAGGAAGAAGACGTCTAGAGGTTTACTGCGGGAATAGTCATGAATTATTGTAAGGAACAAAAGGATTCTGGCATCTTGACATGTACTAAGACATGTATGTGTATTAAAACAGTAACGATTGGTACGTTTGGAAGAGTATACGAGTCGGTTTGATAGAGAGCGCACGTCTTATTAAGTTTGCTGAGGGAATAGTCATGAATTGCTTTATGAAGAAATAGATTCTGACATCTGGACGTTTACTAAGAGATGTATATGTATCGAGCTGTAACTGTTAGTAATACTGGAGACTTCAAGAGCTATTTAAGGAAATAATGTATCCTGACTTCTTGACATGTATTTAAGACGTGTTTGAGCATCGTACGGAATCTATTGGTAATATTTAAGAAGTGAAGAAAATACGAGTCGACGTAACGTGAAGAAATTATCTTGATGAGTGTATGTTATTGTCACCTGGGTTAGTGCTGGATTACTATGAATGTGACGGACTGTTAATAATAAGGCAAAAGTACCTTTGGGGCTAATGATGTTTCCATATCTTGTTTTTAAAGTTGTGTTTGTTGTTTTGGTATTATGTAAATGTGTAAACTTAAATGATTGTGAATAGAAGTTGTTACCTAAAAGTGAAAAAATGTATCATTTCTAGTCCTACATTCAGTACTGTAATCTCTAAACATTCATCTGGGTTATATCGCAAATGGGTCTGGCCGTTGTGCTCACAAGGGGTGTGTCAACCAGAAAGTGGAGAGACTTCCTGTATATTCATTTAGCGAATTTCTGTAAGAAGAATCTGTATATTCTTTTTAAGATATTTAATTTCAAAGGTTATTAATATTTTTATTATTAGAATTTAAAGGAGTGGTGGAACAGGAAGGTTATGTAACAGCCTATATTGGTATTTGAAGATAATATGCACACGTTTTTATGATAATTGATGAAGATTCATTCCACAATTAAAGGTTGGTTATGTTCAATGATGAATGCTACGTGTATTTGAAGGTATTTCCGCACGAATGCGATGTATAAATTACGCAGGCGTCGTAATAAGTATAATGTGAAGATTTATGCCACAAGTTTGAGAATGTGGAGACCATATTTTTGAGTGAGGCTGAATTAAAGGTAATATTGTTGAAAAACAGCTGTTTTTTATATAAGTTGTTAATCGATGTATTTTAAAGTGTATTAGAAAGTGGATTTAATTTGCAAGAATTAATCTCATCGATATTTTTGGTTAAGACATTACTACAACGCTAAGCTTAACCGCTTGGGCTATTGAAGCCAGGATGTAACGATATTTAATCTGATGTGGAAGGGATAGCGAATTTCAATATTATCTCGTAAACTTTAAAGTGTGTGGAAAGATTCTTTGATGAGAATTACGAACATTCGATGGAATGAAACGGCAGAAGTATAAATATCGTAAACGCAGTGTTTTATATAATTGTACAGGAGGTTAATAGTTTTAGTTTTAACATATTTTATTTGTTTAGATGATCAGTTGATAGTCTTAAGAACTTTAACGAATTAGGAGTTTCTGGAGAGAGTAAAAACATTATTGTAAATTTTAAATGTGTAGGAAGGACAGGTAAATAATTTCTTTATTAATTTATTTTTAATTATTCATAATCCGAATAATTTACAGTGGTTTTTATTCTTATTGTTATACTCCTAAAAGTGGTAGGAACCTACTTGTGTCAGCTGATATTAGAAGAGCGAGGTCACAGACCTAATTTCAGCTTTAATTATGATTAAGATATTATTTTTCACATTTATTGAATGATTAATTAATTTAGACATTTCTTTAAATTAATTTAGGAGAGTTTATTCTGATTTGTATGTGTTATTTATTTAATAAACATGCGGGCACGCTTTGTTTGCTCGTCATTTTATAGAAATTCCATCTTATATTTACAATAGTTAGCAAGATGATGAATAATGGAGATAGGCGCCCATTTTTTCACCCATATATCCCGAGATTCAGGAATCTCATGTTCGAGCTTAGTTTGATTTCTGTGTTTTCGGTAATTCCATTGTTCACCAACATCTTCCAGCTCTTAAAACATGTATGAAAATGAGCTACTTCTCTCAGCGTTAAATTAAGTTTGTGTTTGCCGGGGACTTATGTGCTTCTGCTATCCTTTTCCATCTGTGGATTGACAAGTACCGAGGAGGCTCGATTTCATATCTGGGCACATTGTTTAATTGGCAGCCCAACTAGTGGGGCCATGGAAGTCGACCATTATATTTGTTGTTTTATCGAACGATGGAAGACATGAGAATTCTATGATCCTACGTCGATTTGAATTTCAACCGATTAGTGATAAATAAGGACCCGTAATAATTAAATTTAAATTGTAAGATTAAGAGTGATGATATTAAATGTAATTAAACTAACTATTGGAAATATGAGAGGAATAATTGGTAGGTAGGATATTAAGGATAGGTAGGATATTATAGGGTATGCTACAAAAATTTCCACATGCTAATAAAATGGTGACTGACGTTTTTGCAATGTTCAGCGATTTTAATTTCCCAGCCTTTTCAAGATAAGAAGATATTATGCCGACGACAGATATGGAGGCCATCAAGGCCATGTTTAAGATGGTTTAGGAGAACCCAGTGCAGATGACTTGTGACGTCGACGCGTTACACAAGTTCACCCATGATAATTTTAAGAAAATACAAGAGTACAATAAACAGAATGTAGACACTGTTAATAATAGTTTGAATGCAGAGTTAGTGCAGGCTCAGGCAGCTAATAAGAACAAAATGACACTTATTCAGAATAAATGTAGAAAGTCACAGGAGACTCAGAAGTTAGTACAGGAAGAAGCTAGAAAGTCACAGGAGGAAACTAGAAAGTCACAGGAGGAAATTAAAAGTTAGTGCATGAAGAAAGTACGAAAGTTAGGGATGAATTAAATGATAAAATAAATCGCTTTCAGATTGAAACAAGAGAAGGTCAGGAAGAGAGTAGGAAGGATGCTATCCATATTCAGGAAAGCCTTAACAGGCTACAAGATGAAATCATTGAAATTAAGGAGACCAATGCTCAACTACAGAATAGCTTTGATAACCTAGGAAGTAGTTCCAGAATAATCCAAGAAGATGTCCTGAGATTACAAAAAGAAGTTAGGGAACACCAGACACAATCTGAAGAAATAGCTGCTGAAAACATACTCAAATTTCAAATAGAGGTAGAGAGTTTTGAAAAGTGTAAGGTAGATACGAAATTCACTGTTCAGGATGCTATTAAAGAAAATTTGAAAGTGTTACGCGTAGATATCACTAACAATACTACACAAATTCAGGCAGTTGAAATACAAATGAACCATGTATCAAACACTATGAAAACTTTATAGGTGCAGATTGCTGAACAAGCCCACACACTGAAGGGCAAAATTGATATTGAGGTTACTGATGTTGTTAAGCGTACTGTTGATGACATGAAATATGAACTGATAAAATGTAATGAGAGTAATATGAACAATGTGCATGCTAAATTTAAGGGAGATGTTAACAATTTGGAAATGAAGTTAACAAATGATATTGTAACTATCAGGAATGATTTAGGAAAACAAATTGACGGGATTCAAATTGCTAGCGTGGATAAATTAAATGATTTCAGAGAGAAAGCGGAATTAGATTTTTAGACTTTAAGTGTTGAAAATAAAGGAATTAAGAAAAGGGTAGATGAAATCAGGACGGAAGTAGAAAAGATTAAACAGACTCAGCATTCCGAAAATGAGGATTTACGAGTTCGGTTTAGTATTTTAAAATTTAAAACTAGCGACTAACGGGATCCAAGTAAACGCGGACTCGAGGAGAATAACTGGAACAGATTCGAGAAAAATTCCTAAGGAAAGTCAAGATAGGAAGCAGGTAAGTGGATGATACTTATATGGAGAGATTACACAGATTATAGGAACAGTTAAGGAGTATCAGGAATGTAGAACCGAGCCCATTCGAAGATCGAATGAATATAGAGAGACCGAGAATCGATCTCAAGGATGAAATAGACTTTGGCCCATATCAACACATTATAGGATCTGAAAATAACAACCAGAGAGTTGTGGTTATTAGGAATATAGCAGATCGTCCGAGAAGATTTACCGGAAGTTCCACACATCTTACGGCCATTGAATTTCTTCGAGATATGCGCGAATTTCTCAGGGAAAATAATACACACATCAAAAAAAGTTTTGCATCACCTCGGTTCCAAGAGTTCCGGAACCGTTAAATACAAAGGGAATAGAGATCAACACAAACAACATTTCAGCTCGTTTTATTGCTCATGAGACCCACACATTGCATGTTGTACCATCATACAGCTAGACTTTCAGCATTTGTGGTCCAGATTGCAGTACACACCACTACCTCTAATACCCAGTAGCACGTCCTCTTGCATTGATGCATGCCTGTATTCGCCGTGGCATACTATCCACAAGTTCATCAAGACACTGTTGGTCCAAATTGTCCCACTCCTCAACGACAATTCGGCGTAAATCTCTCAGAGTGGTTGGTGGGTCAAGACGTCCATAAACAGCCCTTTTCAACATATCCCAGGCATGTTCGATAGGGTTCATGTCTGGCGAAAATGCTGGCCACTGTAGTCGAGCGATGTCGTTATCTTGAAGGAACGCATTCACAAGATGTGCACGATGAGGTCGAGAATTGTCGTCCATTGTTCGCTTTGCGAATGTTTTTTGTTGGCTATGTTTCCCTTACGGTGTGAAACACACGTTCAATTTTTCTGCCCCATTATTTTTAATTTCGTGAATTGCAGTCTGAACGCGGTGTTCTGATTTGTTTAATATTGGTGTTTCAATTTAATTGCTTTTCTGTAATATTCATGTCAACTCACCTTTTTCTGTAGTGTCTTTCTAGACGTACCATACCGTCACATTTTCTCACGAGTACTGAGCTCTCTCCAGCGGTAACGCTCGCAATGTGCATGGGGCTGTGCTGTGATTGGCTGCTCTCTCGCCACACCTTCATGCTAGAAGGTTCGGCGCGCTGACGTCACTACCGCTATATAGCCTTAGGTCTCCCGGCCTACAGTGTCTACTCTCGTCCACTCTTCTCAACTGATCACACCTGCTCACGTCATACCTGCTGGGGTTACTGCCCTCTCGGGGTACCTCTTGCTGCCGGAATCTCTTCTCCGCCGGCATAATCTCTCTGCTGGACCTGGCTGCCTGGCCGGGCAGTCTAAATTCATCAGCCTGCACTTCAACCAAAATCTTCAACACGGATCTACTCTGCAAATCTTGATTCTAAGGACATCACTTCACCAGCCGCGGGAGGTATTACCAAGAGCCTCTCTATGCTGGTCGCTTTTTTAAGGAGAATCTACCATCATCAACTCTAGTTCCGAACCCGGAACCCTGGAGTATGCCAGACTGACCTCGCACAAGCCCGAGCGGGCGCACTAAATTACTGCCAGCTACTGATGACCTCCGGCAGCCGGCCTACCTTCGGAAGATGGTTAAGGAGTTCTGATACTTCCTGTATCGTACATTAGAAGAGGTGGTAACCCTTTCACTTCTTACACTCTGCCCGGATTCTTTCCGTCAGAAGAGTATTTTGTTTTAATCCACTCTGGGATGAATTTAAATTATTATGCTTCTTTTATCCAGTAATTTTATATTTAATCCTTTAAAGTTAGTTACAGCTCTATTTACGTTTCCTGGAGAAACAAGTACTTTTTAATTGTTACTATTTTTTATTGTCAATTTTAAAGTAATTTCCTTGAAGCTATTCATTCCTGCCAATATATTTGCTTTATATTAAATAAATATCATTTAAATCTAAGTTTTTACATTTTGGTCTTTTCCCGCACTGTCCTTCATTATCACCTCTTGTGCCCGAAACCTCATTCTGTCTAAATCCCTTAGGATGTACCACATCCATTAGGTACACCCTTTTCCATGGTACCTCAACCCCGGATCGAACCCAGAACCTTCATTCTGAGACCACAAATTCAATTCAAAAAAAAACTGGTGTAATCTAATATTTGTTTTATACATTTCAGTATATCGTGGCTAGCGCGGGAGATCTGCGGGAAGGCGGAAACAATCCCAGCATATTATACAACTGGTTTCTTTCCGGAGAGCAGGTCTGTCTGGTGCCACAAGCAGCTTTGGTGAGTGAGTTGTTCCAACTTTTCCAGCCATGCCACCAATAATTGATGATAAACTGTTAAACTCTCGGGCGGCCTACAAAGGTCAACTCACCCGTTTTCAAAAATATTTAGCTACTCTACCGAAAGAGGAACAAAACCTTGACATTATATCTCAGCGTTTAAAAGCTTTTGAACAGGCGTACGAGAAATATGATCTCGTGCAACTTGAAATTGATATCAAAAGTCCAGAACATCAATCAGATAGGGAAGAAGTAGAGAGTAATTACTTTGATACACATGCTCAGGCTGTGGCATTAGTTAGAACTTTGACCCTGGCGTTGAAGGTAGAGGAAACTCAAGGAAGAATTAGCGACCATGGGAATGGTATCAAACCATTGCTACCTAAAATTGAAATTCCGCACTTTTCAGGAAAGGAAGAGATGTGGCAATCATTCTTTGAATTGTTCAGTTCATTAGTACATAATAATGCCACACTTCCAGAAATTCAGAAATTTCATTACTTAAAATCCATTTTGCAGGGACCACCCCTTCAACTTATAAGAGAACTTCCCTTAACAGGAGAAAACTATAACATTGCTATAGAGCTTCTTAAAGGCCGTTATGGCAATGAAAAATTATGTTTACAAAGGCATATTCAAGCCTTATTTAGCCTGCCCACCTTGCGAGCTGAAAGCTTGTCAACACTGCGAGCCTTAAGTGACACGGTCCAACTACATGTCAGAGCATTGGCACGGTTGAATCAACCGGTCGAGCATTGGGATCTATTCTTAATTCACTTGGTTACTTCTAAATTTGATTCATCAACCTTAAAGGCATGGGAGAGGGAACTAACAAATGACACGCCATATACCTATGATTCGTTGCTTACGTTTATGAATAATAGATGTCAGGTTTTGTCAGCTGTAGCCTGTCATATGTCAGGAAGTGCAGATAACAAATCTAATGTTGTGAAACCAGTCGGTGCAAAAATAAACAAATCTGCTGTCTTTACTGTTCAGCATAATTCAACGGATTGTATTCTCTGTAAAGCACCTCACAGGTTATATTCCTGCGTTGCCTTTAAAGCCCTTTCTACCGACGAAAGACGCAAATTAATAGCTCAAAAAAGATATTGCTACAACTGTTTGTCAACTAGGCATATGGTGCCTGATTGCTTATCTAAAAATACTTGCTCCCATTGCAAGGCTCAACATCATACCTTGCTTCATAGGTTTGAAAAGCCACGTCAGGCTCCTTCCCCTGCATGTTCTAAAGATGCATCCCCAGGAGCTAATGCGCAATCTTATACTCAGAGCTCTAGCTCAATTCGTAGTTCCCAGGTGCTACTATCAACCGTGTTATTAAAAGTACAAGATTCATCTGGTAGATGGCTTGAAGCACGTGCCCTATTGGATAATGCCGCCACCCATGACTTCATAAGTGAGCGTCTCATTAAGAAACTTGGTCTTCCCAAGCAACCTACATTAATTCAGGTTACCGGTATTAACAATAGCAATGTTAAATCTTTGCATTTTGTTCGTGTTCACATCAAAGATACTGTGAATTGTAACACAACATTGCAGTTGAATTGCCTTGCCATTGATACTATTGGCAGTAACACCCCTAGTAATTCTTTTGAAATTAGAAAGTGGCAATTTCCTCATAACATTCAGTTGGCGGATCCAACATTTAATACGAGCGCTCCGGTAGACATACTTCTCAGTGCCCAAGTATTTTGGCAATGTCTCCTTAGCTCTAAGGTTAAACTATCACCAGGAGTGTTTGTTCATCATACCAAGCTAGGTTGGTTAGTAACGGGTCAAGTCCCTCGTAAGTCATTTCAAAATTTCTCTCAATGTCATTTTGTCAATACAAGTCTCGATTACAACTTAGAAAGATTTTGGAAAATCGAAACTATAGATTCAGTTTCACCTTCCTCGGTTGAAAATGAAATGTGTGAAAAACTGTTTCGCGAAACGACCAAACGCAATTCAGAGGGTAGATTTGTCGTAACAATGCCCCGAGTGGATAATCCACCTCTTTTATTTGAAACACACCCTAGGGCTCTTAGAGCACTCTATGCTGTGGAAAGCAAATTTAAACGTGACCCTGTTGTTAAAACTCAATACTCCACATTTATGGAGGAATATGAGGCACTTGATCACATGGAGGTTGTTACCAAGAAAGATGATGCTTCTTATACCCCATCTGAAGTCATTTACCTCAATCATCATCCAGTTTGGAAGAATGAGATTTTAAAGGAAAACATAAGAGTGGTCTTTAATGGCTCTGCATTGGATGCCAATGGAACTTCTCTGAATGACACATTATTATCAGGCCCTCCTATTCAATCTGACATTTCTTCTGTCTTGATGAATTTTCGCTTGTTCCCTATCGCAGTGATATCTGATATCAAGCAAATGTATAGGCAGATTTTGGTCGATCAACAACAGTGCGACCTTCAGAGAATTCTTTGGCGCGACGAGCCTACTAAACCTGTCAAGATTTTTCGGCTAAAAACATTAACCTATGGACTAAAGCCCTCTGCTTTTTTAGCCATACGTACGTTGAAATTACTTGCTGAACAGGATGGCCCGTTGTATTCTCCTAAGGCTTCTGAAGTGTTAAAATCATCATTTTACGTTGACGATTTTCTTCATTCATTTGAGTCAGTATCTGAAGCACTGCAGGTCTCTAAAGATTTGACAGCTTTGCTTTTGGGAGGCGGATTTTCCTTGTGCAAGTGGAACTCTAATTCGGAAGAATTTCTTTCTAAATTTCCATTAACTTCAGTCTATAACGACTCAGTAGAGCTTCTTCAAGAAAGTAATTCTATCAAAACTCTAGGCATCTATTGGAGTCCTCAAAAGGATTTTTTCTTTTTCAAAATTAATCTCAGTGACATCAAACCGCAAACTAAGCGGCAAATTTTGTCTGAGATTGCAAAGATATTTGATCCTCTCCAATTTTTGGCGCCAATTATTGTCACAGCAAAGCTTTTCATGCAGGACCTTTGGTCCTTGAAAACTGGTTGGGATGAACCAGTTCCTTCAGAGTTGCAAAAAAATTGGATTTCTTATAGAAATAGTTTGGAAGATCTCTCCAATGTTATTATCCCGCGAGTGATTATTCCCTTTCCCTCCTGTGGAGGATATGAACTTCACATCTTTGCCGATAGCTCATTGAAAGCTTATGGGTGTTGTGCGTATATTGTTTGCCGCAATTTTGACCAGTCATATTTCTTTTCCAATTTAATTTGCGCTAAGTCAAAGGTGGCCCCTCTTAAATCCTTATCCTTGCCACGACTGGAACTTTGTGCTGCTCTTCTGGCGGTTGAATTATCGGTCAAAATCCGCCAATCTTTGAAAATCCGATTTAGCAAAACTTACTTTTGGAGTGACTCAGCCATCACGTTGGCATGGATTGCCAAACCTCCCTCGCATTGGCAGGTGTTTGTAGCTAATAGAGTGTCCAAAATTCAACAATTGTCTAACTTTGAACAATGGCATCATGTATCTGGCAAGGAGAACCCTGCAGATGTCATTTCTGGGGGATGTTCCCCTCTTATGTTGGCTAACCTGACATTATACTGGCACGGTCCCCCTTGGCTTCTGCATGAACCTTCCGCTTGGCCAAATTTTCCTCTTCCGGAGTTATCAGACTTGCCGGATGCTGGTAAGATTACTGGATCTTCTCTTCTCGTTTCTGACTCTCCCCTTCTCTTGCAGCGATATTCCTCTTTCCATAAATTGGTGAGGGTTATGGCTTATCTCCTTCGATGGAAATACTTTGTGGTAGAACAACCCCTTTTTCCTAAGCCATATTTAACCCTTTCTGAATTAGGTTTAGCCACTACAAAAATCTTATGGCTTACTCAACAAGAAATATTCTCTGAAGAATGCCAGGTGTTGTCCCAAGGTCAATCCCTTAAGAAATCGAGTAGGCTTTCCTCACTCGCCCCTTTTTTGGATACTGATGGTTTACTAAGAGTTGGAGGACGTTTATCTTTGGCTGATCTTTCCGAGGATAAAAAACACCCAATTATTCTTCCTTCAAAGCATCATGTCACTTCCCTAATCATTCGTCAGTATCATTACCAGCATCTTCATGCTGGAACTCGTACATTACTTTCTGTCATTCGTGAAAGGTATTGGCCCATAAACGGAGTCCATGAAGTTACCTCTGTTATCCGGAAGTGCATTCCATGTTTTAAATCCAACCCTAAAATTACCACTCAGCTCATGGGTGATCTTCCCAACTTTAGATCTGCGCCTGCTAGACCTTTTGCCTTTACGGGGGTGGATTATTCCGGGTCTTTTGTTTACAGAAAAAATTCTCCTGAGGCCAAAAAATGTATTTTTGGAAAACTCTATATTTCGCTGTTTGTATGTATGGTCACCGGAGCAGTTCACTTAGAACTAGTTACCAACGCCTCTACTGATTATTTTTTGGCAGCTTTTGCCAGATTTTCAGCTCGCCGAGGTCTTCCTTCAGAAGTATTCTCAGACAATGCTAAAAATTTTATCGGAGCTTCTGAGCAAATTAAGAGAGCTCTTACTCAAAATTCAGCGCTGGAAAGGATTACTGATTATGCTCACCAGAGAAATTTCAAGTGGCACTTCATCCCCCCTTATGCACCCCATCAAGGTGGACGGTGGGAGTCTTGTGTGAAACTCACCAAGAAGCACCTTAGACGTGTTTGTGGCCACACCCCCCTTTCTCATGAAGAGTTTAATTCCTTAATTATTTTTATTGAGGGCATAATTAACTCTCGTCCTTTATCACCCTTATCTAATGACCCTTCAGATCTTCTACCATTAACGCCGGGCCATTTTCTTATCGGTGGTCCATTGACTGCCTCCCCACCTTTGTTATATTCTAATTCTCAATCTTCTTTAGCCATTTCTTGGCGCAAAATTGAAAGTTTGCGCAATAATTTTTGGCGCCGCTGGAGGTTGGAATACCTCGGGTTGCTTCAGCAGCGTAGTAAATGGCTTGTTTCCTGCTCTAACCTTCAGGTGGGGGACTTGGTGCTTTTGAAAGACCCTAGTCCTCCTCTTGTTTGGAATTTGGGTAGGGTTGTTGAGTGCTTTCCTGGCAGAGATGGTAGGGTTCGCGTGGTAAAACTGCAGACTTCTGCTGGTCATTTTCTTATGCCAATCACCATGATTGCTCCTTTGCCACGCGAGGCCTAACTTCTGCGCTTTCTTACTGCAATTTTTTCTCGCCCCTCCCAGCATGTTCGCTTTGCGAATGTTTTTTGTTGGCTATGTTTCCCTTACGGTGTGAAACACACGTTCAATTTTTCTGCCCCATTATTTTTAATTTCGTGAATTGCAGTCTGAACGCGGTGTTCTGATTTGTTTAATATTGGTGTTTCAATTTAATTGCTTTTCTGTAATATTCATGTCAACTCACCTTTTTCTGTAGTGTCTTTCTAGACGTACCATACCGTCACATTTTCTCACGAGTACTGAGCTCTCTCCAGCGGTAACGCTCGCAATGTGCATGGGGCTGTGCTGTGATTGGCTGCTCTCTCGCCACACCTTCATGCTAGAAGGTTCGGCGCGCTGACGTCACTACCGCTATATAGCCTTAGGTCTCCCGGCCTACAGTGTCTACTCTCGTCCACTCTTCTCAACTGATCACACCTGCTCACGTCATACCTGCTGGGGTTACTGCCCTCTCGGGGTACCTCTTGCTGCCGGAATCTCTTCTCCGCCGGCATAATCTCTCTGCTGGACCTGGCTGCCTGGCCGGGCAGTCTAAATTCATCAGCCTGCACTTCAACCAAAATCTTCAACACGGATCTACTCTGCAAATCTTGATTCTAAGGACATCACTTCACCAGCCGCGGGAGGTATTACCAAGAGCCTCTCTATGCTGGTCGCTTTTTTAAGGAGAATCTACCATCATCAACTCTAGTTCCGAACCCGGAACCCTGGAGTATGCCAGACTGACCTCGCACAAGCCCGAGCGGGCGCACTAAATTACTGCCAGCTACTGATGACCTCCGGCAGCCGGCCTACCTTCGGAAGATGGTTAAGGAGTTCTGATACTTCCTGTATCGTACATTAGAAGAGGTGGTAACCCTTTCACTTCTTACACTCTGCCCGGATTCTTTCCGTCAGAAGAGTATTTTGTTTTAATCCACTCTGGGATGAATTTAAATTATTATGCTTCTTTTATCCAGTAATTTTATATTTAATCCTTTAAAGTTAGTTACAGCTCTATTTACGTTTCCTGGAGAAACAAGTACTTTTTAATTGTTACTATTTTTTATTGTCAATTTTAAAGTAATTTCCTTGAAGCTATTCATTCCTGCCAATATATTTGCTTTATATTAAATAAATATCATTTAAATCTAAGTTTTTACATTTTGGTCTTTTCCCGCACTGTCCTTCATTATCACCTCTTGTGCCCGAAACCTCATTCTGTCTAAATCCCTTAGGATGTACCACATCCATTAGGTACACCCTTTTCCATCCATGAAGACAAATGCCTCTCCAATATTCTGCCGATATGGTTGCACTATGGGTCGGAGGATGTCATTCAGGTATCGTAAAGCCGTTTCGGAGCCTTCCATGACCACCAGTGGCGTACGTCGGCCCCACATAATGCCACCCCAAAACATCAGGGAACCACCACCTTGCTGCACTCGCTGGACAGTGTGTCTAAGACGTTCAGCCTGACCAGGGTGCCTCCAAACACGTCTCCGACGATTGTCTGGTTGAAGGCATATGCGACACTCATCGGTGAAGAGAACGTGATGCCAATTCCGTGGGGTCCATTCAGCATGTTGTTGGGCCCATCTGTACCGCGCTGCATGGTGTCGGGGTTGCAAAGCTGGACCTCGCCATGGACGTCGGGAGTGAAGTTGCGCATCATGCAGCCTATTGCGCACAGTTTGAGTTGAAACACGACGTCCTGTGGCTGAACGAAACGCATTATTCAACATGGTGGCATTGCTGTCAGGGTTCCTCCGAGTGGCAATCCGTAAGTAGCGGTCATCCACTACAGTAGTAGCCCTTGGGCGGCCTGAGCGAGGCCTGTCATCGACAGTTCCTGTATCTCTGTACCTCCTCCATGTCCGAACAACATCGCTTTGGTTCACTCTGAGACGCCTGGAAACTTCCCTTGTTGAGAGCCCTTCTTGACAGAAAGTAACAATGCGGACGCGATCGAACTGCGGTATTGACCTTCTAGGCATGGTAGAACTACAGACAACATGAGCAGCGTACCTTCGTCCTGGTGGAATGACTGGAACTGATCGGCTGTCGTACCCCCTCCGTCTAATAGGCCCTGCTCATGCATGGTTGTTTACATCTTTGAGCAGTTTTAGTGACATCTATGAACAGTCAAAGGGACTGTATCTTGGATACAATATACACAGTCAACGTCTATATGCCGGAGATCTGGGAACCGAGGTGATGCAAAACTTTTTTTGATGTGTGTATATGTAGAGACTGGGAGATGAGAGTAGTGGAAAGGTATCTAGATGGAGGAGCATTATTTTGGCATAAGGCGTTCAGATACACTTACACGAATTTCGAGGAATTTGCCGAAGCACTTAAGCGGAGATTTTGGTCAATTGAAGGTCAATTAAATATAAGAGCTAAACAGGCTACCTTTTATAATTTCAACCCCTCCACCTACTTTCAGTCGTATACAGTATTCATAATTCTTTTCACAATATATTTTCGAATACTTTTTGTACATCCCTCACACGTCATTCTTGCTAAACTGTTGGCTATACAACTAGGTATCTCCATATTTCTTTTACCAAACATACTTACAACAGTATCCAGGGCTCCAGTTCCTTGTTCTACAACCCATACTTTCACTCTACATAATGATTTGATGCGACAAGTGCATTGAACACAGTTTTGTCAACTTTGTAGTCAATATTAGAATGTGATTTGAGTAAATGCAATTGGTACACCGTAGTGGCCAATAGTCAGTAGTCAGTTGGACTTGAAAGGAAGCTTGTAGTTTAACGTGACCGTTAATCTCGCGATCATAAGCCACGGGACCTCCGTTTGACGTGGAATCCGAACCACAGGACATGGCATTTCACTTCGAAAATCTCACATGCATTGACCGGGAATCGAACCCGGTCCGCCTTGGTGAGAGGCATACAGCTTGACCGCTGCGCCACCACGCCCCCACAGTTGGACTTGGTCCAGGCAAGCGTAAACATGGTGCGTACGCTGATTGTCGATTGTCAAGAGTTTAAAATTGGCGATAACAAATTTATATTTGACTGTTCCTCGTTTTGGATTTCCATACCAACCCATCTCGTGTTTAAACCGCTCTATGCTTTCGATCTGTTGTATGAGAAAGACCGTAAACAAACGCAATGGACTGAAAATCATTTGCAACTACAGTGGAATCAGGGAACTATTTCTTATAAATACCTCGACATTGTGATGAAGACACATTTGTCATCGGTCAATGTGGTATTTGTCAAAGGTGGTGAAAAGTGACAATGGATACAAGAATTTTTGGCTTGTTACTGTCAATGTATCGATTTGATGGATTTAGGGTGCCCCTCACTACAAACACTGATGGATCGCTGCCCCTGTGGTGACATTACCAATAAAGCCCTTGCGTGGCACCTGTTTCATTGGTTAACCACCAATGCATGCTGTGACATGTTAAGTCATCCTTTCTCCACTGTTGGCAGTACAACTAGGTAGCTCCATAATTCTTTTACCAAACATACTTACAATAGTATCCAGGATTCCAGTTCCTTGTTCTACAACCCATACTTCCACTCTTCATAATGATTTTAATGCGACAAGTGCATTGAACACAGTTTTGTCAACTTTAGTGTCAATATTAGGTAACTTACTCTCTAATATTTTAACAATCAACAATGTCGGTACCTTTTCTAGTTTGCTCTTTTAGTTTGTTCAGTCCATTTTCCATTAGTCTCCAGTATCGCCCGTAGATAACCTGCTCATATTTTTTCACAATTTATAATTTTGGCCCATTAATGAACCACTTTTTATTCTTGGCCAGTTTACTTCCCTTTTCGACACCATAACTTTAGTCTTGCATGGATTGATTTTAAATGCCTGTCCTCACATTATTTCACAGTCTCAAAATACTATATTTGACACACCATTGTATTTTGAACACAGTTTTGGGTTGTCTAGCCGTTCGAGGTGGGGTACGTACCTTGTTAGACTTAAGTTGATGTCCGCCTCATTGCGTAGTGGC
Organism: Meconema thalassinum; assembly: GCA_946902985.2. Lineage (NCBI taxonomy): Eukaryota > Metazoa > Arthropoda > Insecta > Orthoptera > Tettigoniidae > Meconema > Meconema thalassinum. Next base: position 188,316,217 of record OX336389.2, read on the forward strand.
TAGCATTCTTAGCTGTCACCGAGGAGCCCCGGATTCTATTCCCGGCTCTGCCAAGAAATTTAATTCTTATCTGTGGTCTGTAACGGGGTACACTCGGTCTCGTGAAGTGAAACTGGGAAGAGGCGGATTCGATTTCTAACTCAGCCATCTTTGAAGTGGTTTTTCGTAGTCCTTCACTTCAATGCCAGGATGGTTCCTAATTTATGGCCACGGCTGCCTCCTTCCCAATCCTCATCTGAATTGCAAATACACACACTAATACAGCTTATCACAATAACACAGGTTATCAGACAAATCACACACACACCCAAGTACACGGAGCTAAGTGACCACGATGTCGCTAATCCCCTAAATCAATCAAAATCAACATATGTATCTTATTGAAAGACAACGTTTATGTAGTTTGAATTATTGCCACAAGAGCATAATGCAACCTTTATCGCCCCTTACTCCATAATTTATGCCGTTTTCTTCTTTTTCTCCAACTTCTGAAATAAAATATTTAATTTTTAATTGAGACATGTCCGTTATTTGTGAATATCATGGTTCACAAGTTTGATTAATTTCCGCGGGTAACTTATGTTGCAGATTAGTTTAAAGGTCTTGTTATCCCCATCTAAAACATGTGCCAGCTGTGTAGTGGCGTACTATAGAAACAGTCGTGCACGGGCTCATTTAATTGCAAGCTACCCGCTGATTATGTACTCGTAGTATCGCACGGCGAGCCATACAGTGATAGTGAGGAAACAAGCGGATGTGGACTTTTCACTGTACGTACTCATCACTCTAATTCTCGGAGAAAGTATTCTTCGTTGCAATACTGAGTCAATCCAGTTCTGTGCAGAAGAAGCCAAGGAAACCTAGACCAGGACAGTACAGTATATTAGAACATTATATTTGCTGCGATAATTCATTCTAGGAGCTTGGGACTACGTGCTCACCAGACTCGTAGATTTGGGTGTGTACTGAATCAGCCTGATAACCTATGTTTCTGAGGTGACTGTAGAAGTAACTTATGTGTAACTTATGAGTGTCAGGGATTGAGGTAGGTGCCCAACACTTAATAATGTAACCGTTCTTGTTGATTCTTTTAGGGGCGTTGAGACATCGTGGTCGTGTAGCCCCGTGTGCATGAGTGTGTGTAGAATTTGTCTGATAACCCGTGTCACTGTGATGTCTGTACTAGTGTGTGTATTTGTAATTGAGGTAGGAATTGGGTAGGAGGCAGCCGTGGCCTTAAATTATGTAAGACCCCGGTATTTGCCTGGAAAAGAAGTGGGTAACCACGAAAAACCACTTCCAGAATGGCTGAGAAAGGAACCGAAACCTCTCTTTCTTAGTATTGCTTCACTGTGCACCGTTCCAGCCCTCAGGCCAGAATTAAATTTCTTGGCAGAGCCGGGAATCGAACCCGGGCCTCCGCAGTGACAGCCGCTACGCAACTAGGCGGACCAAATAATGTCGCATTAGTGGTATTTGCGCGAAGGAAGTTTGGGAAACCCTGGAGAAAACCTCACTCAGATTACCGCTGGGATGAAAACCTGCTCCCCCATTCAAGTCCTGGTGTAGCCTACCATTTAACGCGGACGAATACGCTATCGTAATGCTGTAACGAGTTTACATGGATCAATAGGCATATTGATGACAAGGCAAACATTTGTGACTTTAATAGTTTCCGTTTTCAGTACATTGTAAGACAATTTTGCTGTCTTAGAATAAATTTAATTGTAACTATCTAAAATGACTATGTTTTGATATTGAGTTACCAATTTGAAATAGTTGTCCTATATTTTACCACATTGTAGGTCTTGTACTAAGAACCATTTAGACAATCACATGGAACATAAAAATTTAGGGGAGATTTTTGAGATAGAAAGATCAGCAGAATATATGAAAGTAAGCTATATTATTGTAGATACTCACGGAAGTATTTTTTAGTTATTCAGTCGACTAACTATCATCCTAAAATAGTGTTTGTTGTTGTTCTTTATCAATGTTATTTAGAACGCTTCATTTGATAATCGATGGTTCATAAAGTCAGTTAAATATGGTAACGTGATGCACAGAGAGGAAATCATACATCTAATGCTTGATCGTCTGGCATTAATACGTTTCGACGCGCGATAGTTAGTTCACTCACGCAAGTGGCTGAACAGATCGGGTTCAATACACCTTGCACTTCACTGGTTTCATCGGGCAACAGAGGGACTGCAGGCACGGGAAAAATATCACATTCTTCAGTTTTCCAAAGATATGGAATATTGTAGTTTGGAATCATAATTAAAACATCGAATCGAATAAAAGTGAATGTATATTTGTGTGGCTTTCATATTATTTTTTGAGGCGAACACACGTGGAAGGCGATGATTTAAAAAATCGGAAAACGAGTGGTAGAGCATGAAGCTTTATATAATTTTCTAATAAAAATGACAAAAATTTCATGAATAAGCATTCCTTTATTTACAGACAGTTTTGTTCCCACAAGCATGATGAACCGTGGAATATGTTTCAAGGATGAAGTTCTTCAAAGAGTCACTGGCAAATAAGTTGGTCTGTTTTAAAACTAGAGGGTGAATCGAGTCCGCCACATCTCCTAGTTTTTACTTCGCGATGCTAAGTGTAATACTTCCCACCCACAGTTGGACTTATTGACAGAGCTGGAATCAAACCTAGGAACACCGGGACCCGGAGACACACTCTGTGCCATGACACCACAGAAGGTGGCAATTTAAACACTCCACTGAACCATAACCGACAGTACTATCAGCTGGTGATCAGTAAACCCAAGGGCACTCACTGCCAGATGAAGTGTGCGATGTATTAAAGCCATTTTTGACGATTTATCGAAACCTGTTGCGTGAGTGTTTGCAGGGTGAAACACAGAATGCAAAAGGAACTTTTAAGTGTAATATGGCCTAGGATTCCTAAAATATAAATTTTAAGCAATGGTGCATTGAATTTGAGTGTTAATAATGCACTTCTTTCACTTAATGATAGTAATGTGGGTAGTCTATTAATTTCTACTTTTCATTCGGTCAACACGTTTTGCCCAATTAGATTAGGTGGGGTAGCTATATATATATATACACACATCAAAAAAAGTTTTGCATCACCTCGGTTCCAAGAGTTCCGGAACCTTTAAATACAAAGGGAATAGAGATCAACACAAACAACATTTCAGCTCGTTTTATTGCTCATGAGACCCACACATTGCATGTTGTACCATCATACAGCTAGACTTTCAGCATTTGTGGTCCAGATTGCAGTACACACCACTACCTCTAATACCCAGTAGCACGTCCTCTTGCATTGATGCATGCCTGTATTCGTCGTGGCATACTATCCACAAGTTCATCAAGACACTGTTGGTCCAAATTGTCCCACTCCTCAACGACAATTCGGCGTAAATCTCTCAGAGTGGTTGGTGGGTCAAGACGTCCATAAACAGCCCTTTTCAACATATCCCAGGCATGTTCGATAGGGTTCATGTCTGGCGAACATGCTGGCCACTGTAGTCGAGCGATGTCGTTATCTTGAAGGAACGCATTCACAAGATGTGCACGATGAGGTCGAGAATTGTCGTCCATGAAGACAAATGCCTCTCCAATATTCTGCCGATATGGGTGCACTATGGGTCGGAGGATGTCATTCAGGTATCGTAAAGCCGTTTCGGAGCCTTCCATGACCACCAGTGGCGTACGTCGGCCCCACATAATGCCACCCCAAAACATCAGGGAACCACCACCTTGCTGCACTCGCTGGACAGTGTGTCTAAGACGTTCAGCCTGACCAGGGTGCCTCCAAACACGTCTCCGACGATTGTCTGGTTGAAGGCATATGCGACACTCATCGGTGAAGAGAACGTGATGCCAATTCTGTGGGGTCCATTCAGCATGTTGTTGGGCCCATCTGTACCGCGCTGCATGGTGTCGGGGTTGCAAAGCTGGACCTCGCCATGGACGTCGGGAGTGAAGTTGCGCATCATGCAGCCTATTGCGCACAGTTTGAGTTGAAACACGACGTCCTGTGGCTGAACGAAACGCATTATTCAACATGGTGGCATTGCTGTCAGGGTTCCTCCGAGCGGCAATCCGTAAGTAGCGGTCATCCACTACAGTAGTAGCCCTTGGGCGGCCTGAGCGAGGCCTGTCATCGACAGTTCCTGTATCTCTGTACCTCCTCCATGTCCGAACAACATCGCTTTGGTTCACTCTGAGACGCCTGGAAACTTCCCTTGTTGAGAGCCCTTCTTGACAGAAAGTAACAATGCGGACGCGATCGAACTGCGGTATTGACCTTCTAGGCATGGTAGAACTACAGACAACATGAGCAGCGTACCTTCGTCCTGGTGGAATTACTGGAACTGATCGGCTGTCGTACCCCCTCCGTCTAATAGGCCCTGCTCATGCATGGTTGTTTACATCTTTGAGCAGTTTTAGTGACATCTATGAACAGTCAAAGGGACTGTATCTTTGACACAATATACACAGTCAACGTCTATATGCCGGAGATCAGGGAACCGAGGTGATGCAAAACTTTTTTTGATGTGTGTATATAACACCTTCCTGAAAATAATTAAATGTATTAATATTATTCAATGATAAAAGGGAAATTGTAGGATAACGCATTTCGACCGTCACGTCCTGATCACTAGGATTGAAGTTTAAAATTATACGAATAACTAGCAGAAGTACCCGCTCTTCGAACGGCCTTTGGTATTAATAACCAGACGCTATCAATTGAGCTACTGTTGCAATGGTTAGGGGCTTGTCATTCCTTCATATGTTTATCAGAACGAAGTTAGTTTTCTGGGTATATCGCAGACACTGTTAAGTTAAGGGCCACAAAATGTGGTTTTCGGAGACCCTTTATAGACTCCCTAGTTTTGTGTCACACATTGAGAAGCGCAACGTATGCTTTGGTCGTCCTTCTAGGATAATTTTTATTTTTCTCCTATTTTAGCATGTATTTTGAAAAGTTGTTCCTTAAACCCACCCTTCTACGAGAATTACGTTGAAGAGTTTTATAAATGATTGGTGTATTGACTAATTGTTAAAATACCTAATTTTACGATGCTCCAAGCACCCGAACATGAATTATAGGCGTACATAAACATAAAGATATATCAACCACACAATATTCAACAAAATCATCTTTACGATGCTCCCGTTTGTCGACAAAAATATGATTAGTTAAAATGTGCTCTCAAACTAAATTCACCTAACGTGTACTTCCTGACGTGAAAATATTATTGCATACCTCGTAGACGAAACGCAATATATGTCAAATTAAAACTGACCCTCACCGTTGTGGAAAGTCCCCATCCCCAGGAAGACCCCTTTTATAAATTATAAAGGCTTGTGGTGCATGGAAATTCGGGATGTTTCGCCTCAAATGGCCCAAATTCCCAAAAGCTGCAAAAAACACTATTCTAATCCAGGAATTTTTGAAAATAATGTTGCTGTTTGGAGATATAATAGACCTTCTGTAGAACATATCGCATATCGCACGTGTAAGTCACGTGTAAAAATTGTAGGGTACCCCTTGACCCCCTTAATCGCATTGTTGAATTTTACAGTCTATGTTTGATTCCACGATAACCTTATAGCCATTTGCAAACTTTCACAGAAATGTAATGCATTGAGTGGCATTGCTTCTGACAGAAATAGATGGAAAGTTGGAGGTCACCTCTTGTGATAGGCCTACTGTTGTCATGGTTACCGGCTTGCATTACTTCATTCGTTTCTTCTTGTTCTTCTTCTTTCGGATGGGCCAGCTAAGGACTACGACTTTCAACTTTTCAGCTTGGCGAGGGACTTGATGTTTGCCCAATATTCGCGCATTCTCTGGCTATGTTGCTCCTTTCTGTCTTTTGTCCAGATGATGCCGGTTTTCTTACAGGGTGGTCTGTCCTGAATACTCTCCTGTTTAAGTTTCTTTCTGAGATGTGATCGGCTTCTAATATCAGTTTTCATTATCTTCAGTGCTTGGATATCTATGTTAACTACTGTTAGCGACGGTGTCACGCTCTTTCTATTCACTCAGTAGTTGAGAAGCCGGTTGGTTAATCTTGTTGGGTTCATCCATGAGACATGTACGTAGAAAGCCAGACGTCTCTTCCTGGTCACATATGTGATTTTCTCAGTATATCTATATAGCTCCTGATTTGGTCTTCTTCTGTACTCGTCATCTATTTATTAGTTTATTAAATGAAATTAGTTTTCTGGGAATATCTCAGAAACGTGGTTTTAGAGCCTTAAAATATAGTAGCCACCGAGGGACTGAAAATGAGTTTTGTCTCGCCCTTGTACGCTATAATATAATCATAATCTTTAAAATAATTTAATAATATAGGGATAGGGATATAATAGACCTTTAGTACCACACCCGCCCGTGTAAATCATGTGAAAAAAATCAAGAGTACCCCTTGACCCCCTTAAGCGCATTATACACGTATTGATGAATTTTACAGCTTAAGTTGGTTCCGCGATAACCTTATAGCCGTTTGCGAACGTTCACAGTAATATAATTGCGTCTTACAGAAATAGATGGACTTCTGAGATTGTGATGCCATGGTTACCGGCTCGCATCCTTTCAATAGCTTAATAAATGAAATTAGTTTTCTGGGTATATCTCAAAAACTGTTGGTTTTAGGACCTTAAAATGCGGTTTTCGGGGCCCGTGGGTCTCCCGAGTTTTGTTTCTCACATTGAGACGCTGAAAATGAGCTTTGTCTCGTCTTTCTACGCCCATTTCATCATGCATTTTAAGGGGGTAGGCCCTCCTTTATGAGAGATATGTAGAAGAGTTACATCAATGATTACTTTCGTGCCTCTGATGTACATCTGTACCAAATTTTACGTTTATCCACTCAGCCGTTCTCGAGTGATGCGCGTGCAAAGTTGTACTCAGACAAACAAACAGACAAACAGACAGACAGACAAAAGTTTTGGTTTTGCGCGCAACCGTCATAGACCAGTCTGAAACGAGTTAATAACTCAAATTTCCGTGGAAATTCAGAAAAAACAGACAAACTTTCATTTTTATATACTGTATAGAGAGATTAGGGATACTGTACATGTTATTTGAGGAGGATGCACTATGGGCCTATTCTCAACAAACCAAGGTCTCAGGCAAGCAGAGGCAAGGATTATTGCAAGGTCCTATACCACGTTTAAGACCAGTAGCAAGTGACTTTAGCCGACTATGGTAATGAGTAGTTCCAAAATCGAAATCATACACCACTTTGCAAAGCCATTCCAGCATCAGAGTATCGTCAACATAATCATCTAATGTAAGAGTAGTTACAAATTTCGTCAACATAGACCAAATATCGCGTGTAGGTCAGGGCAGGAAGACGTGTTAATTAGTCAGGTGCAAGATAGTCAAGTGTGAATACCTGTGGGACGACTGTGCCTGAATAGGATTCTGTAACGGTTTAGTACCAGTAGAAATCAGTGTGCAAGCTCTAATTGTATTACTTTGTTGTGTAGCATAACTACTTATACGTGCATAATATCCATAAGTAGATTGCAAACATATAATACGCTACAACATCATAGAATAGACTAACCTTTTCAAATTACGAGATTCATTGTGAATCATAAATATTAACATTAACAAGACAAGCTATACAAAGTATTGCACAACATATTTCTAAATGTTGGTATAATTTTCAACGTCAACCCTAGTGATCAAGATCTGATGATGACCGCGTGACGGTCCAAACGTGTATTCCTGAAATTCCCTCGTTATCAGTGAATAATTTTAATGCATATAATATTTTTCTTGGAAAGTGTGTTATATATACAGGGTGTAATTGATATTCATGAAGATGGTTATTTATTTATTTCGTATGGCAAAACAAGGATACATTATAAATACATATATCTTCCAATTTTATATATATTATTTACAGATCACTGATACACATTCAAAACTTAATGTCCAGACTTTTCAGCCAGTTTTCTAAGCACACATCTTTATGAGATCGTATCTTAATTAGTGTAGGTGAAATTAAATTACAAAAATCGTCGGTCAATGTTTTGAAAAAGCAAATAGCCTGAATTTTCCACACAACACAGCTGATTTTCCCCCTCTGGCCTCCCCTCCAACGCTGTGGCATGTAGGTAGACAAGAGTCTGAACTATCACTCCTCTTGGGGAGTGGCCTGCATGACTAGGGGTGGTAGATGTGTTTAGGATTCGGCCAGTCTTATAGATGATAACACAACGTAAATAACTTATTGGTCTACGCACGGTAGCCTATAGTACATAACCTGCATTAGGAAATTCAAATCCTAAAGATATGGTAAATTAATTAAATGAACCTTTATGGTCTAACTTTGTGCGAAGACAACGCATCAACTGTACAATAATAGCAATAATAATAATGATAATAATAGGTTTTTAGACACACTATATTTATGCTTTTCGGGGATGTCAAGTTGCCGGAATGTTGTGTTCACAGAATTTCTTGTTCGTGCCATTAAGTCTATTGGCATAAGACTGTCGTACATGCTTTTATTACATAACAGCCTAGATCGAACCCTCGAGCAGGATAGCACTCGACTACCTGAGCTACACAGCCTGGCTATCATTAAATTATTATTATTATTATTATTATTGTTATGTACATGTGGTACCGTACTAGTATTAAATCTTGGAAGTAGTTTTCCATGTCTTCCCACTTCTACCCCAGGCAAATGCCGGGATGGTTAAGGCCACGACTGTCTTCATCCCAATCCTCAGCTTAATTACAAATACCCACAATACTAAATATTTATTTATTTATTTATTTATTTATTTATTTATTTATTTAGCGTATGGCTTTTAGTGCCGGGAGTGTCCGAGGACATGTTCGGCTCGCCAGTTTTGTAGCTGCTTCGAGACGGACACCCAATGGGTGAGCTACAAGTACCGTGGGGGAGGAAATTACAAAAATACAGGTTATCATACAAATTCTACAAACAGTCAACTACATGGAGCTAAATGATCAAAATCGCCAAGTCTCTCAAACAAAACAACATCAAGTATGTTACGTCCGTCTTAAATGCTAGTTCTGAACAGACGACGGGATGTTGGAATTTTGTCCCATTGTAATTCGTTAACGTGCCGGAAGCCAACGACACACCGAGGCCGGTTATCGAAATAATTTTATCCTTTACATCAACATCAATTAGTGACTTCCACACTTACAAAGTAGGCTACACAATACTACCGGTCCTAACGTCCCCAGCCATTGTGTGTGGTTCCAACAACAACAACAACAACAACAACAACACATTTTCTTACGTAGAGTTTACGAGACGAGTACCGTACCGCCAGGGCCGGCGAAAGCCCCTCGGTGGCTACTATATTTTAAGGCTCTAAAACCACGTTTCTGAGATATTCCCAGAAAACTAATTTCATTTAATAAACTAATAAATAGATGACGAGTACAGAAGAAGACCAAATCAGGAGCTATATAGATATACTGAGAAAATCACATATGTGACCAGGAAGAGACGTCTGGCTTTCTACGGACATGTCTCATGGATGAACCCAACAAGATTAACCAACCGGCTTCCTTGGCATGTGGACAGATATACGCCTGATATTGCGTGCGGGTGCTTTTTTTTTGTTAGGTTGCTATTGAGGAGGTGTTTAGCGAGCGAGTTGTTAGTTCTGATCGCTATGTTTAGACCATGTTTCATGAAGATGTTTGTTATTAGCCTACTTTCGAATTTTGCAAAAATATGGAAGTAGACTTATGAGATCTACACAGGGCCAAACAATTGTATGTGTGTGAGTGCTTTGGTATGAATGCCCCTCTCCCCTATCAATTCTAACACGGTGAAACCGAATTGAACGAAATTGGGTACAAAGGTAGCACTAGCAAAGGGCACCTCAGTGTCATATTTTATATCACCGCCATCTTGACGGAAACGTAATGGCGGCCAACCAAATTTTCAAAACGTAAATCAAATTATGACTAACCTAATCATCTGTTCTCAACCAAATTTGCAACAACATACCTTTATGTGGAAAGCGTCTTTTGCCCAAACTATAAGGTCATCAACCAAATAGTTTCAAGATGGTGGATGTATGAATCATGCATGTATTATAGCCTAACCGTAACTTACGATTCAATAAGGCCTGGCCTTACGAAATACGCTAATCGTACATAGTGAGGTTTACACTGTCCTCAAGGAGGTGACTGGTAGGATATTAACATTTCAAAATAGAATATGTAACCGCCGGAGTGACTAACGCTTCAGGCTGATCATGCCGTATCGTCTTTGTCCGTGCCGTCCCGTAGGACAAACTGGCCGCTATTTACTCGTAAATCCATATATTCCCGTAACTTCGTAAGTTCATATCCTTTTAGGAATGTGCTGAACAAAATAATAAATATTTAGTATCAAATGGTTTATAAAAACAGCAGAAATCGCTAATGAAATCGTTGATTGCAAAGCATAATATCATGGAGTTATAGTAAACCAGTTGTTAACCAATAGGCCAGTCAAAAGGGACACAAAATATGGCTAAATTCGCAAAACATGATGTATCTCTGATTTTTAGTATGTTGTTTGGATCCATTAGGGCTATGTATACCCAAGTTTGCAACTCTCAAAAAGTTGTGGAAAAGTTTTTACACACCAAATACCGCGAAATTTTCGGACGTTTTTCAGATTCTGCTCCATATCTCCTAATCCATGCATTCTTCGTCGAAAACTCTTCTATACGTTTATTAAGAGCATTAAATGTGTGACAATTTATGCCCAACCGGAGCTCTGTAGGTCGATTGGTTACTGCATTACGGCACTTTAAATATAGGCCAAGTTTTTCTAAAACCGAACATTTTAGTTTTAGACCTTTTTTTACCGAAACTGCGCCGAAACCATTGATCCTACGAGTAGAACTTGCAGAATATAATTTGTAGGCAATTTACTTAGCTTTAAATTAAGCGCAGAGCGGGGTCTGTATGCCTAGTAGTTCTCTCTAAATCGCAAAACAACCCATATAAGAAAAAAATCGCATTTTTTCCGGAAATGTACCTAACCACTCTTTTTGTTGCATAGTGATATTTAAACATGCAAAACGTGTTATGAATCTAGGGGAGGGCGAGGAGTGCGACCGCCCATGGGCCCGCGATCCGGAGGGGGGGGGGGGGGCACGCCATTTAATTAATTGAAAAATCCACAGCCTGCTTCCAGTCTCCGACCGGGTCAGGAATGGAATGAATGAAGCCCCCATCTAGCGGCGAGGATATGAACTGTGCCGGCTGCCGAGGCCTGACGCACTCCTCTGGGGCAATGATTAAATGAATGACAGATGAAATGAAATGATAGTGGAGAGTGTTGCTGGAATGAAATTTTGACAGGGAAAATCGGAGTACCCGGAGAAAAACCTGTCTGCCTCCGTTTTGTCCAGCACAGATCTCACATGGAGTGACCGGGATTTGAACCACGGACCCAGTGGTGAGAGGCCGGCGTGCTGCCGCCTAAGCCACGGAGGCTATTTAATTCATTAAATTAATTAAATTAAATTTAATTAATTAATTATACTTTTCCAACTAATTTATAATTCATATTCCTCTTTTCAGAGCAGAGACAGAGAGGCTCTTGCTTGTCACTGAAAGGTCACAAATACTGCTTGCAGAAGTCAATGAAAATGTACAAAGTGTAACTGCCAAATTCAAAAGCGCCCTTGAAAAACATGAAGGAGAAGGCCCGACCGCAAAACTTTGGGTACTCTACTATCGAATGACCTTACTCATGAAGCAATTCATTCAAGCCGAAAGGATGGGAGATTGGAACCTTCACCTGCAAATAATCAGACAAATGCTCCCATTCTTTCACTGGTCTGGACACTTCTATGCGAAAAGTGCTCGTTTATATTTACAAGAAATGAGCACTCTGCAAGACCAGATGGACCCAACCGAATATCAATTTTTCACGAAAGGATGCTTCACCATCCGCAGATCCGACAAATTTTGATAAGGTCTGTGGACTGATTTGACAATTGAACAGGTATTGATGCGTTCAATGAAGAGCCAGGGTGGCCTAACCCATGGCTCTTCAAATGTTGAATATATGTGAAGAGGTAGAAGGGTATTGGGATATTTCCTCCACAACAAGTGAACAGCATGTCGATATTCGACCTACGCAAATTGCACGAGATACCTCTGACGTGAAAAAAGTGAAAGCCTGGTTCAATAACCATCCACCGTTCCCATCAATAGATAAACTCGTATCCATCAGCAGTGGTACTGTAGGTGGCCCCCCACATAAATTGCCACACTGCCCGAGAAGAAGGACTGAAAGGGGTGAAAGAAAAAGTCATCTCTTTGGCAATGCCTACCACCTCTATCAAGATCCACAAGAAGAGAGTCGATGTCGAGCCACTCACCATCTTCCAGCGCATGTGTATCATGAAACAGTCAGACCTACAGTTGAAGGCCCACTTCACATATGAGCTCGCTCCATTTCCAATGGCCCTATTTTCTGACGAAAGGATGCGTGAAGGCACAAAATCAGGTTTTTACGCTGCCTTCACTCAAGCCACAGAGTACGTCAGTGTGCAGGCAAAAACATTTGCTGTCGTCGATGGAGGATACCTCCTCCATGAAGTCGTATGGCATCGGAATGATTCGGTACGGGCTATCACAGCAAGCTACTTAAACTACATATTTAACCACATTGGGAGAAATATGAGTGTAGTCTTCGACGGGTATCCTGAGGATGGCACCCAAAAGAGCACCAAATTCGCAGAGCGATCACGACGGTATTCTGCAGCATCAGCGGAAATTGTGTTTGACGCATCGACCATCATCACACTTCCCCAAGAGAAGATGCTCTCGAATGACAAGAACAAGGTTCGTCTCATTGAGCATCTCTGTTCTGCTTTTTCTCTCTAGGGTATTGAGACAAAAATAACAAATGCAGACGCAGACCGCGATATCGTTGTGACTGCTCTGCAAAAAAAGTACCTCCAATGACCACGTCATCATCTTTGGAGAGGATGTGGATTTGCTTGTGCTCCTCTGCGGTCTAGGATCCACTAAAACGAACGTATTGGCAACTCCAGCTATCTGATATGACATCTAGCGGTAAAAATGAGAAACTTACCAAGTAGGGTACATTTGTCACCTGGTGACTGTTTCTATATGGATTCTTGTATTGGTAAGCAGATCGTGGTAAATTCTTCGTGTCTTTATACATAAGTAATAAGTTTTACTCGTTGATAGAGTGCAAAATGAGTAAAAGCAAAATATATTGCTCAGTTTACGGCTGTAAGTCGAAATATAAGAGGGCTGCGGATATAAGTTTTCATCACTTTCCAAAAGATGCAAATAGCAATAGCCGACAGGTGACGATACCAAATAAATATGGGCAACAGGAGTGGGTTGGACCACTCACAGACGACAGGGTGGGTTGTTCACTGTTACGCCGGGCCAAGCCGCACCTAGACAGTCAAGCACAGTCTCGCCAAGCCTACAACAGCCAAGCTTCATCAGTCAGGCATCCTTCCCCGCTCCCTAATTCATTTCCAATAACCCTACCAACCGCAATCACCTCGCTCTGCGATATCCGAGCCATTCCACTACGAGTCATATAGGCCTAATTTGACTTCGCAGAGTACTCTGCGAGATCCTGCTACCAGTCCGATATTGATAACCAAACCCACCTGCTAACCATCCAAATCAAGCAATTCCTGTATCCCCCGAGTTTTAATACAAGTTAAACTCATCCCTTCGCCCTACCAAGCAGCAAATAATTTCTAGAGGCTATGGTACAGTGAGCAAACTCAAATATAGCTTTTAAACGTAACTGCGCCATGACTCGAACAGCTCAAAAACAAATACCAGCAGACAACCGATCTTTGATAATATACAATTGACACATAAAATCCAGTGAAATACACAAATTAGATCACGTGTATCGCACAGTTATACATATACACAATTAAAAATAACACTGTCATTATTTTAGGGACCACATTTACTGATTATAACCGAAAAATAAAAAGTGTTCCATATCAAACGCGTGTTATTGAGTATTTTTACCCTACTTATCCAGACCGACCGCAGCGCCCCAAGTGTTAGTTTGAGTTGCCAATACTTCCAGAAGAGTGGCAGAGGTCAGGCGGGTTGCGTCCAATTCTCCACCAGCTCATTCAACCAAGGGGAAGTGGAGCTACCACCTGGATTTGAACTTTTCATCCACGCATTTACTGGGTGCGACACCACTTCTGCCCTCTTCTGGCAGGGGAAGATGAAGATGTGGGGCCACTTCAGACAAAATCAAGCCCTAGTGGACCAAGCAAGAGTTTCCCTCCAGGCAGATGCCACAAACCAACAAGTCGCAGCTGTCGGTGACAAGTGCCTTGTTGCCCTATATAGAGATCAAACGACGTACACCCTCAACGATGTACGCTTCCGTATTTTTGTGAAGACAGCAGCCAACGACAAAGCGAATCTGGCCCGTTTGCCCCCAGCCACAGAGGCTGCGTTGTATCACCACTACCGCACTTACCACCAGGTGCAAAAGTGGATGCTGGTGGAGAAAGAGGCCACCGACTGGGGTTGGGTATTGACCTTCGCTGGGCTCATCCCCATTACAAGTTGGCAAGCTCCTGCCCCCACAGAGCTTCCTCTCTTGCAAATGCAAGAAGGGGTGCAGAGGCGGCTGCACTTGCCTGAAAGCAGGGCTCAGATGTTCTGTGATGTGTGCTACCTGCTCTGGGGAAACGTGCCAGAACTCTGCCCTTATCATCATTGAAGAGGACGACGACGATGAGCCTCAAGACAACCTTGACGATCCACCAATACTGGAGTACCTACGTACAGGGGACGAGACGACGAGCCACCAATAGTGGAAGACCTACCTATTGAAGAGAGCAACGAAAGTGACGGCCCAGGGCCATCAAAAATAAGACGACGAGTTTGACTATGTGTCTAATTTGATTGACTGATTGATTAAGTTACTGTACTTTTGATTTCATATGTTTATTTTATTATATTATGTATATTATTATATTATATATATTATTATATTATATTATTATTATATTAAAATACATTTCACCGTTTGTTTAAATGATTATATGCCTTCTTTTTCGGTACCAAAACAAAAAACAAAAGATAGGAAATGTTATGGAACATTTCTGGAAAAATGCGATTTTACCTTATATGGAATGTTTTGAGATCTGGAGAGAACTACGAGGCTTATAGACCCCGCTGTGCGCTAAATTTAAAGTAAATTAAATGGCCTACAAATTATAATCTGCAAGTTCTACTCGTAGGATCAATGGTTTTGATGCAGTTTCGGTCCAGAAATGGTCTAAATCAAAAATTTTCAATTTTTGGAAAAACTGGCCTATTTTCAAAGTGTCGTAATTCGGTAACCAATAGACCTACTGAGCTCCGGTTGGGCTTAATTTGTCAAACATTTTATGCTCTGAACAAATGTATAGAACAACTTTCGACGAAGAATGCATAGATTAGGAGATATAGAGTAGAATCTGCAACAAGACCAAAAATGTCGTGGTTTTTGGTGTGTAAAAATTTTTCCACAACTTTTTGAGAGTTGCAAACTTGGGTAAACATAGCCCTAATGGGTCCAAACAACATACTAAAAAATCAGAGATACATCATGTTTTGAGAATTTATTGTCACTTTTGACTGGCCTACAAGAGATAGTATACGGCATATGTGGCGTAGTGCTAACGACCAGGACTCATAGTCTGGAGGTTAGGGGATCAAATCCCAGCAGGTTCAAATATTATAACATTTTTCTTGTTGTATTTTTTGATTTATGATTACTCACACTTTATAATGTTAAGCATATTTTATAGTGTGTATTTGCAATCGAAAATATTATATAATATACTGTACTTATAACACCACATATTACAATAGACTACAGTGATTAAAGTTCGTTGACCTTGATCCGCGGTAGAGTCTACAGGGTGATTCTCTATGTAGTTTACAACTTCAATAATGTGTAATTATTTATTGGAACCACTTGCAGACTTGGTTTATATGTCATTACATAGCAAAACACTTGAAGTTTTTTTGACAAATCCATCACGGCTCAATGTGTGCACCATTTGTCATCCTGGACACATCCCAACGGAAGTTGATTTCCCGCCATGTATGAACCAGCATTTCCGGGATAACAGAGGCGATGGCTGTTGTGATGCGATGTCTCCGTTCATCAAGATTTTCAGGTAGGGGAGGGATGTACACCCTATCTTTCACAAAGTCCCACAGAAAGAAGTCCAGTGGTGTGGGGACCGTGGCGGCCAGGTAATTGTTTCTCTAGAAACAGCGCAGAAAACGTTCAATTTGGGACTGTCACGTGGTGCCCATGTGGTTTTTCCATGCCCCAAATACGACAATTGTGTTGACTCGGCCAGATTCATCGCTGAAGACCACATTGTTCAAGAATGACTCATCACGGCTGATGCGATCCATCATTTCAACACAGAATTCATGTCGCGTATGATTATCCGCTTCACTTAGTGCTTGAACCAAGGGCAATCGGTATACTTCCATGGCCAAATGTCGACGCAACACCCGCCAAACAGTGGCCTGAGGGATACCAGTTTCGATTTTTCCGGACTGCGGACGAATCTCTCCCTAACTGTTTACACCACATCGCCAGTCACAGGTGCGCGGCCTGGCGCCTTTGTGTGTAGCACAGAACAACCTGTTTCGGTAAATGTCTGGTGCCATTTGTATACTGTTGGTCTGCTGGGTCGGTCTTTGCCAAATTATGTGTGAAACCTCCGCTTTACACTCGCTGCTGACCTGGTTTCTTCAAACCAGAACATGCAATTCACTCTTTCCGCTCCAGTGAAAGACGCCATTTCCAACAAGTGACAGGTGGCGCGCGTGGCGGACAACCTTGCAACTACAAACTACGTGAGTCAAAACTTGAAGTGTTTTGCAATATAATCTATATATATAAAGCACAAAGTTTGTCTGTCTGTCTGTCTGTCTGTCTGTTATGTATACAAATCTACACCGTTTCACCGATCTGAACCAAAATTTGTATACTTACCCTTTGGAACCCTGCGGGTAACCCTGTCAACATTAAATTTCGGACAGACCACCCCATTCCCTGCATTTAGGCCCTTTGGTCCAAATCCACACCGTTTCACCGATCTCAACCAAAATTTGTATATTTACCCTTTGGAACCCTGCGAGTGACACTGACCATTTAAAATTTCGGACAGACCACCCCATTCCCTGCATTTAGGCCCTTTGGTCCAAATCTACTCCATTTCACCAATCAGAACCAAAATTCGTATTCTTACCCTTTGGTGCCCTGCGAGTAACACTGTCTGCTTGAAATTGCGGACAGACCACTCCATTCCCTACATATAGGCCCTTTGGCCCAAATCTACACCGTTTCACCGATCTCAACCAAAATTTGTATATTTACCCTTTGGAACACTGCGACTAACACTGTCTGCTTGAAATTGCGGAGAGTCTACTCCATCCCCTGCATTTAGGCCCTTTGGCACAAATCTACACCGTTTCACCGATCTGAACCAAACTTTGTATACTTACCCTTTGGAACCCTGCGAGTAACACTGTCCACTTAAAATTGCGGACAGATCACTCCATTCCCTGCATTTAGGCCCTTTGGCCCAAATCTACACCGTTTCACCGATCTCAACCAAAATTTGTATATTTACCCTTTGGAACACTGCGACTAACACTGTCTGCTTGAAATTGCGGAGAGGCTACTCCATCCCCTGCATTTAGGCACTTTGGCACAAATCGACACCGTTTCACCGATCAGAACCAATATTCGGAAAATTACCCTTTGTTACCCAGCGAGTAACACTGTCTGCTTGAAATTGCGGACAGACCACTCCATTCCCTGCATTTAGGCCCTTTGTCCCAAATCCTCACCGTTTCACCGATCTCAACCAAAATTTGTATATTTACCCTTTGGAACACTGCGACTAACACTGTCTGCTTGAAATTGCGGCGAGGCCACTCCATCCCTTGCATTTAGGCTGATTGGCACAAATCTACACCGTTTCACTGATCTGACCCCAATGTTATATACTTACCCGTAGAACCCGACAAGTAACACTGTTCAATTTAAATTTCGGACAGACCACACTATTCCCTGCTTTTTGGCCCTTTGGCAGAAAACTACACCGTTTCACCGATCTCAACCAGATTTTACACAATTACCCTTTGGAACTCGACGAGTAACACTGTCCACTCGAAATTTCGGACAGACCACTCCATTCCACGCATTTAGGCCCTTTGGCACAAATCTACATCGTTCACCGATCGAAAACAAAATGTGTATACTTACCCTTTGGAACCCGATGAGTAACACTGTCCACTTTAAAATTTGGACAGGCCACTCCATTCCCTGCATTTTGGCACTTGGCACAAAAATACACCGTTTCACCGATCTCAACCAGATTTTACATAATTACCGTTTGGAACTCGACGAGTAACACTGTCCACTCGAAATTTCGGACAGACCACTCCATTTCCCGCATTAAGGTCCTTTGGTACAAATCTACATCGTTCACCGATCGAAAACAAAGTGTGTATACTTACCCATTGGAACCCGATGCGTAACACTGTCCACTTGAAATTTCTGACATACCACTCCATTCCCTGCATATAGCTCAGGAATTCCTCGGGGTTGCCAGGTTCCTAACTCACCAGTCATGAGCCCTTGAGAGTGTACCAGAAGTGGTGGGTCTACACACACCCTGCCTCTTTGAGGGCCTTGAGCAGAAGACAGGAGATATTATGAAAAGGAAAAGAAGGCAGACCTCTCGAAGAATGAGGGTATCAGGAAAGATGAGACAAAGCCAATTAAGGCGGGAAATTGAAAGACTCCCTAGCCCTCGGATACCCTAATACAGTCTGGGTCGGAAGAGAACAAGAGTTGACCAAGGGAGGCCGACAGGAAAGAGAACTGAAATGAGCCCGGCACCAGGAAGTAGAAGCGATGCCAGACCCAGCTGGGGTTCCGTGGTCGCCAACCCACGTCCCACAAGTTGTGAGACCCTGGGGGGGGGTCAGTTGTGAGAATAGCTTGCTGATTCATCGCGAGGTGACTTGAGAGTACTTTCCAAAGCCCGCCGTGTTATCTCCTGCTGTCTATGCTGATGCCAGCACAGGGCCGTTGCGAAACAGTGAGTGATTCCCGGTCAATCTGTATAGGACGGGGAACCCCGAACGTGTGTCATCATTTTTCGTCATAATCTGCGATCATCTCAGGTTCGTGCAGCTTGGACCTATATTCTTTGTCTTTGCCAAGCAGTACGCTCTTTCACTAGACGCATCCAGTACAGGCCTAAGCCAGAAAATAAGGTTGAGACTTTGGAAGACATCGAAGCTAGACACCTGAATTACCTATATCAGTTTTAAAATAACACCATGTTCGTTTAGTAGTCATTTTTTCATTACCTTATTATTATCATCATAAGTGCAAATGACCAAGATGTTACGCGCATCATACCAATAATCACCGCCACATAAAGTCTTTCTCGACTGTGATTTTTAAAATATTTATTTTTGGTTGGTTGGTTCTTAAGTTTAGGGGCTGCGACAACGCGGTCATGTAGCCCCGTGTACTTTGGGTGTGTGTAGAATCTGTCTGATAACCGGTGTTAATTGTGATGACTGTATTAGTGTGTGTTATCTGTTTTTTAATTTAAGTACAAACTGCAACTTAGAATTCTTCAAATAGTTCGTACTTTTGCCGCCAAGCGCCACCGTCAACGACTACTAGGCCAAGTTCGGAACTTAGCTACTAGACGCCACTGCAGTCGGCTCTTGGCAACGGATGTAGACATCTATGAGCGTTGTTTACCTATCCAATTTAGCTTCACACAGGTGTAATTAGTGCAAGGTTCTTTAACATGCCATAAATCTGACATGGGACCGCCGGCTTTACTTCCCCTCCGAAGAAAGGCATACTGACGGATTTTTAACGCTCTTAAAATATCCGACGTCTTCGGCCGGGTTTGAACCCGCTATCTTGGGCATAGAAGCTCAGCATGCTACCAAATACGCCACCGTAGCCGCCATATAGTTATTTTTATTACAGTACATTGTGTACAATATACGTTGAAGTGTCAATTCAATACCGGTAGTAGATTCCCTTATCATCCTCATCATAAGAGCAAATGACCTACAGTAGATGTTACGCCCATTACACCATTAATCACCACACACAATAAGTCTTCCTCGCCTGTGAATTTTGAAATATGTATTTCTATTACGGTAGTTTGTAAGTGTGACGTGTCAATTCAACAGTAGTTTTTATTATCATCCTTATCAAAAGGGCAAATGACCTAGATATTACTCCCTCATTGTCTTTGGGGGCAAATGACTTAGATTTTAAGTCCATTATATTTCTAAGGAGACCTTAAAACATTATCATCATTCCACCGGGCGAAGCCGGGTACTACTGCTAGTCTATATATATAAAGCACAAAGTTTGTCTGTCTGTCTGTCTGTCTGTCTGTCTGTTATGCATACAAATCTACACCGTTTCACCGATCTGAACCAAAATTTGTATACTTACCCTTTGGAACCCTGCGGGTAACCCTGTCAACATTAAATTTCGGACAGACCACCCCATGCCCTGCATTTAGGCCCTTTTGCACAAATCTACACCGTTTCACCGATCTGAACCAAAAGTTGTATATTTAACCTTTGGAACCCTGTGAGTAACACTGTCCTCTTGAAATTTCGGACAGACCGCCCCATTCCCTGCATTTAGGCCCTTTGGTCCAAATCCACACCGTTTCACTGATCTCAACCAAAATTTGTATATTTACCCTTTGGAACACTGCGACTAACACTGTCTGCTTGAAATTGCGGAGAGGCTACTCCATCCCCTGCATTTAGGCCCTTTGGCACAAATCTACACCGTTTCACCGATCTGAACCAAACTTTGCATACTTACCCTTTGGAACCCTGCGAGTAACACTGTCCACTTAAAATTGCGGACAGACCACTCCATTCCCTGCATTTAGGCCCTTTGGCCCAAATCTACACCGTTTCACCGATCTCAACCAAAATTTGTATATTTACCCTTTGGAACACTGCGACTAACACTGTCTGCTTGAAATTGCGGAGAGGCTACTCCATCCCCTGCATTTAGGCACTTTGGCACAAATCTACACCGTTTCACCGATCAGAACCAATATTCGGAAACTTACCCTTTGTTACTCGACAAGTAACACTGTTCAAATTAAATTTCGGACAGACCACAATATTCCCTGCTTTTTGGCCCTTTGGCAGAAAACTACACCGTTTCACCGATCTCAACCAGATTTTACATAATTACCCTTTGGAACTCGACGAGTAACACTGTCCACTCGAAATTTCGGACAGACCACTCCATTCCACGCATTTAGGCCCTTTGGCACAAATCTACATCGTTCACCGATCGAAAACAAAATGTGTATACTTACCCTTTGGAACCCGATGAGTAACACTGTCCACTTTAAAATTTGGACAGGCCACTCCATTCCCTGCATTTTGGCCCTTGGCACAAAAATACACCGTTTCACCGATCTCAACCAGATTTTACATAATTACCGTTTGGAACTCGACGAGTAACACAGTCCACTCGAAATTTCGGACAGACCACTCCATTTCCCGCATTAAGGTCCTTTGGTACAAATCTACATCGTTCACCGATCGAAAACAAAGTGTGTATACTTACCCTTTGGAACCCGATGCGTAACACTGTCCACTTGAAATTTCTGACATACCACTCCATTCCCTGCATGTAGCTCAGGAATTCCTCGGGGTTGCCAGGTTCCTAACTCACCAGTCATGAGCCCTTGAGGGTGTACCAGAAGTGGTGGGTCTACACACACCCTGCCTCTTTGAGGGCCTTGAGCAGAAGACAGGAGATATTATGAAAAGGAAAAGAAGGCAGACCTCTCGAAGAATGAGGGTATCAGGAAAGATGAGACAAAGCCAATTAAGGCGGGAAATTGAAAGACTCCCTAGCCCTCGGATACCCTAATACAGTCTGGGTCGGAAGAGAACAAGAGTTGACCAAGGGAGGCCGACAGGAAAGAGAACTGAAATGAGCCCGGCACCAGGAAGTAGAAGCGATGCCAGACCCAGCTGGGGTTCCGTGGTCGCCAACCCACGTCCCACAAGTTGTGAGACCCTGGGGGGGGGGTCAGTTGTGAGAATAGCTTGCTGATTCATCGCGAGGTGACTTGAGAGTACTTTCCAAAGCCCGCCGTGTTATCTCCTGCTGTCTATGCTGATGCCAGCACAGGGCCGTTGCGAAACAGTGAGTGATTCCCGGTCAATCTGTATAGGACGGGGAACCCCGAACGTGTGTCATCATTTTTCGTCATAATCTGCGATCATCTCAGGTTCGTGCAGCTTGGACCTATATTCTTTGTCTTTGCCAAGCAGTACGCTCTTTCACTAGACGCATCCAGTACAGGCCTAAGCCAGAAAATAAGGTTGAGACTTTGGAAGACATCGAAGCTAGACACCTGAATTACCTATATCAGTTTTAAAATAACACCATGTTCGTTTAGTAGTCATTTTTTCATTACCTTATTATTATCATCATAAGTGCAAATGACCAAGATGTTACGCGCATCATACCAATAATCACCGCCACATAAAGTCTTTCTCGACTGTGATTTTTAAAATATTTATTTTTGGTTGGTTGGTTCTTAAGTTTAGGGGCTGCGACAACGCGGTCATGTAGCCCCGTGTACTTTGGGTGTGTGTAGAATCTGTCTGATAACCGGTGTTAATTGTGATGACTGTATTAGTGTGTGTTATCTGTTTTTTAATTTAAGTACAAACTGCAACTTAGAATTCTTCAAATAGTTCGTACTTTTGCCGCCAAGCGCCACCGTCAACGACTACTAGGCCAAGTTCGGAACTTAGCTACTAGACGCCACTGCAGTCGGCTCTTGGCAACGGATGTAGACATCTATGAGCGTTGTTTACCTATCCAATTTAGCTTCACACAGGTGTAATTAGTGCAAGGTTCTTTAACATGCCATAAATCTGACATGGGACCGCCGGCTTTACTTCCCCTCCGAAGAAAGGCATACTGACGGATTTTTAACGCTCTTAAAATATCCGACGTCTTCGGCCGGGTTTGAACCCGCTATCTTGGGCATAGAAGCTCAGCATGCTACCAAATACGCCACCGAAGCCGCCATATAGTTATTTTTATTACAGTACATTGTGTACATTATACGTTGAAGTGTCAATTCAATACCGGTAGTAGATTCCCTTATCATCCTCATCATAAGAGCAAATGACCTACAGTAGATGTTACGCCCATTACACCATTAATCACCACACACAATAAGTCTTCCTCGCCTGTGAATTTTGAAATATGTATTTCTATTACGGTAGTTTGTAAGTTTGACGTGTCAATTCAACAGTAGTTTTTATTATCATCCTTATCAAAAGGGCAAATGACCTAGATATTACTCCCTCATTGTCTTTGGGGGAAAATGACTTAGATTTTAAGTCCATTATATTTCTAAGGAGACCTTAAAACATTATCATCATTCCACCGGGCGAAGCCGGGTACTACTGCTAGTAACATATAAACCAAGTCTGTAAGTGATTCCAGTAAATAATTACACGTTATTGAAGTTGTAAACTACATAGAGAATCACCCTGTATTGTTGTTGATGTTGTTGTTTTTGTTGTTAATTCTTTAGGGGTTTTGCGGCATTATGGTCTTGCAGCCCCGTTTATTTGTGTGTGTGTAGAAGTTGTCTGATAACCAGTGTCACTGTTATGTCTGTAGGATTACTAGTGTGCGTACATTTATACGAGGAAGGATTCGGGTAGGAAGCTGTTGTTGTTGTTGTAGTTTCATTTAAGATGGGTTTTGAATTCTGTCTGATAACCTATGTTTTTGCGATGGCTGTATTAGTGTGTGTATATATAATTCAAGTGAGGATTCGATCAATCAACGTATAATATCCGTATAACACCACGCTGCATTTCAACAAGCTACTACAACCAACATTCAATTATACTCCTTGAAAATCTCCCGTGGCTCATGACCGCGAGATAAACGGTCACGTTAAACTACAAACTTCCTTTTTACTCCTTGAAAAGGACAGGGAGTTATAACTATACCCATACATTTAGGAGAAAGTAGGCTATTTGTTCTTTACTGAACATTTTGTTTTATAAGTGTTATTTTTTCATGTAATTGAATCGTACGTACTTATTTTCATGTTGGGTTGGTGATCTGTCTTCTTTTTAGCCTATTTTCATTTATGAAACACGTAGTTCCCTGAAGAACTAAAGCCTATTTTAATATATCCTACTTACGTTAATAGCCTCTATCAACATACAAAATTTCAGTTTGATTGCTGTAATAGATTCGTAGATATTGAGAGCCGTCTAATATTTCGGATGGTCGCCAAGTTGGATTTGTATATATGTAGGTCTTAAGAGTTTTGTACTATTACATGAAGATTAGTGTGTACGTGTAGTATTCAAACTTCAATCGTATGGTTAGGACACATGAAGTAAAAACGAGATTTTTAAATTTCGCACAGCTGCAATCTTGTGGTTATGAACATTAACATTTGAATAAGCATATACCGTACCAAGTTTCAATGCACTCGGATGGTAAAAGGTCCATTTAAATATTTATAGTTCGCGTCGCCGCCATGTTGGATTTGTGATCACCAGGTTATTGAAAGTCCTACAGATGAACTTATGTTCATAGCCTCTATGAACATTAAAGAATTCATTTTGATTGATTTAAAAGATTCGTAGATATTGAGGACCGTCTAAATATTTCGGAAGGTCACCATGTTGGATTGTTATATGTACCTAGGTATAGGCCATAGAGTTATCTCTACTTAGTATAAAACAAAGTCTCCGATTCTTGGATGTTACGGGTAAACTCGAGAACCACTGGATGGATTTTGATGCGGTTTTCACCATTCTGTAAATGATAACTCGAGGATGACTTTTGTAGAAAATAATTTATTTATGATCGAAGGAAGCCGAGCAGTAACGATTTCAGTGAAAGGTCGAAAAAAAACATGGCGTCCGAGCGCTTTGTAAGCTTACGCTGGGCAAACCGTTAAAAATGTCAAAATACTATGAGTGTAAGAATTGTTCAGCATTAATAGTTCTACAAAAAAAAACGCGAGAGCATATGCCCACTAAAAGTGTTTTTACGTTTTAATTACTTCCAACCATGTCCATTCAACTACTGAGGCGACAGTTTACGAGCTAGCTAAGGGCGAGTCTATCATCCCTGTTACAGCTTGGCTAGCGGGCGAACCTATTGCCCAAGATACAGCCAGCAGCAAACCGTCGAGTCGTGTTGAGTTAAGACTTCTGTGAAGGGTGGTGGTGTTTGGAGTTTCCCTGGAAGTGAAACTCGGGTTTTCTTCATTTCACCTGTGAAGCACAGTCAAGTTAAGATTGGGCGGAAGGGGGATTTGAGTTTCATTCACCTCGCCATTCCCTGGAAGTGCAACACTCATTTCGCCTGAGAACTTTTCGTTCCGCAAAATTCACAGTCAATTTAAGATTGGACGGAAGGGGGATTACATTATATTAAATTATACTGATTGATTTATGATCAAAGGAAGCCAAGCAGTAATGATTTCAGAGAAAAAGTCAAAAAAACATCCTGGCGTCCGTGCGCTTTCTAAGCTTTCAATGGCCTTGGATGTGGTGCAGGGATGTACTAAGGTGAGCGACCAACTATGGTAAACTTTAAAACCTGTTTTCTAAGATTTAATATGTTTAATTTTTAGATACATTTTCCTCTGGAGCTATCATAAAACAACCAAAATTAAATACCTTACAGAGAGTGGTCTGAAGATAATCTGTACTGATATAATAATGCTGAAGAGTTTGTCTGTGTGTCTGTGTCTTTAAACGCGCTAAACTCTGGAACAACCAGTCGGATTCGAAAAAATCTTTTTGTATAATTATGATAGCCAGATTCAAGAAGAATAGTTTAGGCTATGTTAAATTTCGGACAGACCACTCCATTCCCTGCATTTAGGCCCTTTGGCACAAATCTACACTGATTCACCGATCTGAACCAAAATTTGTGTACTTACCCTTTGGATTCCCTGCATTTAGGCCCTTTTGCACAAATCTACACCGTTTAACCGATCTGAACCAAAATTTGTATACATACCCTTTGGAACACTGCGGGGAACACTGTCTACTTTTAATTTCGGACAGACCACTCCACTCCCTGCATTTAGGCCCTTTTGCACAAATCGACACCGTTTCACTGATCTGAACCAAAATTTGTATACATACCTTTTGGAACACTGCGGGTAACACTGTCCACTTTTAATTTCCGACAGACCGCTCCATTCCCTGCATTTAGGCCCTTTGTCACAAATCTACACCTTTTCACCGATCTGAACCAAACTGTGTATACTTGCCCTCTGGAACCCTGCGAGTAACACTGTTTAGATGAAATTTCGGACAGACCACTCCATTCCCTACATTTATGCCCTTTGACACTAATCGACACCGTTTCACCGATCTCAACCAAAATTTGTATACTTACCCTTTGGAACCCTGCGAGTAACACTGTCTGCATGTAATTTCAGACAGACCACTCCATTCCCTGCATTTAGGCCCTTTGGCACAAATCTACACCGTTGCACCGATCTCAACCAAACTTCACATACTTACCCTTTGGAACACGACGAGTAACACTGCCTGCTTGAAATTTCAGACAGACCACTCCATTCCCTGCATTTAGGTCTTTTGTCACAAATCTACACCGTTTCACCGATCTGAACCACATTTTGTACACTTACCCTTTGGAACCCTGCAGGTGACACTGTCCACTTTAACAAACTGAACTTGAAAACCACGTATTAAGGCCCTAGAACCGTTCATGTCCGTAGTAGTGTAACTGTAAGAGTATTGTAATAAGTCTAGTGTTGACTGGCAATTCGGGCTGCATCACGTCGCCCCTATCTGTGTTCTGGTGCAGAATTGCGAAAATAGTTAAATCTTGCGCTGCTTATAAATTGCAGTCACGGGGAGTAATTAGTGCAAAAAGATTTCTTAGGCCCCTTAAAACAGTTATCATCATGAATATATTATGTCTCTGTATAAGTGCAATGGTGTCGGTGCAATACAATTAGGTTATCAGCTGCAATAAGCGATGGTGCTTTCAAATTTACTTAATTTATTCCGAAACTTATCGTTGAGCGCTATGTGGCGATAAATGATACTATTGCTACCTCAGAAGCTCGGGACAGCCGAAGTTTTCCAAAGTGTTCTGATTATTTTCCTACGGCGCTATGCGATAAAAGACGACACTTTTGGTCTCTACATTTCTAACAGACAATGAGATATAGGCCCTAGGCCGTGTCTTTTATTTCACTTACTCCTCTATCTAATCAATTTTAGAAATCTGTTTGTAAATTACATGTGTCATTGCTGTAGTTAGTAAATAGCCGTTTCCCTATTTATTATTATCATTATTATCTTAACGAGAAAAATGTTACGTCCAAGCTTACTGCTTATCATCCCTACTACAACCACCACCACCACCACCACCACCACCACAAAAAGTTATATTAAAAATATTTCTTTTCTGGTAGTTTAATTATCATGTGCCAGTTCAGTAGTAGTATTCATTATCATCCATAAAACAAATAAATCGACCGGGCGAAGCCGGACACTACTGCTAGTACAGTATATCCATTGATAAATGAACTTGAATTTAATGATTTTGAAATTATGAATTAAATATTCTAAAATACTTAGTTTTTTTTTTTTACTATTGAAGTATTAGAAGCCATTTTTCAGTGTTGCCTAGTTCTACTGTACAGGGTCATCGAAAAATAATGTCAACATTTCAAACAATGATAGCACCGAAACCCTTTATGTTAAACGTGTAATTCTTTCACCGAACGCCAGCTGGTTAAAGTAAGTTTTGTTTTAGAGGGGACGTGACCTTGCTATGCGCACACTAGATGCGCAGTAGCCAAGGTCGATCGGGGGCGCGCGCGCCAATGACTGCACCGCCTGACAAACTGCACCTGATTACAAAGCTGTCAATCGATGGTTTAATCAGTTTATAGAAACAGGGACTGTAGAGAAAAAATCTAGGCCTGGCCGACCACCAACATCAGCATTGAACGCACGCTTTCCCAATTGCTGGATTGGTACGTGCAATCATTTCAGGAGTAACTGTCAAGATGGCAGCAGAAATTCGCTCCCGCAGGTGCTCCAAATCCCGATTTTTTTCCGCATACACAATGTTTTTAATGTACCTCCAGAAAAATCCAAAGGGATGAGGTCAGGACTTCATTGGCGCGCGCACTCCCGGCCGACCTTGGCTACTGCGCATCTAGTGTGCGCATATCAAGGTCACGTCCCCTCCAAAACAAAACTTACTTTAATCTCCTGGCGTTCAGTGAAAGAATTACACGTTTAACATAAAGGGTTTCGGTGCTAATTTTTTAAATGTTGGCATTATTTTTCGATGACCCTGTATTATAGGAAGCTTTTCAGTCTGTCAACACAAATTCTGCCCAATTACATTAGGCGGGAAACAAGTATCCATAAAACCTAACCTCAACGAAACAGCTCGTGTAATATTTATTTCAAGTTAGGGCGTATAAATGCTTGTTTTGCCGCCTAATGTAATTGGGCACAATTTGTGTTCACCGATTGAAAAGCTTTCTACAATAATTTCTCTTAAAGCTTGTATCTTCTAAAAATAAGTTTTGTGAGCTATGTAGCTACAGAAATGATAGTTGGACGAAAATCTCTTCCTCCACCAGTTATTAAATTTTTATATTATTATCATGTACAGTTTTTGAGAACATTGTTAGTATCAAGACAGGAATTTGCTTCACATGTCTGTTTAAGTAGGTCACACTGCTCTGAAGGTAGATCTGTACGATTGAAAATAACTGTAAACTTAACCCGTGTGGGGGAGGAGGGATATGTTAAGGGGATTTCCAATGGCCTATCTTCATAATGTTAATTTATAACAATTTCATGTTCCTTTTTCACAGAAACTACTGGGTAGATTTAGATGAAATTTTATTTCCGTACTTAGTGATCATTTCTTAGTACTTTAACACGGGCGTTTGATGTTTCTACTATTGTGACCATAATAATATTTTTTAAAATTTAATCTCGAATTTTTGGTTTAAAAAATATTCAAAATATATCAATTTTTTCTAAATGTATTTTAGCTAGAAAAAAAATCCCGTGTTAAAATCTCATGTACAAGCCAAGCTAAAGATGGTAAAAATTTAAGACTTCTGTGATAAGTGACAATTGAGAAAAATGAACATTTATGTGCAAAACAACAAGTTCTGAGAAAATGCCTTTGTATGCTCTAATTTTCAGTGTTTTCTAAGGTGCACTGCATTATTTAAATAAATATTACACATGTTTTGCAAATAACAAATATCAAGTATTATACATCATTTTAAACGTCAACGTACCAGCTTTCACATCATATAAAAATCTGAAAATTGATATTTTTTCCATTTTTATCAACTGAAGTCTTCAACAAGCAGCGTTCATAAATGAGCTGCAAATTTAGTATCAGATAGCAGGAGTTGTGATCTCAAACACTAGAATCTCCAGTTTTACGCAAAATCCAACTAACAAGCATGTGACTATTCATTTGGAAAATCTCACATACTTTGCCCGGGGTGAGTTCAGTTGAAAATACTTCGTATAGCCACACAAATTGTCTGCCTGACCTCTCATTGCTGTTTAAGTGAATCACACTGTTCTGAAGTCTCTACGATTGAAAATAACTGTAAACATAACCCGTGATGATACAGTGTATTAATTTCAGAAGGCAGAACACCACGTAGGTGGGACGAATAAATAATCACTACGCGTCTCGGTGTTTTTTCTTTAAATGCTATTTTTCCACTGCTATTAAACCGTTTGCACGCTGGCAACGGTCTGTTTCAACGTTTGAGGATTCAACCAATGAACCAGGATTAGCGTGCATCGTGTGCGTGCACAAAACGTCCGATGTGAAGATTTCATTTCTGGTGAATTACTGGACCAGGTGTTCCTGGAGAGAGTCTATCAAATGCATCTACCTCCTACTAATTTCTCCAAGTGTTTCCAATTCATAATATATAGAGTATCACTTCTTGTTAAACCAATTCTTGTAGGGTAGGAAACGATGGTTACGTGAGTACCTGTGCGATGGATGGTTTTTACATCTGGATGCCCTTCCTGGCACCAACTTTATCACATGAGTTAATGAGATCGGAATTGAATTAAGATAAATGAAGTTAAAGAAGGACTTGGAAAAAATTAGCCGAGGAATTTTAGATGCTACCGTTCCGTCAATTGAAAATGAGAAATCATAAAAACCACGGAAAACCATTTCATTAATGGCGGACGTTAGTTTCCGAGCAGACTCAATTTCTGACTCTGGAGACAGCCTGGTCCCATGACCCTGGCAGTTAATGCGGTTGCATCTTGCCCGGTCAGTCAAAATGGCAGTGCTAAAAGTAAGAATAATAACTAGTGGACCCGTGCGAGAAATCTCGCATAATGGCTTGTGTACACACCATGTGTACAGACTACCCGCCCGGCTCTAGTGCTATGCGGGCTATACGCGACACAATTCTGCCAGAGGCTATCGTCTTGTTTAGTTGTTTAAAAGCACTTTATAAGCAAATAAATATATTTCCGTTGAATTTTCAAGAAATGCAAGATTTTTCCTGTACTATTGAGATGATTTAGAAGATTTTGGTACAAACCACACCTTCTAACTCCCTCTGGTTTAGGAGCTTGAGTTTTGTGAAACATACACCTTAGCGTATCATATAATATGATGTTATTTGATTTTACGTCTCTTTTAACTACTACGGCATTTAGAGACGCCGGGGTGCCGGAATTTTGCCCCGAAGGGGATCTTAAACGTGCCAGTAAATCTACTGACACGGCTCCCTCGCATTTGCGTACCCACAAATGCCACCTGAATGCGCCAGGTTACAGCAGGATAGAACGTTACCTCTGAGCCACGAAGCCAGCCATTGCTAAACGTAACGTCCAAATTAGAGAGAAATTCGCCTATTTTAATCCATCTCAAAAATGTCTACACTAGGTTGATTATAATAATTATTATCATTATTATTATCAATTGCACAGGAAGTCCAATTCCAGCCCTCGGCGGAGAGATAAATTTTTTGGTAGAGCGAGGAATCAATGCTAGGAACTTTGTAAACGACATCTACAGTACAGTGAATGGCGTCTTGTTACTTGTCTGCTGACCTGCGCCGTACTTGTCCAGGTTGGTATTGTTGTTTAACTGAGGGGCTTTGTTATATAGTGGTCAAGAAGCATCATGTGTGTGTGTAATTCGTCTGATAACCTGTGTTATTGTGATGGCTGTTTTACTGTGTGTAGCCTATTTGTAATCCAGTTGAGGATTGGGAAGAAGGCGGCCGTGGCCATCATTTAGGAACCATCCCAGCATCCGCCTAGATTAGAATTGGGAAACCACGGAAGATCACTTCCAGGATGGTTGAGGTGGGAATCGAGCCCGCCTCTTCTCGGTTTTGCCACACGAGGCTGAATGTAACCCGTTCCTGCCCTCAGACCAGAATTATGCTTCTTGGCAGCGCCGGGAATCGAACGCGGGCCTCCTCGGTGGCAGCCAAGAGTGCTAGCCACTGCGCAACGAGGCGGACTGTCTGGGTTGGGGGTGATGCCTAAATTAACTAGAATTGGGCGTATTCGTGAAAAGCGATTTTACAACTTGTTGATGTGTTTTGCATGTGGGTAGCGTGTAATTATTTTTACAGTCTTTTTGTTGTGAGTGTAGTAGGATAATAAGTAGATGTTTTACACTGATAATGGTATTCTAGAACGAATGTCTTCCGCAAGTTTCTTTGCATGACTAATGATGTGGAGTGCAGGACACTTTAGAAAAGTTGGTTTTTATGAGGTGGGGAGTTCTATTTGGTATAGACCTTCAAAGCAAAACTCCTTATTGGCTATTTCACTGCAAATGGTGGAGAGGAGTAGGTTTCTGTTGCCATTAAACCCCAAAGTGGGGAGTAAGACTACTTTCGTACCAATACGGGAGCCTAATACAGGCCAGCATAAAAGAACGGAGATCATTCTTTCCTTTCTTTTTCTTTTCTGATCCAGTAACTGCTATTGTTTATTAATGATAGAATCCAATTCCCTGTATCACATCAGGTATGTTAAAAGCTAGACAAATACAAACCTCAAGGATCAGCTTCAACTTGACATTTTGCAGCTATTGCAATGTCCTCATAGAAGAGACAGAAATCACGCAACAATTATAAACACATTAGCCTAAGATACATTGCAAAATATGAAATCTGTTTATATACATAAATATTAAATACAGTACCATACAGCAGTAGGATCAACCGCTTTACAGGCCTGATCTTGCACCTTGAGGTTATCACGTTTTTTGGCCCATTGAGAATGTTCCTGAAGGGTAAGCGTTTCACCACTGATCGTGTGGTTTTGGATGCCGTGTAAGAGTGGATTCACCAGAACCGCGTCCTTTTTACTTATAGTAACGGCTATAGGAAGACTTGTCCAGCGTTGAGACAGGTGCCTGAAATGTAGAGATAAATATCAGTTGGCTCCTTCAAACTGTCTCTGCAATGATGTCACTGTTATATAATGTATATTGACCATGTTTGTTCCAAGACATCAGCGTGTGTTTAACCCCTTCACTGCCATCTGCAAGCACGCAGCAATGCAAAATCAATGAGCTCGGAGTGGCATTAACATTTAGATAAATACTTGTGTTTCTATTTGATTGGACATCATGTGTATTTTTAAAGGCATTTTAATTACAAATACTTAGAGTAACCTATAATATACAGGGTGTTTCAAAATAGGGGGCATAACTTGAGGTATGTATTTGTTATATGTAGACAATCAAAATAGTTCAATACAACATGTGTCCGGAAATGCTTCATTTCTGAGTTATGGCCTTCACAACACTGAACTTAACCGGAAAGTTTTTCTTATCGCAGGTCGTTGCCGTGATAGGATACATTAAGAGGACACTCTGACGGTTCATTCCGAGCCGAAGGTTTAATTCAGTGTTGTGTTTGGTGTTCGTCTGTGCGTTATGTACTCAAATCAGCATCTGGCAGAGATGCACTTGATGTGCGGTAAGGTGGACGGCAATGCTGCGTTGGCCCGTCATTTGTTCCAGGAGAGGTCAATGAGACACCAATGTGAGGTCTGTATTCAAGCAGGAGGTAGACATTTTGAACATCTTCTGTAATGACAAATGACCTGCGGAAGAAAAACGTTCCGGTTAATTTCAGTGTTTTGAA
Organism: Meconema thalassinum; assembly: GCA_946902985.2. Classification (NCBI taxonomy): domain Eukaryota; kingdom Metazoa; phylum Arthropoda; class Insecta; order Orthoptera; family Tettigoniidae; genus Meconema; species Meconema thalassinum. Next base: position 188,349,561 of record OX336389.2, read on the forward strand.
GGCCATAACTCGTAAATGAAGCATTTCCGGACACATGTTGTAATGAACTATTTTGATTGTCTACATATAACGAATACATACCTGAAATTATGCCCCCAATTTTTGAATCACCCTGTATAAGAATGGTGTGTGAACAAATTATTATTATTAACAGACAGTAAATTGGGATTAAATTCATTACTTGCTGTGATTTCTCGTCATTGATGAGTTCCTAAAAGTTAATCGAACTTGTGTAGCCCACTAGCCTGGAAATTGACACCTCCCACCTCCTGGCGTAGTGGCTAGCATTCTGGGCTGTCATCCCCAAGGTCTGAGTTCGATTCCAGGTTCTGCCAAGAAATTTAAGTTTGGTCTGAGGCCTAGAACGGGGTACACTCAGCCTCATGAGGCAAAACTGAGAAGAGGTGTGTTCAATTCCCACCTCACCCATCCTGCAAGAGGTTAACCGTGGATTCTCTTTAAGTGTTCACAAGCTTGAAACATGAAATATGTATGTGGGGCTTGCCCTTATTTACTAGGCCTTCCATACTTTCAGTAAGATTTATGGTTAAATAATAATAATATCATAACACATTCCGTTTTCATTTTTAAACAATTTTTTCTGTCTTTGGAATGACCTTGCGACAGATTTACGGAGGGAAATTGGATCGCTGTTGCAATTGTAAGTATACAATATCACTTCCTTTGGAATAAAAGAAAAGTGAACTGAAATTTGCCAAACTTCCTTCTTGACTCGTGGTCCCCGAGTCGAGACGTCTTGCCTAATGAGGCATGGAGGAACACTAATTCTGCTCATCCCGTGTCCAATACGACGGACTGTGGAGAATAATTCCTTTATTTGAGTGAGCGGTAAATTCCGCGTCTGGAACAAACACAACTCTTCTTGGTGACGCCATAACATCATCACATAATGTGAAAGAGCCCGTAATATCCTCAAATGGCACATTTCAATATCCCAATGTTCTTTCATGAATCAAATTTGCGTGTCTTATCGTCTTGATTGTTTAAGCATAGATAATGACTTATTGGTGCCACCCTAAGAGGCCTGGGCTAGGTATGAAAACTTTGATCCCAAAGTACTTGGGTTCGAGTCCCGGTTCTGCCAAGAAATTTAATTCTGGCCCGAGGGCTGGAACGGGGTACACTCAGCCTCGTAAGGTGAAACTGAGAAGATATGGTTTCGATTACCCCTCAGCAATCCTAGAAGTGGATGTATGTGATTTTCGACTTCTATACCAGCAAAATGCAGGAATGCTTCTTAACTTAGGACCACAGCCACATGTTTCCCAATCTTAACCTCAATACAACTACTGCTACACATAACGCAAGTGCTCAGTCAAATTCTACACCCACTCAGGTACACGGGCTGATGACCATGACGTCCAACAGCCTGATCTATTGATATCATATTTAACTCATGTAGATATGAGAATACCTGCATTCACCAACTGATGTGCGTGTTAGTAAAGACAATATTACCTGTGATATTCTTGATAGGCCTATAACATTTGTTGAAACTATGACTACATACATGCAGTTCTTTCTTGTGTTCTGAAAAATAATGGAAAATCACTCTAGGAGATGCTTCAGCTGGAAAATATTTGGATTCTTGTCTTTCACCGCGGAGGCCTGGTTTCGATTCCCGGCTCTGCCAAGAAATTTAATTCTGGTCATAGGGCAGGAACGGGGTACACTCAGCCTCGTGAGGTGAAACTGAGCAGAGGCGGGTTAGATTACTACCTCAGCCAATCCGGAAGTCGTTTTCCGTGGTATCCCACTTCTACTCCAGGCAAATGCCGGGATGGTACCTGACAGGTGGCCACGGCCGCTTCCTACCCAAACCCTACCTCAATTACAAATACACACTAGTTCAGACATCACAGTGACACAGCTAAACAGACAAATTCAACACACAACCAAGTACAAGGGGTTACATGACCATAATGACGCAGAGCCGGTAAAATAATCAACAACAACAACAACAACAACAGAAAATCTGAAATAGATCGCTTCAATGTTCAAAGTTGAGTAAGGTTATATTACCAGCACTAGATTAAGATCAATGGGCAAATACGGTTCGCACATCGACTTGTAGAATTGGCCTTATATTCTTTCTGGCTCTGTAAAGATGATGACGATAATAATAATATTAAGAATAATAATAGAAATAATAATAATAGCAAAGTAATAATTGCCCTATAATATGCCAAATGCGTGTCTTATACTCAATTGATCTTGCTCCAGATTTTAAATTGTACCTTGAAATTGTACTCGTGCATGGATATATGATAACATCAGTATTGCTTATTGAAATTTAAAAATCTCAACTCATTTCTTATGTGCTTGGATTAGCACGAAGAAAGGTAATCGGTATCCGAACACTAGACTACTGTATCTATGAAAGACAAGCTTCAAATAAAGTTAAACTTATCCTATATCGCTGATTTGGTCTTACAACTATATGCAAAGTTGACGTTGTTTGCAATGGTTTTCTATGCAAACTAATGCATATGATCCTACTGAATTCGTGTTGAATATTTTGTGAATCAATCAGTGATATATGATCGGTGAAGGTTAGTGAACTTTTCAGAAGGAACACAGACCTTGTTAACGAATGTTCTTACACAGTTATGTTCGCTATTACACAGGTAGAAGTTAGGACATTGTTTCTGAACGTATTGTAATAATTAGAATAGTATATTTCTTCAGTATTTGTTTCTCTACGTTGTGTCCGGTTTCGTGTCAATGTGCTAGAATGCTAGACTTTGGACTTAAGGATCTCAGTTTCGGATCCCGGCCGAACCGTGGGGATTTTAATACCTATGTATAACTACACTGGCTTGAGAACCGGGTGATTGTCATGTCATTATCGACATTTCATCCTTATTACGATGCGTAGGACATCTATGAACTTGAACTCGAAGGGCTGCACTAGGGCTCTCAAAACGCCACACGATATTTTATTGGCCACACATTGTCGGAACAAAGCATGTAAAATATATACGGTAACTAGCAGAAGTACCTGTTCTTCGAACGGTCTTTGGTGTTAACACCAGACATTATCAATTGAGCTACTGTACCAATGGTTAGGGGCTTGTCATTCCTTCATAAGTTTATCAGAGCAAAGTTAGTTTTCTGGGAATATCACACACACGGTTATTTTAAGGGCCATAAATTGTAGTTTTCGGAGACCCTTTAAAGACTCCCACATTTGTGTCTCACATTAAGAAGCGCAACATATGCTTTTAGGATAATTTCTATATTTCGCCTATTTTAGCATGTATTTTGAAACGTTTTTCCTTATACCACACTCCTATGAAAAGTACGGTGAAGAGTGAAATAAATGATTGGTGAATTGACTCTTATGGATAGGTTATCATACTTAATTTTAAGATGCACCAAGCATCCGAACACGAGTTTTAGGCGTACATAAAGATACACAGAAAGACAGACAGACAATTCCATTGTCTACAACATATCACACAGATATCCAAATATGGGTATATATATAACACAGTATCAAACAAAATCATCCTTACGATGAACCCCCATGTCGACAAAAAAGATGATTAGTTAAAATGTGCTCTCAAACTTAATTCACCTAACGTGTACTTCCTGACGTGAGATGAAATTGAAATCCTCGTAGACGAAACGCAATACACGTCACATAAAAACTGACCCTCACCGTTGTGTTAGGTCCCCATCCACAAAAATTATAGAGGCTTGTGGTGCATGAAAATTCAGGTTCTTTAGCCTCAAATGGCCCAAATTCCGAAAAGCCACAAAAAAAAAGAGAAAAAAGCTGATTCAATTCAGGAATTTTTGAAAATAATATTGCTGTTTGGAGGTATAATAGACCTTCTGTACGATATTTCGCACGTGAAAATCGCTTGAAAGAATTCTAGGGTACCCCTTGATCCCCTTAATTGCATTGATGAATTATACAGTCTAAGTTGGTTCCGTGATAACCTTATAGGCCTAGCCAATTGCAAACTTTCACAGAAGTGTAATAAATGGTGTGACACATTGCTTCTTAAAAAAATAGACGGAAAGTTGGATGTCACCCCTTGAGATACTGTTGTCATGGTTACCGACTTGCATTCCTTCATTAGTTTGTAAAATTAAATTAAATTAGTTTTCTAGGAATATCTCAGAAACTGTTGGTTTTAGAGCCTTACAATGTAGTTTTCGGCACCCTTTAGGACCCCCGAATTTTGTTTCTGGCTCCGAAGGGCTTTGTTTCGTCGTTTTACGCCATATAATAATAATAATAATAATAATAATAATAATAATAATAATAATAATAATAACAATAATAATAATATGAGAACATGAAAATTGATTGTGTTGTAACGCTCTCCTTATGGGAAATTAACGAATAAATAGATAAATAATATAATATAGGGATAGGAATATAATAGACCTTCCGTACCACATCAGCTAGTGTAAATCGTGTGAAAAATTCTAGAGTACCCCTTGACCCCCTTAAGCGCATTAGACATATTGATGAATTTTACTCCTTAATTTGGTTCCGTGATAACCTTCTAGCCGTTTGCACACTTTCAGAGTAATATAATAAATGGAATTGCATTGCGTCTTACAGCAGTAGATGGACCCCTGAGATACTGTTGCCATGGTTACTGGCTTGCATTCGTTCATTAGTTTATTAAATGAAATTAGTTTTCTGGGAATATCTCAAAAACGGTTGGTTTTAGGGCCTTAAAAAGTGAGGGACCCCGAGTTTTGTTTCTCACATTGAGGGGCTGATAATGAGCTTTGTCTCGTCCTTCTACGCCTATTTCAGCAAGTCTTTTAAGGGGGTAGGCCCACTTTTATGAGAGGTACGGAGAAAAGTTACATCAATGATTAGTGTCGTGCCTCTGATGGATATCTGTACCAAATTTTACGTTGATACACCCAGCCGTTCTCGAGTTCAAAGGGAACAAAGTTGTCCACAGACAGACAGACAGACAGACATTTTATTTTCGCGCGCATCCATCATAAAACAGTCTGAAAGGCGTAAGTATCGCAAATTTACGTAGAAATTCATAAAAAATAGACAAACTTTCATTTTTATATATAGAGAGCAGTGGTTCTTAACCGGTGGTCCGCGGACCACAGGTGGTCCGCGAGTGCCTCGGGAGTGGTCCGCGGGAGAAAAGGGTCCACCAGCACGTATAAAAAGTGGCCAATAAATGAGGATTTCGAAAACGGTGTGCGTTGAACGAGAATCGTCCGAATGTATTTGCGGCGATGACTATCAGATTTTGAATTGAAATATCTTTAAAATAAGTGTTATCGAGGAAGGGTTACAACTGATTAGGTGTATTGGGGGGAGGGGGGTCCGTTGATGATTCAATTTCAGGCTGAGTGGTCCACAGACTTCTACGGGTTCAGAACCACTGATATAGAGAGATTCAGGAATCATACATCTCGGTTCACAATCCTTATATTGAGGAGAGGAAGATACTGCTGAGTAACTCAATGGCATGTGCCCAATAAAGAGTACCGGACATTCTCGCACTGTGCCTGCTGTAGATACCGAGGCTTCATTGCTGTAAATCTATGGTATGAATTTCCTGTAATGCTCCGTTTTAATTGTGCCTTGCAACGCTAAAGAAGCCAGTACACATATAGAAAGGGTATTCAATGGTAAATATGGCGATTGGTAGCAGTAACACTAGCAATCATCTTTAGCGTTACTATTAACATTATTACTGTCACTTTCTCCCAGTAACGCGATTAGGAACAGTAGATGTCACGGAAGTATGTTAAACGGAATCACAACTCGGAACCCTTTTTTTTTTGGTGAACTATTTAGTGTTAATGACATCGTCACGATGTGCCAGTCAGTCATATATACCGACAGCAGTGGCTACGCTGGCTAAAGCGCAGTGTTTAGGTCATGGGACCTAGCTCTCTGCTGACTCGGTACACGCGTGGGTTCGAGCCCCACCGTCGGCCGTCCTTGAAATGGTTTTCCGTGGTTTCCCATTTTCAACACCAGGCAAATGCTGGGACGGTACCTTCTGATAGGCCACGGCCGCTTCCTTCCACATCCCTACCCAATTTCATTCATCTTCATCCATTCCATCTCTCATCCCGACGCGCAAGTCGCCCACGGGCGTCAACTAGAACGACCTGCACTCGGTCTCTCAGGAGGCCATACGACAAAAAAAAAGAAGTCAGTCATATGGTGGGTGTCTCTCAGTCATAGTCAGTCATGTTTCACATATTAGTGACATAATAATTGTATGTATGTCTACCCCTTATTATTCCCGTTTTACCAACGGGGTCGGGGATGAGATGCGATGGAAGTCCTTGTGGCGATGGTTTTTACGGCCGGATGCCCTTCCTGACGCCAACTTCATGAGAGGAGTTAATGAGAGATGAAATGAATGATGGTGAATGAAACTGGGCAAGGATGTGGAAGTAAGCGGTCGTGGCCTGTCAGAAGGTGCCGTCCCAGCATTTACCTGGTATTGAAAAAGGGAAACCACTGAAAACCATTTCAAGGACGGCCGACGGTGGGGCTCGAACCCACGCGTCTACCGAGTCAGCAGAGAGCTTGGCCCCATGACCTAATGCTGCACTTTAGCCAGCGTAGCCACTACTGACATAATAATAATAATAATAATAATAATAATAATAATAATAATAATAATAATAATAATAATAATAATAATATTAATAATACTGGTAGTAGTCTCATAATTATAATAAATTATAAATATAATATTAATTGTTACGTGCATTGCCCGTACCAACGTTTTCAAATATGTATCTTCCTTGGATGTGACTTCACGACCTTTGAAACGGCCGCCTGTGGCTTGGTTCCGATTTTGAACACGATATGGCAGCTGCTGTCGGACTTCGGGGTTTCTTGACGTGGTTCCTTCTTCTCCACTAGAGTGTGTTGGTGGTGCCTTATTAACTCATCCTATTCCAATCATATTTGAAGGCTATTATTATTATTCTACGTCATGAAACAAAGGACTGTGTATACATGATACCGCCAAATTAATTACTTAATAATCACATTGTTGCTTGATGTGTCAAGCCTTGATTGGACAATAACAATTTACATGAATGCAGTTCGGTATCTGACGTGAGATTCTCCGCCATTTTGTGAACAGATTGTCTGTCGTCTAAGAGGCAACTTGCCAGCTGGTGGGACAGAGTATCTCTTCGTCGGCTGGGGGCTTGGCCCCTAGCTTTTACAAAATATGAATACCTATTCAACTAAGAAAATGCATGTGCTCGTAAGGTTTTAACTTTCATCGTTTCGCCGTGAAGAGGAAGTACGAAATGAAAATCGCATCTCGATGCAGACCAGTGCTTGTGACTTCAAACGAAGCATGTGCTGGGTTAGCCATTTTTCAGGCACATTTAGTGTCGTATAATATTTTATTTAAATTGTGTGTTGATTATTTTATTATTATTGTGTCTCCACTGTGAAGTTTTAAGATACGTAATGTTATTCTAAATTTTTATATATTTTGTTATGGGAGCTCCAATATTGGCCTTGCATGTATGTTGTGATGCTGTGTTTTGTTTCGCCTGGTAGGCCTAATTTTTTATGTTTTAATAATGTTACCAGATATATATTAATTTTGTTATTTTTCTTCGTACCTTCTGGAGACACATTTCTAGTTTATTTAACGTTGTAAATTTTTATTTATTTAGTTTTTGGCATATTATTAATCTGATGTAAGATCCGATGCACAACCCTCATGTCAATAGTGTTAAAACGTAATTCGATCGGACATGCGGTCTCTGCTTTTTAGCGGCCATGTTTGTGTTTGTTTTGCCGGAATGCACTCTGGTCTTGAGGGCAGTCTCTTGGCGTCAAGCGGTAAACTCAAACGTGTTGTAGTGTTAGCTTAATTTGTTTTTTATTTAATCTTGTTGGTTTAACTTTGTGTTTTTGGTGAATGTTCCTGTGTTTTTCTCCGTCATGCTAATTATGGATTTATTTTCTGATCCAATTTTATTTTATTAATTTAATTTTAAATTTCTCGTTTCATCGTGACCTGGATCTCTGCATGTCGGATCGGTATTGCATTCCCTTGTAAATTATCAAGCCCTTTCTCATTTAATTATGCCTGTATTGGGCTTTAACATTTTAATTTTTAATTCAATTCGTTTCCTTGTTTGCTTTGCAAGCAAGCATGTTAAGCCGTCTCTTGCCTATTTTTGTAATTTAATGCTGGCTGATGCATGTTCTGTTTTCTGGTGGAGGTGCTCTTTTAAATTTTAACATTAAATTTTTATTTTAAATTTTTAAGCAACTGTTGTGGCATTATTTCGTCAGCGACAATTCCATTAGTTATTGGGGGGTGTCTGTAGAATAGCCTGTGCGTTCCCCTCTTCTCCACTTTCCTTCCACCCTTTTTGCTGTTCTTCTGTTGGGGCAAAATCATCTGGAGGTGATTTTGCAGTGGAAGCGACGCGGACCTCTAAATAAAGGTAAGTAGGCCCATCCACGCTGGCCATCCACGTGTCATTTTGGTAGCAGACCGAGCTCAAGTTCGCTTCCGTAACTATCCCCTCCTCAGTACCCGCAGGCTCGTTTTATGGACCCTTCTAGTGCTGATGGAGCATTTGTTGATGAGATGTGTCATGTCAGTGCACTTGATGTTATTTAAAGCTAATCCTTGTCGTTTGTTTAATTTCATGTTTGCCTCTGAATATCCATGTGGTGAGATAACAGTGACCGGTTCTGAGCGAGGTGTTTGCTGCTGTATTTTATCCTGTTTGTATGCAACATTCCCACTGAAAAAGATACTCGGTAAGTGGCTGGCATGTGTTCTTGGCATGGGGAATGTGGATTTGTTAATATTCTGATAGCCTACATGCTACGAGTGAAGGCGTCGTGGAGCCCTGTCTGAAGCTGTTCGCCAGGTGTTTTGTGCAAATTTTTGTAATTTAGCTTCCTGTTCTCGAGCCAAGCTGGCGGTGACGTCTGCAGTTCTGGGCAGCATTGTGCATGATTTTGTGTAGTATTGTGGCAGTGTTCGAGTGTCAACCTAATCTATGGTGTTGGTAATTGGTAGTTATGGTATTGTTGTGAAAGTGTAAACTGTCCTCGTAATTCCTAAAATTTGTTTCCTTCTGTATTGTCTGTCTGCATTCTGTGTTTTTCAAAATGGCCGACAATAATAGTGTTTTCGATTTAATTGACTTAAGAGATAACCTTGAGAATTTGGAGAGTTCTTCTGGGGTTGAACGTGAATCACCTCTGTTTACTAGGTCTGAGGTTTTGGGATCGATTACTAGTAGTAGTTTGCCTGCCCCTCTGTTGCCTGCTTCTGGCTCGTCCATACCTCTTAACCCTGCATACGGTCATTCTTCTCATGTTAAGTCACCTAATGATTTCCTGGGTCCTGCCGACCCATTGCATCCCAGTTCTTTATCTAGCAATGTAAATGTCTTGTCTCCTGTAGAGGGTGTGCGAGCGGGCTACCCTGGTAACAATGTCTCTTTTCCAAATGCTACATACTCGCCTACCGTTAATTATGGGTCGATTCCTCATCCTATTTCTAGTTTCTTAGCTAAGTTGAAGAGTTTCAACCTAGATGACGTTACCCAAGTGGTCCTATTTTTAAAACAAGTGGTCGAATTGGGTAACCATGCCTCGATTTTTGGGATGTCGGAAATTCAGATTTTCCAACTGTTGTATCCTGTTGCATCCGGTATGCTGCGCGATAAGCTGATTGAAGCTATCCACCTCCGCATGTCCTTAGCCATGTTTATTAGGGAAGTGTTGTGTTTTTTTTTTGTCCCTGCGAGTGCCCTTAGTACGCTCGAGCAAAAGTTCTTGTATCGTGTCCAAAGGTTGGACGAGTCCCTTAGCGACTATGTCAGTGACATCAAGGTGTATGCCCAGGTATTTGCATCCCCTTTAACTGAACGACAGTTGGTGTCATCGATTGTAAATGGGTTTTCGCCCCAATATAGGTCATACATGACTATGTGTACCAGGCCTTCGTCATTTGTCGAGCTAAAACAGGTCGTTATAGAGGCTATGGCTGTGAAACATGCAGATTCCCTTCGTGTAGCTAATGTTCCTCCTCCTTCCTTGATGTCTCGTTCCCCCACCTTCCTTGATGTCTCGTCCCCCTCCTAAGGTTATGTTTCATCCTAGACCCAATATTAAGTGCCACACGTGCGGTGGCGTGGGACATGTTAAGAAGGTGTGTCCGAGTAACCAGGTTGTGTATCGCCAATGACGAAATGTTGTGGAGACCAATTCGGATGTTACTTCTAAGGATATTTCTGTGCATGAGAGTTTGGGAAAACCGTGTGAAGTTTCTGGTCGCCCTACTAATGAAAATTTTGATAACTCTTTGAAAACTAATTCATCACGTGCTAATTCTGCTTATGTCGCTGACCTACCTAACCTGTCGGTGAGCAATGTCGTGGCAAGTCAGCCTAATTCTAAACATAATGTGAAACCTGTGGTGCGGGTGTCCTCGTCATCTAATTGTAATCGTTTTAGAGTGAATAATGATTTTGGAATTTCTCCTGTGGCTAAAGGAATATCCCCGTTTATTGAAATTTGTGTTAATGACGTGCCCATTTCTGCATTGCTTGATTCTGGTAGTGTCGCATCCTTTATAAGCGAGGACTGGTTTTTATCTATGAAGAGTGTTTGCAAATTACCTGAGTTAGAGCCTAACAATGAATCTTTTATTTCGGCAAACTGTTCAAACTTAAGTATTTTGGGTAGTATGACAGTCAAAATCCATATTCTAAATTTTTCTTGGAAGTTTAATTTTTTTGTTGCCAGAAATCTTTCTTGTTCTGTGGTCATTGGAGCTAATTTCATGTCACACGTTGGTATGCTTCTTGATTTTGGTGCCCGCAACTTATGGTTTAAGTTTAATCCGCAAAGTAAGTTATCGTTCAACCCGGTTTTATCTTCTCCTGCTGTCAATTCAGTTAGTGAACCTGTGACTATTGAGGATCTCGATCTGGAAAATTTAACGAATCTTCAAAAGGATGTCATTAAGAGGTTATGTCAGGAGTATAGTGATGTATTTACGGACAAGTTGGGTGTAACCCATTTGATGGAATACAAGATTGAGCTGACCGATTCTGTGCCGGTGCGTTCCAGCCCGTATCGACTTGCCCCGCCCAAGATGGCTGAACTTCGGAAGATTATCGATAAGATGTTGGAAGAAGGTGTAATCCAATCTTCTATCTCGGCCTACTCATCCCCTGTATTCCTTGTGCCAAAACCTAACGGTGGTTTTTGGCCGGTGGTCGACTATAGGGCTCTTAATCAAAAAGTTGTTTTGCAATCCATCCCTTTGCCGGACCTTCATACTTGTTTTAGTTGGTTTCGCAACGCGAAGGTGTTCACGATCCTCGATTTAAAATCTTCTTACTTCCAAATTCCCCTCTCTCCAGAATCCAGGCATGTTACTGCTTTTTCCACTGACTGGAACCTGTTTGAGTATGCCCGTGTCCCGTTTGGCCTATCCACCGGAGCCGCTGTGTTGAGCAGACTTCTGGACAAGGTGTTTTCAGAAATTAAATTCAAGTTTGTGTACCACTACCTTGACGATGTGGTGATCTATTCTGAGTCCTTCGAGGAACACGTTGATCATCTGAAAGTTGTACTTGATCGGTTGCGTGACGCTGGCCTTACCGTCAAATTGTCCAAAGTTTCCTTTGCCAAGCCCAAAATTTCCTTTTTGGGACATGTTGTTTCCGAATCTGGTATCTCCGTGGACCAGTCTCGTACGCAGGCCATCAGAGATTTTAAACCACCCAAGAACGCCAAGGGTGTTGCTCGTTATATTGGTATGGTGAACTTCTTCCGTAAGTTCATCAGTAATTTTGCCTACCGTGCTGCTCCTCTAAATCAATTACGCAAAAAGGCTGTGAAGTTTGAGTGGGGTCCCTCTCAGCAGGCAGCCTTCGAAGATCTTAAGCTTGCGCTCTCTAACGCCCCTGTGTTAGCCATTCCGGATTTTGGGAAGCAGCTCATTGTGCAGACTGATGCGTCTGGTCGTGGTATTGGTTGTGTCCTACTGCAAGAGTCTGATCTGGGTAGGCAACCCGTTTCATACGCTTCTCATACCTTAACGGACGCAGAGAGGAAGTATTCCATATACGAACTTGAAGGTTTAGCTGTGTTGTTCGCTCTGGAAAAATTCCGTATGTATCCTGAGCACACTAAGTTTCTCCTTGAGACCGATAACCAAGCCTTGAGCTGGGTGTTAGGGAAACCCCGTAAAACTGGTAGGATTGCCAGATGGGCAACTAGGATTCTGTCATTCCAGTTCACTGTCCACCATATTCGTGGGTCCGAAAATGCGGTAGCTGATTCATTAAGCCGCATGTATGAGGAAACAGCCGAAGAGGATATTCAAGGATGTGAACCCGTAAACCTTGTATCACCTATTAATTATGTCAATGTCGTTCTCAGCAATTCCCCTGTGCTTTTTAAAAATGTGAGACGATTCCAGAAAGAAGACCCCTCCTTATCTAGCCTAATTGACCGAATCAATTCTGGTGAAGTGATCTAGCCCTACTCTCTAAAGGATGGTGTATTGTGTTGTTCGTCTCGTCATGACCGTCTACCTAAAATTGTGCTCCCGTCGGTCCTCATTCCGGAAATCTTTCGTTACTATCACGAATCTCCTATTGGTGGCTACCTAGGAGTATTCAAAACCCGAGCTAAAATCAGACAGTTCTTCATTTGGCGAAGTATGGATGGCGATATCAGGAGGCTCATTAGAAATTGTGCTTCATGTAGTATTAGCAAACCTCCGGTTTCTACTAGGGTTGGTCTGTTGTCATCTGAACCGGCATCTAGACCCATGGAGAGGCTTTTTATCGACCATGTTGGGCCGTTCCCTCGCTCTGGTCGGGGAAACCAATTTGCGCTTGTTTGCACTGACGGTTTCACCCAGTTTAGTTGGATTTTCCCCACCAGACAGGCTACGACCAGTTCCGTCATAAAGTGTCTTAATTCCATCTTTTCATCCTTTGGGCCATGTCAGTTCCTGGTATCAGATAATGCCAAGTGCTTTGTATCTCATCAGTTCCGTCAATTCTTATTTGATTATGCTATTTCGCATGTAACCACCACTCCCTATTTTCCTAACCCGTCTCTCGCTGAGCGAGTCAATCGTAATCTCCGTTCTGCTCTGATTGCTTTCCACCACGACGACCATTCCAAGTGGGATTCTAATTTGCATTGGCTCAATTTTGCTTTCAACACCGCCGTGCATGAGAGCACGCAAGCCACCCCTTTTTCTTTAATGTTTTCCTTTATGGCTAATTCTCCGTTGTCTAATCTGAGGAACCTGCACGATCTCCTGCCACACAGTTTCACGCCCGAGGATATGAGGGCGAAATTCGACAAGGCTAGAGAGAATATTAAGGTATCACATGACCAACTTGCCAAGCGACACAATGCCTGTCGCAAGCCAACTGATTTGGAAATTGGAGATGTTGTGTACGTCCGCAATTTCGAGCCCAAGGGCGTCAGTAATATAGTTTCAAGCAAGTTGACCCCTCGTTTTAAAGGCCCGTGTTATGTAGAGGCATTCCTGACTCCCGTTACTCTGCTTATTAGAAACCCTAAGGCCAACAAAATTTCCAGAGTGCATCTGTCGCACATTAAGCGAGGTGGAGAGGTTTCTAATGAGGAAATGCTACCATAAATTTTGTAAACCGATTTTGTATAATGTAGAGTATCCCTAACCTTCATTGAAGCCTTCAGGCATCTGTTCCTTCTGGAATTTTGAATTTAATTGGGTTTAAAAACTTTGCTGGGATACAAACTGTAACCGTTGGGTAATTCCCATTTTATGATAAATTGTAAAATTGAAACTAATTTTGATGTTTTCATAAAAGATGCTAGCATGTAAGTTGGACTCGGTGGGAGACCTAACTCATGGTAAACTTGTTTATATGTTTCCTTGGGAATTTGAGTGGTCATTCCTCTACCGTAGTTCCTTCTAAATGTATAGTCATTCAACTCGCATATTATTGAAATGTACTACTAGTTTGTAAAAAGGTAATCTTGTTATTTAATTAACTATTGTGAGCACGGATCTAGGTCATGGTCAGGATTTTCTTCATTTAAATTCAACTTTGTTTCTCTTTTATAAAATATGTTAAGAAGTAGTAATTTCTGTAAACTTTTTGAAATAAGATTAACTTCTGTTTTGTAAATGGCTGCCCACGCGTCGCATGATATCTGGCACATTGCTTCCACCTACTTCGTTTAAAGCGAACTACATTGGACTTATTGAAAAATTTACCTAACGTGTCTCGGACTATGAAAACACTGCTGGTGCTGGTGTTCTGCGTTTCTGAAGACTTATGGACACAGTGAAGCGGTTAACTAAGTGGTTTGCGAGGTGATCAATTATCCCTTCACTGATAATCTGACCCTGCACTCTTCCTAATCAAAACGATGCGGTTTCGTCCATCAATTAGAGTTAACTGGTGAACATTATCTTCTGGAAACATGCTTGGTGAATCGACTAGTTAAGGAGTACTACCTATGATTAGGCATATTCGTGAACGGTGTTCACGCTTAAGGGAGGGAGACTGTTACGTGCATTGCCCGTACCAACGTTTTCAAATATGTATCTTCCTTGGATGTGACTTCACGACCTTTGAAACGGCCGCCTGTGGCTTGGTTACGATTTTGAACACGAGATGGCAGCTGCTGTCGGACTTCGGGGTTTCTTGACGTGGTTCCTTCTTCTCCACTAGAGTGTGTTGGTGGTGCCTTATTAACTCATCCTATTCCAGTCATATTTGAAGGCTATTATTATTATTCTACGTCATGAAACAAAGGACTGTGTATGCATGATACCGCCAAATTAATTACTTAATAATCACATTGTTGCTTGATGTGTCAAGCCTTGATTGGACAATAACAATTTACATGAATGCAGTTCGGTATCTGACGTGTGATTCTCCGCCATTTTGTGAACAGATTGTCTGTCGTCTAAGAGGCAACTTGCCAGCTGGTGGGACAGAGTATCTCTTCGTCGGCTGGGGGCTTGGCCCCTAGCTTTTACAAAATATGAATACCTATTCACCTAAGAAAATGCATGTGCTCGTAAGGTTTTAACTTTCATCGTTTCGCCGTGAAGAGGAAGTACGAAATGAAAATCGCATCTCGATGCAGACCAGTGCTTGTGACTTCAAACGAAGTATGTGCTGGGTTAGCCATTTTTCAGGCACATTTAGTGTCGTATAATATTTTATTTAAATTGTGTGTTGATTATTTTATTATTATTGTGTCTCCACTGTGAAGTTTTAAGGTACGTAATGTTATTCTAAATTTTTATATATTTTGTTATGGGAGCTCCAATATTGGCCTTGCATGTATGTTGTGATGCTGTGTTTTGTTTCGCCTGATAGGCCTAATTTTTTATGTTTTAATAATGTTACCAGGTATATATTAATTTTGTTATTTTTCTTCGTACCTTCTGGAGACACATTTCTAGTTTATTTAACGTTGTGAATTTTTATTTATTTAGTTTTTGGCAATCTTGGGATTGGCATATTATTAATCTGATGTAAGATCCGATGCACCACCCTCATGTCAATAGTGTTAAAACGTAATTCGATCGGACATGCGGTCTCTGTTTTTTTAGCGGCCATGTTTGTGTTTGTTTTGCCGGAATGCATTCTGGTCTTGAGGGCAGTCTCTTGGCGTCAAGCGGTAAACTCAAACGTGTTGTAGTGTTAGCTTAATTTGTTTTTTATTTAATCTTGTTGTTTTAACTTTGTGTTTTTGGTGAATGTTCCTGTGTTTTTCTCCGTCATGCTAATTATGGATTTATTTTCTGATCCAATTTTATTTTATTAATTTAATTTAAATTTCTCGTTTCATCGTGGCCTGGATCTCTGCATGTCGGATCGGTATTGCATTCCCTTGTAAATTATCAAGCCCTTTCTCATTTAATTATGCCTGTATATATATTTTTTTAATCTTTGGGCTTTAACATTTTAATTTTTAATTTAATTCTTTTCCTTGTTTGCTTTGCAAGCAAGCATGTTAAGCCGTCTCTTGCCTATTTTTGTAATTTAATCCTGGCTGATGCATGTTCTGTTTTCTGGTGGAGGTGCTCTTTTAAATTTTAACATTAAATTTTTATTTTAAATTTTTAAGCAACTGTTGTGGCATTATTTCGTCGGCGACAATTCCATTACTTATTGGGGGGTGTCTGTAGAATAGCCTGTACGTTCCCCTCTTCTCCACTTTCCTTCCACCCCTTTTGCTGTTCTTCTGTTGGGGAAAAATCATCTGGAGGTGATTTTGCAGTGAAAGCGACGCGGACCTCTAAATAAAGGTATCCACGCTGGCCATCCACGTGTCATTAATAATAATCATAATAATAATCGTAATAATAATAATATTAATAATAATATAGCGGATGTCTCATGAGCAATGTCGTTTTTTAAAAGAGAATTTTATTTGGAAAGTTTTCTGACAAGAAATTAAACTATTCTTGAAGGTAGAGACCATCAGATTCTTTGGTCTTGAGACATCTTTCAGCGAGGTTTCCTATCCCGTGACGGTACTAGTCTCTGGGTTTTGATGCGAAAAATTCGGCAAGACCCACTTTCCACAGCTTCAATGTTTCAGGTATTTCTTCCACACACGAATTGGGCCATGAATCGAAAAGGATGGTAATCTGAAGGCGCAAGATCATGGATGTATGCTGGATGTGGTAGCAGTTCGACTCCTCCAAATTCCTGAAATTTTGCCATGGTTGTTCCTGCAGCATTGTGCCCGTTTAGACCGGAGTCCGCACGACCACATATGCATTTTACCAATAATCAGTCAGCACGAGAGTCAAAATATCCCGGAGCTCCAGATGGGTTAAAGCAAATCGCAAAAACGACATCAAATTAAAAAAATGCTTTACTGATTTTTGGCTCAATGCAACAATAAGGATAGAAGGAGATTTAATTGGGAGTAACACATCCTGTAAAATTATCTCAGTTTATTTTGAAGCTAAAATTGACTGCAAAGATGCTCAAAGCAGCATCATCCACGTGTGGCGATCCACACTCTTATTTACACACAATATACAGAAATTTTCCAAACACATTTGACAATCTTTTTGAAAACACAAGTCCGATTAATAGTCCTGTGGACTGTGTTCCAAAATTATTAATATTTAATTCCAGTTCAAAGTTAATTGTCTATACTGGAAATATCGTAGATCACTGTTTGAATATTTACATGATATTAACACTCGTAGAATAAATGTTCATAGAATTTTTAACTTTCACTTATTTTTCCAGTTTCAAAAATACATCGTCGAAAAATATTATCATCATCGAAGCAACACAAATTATTTACATATATTAATAACATCTGAAAAGTATTTGACCTTGAGCATAGCATTGAAGAACTGTGCGAAGCACAACAACAATTAATTTTTCTTCTGACTTTTAACATTCGAGAAGTGACTCGATTATGAACTTCAAGTTCCTAACAAAATATATGATTTCTGAATCATCAACTTGATCAATAAATGGTTGAACCATTCAACTATTCAATTTTCCACTTGGAATCATTATTATAAAAATATTGATATTTATGGCCATTCTTAGCAACTTTCACAACTTGCAATTCTTCGACAGAATGTGGAAATTAGAATTGTAGTTTTATAATGAATTCATTTAGTTCATGGCACTAGGATTGAAAATATCCTTCAAATTATTCGTGGTTAAAGAATTATTTTTAATTGGCAGTGGCCCATTCTACTATTTGTGTAAGAACACAATATTACAACAACAACGGCAAAGGTCTTCCTCTGAAGAAGAATAAACTACTATCATGACAAATCCGGGTTCTAGCAAAATCAAAGTCTTAGATGGAATTCGAAAACAAGGTTGAAATAAGAACTGATGGTTTCCAAGAAATAACCTTCGGGTCATTCATCCGACGAAATGTGTAGTTCCAATACTCCTACTATAAACCTGAGCCATCGAACCTGCTATTTGATTGATGCTCGAAAACAACTCTTTATTCCTGCGACTTAAACATGCGCACCTGGGAATGGCATTTCAACTACTCCACACACACAAATTATCTTCCCAAAATTTATACAATAAATCAAGCCTCTGCTTGTTATCAACACTGGAAGATTAATAAACTTACAAGTTTATTTTATTTTACCATTCAGTTCAACCCGTGAATTTACCATACTTATGAAAATCTTCATTTCACTTTCGAGTGTATTTACGTCATGATTTTATATAAATACAAAAATATCCTATTTGATACAATTATCAATTGCTTCCCGTTTCATGCCTCTCCGTGTTATCTGAAAAATATACTTTGCTCATTGCAAATATCAACTGTTCAACCAGAACTGAAATGTTGGTTGAATGCGGGCTTGCGCTAAACACTATCCTTCGGAAAATCTCCTGTTCCAAACTAGAAATGATTAAACTACTTCATAGGCTCTTTCTCAATACATATGATTATTAGAAAATATAATATCCAAGAATTATTTAGAAAAATTATAAAAATTATTATTATTATTATTATTATTAGTGGATTATTATTATTATTATTATTATTTTAAATATATTTAATTATCATCTCATTATGTGAGAATCCACATGTTCGAACCTTCGAATATGGAAAAAATATCCATTCCTTAACAAAAATAAATTATTAACTTTTACAGTTACATCGGCTGATTACCGTGATTTCCCAAAAAATATGAAATATTCAAATAAATGCTCAAAATGCTCGGTCATCGATCCTAAACTGTTCTGAGTGTTGAAAATGCTCAGAATAACTCTAACAAGTCTTGCGTAAATCATTGCAAGATTTAAATACGACGAAAAATAAAATGTGTTGGTCATCTGCAGAAAAAAAATAGTTTGTTCCAATTAGCTAGGCATAATATAATTCAAATGTGTCTTACATTTCTTGATGGTCTTGAAGTGTAGTAAACCTGGTCTGTACCAGATTTATCCATAGACATGCCCTGTCGGACAAGCACGTATAATCCTTGTATCCGCCGCCATCATATACCCACAATTCGTCTAGTCAGACATAGTGGTAGTATCTTCTGACGTTTGAATTAACTGTTGTTCCATTTTAATATGGGCTTCTATCAAAGCCATAACAGTTTGTTTAAATAGGGTCAGATCTAAGTGATCTCTTCTTAAATATGTCAGTTGTAACATAACTCACGGTAATCTTATCAGTACAAGAAAAACACTGACAGTCTAAGCAATTAACGGCTGTTCTGAAGATCGTTCCCTGGGCATGGTTTGTTATATCACCATCTACCATGCGCTAGGCAACTTGTAGTTTCCCTTGCGTAGACTAATGAACGCCACCGTTATAGACTAGTCTTCAGTGTACTGACAGATCGAAGTGGTTAACTAGTTACAAATATGAAAACTGACTTGAAATGGATTTAAACATCCAAGTATTAAGTTATTACTGGACTGTGACAAAATACTAATTTCTAGACAAAGTCTAGCATATGTCCTTGTAGAAATATAAATATTTCCACCAATGTCTGTAGAAAAATCAATCACCTCAGTGATTCTCCTCGCCGTAAACTTTCTAAGTTCCAACTCGTAGCGCAGCACTTTTCGTGACTATCACGACTTGAAAAGAACTTCTGCGTAGATCCGGCAACCATGTGCCTTGGCTCAGCGTAGATGCAACTTGCTCGCCAAGTGCTTGTGTTAGAATGAGCTGAAGTTGCTTCGGCCAGCTGGCTTTTATTCAAAACTGCCAGGGTCACGCGTCATCACCTGATATCTGGTAATCCTCATATCTCTTGAATCCCTGGCCCGATTTACTTGATACTAATTGCATTCTCTTTCATTTGGCCGTGCCAGTAATCTGATCCCAGTCTCAAGTCTCTACTCCATAGTTAACTATTTAATCAATAAATAGCCTCCACCTCTGCTATTACTCGCTACGTCACTTGACATCCAACTATCGGTAAATTCCTTCCAAATGCTTCGAGAAGCAATGTAGCGCGATATTCAAATATCTCAACTTTCAAAAGCGGCTACAGCCTTTCCCTTGATATCTAGGTGTCTGAATCTTGGAATACCCATTCCTAGAGTTGGGCACATCCACCCCACACCTAGCAAAAATAAAAATTGAAAATTTTTATTTTTCCTATCTACACATTAAATCATCTGGTTCTTGAATAATAAATCTTCAAATTCGATGCATTATAAGTTCCCACGATGTTACCAGTTCGTGTATTGGCTACTTCATAGCTTCCATTATTGTTTACTTCCACAATACGATAGGGTCCAGCGTAAAGGCTTGCAAATTTCGAGTACACTCGATTTTGCACGTCAGAGGGTGTAGGTCTTTTCACTAAAACAAGAGTTCCTACGCGCAAGGGTCTGCGAAAACGCTTTCCTCTCACTCTGCGCTCTCTCTTCTCAGATTGGCTCCTTAACTTGTCTAAAGCTAGAGTTTCCCTCATCTGACGACTTGGTTCAATCTCAGGTGGAATAGAGATGATTCGATCCCATAATCGTGTTGGTTTAATTCCATGATGAAGCAACATAGGAATCTGTCCAGTACTCTCATGAATTGTAGAGTTGATGGATTCGGATGCTAAAGAGAGAACATCCATCCATTTCCAATGCTCATTTGGACAATAGAGGCGGCAAAATTTTGCTATCTCAGCCATCACGCGTTCCGCTGGATTGCTCTCTGGATGTCTAATAGAACAAAACAATTGTCTAATCCCAAGATTATTCATGATGGTTCGAAACTCCAAAGATGTAAATTGAGGTCCACGATCTGATAAAAGGAATTCCGGTTTGCCTGCTTCCGGAATTACGCTGTCTCTAATTCTCTTCGCACAATACTTTGCGTTTGCCTTCTGAATTGGATGTAACATGGTGTATTTGCTGAAAACATCCATAGTCACCAAAATATATCGGTTACCTCTTTTAGACTTTGGGAGAGGACCATATAAATCAGTCGCGAAGATTTCGCAAGGCTTAGAAGGAATAATAGGCCTTGGTAATTCTCTCAGTAATCTAGAATTATGTTTACTCCTTTGGCATAAGTCGCATTCTCGAATAGTGTTTCTGACATTTTGTCGCATTCGCTCCCACGAAAATTTCTCTTGAATCATGTTGACCGTCTTATCTACTCCAGCATGACCTGCGATTCGATGTGCCATCCAAATAATGGGTTTTTGCAATCGTGGAGGTATCACTACTCTCAGCTTCGTATGGTCGGGATCTGCAAACTTGTAGATTAAACCATCTAACATCATAAAATCTCTTGAAATTCTTTCAGTTTCCACAAAATCATCATCATTTGGATCCATGTTTCCCTGTAGAAAACGAAAAATGTTTCTGAGACGTCGGTCTCTCCTCTGGGATAAATGCAATAACCTTAACCTTCTCAAGGTATCTTCATCCTCCTGCGTCAGGTTAACTTGAAAAACCTTAGATGTAGACTCCACTGCTCTACTCAATAAATCAGCTCCCACATTCAACTTTCCAGGAGTGTGTTCAATAACTAGGTTGAATTGCTGAATAAAAAGTGACCATCTAGTTATTCTATCGCTGGCAAAGTTTGTTCTCAAAATAAACTCCAATGCGTGGTGATCAGTTCTCACAATGACTGAATGTCCAATTAACATTTTCTTCCACGACTCCAATGCGAATATTACAGCAAGTGCTTCTAACTCTGTGGTGTAATAATTTCTCTCTGATGGACGAAGTTTCCTGCTAATGAACGCCAGGTAATGTCTCTTGTGGTCTTCATCCTCTTGAAGTAGAATAGCTCCAATCCCTACGGTGGATGCATCAGATTCTATAATGAAATTCTTGGTAAAGTCAGGATACTCCAATTTCACACTGTTTACCAATAACCTCTTGGCATCTTGAAATGACTGTTCACAATCTTTATCCCATTTCCATTTATTTCCTTTCTTTAACAATTCCTGCAATGGCGCAACTGTCTTGGTGAAGTCTGGACAATGCCCTGCAAAGAATTGGCATGTCCCGAGAAAACAGCGGACACTCTTCACTCTAGTAGGTCTAGGGAAATTTGCAATAGCCTGTATCTTCGTCTCATTGGGACGGTATCCTACTCCATCCAAAATATGACCCAAAAATTTTATTTCCTTTCGAAAGAACTGACATTTTCGAAGGTTTACTTTGAAGTTCGCTTTTCTCAAATCTGCGAATAACATTTGAAGATGTAACAAATGTTCCTCCTTAGTCTCAGATGCAATTAAGATATCATCTATATAACGAATTGCTATCTCTTTTACTTCAGGACTCAAATTTTGTTCCAGGGCTCTGATCAAAACGGACCCAGATGTTTTGACTCCAAATGGTAAACGGCGGAATACATATGTCTGCTGGTCAAACATAAATCCTGTAAACTTCTTAGAATCTTCACTAAGCCTAATATGATGGTAGGACAAAGTGAGATCAATATTAGAGAACCAGACCTTGCCTTGGAATTTCCTTAACAGTTCCCTAATGATTGGTGGTCTGTCATACTCTGGCAGTAATCTTGAATTCAAATTTCGCGCGTCTAAACATAGTCTCAGACTTCCATCCTGCTTAGATACTACTGCTAATGGATTGACATAAGATGTAGTGTACTTTTCAATCACATTGTTGCTTTCCATCTCCTTGATAAGCACTTTTACTCTTTCTCGATGCTTTTCTGCTACTGGATACAATTTAGCATGAAAAGGTGCATCATCATTTACACGAATACGATATTCAAAATCTTTAATTTCACCAGGTTTAATATCAAAAATATCGTGATACTCTTCCAAAATTTTCCCTAGCTCTGGGGACTCCTTCTCAGTGTAGACTTCTCTTCCTTCAGCTTCATGAAAAATCAGAGACCATTGAGCATCTCCCTCGATGTCATCCTCTTCTTTTCCCTCGAAGTTTATCTCTTCGGTATTCTTGAATTTGATCGTCTCTGTCTTCATATCTATCACTGCTTGATATTTCTGAATGAAATCTGCTCCCAATATCATGTCAAAAGCCATGTCCTTCATTACAACAAATACATGTCGGAAATCATGTCCTCCAATCGTAATACATAAGTATAATTGTGTTTTACACAGAGATGTTTTATTGGGTATTATTCCTTGGATCTTAATTCCTGATACTGGAATTTCCTCTAAATTCTCTTTGAGCTTCCACAGAATATAAAGCTTCTCACTCACCAGACAAAGCATAGCCCCAGTATCGATCAAAGTATCGACAGGCATACCGAATACTTCGCATGATATGATTGGCATTCTAATTCTGGTACCCAATTCTTTTCGTTCGTCATTCTGTTGAATCAAGTCATCATCCTCTGCTTGCCATTTAATAATTCTGGAAGTGAAAGTATTCAAAATTCTATCTTCTACTGTGAATTCGAAGTTTTTTTTTCATTACCATTCCCCCGGGATTGTTGTGTTCCCGATGGACCTGGATCATTGGGCCTCTGCTCCAAAAATTGCAAGTTATCTTGGTGTCTTGCTTCCAAATTTTTCCTCGTCTCCTTGTTGAACTCTTCATTGGACTGACGAGTATCCACATTCCCTCTGTTATTGTAGTTGTTTCTACCATAATATCTTCTTTCCTGGTACCTTCCTTGACTATCTCGTGGTCTTCTCCATCGAGTATTGTATCGATTACCACCATCCGGTCTCGCATATGGTTTGTAACTGTATCTGTTACTGTACTGGTTCCATCCTCTCTTATTGGAATCTTCCCTCGGCATTTTCTCTTCTCGCCCTTCTCGAATCTCTCGAGGTGTTTGAGAATAACTATCAGCCATAACAGCATACACAGCGTTGTTATTCTTTACTCCCTTCTGATGGAAGAATTGAGCGTTTGTATGATCCAGCTTCTGTAATACTTCATCAAATTGTTCCATATTGTAGATATCAGCAGCGATCAAAGTCCTCTGGACGTCTGCTGGAAACTGACGTATCAATGCAGTAATCAACTCGTTATCTGGCATTGGCGGATCTAAATGTTGAAGTTTAGACAGCTGTCCAGAAAAGTACGTAGAGTATCGAGTAGGTTGTGACGTCGAGAATCTCTTCGAATATAACTCTGCTCTGACTTGCTGTTGGGTTTCCGGGGACCAAAACTTTTTCAATAGCCCACGAGAAAACTCCTCAAAAGTGGTTAGAGTGGATCTAAAAGCTCTAAACCAGAGAAGTGCAGGACCTTCCAAAAACTTCCCTATCACTCGGATCTGTCTTTCTTTAGGGATCTTGGAATCTTTCAGGTAATCCCCTGCTTCTCTCAAAAATTCCACGGGTGTCACAGAATCTCGCCCTGAAAATTTAGAAGGCTTATACTCTATATTCTTAAATACAGTTATGGGGTTGGATTGAAATACTGTCCTGACCTCATCCTGTTTTTGACGATCCGTGTCTCTAGCTCCTCCTAGATTTATCTGTATCTGTTCCTTTCCCCTTACATTTGGCATTTTCAACAGATGATCAGACTGTTTCTCATCCTTGATTTGAGTTTTCATAGCCTCAAGTTCCTTCTGGTTTTCTTCTGCCATTTTCTTAATTGCTTCAGTTTCTTTACAATTCTCCTTAACATCAATGGATATCTGATTCATAACAGTCTCATGACTTTTCAATGACCCTATCATATCTGATATGTCCTTCTGAGTTGCTTGGATATCTTTGGCAATTACTTCAATATGGGATGACAAAGATTCCCTAATCTCCTTGATTCCCTCTTGATTCTCCAGCTTGAGTGTGTCTTTAATTTCATTGACAACTGTGGTTTTGATTTCAGTTTGCAACTCATTAATCACACCTTCTCTTATTTCTCCCATGACAAGTTCTTTGAATTGTTCCGTTAAACGTTGAACAACTAGAATTCCCATCTCGTTACTCTCCTTCTTCACTCTGACTTCCAGGTTGACCATGTCTTCACCAACTTTCCTAAGACCATGTTCTATCCTATCAGCTAAGCTTTGGGATCGAAGATCGGCATCGCGAAATTTTTCGTCCATTAAACTTGCGTTAGTAGCTAATGAAGTTTCGAGCTCATGTGTTTTTTCGCATAATTTATTCATTTTACTCTCAAGTGTCATTTTCAAAATTTCAGAATTGTCTTTAAATTTACTTTCCATTGAATTAAATTTACTATTTAAATTTTCTTTCAAATTACCTTTTAAAGAATCGGAATTTTCTTTAAGTTTATTTTCTAAAGAATCAGAATTTTCTTTAAGTTTTTCATCTAAACTTTCTTTCAAATTATCAGAATTTTCTTTAAGTTTATCGTTTAAACTTTCTTTAAGTTTATTTTCTAAAGAATCAGAATTTTCCTTAAGTTTCCTTTCCAAAGCCTCAGTATGTTCTTTCATAATGGCTGCTACACGCAGTCCAGCCTCTTTTGAACTCTCCTCCAAACTCCTCATCATCCTCATCATTTCTTCCATAATTTTAATTAATATTCAAAACTTAGGGGTATACAACAGTGGCAAACACAAGCTTATAACTAGAACAAGAAATATGAATAGCTAATTGGAACACTCTTAATAAAATGTGATTTGTCCTAATGTCGACGTGATGGAAAAACAAAATACTCTACATTTACGAATTACATTTACCATAATATCACAAGAAAAATATGCAAGTTCTCAAATATCCTCCACCTGGATTCTAATAATGTGTATGTCCAGTCATCGAACGTTTACTACTGAATTTACTTGACGCCCTAATGGTTAAGCCATTATCAAAAATAATCAAACCCATTCTAATTATTAACCCAGTTAAATTTTTACTTTTCCCCACTAATTGGGTTTCCTACTAATTTATTCATCCAAACCAGACATCTCTCAACTCCCAAAATGTTTCTATAAAAATTATCACAATTTCAAATCGGCATGCGATTGACCATGTCTAAATCGATCCCCACGTTCGAAGCCATTTCTCTCTCTATCTTATTTTATGTGCCCGTTTAGACCGGAGTCCGCACGACCACATATGCATTTTACCAATAATCAGTCAGCACGAGAGTCAAAATATCCCGGAGCGCCAGATGGGTTAAAGCAAATCGCAAAAACGACATCAAATTAAAAAAATGCTTTACTGATCTTTGGCTCAATGCAACAATAAGGATAGAAGGAGATTTAATTGGGAGTAACACATCCTGTAAAATTATCTCAGTTTATTTTGAAGCTAAAATTGACTGCAAAGATGCTCAAAGCAGCATCATCCACGTGTGGCGATCCACACTCTTATTTACACACAATATACAGAAATTTTCCAAACACATTTGACAATCTTTTTGAAAACACAAGTCCGATTAATAGTCCTGTGGACTGTGTTCCAAAATTATTAATATTTAATTCCAGTTCAAAGTTAATTGTCTATACTGGAAATATCGTCGATCACTGTTTGAATATTTACATGATATTAACACTCGTAGAATAAATGTTCATAGAATTTTTAACTTTCACTTATTTTTCCAGTTTCAAAAATACATCGTCGAAAAATATTATCATCATCGAAGCAACACAAATTATTTACATATATTAATAACATCTGAAAAGTATTTGACCTTGAGCATAGCATTGAAGAACTGTGCGAAGCACAACAACAATTAATTTTTCTTCTGACTTTTAACATTCGAGAAGTGACTCGATTATGAACTTCAAGTTCCTAACAAAATATATGATTTCTGAATCATCAACTTGATCAATAAATGGTTGAACCATTCAACTATTCAATTTTCCACTTGGAATCATTATTATAAAAATATTGATATTTATGGCCATTCTTAGCAACTTTCACAACTTGCAATTCTTCGACAGAATGCGGAAATTAGAATTGTAGTTTTATAATGAATTCATTTAGTTCATGGCACTAGGATTGAAAATATCCTTCAAATTATTCGTGGTTAAAGAATTATTTTTAATTGGCAGTGGCCCATTCTACTATTTGTGTAAGAACACAATATTGCAACAACAACGGCAAAGGTCTTCCTCTGAAGAAGAATAAACTACTATCATGACAAATCCGGGTTCTAGCAAAATCAAAGTCTTAGATGGAATTCGAAAACAAGGTTGAAATAAGAACTGATGGTTTCCAAGAAATAACCTTCGGGTCATTCATCCGACGAAATGTGTAGTTCCAATACTCCTACTATAAACCTGAGCCATCGAACCTGCTATTTGATTGATGCTCGAAAAAACCTCTTCATTCCTGCGACTTAAACATGCGCACCTGGGAATGGCATTTCAACTACTCCACACACACAAATTATCTTCCCAAAATTTATACAATAAATCAAGCCTCTGCTTGTTATCAACACTGGAAGATTAATAAACTTACAAGTTTATTTTATTTTACCATTCAGTTCAACCCGTGAATTTACCATACTTATGAAAATCTTCATTTCACTTTCGAGTGTATTTACGTCATGATTTTATATAAATACAAAAATATCCTATTTGATACAATTATCAATTGCTTCCCGTTTCATGCCTCTCCGTGTTATCTGAAAAATATACTTTGCTCATTGCAAATATCAACTGTTCAACCAGAACTGAAATGTTGGTTGAATGCGGGCTTGCGCTAAACACTATCCTTCGGAAAATCTCCTGTTCCAAACTAGAAATGATTAAACTACTTCATAGGCTCTTTCTCAATACATATGATTATTAGAAAATATAATATCCAAGAATTATTTAGAAAAATTATAAAAATTATTATTATTATTATTATTATTAGTGGATTATTATTATTATTATTATTTTAAATATATTTAATTATCATCTCATTATGTGAGAATCCACATGTTTGAACCTTCGAATATGGAAAAAATATCCATTCCTTAACAAAAATAAATTATTAACTTTTACAGTTACATCGGCTGATTACCGTGATTTCCCAAAAAATATGAAATATTCAAATAAATGCTCAAAATGCTCGGTCATCGATCCTAAACTGTTCTGAGTGTTGAAAATGCTCAGAATAACTCTAACAAGTCTTGCGTAAATCATTGCAAGATTTAAATACGACGAAAAATAAAATGTGTTGGTCATCTGCAGAAAAAAATAGTTTGTTCCAATTAGCTAGGCATAATATAATTCAAATGTGTCTTACATTTCTTGATGGTCTTGAAGTGTAGTAAACCTGGTCTGTACCAGATTTATCCATAGACATGCCCTGTCGGACAAGCACGTATAATCCTTGTATCCGCCGCCATCATATACCCACAATTCGTCTAGTCAGACATAGTGGTAGTATCTTCTGACGTTTGAATTAACTGTTGTTCCATTTTAATATGGGCTTCTATCAAAGCCATAACAGTTTGTTTAAATAGGGTCAGATCTAAGTGATCTCTTCTTAAATATGTCAGTTGTAACATAACTCACGGTAATCTTACCAGTACAAGAAAAACACTGACAGTCTAAGCAATTAACGGCTGTTCTGAAGATCGTTCCCTGGGCATGGTTTGTTATATCACCATCTACCATGCGCTAGGCAACTTGTAGTTTCCCTTGCGTAGACTAATGAACGCCACCGTTATAGACTAGTCTTCAGTGTACTGACAGATCGAAGTGGTTAACTAGTTACAAATATGAAAACTGACTTGAAATGGATTTAAACATCCAAGTATTAAGTTATTACTGGACTGTGACAAAATACTAATTTCTAGACAAAGTCTAGCATATGTCCTTGTAGAAATATAAATATTTCCACCAATGTCTGTAGAAAAATCAATCACCTCAGTGATTCTCCTCGCCGTAAACTTACTAAGTTCCAACTCGTAGCGCAGCACTTTTCGTGACTATCACGACTTGAAAAGAACTTCTGCGTAGATCCGGCAACCATGTGCCTTGGCTCAGCGTAGATGCAACTTGCTCGCCAAGTGCTTGTGTTAGAATGAGCTGAAGTTGCTTCGGCCAGCTGGCTTTTATTCAAAACTGCCAGGGTCACGCGTCATCACCTGATATCTGGTAATCCTCATATCTCTTGAATCCCTGGCCCGATTTACTTGATACTAATTGCATCCTCTTTCATTTGGCCGTGCCAGTAATCTGATCCCAGTCTCAAGTCTCTACTCCATAGTTAACTATTTAATCAATAAATAGCCTCCACCTCTGCTATTACTCGCTACGTCACTTGACATCCAACTATCGGTAAATTCCTTCCAAATGCTTCGAGAAGCAATGTAGCGCGATATTCAAATATCTCAACTTTCAAAAGCGGCTACAGCCTTTCCCTTGATATCTAGGTGTCTGAATCTTGGAATACCCATTCCCAGAGTTGGGCACAGTATGAAGTCCCGCATTGTCCTGCTACGAGAGAATTTGTACAAAGTGTCTCATAACCTGTGGTGTTGTAGTGTGTTTACGAGTATTTGTATTTGAGGCGAGGATTTGAATGGGGGCGGCCGTGGTCTTCAGTTAGGAACCATCCCGCCATTTGCCTGGAGTAAGAGTTGGAAACGACGGTAAACCACTTCTAGGATGGCTGAGGTGAGAATCGTATCCACTTCTTTTTATTTTTGCCTCACGAGGCCCAGTGTACCTCGTTCCAGCCCTAAGACCAGAATTAATTCCTTAGCAGAACCGAGAATCGAACCCGGACATCCGGCGCGACAGCCAAGGATGTTAGATGTTACACAACAAGGTGGTCATATCTTCAGCTATTTTTGTTTATACAACAAGATTCATTGAGATTACGTGTCTATGCTGAATGCAAGAAACAGCCAACTGTTGAAGATGTGTCGTTGAAAGCAGCGTGAGAATATATTGTTGAGTTATTGGCGATTCATGTAGGATATTCAGACATAGTGGGTCTGTGTTTCTGGGTGTATGAATGAAGACTGTTTGATGAACTGCGTTACTCTGGTGGTAGTGTTTGTCGACTTGCTCCACCGTGATCATTAGTCCCTTGTATATTGGCGTGTGTGTAAGGAATGCATTGCTGTGATAACTGCACTAGTGCGTTCACATGTAAACTTGGCCAGGAATTGGAAGGGGACGACTGTGGCCTAAAATTAAACACCTTCTCAATATCTATCTGGAGTAGAATTATGCATCATGGAAGACCAAGACAGGTCGATAGTAGGATTCAAATCCACCTTTCTTCTCAGTCATACTCTTGAGTGTGACTGGACTCCGTTCCAACTCTCGTACCAGGATTCAAATTCTCCATGGTAGGGCTGATAATAATAGAATTCAGGCATTGTGGGCTTTGAGCTACTACGCTTCCTCCTAGAACATGGTGACTTGTGAGAAGAATCTTAACATTAGAAGTTCTCGTAATTTTCGGCTGCACGTCATTCTTCTTCGGCCAAAAATCTTTTGATGAAATCCAAATATTATGTATGGTCCATTACAGTCAGGTTATTGGAACCCCTCAGGTTTGTACTTGGCAGTGTGACACACTTATCAGGCTGTAATCCAAACATACACAATGGTTTCATTTAGTTAGCGAAGACCTCTTGGTGAATTGGTAAACATAAATGGTTGGCACCCTGGAGTGCTGATTTGGCTACCAGCTCTGCTGGTTTGAGTAAAATCAAAGGCATCATTAACATACAAGTCACTCCGTATCAATTTCGAAGGTATTTATCAGGCAAGTGGATCATTTGAGTTTACCTTTGTATGCCTGGTGGTGTAGTGTAACATAATTGTCTACCAAGCCTGAGACCCGCGTTCGATTTCCAGCTCTTCCATGCAAGTCTCTCAAGAGTTGTCAATTTCAAAGCCTTGCATCAGTCTAGTAGGCCACACAAGAGTTTACATTTTACGTTATCTTGGCAATATAACAATAATTACACTGAAATGAAGTTCCAGTGGTATTCCATGTCGGACTGATAATCTAAACGTTGGGCCACTTAAAGCAAAAATAATATTATCTTTACCATCATAATCATATTTTTATAATTACTAGTACCCTTAATGAGAATCATTAAGCACTTCTCAACAGATCACAACATGATACATTCGCTTATTCCTACCACCGCCAGGCTTCAAGCAAGCATTACTTGTTCGAAGTTCAACTTGGGAAGTGACAAGGCACGTTGCGAACCAGTCAGTCCTTGGTGTAGTGGTTGTTAGGTATGACATTCCAACAGATGGTTGAGAACTCGTAAGCATTTAATGTTGCTTGAAAAGTAAGAAGCAGGTCCACGACAACAGGCGCCACTGGACCTGTTTGTTTTATTTGGGTCTTGTTGAATTTCAGTGTTAACGAAGCTTTAATTAGTACCCATTCACTATGTAGTCTTGCTGGTTTCGAGTGAGAGGCAAACTTCTTCCATTCTCTAGCTCGCCAGGTGGGAGAAAATTCCACTAAAATCACTCAGGCTTCAAGTGGTCTCTTATAACACATGTGTCACTTATAAGCCGAGAGTGATACATTGATAGGTGAAATATATGAGAAATTAAGTATGTTCTTCCTAAATAAGGAATGAATTCTAGGGACCTCATTTGGTATTATAATGTTAATACGTAATTTTCAATTTAAAGCAGCTAAAACGAACTCTAAAATACATATAAGGTGGCGAGGATGGATATAAACATACAATTTTCTAGTGAAAATCGACACCATCCTAACATTTCACTTCAAAACAAGTAGTTCCGTGACGAAGTAAAGAGCCTCCTTTTCTTAAAATTTAAGATCTTTAATTCTATTTACAGTCCAAAGTACAGTAGTAACTTTATCTACGGAATTATGCTGGTAGCATGATCATTATGAAATTTGCACAAAGTATAACTGAAATATTGTGGCCTTATAGGGCAATACAGTATGCTCACAATACTGCAAGTCAACAGCTCAAATGCCCATAGAGAGTTATTAGGTGGTTTGGAGGACTGCTGTCTCTAAAAATGTGCACAATACGGCATATAATGTATATACAAAATTTATAGTTATCCATTAAATGCCAGGGAAGTTACTGCGTTAAACATTAAACCTACCCATAACGCGTAGAATCATGTTGCCAACTCTGTCACGTATTGGTTGCTCAAAATTAATCTAAAATATTTTGTTCTTTATGTGTGTTATGTTTAGAACTGTTGGCCTGCATACTTTCTGGTATACTGAGAGTAGATTTCAAATGTACAGAGAGCATTTATCAACAGTTGGCAACCCTGGTGATTCTGAATACACATGCTCAGTTCCATCTCTTAAGGTACAGAATGCATATACACAATTTAGTTGAAGTCCTGTAGATAGTATTGACGTTACATGCAGTTAAACATTGAACTCATTACTACGCGTAGAATCATGTTGTCAGCACAAAAACACATATAACTAATACATCTTGATAAGTTGGGCAAGTTTATAATAACTGCTGTACTTATATAAAAGGAAATATTGTAAATACCACCACCCACATATTTGTAGACATAGATTGAACGGCCTAAGCGTAAAGAATCTGATGATGATCACTTGACGATCCAAACTGGTTATCCTGATGAAGTCATTTGTTATTATCATGTACATTTCTTTCAGGTTTAGAGAAACACCCATTACAATTGGGTACAATCTTGTTGACCGATTAGCTGTATGCCTCTCACCAAGGCGAACTGGGTTCGATTCCCGGTCACTGCATGTGAGATTTTCGATGTGAAATGCCATGTCCTGTGGTTCGGATTCCACGTAAAACGGAGGTCCCGTGGCTTATGATCGCGAGATTAACGGTCACGTTAAACTACAAGCTTCCTTTTTTTTGTTGACCGATTGAAAAGCATTAATTTAGATTACTAAGGCAACACAGAAGATTGGCTTTCAACACGCTAATTACATCCTTCATATGAATCTTCCTGAATTTCAATTTTGGTGAGCATTGGTCCACTGAAATGTAATACTTGAAAATTACACAGGGGCTGTTTTATAGAAATTCATTAGTAGAGAATTTTGTAACGTCGACGTCTGACTCCCTTAATAGGACGGTACCTGAGACTCATATTTAGTAGGAATTTAAGGGCTCATTTATCCTGTAGTCGACTTAGACCATAAAAATTCTAGTTATGGCTACATTATAATCGCTAAAATGGTGGTTATATGAAATAAACGGTAATGGTGCATGGGAGGGCGGCTATCTCTACAGCAATTTGTTTTCAATTTGTTTCAGGCGTTTAAAAATTAATAGAGGGAAACACACGGGAACAAATATATTGATTTTAAAATTAGGCATGGTGCCATATTTAAAATTAATTAGCCAACAATGTTGTAACTATGGCATCCAACTCCTTTCGATGGACGGTACGTCAGATGATACGTCAGTTCTGAATTTAGAAAGATCCAATGGTTCGCTTTGCCAGCAGTTGACTTAGAATCTGAAAATTCAAGTGACCGTCATTTTGTTTTCGCCAAGATGGTGGAAAAATAAAAAGTACAGTTATAGTGTGTGGGAGAGTCATTATCTCCCCAACAAATGTTGTTCGATTTGCCTCAGGCGTTTAGAA
This sequence comes from Meconema thalassinum, assembly GCA_946902985.2. Lineage (NCBI taxonomy): Eukaryota > Metazoa > Arthropoda > Insecta > Orthoptera > Tettigoniidae > Meconema > Meconema thalassinum. The sequence goes on from OX336389.2 coordinate 188,383,009, forward strand.
TATGATTGTGGGGACATAATTACTGTGGACAGACACACACTCACACATAGATCCCCGATTGAACGCATAAGCCTATTTCATTTGCATGAAATTAGGTTAAAGCGATTCATCGTATCAATAGACATAGGTTTTCTTGGAGAAATTTCTAGCAATCTTGACAATGAATAGTTAACGAAACGTCGAATCAAATTCAGAAGTCCTATTTATTATTTCCATTATTAACAGTAAAGGTAATGTTGTGGATGGTTTCCTTTTGGACCAAATTTGCTTCGCTTTCACATAATCCAATTGTCTTTTGTTTGTTTTTGCTTTTGTTTCGGTAAATTTGTCAATACTCTACATTGACTTTATTAAATAAATGTATGGGTTGAGAGCTTGAAATTAACCCCAAACCGGATATTTGCAAATATAGTATATTCGAAGGAACGCTTTTTTTTGCTGTTTGTTTTTTTAGGATCATCTATTCCTGCATCCTTAAGTCTTTATCAAGTAAGGTGATTTTCAATAGAAACAACTCCGAAGAGCCTCGCTCAAATGGGCAATACCGGTACTGGTAAGGATAATGTTTTCTCGCAGAAAGCAGTTTGTCTCTTCTCAAAGAAAGCTACAGTGTACGTCACGTTTGGGTGGTGTTTTACTGTCCCTGACCGCATAGTTGGGACTGGTACGACAAGTTTTGAATTAAAGTGTCATTCCACTCCATTTCTTCACAAATCACGTCCTTTGAAAACTTGATCAATTCTTGAGTGATTTCTGATAACAACAATAGTCAGTAAGACTGTAAGTCACACTGTAACTTTAAGTGCTCGATAGAGACAGGTTAATACTTTTATATAACAGTAGTTTGGCCTAACATTATGGTGTTTGAAGGCATATACAGTGTTGCCTTAGTAAACGTAACTTTGATCCTTTTCAGTCGATCGTCACGTTTGTACCCAAAGGAGATGGGTTGTTCCCTAATACTGAAAAAAAAAAAAAAAACATCTCATGTATTTTTTTTCAGGATTAGGGAATAACCCATCTCATTTGGGTACAATCGTGTTGACCGACTGAAAAGCATCAGCCTTTTTGTTTAGTTTGACCTAATATAAGTGGCAAATTGTTCAATGTAACCTCTCCACTAGAGATTAATAAGATGTTGGCCATCCTCATACAGCACTCACCTCACTTCACAGTCCGGATTGTACGGTGTACAGTCATGGATATACAGGGTGGTTCTTATTAATGTTTAAAACTCTCTGCAGCGACGTAGATGGCATTGAGCCAAGTAATTTGATATAGGACACTTAGGGTCGCAAGTGTCCGGAAATACCTTAAAAGTGAACCACAACTGTTAAACATATGACGTCATCAGATGACGGCTCAGCTCGAGCGGTCAAGCCCGTGCTCCCTTACGCACACCAAAGTAAACGTTGAATATCATATCACTCTGGTTCTGTGTCATGCTTTCACTTGAAAGGAGAAGAGAGAGAACAAAGAAAGCTGATGGATAGACCCCGGATTTGAACCTCGAACCCCACGCGCCCAAGTCGCACACGCAGACTCGGAGCTAGATTGACATGACTTTCAACGTTTGCTTTGGAGTGCGGAAGAGTGCACGGGACGGACCGCTCGAGCGTAGCCGTCACCTGATGACGTCATAAGGTTTAACAGTTGTGGTTCACTTTTAAGGTATTTCTTGACGCTTGCGACCCTAAGTGCCCTATATAAAATTACTTCTCTCGATGCCATCTACGTCGCTACAGAGAGTTTTAAACGTTAATAAGAATCACCCTGTATATACCTAATATGACCAAATTCTACCCTTGCAACCTGTGACATCCCGCCCACACCTCTTGAGCTCATGCGATGGCGATAATGTTTCTACTTCTATTACGCTATTATCATCGCATGAGCTCAGTGAAGTATGGGCGGCATATGTCACATGATAGAAGGAAAGAATACTGTCGTATAAGGTGTATATATCCGCAAGTGTACAAATGGACTGTGGTTTGAAATCCAACCTGGGTTATTCTTGGCGGCCTGCCAGTGTAGCTTTTCTTCAGGTTCCATACTTAATTCACCCAAGTTTCAAGACTCTTGCACATAAATGTTTAGGCGTATTCTATTTGTTCAGAGTCCCTGGATACTTTTTCCACAATTTTCCACCCACGCGGATCTTCACGGACAACAAGCCATTAGCTGAACGTATGACAGACATGGCTCGTCCTTTAAAATTCCCCGTTTGAAACAAGAATTACAGGCTACTCGCAAATTCTACCGAAAATTCCGTCTGACGATGTCTTTTGAGGAGGGAAAGGACTTGCATGTTGAAGAAAGGTCATAAACATAGAGCGTGTATACTACGTATTCAATTGTATAGTAATCTCACCACTCCTCGTTGAAAATACTGTACGTGCCTTTGCCGTCATCTACACCTGGTGAATATCACATCCCACACTCTCCCAGATCTCGATGGTATGACAGAAGAAGAGCAGCAATGGAGAGGACCTGGCGAGGTTGGTTGGAATGGGTGACAAATCCCCTCCCCATCCACACACTAGTACAGCCATCACAATGACGCAAGTTATCAGACAGTTTCCTCACTCACCTAAATACACGGGGCTACCACCATATCGAATGACCCCTAAATGAATGAATAACAACAAATTCTCCCCCCAAGGGAAGCCAACTTACTACAGACATATAAATGACAGTATCACAGGCAATACCCAGTAACACAACGGGCAGATGACCTCGCTGTTCCGGCCCTTAATACCTCAATAACTAACTACCAATGTATCACACACCAATTATACACAATAATTACGCTTGAAAAATGACCTAGAATGAAACAAAGCTGTCAAAGATATTAACCGATGCAGGTTCATGCGAAATACTACGGAATAACTTATATATACAATAACTATTTTACCATCCTTCTATTGTGCTTGACGTCTTCCTGGTTTATTCCATTATGTTGCAATGGACTGATTTTTTGAATTATGGGTGAAGTTATAAATGTTCCACACGACCTATTTCATTCTACATATCATGTAGTCAGTACAGAAATTTAAACGTTTCATTGACAAATTTCCTATTAAATTGTATTCATATGCAGCCGATTTTATAATATATTAATGTAATGCTGGCAAAGTCCACGTAGAATACCTATGCTCCAGTTCTGTCAGAGTAGAAGATACAGTTGTAAGGGAAGCATCGAATTATCAAGGAATCGTCCTAAATACATTATTTACTGGCATATACCACAAGAGTAGCCTATATTTACTGGCAGTGGCGAGTTCCACGGCTAGGCTCCACTTCTAATTCCTTTTACTAATGACTCGTAGAGTAAGCGTGAAATACGCCATAAAAGTACGGGACTGTGGGCTATGCCCCAACATTCATTTGGACGGGAGAAATAATGTCCGTTTCTAGGCTCATCTGCACTGAACAGCAAAGGTAACTGAACATTTCGGAAACCAATCCCTCGAAGACCTGTCTAATAAATTGAAAAGGTTAATGCATATCTATGCACCAATTGTATTGATCCACCAGCTTCCTGACTGCACTGGCTACCTGGCGTAGGCGATCTGAAGTTCGAATCCCATCTCTGGCATCGACCATTCTGATGTTCATCAGAGTGACTTTTCGGGTTATTATACCATGTTATACGCTTGATGATACCTGATGATTTTCCAGCATGTGCGGGTGGCATATTATAAGATTTGTTCTGAGTATGTTTCTCCCCCAGAGGATTTCACACACATTCCAGTCAAATGCCTGCATGATATCTTATTTCAAGTGCCGGAGCACCTACCTCAATAACCGCAGTTACACAAACACTGCTACAATGAACACAGTATAACACAGGTTAAAAGGCACATTTCACATATACATACATACAAGGGTTTGATGACCATGATGTGCAAAGCTCCTAAATTAAATATTAGTACATCAGGAAGCACATTGTGCTCCACTGACTTTTATAACAGAGAAGTTAAGGTAAATCCGAGAGTGTAGCCGCACTTGTGTTATATCTCAGTAGAATTACTTTAAAATGTTTGCAAATTGAGGAAGCATAATTTGTAAACGTTTGCAATAGATCACATATGAGTAAATCATTAGTTATTGAAAATAAATCGGCGAAAAATAGTAACAAAGAAATAGTCTCTCCCTGGTATCCGGTATAGATGCCGACTTTGGACGGGAGAGATGCCGCAAGTAAAGTAATTAAGAAGAAAAACAAATGTATGATTCTTTCTTCAACTCTAATGCAATTGAGTATTAGATCATACTACAAGGCAATTATATTTTGATAAATAAAATGTATCTTTTGGAAATACTCCACCTCGTCTATCATATACAAACTATGTTTTATTTTAATTCACATTATAAATGTTACATGTGTTTATACAGGCCTCATTTAACCAACACATATGGACCCATTGTGCCCTATCCAGATTTCCAGAATCCATTCTTCGTTTTAATGTTCGTGCCTGAATTCCACTGCAACTTTTTGCCTTCCTGTTTCCAGATCGCTTTTATAATATGATATCAATGAGGAATATCTAGCGGATTGATGTGCGGCAACTCTCCCATATGCCAGGTGGAGACGCCGCACCCTCCTGTTGTTGTACCTCAAGGTTAACAGGGCCGAAAGTAAGCTCACCACCTGCAACAGTGATAGTTAAGACATATTCTGCACTAAATACGGCTGATTTAAGCGTTTGAAGCCAAATTAATATCAAATAAATGAACACAAGAAGAAACTTTGTCAGGAGGTAACATGCACTCGCCTCACGTCATCGACTACAATTTAAGTATTATACGAGAAACTTGCACCATACCAGCAGACAGTGGTTATTGCTTCGACACTGCCATCTAATTGCTACGATGGGAACTAATGGCTACAGTGTATGCGGCGTCTGTACCGCAGCGGCATCTGTATCGGATTTACCTTATTACTAGTTTTTTTTTCTGTATTTTACTTTTGATACGACTTCTTATAAAATTTTCTGTTAATTCTGTGTTGTTGAAATACAAATTCAATAAGCCATTTGAGTCACATACATAATTTGCGGTCTATGAAACGACTTCATGCGTTGCTGATGGCGGGGTTAAATGTAACATGCACATCGACAGGTAGAAGAAAGCTGAGTACACACTGGACCTGGCACTTAGGAAAGTCGAGGTCTTCTGCACTCAACCATAGGAAGTAGACGCGGCTAAGGAGTTAACTATTAATTCCTCAAAGAAGGGTACACAGTTCGCAATGTTGGAATTGTGGGAACAGTCTAACAGTATTTGGCTAATTTGTTGAATTCTGGAAGACTTCAAAAATATATTTGTTTATAATCAGCTGTTTGACATTTACTGAAAGAGGTCAATTAAAATATTGGTGGAAAAAAATGAATATTTTCAATATTTAGACTCCCCCCTGAATGTATTTTGATAACGTCAATTTCTAGCAAAATCACCTCCATCATCATCAATGTATTGTTTGTCGTTTTAAAATGTATCTCCTTATTTTATTGACTCTATTATAGCTTATGATATTCAGGGCTATTTTTATTGCCTAAATATTTATTCCACTTTTAGTAATATCTTTCGAGTCGAAATTCAGTAGTTCATAAAATCTTATTTGCAATATAACGTTTACCTTTGTCTGAATCCCAACATTTGACTGCTAGAGAAGAATGGAAGAGTGGTTGGCACTCTTGGCTGTCACCGCGGTGGCCCGAGTTCGGTTCCCGGCCCTGCCAAGAAATTTAATTCTGGTCTGAGGGCTGGAACGATGTACACTCAGCCTCGTGAGGTAAAACTGAGAAGAAGCGGGTTTGATTCGCACCTCAGCTATCCGGGAAGTGGTTTTCCACTTTTACTCTTGGCGAATCTCATGATCGTTCCTACATCAAAGCCATGGCCGCCTCCTTCTCAATCCTGATCTCATACAGCCATCACAATAATACAGGTTGGTAGACAAATTCCTTACGCACCTAAGCACACGGGGCTACACGACCACGATATCGCTAAGTCCATATGTGAAACAACAACAACAACAGAAATTGGAGCTGGCTAAATGCTCAAACGACCATTAGCCAAAAAATATACAGTACCGGTCATCATCATCATCAGCTTCTAAAGGCTAAAAGCCTTGTCGTTGCAGCCATTTCTTACGGTCTTCAGCAGTTCTCTTCATATTGACATACGAGTCACATTCCATTTCCTTGACAATGTTCTTGAGGTACGATTGTCTTGGTCGTCCCCTTGGTTTCTTCCCCAACATTTTTCCTTCAAAAATAACCTGGAGGAGAGTGTCATGTCTGAGTACGCGTCCCATGAATTTTGATTTCCTATTCTTAATGGTGTTGAACAGGCATCGATTCTCCTGAATTTGGTTCAGAACAAGCTCATTGTGTACCGGTAGCTTATTTTATTGTTTAAATTCCAGTAAAAATCACATAATATATCTGGTTTGGTAATCAATGCTGCACTAAAGGTAAATTGTCAGTCGTAGGAGACAATCAGATTCGTTGCTGAGGTCTCAAACTTTTATTTCAATATGCAAAATGCAGTCATGGGGAACCCTATCTTCTCCACATACTTTGTACTATATCTCTTCTTACCTCGCTTTGACAATCCTTATTCCCCACCACTTCCGACGTATTAAATTTATGTACCATGTATCTTTACATTGAACGTATATGATTCAGATTTGAAGAATTAACGATGCATGGGGACAATGGGGCAGGCTTGCATACAATAGTACACCAGTAAAGGAATGTGAATGCAATAAGACGATGAGCGATGTTACATGTCCGGTGTGTGACATAGCTACACATGTCTAGCTTCGAACTAGCATCCCTGAAGGTAGTGTACAGTAACCTTCCGCCCAGGAGACAAGCCAAGTAGCAATCAACATAATGCACCCATGACGAACCATGTCCCGTACACAATGAACTCAGTGAAGGCTAGACCATGTATTAAACATACAGTCCTAGCTAGACACACAGTATTTGCCGGTTTATGGGGGGTTGTTTACGTTACATACGTATCCCATCAAGAAAGAAGATTTGTGGAGGTTTAGCGATCTGTCAGGTTTTCATACCAACCAACAATGATTTGTTATTCCAGACTGTATTGTCGTCATGCCGATTAAGGTATTTCATGCGTGGTTTAACTCTGCTGCTTTGCTTCAGTCATAAGAGCAACACAACAACATAGCCTTAACTGGTTTCCATTTCTTGTAATTCTTTGTGAGGAGGTGACCAAGATACTCGACGCATCACAATTGAAGACACACACATATTACTGCCCATGCAACATTCTTGTAATGAGAGTGACTGGATGTCAATGTTCTATGAAGAGTATTGCAAAGCGCACCAGGCAAAGCGGAATGCCTCTCTGAGCGCCGTCGCCATTCGGAATCCTATTATAAATTCTACAACTTCGCATATAAGTCAAGGCAATGCTACACAAAGGAACTTTTTCAGTCGTCATAAGTGGGATGGAGTTTCATGCCGGAGTGCAGCCTTAAAGGATATAAATAGGAGCTCGTATACAAACCTCAGTTGTTGCTATGTACAGTAATTATAAGTTAAATAAATTCTCCCTGACGAAATGTTTTTTAAAGTTCCAAGCACGCTATCGACCAAACTAGCATTATACAAACAAACATCTCTTCATAGAATTATTAACATATATTCACCATATGAAATAGAGACTTACGAGATCTTCTTTTGTCCCCGTGTGTGTGTTTCCCAGTCGGTTAGTCTAGTTTCCCCCTCTTATAATTTTGCAATTCATGGACAAATTTCAATGAAACTTATTAAGGACTTACTAATATTCATTCCGAGCCAGACCGCACCTGTCTAATCTCGATAGGTGTCACCAATCTAACATGGCGGGTGCACAGTAATTCCACCATTAGACAATATCTCCCAAACTATTACAGCAATCTAACTCAAATCCAGTACGGTGATAGATAACTATTAAGGAAGTACATGTATATTACTTTCAAAAACCTAACAGCCACAAAATCATCCGAACGCAGTGAAACATGGCACAACGGACCTTCATGTATATCTAACTATATTGTTGTTGTCTAATGTTCTTCATTTTTTTTCTCCGAAAATTCAAGATAGCGGCAGTACAAATTATTTTTCATGTATCTTATTCGAGAGATCGAAGTGAATCTTTGAATAATAAACCACAATAATAATCATATCTACTGGTACATAACTCTACGACTTACAGTATATTTTTGGTACATTGTGGATGGCGCGTATGTTTGTTATTATTGCATGAATAACTTATTAAGGACTTACTAATACTCATTCCGAGACAGACCGCATCTGTCACATCACGAAATGATCCGATCGCTGTGAAACTTCATTTACAGGACCAGTACTGTCATTTAAACCTTCAGGCTTCCTTTTCACAAACTATGGATGGCGGCTATGCCAATGTATAATATATGAATTCTTGTACCTTATCACGGAATTATCTGATCTCTGTGAAACTCGGCACAGTTCACCACTGTGATAGTCTAATCCTGTAGCCACAAACCCTCTTTAATATTTATCATCGATTATAGATGGTGTGCATGTCAACTCCTTACTCACGAATTCACTAAACACGGCGCTCAATTATTTGGTGTCTATGAAATCTGGCATTGACAACCTTACTGTATGTTCTAAACCTATAGACAACTATATTTCTTCCTTTTCACAATCTACATATCGCGCACGTGTCAATTCCTCATTCTGCCGCGTCACTGAATGATCCGATATTTTTGAAATTTGGTACCGAAAACCCCAATTATCTACTGCTTCCTTTTCACGAAGTATAGACGGGTTGCATCTCAATTCCTCAGAAATGGATACCTCCAACTCATGATGGAATGGTCCGATTAGAGTGAAACATGGTATGAGTGAATCATTTAGTCATATAGCATACGTTTTTGAGTAGTTTCTCGGTATTGTATGATGATGATGATGATAATTGTTGTTTTAAGGGGCCTAACATCGAGGGTTATCGGCCCCTAATGATCTGGGTGATAGCGAAAATGAGAATGAAATGGAAACCAGAACGAAAATTATGTGAGACGGAAAATATGTACAAAGAGAAACTCAGATGGAAACAACTCACAATATGGTCTTACAAAAGGGAATTTAGAACGAAAAGATTCACAAAAAGAATAGATTGAAAAAGACCCACAAAACGTAGGATACATTCAAAATACGTACAAAATGCAATGTAGCGTCGAAATACTTACAAAATGCAACTGAAATTCAAAATACTTCAAAATGCAAATGAGATCGAAAATACGTACAAAATGCAATTGAGGTTCAAAATACTTACAAAATGCAATTGAAATTGAAAATACACAATGCAATTTAGATTGAAAAAGGCCGGTTCAGATTCAAAATACTCACAAAGTGCAATTGAAATTCAAAATACTTACAAAATGTAATTGAAATTGAAAATGCTTACAAAATGTACGGTAGATTCAAACGACTCATGTGGATTGACAATACTTACAAAATGCAATTTAGATTGAAAATACTTGACAAAATGTAATTTAGATTCAAAATACCCACAAAATGCAATTGAGAATCAAAATATGTGCAAAATGCCCACCAAACAAAATGCAATTTAGATTCAAAATTCGTGCGAAATGCGGTTTTGGTTGAAAATACTTACAAAATGCAATTGAAATTCAAAATACTCACTAAAAGGCCCGTCTACCTGCATTGAAAGACTTACTAAGAAGCAATTTAGATTGTCAATCTTTACAAAATGCAATTGAGGTTGAAAACAATCGCGAGGTGTAATTTTGATCGAAAAAAACTTACAAAATGCAACGTAGATCAAAAATGCCGTAAAAATTCGCTAAAAGGGAATTTAGATACACGGTGAACTAAGTAACAAAAACAGTGCGGGAATCTTAAAGAGAAAAGGAAATATAAGGAAAAGAGGAGACGAGAGGAGAGGAGAGGAGAGAGAGGAGAGGGTCCGCCCCAAAGGTAAGGGACAAAAGTGGAAAACAGACCCAGCTCAGGAATCCCTCGGGGTCGCCAACTCCCGAACTCACCAGCCGTGAGCCCCTGAGGGTGTAGCATTATCTAGGGTGCACCAGAAGTGGTGGGGCTACATACACCCTGCCTCCTTAAGGGCCTTGAGCACAAGGCAGAAGGTAAAAGGAAAAGAAAAAAGAAGGCTGACCCCTCACAGAAGGAGGGTATCAGGAAAGATGAGACAAGGGCCAATTAAGGCGGGAAAGTGAAAGACTCCCTAGGCCTCGGATAACCTAATACCGTCGGTGTCGGAAGAGAACAAGAGTTGACCAAGGGTCTCGGTATTGTAAATAGGGCTCGAGTATCTCTAAACTAAACGCATATTACTTGCCGTACTTTGGTCTAATCGCTGTGAAAGTTGATAAAACCTACAAGTTCGTAGACTGAAATGTGCTGGTGTCTTTTTGAAATGTTACATTCATGACGGGCATGCATCTTTCTTAACTGGACTATACACGTTTACGGTTTATACCACATGCATTATTGGGCCAAAAATGCGATGGTTATTGTTAATATGTCAGTTGTATTTTGCACAGAATTCTGTAGCTTGCTTTTCATAAATACTGGTCTTGCATATGACATTCCCTAAGATAAACTTTTGTGGCTCGTTACAGGAAGATGCGATCTCTATGGGAGAAATCATAGACCGACACTGAATACTTTACATTCTTGTACGTAATACTTTAATATAGCTCGTGTGGTGGTGATTATTTTAAAAGGAGGATCATCGAGGTCATCTGCCCCAGGTTTCTAGTGTAGGTGTTGTAAAATACAGATTACTCTTTGATTACCAATCGTTGACATTTTTTATACCGTAGTATAGGCTACCTTAATGAAATCAGTTAACCACTTTGCCTTCAAAACTTCACGATTGGCGTGAATAGGTCAGCCGTGGACCATTGTTCGGCTATCGAGTAAGTAAATTCATAGTTCCTACTCTGTATCAAGTTTTCTTAGAAAAATGGTGCTGTTTAACAAGTGTAGTAGGGTGAAAACAATTAACAGGAAACAGTTGTGAATAGAAAATTTAGAATCGTTAAGCTCACAAAATTATAATGTGAATGTACGAGGCACGTCCAGAAAGTAAGTTCCGTTTGGTAATAAAATTAAATTGTGTACAGATACAAAAAAAAATATTTATTGTACAACATTCTACACCTCTTAAACTACTTTTCCACATAACTGCCGAACTTTTGCAGGCATTTGTCATAGCGTGGCACACGTTTTTGGATACCTTCTTCATAGAAGTTTGCCGCCGACTGTAAACGAGAGCAAAGACTCCCCTGTGAGATATCCTACCGTTTGGCCACCACTGTTAGGCAAATTGCGTATGTGGTCAGGAGAACTCCTAAACATACGCAGTTCTCCTAGTAAGCACGCAATTTGCCTAACAGTGGTGGCCAAACGGTAGGATATCTTACAGGGGAGTCTTCACTCTCGTTTACGGTCGGCGGCAAACTTCTAAGAAAGAGGGTATCCAAAAACTTGTGCCACGCTATGACAAATGCCTGCAAAAGTTCGGCAGTTATGTGGAAAAGTAGTTTAAGAGGTGTAGAATATTGTGCAATAAATATTTTTTCTGTATCCGTGCACAATTTAATTTTGTTACCAAACGGAACTTACTTTCTGGACGTGCCTCGTATATAGCTTATTATTACTGACTCTTTGAGGTCGGGGAATGAAATGAACTTCTATGTGTCAATGATTTTACGGGCGGTTGCGTTTTTTACGCCAAACTCATGAGAGTCGTGAATTATGTTGTTGTTGATTCCTTTAGGAGCTTTGAAACATCGTGGTCATGTATCCCCGTGTACTTGGGTGTGATTGTCTCATAACCTGATTCACTGTGATGTTTTACTAGTATGTGTATTTGTAAATGACGTAAGATTTGGGCAGGAAGCGTCCGCGGCATTAAGTTAGCTACCATCCTGGCATTTGCCTGGAATAGAAGTGGGAAACCACGGAAAACCACTTCCAGGATAGCTGAGGTAGGAATCAAACCCGCCTCTTTTCAATTTTGCCTCGCGAGGCTGACTGTACCCCATTCCAGCCCTCTAACCAGAATTACATTTCTTGGCAGAGCAGGGAAATGAACCCGGGCCTTCACGGTGACAGCCATGTATGCTAGCCACTACGCAACGAGGCGGACTCAGGCCTGAATGAGAAATGAAATTAGTAAAGATGAATAAATGAGGGCAAGGATTTTGAAGGAAGTGGCAGTGGGTCTATTAGAAAGTACCATCCCGATATATGCTGGATTTGAGACTTAGGCTACTGTTCTGACTCAGTGAGGAAAGCAATGGCAAACTACCTCACTCCTCTTCTTGCCTAGAACGCCTCAAAATAGAGCTGCCTTGGGTTTTTGTGGGTATCTACTCACATAACGTAACGGCGGTACTTTTTGAGGATCCAACCAGCCTTCGGGCTGACTACCTAACAGACAGAGACTTAGGGTGGAATTCAGAGACATTTCTTGAGGACACCTTGAGGAGACCTTGGGCTTGAGGAAGCCTTAAGGAAGCCATTTGCATTCAGAGAGCTTCCTTGAGGCTTCCTTGAGGAAGCCATTTGAAGGCTCCCTTGAGCCTTCCTTAAGGAGACCTCAAGCCTTTCTTAAGGAGACCTCAAGGCTTCCTTGAGCAGAAATACTATTCAGAGACATTTCTTGAGGAAGCCTTGGGCTCAAGGACTCCTTCGCGACTGCGCACGACTTGCCGTGTGCTGAGGTAGGGGACAAGCTACCTTAAGGAATCCTTATCACAAGAAAAATGGCGTATTCTTGGCGGACGACGACTATCTAGATTATATTAAAGCATTATTTGAAGACGAATACGTAAGAAGACGATATATAAGAGATTTCTAGAATCCATAGAAAATATTTTCTGAGCTGCAGTTTTTCAAAGCATGGTGTGACAAACGTGATTTTGCCTTTAGTTCAGTTTGAAAGCAGAAGATGACTTCCACTTTCTCCAATATTACAGATTATAGTTATTAGTCGACGGTTTTATGCCACGATAAACTTTCAGGTATCGGTAATAGGAACATTCCAAATAAAACCAAATAGCGGTACGACAAGTACGGTACCTAATTAAGGTACGGTAAAAGTCCCCATACTTTTGTTGGTTAGGTACGGTACTACAGTGTAGGTTAGTTTTTTTTAGTGTAGCCTATTATTTGTTTATTTAAAGATATTCTGACTGTATTGCATTAATATTTATCACCCACAATAATTTGGCTCCCGTCCGTTTGTATTTTCCGCAGGAAAAGAGCCGTAATTTATATCATAGGCCTAACGGTACCGTATAGTATCAGACTGATATGTAGGCCTACGTGTTTATTATTAATTAGGTTATACATAAGTTACATGATTAGCCTGTTAGCTTATTTTGATGCAAGACGTTCATACCTCCAGTACTGATACACGGCCCGAAATAACCTACAATGCCGGTAATGTAAAGTAGCCTATTAGCCCTTAGGAATACGTACGCAAGAAACACGCATTAGATGACATCTCGTAATAATCCGGTTTCCTGGCCTCATTATTGGGTTAAAAGTGATTAGATACATACATGCACACTACTGATAGGTCTATAATACGCAATCTACTGCACAAGGCTGATTACCAAGACCCTACAATGAATTAACAACAACAATATAACACGCAAAATAGTGATCTCTGTAGGGAAAACCATTTTGATTCTGACTGCATTAATTGGAGACACATCCCAGACAATAAATGGAGAGTACCGGTCTTTGAATTTCCTGTGAAAAATGAGTGTCTTAATAGTCTAGGTGAAAGTCATGAAACAGGCTGTTGCTATTTCATTCAGGGCTTTGAACATCATGGTCATCAACCCCAAGTACTTACCGGTAGGCTATGTGGATAATCTGTTTGATATCGAATGGGTTATTGTGTGTCTGTGTATTTGTAATTGATGATAAGAGTTAAGGAGAAGGTGGCTATAGGGTCTTATAGGAACCATGCCAGTATTTCCCTGGAATTGAATTGGAGAATCGTAGAAAACCACTTCTAAGATGGCTTACATGGGGATCGAACCCATCTCTTCTGTTCTTCCTCATAAGGCGCGAGTACCGTGTTTCAACCCACAGTCGAGAATTAGAAAGCCTTAGAAACTAGGTTCTGACCAAGTACATACCCCAAGATGTTCAAATTCATCTATACATTAAAATAGTATAACAGATGTTTTAGGCTAATCCGAAGGCCATGTTTCATATACCATAGGTCAATGGATCAATAAACTGCTCGGGTCCAAGCTATGTGAACTTGTGGGGTGAGGGGAAAGAGCAGGGAAGGGTCAGGCGAGAAGAGAAGGGTCTGTCAACAGCCCGCCGTGATATCTGGTATTCCTTTCTATTCCAATACTGCTGACATAGGGCCGTAGCTCAAACCACTGTGGTATTACGAATGAGTGAGTGAGTCACCGACCAATGTATTTGGTACTGTACTATGCAAAGACCGAGAAACCTCATCACTCGTCAACACCACATCTCATAGTCCGCGATGCACATTCCTCTCAGGTTCACGCAGCTTAGACCCGAGCAGTAGTTCAATGGGATATTTTTCTGGGGAAGATGACTTCAGTGCTCCACCAAAAAAGCTAGCCTATTTTACAGACTAGTTACATCAAACTTCCAGTTGATAATATACATTATCTGAGAAAATGAATGGGGACTCATCTTCCTTACCACAAAAATATAACTTGCTGATTGATGACACAATAAAATTTTATTGACCATGTGTAGGCTATGCATACCAAAATGAAACCGTGTCATTAAACTCTGAATCGTACAAAAACAATACTGTAACTAGGCTCTCATCCTCTTTCTTTTTTGACTGTATGTGGTGACCTTCGGGGAGTAAGCCTATCTAGCGCATGAAAGGCTGTCTTATATCCGAGCATTTGGCAAAGCAACTTCGAACGTACAGTATGTAAGAATCCTGAACTCTCAGGAAAAATATGATAGGAGGCAGAGGAAATTCTAACAAATGGGGGCATTCAACAAACCAGAAGGTGCAACGACTGTACCCACATACCTATCAAGAGCCATGGTGGACCAATGGCAGAAGTCTATAGAAACAATGAAGGTTCCTTTTCTCTAAACATTGAGCTCATGATTCGAGAATATTCAAAACAGCTTCATCAAGTTAAGATTCAATGAATGTGCACGTAGGTCTTTGGATTCTGGGGAGCATACACCAATTAGATGCTTAGGGGAAATGAAACTTTTAGAAATTCTATGTCTAAACGTACAAAACTCAGGACGAAGCAAAAATAATACTTTGGGATACTAAACTTTAACTCACTACTCAAGTTTGGTGAGCACAAAGAACTGACGACGATGATGCATGAACATAACATATCAATACTGGCATTGCAAGAAACACAATATCAGGACAACGATGTAATGGACACAAAAAATATAGAATCTATAATGGAGTTAGTTAAAAATATGCCGGTGTTTAGCATGGCGTTTGCTGTAAATAAGAATGTTATCAGCTCAGTGGTTAACTTCTGTAGTGCTTCAGAGATTACCTCTTCTAACCGCAGCAGAAACAAAGGGTATACTCTTATCAACGCACATGCACCCAGCAATAAGGACAACAGGCTCAATCCCGAGTAAGTGTCGTTGTGTTGGCAGAATTGCCAGAATGCAACATAACCTGAGGTGGCCCCGTCTCTAGGAACGTTTTTATACAAGAGTGACCGACTGAACTAATAATTTCATGATCCTTGGTCAGGACAGTCGCTGCCAGAGCCAGGATCCGATCCTGGATTTAACACTTATGGATACGCCTTAATGTTACTACAGTGAAACCTCTCTAAAAGACCACCCCTCTTAAAGACCGATTTTTCTTGGAACCGATTTAAAACCACATAAGGTCTATGTATTTGTTACCTCTATTTAAGGACCACCCCTCTCCCCGACCAAAGACCAGGCATTTTCTCAGTCTGACCTCTTTCAAAAGACCACTTCTCGTCTGCCTTCCCATTGGAGATGGTGATGATGTAAACAATAGTTCTGTTGGCACAGAACTGCATCAGCATAGAATGTCAATAGAGGAAGTGTTATGTTGGTTGAGTCTTCAGTCTTTTGACTGGTTTGATGCAGATCTCCATGCCTTCCTGTCCTGAGCTAATCGTTTCATCTCTCCATAGCTACCACACCCTACATCCGAGGCAATCTGTTTAACATATTCTAACCTTGGTCTACCCCTACAGTTCTTGTCCTCAACCCTTCCTTCCACAACTAAGCTTGCTATTCCTGGGTGTCTTAGTATGTGTCCTACTAACCTATCGCCAGAAACATCTCTCCCCTCCCACTCATCTTAATACCTCTTCGTTTGTAACCCTATCTACCCATCTGATCTTCATCATTCTCCTGTAACACCACATTTCAAATGCTTCAATTCTCCTCTTTTCTGCTGCACCAATAGTCCAAGTTTCACTTCCATAAAGTGTTATGTAACGTATAAAAATACAAAACACGGCTCTCCTAGAAGATTTTTCAAACCCAGAACAAATTAATGGACTTTCAAACTCACTCAGAGATATTCTAGAAAGTGAAATTGTTAAATAAAATGTGCTAATCTGAAACAGAGATCAATTGGTGACTTTTTTAAATGATAGAGCTCAGAAAATAACTAATTGTAATTAATTTGTACTAAATGTGAACCAATGCAGATAAATTGTAATCAAGTATGTGTTCCAACTGTACTTTATTAATATGCAGTATAATATTATTTTTAATGCTTATTAAGAGACCACCCCTATAAAAGACCAGTTTTCCATGGAACCGTCACTGGTCTCTTAATAGAGGTTTCACTGTATTATCTTATTGTTCAGTCACAGTGCAACAATGGCAAATCATCTTGGGATAAAAAATTAACTATTTGTGAGTAATCATCTTCCTATTCTGATTGCTATTATTGTTTAAAGAGGTGGGACAGCAACGGGATGTGCCCCTATCTTTTTATTCTACCGTCTAAGTTACATCGACAACAATAGCCTACAAGTTCAGCAGCTGTTTGCAATGTTCCATAGTTTACTTTTTATTTTAAATACATGATGCAAGGGTTCATTTTCATAGGTATTTATTCACATACTGTACTGTACAATTAATAAATACATTTCATTTGGGACAGGAAGTCCGTTGTTTCAGAATTAATTCCTGCTCCTTTAACTTGATATTATTTCCCTGACTTGCTTAACATGTAATTCTTTTTCTTGCGCAAACAGGGTTTGTATCCGAAGACACCTTTCTTGTATGCTAGTTTTATCTTTAGAGCCACTGCATTTCTTCATTGGAAATGGCTCTGAAACACATAAAACCTACATGTAACTCATTATGAACAAGGTCTGGAATTCCTTTGATAGTTCATGTAAACTATAGATTATATTAAATGGGCATTGTTATAAAGAAAACATTTTACTGTGATATAATTATAATTAATTTCATGGATATGTGGTGAAATCTTTATAGGAATGTGGTGTGATGAGTCTCCTTACTGTTGAAAGAGTTTGACCTCTTCACCGCCCTTACAAAGGTAATTTAAAGGTTGCACTCTATTTAAGTTTCTGACAAGTACAATTTATGAGAATACTCTCAAGAGGTTCATTGATAAGATTTTTTTTTTGAAAATTCTCATTTCTCTAAAATACAAATCAGATAATATAATGCACAACACAGACTGCTTTGTGTGGCATTAAGCCATGAAAGGTAAAATTGTAATTACTTAATTTACAGGTAGAACTCAAATCGATTTCACTGGACAGGGAGTGGCCGTGGCCTATCAGGAAAAAAGGAAGCTTGTTGTTTTACGAGTCCACTAATTTTGTGATCATAAGCCATGTGACGTCCTTGTTATGTGGAATCCAAGCCACACATTTCACCTCATCAGCCCCTAATTTTGAGGATGGTTACATTCCTTACCACTACCAACTACAGCATGATTCATGTAAAACGATTTTATTTGCATAGGAATACACCGAAATGTTTCATTTACGTACTTATTTATTTTTATTTATCTTATGGCTTTTAGTGCCGGGAGTGTCCGAGGACATGTTTGGCTCGCCAGAGTCTGTAGCTGCTTCCAGGGGACACCCTTATTAGGGTGAGCTACAAGTTCCGTTCAAATTCAAGTAGTTCCAACTTTCGCTACCAGATATCAACCAGATATCAATGATACCTAGTACCGGCCGCGGTGGCCGAGAGCACTAACGCGCTATCTCGTGTCTCGCTGGCATCGGGAGAGCGTGGGTTCGAGTCCCACCTCGGCCGTCCTGAAAATGGTTTACGTGGTTTCCCATTTTCACCACCAGGCAAATGCCGGGACGGTTCCTTTCAATAGGTTCACGGCCGATTTCCTTCCAATATCCCTTCCCTGACCCGTCCTGAAAAGAAAAGTACATGGCCATTGGCTGCATTAATTAAAAAAATGATACCTAGTGGCGAGCGTTGGAACTTTGATAGAGCATTCCGATGAAATCTAACCTAACAGTTTAGCTTTACACAAGTTTAGTCTGTCAAAGGATCTTTTACATGTCATAAATCTATGACATGGGACCGCCGGCTTTACTTCCCCTCCGAAGGTAGGCATACTGAAGGATTTTTAACGCTCTTAAAAATCCGACGACTTCGGCCGGGTTTGAACCCGCTATCTTGGGCACAGCAGTTCAGCATGCTACCAACTACGCCACTGAAGCCGCTATTTACGTACTGACAACCTTCAACGGCACAGTCATCTGCCAGATATTCTGGACATTTAGGAGGCTATAGCATGTTACTAGCATCCTCCATGTCAAAATAAACATGATCCCTCAGTATGCCTTCCTTCGGAGGGGAAGTAAAGCCTGCGGTCTCATATCATAGATTTATGGCATGAAAAGAACCTTCCACTAACTACACTTGAGGGGGTGCGTGGCGCAGTCGGTCTAGTCGCTGAGCTTCTAACTGAAAGGGAGTGGGTTCGATCCCCACCCAGGTAGTGGATTTTAGAAACAAAACTACCACTATCGGAAACGCAAATAGCCCTGGGGTTCACTCAGCCTACACCAGAAATGAGTACCTGGGTAATTCCTGGGAGCAAAGACAGCCGGGCATGGAGCTGATACACCCTCCCTCTGAGCCTTGACTGCAGGTGAAAGTTACCATACACATGAAAAGTAGCATTTTGACAGCCACGGCTAGTAGCGATGGTTGGTCCAAACTTCACCTGCATTCACATGTAAGTGTTCAGATACTTCTGTTCACATAATGTATAACCTACTGATATCTCGACAGGAGATGGCAGTTGGGTTTGAACAGCAGTTGTCTTCCCTCTCACTGCGTATCGCGCATTCCAAAAACATTAAGTTGGTCACTGTTTCTATTACTGTACCTGATACTGCTACATTATTAAAAGTAAACACAAAGACTTATAAGAATAGCCTATTGAAAGTAAGAAGGTAACAAATTATCATGCAGGAAGTAGCAGCAACTGACTGCCAACCGATATATTTAGGTTTGGAATAGTTGGGCTGCGCATGCGTACTGCAAGACCCCCTTACCCCATCGCAGCGTGTTGAACTGCCATCTCCTGGCGTGATGACATAAGGCTACATGGCTCTCTGTTTTACAAATCCCAGACTCCATAGAAATGAGAATAATATCGGGTATGAGAACATTGTTCTGCAAACTGTCTTAAAACTATCTCTCTGACAAACCTGTTGGACTTTCATCATTCGATGTACTGGTGCCAGCCTTATCTGGTTCTATGACCAGCTCGATGATAGGCTCTTCTTATATTGATGCTGCCTCCTCAACCTGCCTATCTTATGTGAACGTATCACTGTCCAGGGCAAACGGTATTTCGATATACACCTGCCCCAAGAGAGCATGCACCGCTGGGTCATGTTCTGTTTTTTCGTCACACAAATGCTTTTCTCGCTGTCCCAATTTTTTGTTTATTTGCTCAACCATTTTCTGAAAAGAAAATTCATTATGTTAAGGTAATATTCAAGAAAAAAACACCAATTAAAAATATCAGAAAGAAAGGATAAATATTATAACCATTTACATTAACTAGTAAAAGTATAGTCAAGTTTATGGCACTGCTTTCATAAAGCAGTAATTTCATTACAAGAAACTGGCATGTTTCTATTTTTAATCAGAATTCCATTACAACTTTATTTACAATAGTTCCCTCTCCTTTAATGTTCATTATAATAAATAACTATGGTATCGTTATTATTCTATGAATGTTATAGTTATGTTTTTTTTTGTGCAGTTCATGAGCTGAGAAGCTATAGTCTGCTACAATTTGTACAGTCTCATCACAATATTATGTGCATCTAGCAAATATTGTGAGTAGGCCAAGTACCCTTGGTTTTCCGATGTGTGACAGTGTGCCTACCATCGTATGTACACTTATGCAGTACAATCTGCAATCTATCCGAGTAGGAAACATTTTAATTCAGAATCCCCCTTGCAAAATGGGTCTATTTTGCCCTAACCATGCTCATGCTCCACAAGTGGGTAGGCCTATGTAGCGGTTTTCTCTCCACAGTGATCCCCAATACTTTCCTTTGTACTGTACTCCTGTGTTGGCTAGCCCATAGTGGCAATTAAGTTGCTCATTACTGCCACTGTCCTTCGATGGCATAAATAGTCCACAGAATACCATGTTATACAATTGGGAGGCTCTCGATATGCCAGCATTCCTATCTCGGTACACTTATTACACACCTAATAAGACCGAAAATATCCAATGGAACATCGAACAATATGCTGGCACCATTATGATATAGGCAGGGGGGAACATAGGAGTCACTGTGACAGTAATTTTCAGTGGATCTTTAGTCCTCACCTAACCTGTCACTTATCAGTAATTTTTGGACAATAGTTGTTTCGGCACCAATTTCAAATGTGTGTGTGTGTGTGTGTGGGGGGGGGGGGGGGGGTAATAGTAAGATTAACTATCATGTTATGGTTTTAGTATCCACCAGACCTAACCAATCAACATTATTTAAACATTCTAAAACAATATTTATTCCATAGGCCTAAACATGTAAAACACCTGATCTACTGTACATGACGACATCAGACCCATATAAACAAAATGAGTGGCAAATTGTCTGGCATGTCTTTGAACTATGCAGCTATCAAGCTGAGAAGGTACCACGTTCTTGAATGGAGATAATCATACAATGAAACAAGATTTTCATAAAAAGTAACATACTTTCATAGTCTGTGTGCATTTCATTATATGATTTAAAACTTTGTGCATACCTCCGGATTTTGGTTGCTTATTGCGCGCAGGCCCTAATAGGTTATGGTACGGTAACCTTAAAAGTAGGCTACTACTTTACGTTTTTGCTACTCTTTAATTTATGTTCCTTTTAGTCAGTAGGCCCATTGGACGTATTGGTGCTTTAAAATAATCAACAGATGCGTCTTACTACAGAAATAATATGAAAATTGAGGAAATCTTACCTTGTGCTCAGGCACGCAATTGAACGCCTCCGTTATATTTTGACATGTTATCTTCTTTTTTCCACGGCAACTTCGTCCGTCTTCTTATTTTCAAGTATATTTTTATACTGGAGGACGATTTGCACAACAAAATGTATATCCTCTACACACCACAATTTCTGTATTACTCCACTCTACACTCCATGAGGTTTGAAATACCGGGCCGCGAAGATTGCTTCATAGCTTGTCTGGAAACAAAAGCTACACTGACCGTTGCCAAAAGTCTCAAAAAGTTACATTGAAATAAGTACGCTCTAATCACACATGTATCATATGTGACTAGCTGACAATCAATTATAATGTTTAACATATCAACGTTAATATCATGGAACATCAGATTATATTGTAAGACACGTCAGCTTTAATTCTTATTCGAATAACACTAGTGAAACTTTTCGTATGTGATTGGTACCAGTGAATCTTACTTTCGAGGAAGCCTTGAGGAAGCCTTGAGCATCCCTTGAGTAAGGAGACCTTAAGGAAATGACTCTGACGGCAAAATCAATCT
Source organism: Meconema thalassinum (assembly GCA_946902985.2). NCBI lineage: Eukaryota > Metazoa > Arthropoda > Insecta > Orthoptera > Tettigoniidae > Meconema > Meconema thalassinum. The sequence continues at coordinate 188,405,110 of OX336389.2, forward strand.
CAAGGAGACCTTCAGATTGGAGGAAGCCTCAAGGCCTCCTTAGTCAAGGTCTCCTCAAGGTGTCCTCAAGAAATGTCTCTGAATTCCACCCTTAGGATACGACTTTAACTATTTCAAAAACGGTCGACGGTCGGATTTGAAACCACTTGTGTTTGGAGTCCGGAGATAGCCTGGCTTCGTGGCAGGTCAAAAGTTCCTCAGCGTATACCAAGTATTTGAGGTAATTGGAGTCTCCCTGACACCTTATGGTTTGGACCGGATGCCCTTCCTGACACCACGTGATTTCTCAGTTGAAACGTGTAGTCACTGGGATTCGAACCCCAGCCGTGTACGTCACTGCACCATACCACCCTCGCTCCCTTACACACACAATTTCTAATGCACGAGTATCTAAGAAAAACGATTTGTTTTTCGCTTGTGTGTCGAGGCTCTGTGGGAGAGTAAACGATTTATTGCTATCTCTCCTACAAAAATGTTATCAGAAGGATTGAGGAGCGTTAATGCTGTCCCAGTGCTGCTAAGTCATCCGACCCTGGACATATTTTATCGCCTTATCTCAGCAAGTCGTTCGATCAAAATCTAATTTGGCTTAACATTTTCATAATTTAATATACTTTTGTTCTACAGACGTCAACTCTAATCCGATCATTTCGAAGAAAACTCTTAACCCCTTCATCATTTAGATAGCCTAAACTCATGATAGGGATGCCTTCTGCTTAAATATGAATTATCATGCCATTCACTCCGAAAGAACTAATATGATGACATATTAGGCATTGTGAGGGGTTGGTTATGCGTGAGGTAGAATATGAATTTATCGTGAACAACAAAATACAAGTCGTGAACCATTTATTTTTTTCTTTCCCTCTGTTGTCCACCAATGAAAGTATTGCAGATATGCAACTCTGGTGGAGGAACAAGTACAGTAGTTCCAAGGAGCAATTAGTTCAATTCCTCACAAGCATTATACACATCAGCCGACCCCGTGGTGTTGCCATAGCGCACCTGACTCTCACCCCTAGTTCCCGGGTTCAATTTCCGGCTCCATCAGGGATTTCAGAAACTGACGTGAGGGCGGCTACGGGCACGCAGCCTCAAGAGGACAATTGAGTAGCTGTCTGACATTATGGCAGCGCCCCGGTCACGAACACCAAGATTAATGGCCGAGAGGACCCGATGCACTGACCACGGGTCACCCCAACATTTGCAGGCCAAATGGCTGGGCAGCGGTTGCTTGGTAGGCCTAGACCCCTCATGGGCTGTATTGCCAGGGGTTATTTATTATACACCTCATATGAGAACAAGTAGTTCCGTGAAGAACTACACAGCCATTTTGCATGTATCCTTCTTATGTTAATTACCTCTATCAATATACAAAATTTCAGTTTGTTTGCTGGAATAGATTCGTTGATATTGAGAATCGTCTAAATATTACGGATGGTCACCATGTTGGATTTTTAGGCTACTTTCGATTTTTGCAAAAAATAAAAGTGGACTTATGACATCTACACAGGGCCAAAAATTGTGTGTCTGTCTCTCTGTGTGTGTGTGAGAGTGAGTGCTATGGTATGTCTGTCTCACCCCCGCCCCTATCAATTCAAACACGGTGAAACCGAATAGAACGAAATTTGGTACAGAGGTAGCACTAGCAAAGGGCACCTCAGTGTCATGTCTTATATCGCCACCATTGTGACGGAAACGTAATGGTGGCCACCCAAATATTCAAAGCTTAAATCAAATTACGACTAAGCTAATCATCTGATGTGTACAAAATTTTGCAACAACATACATTTATGTGGGAAGTGTCTTCTGACCAAACTACAAGGTCATCAACCCAATAGTTTAAAAATGGCGGCCGTGTATGTGTGAAAATCGATCCCCCTATCAATTCAAACACAACGAAACCAAATCGAACCACCTTTGGTAGAGAGGTAGCACTAGCAAGGGAAAACTCACTGTCATGTTGTATACTCCGCCATCATAACAAGAAAGAAATGGCGCCCACCCAAATGTTCTGAGCTTAAATCAAATTACGACTTTTCTAAACATCCGATCTCTACCAAATTTTGCAACAATTGCAATCGCTATTGAAATCTTTGATTGCAAGAAAGAACAACGCTTAATGTGGGAAGCGTTTTTTGCCCAAACTACAAATTCATCAGCCAAGTATCAAGATGGCGGATGTATGAATCATGGAAGTATTATAGACAAACCGTAAATTACGATTTACAACGCCTGGCCTTACCAAATACGCTCATCGTACATAGGGAGCTTTACACTGTCCTAAAGGAGTTGACCAGTAGGATATTAGCATTTCAAAATAGAATATGTAACCGCAGTAGTGACTAACAGTTCAGGTTGACCGTGCCATATCTTGCTTGTCCGTGCCGTCCCGTTGGGTCAAAATGGCGCTTTTGTTTGCTCGTAAATCCATATATTTCCGTAACTTCGTAAGTTTGCAGTATATCCTCTTAGGAATGTACTGAACAAAATAATACATACTTAGTATCAAATGGTTTATAGAATCGGCAGAAATCGCTATTGAAATCTTTGATTGCAAGAAAGAACAATATATCATGGATTTATACTAAATTAGTTGATAACTAAGTATAAGGGCACGGCATCTGTGGCGTAGTGGTCTCATAGTCTGGAGGTTCGTTGACCAAATCCCAGCAGGCTCATTTTTTTTCGTTTTTTTTTAAATTTGTTTGTTGATTTATAATTACTCACACGTTATAACGTTAAGCACCTATAGAGTGTGTATTTCAAATCGAAAATATCTATACTAATATAATAAAGCTGAAGAGTTTGTGTGTTTGTTTTTGTGTTTAAACGTGCTAATCCCTGGAACTACCAGTCGGATTCGAAAAATTCTTTTTTTATATGAGAGCCAGATTCAAGAGGAATAGTTTAAGCTATGTTAAATTTCGGACAGACCACTCCATTCCCTGCATTTAGGCTCTTTTGCACAGATCTACACCGTTTCACCGATCTGAACCAATATTTGTATACTTACCCTTTGGAAACCTGCGAGTAACACAGTCAGCATTAAATTTATGACAGACCACTCCATTCCCTGCATTTAGGCCCTTTGGCAAAAACTACACCTTTTCACCAATCTGAACCAAAATATGTATACTTAGCCTTTGGAACCCTGCGAGTAACACTGTTTGCATGAAATTCATGAAAGACCAGTCCATTCCCTGCATTTAGGCCTTTTGGCAAAAATCTACACCTCTTCACCGATCTGAATCAAAATGTGTATACTTAGTCTTTGGAAACCTGCGAATAACACTGTTTACATGAAATTTCGGACAGACCACTCCATTTCCTGCATTAATGCCCTTTGGCACAAATCCACACCGTTTCACCCAAAATTTGTATACTTACCCTTTGGAACCCTGCGAGTAACACAGTCTGCATGAAATTTCGGACAGACACTCCATTCCCTGCATTTAGGCCCTTTGGCACAAATCTACACCATTTCACCGATCTGAACCAAAATTTGTATACACACCCTTTGGAACACTGCGGGTAACACTGTCCACTTTAAATTTTGGACAGACCACTCCATTCCCTGCATTTATGCCTTTTGGCACAAATCCACACCGTTTCACCCAAAATTTGTATACTTACCCTTTGGAACCCTGCGAGTAACACAGTCTGCATGAAATTTCAGACACACACTCCATTCCCTGCATTTAGGCCCTTTGGCACAAATCTACACCGTTTCACCGATCTGAACCAAAATTTGTATACACACCCTTTAGAACACTGCGGGTAACACTGTCCACTTTAAATTTTGGACAGACCACTCCATTCCCTGCATTTAGGCCCTTTGACACAAACCTACACCGTTTCACCGATCTGAACCAAAATGTGTTTACTTACCCTTTGGAACCCTGCGAGTAACACTGTTTACATGAAATTTCGGACAGACCATTCCATTCCCTGCATTTACTGTATGCCCTTTGGCACAAATCTACACCGTTTCACCGATCGGAACCAAAATTTGTATACACACCCTTTGGAACACTGCGGGTAACACTGTCCACTTTAAATTTTGGACAGACCACTCCATTCCCTGCATTTAGGCCCTTTGACACAAACCTACACCGTTTCACCGATATGAACCAAAATGTGTTTACTTACCCTTTGGAACCCTGCGAGTAACACTGTTTACTTGAAATTTCGGACAGACCACTCCATTCCCTGCATTTACTGTATGCCCTTTGGCACAAATCTACACCGTTTCACCGATCTGAACCAAAATGTGTATACACACCCTTTGGAACACTGCGGGTAACACTGTCCACTTTAAATTTTGGACAGACCACTCCATTCCCTGCATTTATGCCCTTTGGCACAAATCCACACCGTTTCACCCAAAATTTGTATACTTACCCTTTGGAACCCTGCGAGTAACACAGTCTGCATGCAATTTCGGACAGACACTCCATTCCCTGTATTTAGGCCCTTTGGCACAAATCTACACCATTTCACCGATCTGAACCAAAATTTGTATACACACCCTTTGGAACACTGCGGGTAACACTGTCCACTTTAAATTTTGGACAGACCACTCCATTCCCTGCATTTATGCCCTTTGGCACAAATCCACACCGTTTCACCCAAAATTTGTATACTTACCCTTTGGAACCCTGCGAGTAACACAGTCTGCATGAAATTTCGGACAGACACTCCATTCCCTGTATTTAGGCCCTTTGGCACAAATCTACACCATTTCACCGATCTGAACCAAAATGTGTATACACACCCTTTGGAACACTGCGGGTAACACTGTCCACTTTAAATTTTGGACAGACCACTCCATTCCCTGCATTTATGCCCTTTGGCACAAATCCACACCGTTTCACCCAAAATTTGTATACTTACCCTTTGGAACCCTGCGAGTAACACAGTCTGCATGAAATTTCAGACAGACACTCCATTCCCTGCATTTAGGCCCTTTGGCACAAATCTACACCGTTTCACCGATCTAAACCAAAATTTGTATACACACCCTTTAGAACACTGCGGGTAACACTGTCCACTTTAAATTTTGGACAGACCACTCCATTCCCTGCATTTAGGCCCTTTGACACAAACCTACACCGTTTCACCGATCTGAACCAAAATGTGTTTACTTACCCTTTGGAACCCTGCGAGTAACACTGTTTACATGAAATTTCGGACAGACCACTCCATTCCCTGCATTTACTGTATGCCCTTTGGCACAAATCTACACCGTTTCACCGATCGGAACCAAAATTTGTATACACACCCTTTGGAACACTGCGGGTAACACTGTCCACTTTAAATTTTGGACAGACCACTCCATTCCCTGCATTTAGGCCCTGAAGGAAGTTTGATAATAATTGTGAAGAATATACTCTGGTGGACTGTAATTTATAGTGCTGGGATTTCAAATCACTGGACTTCTGTGGAACATTTAAACTAATTAGATTATATTACACCGTTATATACAATTCATGTTGATACATTAATACACTGTCACTCGTTCGATATAGTCTTCCGAGTTTGCATAGCAGCAGGTCTGCAGCACCTTTCACCCGTGGTGACTTGTTTGAGCACAATAGTGGCACTGTCGAAAGAATGTACGGAACTTGGGGAGCGGGGTGAAGCAGGTAGCAAGCCCACCCCTCCCGACCAGTGGAAAGAACGGGATTCTGCCACAGGCAAGGCGAGGCTTGGCGAGCCGTTTAACACTTGTTCCTAAACATGCCGCCCGCCAAAAAAGAGTTTAATACTTTTTTCCAGAAACAGTCACCTGAAATATAACACCAACAAAGAAACGAGCACAAAGCAATGAACATAGTTAGTTAGTCAAAACACCACCTTCACAAATGCCGTTGTCTGGCATGGGAAGTGGGCAAAGTTTTGTAATGGGTCTCTTGAATGTACCGGAAGAGGTACGTATAGTGGCAACACGTACGAGCCCATCAGCTCCAGGGGGGACCTGATCAACCACTGCAAGCTTCCAGCACAGTGGGGGAAGTTTGTCTTCTTTCACGATCACCAGCGTGCCTGCCTGGACGTTGCGCCCTTCCTTCTTCCATTTTCCTCTCTGTTGTAGATGGGACAAGTAGTCGGTTGACCACGCCTTCCAGAATCCTTGGAACTGTCTTTGGATTTGCTGCCATCTGGAAAGCAAGCTTACACGCACATTACTCAGATCTGGTTGGGGTAGTGCTGTGATTGGTCGGCCAATGAGAAAGTGACTAGGGGTAAGGACAACTAGGTCGTCGGGATCATCGGATGCTGGGACTAGAGGCCTCGAATTGAGACATCCTTCGATCTGGGTTGTGAGTGTGGACAATTCCTCGAAGGTAAGGTATGCGGTGCCCATCACTCGCCGAAGATGGTGTTTAAAAGATTTGACACCTGCCTCCCATATTCCTCCAAAGTGCGGAGCTTGAGGAGGAATAAAATGCCACTGAATTCCTTCACTGCTTGCAAAGGTTGATAGATCACGTTGATGCTGTCCCTCATTGAACAATCTTCTTATCTCCTCCAGTTCCCTATTGGCTCCAACGAAATTTCTGCCGTTATCAGAAAACACATGGGCTGGCCTGCCTCTACGGGATATGAAACGCCTTAGAGAAGCAATGAAGGCCTGGGTAGTCATACTGCTTACAATCTCTAGATGCACTGCCCTAGTAGAAAGGCATACGAAGAGGGCTACATAACACTTGATTTTGGATCTGGTTTTGCGAGAGCCTGCCTTTATGTAGAATGGTCCCGCGTAGTCGATTCCGCAGTGTATAAATGGATTGACTGGAGTTACTCTGTAATTCGGCAGTTGACCCATTAGTTGTTCAGCGTTTTTTGCCTTAAGTTTGTGGCAGATAATACAAAAATGAATGATGTGACGAATCGTACTCTTGCCATTAGGTATCCAGTACTGCTCACGTAGCGACGACAGTAGTAGTTGACATCCAGCATGAAGCAGGCGTAGATGTTCATTTTCAATGATCAGTTTAGTTAGGTGATGCCTTGGCGGTAAAATTATCTGATGTTTCTGGTTAAACGGAAGATCAGATTGTTGTAGTCGACCACCTACTCGAAGGAGTTTTTGGTCACAGAGGAAAGGATTCAGAGGTAGTAACTTGCTTCCTTTACTAATGGCCCTTGTCATCCGAAGATCGTTAATTTCTGGACCATATTCTGAAGCTTGGGCTATTTTGATGCATGCATGTAATGCAACACGCAGTTCTTCGAACTCCAACTCACCCGTTTTTCTTTGAATGCGAGGATGTCTGGCATTTGCGGCAAATCTGATACAATATGCCGTTACTCTCGTGAGACGCGTTAACTTGGAGAATCGCTTCATGAAATCATCTTGAGGTTGAGCTGCTATCAGGCTAACAACAGGTTTTTTCTGTTCTGGGACGTCCTGAGGTATTATTAAAGGGGCTGATGTAGGCCAGGATGCCGAATGCTTCATAAGCCACGACGGTCCGTTCCACCACATGGCGTTGGAAATGAGAGTTTCTGGAGTCACCCCCCGAGAAATCATGTCAGCAGGGTTATCAGCTGAGGCAACGTGTTTCCAGTCCCTAATCGATGTGGTTTGCTGAATTTCCGCAACTCGATTGGCAATGAACGTCTTCCAGCGGTTGGGAGACGCTGCAATCCAGGCAAGAACTATTGTGGAATCTGTCCAGAGATGAACGCTAGTGACATTCAGGTTTAGGATTGAGTTGACCTTCTTAATCAGCCGAGATAAAAGTAGGGCTCCACACAACTCTAGGCGGGGTAGAGAAACGCGCTTCAATGGTGCAACTCTGGATTTAGCACTCAACAGTTTCGTAACGCAGTCTCCATCTTGAGTTTCAGATCTAAGATAAATGCAGCAACCATATCCCTTCTCAGATGCATCCGAAAAGCCATGCAGTTGTATGTTCAACGGAGTTCCCCTTGCCAATACAAGTCTGTCGATCCGAATTTGGTTGAGAAGTGGAAGTTCGCCGCACAACTTCTGCCAACGATGAAGTAGCTCTGGTGGTAAAATTTCATCCCACCCTAGACGTAGCTGCCACAGTTGCTGTAAGAAGAACTTGCAGGAGATGATGATTGGACTCACTAGCCCAAGTGGGTCGTAGATTGAAGCTATGGTTGATAGTACCTTCAGTTTTGTTACTGGGTTGCGTAGTTGTAAGTTGCCGTTTACGATTTGCAGTTGGTCACTAGCAGGATGCCAAAGCAAGCCTAATGTCTTAATGTTTTCCCCATTATCTAGTTGAAGTGGGAGCTGGGTTTCTCGCCACTCCGAAGGAACTGCTTCAAGTAGTCGGGGATGATTCGAACACCATTTTCGTAGCTGGAACCCTCCAGTTTGTAGAAGGTTGATGAGTTGATTTTGAGTGTCTAACGCGTCCTCGACGGTCGCACTTCCAGACATACAGTCATCAATGTAGAAGTCTCTCTGTAAAATCTTCGCTGCTTCAGGAAAGCTGTCTGATTCTTCCATAGCGAGCTGTTGGAGGCATCTAGTGGCGAGGAAGGGTGCTGACGCTGTGCCGTAGGTGACGGTGTTGAGCTGGTAATGTTTTACAGGATCTTCTGGGGATGATCGCCACACGATTCTCTGAAGTCTGCGGTCATGACTATCAACCCTTATCTGCCGGTACATCTGTCGAATGTCTGCCGTAAAGCATATTTGGTGAGTGCGAAATCTGGTGATAATGGACCAGATATCTTGCTGGATTGTCGGACCAACCCTGAGGATATCATTGAGTGACCGTCCGGTGGTAGTACTGGCAGAGGCATCGAATACAACCCTGGTTTTTGTAGTTGAACTTGACTCCTTGAACACTGGATGATGGGGCATGAAGTAGCTCTGTTCCTCCTTATCAGACGCCGTGGTTATAGGCTCCATATGCCCTAGAGTCTCGTACTCTTCTAAAAAGCTGACGTAATCCCCCTTCAACTGAGGGTTTCTTTCAAGGCGTCTTTCGAGATTGTGAAACCGTGACGTAGCCATTGTTAGTGAGTTTCCAAGTTCTGATGGTTTTCCACAGAGTGGGAGTCGTACCGTGAATCTACCTTCTGCATCCCGCCTGACTGTGTCAACAAAATGCCTTTCACACTCGATTTCATCATTCGATCTGATTGGTTGCGTGATCTCTTCTAATTCCCAGAATCGTTGAAGTTGCTGGTCGAGTGAATGGTCATTCATAGTGAAGAATGACTGTACAGGTGGTGAACCCGGACCGCTCGCCTTATCCATTTGAAACTGTCCCGCTACAATCCAACCGAATTCCGTGTTTTGAAGAACTGGATAGGGTCCGCTCCTCGTGCGTCTTTCAGGCCTAAGAAGATCAAAAAATATCTCTGCCCCGATTAACATATCAATCTGATCTGGTTGGTTGAAGCTGGGGTCAGCTAAGGTCAGTTCTTCGGGAATTTGCCAGTCTTGATAGTTAATGTATGATCCTGGCAATTCAGCTGAAATTCGTGACAATACAGCACAATTAATAACTACTTGATAGTTGCTAGTAATGGAATGCACCTCTATGTTTGCACTATGATGCGACTCTGCGTCGATACTACTTATACCCTGGATTGGAATTCTATTCCGTACCTTCTTTAAGTTCAGTCGTTGTGTGCAGGCAGTCGTGATGAAGTGTGCTTGGCTGCCCGAGTCTAGTAGGACTCGGCAAGTCTGAAGTTGGCCCTCCCCATCACGCACTTTTACTAATGCAGTCGAGAGCAATATATGAGTATGCGGTTTAATTTTCAGTGAGCAATAGGACGCTGTGTCGGCACGTTGTTGCGTAACAATAGAGTTGTTGGGTCTTGCCTGTTGCCTATCATGCGTGTTATCAGGCGGCCGTGGGGTAGGAGAACGACCAGTTCCTCGGTTGCGGTGAAGTAGTGTGTGATGCTTCAAACCACAAGAATAGCAAGAACCTGAAGAACAATCACCAACAATGTGACCATGTCTCAAACAATTTGTACACAATTTATGCTGTTTGGCAAATTCTGTTCGTTGTGCAACACTAACACTGGAAAAGTCTTTACATTTATAAAGAGGGTGCATGCCAGTACAAAATAAACAATTATTGTTACTTGAAACATACACTTGTCTGACTTGGTTCGTGAGCTTCTTTCTAGTGATGTTTTGAGTGGTAGAATTGACAACTGGGGTAGGAATTCGGTTACCATTGATTAGTTCTAGGGCTTGACATCTGTCCTCTAAAAATTTACTTAGCACTTCCAGTCTTGGGAATTGTGGATTTGATGACGACAGCTCCCACTGTTTTCTGCTGACGTCATCAGTCTTTTCAAGAATTAATTGCGCTAGAAGGATTTCGTGAAGAGGGATTTCAAGTTCAAGTGCTTCAAGTGCATTTAAGTTACTTGATACCTGATTTAGAAGTGCTCGTAACTCTGTGGGTGATTCATTATGTACACGTGGAAGGTTCAGCAAGTTGTTGATGTGTGCTGTGGCAATTAATCTAGGATTATTGTATCTCAGACAGACAGTTTGCCAAGCAATTTTAAAATTAGGACCTGTTATGGGAAGGTTCTTAATCTGGCCATGTGCTTCGCCCGTTAATGAAGATAACAAATAGTGGTATCGTTGTATATCGTCAATTGCTTGATTGTTTATTACCAGGCTAGTAAATGTGTCACAAAAATGACGGAATTCAGTGACCTGTCCCCCGAAGGAAGGTAGTTTAATTGTAGGAAGTGTCAGCTCTCTCTTGCCGGAACTAGACCGACCATCACTTTTAGTACTCGAAGGATTGTTCTGTTTTGACCGTAACTCTACGCTATCTTCAATTAACGTGGTCATTTTATCAACGAGATCATAATACATAGTCTCAAAAGTATTCCTATCTTCACTGTGGTCCTCGGATTCGTCTTCTAATTCTAATCTCTCCTGCGCGTCTTCATACTTCTGCCTTAATTTTGGTAGATCGTTTAACCTTGCCCTTATTGCGTTAATACTTGACCCTGGTTGGAAGCTCTTGACGAAGTTATGCAAACGAGTAATATTTGCCTTTGCGAGGCCCCTAGTCTTTACGAGAAGTACTTTCAATTTAGGATCCATAATGGGAATAGCATACAGGAATACAGGTAACCAGAAATGAGTATGTACTTACCGAAGCTGCTTAAAGTTGAATTCCTTCCATGTGTAATGTCTCGAGGTTCAATATGCACCACTGCGCGCTGTAGTTAATACGAATCATGGAAGAAACACACGATTACCGCTCATACTTCGCGTTGAGGCTACCGTTACAATGCACAATGCGAGGCGTCAATAGAAATGATGCACGAACTATAACACACGTCCGTTGTTCCACAGAAATCCGGCCGGTAGGACCATGAAGGAAGTTTGATAATAATGTGAAGAATATACTCTGGTGGACTGTAATTTATAGTGCTGGGATTTCAAATCACTGGACTTCTGTGGAACATTTATACTAATTATATTATATTACACCGTTATATACAATTCATGTTGATACATTAATACACTGTCACTCGTTCGATATAGTCTTCCGAGTTTGCATAGCAGCAGGTCTGCAGCACCTTTCACCCGTGGTGACTTGTTTGAGCACAATAGTGGCACTGTCGAAAGAATGTACGGAACTTGGGGAGCGGGGTGAAGCAGGTAGCAAGCCCACCCCTCCCGACCAGTGGAAAGAACGGGATTCTGCCACAGGCAAGGCGAGGCTTGGCGAGCCGTTTAACACTTGTTCCTAAACAGGCCCTTTGACACAAACCTACACCGTTTCACCGATCTGAACCAAAATGTGTTTACTTACCCTTTGGAACCCTGCGAGTAACACTGTTTACATGAAATTTCGGACAGACCACTCCATTCCCTGCATTTACTGTATGCCCTTTGGCACAAATCTACACCGTTTCACCGATCTGAACCAAAATGTGTATACACACCCTTTGGAACACTGCGGGTAACACTGTCCACTTTAAATTTTGGACAGACCACTCCATTCCCTGCATTTATGCCCTTTGGCACAAATCCACACCGTTTCACCCAAAATTTGTATACTTACCCTTTGGAACCCTACGAGGAACACTGTGTGCATGAAATTTTGTACAGACCACTCCATTCCCTGCATTAGACCCTTTGGCACAAATCTACACCGTTTCACCGATCTGAAACAAATTTCACATACACTTTGGAACCCGACGAGTGACACTGTCTGCTTGAAATTTTGGACCGATTACTCCATTCCCTGCATTTAGGTCTATTGGCACAAATCCACACCGTTTCACCGATCTGAACCACATTTTGTAAACTTACCCTTTGGAACCCTGCGGGTGACACTGTCCACTTTAAATTTCGGACAGACCACTCAATTCCCTCCATTTAGGCCCTTTATCACATCTCTACACCGTTCCTCCTAATTGCACCAAATTATACATACACTTAGAAACCCTGCTGGTCACACTGTCCACTTGATATTTTGGACAACGCTCTCCATTCCCTACATTTAGAATAACAAACAAACTGAACTTGAAAACCATGTATTAAGGCCCTAGAATAATAAATTAATGTCCATAGCAGTGTAACTGTAAGAGTATTTTAATAAGTCTATTGTTGACTGTCAATTCGGGCTGCATCATGTCGCCCCTACCAGTGTTCTGGTGCAGAATTGCAAAAATAGTTAAATATTTCGCTGCTTATAAATTGCTGTCACGGGGAGTAATTAGTGCAAAATGATTTCTTTTGCCCCTTAAAACAGTTATCATCATGAACATATCATGCATCTGTATAAGTGCAATGGTGTTGGTGCAATACATCGAGGTTATCAGCTGCAATAAGCGTTGGTGCTTTTAAATTTACCTTAATCTAGTCCGAAACGTATCGTTGAGCACTATGTGGCCATAAATGATACTATTGCTACCTCAGGAGCTCGGGACAGCCGAAGTTTTCCAAAGTGGTCTGATTAATTTCCTACGGCGCTATGCGACAAAAGACGACACAATTGGTCTCTACTTTTCTAACAGACAATGAGATATAGGCCCTAGGCAGTGTCTTATATTTCACTTACTCTTTCTAATCATTTTTAGAAATTTGTTTGTAAATTACATGTGTCAGTGCTGTAGTTAGTAAATAGCCGATTCCCTAATCATTATTACCATTATTATCATTAGGGGAAAATGGCCTAAATGTTACGTCCATTATACTGTACTGCTTATCACCCAACCGACAACCACCACCTCCACCACCACCACAAAAAGTTATATATAAAAAATAAAAAAAACATTCTGGTAGTGTAAGTATCATGTGCCAATTCTGTAGTAGTATTCATTATCATCCATAAAACAAATAAATCCACCGGGCGAAGCCGAGCACTACTGCTAGTTATATATAAGGTGCGTTCAAAAAGTAACGAGCCGAAGGCTGTAATGCGCAAACCGGTGACGACATCGGCTAATCGTGGCGTGTGTAACGAAGTGTGGTCACAGCCCGTCGCTAGAGGGCACGCGTGCACGTCACGTTACGATACAAAGCAAGCAGCAGCATGCATCAATCGTCCAACCAATACCAAGACAGTGAGCCATTCGACATGCTTCCTGGTGTGGTTGAAGACTGTGGGGCACCCATTGGGCACACACTTTACGCAAGTGCAGTCGTTCCTTCATGATGGTGTGCACACTTCCGACGCTCAATCCAACCACGGCGGCTATGGCATTCACTGTCACTCGGTGGTCCTGGGTAATGTGAGCATCAACCGGCTGGACGTTGTCATCGGTAATGCAGGGGGGTGCCCCAGACCGGGTATCATATGCTAACGACACCCGTCCTTCCCTGAAGCGCTTGTGCCTCGCCTTACCCTTGCAAGGGACATGCAGTGTTCCCCGTACACTCGTGACATTCGGCGATGATTGTCCGTTCCCCCTACTCCTTTCGCTGTCAGAAACCGAACAACACCTCTTTGCTCTTCGTTTGACGCCTCCATGTCACTGTTTGCAATGCGACTGTCAGCGTTTGACGATCGATGCATGCTGCTGCTCGCTTTGTATCATCACGTGACGTGCACGCGTGCCCTCTACCGACGGGCTGTGACCTTCCACGCTCTGGTCGAAACCACACCTCGTTACACACGCCACGATTAGCCGATGTCTTCACCGGTTTGCGCATTACGGCCTCCGGCTCGTTACTTTTTGAACGCACCTTATATATACTTATAACACCACATGTTTCAACACTCGACTATAGCGATTAATTTTCGTTGCCCTTGATCCAAGGTAGAGTCGATTGTCGTTTTTTCTGTTGATTCTTAGGGGTTTTGTGGCATCATGGTCTTGTAGCCCCTTGTACTTGGGTGTGTATAGAAGTTGTCTGACAATCTGTGTCATTGTGATGTCTGTTGGCTTACTAGTTTGTGTACTTTTATACGAGGAAGGATTTGGGTAGAAAGCTGTTGTTGTTGTTTCATTTGAGATGCATGGACTTTACGGTCATTTAGCCCCATGTAGTCTACTTGGGTGAGTGTTGAATTTTGTTTGATAACCTGTCTTATTGTGACGGCTGTATTAGTGTGTTTGTATATATATAATTCAGGTGTGGATTCAATCAATCAACGTGTAATGTCCGTACAGTACGTTGTATTTCAACAAGGTAATACAGCCAACATTCAATTATACTCCTTGAAAAGGACAAAGAGTTATAAGTACTCCCATGCATTTAGGAGAAAGTAGGCTATTATGTTCTTTACTGAACATCTTGGTATTATCCTCCGATATGTTTCGTTAATTATATTTCTACGTACTTCAACAACAACTTGTAATACCTCAATAATCATATTATTGTCCAAAAATCATTTTACCGTTATTATTATTACTGACAGTCCACTCTACTGCTTCTAAACTCAGCTTTCTAATGATCCAATCCTTGCATTCTTCCTTATATTTCACAATCAAAGTATCATATTCTCATTATTAATGGCATTACTCCTCATTAATCAACATTAATCATCGTTTATTGATATTAATCATCATTACTCACTGTTAATCATCATCCTGTCCCTCACATTGATCATTAATCATTATTTATTCCTATTAATGCTTGTTATATATGTAGGCCCTAGAGTTATGTACTGTTAGATGAAAATTATTGCGTCGATTTATTATTTAAACGTCAATCGCATGATTAGGACACAAGAAATTAAAACGAGATTTAAAAATTTCACACAGCCGCCATCTTGTGGTTATGAAAACAATTGAAATAAATTAGAAACCAGTGGATTAAAATTTGTATAAGCATTTACCATACCAAGTTTCATTGCGCTCGGATGGTTAAATCGCGAGGAACGTCCATTTCAATATTTAAATTTCGCGTGACTCCCATGTTTGATATGTGTGTGTGTACTCTGCATGTCTGCCCCCCCCCCCCCTTTCCCCCCTCCCCCTTATCAATTCAAACACGGTGAAACCGAATTAAACGAAATTTGGGTACAGAGGTAGCACTAGCAAAGGGCACCTCAGTGTCATGTTTTATATCGCCGCCATCTTTACCAAAACAGAATGGTGGCCAGTCAAACGTTCAAAACGTAAAATCAAATAATGACTTAACTGATCATCCGATCTATACCAAATTTAGTAACAAGATACCTTCATATGGGACGCGTCCTGTGCCCAAACTACATGGTCATCGGGCATACCATTTCAGGATGGCGCCTGTGTGAATTATGTAAACTTTATAATAATAACATGGGTCCCACCAGTTCAGATTATCGAACCAAGAATCGTTTAAACTGTTCTAAAGGACGTGACCCGTTCGAAATTAAAAGTTTTTATTGTGATATTTTAGAGCAGACGTGTCTTTAAAAGTCTGAGTCGTCTGGGTTTCAGGACAAGATGGTAGCTGATCTCTTATTCTGACCTATTTTTCACGAATTTGAGTATGTTGCTTGCAATGTAGCCTACAGATAGAAATAATATAAACTTTGCATGAAATTAATTATGATGAATATTTACTCCAGTGTAGAAATCATTTAGTCCATGTCATTATTTGCTAAGACTTTGTATGTAAATTGATTCATAAAGCTCGATATTGGTGGGCTCATTTGGCTCTGTGGTATCGTCTCTGCCTCGTAACCCTGAGGTCCCTGGTTCTAATCCCGTCAGGTGCAATTTTTTTATTTCGTTTATTTTGTATTTATTGATGTATAGCTACTCAGACGTTATAATGTTAAGCATATTATCGTGTGTATTTGCGATCAAAATTATTATACATATATTTTTTAAATCGAGTTTACCCTCTAGGGTGGTGGCTCCCACGGGCTCAACGAGGGAATTCACCCCTACCGCCATTTCAGGCAGTGTCCTAGAGCTAGGAACATCTGGTCGGAGCGGATACAACTGGTGAGGTGTGATCAGCACCGCGCCCTGGCGGCCTCACCTGCAAAGCGAACAGGGGCCTCATGAGGGAATGGATTGGAAGGGGAGGATGGATAGGCAAGGAAGAGCGAAGGAGGCGGCCGTGGCCTGACAGGAGGTACTGTACCCGAATTCGTGGTATGAACCATGTGAGACTCACCCAGATATTTTAACCATAGAGTTTTGTAAGTTTGCGGACATTAGACCAGTTCAGAGACAAGGAATAGTGGTGAGAAAGTGTTGTCCAATTAGAAATTAGATAGCTGGAAAATAAGACAACAAGAAGAAAGAATAAATCTTATTGGATACCCTGCGAAATAGTCTACCTGCTCAACAGATATTGGTATCCAGGAGTGAAGGATTGTTGCTATGCCAAGATTACGTGACAACGGGAACCAATAGGCGAATTTCTAAAGTAATTAAAAGCCTAAGCAATTATGATAATTTGATTATTTATAGGCTTGGGAAAATTAGTCAAAATTAAATAAGAAATTATTACAATGAGATTTCTAAAGAGATTTGCTTCAGATTGATAGAAATCAATTATAAGCAGATTCGCGCCCAAGTCGCGCGCGAAAAGGTGGGTGATATGCTGAATTGGAGAGGAAGAAGAAGCCTAGAGCGGCCATTACGGGGAGATTAATACAGCGACCTTCGGCGAGTGGAGACGTTTGGGTCTTACGCTCCGCGACGAACAAAGGAGTATTGCATAACTATGAAAGTGATAAGAAACGGTATTAAATGAGATTATATTCACGTGCAAGTGAAGTGATACACATGCAAGTAATTTGACAAAGTTTGAGAGTATTTTGAAGTATTTTTGTGCAAGTAAGATGGTCGCTACTCTGACAAAGAAATTCATAATGTGACGTAAAGTTCTGTCAGTGAATATTTGGAAGATTAAACTGAAGCGAGTGCGTTGTATAAAGAAACAGTAAGTGTGTATTGGAGAGACATTATATTTTACGTGAAAGACCGTGTGAAGTTGAAGAATTATTTATACCTCAATATTATCATGAGTATGGAAAACTATATTGAGAACTGGTTAAGAGGGACATGTAATTTTACAGCGATTGTGATGAATTCGTGCTAAGCATGCAGCGGGAAATGTAGCCTAAAATCATGGTCTCAAGGATACTTATTAGTGACGTTACTTTATATGCTGAGCCAGAGACATGATATTTTCGCGGAAATTTCGAAGGAGAAAAGCTACATTAAAATCTTGAACTGAACATTATAACATCTATGAGTATGGACGGGAACGACGAGAACTTCAAGAGGCCAAGACAAGAAGAGTTGTTCGGGAAGAAGCCGGGAGTCCAACCAAGAGATCCGGGGACGTGATCGAAGTCTTGGTTGAACGAGCGAGACTGCCGGGGTATCATCTTGTTGCTGTGATGGAGCAACTTCTCGGGCCGGAAGAAGCGAATCACCATGGAGCAGGAGGGAGCTCAGGATCGTTGGAGTCGAACTCAGGAAGATCCTTGAAGACCAAGCTACAATGCGTAGTGTGATACGCATCTTTCATCGCTTGAACAACTATAAGCCTTCTCAAAGTAAGATAGAACGTCCATTACGTAGTTTCAGTTCTGTAGATATGTAATGTTGGAGCATGCCTAGTAGTGACCATTTCATAATTGTGATATTTTGCTGTATTCTAGCCTGTTTGAAACGTCGACTTGTTAGATTTATGTTGTCATCCTAGGTGGATGCTATTTGAAGTCGATTCTTATTTGTTTGGAGATCTACATTTTGTCATATTGAATGATGAGTGAACTTATAGAAGGACTATTCGAGCTCTTAGTTCAAGAATTTCGGAAACCGAAATTTCATTACTATGGAGTAATGATTTATTTGACGACAAAGATTTTCATAACAACGTCTCTGCCTCGTAACCCGGGGGTGCCTGGTTCTAATCCCATCAGTTACACATTTTTATTTCGTTTTTTGGTATTTATTGAATTATAACTACTCAGACGTTATACTGTCAAGCATATACAGAATACTGTGTATTTGCGATCGAAATTATTATATTTATACTTAACACCACATATTTCAACACACGACTACATCGATTAAAAATTACTGTCCTTGATCTGCGGTAGAGTCTATTGTTGTTGTTGTTTTTGTTGTTGATTCTTTAAGGGTTTTGCAGCATCATGGTCTTGTAGCCCCGTGTATTTGGGTGTGTGTATAAGTTGTTTGATAACCTGTGGTACTGTGATGTCTGTCGGCTTACTAATGTGTGTACTCTTATACGAGGAAGGATTTGGGTTGGAAGCTGTTGTTGTTGTTGTTTTTGTTTCAGATGAGATGCATGGACATCATGGTCATTTAGCCCTATGTACTTGGGTGTGTGTTGAATTTTGTCTGACAACCTGTGTTATTGCGATGGCTGTATTAGCGTGTGCATATATAATTCAGGTGAGGATTCAATCAATCAACGTATAATATCCGTATAGCATGTTGTATTTTAACAAGCTACTACAACCAATATTCAATTATACTCCTTGAAAAGGACAGAGAGTTATAACCAGGCTTCGGATAATTATGCACTTAAAAATGCCAAAATATGCATGCAAATATGCACTAAAAAGTGTCTAAATAAGCACTAAAATATGCATTAAAAATAAACATATATCTGATATCAATTAGGGGTTTATATTACAAGAAATTAATGTTACATATTAAATATCGCTAAAATAAAGAAAATTACTTACAATACTACAATAGATTGCTCCAGTTTGTCAATAAAATTTACAAGTCTTGATTACACTTAATCACTGCATGATGTAATAGGTTTTCAAACACAAACTTGCGCCTATTTTCACTTAAAATGAATTTGTATTCAGAAAACACTCTCTCCACATCACATGCCACAATTGGAGCATACTCCAACTTGGCGAAATCAGAGACCTCTAGTATCGATGCACTGTCAATTTTGTCTTTGCCTTGGATAACACCACAAATGCTTTTAAGTTTGAGGAGACCGGAATTTTTCAGCACTACACTCTGCAATTTTTTCGAGAAAACTTGATTAGTTAGGTTCTTTAGGGATCGATCGACTTCTTCAACAATTCCAATGCTAACGTGAAGAGGCAGTCCTTTTTCTTGCAATTTCTTGATGGCTGAAGGTATACAACGCAAATTGGAACGAATGAATATTAGTTGCTCACGAACACATCTTTGCTCAAGACTTCTTGAGCTTCTTTAATAGAAAAAGCTTCTTCAGAATCGAGGTCTTCAACTACCTGTTTTACTACCTCGAAATAATTGGCATAATAAACAGCAGCTTCGAGCCACGTTCCCCATCTTGTATGAACTGGTGAAGGCGGGAGCGGCACATCATGAACTATATCAACAAATTTTTCTTTGCGACTTGGAGCCTTCAGGAACACTCTTTTCACTGTGGAGATCAACGTGTTTACTTCAGGAAAGGAAGCCCGGACTGCTTCAGCGACTCGATGAAGTCCATGTGCTACACATGTGACGTGTATCATCTTGGGATATAATATCCCAAGACCTCCCATGGCTTTACACATGTAAGGTGCGGCACCCGTGCAGGCCACGATAACATGATCGTAAAGAATGCCCGATGGCCACAAACAAGAAAGTGCATCATTGAAAAATGCAGCAACTGTTGAGTGATTCACCTTAGGCAACACAGCCATAGTTAGTAGATATGATTTGTCTCTCTCTTCTTCTTCTCCTAAAATTCCAAACACGAAGTTAGCTACATATCTTTGATCTACGTCCGTTGTTTCGTCTAGTGAGACCCAAATATATTTTCCATGAGCTTTTTCCCTTAGTTTAGCTAACGTTACATTGTAAAGCTCAGGAACGTAATTCTTCCTAATTGTTGATTCGTCTGGGACTGGTTGTTTCGTATATTCCTGCAGAAATTGAACTACGTTCTTATTGTTTAGTTTAGCCAACGGTATATTTGCAGAGAGAAATGCTTTACACAGATCTTCATTAAATTTACTACTTGTTGGTCCAGGTTTAACTAAAGCAGTGGTTACAAGAACCTCGTGTTTTTGTTTCAGGTTAACGTCTTTCAATTTATTGTGTTTCGTTGTTTGAAGATGTTGTTGAATTTGATACTTTTTAGATGCGTTTACGACTGTGCTACATTATTTGCAAAACAATACACTTCCGTCAGTTGAATAGTCTTGAAACTATCGTACATACCCTTTCATCACCTCATTAACAGTTCTCTTCTCCTTAGGCATCTTAAATACAGTAGCTATTTAACGAGCTATGAGCCACAGCCTGTTTAAACTTAACCAAAGTAACACTGACAAGGTAACTATTTAAGGAATGAGGAAAAGATAACCTGCTTTACGGGAAATACCAAGAATCAGTCCCCACCTAATTGCATTGTAGGTAGACAAAGCTATGGCCGGATGGAGGGCTCGTGTTGCTAAATTTAAACACGATGCAAACCCAGCACTACTCAACATTCCTGTTACCTGAAATACATGTCAAATATTCCAAAAGTGTCCTGCAGAAGCTGATGTCTACACTCAAGATTAAGAATGTTCTTGAAATATGCACTAACAGGAGGAATCCCCTAAATGTGCACTGTTAAGTTAAAACTGTCCCAAATATACAATTGCATATGCAATATGCAAAATGCATAATTATCCGAAGCCTGCTAATAACACAACAAAATGTTATTATATTATGCTTGCCCCGTCTTGAACGAAAGTAGTCATCGTTGCTCAAGATAATCCACATCAAGACACCTCCAGCTCTGAAATGCATTGAATACCACACTAAGGAATTATGTGCCATCATATTTAATATATGGTACTGGTTCACGTAATCAACATTCCAAACATAGGAAATATATGTTCCTTTTCCAAACATTAGCATGCGTATATTGTATATTGTATATTGTAAGCTTCATGTCTGAACATTTTTAATTTAGGGCTAAAACTCTATTTTTAGCCAATTTTCATTTATGAAACAAGATGTTCAGTAAAGAATATATATCCTACTTTCTCCTAAATGCTTGAGTATAGAGCATACTTTCAAATTTTGCAAAAAATTGAAGGTAGACTTATGAGATCTACACGGGCCAAATGTGCGTGTGTATGTCACTACCCCACCTTTCAATCAAATTTGGTACAGAGATAATATTAGTAAAGGACACCTCAGTGTCAGGTTTTATATCGCCGCCATCTTAACAAAACGAAAATGGCGGCCATCCAAGTGTTCAAAGCTTAAATCAATTTACGACTAATCTCATCAGATTTATAGGCCTACCATTTTTTTGAAAATCAAACTTTCATGTGAGAAGCGTCTCAAGATCAAATTACAAGGACATCAGCCAAATAATGTCATTATGGCGGCCGTGTGAATCATGCAAGCAATATAACCCACGACGTTTGATTCCAATGAAACAACTTGGCATTCGGGTAGTGTTATATAAGGACCCTCTGTTACGATTGTGATAACTACATAAGACTGCATGGCACGCGCAGCTCCCATCTTGAAATTATGAAAGAAAAAAAATAAAATACAAATCTCAACACAATCAAGGGACGAAAATTCGAGACACATTAGGACCGTATATATGGCCCTGTATGGTAAAGGCAAGAGAGCAGACTCTTTATACATTTAAGATGGTGGTTGTGTAAACTATTAGAACATTAATACTGACAAGTCAGAACATAACATCGGAACTAAGCTGAATCTGTGCAAGGCAAGAGTATCGTATGAGGGTACTCACTTGCGTTAGTCAAACGATTATCACACTGATTATAGCGCACAGGGGCCATCTTGAAATAACGAAATTTAGTAATATGGTGGAACCTGACAAGCCACTAAAGGAGAATAACAGGAGCT
This sequence comes from Meconema thalassinum, assembly GCA_946902985.2. NCBI lineage: Eukaryota > Metazoa > Arthropoda > Insecta > Orthoptera > Tettigoniidae > Meconema > Meconema thalassinum. The sequence continues at coordinate 188,427,352 of OX336389.2, forward strand.
CCAAATTTGTAAGATGGTGACTGGGCATATTATTGAAGGTTCTGTACCCTTATTTCCATGTGAGATGTTAGTCAGAATCCAAAGAAGGAAAAGGATTGCAGCAATTTGTAGTACCTGGCTAGAAATAACTACCAATAGCTACTGGCAAACACACTCCGGAATAAGGAACATATAAACTAAGAAATGCTATAGTTCTACTCTACTGGGTTCAGTTAACTAAAATACTGGCGAGTGAGAATCTTTCGAATATCGGGCGTAACGGTAATAGGTTGTAGGTCGTGCCACTATTCTACAACTATAGAAATCTTACCTAAACCCCACTACTATAAAATACAACGCAAAGTTATAGAAAAAAATTACAAGCATACTTAAATACGTGCCTGTTGTGTTAATTCAAAAAATTCAAAAATTCGCAACAATTAACAATTAACGACAAAATCGAATTCTAATAACCACAACGAATTAAACTGAAATAGAAACTGCTAACTATCAGTTTAACGCTAAGAAACTAACAAAACAATTTTTTTACACCTCACTGCTGTGTCAGAGTTTTCGGGGATATCAACAAAATAATTAAATTATTAAATACCGTCCTAAAAGATGCTATTTAGGGATGGTCAGTCGCTATTACAATAACTAAGTTTTACTTTATACAAAACTCCTGATTCCTACGCTAATCCTAATCTAAATACATTTATATTTATTTAAATCGTAAAGTTATCATTAATATTTACGTATTTAACAAGCTTTCTTTCATTTTTAACTTTCCGTCTGTTCATTTGATAACTTTCCTTCCGTTCATAAAACAAATTTTCCACTAACTTGAGACATACTGTAATTAAGGTTAATAGACAATATAGGGATCTATAATCCGTTCAATGAAGCCTAGATTATCTCAATATGAACTTCTTCCAAGTCATTCAAAAATAGAAATAATAACAATAATCTTATACGCTCTTACGATAAATACCACAACTAATTACATTCTGTTTACATTGAACCAAATATCAAACTATATAGAACTTTCATCTTATTCCTTATCAGCTGTTTATTGACAACATGTCTTGTTCAAACCGTATATCACACAAATATCGCCTAACACCAGCGAATCCTCACTCCAACTAGCACAATTGCTTCATTAAAACAACTCGTGTTTCATAATAATATGCATTCCTTTCTACACAGACAGAATATCGTCGCAAAATAATTATTTCTATAACACAATTCTTTTTGACACCAACAATGCCATCATAGCTCATTGTTACTGCACTCAAATATGTATATATTCTCCTGCAATACTTGGGAATACTTTCTTTACCATTTCCTTCAGTAAAACATATCGTAGCTGTCTACATTGTAACAAGACATTCCATTACAATACTCCAAAATATCAGCTGATTACCTGAAAACAAAACCTGTTCTAGTCATTGGTTCGCAACTCCATTTAAAGTATCTGGCATTTTAATAATGTTTCATAATATTAATAGCTTCATAATATCGTTACTTGCTTTTCTCTACTGTCACCAGTAAAGCATATTTTACGTGACATAGTGTCATTCTATGTCTCAAAACATATATTCTGGTATTCAAATATTTATGAAAATAATTCTATTTATTTAAAATATTTCCCATCATGACAACAATAATAATGTTCATTACCATTATTAATTTTTATACATATTGAACTTCATACGAGAATAATGTCCTTCATCTGAAACGTCCTACACTTGATCAGAAACATGAGCAGCATCCTGACTTCGTTTAATTAAAAAGAAAATAATCTGAAAAAGTCCAATCATATAATACGGATATCAACAAAATACGAAAATCTCCATCGCAAATTCTTTAATCCAAATTTTAAAATATCTGAAAATATCGAAAGGAAACAAAATTCGGACTCAAATCATTCATCCTGAAATATCTCGATGCTCAACTAACGCAATATCAACCAAACCTGACTTAATAAAATTTAAATTACGAAAAGTGACTACTAAAATCTAACAACAATACTAATAACATATTAAATGTGAACCAACGTCGAAAATGGTCACACAGATACTATCATAGATCTCTATCTACAAAATGGACTACTGAAGATAATTCTTTTCTTACTTTAAGTCGCGTATAGATGTCTAGAAGAAAATCATGAACTGTTTTCCATGATCCAGTTCGTCCGTCTCGTACTTTCCTGGATTCGGGTTCCATCCTAGCATTCGCCGTACTGCTCCAAGATGTTACACCTAACTCCGCCAAGATGTTACGCATAACAGCTCAAAGGTGTTTCACCTTTCCGAACTTGTATCCCCCGTCCTCGATCTTCTCCCTCGATCGATTCCCGGTTCAGGCCCGTCATTCTTGTTCTTCTTCTCGTTCCGATCTTCTGAGCTTCTGTTTTTCATGTTTTCTGCGTAGAATACTTCCAATCTCTTCTAAGATATTTAGTCCATTTTATTTCCATAAATTAATGATCGTTGAAAATATAGAGAAAATATCGTCACCGATATTCTAAGTCACTCCTGACATTCTAAGTCACTCCTCATATTCTCGAGTTCATATTGTAGGTTACGTCTCCCATTGAATGTTTAGCCCAGAACCAATATAACTTCCATAGTGTCAAACAATGTGCCTCTCAATCTCAATTGAAATAATATGTTCATATCTGAGTGGAGGAATATTATTAATGGGAGAAGTAATGATCGTTCACTTATTCGCGCTTCCAATAATGCTTGAAATTTGTACTCAGATACTGTCCATTTCGTTGTAGCAACGATTAAACAACTTCTTATACTTTCCTCTCATTCTCATTTGAGATACCAATGGTCTGATCGTCTCTGTAACTTCACTCTATAATACTCGTAACGCCGCTTCTGAACTGTTTCTTCACCAAAACTAACTGCTATTCTTTTTCTATTCTCGTAACATATATCCACTACATCTCGTAATTAATACTCGTGTGAAACTGTACTACACGTTTATCTGTTACTGAGTATGCTGTACTTCACTATCAGTCGTAACACTTTCTGCCATTCACTTGCGCTTTTTTCACACTCAAAGCGCGCACATGGAGACCGCGGTTCGACTCGTCAGTCTCGTTTCACGTCTCCCGAACAAGAAGCTTCGAATAGATGGCTTGATTCCTCTTCCACACGCCAATTTTGACGTTATCAGGAATATCCGCGTGTTCTAGGCGGGATCCTTTCTGATCCACTTTCTGCCTTACTGGGTCATATTTCTCCAAGATGATATCTCTGAAAAATCATCATTTTAATAATTGTAACTTCTCAAACCATAAAATGTCATAAAATAACTCGCAATTGCATTATTGTATGTATTGGTAATTAGTGCCATCGAATAATCTCATTGGCCACGAGGTTGTCACGTGATATTTTCAGCGCGCCACTGGACACCTTGTACACCTATTTCAGCTCTGCTATACCAGACCCAAAACAACTGTGAACATGGGCTCGCCCATTAGCGTGCGTCCAGCGGAGCACTGTTGCCACAGCGGGACTTGCGGAGGTGACACAGCTCTACGCTCGCAATATACACACGACCTTCCCCCTGAACACAAGGCGCTCCGAATGTAAGTGCATGTACGAGCTAGCTGGGGGACCTAATCCTACGAATATCTATCCTCACAACGGATTGCACACAATGTGATATGAGGCAGATATAAGATGTCACACAAACGTTATTCGTGCAAGTGAGCACCTAATGTTATAGCGGCCAGCATTCTTGGTTGTCACCCAAGAGGTCCGGGTTCGATTCCAAGCTCTGCCAAGCTATTTAATTTTAGTCTGAGGGCTGGAACAGGGTACGCTCAATCTCGTGAGGCAAAGCTGGGAAGATGTGGGTTAGATTCCTACCTCAGTCATCCTGAATGTGGTTTCTCATTTCTACTCCAGGCAAATGCCGGGATGGTTCCTAACTTAAGGCCACGGCCGCCTCCTTCCCAATCCTCACCAGCAGAAGAAGAAGAAGAAGAATACTTATAATACACACACTTTAATACAGACACTACAGTAACCCAGATTTTCAGACAAGTACACGGGGCTAAAGTACCAATATGTCCAAGCCCCTGAAATGAAACAACAATTACAACGTTATTATATCACATGACGTAATCTACACCCCAAGCCATTCTGAGTAACATTGCTTGTTAGCCCTTTGTAAGGTAATAGAAACAGAGAATACAATTTGTTGGGATAAGTTTTTGTTAATTGGAGACCACCTTGTGGTGTACTGGCTAGCACATTGCTGTCCATTCTTGGCTATCACCGCGGAGTCACGGGTACGATTCCCAACAAATGTAATTCTGGTCAGTGGGCTGGAACAGGGTACGCTCAGCCTCGTGATGCAAACCTGGGAATATGTGGGTTGGATTCCTACCTCAGCCATCATGGAAGTGGTTCTTCTGTGGATTCGCACTTCTACTCTAGGCAAATGCCGGGATGGTACCTAACGTAAGGCCACGGCCGCTTCCTACGCAAATCCTTCCTCTATTACAAATATACACACTAGTAGAGACATCACAGTGTCACAGGTTATCAGATAAATTCCACACACACCCAAATACACGGGGCTATATGGCCACGATGTCACAAAGCCCCTACAACAATCATCATCAACAACAACAACAACAACTCTTGCTGTCACCCATGATGTCCAGATTCGATTCACGGCTCAATCAAGACATTTAGTTCTGGTCTCAGGGTTAGAACCGGGTACTCTATGCCTCGTGAGGTAAGACTGTGAAGAGGTGAGTTTTATTCGACTCAATTTTTAAAAAGAAAACAATTGTCGACAACACAACAACACAGGTTATCAGATTTTGTGTTTTCACGTACTTCTGTATTCGAAAGATTCTTTAAAAGGCCGTATACCCTGAAAATTATTTTTCTTGCCTCGCTGTTCGACTGCCACTCGGCTTGCTAAGGAACATTGTTATGAATTCAAAACTTCAGCTCACAGCACTAACTTCTTTAAGCTCCACTACTGAATTGATACAGCAATGCTGTTACTCTTAGTTATCTTCCCCCAGCGAAACTAAATATTTCAACTCCTAACCAATCTTCGCTCTAATTATCCCTTCAGTTCAAGAGCAGATGATATCTCCCGAACGGCTGGTCGTATCGTCATGGGGTTTGCACAGTCAGCTTCAGAATGTTTGGATAATTAATGATTTTCGTGCGCGGAGAGAAATAGGGATTTCGTACGGCACAGCGAGCCCAGATTCGTAGTTAACTAGGAAACGCCGCGCTATGCAATTGGCTGGCGCGGGTGAGCGCGTGAATCTGGCTCCGCCCTCATGTTCACAGTTGTTTTGGGCCTGGTATAAAAGCCTATCTTGCCCCTTCCTTTCATCGATACACCTTTTTAGCTGGGCGGATTGCCTAACTTCCCGGAGATCAAACAAGACTGGTTTCTGCCGCATTCAGAATTGTTTTTCCACTAGCAATTTTCTGATTGGTCCGGCGTTCCACAAAGACATCGTCCCCTCTCGTCCTCGCGCTAGCCAGAGTTTGGCTATCAATTCCTGCTAGTATGAATTTACAAAACTTATGCTTTCATTATGGAGAGAATAATATTGCTCAAACCACAAATTCGAGTACAGTACAATGACGAAAATTATTAGTAATGTAGAACCTAGTAAGTGGTTTCCTATCGTCAATTAAAAAGAAAAGCGTCGCAATACATTCACGATGGCGGCTAGGCGTGTTCTTAAACTAGAGTAACATCAGCTCATGTTATAATTGTACAATTAACGGAAAATTTTGTGAGGGAGGAGTACCATATAATTGGTCTCGCTTGCATTATTCAAAAGAATATGACACTCATTATAGCACACAGTGGCCATCTTGAAAATATAAGACATTAATATTGATCATCCACTATTTATTACAGTTACAACGACCGCTGGCACCAATTATGTAGTCTAAGATAAGAGGACTTGTCTGCATAAGGCATACGATCAACGATTCCATACATTCAAATTGGTGGATGTACAGGTACATACTTTTCTAATGTTAAAATCAATTCCTCTGGATGCAAGAATGGAATTAAAATATTACAAGAATATTCAATTACACTTCGTAAAGACAAAGATATAACTATACCCATACATTTAAGAGGAAGTAGGCTGCATGTTATTTACTGAACATCTTGTTTTAAGTTTATAGTTTGAAATGACTACAGTGTTTGCGTCAGTATTTGGTTAATTGCCTTTTTAATGTAATTTAGTTAAATACAGTGGGTAACAACCAAACTTATCAACTCTGCTTCATAATTCTAGCCCATCTAGCAGACATATGCAAAAGAGGCATCTATTGGATTATTATTATTATTATTATTATTATTATTATTATAACTAGAGGAAGTATGAAGTCTAGATTATATATTGGCCATTCAGTCTGACGCACTGGGATAACAGACTATACCTCTAGTCACCTCAAAACCTAAGCGGTCCCTTTGATGTTTGGTCTGTGAAGAGGCTAACGCGCCAGGAAATAGTTCCCACTTTTTGTGCTTGTTTTAGGCGCACAGGATTTTCCTGCGCGTGTTACTATGTTTCCATAAGTTGGCTAGTTTTCAGAATTTCCTTTGTAAAATCTATGAATACATTTTTTATTTTCACGTTAATAGGGAACTTTACCAACTTTGTTTTTCATGTGATGAATTGTGTGTTTGAATATAGTTTTTAGTGGTATTTGGAACTATAGGCAGTGTAATTCAGTGCGAAAGTGATATTATATTACCTTTTGTTTTGTACAAAACTTGTTTGAGGTGCAAAAGGGCACCTGAGGAATTCGATTTCATGGCGAATCAGGCTCAAAGTTTGCAACACTGTTACGAATGCACAAAGTTCAACATGGTTTCCTAAGTAGACAACGTGTTCAAACTGGAGATTTAAAGCTTGAATCACCAATGAAATACTTCGAAGGTAATAAAAGTGGAGAGAAGTTGAACAAAAGGAACAAACAATTGATGTTAAATGTATATAGTAGGTTGCGGGATGACTACCTAGAGTTTCCATGCCGGAAACACAAGAAAGGATGAGATGCGCGGAGGGATATTGTCCTCAGGACTTGACCTGACGTTTGGTATAGTGACTGAGTGCAGTACTCGAGCCAGACAATGGAGAATGGGAAGCAAGTTGAACACTCGCTCCAGACAGCCTGCCCGATAATTAGGAGGTCAGTCCTCGGTGAAGCGGATCAGGACCTCTTCTTCTTACACTTCTTCAGATTGTCTGTATAGCGAATAAATCCGTGGCATAGCAGCCACCCCCACGATCTTATTTGATTACGCCCGGAGTAGGCTAGCTTTGTGAATCACAACGTCCTGTGTTATTCTTAGCTGTTCACGCTTAATAGAATAATTAGCAGAGGTACCCTGCTTCACCCGGGAGAAAATACAAACCCATGCCTATCGTATTTGGTTTCATTATAAGCAATATTCAAACAGGGATCTATACAAAAATATATTCAACTTCTTACCATGTGTGGCTTTGTTTCCTTCGCCATTGTCTCACTATCTTGATTTGACACAACGGAGTAAGATGAATGCAGCATTTCATCGTATCCCATGAGCGTCAAATTATACCCTACAGTATTCAGTTCTCAAAATTCAGACTTCTAACTGGAACTGCAAGTTACTGCACTAATCACGGTAATAATAATAATAATAATAATAATAATAATAATAATAATAATAATAATAATAATAATAATAATAATAACAGCCTAATATATAACAAAGGAGAAACTGTTCCGCCTAGTCAATACATTTATTTACAACAAGTTACAAACTTGCTATTCTATGGTACATGTTTCGGGGCCTCTAGTACTGGTCCCTTCTTCAGCCATAAATTAAGTTGCAAAATCCAGCATAATTAAAGATATGATTAATATGGTCTTTTTCACCTCATTTCATCCATTCACTCATTATTTAATGTATTTTTATTATATCTTTAATTATGCTGGATTTTGCAACTTAATTTATGGCTGAAGAAGGGACCAGTACTAGAGGCCCCGAAACATGTATCATACAATAGCAAGTTTATAACTTGTTGTAAATAAATGTATTGACTAGGCGGAACAGTTTCTCCTTTGTTATATAGTGAATCTGTCAAAACGGAAAATGAACTTCTTTCAGAGCACAACAGCCTAACAATAAGAATAATTATAACAATTTATTAATAATAATGAAATGTACTACCTATACAATAAAGTTATTGTAAATTAAAAATTGCTCAGATAAATGTTGAACATGAAAATACGAGCAAATCAATATTGCTAAAATAAGGTACGGGAAATGTTATGGACCCCCCCCCCCCCCTGTACACCGACCCTCTCCTTTAAAATGTCAGAATATTTTCCTTGCCGGTACTTATTATTCCTGGGGATGTTTATTTATAAACCTACCAAATTATAGGTTTCTTTCTACCGGATTGTGGGGAATTGGTGAAAATTCGCCTTTTGATCCTTTACTTCCGAATTCCTAGAATATGTAACCCTCTATTGCCTGTTGGAAAACAACTATAAATGAAACAACTATAGTGGAAAATATGACACTACCGAAATGAGGGTCTGTTATCGTACACAGCCAGAGACAACACCTGTTCAGAAGGACGCAACAAAGCGAGTAATACCTGCGAACCACGCCACACTATACTGGCTGGTTATCTTCCCAATATTTAACGGCATAACTCTTTAACACGACATTATATTATAAAACGAATAAAATTTAAATGGGTAAAATGTTATTTCCCAACGATTATTTCTGTATGCAATTTCTTCATTGAATTAGCAGTTTGTAGGCTACTACAACAATTATTTCTTGCCTATATTCGTACCCCGATGGACTGATAGACTCAAATACATATCTTAAAGAAAAAATGCAGCAGTTCGCATGCGATGTGCAATCATACATACAAACGTACCGACAGGAATTGAACCAATGCATCCCTATGCATTCTTTTGGTAAGAGACGCAAGGAAAACATAAAAAAATCAAAATTGCCATCTATTCGTTCAATGTTTCTTCGCTGAGCAATATCCGAGGTACGTTTCTATTCATAGGGTTATCTATTCTAGCGGTGTACAGACGGATGACATCAGATTATTAAACTGTGAAATCTTGCTTTCGAAATGGATGCGTTTCATCTCGCCTGCTGGTCCTAAGGTTGCAGGATCGATTTCTGGTGCAGTCAGTTGGAATTTGAGAGTGCGCAAATGCGAGGGAGCAGTAACAGTAGATTTACTGGCACTTTAAAGATCCCCTTCGAGGAAAAATTCCAGCACTCCGGTGTCTCTAAACGCCGCTGTAGTTAAAAGGGACGTAAAACGAATATCATTATAAATATGTATTTGCTTTTGGGGGAAATATTACACAGTTCACAAGTTTGAAGACACTCGTGTTATCACGGAGTTTTTTAATCCCCATTCAGAATAATTTATATTTTTTTAAATAAAAATAATTATGACTCATATTTAAAATACAGTACATACGTAGGCATTATTATTTGAAAGCTTAGGAGTAGTATTTTCTAGAGATGATTATGTTATTCACGGGTTTATATCTACATTTTTCAAAATATTCGTGCTTAAATAAACGAATATTATATTTACAAATCAAATCTGTTATCATGTTTATTTTTAAACAGAAGCTCCTTGTGCTTTTCTCACGGAAGGTGGGGGGTTTCAAAAAGTATGTTATGAAAATGACCAAAATATTAACTTCTAAGCTGTTTATTATCGTAACTTCATAGTGCATTAGGTTAAATGGTAAAAGTCAGCAGTATCAAGAGAAGTAATTTGTCCGCATCTTCTTCTCCTTCTACTTCCTCTTCATTTCACGTTTATATTAATATGGAGTAGCGTTCATCACAGTTCGTCTGAAGGAATGGTTAAATCTATAAGGCCCGAAATGGTCTCAGATGAAAGCTGTAAGAATGCAGGTGCCTTTAAAAGAAAATAAGTATTTCCGCGAAAACCGTAAATGCCTATTTTCATATCTCCTATATCTGACCTTAGTTAAAGCAAGTGTCCATGTGATAGCACGTTATATACATTGTAAAAATAGGACAGAAACTCGTTGTATACATAACCCATCTAACAATATACTGAGTCCGTAAGCCTCATGTCTGGTGGTATTGTAAGTTCTGTGAGATCTCTATTGCAACTTACGCTGGCCAGAATGAACCATCGAGAGATCGAACCTGACCCACATAGATTACTACGCAGAGGGTAATTAACCTGTTATATTTGTATAAAACGGAGTTCCGTTACGGTAATGTTATGGTATTAACATCGCAGAGATGCGAACGCAGGATTCCGAACGCTACATGACTGTAGTAGTAATTTCGGCATCTACACACTCATCGATCGTCGGGAAGATGACTAGTCAAGTTTCAATTTTGTGCTCCTAAGATGGAGGCACGTTTCCGTGTGTGAGCAACTAATTGATTTCAACAAAAGTTTATGTTCATGGTATATGAAGTGTACCGTATCATTGTAATACATCCGGTAACACGTCACATGAGACGTATAAGTGAATATTGAAATTACGCGAGTATTTTTGTGAGTTCTGAAAGCAGGAAAGTAGTCGACCACGAGGTGAGCTCAAGTGACTTAATTAATCATCGAACTGTGTGAGTTTATTCAATGTTAATCAGCACATGTTTAAGACATATACATTCAGCATAATTGTGGAGGAGAACAAACTGTGGATCGCTTATGTGCGATACGTTGGAAAGTAGTAGATTCTGTGAGCTGACACTATCCACGTGTCGGTAGAAGCTGTGGCAGACACATGGTCATTTTGAAATAGTCTGCATTGTTTAAAGCCAGTGCTACACTAATTGTACTATTATAATCAGTGCTATTTTCTCAAAAACCATCATGGAATTATTACCCAGCGACGTGGAACCATAAACTGTCCATTACGAAGTGATGGAGAAGATGCCGTAAAAACCACCCATGGAGAGGGAGTGGCTAATATCGAAACCCCCATAAATGGAATGATGAATGCGATGATGAATTGCAGAGCCGAGGATCGAGCACAGGCCTATGCTCTTGGCCATATCTCGAAGGTACAGATGAGTCCAGTACGCCAATAATGTTAGTTTTACATATTCCAACCATGTTAAGGGTAAAATCTTTGTTGATTAGTATAATAACCCACTAATAACAACCAGCTTAGGGAGGATTAACTCATAATGCATTTCATATTTTGCTACAGTTTTTCTGGTCATATTTTATTGACTATGTAACATCACCAGATGATAGTGAGTGCTCTGGAGACGCTCAGAACGAGGTAAACTAAGATAAGAAGCCACCAAATTATTCACACTCTCTCTTGTGCATATTTTCTATCTACGATGCAGCAGGACAGTTGTCGAGAATGTTTTAGTTATAATCACGACACTAGTCGTATAATTTTGACGGATGTGAGGTCATACACCGTCGTTTTGAAGTTAAAGATTTTACTTGTTTAGCCCTGATGCAACTACATTCCATTTTCAAGAGTTTTGGAAATGCTTGAGAGCAGGCTTACGACTTCAGAAGTCACGAATGCAATCATAGCAGGTCGTATCATTTTAACAGCACCAGAATTGTAAATACTGTTGGCTATTACTTTATTTCAATGCCTGGGAAGCATCATATTGGTTTGAACATTATGGAGAGTACCTGGAGGAACGGTACAAGGGTCCTGAATTATGTGTTAAGGAACACAAACAGCTGTTATCAATGCCCAGGTGAGCATAGCACTTTTTGGATTGGAATCACTCCCGGTTAGTATTCCTTGGTAGGAGTGGACAGATTTATGAGTGAATCTGGAATTTTATCTACTGTTGAAATGCAATCATACTAGAGGTGCATCATTGGGAATTGACCTTGCATATAGGACTGCAGTTTGTACAGCTCATTATAATGAAAATGTGATTCTCTGAGTGAATATTGAAACATTCTCACCTCCCCGCTGGAATTGATTTAACTTTAACCACCCCCATTAACACAAACCTGCAGAATAAACTGCCTTTAAATACAGGCCACAAGTGATTTTAACGTTAATTTCCCGACATTGAATGGGCGCCAAGGTTGACCTTATGGGTCTTCCTGAATAAAATAAAATAAAATATAATATAATAAATAACTGTTGCCCCGAATATGAAACCCCTTATTTCCCAGGCGTAGGGCATTTGAGCATGCGTTCGCTGATGTACCAGGATCAAGCAAGATAGGAATAAACACACACATGAATTTTAAAATTGGCTGTACTGTGACCGTTTGACGGATGTCCCACGTCCACATAAGCGCACATCTAAATAACAGCAGAGCACAAGACTCAAAAACATCTCAAGGTAAAAATGTGGGCAAACAGCCAACGCTGTAATTTAAAATAAAAGCTTAGCTGTTATTCCGATGTACACTGCAGCAAGGATAGAAAGGAGTTAAGTTTCAAGAATCATGAATGTCACCAGTTGTCTAAGATAAAATGCGTCAGGTCAATTTATTCACTCAACCATCCTAAACTAATTACAAACTTCTTTCCGCAGGGGAATCACTAAATACACTCCTGAAAATAAAGAACATCCTATCGCTCCCCCTGGGATCCTGCTCTAAAGATGCCTTGTCTGACTAACGGCAACAATAAATTAAAACAAAAAAATTAAGTGACGTGATAAGTCAAATGCCTATCCAACATTTTGTGAAATTCATAATTATCACTGGAACGTGTGTATTCGAAAAACCATAAACACCTTAATGATGCGCAGACAATTAACTAGTCCAGTCTGACATCATTCAAAAAATTATATATAAGTTACAACAGCAATTATATTTCCAAAATTATCTTCCAAAATATTCTTAGTTTCAATATCACGCATTTGAAAAGTCATGGATGAAAATCTGAAAAATGTTATCTCTTAGTATTTAACACGCCGTCAAAAATTTATTGGCTATGAACAATCTATTCTTCCATGTCATTTAATGATAATCCAGTTACTTCACAATCGTAAATTCCACACTTGGAATTCATTAAACACACCAACAACCATGTTGATTTATAAATAATTTCCTAAAGAAATAAATTTATTCAATTATTAGACTTGGGTGTAATGCACTATTACCATGTAATTATTAAATTTATATGAATTATGGATCAGTTATGACGGTTAACAAAAATCATCTGAACACGAGGTCTGCCTTCCACGAATGCCTCATCTCACCGAGCATTGAATAGGCTTCACATTTTATATTTCATCACATGATGTTGAAAGTTGCAAAGAAAGAAATATATATTAATTGTTCGGCAATTTTAAAACATTCCATTAGATGCCAAATCTTGATTTGGATTTTGAGAAGTGGAATGAATAATTGATCAAAATATTTGGTTGGTGAGAAACGAGTTGTAATGAAAATTGGTAAAATGGCTTGTTGATTGAGTTGTGACACGGTTGTTGAGGGAATTTTGAAGGTTGGTGAGAAACGAATTTTATTAGATGCCAAATCTTGATTTGGATTTTGAGAAGTGGAATGAAAAATTGATCAAAATATTTGGTTGGTGAGAAACGAGTTGTAATGAAAATTGGTAAAATGGCTTGTTGATTGAGTTGTGACACGGTTGTTGAGGGAATTTTGAAGGTTGGTGAGAAACGAATTTTATTAGATGCCAAATCTTGATTTGGGTTTTGAGAAGTGGAATGAAAAATTGATCAAAATATTTGGTTGGTGAGAAACGAGTTGTAATGAAAATTGGTAAAATGGCTTGTTGATTGAGTTGTGACACGGTTGTTGAGGGAATTTTGAAGGTTGGTGAGAAACGAATTTTATTAGATGCCAAATCTTGATTTGGGTTTTGAGAAGTGGAATGAAAAATTGATCAAAATATTTGGTTGGTGAGAAACGAGTTGTAATGAAAATTGGTAAAATGGCTTGTTGATTGAGTTGTGACACGGTTGTTGAGGGAATTTTGAAGGTTGGTGAGAAACGAATTTTATTAGATGCCAAATCTTGATTTGGGTTTTGAGAAGTGGAATGAAAAATTGATCAAAATATTTGGTTGGTGAGAAACGAGTTGTAATGAAAATTGGTAAAATGGCTTGTTGATTGAGTTGTGACACGGTTGTTGATGCTTGTGTAATAGAAATGATATAATGAGTATGAATATAGTTATAATAGTTGACTTTTATAAAATAATTTTGTGTATAAATTTATATATATATATATATATATATATATATATATCTCTTTCTTTCTCTCTTTCTTTTTAGTAACTAAAGTATTATTTTACATGTAAATTTTTGTGGGTTATAATAAGGTCTAAATGATTATATATTATTCGCAGTATTTAATATTAGTAATTAAGGCAATTTAGAATTAGTAATTTAATTTATGGTCGACAAAAGTCGTGCCAGCAGTCGCGGTTATACGTAGGACTTGAATGAATATTATCAGTGATAAAGTTAGTTTATTAAAGAAAAAGATTTTAATTAATTTTAGAGGGTAGAATTTGAAAATTAAATAGATTTTTATACGATAATGAAGCTTTGAAATTTAAAACTTAAACTAGGATTAGATACCCTATTATTTTTAAATATAAAATATAATACTTGAGTAGTAATAGTTAAGTTCTTGAAACTTAAAGAATTTGGCGGTGTTTTAGTCTTTTCAGAGGAATTTGTCCTGTAATTGATAATACACACTATAATAAATTTAATTTTGTAATGTCAGCTTGTATACCGCCGTCGTAAGATTATCTTTTAAGAGAAAGAATTTTCTAGATTTTGTAATAAAATTTATGTCAGGTCAAGGTGCAGCTTATGATTGAATAGGAGATGGATTACAATAAAATTGAATATTTAAACGGATATCATCTTGAAATAGATAAGTTGAAGGTGGATTTGAAAGTAATGTTGTTATATTATTGTTACGTGCCACCCCCTAGTGGCACTTTTGTTAACTGGATTACGGTGGGGGTGCAAAGCACAACACCAATTACTGCTTAAAGAAATAATTAACTTTATTGGGGCCAGAAAATTACACTAATCAGCAAATACAAGCAATTAGGAGCCTTCTCTAGTTTCCTCAAGTCTCTTCCTTATGCGCTCTTGTCCCCTTTCACTTGCAACAGACCACAGAAGTTAATCCTGCCGCTAATGAGCCTAGTGGCCTTGACAGAACTACATGCAACTTCTTTCTAATGTGCGCCTACTACAGTACTTACGGGCACTTGCTGCGCGCTGTTCACCAGCTGGGAGAAACAATGTCACTGGATTTCGACACCACAATATCTGACACTCAGTGAAAGCACACTTACTCAGAACACGGCAGTCCCCTGTATGTTCCTCACTTCGCCGCTACACTAGGGGTTTCGCAAGTCACCACACTTCTGTCGCTCAGAATAAACGCTCACACTAGCTCGTAAAACACAACAACAACAACTGCTTCACGGGTCACTCTTATATAGCAGGCCGGTGACTCAATAAATGGTTCTAGATCCATCCAGGTTCCACGGCTTCTCGAGGTTTCCATCGCTGGTCCAGTCACGAATCTTCTGGACTATCCCTTTGTCTGTAGTAGCCCTGTTGCATAAGGCGCGCGCAATACGGGAGGCGGTCACAGCCCAGCCCAGCCCTGGGGCAGTTGTGACTCATGTGGCGAGTGATGACACAAGCTCACAGCCGTAACACCACCCCCTTCCTAAAAAGGCTGATCGTCCCGATCAATCATTGGTCCGTCTGTGTCCCTCCGTAGGCTGCCAGGCGATCTCGATGCACGATCTTCATCTTCGCCCTCGGGCTCCGCTGGATCCTGTAGACGACATCGTTGATCCGTTTCACGACTCGGTACGGGCCCTCCCAGGACTTCTGCAGTTTGGGTGACAGGCCTTTCTTCCGTAATGGGTTGAAGAGCCAGACCAGGTCGTCCTCGTGGAATCCTCCGGCCTCCGTCTGCTGGTCGTATCGGGTCTTCATTCGGTCGGTCTCGATCCGCAGTTTCCTCCTCGCGAACGCGTGCACGTCCTCCAGTTGGTCGACCAGTTCTTGACAATACTGGCTTACCGGGATCGGATCATTCCCAGGTCGGCCGAAGGCAAGATCGACGGGTAGACGGAGCTCCCTCCCAAACATGGCCCGGGCTGGTGTGCACCCGGTGGCTTCATGCACGGCGGCGCGGTAGGCCAGGAGAAATAGTGGAAGATGCTTGTCCCAATCCCTCTGGTGCTCGCTGACAACTATTCGGAGATGGTTCTCGATGGTGCGATTGAATCGCTCTACCATCCCGTCGGACTGAGGGTGTAGCGGCGTTGTCCTTGTCTTCCGGATTCCCAGCAGCTGGCATAGGTTCTGAAACACCTGCGACTCGAAGTTCCTTCCTTGGTCGGAGTGCAGCTCCAGGGGTACTCCGTACCGGCTGACGAATTCCTTCACCAGGGTCTCTGCGATCGTCGCGGCTTCTTGGTTAGGGAGCGCATACGCCTCCGGCCATTTGGTAAAGTAGTCGCTGACGACTAATATGTAGCGGTTCCCTGCCTCGCTTAACGGGAATGGCCCAGCAACATCGATGGCCACTCTCTCCATGGGGCCGCCCACGTTGTAGGTCTTCAGTGGACCCCGTCGTCTTCGTCCTGGGCCCTTGCTGGCTGCGCAATCGTGGCACCTCGCGCAGTGGTTCTCCACGTCTGTTCGGCATCCGATCCAGTAGAACCGCTCTCTGAGCTTCTCCAGGGTCTTCGTTATCCCTAGGTGTCCACCAGATGATCCTCCATGGACTTCCTTCATGACTTCCTCCGTCATAGCCTTTGGAACGACGACTTGTTCCCGAGATGTCTTCCCGTCGGTGCTCTCCCAGGCGCGGCAGATGAGGCCATCCCTTACAATCAGCGAGTCCCACTGTGCCCAGTAGGACTTAAACTTTGGGCTGCAGTCACTCACAATGTTCCACCCGGGTCTGGGGACACAGGCCCTCTTCCATTCGGCTATCAGTCCCAGGTCATCATCTTCTGCTTGTGCCCGCGTGAAAGATTCGCGGCTCCAGTTCCCCTGAAGTTCCACAGTAGTCCGTCGGCACTGTATCCCGGTGTTCTCCTCCCTTCGGGCACAGAAGGTGCAGTCTTCGGGGCACGGTCTTCGTGACAGGGCGTCGGCGTTAGAATGCAGTTGGCCTTTCCTGTGCTGAATCTCAAAGTTGTACTGTTGAAGCCTCTCTAACCACCGCGCTAGTTGTCCCTCGGGCTGCTTGAAGTTCAGGAGCCACCGCAGGGATGCATGGTCGGTCCTGATGAGAAATTCTTGCCCGTACAGGTACTTGTGGAAGTGTTCAATGGTCTTCACGATGGCGAGCAGCTCCTTCCTGGTGACGCAGTAGTTCCTTTCTGGCTTTGACAAGGCCTTGCTGAAGTAGGCCACTACTCTCTCCTCGCCGTCCACTACTTGCGACAGGATCCCCCCTATGCCAAAGTCGCTGGCATCGGTATCGACGATGAACTTTGTCCCAGGTCTGGGGTAGGCCAGAATAGGCGCGGTGCACAGAGCCTGCTTGAGTTGCTCGAAGGCATTGTGGCATTCTGCTGTCCACGTGAAGAGTTGGTCCTTCTCAGTCAGTCGATGTAAAGGTTTGGCGATGTCGGCGAATCCTCTCACGAAGCGACGATAATAAGTGCAGAGTCCCAGGAAGCTTCGTAGTTGGGACTTGTCCTTCGGAACTGGCCACTCCCTCACAGCTGCGGTCTTCTCTGGGTCGGTGCGCACCCCTTCCTCGGAGACGATATGCCCAAGGTACTGGACCCGCTTCTGGAAGAGCTGACACTTCTTGGGGCTCAACTTCAGCTGGGCAGCCCGTAGCTTCAACATGATCCCCTTCAGGTTGCTGTAGTGCTCCTCGAAGCTCCTCCCCAATACGATGACGTCGTCTAGGTATACCAGGCAGGTCTTCCAATGTAGTCCCCTCAGAATGGACTCCATTAGCCTTTCGAAGGTTGCAGGGGCGTTGCACAGACCGAATGGCATGACGGTGAACTGCCAGAGCCCGCTGCCCACAGAGAACGCCGTTTTCTCGCGGTCCTTAGGGTGGACCTCCACCTGCCAGTAGCCACTCTTCAAATCCAAGGTGGAGAACCATCTTGATCCTGATATGGTGTCCAGCGTGTCGTCGATCCGGGGTAGAGGGTAGCTGTCCTTTTTCGTGACGTCGTTCACCCGCCTGTAATCCACGCAGAACCTGGTGGAACCGTCCTTCTTCTTCACTAGCACGACCGGAGAACTCCAAGGACTATGTGATGGCTCGATCACCCCTTGCTCCTTCATCTCTTCTACCATCCGGTCGACTTCGGCTTGCTTGGCGAGCGGGACACGTCGGAATGGGGCCCTAATGGGTGCGCTGTCCCCAACGTCGATTCTGTGCTGGACCAAGCTTGTCCTGCCGAAGTCTTTGCTCCCCACGGAGAAGACATCCTGGAATTCGCGTAGCAGGTCCTGAAGTTGGCGTGATTGTTCCTCGTCTAAATGGTCCTGGGATCCTTGGTACAGCTTCTGTAGTTCTTCTGGCAGTGTGCGTCTTCTTCGGTTGTCCGTCTGCAGGTTTCCGTCCGTCGTGTCGGTGATGCGGGCAATCCAGGTAACGGGCTCGCAGACTCCTAGGTTGGCGTCCCGGTGAACCGTAATGTCGTAGTCGTTCAGGTTGGACAGGCGGACGTACGGCCGAGACGTCGTGTTGATGAGGGTCTTGGCAACTAGCAATCCTTTTGTCTGGATGTCCTCATATTTTGGCTCGATGACAGCCGCCACTCCCTCAGCAGTTCCGTCGACAATTACGGCGGCGCTGACCTCCGTCCTGGCAGGAACGATGACGTCCTCTCTCAGCCTTACTCGTCGTGCGGTGACGGCCTCGTGTGCTGGTTGCAAAGCAAGTTCCTCACCTCCGAAGTGCAGAGTGTTGGTACTCAGGTCCAAGATGATGTTGTTCTGGTCCAGGAAGTCCAGTCCGATGATCACTTCGTTTGATTCGTCAGCCACAAGCACTGGATGCTTTATCACCCGTCGACCAATGACGAACTCCAGTGATGCTTCGCCATGTACCGGTGCGGTCTCTCCGGTCGCGGTTATTAGCTGGAGGTTCCTTTGTGTGGGTTGCACTCTCCACTTCGGGATCACAGTGGGATTGGCGATGGTCCTCGATGCTCCCGTGTCGATCAGCATGGGCCAGCTCACTCCGTTGATGACTCCGTCGACCATCAGGCTGCTATTGTCCCTCCGTAACTTCGTCACACGCACTTGGACTGCCGGGGCTTGACGACTGTCACAAGCCAACCTTTGCCCCCCAAGGCTGGCTAATACTCGTTTCCCTGGGCCGCGCGGTTTTCAGACGACTGATTTCCCGTCGGATACCCTCGGCGGCGGCGATCACCGCAGTCCTTGCTCAGGTGGCCTTTCTTACCGCAGGCCCAGCAGGTCGGTAGTCCTCTTCCCAGCCGCCTCTCCGGTTGTCTTCCGGCTGTGTCGTTGCTGGTGGTGCCGCGACTATCGAAGAAACGGCTTAGCGCCTCCATCAATTCGTCGGCCAGGGGCTTGGTCTCGTTGGTTTTTGCTGGTTCATCGACGTCCACTTGGCGCACCCGCGCGTGCATTCTGGATGCCTGTTTTGCCGTCTCGAATTCAAGTGCGTGGCTCAGCGCATCTGCCAGGGTCTTATTGCGCGCGAGTCGCAGCTCCTGTTGAGTGTCCGAGTCCCGTAGCCCGTCGGTGAAGGTCTGCGTCGCTATCTGCTCCAGAAAGTCGGCCGGCGCTGTTGGGTAGGCAAGCCTTACGAGGCGTGCGATATCCATCTCGAACTCCTGCAGGGTTTCCGCGTTCTTCTGTACCCGGGTCCGGAGCTGCATCTGGTAGGCCTGCTGAAGATGGCTATCTCCATATCGGGACTCCATATGGGCGATCAGTGAAGCGTAGTCCTGGGATCCAGTCGGGATGGCCTGAAGGACGTTAAGGGCGTCACCTCTCAGCGCTACAGTGAGAGCTGTAGCCTTTTCTGTGTTGTTCCAGTTATTTATGGAACAGGCCGCCTCGAACTGACGTAAGTAGGTGCTCCACGGGACCTTTCCGTCGAAGGTTGGGGGCGTCACTCTGCTATGTCCCGTTCCTGATATTCCCGGTGTAACGGTGGGCGGGCGTTGGCGCAGCTCGGCAACTTCCTCTTGTAGGGCTTTGAATCTATCTTCCATCCCTGTCGGCGGGAGTCGGCGCAGCTCAGCAAATTCCTTTTGTAGAGCGTTGAATCTCTCTTCCACCCCCATCAGCGGTCGTTGGCACAGCTCGGCAACTTCCACTTGCAAGGCGTTGAATTTCTCCTCCACCCCCATCAGCGGGCGTTGGCGCAGCTCGGCAACTTCCACTTGCAAGGTGTTGAACTTCTCCTCCACTGCCGCGACTTCCTCACGTAGGCCCTGTTCTAATTTCCTTTGGCTCTCCTCTAATTTCGTCAGCAGACACTCTTCCAGATTTTTCTGGCCATCCAGAAATTTGGCGGTTAGGTCCTCTGCTAACTTATTCTGGCTGTCTTCCATCTGCTTCAGGTCCTCCGCTAACTTATTTTGGCCTTCTTCTAATTTGGAAGTTAGGTCCTCTGCTAACTTATTTTGGCTGTCCTTCAGGTCCTCTGCTAACTTCTTCTGGCCATCCTCCATCTTCTTCTGGCCATCCTCCATCTTCTTCTGGCCGTCTTCCATTCTGGCAGTTAGGTCCTTGGTTAAATTCTTCTGGCCGTCTTCTATGCCATTTAACTTTTCTAGTAATGCTGCCAATTGCGCCTCCATTTTAGTTGTTTGCCTTGTAAAGGGCATGCACTCACAGGAAAATTAGAGAAAATGACCTGCTCGGGTTTTGAAACCAGGACCGTCAGGTGTTGTGCTTGAGTTCGTAATCCGGCTTCTGACACCAGTTGTTACGTGCCACCCCCTAGTGGCACTTTTGTTAACTGGATTACGGTGGGGGTACAAAGCACAACACCAATTACTGCTTAAAGAAATAATTAACTTTATTGGGGCCAGAAAATTACACTAATCAGCAAATACAAGCAATTAGGAGCCTTCTCCAGTTTCCTCAAGTCTCTTCCTTATGCGCTCTTGGCCCCTTTCACTTGCAACAGACCACAGAAGTTAATCCTGCCGCTAATGAGCCTAGTGGCCTTGACAGAACTACATGCAAGTTCTTTCTAATGTGCGCCTACTACAGTACTTACGGGCACTTGCTGCGCGCTGTTCACCAGCTGGGAGAAACAATGTCACTGGATTTCGACACCACAATATCTGACACTCAGTGAAAGCACACTTACTCAGAACACGGCAGTCCCCTGTATGTTCCTCACTTCGCCGCTACACTAGGGGTTTCGCAAGTCACCACACTTCTGTCGCTCAGAATAAACGCTCACACTAGCTCGTAAAACACAACAACAACAACTGCTTCACGGGTCACTCTTATATAGCAGGCCGGTGACTCAATAAATGGTTCTAGATCCATCCAGGTTCCACGGCTTCTCGAGGTTTCCATCGCTGGTCCAGTCACGAATCTTCTGGACTATCCCTTTGTCTGTAGTAGCCCTGTTGCATAAGGCGCGCGCAATACGGGAGGCGGCCACAGCCCAGCCCAGCCCTGGGGCAGTTGTGACTCATGTGGCGAGTGATGACACAAGCTCACAGCCGTAACATTATGATATTGTGATTGTAGCTCTAAAACATGTACACATCGCCCGTCGCTCTCATTATTTAAGGTGAGATAAGTCGTAACATAGTAGATGTACTGGAAAGTGTATCTAGAATGTCAAAGTGAAGCTTTAAAGTAAAGCATTTCATTTACATTGAAGAGAATTTCGTGCAATTCGAATTACTTTGAAAGATGAATATTAATTATAAGTATGTATAAATTTATTTTAATTAAAGTAATTTTAAGAAGAGATTTTTTAGTATAGTTTATAGAAAAAATATGAAAATTTATAGTGTAGTAGTATTGTGAAAGAATTATGAAATATTTGAAAAATTATTTTTTAGGAAGTAAATTTATATTGTACCTTGTGTATCAAGGTTTATTAAAAATTTTGTAAGGAATTTATATTTCTCGAGTTAAAAAGAGCTAATATAATATGTTATTTAATGTAATATATTTATTAAAAATATTATATTAGTAATGAAATGTTAATCGTTTTTTAAGATATATAGTTTCCTAAGAAATGAATTTAATTCAGTTTGGTTTAAGTAATTATTTAAATTGATAAGTGATTATGTGGACTAGAAAATAGTTTGAGGGATAAGCTTTAAATTGTAAATTATAATTTTAAAAAATGTGATTAAAATTGTAGACTTTAAATTAGTCATCAAGTTAATAATGTTATAAATTATTTTGATTGTTTATGATTTTATAAAAAGTTTAATTAGTGAATTAGGATAATTTAATAATTAACATGTTATTTGAAATAATGATAAAATTAGTATAATTGAATGTATTAATAAAAATTTATTATTAGAATTTATATTAAGGAATTAGGCAAAATTAATATTCGCCTGTTTAACAAAAACATGTCTTTTAGTGTATAATTTAAAGTCGGGCCTGCCCACTGATTATTTAAAGGGCCGCAGTATTTTGACTGTGCAAAGGTAGCATAATCATTAGTTTTTTAATTGAGGGCTAGAATGAATGGTTTGACGAAATATTAACTGTCTCAATGAAAAATATAGAATTTAACTTTTGAGTCAAAAGGCTTAAATAGAAATGGAGGACGAGAAGACCCTATAGAGCTTTATATATTATAAGAATATTTAATTTAGAATTGTTGAAATATTTTTAAAAATATATTGTGTTGGGGTGACATAGAGATTTAAATAACTCTTTATTAAAAGTACATTGATTTATGAATATTTGATCCATTATTATTGATTGTAAGATAAAGTTACCTTAGGGATAACAGCGTAATTTTTTTTAAGAGTTCATATCAACAAGAAAGATTGCGACCTCGATGTTGGATTAAAGAATATAATTAGGTGTAGAAGTTTAATTTATAGGTCTGTTCAACCTTTAAATCCTTACATGATCTGAGTTCAAACCGGTGTAAGCCAGGTTGGTTTCTATCCTCATTAGGTGAAAGTATTTTAGTACGAAAGGACCAAATACTTAAAATAATTTTGTGGAGAATGATTATTATTAACTATTTTGGCAGAAAGAGTGCCTTGAATTTAGAATTCAAATATGTAAATAATTACAAATAGTATTGATAAAGGAAGTTATAACTGGGTTAGTAAGTACATTGATTTTAATTGTAGGAGTTTTGCTTGGAGTGGCGTTTTTAACTTTATTGGAGCGTAAGGTATTAGGATATATTCAAATTCGAAAGGGACCTAATAAAGTTGGTAGCAAAAACACGTGGAATTCGAAATTCCACTGATGACGTTATCTGGTAGACGGCTTGGGGTTGCTCCACTGGCTTAACCCTTCTTTTTGAGAATACAATATGAGGAATCATGCTCCAAAATCATTAACTTCATTTCACATACAGTATTATTTAATCATAAACATTATTTCCATATTTCCAAATTCCATTGAGCCTTATTGCTTCTATTAATGGATTATAATAATTATTGTGGGATCAGAACACGCGTCTCTGCCCAATCAACTCAACTACCATGCCAGATAAATCGTTTAATTGTGCTTAACAATTGGTTTGCCTTCCAATGGTCATCTTACAAAACAATCCCTAGTTGACACATGCGCTCCATACCGTAACTTTCTTTCGAAAATAAAATATCTCCTTAGAGAAATCCAAAATGCATTATTAATTATGACCTCATTACCGTCCGCCTATAACTTAATCCGAAATTCGATTATGTGAACACCACAGACTGGTTCACTATCACCCAATAAATTTATTATTATTATTAAATATTTCACAAGTCAAAAATGATTAAATTCCAGTTTTACGATCCCTATAATCATTCAACATGATTCAATCAAAATTATAACAAGTATTACAAACATCAATTATTATTATTATTATTATTTATCAGAAAATCCTAATCGTGCGGAAAAATCAAACTCATGAAGTAACGATTAAGTATCTAACCTAATTAAGTATTACGGAGATAAAATCCCAAGAATCATCAATTATTAATTTATTAATTAATCAAATCACTACCCAAGAAAGAAATATTGCTTTAGACTAAAAAAATGCAACAAGGGAAAAATAATGTGTACAAGACGGTACACGAGAAAATCTACGAAAAGTGACCAACTAGCTATCGAAGCCTGGATGCCTCAAAGTATGCCATCATCCAACGATAAGTCGTATCGTGGATATGCTCGACTTCATGACACAAAAACACATCGCCTAGAAATTCATAAAGATGATCCAGTCACTATGCTCCTGCATAATTCCAAAAAAATAAATGCTGGCATCAAAACGTTGAAACATGGTTGAGTGAAAAAGTCTATAGCCTACAAATCACAAGTACTAAATTCTACAAAGTAAAGGTGTTTTCCACTTCCCTGATGGTGATCTTCCTCGATGAATCCCATGTCTGCAGCCGGCCACCTCCATGCCTAACAGCTGGCTCGATCACACGTGTACGCTCATACTCACGACTTGATGGTCTCATCGCGATCTAAAGTTCATCACGTCGGCCTCCATTGCACCACCAAATAGGCTTTAGCACTCCATATCAACGTTTGGATCCATAGCAGTAAGATACCAAAGTTTATTACGACTGTTCGCTACCACGAATTCCTGTTCGTTGTTCATTATCACCATGGCTTTTGCCACAAAAATTCCCGTAATCTAGACTGTGGTATTCGAAATATAATCACCCGGTCATGCACCGTTTCCAAATAAGTCTGTGTCACAAACAGAAGACACAACACTTGGTTAACATTCTAGCTGGTATAGCACAGTCCGCTAACAAAATTGCTTGCCATGTTTCCAACATCCTTCGATTGAAGCTATACATTTCCCTAGATTCGGATTATGAATATGTTCCGGGCCATAGGCTACCTGTATGTTAGACCAAAATGGGTCCACAACAGTTTCGAACATTCTACAAATGGTCCACCTGCATAAAAGCATTTAGTGACCAACACTGAAAAAGTGTTTCCTCGTAGACTGTATGTCTGGCACGCGAAATGCCGATCCAAGAAAGATCTTCGAATTCATGCCAAGCCACGCATGACACAAAATCCGTTCGATGTTCCAGCACTGACCTCCGACTACACGCCTCAACAGCTGCTCCCCAAGCAATGACCCAGTCGTAGTTCCGTGCGCAACCACCCCGCACCTGTGACGTAACGCCTCGCCTACAGGGCGACTCACAAACTCTTCCTTGGCGCCTTTCTTCAAACTGAAAACTTCCAAAATGTAATCCCGAAAAAGACTCATTATATCCGGGCAATGGGCTCCCTCGAATTGGGCACAGTACTACACATATATTGAGCCCGCAATGACTTCCCTAACATCTCATCCGTCGGACCTAACTGCCGTGAGGATCAGGTGAACTTCCAAATAGGCCAAAGCGGCACGAGAAACTGTAGTCCACGGGGATCGTGGTACATGGTGACGAAGGTCATAGACTGCCTAAGGAAAGGTTCACCTTAAAAGCTAGACTGAGAAAAGAAACATCCAGACTTATGTAAAACCCCGTGAAAATTTATTGTAAATTTTACAAACCCCTAGCCTAGTTCAGAGGGTTTCTATCGGCTGATCCGCAAGCTAATAAATAATCAAAAATAAAGAGCAGGTCCCTACCTGAGAAGTTACAGTAAACCCACGCGAAAGATCTGTCTCACAATAATAAAGCAACAACAGCAACACTAGGAAAATGGTACGACGCAAAGCCCTAGGTCAAGTTACAAGATCAAACTAATATCAGAATTTACATTTAACAGGGTAGCAAAACAAATCTAAGTTAGGACGATACCATCTCCACATTTACATTTAACGTTAATTCATCTAGCTAAGTCCTATCAATTGATAACAAGATTTACGGCGGTGACGTCCGTAATATCAAACAATTACATTCAAAGCTAAGTGACCAGCCATAAAAAAACATCTAAGTCATTCTTATAATCTGAGTGCTAATCTGCACACCAAAGGGTAACATAGAGGATTCATACACTTTTACATCATTAAATAAATAAATAAGAGACCACAGTTTTATTCAAATGCCTGCCTACACCTTGGTTTACTGTTTGTAAGCCATAGTCATCTAATGTGTGTAGTTACGGTGACGACTGCGTAGTGAACACTACGTCTGACATCGTATGGCCTGCGCTCCACCAGCTACGAACTGAAGGTTCGAGTAAGCTTCAATCGCAACAAAAAAAAGTGTCAGATGTCCTCAAGTCATTTCCTCCAGGAAATACCTTCATTAGCACGGCTATGTCAGCAGGTTCCAAATGCAAATGAACAAGGTTAAGCAGAAAGGATTCGTTAGTTAGCTTTTGTTTATCAAAATTATGCGTTTTATTATTAAGATGTCGGTTTAGGTTATCGTTGGTTTATGGCGAATAATACTGCCAAGCCTGGGCACGGAGCGTCTCCCCTGAGATCATCTCTGCCAAAAAGCCACGACTCAAAAGTCGGAATACAATCAACGAGCAATAACAACTCAGACACACAATAACACCAGTTACCAGCGGCGCACAGCTCGCGTTCAATAACTCTGGGACGGGCCTGGACACAATCAGTTACCCTCCCTAAATATCTGGTCAACGGGAACAGTCCCGGACATGGTACACACAATACCATCATACATGAAAAGCCTCCCTAGCGGAGCTAGGCTACAACGTACTATAGAAACCTGACATAACTGTACTCGTTCAAACAACGGTACACGCAACAGCGTTTAACTAACAAATGACAATCTACAGAACATATGAGCAGATACAAGAATGGACACTGGGTTCCATAAGCTACAACTGCAATGAAAGGGAAAGTGAATGCTAAAAGCATTCTGTCCTATGTAAACATGAGTCTGTCTCACTTAGAAGAAAGCGCTCTCACACGGGCGCTGGGTAGAATTCACAAAACCTGTTCGTGTCGCCGCAGGCTACAAGATTCCTGCGCTGTATGACACAACACACTAACTAGGCCGGCAATTTAAGCAAGATAATAACTGTAAAACTGGCCTCTTCATAATACCTTTACCATAGGTTATAAACCTCGAAGAATATGTGCATAAAAAGCACGCTATAAATCTGAATACAATCATGTAACTCTGTCTTTCACATCAAAGACGTTTAAAAGGTAGCAATGTCACTCATTGCTGGAGCTCTCTGCTCTCAAAGATAAAATACTCTATTTCTGACTTGTATCCAACATCAAATAAATCACGTGTCAACACACTTGACACAACAAAATAATAACACGCAAACTCCACTCTCTGCTGGATCTGCTTAATGATACGTTGGGAACTGAGTTCGATGCTAGACAACAACGAAACATCCCTTTTACTTATAAGGTCCACATTTGACCTGGATGGCTTCTGAGCTCATCTCTAATGAAATATAATGCAGTTACAAAACTGGTAATTACAGTCGATTACCCAAATGATACGACTACTCTAACGAAGTCAGGGGTGTAACATAGACTGGCTGCCAAAAATGCAGTTAAAGAAAGATAACCATGGCATCAGATTGCCAAAACTAGTGTCTGCAAAGACTTGAAGAATCGCCCCAGATAGGGTTAAACAAAGTAGCCTAAAATGACTACAGTCACATTTAGCAATATACAGAAATTGACGTTCCGCGACGTCCATCAAGCTGCACCAGGGTTGACCAAAATATCGGACCCAAGGGTGACTAACAATCACTGTAGATAAATGACATCTAATTAGACTAATTACATTCCCTACCTATGAAATGGCTGTCACTAAGTTCGGTTGGTTAACAAACTACACTAATCTAACTATACCACCAGAAACTAGAACAAGGAAGGGTGTTCAAATCTCACGATATGAAGGAGCCCACACTTAGCTCTCTGTCTAAAGACAAGGGTTGAACAAAAGCACCTCTGGCTTTCAGGATTGGCATCGTCCTCATCAGAACTTCCATCTTGGCTCTCCCAAAGACCAGGGTTCGGTCTGTTCCTGTAGTTGACCTCGTGAATGGACTGGACATGCCTAGGAAAGGCATCCTCGGTTCCTTCCTTCTCGTTCGATGTTCCAGAAGTTCCATAATCAAGCTGGTCCCATCCGAGACATCTCCCTCATACCATAATGGTATTAGCCCATGGTCTCGGCCTCGAACATGGTGTTGAAAAAGTTGACCACGTGGGCGGTAGAATAAGACTTGTAGTAGTTCATTATTTTCACTTGAAAATTACAGTATTCGTCGTAGATATCACAGGCTTTAAATATAATTGGTAACACAGCCTCTACACTTTGCAGATGTAAATGATAAATGGCCATGCACTGTTGTGCGGTTCCACACGTGTACAGACGCTACTTTTTCTATCACGTGGCATCCGTGAAATGGGCGTCGTTTTATTATAGATAAATTCACCGTAGCAATTACTATATAATGCACTTTTATAATCACACTTGTTCAAACTAATAATATCACATTTACCTGTATATTTTCGCACCAGGCTCTCGGCCCTCCACAAACACGTGGGTGTAAAAATGTGGTGCTACAGTAATGTCGTAAATTTCACAATACTTGCCAAATAATTCACTATACAATTCGTGTTGATCACTGCACATCAACAACAGTGATACGTAGTTCAATTGTGCTCGATGGCACCCGATAATGATTCCTCGCTGAAAAGCGGACTGTTTGCCACGTCTAATGCGACGGATATAATAACACGCCTACACAGGGCGGATTCTCCAGACGTAGTGCAAGGAACTGCGTTCCTCGTGGAAGCAAGTCGTCAAAACTAAGTCGTTGAGCGACTACTTACATTCCTATTTGCGTATCTGCAATGATATTACCTTACCTTAAAGTGAAAAAACATTCTCCAAAATGTTTCGATAATGCTGAATGACGAAATGGAATATTCTGAGTCTCGTGGAGAGATAAAATTGATTAATAAGACCTCAGCTAAATAATTAGCAGACTTCACCAAAGTCAAAAGTGCGATTCTCCGCTACTTCAAAGAGAATTGTATAAGCTCTTGGCTTCTCGTAGCTTTCTGGGTATTTCAAAGGTAGTACATCCCATTATAAATGTGCTGTCGTGAAAAAATATCACATGAACCTTAGCTCAGCGTGTTCAATATACATAAATTTACAACACGAAAATACCCTTCCATACACTTGTAATAACTTTTGTACAGTACCTTTGTTCACTGAATTTACGCTTCTTGAGCAACAGACGCTTATGGCCATTACAGACCCAGGCATAACAGCCTCCTATGTATTTACACTTTGTATAGTTCGTACACAAAATATACACACGTCAGACTTGCTGATTTTCACTCCATGACATCCTCCCATGTCTTCATGATGAAGTGAGGTTATGAACGTCCTTCAGGGTGTGATACAACCATATGGACTCAACCATATTTACAAATGTATTCAACCAACCGCTCGAAGTTCAGTGGATGTCTAGTTACAGTCTCTGCTGTTCGATTACCGGACCATGCCAGATAAATCGTCCCTGGGCGCAAAAACACTTGGACTCGGCCTATAAAGCAAGAAGACCTGCTCTCTAGCTGTTCGTTACGGAAACCATGTCACGTAAAACGACCCTGAGCGTTAGTAGATCTGGACTCTGCCAATAAAGCAATAAGACGACTTCTGAACCCTCAACACGCCATTATAAGCACTGGCGAACGAATACATAACACCACCGTTCGGCCGGAACTACTTGCTGTGCGCTGCGCTCCAAGCGGAATATCCGTGACAACATAGGATCACTTGACAGTCTTAATTCACTCTGACGTCACTCAGTAGTTTTCCACTCGAAGTTCATACGAGTTCATGCTATTTATAGCCTAGGAATTCACTGAACTTGCAACAACAAGTCGAATTACTGCCTGACTTTTCCGGGTTTGCAACTTTCCAGTCCTCGAAAATACTGATTCATCGTACCTTATAGTTCAGCCAGGAATTGAAAATGTATCATTACTAGGTCAAAATAAAGCCATTCGCCCCAAACAAAATGAAATAATGCTTCTACTCAAAATAATACAGTCTTATGTGTCCCTGTTCCCGAAACGTAATAAATCGCAAAACCCCCATATTTTATAATATCAAATATCCAAAACCCGATAATTAATAAACAATGCCTCTAGTCGGTCCGGAACATCCAAAGATGAATCCATCCACAAAATTATACACAGGCACAATAAAAATCACCGCTCCATCCCCACTTTAACCCAATATAATGAGATACGAATAAGATACCCCAAACTAACTGCACGATGCAAAAACCCGAGGGTAAGCTAATGTAACTGAATAAATTCGGTTACAGACGCCCCCACTAGGATCAATCTCTAACTACAAGATTATAGATTTACTCCTTGTCCCCTCACACAAATACGCTAGTACTCCCTGTCTTGTCATTTCGTGAGCAAGATCTCTAGGTGACATATAGCCTGAGATAAGCAATGTTATACTCCACCAATGGTATCCTTATCTTGACGCGGTGGTGGAGCTTGCGTGGTTAAATGATCCTGAGAGCTATGCCGGCAGTAGCTTAGCTACTGGTAGGGTCTCCCAAGCCGGACAGGTCGAAGGTGATGATCCAGACTAAACGGGATACTCTGGCCCTCCAGGTTGGGGGTTGGACGTGGGGCTAACAACCCCACACCATAAGAAAGAACCTGTTACGGAACAAGGACAATTGCCTCGGAAGGACGGATTTAACAGAAGACAATCTCGGCCTGGGTTACGGAAAAGAGATTTGTATATTGCGACGTGGAATGTAAGAACGATGTTGAGACCAGGAAAGATGAATGAAATAGAAGAGGTTTAATTTAGACATTGTAGCGTTACAAGAGGTAAGATAGCAAGGACAAGGAAGGATAGATAAAAGGGAATATTCACTATTGTATAGTGGTCCAAATAGCAGAACAGGACATCATGGTACAGGATTTATGGTATCGAAGGCAGTAAGGAATAGTATTATGGAATATGAAGCCATAAATGAAAGATTTTGTAAATTGCGCATCAAAGGAAGATTCAGGAACATATCCATATTATCAGTGTATGCACCAACTGAAGAGAAAGATAAGGATGAGAAGGAAGAGTTCTATGAACAATTCGAACAGATATGCGGTGAGATACAGAGATACGATACATTGATAATAATGGGTGACTTTAACGCAAAGATTGGGAAGGATCTATTGATGAGATGTGCAGGGGAACATACACTACTTGATGTTAGTAACCAAAATGGCACCCTACTTGGGCATTTTGCCATCAGGAACAATATGGTGATCAAAAGCACATGTTTCCCACATAAACGAATACATCTAGGTACTTGGAAGGCTCCTGATTCTACAACCGTGAAACAAATAGACCATGTGTTAATCAATGCAAGATACTCTTCGTCAATTATAGATGTGCGGAGTTCTAGAGGACCAAATTGTGATTCAGATCACTATCTATTCAAAGCAGTACTTATAGAAAAGCTGTCTAGAACGAAAACGAAATCTGAAACCTGGAAGAACAGTATAAACGTTGAAAGACTAGGAGATGAAAGAATTAAGGAGGAATATCAGAGAGAAATACAAAAGAAATTAGAAGAAGAAAAAGAGAGAGATGATTTCAATGAAGAGTGTAAGAAAATAGAGGAAGTAGTTAAACTGGCTGCAGAAGAAATAATCGGAAAGAGGCAGCAAACCCGGAATGAATGGTTTGATCAAGAGTGTAGGGAAGCAATAGAAGAGAAGAATAGAGGAAGAGAAAAGATTATCTTGAGAGAAACAAGAAGCAACTGTGAAGATTATAGGCAACTGAGGTTGGATGCCAACAAAGTATGTAGAAGAAAGAAAAAGGAACACATAAAGAAACAATTTATAGAAATAGAATAATTAAACCAGGGAAGTGAAGTAAGAAAATTCTATGCGGCAATTGGTAAAATGGGGAAAGGTTTCCAACCGAGGGAAAGAGTATTCAAGGATAGACAAGGGATGATACTGAATGATGAGAACAAAGTGTGAGATAGATGGTCTGAACACTTTAAGGAACTTATAAGTGAAAGTGTAGAGCCAAAAATTGAACAACATATGCAACAAAATGAGAGACAAGAAGTAATTAGATCAGAATCAGAGAATGAGAATGCAACTACTATGAGTCCTACAGAATCAGAGAATGAGAATGCAAGTATTATGAGTGCTACAAGATTTGAAGTGGCAAATGTAATGAAGAAAATGAAAAACAACAAATCACCAGGGGAAGGCAGTATAGTAGCAGAAATGATAAAATATGGAGGAGCGGCATTGGAAGACATAAACTATTGGAAAGAATATGGGAAGAAGAGAACATGCCAAATGGATGGAGGGGAGGAATAATATGTCCTATATTTGAGAATGGAGATAAACTAGCATGTGAGAAATACAGAGGAATTACTCTATTGAATGTTATTTACAAGATCCTATCAGGTATCTTGAAAGAAAGAATGAAGATATTTTCAGAAGAAATTCTGAGTGAATATCAGTGTGGTTTTAGACCCAACCGGAGTACAACGGATCAAATCTTTGTAATTCGGCAGATGACGGAAAAGTTTTATGAACATAATATTGACCTCCACATGCTCTTTATAGATTTCAAACAAGCTTTCGATAGTGTATGTAGAGAAAGACTATATGAATTACTAGGAGAAATGAGGATACCTGGAAAGGTAATCCGGCTGATAAGGATGACACTTGATAACACATGGGCACAAGTGAAAAATGGATATAAGCTGAGTAAACCCTTTACAATTAATATGGGTGTAAAACAAGGAGATGGATTGTCTGCAGTACTCTTTAACCTTGCACTACATAAAGCAATCAGTAAAGTGGACCAGGGAGACACTATTTTTAACAAATCAAGTCAGATCTGTGCTTATGCAGATGATGTAGTGATCATAGCTAGAGAAAAGCGTACACTGAAAAGAGTATATTTAGAATTAGAGGAAGAGGCTACAAATATTGGGATATTAGTGAATGAGAGTAAAGCTAAGAGCATGGTAATGTCCACATCTAACACAAGAAGAGCCCCGCATGATATTACAATAGGCGATAAGACATTTGAGGGTGTGATACAATTTAAGTATCTAGGAGTACTTATTAACAACCAGTGTGATATGACAAACTGTATTAAAGATCGATTACAGGCTGGAAACAGAGCATGCTATGCAAACATCAAGATGCTCAGGAATCAACTTATATCGCGACAACCAAAATGAAGATATATAAGACACTGATAAGACCAGTAGTGACCTATGGCTCTGAAGCTTGGACATTAACTATGGATGATGAGAATACTGTGAAGTGTTTTGAAAGGAAAATACTGCGAAGAATATATGGCCCTGTTAGAGAGGAAGATGGATGGAGAATACGATATAACCATGAACTAAACGAATTGATTGGATAACAAGATATCGTAAAATTTATGAAGGCACAGAGAATCCAATGGTTGGGACACATAGAGAGGATGCCGGAGAGCCAGATGCCCAAGAGAATGTTGAAAGGGAGGTTATTCTCCAGGAGGAGGAAAGGACGTCCTAAGAAGAGATGGTTGGATAGTGTGACTGCAGACCTCGTCGCAATGGGAGTGAGAGGATGGAGGAGCAAGGCGATGGATAGACCAACATGGAGAGCAGTTGTCCAAGAGGCCAAAACCCACCGCGGGTTGTAGCGCCATGGAGTAAGTAAGTAAGCAATGTTATATGTACCTAGGACCTTGTCAAAGTTGGTAATCTAGCTGTAGGCACATGCGCCTACCCTGCGGTCTATAGCAAATGGACCGAAATGAAAAACCTCAAGAATGCAACTCTGCTCTACCGACAGCCGATGCTCAGCTTGCAACAACACCAGACTTCCTATCTTAATTTTTACCCCCCTCCCTTCCCTGCTGTTTCGATAGTATCTACAACTACAACTACAATAATCCTCAATTTATCTAATCTCTTAGGGTACAGCTTTCGCCGTTGAAAATCCCAAAATCCTGCGAGACACACGAAAAGAAATCCTTCCTGCAAACTACTAACTGCCACGCCCTCCAAACATAACCTAATGGTACCATCCCTCATGGTCACCGCCACCAGAAGACTAACAGACTGACTGCTACTAATCTCAAATATAACCTCACAAAGCATCTGACCAATCACCTCAACAACACCCTCCATGTGAGAGTGAGCTATAGGGTACCTAGGACCGCTGAAGTTAGACCTATCTGCGATGTCAAAATTATGCCCGTAGTCGTGAGTACATCCAGGTTTCTCCGAGAACACCACCCTGTGTTCCCTCAGAACGTCAAGCACCTCTGACTTCTGACCCTCGTCCCACATGGTATGTTTAACAACTGCCTCCACACAGTGATCAATATCACTCAACTCACGATAATTTCCCATGACCCAGAAACAACAGTGATCAACATCACTCAACACACGATCATCGCTCATGACCCAGAAACAATAGTGATCAACATCACTCAACACACGATCATCTCTCATGACCAAAATACAACTTGATACCATGCCGACACCTAATTCTTTCTCCTCAGAAACCTCTCTAATAACCTGAATGCATCCAGCTACACTAACAAAATCTCTACCATCAACCTGATAACCTAACCTAACCCAATTCTGTTGCTCACTCTACCCAAACTTCACTAGCGCCTTACTGTAATCTAATTTACAGCTCTGGTCTCCTAACCTATCAGATCCTACATTGATATTATACTCTACATTATGTTTTTCTTCCAGAGCGTGAGCAGGAATACTATGCAAGGACTCTCCCCCTGCTCCATATAGTGAGTCCTGGTGAAGTTTAAACTTCCTGGCCTATTGCTTCTCTCAACCTGTCTTGCCTTGCCACGCCCCCTATTTGCCTGCTCTACCTCACGTGGTCTGTTCCCCGGTGGATTGCTTTCCCCGTACCCCTGACACTCATTGTTATTTCTTCCTCCCTCATGATCTTCATACCAAATGTACCTATCCCCTCTACCTGGATCCCAGTTCCTCTCTCTCCCCTGATTATAATTTCCTTCCCTTTGATTACCCCCATTTCTCTGACGTTGCCTTCCTGTCTTTCTCAAGGTACCTAACCTTCCAAGTGACCTCTCTCTGCCTGTAATAGTGACTATCTCCTGCACGCACACTGCAGTCCTAATGTCATCAGAGAAATTACATACTAACTTCGTAACAAGATTTTCACTCCCTCCTAGTTCCAGATTTTGACCACGTAGAATTCTACCTACAGTATCATCCTCCATACTAGTCACTATCTCGCTAAGTTGGCTAATATTTTCATCTACTTTCTTCATACCATTCCCTAGCAAACTAATCTCGACTCGCTCATCCGTCTCCACTCTCTCACCACTCTCCTCATTAACTTCAGCACTCTCATGCATCTCCACTCTCCCAGTACTCTCCTCACTAACCTCAGCACTCTCATCCATCTCCACTCTCAAAGGCCTACATCTCTCTTCCGCAATAGCCTCAACGTTCTCTTCCACGATGCCTACAATTTCCTCTTTCTGCTCTCCAAACTTTCTATCTACCCTGGAAAATTTCTGGCTGGCTAGAAATTTCCCCTGCCAACTTCACTTGTTGAGCATCCAACTTATCTACTTCAGAGTCTACGCTCTCTTCCTGAACAGCAATCTGATTACCTAGCTTAGTTTCCAGATTAGTGGCTTCTATACCGACTTCACTAATCTGGCTAGTAACATGGCTGTCTAGGCTAATCACATCAAGCTTCTCCGACAAATGCTCCGTGACCTCATAATGCTTCTCTGACAAATGATCCTCCAAACTATTCAGCTGACTAGTTATTTTCTCATCCATCCTATTCATGTGGCTAGTCATACTCTCCTCCATCCCTACAGACTTGTCACTAAGATACATGAGCCTCCTCAACATGGCCATCATCTCTGCTTCTATCTTTAACTTATTTCCCCCCTGACCTGGCAAATCTCCCCTGACTCTACTGTTTTCCCCCATCCCTATAGCAAATTGCCTATCAGACCCTGTCTGATTCTGACGCTCACAAGCACCGTCCCCCAACAAAGCAGAATTGCATTCTGGCTCTAACGTAGCCATCCCTAATTGAAATATGTAAAATTACGAAAATATGCCTACAGTTTAATTCCACTGCCCTGGTATACATCAGCATGTCTAAGGCCTCACGTTGGGCTGCCACTGATACACTCTCACCTCCCCGCTGGAGTTGATTTAACTTTAACTACCCCCATTAACACAAACCTACAGAATTTACTGCCTTTAAATACAGGCCACAAGTGATTTTAACGTTAATTTCCCGACTTTGAATGGGCGCCAAGGTTGACCTTATGGGTCTTCCGGAATAAAATAGAATACAATAAATAAATGTTGCCCCGACTATGAAACCCATTTTTCCCAGGCGTAGGGCATTTGAGCATGCGTTCGCTGATGTACCAGGATCAAGCAAAACAGGAATAAACGCACACATGAATTTTAAAAGAAACAATAATCGACCCTGGGCGCAAGAAGACTTGGACTTGGCCTATAAAGCAAGAAGACCTGGTGTCTAGCAGTTCGTTACGGAAACCATGTCACGTAAAACGACCCTGAGCGCTAGTCGATCTGGACTCTGCCAATAAAGCAATAAGATGACTCCTGAACCCTCAACACGCCATTATAAGCACTGGCGAACGAGTACATAACACCACCGTTCGGCCGGAACTACTTGCTGTGCGCTGCGCTCCAAGCGGAATATCCGTGACAACATAGGATCATTTGACAGTCTTAATTCACTCTGATGTCACTCAGTAGTTTTCCACTCGAAGTTCATACGAGTTCATGCTATTTTTTAGCCTAGGAATTCACTGAACTTGCAACAACAAGTCGATTACTGCCTGACCTTTCCGGGTGTGCAACTTTCCAGTCCTCGAAAATACTGATTCATCGTACCTTATAATACAGCCAGGAATTTAAAATTTAACATTACTAGGTCAAAATAAAGCCATTCACCCCAAACAAAATGAAATAATGCTTCTACTCAAAATAATACAGTGTTATGTGTCCCTGTTCCCGAAACGTAATAAATCGCAAAATCCCCGTATTTTATAATATCAAATATCCAAAAACCGATAATTAATAAACAATGACTCTAGTCGGTTCGGAACATCCAAAGTTGAATCCGTCCACAAAATTATTCACAGGCACAATAAAAATCACCGCTCCATCCCCACTTTAACCCAATATAATAAGATACGAATAAAATACGCCAAACTAACTGCACGAAGCAAAAACCCGAGGGTAAGCTAATGTAACTGAATAAATTCGGTTACAATATTTGGAGTGATTTGACGCGTGCCTTGTCGGGCTATGAAGAGTGTGCAGCGCTTGCCGTCTGTAGCGCGACTGTCATTTGTATTTCCCTGCAGGCAATGTTTTATTGAGACGACGGCAGACTGATATGGACTTCAATGAATGTTAACTGCCCATGTTAATTTCTGTTACGGAAGAGAGGTCGCTATTGGGCATTATTTCCACTACTTATTGACAAATTCGAGTTTTGTTTTGAGGCCATGTTTTGCCCGAGAGAGTATAACACACATATCGGTGTGCACTTTATGTAATTATCAGATGTTGTAGGAATCCCTTCAGGTTAGTGTGAATTTTTAAGGCCAGACCTGGCCATGTATAAGGCTAGTAATGAGGTTATTTTTGTGTCTTGAGAGACTATTTTGATGATGGGGTAGATGACGATCATCCACATTTGCTATATTTTGCCGGCAATAAAGTTTGCTTTTTCGACTCATTGACCGAAGGTTTAGCAAGCCGTGGGCCGCAGGTATCCGTCGTTTATTGGTGCGTGTTATTGTGTTGTTCGTTTACGTGTAATACGTGTTTATCGTCGAGCTGACACCCACTTGACAGTATTCTTGTTGTTATCGTCGAGTGTCATCATGGTCATTAGGGACATAAACTTACACTTTAGCCATAATATTGAGAAATAATACTGAAATAGGTCATGAATATAATTTCTCTACCAATAATCTTACTAAATCAAACCAATAAATAAAACGTTGAATGGATTTATACTTGAACATATACTTTATTGGATGACCGACACTATAGAGCAGCTGATATTTTGTTTTTTCACATTGCTTAGACTGGGCTGACAATTTTTATAACTTCGACGTTGCCAATGCCAATGGAAACCTTGTAAGGCGTGGACATTCAGCAACTATGTGACGTAAGCCGTAGTTTTTACTGTGCTGTTACCACCCTAATTTGCATTCGCTCAGATGACCATCAGACGCAAGGAGCGTTCCTGATCAGCGTAGGTAGGAGGGTATTTAATAATTATTGATAGATTTAAGGGTGCATTATTTATTTCAACTTTATCCTGTATGTATTAGACTATTGTCTTTTTTGTGAGTGCTTGATTGTTATAGTTTTGATTTTTTCTTCGCTACGGATGCTTAACATCTCGTATTAATGTCAGAAAGGATTAGCTAATGAATTAACGTAAATGTTAGAAGTGACACCATCGTAACGTCGCTCATACTTAATGTTGCTTTAAATGTAAATAACCCTAACCGTGTGAGCAAATTAAATGTATTGCTTTGTTTTAGATTCACTGCCTGTCACTATTGGTATTTTTCATTTATATTTTCTGGAATTGCTTAGGGTGCATTTTACGTGTCGCATTCTTAGTTTGCTTGCTATTGCATTTTGCTGTAAGAGGGACTTCCAGAGGGCTTAACTTAAATTCAGTTTAGGAGATTTATTTATTTATTTATTTATTTTTACTTCTTTTTACATTTGCGGGCTAGCCGAGATTTTTAACCCTCTTAATAAGGATAGGATTTTGTTGTTTTTACCGAGTTTTACATAAATCCGGACTATTTATTTCTAGTTTTGTGTTTCTAGGGATATGATTCCTCGGGCTCGTCTATGACATTTTCCTCACTCACCTGATCGCCCAGAGCTAGCAGTCTCTTGCCGGAGCTAGTCTGATCCATTCAGTGTGTCGGTTCGGAGGATAAGGAATCCAGAAGAGCCATCTGCGGCAGATGATCCCCTGACGACCTTGTCTAACGGGCACAATACCTCCAATGGATATCAAAGTTTGAAGTTGAAAAAGCAAAAAGAGTTTGTTTGCGGCGCAGAAATTTACCTCGTCCTAAACCACAGCTTAAAAATCTTCTTCAAAGTACCTCCTATCAGATCACCACTAGCTTTCTGCGGAATAATAATAAAAAATATTATTTTTATTCCTACAGTACCATATTCTGTTATAATTAGTAGTATATTATTATTATTACAATTATTAGTTTATTATTAATATTAGTCTATTATTACTATTATTATTATCTCTTATCTATCTACAATTACCTTACCTAGATGGCCACTCAAACCTAAGCAAGATTTTGGCCTGGCCAACAGCACGGCGCCATCTTTCTCGATC
The DNA here is from genome assembly GCA_946902985.2 of Meconema thalassinum. Lineage (NCBI taxonomy): Eukaryota > Metazoa > Arthropoda > Insecta > Orthoptera > Tettigoniidae > Meconema > Meconema thalassinum. Next base: position 188,466,935 of record OX336389.2, read on the forward strand.
ATCCATCATGTCCTCTGTGACTCCGATTTTTCTCATATCTTTTTGGACTTGGTCCCACCGGCGAGGTCTTGGTCGTCCCAATGGTCGCCTGTCTCTGGGTACACCTTCCAAAACTGCTATTAAATTCAATTCTTTACGTCTTCTATGTACATGACCGGCCCAGCGCAGTCTTTGGCTTTTGGCACGGGCCACGATATCCGGTTCTTTTTAGAGATCCCGCAATTCCTTATTTGTTCTAATTCTCCACTGGCCATTTTCTACTATCGGTCCGAAAATGCGTCGTAGTATTCAATTTTCAAAAGTTACTAATTTCCTTTCAGTTTGCTTGGACGATACCCAGGTTTCTGAGCCGTACGTGACAACAGGAAGTATAATGCTTTTATAAATTCTCACTTTAGTTTTTCTATATATAATTTTACTCTTTAAGAGATTTTACAGAGACCCGTAGCTTTTGTTGCCACTGAGAATTCCTGATTTTATTTCTGTTTCTTCCATATTATTCTGGTATATGATAATCCCCAGATATTTGAACTCAGTACATCTGTGAAAAGCGTATGAAGCAACTGTTAAGGGGTTTTGCACTTGTGCTGCATTCCTTCCTACAACTAGATATTTTGTTTTTTGTTAATGTATCTTTAGACCTACTTCCTTGGCTTCTTCAATAATGGTTTCTGTGAGTATTTTTAGATCGTTTTCGTTTTGTGGCATGAGTGTTATGTCATCAGCATAAGCTAATATGTTTATTTTGTTTCCCACTTCAAGGCTTGGGTGGAGCAGATTTACTCGTTTCAATGTTTCTTCTAAAGCTAAATTGAATAATAAAGACGAGAGTCCATCTCTCTGTCTTACTCCTGTGTTGACATTAAATTCTTCGGTATATTCATTATTGATTCTAATTTTGCATTTGGACCCTTCTATGCACAGTTTTGCCATACTGATAAGTTTTTCTGGTATTCCATTCCGCTGCATGTATTTCCACATTTGTTTCCTGTTGACACTATCGTATGCCTTGTTGAAATCCACAAAAAAGGAGATGGGCTGTTTTTTTAAACTCCCAATATTTGGATATTACTTGCTTTAAGACAAAAATTCGGTCTGTTGTAGATCTTTGGCTTCTAAATCCTGCTTGGTGATCTCCAAGAATTTCTTCTGCATAGCATGCTAGTCTGTTGTTGATTATTCTTGACAATACTTTGTATCCGCTGCTTATTAATGATATCCCTCTGTAATTATTGCACTCGGATTTATCTCCCTTTTTGCGAATCGGAACTACTACTGCCATCTTCCATTCTACTGGGATTTCTTCCTTTTCCCAGATTTCTACAATTAAGTTATGTAACCTCTTTAGCAAAGGGCTTCCACCTGCTTTAACAAGTCCTGCTATTATGTTATCCTCTCCAGGGGCGTTATTATTTTAAAACTTTTAACTACCTTTTCAACTTCTTCATAGGTAGGAGGGATAATCTTTGGTTGGACATTTAGGTATAATTCCTCTTCATTGTTTGTTGCCACTTCTTCACAATTTAAGAGGTCTTCAAAGTAGTTTTTCCATGTTGCTAGGACTTCCGTTTGGTTGTAAACAACATTGCCATTCCTATCTTTTACCCCTACTGATCTTGCCTTGTACCCTTGTATAAAATATCAGACAAGGCGAAAAAATCTCTGGTATTATTTTTGTTGCTTTTCTTAGCTGATCTTTCACAAAGTTCCGTTTAGCTACTCGTAATGTTTTGTTAGTCTCCCTATTTATCTGTTTGTAATTTTGTTTGTTGGTTAGAGTTTCATTGGTAAACATCACATTTTTTACTCTTATTCGATCTTCTATTCATTTTTGGCAATCCTCATTAAACCAAGGTTTTTCCCCTTTGATGTTTCTCGATAGCCTACAACTTCTTCGGCGATTGTTGTAATAGAATCCTTTATTTTTTTGCCAGTTTCCCTCTACCGTTTGTTCTGATTCTTGTTGGTCTAATATTTGGAATCTGTTGGTTAGCTTCAGTTTAAAATCATTTTTTATGGTTTGATCAGTAAGCTTTTTGATATTAATTTTTGGAGCTGTAGTTTGTTTCACTCTTTTGACTGTACCTAGTTTTTGTCTAAGTTTGAAAATGACTAGGTACTGATCTGTTCCACATTCTACACCTCTCCTGCTTCTTACCTCTACGATGCTACTTTTGTGTCTACTTTCCACTAAAACAGGGTCAATTTGATGTCTTGTTATGCCGTTAGGAGATACCCATGTTGTTTTATGAATATCTTTTCGAGGGAACTGAGTGGACATAATTTTAAGGTTTTGGGCACTAGCAAAGCTGATGAGCATTTGTCCATTATCATTGGAGATAGCATGAAGACTGTTTCCTTCTGTGTACTGTTTCCATACTTCTGCATTACCAACTTTTGCATTTGCATCTCCCAAAAACAATGTTATGTCATAGCTGGATAGGGTTGTGATCAGTTGGTCTAAACTATCATAGAAAGAGTCTTTAACATCGTCCTCTGCATCCTCAGTGGGTGCATAAAACATACTATAGAAATATTATGAAACTTTCCTTTTAATCGCATTCATTGGGTCAAACGTAATCAAGGTCTTTTAAAAATTTCTTTGCTATGGCAATTCCTACACCCGCATGGTAACTTCCATTATCACAGCCACTTTAGTGCAGGGTATAGCTATTGGAGTTAAATTGGCCATTTAATGGCCATCTTGTCTCTTGTAGACCAACTAGATCTACAGTATGTTATACTTTTCTAGTTCTTTGGTAACTAAATCCATTTTTCCTGGTGTTGCCAGAGTTCTTACATTCCATGAACCAAATCTCAAATCCGTAATAACAAGCTTAGGTCTTTTTCCATTATTTCCATCCGAGACCGAGGCATACTGATGGCGTTTATGAACAAGAAGATATTTTAGAGGGTAAGGTTGTTAGCCTTATGCCTAACCCCCGACCTGGAGGACCTGGGTATCCCTTCTAGTCTGGCTCCTACCTCACGAAGACCTGTCCGGCATGGGAGGCCCTACCAGTAGCTAAGTTACCGCCGGCATAGCTCTCGAGGTTGTCAGAGCACGCAAGCCCCACCGCCACTTCAAGGCAAGGATACCATCGGGGGATTCTATCTACAATATGTAAAACATTTTTATGAACGACGTCTCAAACATAGTATTTATGCAGATGACATAATCCTTGTTGCTGTGTATAATCATGTCTAAGGGGCTCTTAATATGGTGCAGAAGGACTTCAATATCGTTTTAAAATGGAGTCACGAGACTTATCTCACTCTTAATTCAAAACAATGTTGAATTATGAATATACGAATGCCAGGTAAAATTAAGGAGAAGATGTGAAATTGAAATTTCATAATTTTAACTGTCTGCACTTAAATCCACGCAACGCACTAATTACTAACTGTAACTGTGTCCAATACATTCAATCTGTGAATAAATATACATAACTAGGAGTCACGGTGGAAGTTCATTTTAAATGGGTCAATCACATTATGGAACTGTTAGAGAACCTGAGAAAGACAATATTTTCCCTTAATACACTTGCCTAATGTGCACCTCAACATGCGTACACAATGGTGTATTCAGCACTATGGTATTGTATCTTGGGGAGGGGCAACATGAAGTTTAATAAAATGTTAAGTGATACAAAAGATAAGTTTTAAAACTCATTAAGGATAGAGAAAACTGTAAGATGAAATTTCTGTCTATTGAAGATTTCTATAAGAGCAGTACTTCTAACACATTATAGATATAATAGATACAGAGTAGTACCACAACACCAGGTTAAAGGAGGATGGCGAGCACATTGTTCCTCTTCACATTAATTCATGTGGGAAACAAGTTTTACTACAAAATTATTCAATGCATTATCCTCAACGTTAAGGAATCTTCCAATACGAGAAGTAAAAAATCAAACTGAAAAAATCATCGAAAAACTATTTTTCAACTCAGCTAGATTTTGATCACAAACAATCAATTTTAAAAAATAAGTAAAAATACCAAATCTTATAAGGTAAATCAATCTCAATTGTATGTTACGTTCTTCATGAGGCAGGTTCTATCGAGTTATACATTCAAGTATTATGTTTAAATTTGTTCCCACAAATAAGCCACGTATAGTAGTTTTGTGGGACCATATTTTTGTAATACTGTTAGTAGTACGTATATTTATTAAGTAAAATATAATGATCACAATAATAATAATATGAGTAAGGATGCAAAAAATTAAAGAGGATTGTTAAATTATTTTTCTATCGTTGTGTTACTATTGTCATTATTACCATAACTTTATCAATATATTTTTGAATGTATTTTCATATATTTATGTACACTGTTTGTTTTCAACAAATTAACCCTCCCTCCCCAGGGTTAGGACTTCCAGTCCTGGTAAAGTTTGGGTCATTCATTATTATTATAATTATTAGCCTTTAATCGTATGATATACCTATTGTTTACGAATAGGCAAGAATGTAACCTAACAATCGACAATTTATACATGTATACACAATTTTATTGAACCATAGCACCAGTAAAGGTAAAGCATGAGCAATGGCGCTTAGATAATTACTAAATGGTCACACAATACACTATGATGTAGTGACTGGAACGTTTCACCACAGTCCCATTATAATCTTTTTTTTCCTCTTTTTCTTTCGTGTGGCCTCCTGAGAGGTCTTTCTAGTCGACGTCCGTGGGCGACCTTCGCACCGGGATGTGAGATGGAATGGATGAAGATTAATGAAACTGGGCAAGGATGTGGAAGTGGCCGTGGCCTGGTGTTGAAAATGGGGAAAACATTTCAAGGACGGCCAACGGTGGGGATCGAACCCACGCGTCTACCGAGTCAGCTGAGAGCTTGGCCTCATGACCTAACGCTGCGCGTTAGTGAGCGTAGCCACATCTGTTGGTATTATAAGCTCACCAGACAAGTCATCTCCCGGAGACATCGTTCTAATACCGTGTGACACCCCCTCCAGCTATGGTTGCCAGACGTTACGTTTTACCCGGAACAATTCTGTTTTATCTTATTTTGTTCCCCGTTCCGTTTTAATCTTTAACGGAACGCCAATTATTCCGTTTTTGATGTGTAACATCTTTCCGCTCGGTTGCTGGATAGTTTTGTGGGAGTGATTTTGAAAATTGGGGACGGAAGTGAATCGGGCGGAAGTGGATCGAACGGAAGTGGATTGGACGGAAGTGAAGACGCACTGCCAGAAAAAATGGGACGGAAGTGAATCGGGCGGAAGAGGATCGAACGGAAGTGATCGGACGGAAGTGAAGACGCACTGCCAGCTGGATGTTACAATTGAAAATGTGTGTATTGGAAACAAGGCAGTGTGTGCTCTGTAGCGCGAGAATGTTATGGCAATGCAGTAGGCAGTGCATTTAGCAGGCACTGGTTTGACGAGCACAGTGCCAAATGTTTCACCGACTTTGTCATTGAGAGGTTCAAGGTTGAATATCACATGGGGTAGGACAAAGACGACAAATGACATTTAAATAAGCGGCACTATTTTCAAGCTGTGGGTGAGTAGTCAAATATTAAATGCATAACAGAATGTTGTTATATGAGGGGAATAAAAGCTGTATTTTCATCATATGTGTGACTAGGTCATTTCATGATTGTAGGAAGCCATGTTTTGATTGTTTACGACGAACTGTATGAGAGCCTTGAGAATAATGACTGTTATAGTTACTGAGTAATGTGCTCACAGTATTTGAGAGTACTGTCGACCCTGTGTGTCACTTTGTTATTATGAATTATTGATGTAAAAGGAAGGAAGGAAGCTTGTAGTTTTGCGTGTCCGTTAATCTCACGATCATGATCCACGGTACCTCCCTTTTACGTGGAATGCGAACCACAGGACATGGCATTTCAATTCGAAAATCTCACATGTATTGACCGAGAATCAAACCAGGTCTACCTTGGTGAGAGACTAACAGCTTGACCGCTGCGCCACAAATGTGACAGTAGCATATCTCCAATTCAATCTATACATTCATCATAGTACCAGTATGAGAATGGAGTGTAAATTAACATTTTAAGAATGTCCAAGCTGTGTAGTATACGTCTAGGATAACATGTCAGATGTTACACATCATATGCGACTACTGTAAGGCTCGTATCTTTTTATATTTTAATTAATATATTCAATTTCGCACCAATTTTCAAATGTCCCGCTTGAGCAATTCTGCTTGACGTGATTGGCGATTGTTGTGAGAGAAGTTTAATAGCATCGGAACCGGCACGCCGGCCACGTTGCTTCACTTTTCTGAGTGGTAGGGTACAGGTGCAAGTTTGAAATAGAAATTGATTTCTATGTCTGCGTCAGATAGAGGGATAAATGGTAATGATTTATTAGGGGCAACATCGTTAAGGAATATCTTAGAATTTTCCCCTCTAATGATTTTACGATGAGTTTTTTCTGTCATGAATATCAAATGGCGAGATGATAGAAACAGAATCTCCATTAGTTTGATAAAACAAGAATTGTTCACATATTTCAATTGGCCAAAATCGTAGTGAATTTTATCAGAAGGTACTTACAGATAGAAAGAATCCTTGCAGACGTTCGTTCAAAGGAAAAGTATTTGTAATTTGCTGGTGTCATAGGCCTATATGATTTGTCAGCAATATCTAGCTTTAATTTTGTCTACTTGATCATGTAAAGCAAAGGTGGGCAGCTCCCAGAGCCAACTGCTTGAGCGTGAGCGGAGCCAAGGAGCTGGGACCAGCTGACAGCTCGCTAATACTGTAGTTTGTGCTGGAACGACTAGATGGCAATATGCGCAGTCAAGGCGCAAACATAGGTACAACATTGTACCAGACTGAATATATTATGTGTACGGCTGTACGCAATACAATAGCACAGTTTTGTGCAGAGCGATGTGCAGGTAACATGGCTAATCAAAGCAATGCGGTAAAGCGGCGGTCTACGTTACACTTGAACGTTCAACCACAGCAGTGTGATTACATGCACAAAATGGCTGCCAAACTTATAATCACTGTCTGGCTCAACATATCTGTGTGAGAAACTGTTCTCTCTAATGAAGATAAATACATCTCTAACTGATGCACATCACACTGCCGTTCTTCGAATTGCAAGTGCAAGATCGATCGCTCCAAATGTAACCCGTCTGCTGCAGCGAAAAGATATGCACACATACTCATCATCTACAGAATGACAGTTCAGATATATAAGAACACATAGGCCTATGTTTTGTTTATGGGGAATTATATTTATTAATGTATTTATTTCTGTACTCTTAGAGCAAGTTTTCGTTCTTTGTGTTCCAAACAAGTTGTTGTGTTGGCTTATTGTAGTTTCAGGACTATCGGTAGTGGGAAAAGGAGTGTGTACTTATCAGCTGTCAAAGTAATTATTTATGTTTCCTACACAGAACCTATTAAAAGGAATATAATTAAACGTATGCACGGAGCACCATACCAATCTAATCATATAATGTACAACAAACAGGGCACGCGTCTAAAGCTTTTGTGATATGCCGCTTGTAACGGCAAGCTGTGCAAACAGCTACAAGGTTAACTTCGGTGAGAGCGGGAGCGCTGCTCAATGAGCCGAATTGTGCCCATCTCTGATGTAAAGTCCATTTTATACGCATGTGTATTATTTATTACAACTTTTAATAACCTTGAAAAAAATGTTTAGTGATGTGTGTTCCGTTTTTCCATTCTTGAAATCTGGCAACCCTGCCTCCAGCCTTGATAAATGCATGGATTTGCGAAGAAAGGGCGACCACAAGTTCCCGCAGATATGCATTAGAGTACATTATGCAACGAGCCTATGATGGCTATAATTAAGACACGAGTATTTTTATAAAACGAGCGTATGCGAGTTTTATAATTTCCATACGAGTGTCTTAATTACCATTATAGGCGAGTGGCATACGACTGTTTATGTTCGACGATAATTATAACTTTATTATATGTTTTAACATAAATATTCATAAATATCTGTTGAGAGTCAGCTACTTGAATTTTGTGGTCGCAGAGCGAGCGTTGGGTATTATATCTCTGTCTTTCAAGATCTTTGAACGACCGACGCATGCGCTCTGTGTGCTTGCAATGCCATATGCAGGCCATATGTTTACATCTGCCGTCCCTCAGTAATATTGTCACCGGAGTCATTTGAAGACAATGCGCTGTGTAGAAATTAGCGTTGGTGATTTTAAGGTACAGTGCTATTTCTTGTTTCATATTCGCCAGTTTATTTACGCGAACATATGGACGGTGCGTATTCCATGTCGGTAATTTATTATAGCCTAGTTCGATGATGTGTTTATGTCCGACATGTTGGATTTTGAGCGCATGCGCGAAAGTATCGTTACCTAATTGGTCAATGAACGAGCTCTGATTGGCTGGAGAAACTGTATCATAATGAAAATCAGTGTTATAATGACCATCATTATGATACAGTTTTCTGACACATAATAGTGAGGGTCGAACATAAACTAGTTAAAAGCACTCTCTGACGATTAGATTAGATCAACTGGGGTACCGTAACCCACGTCCCACTTTTCGTGAACCCCTGGGAGAATTTAATATTGAGCCAGCATCTAGCTGTCGTGTGTCTTTCTGATCTGCTCAGGGAGTTGCCTACCACAGGAATGACAACAATAATTCTGTGGAGTAGATGATATGTTGTGGTCGCTAATGATGGATGAAGAGAACCAGCTGTGTAAGGCAAAAGATATAATTACATCAAATATCACAAAAACTCTCGTACTCTCTTGATGACAGCCACTTGACGAAGAAGGAGATCCGTGCTTCACTGTGAGACATTGTATTATTATCCGATCCAGTTCTCTTCAAGGCTCAGTGCAGCTACTCCTGATATTCTTAGCCATAATGACTGGGTATCGCAATGCTAGATTAGAGAAAGTGAATAGAAAATATATAAATGGTTTTTTAATGCTAACTCAATCGAATTAATAGCCTAGACGTCTGATACTTGGCCTACTTTCAGAAAAACAAAGACGAAAGAAATATGTACAGATTAGCTTATTTCCTCGATCATTTACAAAATAATGTATCAATTCGTTTGGACTTAAATATCTCATCATTTGAAAGAAATGTTCGTGCCCTACCTGTTCAGTGCCATGGGATGATGCCTATTCTTGCATTGTTTAACTCCTAATAAGGTACACCAACATCTCCAGATTTTATTTTCCCGGTAATACTTTTATATTGGCATGACTGAACAAATAATTCCATAACGTAACCGTAGACTTCTATGAACACTCCGATATAGAGTGCTGTCTGCGCCAGGAGGTGTGAGTGGACTGCCATGAACAGAATATCCCGGCTAGCGTCAGCGCGGATATATCCATGCTTTTCACGCCACAAGCCTAGTACAAAGACAGAAATTTCGATATTCTTAAAGCACCTTCCGTGAATAATTGAAGACAAAATTACGTGAGTAAACTACAATTCACAAATAATCTGCTTGGAAATAAATGAGGCGGTGTTTCGATAAGACCCTTGTGAGAAAGAAGAACAGATGGAAAATCCACGGTCAAAATGTCTGCGAGATGACGTCCACTAACCGCAATAACGATTATGTTATTGTTAATTCATTTTAGGAGCTTGGAACTGGTCATCAACCCCATGCACTAAAGCATGAGTTGAACTTGTCTGATAACCTGTATTTATGTGATGACTGTAGTAGTATTTGCTGCTGTAGTAGGGACAGGAATGGGGTGGTGCCCCGGGACTTGAAATAAGGTAGTCGTAGTAACTCGAAATTTGCCTGGAGGGTGTGTGGAAAAACTCGGGGGAAAAACACAATAAGAATAGCTTTTTTCAAACCTCCTAACTCCGGATTCACTGCAGCTCCCCATCACGGACGTGGTGCGTGATCTAACGTGCACAACTATAAGAAATATTAGTAAGAATTTCATTTACAACGTAAAACCTATAATGAGCAACATGAAGAGAAACGATCAGTACGAAATGAAGTTGAAATACTATATTATTTAATATAAATCTCTACGTAGTGTTACGACGTTTCTGCCCCACCGAAAGGAGCTACTGGGCTTGTAAAAACACAACCTATCGGGTATAAGTACGTTCAATGTTTGATTAATTACAAACGGCATATACTACTTGAGAACGGGGTGCATTCAGCCTCGTGAGTACAATTGAGTAGCTGTCTGACACTGAGGCAGCGCTCCGATCTCGAGAACCAAGATTAACGGCTGAGGAGACCCGATGTCCTGACCACGTGTCACCCCAATATCTGCAGGCCAGATGGCTGGGCAGCGGTCGCTTGGTAGGCCCAGGCCCTTCATGGGCTGTAGTGCCAGGGGTTATTTTATTATTTATATTATATACTACTTGAGTGTCGTATTTAAGAAATGTCGCAACGATGGACTTAATTATTTAGTCGTGGTAACACAATGGCAGTCATGTGTAGATGGGAAGTAGAGATCAATGTATTATGGAGCGCCATTAGTCATACAGACTCCCTGTAATTGTTGAACTTGAAGTGGGAATCGTGGGAACGACCAAGCCACATGCACAATACGTCTCTCATGTGAAGGACAACTACTTGCGTTCACCACCATTCCGCTCTTTCTTATAAATAGTGAAGTCTTCCCGTTCCCGTAGAGAAATGTCAAGCGCCAGTGTCGTTAATTGAGTTGAGAATTAATTTTTTGTTGATTCGTTTAAGGGCCTTGCATCTTCTTGGTTATTTAGCCCCGTGTTCTTGGGTGTGTGTAAGATTTGTCTGATAATCTGTATAATTCTGATGTCTGTAGTAGTCTGTGTATTTGTAATTGAGGTTAGAACTTGAGTAGGAAGTGGCCGTGGCCTTAAGTTAGGTACCATTCCGGCATTTGCCTGGAGTAAAAGTGGAAACCACGGAAAACCACTTCCAGGAAGGTCGAGGTAGGAATCGATACAGCCTCTTCTCAATGTTGCCTCACAAAGGTGAGTGTACTCCGTACCAGCCCTCAGACCAGAATTAAATGTCTTGGTAGAGTTGAGAATCGAACCCGGACCTCCTGGCCAATAGCCAAGAATGCAATACGCTACACCACGATGTGGTCTGAGATGAGAAATGAATGTAAATATATTTGTAATTGATGCTATAATTGGGAGGAAACGTGGCCAGGGCCTTATGTTCGGAACCACCCTGGCATTTGTCTGACGTAAGTGCGAAACCACGGAAAACCACTTGTAGAATGGCTGATGAGGGAATGGAACACGTGTTCTCTCTACTTTGCCTCACAAGGCTTAGGGGACCCCATTTTAATCCTTATACTTGAATTACATTTCTTGGCAGATTTGGATGTGATGATGATGATAATTGTTGTTTTAAGGGGCTTAACATCTAGGTTATCGGCCCCTAATGGTTTGGGTGATAGTGAAAGATAACTAATAACTAACTACAGACTTACATACCGGTACTAGAAGAAGAAATGGTAAACAAATAAAGGATAAAGCAATTAAAGGATATAAAAGAAAATAAATGCCCTCAACCCTCGAAGAATGAGGATTGAGGGACTAGGAAGGAAGGAGAGCCACGCAAGGCAGAGAGGAAAGGTAAAGAGGAGAGGGCCCGCCCCAAGGTCAGAGGAAAAAGGGGAGAAAATGGACCCTGCTCAGGAATCCCTCGGGGTCGCCAACTCCCAAACTCACCAGCCGTGAGCCCCTGAGGGTGTAGCACTATCCAGGGTGCACCATACGTGGTGGGGCTACATACACCCTGCCCCCTTGAGGGCCTTAAGCAGAAGGCAGGATATAACATGAAAATAAAAAGAAGGCTGACCCCTCGCAGAAGGAGGGTATCAGGAAAGATGAGACAAGGGCCAATTAATGCGGGAAAGGAAGAGACTCCCTAGGCCTCTGATACCCTAATACCGTCAGGGACGGAAGAGAACAAGAGTTGACCAAGTGAGGTCGACAGGAAAGACGACGGAGAGGAGCTCAGCACAAGTAAGTGGAAGCAATGCCGGACTCAGCTGGGGTCCCGTGGTCGCCAACCCACGTCCGGCAGAGTTAGAAATCGTAGCTGAGGTTCAGAATTGACAGCTAAGAATGTTGATAATACATCGCGATTTGGTGTACGATGATGAAAATCCACAGCCTGCTTCCAGTCAACCGACCGGGTCAGGAATGGAATGAATTAAGACCCCCATCTAGCGGCGAAGATATGAACTGTGCCAGCTGCCGAAGCCTGTCGCACTCCCCTGGGGCAGAGATTAAATGAAGGACATATGAAATAAAATGAGAGTGGAGAGTGTTGCTGGAATGACATTTTGGACAGGGAAAACCGGAGTATTCGGAGAAAAACCTCTCTGCCTCCGCTTTTTCCAGCACAAATCTCACATGGAGTGACTGGGATTTGAACCACGGAACCAGCGGTGAGAGGTCGGCGTGCTGCCGCCTAAGCCACGGAGGCTCTGTGCACGATGACATGTGTGGATATTTTGATCGCTCATGCATATAACATTACTTACAAAAGAGATGTTAATGAACCTACATTTCAATGTATGATACATAATTCGAATTTACGATTGTTTGAATCCCTTAGTGATCTCTTGAATTCAGAATTAATCAAGCCCCAACATCTCTGGCTGAGAACTAGAGCTTAACACGCGGTGTCCAGGGGCACATACACATGTGTCTGCCGCGTCGTTGAACTTGTCTCCAAGGTCAACAAAGAAGTGCAGAAGCTGAAGCCACGCCAGCGATGTCGGCTTGGCTGATTGATACGACTCATTGAAGTATTCTGTTGCTGCATGTCGTACAGTCGGGGAATGTTAACAATAGTTCACTTTCTCTCCAAGCAAGAAACAGTCTGAGTGCACGACTGATTGAGATGTTGCAGGTTCATTTGGGGGCTCAGTGGAATAAGAGGCTTTTGGAAGGAAGTTGACTGGGCTGAGTCCTCTTTATGAGATGTCCCTCCGGTAGGGTATGGTAAGAAACACTTCAGCTAGCAAACCACGAACTGTTCAGTTTCAGGCCTTTTTCTACATCACTGCCTGTCTTGTTGGCTTGGCTCAAGCGGAATTATTGTGAGGTATCTCCTCAGCTCTGTCAAATCGGTGACATGACATAATCTACCGAACGATAAATACAACCCTCGGCACTTAGACCCTGAAGGGCCTTGGCGACCGCTGTCCAGCCCTATTGACCTACAGAGAGTGGGGTAACGCTTGGTCAGCACGCAGGTTCTCCAAGGCCGTTAATCTTGGTTTTATCGACTGAGGCGCTACCTCTCTGATCAGACCGATACTCAATTGTCCTCACGAGGCTGTGTGCACCCCGTTCCAGCCCTCTAAAATCACTGACGGAGCCGAAAATTGAACCTAGGGCCTCCAGGTGAGAGTCAAGCGCGATACACCACGGAGACGGACCACTGATCCATAGTGTGGCAAAAATTAATTTTAAATGGGCTATGTGCTCGATGCCCCCAACTCCTCCTGAAATTCCTAAGCACGTTTACAACTATAAATTCTTTCTACGTATGCCAAGAAAACCGATCGACTCATAGGCAGTTTGCGTGCATTGCAAATAAAAGATAAATAGCCACCTCATGTTGCCAGCCCCAGGTATTTTAGAATACAAATACACCCTGCTGCATTTAATGCAATCATGGGAATTTCAATCAAATAGATTTCGTTGGTTTGGCGTATTTTGTGGAAGAAAATGTGACATTAATGCCGAGAGAACATCCGAAATATTTAGACGGTTCTGAATGTTTACGAATCTATTACAGTATGGTGTCAGAGGACTGCTAAGTTAGAGCATATAAGTTATGTGATTTTTCAAATCCTGAGTAATACATAAACAACATGGCAGCCAAAGGATTTTCAAATAATAAAAATATTTTTTCTGGCCATGTACGGTAATCACCCGAGAGCAATGAAACTTAGCACAGCGAATCTTTATTCACAGATATCTCGTGTTCAATTTTTTTCCTTAATTCAAGATGGCATCAGTTATAAATTATAATACTTATCTTTTATTTCTCGTGCCTCATTTAAGCGATTGAAGAGAAGAGTCGTATGAGAGGCTATTATAGTAATCATTATCTAAAGCAGGCCGTTCCAAATCCACGAGTTTGAGTATACGTACACGCGAGTACTCAGCAGTGATGCTCGGAGCACGGTTGGAGAGGGACTGGGGGTGACAGCCAATACCTCACGGGGCGAAGGTATAGCACAAGTCCATGTGGTTCCTGCCTGTCTTGATGTATCCACCGCACAGTGACAGCAGACCGCACAGCAGAGCTGTAATGCATGTTGCAGGGTTACTCTCGCAAGGTAGCGAGTACTCCACTCCACACTGGCGAGCAGCTTGGCTGCAACAGCCTGTAGGCCTACATAACTAGACAGAAAGACGTACGTCTTTTAAAACATATATCACTGTAGATTCGTTTGACATAAACCATTAGAGATGTAAAGAAAAACTTATTCATACTTTCCTTTCCAGGCGAATTATATTGAAGAAACTACCAATGAGGCAGCAATTCGAGCAAGTTACAAAGTCGCTCACATCATTGCGATGAATGGGAAACCGTTCTTGGTGGGGCCTGTCGTGAAATCGTGTTTGCTCGCCATTGCGGAATGTTTAACTTCAGGAGAGAGGCAGAAATTTGAATCGGTCTGTCTCTCAAAACAGACAGTGTCTCGTTGCATTCGCGCCATGGGAGGGGATTTGGAGAGACAGCTCAAGTGTAGAATGCATAACATGGTGGCCTTTCCGCTCGCACTTGATGAAAGTACGAATGTAGGCCCTAGTTGATTACGGTCAGCTAACTATATTTGTGCGCGGTGTCGACATGGGACTGCAGGTTACGGAGCGACTCTTAGATGTGGTACCGCTGGGTTCCACGGCTACTGGTCAAGATATATTTGAGGCGAATTGTGAATCTGTGGACAACATGAGCATTCCATGGGACTTCAGACGGCGCACCACAAATGGTTGGGCGAGAGCAGGACTTCGTCTCTCGGTTAATAGATAAAGTTAAATTTGAATTCGGGAAGGAATTTGTGACTATTCACTGTCTTATTCACCTAGAGGCACTTTGTGCCGCAACAGTGGAACTGGAAACTGTCATGAAAGTTGTAGTGACGAGTATAAAGTTTGTCCAGCGTCATGGTGTAAATCATCGTCAGTATTCTCCGTCACAGGTCTCGGCCAGTATCCACCGTGCAGTGATGGCAGCCCCCACAGCAGAGCTGTATTGCATTTTGCAGGTTTACTCACGTAAGGCGGCGAGTACTCCGCTCCACACTGGCGAGCAGCTCGGCTGGAACAGCCTGATCTAATGGCACTTAACTCTGTAGCTTACTTTTCGTAAATCATAGAGCCGTGCAATTTGACGTTTCATAAAATATACTCCAGGGCCTCGTTACAGGGAGATGTCATCCCGCGGGAGGAGTCTTAATTCCCGATATCGAAAGCTATATAGCCTATTCTAGCACGTAATTTCTCAAAGTAATGGTGTTGATGACGATATACGTCGTCATACAGGGGCTATTTAGTACAACACATGTAAAATCCAGAGAGAGGTTGTACGGACACATATGGAGATGGAGCCACACAGACTACTGAGGAAAATATAGGATTGGAAACCTGAGCATAAAAGAACAAGAATATGTTCATTAAAGAACATATAGCCTACTTTCTACTAAATACATGGGTATAGTTATAACTCTTTGTCCTTTTCAAGGAGTATAATTGAATGTTGGTCGTAGTAGCTTGTTGAAATACAACGTGCTATACGGATATTATACGTTGATTGATTGAATCCTCACCTGAATTATATATATACACACACACACACTAATACAGCCATCAAAATAACACAGGTTTTCCGACAATATTCAACACTCTCCCAACTCGGGGCTAAATTACCGCGATGTCCGTGCATCTTAAATGAAACAACAACAATAGCTTCGTACCCAAATCCTACCTCGTATAAAAGTACACACACCAGTAAGCCTACAGACAGCACAGTGACACAGGTTATCACACAACTTCTACAGACACCCAGGAACACAGGGCTACAAGACCATGATGCCGCAAAACTCCTAAAGAATCAACAACAATAGACTCTACCGCGGATCAAGGACAAATAATTTTAATCGCTTTAGTAGTCGTTTGTTGAAATACGCGGTGTTATAAATATAATATTTTCGATTGCGAATACACACTATATATGCTTAACATTATAACGTGTGGTCGCCTCCGTAGCGTAGCGGTCAGCATGGTTAGCTGCCGTCCCGGAGGTCTTGGGTTCGATTCCCGGCTCTGCCACGAAATTTGAAAAGTGGTATGAGGACTGGAACGGGGTCTACTCTGCCTCGGGTGGTCCAAATGAGTAGAGGGGGTTCGATTCCCACCTCAGCCATCCTCGAAGTGGTTTTCCGTGGTTTCCCACTTCGTCTTCGGGCAAATGCCGGGATGGTACTGCCCCCGTAATTGAATTATATAGAGACCACGGTGGCTATTTTGGAAATTATAAAGAAAGTTATGGCTGTCATAGTTATGACGTGGGTAGTCGTGACGTAAGCACGGATGACGCAGACGATATGCCAGCAGGCTACTTGAAGCTGAGATTCTCAGTGACGTCAGCATTTATTCGAGAAAGATCCGAGATCTACGACGCAGTCGCAGGAAACGTGGAATTCTGCTGAGGAAGAAATTATGCTATTGGAGGGGAGACTTGAACCAATGAACGATAGTTTGAAGGAAGACGGAGATTGCTAAAACTATGGTATTTTTATTACTTTTGGAATGCAGACTTGTGGAAATCCATTTGCAGTAGAGGCATTGTTCTGGAATTTTGGTGAAATTTATTTTCAGTTTTTGAATTTTGAAAATCCGTCATGTATTGACGAAGTTGGAACTTCTAGCGATGACGCAGTAACGCACTATGGAAGGGATAGATACGCCCCTCATGAAGTTCATAAAAGGCCTTGCGCAGAAGAGAGGAGCCTCATTCTCAATCGTCAGATCTCAAATAGTCATTTCAGTGAAACGTCGAGTGAGATTATTAGTGAAAAAGTCGTCTTTGTAACGCGTGGTGAGGCCACTGCATTAAACGAGAGTCGAACTTACTAGCAGTGCAGGTTTACTGTGTGTAAATCTAGGTGAAGTTGAAACGCACATTATAACGCTTCTACAAGAGTAGCTGTGAACAGTTAGCGGTCGCCTATAAGTTAATTCTATTGTGCATTTCTACTGTAAGGAGTGTAGAAAAGTTGAACAATTTCGAGGAAGTATTTTGGAAGTTATTGACAATTTTAGACGACTGACAAAAGTGATTTTCTCGCTACAGGAGAAACACTTTGTATAGCCAGAATCTACGCTACGGCTGACACGGCTAGTGAAATAGGGAGACTTCAGATTGCTTTTGTGACACAACGCTACAGTATTATGGAGCAGTTTAATATGGCAGTTTGTTCTTCTAATACCATAACCGAAGAGAAGATGGAAGGCTAAAGGACTTAATGCAATTGGGACATATTTCAACGGAGTAAGATAGCAGCATGGAACTTCGCTAATTGCTATTCCATACAAGCGAACATGTGGTAAATAACCATCTACACCCATGTTTCGTGATTAAAGGCTGAATACTATCAAACAGCAATGGAAATGATTTCATACTCTCTGAATATGAATATTTCTTCGGAAATTTCTACAAAAACTTCATGGCGATTTTCAACTGGAACTTCAGGGATTTTTCAAGAGAGGTCAGGGTTGTCCCGACTCACAAAGAAGATTATTGCCGGAAGGATGTCGTTCGTCTTCGTGAAGCAGTTCGATTCTCCGAGGGTGCTGTTTCTTGTTTCGAGGATGGAGCTCAGCTTTAACTTGGTGAAATGGATCCATCAACAGTCTTCTTTGGGGAATTTTCCTCTGGAACGTCAATCGGCAGATAAGGTAGTCGTGAACGTTTATTGTATTTGAGTTTCTTAGCAATATTTGAGCAACCATTTTTCCCATATTTTTGTCCTCATGTATTTTGCCCTATATTCTTGTTTGAGATTCTTATTCTCAGTACATCTTGATGAGTTATGCCTTTTTCGACGATTTATTAAGACATTGTTATGTCATGGGCATAGTTAAACGATTTTGGATCAGTTGAGACTGATATTTAGATTTTTCAGTAATTTGCTTATTATTTTTGTAGTCACGATTTGACTGTAAGTTAATGTTTTTTATGGCAGATTTAAATTCAGACAGCGTGTCACTTTATTAAAGTAGTTCTACCCCAGTTTAATTACTTTGACCAATTTTCTGTCATCATCAAGAAGGAAGAACATTTAAATGATTTTAGAGCGTTAAAATCCAGTACGTTGTCGACGATCTTGGAAATACTAGTCGGTATTTGAATTGATTGCAACACAGACATTTATCGTCAGTTATGAACGATCATTGCATCATAGACCATTTTGTGAAAGATGAACTTTAATTATGAATTATTCAATGCATTAAATTCGTGAACTTTTGTTAGGAATTTTTTCTCAATTAGAGATTTATATAATGATGTTTGCATTCCCCAGTCTAATTGGATTCTATTCGACTATGTTGCAGTTAGTCGCACTTTGTTTGATGATAGTATTTTTATACTACAATTCTTTGAAGATGTTAATCTTAAATTTTGATAGACCAGACAGGCGTATATAAGCGTATTCACTATTAAATTTGTTTGTGATTGGCAAATTTTTATTTCATTTCGATTCATGAATGAAATCCACGAAGGTTAAATGACAACAGTTTTGAAACAATTAATGATTATAAGAATTTTTAAGTGGAACTATGAATGTATAATCGATAGTGCAGCGGACATGTTGAAAGTCGCTGATGTATAATGCCCTTAAATAAATGAAGGAGATTCCCACAGTAATTAATGATGATAAAGATTGTGTTAGTGGAGGTTTTTGTAAATTCTGTGGAAGATTTTGATGCCGTATATTTTAATATGATGAATTTTGGGCCTAATTTTTAATGCAGTTTTGTGCATTATTTTGTAAGCGAAGTATTTTCCGCTAGAGTGTATTGTCATAGTTCGTTGAAAATTAATCAAGTGAATTTGCTGTTATAATTAACAAGAGTTTTGAAAGAATTTGAGATAAGATTTTGAATGAAGATTACCGTCACAAATAATAATAATTATTACAACCTTTATTAAACCAGATTGTGACATTTACATGTATAACTAACCTTCATTGGTCGATTATATTAAACACGATTATGAATTTACCAACCGGATGAACATGTGGTTCAATGTATTTCTTAAATTAATAATTTAAATAATTTAAATGTTGATATTGTAAATAATAAATGTATATATCTTTGACAATAATGTGGAACGAAAGTAATGTTAAAGGCGTGTTTAAAATTTTTGTAATTATCTTCGACAATATTATAAACAATTTCTAATTGTTATAAATAATTTATGTGATTTTGTTATAAACATTTAAGAGTGTGTTTTATACTCTAAACTATACTGATTAAACATTTAGATGATTTTTTTTTTCGTGTAGCCTCCTGAGAGGCCGAGTGCAGGTCTTTCTAGTCGACGCCCGTGGGCGACCTGCGCGTCGGGATGAGAGATGGAATGGATGAAGATGAATGAAACTGGGCAAGGATGTGGAAGGAAGCGGCCGTGGCCTGTCAGAAGGTACTGTCCCAGCATTTGCCTGGTGTTGAAAATGGGAAACCACGGAAAACCATTTCAAGGACAGCCGACGGTGGGGCTCGAACCCACGCGTCTACCGAGTCAGCAGAGAGCTTGGCCCCTTGACCTAACGCAGCGCTTTAGCCCACGAAGCCACAACTGTCGGTATTTAGATGATAACTTAACAAGTTTAGGGATTGTCAGAATAATCCAGTGGTATGTGAGTTAAGCATTTGAAAGATTTGCGTCAATATATATGAATTGTCTTGTAGACATTTAAAGCTTTGAAAGGAGCTGAATTCTTACGCAGTGTGGCGGGACGAGTGAGCCCCATTTGACAGGCATGCGCCAGATTGAAGAGTAGACCAGCTGGCTCGACATCTGGTTATCAGCGGGCGAGGTCGATACTCTGGCCTTGCGCCTATTAATACAAGTGTGATGTTTATTAAAAGAAACCAAATGCTCTATATGTGTCGTATCCTGACTTCCTCATCCAATCCAAATGTGTTTTGAATGTTACGTTATTTTGAGCTCATGGGAGCTAACATATTGTTTGATAACTTTGCAAGTCCTTCAAGTGGACACAGTCAGATTGACATGGGCTACTGATAGCCACATTTATTTTGTTGAGTTTGTTAAAGTCATACCCTTTATTTGAAATAAAGCTTTTGTACAGTTCAAAGTTCTTGCCTTCGTTTTGGTTCATTTTTAAATGTCATGGTGGAGATTATTGTGGGAGCATACTTTAGAGATCCTGTTGTCAACCCAATCCCCGAGATATTTATAAGAGGTAAGTAGAAGTAAGTATGAACCCCCGTCTATTTTGGTGTGTTCCACAATAATTTTCTTGGTAACTTCTGTGTTCAAACCTCGGTAGTATCTGTCAGTGCCATTTTCATTGATGTAGCTGTGCCGGTGCGTTTGATTATTGGCAATCCGACTGAGGGGGCGGATATCTGACAGCCTACTATCCGGGTAAACGGGGACAGTACCTACTGTAAGGCCCCGGCCGCCTCCTTCCGTCTTCCTGGCCTATCCATTCCAATCTTCCATCCCTTCCCATCCCTCATGAGGCCCCTGTTCGCTTTGCAGGTGAGGCCGCCTGGGCGAAGTGCTGATCACACCTCCCCAGTTGTATCCCTCTAGACCAGATGTTCCAGGCTCCAGGACACTGCCCATAGAGGCGGTAGTGGTGAGTTCCCTCGCTGAGTCTGTGGGAACCACCAACCTAGAGGGTAAATTGACTAAATAAAAAATAAAAAAATAAAAATTATAACGTGTGAGTAGTTTTAAATCAATACACACAAAAAAAAAACGAAGTAAAATATTTGAACCTGCTGGGATTTGAACCACGGACCTTCAAGCTATGAGCCAGACATGCTACCATTACGCTATACACGCGTAATGCTAACGTTGTGTTAATAACAGCTTTAGTATAACTGCCTAGAATATTTTGTCTTGCAATGAACGATTTCATTAGCGTTTTCTGCCGTTTTGATAAACCATTTGATACTAAATATGTATTATTTTGTTCAGATATAAAACATGACACTGAGGTGCCCTCTGATAGTACTACCTCTGTACCAAATTTTGTTCAATTCGGGTTCATCGTGTTTGAATTGATAGGGGGGGGGGGGGGACATACCATATCATACACACTCACAGACACACACACACAATTTTTGGCCATGTGTAGATCTCTTATGTCTACATTCATTTTTTGCAAAAATTGGAAGTAGGAAAAAATCACTTTTGAACTTTCAGCCATAGATCCTCCCACTTGGATGGGTAAGTGAGGTTTTCTGAATATATTTCTTGCTGGTATATCTGCGAGATGGGTTCTCGATATAACCAAGGTGATAGTTTCCCTTGTGAGATGAATGCGTGTAACTTAACATCTATTGGTCCTATAGTAGAGAAAGCTAATAGAATAAACTAGTACGATGAACGAAAGCGTAGCGGTCAGCATGGTTAGCTGCCGCCCCGGAGGTCCTGGGTTCGATTCCCGGCTCTGCCACGAAATTTGAAAAGTGGTATGAGGTCTGGAACGGGGTCTACTCAGCCTCGGGTGGCCCAAATGAGTAGAGGGGGTTCGATTCCCACCTCCGCCATCCTCGAAGTGGTTTTCTGTAGTTTCCCACTTCGTCTTCGGACAAATGCCGGGATGGTACTGTACCCGTATCCACATGGTCTTACCTGTTGATATCCGATGGAAAAACTGGATCGTAGAATCTGGATGTACCCAGCTGAAATAACCCCCGAAATTCTACCAACAAGGATCAACCTGGGATAAGGACATCTCAATATAAAAGAATGCGATAAGAAAATGCCAGTGGTAAGAACAAAAATGAAAAACTAGCTCAATGTGAACTCGAAGACTCTTAAAATTAATCTCGGTCGTATGGCTAAGCATTGGCAAAAGTTGCCCACTGGTTTTCCTAGTACATTCTGTTTCTAATATAAATGACCAAATCATTATAGAATTAAAATTAAATAACCAGTTTATTAACTGAAAACGAAGAATCGTGTGTCTACATCCACTAAACAAAAATGTAGATTATTAACCACTGTAGCATATCACAAAATAAATATGCAGGTCGCCTTAAATCTGGCTGCATGCAATTGCAGTATAGAGTAATGTTCAAATCGTGAACATTTTTTGCATGAGTAATTATATCACAAGTTACTTTACACAAATACCCTAAAAGTTTGTTATAATAAATTATTTACAAAGATATACAATTTAATTCGTTTGCCGAATGTCTCCTTTATTTCCTATCATTCCATTAACAAGTATTTTAAACATTTCTCATTGTCACATCTCATTTATACTTCATTTCATCATAATCTCAATATTCACAAATATATGTAACGAGATATTATAAATTTATTACCGTTTAAGAATTAATTCAGATTCGCACAAACAAATTCAAAAATGGGTCCTCCCTTTAAGAAATTCGTATGAGTCTACACCATGGAAAAATGCCTAGTATGAGTCGAATACAAATAATCCATTAGAATCACACGGAATCAAAACAGGAGTATTCCAAAAAAGAATTATGAAAGTCGAAAACTGAACGAACTGTATCTCAATAAAAATATATATACTCAGAACGTGATTCCAAAATTGGCTATAATTGCCTAATTCAAAAACTGCAATTGTTCACTTCAAATATGATGCTAGACTTCAATGTCTATAACTAGCTTGACGAAAAATATAGTCTACAGTCATCTAAAATGAAATGCTGTATGGACTGTCGAAAATATTCTATTTCGTTGCTCAGTATTAAACAGAATTAATGCAGAAAAATGTTCATATATTCGTGGAAGGACATCTTCCTATCTCCTATACTTATATAATGATATCGTAGTCTCGGTCCTAAATTCTTCTTGAAATATGCTTCTTCTCAACTAATTATAATGCTCTGAATTATTGCTAAAATTAGAAATAGTAATGTTTTAAAAATAACACTACATTAAAGATTAACTACTGAAATCACTAAGTAGGTGCATCCTTATTAGGATCACAACCTAAAATAGATCATCGAACAGAAATGACAAAGACGTCAGATCTAATTCTCAAATCCATTTTCGAACTACTGAATAAAAATTGGTGAAAAAAGGACATTCTATAGATATGACATGATTAATACCGTCTACAGATAAAACGATTTCAGCTACCTTTAGTCGTCTTGAGGAATGTATAATGTATGTTGGAACATACATCCCTTGTAGAGATCGAACCCTCATCCATAGCGTTGAGTAGTTGAAGTATTGGTCAGGACTGCTCGTACTCGAACCCAACACCCCTCCACTCGAAACAGCTATCCGGAACACAATGTTCATCATACGGAAACTAAGTTCCATTTGTAGAAAAGAGAAAGATGCCACTTCTTCTCTTACTTGAATATCCATATCGTAGAGGTAATTATCTCAGTGTCGTTATATAGACTGCCTTCAGTCTCATTTTAAATAGCCTTCTGATAATGAATTCCATTATTCAGCATGGATCATTTCCATATGTTCAACTCTGCTTGTGTGTTTCATTCCTATTCAGAGCCTAGTAATTCATTGCTTTTCTCGTATTAAACTGGTACATTATTCCTATCATTGCAGTGTTAATATCCATGTTGTAATGTCGACTGACCACTGGATAAATGGCAAGTCCTTTCGTGATAGCAATGGTGCTACAGAACAGTATATGCGGAACACGCAGTTCATTCGCGTCACTTTCATATTGCACCAAGTCCATACACTGGGTTAGTGGTCGTCCCAAGTGTATTCCGCCCGTGTCTTGTTAGGAAGCAAAGACGTACTGTACCATCCCGTACTTTCACAGATCGCACTAAGTAAAAGTGGTACTCGAGATAGTTGCTTTGGCCGAGCCAACGAGCAAGTCTGTAAGCAAGTAATCAAGTGTCTCTCTCTGAACCGTGCTACTACCAGCTGGACAAATCCTACCCATAATATAACTCTGTCCGGTCGATATATGAATCGAAGTTGGCATAGCATAATTGCGATAAACATATGATGTCAATATTTGAGTGTTAATAATTCCATAAATATCTTCAAATCATTCCTTCTTATGTTTCAATATACGTATTTCCATATCGTCGATCCCCTCAGTAATCTCAGTAATGGTTAATAGCAGTATGTATCAATGCCATGCTTCTAAGGCAGCCATCTTGTGGACTAACTGTACTCTCCAAATCATATGTTCTGAGATGCGTTGCAGCATTGCCTATCCATTTCCCTAACCGAGCGTCAGCTTGCTATTACTCTTGTTTGCAAGTTGGAATGTTGTCATAAAAATACCAAATATGTTTCTTAAACATGTCAGTGTTCCATTACTAGATAAAATACTGGCACAGTACCTTCTGTAAGGCTACGGTCGCCTCCTTCCCTCTTCCTTGCCTATCCATCCTAACCTTCCATTCCCTTCCCTCATGAGACCCCTGTTCGCTTTGCAGGTGAGGCCGCTTGGGCGAGTTGCTAATCCCATCTCACCAGTTGTATCCACTCCGATTAGATGATCCCAGCTCTAGGACATTGCCTGAAAAATGGCGGTAGGGGTGAGTTCCCTCGCTGAGTCCGTGGGAGCCACCACCCTGGAGGGTAAACTCGATTTTAAAAAAACGATGAACGAAATATGCTTTCATAAAAATTGCATTTACAAACTGGACATGGGGTGTGTGCTCGTTTCTAAAGTGAAAGCCTTATCTATAGAACAGAGACTCGCAGTCACCGCGTGACGGATGGGCACATGAATGTAGCAGCTTGTCAAGCAAAGCACTGGCGCTAGCAGCAGCTTAGCGCCCAACTAGTTTAACGCATTTACACTTTTTAACGTATTTAATAATTATCATTACATACATGAATTTCAGAGTAGTTGCTGGAATTGCTGTCCATTTTCTAAACACACATTGCAACATCGTAGGAAGTTTTGGTACACTCGCTGTAATTCAACCCCACTGATTTTCGTATCGGTGCAGTTATTTCGTTCTCGAGAGCCTCCAGAGGACGTGGATCGTTTGTGTATACCTTTTGTTTCAGGATTCCCCAAAATTAAAAATCGCACGGCACTGAAACGTACGAACACATTTACTGGAAGTCTTCTTCTTGAAACGATACGTTTTCACTAGGAACCATGTTCATGGGATACGAGACTGACTGGAAAGCTTTCTTTAATAGGCTACAGTACTTCACCACAAGTCTTAACTCTCTGAACTAAGGTATCTTGCCAGCTGGGAATGTAGCCAATGCTATGACCACATGCGGTGATTCCCATCTTTCTTTTGTTTAACAGTAGATGCTAGTAAAAGGGCGCTGATATATCATTCTCCACCTGTCATACGGCACAAGGAAGACTCGGTTCTATAGGGAAGGCTCTCACTGTAATTATATATTTTATATTAAGCGTTTTACTGAAATGTTTGGTGGAAAACTGGAGTGCAAATATTTTTTATAATAATGATCCCTAAAATGTAATACTTTGTCTCAACACAGAAAGCTGCGATCCCTACGGGAGTGGCAATAATTAACCAATGATAATATTCTCGTGTGTAATTTTCAAGCATGGTGATGATACTGATTGTTGTTTTAAAGGAGGGAGCATCGATGTCAACTGTGAACTGTCGAGCGAATCGGTTTGAAGCACACGGTATACCACAAATCTATGCACACACATTCGTCTAAATACCCGGTAACAGCATCCTCAGAGACAATTACAGAGTGTTCTGTATGTTTATCTACCGAACTGAAAACCGTAGATGATTCTGATCATCTATGAGGATAAAAGGACATCCTGAGACGAGATTTCGGAGATAAGGGATACTCTTAGATGCTGGTCCACAGAGCATTTCACTCTAAGACAAGTTAACACGTGGAAGAGAAATAGTGAGCTGCAGCTACAGTAGTGTGACTGTAAGCTCACTGAGTTACTAACAACAATGTCCACATCCATAAGAAGAGGAGTATTTCCATCTAAAGAAAATTGGCAGTTGATGCGCAGTGTAAAAGATCCGGTCTCATAGAGAAACCTGATGTCTACTGTGTTCCGTGCATCGAATGAGATCGGGTCTATATAAGCCATACAGGAAGGACTATAAAACGCAAGCTAAAAGAGCATTCTGGGTATGTGGAAGATGAGAAACCAAAGTCAACATTAGTAGAGCATGCCATTTCTTCAGAACATAACATCAAATTTGATGCTATCAAAGTTCCAAAAATTGGATTTAGTTGCATGGCACTACTCCTGGCAATCTGTAGTGTTACAGTGTCATCCAGTCAATACGAAGGAAGATGATGGATGTCATTTAGGTGACGTTTGGCGAGCTACACTGAAACCAAAGGAACATACTTCACATACTGATACAACGTGCAGCCCTATCAAACCCACAGAGGATGTCACTGGGATCGAACTACACCCATCATGCAGCGCTGAGGAGAGAGATCGTCACGTTACGTCCGCTGTCAGAAGCCAGTACACCGCGTAGCGTAGTCGTAACCACTCACGTGACGAAGCTGACACGTGGTTTAGAAATTAGTTGTGAAAATTTCGGTAAGTAAACAATGTGACATCTAACAAAATTTATAGCCACGGAAATGTTAGAAATGTTTTATAATATATAATTCGCAATGTAATTAACTTTCAATTTCGAAACTTAATTAGGAGATAAGCCTAGTATTGTACTTGAGTTTCACTCTGCTGAATGCGCACGTTCATGGACTTTACACATTCAAGGTTGCAGCTTTGCGCACTTTCAAAATTTTGAAATCAGCCAAGCAAAATACCATGACTAGGGAAGTTAATTGACATGAAACTTGGTTTTACGGAAATCTTATTTAAGAAACCTCGCTCGAACCAGGCTATCTGACGGATGTTACACACAATCGCCATATTAAGCGTATAAACATTAATGCAACACAATGTGTAAACGAGGAATGGTGATAATGAAGGATATAGACAAGAAAATAATATTTGTAGGTGACTTACTGCAGTAAAGTTCCAAATTTGGTGCAGGACGCTAGCTTATATATGCTCAGGGGCTTTTTGTGTGTCCATCTGTCTCTCTTTCTGTTTGTCCCTCTTTTCTAACTTTTAAACGTCTGCAAACAACTCCTCAAACATTGGAATGTATTTAGTCAGCATCTATGATTTCGCTAATTTAGAGAGTTAGTCCATCACGGGTATTAAGTCATTAACTACGAACCACTAACTACGAACTATAACCTCGAACCATTTTCACATTCTGAATAAACTGTTATTCAGGATATTTCAAAAGAGACTCAGGAATGGGACCGTGATACTGTGATGTAAAAATTAAGTATAGAATATCGTTGGGTATCACTGTACCCAGTTATAGCCTAGGTGTGACCCAAGTGGTGCTGTGAGGTTTCCCTACTCTCCTCTTCACCATAATAGACTTTAGGCACGTGTTACGCTCTCAGGGTATTGCTACTGTAAGTTTCCAACAAATTAGTACACACGTTTTACTGTTCTTAGCCGCATAGTAGTGCCAAAATATAATAATGGGGCATTGAATTTCAAAATAGAAGCAGATGATTTGTTCTTTACGAAATATCTTGCTCCATATTCTGTTCTTATTGTGCAGAAAGAATCAGTACAATTACAGTATTCTTGGCTAGGCAGCCACAGCTAGGATGGACGGGACCTGACGTCACTATGGACGAGTGGATAACGCCAACCGGCGTATTTCCATGGGATCATGTGGATGCTTGGATGGGGCCTTCCAGCGATGAAGCCGTTGAAGAGGAAACGTGGTCCATGGATATCTTCCACACCGAGGGATCACTCCGTCTCAGCCAGCACTAAGGTAGTGGCTGCCATGGATATTCTAAAACACAAAGTCTTATTCTTCTGTGAGTTGATTATTGGAACCATTCTTCGCTCAGGAAGCACCAGTCGTGTTAGGAAGTCAGATGAATTTCCACATGTATATACTTTTATCTCGATATTTCTGGTACTTGGTTCGATGACTGTTTATTGAGGCAACAGGATTATCGACACATTAACGCTCTAATTAATACTATAAAAATAATAGAAATTAATAATTATTTTTGTAAATAGAATGATAATCAAACATGGTAAATTCTTCAAGGATATATACGAGTTCATCGAGGATTATTTGACAAGTGATGAAATTGAAATTGAAATTCATAATGTGTGAGTGATTGCAGATCCTTAAGCGAAGTATTTGGATGAATGAATTAAGCGAAGCTATTGTTTATGACCAAGTTAGTGATAATAGGGTTTAATACTCACAGGTTTATCTCTACTTAGTATAAAACAAAGTCCCCGATTTGTGTTTGTTACGGGTAAACTCGAGAACCACTGGATGGATTTTGATGTGGTTTCCACCATTCTGTAAAGGATAACTCGAGGATTATTTATGTTTATGATCAAATGAAGCCGAACAGTAACGATTTCAGTGGAAAAGTCGAAAAAAACTGGCGTCCGAGCGCTTTGTAAGCTTACGCTGGGCAAACCGTTAAAAATATCTCAATACTGTACTATGAGTGTAAGAATTGTTCAGCATGAAAAGTTCTATAAAAAAGTCCGCGAGAGCATATGTCTATCTTCAATACATCGCCCACTATAAGTGTTTTTACGTTTTAATTTCTTCCAAACATGTCAATTCAACAACTGAGGCGACAGAGTACGAGCTAGCTAAGGGCGAGTCTATCATCTCTGTTACAGCCTAGCTAGCGGGCGAACCTATTGCCCCAGATAGAAGCAAGCAGCAAACCGTTCAGTCGTGTTGAGTTAATACTCCTTAGAAGGGTGGTTTTGTTTGGAGATTCCCCGGAAGTGTAACACGGGTTTTCTTCATTTCTCCTGTGAAACACAGTCAAGTTAAGATTGGACGGAAGGGGGATTTCAGTTTCATTCACCTCGCCATTCCCTGGAAGTGCAACTCTCATTTCGCCTGTGAACTTTTCGTTCCGCAAAATTCATAGTCAATTTAGATTGGACGGAAGGAGGATTATATTATATTAAATTATACTGATTGGCGTATAATCTCTACTTAGTATAAAACAAAGTCCCCGATTCCTGGATGTTACGGGTAAATTCGAGAACCACTGGGTGGATTTTCATGCGGTTTTCACCATTCTGTACAGGATATCACGAGGATGATTTCTGTAGAAAATAATTTATTTAAGATCAAAGGAAGCCGAGCAGTAACGATTTCGGTGGAAAAGTAAAAAAAAACTGGCATCCGAGCGCTTTGTAAGCTTACGCTGGGCAAAATGTTAAACATATCTACATACTATGAGTGTAAGAATTGTTCAGCATGAAAAGTTCTACAAAAAAAAGTCCGCGAGAGCATATGTCTATCTTCAATACATCACCCTCTATGAGTGTTTTTACGTTTTAATTTCTTCCAACCATGTCCATTCAAATACTGAGGCAACAGTTTACGAGCTATCTAAGGGCGAATCTATCATCCCTGTTACAACCTAGCTAGCGGGCGAACCTATTGCCCCAGATACAGCCAGCAGCAAACCGTTGAGTCGTGTTGAGTTAAGATTTCTGAGAAGGGTGGTTGTGTTTGGAGTTTCCCTGGAAGTGCAACTCGGGTTTTCTTCATTTCGCCTGTGAACTTTTCGTTCCGCAAAATTCACAGTCAAGTTAATATTGGACGGAAGGGGGATTTGTGTTTCATGCACGTCGCCATTCTTAAATTACGCCTGACAAGAATTTGTTGCACATGCATCTCCATGATAATATAACTAATAGTCCAGTCAGTGATTTTAACCCATCATGCCGAGACGTAAAACGGATATTGGTCGTTGTTCATTGACACTGGAGAAAAAAAAGCGCTTATCACGTAATGCATTCTCCCGGGCGATGCCGGGTCGGGTTGCTAGTATGTAATAAGTGAGGGGTTGACACTCCCATGACTGCAAGTGGTTTTCCTGAATGTGACTCAGAAGATATAGTGTTTTATCCACTAAAGTTAGGACAGGTCGCATAAGTGGCAACTCTGTCCAAAATTTTTGAAAGCTTTCAATATTGATCCATTACCAGACCTCCACGTCATGTAAATTGTTGTTTTAATCACTTGTCAGAAATAATGTGTTATTGTTTAGCAAGATGGCAAGTACACGCCGTGGCTTGATCAATTTAAGATTTGTTTGAATCCAATTTATTTATTGAGTTATTGAAATCCAATACATATCTTTTAATTGTGTAAACAATTATAATTGTTTATAACTATCTTTGAGGATAATTTTTTGTGGGCTTTTCATGTTAAGAAATTATTATTCCGTGCCAAAGTGTGTTCTCTGATTAGGGATAATTATTACGGAGAATGTCTCGTCAAATAAGGGAGATTGTGAATTGCAGGCAGAATTCTTGGATTATCCCCATTTTCCTTCGATTTAATATATTTAATTTAATATATTTAATCAAGGACGACTTAACATTGCTGACTTGTGACTTGTTGCCTGTTGCCAGAGAAATTAAACTTGTGTAACATGAACAGTGAATCTCATGCAGAATAAATAGGTTATCAACAGTGAATTTTTAAGCAGAATAAGTATGAACAGTGAATATGACAGCCAAATAAATGTAAATATTAACAATGGATTACGGCATCATAAATGTAAACAGGAATAGTGATTATTGCAACAAATATGAATTTAATCAAGAATGGCTTAACATTGCTGATTAATGAAAATCATCGTCAAGCAGGACCGATGACTGTGGCCGCTTTTATTAAATAATTTGATGTCAGATTGTTTAATGTTACCCATCATTGCATAGGATTCTGAACAAGAAAATACTATGATTATTATTATTTTCATTTCGTAGAGATGCACTAGTTACATTTTTGACATACTTTTTTCTTGCCTTCAATAATTTCGTTTTCGCTAGGGATATGCGAGTATTTAATTTACTTGTTTTGTTTTTATGAATGAATATGTAAAACAAATTTTCTTTCAATACTTCTCATTTCTGAGTGTTTTTGCTTGACAATATTTACCCTCTAATCCTTAGGTGGGACATAGGCAGTGTTGAGTATATATTATATGATGGCATGACCCGGAACCCCCTGAGATGAGATTACGTGGTAGCACTGTCTCCATGTCACCTCGCTATGTGGCCGCCTGTTCATTCAAGTTGAACAGACGGGCACATAACGCTTTGAAAATTCAGGTGGCAGCCATTTTTTCCCATGGCAAGGTCCACCTTTGTAACCCTGACACCATGCAGCGCGGTAGAGATGGGTCTAACAACATGCTAAATGGACCCATCAGAATTGGCATCACGTTCTATTCACAGTTGAGTGTCGCATATGCCTTCAACCAGACAATCGTCGGAGACGTGTTTGGAGGCAGTCTGGTCAGGCTGAACGTTTTTGACACACTGTCCAGCGAGTGCAGCAAGGTGGTGGTTCGCTGATGTTTTGAGGTGGTATCATGTGGGGCTAAAGTACGCCACTGGTGGTCTTGGAAGGCGCCGAAATGGTTCTACGGTGCATTAGTGGCATCCTCCGAACCATAGTGCAACCATATTGGCAGAATTTAGGGGAGGCATTCATCTTCATGGACGACAAATCTCGCCCGCATCGTGCACATCGCGTGAATGCATCCCTTCATATAAACGTCATCGCTCGCCTAGAGTGGCCTGCATGTTCTCCAGATATAAACCCCATTGAACATGCCTGGGATTCATTGAAAAGAGCTGTTCTTGAACGAAATGACACATAAACCAATCTGAGAGTTCTACGCCGAATTGCCATTCAGGAGTGGGACAATCTGGACCAACAGTGCCTTTATGTACTCGTGAAGAGTATGCCACGACGGATACAGTCATGCATCAATGTAATAGGACGTGCTACTCGGTATTAGCAGTGCTGGTGTGTGCTGCAATCTTGACCACAACTTCCGAAAGGCTCGTTGTATGTTTGTACAACTGGCAATAAAGAGGACTGAAACGTTGTTTTTGTATGTCACCAAGGTGATGCAATTTTTTTAATGTGCGTAATATAGACTATTTTAATACATTATAGTAATCATTTCCATCTCACAAATAGATTTTCCATGATTTGGACTAAATAGATTTTGGTACATGGCGTATAATGTGGCTAACTATTGGGAAACAGCTTCAATCACAAAACTCATTATTAAGACATTGTAGTCATTTTAGAAAATAAACATAAATAATACTGTAAGATAGCAACATTGTCTTATGGTAGTAGTGGTTGACCTGGATTA
Source organism: Meconema thalassinum (assembly GCA_946902985.2). Classification (NCBI taxonomy): domain Eukaryota; kingdom Metazoa; phylum Arthropoda; class Insecta; order Orthoptera; family Tettigoniidae; genus Meconema; species Meconema thalassinum. The sequence continues at coordinate 188,499,350 of OX336389.2, forward strand.
AACCAAAGGTTCCATCGTTGCTCGAGATAACTCGTATCAACACACCTCCAGCACTGGAGAACATGCGTCCAATGTCACGTGATGAGGCGCTGTCTACTATACACGAATATAACACTAAGGAATTATCTACCATAATATTTAATTCATGGTACAGATTTATCAAACCCAAGGCCACGCTCAGTAGAACATCAGTGAGAGACGTTCCTTTTCAGAAATGAATGTGCATGCAATCTAAGGATTACGTTGCTTATACTAGAAAATTGGGTCAGATGACCACGATGTTCCACTCCTTTGAACAATCATGACCAGCAACACAACATTAAAAATAACGCACTGGAATATATATCCTTCAGTTTAAGTTAATTACAGATCCTCCCATAGAGATGGCATCTGCCTATGGCGAGCCATTTTAGAAAAATATATATGCACGACTTCTATAATTCATGAAAATTTAGCTGGAGAATTCAACTTATCCAGTTATATATTATTAGAAAGGTTCTATATCAAAACTTCGCTTCGATCACTTGAGTAAAAGAACATGATTAGAAATATTGTTATGAAAGAAAGCAAATAATAACAGCAACAACAAGAAATGACAATTGCACGGATGACAAGGAATGGACAAATTTCTGGACATTCGCAAGGAAATACTGAAATAATATGTGATCATGAGGGGGGAGAAGGTCAGGATGTACTGTAAAAGCAAATGGATCTTCTAATCGATTGTTTGAGTTTTGTATAAGGAGAGAATATAATTGCAAATCTCACATCTTAATCATATCACACTTTACACCAATATACTATTCAAACACAAGACATACAGCATAGGTGATATCCCTATTTGTATGGAGATACTATCCAAGGCAGTAAATATCTAAACCTATGAGATCTGAGATCTCACTACCGAAGCATATCCTGAGTTTTGATCCCTTAGTGTCCCCAGCTCTGAAATATATTCGTACTTGATTTAGTTAATACTCATGCAAGTTGCCATTAAAGTAGTTTCGACACCATCCTTGCCTGATGAAATATTCTTTGGCACTATATTTGATAACAGAATCCCTCTGTAAACGAATAGGCGGCCTTTATCGTAAGATAGCTTTTCACCGATTCATACAGGTATATCCTATAATTACTTTTAAATCATAATAATCGTTGCTTTACTTAATGTTAGAAAACATGTTGTCAGTGGTATACTCAATAACGTGCCAAGACACAGAGTGTCAGGCAAATAACATTGCCCAAAGTGGTAGAAGAGTTGACACGAGATACAGTACAAATAACACATAAATCCGATAAAATACGGGACACACACGGCCGTATGCAAACATATGTACGACGTGTGACGCAGATTCACGAACACTGGAACGGACTTCAAAATCATAGTATATATCACGAACCGTAAGAAAGAATCCTCGACACAAAAGAAAAAATCGAGATACACTTAGCTAAAATAAAGAACCCTAATGATCTAAACGAGCTCACATTCACGGAGAATTCGCCTGTCTTTACACTAGCCTACTAGAAAACACCCCCGTAGTACACGAGGAACAACATAACGGTGTAGCCAGGCTAGATAAGGGGAAAAATAAGGAAACAAGTTTCTGGAATAGGATGCAATTTGTACCAGATCATCAATAAACCACCGACAGTAGTGGCTACGCTGTCTAAAGCACAGCGTTAGGCCATGGGGCCAAGCCCTCTGCTGACTCGGTAGACGCGTGGGTTCGAGCCCCACCGTCGGCCGTCCTTGAAATGGTTTTCCGTAGTTTCCCATTTTCAACACCGGGCAAATGCTGGGACGGTAACTTCTGACAGGCCACGGCCGCTTCCTTCCACATCCTTGCCCAGTTTCATTCATTCATCTTCATCCCTTCAATCTCTCATCCCGACACGCAGGTCGCTCACGGGCGTCGACTAGAAAGACCTGCACTCGGCCTCTCAGGAGATCACACGACAAAAACAAAAACAATAAACCAAGGTCGGAATTTACGGCAATATTGAAGAGTCTTTTCAATAGACCGGGTGCGCTTAAAGAGGGATGTTTAGTTTACGCGTGGCGATGATGAAAATTGGTCTCTAATAGTTGAATATGTCCAGAATACAATAACATACACTATATTCAGGAGGACCTAGATCTGGTCATCACAAAACGTAGCATTGCGAGATGAACATAGGCAGGTAGTAATGCAGGAAAAGCCCAAGGAAGGAAATGGGATAACGAGGTAGCAGCCAGCACAATGAAATTCCTTCCAGTTCAGGACAATAACCACTAACCACTAACAATATCTTAACAGTGCAGTATATATAATTAAGAATTCTTGAGAAGTTGCACAAGTTTATAGAAACTGATGTAACTGGATAAGTATACAATGTACTGTAAATAGCATCACCCACACACTTGTAGACACATAAGTAGAGAGACAGTAAGGATTCGAACTAACATTTTTCCGAACATCCCTCGTAGTTCTGTTTTAATGTACTTCATCCATCACCATATGGTATTTTCTTATCCCCCAGGCGGCAGTGCGCAACCATAATCATGGATATTGTGAGTAGTGGGACAGGGAGGATTCTAATCCACCAACCTGTGTTGTTATAGTGTCTGTAGACAGTTCTTGGTGATATATCGTGAACCAATAATCAGAGAAAGTTGTTCGAGGGGTCACGAAGGAGCGCAACGCCCCCTTTGCAGAGGACCATTTTTTTTCAAAATGGCGTAAGTGTAAGACTCTAAATTTTAATTTAAAAAAAATATTTTGTGGTTATTTATTTATTTAATTTGTATTTATTTAATATTTGATTTTAGAGTAATGTGATTAAGAGTCCTAACAAAATGTCGGTTACCAAGCCATGCGTACTCAACGTTTCATAGTTTCATCTCTCGAACTAATATTATAGAAAGTTGTGTGAGGGCTTAAACAAAAGAATATAACACCCCCCTTGCAAAGGTCTATCTTTATAAATTTTACCAAAGGGCCTAAGTGAAAAACTAAAAATGTTTTTTTTATATATTATTTTGGTTATTTTTATTTTATTTAATATTGAATTTTAAAGAAATGTAATCAAGAGTCGTATCAAAGTTTCAGTTACCAAACCAGCGCTACGCGCACTCAAAGTTTCTTAGTGGATATATCTGGAACTAACAATCATAGAAAGTTGTGTGACGGCTTAAACAAAAGAGCTTTGCGAGACCCTCTCCTACAAGAGGTTTTTAAAATTTTTTAAAAGGGCCTAACTGTAATTTTCGAATTTCGGTTTCTAATTATGTTTTAAAAGGTAAACGTTTCCGAGGGCAAGCTAGGATTACTTACAAGGTCTTGTTACATGATACCTAGCTATACCACGACAGGATAGCCGAAAGACCTCTCTAGAGTTTAGACATATTATTATTGTTAAAATTGTATTTATTATTTATATTACCCACTTTGTAGGTAGGCATTACCACGCATGGTTATACAGGTATCGAGTTCGCTTTAAACAAGAAATATCTTGTCGCTTGGCGTAACAGTTGAGCTGTAAAGGTGTGCTACCAGGTAGGAGAATGGATTATTAACTATTCATTATTTAAATCACAGGGTTAATTAGCACACACGGGCATGCATGTACTAAGATCCTTCGAATGTAGGTTAAAACTCGATCTCTCTAGGCCTTGCGATAATAGTATGCTGACTAGACTGTTAGTCCCAGGTGATCACTTTTCGTGTTACTTTCAATGTTTAGCTTGGCCCATTTGTCGGTCAAATTTGTTTCATTTTACCGAGATCCCCGAATGATAATTATTTCTTTGGAAATGTATTAATGGCTTAATCTATATGCATAACCTTCTTATTAATCACCTAATGAATAGATATTATAGTTACTCACCTAGTGTTTAAGGCTTCCGCAACACATAACTACAACGACTACACTGAGCCTGTCTGCTGCTTGCCTGCTGTCGCCACGAGCTCGTGACGTAATTTCCTTGGCCAACCAATAGCAGCGGTGTTTCTGGTCAGCTGCCTTTCTCGGAGGGTTTTCGCCGCTATAAAACCTCGAGTCATCTTCTGGGTGACGTGCCACTCTTCATCCATTCTTCGGCCACGACTCTACGGGCCACTCTGGTGCCACTCTTCATCCATTCTTCGGCCACGACTTTACGGGCCACTCTGGGCCGCTATTCTTCGGGCTTATTCTACGGCCAACATTCTACTGTCAACATGTGACAATCTGATTTTGGTCACCACTCTGAGACCAAAAATCTTCTAATATTCTCGCCAAGACTTTTCAAGTACCGCAGTGAGAGTCCTCATCTACGACTAATAATAATAATCTTCATGGTGCACTATGTCGCAGTGAGGAAAGGCACACGGAAGGAATGTCAACAGTAGTTGCTACGCGCCGTGGTCAGCCAGGACCAACCAAGTTTGTAAACATACTCCAATCTCTCCAGTGCACAACAACAGCAGTGATACCTCTCAAATGTGTGGAGTGGGTTGCCTACTGGGGCTGACATATGGTTATACGTGACTGTTTGAATACATTTCTTCGCTTGAGGGATGATTCACTCCGGACATACCCTCCACTAAAGTGTCGCCAAAGATAAGATAAGTTTTTTAGCACTCATTTATAGAACATGTTTATTGCCTCTTCTATTTTAAGAAGACAAAGTTGATCTTTGCCATGAACATTTAATAAGAAGCTCAAGTATTTTCTTCAGTGGTTATTAATTGATGTTTTGTTTACTTAAACAGTATATTAATAAATTGCATATTTGTTACCTATTATGTTTAATTGTGAAATCCTTCAGCCCCTTACATTAACGCATAATTCAGTCTTATTGCTTCACCCTAATGATATTGAATCCAAGCTAATGCTTGTTGCTGTTCTCCCTCTATAAGTTGGAGTTTTCTGTTTTCTGGGGCAAACTCCACTGTATTTATGGTGCCTCACCCCCGAGAAACATATCTGTTGCACCCTGGGAATGTTACACGTTTCATATCCTGGATTTTACATTAGGCATTAACAATTTTTGTTTATTGTGTTTCAACACTAATTCAAATTGTAAGTTTCAGCCTGAGGCGCATGTTCAGCAGAGGAGGAGAGAAACGTAAGCAAAGCCGGTTTCTTCCGCATCAGAGTAAACCTTACTACCTAGCAAGCTGACATCCTCTGGCTTCCAGTACTCGAAGTCACAATATTGACGTGAGTAACAACCAACTTTTTACATGCCTAACCTTGATGAAAAACTCAGCAACGCCAGAGCCTCTTGTAAGGGTAAGCTCACACGGTTTCGTACTTTTTAACGGAGCTTGAACCCCAAGAGCGTAATCTTGACATAATTTCGCAGAGGCTTAAGAATTATGAACAATCCTTTGAGAAATATGATGAGATACAATGCAGTATAGAAACTCAGTACCCGGACCAGCAAAGTGATAGGTTGGAAGTTGAAAAATTATACTATCAGGGATTTGTTGAAGCTAAACAGCTTATTAGGGCTTTAACTTTAAAAGAAAAATAAGAAGATCGAACTTCTTCAGCATCCTCTACATCTGCTTCACGCATTATATTACCCAAATTAGAAATACCCAAATTCACTGGTAAGGACATAGAATGGGAGCCATTTTTGGAATTATTTAATTCTTTAGTACATGAGAATACTTCTATCCCGGTAATTCAAAAATTTCACTACTTGCGTCTGGCAGTTCAAGGCAACGCACTTTACTTGATTCAAGCACTTTATTTGAGCAGTGATAATTATGAAGTTGCTCTGAATCTTCTTAAGGATAGATATGGGAACATTCGTTTATCTATTCAACGCCATATACAAAGCTTATTTGAGTTACCTAACGTCCAAGCAGACAACAGCTTATTACTTCGTAAATTGGTTGACACTGCAGAACTACACGTCAGAGCGTTGCCCAATTTAAACCAACCTGTAAATCACTGGGATTTATTTCTAGTTCATCTCATTTCTGCAAGATTGGATGCAAGTACATTAAAAGCCTGGGAAACAGAACTTTCCCAGCATTTGCAATGCACTTATGCGGCAATTATTAACTTTTTGAAGGCTAGAGGCCAAGACTTTTCCGCCATAGCTAATCAAAAAAACTAGTATTTTAGATTCAAAAGCCTTCTCAAAAGACAAGGTTAACAGTTCTAATCAAAGAATTTTAAGATCAATGCTCTTCCTGTTGATGCTCGGTCACCTAACCAAATGCAAACGTGCGGTCTGTGTCAGCAATCGCATAATTTATACAATTGTGATGAATTTAAATCTTTATCAGTAGATGAAAGACGAAAGTTAATTACGAATAAAAAACATTGTTTTAACTGTTTGTCAGGAACGCATATGGTAAACAATAGCCGTTCACAACGTTTATGCTTTCATTGTAAGGCTAGACACCATTCCCTTTTGCACAGATATGAAAGATCACAGTTATCAGGAACAAGCTGTCCCAATACCAAGTCTAATTCTGAGACTTCTCAAAATAGTGCGCAGTCGTATGCTCAAAGTTCTACCTCGCTTGGCAAAGTTCAGGTTTTATTATCTACCGTGCAGGTTCTGTTGAAAAATGCTTACGGGAAATGGGTATCTGTCAGGGGATTATTAGACAATGCCGCTACTAACAATTTTATTAGTGAATCTTTAGTACAAAAGTTAGGCCTCCCAAAACATCCTACCTCAATACAGGTTACAGGATTAAACTGCTCTAAATCGCAATCCTTAAGCTTTGCTAAAGTGGATCTGAAGGACTCTAATAATCTTGGTACGCAGTTGCAATTAGATTGCTTGATTATCAAGTCTATAGGCAACAATATTCCCGGCACTTCTTATCCTATTCAACGTTGGAATATCCCGAATTTTGTCCAGCTAGCCGACCCTCATTTCAACAGAGCTTCGCCCGTAGAGCTTCTTTTCAGCTCAAGCGTATTTTAGCAATGTCTTCATTCCAATAAAGTAAAAATTGCTCCTAATGTTTTCTTCCGCGAAACTGATTTTGGTTGGATCGCTACTGGTCAAATATATCGTAATTCTATTCAAACTGTATCAAATTGTTATTTTGTTGGTGCCGATTTGAGTCAAGAGCTGACCACGTTCTGGGATATTGAGAATGTTCAGGCTACCTCTTCTTCTTCTTCTTCTAACGAAATTTGTGAAAAGTTATACAAGGAAACCACTGTTCGTACTGCTGAAGGCAGATTTATAGTAACTCTTCCACGTATTCATAATCCTCCCGCCATTACGGGCTCGCATTCCAGAGCACTCTGGGCGCTATTTGCTATTGAAAATCGGTTCAAACGAGATGCTTCTGTTAAAACTCAGTATGCTTCCTTTATGGAGGAATACGAATCATCCAATCACATGGAGGTAATTTCTAAATCGGAAGAAATTGGCCATCCTTTTTAGGAAATAGTTTATCTAAATCATCACCCAGTATGGAAAAATTCTTTAACACAAGTCAATATAAGAGTAGATTTTAATGGCTCATCACCAGATTCCAACGGAGTCTCTTTAAATGATACCTTGCAATGTGGTCCCGCTATTCACACAGATCTCACCTTTGTCTTGCTTAATTTTCGACGGTTTCCTATTGCTGTAATCTCCGATATTAAGCAGATGTACCGGCAGATTCTCGTAAATTCTGAGCAGCAAGATCTGCAAAGAATATTGTGGCACAATGAGAGTTCCAAACCCATAAAGATATTTAGATTGAAGACTGTGTGACATATGGCCTGAAGCCTTCAGCCTTTCTTGCGATTCGGTCTCTCCACATGTTAGCCGAGCAAGATGATCATCTGTATCATCCTTTGGCCTCTGAGGCATTAAAAACGGCATTTTATGCTGACGATTTCTTGTATTCTTCCCTAATGTTTCTGAAGCACTCCTTGTGTGCGAAGATTTGAAATCCCTGCTCCTAGGAGGTGGTTTTCCTCTCCATAAATGGACTTCAAATTCTACTGAATTTATATCAAAATTTTCATCAGAGGTCCCAGTTAATGAATTTGTTGCTGTTCCTACTGATGAAGCAGCCGTAAAAGCTTTGGGTGTTTTTTGGTGTCCTCCTTCTCATACCTTCTCTTATCAGGTACATTTGTCAGAATCTCCCCCTGTAACTAAGAGACAAGTTCTGTCAGAAATCGCAAAGATCTTTGACCTTTTGCAATATATTGCTCCTATAGTTATTGTTGCAAAAATTTTCCTGCAAAAGCTTTGGTCATTAAAATCTGACTGGGATGAAACGCTCCCTTTTCCTCTTTTAGAAGAATGGTTAGAGTATCGCAGTAGTTTGCTGGATCTCTCCAAGGTTTCTATACCCCGCCTTTTAATTTCTAATCCCTTATGCCAGCAGTATGACCTGCATGTATTTTCTGATAGTTCAGAACGGGCTTATGGCTGTTGTGCATACATAGTATGACGTTCCTCAGCTACTTTCTCTGGATTTTCTAATTTAGTGTGCGCTAAATCAAAAGTTGCTCCACTTAAAACGGTATCATTGCCGAGATTTGAATTATGCTCTTCTTTAATGGCAACAGAATTAGCTACTAAACTAAATGTCAGTTTAAAGTTAAAATTTTCCCGCACATTTTTTGGAGCGATTCTTCTGTTGTACTAGCTTGGATTTCCAAGCCTTCTTCTCATTGGAATACCTTTGTGGCAAATCGCGTTTCTACGATTCATGAAGTTTCCCATTCTGAACAATGGAGACATGTTCGTAGCCGTGAAAACCCCGCGTAGATAATATCACGTGGTTGCACGCTTAAAGACTTGATTTCTTCAGACCTGTACTGGAATGGTCCTCCTTGGCTAAGTCAGGAATCATCTTGCTGGCCTCGCTTAGCTAATCAATTTGTAGAAGAAGTACCTGATGCCCGCACTGACCCTGTCACGTCGCATCTTACGTCTACTTCTACTAGTCTTTTTCAGAGTTACTCTTCATTTTGAAAAATTGATTCGTGTAGTGTCTTATATATTCCGGTGGAAATATTTAGTAATTGTTCAACCATTGAAGCCTCAACCTTTTCTCACCAGAGTAGAGTTAGAATTTGCTACTCGCTAGATTTTGTTGCTTGTTGATGGTAAATAAATCTCTATCTATCTATCTATCTATCTATCTAAGTATTTGCTCCTGAAAAGCAAGCTCTTATAAGTGGTAAAGACTTAAACAAGTCTAGCAGGCTTTCACCACTCACTCCTTTTTTAGCCAGGACGGCATAATACGTGTGGGTGGAAGATTAGCTATGTCTAGTTGTGAGGATGGGAAAAAACATCCCATTATCCTTCCTTCAAAGCATCCTATCACTACACTTATAATAAAAAAGTTTCATTATAAACACCTTTATGTTGGCACTCGCACCTTCCTCTGTCTAATTCGTGAACTCTACTGGGTCATTAATGGCGTTCATGAGGTTTCTTCTGTTGTTAAAAAGTGTGTACCTTGCTTCAAGGTTAAACCACGCCCCGCCACTCAGATTATGGGTAATTTACCTCAATTTCGTTCAGAACCTAGTAAGCCCTTCGTTCTTACTGGGATTGATTACGCCGGTCCTTACATATACCAGACCAATCCCTCTTCATCTAAGCGCAAAATCATAGGCAAACTTTACATCTCGTTATTCGTATGTATGGTGACGGGAGCTATGCACCTCGAGTTGGTTACGAACGCATCTGTATCTTATATTTTGGCCGCCTTTTCTAGATTTGCTGCTAGAAGGGGTGTTCCATCTGAAGTCTTTTCAGATAATGCAAAATTTTTTGTAAGTGTTTCTGATCTCTGGAAAAAGGTGTTAAGCTCCCCTTCTGCTAAAGAGAAAATTTCCAACTCTTCCTATTCTAAAGGGTTCAAATGGCATTTCACCCCGCCTTATGCTCCCCATCATCGGGGCCGATGGGAGTTCTGCATCAAACTTACTAAGAGACAGCTTAAGAAAACTCTTGGTCCTGCCATACTTTCTTATGAGGAATTCAACTCTTTAATTATTCAAGTCGAAGGTATCGTAAATTCCAGACCGCTGACTCCTCTTTCTAACAATCCTAAGGATCTTTTACCTTTAACACCCAGTCACTTCCTGATTGGCTGTTCGCTTGCTGCTACTCCGCCTTTGCTGGTTCGACGCTGTGATCCTATCCTACCTATCTTTTGGAGATAATTAGAATCTTTGCGCTGTTCCTTTTGGGGCCGATGGAAGTATCTCAGCTTGCTAAATAGGCGTGAGAAGTGGCGGCTTCCTCAACCAGATGTACGAGTGGGGGACATGGTTATTCTTCGAGACCCATCTCCGCCTCTCGTGTGGAACCTAGGCAGAGTTATTCACTGCCACTTTGACCGTGATAAACGCGTCAGAGTTGTTGATGTTTTAACTAATAAAGGTCTTTACACTAGACCTATCGCTGCTATCTCTGTTTTGCCTTTCGAGTCTTAGTTTCTCCTCGTCTGTTATTCATGTCTCTTTTGACTGATTCTTTTGTTTGTTTTCATTCGGAGTTCTCGGAGCATGATCACTTTACGTGATACTTTCAATGTTTAGCTTGGCCCATTTGTCGGTCAAATTTGTTTCTTGTTACCGAGATCCCCGAATGATAATTATTTCTTTGGAAATGTATTAATTGCTTAATCTATATGCATAACCTTCTTATTAATCACCTAATCAATAGATATTATAGTTACTCACCTAGTGTTTAAGGCTTCCGCAACACATCACTACAACGACTACACTGAGCCTGTCTGCTGCTTGCCTGCTGTCGCCACGAGCTCGTGACGTCATTTCCTTGGCCAACCAATAGCAGCGGTGTTTCTGGTCAGCTGCCTTTCTCGGCGGGTTTTCGCCGCTATAAAACCTCGAGTCATCTTCTGGGTGACGTGCCACTCTTCGTCCATTCTTCGGCCACGACTCTACGGGCCACTCTGGTGCCACTCTTCATCCATTCTTCGGCCACGACTTTACGGGCCACTCTGGGCCGCTATTCTTCGGGCTTATTCTACGGCCAACATTCTACTGTCAACATGTGACAATCTGCTTTTGGTCACCACTCTGAGACCAATAATCTTCTAATATTCTCGCCAAGACTTTTCAAGTACCGCAGTGAGAGTCATCATCTACGACTAATAATAATAATCTTCATGGTGCACTATGTCGCAGTGAGGAAAGGCACATGGAAGGAATGTCAACAGTAGTTGCTACGCGCCGTGGTAAGCCTGGACCAACCAAGTTTGTAAACATACTCCAATCTCTCCAGTTCACAACAACAGCAGTGATTCCTCTCAAATGTGTGGAGTGGGTTGCCTACTGGGGCTGACAAATGGTTATACGTGACTGTTTGCATACATTTCTTCGCTTAAGGGATGATTCACTCCGGACATACCCTCCACTAAAGTGTCGCCAAATATAAGATAAGTTTTTTAGCACTCATTTATAGAACATTTTTATTGCCTCTTCTATTTTAAGAAGACAAAGTTGATCTTTGCCATGAACTTTTTAATAAGAAGCTCAAGTATTTTCTTCAGTGGTTATTAATTGATGTTTTGTTTACTTAAACAGTATATTAATAAATTGCATATTTGTTACCTGTTATGTTTAATTGTGAAATCCTTCAGCCCCTTACATTAACGCATAATTCAGTCTTATTGCTTCACCCTAATGATATTGAATTCAAGCTAATGCTTGTTGCTGTTCTCCCTCTATGAATTGGAGTTTTCTGGGGCATACTCCACCACCAGGTGACAGTTTAGAGACTATACGCTGGAGGTATGCTGTACCAAGTAGGAGAATAAGATATTTATTATTTGCCACATAGCTCTTTATACAAGATTTATCCTGTCGCGTGACGTAACGGTGCAATAGTGCCATTGTGTGAAAATGCTGTATCAGCTGAAATTTAATACGATGCGGGTGTTTGCCATTCTACGATTGCGTTAGCGAACAGGATGTAACTTGCAAGAGTGTATGGGAATGGGGAAAAGCGAGGCGTGGGAAACTGTATAAGCGTGCTTTCCAAGCCGGGCTACTAAATTCCACCCCAGATGATCATAGATTTTTTAAACTTTCTCAAGAGTATTAACGAACTTTCGGTTAACAGACCAATGCCTCTTACTCCCAATGTTTCTTAGTAGATATCTAGCGAACGAGTAATTGGGGATAGTCGTGAGAGGGCTGAAACGAAAGAGCGTAACAACCCCTTTCCCTATAGCAAGTCATTTCTTAATTTTGAGTTAAGGGTCTAAGTGCACATCTTTAAAATTTTAGTTTATTTCTCTTATTACCGGTATTGATTATTATTTATAACACTATGTAGATAGCTAACCCAACAGGGTACTCGAGCTTGCTATTTTAATTGGTAAGTTTCAGATACTAGCCTATTTATTTTATCTGAGCGTGTACAACTCTTAGGTTTATGTGTGAACTGGTATTTTCGAGAATGTGAGACCGCACGATGCAACTTGCATATGTGCGTGAGAAATCTGTAATTCTGCTAGTGCAATAGTAATTTAAAACATGATGATGATAATTGTTGTTTTAAGGGGCCTAACATCTAGGTTATCGGCCCCATAATTTAAAACAATAGAGGTGTTAGCAATTGTATATTTCCGAGAATGCTGTATCAGTTCTAGATAGTCATAAAGTGACATACTCCTCTTTGTTGACCTAACTTGGTTAGTTTTGGCTCTCTACAACCTAGATGCCATTAGAGTGACCTATGACCTAGCAATACTCCTCTGAAATTCAAACGATTTTCCCAATTCTATTCACATTTACACAAAGAATTTGTTCCAGAAATATACTAAGATCCTACTGAAAATGAAAATGAAAATCCACAGCCTGCTTCCAGTCTCCGACCGGGTCAGGAATGGAATGAATGAAGCCCCCATCTAGCGGCGAGGATATGAACTGTGCCGGCTGCCAAGGCCTGACGCACTCCTCTGGGGCAATGATTAAATGAATGACAGATGAAATGAAATGATAGTGGAGAGTGTTGCTGGAATGAAATTGTGACAGGGAAAACCGGAGTACCCGGAGAAAAACCTGTCTGCCTCCGTTTTGTCCAGCACAGATCTCACATGGAGTGACCGGGATTTGAACCACGGACCCAGCGGTGAGAGGCCGGCGTGCTGCCGCCTAAGCCACGGAGGCTTCACTAAGATCCTACTAGAATTATCAAATTCTCTAAAACTCTCTAAATTCTTAAAAATATAACAAATTTTACCAAAATTATTTAAGATCCATAAAGAATCCTTAAATCCTACAATCCTCGATTTTCTGTAAATCATGATCCCCCTATAATTATCAAATTCTTTAATACTCTCTAAATTCTAAAAATATATCTTGAGTTTCACCAAAAACATTTGAATCAACAAACATTCCTTACGTCCTACAATTCCCAAAATTTGCCAAGGCTAAAACTGGGTTCACTTAACTCAAAACTAATGAAAAGAGTCTGATTTGATTTTCATAGGTGGTCATCCTGAAAGTGGTTTCTTACCTTCAATCTAAGTGAATGCTGGTATGGTCCCTTACTTATAATTATAAATGTCTCTTTCCAATACTATCCCAACTCACACACTACTACAGACTCCATAATAACACACAAACAATAATACAAATAATACACAAACCCAAATTCAACAAAATTTAATCCCACTTACTTGCGCTTGGCTCCTCTCTGTTATCTTTTCTGTTGACCTCACTTGATCATTATATGTTCTCTTACAACCCAAATAGCTTTCGATTGTCTTGAGACCTATTACGTTTCTTTTAAAATTCACAAAACTTATAATTTTCCACATTTATCCGAAATCTATATCCAGGTGATTCTACAATTCCACAGATTTAACATAAATTAAATAATATCTCTCGAAATTACATCAAACCTGTCTCAAATCATTCCAAAAAATTATCCTAAATCCACACAACAACCTTAAAATTAGTCAAATTAAATTTAGATTCACCTAACCTAAGCTAACCAATAGGTCTCTTGCTTTAACTAGCATGTCGCCATTTACAGTTACTGCGCGCACTAGATATCTCATAACCCAATAATCGGAGAGAGTCGTGCAATGGCTTAAACGAAAGGATGAAACCATACTTCTGCACACGACATGTTATTTTTTTTCAATTTTATTAAAGAACCTAACTGTAAATTTTGAATTTTTCTGTTTTAATTTTGTTTAAAATATAAACGTTTCTAATTCTAAGAGAGGGATTATACAAGGTCATGTAACATGACACCTGGCTGTACTACAACAGGATAGCCGAGAAGCCTCTTTTGAAGACCACACATATTAGTATTTTTTAATTATTAATAATATTACCTACATTGTACGTATGTAGACTTTACCACGCATAGGCATACAGGTAGCAGGTTCTACTTCATGTTAAAACAAGAAAACTCTTGTCGCATCACGTAACTGAAAGTGAATAGTGCAATTGTGTGGGAAGCTGTATCAGTTGAAATTTAATACGATTCAGGTGTTTGTCATTCTGCAATTGCGTTAGCAAACAGGATGTAACTTGCAATATTCTAGAAAGGAATTCCGCGCGTTTTGGTTTGGCTGATACACCTACCTATGGGTTAGTAGAGATATTATCGCAGAAAATAATGGAAATAAGCAAGCAAAATAGCAACCATCCATGCTATTAATCCACCTCCAATTGCTAATCACTTTTCTCTTGTAACACCACATTTGTAAAGAAAGATCTGGAAAGGAAATGGTCATGGCATTTATCTGTGTATTCGTTACTTTGCAAAATCCAACAGTTACCTGTATATCTCGCTTACTGCAAATCGCGCCCACTTCAAACTGCGCCCACTTTAAATCGCACCCACTTCAAATCGCGCACAATCTATATCGCGCTCACTTTAAATCACCCTCACTTTAAATCGCGCTCAATCCAAATCGCACCCTCATTAAATAGCGCCCACTTTAAATCGTGCCCACTTAAAATCGCACTCATTTTTAATCGCGTACACTTCAAATCGCGCCCCATTCAAATCGCGCTCACTTTCAATTGAGCCTACTTTAGGTTGCAACCACTTTAAATCGCCCCCACGTTTAATTGAGACCACTTTAGAAATCGTAGATAGCTGTACAAGGGGTCAAACGAAAGGTCTCTGTGCCCTGAATCCCTAGAACAAAACATTGTATTTTCTAGATTTTTGTGATTTTTTAATTTGGAAAATAGGTTATATATTTTAAACTAGAAATCGTAGAAAGTTGCATTTTTAATCAAACAAAAGGTCATTCTTGCCCTTTACCCGTAGAATAAAATATTGTACTATTAGTTTTTTACAACAAAAAATGTTTGGAAAGTAGGCTATATTTTTTAAACTAGGAAACGTAGATAGCTATATGTTGGTTTAAACAAAAGCTCTCTATGTCCTTCATCCCCAAGAGGAAACATTGCATTTTTATATTTTCCAGAAAAAGGAAATATTTGGAAAGTAGGCTATAGTTATTAAACTAGAAATAGAAGAATGTTGTATGTTGGCTCAAACGAAAAGTCTCTACACCCTTTATTCCTAGAACAAACAGTGTATTTTTAGAAATTTGCAAAAAATATATTTGGAAAGTAGGCTATATTTTTAAACTAGGAATCACAGAAAGCTTTATGTTGGCTTAAAATAAAGGAATCTATATCCTCTATTCCCAGAACAAATCCTGTATCCCTAGGACGAAAAATCAGCAGCGGTTTTGCAGGGTTTCTAGCCCTCCTCTCTGCTCCTCCAAAATGGCGGCCGTAGCTTAAATAAAAATCTAAAAATTCACTGTTTTGTTCTAAGGATAACGGGCATTTAGAACGTTGGTATATGCCAACATACAACTTTCTACGATTTCTAGTTTAACAAATCTAGCCTACTTTCCAAATTGAAAATATCGCAAAAATCTAAAACAAAATATTTTGTTGTAGGGAAAAAGAGCAAAGAGACATTTCGTTTAATCTCTCGTAGAACTTTCTACGATTTCTAGAATAATCATATAGCCTACTTTCCTACTTTTTGGCAAAAATCTAATAATGCAATGCTTCCCTTTGGTGATAAAGGACATATAGACCTTTTGGTTAAGCCTACATACAGCTCTCAACGTTTCCTAGTTTAAGAAATATAGCCTACTTTCTAACTATTTTAATTTTGTAAAAATTTATAAATACCATGTTTTATCCTACTGATTAAGGGCAAGAATGACCTTTCGTTTGATCCAACATACAATTTTCTACGATTTCTAGTTTAAAACATAGCATACTTTCCAAATTTAAAAAAATTGCAAAAAATCTAAGAAATACAATGTTTTGTTCTGGTGATAAAGGTCGTAGAAACCTTTCGGTTGACCCCTTGTACAACTTTCTACGATTTCTATAAGTGGGCTCAATTAAGTGTGGTGAACATTAAAGTAATTATGTTTGCTAACGCAATTGTAGAATGACAAACACCTGAATCGTATTAAATGTCAGCTGATAGAGCATTCCCACACAATTGCACTATTCACTTCCTGTTACGTTATGCGACAGGATTTTTCTTATTTAAATGTTAAAGCGAACCCGCTACCTGCCTGCCCGTGTGTGGTAGAACTTACCTATAAAGTAGGTAATATTAATAAAAAATACATTTTAATAATAAAAATAATAATAATAAAATGTATGGTCTTTAAGAGAGGCCACTCTGCCACCCAGTTGTAGCACAGCCAGGTGTCATGCTACAAGACCTTGAGGGAACCCTCTCTTAGCCTTAGAAACGTTTACCATTTAAAAAATAATTAAAACCGAAAAAATCAAAATTTAGGGTTAGGTTCGTTAGCAAAATTTTAAAAAGAAACATGTCCTACGCAAAAGTGTCGTTACAACCTTTCGTGTAACCCTTTGCACGACTTTCTCTGATTATTGTTTTACGAGATATCTACTGCGTGCCGTCATTCTAATCGTTGACATGCTAGTTGAAGCAAGAGACCTTCTGGATAGGTTAAACCTAAATTTAATTTGACTAATTTTATGGACTTTATGTGAATTTAGGATGATTTTATGGAATGTGTTGTGACCCTTTGACCGAAGTCACACGTGTACACGAGCATGAATTTCAACATCCGCCGAGCATAAGACTCGAAACATCTCGAGGTCAAACTGAGTATAGCAAACAAAATTTTAATCAAAAATCAGCCGGACGGATATCGAAATTCATACTCCATAAAGGATGGAAGGCAGTGCAAATAATTTGTGAATAACACCAATTGCTTAAAACACCTCAGTTAAAGTTAACTGTCTGCTGGTCCTATTAGAAGACAATGATCCCCCAGGGAGAAATCTAAAATTCCAGTCCTGAAAAATAAAGACATCCTGCGCTCCCCCTGGCCCCTTTATCTACATATAATTTTAGAACGCATAAAATAAAGTATTTCCAGCCTCTAACCAAAAGTAAATTCACTATTTTCAAAATATTAACTTGATGTCTGAGAAAATCATTAGTCCATCTCAGCATCTGTTTCGATTTAAACTGTACAGTTATCACTGATGTGCGGGAAAATATCTGTCCATCCTGACACCATGATTTTAATATTTACAAAAGTATCATTTGAATCAAATTTTCCAGAATTGTTTTAACCTCTGCGGGGAATTTCACACGTCTTAAACTCATTTCAGGGAAGTCACATTCCCAAAATGACGTGAAATCAAAATCATAAACTCCATGACCATCCATTTATCAAATTTAAACTTTGACTGAACATCCGACATTTTTCCACAATGTCACCATAAATACAATGTATTCACCATTTCACATATAATTTAAATCCTCTGATTTAATTGCTTCGATTTAATTTCTTTGATAATTTTCATATAATTGAATTTATTTATGTTAATCCTTTTAATTTAATTTATTGTAAAAAATCATTAGTCAGAATA
The DNA here is from genome assembly GCA_946902985.2 of Meconema thalassinum. Lineage (NCBI taxonomy): Eukaryota > Metazoa > Arthropoda > Insecta > Orthoptera > Tettigoniidae > Meconema > Meconema thalassinum. Next base: position 188,517,215 of record OX336389.2, read on the forward strand.
ATCCAAACTGGTATTTTATGAAGATTAATGGATCCACAAATTCAACCAGCTATCAGCTTAAAATTTTTAATACATAATCCAATCTCTAGACAAAATGCCTCTAATACTGTCAATACGTTAAATAGGACACGGTAAGACCTTCAGCAAAAACTAGGATGAGACATCAACTTATTCATATATAAACGACTACACCATGTGGGCAATGATACAACAGTCTAGGAATGTAGAATTTCACTGACTATAGGCCACTAGCTTCCCATCTGAGTGACTATATTGTCCTCATTTTTTAATCATATTTGAGCATGGAGCAATTATTTGACCCTCAAAACTCTACTTCATAAACATCCTTTATTAATTCATATTTTATTTTCACTTAAAATTTGACCATTATATTCCTAATTTTATAATGACCCCTCAGCTACGCAGGCTGGGTTCAATGGCTTCTAAGAAACCAACACATGGGATCATGCTCTCCCTCACAAAATTTAAATATCTCGGCCTCTCGCATAGGTGTAATAAACGTTTAATGTCTTCCCCAACACACTCCTGTTAAACTGTCGCATTAATTCCAATAGATAGTTCCTCATTTTATACAAAATTCGTATATGAATGACCTTCCGCTCCCAGTATCAAAGATCACGCTTTCGGCATGTCCCTCTATTCAAAATCAACTCCCATATTATCAACTACGATCCATTATTCCTCCAATTATTAACCGTTATTATTACCAGGACTTATTATTATTATTATTATTATTATTGGAAAACGTTCCAAACAATATAATCATTTACAAATTGTTATTATCATTATGACTTGACTATCAGTCATGCAGCCTTCCGATATCATATCTCAACTTCATTTACAACGAAAATATTTTACATTTATTTTAAATTCAAATATAAAAATTTGTAAATTCACAGAAAATTTCGAACTATTATTCCCAAGGAATAATATTTAAACATAATGTGGCTATCCACATTCCTCATCTATCAACATATTCAAAAGAGAAACTACTAACAAAGTTGAGAAAATATTATAAACAAATTAATTTAATTATAAACCATTTAATTTTGAACAAATCCAAATATTATTTCAAAGTTCCCTAACATAACGTTTAGGCGTGGAATGGTGTAAAATAACTTCCACACAATAGTCTACTGCTATATCGAAGCATATCAGGCTGAAATTCCAAACGCACTAGATTTCCATCAAAGAGATCCATTCGAATAAATTGGCTGATAAATCTTCAAATGTACTATAACATCTTGAAATAAAAATCCAGACGCAGAAACCTACTTAGCAGACAGTATAGTCGAAATTGAGAATGCAATACACTAGTTACTTAATAATAAAGTTGGTTTACATCGAGAAGATCTTGTAGGCTGAATCCTTCTGAAGTAGAGTCCAGGTATGCCGGCTGGCAAATATTTCTTCCAGTGAACAGATGATCCGCGTCACACCTCGCCTACACTCCATTATTTCCGATGATGTTCCCAAAAATCCCATGACATCTCACCTCAAGTTCTTTTAGTACTTCATGATGACGGTTCGATCCATCATTTTCAAACAAATATGATGCATGTCTGGCAACATAATGTTATAAATATTCGAGTCCCAATCTAACACTTGCAGCTTTGTGCCACAGAAAAACTTCCTAACTCGATTGGTTCACTTCCCGTTCGAGAATATTTACACCGGGTCCGAAATCATTTTGCAACCACAACTGTTGGTTCGATCCTCACGTACTGTATTTGCTTATGGCCCTGATGTTTGAATCGATACACTGACATTCTTAAGAGTGGTTTACGTAGCATGCTAGTACCATCTCTAGTTTCTAGGCTACATTCCCTAGATGAGTAAGGAATGTCATTCCCCAAAGCAATGGCTTGCTCACCTGGCCTATTTATGATACATGGATTTTAAGGCCCACATCATATTCGTTGATTGCTTTCCAACTCATTTAGACTGGTATCTTCAAACACAAATTTGCCAAGCATGCATGACCCTGAGCGCGCGATGTTACAAGTCATACAGTCCTGCTTCACCTCCTCACCTGTTGCGTGCGGCCTAACTCCTGTCAGCCACTCCGATGCAAAACATAATCCTTGCGCCTTGGATTCTTCATCTCCAATATCTTCTGATCCAAACGACGGATTCTCTTGATCTCTTCGGTATTTTTTCCAGTAATGTGTACTGCACGTTCCCCGATATTTTGGTGGTTCAACCTCTTCTCATTAAAGCTCGTAAATATACCATATGAAGTCTCTCATATCGAAGCTCTCCCCATCTAGTGTCATCTTGATGAAACGAAATATCTCAGCTCCGCGCGTTCTTCAAACAGTTGGTTCATCAAAGAAAAACAATCGGTGGCCCTCATCTAAATTTTCACAGTGTGTAAATTTGGTGATTTGAGATAGGTTTGGTTTAATGTTGGAGAGATTTTATGTAATTTGTGTTAAAACTGTGGAATTTTAGCACCTGGATATAGATTTCGGGTAAATCTGGAAAATTATAAATTTTGTTGATTTTAAGAATTTTAATAGGTCTTGGGACAATCAAAAGTTGTTTGGGTTGTATGAGAACATAAACTGATCTAGAGAGGTCAACAGAAAATATAACATAGAGGAGCCAAGCGCAAGTTGGTGGGATAAAATTTTCTGAATTTGGGTTTGTGTATAATAACCTTGGTTATCATGATGTCTGTTGTAGTGTGAGAATTGGGATAGTATTGGTAAAGAGACAGTTGTAATCAGAAGTAAGGGAACATACCAACATTTGGTTGGAGTGAAAGTAAGAAACCACTTTCAGCCCTATGGGAATCAAATCAGTCTCTTTTTATCAGTTTTGAGTTGAGTGGCCCCTGTTCTAACCTTGGCATAAAATAGGGAATTGTAGGATTTCAGGAATTTTTATTGATTTTAATTAATGTTGGTGTCAATCGAGAATTATTTTAGAATTTACAGAGTTTTAGAGAATTTGATAAATCTAGGGGGATCTTGATTTACAAAAAACGAGGATTGTAGTATTCAAGGAATGTTTATGGATTTTATATAATTTTGGTAAAATTTGTTATATTTTTCTGAATTCAGAGAGTTTTAGACAATTTGATCATTCTAGGTGGATCTTAGTATATTTTTGGAAACACGTTTTCGGGGGTTAATCTGGATAGAATTGAGTAAATCTTGTGAATTTTCGGGGGTTTTGCTAGGTCACAAAACACTCTAATGACATCTAGGCTCTAAAGAACATATAGAGCTGATATACTGTAGCATTCTCGGAAATATATAATTCGTAAACACCTGCATCGTTTCAAATTACAGTTGCACTAGAAAAATTACTGATTTCTCACCCACATATGCAAGTTGCATTCTGTGGTCTCACATACTCGAAAATACTAGTTCACACAAACATGAGATTTGTCCACCGCTCCAATACAATAAATAGGCTGCTATCCTAAATCACCCAATTAAAAATAAGAAGCTCGAGTACCCTACTTAGTTTTATAAATAATACTCAATAATAAAAATAAAAAATAAAATTTTCAAATGCGCACTTAGACCCTAAACTCAAAGAATTAAAATATGGCTTGCTATCGGGAAAGGGGGTTGTTACGGTCTTTTGTTTGAGCCCTCTCACGACTTTCCCCAATTAGTCGTTCGCTATACAGGGTTTGTATAAAAGAACTCCGGGGTTTAAAAAATCCATATCTTAATAACTGTAGAAGATAGCAAAATGTAGTTAATTTCTCTGAAACGAGTAGCTCATCAAGTTTTACTCATACCAATTGGGAATGTTTTCATCAACAGTTGGCAGCGCTGCGGAGCGTTGACCTTGAAACAACGTAGTGGCAGTCATTGCTGTCTGGATTGCCGCGCTATGGCGACGCCGCAACAAAAGGCTCAATGCGTTATTTGGCTAATAGAAACTTATTCTATTATTACGGTACAAAGAAACTCTTGACGTAATTATGGTGTTGACGGATAAAACCATTTGCCAATGGTTAAGTGCTTTCAAACAAACATGAAGTGTTTTAAAACAAAAGTCGCCGGTAGGCCGCGTGTGTCACAAGAGAATGTGGACAGAATCCGAGCTTCATGCCTTCGAAGCCCTAAGAAATCATTGACAAGACGAAGTCTGGAGTTGGGGTTATTAAGATCAACAGTTCATAAGGTAGTTCATAAAAGACTTCGTTTAACTGCTTACAAAATTCAACTGTTACACCACATTAAACCGGCAGACAAGATTGAGAGATTAGACTTTTCTGTTTCAATGCTAAACGAAATAGATGAAAATAACGATTTTTTAAAATATTATTCTTAGTGACGAAGCGACTTTTCATGTGAACGGGTCTGTAAACAGACATAATTGCAGAATTTGGGGATCAGAGCCGCCCCATTAGATCATAGAGAATGAACGTGACATGCCAAAAGTGAATGCTTGGTGTGGTCTTATGTATGATAGAGTAATAGGTCCCTTCATTTTTGTTGAAAGAAATATCAATGGTGATGTCTATTGTAACATGTTAGAGGAATATGTTTTTCCTCAGTTAGATGACATTAAGGCGGAGAAGGGTTTAGTCCACTTCGAACAAGATGGGGCACCGCCACACTTCAGTTTGCGTGTGCGTGAGGCACTTGACGCTCGACTCGGCAACAGATGGATTGGAAGGGAAGGACCTATTCCATGGCCTCCAAGGAGCCATGATATGACTCCGTTGGACTTTTTTCTTCTGGGGGCATATCAAGAATCTTGTGTATGTGGAGAAAATTCATGAGGTTGGCCATCTCAGGGAACGAATAATCAATTGTGTGGCAACCGTCCCCCCCAGACATGCTGGCCAGGACATGGGAAGAGGTGGAATACCGTTACGATGTGTGCCGTGCCACTAACGGGGCTCATATTGAACTTTATGAAATTGTTTAAAAAAACTTGAAAATGCAACCTTTCCAATCAAGTATTAAGCATTAATATAACTTTTTTACTTCATTACAATATTTTGCCTCAAAACCCCGGAGTTCTTTTAAAGACACCCTGTATATCTACTAAGAAAAATTGGGTGCGCGCGGCATTGGTCTGGTAACCGAAAGTTTGTTAAAACTCTTGAGAAAATCTGAAAAAATTAAAATCATCTGGGGTGGAATTCAGTAGCCTGGGGTTGGGAAGCACCCATTAAGAGTTTTCCACGCCTCGCTTATTTCAATTCCCATAGACTTTTACAAGTTACATCCTGTTCGCCAGCGCAATCGTATAATGACAAACACTTGCATAGTATAAAATTTCAGCTAATACAGCATTCCAACACAATTGCACTGTTCACTTTCTGTTACGTCAAGCGACAGGATAAATCTTGCATAAACAGCTATGTGACAAATAATAAATATGTCATTCTCCCACGAGGTATAGCACACCTCCAGCACATAGCCGCTTAATTGTTACCTGGGACTAAAAGTCTAGTCAGCATATTATTATCGCAAGGCCAATAGAGAATCAGTCTTAACCGACTTTCGGCTATCATGTCGTGGCACAGCTAGGTATCATATTACATGACCTTGTAAAAAAAACTCTCTTGTCCTTAAAAACGTTTACCCTAAGAGAAATAATGAAGAAAAAAAACGAAAATTCAAAATTTTCAGTTAGACCGTTTTGCAAAATTAAACAAGTAGTTCGGTGAAGAACTAAAGCCTATTTTCATACATTCTACTCATGTTAATTGTCACTATCAACATACAAAATTTCAGTTTGATTGCTGTAATAGATCCATAGATATTGAGAACCGACTAAATATTTCGGATGGTCGCCATGTTGGATTTTTATATATGTAATGTAGGTCTTAAAGTTATGCACCGTTACATGAAGATTATTGTGTACATATAGTATTCAAACTTCAATCGCATGATTAGGACACAAGAAGTATAAACAAGATTTTAAGATTTCGCACAGCTGCCATGTTGTGGTTATGGAAAAAGTTGAAATAAATTAGATGCCAGTGGATTAACATTTGTATAAGCATTTACTGTACCATGTTTCACCGCACTCGGATGGTTAAATTGCGAGAAATATCCATTTAAATACTTATACTTCGCGTCGCCGCCATGTTGGATTTGTGTTCACCAGGTGACCCTATAGCTGAACTTATGTTCATGGCCCCTATGATCATTAAAAATCAGTTTTATTGCTGTAATAGATTCATAGATATTGAGAACCGTCTAAATAATTCGGATGGTCGCCATGTTGGATTGTTATATGTATAGGCCATAGAGTTGTGTACCATTAAAGGAAAATTATTGCGTAGGTTCATTATTCAAACTTTCACTTCGATCGCATGATTACGACACAAGAAATAAAAACTTAATTTTAAAATTCGTACAGCCGCCATCTTGAGGTTATGTAAACAATTGAACTAAATTAGATAGCATTACAATGTGTATAAACATTTGCTGTACCAAGTTTCATTGCGTTTGGTTCATTAATTAGCGAGAAAGGTCTATGTAAAACTTTCAAATTCGCTTGACCGCCATGTTCGTTTTGTAGGTAACAGGTTTTTGAAAGTCTCATTGATGAACTTCCAGTAGTGCCCTTTATCTCCGTACAAAATTGCAGGGTGATATCGGTAATAGTTTCCGAGATAAAGAATACCGGTGAAATATTTCGCAAAGCCGCCATCTTGAGGTTATGTAAACAATTGAACGAAGTTAGATGTCGGTGCAATAAAGTATGTATAAACATATACTGTACCAAGTTTCATGGCTTTTGGTTGGTTAAATCGCGAGAAATGTCTATTTGAATGTCGCAACTTCGCTTGACCGCCATGTCCGTTTTGTAGTTAACAGGTTTTTGAACGTTTCACAGATGAACTTCCAGTAGTGCCCTTTATCACCGTACAAAATTTCAGGGTGATATCAGTAATAGTTTCGGAGATATTGAATGCTGGTGAAATATTTCGCACAGCCGCCATGTTGGATTGGTGAGACGTAAATAAATTGAAGCGCACGGTCGGGGTCGCCTAAAATGGTGCTATGACCTTATCGAATTTCATTGAAATCCATCCAGCTGTTTAGAAGTTATTAAGTGGGGACACACAGACACACACACAACACACATCACACACACATACGCACACACATACGCACACACACACACGGACAAAAGGCGATCGCATAAGCCTATTTTTCATAAAATGAAAATAGGCTAAAAAATAACAAGTCCTAGGGGAGGGTATGGTAGAGCCCTTTTGTTTAAGCCCTCGCACAACTTTCTACGATTTCTAGTTTAAAATATATAGCCATTTTCCAAATTAAAAGAATCGCGAAAATTTAAAAATAGATAAATTAATATGAGTTAAATTTAGGGATTTGGGATAAATCTTAAGATATAAGGAATTTTTGGGAATAGGGGTAAATTTAGGGTTTAATAGTGGTAATGGTGGGGGTTGGGGTTAGTGTAGGGCTGTTAAGTGGTATCGTTATCTTTAAAAAGGCTCAAATTCGTTTCATTGAATAACTTGATTGATGCAAGAATTACCTGGTTCATCTACGATACTCATTTGATCAGACCAATAATTAAGATCCTCGAACACGAGCTCTTGTGTGTGTGTGTGTGTGTGTGTGTGTGTGTGTGTGAGCGTGCATCGGATTGTGAGAATATTACAAACCTGGATCTTAGCGTAACGGACAACTGCAGTTAATGTGTAGAAATACAGGAATTGTGTGACTACAAAGGTAAATTTTCGAGGGTTAATTTATCAGCCGGTAAATGTACTTTTCTATGAATCAAAAATGTTATAGGAAATAGTTGCTCTTAAGAGTGTGACATTTACTGTACTTTGTAGTATTGCCCCCAATATGGGGTCATGAGGCCATTGGTCTCGAAGCGATCACGCTCCCAATGCCAGCCATTTGCCGAGAGTAGTACGTAGTGGAAATTATGAGAAGATAAACGTAGATTGTGGCGTTGAGGAACAAAGCCTTGCCACAATTTCCCTTTTACCTTGATCTTAGTTCATTTACCTTCAATATCATTCCAAAGGTATGTAAGACGATTTTATTTGCTAACACACAATACTGAATATTACCTAAAACCATCATCTTGTTTATGCAAAATATTAAAAACTATAATTCACCATTTAGTAAACTTGTGTTCTTGAAACTTGGCAAGAAGACAGTATCATGAAAGAGATTCACTCTGCTGAAGGCACAAGTCCATTGATTTGGCTCATTCAATATGATGGCCTAGTGCATTTTTTAAATCATCATGAACATAGCAAAATACAAGCATCAAAATACGAAATTAAAACATACCAGGTGATTTTTTCTTCCAAATTTTATATGTGCTAGGTATAGATTATAAGTCACAAATTCTTTCTTTGTTTCTAGATGACGAACAATCTTAAACATCTAAAATAACTATCAAAATACAACCCAGAAATAGTGTTAACTCGACAACTGGGTCCACGCAAATAAATCATAAAGAAACATTATTTATTTCTTCATTAAAATTTAATAGATTTCATAAGGTTGAATTTCTTACAAATGAGATAAAATTTACTAAAGAAAATATTAAGAATATAATGATTAAGGATTTAGTCGGAATCGAGAAAAGTTCTTTAGATGCTAGAGTGGTGATTTAAATAAATAAGGCTAATATTCCCCCTAGAAATACAAGAAATAGAATATAGGAAAATCAAAACATTGAAGTTATTATTCCGGTTGTTAAAGCTGAGATTATGTTCTGAAATCCAACACAAACAGTACAAAATAGCTGTAGTTAGAAACATCTGTTTTCCTTCTATGGCAATTACAATAACAAGCATAAATACACTCCTAATTCATGTAAGCCATAAACATTATTTTTTCATTCCATTCACTTACAGTAAAATTCAAGTGTTAAACAATATAGCTTAGGCAGAATCGAACATTCAAAGCAGTTCATGTTGTTCCTTTCCAATAACGAGTTGGCAAGGTTTATGATTAAACGTGAGGAGTGCATGGAGTTAGGTAAACCAGGTGCTGTAGGCGGTTCTAAAACTACTCTAAACTGTACAAGCCTGTACGAGTTCTACTTTACTGTGTTGGAGCAAAGTAATAAAGTAATAAAGAGATCAGTGATCACAGTGTTCTATCTCCTGCGTAAATCACAAGGCAGGACAACAAACGTTTATCAAGAAAAGTGATTCTTAATGAGCCATACAGCCAACATGTAATAATTACAGCACTGAGCTGGGACATAAAACTGCAGGAAGGAAAAGGAAGGAAGATTGTAGTTTTACGTGACCGTGAATCTTGTGATTATGAGCCACGGGACCTCCTTTTTACGTGGAATCCGAACCACAGGACATGGCATTTCACTTCGAAAATCTCACATGCATTGACCGGGAATCGAACCCGGACCGCCTTGGTGAGAGGCATACAGCTAGACCGCTGAGCCACCACGCCCCATAAAACTGCAGGAGGTGAATTTTACAAATCGTTATGTGTTCATCAGACCAGCTTGCTTATATGCATTCATGTTGACCAGCATCAGGAGCTGTGGGTGTAATGCAGTACAAACTTTCCATATTATATGTATAAGTTTTCTTCAGTGCAAGTTAAAATACCTTCAGGAGATGACCTACATGCTACGACCCTTAAAATAAAAATCACCACCATCATCTGTTGCAAATGAATACGCCAAGGATGCGTTAGAACGGGCGTGTCAAGACTCATGTAAGCCATTTGTTAAATACAAATATTTTCTCCGAGCTCTTTGCTGAAAAGGCGTTCCTACATTAGAATCATAATATGCGGATTACGCGATCCTCGCCCATTTATATGATTTAATTTCTACATACATACAGTACATACATTTTCATTTGAGACTATTTTGCCTTTCAGCATCCAACTTAGTCTGCAAGCTTCCAATCTTGCGTTCGGCCAATCGAACATTCCTTTCTAGAATGCCTGACTACAGTTTGCCTGGGACACGTATCAAAAAATACCTTTATAGTTGCTGAACGCTTTCCCGTTACCATGCTTATAAACTGGGGCAATTACTGTTTTTGTCCAGTCAGTGGGTACCTTAACAAAATACCGTGCCAATTCGAGTATGCACCCATTCTATCACAGCCCTCTCACTGTACATTATCATATTTGGCCAAATTCCAGCTAACCCTGCCGTTTTGTGACATTTTAGTTTATTTGCCACCCTATCTTCTTTCTGAACAGAGATCTTGATGCCGTCTTCATTCCCCTCCTGCATTATCTCAAAATCAGCCACATTGCTAGGTAAGTCTCCATTTACACTCAGCAAGTATCGAAGCATTCTTGTAATATTCCTATTGCTTTCAGGGCATCTACAATGAGTTTCCCTGAATTATCAAAAATACTACTCATTTTTCTTTTACCTACGTTTCTAATATTCTCTATACCACGCGAAAAATGTTTTCCTGCCGCTTGACCTCACGTTTCTAATTTATCTGCAAAACACTCCCATGATTTTCCTTTGGACTCTACTATTATTAGTTTGGTTCTGTTCCTTTGCACTATATAAAGCTCTATGTCTGCCGGTTACCTTGTCTGGAGAAATGTTTTGGTAAGATTTATTTTTACTTTTACGAGCCGACTTCACTATGCCATTCCCCTGGGATGTGTGTTTATTTCCGTCTTTACATGCAATTGTCCAAATGCATTCCTTTTCTACTGAACCCTTATGATATCATCTGATATAATAATGATTCATATTTTATTTTATTATATTTGAAAGAGGGTGTTCATACACTCAGCAGTGGATTCGTGTTGAGGAAAAATGTTGCAACTATTGGGAGTTGGACGACAAGGCAAGTATATTTAAACCAAGCTTTTGAGACAAGGAAAAGTGTGCCATAATTCCGGGAACTGAAGAGGTCAACGTCCAATAAGTGGCTTCATTTAGTAGGCCATGAGACGGTTGATACCAATTTACGCGGGCAAGAGTAGAGGGACCAGGATTGACAGGAAGAAGATGCTTGTACGTCATAAATTGGGGAGGAGTCTCCAGGTCAAACTCTCCGAGATGAATTTGAACCAACGAATGAATCTAGGCACGCTTAAGGTCCGCGAAAAACTGGCGTACCTTTGATTTGGCGCAAAATTGAATATTAATAAAACCCATGAGCATTTGTGTCTCCGCCGATCAGATTCTTAACCTGCGCAATAGGAGAAGCTCAATGAAATTAGTCGCAAGTCCGTAACTTAAAAACTCCGAATTATGTTTTAAAATTGTCCCCACTACTGTCAATTTGCTGTGTTCTCTATAAATATAGCCAAGCTGGTGGTTGAACTGACTTTATTTCGATGTGTCGTGGGCGACACTTGTGTTGACGAAATATTAACTTCTAAACTCTGACGAGTTCTTCAAGTATTTAAATGTGTATAATTTGCGTGTGAATGGTAGAAGCTTCAGGCTTACAAATATTTAGGGAAAGTTTTTCTTTGAATAAATTGCTCAAGACTTTGAGTGGATATTATCAGCTCATTTAGCTATTTTAGTAATAATTGGAGTACTGTGAAATAACTGAACATTTCTATCCTAAGACGACCAAGATGTCTGGAACGAGGCCAACATTTGGAAGGATGACCATGGACACACCAGCGACTATGTCCAAGTCCGGCTAAATAACTGCTGGGTTATGAATGGCGACGTGAGCTGAGATGATTTGGCGGAGGAATAAGTACCACATATTGATTATTCAATTTTAGTCGTAGTTAGATAAGCTGGGGAAATGTAAATAATTTTCTTGTATTTTTTTTATTGTAGTTTGATTTTTTTAATTCGGTATACCGACACTCGATTATAATGTCGTGCGTGACTATTTTTTTTGTTCTGAGTTAATTGATTGTAATGTAACTTGTAAATGTACAATGCGTGTACAGTGTATTGTTCATATCGCTTGAGCGGAATTTTATGGTTTGAGCGATAAATGGCGCTTTTGTAGAACAAAACTTAACGGTAAACTTAGAATGGGGGGGGGGGGGGGTAACATTTTAACCTTGTGTTTGATAAACAGGCGTTGTATTGTGAATTGCCTAGAGAAATTTTATTTGCAGGGAACCATAGTTCTCTTTGTAATCTGTAAAACTAAGGAAGTAATGATTTTATGATCTTAGGGAAAGCAATATAAGTCTTTCCGTGGAATCCTAAATCTGGACGTATTTCAGGTGGAGAGAGTGAGGTGAAGTCATTACCCAGGTGTGCGTTATTTTGTGATGTGTGATGATGTGTGTCTACATGCGCGGGGAACATCGTGGTAATCAGCCCACGATTCCTGTCTGCAGCAAAATATAATTAACGGCAGTATGAACTCCGAGGAGGCTACTGGCTGATATGTCGTGTCTTATAATTCCTGAGAGAATTATTGGGACAAAATAGGTATTTTATACACACATGTTTTCAGGAAATACAAGGTACTTCTAGGTTCGAGAGCTGCTGTGAGCAAGCTCCCGATATTATTATGCGACGCACTGGGTGAATGACATAATGGCTTCATATGTGACGGACAGATTTAAGATAACACTAATTTGGTTGAGGTCGGGTTACCGTGTCCTCTTCTCTTAATGTGAGATGAGCCTGTATTCTATATCTTGATTTAAAGAATAGCTCGTCATACTCAGACCATAATTTTCATGCATTAAGTTGAATTGATATTTTTTTGTGTGTTATAATTAAATGCCATTGGGCATAGTGTTGTTATTGTTTTTTTATCCTTTGGATTGTTGTGGTCATTGTAATTATTAGAATGGCGTTCGGTCATGTCCTCGTGTATTTTGTTGTAGTCACGTACGCTTGTGTTGATTTTACCAAGACCCGCTGGGCAATTAGACGTGTTTTGGCACGTTGTCAAGATCTCGTGCGGAGATCTATTTGTATAATATAAGGGTAGCGGGTGTCGGATAATTATTAAGTGTCTTGGTGTGTGTTCCCTAAGCTAATCATTTTTACGCAGAATTGCGGATTCGTTGCTTGACGGGAAACCATATGGTAACGAATCTCGTAATCTTACTTATTTCCTTCATTTAGTCAAAACATCGTCACGCGTGCACAAGTATAGATTTGAAGTAGACGTAGTGTTTCAAACGTCTTTTTATTAATAATCTCTCCTGAGATATTTATTTTAAATGTTAAACTGTGGATATTTGAATGCCACTTGATTGATGCAAACACAACTTAGGATTTGCAGTTGTGATCTATTTAGAAGTGTGGGAGTAAATTCGAGATGTTGTTTTTGTTGATTGTTATTTGCTTTGGTTATTAAACTTGTTATTTAGTATACTGGGTTACCTCCTTTCTTTAATTATTGTATTTTCCCTATGTATCCTTGTAATCTTGAGATGCAAAATGTAACTGCACGGCTATCATGGACCGAAACATTACCCGAAATTGAGTCTCGATACGCTTCTTCTACAAGGGTTCACTACTTATAATACTGCATTCCTGTATCCTGACCACTCCGTTTCAATGTCCTGCCATTCTTTACCATCTATTCTTTGCAATTTATCATTATCTTATCCATGTATTTCTACCTAAGTTCCTTATCCAGGAGATTTTGAACCAAAATCATCTGCAAGCAGACCTCACTTTCTGCACCTTAACTATGATTAATTACCAGCATATCATTGTGTGGTCTATTTCATCAAAACAAAAGCCCCTGATCACCCTGAAATTCCTTATCATTTTGTTTAAATACAAAGCACAATGTCTACTTAAGGCTAAATGTCCCGTTTTTTTGTTTGTAATTCTGACACCACGTAGCAGCATCAAAGTGAGACAATTTCTTTTTTCCGTTTTCTCATGAACGAGAGCTCGTATTTGCGATCTGAAAACCACTAAGTATACTAGACTAAAATTGAATTGATATTAATTCGATGAATTTTCTAAATTGTGAAAAACAAAAAAGTTACTTACAGTTTTTTATATCTCTGCTTAAAATATGAAAAATACCTGGTAATACGAAAATGGAGATTTATTTCCAGTTTCCAATGCATTTTTCAGAATTAAAATCGGGTGAATGGAATCGACAGCATTAGTTTGGGATTTGTTTTGAAAAGGGCGGTAGGCGGCGCGGCTCCACAAGATCTCTTGCGCTAGGAAAATGCTGAACACGCTGACAGGGCGGAGGGAGAAGGGAACAATTTGACGACAGGGAGGAGTTGTCTTCCTCTTGTCACAAATATTATAGTTCGACGATTTACGTGTACTAGTGCCTAGGTGTGGAACATTATCTGAGCAATAAAATTATGCTGTAGTAGTGTCACAATATGTAACGTTGACACAATGTGTTCGTACAGATATCTTTCTTACTTCCTCTAACGTTCTTGTTGATAATAATACATTCTAGGGGCTTGGGACATTTTGGTCATCAGGACCGTTGGCTGGCTGTGTGGCTCAGCGATAACGTTCTGGCTTGCTGTTCCCAAGGTTGCAGGATCGAATCCTGATGCAGCCAGTTGGCATTTGAGGGTGCGCGAATGCGAGGGAGCCGTGTCATTATATTTACTGGCACGTTAACCCTTTGGGGCAAAATTCCAGCACCCCGGCGTCTCTAAAAGCCACAGTAGTTAAAAGGGACGTAAAACCAATAACGTTATTATTATTATGATCGTCATCAGTCTCATGTAGTTGTTATGTGTGAAACTGTATTAGAGTCAGGGATGGGGCAAGTGCCCTGAAACTTCACTTAGGTACTATCTCGACATTTACCTGGAGGGATTGTGGGAAACTGGTGAAAACACACTCAGGATAGATGCTGACAGCGCTGGATTCCCTTCTAGGTAACTGTGAGTTATTTGAGGATAAACTCCCGAACAAAAAAACATAATATTGTTCTGATATTAGTAATACTTTGTAGGACATACGTCTTACGGAACAGAGCAGCGACTGGTTTCACTCGAGTCGAAATTGAATACTGTATAGAAAGATATGAAGCCTCTGTGGCTTAGGCGGCAGCACGCCGGCCTTTCACCGCTGGGTCCGTGGTTCAAATCCCGGTCACTCCATGTGAGATCTGTGCTGGACAAAACGGAGGCAGACAGGTTTTCCTCCGGGTACTCCGGTTTTCCCTGTCAAAATTTCATTCCAGCAACAGTCTCCACTATCATTTCATCTGTCATTCATTTAATCATTTCCCTAGAGGAGTGCGTCAGGCCTCGGCAGCCGACACAGTTCCTATCCTCGCCGCTAGATGGGGGCTTCAATCATTCCATTTCTGAACCGGTCGGAGACTGGAAGCAGGCTGTGGATTTTCATTTTCATAGAAAGATATGACTGGTTTGTAGTTGGCACGTTCTTGATATTTTAGAAAAAAAATGGAAAGATATGTTCGTGTTCAGGTTTATTGGGAATATCTATTCCAAAAACCATCCGATGCGGACGTCCCCAGCTATTATCGATTTATAAGAGGCCAAATGCGCACGCACATATACCTACATACATACATACATACATACATTTATTTTGGTGATTGGTATGGTTCTTTGGTTCTTTCGACTCTTATTCCCTTTTTAGCCTATTTTCAATTTTGAAAAAAAAATAGGCTTATGAGATCACCTTTTGTCCGTGTGTGTGTGTGTGTGTGTGTCCCTAATAACTTCGAAACGGCTGGAGCGATTTCAACGAAACTCGGTAAGTTCATAGCACTATTCCCTGCGACCCCGACCGTGCCCTTCAAATTTTGTTACGTCTCACCAATCCAACATGACGGCTGTGCGAATTATTTCACCAGCATTCAATATCTCCGAAACTATTACCGATATCACCCTGGAATTTATTACTGTGATAAAGGGAACTACTAGAAGTTCACCTATGTGACTCTTGAAAAACTGGCAACTACAAAATCAACATGGCGGCCACGCGAATTTGCGACTTTTAAATAGACGTTTCTCGCGATTTAAACAACCAAACGCAATAAAACTTGGTACAGTATATGATTATACACATTGTAATGTACCGACATCTAACTTCGTTCAATTGTTTACTTAACCACAAGATGGCGGATGTGCGAAATATTTCACCGGCATTCTATATCTCTGAAACTATTAGCGGTATCACTCTGAAATTTTGTACGGAGATAAATGGTACTATTGGAAGCTCATCTATAAGACTTTCAAAAACCGGTTAACTACAAAACGAACATGGCGGCCAAGCGAATTTGAAAATTTTAATAGACCTTTCTCGCGATTTAATGTTCCAAACGCAATGACATCTGGTACAGAAAATGTTAATACACATTGTAATGCACTGGTATCTAATTTAGTTCAATTGTTTACATAACCTCAAGATGGCGGCAGTGCGAATTTTAAAATTAAGTTTTTATTTCTTGTGTCGTAATCATGCGATCGAAGTGAAAGTTTGAATAATGAACCTACGCAATAATTTTCCTTTAATGGTACATGACTCTATGCCCTATACATTTAACAATCCAACATGGTGACCATCCGAAATATTTAGACGGCTCTGAATATCTACGAATCTATTATAGCAATCACACTGAATTTTTTTTGTTCATAGGGGCTATGAACTTAAGTTCACCTATAGGACTTTAAATAACCTGGCGATCACAAATCCAACATGGCGGTGACGCGAAGTATAAATATTCACATGGACGTTTCTCGCAATTTAACCATCCGAGTGCAGTGAAACTTGGTACAGTAAATCCTTATGCGAATGTTAATCAACTGGCACCTAATTTATTTCAATTGTTTCCATAAACACAAGATGGCAGCTGTGCGAAATTTTAAAATCGCCTTGTTACTTCTTGTGTCCTAATCATGCGATTGTAGTTTGAATGCTATACGTACACAATAATCTTCATGTAACAGTACATAACTCTAGGACCTACATATATAAAATCCAACATGGTGACCATCCGCAATATTTAGTCGGTTCTCAATATCTACGAATCCACTGCAGCAATGAAACTGAAATTTTGTATCTTGATAGTGGCAGTTAACATAAGTAGGGTATATGGAAATTGGCTGTATAGTTCTTAAGGGAACTACTTGTTTTTCGTGAGATCTGAATGACTCCGTGAGGCTAATCACTATAACTTACTTCAATTATCATGGAGGTAATAATAAAAGCTCATTTATGTAGGACATTTTATTACAATAAACAAATTATAAAAATGCAAACCAAGAGCAAAATTATTATGTACATAATAGAATTAAAGTTCCTACGATATTCTCATCTGCCTATTGTTAGCACAGGCACTAGTACTGCGTACTATAAAGAAACAAAAATAGCATACCTTACTATTTCCTGTTCTCGAAATTAATGCTTCAATTTTTTCCATATCAAAGATATTGTTTAATGATTTACACACGCTCGGTATTTTACTTCACCTCAGGTTCTCTTATATGCATTGATCTGGTCATCCTGGGATCAATGATCTCAGGCAACAAGATTTTCTCGCAGCAGAATGTCAGTTACATAAGCATTTTTTTGTCTCCAGAACTTTTCGTCCCTCTTTATTGTTTCAATGCGAATGTCCTTAGGCGTCCATACCACAAAATAACATATTTCCCGCTATGTTATTTCCAACTGGCCCTGGTTCTGGAAATAAAAATCATGTGAGTGTTAGAGAGTTATCAATCTGTTCTCTTCTGAAAGGCACTGTTCTTGACATTCTCTAGGCTTTCTTTTTCGCTTTAGCTTTTGCAGGCTTCCAGTATGGTCATATTCCGTGCAGAATAAGGGCACTTGACTTCGACTATAGCGTCGTCTCCTATTAATCCGTCTGGGGAGGCACCTAAAAACCCATAAGTTTTATGTACGAAAAGACCACATTCTTCGACTTTTCTACCGGTTTCTCCTCTAAATTTTGTTTTGCAATTCGCTCATTATCACCGTCATACTGCATTGCTTTTGAGTGAAATTCGCCGTACAGAATGTTTTTTGCTACTGGAGCCCATTTCGAAGTAGGTTTCCTCTTGCATACATATCCAAAATTGGAGGTCATAAATCTATCCTTTCTAGCTGTGTGCCACTTTTAATTTTCCCTTTGGCCCCGTGTTTCCTTTTCCAGTTTTTTATATGGCCTTCAATACGCCTTAGTTGCTTGATCTTCTCATCACTAAACTCTCTCAACAGTACCTCATCGAAATCCAACTGCATTGATCGGTTTCCATAATCACGTGAGACAGTACGTTTCATTTCATTAGACTGTTGTCGGGACATTCTTTTCCCTTCTCGCGACGCAAATAAACTTTTTCGGAAAGCTGATCTTCTTCTCTTTTTGCTGAGTGCAGTGTCCTACACTATTGTGGCACTTTTTTTTAAAACTGATTTTATTGTTTTATAGTGCCAGGTTGGCCCAAACTGAAAGACCAGGCCGGCAGCTTTGGTTCTATGAGTGAAGGAACCTCGTTTCCCTCCATTGGTCTGCTTACCTCCCGTGAATTTTGCAACAAGGGACATATCATATTCGGCAGCATTGTTGGTGGTGTTTGTTACTAGCTGGAAACGTTTTCCAATTGGGGGCTGCAAGCAATAACGCATAAGTTTGGTTGCAGTTAGCTGTTTGTCTTCACCTTGCCCGCTGGTAGTTCAAAAGTACTGTTTGCAGTCTTTATGGATCCCAATCCAATCCAGTATTTCCGGAAATCAATTTTCCATTTTCACATTCGCTACGCCTTTATTTTTCCATACATTGTTTTCATTTGAAGCCGAACTTGCTTCTCTGAAAAAGTTGACTCTGAATAGTTCGTTAATTTGTACTCCTACACTTATGTATTAGAAGTAAAAAACAAACTACACACGTGGCGCTACAGCCCATGAATAGCCTAGGCCTACCAAGCAACCGCTTCGCTGTTCAGCCTAGTTGCCTGCGGATTTCGGGGTGACGTTCAGTCAGACAACTTGTAAGCTACAGGTAAAATATAAGTGAAATCATAACTGCTCAGTGCATTACAGATTCTCTAATGCAAGCGTAAAGAATTATATAATTTCAAATATAAACTAGGAAAAAAACTTACCAGTGTTTTTTATTCTACCTCCGTAGCGTAGCGGTCAGCATGGTTGGCTGCTACCCCGGAGGTCCTGGGTTCGATTCCCGGCTCTGCCACGAAATTTGAAAAGTGGTATAGGGACTGGAACGGGGTCTACTCAGCCTCGGGTAGTCCAAATGAGTAGAGGGGATTCGATTCCCACCTCAGCCATCCTCGAAGTGGTTTTCCGTGGTTTACCACTTCGTCTACTACTCTAAGGCCACGGCGACCTCCTTCCCTCTTCCTTGCCTATCCATCTGAAACTTCCTTTCCCTTCCCATCCCTCATGAGGCCCCTGTTCGCTTTGCAGGTGAGGCCGCCTGGGCGAAGTGCTGATCACATCTCCCCAGTTGTATCCAATTTGACCAAGTGTTCTCAGCTCTAGGACACTGCCTGGAAAGGCGGTAGTGGTGAGTTCCCTCGCTGAGTCCGTGGGAACCACCAACCTGGAGGGTAAAATTGACCCAAAAAATCTATTCCACCAGAAATACTGTCCAAAAAATAAAGTGCCGAAAATAGAACACCTAACGGGCATTAAAAACTAATAGGGTCTACTGTTGCAGGTAAAATAAATTAAACAAAAAGTAATTAATGAGATCGATGAACTAAAAACCAGAAGTCGTAACTAGGAACTGGTAAAATATCAAAGGATCACTCAGAAATATTCTGACATTGACAATAATTCAGAACTAACCAGCACAGTCAATCGCAACATTGGAGTAGTTGTTCGGGAATTCATACCGACTGGCAAGGTTGTCGCTCTCTGAAATCACTCGAGCTCCGCTCCCCTACCCTCACCCCAACCCTCCAGCAACCCACTCTCCATGACCTTGTTCTACTGGCGCACCTTGTTGCAAATACAGTAACACTTTTATTCACAAACTTCCCAAAGTGATCCCGACGGTTCTATTCAACCGATTTAGGTTTTCGATGCGGCTTTGGAATCAGTGAGTAAAACTCAACCTTCTTATTACCCGTTTTCTTTCGATTTTGAATCAGATATTTGAAAAACAAACAGCAACTTTTCTGTTTTTGAAATTAAAAAGTAAGCAATGAATTAATATCAATTCTGCCACTAGACAGAGCACATAGCAGTTTTCATATCGCAGATCGGAGCTCCCCTTCGATACAAAAATAAATAAATAAATTCAGCTTCTCTTGTGCTGCCATCTGTTGAAATATATTCTTACCAAAGTGTCGGGACATTTAGCCTTTAGACGCGTTTATATGAATTTATAGGTCTTTGGCATAATTGGCGAATGTAATTGTCCTTTAAGAGGAGTTCTTCAGGTAGTACTGCGTACATTTCAATCCACACATTTGGCACGTGCAGTTGTCATCCGGTGTGTGGTGGCCATCAGTCGTGCAGATCTTCCAGTGAAAGCCGTGGGCGGCAAATTTTGTATACACATGTTTGAGCTCGAAGTTTGGACCTTTCCATGTGTCTGTCTGTTGTGCTTCCGTGAAGTGGATATCCGCTGGAATCTGCCGTGCCTTTTCTCTACTCTCTTCGAGGACGAAGATGAAGGCAGGCGTGTCCTGTAGGTTAAAGGTGGATTTGATGCCATCCAGGAAGAGTGATTCATGGGATATTACGCTTGCTAGTCTGTTTTCGGTGAATTTGGAGATCTGGAGGATTCGTTTCAGGTATCTGGCTTCTCGACTTTCAAGTTGCCTCATGTTGGATATGTTAAGCTTTTTCGATATTAGTTGGCTGTCGTATGTTGCCACTGGGGCAACTTTCAGTTTGAAAAGGGCCGTTGCTGTGTTGATTGATAGCTGGTGGGCTTTTGGTAACTCATACATAGGCAGATGCTCCTTCCTTGATATGAATGGTGAATGTTGCTCCTGTGGTCTGTAGTTTTATTCCCATGTATTTGATTGAAGGTACCATCTCTAATACTATGTTCCCGTACGTGAATTGGCCTGTTTTGGCTGTTTGCCCTCCTCTTCTTAATTTCATTACTTTAGTGAGTTCCTGTCTGTCCATTGGGTGAGATTATTGAATGCTGCTTGAAGGTCCGTTGGGGATCTCGATAGGAGTGCCATATCGCCTGCAAAAATTTGGAGCTTGGTGTTCTCGTTAGTGACTTCGTTGACAATATCTGCCGTCATGAGGTTGAAGAACTGAGGGCTCATAGGATCTCCCTGGATAACTCCTTTTTTTTCTTTGATGCACGCTGTTAATGAAATGCCGTCGTTTACTCTTACAGGCCGGACGTTTGTTTTAGACGAGTGAAAAATCTTAATGGAAGCCTGGAGGCGAGTTACTACAGTACCTGTGTTATTATCAGCTGCCCCAAGCGGTCCGATGATTGACAAAGCTGTTTCACACTACTCCTGAAGTACAGTCATTGACAAATATAATGACGTTCTGTTCGTAACTACTTAACGTGTACTTCCGTGCCACACAATACTTCGACGTGGACTGTACTGTCTGCTCAAGTCTGGAATTCCGTTACATCAGATCGGTGGTGACAAGTGGGAAGCTATAGGGTGAGAGAGTGAGTGTGTGTAGGCTCACCCACAGGCTTCAAGGTCAAGGGCAATCGTCTAAAACAAACGTCCGGCCTGTACATAGTTGTGCTTGACGATAACTGTCAGCGTCCCCAGTACTGCTCGGTTCCAAGCTCTGTGAACTTGCGGGATGAAGGGCAGTGGCAGGGTAGGAGCAGGCGAGAATTGAGATGCCTGTCGACAGCCCGCCGTGTTACCTGACATTCTCGTCTATTCCAATACTGCTAACATGGGTCTTTTCTGAAACCAGTGTGGCGTTGGGAATGAGTGACTGAGTCACCGACTAATGTATTTGCTTCTGTTACTACGCAAGGACCGAGAAACCCCATCACTCGTCACCACCACTACTAATAGTCTGCGATGCACATTCCTCTCAGGTCCACGCAGCTTAGACTCGAGCAGTATGTGTTCCTCTGGTCCGGTATCCTTTCTAGTTTCCATATTAGTGTACCTCTGTCCACGCTGTCGAAGGCTTTATCGTAGTCTATGAAGTTGGCGTGGACTGGGGTTGCGGGTTGTGCCACTGCATTGTCGATTTCTTGTATGACTGCTGCAACTGGGTGTAGCGTTGATCTGCCGGTTACAAAACCAAACTGGTTTGGGGGTATTGCTGCCGTGATTTTTGGGCTGATCCGGCTCATCATGAGTTTGGAAAATATTTTAAAGATGTTACATTCCAGAGCTATTCCTCGATATGAGCTGGGGTCGTCCTTGTTCCCTTCTCCCTTTTACAATGTGATTATGCTAGATTGGCGCCATTGCTCAGGTATGGAATTCCTTTGTACACATTCGTTGAATAGTTGAGTCAGCACCACTGAAATGTTGGCACTTGTGGCCTTGAGGTGTTCGTTGAAGATGTTGTCTGGTTCAGCGGCTTTTCGAGTTTTTGAGCTCTGTTTGAGACCCTCTGCCTCCTCTTTCGTGAATGTGTGTGTTCTGTGTGACTGTGATGCATCTGTGGTGTGTTCATCTGTGACTGTCTCACCACCGAGGAGGTCTCGGAAATGTTGTTCCCATTGCCTCGGGTTGACCAGAGATGACTGTTGGTGTATCTTTTGTCAGAGGGCTTTGTATGGATTTTTCTCTGCCTCCGCAATCAGTTTGATTTCTTGTTTTACATTAAATTCTCTTTCCTTTCAGGAGGTCCTTATAGTCTTTCCTTTTCGTTTCGTATTTTTATAGTTCAACGGGGTAGTTGACTTTTCAAGACAGGTGTAGCAATTGTGGGGTCTCTTGGCGTAGCCGGAAACATTCTTCGTTTTTTGATGTGTAACATTTTTCCACACGGTTGCTGGATATTTTTGTGGGAGTGTTTTTGAAAAATGGGACGGAAGTGGATCGGACGGAAGTGTGTAAGGGACACTGCCAGCTAGATCGCATCCCTCCTGGCTGCTTTAGCGGTCAGGAGGGATGCGATCCGATCCAGCTGGCAGTGGTACCATGTGGAATGTATATAACATACGGATTACTTCAAGGTTTGTAGGCGCCATTACTGATATTTCCACAATGAATCATCATCAAGTTGTCGTTCTTTGGTGTAAAAATATTCATTAAATCATATTTGCTGAAAATAATTATGATTTATTAAGAGTCTGTTTTTCAATCTATGGATAAAAGTGATGGGCATCCACTCGCCGAGTAACTTTCCTCAACACTTTTATACTGAACGGTAAACGCTCATGCGAACTCTGGTGTCAACTCATTGAAACACAAACCACATGTCTTCGTATCAGTATTTAAATGATGATATGCTTTTATATGAAACATTGTAACTAGTTGGCAAAGCCGGTATCATGTTTCTGCACAATGGCTATTCAGATATTAACCCACATTGCGGTAATTCAGTGATCAATGTAATATATTTTCTTTTCTCTTCTTAGTCGTTTACCCTCCAGGTTGGTGGAACCCACGGACTCAGCGAGGGAACTCACCACTACCGCCTCTTCGGGCAGTGTCCTAGAGCTGGGAACATCTAATCGGAGTGGATACAACTGGTGAGGTGTGATTGGCGAACAGAGGCCTCATGAGGGAAGGTAATGGATGGTCAGGATGGATAGGCAAGGAAGAGGGAAGGAGGCGGCCGTGGCCTTGAAGAAGGTACCATCCCGGCATTTGCCCGAAGACGAAGTGGGAAACCACGGAAAACCACTTCGAGGATGGCTGAGGTGGGAATCGAACCCCCTCTACTCATTTGGAACACCCGAGGCTGAGTAGACCCCGTTCCAGTCCTCATACCACTTTTCAAATTTCGTGGCAGAGCCGGGAATCGAACCCAGCACCTCCGGGGCGGCAGCTAACCATGCTGACCGCTACGCTACGGAGGCGACATAATATAATATATATATATATCGGTTATTTTACACGGGAACTGGGCTAACCTTTCATAGACCACTGTAGGAATTCCCTTTACTGTCAAGTAGGCGTATTCATAACTAATTTAAAACTCAACTAGTTGAAACCCGTCAAAACATGACGGTCAAAGGGGAAATATTTACTGAAGAATCCCCTTATATAGGCCTAATGTATATTCTTTGTACGATTATTTTTTGGCTCTATTGAAACTATAAGGACGTCAAAAGATTGCACTCTTGACATTGCGCTCTTGACATTGCAAAATACTGCTGGCAATGACTGAAAAATTGATGAGGCAAATTGAGACCTGTACGTTCCAGAGTTTCCCTTTGAGCTTTATTGATTTTGATAGAGTATGCCAAACGAATTGGAAAATATTGCCCCTTAAATGAAAATTATGTTATATCGGATGGTATTAAATCAAGTCGAAGGATTAGACCTCTCTGCCTAATTTTAACTGCATTTATTATTTCCAAATCCAAGCAATATGGTTGCATTTAGGAGCCCTTGGGAAACCTTCAGATTTCTAAGCAGCATAACTATGGGTCAAGCGTTTAGAGTATGTGGAGGCAAATCTTATAATTCCAAGGAATTCAAGAACTCTGAGGGGTCTAATACAACTGGCCGCAAACCGTCGCTTATAATTTTGGAATATAACGAAGAAATGCGATGATGTGCAAAACATGACGGTAATTGAGAAAATATTTACTGTAGGACTTTCTTATATGCATTCTCTGTATGATTACAGAGAAAGATCGAATTTGCAACATATAACTGGCCATTACTGAAAACTTGCGTTAACCTTCCCCCCCCCCAGGGTTGTCTTTCCCCACGGAGTAAGCTAGGGGTCCCACCTCTACCGCCACTAAAGGCAGTGTCCTGGAGCTTGTGACTCTGAGTCGGGGATACAATTCGGGTGTGTGACCAGCACTACGCCCAGGCGGCCTCACTTGCAAAGCGATCAGGGACCTGATGAAGGGATGGTAAGAGCGGGAGGGTTAGGCAAGGAAGTGGGAAGGAGGCGGCCGTGGTCTTACGGTAGTTACTTTCCCGAAGACGAAGTGGGAAACCACGGAAAACCACTTCGAGGAAGGCTGAGGTGGGAATTGAACCCCCTCTACTCATTTGGACCACCCGAGGCAGAGTATACCCCGTTCCAGTCCTCATACCACTTTTCAAAGATCGTGGCAGAGCCGGGAATCGAACTCAGGACGGGCCGGCAGCTAACCATGCTGACCACTACGCTACAGAGGCGAGCTTCGGAGGCAACGACTGAAAACTTGATGAGGCAAATAGCGACCTAAACGTTCCCGAGTTCCCCCTTCAGCTTTATTGATTGTGATAAGGTATGGCAAGCGATTGGAAATTGGTGCTCTAAACGAGAATGGAAGTGTTTTATCGGATGGTGTTAAATAAAGTCGAAGGATTAGAACTCTCTGCCCAATATTATCTGCACTTATTATTTCCAAATCCAAGCAATTCTCATACCTAATTCATACAATTAATCTGGCACCATTTAGGAGCTCTTGGGAAATGTTCAGATTTCTAAGGAGCACAACTGTGGTTCGAACATTAGGACTATGAATATGTGGAAGCAAAATTCCGAGGAATTCAAGAATTCTGTAAGAAGTATCTGGCTTTCATATTCATTATTTAATCTGTAACAGTGGTGTATACTTTTGTTACCTTAGTGTTTTAAACATATATGAGGCAACGTCAATCGCGCCGAATTTCTTAGTTTACGGGAATGCTAAGAGTAAAATATGTTTTGTCAATGGAATAGCAATACCAAGAAATAAAAATACGGAAATAAAAAAAAAATGTGTCGGAGGTGGGACTCGAACAGCTCCCATTGCGCGATGCATAAATGAAAAGATCTTGCCTCTACGACCTGAGCTACCGACCCACTTGTAAGCTCACGCAAAATTAAGACAGTTTAAGTACATAGGCCCTACACACTCGACTGTCAGTTTACGTGTTTCAACATTTTCCGTCGGGTATAGTCTAAATGTATTCCAGTTTATATCGTGGGAACGTCATAAATAATGTTCCCTTCCTTTATACTTCTTATAAATAACTATCAAATTGAAACGTGATGCACTTGTAACCGCCATGACTGTCATGATGCAAGGTGATTGTACGCATGCATGAGGGGCGAGAATTCTGCAATTTTCTATATTAATTTAAAAATATGTCGCCTCCGTAGCGTAGCGGTCAGCATAATTAGCTGCCGCCCCGGAGGTCCTGGGTTCGATTCTCGGCTCTGCCACGAAATTTGAAAAGTGGTATGAGGACTGGAACGGGGTCTACTCAGCCTCGGGTGGCCCAAATGAGTAGAGGGGGTTCGATTCCCACCTCAGCCATCCTCGAAGTGGTTTTCCGTGGTTTCCCACTTCGTCTGCGGGCAAATGCCGGGATGGTACCTACTGTAAGGCCACGGCCGCCTCCTTCCCTCTTCCTCGCCTATCCTTCCCAATCTTCCATCCCTTCCCGTCCCTCATGAGGCCCCTGTTCGCTTTGCAGGTGAGGCCGCCTGGGCGAAGTGCTGATCACACCTCCCCAGTTGTATCCCTCCGACCAGATGTTCAGGCTCCAGGACACTGCCCATAGAGGCGGTAGTGGTGAGTTCCCTCTCTGAGTCCGTGGGAACCACCAACCTAGAGGGTAAATTGACTAATTTAAAAAAATAAAAAAAATAAAAAATATATACGAATTCCTTAGTTTACGGGAATGCTAAGAGTTAAATACGTTTTGACAATGAAATAGCAATACCAAGAAATAAAAAAACGGAAATAAAAAAAAACATGTCGGAGGTGGGACTCGAACAGCTTCCATTGCGCGATGCATAAATTAGGTCTTCTTGCCTCTACGACCTGAGCTACCGAATCACTGGTATTTCTATGCAATATTAAGACACTTTAACTACATAGGCCCTACACACTCGACTATCATTTTACGCGTTTCAACATTTTCCGTTGTGTATAATATTGTATTCCAATATATATCGTGGGAACGCCATAAATAATGTTCCCTTCCTTTATACTTCTTATAAATAACTATCAAATTGAAACGCGATGCACTTGTAACCACCATGACTGTCGTTAGGCGCCATGTACGTGTGCTCGTTTTCTTTGTTGAGTTTTCTAAGCCCGCGTCTGTTAGAAAGTCGATAGCACATTTCGTCTTGAGGTCCTTCTTATCGATCCGACAGTTAAAGTCCCCTGCTAATATGAAGGGGTTTTCTTCGTCAAATCGTTCGATGGCTTCTCCTAATTGTTCGATGATACTTTCAGCCTCAGTTTTTGGTTGTATGTAGGTGGCGATTATTTTCGATGTTCGCAAGGAAATCGACGGTACTGAGCCTCTTCTATTCGAGCATAAATGGCTCATGTTAATGTACGATTCAAGGTGCGCTCCGTGATCACCAGGAACTTCCGAGAAGCTGTATTTTCTCCTTCGATGCAGCCCTTATTTGATTTAATTTGGCTGTCAATTTATATTTTGTGTAATCCTAAAGGAAGGAATTGTTAGAATTTATTTTAAATTATTTGAACTAATTGGATTTATTGTGAATTTATGGAATGTTGCAAACATAAGGTATAACCTCGCAGATATGCGAAGGATAAATAATTGGTCACGCCGTTGACTCATGTGGCGCTGACTGAACTTCCGTCGTCTACCCAATAGAGCTCTTGTGTCAAGTTTCGTCTTGAAAGGACGTGTTTTCAGTCCG
The DNA here is from genome assembly GCA_946902985.2 of Meconema thalassinum. NCBI lineage: Eukaryota > Metazoa > Arthropoda > Insecta > Orthoptera > Tettigoniidae > Meconema > Meconema thalassinum. The sequence continues at coordinate 188,544,809 of OX336389.2, forward strand.
ATCCAATATCTAAACGTGGACATCATATTTGAACTCATCGTAGAGTTATAAGTAGTTGATAAACTGTGAAATATCAGCTGTGTGGCGTGGAATAATATTTATCATCTTCTGATATTTTCGACGTTTTGCTACGAATATAATTGCGTCATTTTTGTACTAGAACACAGGACATTGTGTGAGCACATGGTCGCACATGAACTCTGAAAATTTATAAACTGATCACCATTCTTCGTGTAATATTGTATAAAACGTGTTGTAAGAACTGTAAAAAAGTGAACTGTGAACTGATTGTTTTGTGAAAGCGGATTATTAAGATACCGTACTGTGCCCGTTTATCCGAAGATAAACGCCCACATATGCGGGAGCCCCGAAGACAGTTGAGCACAAGATTCTTAAAATCTCAGGGGTGAACGTGTAAGGCTAGGTGGTGCTGAAGTGTGTTCGTGACTCGCGCCTGAGCATAGTGAGGACGAAAAACACACAACATTTCCACAAACCACACCCCACTTTATTAGGTAAAAGTTATAATATCAGGTCATAAGCAGAACACTCCTACCTATGATGTACTATAATTTTTCGGTTCGCGCAACACACACGTAACTCTTATACTTTGCGTTTGAACGAATTACAATTCACCTCGTGTTTTCAATGTTCACGACCGGTGTCTCAACTAGTTGTCACAAGCTGTCCTGCTCACTGGCATCAAGAAGGCATCAATCTCCTCCACTCTTTGACGTCATAAGTCGATGATAATCGTTTCAGGAGGGAATATATACATATAATTCCGAGGATCATCTTCATATACTTAAATATACATATATAATAGCTTTCTGCTATAGAAATGTGCATTCTGGCACATACAAAACCTCGTATTTGGCTCTAAATATCTTTTAATCTATATAAATCATTCTCAGAGATCGATGCGAGATATGTCGAAATTGATAGGATTTTGATCGTTATACCTTCGGCTCTCCTTCGGAAGTGTTCGGCGGCTAGTCATACGTTCCCGAGCGGAACTCCTCCCTCAGGCCAGCAGCTGGTGCAAGGCGATTACGCCGGCGAGTATATCTGCTTCGTGCTTCGTCACAAAATTGTACTTGTAAATAACTCATCTTAAAAACATCAAAATAACGGTACAGTACCTACCGTAAGGCCAAGGCCGCCTCCTTCCCACTTCCTTGCCAAACCCACTCTTCCCATCCCTCTAGCAGGCCCCTGTTCACTTTGCAGGTGAGGCCACTTGGGCGTCGTGCTGGTCACACAGCCCAGTTGTATCCATGACCCATAGTCTCAAGCTCCAGGACACTTCCCTCAGTGGCGATAGAGGTGGGATTCCTCGCATAGTCCGTGGGAAAAGCCGATCCTGGAGGGTAAAATTATAGCGAAAAAACGTCCATCAATTGTACACTTTACGTGACTTAGGCTCCTATAGAATCCACCAGTCCACGGGTCATTTTGTCAAGTTTCCAGTGTTGAATATGACAGGCGGCAAAATTTGAACGCCTTGAAATAAGAGGGTTGTAAAATGCATTGATATTCTAGTTCACATCTCTACAATGCTTCTGGATGCTAGGTCCATGTCTCTTTCTGTAAGATTAGTATCAACTATTAGCGACAAATCTCTTCACCAGTGCTGTAGGGAGTTTCCAGATTTCAGGTTTAACAGACATTTTCCCCCAAAAACATACCCTGAAAAGGATATACCACAATTGTGTAATTTTCAGTATACACATGAGGGGGCTGCGTGGCGCAGTCAGTAGAGGCGCTGGGCTTCTAACTGAAAGGGAGTGGGTTCGATCCCCACACAGGTAGTGGATTTCAGAAACAAAACTACCGCTTTCGGAAACGCAAATGGCCCTGGGGTTCACTCAGCCTACACCAGAAATGCGTAACAGGGTATTTCCTGGGAGCAAAGACGGCCAGGCATGGAGCTGACAAGTCCATCCCATCTAGTGCCGATGTCACAAAAAGTGGAAGCCTCTACCTTCCACTACTCCCAGGGCCTCCGTGGCCTGTACGGAGTTGGCTTTGCTTTGCTTCATTATACACATGTATTCAAAGTTCAAACCATTAGTCATGAACGAATAGGACGTTTTCCATACCTTATAATTGAGGATGCCATAGAAAAAGCTGATGAATAATTGCATTCTCTCTGAAACATCACACCATCACCTTTTGTGGTATAGGACGACCTGCCCCCAATGCTCCTGGGTTACATTCCTGGCCCTAACAAGAAATGTGACTCTGGCCTGAGGACTGGAACGGTGTTTACTCATCCCTGAGTGAACAGCTGAGAAGAAGTTGGTTAAAATTTCACCTCAGTCATCCAAGATGTGGTTTACCATGTTTTCCCACTTAGATTTCAGGCAAATGTCGGCTTGTGATCAGTGGTGTAATGGGTTGTACGTCCCTTTTAGCTACAACGGATTCTGAGATGTCGTGACGAGGTGTCAGAGGTTTCATATTTGAGTACCAATAAATCTACTAACATGAGTTAATCGCATTTAAACACCAACGAATGCCAAACGACTGCCTCGGAATTTAATCCCGCAACTTTGGACCTAGGTGGCAAGATCCATAACGCTGCGCCACGCAGCTAACCAATGTCAGGATGGTATAGGCCTATACCTAACTTACAACCACGGCCACCTCTTTCTATATCCTATCCCCTGTTACAATTACTAACACTACTAGAGAGACAGTAATTCCGCGTGTTATTAGGAAGATTCTCAGTTTTGCCTCACGAGCCTGAATAAACGCCGATCCAGCCCTCAGACCAGAATTAAATTTCCTGACAGAGCCGGGAATCGAACCCGCACGTCAGGGGTGACACCCGAGAACACTAGCCACTGCGCCACGAGGTGATCCTCCAGGTACACTCGTGGGTTAAACGGTAGGTTAATGAACCCATTAAGGGCTAAATTCCTGTATCCAGGCGTTTCTTAAGTCACAGCTGTGGGACGCCAGATGAGTTTTTATTATTATTATTATTATTATTATTATTCCATTTCAAGTCCAGGCAATTGCCGGCACCTTCTATTAAGTCACGGTCGATTCATTGGTCGTAAAATCCATTCGTTTCATAGAGTCTCACCTCTCCTCATCCTCAACTATATGGAAGCGGTAATAATGAAGGGGTGAAAAAATCCACAGCCTGCTTCCAGTCTCCGACCGGGTCAGGAATGGAATGAATGAAGCCCCCATCTAGCGGCGAGGATATGAACTGTGCCGGCTGCCGAGGCCTGACGCACTCCACTGGGGCAATGATTAAATGAATGACAGATGAAATGAAATGATAGTGAAGAGTGTTTCTGGAATGAAATGTTGACAGGGAAAACCGGAGTACCTGGAGGAAAACCTGTCTGCCTCCGTTTTGTCCGGCACAGATCTCACATGGAGTGACCGGGAATTGAACCACGGACCCAGCGGTGAGAGGCCGGCGTGCTGCCGCCTAAGCCACGGAGGCTTAATAATGTAGGGGTAAAGGTTGTAATTCATAAACGCTGAGTCTTTCCATTCTCAACTGATAGACGTGAGCTTAAAGATGACTGGGAAGAGTATAGGCTATAGTTGTTATAACATATTAGCGCCAATAGGAACACGAAAACCGTTCGTTAAGTAGTAAGTCAATGATAATAAATAATGTTATGGGTTGTAAGTCCCGATCACGAAAACCAAGATTAACGGCCGAGGGGACACGATGCGCTGATCACGCGTCACCCCAATAACTGCAGGCCAAATGGCTGAGCAGCGGTCGCTTGTTCGGCCTAGGCCCTTCATGGGCTGTATAGTGCCAGGGGGTTTAAGTCCGTTTTAACTAAGTTACTGCGGTTCTTAAAGGCATATGGGTGTCGGAATTGTGGTCTGACACGACTCCCTCTCATTTAAGCACCGCACCCTCAAATTCCAACTGACTGCACCGGGATTCGATTCTGAAACTTTGAGCACAGAAGCCAAGAGCATTTCACAGTCAGTCTGTCAAGCCTCCTAGCAAATCGCTACAGCAGTAGGGGTGGAGTATAGAGAAGTGAATTACCAAGAATAGCGAGACAAGGGGCGATGAACATCGATCAGCTGCAATTGGAGCAATTCTCTGCCTTGGCACGTGTGACGTACGACCGAAGATTATCACTGCGTTAGCTCATGAATGGACTACGCCCATCATCCTTTAGATGGCAAAGATGAGTGCAACAATCGACCCAGGAAAACGTGAAAGTCACATTAAAGAATTTATGTATCTATAATATGTCTATGTTTCTTATTAGCTAGGGCTGACTACCTACCTAAATAACAAAGTACATTAATAGAGGGCGTAATTGAGTAAATGAAATGCCCTTAAGGCTGACCAGAATTGTGGTTTATTGATGTAATTTAGTGAGTTCATGCAATTTTAGTCAAAAGCCCCGTGTACTTGTTTGCTTACGGTAGCCCCAATTGTCTGATTACCTGTGTCAGTGTGGTCTCTAAGATTTGGAATAAGATACCATATAATAGAAATACCAGCTTACATTACTTCATAATCTTAAATGTAATAAACGGATGCACAAAGTAAGCGATTTCTATTACATGAAAGGCAAATGTTACTCATACATTCATCATCAATTCTCTAAAACCTCTGAGCTTGGAACCTTAAAAAGTTTCATAGTGAATCATTTAGGTCTATAAGAAAGGGAAAAGAAGGGATTTTGCAAAACTCTAATTCCAAACGGTAAAAATTAGGGATTGACTTAATTTTCGAAATCACCAAAGATAAAGACGTGAAATAGTCATGTGTTATATTTCATAAAATCAATGAGACGGATTTTTGAACGATTTGCTATCTGATGTACTTTTAGGGGTGAAAACATTATGCCAGTGAAATGATTTCTGAAATTGATTGAACGAAAAACGTGAAACTCATTAAAGATTCTCACCTTTAAAAATAAGAAAATATGTGTTAGTCACATTTTTTGAAATGCTTGTCTTGTGGCCCAGGAGAGTTGGTATTTTACGATATTTTTTGGAATACAACACTTATTTGATAACAAAACACCCACAAATGTTTGACGATTTAAAATATTTGCGTCCTAGGTTTCTCTCTTAATGATTAGCTTCTTATATTATCTTATATAATAAAACAGTCAGGTAGAAATTTAACCTTTTACTAAAACTGAAATCGCCTCCGTAGCGTACCGGTCAGCATGGTTAGCTGCCGCCCCGGAAGTCCTGGGTTCAATTCCCGGCTCTGCCACGAAATTTGAAAAGTGGTATGAGGACTGGAACGGGGTCTACTCAGCCTCGGGTAGTCCAAATGAGTAGAGGGGGTTGAATGCCCACCTCATTCATCCTCGAAGTGGTTTTCCGTGCTTTCTCACTTCGTCTTCGGGCAAATGCCGGGATGGTTCTGCGATCCAGTTTTTCCAGAGGATTTCAACAGGTAAGACCATGGATACGGGTACAGTACCTCCTGTAAGGCCACGGCCGCCTCCTTCCCTCTTCCTTGCCTCTCCATCCCAATCCTCCCCTCCCTTCCCATCCACCATGAGGCCCCTGTTCGCTTTGCAGGTGAGGCCGCCTGGTCGAAGTGCTGATCACACCTCCCCAGTTGTATCCACCAAGACCATATATTCCAAGCTCCAGGACACTGCCCGTAGCGGCGGTAGTGGTGAGTTCCCTCACTGAGTCCGTGGGAAACACCAAACCTAGAGGGTAAATCAACTAAAAAAATGAAATAAAACTGAAATATCTTGCAAAGTATTTGCCCTACGACAACGTTTGTTGTTTTGGAATGTATGCACGTGACGCATCTTGATTGAATACCTACGTACTTGATTCTGACATGCGTGTATTGAAATAATTGCGAATATTCATTTCTTCAACGTCGAGCCGAAAAAGAAGTTCCAATTTTAACCGGCAGATGGCACATAGCGCTTCAGTGATGTGGAGAGCCACTGTACAGTGGTGTAATGGCTGACTACCTTCTGATTTCCAGCCGAATACTTAAAAATTATCGAACCTAAGAATGTTTACTCATAATAGCAATTACAGACAGATATCGTACGAAATTATCAAAGTAAAATACTTGGCGACATTATCTACCGTATAAGAAGATTATGCATGCAATGAAGACCCACTATATAACAGTGGTTTATGCGAGTGATGCTGGTTCAGGGGATAGCATCCTACTAGACTCATATTGATGAAATGAAATTTTGGTGGTTCGAATCCCATCACAGTAGCCTTCTTTTGCCTGCCATTTATTTGTTGTTTAATGTTTATGCTTGGCATTTCATCACATGCTAGCCTATTTAATTATAATACACGAATACGTGTACGCGTATATATACACTATTATGAATTATTTGTGTCCTATATTCTTGGTTCCTGCCCACTGCGCTCCGGCTATCAAATGGCCTCTTCTTATATATTAATATTTGTTGATTCATATATGGGCTTTGCGACATCGTAATCATTAGCCTTGTGTACCTGGATGTGTGTGGAATTTGTCTGATAACATGCGTAGTTGTGATGGCTGTATTAGAGTGTGTATTTTTAATTCAGATGACGATTGAGAAAAGGCGGCCGTGGCCTTACGTTAGGAACCATCCCGGCATTCACTAGGAGTAGAAGTGGGAATCCACGGAAAACCACCTCCAAGATGGCAGAGATGGGAATCAAACCCTCTTCTTCTCACATTTGCCTCACGAAGCTGAGTAGTCTATACCCCGTTCCTGCCCTCAGACCAGAATTAAATTTCTTGACAGAGGAGTTGAGCAGTCTATATTAATATTTTTGTTTTGTGTAATCTGCCCGAAGACAGGTCCATGCCTCCGAAGAGGCTACCCTGAGCTCGAGTTTACGTGCTGTAGGGTGGCCAGGCCCTTTCCGCTCCTCCTTTCCCTCTCCCCGCCAACAGCGCGTGGTCCCCCAGAACCGGCATTCCATCCAAGTTCCGACCACGCCCAATGCTGCTTAACTGCGGAGTTCTCATGGGATCTGTTGTTTCAACATGGCCAGACCGTTGGCTTATATTAATATAATTCAAAGACATTTTATATAGGCCTATTAGAATAATAATGGGAAGGAATTTCACCTTGCACTGACACTGAAGTATCTTGGCAAGTACGAAGGTGGATCAAAAAGTTAGTTGCACTAACGCGCTGCAGCAGCGCGCTGTGTGTCGCAAACGTGGGCACAGCGGAGAAAGGGACAAACACTGCCCACACATCTGTTAGGCAGGACGCTGTGGTGTCTCGTCTTGTATGGTGTGAATAGTGGCCAGAAGCAAAGGCGCGTCGACTGGACGTTCACTCCAAACATGAGGTGCGTGCGACAATCCGATTCCTATGGGCCGAAAGAAAGAATTGCACGGACATTCATCGTGTGTATGGGGAGTGGGCCATTTCCCGGCAAGGGATCGTAAAGTGGTGTCAGCAATTCGAAGCCGGACGCGCGGATATCTTGGACGAATATCGCGAGGGCAGGCCCGCAACGTTCTGGAACCGTGCAAATGTCAACAGTGTGAAAGCGATCATTAGACAGAACGGTGGTCGACATTCCCAGATCGATGTGGAGGTGAAGGCCGCTGTCTCCGTGTGGTTGCAGAACGCAGAAGAATCTTTCTATGCATCCGGCATTGACAAGTTGGTTGTGCGTTCGCAGAAATGTTTGGAGTCTCTCGGAAACTATGTGGAAAAGTGACGTTACATTGTATGTCGTTATAGGCGTCTTGCTGTTGTATAGGTGGTGTAATAAATGGCCAGGAAGTGCAACTTACTGATGTGTAACATCTTTCCGCTCGGTTGCTGGTTAGTTTTGAGGGAGTGATTTTGAAAATTGGGGACGGAAGTGGATCGGAACGATCGAGCTGGCAGTGGTGGATCTAACGGAAGTATGCACTGCCCGCTCGATTGATCAAACGGAAGTGTATTAGCTGGCAGTGGTGGACAACGGAAGTATGCACTGCCCGCTCGATCGATCAAACGGAAGTATACTACCTGGCAGTGGTGGACAACGGAAGTATGCACTGCCCGCTCGATCGATCAAACGGAAGTGTACTAGCTGGCAGTGGTGGACAACGGAAGCATGCACTGCCCGCTCGATCGATCAAACGGAAGTGTACTAGCTGGGAGTGGTGGACAACGGAAGTATGCACTGCCCGCTCGATTGATCGAATGGAAGTGTGCCCTAGCTGGCAGTGGTGGATCGAACGGAAGTATAAGACGTACTGCCAAACTCGATCGATCGATCCAGCTGGCACTGGTAAGAGAAACAATTAGCGCGCGGTGTCGAAAATTGATACCATGACGCACTCTCGGCCATGTGGAATGTATATGACATACTGAACGGAAAACGCTCATGCGAACTCTGGTGTCAAGTGATTTAAACAAATGACATGGTACATGTTCGAAGTCTTCGTATCAGTATTTAAATGGTAAAATGCCTTAATATCAAACATTGTAAGTAGTCGGCATTGCTTTGGCATAAGGCATTTTAAACTCAATGTCACTCAGGAACATTATCGAAACAAGCAAAATATAAATCAAACTAAATTCCGTAATGCAGTATTATTGGAACGTGGAAATAAGTCACCATCTTGTGCACAATATTTGCGTAGTCGAAATAGCCGTGGGGTTATTGCGTATGACTGTGAATTTAGAGACCTTGGGTTCGAATCCTGGGCGGGGTAGATATTTTTGCTACCAGATTATCATTTCAAACGATATTTATCATATCAATATGACTCATTTTAACAGAATCCATATGAAATTACGTGTTGGTCTGTGAATCGAGAGGACCTGTTTATAAGGAATTTAAGGTTATGAGCGGTGTCACGTCTATTAATCTAGTTGATCCATATCGTATTCTTTATTTAGGCTAGTACTGGTGGAAGCTACAAATCATCTAATAAAATGAGTTCCGTATTATAAACTACAATATCTGTAAAACACTCCCTTTTACAATAGATTAATATTTGTGCCAATACTACTATAACATACCGATGTATCAACAATTTCACGTGTGGTTACTTCTATGTCAGATGTTACACATCATATGCGACTATTGTAAGGCTCGTATTTTTTTTATCTACCCTCGTAACTCTGCTACGACCAGGTTTGTTAGTTCGAGACATTGTGCACGTTACGACGCATTATCCATTGAGCACCAACTTTCTTGATTACGTGATGTGTGTTTTAAAATAATTGTGAATATATCATTGCACCATGGTCACACTTCACCCTTTACTAAAACTGAAATATATTAACAAGTAAATGTGCAACGACGACGTTTGTTGGCTTGAGACACTATGCACGTTTTTTACTATCAATCGAGCCACAACTTACTTGATTCTGTCATCCGTGTTTTAAAATAATTGCGAATATTCATTTCACCAAGATCATTCTTCAGGCCAAGGTGTGTGCTGGCCGTAGTGAGCTGAAGAAGCGAATCAAGTGTTCTATAACAAGCATGCGCCCAGGAACCAGATGGCCTGTTCCGCTGCAACATGCAAGTACTCGGAGGCTGGCTGGCATTTTGTTTCAGGGTGCATTCTTAGAAGATGTTTGTGCTCTCAGCTCGATGATTCATATATGACGAATCGGAGGCGAACTCAATTACAGAAGTTATAACAAGTAGTTCCGTGAAGAACTAATTAGCCTACCTTTCTTAAAATTTAAGATTCAATCCTTATTCCTTCAATTATATCGATTTAGAAAAATATCTTTATCTACAGAATTCTACTGGTAGCACTGCCATGAAACGATTTGCTCAAAATATAACTGAAATATTTTGGTGTAATGCAGCAGTAAATTGAGAGATATTGATAGTCTACGGCTCAAATGCTCAGTGAGAATCAATAAGTTGTTAATAACAATGTTCTATCTGAGAATGTGCACATATACTGTATATGTTATGGCATATACTGTACATACAAAACTTGGCAGAAACCGCAGAAATCCAGTGAAAGTTACGGATGTTACAATCAGTTAAACATGAAACCCATAAGCGTACGTAGAACTATTTTGGTAACACTGATATATACAGTGTGCGTGTTGCTGAAAATCTATCTGCAAATAGAGTTTCATACAGTTTATGTGAACAGATTCTATGTTATTGAGTCCAGGGTTCAAATGTTCTCAATATGTTACTAGGCAGTTGGTAATCCCATGGATTCTGTAAATAAGCATGCTTATGGCTGCCAAGGCACACATTGCACGTGGAGAAATAATGTATAAGGCTGTAAATTGTATGGCAGTTGCATGGAGTTGAACATTGAACATTATAAACAACTAAAATATCTTGACTTTACACTGTGCTAAGTTTTAAGTTTACTCCGTACAACTATTCAGAGACATTGAATCTGTGGTTCAAAAACTTGAGATTAATAATACCCAGTAGGTAACTGTGGTGACTCTTATAATAAGCAGTCATATCTACTAATGCATACATCGCACATACAAACTTGGATGAAATCCATTTGTAGTTATGGACGTTAAATGCAGCTAAATATTGAACCTATCAGCACGCGTAAAATTATTTTGGCAACACTACCATGCACGGGATGTTAAAAATTATTCTGAAGCATTATGAGCTACAAATGTACCAATTTTGGAAGAAATCCATTTCTTTTAGTATGAATATTACATGCAGTTAAACATTGAACCAATCAGGACGAATAGAATCATGTTGGCAGCACTATGATATACCGGCTCCTGATAATTAATCTGAAGTTAGGTCTATATGTGTGCCAATTTTGGAACCGTTCCCATGAATACCTTTTGAGATATCCAACTTGGAGTTCAAATTTCAGTATGTACCACTGAAATTATTTTCAAATATGGCTTTGAGATGTTCAAGTAGAGATCTTCACTCGCACCAAATTCGGATTTGATAGCTGCAGTCGTTTAGGATTTGATAGGGTGGGAGACACACACAGAGATAAGGCAGCCACACACACATTTGATCTCGTAAGTCTACTATTTCATATTTTTTCCAAAATATGAAAGGTAGGCTAAAAATGAACTGTGACGGTATCGTGACTGTCTATTCAGGTCACAAGTATGATGAAGACATGCGAACAGAAAATATCATTTGGAAAGAAGTGCTGTAGGATTGTTGAAATGAAATGAATGCTACGAAGCAGCACGGGTCATCTAGTATAAATAAAAGTACGGAGTGCATTCGTTCTTTAGTTTGTTGGTGACAACTTAGCTTCTAATCTACAGTATCTAAAGAATCAAGGGGTTATGCTTTGAAATTAAAGATGCGAAGATTTCTTATTCGCACATATCACTGATTACTGTGCGTCAGCTTATTATTTTTGTTAATAATAGTTTTTGAAATGCGTTTGTACACTATAAATTGTGTTGTTGGGGAAGTTATTTCTAATCGTTATGTCGCATACAGTACTATTTTACTTTCAGCCGCAGTAATATTAACGGACATATTGGCATTTAGGGATTTTAACTCCTGTAAGATTGTTTGTGTAATGATGTTGCAGCCTTAGATACATGCATTTCCTAAGAAAAAATAATCCTCATTAGCTAATTTTATGTTTGTGATTCATATCATTCCCTACATAGCTTGTTAAACCGTAGCCTACTCCATTCGGCTGGTGGTATAAATATGGCACATGGTGTTTGCTACGACAGAAAGAGAGAAATTGCAAACGGCTGATTACCCTCCCATTCTCAGCGACCATTAGTCCCTGATGATAGACTAGGACAATCGTGAATGTACACAGGGGCTAATAAATCTACCCTCTGTCTATTTACATTAAATAACTAACAAATGAATTACGGAGTTTCAATTTGTTTGACGCGTTCAGAGATTTTCGAAGTGGAATGTCATGTCCTGTGGTTCGGATTCCACGTAAAAGGAAGGTCCCGTGGCTCATAATCATAAGATTCATGGTCACGTAACACGACAATCTTCCTTCCTTATTTCCGTTCAGAGTGCTTGATGTCGAATACACGAAAAAAATTGTTTGTCCGTTTGGATGTTTTTAATTTTAAGACCTTCTACTGTAGATGGTTTAGAGTGAAATTTGGTTTATGTATCAACCACAGCTATAAATCACGCTATTATTATATTTTTGTTAGTATCAACCATTAGGAGGAGAGGGTGAGGGGTGAAAACTACGCAATATTTTAGTACAAAGACCGAATGACTCGCATTTTAAGCGTCCAGATACAAGAATCGAACTTGATGGTCCAGAAGACCCTGAAAATTGCTATTTGAGGACGTAAGGGACATCGTTTTGAGAGACCTATGAGATCACCTTCTGTCCGTGTATGCCTGTGTGAGCGTATCTGTAGGTAAGAACCAACTCCGACCATGCCTTTCAAATATCAATGCGTCATAGATCCTACATGGCAGCCGCACGAAATATTACTCCATTAATCAATATATCCAAAACGATTGCACCAATCAACCCTTTGCATGAATGAGAGAACATTTTGCGCTGCAGGTACACGCGAAACGTAATCAAGTGTTTTAACGATTGAATTTGAGACCAAATATCCACAAATGCGTTTTAGTGATGATGTCATGATGCAATTTGTTTGAGTTAATGTGTTAGCCAGCCTCGTAGTTTTTCTTGGTGAATTGTAGTGAGGGATTAACCCCTGAGCTATCGATATTTGAAATGCACAGTTATAGTAACGTATAATAACGGCTGACATATTACGAAGTTCGTGGACATTTTCATCTTGAATTGTCTGACAAACATTAACATCAACGTTTGAATTGGAATTATAAACGACAGAAATTTGTAAATATATTCTGTATTTCCGTGTAAAGATTGTTTATGCGTTTCAAATGACGAATTATTTTCCTGCCTTTCAAGATAGCAACCATACCCAATTTATCATTGTCATTGGAACAACCGATTGTACGCCAATGCCGGTCAGACAAATCGTCCCCCCTAATTGCAATACCTCCAGATTTACGAGCATAAAATCGAAGATAGTTCATGCCCTGGGTACATAACATACCGGAGTAAAGATTTACATTCGATCAAGGGTGATGAGCGCTAGATCGCTCGCCTTTAGCATTTTGCGCACTAGATGTGACACAGTTCTGGCAAAGGTTTTGGTCTTTATTTCACATAATAGTATGAACTCCCATTTTTAAGCAATTTATGATTTTTCTGAAAAATGCAAACAATTAAAGAGGATTTTCGTTCAAACCATACCTCCTGACTCCCTCTGATTTAGATGTTTCAGTTCTGTAAAAGGTTCACCCTACGTTTTACATTCATGGTGTTGATGACGATACTTGTTGTTTCAAGGGCCCTTTAGTCTAGCTCATCAGCCAGGCAAATTGTATTATGCTCTTGGAAAGCACTCTGCTAGGACTAAAATTGAAAAGCGAATGTTTACGAGATATTCCATGTAACAAGTTAGTTGCTGGGCGCTTCTCTCCGGACGTTGATTGCCTCCAGTAATATCATTACTTCTTTATTATCGCCATAATATCGCATGAATTTTAGATCATCCTGCTCTGCATTAATGGTGGCTGAAGCATATAGACACATTTTAAACGTATAACATAAGTCAGAAGTCACGGGTATCTTCTAATACTGTGTAGTTATGTCTTAATTAATGTTTATGCTTTAAAATTGACTTTTGGAATATTGAACCTACAAAGTTACCTACTCATAGTACCAAAAACAAGATGGTCAGTAAAGAACATATAGCCTACTTTCTCCTAAATGCATGGGTATTGTTATAACTCTTTGTCCTTTTCAAGGAGTATAATTGAATGTTGGTTGTAGTAGCTTGTTGAACTACAACGTGTTATTCGGATATTACGCATGAATATGAGGTTCGCTTTTCTAGTGCTACCGCTGTACAAAATTTCATTCAACTCGGTTTCACCGTTTTTGAATTGATATGGTGAATCGATTTGCACACCTATATGGCCGCTATATGCAAACTATTGAGCTGATGACATTGTAGTTCAGTCAAAAGATGCTTCCCACAAAAAGGTATGTTGTTGCAAAATTCGGTAGAGATCAAATGATTAGGTTGGTCGTAATTTGATTTAAGCTTTTAACATTTGGGTGGCCACCATTCCGTTTCCGTCAAGATGGCGACGATATAAAACATGACAATGAGGTGCCCTTTGCTAGTGCTACCTCTGTACCAAATTTCGTTCAAATCGGTTTTACCGTGTTTGAATTGATAGGGGGAATCGATTTGCACACATACATGGCCGCCATATGCAAACTATTAGACTGATGACCTTCTAGATTGGTCAAAGAACGCTACTCACATAAAGGTATGTTGTTGCAAAATTTGATAGAGATCAGATGATTAGGTTGGTCGTAATACTATTTAAGTTTTTAACATTTGGGTGACCGCTTTTACGTTTCTGTCAAGATGGCGACGATATAAAACATGACACTGAGTTGCCTTTACCAGTGCTACCTCTGTACCGAATTTCGTTTAATTCGGTTTCACCGTGTTTGAATTGATAGGGGGATTCAATTTGAACACATACATGGCCACCATATGCAAACTATTGGACTGATGACTGTGAAGCTTGGTCAAAGAACGCTTCTCACAGAAAGGTATGTTATTGCAAAATTTGGTAGAGATTAGATGATTAGGTTGGTCGTAATTCTATCTAAGCTTTTAACATTTGGGTGGCCGCTAGGCCTATTACGTTTTTGTCAAGATGGGGCCTTATAAAACATGACACTGAGTTGCCTTTTGCGAGTGCTACCTCTGTTCCAAATTTCGTTCAATTCGGTTTCACAGTGTTTGAATTGATAGGGGGATTCGATTTGCACACATACATGGCCACCATATGCAAAGTATTGGATTGATGACCTTGTAGCTTGGTCAAAGACCGCTTGTCACATAAAGGTATGTCGTTGCAAAATTTGGTAGAGATCAGATTATTAGGTTGGTCGTAATTTGATTGAAGCTTTTAACATTTGGATGGCCGCCATTACGTTTTCGTCAAGATGGCGGCGATATGAAACATTACACTGAGGCGCCCTTTGCTAGAGCTACCTCTGTACCAAATTTCGTTCAATTCGGTTTCACCATGTTTGAATTGATAGGAGGAATCGATTTGCACACATACATGGCCGTCATCTGCAAACTATAGGGCTGATTACCTTGTAATTTAGTCAAAAGACGCCCGCCATATAAATATATGTTGTTGCAAAGTTTAGTAGAGATCGGATGATTATATTAGTCGTAATTTGTTTTAAGCTTTGAACATTTGGGTGGCCGCCATTACGTTTCCGTCAAGATTGCGGCAATATAAAACATGACACTGAGGTGCCCTTTGCTAGAGCTACCTCTGTACCAAATTTCGTTAATTTCGGTTTCACCGTGTTTGAATTGATAGGGGGAGACAGACATTCAGAGTACGCACATTCACAGACACACAGACACACAGGCACACAGACAGACACACAATTTTTCGCCCTGTGTTGATCTCATAAGAGTACTTTCATTTTTTGCAAAAATCGAAAGTAGGCTAATGCTCAAATTCGTCACCCTTTGCCCTCACACAAGCTCTAAATTTTTCTAGCTTCTTATCGATTTCAGCACGCACGGATGCTGTGTTTGTTCATTCATTTAGGGACATACTGGTCATTTTAGCTCAATATTAGGGTGTGTGGTATCTGTTTGATGACCTGTATCAATGTAGTGGCTGTTCTAGTGTGTGTGTGTGTGTGTGTGTGTGTGTGTAAGTGGGGCTAGGATTGGGTATTAGGCAACCGTGGCTTTACGTTAAGTACCATCCCAGCATTTGCCTGGAGTAGAAGTTGGAAACCACGGAAAACCACTCTTCTAGCATATTAGAGATGGGAATCGAACACATACCTTCCTAGTTCTGCTTCACGAAGATGAATGTACCCCATTTCAGCCCTCAGACCAGAATTCAATTTATTGACAGAACCGGGAATAGCCTATAAACCGGACCTCAGAGGTGGCAGACAAGGACGCTAGCACCATGAGGTGGTCAGCAATCATGGTCTACGGTAATGAAGGAAATCATCTACTGTTACCTCCAAAGTTCGCTACAGACGCTCAATATAAGGATGTCAGTTCTTACAAACCACAAGCTCAAGTATAGGCTAATTAGACAAAGGCTCACAGCCACAGGTGATTCAGCGGACTTAGATGATTTATTTGAACACTGCGTTAACTCCACATACATTGTCTCTAATGTACTGATGTTACAGCAAATGGAGGGAGCAGCCATGGGATACCCCTTCCTCCCCCTTCCCCTCCCACCCCTCCCCATTTTTAACCAACTTAGAGGAAGAATCTATAAAATGTTAGTCTAGTTTAGATAAGTGACGACGTCATTTTGATATGGGAACATGGGCGCAACACATTTCAAAACCTCCTAGAGATCATGTGCTCCAGACATCCGAGCATCAACTTCACAATGGAAGTAGAAAGAATAATCAGCTGATGCATATGTACCAGAGAATAGATTTACCTAGGTACAGTCGATCAAGCCTGATGAGCACCAGATCGCTTGACTTAAAGTTTTGTACGGGCTAGACGTGACACAGTTCTGTCAGGGGCTCTATTCTTTATTCCACATACTTTTAGAGCTATTTATGAACCACACATGAATGCTGACCGGAAGCCTCCGTGACTTAGGCGGCACCACGCCGGCCTCTCACCGCTGGGTCCGTGGTTCAAATCCCGGTCACTCCATGTAAGATCTGTGCTGGACAAAACGGAGGCAGACAGGTATTTCTCCGGGTACTCCGGTTATCCCTGTCAAAATTTCATTCTAGCAACACTCTCCACTATCATTTCATTTCATCTGTCATTCATTTAATCATTGCCCCAGAGGAGTGCGTCAGGCCTCGGCAGCCGGCACAGTCCATATCCTCGCCGCTAGATGGGGGCTTCATTCATTTCATTCCTGTCCCGGTCGGAGACTGGAAGAAGGCTGTGGATTTTCACATGAATGCTGACCACTACAACACGAGATAGTCTCATGCGGGTTTGGGAACTGTGCGAGTCACAAAATACTTAAAGATAGAGTACGTAACATGTGATGACACATAACTGTTCATAGACCTTCGCGTAAATTATCTGTTCATCATGGTTAATCCACGACTAGAAGAAATGGTTGATCGGGCGTGGAACTAGGCTTATAACGGTTAGCTCAGAATGAGCTCCACGTTCTGACCGTCTCCAATTAATGTCCAATGCATGAAGACGTCCTGGTGCCAGGTATGTCCAAGCCTCGTGCAGGAAAACTTGGCGGCTTGGTTAGTTGATGGTCACACGAGTTGCATTCAGCTCGGCTTTGGGATACAAACTGCCTTTTTGGAGGAAAATTGCAGAAGAAAGATTTCGTCTACAGCAACACACCACTTATAAATTGCCAAACTGTCATTTTATTTTCAATTGAAGCCTCGTCCACGTAAACGTGAAGTTTCCGCCATCGGAATGTCAGGCCAAGTGGATGCGTTTCCTACGCAGGCGACCGGAGTTCAATTCCCGGCTATAGCTATGAGAATTGCAACCTTGCTATGAGGTTTAAAAAGGGGTCAACTATAATCTAGTGAAGATAATAATAATGTTATTGGTTTTACGTCCCTTTTAACCTTTTCGCTGCTGAATTGTTACAGTGTTAGCGCACCCTCTGTGCTGGATTCTTTTAGGCAACCACTTTCACACAGAAATTCACCAATTTGTACATAAAATACAAGTGGTAACTGAAAATAATTTAAAGTAATTTACTCACCAGTGTGTTTATAAAGTATTGGCCACGGTTGATGTTTGGGATCCAGGGTTCGATTCCACATGAGTTGGTGAAATTTTGTCCAGTAGAAAAAAATAAATTGTAATATACACCGTAGACTATGCTCACTAAATGCACGCATTATATACATCCCATACACACACACTTCCCAACAGAAACATTAAATTAAACACACGATATCACTAAATAAACACCCGAATCCAATATTACCTCAAACAGAAATATCTAAAATAATTCTGACACATACATTATCCTATACCTAAACTTTCGCGAAAAAAAAATCAAATAAAAGCCTGCCTTCAACTAAATAGGCTATACAATTTATCTATACTAATAATTGAACACTAAATATGTACAAAGATAAAGTTTACGCTTCTAAACATTCTAATAATTGGTATCAAGCCATTTCCTGAGCCTGGAATGTTGACTGGGTGGCTTAGCGTCAACAGTCTGTTTAGGAAACTTGTTTGTTTCGTCCGCTACCTTTGTCAACACCTCTTCATTGACAAATAACTCGAAATAATCTATTTCGTGGGATTCAGGGGTCAAATTAGTATTTGACATACCTGGGTTTGGCACTTGGAATGCATGCACGTTTGGCGCGAAATCGTCCTCGGACCACGTGGGTAGGCCTAGGTCAGGTTCATTTCTTCCCCTCTCTATCGGAATATCTTCAACATTATCACTATCACTGTCACTTCCAAACAGTTCCCTAATATCCCCATCGTCACTTCCGACACTATCTAAATCCACATCAGACTCAATCTCCTCTAAAAGCGTAAGAATTGGTCCGGACGCATAATGCGCGCGCTAGATGCAGCCATTACTCATACACGATGTTTATAACTGTGTGACGAAAGAAAAACATTTTTCCCGCAACGTTACAAGTGTGTATTTAAGGAACTAAGTGGTTGAAAATGTAGCTAACAGATGGCGTAAGAATACACGACATTTACAAAGCATATCGAGTATACTCGATCGCAGCACTGATGGCACAAAGTTCTGATCGAGTATACTCGATCGCAGCACTGACGGACCGCTTGTGGCAGATCGAGTATACTGGACCGCAGCAGTGAAGCGGTTTTAACTACCTTGGTCTTTTGAGACGCCGGGGTGCCGGAATTTGCCCCGAAAGGGGTCATTAACGTGCCAGTTAATCTACTGACACGGCTCCCTCGCATTTGCGCACCCTCAAATGCCAGCTGGCTGCGCCAGAATACGTACCTGCAATCTTGGGACCAGGAAGCGAGAACGTTATAGCTGAACCACGCAGTCAGACCTAGTGAAGAGAGGTAGGTTCATAGTCCACCCTTGGTAATGCTAGAAATGGTTATCTGGTTATCAAGTGCAGGCATAAACCAGGATGTTATATATTTCACAACCATGACCACGTTCTCCCCATTTATAACTACACACTCTAGTGCAGTCACTATAACCTAATAAAACTAGTTATCAGGCAGATTCACACACCGAGTACACGGGACAGGATGGTGGGTGATAACTGCGAATTACCGGGTGAGTTAGCCGTGGTCGTTACGGCATGCCAGCTGGCAGTCGCTCACATCCGGGAGGCGAGGAGGTTCGAATCCCCCCGCCGGCAACCTTCAAGATGGTCTTCTGTGGTTTCCCATCTTCCTTCCAGGCAAATGCCGGGGTTGGTCCCTAACTATAGACCACAGCCGCTACCTTCCAACTCCTCGTCCTTACATCCCAACTTTCCTCCCCAACGGTACTTGTAGCTCACCCATTGGGTGTCCGTCTCGAAGCAGCTACAAAACTGGCGAGCCGAACATGTCCTCGGACACTCCCGGCACTAAAAACCATACGCTAAAAAAAAAAAAAAACGAATTCCCAAAGTCTGTAGTCACATCGAAAGAAAATTAATAGCATTCAGTAACGTTTGCAGGAAATGTTTGAAGTGCATTAGTAACATAAAGGATACAAGCAGAGAATTATCGACCTTCCTGATAACAACGCTAGTTGGCCTGCATAAAACAATACAGTAATACAAGGGGCAGCTGATTCACCTGTTGGCCAATATGGACTCAAAATAATGCTAAGTTGAGATAACATATATAATCAGTGATAAAGAATGCCTAGATCTTAAAATGATTGCTTCGAGGGGGTCGGGGGAAGAGATGAGGTGATATTTTACTTGTTTTGTGGTTTTTGTGGTTGGATGGCATCACTGATGTCAATCTTGGGAGAGGAGTAAAATGAGATAATATGAATGAAGATGAATGAAAATGAGCAAGGAGTTGGAAGGAAGCGGCCGTGGACTGTTGGAAAGTATCGTCCCAGCATTAGCTTGACACCATGGCCAAGCGCGGTGACTTGGCGGGCACAGCTACCACTTCCGGTAATATAATAATAATAATAATAATAATAATAATATAAATATTGTTAAGAAATGTCAATTAAAATATTATTGTGTTATAAATTTAACGACACTTTTAACAGAGACTACCTAGTGGTGTAGTAGCTAGGGTTCTTGGATGTTTGCCTGGAGGTTCAGGTTCGATTCTCGGCTCTACCAAGAAAATTGAATCCGGTCTGAGTGCTGGAACTCTGGAACGGGGTACACTCAGCCTCGTGAGAAAAAATGAGAAGAGAAGGGTTAGAATCCCACCTCAACCATCATGGCAGTGGTTTTAAACGTGGTTTCCCATTTCTACTTCAAGTAAATTCCTGGATGGTACTTATCTTATGGCCAGGACCAATTTCTTCGCAATTCTCGCCTGAATATTACAAATACTCACAGTACTGCAGACATTCCAATGACACAGGTTATCAGACAAATTAAACACACACTCAAGTACACGCAGCTAAATGACCACGACATCCAAGCAGCTCAAATGAAACAACAACAACAACAACCTTTTAACTGCGTTGGTTTTAGAGAAGCCAGTCTGCAGATTTGTTCTTGACGTGCTAGTTAATCTACCAGCAAGGGTCTCGTGAATTTCAGGGCCCACCAATGCCAATCAAAAGGGTTGTAATTTGCTCCCGCAAACGTGCTCACTGCAAAGTCCGACTTCTGTCTATGAAGCCGATTCCCATTTTAACAGAAAAGTAGATACGGAAAAATCGTTGTTGTATTTAGCCTAATTTCATTTATAAAAAAATGACTTATTAGATCACCTTTTGTCCATGTGTGTGATTGTATGTGTGTGTGTGCGTATGCGTGGGTATTTGTGAGTGGGTATCCCCCTAATAAAATGTAAACGGATGGAGCGATTTCAATAGAATTCGGTAAGGTCATAGTACTATTTTGTCCGACCCCAACCGTGCCCTTTAAATTTGATTATTACTCACCAATCCAACATGGCGGCTGTGCGAAATTTCAAAATTAAGTTTTGGTTACTTGAGTCCTAATCATGCGATCGAAATCAACGTTTCAATAATGAACCTACGTAATAATCTTCATCTTATAGTACATAACTCTATGGCCTACATACTGTATATAAAAATCCAACATGGCGACCATCCGAAATATTTTGACGGTTCTCAATATCTACTAATCTATGACAGCAATCAAACTGAAATGTCGTATGGTGATAATGGCTATTAACATAAGTTCGCCTATGGAATTTTCAATAACCTGATGAGCACAAATCCAACATTGTGCCGACGCACAATTTATATATTTAAATGAGCGTTTCTCACGATGTAACCATCCGAGTGCAGTGAAACTGGGTACGGTAAATGCTTAAACAAATTTTAATCTACTGACATCTAATTTATTTCAATTGTTTTCATAACCTCAAAATGGCTGCAGTGTGACATTTTAAGATCTCGTTTTTATTTCTTATGTCCTAATCATGCGATTGAATAAACTTACGCAATAATCTTCATCTAATAGTGCATAACTCTATGGCCTACATGTACTGTATAAAACTCTAAAATAGCGATCATCCGAAATATGTATATGGTTCCCAATATCTACGATTCTCTTCCAGCAATCAAACTTATGTTAATAATAATATTATTGGTTTTACGTCCCTTTTAACTACTGTGGCTTTTACAGACGCTGGGGTGCCGGAATTTTTCCCGATGGGGATCTATAACGTGCCAGTAAATCTACTGACACGGCTCCCTCGCATTTGCGTACCCTCAAATGCCAACCGACTGCGCCAGGATACGAACCTGCAACCTTGGACCCAAACAGTCAAACGGAAATTGTGTGTTGATAGAGGCAATTAACTTGTCAGTAGGATATATGAAAATAAGCTATTTAGTTTTTCACAGGACTACTTGTAAAATATGAGGTGCTTGTACATTGTGGTCATTTAGCCCCGTGAAGTTGAGTGTATGTGTGTGTGTGTGTGTGTGTGTGTGTAGAATTTGGCTGATAACCTGTGTTATTGGTATGTCTTAAGTAGTGAGTGTATTTGTAATAAAAGTTGAGAATTTAGAAGGAGGCGGCCGAGGCCTTACGTTAGTAACCATCCCGGCATTTGGCTAGAGTAGAAGTGGGAAACCACGGAAAACCACTTTCAGGATGGCTGAGGTTGGAATCGAACCCGCCTACTATCAATATTACCTCATGGTGCTGAGTTTATCCCGTTTATGAAAAAATCAATGAGAGCTAGGCACATGTCAAGACCACCCTAATTCAAGGTGTCGGTATCTTCCCTATTGGCATATACACACAATTGATAGCAGTACACCACACGTTAAAATGTATACCACCACCATTCCTAAACCCTTTTAAAATCCTTTAAACAAATCTTCACGTGATAAATTGCCACACATCTTCGCCAAATGAAAGTAACTAGGCTACATACGGCACATTACAGTTCATAACATAGAGCTCTCATAAACATAGGCCTTCTGGTTACTTTTTGTAAACATCGAAATTAAACCATACACTTAGATGTTTCTGCGCAAAGGAAGCCAGCACATACTCCAATGCACAGAAAACAATATTGTTGTTTCATTTGAGGAGCTTGGACATCATGGCCATTTAGTCCCGTGTACTTGGGTGTGCATAGGTTTTGTCTGATAGCCTGCGTTATCGTGATGGTTGTATTAGTGTGTGTATTCGTAATTTAGGTGAGGATTGGGAAGGAGGTGGCCAAAGTCTTAGTTAGGAACCATCCCGGCATTTGCCTGGTGTAGAAGTGGGAAACCACACAAAATTACTAACAGGTTGGCTGAGGTGGAAATCCAACCCACTTTTTCTTAGTTTTGCATCACGGGGCCGAGTGTATCTCTTTCCAGCTCTCAGACCAGAATTTAATTTCTTGGCAGAGCCCGGAATCGAACCTGGACTTCAGGGGGGCGAAAGCCAAGAATGCTAGTCGCTACACTATGAGGTGGTCCTAAACTGAAAGAAGACCACTTCCACACAATGTTACAAATGTTTTAGTCGAATGTAGGGGGAAGGTGGATAGCCCCATAAAGGGAGTGATGGTAATTCCACATAGTACCCACCTGCTTGAAGATCAGCGAGTTGGAGGAGCACGTAGATGCACATATTATTTACCTGCTCATTCTGAGAAATTAGAAATAAGGAAGCTTCCTAGTCACTTCAGGGGAACGGATAATTGCACTGGCTTGGCACGCCGATATCCAGTTATTAGAGCAGGGGTTCTCAACCTGTGGTACGCGTAACCCTTAGGGGTACGCGAAACATTTCAGGGGATACGAGGCAAGCCATCCTTCTACTCGATCCACATGCGCAGTGAGCTTCGTGCCGTGACTACTGTGCGAGTTATTTACGGCGCGTGTTTTTGAACTCCACAAAGAATTGCATATTTTCTTTACCGAGCACAATTCTAATTTATCATCAGTACTCAATGACTTTGGTTGGCTTTTAAAATTGGCCTATTTAAGTGATATTTTTGAAAAACTGAACATTTGGAATAAGTGTATGCAAGGTAGTGTTTCTGATATGTTCTATGTTGAAATGGAAACTAACGCAATGATTGCAAAAATCACCCTTTGGGAAAAGGAACTGAAAAACAACAACTATATTTTGTTTTATTAAAATATCTTTCCTTATAAAATTACAAAGATTAAACCATACTAACTAAATACCTTTTACATGTTTAATAACCATTGTTACTACCTAAGAAAGGTTAGTAGTGGGTACGCAGGATGTTCAATTTTTTTAAAGGGGTACGATGGTTGAAAAAGGTTGAGAACCCCTGTATTAGAGGAACATGTACTGCATGTACTATATACCAGCTCAACATCCAGAGGATCGTGTGAATTTAGAAGTAAGGAAGCCTCCTAGTCACATCAGAGGAATGGGTAATTGCACCGGCTAGGCACGCCAAATTCCAGAAGTTAGAGGAACAGGTAGCTGGACGTACTATTCACCAGCTCAACATCCAGAGGATCCTGTGAATTTAGAAGTAAGGAAGCCTTTTATTCACTTCAGAGGAACAGGTACAGTGGAACGTGGCTAATTCGAACTTTTATAATTCGAAATCTTCTTCAATTCGAATTTTTCTCTTGGTCCCTAGCATTTTATATACAATCAATGCTAAAAAATCGTGGTTAATTCGAATTATATTTTGGATAATTCGAAGTTTTTAGTGTATAAAGCCGATCAGAAGCCAAACAGTTGGGTCAGTTCCCGAAAAAAAAAACTATTCCGAGTGCAGCCCAAGCAACAAACTTAGTCGTTTTTGGAAAGTAGAAATGACGTAAGTGGTTCTGTTTTCCGTTCCTCAAATTTGTTAGATTCTTTTGTGATGGCTGAGAAACTTAATTGTAGGAAACGGGTAAAAATCTCAAACTATTTTGAAAAACAGTAGATTTCTCTATGACTTAACTAGATTGGTGGATTACTAGTGACGTTAAATAGGTGAATAGTACATTTTGGTTTTATTTTCCATTTGAAACTTTTGAGGCTATTCACGATACAGTCTCTATAAAGTAACGTTGTCTGTTAATATGCTTTGTAGAATGAAAATAATTATGTAAACGTAATACAATATCTTCTCTCTACCCTTTTCAAAGAACTTGCTTAATTCGAATGTTTGGATAATTCGAATTTTTGTACTGGTCCTTTGCGGTTCGAATTATCCAAGTTCAACTGTATTTGTACCAGCTTGACACGCTCAGGCTCCAGGCTTGAAGA
Organism: Meconema thalassinum; assembly: GCA_946902985.2. NCBI lineage: Eukaryota > Metazoa > Arthropoda > Insecta > Orthoptera > Tettigoniidae > Meconema > Meconema thalassinum. Next base: position 188,569,641 of record OX336389.2, read on the forward strand.
GCCGGAGTATACCAGCTGAAGTAAAAACCTCACCAGTTCCATAAGGTAAGACAAGCCGATTGGGATCGAACATTCCCGCCAATTACAATAGAAGGGAGAGTCTCCAAATAAGGTTCTTGGTTCGATATTGATTGCAGCTGCTTTACTAGAGTCCGGACCTCCATCAAATATCTCGGCTTTTATGGCAACATGACAAGAATGCGTTGACGTCTCTTAAGGCAAACTTATTTCTTTTTAACTACATATATTCTCTGCATTCTACTTGATGTTAAACAAGGTTAATAAGCAAATCAAGTGGAAGAGATTTATTATCGCAAAAGAAGTGCACATTTCATAATTTAATCGATAGCATCGCAGAATATTTCCTCCACATGGCATTAAACCTTGCTGACCTTTTGCCTAGTCAGACAATATAATTTGATTCAATTTAAAACCACGCATTGAGGTCGTATATATAGCTATCTAATTTGTGAGGATGTCAACTTGTTCGGCCCGGGATGACAGCCAAGGCTCATGTTCCTTTAACACGACACTTCATTGCTTCGGATGGCGAATATTGTGTCCAGTCAGAGTGTAAAATCACTTTATCATCTCCAGTCTACTGAGCCAATGTCTAATGTGATGAATCAGCACCACAGTTGTCCAATTCTTTAAACTTTGTTCCAAATGGTGTTTGTTGTTAATTCGTTCCAGGATTTTGGGACAGCTTGGTCATCAGCCCCGTGTACTTGGGTGTGTGTTCCCTTGTTCTCATAACTTGTGTTTCTTGTTGTGACGTTAATAGTGTATGTAATTGTCATTTATAGCCTATTTTCATTTATGAAAAAATAGGCTTATGAGATCACATTTTGTCCGTGTGTGTGTGTGTGTGAGTGTGTGTGTGTGTATGTGTGTGTGTGTGTGTGCGTATGTGTGTGTGTCACAAATAATATCTGAACAGGTGGAGCGATTTCAATGAAACTCTGTAAGGTCATAGTACTATTTTTTCCGACCCCGATCGTGCCCTTGAAATTATATTACGTCTGACGAATCCAACATGGCGGCTGTGCAAAATATTTCACCGTCATACTCTATCTCCGAAACCATTACTGATATCAGCCTCAAATGTTGTACGGTGATAGAAGGCACTACTAAACGTTCAGCTTTGCAACTCTCAAAAACATGTTAGGCACAAAACGAACATGGCGGCCAAGTGAATTTGAAACATTTAAATAAACGTTTCTCGCTATTTAACCATCCGAGCATAGTGAAACATGGTACAGCAAATGTTTCAATACATTGTAATGAACTGACATCTAATTTTGTTCAATTGTCTACATAACCTCAAAATAGCGGCTGTGCGAAATTTTTAAATTAAGTTTTTATTTCTTGTGTCCTAATCATGCGATCGAAGTCAACGTTTGAATAATGAACCTCTGCAAAAATCGTCATCTAATAGTACATAACTCTATCGTCTACATATATAAAAATCCAACATGGCGATCATACGAAATATTTAGACGGTTCTCAATATCTACTAATCTATTACAGCAATCAAACTGAAATTTTGTATGATGATAATGGCTATGAACATAAGTTCACCTATGTAACATTTAATAACCTGGTGAGCACAAATCCAACATGGCAAAATTTAAATATTTAAATACACGTTTCTCGCGATTTAGCCAACCGGGCGCAGTGAAATTTGGTACGGTAAAGCATAATTTTAATTTTAATCTACTGCCATTTAATTTGTTTCAATTGTTTTCATAACCACAAGATGGAAGCTGTGCGAAATTTTAAAATTGAGTTTTAATTTCTTGTGTCCTAATCATGCCATTGAAGTTTGGACAATACACCTACGCAATAATTTTAATGTAATAGTAGGCCCTACATACCTCTATGGCCTACATATATAAAAATCAACATGGGGACCATCCGAAATATTTAGACGGTTCTCCATAGGCTATCTATGAATCTATTACAGCAATCAAACTGAAATTTTGTTTGTTGATAGAGGCAATTAACAGAAGTTGGATATATGAAAATAGGCTATTTAGTTCTTCACGGAACTACTCGTTAGGTTCTGGAATGGGATAGGTGCTCCGCGACTTGAAATAAGGTACTATCCCAGCAGTTTCCTGGAGGGGGCGTGGAAAATCTCGGGTAAATAACACACCCACTATCAGCGCCGGGATTCAAATCTCCAGTATCAAACCTTACCACAGCTGCTCATCATAGTTGTGGTGAGCGATTTAAAGCTCGTGGCTACGTCGTGAGGCTTGTCCTAAATAATTAACGTAATGTTTTAATGTTTAGTAAAAACTGCATTAGATATAGTAGGATCTCTGAAATTACTTCAAACTTTCTCTCATGGAATTTTAATCTTCGGGATGACGATTCTTTATTTATTAGATAAGTCCTCCGTATTTGAACTCGTATTTCCAAACTGTTCAACTACTCAAAATATCCCATTATTTTTATAATATGAAATATGTATTTATGAGATCATATTTTGTCGGTTCGTGCGAATACGTGTATGTGACTCTAATAAGCAATGATTGGCTGGAGGAATGTAAATATCACCTGGTAGGGACTTTGTATTGCTCCGTATGACCCCGACCGTGCCTTTAATATTTCGGCAAGTGATATCAATCTATAAGGCGGTAGCGTGAAGTACGTCAACACTAATCAATATCTCGTAAACTATTAGAGCAATCAACCTAGGCTTTACAATGGAATGGTTACCCCGAATAAAGGTATAACCCACAAGAAATCGAAAGTTGAGTTTGCAGTGGAACCATGATCTGTGTGTGACCTACATTTGTTCTATATTGCAGGGAAGATTGAAGAACGAATGATTTACTTATGAGATTGAACACAAAATTAATGTTTTTTCCCTTTGCCAAGAATTTTCTATTTGTGCGTTAGAATTGGGGTAACCAATCCTAAGACAAGTAATTTCATGAAGAACTAAATACTCTATTTTCATATATTATACTGGCACCGACAGTAGTGGCTACGCTGGCTAAGGCGCAGCATTAGGTAATGGGGCCAAGCTCTCTGATGACTCGGTAGACGCGTGGGTTCGAGCCCCACCGTCAGCTGTCCTTGAAATGGTTTTCCGTGGTTTCCCATTTTCAACACCAGGCAAATGCTGGGACGGTACCTTCTGACAGGCCACGGCTGCTTCCTTCCACATCCTTGCCCAGTTTCATTCGCCATCATTCATTTCATCTCTCATTAACTCCTCTCATGAGGTTGGCGTTAGGAAGGGCATCCGGCCGTAAAAACCATCGCCACAAAGACTTCCATCCCATCTCATCCCCGACCCCGTTGGAAAACGGGAATAATAAGGGGTAGGCATACATACATACTGGCCTATTCAATTTCAACAATTTTCTCGCCAATTAAATATAATTTCCACGTGACGGACAAATTTACTTTTTCACTGCATTGTGATAACGTACAGTACAAAAATTCCAAACTTAATATCTGAAAATTTAGTCGCTATAGACAACAACATAAAAATAAAATTTTACGATAGCAAAATAGTCATGTTACTATCGTCCTAGTGAGTTTAATTCCAAAGCTTTCACAATTGCCCAAGATAACTCATATCAACACACTTCCAGCACTTGAAAAGATGTGTCTAAAGTCTCCCGATGAGACGTTATCTACAACACATAAATACAACGCTAATGAATTAAGTACCGGAATATTTAATTAATGGTGGTGGACTGTCAGCCTTCCAAAAGCCTGGTTCAATGGACATTAACCAGAGATATTACTTTTTAGAAATGTAGTCCTAATCAATAATTAATGATACGTACACTAGAAAATTGAGCTAGATGACCTCGATGCGCCATTCCTTAATAGTACATTATGCAACGAGCCTATAATGGCTATAATTAAGACACGAGTGTCTTTATAAAACGAGCTTTAGCGAGTTTTATAATTTCCATACGAGTGTCTTAATTACCATTATAGGCGAGTTGCATACGACTGTTTATGTTCGACGATAATTATAACTTTATTACATGTTTTAACATAAATATTCATAAATATCTGTTCAGTAACTAGAATTTTGTGATCGGGTGGTGCGCTAGGTAGCACATCTCCCTGTTCCAAGCTCTCTGGCCGGCCGACGCATGCGCTCTGTGTGATTCAATGCCAGATGTGCAGATCGTGAACCAGTATTCAGCAAAACTGTCACCGTAGTCGTTTGAAATCAACGCGCCGAGTAGAAATTGGATTTAGGTATATTAAGGTACAGTGCTATTTCTTGTCTCATATTCACCAGTTTATTTACGCGAACATTTGGACGGTGCACTTTCGGTAATTTATATAGACATGTTGGATTTTGAGAGCATGCGCGAAGGTATCCTTATCTAATTGGTCAAAAAATTTGTTTCTTGAGCTGTGATTGGTGGGAGAAACTGTTTCATAATGAATAATAGTGTTATAATGACCATCATTATGATACAGTTTTCAGACACATAATAGTCAGGGTCGAACATAAAACAATGATCACCACCACTGCTACAATAAAACATTATACCTACTGTATGCCATAATATACGGGTATAACTTTCAGCATCGATTCATTATGACTTCTTTTGTAGTGTTGATTTTAAGGAGTTTGGTTAACTTAAATAGAAATGAAATTAGCATTAAGAAATAAAACTATGTGTTGTTAAAATATCATTTTATCATTTTATGGGAATCTCACCCACCTCTTATCAGGTTTGCCTCATGAGGCTGAGGGTATCCCGTTCCAGCCCTCAGACCAGAATTAAACATCTTTGCAGAGTCAGGAATCGAACCCGGACCTGCGGGGCGACAGCCAAGAATGCTAGCCACTACACCACGAGGTGGTATGCATGGAAAAGGATGACGTTAAGATTTGCCTCCTTCTGTGGTCTCGGCGTACGTATGGAGACTCCAGGGTTCGATTCCTGGCTCTGCTAGGCAATGGAATTCTATTGCACTTACCATTGTGAGGAAAGGCGATGCCCACCTCAACAATCCCAAAGGTGGTTTTCTATGGTTTCCCACTTTTATTCTTAACTTAGGCCATGGCAGCCTCCTTCCCAATCCTAACCTCAATTACAAATGCAATTACCACTACAGAGACCACAATAACGCAGATTATAATAGAAAATCTACACAAACCCAAATACACTGGGCTGATGACCAAGATGTACAAGCCTCTAAGTGAAACAACAACAAAGTGGAGGTACGAGTTTAATGCAATATTAGAGGATATGCTTCGACTTTTTGTAAGGGAACATCTGTATGAACCGCAACCAACCATGTGTTTAGCATTTTTAAGTTAATTTTAACCTCTGTTCTGTCACGTAGTTCACATTGAACTTGTTTTTGATTCTTGAAGAGTCCAGACATTATTGAAAGCTGCATTTACTTAAAACTTTACCGTACAAGTATATACTATAAATATGCTCTTCTGAACAAAATATGCGCCTACAGTGTATACGTTGACAGCTGCTAACCAACCACCATAATTACGCAGAAAGCCTGTTACACTGTGTAATGATACGTCTATGCCGTGTTTTTGCAAATACTGAAGGTTCTTACATAATTTATCATCTCTGCCTCACTAGCAGATATTGATGGAAACTCGCATTCGTTTCATAACTGTCCGCAAGATGATGCTAGTTGCCACCACTGGACTCTCTCTAATGCGACGACAGATGGCTCCCACGTCAAGCACATGGTTGGTTGCGGTTCATACAGATGTTCCCTTACAAAAAGTCGAAGCATATCCTCTAATATTGCATTAAACTCGTACCTCCACTTTGTTGTTGTTTCACTTAGGGGCTTGTACATCTTGGTCATCAGCCCAGTGTACTTGGGTTTGTTTAGATTTTCTATTATAATCTGCGTTATTGTGGTGTCTGTAGTGGTAATTACATTTGTAATTAAGGTTAGGATTGGGAAGGAGGCTGCCATGGCCACAGTTAAGAATAGTAGTGGGAAACCATAGAAAACCACCTTTAGGATTGTTGAGGTGGGCATCGCCTTTCCTCACAATGTTAAGTGCAATAGAATTCCATTGCCTAGCAAAGCCGGGAATCGAACCCTGGAGTCTCCATAAGTACGCCGAGACCACAGAAAGAGGCAAATCTTAACGTCATCCTTTTCCATGCATACCACCTCGTGGTGTAGTGGCTAGCATTCTTGGCTGTCGCCCCGCAGGTCCGGGTTCGATTCCTGGCTCTGCCACAATGTTTAATTCTGGTCTGAGGGCTGGAACGGGGTACCCTCAGCCTCATGAGGAAAACCTGATAAGAGGTGGGTGAGATTCCCATCTTAGTCATCTTGGAAGTGGTTTTCCGTGGTTTCCCACTTCTACCGCAGGCTAATGTCGGGATGGTTCTTAGCCTAAGACCACGGCCACCTCCTTCCCACTTCTTCTCAGTTGGAGGGATTGGAGCAAAATATCTATCGTCGTTTATGATGTGTGCGAAGTGTCTTAAAATCAACCGCGAGCTTGTGAGCGTGAAATTTAATAGTAGGGGAGAGTGTTCTACCTTGGAACAGTTTTTATATTTAATTTTTTTTATTTTTTTTGTTTGAATTTCATGAATCCTACATATAATACCTCATTAATATAGGTCTTTCCATTTATTTTAATGCGGTTTGATTTGTGTTCAGTGACAGATTTTAGTTTTTTTTACATTTTGTTGAACTCTGCAACATGTTCCAAGGTACAACACTGTCATGTACCTTGGAGCAAGTATAACAATTATGACAGAATTGCTGAATATGACAAAAATAGTATATTCTTTGCAAGGATTGACATGGTTATTCATCTGTACATATATACATAATATTAAACATGTTGTATCACTGGACACATAATTATTCTCTCATTACAGTCTCTAAAAAATGACTTTACAATTTGATGCGAATGACTATTAACATGACAATAAAAAGAATCAGATTAAACTAGCCCTGTTATCAGTTTTCTTTCATAATATAGCAACAGCGCAATCAAACACAGATTTGTTTCAATGAACGTTGTTTCTGGAAGTTATGAAGTCTATTTCAAAGTGCATCTGTTTCTTTTGTCGCTGGGTGACACCAAGACATTTGGCTGAGGCAATTTAATTATGACGTCTTCCTTGGGAACATCATATAGTGTATCCTTGTTAAGGATGAAGTTTTTAGTGTCACCCTGTCTCTTTAAAAAACTGAATTTTATACTCAGAACAACATTTTTCATATTCATGTATTTTACCTTATGAATAGCCCATACTATGTGGACTACTCCAGATTATTGGGCCCAGATCTATTAATACTGAGTTGAATTCAGGTCAATACAGAATAAGAACAAGATAATGTTTCAAAATAGCATTTAGGAGAACATAGTGTACCTTGTAATGTACCTTGGAACACACATACCTATTAGGTACAGTAGGTATGTGTGTTCCAAGGTACATGATGTAGCCCTTTCAGAGAAAAATATGCATTTCTTTTGATAGGTTAGGTAGAACAAAAATGTAACCTGTGCATAAGTTAGCCCATTTACATACTAACCAAGTGTAAAAATTGAAGGAATCTCTTTTACCTGTGAGAACTACTTATATGCCGATATGAAATCGTTTTAAAATACTTTCAGGTAAGTTACCAAAATGCTTTACACTTAAATAACTTGGAACTGAAGCCACAATGGATGCCACCAGACAAACAGTGCTGCCTAGGATGTCAAAGTAATGAACTCAACCCAGCTATTCCAAAGAATGTTTACTAAGATCAAAGATAATGCGACTGTTCCAAGGTACAAACGTTTCAAGGTACAACACTCTCCCCTACATTATGCAACGAGCCTATAATGGCAATAATTAAGACACGAGTATGTTTATAAAACGAGCGTATGCGAGTTTTATAATTTCCATACGAGTGTCTTAATTACCATTATAGGCGAGTTGCATACGACTGTTTATGATCGACGATAATTATTATAACTATTTTATGTTCGAACATAATTATTCATAATTATCTGTCGAGATTTCGCCAGTTTTATGTACTGAACAGAGCGCATGGGACGCAGAGAATGCCTTGTATTTGACCATGGCCTCCTCGATTACCCCACTATGACACTAGGCAACGCAGTGAAATTTAAATTAGAAGGCCTTGGAACTCAGCACAGGTGCGATGCTACCCTTATCTAGACCTAATTGGTCAAACAACTGTTTCTTGAGCTGTGAATGGTGGGAGAAACTGTTTCATAATGAAAAATAGTGTTATAATGTCCATCATTATGATACAGTTTTCTGACATATAATAGTCAGGGTCGAACATAAACTGTTTTATGCAATGATTGTGCCAACTGATTTCTAATGAAGCAGAATGAAGAGAAAGTGATCCCTTGGCTGCCGTACGCAGATATATTTGATTTCTTAAAATCAGAGGGAGAAAATGACACCGTTGAATTTAAAGTGTGTAGGCCCACAGGTGGAAAGAAATTCAAAACCAGTCGCAGTTCCTCAGCCAACTTAACAAACCATTTACGGATAAAAATAAGTACTTTGATAGCTTGATATTATATTATTATTATCGCTCTTGTAACAAAATATTTAATAGTTGATGCATGCAACTTGATGACCTTGAATTGAATAGCTTTTGAGGAATAAGTGCTGCCACACTACGAGAACCAGTTGCTTTGATCTATTGCATAGTGATAGTCGTAACTAGATATGTTTTGTTTTATTAGATAAGCAGCGTGTGTGTTTAATCTAAAATACCTATGATATTACATGTCATTCAGTAATACTGCTCGTTAAGGATAATTGATCAGCCGGAACATTTGACCGACTTGAAGGCCAATTAATCGGGGTTGTCCGCTTTGCAACACGTCTGAGAGTTCCAGTTCGTTTCACAGTTACAACTTATTTATCAATTGCAATTTGACAATTACATGTATGCAAAGGGAGGACCAAAGTTTATGGATAGTTAATGAGCTGAAGTATGATATCCAAGAGGATTATCACAAATTAGGTCTTAGTTACCTTCGTAACTGGATTATTGGTGGCGTAATTTGTCACCTAAAATGCGAGTCCTAGATAACTGACAATGCCAATTCTGGTATAATCACTTAAGTTCAAATCAATTTGCTGTATTAAAATGTATTAAGTTTCTACGGGCTATTTACACTTCCGTTTCTACAAGTCTGGCGATTACATCGAACTCAAGAGATAACAAATCGTATTTCCCATTTAACTGGCAGTGCCTTAGGAAACATTTCTGATTCTAGGTCAGAGATATGAATAGGCACCTGGATTCAGGTGACTCCTGATCACTTCTCAATAGGACGAAGTTAGATAAGAATTCGATAAAGAAGTTACCTTTGTTGATGGATTACTAAGAAAGACAGGATATAACAATTTCGAATTATTTTCTTGAAGAGTTTTGTTATGAGTCGTAAATCTACAGTTCTGAGACTGTCACAAAATCCATAGCTTATAGTTATTATTGTTATTATTATTATTATTATTCATTCAATTTCGCTAATCGGCCAACTAAGGACCACGATAAGCCTCATTTTACATTCTGGCATTTGTTCATTTTTCGCTTGATCCACATTGCCTTCATGAGCTCACTGTGTTTAGCACGACGTTCCTCTGTCCATTTCGCACCAGTTGTCCGTTTTTCGTCCCGGAAAGTCCCAAACGTCTTGATGGCTGCTCTATAAAGATTTCGGTCTTGTGCATCTTCTGCTCGTATCCCCATTTCTTTAAGATCTTTCTGGACGTTAACATACCATGGCATTGTCGTTTTTGGTTTTGAGTCGAATATACTGAAGATACGTTTCGTCCATCGGGAATCGATCATCCGTCGCATATGACCGTAGAAGCAAACTCTGCGTTTTCGCATTGTGTCTGTGATCTTCTCTATCCTCGAGTACATTTCTTGCCTGGATTTTCTGATGTAGATGCCATTTTTGTAGTCTGGGCCAAGTATGATGTGTAGGATCTTTCTTTCTTTTCTCTCCGCGAGCAAACATTTCTCGGATAGGATAAGGCATTCAGATGCATATAGCGGTACTGGTTTGATGACAGTGTTGTAGTGACGAATTTTTGTGTTCATAGAAAAGCACTTTTTGTTATATATGTTGCGGGTGGTTTGAAAAGCGACTTCCATTTTCTTGATTCTTGCTTCTATGGCTTCCTTGTCAAGGCCATTTTGCTGGATCCATTCCCCAAGATATTTAAATTTATTAACACGGTTTATCGTTCCATATTTGGTGTTTAGTTGTGCTGTATCATCCTTGATGTTCGATATTACTTCTGTCTTTTGAAAGGAAATTTGTAATCCTGTTTGTTCTGCTACTTCCTTCAATATATTGACCTGTTCTGTTGCACTTTCGAAATCTTCTGTCATCAGGGCTATATCATTATTATTATTATTATTATTATTATTATTAATAATAATCATGGTTTATACGTTGCCAAATAATTGCTTTTATTTTTTCCATCCTACTGAACTCCACTATTCCGTCGTATTCAAGCAAAATATAGAAATGGGGAAAGTAATATTAAGCAACTATTTTATTCAACAGTTACCATGAGCTACTTTGTCAAATGCTTTCCCCCACAAAGTAGCGGTAATGGTAACTTCGTTAATACCGTTACGGTAACTGTAGCGTTGTTATTTTTAAAAAGTATCTTATACAACCTTTTTTGAAGTATCTTACCCAACCTTGCCTATTTTCATATACATTCTACTGGTCCTTTCCATCTCAAAACACTCTCCCGTCAATCAAATGCAGTGAGAGTCTTCTCTATATAACGGATCCTCACCGGGGCCGTGTGCTGGATAGAGAGCGTTAAGTCAGCACCAGTTGACTAGCATCTATCGTTACACAACAGTGGGTCGGGAAGTCCCGGATGCAGTCATAGCTTGATTACATTCCCAGCTGAAAAGACACCTTAGTTGAGAGAAGTAAGAATTGTGGTGAAGTACTGTAGCCTCTCTCATAACCCGTGAACATGGTTAGGTATTGAACAAAATACCTAATATTCCTGGTGAAAATGTATCTTCTCAAGGAGAAGCCTTCCAGTAAATGTGTTCGTACCTTTCAGCGCTGTGCGATTTTTACTTGTGGAGGAACCTCAAACAACAGGTATACAGAAACAATCTGCGTACTCTGGAGGCTCTCAAAAATGAAATAGCTGCACTGATACGAAATATCAGTGAGGATGAAATACAGCGAGTGTACCAAAACGTCCTACGTTGGTGCAATGTGTGTTTAGGAAATGAAGGACAGCATTTCCAGCAATTAGTCTGATATTCATATAAGTAAATATGATTATTAATTGCGTGAAAAAGTGTAAATGTGTTGTATTAGTTGGGCGCACCGCTGCTTCTAGCGCCAGTGCTTTCCTAGACACAGTTCCCCCTGCCGTCGCACGGCACCTACGAGGTTCCGTTTTGTAGAGAAGACTCTCACTGTATTATTGTCTATGTGAAGGACTAAATAACTTTTGATATATGACTTACATTGTGATGAAGTATAGGACAGCAATTTATACTCAAAATTCAATATACAAACATTGCAATCATTTTATACATTAAACGTAGCAAGTAGTTCCGTGAAGAACTACATAACCTATTTTCATATATCGCACTGATCTTTTCTATTTAAACTCTCCTGCCTATTAAAACGATTTTCCATGTGATAGGCCTATACTAAAAAAGCTTTTAGTTTACAACCTATGTTTTCACCAACTCCGTTACAATGAAAAGTTATGTGCTACAATATATACAGGGTCTTTCATATAAAGTAAGAGCGCCAAGCGGCGGATTTGTTATCCACTGCTGCAGTGGCCTTGGCCGAGCTTGTGGCACGCCACGGCCCCCTGCTGTAGTTTTGAAATCGAGCGCATCGCACATACAATGTTTGATTTTTTTCAAGTTCCGATGGACTGTATAAAAATAACAGATTGACATACCAAACTTGACCTTGCAATAAGCGTGCAGGTGTTCAGTCGCCAGTCAAAACCTCAGATGCTAACATGGTGAGACAGTTATAATTGCAACATCGTATTTTTGTATGTAAAATTATTTTAAGTATGAGTCGGCTCGACGGGTACGTGATGCATTTGTTCAGCAATATCCTGATGAAGTGCCACCTTCACTAGCACAGGTTCACGTAATTGCAAATAAGTTTGACACTACTGGCTCGGTGCTCAATAAAAGACATGCGCGCACACGAACAGTTTAACAGAGGATAATCTAGTGCGCCCGTTGACGCATGTTTGCTCAGGCAACAGAGACTAAAACTTATGCTGAAATGTAACTGAACATACCCTGCGAGCTGCGGGAAGAAGCTGAAGCAATATCGCTTATGACTATATTTTTACTTATTTTTCACATTCCAAAAATCTACTATAATTATAACTAAGTAATTCTGCATATTTGAAGTACAGCATACTTCGTAAATCGAAGAAACTAGCAATTTACGCGGCCAGCTCATGTACTGAGAGCACGCCATATTTGGTAACACCAGTTCCTATTCGTCTGTGGAAGAGACAACATGTGCATGATGGAGCACAAGTGAAAGGAAACCATGTGGCAGGAAAAATCTACGAATAACATTCTTATGGATAGCCATCATGGCATTGTGTAATAATTGAACGATTGAAGATATTCACCACTACGAAAACCGTGAAATATTTATATTATTATCCGAGGTGAAATGAAGGACTTGTGTGAAGAAAACTTTGCGACCACATGGTCTCATTCTCACGCACACACACATATTTTCAGTGTTCTATAAACTGTGTATTTGACTAACTTTATAACTCTACAAAACTTACAAGTACAATTTTATTGCCGGATGGGCAGTGATTTTGATTTATTTTGTTAATATTTTCTTGTGTAAATATCAGTGCATGTCACGAGTGAGTGTCGCTCAAGCGACAGAAACTAGAGCCAGTGGCGGAGTGAAATGGGCAATATTTTACCGCATATTAGCTGCAGTGCGCGACAGTTTTATTTAATTATGTGCTACAATTTTACCAACGCTAACATCGCAATAATGATAAACCAGCAGATCTTCAGATACACCTCCAACCGCGCGATGGCATGTGATTGCTAAATCATGCGTGGGGAATTGGCGACGGAGGATGTCCAGACACAATGAAATGGTAACATTAAGCCATACTCGAGACCACATACAACATCACATGGCAGGACTCGAACCAAGTGACGCTGAATCTGTAAGTCAGATCAAATATTTATAGCGTATTGTAAGTGTGGAAAACAGTAGACTTAGTTTATTTTGGTTTCATTTATTTGGTGCACAATGCAGGTAGCTAATTATAAGACGCGTGTGAAAATATAAGTTTTATTAAACATTTATAGAAGCCAGGATTTTCAATGCTCATTCGTATCATTTAAAAAAACAAGTATTATCAACTTTTATTTTTGTCAGGCTGATGACAAATAAACTAGTTTGACAATGTTAAATCGAGGCCAAGGTTACGAGCCAAGTTCACTACACAGCACACTCGATTCTAGGCAGTGGATTAATATTTTGTTTTAGAAGGCTGTGAGATTCTTGACATTATTACAAGTGGAATGAAGAGTTCCGTTACTCACATTTATTGGCCAGAACAATACTTGAAAACAGGTGTATTTCTTTAATAGAAGCCACACAGGCAATGAATGCAATTGTATTTTGTAACCAAATGAACGCAGGTTCGATTTATTCAGGGAAGAGGCAATTTTATAAACGCACACACACAGTTAGCTTGTATCAGAAACCTTTATGTTTATTTAAAGCGTTGTCAGGATGTGTTTTCTGTACACATAATCTTTATTACCAGCAATTCAAACGTGTATCAATTAGAATTCCACACTTTTGTGAATTAAGAGTATTATATGAGTCGTGACGGTGGATGAATACCTCCGACATTGTTATTGTGGTTATATCGGTGGTAATGAACTAATTAAAGTCGTACCAAAACCGAAGGAGCCTGGATCAAAGAATCCGAAATAAGAGTAAAGTAATTGGTGAAGACATAGGATGTCTAATAAGTGTGATGAAATATTGGTGAAGACACAGGGTGTCTCGTAATCTATTGAACTATTGAGTTATTTGCTTAAGTTGGATACAAACGTTACCTGAATACACTGAACGCTTTTAAAGGTCCATAAACTGAACAACAATACTCGCAGGAATAAATAATTGTGTGAAACTTTAATAATCAAAAATAGGGTTTTGAAAACTAACAAATCTTATAAATTCCCCCTGAACCTAAATAAAATTTATAAACATTAAAAATAAACTATTTTTCTGGACCAAATGTTAACACTTAGATATTGTTAAGCTATTGTAGATACATTTTGATACATTTTATTTATTTATTTATTTATTTATTTATTGGTGCCTTTATTGTGGCGAAGTTAGGGGTCTAGGCCCTCTCTTACACTTAACCACACACAGTGCAACTTACATGAATACTCACATATGTTATTCTTAACCTACCAAACTTAAATACTAGGAAAAAACTTAAATGCTAGAATTAAATAAAATAAAATTAAATAAAATAAAAATTAAATTACATTAAATTGGCGACTGCATGATATTAACTAAGCTATACAATTTAAATGACATACCTTTATAACAAAATTATACTATGGTCATTCACTCACACATTCGTACACAAATTGTTCTAGTTGGCCTACGAATTCAAGAGGAAATCTTTACATGCACGTTTGAAAGTTGTTAGGGATGTACAATTTCTGACGTCACGAGGACAATTATTCCAAATTCTAGTTCCCGGCACGAGGAAAGAGTTACTGAAGGCAGATGAATGATGTAGAGGAATTGCAATTATAGATACAGATCGCGTGTGACGATCATGAAAGGAAGAAAGAAAACGAAAATTACAAGAGAGATAGTGAGGAGTACTTTCATTGAAAAGTCGATATATGAGGGTACATATGTACAGGTTTCTTTGTTGTTCTACTTTTAGCCAGGAAAGTAGATCATAAAAAGGAGACACGTGTGAGGAAAATTTCAAGGAGAAAATAAACCTTATGCAGGAATTTAAAGCTCTCTGAAGTTTCTTGTTTTGTTCACCGGTAGCATCTACTAATACTACATCACAGTAGTTAAATATAGGGAGTATCAAGGTTTGGACGAGTTTTATTTTCAAGTTACGGGGTAGAACGGACTGGTGAATCTTAAGTGGATGAAGTGACGAGTAAACTTTCCTGCATGTATTAGTAACGTGCCCATCCCAATTCAAAGTTTCATTTAGTGTGACTCCAAGACTTTTTACCGATTTAGAGAACGGGATAGCAACACCATTAAGTTGAATTAAAGAAAGCGGTCTACTGTGTAAATGGAAAAGCAATTTAGTCTGCCCTATTACGATAGCTTGTGTTTTAATTGGGTTGATGGCAAGATAATTTTCAGTTGCTTAGCGGCTGATCCTCTTTAGATTTAGATTCACATTTTCAATTGCCGCATCTATGTCGTTTACTTTTGTGTGGCAATATATCTGAAGGTCATCTGCATATAGATGGTAGTTGCAGTTTTCCAGTTTCGATGAGATGTCGTTCAGATATTGAATGAATATAAGGGGGCCGAGAATTGAACCCTGAGGTACTCCATTTATTTTGAACTTCCACTCAGTTCTGTTTTCATTAAGGAGTACACGTTGTCTTCGGTTATAAAGATAGGAGGCGAATAATTTGAGAGCAACGGGGCTAAGATGGAAGGATTGCAATTTAGCCATAAGTATGTCCGTATTAATGGTGTCGAATGCACTGCTGAAGTCTAGAAGAATGAGTATAGTCACTTTACGCTCATCCATTGCTCGTCTTACGTCATCAGTGATATTAATGAGTGCAGTAGATGTGCTGTGTCCTTTCTTAAATCCAGATTGTTACGGATCAAGTAGTGAGTATTGCGTCAAGTACTGAAGAAGTTGTTCATGCATAAGTTTTTCTAGAATTTTGGAAATTGAGGAAAGTATGCTTACAGGTCGATAGTCGGATGGAGAATTTGCAAGAGAATTTTTCCGAACTGGAATAACTAAAGTATCTTTCCATATTGTTGGGAAGAAACCTTCTAAAAGACATGTGTTACAAATGTGCGTAATAATTGGCAGTAATACTTCTATCAGGTTAACGATAAAGGAAATTGGGATGTCATCTATTCCGACTGTTTGTAATTTGATAGATATTATTTTTCTTCTTACGACAGTTTTTTTTTTTTTTTTTTTTTTTTTTACGAAACTTGAATAATGGTCGGTGAGGTAGTGGGACACATTGCAGTGTATTTATTGTTGCTTGTATTATTTGGGGATCAGTCTTAATTATTTCTCGAGCAAAGTGATCATTTAATTCATTGGGATTAATATCCTGCTTATTGATGTTTTTAGTGCGCCTCCCAATACCTACCGACCTGAGTTGCTGCCAGGTGCTCCTAGCATTCAAGTTGCCGGCTAGCTGTTGGAAGTAGGCATACTTTTTATTTCGAATCATTTGTTTAACTCGATTTCTAAGCACACGATATTTTTCAAAATCATCACTGATAAGGTCTGCTTATAACGTCTGTGTAATGCGTCACGTTCGGCCATTGCGGATTTAATGTCACTCGATAGCCAGGGGGCAGCTTTACGAGTGATTTTAGCTGTTCGTTTAGGTGCATGTTTGTCATATAGTTCCAGCAGTATTGTGTTAAATCTGCTCACCTTTTCATCAACGTCAGTCAAGTGTAGTATATCGTTCCATGGACAGAGAATTGCGTCTTGTGTTAGTTCTTGAAGGTTCAATCTTTTCATGTCTCTATATGTTATGTATTTAGGAGCAGTTTTTGGAGTTTTTAGAGAATAAGCTAAATAAATCAGGTCATGTAAAGATATGCCAGGTACTGAAATCTGTCCGTGTTTTAGTATTTTCTGTGGGTTATTTGTGATAATTAGACCTGGGATTTTAAGGCAAATGCATATTTCGTTCCTTACGAAATAACATGATTTTTCTAAAAATATCTTGACGTTTCATGATAAATCCCTTACATTAATAGAGTTTTATAGTGCCCTAAAATGCCTATTTGGACCTTTAGAGCCTATTTTACTATTTTAGTGCCTAAAAATGCCTATTTTCTACATTTAAAATAAAATTCAACTTCTGTAATTTTTACAATCACACAATGGACATCCCTGGAACGAGCAGAACAGCAGAGGGTGGGTTTTTCACAGAAATGTGCTCTTCCCAGACAACTGTCACCAAAGGAATGCTGAGTGAAGGGTGGATGTGGATGATTAGCTCAGAAGAACAACGAGCAGGTAGTCAAGGACGTACTGTGTCGAGTGACGGGGTGAGGGGGAGGATTATCTAGGAAGAACAAGGAGCAGGTAGTAAGAAGCGACATACTGTGTCAAGTCGCCAGTGAAAGAACATCTGTTTAAGTGAATATAGTTCATCATGCCTAAAACGAAATCATCTAAGAGTGCGCTTATACAACAATGGCTTGTACAATTTCCAGGGATGACTTTTGATGGCAAGATTATTTTCTGCCAGTACTGCAATAAACAGGTATGTGCCTATATCTTAAATTTCATATTAATCTAAAATTAAGGTTTTGATATTGGCTTCTCTAATTAATTGTAGAGACCTACTGTCGGCGCAGAAAGTATGTGCAGTCGAGTTTAAACGCTAATACAATTTGAACCAGTCCACCAATCTAAAATATAAATACACCATCGTAAAGCGTGTTTTATTCTGCGTTATCTCCTGTTACATGCATATTTCTATTGTGTTTCAGCGCCGACGGTAGTCCAGGCGACCTGGGTTCGATTTCCAGTACCCGCAGTAATTTAGAAATCTATGAGGTCTGGAAGGGTGTTGACCCAGCATCGTGAGGACAATTGAGAAACTACGGTGGGCAGGGGTCACGGAGGCAAGGCAATACGGCTGAGGGATGTATCGTGCTGACCACACGCCACCCAATATCTGCAGGCCATGAGCTGGGCAGCAACCGTTATTGAAAGCCATGGCCCTTCGGGGACTGTAGTGTTCTTGTTCTTAATTAACTTTAGAGTAATAATGGCTTAATTTAAATAGTTCAAAATTACAAATTTTATTCAATAGCTCACCTTTTCTATTCCTCATCTTAGTCTCTAATTGACATCACTTTATTGTGTTTTAGATTTCACATGAGAAAAAATGCCACCTTCAGCAGCATGCAGATAGTGCCAGTCACAAATCGAAAGCAGCCATGAAAAGTAACATTAGACAGACTCTGCTCACACAAACTATATCTCCTACAACTCATAATGGTTTCTATGCTGATATGTGTAGAGCCCTAGTTGCAGCAAATATCCTCTGGAATGCTGTGCATAATCCGGTTTACAGAGATTTTTTACAGAAATACACCAAGCAGCACATCCCATCAGCATCTACATTAAAGAAAAACTACTTAGATATTTGTTACAATGAGGTCATTTTGTCAATCAGGGAGGATATTGGGGAGTCTTGCATATGGTTGTGTGTGGACGAAACCACCGACTCTGTGGGCAGGTACATTGCTAACATTATAGTAGGAAAACTGGAACCCAATCAGGCATCTATCGCTCACCTTCTTTGCTCTAAACAGCTTGAGAAAGTCAATAGTCGAAGCATTGCATACTTCATCAACAAGGGGTTGCAATTGTTGTATCCTGGGGGTGTTGATGATTCTAAAGTCCTTCTCCTTGTCTCCGATGCTGCTTCCTACATGATTGCCACTGCACCTCTCCTCAAAACTTTCTATCCTTCTTTAATTCATGTTACTTGCATGGCCCATGCCTTGCATAGACTCGCAGAAACAGTTAGGGCCGAGTTTCCTGCAGTAAATACTCTCATTTCAACAATGAAGAAAGTGTTCTGTAAGGCTCTATCAGGAATATCCATCTTTCGAGAGAAACTCCCCTCTATTCCCCTTCCACCACAGCCAATCATCACCCGTTGGGGTTCCTGGATGGAAGCTGCCCTGTATTATGCAGAACATCTTGAGGAAATCATGACTGTGATAGACAATGTGCCTTTAACGGACAACTCTGCAGGTGTGTCGTCTGTCAAAGAACTGTTAAATGATTGTTCCAGTGTTCAGAGAGACATTGCGTATATTCAGGCAAATTTTTCATTTCTTCCAGTCACCATTACAAAAATGGAGGAAAAAGGAAACAGTCTCAAACAGCAATTTTCTGTAATTGAAGAAGCTGAGAGTAACATACAAAGTGCTAGGGGCAAGGTAGGAGATAAAATAAGAGACAAGTGGTCTAGTGTACTGCTGAAGAACCCAGGTTATTCAATGCTGAAAAGGGTACATCAGGTAATGGATGGGGAAAAGGTAGACTTACCAAGTGAAATTGAATTGAAAAATGTAGGTAAATTTTCCTATGCCCCTCTAACATCTGTGAGTGTGGAGCGCTCTTTTTCTGCTTTCAAAATGATTTTAACAGACAAAAGGCACAGCCTGACTGTGGAAAATTTGGAGAAGTTTATTGTTACGTACTGTAAAGTAAACTACGAATGAAAGTACTGTAGGAATGTTCCACACAAATAAATAAACACATACTCCATTCGCGTTTCCACCGTTATTGGATGCCTACAGTGCTGTAATTGTGTACAGTGATTTTAGTATTAAGGTTTTAGATCAGTACTGATAATGATATATCATATAATCCAAAACATTTTTTGACACATTACTTTTTATATTGTTTTTCATAAATGTCTTTTTTATTCTGTCTTAATTTATCAGATATTTCGGTTAAGAATAGGGATACCACGTTTGTTAAAGAAATAAAGTATCACGTTACAGTTTAAGTGTATATTGTAATATTTTAAAGTCTATTTCCTGCCTATCCACACATTTTGAAAACATATTTTAAGTGCCTAATTTCTCTTTTAAAAGCCTATTTACTTGTTTTAAAAGCCTATTTACTTGTTTTAAAAGCATATTTTAGGCGCCTAAAACTAATTTTTTTAGAGCCTAAAATCCCAGGTCTAGTGATAATTAAATCAATTAGAGTGCGTGAAGACCCTTGGGCGGTGTGTGCGTGGTGTCTAGGACCGAGTGGTAATATTGTCATGTTACAAGAGGTAAACATATACAGTAAACGATTTGCGTCAGTGGAGTCTATAGAAGAATAGAAGAATATACACATGGATGAGACCAGGAGATACAGGGCGTTACCAAATCGACTTCATTATGGTCAAGCAGAGGTTTCGAAACCAGATTTTGGATTGTAAAACATATCCTGGTGCTGACATAAACTCTGACCACAATCTGGTTGTAATGAAATGCAGATTAAAGTTGAAGAAACTGAAGAAAAGTCAAAAGCCAAAAAGGTGGGCAATAGACAGACTGAAAGAGAAGGATGTAAACGAAAGATTCAAGAAGAGTATAAAGGAAGGACTAATGAAAAACCCTAAACAAACTTCAATTGCAGACGAATGGGCACTTTTGAAGAATGAAATAACAAAATCCGCAGAAGAAAACATTGGTAGGAAAGAAAGAATAGGTAGAAAACCGTGGATCACTCAGGATATACTAGAATTGATGGATGAAAGGCGGAAACACAAGAATGTAAGAGATGAAAAGGGGAAAGCAGAATACAGACGTCTGAGAAATGAGGTTAACAAGAAGTGCAAGGAAGCGAAAGAAGAATGGTTGAAAGAGAAATGTGCAGGTATAGAAAATTGTCTGAAATTAGGAAAAGTAGACACAGCTTATCGAAGGATTAAGAATACTTTTGGGGAAAAGAAGACTAAGTGCTGTAATATTAAGGACACAAATGGAAAGCCTCTAACAGATAGGGAAGAAAAGGTTGAGAGATGGAAAGCTTACATAGAGAGTTTGTATAAGGGAAAGGAGATTGAGAATCATGTAATGGAAAGGGAGGAGGAAATTGATGAGGATGCGAAAGGAGATTTAATATTGAGATCAGAATTTGATAGAGCTTTGGAAGACTTAAGCAGGAACAAAGCACCAGGCATAGATGATATACCGATTGAGTTGCTACGCTGCATAGGAGATGAAGGTCTGATCAGGTTATTTCACTTGGTGTGTAGGATTTATGAGACAGGTGAGGTACCCCCTGATTTCAAGAAGAATGTTATCATCCCTATACCAAAGAAAGTGGGAGCTGACAGATGTGAAGATTACCGTACAATCAGCTTGATTACTCATGCTTCAAAGATCCTGTCTAGAATAATTTACAAGAGGATTGAAAGCCAGATAGAAACGGAGTTGGGTGAAGACCAGTTTGGTTTCAGGAGAAATGTAGGAACAAGGGAAGCTGTACTAAGTCTTAGGCTGATTTTGGAAGGTAGAATAAGGAAAGATAAGAGAACTTTCATGGCTTTTGTAGACTTAGAAAAGGCTTTTGATAACGTTGATTGGACTAAATTGTTTGACATTTTGAAATCGATTGGAATAAAGTACAGGGATAGGAGGGTGATATACAATCTGTACAGAAACCAGTCAGCAGTCATTCGAGTTGAAGGACATGAGAGAGAAGCTGGTATTCAGAAAGGTGTAAGGCAAGGCTGCAACTTATCACCCATACTTTTCAATCTTTACATTGAACAAGCAATGAAGGAAATTAGAGAAAATTTTAAAGTGGGAGTGAAGATTCAAGGAGAAATAATTTCAACTCTGAGATTTGCTGATGACATCGTCATCTTGGCCGACAAGCCTGAGGATTTGAATGAGTTTTTGAATGGTATGGACTCCGTCTTACGGAAAGAATTCATGATGAAAATTAATAAATGTAAAACAAAAATACTGGAATGCAGCCGAAATAAATCAGAAACCTCTATGGAGATCAAATTGGCAGGTGAAAAGCTAAAGGAAGTAGGAGACTTCTGTTACTTAGGAAGCAGAATAACCAGTGATGGACGAAGCAAAGAGGATATAAAAAGTAGGTTGGCTCAGGCAAAGAAAGCATTTCTACAAAAAAGGAATCTGCTGACATCGAATATAGATTTAGGTATTAGGAAGTCATTTTTGAAAGCCTTTGTCTGGAGCGTGGCGCTCTATGGAAGTGAAACTTGGACTATTGGTGCAGCAGAAAAGAGGAGAATTGAAGCATTTGAAATGTGGTGTTACAGGAGAATGATGAAGATCAGATGGGTAGATAGGGTTACAAACGATGAGGTATTAAGACGAGTGGGAGAGGAGAGATGTTTCTGGCGACTGCTAATGAAGATAAGAGATAGGTTGGTAGGACACATACTAAGACACCCAGGAATAGCAAGCTTAGTTATGGAAGGAAGGGTCGACGACAAGAACTGTAGGGGTAGACCAAGGTTAGAATATGTTAAACAGATTGCCTCGGATGTAGGGTGTCGGAGCTATGTAGAGATGAAACGATTAGCTCAGGACAGGGAGGTATGGAGAGCTGCATCAAACCAGTCAAAAGACTGAAGACTCAAACAACAACACCAAATATAAGTACGTGTTCGTAGGTAGGTAACAGTCTTAGTAGAGTTTCTTCAAAATCCGTGAAGTTCCGTTGTTTAGGTGGTTTATATACTACACCAATAAGCACTTTAGTCACGTCAAAAGTGAGCTCGACAAACATATATTCGGTCAAGGGGTCAGTAGATAGGTTCGATGTTTTTATAATCTTTGCCGCCAAATTGTTTTTATAGAATAAAGCTACTCCTCCCCCTCGACACTTCAGTCTATTGTGAAAGAGTGAATTGTACCCTACTAGACTTATCATGTTTAAAGGGACAAAGTCTTTCATCCAGCTTTCACTAATTGCTACAACGTTTACCATGCTTCCTTCAAAAATAGCTTGGAGCTCAGCGTGATGCGCTATTATGGACTGAGCATTGACATGTGCACACAGCAGTGAACGGGGAAAGGCCGAAAATTCCCTTTCCATATGATTGCGGGTGGGGGGAGACGAAGACAGGGGTTGGGGAAGGCTGGGAGGCTCATTGTCAAGGTGAAGGTCATTATCTCTGTCGGGACTGAATGTAACGGTACCAACTACACTGGCCATAACACAATAGAGAGCAAGCAATTCACCATAGTTTCCTCATGTATGCACAAGCCACTAGAAGCAATTAAACAACCACTCTCACTGAATTTAAAATTAAACCACCTATCACTTACGCAATCACTTACACTAAAATTAAAATAACAAATTAAACACACTCTCACAATTACACACATTAACCTGTTCACGTAACTTCCGATACCTGCCCTTTCATTAAGCAGGCAAGTTCTGCTGGAGTGTTAACGTAATGTTTTTTACCGTCAGAATCCACTATCACTATCCGCCCATCCAGAGTGAAGGTGTTCCTTGCTCCAAAGTGATCCCTGGCCTTGTTGAGCATGTCCTTGCGTGATGCTGTGAGGGACTCAGTTATGAGGATCGGAGTTCCTTTGAGAAGCCTCTTGGCGCGCCAGACACTTTCCCTCTCGTGGTAGCGGGTGAACTTAACAATAATTGGTCTTCTACCGGTAACCACCACATCCGCAGACGATCTCTTTGGTTTCCCCAATCGATGACACCGATCGATGCTCATCATAGTCAGTTCTATGTTAATCTTGTCCTTAAGTACCTCCGTTACTCTAGCGTACACGTCTTCGTTAGGAGTTTCACTCACCCCATGTAGCAGTAGGCAGTTCCGGCGGCTGTACTGTTCTGCCTCATCAATTCCAAGTTCTTGCTTCACAATCTGGTCATTCAAATCCTTCTTTAAGTCACTTAGCTCCGTAATGACTTCAAGGCGAAAAGTCTCGAACTCCGAAGCTAGGGTTTCCACTTTCACGGAGTTGAGGTTGGTAGAAGTGCTCGTTCCAGCTGTGGTGGCTCCCTCTAGGCGAGTTTGAAATACTTTGAGCTTTTCTTCAAACGCTGAAATTCTTTGATTGACGGCTTTTAGGGTCATGACTGTTGACTGAATATTCACTAAGTGGTATATAGTTAATAATACACACCCTGGCAGACTCTATTTGTGAGTTATGTTGCGGTTTCGGCAGGTATTCTACGGAGCACTTTTACGCACGATGCATCTCAGTCGCCATTTTCACATGATTAGTCGACCACTAATTAGTGATGTGATAACTGAAGCACACACATCAGATTAGTAGCAATATGAGTCGATGTAATTGCTTAATTACTATCGCATTAGCAGGCTTTCCTATATTTTCTATTTTCTTAACACTTTGGCATTATGACCGTTTGTTACAAACAGTAACAAATCGAGTACGTAGGCAGTGCCAATTGCACAACCATAGGAGTGCTGAATTATTGTATGCATTTGTGTTGTATTCGCATAATTTTTTTTATTCAGCAACTTTGTGCACATAGCTTCATTTTCTTAGTAATAAACGCATCTCGTTTATTAATTAATGATATTTAGGACTAGCTAACACTTAACTCTAAAGATAAATGTTAGAGATGGCACCATCATAGCATAGGACCAATTTTCCCCTTGCTACTAAATGTAAATGTTCTAGTATTTGTAAACAAGTAAATGTCTTGCTTTGCTGTAAATTCTTTTGATGTTTGATCCAGCCGTAAGTTATTTCAATGTAATTGCTTAGGGCAGATCTTACGTGCCATTCTCGTAGCTTGTTCATTTTGTCGAATTTTGTATTAGGACCATGAGAGCAATTTAGATCTTGTTTAGGACTTTTTTTATATTTCTGTCAGGGCAGAATAGTATCGGACCAGCCGTTTGCAACTCTCATGCTAGGCTAGGGATCTATTCTGAATACAATTTATTTGTGATTTTAACCTAAGACTGACCTCTCTTTCTTGTTTAGTTTTGTTATCGATGCATTCCTCTGAGCTGGTTAAAGAACGAACCTCACTAATTCCCGACACCCCCGAGTGCAGACTTTGTGCTACACCAGCCTATGAATGTATCGTCCCCCATACTTGTGTGTTAACTGGAAGAGGGTCTCGGAAGGGTCATTTGAAACCGGTGGCTCCCCGAAACCTTCGGCCAGCGGGCACACTAGATCAGTGTTTCCCAAACTTTTATGTGTGTGTACCACTTTAAGAGATGAGAATCTCTCGCGTACCACCTAATGGTTGGGAGATAGGCCTATAGTAACTATAACCCCCATCACACCAAAATATGGATTGTAAATTGTGTTTGTTAGAGTTAGACTTAAAGTTCAAATAATTAAAAGTGTGTCCAGTTGTTTAATTATTTATTACAATAGGTATTCAATTCAAACACTCAGAAATGACACTGTACAAATAATATTAATAAAAAACTCTTAATAATTAAACATAAAAACCAAAGTTCAATTAACCACTTCAATGTGAAGGGTGAGCTTGAAGATTAGAAACCAACTTAGGAATGTTTGGTTAAAGATTGCTGAGTCTCAAACGAAGATCGTATTCCACTGTACGGAACCTATTCCGGTATTTATTCTTGAGATAAACAAGTGAAGAAAATACAGTCTAACACAAGTATGAAGTAGTGAAAGGCAGTAAAAATCTAACTGCTTTTTCAGCTATGTCTGCATAGTCTGCACGCCTCTCAACCCAAAAGTTCACAAGAGTCATTTTTGAAAAAGTTTGCCTTTGTTCTGAATCTCAATTCAATTCATAAAACTACTCCTTGTCTCTGTCCTTCAAGTCCTCCGGCAATATATCAATGTTTTTATATTTTTATAGCTTTTGTACCGATTTTGCAAATCAGTACATATGCATCTTTATCTTCGAGACGCAGTAAGAACTCCAGGTGTGACCGGACTAACTATCATGGGAGCGTCCACCAAGCCTCTTCTGGGAATTCCTTTCGCCCTTGTTCCTGCACCTGACAATGAACTGTTGGTGAAGTGGGTTCGCCAAGCCCTTTTCTGCCAGGATTTCTACCCTTTGTGTGTCCTGCCACTTAAAGTATTATCACTAATGGAAACTTGTCGAGGGAGATATATCAAGCTTTGTATCTGTGAACATTGGAGATGTGAACACTCCCTGTCAACTACATTTGGCCAAACCCTTGTTCTAAGAAAATATTTTGCAAGAACCTTGTGAAACATCTCAACTCCTGGGAAGATTCTACGCACTAACTGTGTGGGATGATATTCGAGGTACCAATTGTAAACCTTGGACTCTGGCTTTGTTTTGGCACGTTTGCACCACTAGTCACGTTGGTATGACTGGAGTAGTGTGGTGGGGGTGCATTGGGCTCGAGGGTTGCGGCCTGTGACAAGAGAGACAGTGTGTGAAAGACCTCGCTGACAACTAGACTCACAAGCAATTGCCTCCGGGGAAACTCATAGTGCAGTTTCCTCGGAGGGCTGGTAGACACCAGGTGGTGCAATCTTAACTTAATACAAGGGGCAACTGAAAGAAACTTTTCTTTAATGAATACAAACTTTGACTGCAAAATATTTTGGTAATGTGATTTCGAGGCCATGTGTCGTATGGACCATATTTTGAGCTAGATACTGTGCCCTTGTATATAACAGCGTCGTATATACGAGAATCAAACTTCGGGGAGCGTTCAGTCCGGATATGCTTTCACTAGAGCTCAAATACCAGACGGCTGCTTACAATTACAAGGACCATATGCAAAACTACAAACTAAGAAATGAGTGAAAAGCAAATAAAATTACCACCATTTAATAACTGAATAAAAACAACAAAACATAAAAAATAATATAAACAAAGTCCACCCTGAACTTTACTCCCACAGTACAATAATTTACACAGATCTGAGTGGCCTAGAAAGGTCCACTCCAAAGAATTAAAATTGTGGATCAAAATTCCACTTGTCTGATTAATATGTATGCACGCGTATAACTACGCTAGAGAAGAAATAAGTACTTTTGATGGAGATTTGCTCACAGATGGAACAGCCAATATGCTTGCAAACCCCCATACGGCAAACCATTATTATGGCTTTATGGGACACACTCGTAGAATAACATACCAACAATTAAAATTTTACTGACACACGCAACCATTTAAAATTTATAAACTAATTGATCTCCATCGAGATCGCAGTGAGTCAGGAAACTCCCAGCAAAACAGAAGCTTGCCCAATGGCTCAAATTGCTCAACACATACATGACAACAACGTGACCGAACATCGAGACCACCCGAGGTCAATGAACATGACAAAAATTAAACAAAAATCAGATGCATAAAACCCGATGATATTTACATGAAATAAAAGCATGGATAAGCTAACACGCTGGGACTCGATCAATCAAAACGCGAACAGCACCCATTTACCGATTACAATTCTTTTATCATTAAACAGGCTTTATTTTAATATAAGATAAACAATTACGAAGAACGGAGACCTGGTCCGTGAATACTAATGAGCACAGCTTGCTCCTTATCTGATGGAGTGCGCCGCGTAGAAATACCTTCACTTACCACTCATTAGCGTCTGTGTTCAAAACGTCGAAGCTTTGAGTCATGCTATTTATACGCCACCTGTTAATCGCGACACAAAATTTTTGCAGACTCAACAAAGCATTTAGGGCAGAACACAACACAAATCTACCACGGGCCGACACTCCAATCAAATATCATAGATTTTGTGTACCATAACACTAAAAGAGAAACTTCATCAACAAATAAAGTCATTGGGCATATGACCCCTCACTTAACAAAAATGCAACAAACGGCAATTAACACACAAGCCTGTGTAACAATAAAAATCTATACAATAAAAAGATTTCCCACCAATTCTATTATCTACTCTAGTTAATTCAGTTTCGCTTCTGTTATGATATCGGTTCCCAATTTGCGTCGCTTAGCCGCGCATTTTACGGTAGCGATACGCACTCGAGTACGCTTGCCCCGTGTACTTGACATCAACGAAAAAAAAAATCTTCATACAGATAGAATACATGCCACGTTGCTCATGAACTAAACTAAAGTGTGTCAGTACCACAAACCAACTACAATAAAACACGAAGACAAAAATAAAATAAAATATTTACACAAAATAATATGTTCCCACAAAACCATAACCAGTTTGTCAAATAATTAATTATTTAGTACTTATTCCTCTTTCTGCGTCGTCTCATCGAACATCGCCTGACATTCTCTCTCCAAAGTGTTTAGCTCATCTCAGACCACATGGAGCCGTAGAAACGTTGGTTCGATGTCTTTCTCTGGGTCTGGAGTTCCATCTTGACGTTGAATAAAAATAAAATGTTATTTATAGTCACACGTAATTTTCTATCTAAATTTTGCCAATAGTTACTTTATTCACCATTTGTCTAGTGCAAAATTAAACGTAGATTTTCCCTAATAGTTGTAGTCGTGGGAGACTACTAAAATCTTACCGATACACAAATTTCACACTCAGCTGTGCGCACACAACTTTATTATAATGTTTTCAATAATGACCCTATCTCTGATAAATTTAACACAGTATATCTTCACGGTATGGAAAAGAATAAGTGATCACCTCACGGTGTCACCAAGAATCAACCTCGTCGTCACTCAGACGACAGTATTTATGTGAATTTAGCAAAAGGACGGAGGGAGAGGGAAATCTATCACTAACTTCTATAATAATGCGACTATTGGCATGCAACAGGTATCAAACAGTTTGAAAAATTATACAGGTCACAATGGGGCTATCGTGCTCTGGAATCGATCATAGATTTCGTTAATCCAATCTTTCCCGCTTTCAACTTCAAGCCGGCGTCAGACGCTCCCTTGGCGCTAAAATTGGTGACCCTCTCTGATTGGTAGTTCATGACGTCAATATCGCAGTTTAGAACAGAAGCCTCTGTCCTATGATTGGTTGAAAGTTCCTCTCATCTCTCTCATCCAGCAACTATCTTACTCGTAACGCTAGGGTGACAAAGAAATTACGGTCTGAAATGAGTCTGGACCCCAACACACCTTTGTCTGATAAAGTGTCTGTCAAACATTCCGATCTCGTCACTCCTTTGTTTCAGGACTGGGCACGTTCAAACGTACTGTCTCCAAATAAGCTTGATATTTCGCAATCCAGTCTGGCCTTCCTGTATGATTCTGGCAGTAAAATCAGAATATAATGAAATGAATAATTAGAATCATTAATATGCGTAGCTTATTAAGGGTTCAAAGATATTCGAGGTACCAATTGTAAACCTTGGACTCTGGCTTTGTTTTGGCACGTTTGCACCACTAGTCACGTTGGTATGACTGGAGTAGTGTGGTGGGGGTGCATTGGGCTCGAGGGTTGCGGCCTGTGACAAGAGAGACAGCGTGTGAAAGACCTCGCTGACAACTAGACTCACAAGCAATTGCCTCCGGGGAAACTCATAGTGCAGTTTCCTCGGAGGGCTGGTAGACACCAGGTGGTGCAATCTTAACTTAATACAAGGGGCAACTGAAAGAAACTTTTCTTTAATGAATACAAACTTTGACTGCAAAATATTTTGGTAATGTGATTTCGAGGCCATGTGTCGTATGGACCATATTTTGAGCTAGATACAGATTGATATTTTTATTTTTAGTATATTAGTATGTAATATTTTGGAAGAGCTTGTATAATTTGGTCATACTGTTATATGTAGTTTACTGCAGGGTGGGTTATTTCATTGTCCTATTTCCTGTTAGCTGGGTGGGAACCTCGTGGATTTAACCTTGGTCAGATAGGCTTCAAAGGACAGTCAGTGCTGGACTATGAAGCTTGTTGGACGCTTTCGTTCCCTAAGGAACACGTTTGTTGCTTTATGCAATTTGTTTGTGAAATGGCACCGGGCCTGAATTTCATGTTGTTATATTTCCTTTTATCTTTGCGGATGATACTACTCTCTGTTCAGTAATTCAATTAATCGTATGATGGGGAAATGAGATTTTGCCAACTGGGCAATGACTGATTTTATTTTATTTACAGTATTGGCTGAAACTTGATTCTGTATTACCTTTTAAATATTAGGTTAAGCGGTTAAGGGTTTTAATTGTAATTTAATTGTATCATTTCTAGATTTTTATTATACTTTGACATTTGGATGTTGTTTTTTTAATTTAATGCTGGCAGTCAGTAGGAAGATTATTCCTGTTTCCTTCTCCATGTGTGGCAAGATCAAAATTATCGGCCTATTGGGTACGCCTCAGGGCTTCCTCTCAACAGGCTTGTCTTGAATTAGCTTCGTCCCGCTTGATCTCTTATCCTAAATTAAAGCAGGGTGTTCTTGAATATCAGGAAAAATAGGAACATTCTCTCCTAGGTTTTTTTGCTGTGAACTCAGCTGACCTACCGAGTCACTTAAATTAGGGCAGTTTCTGTGTGTTCTAAATTATATTTTTGATATGCTAATTTTATTATTATTATTATTATTATTATTATTATTTTGGTTATTTAAAGGGTAAGGGGGGATACAGCTGGTACAGCTTTCGTAACATCACCGCGTACCACTGCTGCCTTACGATCGTACCACCAGTGGTACGCGTACCACAGTTTGGGAAACGCTGATCTAGATGACATTGGCGAGAATCTTGAACGGTCTCCGAATAAACCACTCACAAAACTAGCACAACAAGTAGGGGTTTCGGTTTCATCTGCTTACAGAGCTACAAAGTTGTTACATATCAAACCGTACAAGTTGGCAAGGGCCCAATGTTTAAAACCTGCTGATCCAGCCACGAGAGTGAGATATTGTGGGTGATATCTTGCATCATTGAATGATCGTTTATTTGACCCACAGCTTGTGTTTTCGGATGAGGCCTGGTTTCACCTTAATGGGCGTGTGAACAGTCATAACTCTCGCTATTGGTGTTCAGAAACCTTAATGGTGTTTATGAAGTCCCTATTTATGATAGGAACATTGGTGTTTGGTGTGTTGTTCGTACCGGAAGAATAATAGGGCCAATTTTTTTCGAGTCGACAGTAAATGCAGAGAGGTACCAAGATAACATTTTGAAGCCGTTCTTCAATCAGTTAACGGAAGAAGAAAAATCGCGAGGGTGGTTTCAACAAGATTCAGCCCCTGCTCATACAGCAGAAGATTCCCTTCTTACAATCTCGGAAGTGTTTGCAGACAGAGTGATCAGTGCTGGTCTATTTCCCCCTCGTTCTCCACATCTAACACTGTGTGATTTTTACTTGTGGGGTAAACTGAAAGAACAAGTGTATAAAAAAATCCTCACACATTGGAGGAACTGAAAGAAAACATTACGCTGGCAATCAGAAACATTACAATGGCAGAACTCACTCGCGTCAGCCAGAATGTGGGTACCAGATACAATGCCTGTATAAATCAGGAAGGACGAATCTTCCAGCATCTTTTATAAGGTAAGTCTCAACGACTTGTTCGTTTTTGAATGATGAATTTTGGTTTTTCCGTAAATTTTGTTTATTTTTATAATTGTTATTCGTTTTTTTTGTTTTAATAATTTTCGGTCTTTCCACCTCTAAATTTGAAATTCAATTTCAAATTTGTATACTTTAATAGGTGTTAAGAGGGGCAGATGACCTCGTAGTTCCGCCCCTTAAAACAACAATAACTAACTAATGTAAGATTTCAGCATTGTACACACGCTAGCAAGTCCACTGCATCTGTAATATTTCAGAGGATTGTACACACGCTTAAAGCAGGAGGTCTTGGCGCGCCACAAGGTCGGCCAAGGCCATCACAGCAGCGGATAACAAAACCGCCGCTTGGCGCTCTTACTTTATATGAAAGACCCTGTAGTTTCAAAATCGATAATTAAGATTCCTTCCGCGAGGTGACGTCTTTCTGTGACGAACCAATGGTATTAATATTTAGAAAAAACAAATGCGTGGCTTCTATGAGTAACGTAAAAGTAGGCTGCAGAATTAAGTGCCCTTATATGATGACAATTTGCTTTCATAGTCATAGTCATTTGCTTTCAAATACTGCCAATATTCAAGAAAGGAGACAGGAAGGTGGGTGGTAACTACCGAGGAATCACCATCATCTCGCATGTTGCCAAAGTAATGGAAAGAATCCTAGAAAAAAGAATTAGAGTATAGGTAGAAAGCCAAATAGAGGAGGAGCAGTTTGGATTTAGAGGGGGCAGGTCAACAGTGGAACTCATTTTCATTCTGAGACAGAACATTGAAAAGAGTTGGGAATATGGAAAGGATATGGTAATGACTTTTATTGATCTAGAAAAGGCCTATGATAGCATCCCTGGAACAAATGTTTGGGAAAGCTTAAGAAATAGGGGGATAGGCAAGGAACTGAGAGTCATGATAAATGGAATGTGCATGGATTGCTACAGTAGTGTGAAGACTGGAGTCGGGACATCGGAATGGTTTAATATTGACACTGGACTAAAGCAAGGAAGTGTGTTGTCACCTTTATTGTTCTTAATGGTGATGGATGACGACATGAAGGCAGCAATGAAAGACTATACTAGGCCAAAGATGAAGGTAATGTTGTTTGCAGACGATGTTGAGATCTGGGGCGAGGATGAGATGGAGGTACAAGAACAGTTAGACGTAATAAATGAAAAGATTGAGCAATGGGCATTGAAGATAAATGTGGAGAATAGTAAAACAGTGGTGATGAGTAGAACTAATAAAGAAGGAAAAGGAGTAATCAAAGTCGGAGATAAGGAATTGGAAGTGGTGAAACATTTCAAATACTTGGGAAGTGAACTGACTGAAGATGGAAGACTAGATTTGGAAATTAGCAGAAGAATACAACTCGGGAGCTTTCTACCATCAGGTACGGGGACTATTATGAAACAAGGATATACCAATTAAGGCTGAAGAAGATATGTACAAAGCATATTATGTTCCAGTAATGACATATGCAGCAGAAACTTGGACAATGACTAAGAGGGATGAGAGCAGAGAACAGGCAGCTGAGATGAGATTCCTGTGAAGTATGGTCCAGAAAACGAGGAGAGATCGACTGAGAAATGAAGATATACGGAAGGAACTGGGAGTACAGAAACTAAATGACAAACTGGGGCAAAACAGATTGAGATGGTTTGGACATGTCAAACGGATGAATGAAGAAAGGCTACCAAGACAAGCACTGGAACGACGGATGACAGGGAAGATAGGACTATGAAGACCAAGAATGCGTTGGATGGTCTCGGTGAAGTATAGCATTAGAAAACGGAACCTGGATTGCAACACCGTGTCAGAAGAGGAATGGTATAACGACAGAACACAGTGGAAAGGAACCATGTTTGCCACCACGCAGTGTTAGCTGGAAAAGGGGAAATGAAGATGATGATGATGATGTTATAATGACTATTATCATAGCACATCATACGAATCACCTCTTCAATCACCTGCGTTAGCAACGAGAAATAAAAATAATAGGTTTCAAAAGTTTGAACAGACGCCATATTGAATTTTTGAAAACATTTGAACATTGTTGGATGTCTCTACACTAAGCTCTGAATAAGGATTCGCTGTGCCAAGTTTCATTGCACACGGGTGATTAGATTGCTGGAAATGTTTTTGAATATTTGAAAATCACATTGCCGCCATTATGTTTTCGTATTTCTCAGGATTTTGAAGGTCATTCATTTGTCCTTAGTTAACAGCATAAAAAGTTTCAGTTTGATTGCTTAAATAGATTCGGAGATATTAAGAACCGGTGAAATCTATCGTATTGGTGCCATGTTGGATTGTTCTATATAACTTATATGCTACAGAATTTTATACCACCAGATGAATATTATTGTTTGTTTATTTATTTATTTATTTATCGTATGGCTAGCAACTAGGTGAATTACAATATAATAAATGTATATATATATAAGTAAACCATATGTACAATATATACATCACCAGAACTTTGGTTGCGTTTGCATTCATAACGAGATATCCAGTTGTTGAAGCCAGTCCAGAAAGGGAGCTGCAGCAGAAATAACACCTTGTGGTGATCCAGCATATTTCCTCAGTGGACATTCTCGAACAATATGCTCTACGGTTTGAAGAGCAGCTCCGCAGTCACAGGCAGGAGAATCATGAAGTCCCCATTTATGTAGCATGGCGTTATATCTGGCGTGACCTGTTCCTAGGCGATTTAACATCACCCACTGGTTTATCTTCAGGTTATATCCCGGAAGTCTAATAGTAGAACCTAGAATACCTTGATGTTTCACAGGAGCAGACTTCCAGTTTTGGCGCCATTGTTCCGTGGAATAATGTCAGGTATGTTATGCCATATTTGGTTCCTTGATCTAAGACGAGTGAAGGGAAGATCGTTAAAAACTTCATGAATTGGGAGATCCTGTGGGTGATTTTTAAGATGTAGCTTTCTCCACTTTCTTACTGTTGCTTCCTGTCGTCTTTGTCCCGGAGGTGATATGTTACTGATAGAGTGTAACCAGGGAGTTGGGGTGGATCTCAGTGTACCTGTTACGACCCTCATACTTTCATTCAATAAACATCGATCTTTTTAGTATGAGCACTACGGTGTCACACTGGGGTACAATACTCTGCTACAGGATAAACCATGGAGAGGGCAGTCTTGCGTAGTGAATTTTCATCAGCACCCCATCATGTACCAGCCAATTTCTTCATGATATTGTTCCTGGATTTGAGATTTTTGACTGTGTTTTTCAAGTGTTTCTTGAAGGTTAAAGAACGGTCCAAGCCCCAAGGTGATGCCAAGATACTTAGGGCTAAAATTGTGCTTAACTCTTTGCTGGCACAAGTATACTTCCATCTGTTGGTGGGCAATGCGGTTGCACAGATGAAATGCACACACTTCTGTCTTATTGGGATTGGGACTAGGTCTCCATTTTGTATAGTATGCATGCATTAATTACAAATCGCTGGAGAGAATGCTTTCTCCTTCCTCAAGCGTGAAGGTTTGTACAGCAAATAGCTAAGTCGTCAGCATAGCAGAATTTGCTGCTGATGGTGTCGGGCATGTCACTGGTGTATAAGTTGAAAAGCAGTGGAGCTAATACTGAACTTTGAGGAAGACCATTATTTACTGAAAATGACTCGCTTGTCCTTTGTCCTATGGTGACCTTGAAATACCGACTTGTCAGCATATTCTTCAGGATGATGTTAGTTTTGGACACGGTATAGATGTGTTTTA
This sequence comes from Meconema thalassinum, assembly GCA_946902985.2. Lineage (NCBI taxonomy): Eukaryota > Metazoa > Arthropoda > Insecta > Orthoptera > Tettigoniidae > Meconema > Meconema thalassinum. The sequence goes on from OX336389.2 coordinate 188,604,634, forward strand.
AGCCGGCCCCGTGGTGTTGGGGTAGCGCGCCGGCCTCTCATCTGGAGGCTACGGGTTCGATTCCCGGCTCCGTCAGGGATTTTATAACTGACGTGAGGGTTGGAACGGGGTGCACTCAGCCTCGTGTGGACAATTGAGTAGCTGTCTGACAGTGAGGCAGCGCCCCGATCACGAAAACCAAGATTAACGGCCGAGGGCACCCGATGCGCTGATGACGCGTCACCCCAATATCTGCAGGCCAAATGGCTGGGCAGCGGTCGCTTGGTCGGCCTAGGCCCTTCATGGACTGTATAGTGCCAGGGGTTGACTTGTTGATATGTCTTTTAAGTTTAAGCAATAACCCGTCCAGCCAGACCGTATAGTTAGGTCGACAAAAGCGACTGATGTCTTTAACTTCTTCTGGAATCTTGCCTCTATGTAAGATGTTAATGCCAATACCTGTTCACAACAGCTACGTTGGGTTCTGAAAGCTGCCTGGTATGATGGAGTTTTATTATTTCTTATTCCTTGGATTCGATTCAGGATTGGGCGTTCCAAGAGTTTGTAGCAAACACTGAGTAGGGCAATAAGTCGGTAGCTTGAAGGGACATCTGCTGGTTTTCCAGGTTTGAGGATTGCCAAGGTGTGAGCCACTTTGAACTCTGGAGGAATGATCCCAGTATCCAGGATATCACTGAAGAAGTTCTTGAGCTATGTTCTTGCAAGTCTTCTGAGATATCTTACGAACTCCGGGAATATGCCGTCTAAGCCGGATGCCTTCGTCAATTTTAGCATTTTAATAGCTGACTCAATTTGTGTGTCGCTGAATGAATTAGAGAGAGAAGGGTAGACAACCTCCACGTGGTGTACCCTGGGCAACGGACTGCTAATGCAGGACGGCTGTAGTCTACACAACAGGCGACCAAACTATATCTAAGATCTCTCAAGGTCAATCAAGGCAACATTAGACAATATTATCACGACTCATTATACCAACCTGCATTTCTATCCCTTGATTAGGACACGAGAAATATAAACGTGATTTTAAAAATGTAGTACAACCGCCATTTTGAAATTCTCATAGAAATTGTACTAAATTAGACAATACAGTATATTGAGCCTTGTTTGAAGATTCATTGTGCTCGGATAATTAAGTCGCGAGAAGAATCCAAATAATTATTTAAATATCGCTTCGCAGCGATGTTGGACTTGTGTTCATCAGATTATTGAAAGGCCCAAAGGAAAACCTATGTTAATAGCCTCTGTCGACTTACTATATTTCCGCTAGATTGCTGTAATAGATTCGGAGATATTGAGAACCGTCTAAATATTTCGGACAGTTCTATATGTTCTATATGTAGGCCACAGAGTTATGCATCATTAGGTGAACATTATTGCATAGGTTCATTACTCAAACGTTCACTGCGATCATTTGGTTAGGACATGAGAAAATGAAAATAAAATTATTTTAAAATTTTACACAGCCGCTATCTTCAGGTAATTAAAGTAATTGCTACTTTCAACGCAAACTCACTTCTTAAGACCGGCAAACTCAAACAGGTTACTGATGTCTTGTCCCGATATCAGATATTGATCGCTGCAATTCAGGAAACAAGATTCACGGATGAACAGTGCTTCGAGTCACAAGGTTATAGAATCTTCAAAGGCAAGACCAGTAAACGTGTGGTAAAAACCATCCCACACTTAGGCACAGGATTTATTGTCAACAGGAAGATTTTGGTTTCGATTGTGGACTTCACATCCCCTAACAGCCGAGTCTCTACTCTTTCTTTTCGGTGTACAAATAGAGTTTACACAATGGTGAACGTACATGCGCCAATCAATCAGGCGAATAAGAAGGACCCGGAAGGAACAGACGCATTCTGGGAGGAGCTAGAATATATCCTCTCAAAGGTACCTGACAAACATACCATCATTCTGCTAGGGGATTTCAATGCCCAGCTTGGCAAAGAACGAAAATATCAGAAGATTATTGGAAACTACCCAGCTCACAGGAGAATTAATCGTAATGGAGAGAGGCTTGTGGAGTTATGCAGAGCATTCAATCTGGTCCTAAAGTCAACGGCGTTCAAACACCTACCCAGAAAACAGAAGACCTGGATTTCTCCAAACTCCAACCTTGGTGAATTCCAAATTGATCATGTCGCCATTGCACGGAAAGCACAACGAGAGATCCAGAACGTAAAGGTTCTGAGAAGTGGCAACTTAGACTAGGATCACTACCTATCGCAGATCAAAGTTAGGCTAATTCCAAGAAATAACAAGAAGATTACTCCAAGAAAAACTGATAAGTTCGACAGAGACAAGCTAAGGAGCAACCAAGAATTCACCCACAAGTTGGAAACTTTAAATCCAGAGAATTGGGAACAATTACAAGAGGCTATAGTCAGAACAGCAAAGGAGACTGTCCCACTCACAAAATCAAGAAAGCATCTTTGGTGGGATCATGAATGTGATACAGCAGTTCAGCTAAGACAGGTTGCGTGGCAGAAATGGAATTGTCACAAAAATGAAGAGAACAGGGTCAACTTCCTAAACGCGAGAAAATCTGCATCAAAAACCATCCGTGGCGTGAAACGTATGTTTAATAAGGAACAGTTGGTACAGATTGAGCAAGACTTCCAGAAAAATAACACACGTAACTTCTATAAAACCTTCAAGCACAGTCTGAACAAATACAACCCCCCAAGTCTACAGTTTAAAGATTCCAACGGGAAATTAGCTCACAATGATAAAGATAATTGTCAGATTCTAGCAAGTTATTTTGAAAACCTCCTCAACTGTGAGGCTCCTGAGACCCCTTTCGTTTATGAAATAAATCCAAACATCCACCCTGATTCGTCCCCTCCTACGAAGGCTGAAATCACGACGATCATCCAAGAGCTGAAGGACAACAAGGCACCGGGTGAAGATTTGATAATTGCTGAACTGTGGAAACATGCAGGGGAAAAGCAGTCGACAAGCTTGTTGCAATTATTCAAGAGATTTGGGAGAGCGATAAACTCCCAAGTGGATGGACCTCTGCCGTAATTCATCCACTACATAAAAAAGGGGAGAAAACCGATGTGAACAATTACCGTGGCATCTCTCTGCTATCAATAACTTACAAGATCCTCTCAAAAGCTCTGCAGAATAGGGCGGAACAACAAATCGATCCACAACTGGGGGAATACCAAGGGGGTTTCAGAAAGGGACGATCATGTGCTGAGCAGATTATGAATCTGAAGTCCATCCTTTCATATCTGAAACTCAGGAACAGGGAATTCGTGATGATCTTTGTTGATTTTAGGAAAGCGTACGACTCAATTGATCGAACCACCCTATTGCAAATCCTTGAAGAGTTTGGCTTAGATAACAAGACACAATCAATTATTCAGCAAACCCTGACCAACACCACCTCCAAAGTGAAGTTCAGAGGAGAGATGTCTGATGCCTTTGAAATCAGGACAGGAGTGAGGCAAGGAGACGGGCTATCACCACTTCTCTTCAATTGTGTATTGGAAAAGGTCATCAGAGAATGGCGGAAGGAAATGAAAAATTCAAGGGTAGAAAATGGCGTAAGGCTAGGGTACAAGTATATGAATCTTACAATCGACTGTCTAGCCTTTGCAGATGATCTAGTGATCTTTTCAAATTCCATTGATATGGCAGAAGAACAACTTAACCAGCTGAAAAATCAAGTACTGAAGGCTGGGCTTCAAATCTCCTTTGAGAAGAAAAAATTCATGACAAATATAAAGTCAGCGCCCAGGGAAGTGGAGGTCGGACTAGGAAAAGTTCAGAAGGCAGAAAAGTTTAAATACCTCGGTGAATGGATAGAGCCTAACCTATCAGGGAAGAAAGCCTTCATGTCACGCATTAATAAAATGGAAATGGCATACAACCTGACTAAATACATCTACAATAAGAGATCGATATCCTTAAACGCCAAAATTAGACATTACTGCACTGTTATTCGACCAGAGGCTCTGTATGCGGCTGAGACTCTAATAATGAACAAGAAAGGTCTGATGGAAAAACTAGAGGCTAAAGAAAGGAAGATTTTGAGGAAAATCCTGGGTCCCATCAAAGAAAACAGCGAGTACAGAAGGCGTCACAACCACGAATTGTACAAGCACGTGGAGAAGATCAGTGACACGATTCGAAAAAGAAGGATTGCCTTTTATAGCCACGTGACACGAATGAGCCCAGGCAGGATATCAAAACGGATATTGACGTACTTCCAAGATAAGAAAACCAAAGGGGCATGGTTTACGGAAGTTGAGAAAGATCTACGTGAAATGGAAATTTCCCCTAAAGATATCCAGGAGCGTGTTCCACTTCAGGAAAAACTACGTATGCACAAAGGTTTCCAGGAAAAGCCGAAGCTGAAGACAGGGAAGGCTTGGTCCCGAGAGAAAATAACAACACCGAAGACGAATGCGGGAACACTGGGCGGTAGTTAGAGCTCGGAAGAAGAGACAGTTGAACTGACGTGGTCCCTAGTTGGCCGAATCGAAGAAAGAAGAAGAAGAAGAAGATGCCAGTAGCCTGAATCATGTATAATTATAATGTGACCAACTCTAGGAATGGGTATTCCAAGATTCAGACACCTAGATATCAAGGGAAAGGCTGTAGCCGCTTTTGAAAGATATTTGAATATCGCGCTACATTGCTTCTCGAAGCATTTGGAAATAATTTACCGATACTTGGATGTCAAGTGACGTAGCGAGTAATAGCAGAGGTGGAGGCTATTTATTGATTAAATAGTTAACTATGGAGTAGAGACTTGAGACTGGGATCAGATTACTGGCACGGCCAAATGAAAGAGAATGCAATTAGTATCAAGTAAATCGGACCAGGGATTCAAGAGATATGAGGATTTCCAGATATCAGGTGATGACGCGTGTCCCTGACAGTTTTGAATAAAAGCCAGCTGGCCGAAACAACTTCAGCTCATTCTAACACAAGCACTTGGCAAGCAAGTTGCTGCGACGCTGAGCCAAGGCACATGGTTGCCGGATCTACGCAGAAGTTCTTTTCAAGTCGTGATAGTCACGAAAAGTGCTGCGCTACGAGTTGGAACTTAGTAAGTTTACGGCGAGGAGAATCACTGAGGTGATTGATTTTTCTACAGACATTGGTGGAAATATTTATATTTCTACAAGGACATATGCTAGACTTTGTCTAGAAAGTAATATTTTGTCACAGTCCAGTAATAACTTAATACTTGGATGTTTAAATCCATTCAGTCAGTTTTCATTATTTGTAACTAGTTAACCACTTCGATCTGTCAGTACACTGAAGACTAGTCTATAACGGTGGCGTTCATTAGTCTACGCAAGGGAAACTACAAGTTGCCTAGCGCATGGTAGATGGTGATATAACAAACCATGCCCAGGGAACGATCTTCAGAACAGCCGTTAATTGCTTAGACTGTCAGTGTTTTTCTTGTACTGATAAGATTACAGTGAGTTATGTTACAACTGACATATCTAAGAAGAGATCACTTAGATCTGACCCTATTTAAACAAACTGTTATGGCTTTGATAGAAGCCCATATTAAAATGGAACCACAGTTTATTCAAACGTCGAAAGATACTACCACTATGTCTGACTAGACGAATTGTGGGTATATGATGGCGGCGGATACAAGGATTGTACATGCTTGTCCGATAGGGCATGTCTATGGATAAATCTGGTACAGACCAGGTTTACTACGCTTCAAGACCATCAAGAAATGTAAGCCACATTTGAATTATATTATGCCTAGCTAATTGGAACAAACTATTTTTCTGCAGATGACCAACACATTTTTTTCTTCGTATTTAAAGCTTGCAATGATTTACGCAAGACTTATTAGAGTTATTCTGAGCATTTTCAACACTCAGAACAGTTTAGGATCGATGACCGAGCATTTTGAGCATTTATTTGAATATTTCATATTTTTTGGGAAATCACGGTAATCAGCCGATGTAACTGTAAAAGTTAAATTTATTTTTGTTGAGGAATGGATATTTTTCCCATATTCGAAGGTTCGAACATGTGGATTCTCACATAATGAGATGATAATTAAACACATTTAAAATGATATAATAATAATAATAATAATAATCCACTAATAATAATAATAATAATTTTTTATAATTTTTCTAAATAATTCTTGGATATTATATTTTCTAATAATCATATATATTGAGAGAGAGCCTATGAAGTAGTTTAATCATTTCTAGTCTGGAACAGGAGATTTTCCGAAGGATAGTGGTTAGCGCAAGCCCGCATTCAACCAACATTTCAGTTCTGGTTGAACAGTTGATATTTGCAATGAGCAAAGTATGTTTTTCAGATAACACGGAGAGGCATGAAACGGGAAGCAATTGATATTTGTATCAAATAGGATATTTTTGTATTTATATAAAATCATGACGTAAATACACTCGAAGGTGAAATAAAGATTTTCATAAGTATGGTAAATTCACGGGTTGAACTGAATGGTAAAATAAAATAAACTTGTAAGTTTATTAATCTTCCAGTGTTGATAACAAGCAGAGGCTTGATTTATTGTATAAATTTTGGGAAGATAATTTATGTGTGTGGAGTAGTTGAAATGCCATTCCCAGGTGCGCATGTTAAGTCGCAGGAATGAAGAGGTTTTTTCGAGCATCAATCAAATAGCAGGTTCGATGGCTCAGGTTTATAGTAGGAGTATTGGAACTGCACATTTCGTCGGATGAATGACCCGAAGGTTATTTCTTGAAACCATCAGTTCTTATTTCAACCTTGTTTACGAATTCCATTTAGACTTTGATTTTGCTAGAACCCGGATTTGTCATGATAGTAGTTTATTCTTCTTCAGAGGAAGACCTTTGCCGTTGTTGTTGTGATATTGTGTTCTTACACAAATAATAGAATGGGCCACTGCCAATTAAAAATAATCCTTTAACCACGAATAATTTTGAAGGATGTTTTCAATCCTAGTGCCATGAACTAAATGAATTCATTATAAAACTACAATTCTTATTTCCGCATTCTGTCGAAGAATTGCAAGTTGTGAAAGTTGGTAAAAATGGCCATGAATGTAAATATTTTTTATGATAATGATTCCAAGTGGAAAATCTAATAGCTGAATGGTTCAACCATTTATTGATCAAGTTGATGATTCAGAAATCATATATTTTGTTAGGAACTTGAAGTTCATAATCGAGTCACTTCTCGAATGATTAATGTCAGAAGAACAATTAATTGTTGTTGTGCTTCGCACAAGTTCTTCGATGCTATGCTCAATGGTCAAATACTTTTCAGATGTTATTAATATATGTAAATAATTTGTGTGGCTTCTATGATAATAATATTTTCGACGATATATTTTTGAAACTGGAAAACTAAGTGAAAGTTTAAAAATTCTATGAACATTTATTCTACGAGTGTTAATATCATGTAAATATTCAAACAGTGATCTACGATATTTCCAGTATAGACAATTAACTTTGAACTGGAATTAATTATTAATAATTTTGGAACACAGTCTACAGGACTATTAATCGGACTTGTGTTTCCAAAAAGATTGTCAAATGTGTTTGGAAAATTTCTGTATATTGTGTGTAAATAAGAGTTTGGATCGCCACACGTGGATGATGCTGCTTTGAGCATCTTTGCAGTCAGATTTTAACTTCAAAATAAACTGAGATAATTTTACAGGATGTGTTACTCCCAATTAAATCTCCTTCTATCCTTATTGTTGCATTGAGCCAAAAATCAGTAAAGCATTTTTTTAAATTTGATGTCGTTTTTGCGATTTGCTTTAACCCATCTGGCGCTCCGGGATATTTTGACTCTCGTGCTGACTGATTATTGGTAAAATGCATATGTGGTCGTGCGGACTCCGGTCTAAACGGGCACATAAAATAAGATAGAGAGAGAAATGGCTTCGAACGTGGGGCTCGATTTAGACATGGTCAATCGCATGCCGATTTAAATTGTGATAATTTTTATAGAAATATTTTGGGAGTTGAGAGATGTCTGGTTTGGATGAATAAATTAGTAGGAAACCCAATTAGTGGGGAAAATTAAAAATTTAACTTGGTTAATAATTAGAATGGGTTTGATTATTTTTGATAATGGCTTAACCATTAGGGCGTCAAGTAAATTCAGTAGTAAACGTTCGATGACTGGACATACACATTATTAGAATCCAGGTGGAGGATATTTGAGAACTTGCATATTTTTTCTTGTGATATTGTGGTAAATGTAATTCGTAAAAGTAGAGAATTTTGTTTTTCCATCACGTCGATATTAGGACAAATCTCATTTTATTAGAGTGTTCCAATAACTATTCATATTTCTTGTTCTAGTTATAAGCTTGTGTTTGCCACTGTTGTATACCCCTAAGTTTTGAATAATAATTGAAATTATGGAAGAAATGATGAGGATGATGAGGAGTTTGGAGGAGAGTTCAAAAGAAGCTGGACTGCGTGTAGCAGCCATTATGAAAGAAAATACTGAGGCTTTGGAAAAGAAACTTAAAGAAATTTCTGATTCTTTAGAAAATAAACTTAAAGAAAGTTTAAACGATAAACTTAAAGAAAATTCTGATTCTTTAGAAAATAAACTTAAAGAAAATTCCGATTTCTTAGAAAGCAGGTTAAACGATAACTTGAAAGAAAGTTTAGATGAAAAACTTAAGGAAAATTCTGATTCTTTGGAAAATAAACTTAAAGAAAATTCTGATTCTTTAAAAGGTAATGTGAAAGAAAATTTAAATAGTAAATTTAATTCAAAGGAAAGTAAATTTAAAGAGAATTCTGAAATTTTGAAAATGACACTTGAGAGTAAAATGAATAAATTATGCGAAAAAACACATGAGCTCGAAACTTCATTAGCTACTAACGCAAGTTTAATGGACGAAAAATTTCGCGATGCCGATCTTCGATCCCAAAGCTTAGCTGATAGGATAGAACATGGTCTTAGGAAAGTTGGTGAAGACATGGTCAACCTGGAAGTCAGAGTGAAGAAGGAGAGTAATGAGATGGGAATTCTAGTTGTTCAACGTTTAACGGAACAATTCAAAGAACTTGTCATAGGAGAAATAAGAGAAGGTGTGATTAATGAATTGCAAACTGAAATCAAGACCACAGTTGTCAATGAAATTATAGACACACTCAAGCTGGAGAACCAAGAAGGAATCAAGGAGATTAGGGAATCTTTGTCATCCCATATTGAAGTAATTGCCAAAGATATCCAAGCAACTCAGAAGGACATACCAGATATGACAGGGTCATTGAAAAGTCATGAGGCTGTTATGAACCAGATATCCACTGATGTTAAGGACAATTGTAAAGAAACTGAAGCAATTAAGAAAATGGCAGAAGAAAACCAGAAGGAACTTGAGGCTATGAAAACTCAAATCAAGGATGAGAAACAGTCTGATCATCTGTTGAAAATGCCAAATGTAAGGGGAAAGGAACAGATACAGATAAATCTAGGAGCAGCTAGAGAAACGGATAGTCAAAGACAGGATGAGGTCAGGACAGTATTTCAATCCAACCCCATAACTGTATTTAAGAATGTAGAAGATAAGCCTTCTAAATTTTCAGGGCGAGATTCTGTGACACCCGTGGAATTTTTGAGAGAAGCTGGTGATTACCTGAAAGATTCCAAGATCCCTAAAGAAAGACAGATCCGAGTGATAGGGAAGTTTTTGGAAGGTCCTGCACTTCTTTGGTTTAGAGCTTTTAGATCCACTCTAACCACTTTTGAGGAGTTTTCTCGTGGGCTATTGAAAAAGTTTTGGTCCCCGGAAACCCAACAGCAAGTCAGAGCAGAGTTATATTCGAAGAGATTCTCGACGTCACAACCTACTCGATACTCTACGTACTTTTCTGGACAGCTGTCTAAACTTCAACATTTAGATCCGCCGATGCCAGATAACGAGTTGATTACTGCATTGATACGTCAGTTTCCAGCAGACGTCCAGAGGACTTTGATCGCTGCTGATATCTACAATATGGAACAATTTGATGAAGTATTACAGAAGCTGGATCATACAAACGCTCAATTCTTCCATCAGAAGGGAGTAAAGAATAACAACGCTGTGTATGCTGTTATGGCTGATAGTTATTCTCAAACACCTCGAGAGATTCGAGAAGGGCGAGAAGAGAAAACGCCGAGGGAAGATCCAAATAAGAGAGGATGGAACCAGTACAGTAACAGATACAGTTACAAGCCATATGCGAGACCGGATGGTGGTAATCGATACAATACTCGATGGAGAAGACCACACAATAATCAAGGAAGGTACCAGGAAAGAAGATACTATGGTCGAAACAACTACAATAACCGAGGGAATGTGGATACTCGTCAGTCCAATGAAGAGTTTAACAAGGAGACGAGGAAAAATTTGGAAGCAAGACACCAAGATAACTTGCAATTTTTGGAGCAGAGGCCCAATGATCCAGGTCCATCGGGAACACAACAATCCCGGGGGAATGGTAATGAAAAAAAACAACTTCGAATTCACAGTAGAAGATAGAATTTTGAACACTTTCACTTCCAGAATTATTAAATGGCAAGCAGAGGATGATGACTTAATTCAACAGAATGACGAACGAAAAGAAATGGGTACAAGAATTAGAATGCCAATCATATCATGCGAAGTATTCGGTATGCCTGTCGATACTTTGATCGATACTGGGGCTATGCTTTGTCTGGTGAGTGAGAAGCTTTATATTCTGTGGAAGCTCAGAGAATTTAGAGGAGATTCCAGTATCAGGAATTAAAATCCAAGGAATAATACCCAATAAAATATCTCTGTGTAAAACACAATTATACTTATGTATTACGATTGGAGGACATGATTTCCGACATATATTTGTTGTAATGAAGGACATGGCTTTTGACATGATATTGGGAGCGGATTTCATTCAGAAATATCAAGCAGTGATAGATATGAAGACAGAGACGATTAGATTCAAGAATACCGAAGAGATTAACTTCGAGGGAAAAGAAGAGGATGACATCGAGGGAGATGCTCAATGGTCTCTGATTTTTCATGAAGCTGAAGGAAGAGAAGTCTACACTGAGAAGGAGTCCCCAGAGCTAGGGAAAATTTTGGAAGAGTATCACGATATTTTTGATATTAAGCCTGGTGAAATTGAAGATTTTGAATATTGTGGAAGTAAACAATAATGGAAGCAATGAAGTAGCCAATACACGAACTGGTAACATCGTGGGAACTTATAATGCATCGAATTTGAAGATTTATTATTCAAGAACCAGATGATTTAATGTGTAGATAGGAAAAATAAAAAATTTGCAATTTTTATTTTTTGCTAGGTGTGGGGTGGATGTGCCCAACTCTAGGAATGGGTATTCCAAGATTCAGACACCTAGATATCAAGGGAAAGGCTGTAGCCGCTTTTGAAAGATATTTGAATATCGCGCTACATTGCTTCTCGAAGCATTTGGAAATAATTTACCGATACTTGGATGTCAAGTGACGTAGCGAGTAATAGCAGAGGTGGAGGCTATTTATTGATTAAATAGTTAACTATGGAGTAGAGACTTGAGACTGGGATAAGATTACTGGCACGGCCAAATGAAAGAGAATGCAATTAGTATCAAGTAAATCGGACCAGGGATTCAAGAGATATGAGGATTTCCAGATATCAGGTGATGACGCGTGACCCTGACAGTTTTGAATAAAAGCCAGCTGGCCGAAGCAACTTCAGCTCATTCTAACACAAGCACTTGGCAAGCAAGTTGCTGCGACGCTGAGCCAAGGCACATGGTTGCCGGATCTACGCAGAAGTTCTTTTCAAGTCGTGATAGTCACGAAAAGTGCTGCGCTACGAGTTGGAACTTAGTAAGTTTACGGCGAGGAGAATCACTGAGGTGATTGATTTTTCTACAGACATTGGTGGAAATATTTATATTTCTACAAGGACATATGCTAGACTTTGTCTAGAAAGTAATATTTTGTCACAGTCCAGTAATAACTTAATACTTGGATGTTTAAATCCATTCAGTCAGTTTTCATTATTTGTAACTAGTTAACCACTTCGATCTGTCAGTACACTGAAGACTAGTCTATAACGGTGGCGTTCATTAGTCTACGCAAGGGAAACTACAAGTTGCCTAGCGCATGGTAGATGGTGATATAACAAACCATGCCCAGGGAACGATCTTCAGAACAGCCGTTAATTGCTTAGACTGTCAGTGTTTTTCTTGTACTGATAAGATTACAGTGAGTTATGTTACAACTGACATATCTAAGAAGAGATCACTTAGATCTGACCCTATTTAAACAAACTGTTATGGCTTTGATAGAAGCCCATATTAAAATGGAACCACAGTTTATTCAAACGTCGAAAGATACTACCACTATGTCTGACTAGACGAATTGTGGGTATATGATGGCGGCGGATACAAGGATTGTACATGCTTGTCCGATAGGGCATGTCTATGGATAAATCTGGTACAGACCAGGTTTACTACGCTTCAAGACCATCAAGAAATGTAAGCCACATTTGAATTATATTATGCCTAGCTAATTGGAACAAACTATTTTTCTGCAGATGACCAACACATTTTTTTCTTCGTATTTAAAGCTTGCAATGATTTACGCAAGACTTATTAGAGTTATTCTGAGCATTTTCAACACTCAGAACAGTTTAGGATCGATGACCGAGCATTTTGAGCATTTATTTGAATATTTCATATTTTTTGGGAAATCACGGTAATCAGCCGATGTAACTGTAAAAGTTAAATTTATTTTTGTTGAGGAATGGATATTTTTCCCATATTCGAAGGTTCGAACATGTGGATTCTCACATAATGAGATGATAATTAAACACATTTAAAATGATATAATAATAATAATAATAATAATAATCCACTAATAATAATAATAATAATTTTTATAATTTTTCTAAATAATTCTTGGATATTATATTTTCTAATAATCATATATATTGAGAGAGAGCCTATGAAGTAGTTTAATCATTTCTAGTCTGGAACAGGAGATTTTCCGAAGGATAGTGGTTAGCGCAAGCCCGCATTCAACCAACATTTCAGTTCTGGTTGAACAGTTGATATTTGCAATGAGCAAAGTATGTTTTTCAGATAACACGGAGAGGCATGAAACGGGAAGCAATTGATATTTGTATCAAATAGGATATTTTTGAATTTATATAAAATCATGACGTAAATAAACTCGAAGGTGAAATAAAGATTTTCATAAGTATGGTAAATTCACGGGTTGAACTGAATGGTAAAATAAAATAAACTTGCAAGTTTATTAATCTTCCAGTGTTGATAACAAGCAGAGGCTTGATTTATTGTATAAATTTTGGGAAGATAATTTATGTGTGTGGAGTAGTTGAAATGCCATTCCCAGGTGCGCATGTTAAGTCGCAGGAATGAAGAGGTTTTTTCGAGCATCAATCAAATAGCAGGTTCGATGGCTCAGGTTTATAGTAGGAGTATTGGAACTACACATTTCGTCGGATGAATGACCCGAAGGTTATTTCTTGAAACCATCAGTTCTTATTTCAACCTTGTTTACGAATTCCATTTAGACTTTGATTTTGCTAGAACCCGGATTTGTCATGATAGTAGTTTATTCTTCTTCAGAGGAAGACCTTTGCCGTTGTTGTTGTGATATTGTGTTCTTACACAAATAATAGAATGGGCCACTGCCAATTAAAAATAATCCTTTAACCACGAATAATTTTGAAGGATGTTTTCAATCCTAGTGCCATGAACTAAATGAATTCATTATAAAACTACAATTCTTATTTCCGCATTCTGTCGAAGAATTGCAAGTTGTGAAAGTTGGTAAAAATGGCCATGAATGTAAATATTTTTTATGATAATGATTCCAAGTGGAAAATCTAATAGCTGAATGGTTCAACCATTTATTGATCAAGTTGATGATTCAGAAATCATATATTTTGTTAGGAACTTGAAGTTCATAATCGAGTCACTTCTCGAATGTTTAATGTCAGAAGAACAATTAATTGTTGTTGTGCTTCGCACAAGTTCTTCGATGCTATGCTCAATGGTCAAATACTTTTCAGATGTTATTAATATATGTAAATAATTTGTGTGGCTTCTATGATAATAATATTTTCGACGATATATTTTTGAAACTGGAAAACTAAGTGAAAGTTTAAAAATTCTATGAACATTTATTCTACGAGTGTTAATATCATGTAAATATTCAAACAGTGATCTACGATATTTCCAGTATAGACAATTAACTTTGAACTGGAATTAATTATTAATAATTTTGGAACACAGTCTACAGGACTATTAATCGGACTTGTGTTTCCAAAAAGATTGTCAAATGTGTTTGGAAAATTTCTGTATATTGTGTGTAAATAAGAGTGTGGATCGCCACACGTGGATGATGCTGCTTTGAGCATCTTTGCAGTCAGATTTTAACTTCAAAATAAACTGAGATAATTTTACAGGATGTGTTACTCCCAATTAAATCTCCTTCTATCCTTATTGTTGCATTGAGCCAAAAATCAGTAAAGCATTTTTTTAAATTTGATGTCGTTTTTGCGATTTGCTTTAACCCATCTGGCGCTCCGGGATATTTTGACTCTCGTGCTGACTGATTATTGGTAAAATGCATATGTGGTCGTGCGGACTCCGATCTAAACGGGCACAATAAGCCGTACCAAGTTTGACTGTGCTCGAATGATTAAATCGCGAGAAAATGCCATTTTAAAATTCGCTTGACCGCCATGATGCTTTTGTAAATAACAGGATGTTCAATGTCACATAGGTGAAATTATAGTCATATTCTGTATCATCATACGAAATTTCAGGTTGATATCAGTAGTGGTTTCGGAGATATACAGTAGAATGCCGGATAAATATTTCGTGCGACCGCCGCCTTGGTGGATTGTTATATATGTACACCATAGATGTATGTACCATTAAAGGGAGATTATTGCGTAGGCTTATTATTGAAACATTCACTTCGATCACATAAATAGGACCAAAAAACTCAGTGTTATGATTTCGCACAGCCGCCATCTTGACGTTATGAATGCAATTGAACTAAATTAAATGATAGTGGATTAGAAATTGTATAGACAACTACTGTACCAAGTTTCACTGCGCTCGGATTGTTAAATTGCCAGAAATGTCCATTTAAATGTGTTAGCTTAGCATGGCCGCCATGTTGGTTTTGTAGTTAACAGGTTTCTAAAAATTACATATGTGAACTTATAGCTGCGGCCCTTATCTCCGTACAAAGTTTGAGGGTGATATCGGTAACTGTTGCGGAGATATAGAATGCCAGTGAAATATTTCGCACGGCCACCATGTTGGATTGGTGAAAAACACTAAAATTTGAAAGGCACGGTCGAGGCCGAATGAGGTAGTGGTATGTACTTACCAAGTTTCATTAGAATCGCTTTTGCCGTTTAGATTTTACTGTATTAGGGGGGCACACACACATACACACACACACACACACACACGGACAAAAGGTGATCTCATAAGCCGATTTTTTTTCATAATTGAAAATAGGCTAAAAATAATACTTTAAGATGGAAGAATGGTTAGGTATAGAACACACCAAATCTTTCATTATGACTCAACATGACTCACATCAACACATTGGAAAGCGTGTGTGCAAAGTCACATGATCCTGCACATTCTACAATACATGAACAGAATACATGTGTCAGGATATTTAGTCCACGGTACTCTCCCCAAAGCTCAGTATGATACAACATTCTTTTCAGAAATTAACATCCACATAGTCTAAAATTTACGATAACTACACTAGAAGCTTGGGGTAGATAACATCAATGTTCCGCTTCTTAAAATAATTGCCATAAACACCACTACAATAAAAAAGCGTACTAAATAAATAACATTTAGTATCGGTTAATGTAACTCCTCCCGTTGATGCGGCATCTATCTGTGGCGAGTCACTGGATTTCTTTTTAAGGACAGTCATTTGCACGGCATCTACAACTTATGGAAAGTAAGCTATAGAATTCAGTGTCAGTAGGTAGAAATTATTAAAGTGGTTCATAATACAAAGCGTCACTTATATCGCTTAAATACAATACGAGAAATACAAATAAGTCTTTGAATTTTATTCTGCAACATCTTGTATTTTTGAGAATAGTCGAAACTCATTAGATGTCAATATCGTACCTCTAAATAAATATTTGCAATGCTACTGTAGTTCCAATGCGTTCGGATGATTAGATTGCCAGTAAAGCCATTGAATATTTTGAAATTTGCGTGGCCGCCTTATTCTTTTCTACTTACCACGTTTTTGAAAATCATTTTGCGTACATGGTTTTACTATCACAACACAAAATTATCGTTTGGCTGCTGTAATATTTTGAAGATATCAAGTACTGGCGAATTACGTTGTGTTTCGATTGGCCACCATATTGGATTGAACTAAATATAGAGGTACTAAATGTAAATGTATATGACCAGTAGATAAAGATTATTATGGAGGTTCATAATCCAAAATTTCAATTTAATTGCTGGAATAGGATGTAAGATATACAAATGTTTTCGAAACTACGCACTACTGCCATATTGATTTTTTCAAAACATTTCAATTTTAATCCATGCGAGTGCATTTGAATTTAAATAAAGATTTAATGTGCCAGGTGTCCCAGCGTTCTAATTATAAAATCGCCAGAAGAGCTATTTTTAGTATTTGAATTTTTCGTTGCCCAATGTTTGTTTTGTGGTTATAATAGTTTTGAAGGTCAGATATGTGAACTTACTTAATAGTCTTTTATCACCTCGCACAATTTCAGGTTAACTGCTGAAATAATTTCCGAGATATTGAGCACCAGTGAAATATAGCGATTGGCTGCCATGTTGGATAGCTTTGAAAATAGGCAACATGGTTATGCATTAGTAAATAATCATTATAGCAGTGGTTCATTACATGTACTTTCACGTCGAACACTTATTTAGGATACACGAAATACAAATATATTTTAGAAAATGTGCGCAACTGCCAAATTGAATTGTAAAAACATTTCAATTACATTAGGGACCAATGCTTCAAATAAAGATATGCTATGCAAAGTTTCACCACACCCGCATGAATAAAATATCAGAAAAGCCCATTTTAGTATTTGAATTTCACGTGGCCGCATTGTTGGTTATGTATAATGTCTGTGCAGTTATCACATATATGAACTTATTTTATAGACTTCTACCCTTATGCGAAATTGCAGGTGGATTGCTGTAGTACTTTTGGAGATATTGAGGTTATTTCACACGAGCGTCATTTTGGATTGGTGACATCAAAATTTGAAAGACACGATATTAGTAGGTCCTGACCAAGTTGCAATGAAAATGCTTCAGCCAATCAGAATTTATTATGGGGGAATGGGCACGTACATACAGGACATACACGCGCAGTGACATAAGTTGATCGCATAGGTCTATATCATTTCATAGGATGAAAATAGGCTGAAATTGTGCAGTCTAGATTGGATTACCATTTAACTGTTGTTTTACCGTTTTCAATTGATGCATGATCAAACATACAGCCATATAAACAGACATACAGATATCGCACAAACAGCAACTTTGACATTGTTGTGATGTGAAACAAACTTTAAACAGTCTTTCTTGAATTTCATATTATGTACAAACAAGACTGTAATTTTATTTATAACTCGGCATAGGACTACTTGGTATATTTCTCTCTGCTTTATCTTCCCGATGTCAGGAATTCACCTGTATGGTAACTCGAATCTTTTTGTCTAAAGATAAACGCGTGAAGGAAATTAAGGATTTCCTTAACTATCTTCATATACCTAGTATAATAGAATACATAATTTTTACAATTCCCTTTCACTTGTTCTGAAGCACAATATCATTGCTTCATAGAAATCCTTTCGTGGCGAAAATCTGAATAAATTGCGACTTCCGTCTCATTTTGATGACCAGATTGGAAAGTGATAAGTTCTTTTATTGCCTTAATCAAAATCCCAAATAGGCAGAGAAGTTTGATGGCAAATTCAACTTACTCACCAGAGTCACCTACTGGTTAAAATTACGATCCTATATAATTGACAACTGTCGTTCGGAGATTATAGATACGAATCCCAGTGTTGACAATGGCCATACTTGGCATAATTTAATTTATGGTTTAGCCACACTCACTCCAGGCAAATTTTAGATGGTACTGCACCATTATTCATAAAAGGGCTTAAGTACAGACATGGTTACAGTATTTTGGGAACGCCCTGTAACTTCCTAACTTGCCTCTGAAGTCGATCATAACAGCTGGTCTGCAGCGAGAAAAAGCCATGCTATCATGAAAGAGATCGGCAGAGCTCGTGTTTCCGACGAGAAATCCGAAGCTCATCGATAATAACCATGTTGACTGTGTCTAACACCATATCGATCGATTCACCTGAGAGTGATTAATACAAATTAATGCATATTTAGCGCTTTATGTAAGCAGATACATGTGTCTATATGTATATTTCCATGGCAGAAAGCTATTATTAAGAAAGCCATTATTAAGAAAGTATGAAGAACAGAAGATGATATGTTAACTCACTGCTGATCACGTTTCGACTGCGATATATTTCGTATCGAGTCATGCCGTGTGTGTGGTAGTGGGGGAAGCAGATGTGAGACTCAGGCGATCTCGTGCAGAGCTCAAGGTATATAGAACTTGACAGCGCAGAGGGTTGAGCTGGAAATCAGTGAAAGTAAAATCGCCAGCTAACGGAAGTTTTAAAAACGTGTGACCGTGCTGAAGTGTATTCTAGTTCGTTGAGCATTCTACGTGAAGTAGAAACGTGTTTAATAGGGCTCAGACATGGCCTTAAACATGTAATAATTTACCTCTGCGACTGTGTGTTTACAGCAATTAACGGGCCATGCGGATGGATACTTTTATAACCACGACCGCGAGCTCAGCCGTGATGTGTCACGAAACTCTGCATATAATCCGTCGTGGAAATGCAGCCTAGATTTGATTCACTCTTCACTGTGATTATACTTTTTGAAAAGAGTACATTCTCAAGCAAGGTGTCAAGGGGAAGGGACAATATGAAGCTTATATCCACTACGATGGTAGGCTAAATTGATTTAAGAATACTGCATTAGCAGGGTACAGCGGGGACTTGTCGAAGGCAACTTTCATTTGGCATGAAGTGTGCACGCGACTCTCGTGTCGAGAGGGACCGCGTCGACCCTCGTGAACTTGTTCATACGCGCGTTCTCATATTGGAACTTGTTAGTGACGGTTCGAGTTCACTTTCGCGTCGTGACGAGTTGATAAACTGTGTGCGGTCCTTCCGTTGGTGTTCGAATATGTATGGGAAGATATCGCCAGGATATGTTGGAACTATTTCGACCGACCGGGTGTTGCTCGAGCCTGGGAGGACTTTGGTTCGTTCTACGGAAACCCAGTTGAAGTCCAGCATATTTTCTGTTGGTCCGGAGCTGATTATGGCCAACGATATCCTTTTTTCCTCATCTAGATTCGCCAAAGGTACTGATCACTTCAACTTGTTACAGTAGTGTAGCGTGAACATTTATAAATACCACTTTGCCATATTTGATTTTGTAGTTTAAATGGTTCAGTAGAAAGTGCAGGTTCGATGTCCATTTCGAAACTGACCTTCTATGATGCCAGGATTTTGACTCATAAAAATGAGTGCATCCTTTGTGTAATTTTGATGAATAAATTAATAATTTCAGTAGTATTTTACAGTATTTAAAATAAGATGCTCATTCTTATTTGTCGAGAAGCAAATGTAGGAGGAAGATTTACAGTTTTTCTTGTGTAAGAACATTTTTAGTAACACAACTTTCTTTTGAGAACTTTGGTTGAGTTTTCATATTCTAGTGCATTGTTCTTTAAGCACTTTCGCTTGGATCATTGTATTCTTTGGAGGGGAATTTTCCTTTTCGTATTCTTAAGATATTAGGAAGTTTTCGGACCCAGTTATTCTAAATGTTACTTCGGGTCCTTGGACTATATTTTCTTCAGTTTTTTTTAATAACAGATTTAACTTGTGTTTTCTGAGCGTGATTTTCGAAATGGATTGCCTAATGGGTCATTAGTCGCTTAGCCTTTGTTGCTAACCTAGATCCATGCTGTAGGTCTAATCCATCGACATTTTCGCGTTCGGGAAATTCAGGGAGGATCTTATTTTGAGATTGAATTTATTTTTATAGACCTCTTTACAACCTCAGTTTGTGTGGTTGGGCAGCGTTATATACAGTTTATATATATTTTTTTTTGAAGTTAACAATGGATTAAATTGATATCATTGCCTTTAGTGCAATAGTTTTTCTATTAAGAGGGTATTTGAACGACATCCAAAATTGCGAGGATAATCCCAGGGACAACTTACTATAAGTCATACGTTTAAGAACTATGGATTTTGTAATGAATCAATGTAAGGCAAGTTTTTAAAGTTAGGTGGAATATTTCTGAAATCCACTGGGCTTTGTTGGTAATCTGTTACGGGATCATATTTTTCGAATTCAGGATTTTTACCATAAACTGCTGATTTGCATAATTGTGGATTTATAACAGTAAGGCTCCTATTATAGGTGCATATTGGTCTTTAGAGAGGCATGTACTATGAGTAATGTCTTTGTGTTTAAATATATTGATGCAATGCTTTATAAAGCATATTTTTCTTGTTGAGGATTGAGCTAGGTGTGCCAATCAGGATTAGATTGATTGGGGTTTTAAACAGAGAGGTGTTGTTTTAACCTAGTATGGTTAATAATTGGTCATTGTGAACTTTACCGCTGTTATCGTGAAAATGCCTGTGTGAAGATTAATATTTTTCCGAGCAGTATTGTTGGGAATCTTGAGTGGATATTCGGTTAAATATTTCCAGTAAAACTAATATAACAATTTTGTCATAAGATGGATGTTTAAAAGGAAACCGATAACTATTTAAGACTGACTTTACAATTAATTTTTGCTTAGCTTAACTGTTCGGCAGAATTTCCCTAAAACAAGAATTGAAATAATATTAAACAGAAAGGAATGTCGTGACTTCAAGTCAGTAGGAAGAGAATAATTGAAATTATTCTGGAATTTTGTGTAAATTATATTCTGTAAATAGGCCATATGAATTTCTTCATTCAATAA
This sequence comes from Meconema thalassinum, assembly GCA_946902985.2. Classification (NCBI taxonomy): domain Eukaryota; kingdom Metazoa; phylum Arthropoda; class Insecta; order Orthoptera; family Tettigoniidae; genus Meconema; species Meconema thalassinum. The sequence continues at coordinate 188,625,755 of OX336389.2, forward strand.
CAAGAACATATAAAGTTACTGAAGATGTCGTGTAGGATTAGTAATTATAACCAGGATATTTTTGTATAAGATGTTATTTCCGTTAAGGAACCGAAATTAATTTAATGTATTCAAGTCTTATAATATTTCTCTTTTTGTAAATGCTTACCCTATGGGATTGATCATCATTATTATTAATATGCCTTATATTTTAATCAGCTAAAAGTTAGTTGTGATAATGGATAATATATATATATTTTTTTTCTGGAAGATAATCCAATATTATCAATGAGATTTTTTTTGATTGGTCGTGGTATCGACGAAATTGATATGCTTCTGTCTTGTTTATTCTTACAATAAATCACTTTACTACTTGGTTTTAATTATTGCGTGATGCTTTATAGAGGTGATGGAAGGGTGTATTAAGGGGGCCATCGCTAGGTATTTTAGTGTTTACCACACCTTTGAGATTCTTTCTTCCTTTTGAAGAATTCTCGTGTTTTGAGCTAGTCTTTTCTTTTTCTGAGCCTTGGTCAGTCTTAATACATCCTGTTAGGTATTCGAGTGGCCCTATTATCCCTGTGTCTGTTGGTAGAACTTGGGGGGTCTTTAGAGCCGGGGCATTTTCAGGTTCTACGATCCAGCTGCTATCCAGGGATTCAACAGGTATTGGTAGGTAAAAGGGTACATTAGGTGGCGCCCAGCTCAGGGGCTTCGAAAAACTGGAATACCAGAGCGAATACCAGGGAGTTGAATGCCATAATTCTGCCAAAATTGAAACTGAAAGTACAAAGTGGAAATTAGTTTTATGATCATGTAACACAGATCGCGAATTGGAACACCGTGTTTCTTGTGTGACTATGAATCAAGGCGATAAAATAATGGTGAACCAATATTTTGGCACGAACTATTGGAATTCCTATGGAACAAAGCAATTACGAGGATACTCGAGCTACTTGACCCACAAGTGGTATTGCAACCATTATTAATTTTTATTTTATTTTATGTATTGGAGTGGTGCCACACGCTTTGTTAATAATTTGTTCTACTTGTTTCCGGCTGATGATCATTGCTGACATCATTAAAAATAGAAGTATTTGTAGTAAATTTAAAATTTAAGTAATGGTAGAATCATAGACCTTCACCGATATAAACCAACACGCACTTGTATATGGTCGATCCCAAATGAAATGGGGCACTTTGTGTTTAGACATAAGTTTATTTTAAGGTAACGCCAGACAATAAGAATGAGCATATATGGTAAATGGTGGTTGTTTGTAGATGTTCTCGCTGTGCTTTGTTGGTGTGGTATTCTTATTTCTTGTGAAGTGTAGTGAAGCATGTCTGAAGGTAATATGGTGACTGTTGGTGACGTTAAGAAGATGTTTGAAATTATTCAACATAAAATGGACAATTTGAATCAGGACATAGAAAATATTAAGGTCCAAACTAAATCTGCGTTAGACCATATGTCTGAAACTGTTATTCAAAGTCAGGTAGTGATAAAAGATGCAGTTGCTGAAGGTATCAGGGGGGAAATTGATACTATGCAATCCTCCTTGAAGGCTATCAATGACAGTTCTAAAAGGGTAGAAAAGAAGGTTACCAGTGTAGAATCTAATATCGAAGATATCCAGGACGATAATAGAAAAACACAACTAGATATGAGTACACTACGGGCTAATGTTGGATTGGTACAGGTTGCCCAAGAAAGAATCCAAACTAGTCAAACATCAATCCAAACAGATCTTAACAATATGCAAACGAGTCAGACATCAATGCAAACTAGTCAAAAATCAATCCAAACAGATCTTAACAATATGCAAACTAGTCAAACATCAATCCAAACAGATCTTAACAATATTCAGACTAGTCAAAGGGGAATTGAGGAAACTGTAAAGGATGTAAACTCTAATGTAAGGATTATGCAATCCCAAATCAATGATTTAAGAACAGATGTGGGATTAATAGAATCCAGTCAAAATAAAATGGAGCTAGAGGTCCGAAAAATCGAATCTAGTCAAAATCAGACGGAGGTTAAGTTAATGGAGCTAGAAAAATCTAATAAAGAATTTCAAGTTGAGATTAGACTAGACTTTGAAAAGAGTGTGAAGCTCAGTAAAAAAAATTTAGAAGCACTTCAGCTGCAGTTTTCCCATGATACTAATCAGACCCAGAATAGCCTGGAACAGTTGAAATGTGAAATGGGGACACTCCGAGCTCAAGTCACTGATCATACGAAACTTCTCAGGGATGATTTTGACATCGATTTGAAAGGGATCATAAGTGATAATATTGTAACATTTCGTCAAGATATTATGAAAATTAATGAGGAATGTTTTAAAGTTGAGAAATCTAAGTTAGAATCTAAACTTGCCACTGGTCTTGCAACTAATAGCAAAGACATAATAAATGTTAGGGAAGATCTAAGCAAAAGAATGGATGGAATTCAAAATACTCAGGTTAATAACATATCCGATTTAGAGAAGCGTATTAACAGTGTTGAAACTAAAGTCGACCAAAGTAAGATAGAGTTAAATGAGGTCAGGGAGAAGAAAACTTCCGAGATTAATGAAATTAGAAAGGGTCTCGAGCAAATTAATCTAGAGGGACATATCAGTTTAGATACTCTAAAAGATCAATTGCGATCACTTTTACAGTCCGATTTTCGAGTTGTAGTTGAACAACCTGAAGTGATAGTACCTGATGGTAGGGAAAGGATGATACAGGAATCTTCCAACAACGAACCCAACGTTCGGCTCAGTCAAATGGAACATTCGAGTCCCATTCGAACAAGCAGGGAAACTTTTAGTTCTCCGAACCCCAACGTAGGCGTGGGTGACTATACTTCGAAATCATCGGAAAGGACACCGAATGTAACCATAATACGAAATTTTGATGACAAACCTAGGAAGTTTAGCAATTTGGATGGAATGACACCAATCGAATTTGTCAGGACATTAAGAGATTACTTTTTGGAGTCACATGTGCCACGTGAGCGTGAGCTACGTATGGTGGAAAGGTTTCTCACCGATGCTCCGTTACAATGGTTCAGGGCTTTTCGTTACACATTTGACAACTTTGAGCAGTTTTCGGAAGCCTTCATACAAAGATTTTGGTCGATCGAGGTCCAACAGAATGTGAGATCAGAAGTCTATTCACGCAAGTACTCCAGTACAGGACCAACCAGCTACGCTGAATACTTTGCGTGTCAGTTAGCAAAACTCCGTTTTCTTCAGCCGCCGTTAACACAGGAAGAACTCCTTGAAGCTATCTCACGTCAATTGCCTGCGGAAGTAAGGAAATCAATTATTTCTTCCGGAGTATCGTCTTTAACGTCGTTAGATGACCTGTTACGTCGATTAGATCACATGAGTATGATGACGCAACCTACTATAGTCAAAAATGCCAGGCAGGAATCGAAAGTTGTAAACGCGGTAATGATGAACCGTACACAGCAGACGGATCGTTTCGAACAAAGAAGAGATGATAGAATAGGTCCAATTAGAAATACCCATCAGGAAGAGAGGAGATGGGAAAACCAACGTAGGGACGCCCAGGAGAGGCCTTGGCAACGTCGCTACGAGGAGAGAAATTTTTATCGAAGAGATAATGATCGAGACCGGAATGATCATCGAGAAACGCCTTATGATAGGAATTACAGATATGATCAAAATAATCGAGATAACAGATACAATAGGAATGATAGAGATACCCGAGACAATAGAGATAACAGATATAATAGGAATGATAGAGATACCCGAGACAATAGAGATAACAGACAAAATCAAGGGTACTCGAGATACAACAATTATCGAACGGAGGCGTCCGATAAAAAAGTGCAACAGGAGAGGCTCAAGAGAGGGCGAGATAAGTCCACGGAGGTTGGACGAAGAAAATCGAAGGAAAGAAAGGATGAAAATCTAGATAAGTCACAACCCAGTACTAGCAGAGAAGGTCGGAGTTCAGAAAGAGCTCCGGATCGAGAAAAAAAAACGCCAATTTCCGGGCGAAATTAATAACTGACGTTGCCACGCATTCCTCTGATATCACGATTTTTGAAATATTTGAAGCTACTGACGAAGACCTTCTATTTGAACCAGAAACGAAACCGAGAGGAAGGATAGTTGAACTTCCCGTTATTGATATACTAATTGGTCTACAACATTGTAAAGCCTTGATGGACACAGGTGCTATGATCTCTATAGTTGACGAGGACTGTTTTGAGAGATTGAAACCAGAAAATCAATTTACCATTCTTCTAGCATCTCCAACAAAAATTCGTGGGATATTTAAGGATAAAACTATGAAATGCAAAGTGCAGATTCTAATGAAATTCTGGATCAATGAGAGAAGTTATGAACATATTTTCATAGTCGTTAAGAATATTAATTTTGACGTCATACTAGGCATCGATTTTATTACTCAAGCTAGAGCAATCATCGACATGGACAAAGGAATAATAAGATTCAAGGAAGAAAGTATAGAGGATGTAGTGATGGAGGAAATGGATGGAAACGAAATTAATAGAGATATCCCTAGAATGGAAATCCTAGATCACGTGTTATGGCAGAAATTAGCAAGTTCGCGAGAATTTACTGTCCTGAGGATCATGCGAGCTGGGTGAAGTTCATCCCACTCATGGAAAGATGCATGAATTCCACATTCCATGAGAGCTTATCAGATATACCTATGGTTGTTCACCATAATAAGAGGCCAGAAAGAGCCTGGACAGAGATCGTGAGATTTCTACCTAAGGACAGGGAGCCTACAGTCCAAGAAAGAATTAATTCAGCTAGAGAAAGCTTGATGGATGCAGCCGAGAAGCGGCATAAACGAATCAGAAATAAAAGATATCGGCCACCGATGAGAGTAGGCGAAATGATTCTCGTCAAGAAACCGACGAAAGCAGATGTGGCTAAGAAGCAATTCACCAAGTTTTCCTATGTCTTCCACGGACCCTATAAGATTGCTAGGTCGTTCGGAAATAATTGTTATGAGGTAGTAAGCCTAAATGAAAGAGAAATGATAGGTCGTTTCAATGCAAAGAACCTGAAAAGATATGTGCAGAAGATAGACTGAGTGTTGACTGAATAATGCTACATATGCCGAGATTACCTGGAATGGTGTAAATAAAAGTTGAGGAGACTTTTATTTAAGGTATCAAAGGGAAAATGCACCATTATTCATAAAAGGGCTTAAGTACAGACATGGTTACAGTATTTTGGGAACACCCTGTAACTTCCTAACTTGCCTCTGAAGTCGATCATAACAGCTGGTCTGCAGCGAGAAAAAGCCATGCTATCATGAAAGAGATCGGCAGAGCTCGTGTTTCCGACGAGAAATCCGAAGCTCATCGATAATAACCATGTTGACTGTGTCTAACACCATATCGATCGATTCACCTGAGAGTGATTAATACAAATTAATGCATATTTAGCGCTTTATGTAAGCAGATACATGTGTCTATATGTATATTTCCATGGCAGAAAGCTATTATTAAGAAAGCCATTATTAAGAAAGTATGAAGAACAGAAGATGATATGTTAACTCACTGCTGATCACGTTTCGACTGCGATATATTTCGTATCGAGTCATGCCGTGTGTGTGGTAGTGGGGGAAGCAGATGTGAGACTCAGGCGATCTCGTGCAGAGCTCAAGGTATATAGAACTTGACAGCGCAGAGGGTTGAGCTGGAAATCAGTGAAAGTAAAATCGCCAGCTAACGGAAGTTTTAAAAACGTGTGACCGTGCTGAAGTGTATTCTAGTTCGTTGAGCATTCTACGTGAAGTAGAAACGTGTTTAATAGGGCTCAGACATGGTCTTAAACATGTAATAATTTACCTCTGCGACTGTGTGTTTACAGCAATTAACGGGCCATGCGGATGGATACTTTTATAACCACGACCGCGAGCTCAGCCGTGATGTGTCACGAAACTCTGCATATAATCCGTCGTGGAAATGCAGCCTAGATTTGATTCACTCTTCACTGTGATTATACTTTTTGAAAAGAGTACATTCTCAAGCAAGGTGTCAAGGGGAAGGGACAATATGAAGCTTATATCCACTACGATGGTAGGCTAAATTGATTTAAGAATACTGCATTAGCAGGGTACAGCGGGGACTTGTCGAAGGCAACTTTCATTTGGCATGAAGTGTGCACGCGACTCTCGTGTCGAGAGGGACCGCGTCGACCCTCGTGAACTTGTTCATACGCGCGTTCTCATATTGGAACTTGTTAGTGACGGTTCGAGTTCACTTTCGCGTCGTGACGAGTTGATAAACTGTGTGCGGTCCTTCCGTTGGTGTTCGAATATGTATGGGAAGATATCGCCAGGATATGTTGGAACTATTTCGACCGACCGGGTGTTGCTCGAGCCTGGGAGGACTTTGGTTCGTTCTACGGAAACCCAGTTGAAGTCCAGCATATTTTCTGTTGGTCCGGAGCTGATTATGGCCAACGATATCCTTTTTTCCTCATCTAGATTCGCCAAAGGTACTGATCACTTCAACTTGTTACAGTAGTGTAGCGTGAACATTTATAAATACCACTTTGCCATATTTGATTTTGTAGTTTAAATGGTTCAGTAGAAAGTGCAGGTTCGATGTCCATTTCGAAACTGACCTTCTATGATGCCAGGATTTTGACTCATAAAAATGAGTGCATCCTTTGTGTAATTTTGATGAATAAATTAATAATTTCAGTAGTATTTTACAGTATTTAAAATAAGATGCTCATTCTTATTTGTCGAGAAGCAAATGTAGGAGGAAGATTTACAGTTTTTCTTGTGTAAGAACATTTTTAGTAACACAACTTTCTTTTGAGAACTTTGGTTGAGTTTTCATATTCTAGTGCATTGTTCTTTAAGCACTTTCGCTTGGATCATTGTATTCTTTGGAGGGGAATTTTCCTTTTCGTATTCTTAAGATATTAGGAAGTTTTCGGACCCAGTTATTCTAAATGTTACTTCGGGTCCTTGGACTATATTTTCTTCAGTTTTTTTTAAATAACAGATTTAACTTGTGTTTTCTGAGCGTGATTTTCGAAATGGATTGCCTAATGGGTCATTAGTCGCTTAGCCTTTGTTGCTAACCTAGATCCATGCTGTAGGTCTAATCCATCGACATTTTCGCGTTCGGGAAATTCAGGGAGGATCTTATTTTGAGATTGAATTTATTTTTATAGACCTCTTTACAACCTCAGTTTGTGTGGTTGGGCAGCGTTATATACAGTTTATATATTTTTTTTTTTTGAAGTTAACAATGGATTAAATTGATATCATTGCCTTTAGTGCAATAGTTTTTCTATTAAGAGGGTATTTGAACGACATCCAAAATTGCGAGGATAATCCCAGGGACAACTTACTATAAGTCATACGTTTAAGAACTATGGATTTTGTAATGAATCAATGTAAGGCAAGTTTTTAAAGTTAGGTGGAATATTTCTGAAATCCACTGGGCTTTGTTGGTAATCTGTTACGGGATCATATTTTTCGAATTCAGGATTTTTACCATAAACTGCTGATTTGCATAATTGTGGATTTATAACAGTAAGGCTCCTATTATAGGTGCATATTGGTCTTTAGAGAGGCATGTACTATGAGTAATGTCTTTGTGTTTAAATATATTGATGCAATGCTTTATAAAGCATATTTTTCTTGTTGAGGATTGAGCTAGGTGTGCCAATCAGGATTAGATTGATTGGGGTTTTAAACAGAGAGGTGTTGTTTTAACCTAGTATGGTTAATAATTGGTCATTGTGAACTTTACCGCTGTTATCGTGAAAATGCCTGTGTGAAGATTAATATTTTTCCGAGCAGTATTGTTGGGAATCTTGAGTGGATATTCGGTTAAATATTTCCAGTAAAACTAATATAACAATTTTGTCATAAGATGTATGTTTAAAAGGAAACCGATAACTATTTAAGACTGACTTTACAATTAATTTTTGCTTAGCTTAACTGTTCGGCAGAATTTCCCTAAAACAAGAATTGAAATAATATTAAACAGAAAGGAATGTCGTGACTTCAAGTCAGTAGGAAGAGAATAATTGAAATTATTCTGGAATTTTGTGTAAATTATATTCTGTAAATAGGCCATATGAATTTCTTCATTCAATAACAAGAACATATAAAGTTACTGAAGATGTCGTGTAGGATTAGTAATTATAACCAGGATATTTTTGTATAAGATGTTATTTCCGTTAAGGAACCGAAATTAATTTAATGTATTCAAGTCTTATAATATTTCTCTTTTTGTAAATGCTTACCCTATGGGATTGATCATCATTATTATTAATATGCCTTATATTTTAATCAGCTAAAAGTTAGTTGTGATAATGGATAATATATATATTTTTTTTTTCTGGAAGATAATCCAATATTATCAATGAGATTTTTTTTGATTGGTCGTGGTATCGACGAAATTGATATGCTTCTGTCTTGTTTATTCTTACAATAAATCACTTTACTACTTGGTTTTAATTATTGCGTGATGCTTTATAGAGGTGATGGAAGGGTGTATTAAGGGGGCCATCGCTAGGTATTTTAGTGTTTACCACACCTTTGAGATTCTTTCTTCCTTTTGAAGAATTCTCGTGTTTTGAGCTAGTCTTTTCTTTTTCTGAGCCTTGGTCAGTCTTAATACATCCTGTTAGGTATTCGAGTGGCCCTATTATCCCTGTGTCTGTTGGTAGAACTTGGGGGGTCTTTAGAGCCGGGGCATTTTCAGGTTCTACGATCCAGCTGCTATCCAGGGATTCAACAGGTATTGGTAGGTAAAAGGGTACAGTACGGTACCGTATTTCACGTCCTTTAATAAACTCTAAATTATTCAAAAGCCCACGCGTGACTGGCGACCACAATGTCTCTAGCTCTTAAATGAGACAGAACAGAACAGTAACTCGCAATATGTGAGCTCTAATCGCATCTATGTTGTAAATGTGAATGCATTCAGTGAATTAATTATGGAGATGTGGTAAAGCTTGTTTTGCAGGATTTGCACTTGCCTCCTGATAAAAGAATTACAGCGAATCAATCAGCTTCTACTGAAATTAATGTTTGAAATAACGGTGACAAGAATTTGTGGCACCTGATGCCAATTAGAAGAATCGTATCTGCAATGTATCGAAGTAAATTAGACATACTTTACTTTAAGCCGGTATAATAAGATGTATGCTTGTTATAAGATATAGTGGACTTAACCAGTGTTAAATGGCCTTGTTAATCATTGATTGACAAGGACATTTCAAGGACCTTTTAATTATCTCATCTTCGAACGAGAGGGAACTGAATCCAAAACCAGCAACATCTTATGTACGACAATATATTTCTACCATTCTTCTGGAATGACATGATACGCTCTATCATCACTCATACAGCTCATCAGGTTACATGATCAGAATGCACTCGAATTCGAGGAGATAGTCAGATTTATTATAATAAATTTGCATGCAAGTGACTATTTTTCGTCTTGCCAACAACCTTCTACCACCTTTATTCCTAAAGGAGTGCTATTAGTGCTTTGAAAAAGTCTGGCATTTGCCTGGAGAACACCTCATTTAATGCCCAACGTAGAATGACTTGGCGAGACTGGAGCTGAAACACTAAGATTTAAAAGTGCTCTGTACGCTTGTGGTTTGTAAGCAGCTTAGTGTACGTAATGGTGCAGGGGTCAAGCTGCTTGCCTTTTCACGAAGGTGAATCGGATTCGATTCCAGGTTAATGTGAGATTTTCGAAGTCAAGTATCACGTCCTGTGGTTCGGATTCCACATGGAAAGGAGATGCATCGGCGAGATTAATGGCCACGTAAAACTAAAAAGGCTGTTTCTTTTTAGCCAACCGCACATGAGTTTGCAAAGTGAAGTAATGCACGATTACGGAAGAAATGCTGATATTGTAACATTCCAGGTAGGCTATCATTTAAGGCCGTAATATAATAGTTACTTTATTTGTATTTTTTCATTTTTTTAGCGTATGGCTTTTAGTGCCGGGAGTGTCGGAGGACATGTTCGGCTCGCCAGTTTTTTAGTTGCTTCGAGACGGACACCCAATGGGTGAGCTACAAGTACCGTTGGGGAGGACAGTTGGAATGTAAGGGCGAGGAGTTTGAAGGTAGCGGCTGTGGCCTATAGTTTGGGACCAACCCCGGCATTTGCCTGGAAGGAAGATGGTAAACCACAGAAGACCATCTTCAAGGTTGCCGGCAGGGGGATTCAAACCTCCTCGCCTCCCGGATGTGAGCGACGGCCAGCAGTCATGCCGTAACGACCACGGCTAACTCACCCGGTGTTACTTGATTAATAATAGTACTATAATAATTACATGTGGTCTCTCAGGAGCACTGGCGCACGTCCAGAAATGACGCCCACAGGCAACCTGCCTGGCGTGATGAAGATGAAGTCAGGGGAATGAATTGTACGAGGTTAAAATACCACTACCATACAGGAAATTTAACCCTGGCCCTGTCAGACAAAAGTCTAGCATGATACCCACTTAACAATGAGAACCATAAATAATGTAATAATAATTTTTATTATTATTAGTGTTATTATTATTATTATCACACGTCTATCATTATCTTCTTCGGGGACTAGGTGGTGGCGCGGCGGTAAAGCCGTTGGCCTCTCACCACCGTGGACCGGGTTTGTTTCCCGGTCAATGCATGTGAGATTTTCAAAGTGAAATGCCATGTCCTGTGGTGCGGATTGCACGTAAAAAGGAGGTCCCGTGGCTTATGATCTTGAGATTAACGGGCACGTAAAACTACAATCTTCCTTTTTATCATTATCTTCATTATCTTCTTTGCCACTACCATTTCATCACTTCTTGTAGCTTTATTAATTTGAATTGAACGAATCCTCGTTCTTTTCCACAAAATTGCATCTATGTGAGCTAATATTTAAGAGCATATCCTGGTTTCATTGGACACAATTTATTTTTTCCTCTGTGGTCCTTTTTTCATTTGATTCAATTTATTTTTACATCCGTGCGCTACCCGTTGAGGTTACAAGAGTTCTTCGCGGTATTATAGCCACTCTTCTTGCTTGTCTGGAATCGAATGACTCTGGAATGAGGAATGGCGGCACAAATTACGATAATTGCGAATGAGCAATGTTTGTTTAGTTGGCAGGTTGCTTACATAGCTAATAAAACGTGCTGATTCCATTATCATAGTCGCCGCTCACCGCAACTATCCAAACACCTTGCCCAAAACGAGTTCCTCATCCCGTTACTTCTCAGTAAGATTCCTCACACCATTGTTCTTAGTAGGACGCCATCCATCTTTTGGTTATTGTTCAAGTATGAATATTAGCCTACTTTCATTCTTTGCAAAAAATGAAAGAAGACTTATGAGATCAACACAGGGCCAAAAATTGTGTCTGTGTGTCTGTGAGTGTGTGTGTATGTGTGTGTACTCTGCATGTCTGTCTCCCCCTATCAATTCTAACACGGTGAAACCAAATTGAACGATATTTGGTACAGAGGTAGCACTAGCAAGGGACAATTCAGTGTCATGTTATATATCGCCGCTATCATAACAAAAAAGAAATGGTGCCCACCCGAATGTTTTGAGCTTAAATCAAATTACGACTAACTTAATCACCCGATCTCTACCAAATTTTGCAACAATATACCCTTGTGTGGGAAGCGTCTACTGCCCAAACTACAAGGTCATCAGCCGAATAGTTTTAAGATGGCGGATGAATGAATCATGCAAGTATTATAGCAAACCGTAACTTAAGATTCAACAAGGACTGGCCTTAACAATTCAGCTTATCGTACATAGGGAGGTTAAAACTGTCCTCAAGTTGGTGACCGGTAGGATATTGGCATATTATAATACAATATGTAAACGTAGATGTGACCAACAGGTCAGGCTTACCGTGCCATATCGTTGTGGAGCGGTGCCGTGCCGTTGTCAAAATGGCCGCTAGATTTGCTAGTAAATCCATGTATTTCCATAACATCGTAAGTTTATATCCTTCTAGGAATGGACTGAACAAAATAATACATATTTAATGCCAAATGGATTATAGAAACGGCAGAAAACGCTAATGAAATCGTTGATTTGAACACAAAATATGATACAGTTATACTAAACCAGTTGCTAACCAAATATCATCGTACTGTAATCGTGGATAATGGTCCCGTCCTGGGCTGATAATCTTGGGTTCGTGGTTCAATTCCCCACAGGTGCAGGATTTTTCAATTCGTTTTTTGGTATTTATTGATTTATAACTACTCACACGTTATAATGTTAAGCATATTTAGTGTGTATTTGCAATCGAAAATATGATATATATACAGTACTTATAACACCACATATTTAACACTCGAATACAGCGATTAATATTCGTTGACCTTGATCCGCGGTAGAGTCTATTGCTGTTATTGTTGTTGTTTCTTTGTTGATTCTTTAGGGGTTTTGCGGCATCATTGTCTTGTAGTCCCGTTTACTTGTGTGTGTGTGTAGAAGTTGTCTGATAACCTGTGTCACTGTGATGTCTGTAGGCTTACTAGTGTGTGTACTATTATACGAGGAATGATTTGGGTAGGAAGCTTTTGTTGTTGTTGTTGTTACATTTGAGATGCATGGTCATTTAGCCCCGTGTACTTGGTTGAGTGTTGAATTTTGTACGATAACCTATGTTATTGTGATGGCTGTATTAGCGTGTGTATATATAATTCAGGTGAGGATTCGATCAATCAACGTTTAATATCCGTATAGCACGTTGTATTTCAACAAGCTATTACAACCAGCATTCAAGTATACTCCTTGAAAAGGACAAAGAGTTATAACTATACCCATGCATTTAGGAGAAAGTAGGCTATACTGTATGTTCTTTACTGAACATCTTGTTTTTATATTGCCGACATTTGTTACCATAGGACTATTTTGAAGAGAGTGTACATTTTTCTACCCAACTCAATGTTTCCATTCATTCAGGGTTGACAATGAGTTGAGATAAGTTTCTATGTTGTGGATGGTTTTACGTATGGATGCCCTTCTTAACGCTATCACATCAGAGGTGTTAATAATACCACCCTGTGGCTGTCACCCTAGAGGTCCAGTTTCGTTTCCCAGCTCTGCCAAGAAAATTAATATTCTGGTCTGAGGGCTTGAACGGGGTACACTCAGACTCGTGAGGCAAACTGAGAAGATGTAGGTTCGATTCCCACCTTAGCTATCCAAAAAGTGATTTTCCGTGGTTCGCCCGCAAAACTCATACACTTAAACTAACTATTTATATTCCTAATTTCCATCTAACACTAAGAATTGATACTTAAAATATAATGGAAGTGTACTCATCTGAAATTCCATGACAGGAAACTTCTGTGTAGATTCCGTCCCCTCGATTAATTTAGTTATCGGCCATTGAATCTTCTTTTATGCATCCTATCTGCTTCAGGAAAGAGTGATGGTTTTCCTGTGTAGTTTCCTCGACCGCTGGTCTTGCTAGCACAAACCACTTCATTTTAATAATCTATGGTTTTCACTTGATACTTCCACAATAGAATTGGGATCCACTGTTCCCTATGCTTCGTTTTTTTATCTTTATGGGCGTACCACACTTACCCTGTTATTGTGCCGAGTTTTGCCGGATTCCGTGTGCGAATTGTCTACGGATACGGCAGATGATAACTTCAGCGTTACGCACTTTCAACTATGGTACTGTATGCACGCGGTAATGTCTTACTGCATTGTCAGATACGTATTTTTAACACATATAGTCCATGGCCATACCGGGTTGAGTTACAATGCCTTATCGTAATTTGTGGCAATCGTACTTTACTTTATCTACTTTTACTTTTCAGGCTGGAAGCTTAATACAGTACGTTCGGTCCACACTACGTGGCGGAAACTATTTATTATTATTATTACTTTGGGCAGTGAAATGTCACAGGACCACGCTGCAATGTCTTGACAAGTACTGCGTTGTTATTATTATCACTTCGTATTCACTTGCAACTCCTATACGACGACTGTGCTATAATAACAATAATAATTATAATTATTATGTCGCCTCCGTAGCGTAGCGGTCAGCATGGTTAGCTGCCGCCCCGGAGGTCCTGGGTCTGACTGCCGGCTCTGCCACGAAATTTGAAAAGTGGTATGAGGACTGGAACGGGGTCTACTCAGCCTCGGGTGGTCCAAATGAGTAGAGAGGGTTCAATTCCCACCTCAGGCATCCTCGAAGTGGTTCTCCGTGGTTTCGGGCAAATGACGGGATGGTACTGTACCCGAAATTTGAATGCTTCATGATGAAAAAGGCGATATTTTTCGAGCCCCATGTTACAGTTTAACATGGCAATATAAATACTGGAAATTAGCTCAAGCGAGCTTTGATAGCGAACGCAGACATTGGAAGAAATCAGTCACGTGATCAGAGACGCTCCTGAATATTCTCGATCACTGGAAAGTGCCTAGCAACAAGTTATTACCGCGAAATATTACCAGTTAATTGTTATAAAATATATCATTGGATATATGCCCACAGCCAATGAAAGGAGGGTTTATTGAAGCAGATATGGATTTTTACCTAGTTAATTTGATTAACTATTCCATTTAAGCCCTATCTAACAGCATTATTCCATTGAAATTATCAAGAAAATTAAGAGAAGATATTAGTACTACTTTAAATGTCGCAAAAGGGATGAAATTCACTGTAATAAGCTTTATTACAAGTGCGCGCCAATAATTGCGCGCGATTAACAATTGCGTCGAATTTCAGGCGAGCTAGAGTGGGGATGGCTTGTAGAAGCGTTCATATCTCGACTGACTTTGAAGGCACAAGACGTGTTACCCGGGGTAGTTCATTCCCGTAGACACTATACCGAGTGCGGTCCTACGCTAATCGAGAGACAGTGCCGAACGCCGCCAATATTTAGTTAGAGCCTCGCTGAAACTAGGTGAAGTTAAGCGAAGGATTACAAGTCAATAGTGAACAAGTGTTCGACTTTTCAGAAAGCAACTGTATGCATTACATACATTTAGTTACAAGGCTACAGGTTAAGAAGATTTTGAGTGGATTAATTGAGAAATTTGACAGATATAGGACAATTTGTATTGTCAGAGAAAGTTGCTTATCTCATTGCAGAGAGAATCATTTTAGTGCAGCGAGACTTCAGCTTAGTCTAGTCCACGCTGCAGAAATAAGTAAGTAACGTGATATTGTATGAACATTGAGACTTTGTTGTATTGGATTACTATGATGGCTACAAACATATATAAAGTGGAATTGGTATATAACACTTTGATTATGAGTGAGATGATGGATTAAAACTATTACGCGATTGGGATATGTCGATTCAGAGTTGTGAATAGCAACATGGAACAACGTTAAGTAACAACGAGAATATGTATAACATCTAGAATTATATAATGCCGAGACAACATGATACATTATGTACACTTCCATCCAGTACATTTAATGTACTTCATGTACATTAATTCTCGACTATGAGCAGATATAATCTTTCATTGACCAACCAACTGAACATTACCATCTACGATAGTGATTCGGTGTACAACTTACAAATGTATTTGTAACGATGGAACTATTACGAATATATTGCTCGTTAATGATGGAGGACTTTCGAGAGATGTCAGCGATTGAAGAATCGTCAACGGGAAGACAGAAGATAGAAGATACTAGGCCCGATGATTGTTCGAGATGGAATCCATGTTCGAGGAACGAGGTTCAACGTCTGGAGGAGACGAGTATGCCGGGAAGGAAATCTTTCTGATCCCGAGGTCGCAGTCCTTGTCCACTGACGCTGAGCGGATTTGGTTTCAACAACTCATACCTAAGAGATGATCCAGCTAGGTATTTTCGAATACCGGATAATGAACTTCAGTTGTCTACAATACTAAGGTAGATATGTTTTACATTATTTAATAGTTTGAGTATTTTGAACGGCATTTGTGAACAAAAATTCTCCATATTTAATTCATGTTTTTTCACTTCGATGTTTATTAAATTTTATTCTTCAAGATCGTATAGGATGATAGTCATTGGTCATCTATACTTGGAAGTTTTAATGATTCAGTTTCTGAACTGAAGTCAGTTGTTTGAGAAATTTATTTTCCATTGGGAAAATCTTTAAGGAAGTTATTATTCGATGATTTTCGATTTTAATTCAGGATTTCAGACATTTTGTCTTTGATTTTTTAGCAAATTCATTTTGTTTAAAATGAATTGGGCACTCTTCTTGTAAGAATAATTCATTGTTAGGAGAAGAGATCTACGCGTGATATATTGCGAAATATCACCAAATACTATAAACATTTCGTCGATCTGGCAATTTATATTCGTTATGATTACGACGTGAAGTCAAACATTTATGAACATTCTTTGTGTAGAATGAAGTTACATTCAGTCGATGACAAACCCATTTTGAGTTGAAGGAAGGCTATGCTCTTCGTTAAATGTAAATTATATGAGACATATCTTTTGAAAGAAAATTCATCCGACTATAGGAAAGTTAGATAAAATATCATCCAGTCGTGATTGATCCCTATTGTACGTTGAAATAACATGAATTGTTATTAATACACAAATGTAACACTACGTTATTTGTCAATGTGGCATTGCAGCCGTGTATATTTGTAAAAATGACCAGTATGAAGAAACATGTGTATTTATTTTTATTAAACTTATAGTATTTTATATCGTAGTAACTTCGTTTAGTAACCCTCGAATATCTGTCAATATAATCGTTTGAGAACGATAAGTTTTATTATTAGAACAGATATTGCTGTTCATGTGTAAGCAGTGGAGTGTAACAACGATAAAATCCATGCTAGAAGGAAGTTATGCAAGTACTATGGAACAATTGTTGGAAACAATTGAGAAGATGTCATGTAAGTTATGTAATGGAGATATACGGGAGTTTCTTACCGTATATAGTTGTTTGTGAAATACGAGGGTTATTCCGTATTAATTGTAATGAAGTACTGCATGAGTGGTGAAAGCATTGTTGTATATTAGTAGAGTGATGGAAGACTCCTAAATGTTATTAGATCTGCGACACGAAAGTCGTTGTGAAAGGTATACTCTCCTTGTCCACTATATTATTATTAATTTATATTAAAACTGGAATTGTAACAACAATATGAACTAGTCGTTGCTGATCGGTCATATTTAAACCGATGATGACTATTAACATGATTTTGACATTAATTGGTATAGCATTTGTAAATATTAAAAGTATAGAAGAAGAGAACTATACTGAAGGAAGTGTTAATAATTATATTAACGCAGTCATATCGCTAAAGAATGATTCTTTTGAAACGATAGAAACGTGTAAATAGTGTATATACATATTTCCATTTGTTTAAATTGAGGGTTTTCAATGTTTAAAATAATGAATATTTCAAAATGTTTTTGAGATTGATAATAGTTAGGAAGAGCGAATGTTTTTAATGTGAGTGTTTGATGTTAGCTATGATTGTTGTGTGTGGAAGTTTCGTTGGTCATGAACGACGAAAACAAATGTTAGTAAGAATGTTAGGTAGTATGGATGTGTTTAAATGAGAAATTGCTTTAATAGAGACAGTTTTGTAAATGTTATTGTTTGAAATACGAGATGCTTCATCGCGTTTCATTTTACGTATTTTGTGTATTAAGAAGGGAGTCCATGCCAGGTGGCAAGCTAGCTCGTCCCGTTATAAGCAAGGTCGATGAACAAATGAGCAGAGATATTACAGGTGTGTGTGTAGAAGGGATTCACGACTATGTCACAGTTTTTTTATATAACCAGTTCAGGTATGCAGGGAAGGCACGCGACAGAGAAATGTAAATAACTTTAAACAGAATGCCTGTCTCAATGAAGGGACAATAGAATGTTTTGATTGTTTTATAATTTTGTAGACGGCAGAATCTTTTCATTTTTAACCAGTTATGTTGGCTTGTGTGTAAGAAGTTTTGCCAGCTTCAATGGCGTGAATGAATAACTACTGTATATTAAGGTGTTATTTTGTTATTAATTGTTAATAATTTTTATTAATAAATTTATATTTTTATACGCCTTGTTTCGTGTACCTTAGTTATTCTATAAATGGAGACGTGTTGTGGAACAGCCTAAAATAGATAGGATGTCTATTTCTTTCCAACAAAGCCCCGAGAGATGAAGGTAAGTTTTGCACTCTAACGTATAATGCTAGCTTTTTTAAAATCATAACCTGTTCCAAGCCTACTGTGTATAATCATGAAGAGCTCGTTGGCGTGATTGCGATAGTTCATTAGCCGGGACTTTCACTTTTTATAATCAAGCTTTGCTTTGAATGATCAAAGAGTACCTTCTCGAATTTTACGGGTACAGTAGTAGAAAATGGTCACCCCACTTAAGGGGCTACGAATGAGGTTTGTAGAGATTCGTAAGAAGATTTCAGTGAGTAAATAGAGTCAGCCCAATTGAGGTGATAATTGAGTGCGATAACAGAAGTGGTTTTAAGTTGTTTTTAAAAATGTTGCACTCGAATACATATCAAATCTTATGGAAAACCTGAGATAGGTATAAATAGGTTAGAATTCTCTGAAAATAACCTCCGATCTGAATTCATTTTATTTCAGACCGGGTCATGGCCTTTGATAGCCATGTTCAGTGTAAAGTTAACTTGTTTTAACGCTGGTAAATTTAAATGTTAGTATGGTAGTATAGATAATTTAGGACACGATCAAGCGGAACGAAACTATAAGTTTATTAATTTAAGAGTGCACTTGATATGTTAATTTTAAGATTTTAGATAGACATTAAGAATGCCCAATTACATGGTTGAAATTGTTGTTCCAAATGTTGTTATCATGCTCTGTTTTGACATGTCCCTACAGCAGTTTCTTTATTTGTATCTTTGCAATGGCAACGATGGGGAAGGAGGAGGTTCAGAGGATGCTGAACGAGATGCAGAAGAGTTTGCAGGAGAATATGAAGGAAAATTTAAAGGGTATACAATGTTACTTGAAGGATAATTTGAAGGAGAATCAGACGGAGCAATTGAAAACTGCACAATGTAATTTACAGGAAAATCTGAAGCAGGAGATGACCGAGAATTTAAAGGTAAATTTTCAGAGTATGCAACGCAAATTTCAGGAAACAAAGCAGGATCTGGAGCAGGTTACGAGAGATAGAAAGGAGGATATTGACACGGCCGTTGTAAAAGTAGTGGAGAATATTGTAGAAAATATAACAGGTCGTGTTACAGAGAGTGTGAAAGAGAGTGTCAAAGAGGAAATATAGGGTGTACAATCATCCTTAGAAGGATTGCAGACCAGTGCTACTGCAACACATGATACGATGTCGCAATTGCAGGTCAGTTCCAGGGAGATCCAGACAAATGTAAGCGATGAAAGAACTAAGGTTGACACTGTACAGAGTGATGTAAGTGATGTTAGATCAAGGGTTGATAACATTCAAACCGATGTTAATAATGTACAGACCGATGTGAATTGTATTCAAACAGACGTTAACAAAATACAGAGGTCCATAACATGTTTATAGACGTAAATAGTGTTAGGGGAGATATTGAGAAAGTTAATGCTAATGTTAATGGCATCCAGTCTAAACTTAACCATATCGAAACTAGTAATGTCACGTTTCAAAATGAAATAAGGAGAGAGTTAGAGGTGTCCAAGACACAGTGCAAGGAGAACATAGGTGCGGTACAGTCACAATTTGGTGATATTAAGGAGAATGTGGATTCTTTGCGTTCCCAAGTTATAGACCATAATAAGATTTTGAAGGGCGATATAGAGATAGATATAAGTGAAATGTTAAAAGCTCATGTTGTAGTGTGGGAAGAGGAATGGAATAAGTCCAGTAAGGAACACATTAAGGAGATTCAGGAGAACATAGAAAAGGAATTTGCTAGTACACAATTAGAACTAAGTGAAGAGGTAACAAGCCTGCGAACTGATCTCAATACACGGATGGATCAGCTTCAGCAAACTCAGGTCGACAATAAAGATCAATCAATCAATAACATTCAGAATTATAATGCCGAGACAACATGATAAATTATGTACACTTCCATCTAGTACATTTAATGTACTTTCATGTAACAAAATTTTTGTATAAACCGCTATTCATGTTATTCAAATTGGTAACCAATGTGTTTTAGGGTGTATTAGAAAATGGATATAATTGCAAGAATTAATCGAATTATTAATGTTCTTGATTAAGACATTACTACAAAGCTAAGCTTAACCGCTTGGGCAATTAAAGCCAGAATATGACGATTTTTAACCTGATATGAATTAGCAGCGTATTTAAAAATGTATCTTGCGAGGAAATGTAGAAAAAGGATTCTCTGAGGAGAATGAGAACATTCGTTTGGAATGAAGAAGAGAAGTGGAAGTATAAAGAATGTAGCATTATAAATAATTGTACAGATGTTTATAAATATTAATTCTAGTGTTCATTGTAATTTTATATTTTAGACTAGCAGTAGTGCCCGGCTTCGCCTGGTGGATTTATTAGTTTTTTTTTGGATGATAATGAATACTACTACAGAAGTGGCACATGATATGTAAACTAACAGGAAAAAACTATTTTTAAAATATAACTTTTGTGGTGGTGGTGGTGGTGGTGAGGGTGATGAGTAGTACAGTATAATGGATGTAACATTCAGGTCATTTTCCCGTAATGATAATGATGAATAGGGAAACGGCTATTTAATACGTACAGCACTGACGCATGTAATTTACAAACGAATTTTAAGAAAATTATTAGAAAGAGAAGCAAGTGAAATAAAAGACACTGCCTAGGGCCTATATCTCATTGGCTGTTAGAAATGTAGAGACCAATAGAGTCGTCTTTTGTCGCATAGCGCCGTAGGAAAATAATAACAACACAT
Source organism: Meconema thalassinum (assembly GCA_946902985.2). Taxonomy (NCBI): domain Eukaryota; kingdom Metazoa; phylum Arthropoda; class Insecta; order Orthoptera; family Tettigoniidae; genus Meconema; species Meconema thalassinum. Next base: position 188,646,592 of record OX336389.2, read on the forward strand.
TGGAAAACTTCGACTGTCCCGAGCACCTGAGGTAGGAATAGTATCATTTATCGCCACATAGCGCTCAACGATATGTCTCGGAATAAATGAAGGTAAATTTGAAAGCACCAACGCGTATTGCAGCGGATAACCTCATTTTACTACACCTACACTATTGCACTTATACAGAGGCATAATATTTTCAAGATGGTAACTGATTTAAGGAGCCTAATAATTTGTTCTGCACTAATTACTCCCCGTGACTGCAATTTATAAACAGCGCAAGATTTAACTTTTTTGCAATTCTGCACCAGAACACTGGTAGGGGCAACGTGATGCAGCCCAAATTGCCAGTCAACAATATAATTATTAAGATACTCTTACAGTTACACTACTATGAATATGAATAGTTCTAGGGCCTTAATACGTGGTTTTTAAGTTAATTTTGTCTGTTATTCTAAATGTAGGGAATGGAGAGCGTTGTCCAAAATATCAAGTGGACAGTGTTACCAGCAGGCTTTCAAAGTGTATAAAAATTTGGTGCAATTAGGATGAACGATGTAGATTTGTGATAAAGGGCCTAAATGCAGGGAATGGAGTGGTCTGTCCGAAATTTAAAGTTGGCAGTGTCACCCGCAGATATCCAATGGGTAAGTATACAAATTGTGGTTTAGATCTGTGAAACGAAGTAGATTTGTGCCAAAGGACCTAAATGCAGGAAATGGAGTGGTCTGTCCGATATTTCAAGCAGACAGTTCCACTCGTCGGGTACAAAGGGTAAGTATGTAAAATTTGGTTCAGATAGATGAAACAGTGTAAATTTGTGCCAAAGGGCCTAAATGCAGGGAATGGAGTGGTCTGTCCGAAATGTCATGCAGACAGTGTTACTCGCAGGGTTTCAAAGGGTAAGTATACAAATTTTGGTTCTGATCGGTGAAACGGTGTACATTTGTGGCAAAGGGCCTAAATGCAGGGAATGGAGTGGTCTGTCCGTAATTGCATGTAAACAGTGATACTCGCAGGGTTTCAAAGGGTAAGTATACAAATTTTGGTTCAGATCGCTGAAAAGGTGTAGATTTATACCAAAGGGCCTAAATGCAGGGAATGGACGGGTCTGTTATAAATTTCATGTAGACGTTGTTACTCGCGGGGTTCCAAAGGGTAGGTATACACATTTTGGTTCAGATCGGTGGAACTGTGTACGTATCACTAACCATAATGCCAGCGCACGCGGATAAAGCTGTTCGGGATCGCTTGTTCTTCCGACTTACTGAACAAAAATCAATCTTTAAGGTTACCTGAGAGGTGTAGTCTAATGCTACATAGCCTAAACTATTCCTCGTGAAACTGGCTATTATATACAAAAAGAATATTTCGAATCCGACTGGTAGTTCCAGAGATTAGCGCGTTTAAACACACAAACAATCAAACAAACTCTTCAGCTTTCTTATATTAGATGATGATAGATAATCAGCTGATTGTGTCAGATACTTCGACGAAATAAGGAGTTATTGTATAGATTAAAAGCATTAATGTGAATTAAAATGCATAGGAAGGACAGCATGTTCTTTAATTAGTTCATTTTTTAATTATTCGTAAAATCAATATAGCATGCTATTTTATATCACGATTATTTTGATACTCCTAGAACTGGTAGGAAACCACATGAATCAGCTGATAACTGAACACCGAGGTCACAGATCGAATTTCAGTTCTCATCATTATTAATATTTTATTATTCACGATTATTTAATTATTTATTTATTTAGTCATATCCTTAGGTAGGTTTAGGAGAGTTAATATTATTTGTACTTGTTTTCTGTTAATAAACTTGCAAGCTCGCTATGTTTTGCTCGTCCTTTTCTAGAAATTCCATCTTGTATTTTGATTAGTTAGCGAGATGATGAACGACAGAGATTGGCACCCACTTTTCGACCCATAGTTTCCTGAGATTCAGAAATATCATGTTCGAGATAAGTTAGATTTCTGTGTTTTAGGTAATTCCATTGTTCACCATCACTTTCCATCTTTAAAAATATTTGTGAATATGAGCTACTTGTCAGTGTTACACTGAAGTCATTTTGCCGGGGACTTCAGTGCTTCTGCGATCCTTTTTCCATCTGTAGATTGGCAAATACCGAGGAGGCTCGGGCTCACTTTCGGGTACAGTACAGTAATGGCTAAGTGAGATGAGGATAGGGAAGCGGCAACCAATGGGAAAAGTTTATTGGACTCCTGTGCTAGCATGGGGTCATCTGTTGCAAACTCATTCTCGTGCCATTAGTGATTGACAGATACACATGGGAGGGTAGACCAACCAGATCAATAATAGAATATATTGTTGGGGAATTGATGGTGCCCAACCACCGTTTGTAAGGGGTGTTGATTAGACGGCAACCTTAGCATTTTCGGAGATTTACTAGGATGTATAATCATGGTGTTTGGAAAAGAGCTGCAGAGACATCTAGGGAACAATTAATGTAAAAGGGGGCTTGAAGAAGGGTTGCGGGGGACATACTCACCATGCTTACCTGGGGAGCCTAAGTAAGCCAAGCGCTTGCTAGTACAGCGATATACGGGCAGCCCGGCATTCTTCACACTACTGCTCAACAGCATGCAGTGCAGATCTTAATCTAAGTTACAACCTAAGGGGTTTCTATAATTATGTGAAATAAAAGACAGAGCACTTGACTGCAAGATAGGGGTTTATTGTTACTAATGAGAGGTGATATTCATCACTCGTTGTCTGCGTCGAATTCTGGGTATACGATGGCCAGATATAATCCCAAACGAAGAGCTGTGGCAAAGGACTAACCAACAACCTATAGAAGTCCAAATTAAACGGAGGAAATGGGACTGGATTGGGCATACTCTGCGGAAACAGAATGATGCAGTAGAAAGGGGAGCTCTGGACTGTAATCCTCAAGGGGCTCGGAGACGGTGAAGACCAAGGAATACATGGAAACACACCATTGAAGAGGAGGCCAGAAAAGCGGGAAAGACTTGGAGGGAAGTGAACATCTTGGCAACAAACAGAGCCCGATGGAAATCATTCTTGGATACCCTATGCTCCGCACGGAGCGAAAGGAAATAAGTAAGTTAGTAAATAATGAGGGGTGACGATTAGGTTAGATCAAGGGGGGGGGATGATAAATAATGGAATAGGAATCAAGCAGACACATTTACTCACCCTACCGATGACGGATGTCCATGTGGTGATGGCTTTGGGACCCGACTAAGGGCAGCGCCCTTACCGGTCCTTCGTTACGTAGCACAAGAAGTAAGTGAAGTAAGAGCCAAGCGACAAGAAGGCGGGCGCGTGGCTATACCTTGTATTTATAAGGTAATTATGTAGCGTCATTCCAGTCAGCGGAATGCATAGTGTAATGCCCGCTGTGGCCTCCTTGACATGCTAGCTGGCACCCTTAGGTGTATGACCTCTCGTGCCTGTAGCAATTATGTTCCCATGCCCGCAGATCCGTAGCTCCCTCTATTAACTTCTAATAACTTATGCGCGGGTGTAGGCACAACCCTTGTATGAGGGTTGGGGCTCCAACAAGACTTCTTCCTGTTTTAATAATCGTCATCGATTATTGTCTTAGCCGTGAGGGTGTACATTTAGACGTTTCTTCTCTTCATCTTTTAGCTTTAATTTGATTTTTATTCTTCTTATTCTCCTTTTCTTCTGTTCTTCTTCGTAGTTGGGGGTGGTGAGTGTAAGTGTGCAGTGCTAGGAGTTGGTGGGGGGGGGGGTATTTTGTGGAGTATTTTGTTGTACAGTCTGTCTATAGCAGATATTTCTCTGTTTCTTGCTTCTTTCCTTGTGGCATTTCTTACATACATTTTTGTTGTATATTTGAATGCTTCCTTGAAATATTGACATTATTTGAAATTAAAATGAAATTTCAATGTATATTTGAAGTTAAGTAGAAATGAAATTAAAATATGTATTGTGAAGGAGAGCGCATAGGAAATTTAAGGTGTGACCACCCTTTTGGTCTAGTGCGTGCCCTGCGTAGAACTACGTCTGGCCATGTACTGCCTTTAGGGTGCATGTACATCTGTAATTTTCCTATGATGTATGGGTGATGCTATAGGGAGTTTAAGTTATAGTTAGCCCTCTCGGAATAGCCTGTGACTTGTGTAGCGTGTATAATGTGATGAAGGGCTTCCACTAGGCCAAGTATAGCCGCGAGGGTTCGCCGATAGCATAAATTTCCCCACAACGTGGGGATGAGAATAGAAAAAGAAAATATAGCGACTGTATGGCGTGCTACCCCTGTGGGACACGTTCACGAATTGTGTAAGGTACCAACATTTCGTACTCGGCCGTGGGATGCCTTTCCGTGCTAAGTATGCTATAAAGTTTGAAATTCCTTTAAGAAAGTGGTTTAGCATTTGCTTGACAAAGGAATGCTGTTATGCTTAGTTATATGAAAAAAAATGACGTTCAAGTGTTTGGAATAGATAGCTTAAGGCTCCTGCCTAAATACGGCTTACAGTCTACTATGTTTTTTGTTTAAATTGCAGTTTCCGCGAGTGTTGGGTCTTCGCTCTTGTTCCACGGTCACCTTGCTTGCATCCTGCAGTTATGTCCTATTGTGGGGAATACAGGCATTGTGTGCTTATTTTTATTACTCTGAAATCAGAAATCACTCTTAACGTCCATTCATATCGGGACTATTCTTACCCTGGTATCTATTAATCTTTCTCTGAAGTCTTTTACCTGTTGCGAGGGAGTCTTTTTTACTGAATGTCTGCATTTTGATTTATGTACTAATATTCTTATAAACTAACGTTTGACATGTGCTCCTTGACATATCCATTATCGTGGTATTTCACTATACCGTTTCCTACATTTATCGTCGTAAAACTTCAATATGCGCTTTCTCTTACATTTATATTCGTAGAACCTCAGTATACTTTCTGTTACCTTTATCTTTGTTGACCTTTAATATACTTTCTCATACATCTTTGTAGAACTTCACTGTACTATAAAATTGATTCTCTCTCTTATCGTTAATCATCATTCCTTGATGATTACTATTATTCTTACTCAGTTTCAGCTAAGCGATGTATTCGCTTCTTAACCTATTTAAATGCAGACATTATGTAAATGGAACTCGCACTACGTGTTATGATTAATTGTTAAGATTAATTTGCTTTTTTAAATTGGTGATTGTGGTGTCGTAAAGTTATAGAAATTTTATATTATTTATTGCCTCTACGGACTAACTTGATAATTCTTACGTAGCTGACATGGTTTTCTTAGCCGTGATTCCTATTTTTTTATGAACTGTATAGACCTTCATGAAATATTGATTAACATGTTAATATTACCTGTGAAAAATAACATTTGTTAATGACATATTAACATTTCCTGTAAGAAAAATGACATTTATTAATGGCATGTTATTAAATACCCTTTTTAAACTTGCCACGTTAGGTAGGGGAGGGGGAAAATGGGGTTTTCTTAGTACCTAATCTAGTTCTTATTGCTAAATCTAGTATTAATGCCTTCCCGTTATTAAGTATGTTATATACAAGGGGGGGATTCGTGTCTCTGGGGGGATTTATAAAGAAATCTTTGTAAGGGGGGGGGGGGGTATATACATTAAAGTTAATTCCTAAACGCTTGAGCTTTCCCCAGTGTTAATCCGCGATAATGGTTACTTGTATCTAAAAGATTCGATAATGCAATGTTTTAAAATTGTTGTCAGCGCTTGTCGACTGCGCCTTAATTCCTATACGTACCTCTAATGAAATTATTGTCCTTACTCTGTAATATAATTACTTGGTTTCTCTGTGTTGAATCGCTCATAACATGTTTGCATAGTTTTCCTTATTTAATGTATTATATTGCCTTTGTTAATCCCTTGAAAAGTTATTGATTGATACATTCGGTTGTTAATCCTAGCGTATGTGCACTTTCTCTCTTAATATTTATATCTCTTCATATATATAATACCGTAAAATGTATCGTCTGTCAGTAGACTGCCTGATGCTCGATCTAAATGTGTATTACTATCGCCTATCGTTAGACTGACTGATGCTCGATCTAAATATGTATTACTATCGCCTATTGTTAGTCTGATTGATGCTCGATCTAAATATGTATTACTATCGCCTATCAGTTTATCTGCCTGTTATTTGATCAGAATACCGTAAAAATATCTCCTATCCTTTGATCATCCTATCATTTGATCAGAATACCGTAAAACTATCTCCTATCATTTTATCTTCCTAGCAGTTGATCAATATACCGTAAAAATATCTCCTAGCATTTTATCTTCCTATCATTTGATCAGAATACCGTAAATATATCGCCTGTCGGCAGACTGATTGTACTTCGATACAAACGCATCCCGACGAACGTTAGATCCACTATGTATTAGGTTGAATTGACCGCCGCTAGCTTTTTTTACGTGGTGGGACTATTTCCCCGAAAGTATTTTTATTCCTCGTAATATCTTTCTTCCTATGTAATATTTTTATTCCTCGTAATATCTTTATTCATATGTCCTATATCTTCCTGTATTCCACAATAACAATGATAATCTTCATAACAATGCTTACATATTACAATATTGCTGTGCTGTGCCTAGTGCCGTAATTACGCTTATATGCTATATTATTTTGCCGTTAATGTATCGGCAGCTTCATGAATTCCCACTTGCTTACTTTCCTGTCCTTTCTGGTTCGTGAAGGGACGGTTTCTCAATTGCTAACTGAATCTCCTACCTTAAATGCACTATTAGAAAAACAACTCTATGTAATGTGTGCACGATAAGGTCACATCTTTTAAATTGCTAGTGCGTTCGTTGCTATTGCACGCTTCGATATCCGTTAAGGGATGTATATATAACAAAGAAAATGGCAAAGCTGTATAAACTTAATCTGGCGTGTAAGCTATTAGCGCCAAGAGTTGAACCTACGATATCTCACTTCCTCTCGTGTGCGTGTTCGCGCTGAGCTGACAACACGCTGTCGGTCATTGTGCCGCGCACGTGCTTTCCATATGGCTTGGATTAAATGTGTTTGAAGTTCCTGATAAGCATTTCTCCTGAGGTCTGATTGTGTAACTAAAGAAACTGCAGTGTGTGTTGACTGTATGTGTATACAAAATAATCGCTGTGGCACCTTGCAGAATTGTATGTTTAACTGTAGAAATGTGTAATTGCAAGGTCTCGTACTGATTCTATGTATGCTCTCTGTCCATACTACTTTTCACTTGGTAATACAAATATTTGCTCAAAAAGAAAATTTTATGGCCTACAAAAATATGCAAGATATAATTGCACTGCTGCAATAAAATACATGATTAGTTGCTTATTCTAACTTATCCTATGGGATATCACAGTCTTATCATAGGAATGTTATTAGAGCTTTTATTTGGGGGGGGGGGGGGTAATCTTAAATATTGAGCGATCTTCTTAATAGAGTAGGGTGGTTATCTATACTTCTTTACCATGTTTTTTAATATTCCAGCTTACTTACTTAATTGAGGTTGCTAATCTTAAAAATGCTTGGCCGCAAGAGGATTCTCTCGTGAATTACTCATAAGGGTGGGTTGGGGGGATGATATAATTACTGTGGAGAGTAATAAAAAGGCCTCTAGATTATCTTTCTCAAAAAAATTGCTACTTGCTTGGCTAGCTTGAATTAGTACACGGTATCGTTAGTTGCCAAATTCATTGTTTGAACCTTATGTTGGCAACTACCTTGTGCGTCCACCATTTTGTTGGGGAATTGATGGTGCCCAACCACCGATTGTAAGGGGTGTTGATTAGTCGGCATCCTTAGCATTTTCGGAGATTTACTAGGATGCATAATCATGGTGTTTGGAGAAGAGCTGCGGAGATGTCTAAGGAACAATTAATGTAAAAGGGGGACTTTAAGAAGGGTTGCGGGGGACATACTCACCATGCTTACCTGGGGAGCCTTAGTAAGCCAAGCGCTTGCTAGTACAGCGATATGCGGGTCACCCTGCATTCATCACACTACTGCTCAACAGCATGTAGTGCAGATCTTAATCTAAGTTACAACCTAAGGGGGAAGGCTTCTATAACTATGTGAAATAGAAGATAGAGCACTTGACTGTAACAAAGGGGTTTATTGTTACTAATGACGGGTGACGATTAGGTTAGATCAAGGGGGGGGGGGTTATAAATAATGGAATAGGAATTAAGCGGACACATTTACTCACCCTACCGATGAAGGATGCCCATGTGGTGATGGCGTTGGGATCCGGCTAAGGGCAGCGCCCTTACCGGTCCTTCGTTACGTAGCACAAGAAGTAAGTGAAGTAAGAGCCAAGCGACAAGAGGGCGGGCGAGTGGCTGTACCTCGTATTTATAAGGTAATTACGTAGCGTCATTCCAGTCAGCGGAATGCATAGTGTAATGCCCGCTGTGGCCTCCTTAACATGCTAGCTGGCACCCTTAGGTCTATGACCTGTCGTGCCTGTGGCAATTATGTTCCCATGCCCGCAGTTCTATTAACTTCTAATAACTTATGCGCGGGTGTAGGCACAACACTTGTATGAGGGTTGGGGCTCCAACAATATCATTACCAACTTTGAATTTAGTAAATTGAAAAACATTTCAGCGTATTCACGACCTGCCTTTTTGTGAATTAAGCATAGATAGACCTTAAGTGCAGAATGTGTGGACTGTTTATTAGGGTAAAGAATCTCTATGATAAGGAAATCAGGCAGAAAATATTGATGAAACAATCCAAAGAGTAGATGGTAAAGAATTTCAGGACATTCAAACGGTGTGGTCAGGATACATGGATGCAGTACTAGAAGTAGCAAAGGCATGTCTTGGGATAACAGTGTGTAAAAAAGCGCACATCCTGGTGGAAATACATAGTGAAGTATGCTTGTAAAAGTAGAAGGAAGTCTTAATAAAAATGGCTCCAAGCGAGGAATCTGGCAGACAGAGAGCTATATGTAGTGGCAAGGAACAGAACCAAAGATATAATAGTAGATACCGATAGGAAATCATGGTTGGAATTTGTAGATGGAAGACACACTGATTCCTTCAGTGTATCGCGCGTGCTGCCCAGAATATCTAAGGGCATCACAGACCTGTTATTTCTCAATCTCTTGCGGCTAGAAGCCGCCTGTCCCTCTAAGAAGATATGTAGATACATTAGCAACGTTAGGTCAAGGCGCAGGAAATCCTTTCTGGAGTGTTATAATAGTACATTATGCAACAAGCCTATAATGGGAACAATTAAGACACAAGTATGTTTCTACAACGAGCAAAGCGAGTTCTATAATTTCCATTCGAGTGTCTTAATTACCGTTATAGGCGAGTTGCATGCGACTGTTTATGTTCGACGATAATTAATTATAAATTAATATCAGGTTTAAACATTAATATTCATAAATATCTGTCGAGATTCCGCCAGTTTCGTTTACCGAACACAGCGCATGGGACTCAGAAAATACCTCGTATTCGAACACGGTCTTCTCAAATACCCTACTATGACACTAGCCACACAGTGAAATTTAAAATAGAAGGCCGTGGAACTCAGCGCAGGTGGGATGCTATCCTTACCTAATTGGTCGAACAGCTGTTTCGTAATGAAAATCTTGATCTATGATTGGTGGAGAACCTGTATCATAATGAAACTTGAACTATAATGAGCCTCTTTAAGATGCAGTTTTCTGGGATATAATATTTATATTTCGGCATGGTCGAACATAAAGAATCTTAGAAATGGTGGAAGAAGAGAAATGAGCAGTGTTCTGCTTGATTCAATTAAACACATTGTAGATACCAAGGAAGCATTTGGAAGATGGCAGGAATACTTCGAAAACTTGCTAAATGTCAATCGAGACTCATCTGGCAATGTCGCAGATTTTGAGATACTGCAGGAGGAGAATGAGGATGGGAGCATAATCATGGTTGAGGAAGTAGAGAGGATGATAAATAATCTACAATGTCACAGAGTGACAGGGGTAGATGGAATTTGGCCAGAAACGGTATAGTATACTGGGAATGCCAGGCTGAACTGTTTCCTTAGGACTATCGAATTTGCAATGGTTTTAGGAAAAGTAACCTCTGGCTGGACAAAAGAAGTAATCGCCCCAATTTATAAGCAAGGCAACAGGAAATTTTCCAATAATTTTAAAGGCATGTCTTTGATAAGCGTCCCAGTATTAGAAACGTCAGGTCAAGGGCAGTAAAACCTTTCTGTATTTAGAGATTGAAGAAAGGAGAGTTCGATCATTGGCCGAGAGTAAGATGGATAACAACCAGTGTGAGAGTTAGGCTTATAGACAAATTATGTTTGTATTTTCCAAAACTAGACGAAGCGTACGATAGAGTACCTAGGGAAAAAATGTTGTGCATTCTGAGGGATTATGGTATCGGGTGAGGCTGCTACAGGCAATCAAAAGTTTTTTTTTGTTGATAATCAGGCTGGATTGAGAGTTGATGGCAGGACGAGTACTTGGTTCAAGTTTGTTACAGGAATGAGAAAATGCTTCAATCTTTCACCACTACTGTTTATTTTCCATATGGAACATTTGAGCTAAAGGGCATAAACTAGGTGGGAGGGATTCTATTAAGTGGAAATCAGGTAAGCAGACTGGCCTCCGTCGTAAGCTTACAAGCCAACATGTTAGAACTTGAACTGAAATGTAGAAAGCATGGTATGAAGATCAGCAATTCAAAGATGAAGGTTATGTCAATAGGGAAGAAACGCAAGAAAATCGAATGCCAGGTATGAGGTACTAATTTGGAGCAGGTGGAACATTCTAAGTGATTGGGCTGTGTATTCTCTCGGGGAAGGAATTTCGAGTCGAGGTGTGCATAAGCCAATGCACTGAGTTCTCTGTTGCGATCAGTAGTATTCTGCAAGAAAGAAGTTACTGTAGCGACGAAACTCTTCCTACATCGCTCAGTATTTAGACCAACCTTGCTGTATGGAAGTGAGAGCTGGGTTGATATCTAAAAAAGGAAGCTTGTAGTTTAACGTGACCGTTAATCTTGAGATCATGAGCCACGGGACCTCCTTTTTAAAGTGGAATCCGAACCACAGGACATGGCATTTCACTTCGAAAATCTCACATGCATTGACCGGGAATCGAACCCGGACCGCCTTGGTGTGAGGGTTGATATCTGATACATAAGCTAGAGATAACTGGTATGAGGGTAGCACGAATGATTGCTGGAACAAATAGATGGGAGCAATTTCAAGAAGGTACTCGAAATGAACGGCCATACCAAGTTGAATACACCTGTTCCCGTCCGATCACCGACGTTAAGCAACATTGGGCGTAATCAGAACTTGGATGGGTGACCGCTTGGGGACACTACGCGCCGTTGGCTCAAAAACCATTTGGGCCTGTTTGCCATCTCTTGATGAATACAGTACATTTGCATTTGTCTGTGGCACAGGCTTGAGTAAATTGTGGCTTTTCACCGATGTCTCAGACTCACTCATGTTTGTGATTATATGGAAGCTACTGAGGTATGGGTGGTGCTTAGTAATGACATTCAGGGCATAGTCAGTGCCTGTGGATGCTGTTAAAGGTTCTACTCATAGGATTACTACCGCATTTCTGACTCAGTGAAGAAAGCAGTGGCAAACTACCTCACTCCTCATCTTGCCTAGTACGCCTCATTATAGCGCTGCCTTGAGGTTTTGTGGGTATCTACCCACATAACCTAACGGCGGTGCTTTTTGAGGATCCAACCATCCTTCGGGCTGACTACCTAACAGACAAACACTCGTAATGAAGAGATAAAGGCTAAGTTATAAATGAATACACTAGATGAAGCTGTGGTATGAGCTGAAACAGATAGTGGGGTCATGTGAGGATAATTGGGGAGGAGAGATTACCTAAGAGGTTAATGAGTTCGGCTGTGGACTATAAGAGAAGCAGAGGAAGACCTAGGAGGTGATAGATAGATTCAGCGTTGAACGATTTCAATGTGAGGGATGTAGGAGTGGAGGAGGCCGCAGTGCTAACTGCTAAGAGGGGATCATGGAGGCGACATGTTCGCAAACAGAGGCTTGCAGCTTTGACTGGAAACTGAAAGGCAAAACAGTCTAGAATGTAAATGCATTATTAGTATTATTAATATGTTTACCATCCCTTATTAAATCGGTTTTACCCTCCAGGTTGGTGGCTCCCACGGTCTCAGCGAGGGAACTCACCTCTACCGCCCCTACGGGCAGTGTCCTAGAGCTGGGAACATATGATCGGAGTGGATACAACTGGGGAGGTGTGATCAGCACCGCACCCAGGCGGCCTCACCTGCAAAGCGAACAGGGGCCTCATGAGGGAAGGGTGGGGAACATTTGGAGGGATAGTCAAGGAAGAGGGAAGGAGGCGGCCGTGCCCGAAGACGAAGTGGGAAACCACGGAAAACCGCTTCGAGGATGGCTGAGGTGGGAATCGAACCCCCTCTACTAATTTGGACCACCCGAGGCTGAGTGGACCCCATTCCAGTCCTCATACCACTTTTCAAATTTCGTGGCAGAGCCGGGAATCGAACCCAGGACCTCCGGGGCGGCAGCTAACCACGCTACGGAGGCGACTCCCTTCTAATTGTTAGGGTTTAAGAGATGCTCATCTGGGCGAAACCTCCACAGACACGACATAATACCTAGAAGAATTTGCTATTTTAATATCCCTGTCCGTGAATGTTGTCTTGACGGAAACAGTCTCAATGTTTGTTAACGAACTCATCATCTAACAGAGCGAGAGACTGGATGTAATATACATCAGTTAGTAGGTGTCTGTCAGGTGAGAAGCAGTACAGATTACAGAGCTTTGTAATCCACATACAATAGAACACTCTCTCCAATTGTTCTGTAGTGCGTGAAGCAAATGTGCGATTGCCTGTTTGGCTGATTTTCGAATCAATGTTCCTGTATTATATAGTGGACTCATTGTATGAGGTGCCAGACAGGTTGAGTCACTCCACCACCTCTCTTCCATTGCCAGGATGACTCTCAGAGGGCAAGGTGACACTTTTCATTTGCACAATGCTTTATCTATTACAACAGAACCGAATGAACCGGCTTCTATTCAGATAGTTAATAAACTGACTAACAATTCAGTATCAGTTCCATAATTCTAAGGCTTTACATATAGTGTACACTCTTCCCCATGTTGAACGTGTTTTTTTTTTTCGTTTTATTTTTTCGTATGGCCTTTAGTGCCGGGAGTGTCTGAGGACATGATTGGCTCGCCAGAGTTTGTAGCTGCTTCTATGCGGACAGCCAAGTGGTGAGCTATAAGTACCGTCGCGTGTGAAGAGTTAGTGTTGTCTGGGGAGGAAAGTGTGATTGTAAGGACGAGGAATTGGAAGTTAGCGGCTGTGTCCTAGGCTATAGTTAGGGACCAACCCCGGCATTTGCCTGGAAGGAAGATGGGAAACTACAGGAGACCATCTTCAAGGTTGCAGGCGGGGGGATTTGAACCTCCTCGCCTCCCAGATGAGAGCGACTGCCTGCAGCCACGCCGTAACGACCACGGCTAACTCACCTAAATGATCATTCAGTTTCCAGAATACCTAATGTACCCTTATACTGCACTTTTATTGGAACTAATTGGAGCATCCTAATCTCGTGTACAGCCTATCTAAAGTACTATTGAGAGAAAGGTTAATGAGTTAGATGGAATAGAAGTAGCTAGTGTAATGGTCCGATTTGTCCACCTATGTTAATTATTTAATTCGATTTGTTATATTATTTTATTCGATTTTTTAATTCAAACAGCGAGAGAATTTTTATTTAATTGGAATAATGTATATTGTGAATCCAGTCCGATCCACACTAAGGTGATTATTGCTACCGCGAGATTGAGAAAACGTCTTAACCGATTGACTTCGTAATGCATTCTAACGAGAGCTCTTGGCATGTAGATTTGCAGAGTGTGTTTAAAAGGAAAACATATGTTAGGGTATGTTTTTAAATTATTAAAGAAAAAATTAAATTTGTCGCTCCCGTGCTTGCACACAATGGCTCTTTTCCACGAGATATTGTTTTGTTTATGAGAATTAAAAAGGGGTGGAATATTGTTTATGATGTTTCCACGATATACATTGAAATAGAATTATAAAACAAGGGAAGTATTGAAGAACTTACACTGGTAGTTGAGTGTGTATGCTGTTTAGGTACCTTAATATTGCACTGGAGTCATATTGTCTGGGTGGGTGTTGGGGGCTAGCGTCACAGACTGCTAATTTATTTATGCTTCGTCGAGATGGTTCGAATCCCACCTCAAATATGTTTTTTATTTCAGTTTTCTTCTTTCTTACTATTGGTATTAAATTGTCGAAACACATTTTACTTTTATCATTCCCGTAAAGAAACGAATTCTCCGTGAATTACGTTGCCATCTATCTACGGTATCTATATATTTAAAACACTAAGGTGATTTTCTTTACCCCGAAATTGAGAAAACGTCTTAACCGATTGACTTCGTAATGCATTCTAACGAGAGCTCTTGGCATGTAGATTTGCAGAGTGTCTTTAAAAGGAAAATATTTGTTAGAGTATATTTTTAAATTATTAAAAGAAAAATGTATTATTTGTTGCTCTCGTGCTTGCGCACTATGGTTCTATCCCACCAGAGAAATGGTGGATCCCGCCGCGTCTTACTGAGATCTTTGTTTCTGAGAATTAAAAAGGGGGAAAATATTGTTTTGGCTCTATGGCTCAAACTTTTAGAGTATGTATATGTCGAGGAAAATCAATTAATGGGCCGAGAGCTATAATCCTTCGACTTAATTTAACATCTTCCGATAAACCACTTAAATTCTCCAATTTCCAATTCACTTGGCGTACTTTATCACAATCAATAAAACTCAAGGGGATACTCTGGAACGTGTAGGTCTCTATTTGCCTCATCAAGGGTTCAGTCATGGGTAGTTATATGTTGCGAAGTCGATATTTCGACGCCCTTAAATTGCAACAGTGTCAAAAAGTAATCGTTCAAAAAATGTATACTGTATAAGAGAATCATTCTGTAAATATTTTCCCAATGACCGTCATGTTTTGATGGGTGTCAACTGGTATAAATTAAATTACATCATTTTATTATTCATATCAAAGTTAGATTTTATGTTGAATAGAAGTAAGTACTTAGCTTTAACTAAGGACGAGCAGAGAATCCCGGCGTTGACAGCGGCTATCCGGAGTGTGGTTTTTCCACACTCCCTCCAGGAAAATGCCGAATTCGTACCTTATTTCAAGTCCCGGGGCACCTACCTCATCCCAGTCTGTAATACAGCATTACACCCGCCTAAAACCACCATAGATACACAGGTGATCAGGCAAATTCAACACACAGCCAAGTACATGGGACTGATTACCAAAGAAGTCCTTATCCTCTAATACGAATTAATAAAAATAAAAGACATATATAGGCTACAAAATAAAATCGATAAATCAGGAGCTTATTGAGAGATATTTGTTAAACGTGGTATAAACTAATAACATTACCATCCGTGACTTCATAATCATCTTCGCGACAGCGATATTTCTGGTGAAACAACTACATCCACCGCTTAGCGCTGGACACATGGATCTGTTGTTGTTGGTGCTTATGTTGTGTTGTTGTTAATTCATTAAAGGGACTTGGGTTATCTTGATCCTATTAGTCCTATATACTTGGGTGTGTGTTGAACTTATCTGATAACCTGTATTTCGGTGATGACCGAAGTAGTCTGCATAACTGTATTAGGGCAATGGAAAGGCAGTCCCGGAATTTGGATTTACCTGTATGGAGTGTAGAAACCTACAGGAAAAAAAACATGTTCTGGACAGCCACTATCAGCGCCGGGATTTGAGCCTCCAATCTCTGGACTCGCAGCAGCTGTCCACGTGGTCGTGGTGCTCATTTAGCGCGCATAGCTACGCCTCGCTATGCACGTGAATCTAGATTATGGTGTGCAGATAACACTTGCATTCAAAATAAAGCGATATACGCGCTAGATATTAGTACTAAATAATCAAGGCCACAAGTACACGGGGATAAATGATGACGATGTCCAAGCCCCTCAAATGAAATAACAACAATTTTCATCATCATCCCTCTTGACTGTGCTAACGATAAGTAGCATATCATGTCCCTTTTTACTACTGTTACTTTTATGGACGCTGCGGTGCAGAAACTTTGTCCAGAAAGGGACCTTTACTGTGCCGGTAAATCGGGGGATTCGGCTTCCTCGCATCATAGCACCCTATAATGCCAACTGACATTGTCGGGATTGGATCCCGCAAACTTGAGCGAAATCGCTATCACTGTGCCACGTAGCCAGCCAATTTCAATAGTTAACAATTGTTGTAGAAAGATGAACTTCGAACTTACAACCTAGAATCTAGAACTTTTGACTCTTAGGAATGCAAATGTGCATGATCAATAAGATTTAAAGATTTACACCTTTCCAGTTTAAAATGGAATATCATCTTAAACTAGAACCCGGGAACTGGTACCTTTTTATATAAGCGCACCCAATTGCTTTGCAGAGCTCAGTGCTTGGACGGGCTGGCTACTAAGGATCAGTTGACTTGATTTTCTCTATTTGGTGCGTACTGAGTCATACTACTCTCAGAAAACCTAGTGACGTAATATCCCATATTTTGCCCTTTACTTGAGATGTTAAACCACTTTTTAGGTAGTACAGAAGGTGATCTTTCTAAACCTGTATTCAGACGTGTTGACTTTGCAACCCACTAACAAGCTGACTCGCATGCACTTGTTCAGAGCAATAAATGAACAAGATGTTTCTTAAATCCTACTTTCTTTGAAATTTTCTAGGTTATGACTCAGTCAGTTTACTAGACAATGAGATATATTTTATATAGTAAAGATGTTGGTTATGGTGGTCACGTTTCTGCGTCGTATACCAACATCACTCTGTGTAAAGTAACGTGCACTTACATTCATATTGGTACCTTCCCAACTTTCGTACTTGTATCTTTATTAGCCGCTGAGTGTTCTTTTCTATATTATAGATTCGTTTAATGCTGACATAATCTGGACTCCTCACTTGCCAATTTTCGTGAAATATACTCACTTAGGCTACATTCAGAGTTATTTATTTTAGTGTTTTGATAATTTGCTTGACT
The DNA here is from genome assembly GCA_946902985.2 of Meconema thalassinum. Taxonomy (NCBI): domain Eukaryota; kingdom Metazoa; phylum Arthropoda; class Insecta; order Orthoptera; family Tettigoniidae; genus Meconema; species Meconema thalassinum. Next base: position 188,663,674 of record OX336389.2, read on the forward strand.
GGCATCCTCGATCAGTAAATTCTATGAATTTGATCCCTATACATAGCAAATATCTAATTGGTCAATAGCCTCTTTCTAGGTTATGACTCAGTCAGTTTACTAGACAATGAGATATATTTTATATAGTAAAGATGTTGGTTATGTGTGGTGTTCAATCTGATGGACTTTCTGAATATAGCAGAGTGAGTTCCTTTTATGGTACATTCTTGTCATTGCCACTCTCTAGTAACCTTTGCAAATGATTTTAATATTTTATATATTCAAGATGATGGTTCAGTCTATTATTCATTTTAATATATCTGTGATAATTTTCAAACTGGGATATTTCGTACAAGACTCTTTGCTCACTGAGTTTCATTGTAATTGCTCGTTTACATTCTGATTTGTCGATCTTAATGGCCGCTATGTTAATGTGCTCTCCGCAGTGTAAATTTCCTGGAGAACAGTATTTTTGCCAAGTTTCGACATTGCAAGTTTATTAGGTAGTGCGTAATCGATGTTACAGTTTTATATGAAGATACATGTACAAATGTTGAGAAGATAGCAGGTTCTCAGGTACCAATATGATTTGTAAGTGCACATTATTTTCCACAGAGTGATGTTGGTATATTCAATCTGATAGCCGTGTGGCTTGTCTAACTAAGGTCTCTCATAAAAAGGCTCATTTCTTTGTCAATATTCGTGGTAACTACATAATTACATCCTGATGTGTGGATTTGAATGTTTTAACAGTACGCATAGATGTCATCGTGAATGTATTAAATCTATCCTCCTGTACCTAGGGCAGAGTAAATTCCCTATATAATAACACAGTTTTGAAAAGTTACGAAATTCAATATGCATTTATGATGAATAACCAGTTATAGTAATTTACATTAAGATGATGGATCCACTTTTGTCCTACATATGAAGATTCTGGAATGCCAAATTTGGTGACTGTTGATCTACTGTATTTGGTCGTATGCTCTCGATTATAATAATAGGGAATTACACACCGCCACCATGTTTAAATGAATTAGCCGGAAATGATGTAACTTTGACATTCAACTCCGGTTGTAGAAAGGTACGTTAACATTATGGTGTTTGAAGGCAATTTTCAGTCTTGCCTTAGTAATCGAAATTTGATGCTTTTCAGTTGGTCAACACGATTGTACCCAATTGTGATGAGTTAATCCCTGATCCTGAAATAAATTACATGAGATTAATAAATACACTTGGATGACCAGTTTCGATCGTCAAGCAATCATCATCAGATCCATTACACTTAGGCTCCTAAATCTATGTCTAAAAGTATGGGTGACAGTATTTACACTTATTTAGTTGCAGTAGTAGTTAGAATAATGCAAATAGTCAAAATGTGTCAGTTGTGGTCTGTATGATATTTTGCTAAGTTACTGAAAGTTGTGATTGACTACCAAATTTGCTTAGCTCGAGTATGTGATTGATGTTAAATGGTCAGTTCAGATTGTATTGTCCACTTAGATAAGAGATACTCGCGCACAGGGGACTCCTCCCAGTTCAATGCAGACAGTCCGGCCCACTGCTCCCATCCGGACTTCGTGCGACTCAACCAGATTACCACTCACGTAGAGTTACCTTCTTGGAGGTTTATGACCAAGTTTGGAAGTATTTTGGGTATCGAACCCGTTATTTGTGAGCTTAATAACATTTCACAAGCCAGGAGTCAAACGGACATTTACGTGTTATTTTATGTGTGGATTTAAAGGAGTCTATAGGCAACCAACATTACAGCAAGTATGCAACCCGCTTCTGGCCAAACAAGGATACTCTTATGTTGAAAACAGAAAGAGGCAATATCGATCGTGGACAATGCATTGTATTAAATTAAGAGAACTGTAGAAATTACACAAAGCTATCCAGTGGACAGACCAGCATAAAAAACAGACCGATTTAAAAACAAGACTGACGCGTCAAAGTGCGTATCAACCACCAGGGTTGGAAGAGGGAAACGAGACCAGCCACGCTTTTTGACACGTGCGGTATATTGGCGCGAGCCAAAGATCTTATGACTACCTGCAGCCAATCAAATAATTAGAATCTGATAAAAGTAATTAGATCGCTGTAATCACTACACACCACTTAGAAGAAATAGAATAACATAAAATTGCTTGGGAATGGAAAGGATTTATGTTCATTTTAACAGAAAATTAAGAAGAAGCTTTATTTAGCCTGAATTAATGTTAGATAGTACACGTGAATTCTGACCGCCAAATTTAATGGAAAGACGCTATCAGCGCAGGCAGGAGGGAGATTTGAGAGCGACCCTCAGGGCTGTATTTCGAAAGTCTTCGAGCGGGACGGATGTGTTAGTTCCACCTAGACGAAGCAGTATACGAATAATTTGACGGCAAGGACCGAGGTATCGACGATCATTCTGGAGTCCATCGACGGTGATTGCAATTCTATATAACTTAAGGACTTAGATTAATTTCAACAGATCACCGCATATATAGTACAAGTGAATTCAATGAAATTCTACGAGATAAATCTACGCAACGAATAAATATATAGTTTGTCTACGGATTCAACATTAGAACGAAATTTGTTGAAAAATATCAAGCCTCGAATTATACCAACATTATTAACGAGGGTTATTCAAAAACTATTCAAGGAAATTTTCAACGAAATCAAATTCAAAATAACCACTCGATATCTACAAACAGTACAACGCTGTCAAATATGAATTATTACCAGAAGTCAACGAGGACTTTGCTCATTCAAACTTCAGGGAAGAGCGTGATGCAGTACTAAATACATAAAAGGGAAACAACCGACGATAAGATGCGGATCACTGGAGTGACATAACTTAATTATGGACAAGCCACCTAGTAAGATGTGGAACCGCACTACTACACCATTGTCCACACAAATAGAATCTCATTGTAAATTTAATTGATTTCCTTCACCAACCGGGAAATTCAATTAATTATTTTACCAGCAAATACTTTAAATAGTTCCATTGTACAAGAACTTCTAGAAAGCAGACGTTTGAAAAATGTTATCGACAGTTCTATCTAGAACGGCAGCGAGACGAGTTTTGAACGAGTTCCATCCAATATTGGGAAAATGCAGATCCAGGTCAACCGACTACAAGACATCAAACCCAGGAAGAAGAGGACGAAGCGATTCTAAACCCCGGATGAAGATACCAGGTCGAGCAGACCCAAACTTCCACCAGGTTTGGAAATGCAGATTCTCAACAGGCAGAAGTTAGAGGGACGACTTGTTATATTTCAGTAGATTGATGATATTTGTGGATATTCATTTGACCTTGACCATATTCTAGGAAAACATACCGATGTATAAACAAGACTGGCGCGTCAAAGTGCGTAACAACCACCAGGGTTGGAAGAGGGAAACGCGACCAGCCACGCTTTTTGACACGTGCGGTATATTGGTGCGAGCCAAGGATCATATGACTACCTGCAGTCAATCAAATGAACGTGTATGCGAGTATATTAAATATTTAAGGAGTCGACGAGGACATTATCTTTAAGAGAAGTTATATTGTTGATGAATAGAAGTGAGATAGTCTCGTAGAAAGAAATATGTGCTATGTTAAGAAAGTCAAGGATGACTTGTGTAAGGTAAATGGATGTTATTAATAATTTGAGAATGTAACAAGACGAAATACATAAGAAACAGCTGATAAGAAGGCGACGTTATTGTAATGCCACTGTAAGAATTAACAAGAATTGATCAAGGAAGGATGTCTTAAAGACATTATCGTTATGAATTATTTAGCAAGACTTTGCCAACGTTTAACAAGAATTAGCTTAGTTGCATGTTCAGATGTTATTTGAATTAGACAAGAAGTTTACCAGATGTGAACGTGAGTGATATTAAAGAAATAAATAGAAAAACTTATTTAGAGGAAGGCCGTTAAGAGCATCGTGGAATGCATCTTAACTTATAAGTGTGTAAAAATGATAAATAGAACAACAAATATTTCATTATGTTTAGTATTAATTATCATTATAAAAATCAGATTAGGATCAAGGAGATTGTATTGTCTAGAGTAAAAGACGTAATTGTAAAATGAGAGAGGATTTTCATTTTCTACAGCGTAGTTAAGTCAGCTGATATTAATATTGAATATTTTATGAATACTTTATCGAAGAAGTTTTTATTTAATTGAAACTTCTTAATAGGAATTCTTAAACCCAATTCATGGTTAGTTAAATTATTATTATTATGATTATTACATTTTTATTAATTTTATTTCAATTATTTTAGGAGGAGTATTTTTGTATTAGTTTCTAGAATAAAAAACTTGCAGGCACTAGTAAGTTTGCTTGCTCCATTTTTATAGAATCCCTGAAGTAATCATTTCATAGCGAGAGTAACGAGAGTACTATGCATATTCTGTAAGCGCCCAACCCATTCCATACCCGTCACACTCCGAGATTCCTAGAATCTGACTCTCACCTTTTGTAGTTAGATGAGAAACCAATGTAGTTAGATCATAGTGCATTCGCAATTTAATAAACATGTGTACGACTAGTTCAGTGATCGCCAGCCAGCAGGGTATAGTTGGTTTAGCTGGCTGGGGACATACAGTACGTCCTTCACAATCCCCACCATCTTCAGTTGTTTAACTGGTTTTGCCGGAAAATGGTTGGTAATTACACGGATTCGGGTACAGTATTCCCATCGTTTCGAGAGTAGGTTAAAATTATGTTGTTGTTTCTTTCATTTAAAAGATTCAGTCACCGTGCTCGCTACACTTAGTACCAATAACATGCGAGCTCCATGGCTCAGCGACAACATTCTCGCCTACTGTTCCCCAGGTATCAGAATCAAATCCTGGCGCATTCAGTTGGCATTTGAGGGTGCGCAAATGCGAGGAAGCCGTGCCAGTACATTTACTGGCACGTTAATGATCCCCTTCGGGCAAACGTCCGGCATGCCAGCGTCTCTAAAAGCCGCAGTAGGCAATAGGGACCTAAAGCCAATAAAAACATTATTATTATCCTAATAAGATGGGAAATGTTTACGTACTAACATTATACGCTGTGGTGTTAAAAAGTTCATATTTCAAATGACAAAATGAAACAAATACATGACTATTTGTGAGTTATAATTTTTCTGGAGAGGAAATGAGAAAGCCAAGTGAAATAATTTCAAGAAGGCCCAGACCCGGTAAATGCATAGCCCATACATCCTTTCGCATTACTAATTCTAGAGATTCAGGCCACTACGGCGAGTGCTTTATGTATTCATAGACCCTTTCACTTGACAATCTGCAATTATTGACCAATATGTTTCAAGTTTTCATGGAAAATACACCAAAAATAAGGATTCTATGAAATAAAATTTAACTATTTTGGTAAGGCATTATAAGAATATTTAATTATATTTTCAAATTATTTTAAGAACTTCCAACTTTCCACCAAATGACTACAACAGATATTTGTAAATGTATGGTAAATGATTCGGATGTCATAATGTCGTGTGTGATAAGTGTCGCATTAAAAAGTTACGAGCCTTACAGCAGTCGCACATGATGTGTAACATCTGACATAGAAGAAACCTCACGTGATGTTGTTGATACACCGGTATTTTATAGTATTATTGGCACAAATATTAATCTATTGTAAAAGGGGGTGTTTTACAGATATTGTAGTTTATAATACGGAACTCATTTTATTAGATGATTTGTAGCTTCCACCAGCACTAGCCTAAATAAAGAATACGATATGGATCAACTAGATTAATAGACGCGACACCGCTCATAACCTTAAATTCCTTATAAACAGGTCCTCTTGATTCACAGACCAACACGTAATTTCATATGGATTCTGTTAAAATTAGTCATATTGATATGATAAATATCGTTTAAAATGATAATCTGGTAGCAAAAATATCTACCCGCCCAGGATTCGAACCTAAGATCGCTCGATTCACAGTCATTCGCAATAACCCCACGGCTATTTCGACTACGCAAATAATTTACACAAGATGGTGACTTATTTCCACGTTCCAATAATACTGCATTACGGAATTAAGTTGCATTTATATTTTGCTTGTTTCGATAATGTTCCTGAGTGACATTGAGTTTAAAATGCCTTATGCCAATGCAATGCCGACTACTTACAATGTTTGATATTAAGGCATTTTACCATTTAAAGATACTGATACGAAGACTTCGAACATGTACCATGTCATTTGTTTAAATCACTTGACACCAGAGTTCGCATGAGCGTTTTCCGTTCAGTATGTCATATACATTCCACATGGCCGAGAGTGAGTCATGGTATCAATTTTCGACACCGCGCGCTGATTATTTCTCTTACCAGTGCCAGCTGGATCGATCGATCGAGTTGGCAGTGCGTCTTATACTTCCGTTCGATCCACCACTGCCAGCTAGGGCACACTTCCATTCGATCGATCGAGTGCATACTTCCGTTGTCCACCACTGCCAGCTAGTACACTTCCGTTTGATCGATCGAGCGGGCAGTGCTTACTTCCGTTGTCCACCACTGCCAGCTAGTACACTCCCGTTTGATCGATCGAGCGTGCAGTGCATACTTCTGTTTGATCCACCACTGCGAGCTCGATCGTTCCGATCCACTTCCGTCCTCAATTTTCAAAATCACTCCCACAAGACTATCCAGCGACCGAGCGGAAAGATGTTACGCATCAAATATCGATTGTTGGACCGAAAATTTAATGAACGTTTGCTTTGTTTCTTACACAGGGCAATCGGTTGTGCAGTTCTGCGATGTGATTTTGCTTCTCAGCAAAATAAACCTTAATTCTCTTTAATTTTATATATGCCACAGTTATGTTTGGTGGATGCTAGTATTTTTTTTAAATTCTAAGTGCAAAGACGCATACAAATTAATAACGGAGAAAACTGAAAACAAACTTTTGATTTTATTGTGAAGATTGTTATTTACCAAATCCCACGAAACTTACATTTTGAATAAAATATATATATAAATGATCTATGAATACCTTAACGTGCTGGCAGACAAGTTGTGAACACTACATACAGAAGTGACGACAACTGCTAGGATATTGTACTACAGCATTTTAGTTCTACCCTGAGTAGTAAGTTCCAACCATTCACCTGATTGACTAGTGTGCTACGAACAGCGTACATGAGGTGATGAAGTAGTCCATAAAATAAAAACTTGTAGTTCTACATGAACCATAAACTCGCAATTGTTTAAGCCACTGGACTTCCAATTTATGTGGAATAACACCCACCAAACATGGCATTTCACCTCGAAAGTCCCACATGCATTAACTGGGGATCGAACGTGGTCCGCTTCAGTGAGAAGCTAGCAGCTTGCCCAATTCGCGTTACGCTCTCAGGAGAAGGATACTACTGTGCTATTTTACGTCTGTTTTAGAAACGAATGCCTTAATACAATGTTCTTTATTATACGGTATATTCTGTTCTCCATCTCACCTCAAGTGACATTTCTTATAACGTAAATTTCGCAAGGGGCGTGGTGCGCTGCGGTCAAGCTAATGGCCTCTCACCAAGATGGATAATGCAATGCATGTCAATGCATGTGAGATTTTTGAAGTGAAATGCCATGTCCTGTGGTTCGGATTCCACGAAGAAAGGAGTTTCATGGCTCATAATCATAAGATTTAAGGTCACGCAAAACTACAATCTTCCTTCCTTCTTTTAAATTTCACAACAAATACAATAGCCCTATAGTGAAGAATGATACTGTCTGCTCGTTAAATCGTGCACCATGGCCACGAGGGCAGCTGCAGCAAGTACAGATGTCTACAGTTCTTTCCACACTCCCTCCAGGCAAATGCCGGGATAGTACCTTACTTCAAGTCCCGGGGCACCTACCTCATCCCTGTCTCTAATACACACACTACTATAGTCATCACATAATTACAGGTTATCAGACAAGTTCTGCACACGCCCATCCACTCGAGACTGCTGACCAAGATATCCCAAGACCCTAAGGTGAATGAACAACAGCTGTCTGTATACTGCTGCAAAGTTGTCAAAATGAATCGATGTTAGTTATCCTCTTCCTCCTCATTGATGATGCTACCCTCTTTACGCTAAGGGAAGCTCATAATAAATGTTGCGAAACATCCCTGAACCCTATTACTCAAATATCGATCTACTAAAGCTTCATCAACTAGCGAAATCTCATTTCCTTCTTAATTGCCTTCACAACGACGCGTCTTGCGTTCTAAATTATCAGTAACTATAGAGCATCCAGCGTTTAGAAAAGACTGTGGAGCCTTATGGCGACAGTGTTGCTAACTCTAGGCAGAGGTAGCGCTGACGTCATACGTTATGTTCACCCACTTTGAGTACTGCGGTTTCATAAGTTAGCGAGACAACTCAACCCCAGCAGCTACCTGAAGTAGAACACGCACAGGAAGGAGCAGTTTTGCAGGTGGTAACGGATTTGACCATTATTAAGGATACCGTACGCGAAGAGAACCAATAACGACATTCATTTCATTGTGATATGACGCATTACTGATTGACTGATGTCGAGAGCACAACCCTTCCTTCCTGCCTTCTCGGATGTACTGCATGCTGACGATGTTAACGACTTTTACGTCAACAATACTGTTGATCATCGCTATAATTTAGTTTCTTTCAATTTTATTCTTGTTGTTTTGTATAGATTAATATTTGTAATATTGTAGTGAGTTAGCCATGCGGTTAGGAGCGCGCAGCTGTGAGCTTGCATTCGGGAGATAGTGGGTTCGAACCCAACTGTCGGCAGCCCTGATTCGATCGAACAGAAAATAAAACAGACACACAACAATAACACCAATGACGGATAGTGCTTCAGAACTTACGTTGCCGGCGGAACTGAGAACGTGCTCCACTCCTGGGGAGCATGCAGCACAGGATGATGCTCTTCTTTCCAGCGTGCTAACCTCGAAAATGTTTAAATCACTAAGACGTAATATAAACGATACTTGTATGCAAAAACGAAGGTAATCAACTGGCAGATTATTGTAGGAGCTATTATGACGAAAAATACATGTGTTCAGAGTTCCTTCATGATAAAAGGTGAGGTAACAAAACCAGTTTAAGGGGGGGGGGTTCCGTTAAAAGTAAAAGCCAATAAGACCCACAGTCTTTTCTAAACGCTGGATGCTCTATAGTAGTTCCGTGAAGAACTAATTAGCCTATGTTCCTTTATCCTTCTGTTCATCTTTTTCACTAAGAACTCTCCCGCCTGGTAAAATCATTTTCCATGTGGTGTATTTAATAGCTTTCGGTATGCGAACTATGTCTCCACCAACACCATTATGTGGTGGAATATGTAACTTTCAGTATTGGTCATTAAGACTCCTCCCGCGAGATGGCATCTTTGTGTAACGAGTCACGGGAGATTATTTTAACACAAGTCAAATGTACGGCTTCCACGATTTATGGAAAGTAGGCTACAGAATTTAGTTCCATTAGATAATGATTATTTTAATAGCCCCATCATACGAATCTTTTCTCCAATCGCTTGAATAGTACATATACGAGAAATTTAAAACGTAAGGTTTTAAATTTTCGAACTGATGCCATCTTGAATTTTGGAAACAATTTAACATGAGATGATTCTATTCTAAGCTCTGAATGAAAATTAGATTCATTGCTTTCGTGTGATTAGATCTCAAGAAAAGTCTTGCATAATGTTTTAAAATCATTTGGCCGCCATGTTGTTATCGTATTTTTCAGTATTTTGAAAGTCGCGTACTAACTTATTAGTCCTGTTCACCATACAAAACTTCAGTTTGATTGCTTAAATAGATTCGGAGATATTGCGAATTGGGGAAATATGTCGCATGGATGCCATGTTTGATTGTTTTACATATAGGCTTTAGAATTATATGCCAGCAGATGAATATTATGATGGTGGTATCTTGTACCAAATTATCGCTTGTTTCAGACACGAGAACTAAAACCGTGATTAAAATATTTTGCACAACCGACATGTTTAAGCTCTCATGAAATTGAATTACTTTAGACATCAATATATTAAGCCTGGTATGAAGATATGCCGTGCCAAGATTCACAGTGCTCAGATAATGAAATCACGAGAAAAATCCATTTAAATTTTGCGCTGCCGCCATGTTAGTTTTGCACTCATCAGGTATTTAAAATTCCTATAGGTGAACGTTTTCTAATGGCATCCATGAAGGCACAGTTGAAGTCGGACTCGGTATTAGTATGTTTATATTGTGATTCAGGGGGCTGCGTGGCGCACTCGGTAGAGGCGCTGAGCTTCTAACTCAAAGGGAGTGGGTTTGATCCCCACTCAAGTAGTGAATTTTAGAAACAAAACTACCACTTTCGGAAACGCAAATTGCGCTGGGGTTCACTCAGCCTACACCAGAAATGAGTACCAGGGTAATTCCTGGGAGCAAAGGGGCCGGGCGTGGAACTGACAACTCCATCCCATCTAGTGCCGATGTCACAAAAAGTGGAAGCCTCTACCTTCCACTACTCCTGGGGCCTCAATGGCCTGTACGGAATTGGCTTTGTTTCGCTATATTGTGTTTCATTGAAATCGCTCCATACACTTATATTCCATTTATTAGATCATACACATACGCACACACACACACGGACAAAAGGTGATCTCATAAGCCAACCAATATTTCATATGAAGAAAATAGGCTAATAATGGAACATAATGAAGGAAGTTGAAAGTGAACTTCGTTTATCTTCACCAGAAAATTAATGGACGGGAAAAAATTCACTTCCTAGTTGAGCTTTTGCACAAAATGTTGTTGTGCTTTGTCAAACTAACACGAAATTTTGTAGAAAGGAGTATCATATAAGAGACCTCGCTAGCATTACTGTGTACGCTTGTCACGATGAACTCATATAAAACGTTTTCATTGTATTTGGCCCATGATCAGTTTATTCACGTAATAGGTGAATATTATTCGATATTACTATGAAATTGTGTGTAATGCAGCTTTTGAGAATTTCGATTTCTTGCTCTTGTTGCTATGGACCACACTGGTGCGTATTAGTTGACTCTCTGTACAAGCCGGTAATATTTGACCTCCTAGTATGCTTCGTGATGTATAAGGTGAGTTCAAAAAGTAACGAGCCTGAGGCTGTAATGCAGAAACCGGTGACGTCATCGGCTAATCGTGGCGTGAGTAACGAGGTGTGGTTCCAACCAGAGCGTGGAAGGTCACAGCCCGTCCCTAGAGGGCACGCGTGCACGTCACGTGACGATACAAAGCGAGCAGCAGCATGCATCAATCGTCCAACCAAGACCAAGACAATAGGCCATTCGACATGCTTCCTGGTGTGGTTGAAGGCTGTGGGGCACCCATTGGGTACACACTTTCCGCAAGTGCAGTCGTTCCTTCATGATGGTGTGCACACTTCCGACACTGAATCCGACCACGGCGGTTATGACGTTCACTGTCACTCGGCGGTCCTGGGTAATGAGTACATCAACCAGCTGGACGTTTTCATCGGTAATGCAGGGGGTGCCCCAGACCGGGCATCATCGGCTAACGACACCCGTCCTTCCCTGAAGCGCTTGTGCCACGCCTTGACCCTTGCAAGGGACATTCAGTGTTCGCCGTACACTTGTGACATTCGGTGACGAATGTCCGTTCCTCCTACTCCTTTCGCTGTCAGAAACCGAACAACACCTCTTTGCTCTTTGGTTGACGCCTCCATGTGACTGTTTACAATGCGACTGGCAGCGTTGGACGATTGATGCATGCTGCTGGTCGCTTTGTATCGTCACGTGACGTGAACGCGTGCCCTCTAGCGACGGGCTATGACCTTCCACGCTCTGGTCGGTACCACACCTCGTTACACACGCAACGATTAGCCGATGTCATCACCGGTTTGTGCATTACAGCCTCCAGCTCGTTACTTTTTAAACGCGCCTTATAGTATTCAGCATTGTTGGCTACCAACCCAAAGACCCAGACGTGATTCTCTACCGAGGAATAAATGTCTAATTTGTGGAGCTGGACCGGAAAACGCAAGTGGTGTATGTTTGGAAGCCTAATAACGAGCAAGTGTGCTTCACGAGTTTATTTCCATAGTTAACCATACAAACTCAGCGAAATAATACTGAACGATAACGACAAGTGTTATAACTATACCCATACATTCAAGAGAAAGTAGGCTATATGTTCTTCTTGTGTTTAGTATTGCTCAAGTGTGATGATATCCTTTTCGTTTGCGTTGGATTTGTGAGTAGGGGATTAAATGCGTTGAGATGTTTCACAGGGCAAGGGTGGGAGGAGGGGTAGAGGGACGTAAATATTACATGAACTAGTCCATTATTTTAATGACGCAGTACCTACAATTATCTAAACTACAGTTCAACGACCGCTGTAGAATATAAAAGGAAGAGCTGCGTTAACCATCCATCATTCAAACCATACACATTTACGTTCCATTGAATGAGTAGTTCATCAGATTTAATGCAATCACTTGTTGGCATCATATTATGAAGTCCCGTTTTTGTTTTGGTTCCTTTCGAAGAATTCTTCTTTGTAATCTTCTTGGCCGTTTCTACGTCTCAATCATTTCCTTACTGGCTACTGTGGGCCATCCAGTGATACAGCACGCTGGAATGTGGAATTGAGTGAAACGACTTGAATCCGTTTCTCAAGATAAACATGTCTTCAAGCTCCATAGCACATCATAAGAAAAAGTTACAGAATAACTTTGGTGAAGTACGGTCGTGGTCCGCATGTTGAACTGGAGAGCGATAAAGAAATTTGGAATGCGACAAGCATAACCGTTGTCGTTTTGACGGGCAGCCTGATATATCTTGTTCTATAATATGTCACCGAGTGGTCAGTCAAAAAGAAGAGGTCGTTTTCCTGGAAGGCAGAAGAGAAGTGTCTCAGAATTCGTCCATGGACTCTATGCGTCTACCTAAGTTACGTAACGTATTCAGATAAAGCATTAAGTAGAACATGTCAGGACGTTTCTCGTATGACTTAAGGGCTGCCACCATCATGGTCTAGTGTAAATATTATAGCTTTCCATACAGTTGACCAGGGCTTAATTCCTTTTCCTACCACGGATTTTAATCCTGATATGAGTGTTGGAGCAGGGTGCATTCAGCCTCGTGTAGACAACTGACAAGAGAGATGGGTTTGAAACAGGGCTGGCATGCGAAATTAAATGCATGACTGTGGGGGCGAACATAATTTAATTCCGCCATGAGCGTGATATTCGGGAGCGAAATGATAATGATTGTCGGCGCGTAATTATATCAAAGCGAAACTTAATTCGAAGCGAAATGAATTTCGTTACAGACTTTTAATTTCGCTCCCGGCGCGAAATTAATTTCGTTACAGACTTTTAATTTCGCTCCCGGTGCGAAATTAATTTCGTTACAGACTTTTGATTTCACTCCCGGCGCAAAATTAATTTCGTGACAGACTTTTAATTTCGCTCCCGGCGCGAAATTAATTTCGTTACAGACTTTTAATTTCAATCCCGGCTCGAAATAAAATTCGTTACAGACTTTTAATTTCGCTCCCGAGGCGAAATAAAATTCCCAAACGGTATTTAGTTTCACCCCCCGGCGTGAATTTGAAATGCATGAAATATTTAATTTCGTTGTTGAAATTAAAATATATTCGTTTCGAGAGTTGTATTATGTTCGGTACGGTGTTCCAAGTCCCGACGTTGACAAAAGTATTAGCGTAGACTACCTGCACAATATGCTGGGCCGCAACAGCAACGGGAGTCATTCAATGATCATCACTCCAGTGTAGGAGAAAGTCAGAGTGCTGTAGCATCAACATCACCATCATCGTCGACTGCACCTCGGACTCGGGGCCGGCCCTACCTGACGTTCAATGTCGCAGTACTTAGAGTACAAGGGGGCAACGCATACCTCAACTTTTTCCATAGCGAACAAGGAGACGAATGTGCCGTGCGGACAGACATTCAAGATAAGTGAAGATCTCCCATTACAATACAAACGGTCAGTTGTAATTGTTGAGTCAGTCTCCACTAATTTGCCCAATAACTGGGTGGGGTACAGAGAATATATAAAGTGCGTTCAAAAAGTAACGAGCCGGAGGCTGGAATGCGCTAACCGGTGACTACATCGGCGAATCGTGGCGTGTGTAATGAGATGTGGTTCCGACCAGAGCGTGGAAGGTCGCAGCCCGTCGCTAGAGGGCACGCGTGTACGTCACGTGACGATACAAAGTGAGCAGCAGCATGCATCAATCGTCCAACGCTGACAGTCGCATTGCAACAGTGACACGGAGGCGTCAACCGAAGAGCAAAGAGGTGTTGTTCGGTTTCTGACAGCGGAAGGAGTAGGGGGAACCGACATTCATCGCCGAATGTCACAAGTGTACGGCGAACACTGCATGTCCCATGCAAGGGTCAAGGCGTGGTACAAGCACTTCAGAGAAGGACGGTTGTCGTTAGCCGATGATGCCCGGCCTGGGACACCCCCCTGCATTACCGATGACAACGTCCGGCTGGTTGATGCACTCGTTACCCAGGACCGCCGAGTGACAGTGAACGCCATAGCCGCCGTGGTCGCTCCACGACACTGCACGACCTCATACGGCCAACACAGTCGCGGCACTCCTGCAGAAATTCAAATGGGAGGTTCTCGGCCACCCTCCATACAGTCCAGACCTCTGTCCCTGTGATTACGCCATGTGTGGTCCCCTGAAAAGGGCTCTGCGGAGCCAACGATTCACCTCGGACGCCGACGTCCAGCTGTACGTGCGGAACTGGTTCACATCGCAGCCCAGGGAATTTTATGAGACAGCCATTCACCGCCTCGTGTCACAGTGGGACAAGTGCCTCAACAGCCAGGACCAATACTTCTAACATACAGGTGCTGGTTTCTGAAATTATGCCTCCGGCTCGTTACTTTTTGAACGCACCTTGTAATATGTAAATAACACTAATGGAAATCATAGTGTCGCCTCCGTAGCGTAGCGGTCAGCATGGTTAGCTGCCGCCCCGGAGGTCCTGGGTTCGATTCCCGGCTCTGCCACGAAATTTGAAAAGTGGTACGAGGACTGGAACGGGGTCTACTCAGCCTCGGGTGGCCCAAATGAGTAGAGGGGGTTCGATTCCCCCTCAGCCATCCTCGAAGTGGTTTTCCGTGGTTTCCCACTTCGTCTTCGGGCAAATGCCGGGATGGTACCTTCTTCATGGCCACGGCCGCCTCCTTCCCTCTTCCTTGCCTATCCATCCTGACCTTCCATTACCTTCCCTCATGAGGCCCCTGTTCGCTTTGCAGGTGAGGCCGCCTGGGCGAGGTGCCAATCACACCTCACCAGTTGTATCCCCTCCAATTAGATGTTCCCAGCTCTAGGACACTGCCCGTAGAGGCGGTAGTGGTGAGTTCCCTCGCTGAGTCCGTGGGTTCCACCAACCTGGAGGGTAAACGACTTAGATAGAAAGAAAGAAGAAAACATAACATGTATTCGTTTATGATCACTAATATAATGGGGAAATGATCATAAACTAAAACATGTACTGTATTTCTTTCCAGGAGTGTTACATATTCATTAGCCTACATTGTATCCCGCCCAGTTATTGACCTAATTAGTGTTGACCGCCTGAAGAGTTACAGTACCGTATGTGATTGTACCAGTGGCGTATATGGAGTTCTGTTTCGGAGGGGCTTTGCTCGAACATACAGGGGTGGGGTTTTATTCCTCTCATTTCTAAGTTCCTTTATCTTTCACTTCCAGAAATTTCCCGAGGGGGGTGGGGGAGGGAGGTTGACCCCCAACACCCCTCCCCTATGTACGCCACTGGATAGAACTAATGCCGGTGGAATGCATGACTCTCGGAAATGTTCCCTGCTCCCTGGAAGTATCGGAGAAGCTTGGCATTCCTTACTACTTCCTTCTTACCCTCAGCGCATTTATATTGACCGTGGCACGAAATCAAACCCCTGTGCCACGTATTTCGATTCGCACAGCACGTAGTTTCGCGTCGCTTTTCAGTGCGTTATTGTAAAGTTTTGCTTCGATTGTAATTTTAACTGGTGGACCCATGTGAGAACTCTCGCGTGTATAAACCACCCGCTCAGCTTAAGTTTATGTGGGCTTGACGCGACACAGTTCTGGCAGGGGCTATCGTCTTGTTTATTTGTTTAAACGTACTTTATAATCATAATATACAGTATGACCGTTGGGTTTTCAGGTATGATAATCCAAGAATTTTCCAGCACTATTGAGACATGTTGAAAGAGTTTGGCACAAACCGCACCTTCTTACTCCCTCTGGTTTAAGAGCTTGCGGTTTGTGAAGCATACACCTTAGCATATTGTATACTTTATATAAAGAAAAATTACGAGCCTTACAGTAGTCGCATATGATGTGTAACATCTGACATAGAAGAAACCTCACGTGAAATTGTTGATACACTATTGTTATACTATTAGCCTATTGGCACAAATATTAATCTATTTTAAAAGGGAGTGTTTTACAGATATTGTAGTTTATAATTCTTCTTTTCTTTTCTTCTTCTTAGTCGTTTACCCTCCAGGTTGGTGGAACCCACGGACTCAGCGAGGGAACTCACCACTACCGCCTCTACGGGCAGTGTCCTAGAGCTGGGAACATCTAATCGGAGTGGATACAACTGGTGAGGTGTGATTGGCACCTCGCCCAGGCGGCCTCACCTGCAAAGCGAACAGGGGCCTCATGAGGGAAGGTAATGGATGGTCAGGATGGATATGCAAGGAAGCTGGAAGGAGGCGGCCGTGGCCTTGAAGAAGGTACCATCCCGGCATTTGCCCGAAGACGAAGTGGGAAACCACGGAAAACCACTTCGAGGATGGCTGAGGTGGGAATTGAACCCCCTCTACTCATTTGGAACACCCGAGGCTGAGTAGACCCCGTTCCAGTCCTCATACCACTTTTCAAATTTCGTGACAGAGCCGGGAATCGAACCCAGGACCTCCGGGGCGGCAGCTAACCATGCTGACCGCTACGCTACGGAGGCGACCTAGTTTATAATACGGAACTCATTTTATTAGATGATTTGTAGCTTCCACCAGCACTAGCCTAAATAAAGGATACGATATGGATCAACTAGATTAATAGACGCGACACCGCTCATAACCTTAAATTCCTTATAAACAGGTCCCCTTCATTCACAGACCAACACGTAATTTCATATGGATTCTGTTAAAATGAGTCATATTGATATGTTAAATATCGTTTAAGATGATAATCTGGTAGCAAAAATATCTACCCCGTCCGGGATTCGAACCCAAGATCTCTAGATTCACAGTCATAAGCACTAACCCCACGGCTATTTCGGTTACGCGAAATTTGTGCACAAGATGGTGACTTATTTCCCCGTTCCAATAATACTGCATTACGGAATTAAGTTGTATTTATATTTTGCTTGTTTCGATCATGTTCCTGCGTGAAAATGAGTTTAAAATGCCTTATGAATAGGCCTTCTAGTGAGTAGAGAGACTGTATTCAGTAATAGTTCATGAAGGCTTGCTCAATTCTCGTATAACCACAACGATTATATCATATTGATGACTGCATTACCGTTATGTGGGTAAATATTTGAATAGCCATTGTGCAGAAACATAATACCCGCAATGCCGACTACTTACAATGTTTGATATTAAGGCATTTTACCATTTAAATACTGATACGAAGACTTCGAACATGTACCATGTCATTTGTTTCAATCACTTGACACCAGAGCTCGCATGAGCGTTTTCCGTTCAGTATGTCATATACATTCCACATGGCCGAGAGTACGTCATGGTATCAATTTTCGACACCGCGCGCTCATTGTTGCTCGTACCACTGTCAGCTGGGTCTTACTTTCGTTTTCCACCACTGCCAGCTAGTACACTTCCGTTCGATCGATCGAGCAGGCAGTGCATACTTCCGTTTTCCACCACTGCCAGCTAGTACACTTCCGTTCGATTGATCGAGCGGGCAGTGTATACTTCCGTTTTCCACCACTGCCAGCTAGTACACTTCCGTTCGATCGATCAAGCGGGCAGTGCATACTTCCGTTCGAACCACCACTGCCAGCTCGATCGTTCCGATCCACTTCCGTCCCCCAATTTTCAAAATCACTCCCACAAAACTATCCAGCAACCAAGCGGAACGATGTTACACATCAAAAACTGGAGCTGTTTGGTTTCTACCAAGATGCCTTAAGACACAGCACAGCCCTCAACCCTTGTTAGGACATTTCATTATCATACATTTTGTGGAACACATTTGAAATTAAGCTGTATTATCATATCGGAAATGTCAGTGTTGGCATTCTTGTAGATATGGTGCAGCAATATGGCCACAGATTCAGCAATGTTCTTTTTAGCAAGAGTGATCAGGTGATTCTTCTCTAAGCCGAACTTCTGGAACAGTTCCACAATTACACGATTTATAGTTCCCCGGACACCAAATAACATTCTTCTCCCTTTGGTCAATGTAAGTGACATGTCTTCGACCCTTATATTAGATAGCTTTGCTATGCAAGCATGCAACGCGCCGATCATGATGGATGTGTTTCGCTGATTTCTTGGCTGTTTTACGGAAGAAATACTGTAATTCCTGTAATCTCCTGCTTAGTTAGTTAGTTAGTTATTGTTGTTTTAAGGGGCGGAACTACGAGGTCATCTGCCTCTAAACTTCTGCTTAACTCACTTACAAAATGTAAAACGTTATTTTTTCCTTTTTGTCATGTGACCTCCTGAGAGGCTGAGTGCAGGTCTTTCAAGTCGACGCACGTGGGCGACCTGCGCGTCGCGATGAGAGATGGAATGAATGAAGATGAATGAAGCTGGGCAAGGATGTCGAAGGAAGTGGCCATGGCCTGTCCGAAGGTACCGTCCCAGCATGCTCCTGGTGTTGAAAATGGGAAACCACGGAAAACCATTTCAAGGACGGCCGACGGTGGGGCTCGAAACCACGCGTCTACCGAGTCAGCAGAGAGCTTGGCACCATGGCCTAACGCTGCGCTTTAGCCAGCGTAGCCTCAGCTGTCGGCCAAAACGTTAATAATATTCCTTGATAAAACAATATTTCAGTGGTTAAAAGAAAGTAGCCGCCGATAGGGGCGATCGATCCTGGACTCTTGTGGTCCGGAGTTACGTACCTTACCCACTGCGCATTTTTTTCTTCTTTTTACTTGTTTCTGTTTATGTTTTTCCGGTGTTTGGCTTCATTGTACATTGAAGACGTGGTCGAACATCAATTCCCCTCGATTTTCCTTAATTCGACTCGGTCCTCCAAGGGACCAAAAATGAGTTCCTCAACTCCGCTCAGGCTTTGGCAAGGGGTCGGCAAAGGGGTCATCCCAATGACGTAAACAAATGCCATAACCCTCCTGCTCGCATAACAAGGACCGGGTCAAACACCTTCTGCAGCGCATGAGCGAATTCTTGAATGCAGCTAATTTTTCGGTTCTAGGCTGGAAAACAGTATTTTCAGCATCCGCAGTTGATATCGAAAGTACTCTTTTTAGGTACAAATTATACACCTATTATTATCTAAATTTAATTTTATAATGTATGACTAGGTTAAAAAACATACGAGCATTTATATATGCCCGGTCTGGGGCACCCCCCTGCATTACCGATGACAACGTCCAGCTGGTTGATGCACTCATTATCCAGGACCGCCGAGTGACAGTGAACGCCATACCCGCCGTGGTCGGATTGAGCTTTGGAAGTGTGCACACCATCTTGAAGGAACGACTGCACTTGCGCAAATTGTGTGCCCTATGGGTGCCCCACAGTCTTCAACCACACCAGGAAGCATGTCGAATGGTCCACTGTCTTGGTCATCTGCAGCGCTATGCGAGGGAAGAGAATGGGTTCCTGGCACGAGTGGTGGCTGGAGATGAGTCATGGTGTCATCACTTCGAATCAGAATCCAAACGACAAAGCCTCCAGTGGAAGCATCCAGGGTCACCACTACCCTAAAAAGGCAAGACCATCCACACGAGTGCAGGAAAGGTAATGCTGACGTTCTTCTTTGGCCAAGATGGCCCCCTTCTGATACACTTCATGCCGCACGGGACAACAGTGAATGCCCAGAGTTACTCGCAAACTTTAACCACCCTTCGCCAAGCGATCAAAACAAAACGACCAGGCAATCACCCGTGGGGTAATTCTGCTCCACGACAATGCACGAACTCATACGGCCAACACAGTCACGGCACTCCTGCAGAAATTCAAATGGGAGGTTCTCGGCCACCCTCCATACAGTTCAGACCTCTCTCCCTGTGATTACGCCATGTTTGGTCCCCTGAAAAGGGCTCTGCGGGGCCAACGATTCACTACGGACGTCGACGTCCAGCTGTACATGCGGAACTGGTTCACATCGCAGCCCAGGTAATTTTATGAGACGGCCATTCACCGCCTCGTGTCACAGTCGGACAAGTGCCTCAACAGCCAGGGCCAATACTTCTAACATACAGGTACTGGTTTCTGTAATTATGCCTCCGGCTCGTTACTTTTTGAACGCACCTTATAGATAACCCAATAGATATATCTTGGAGAGAACAGCTAGTGAAACTTGCCGTTACTATGTGATTATGAATGATGAGAACGGAATATCAAAACACTGGAAATTAAAGAATCGGTTCTCAGTTTTCATATAATGGAGGACCAGTCCGCTAATGAAATCATGAACCTAACAGAAGAGAGAGGGGTTTCTCTCAAGATATGTCGTGGGCAAGGGTGCGCGGCTGTGTTTACAGTGGTGTTCAAAAGAGAATACAAAATATTGAGCTGCATGCAACTTATGTATTGTACGACCCACAAACAAAATATTTTAGTGAATGACGCAGTACAAGAAATTGAAGAAATGAGAGTTTTCTAGAAACTCCTGCTATCGTCTGCATTAACGTGACCTTTTGACTAATAACTCATTTTCTAAAACAAATCACCTGCATTGATCGTTCACTTCATTGAAATAACCACTGTCTATTTAACATGAACCCACCGCACTAGGTAGTCCATTCAGTCCCAATTCCATCATACACGATACACGAATGTGTCCCTTCACTTCGACGAAATATCTGAAGACGAACGGTTATTTGAACTTTAAAGTTTCTTTCGAGTAAATGTGATTTTTCAAGCATTGGATATGATAGCATTTCAAATACAATGCTGTTTCAGAGGTTTGAATGAAGTTTTCCACTAAAATATCGTCGATTAACGTGCAATACCTCGTATCCCACAATGTTCTTCTTTTCCTACATTTTACGTATGATTAGTAGATACTAATTCCTCGATCTGATTGTGTAGCTACGAGCGGTATACGATATGTTTTCAAGGATGTGTAGATGCTCTACTAACTTCAATATAATTCTCAGTGATGTTGCTTTCTTACGTAAATTCTTAACCTGAGCAACGCCGGGTAGAAATGATCGTTAGGACCAATTCATGAACAAAATAAAGTAATTAATGAAGGTCGTCAGTAGGGGGAGTGACGGGTTCTGCCTCCCCCCACCACTACTCCCAATGCGAGCCGATAACTCCCGGACCCGTGGTCGGAGATTCACGAATGAGGTGTCGTTGGACTCGAGCTGACGGGGGCTTTGCTATGGACCACACGTTATATTTTTGAAAATTTTTTTGAAATTTTTTGTTTTTGAAAATAGACGATAGTTAAAAAACCAAACATGATAGAACGTTGGGCAATAGCTTAAACGAACTATCTTTATGTCGTTTATTTTTTATAATAAAACGTTTTAATTTTTTGCATTTTTTGAAAAAAGTTCAATTTTGAAATTTTTATGTTTTGGAAACTAAAGAGTTTACAAAGAAATTTGTTTGACATAAATGATTGGCCCTGACCCCCTCTACCCGCAAAATAAATGTCAAGCCTCTAGGACTAAAACTGTGCAGTAGTGCGGTAAGATAGTTTCTACCCATAATCGCGCGTGTGCTTGAATACGTATGGCTATCTTGGAAAAAGTTGGTGGTGGGGGAGGACTAGGGTCGAGTGAGGTGTCGTTTAGATGGTATTTTTTCCGCTCTATTTAATGGTGAGGTCGTCATTTGATCTATGCATAGGCTATGGGAATGTTATATTCTGTTGTCATGTGTGATTAAAACCGTTTGTCATTAAAGTGTATTTAATGTGTGCAAATCCCGAGAAAATGTAACAAAAATACATCCAAGCAGAGGAATTTGAACTTACAGCATACAAAACAAAACTTCTGGTGATATTACTTCTCCCTCCTTTCCCCGTGACCACTGAGTAACATTGAAACGTAATTTGTGAGTTTGGATGATTTGGTCGTATTTAATTCACGTTATCGATAATCTAAATAATAGGAATTTTCACGGCTATAGGTTTGGTCAAGCCCTTTACCGTATTTTGTATTTACTGGCAATACACAAGCAGGTGGACATGTTCATGCGCATCTAGTTTTTGTTACTATTGCAGTTGAAGTTTCCAGTTTCAATTTACAGAACTCTTCCGATCTGAGAACAGAACGCTAAAGACTCAATAAAACGCGTAAAGAATTACTAAACTCTCTCAATAGTGAAATGTTGCAATAACTCAAAGTTTCCCTGAAAAATATCACGAGTAATATTTACACTATTGATAATGTCCCGGATGTAATAAGGCAGTATATTTAGAGTTATCGTTACAGGTAATTCCATGCTTTGTACTTCGTAAACTCCCATCTCTGTACAAAGATATACCGACCCGTTTATGTTGAAGAGCCGATAGGAGCAGTTAGACTGTTTAAAATCCACTCCACATCATTTTGATACAAGAAAACAAAAGCAAATAGGCACAAGTCTTGATTCTTTTTATTTTTAGAATTTAGAATACCCTCTGTTCTGAATCTCTGATAGCCGGAGATTGGGGCGAGAGTATTGTTTATTATAACGATCACATGATACATGTGATTATTAATTACAGTGATTCCCTAATAGCCTAATAAAAATCCCTGCTCAGTAAGTTTAATAAATCACTGCATGAATTTACAAAACAAATAACATAACCAAAAAATATTTTTTTTGGTGTTAAATAGTATAAGCAACTATTAATAGCACTAATAATGGCTATTAATTATGTACTGATATAATCTTATTTTACCTTATTCTGATTGATGCACTTCTTGATTCCTTATATGCTACCTGTTATAGAAAATGTCAAATTTGATAATGGTATCGATCAATCTGCCTAGATATGAAAATTGAAACTACACCATATGCAGGAAAAGAACTCAAAATCACGTGATGGATCGTACCATCACCACTAATCTCCATATCCAGAGTACTACAGCGACTCATCTGAATTCTTGTTGTTGTTGATTTTTAAGGGACTTTGCGACATCGTGGTCATATAGCCCTGTGTACTTGTGTGAATGTAGAATTTGTCTGATAACCTGTGTCAATCTGATGTCCGAATTAGTGTGTGTATTTGTAATCTAGGTAGGATTTGGGTAGGAATCGGCCGTGACTAAGTTAGGTACCATCTTGGCATTTGCCTGGAGTGAAAGTGGTAAACCACGGAAACCCACTTCTAGGATGGCTGAGGTAGGAATCGAGGCCCACCTCTTTTCCGTTTTGCCTCACGAGGCTGAGAGTGCCCCATTACAGCCCTCAGACCTGAATTAAATGTCACAGCAGTGCCGGGTATCGAACCCGGGCCTTCGTGGTTACATCCAAGAATGGTACTTACCTACGTAAGTGATTAACTGAAAACCAGAGAGACCTGGTAAATGATAACTTCCGTTTCTGGCACATCGCATGCAGCCTAAATGGAAGATGCACCAAAAGACAAGGAACCTCATTTGAGTTAAATATCGCCAAGTGGGGCATGTAGTATATTATTCACAACAGCCGGTGACACTGAACAAATGTGACTAAAACATTTCTGCTCATACTGGCTTGGAATATTAAGGAAGGAAACTTCTGTGACGAACATGCCCAAACAACCCTCCCCTGCTGTTAGCATCATCATCAACAATATTGGCCTTCACTTGTACTCCTTTGATTCCATAAGTTATTCCAGCGAACCAGTCGCGTAACTAGGATTTGCTTCCGGAGGATGATGAGCGGAGTCAAATCTGTACTTATACTTCGTATGCTATGGACAGCGATTTGATAGGAAACGACTATTTTTTGTCAAAAGTTTTCTATTGTTTTTGTTCTTTTCTCTCTTTTGTTTAAATTGTACATTTTGTTTTAGAATTCTGGTGTGTTTTTTATTTGCTATAATTCTTTTATGATTTTGTTTGTTTTCAATTTTTATTTCGCTTTTATTTTTAATTTTTACTTTTGCTTTGAGTTTTTTGTTTTTTGTTTTTGGTTTCGTGTTTGTATTATTATTTTTTTTGCATTTATTTTTGATATTTGATTTTTGCTTTGTGTTTTTGGTTTAGTTATTCCTTTGTTTTTGCTTTAATCTGAAGATTTGTTTTATTCAAAATAAACATTTCATCGAATTACGTACTTTTATTATTTGGCTCCGGTGGAATTAATCCCCTCAGTCGCCCCCCCCCCTCCCCCCTCGTAGTTACGCCACTACAACAAACAGAGGGCTCATGGAGAAACTATGTATAGCACCTAGCAGCAGAGTTGAATGTATCTACGGTATACAGATGTAGTTGAATCATTTATGGGCTTTGCGACAACGTGGTCATTTTGTAGCCCCGTGTACTTAGGGGTGTGTAGAATTTGTGTGATAACCTGTGACACTGTGATGTCTGAACTAGTGTATTTATAATTCAGGTAGGATTAGGGTAGGAAGTGGCCGTAGCCTCAAGTTAGGTACCATCCCGGCAATTGGGAAACCACGGAGAACCACTTCTACGATGACTGAGGTACGAATCGAACCCGCCTCTTCTCAGTTTTACCTTACGAGGCTGAGTGTGCCCCAGTTCCAGCCCTCGGACCAGAATTAAATTTCTTGGCAGAACCAGGAATCGAACCCGAACCTCCTCGGTGACAACCAAGAATGCTAGTCACTACGCAACGAGGTGGACTCTGCGGTATATAGAACCGTGGCGTAAGTGAAGCAAGTGAAACGATATCACGAACAATTTAAGGACTGCCCAATTACCTTTACCAATTCCTCCAGGCTATCCTTGGACACATATTGAATACTGTACTCCCTGGAGACTTTCAGCCAGCTGTCGCACTGGAATGCTGACAAACAAGGCATATTGCTGACGATATAACTCTAATGAACAGTACAAATGAGAAAATATAATTTATTATTATTAGTAGTATACTGCTTCATGGAACTACTTATTCTTTAATCATTTAAAAGTATATGGCAACGTAAATCGCGGAGAACTCGTTACATTACGGGAATGATAAAAGTAAAACAAGTTTTGACAATGTAATACCAATAGTACGAAAGAAGAATACGGAAATAAAAAAAGCACATCCGAGTTGGGATTGGAACTCCCTTGTCGATGCGTAATACATTTCGTAGACTGTAATTCTAGCCCCTGAGCCACTCAGACAATCGGACGCTAGTGCAATATTACGTTACGTAAACAGCATACACACTCAACTGCCAACATTTCCCTTCCCTTATTTTATAATTCTATTTCAATATGTATCGTGGAAACATCATAAACAATGTATGCACCCGTTTTAATTCTCATAAACAAAGATCTTGGTAAGACGCGGCGGGATCCTCTATTTCTCTCCTGGAGAAAAGCCATTGTTCAGAAGCGCAGGAGCGACAAAAAAATACATTCTTCTTTAATAATTTAAAAATATACTCTAACATATATTTTCCTTTTAAAAATATTCTGCAAATCTACAGGCCAAGAGCTTTCGTCAGAATGTTTTAAGAAGTCAATCGGTTAAGCTGTTTTCTCAATCTCGCGGTAACAAAAATCACCTTAGTGTTCTAAATATATAGATAGATCAACTAAGTTACCTGGTTTTGGCGTTGGCAGTAAAGGCTGGGACTCTTGAAAGCAACAGTAGCTTTTAGTTGTGATTTAATTTCATCAAATAGCAAACGTTATTTTCTTTTTGTTACCGTTTTACCCTTCAGGGTCGGCTTTTCCCACGAATTAAGCGACGGATCCCACTTCTACCGCCACTGAGGACAGTGTCCTGGAGCTTGAGTTCTAAGTTGGGAATACAACTGGGGAGGTGGGACTAGCACTTCGCCCATAAGGCCTCACCTGCAAAGCGAACAGGGGCCTCAGAGTGCCGTAAATTTTCCTTCTCAGCAATCAGGTTTCACCGACCAGGATTCGAATTCATTCATGCTCACCGTGATTGTACGTTATTCTTGAGCACCAACCCAATCCTATAGGGTTAGGCCTAGATGACCTAGATGTTTTGCACCTTAAAAGAACATTCACTACAATTACAATTTACCACCATTGCCACTACAATCATAATAATTAGGCCTACTAAATTACATTCCTTCTGCAGTGACAACAGTAACACAGATTATCAGGTAAACACTACACAGTAAAACGTATACGGGGATGATGAAAACCAATATTAGAAGCCCCTAATTAAAACAAGAAAACGACAGATATTGGCATTAGTGTAAATAGATATCAGCGCTGTGTTAAAGCTGCACTCGTCGAATCAGTTCCTAATGTGAACACGAGATGGCATCAGTCTTCAGTACTGTAAATGAAAAACTTATTATCGTTGAGTTTCTTATTATTCTTCCTTGAAGTAGTTTTACCAATTGTGTTTTCGATGGTTCGCGTTATTGTGACATAAACTTAATGACAAATTGGGAGCTGCACCGTCAGAGATCCCAGATTCGATTCCTGGAAACATAGTAAGTTTGTATACACGGCCCTCTCCCTGTACCAACCGCAGGAAAATATTTAGGCTGCTCATTTTGAAGTCTCACGCAAATGTTCCAGAAACCTAGACATGAATATTACAATTATTATTTGGAAGGCATATGGTGAGTGTTACCTTGCTAATGTTTGTCTCGGCGCTCCTCAGTCGGTTTAATTTCATTTAGGGGCTTGGACAACATGGTTATCAGCACCTTGTATCTGGATGTGTCCAGAATTCTGTATGATAATCTCTGTTATTTTTGTGACTGTAGTCTGTGTATTTTTACTGAGACTAGGATTATGAAGGAGACGACTGTATCGTTTTGTTAGGTTCTATCCCAGCATTCCCATGGAGTAGAAGTAGAAAAACTACGGAAAATCAAATGCAGGAAATCAAACCCACTCCTTCTCATTTTCCCTTCCACACGAGGATGAGTGTAACCCGTTCCAACGTTCAGACCAGATTTGTATTTGGTCCGCTTCGTTGCTGACCCCGTGGAGGCCGGAGTTCGATTCCCGGCTCTGCCAAGAAATTTAATTCTGGTCTGAGGGCTGGAAAGGGGTACACTTAGCCTCGTGAGGCAAAACTGAGAAGAGGCGGTTTCAATTCCTATCTCAATCATCCCGGAAGTGTTTTTCCGTGGTTTCCCTTTTCTACGTCAGGCAAATGCCGGGATGATACCTAAGTAAGGCTACGACTGCTTCCATCCCAAATCCTACTTCAATTACAATTACACACATTAGTACAGCCATCACAGTGACACAGGTTATCTGACAATTTCAACACATACCCACATACACGGGGCTATATGACCACGATGTCGTAAATCCCCTAATGAATCAACAACAACCACATATTTACATTTGATGGTAGAGCCGCGAGTCTAACCTAAGTTTTTTGGTATTGGAGCCTCAATATGTACCCGAAGACCACAGGAGATCGCAAATATATTGGGTGGACAATATTGAAATTTAATAATAACCTTTGATTGTAAATTTATAAAGAATCACGTATAATCCAGTGGACATTTATTAAATATTTATTATGTTCGACCCTGACTATCATGTGTCAGAAAACTGTATCATAATGAGGCTCATTATAACACTATTTTTCATTATGAAACAGTTTCTCCCACCAATCAGAGCTCAAGAAACAGTTGTGTGACCAATTTGATAAGGATACCTTCGCGCATGCGCTCAAAATCCAACATGTCTATATAAATTACCGAAAGTGCGCCGTCCATATGTTCGCGTATATAAACTGGTGAATATGAGTCAAGAAATAGCACTGTACCTTAATATCCCCAAATCCAATTTCTACACAGCGCTTAGTTTTCAAACGACTTCGGTGACAGTTTAACTGAATACTGGTGCACAACCTGAACATATGGCATTGAAGCACACAGAGCGCATTCGTCGGTCGGCCAGAGAGCTTGGAAAACAGAGATATACTACCCAGCGCAGCACCCGAACACAAAAATTCTAGTGACTGAACAGATATTTATGAATATTTATGTTAAAACATATAATAAAGTTATAATTATCGTAGAACATAAACAGTCGTATGCAACTCGCCTATAATGGTAATTAAGACACTCGTATGAAAATTATAAAACTCGCACACGCTAGTTTTATAAACATACTCGTGTCTTAATTATAGCCATTATAGGCTCGTTGCATAATGTACTATTACATAAATTTTAAAATTTCGAATGCTTTTGCATTAATTTACTTTCGTTTGTGCCCATTTTAATACTATCAACTAAATATAGTTGTGCTGCTATTAACTTGTTGACCGACTGAATAAATATACACTGCACGCACTCAATAGACGACCACCGCATGGTGTAATAATTAGCATTTTTGGATGTTATTCCTGATGTCCTCGGTTTGATTTCTGTCCTGCAAAGAAATGTAATTCTGATCTGAGTGCATGAACGGTGTCCTCGTCAGAATAACTTAGTAGGCCGTGGGTCGATTCCCACTTTAGCCATCTTAGAAGTGATTTTTCGTGTTTTCCCACTTCTGCTATAGATATATGCTGCGATGGTTCCTACTTGAAGCCACGGCCACCTAGCTACACACACTACTACACAGACTACAATACTACAATAACAAAGCTTTTCTTGCAATCTCCACACACATCCTAATACAAGAAGCTAATGACCATGATGCCCAATCCCCTTATAAAACAACAACACCAACTAAAACACTATATATCCACCGAAATAACATAAGTTTACACAAGGCCGAATATTTTACATAAGTGCCTATTTTAGTCCTAATAAATCTTGGAGATTGTGATGTTTGAAGCCATTTTTTCAGTGTTGCCTTTGTAAACAATAGTTCAGTGCTTTTCAGTCGGTCAACACGAATATACCCAAAAGAGCTGGGTTATGCCCTAATCCTGAAATAAATTACATGAGATTAATAAATACACTAGGATGACCAGTTTCGATCGCCAAGCGATCATCATCAGATCCGTTACACTTAGGCTATAAAATCTATGTTTGAAAACGCAGGTGAAAATATTTACAATATGTACAATTATTAAGTTGCAGTATTGGTACTGCAACTGTCGGTGTATGCGAAATGCAGTATATATGATGTTAGGTGAAATGCTAAATGGTGATAGATATCCGGAGTTTGTAATTTGGAGTATAATAAGCCTCCGTGGCTTAGGCGGCAGCACGCCGGCCTCTCACCGCTGGGTCCGTGGTTCAAATCCCGGTCACTCCATGTGAGATCTGTGCTGGACGAAAAGGAGGCAGACAGGTTTTTCTCCGGGTACTCCGGTTTTCCCTGTCAAAATTTCATTCCAGCAACACTCTCCACTATCATTTCATTTCATCTGTCATTAATTTAATCATTGCCCCAGAGGAGTGCGTCAGGCCTCGGCAGCCGGCACAGTTCATATCCTCGCCGCTAGATGGGGGCTTCATTCATTCCATTCCTGACCCGGTGGGAGACTGGAAGCAGGTTGTGGATTTTCATTTTTTATATGGTTGTAAAAAACAACTATGGTTAAACTATAATATTACAGGCTAACTACTTATCTGATTGTCTTCCTTGCTAGAGCTACGCGCAGTTTTCGTGTTCACTGTAACTCCTTGGAGTTTAAAATTGTAAAACTCGATCCGTTCTATGTAACCAAAAGTGTTTAAACGCTAACTTAATAGTGCCTATAAACATCTATTTTAGTCGTTGGCGACTTTGTTTTTAATATCATATTCTCTGTGTTTACTGATCAACGTAGCAAAGCGCACATAGGTGTCAAACCATGGGGCAAGGCTATCACTGGACTCAAAGATGAATAGGTTTGTACCCTTTCACCGGCCAGCCTTGATATGATTTTCCGTAGTTCCCCATTTGCAACTCCGGGTGGCCGCTTCCTTTCATCTCCTTGAACGTGTTCACAATATCATTGATTTAATTTCTCACTAGCCACTCTCATGAGGCTCACGACAGGAAGGACATCCAGCTGTGAATATTACACTGGTCTATAAGAACAATCAGTTACAAAAACAAAACAAGCTGTTTTTGGAAGATAATGTGTCCCTGAATCCTGAGCTAATCACAGAATATATATATCGGCCTCAGTATCCATGTTATAATGCATTTAGTATATGCTTGCGTCAGCCTTTATATTACATGTATCTGGGAAAAGGAGAACAAACAAATCTGTGTTAGTACACAAATTAATAAAGGAAATGAGCTACATTAAAGTAAAGAAAAGTGAATAAACTTACCTAAAATAGATCTTTTTCCTGATTGCAGAAGATTCTTAGCCTCATGACTCATCCGCCTCATTCGTACCTTGGCGGTGGATTTCAGAACTGAGGATATTGGTGTATTCATTGGAATACACTAGTCAGAGTTAGCTCTTACTGCTCTTTGCTCTCCTTTTCATTAGTTTCATTTATATAATTTTCCTTCTTGCAGACACCATCAGCGACCCTCTGTATTCCATTTGTTCTCCAAACATGTGCTTAAGTTGTTTGTAAGTTTGTTCCAGATGTGTATCTTCTATGAAATTTACCTAGCGGCATCTCGCGGCAACCCGTCGAAGTTTTTCGGACCCCTCGAGCTCAAGAGGACTTACATACCACTCCAACAGGCTTCGCCGCTGTCGTCAGCTATCATCTCCTTGAAGACACTCCTCCATGAAGAAAATTACATTCTGTAAAGGGCTTATACTGTTCTTATGTTTCCTACGCTGGTTTTTGTTCTTTTGCTTCTCCCCACTTCCTCTCCATCTTCTCGCTCGCCGTGTGCTCAAATCCTTCGCCCACTTCTAGTTCGAACTTCGAGTGTACAGTTTGGTGCTCTCTCTTAGAGGCCAGCCTCCTGTCTCTATGAGGCTATTTTAAAATCGGCGCCATGTCTGATTTCCTCGTATAACGGTCAAAGGAGACTTCAACTTCAAGCATCATGCAAGTTAAGTAACCACCAACATTGAACTTTTAAAACATTTTAAAAAGGATTTTTCATTTTTTTTTTCCATTTGGAATGCTTTTACTAAAAGTTATAGGCTGTGCTGGACTTTCACAAAATTGTGAAACATCTGCGCCTCGTGGGAACCGCTTTTCTTAGCCAACAAGGCTTTCTACTAGTCATGAAATCTAGCATTTTATATACTGAACCCTTATTGATCTTCGATAAATAAGTATTCATATTTATTATTATTATTACTACGGCCCAGGCAGCACATAAGGAAGTCGACTTGGATATTAGGGAGGCCAGCATTTCGTAATGATTGCAACAGAAGCTGAGTTGGTAGCTATTCCTGGGGGACGGCTAGAATTAGTCGAGTTCAAGGCCAAATTGTGCAACTACTGTACCAAAATTGGAGACATAAAGGAAGAATCACGAGGTCCTCTCAACGAACATACGATTGAATCAGCCAATCGCAAGAGACCAAGCTGTGACCACGAGGTGGACGGCGTCAGTAGTAAAAAGCGCGCGGAAGTGTGTATCTAAGGAACCGCCGAACGGATTAATCTCCGCTCGAGTAATGTGAGACGTTGGATTTATTTGGAGAAGAATGACACTAGCCCCATCTTTGTGAGACAAAAACTCTGGAAGTTTTTATCCGACTCCGCCCCACTCCGCCGCCCTTGTCAGTTTCTCATAAATAGTCTGGCTTGACGCCAATCTAAGTCTTATTGTGTGGAGCCTTCAGAGGTATACTCCACGCCAGTTTGAAGTGTGATTTTGACGCTCGAATTTATCGGAGTACTTATTGTGTGGAGCCTTCAGAGGCATACTCCACGCCAGTTTGTCGTGTGATTTTTGACGCTCGAATTTATCTAAGTCTTATTGTGTGGAGCCTTCAGAGGTATACTCCACGCCAGTTTGAGGTATGATTTTGACGCTCGAGTTTATCGGAGTACTATTCTTGTGGAGCCTTCAGAGGCATACTCCACGCCAGTTTGAAGTGTGATTTTTGACGCTCGAATTTATCGGAGTCTTATTGTGTGGAGCCTTCAGAGGTATACTCCACGCCAGTTCGAAATGTGATTTTTACGCTCTAAAATCAGTGAAGCTAATTTATTTTCTGAGCTCTGGGGAGCTAAAGTCGCAGCGTTTGCAATATCGAATTTTAAAAGCTATAATACATTTTGTTCTAAAATCAACTATATTGTGTGATCTAAATATTTCACGCCAGCGCGTGATAAACTGTAACATTCTTTTAAAGACGACGAGTTCAACTTTAAGGGGGAAGTATCGTATCACCCTAATTAGCGCTTACCAGAACCGAAGTCCAAGACGGGACGGAAATACCAGACGAGATAGCAACTGCTGGTGCAGCCAGGATTTTGAACTTGTTAACGAGCCAGTGGCGCGGACTCGAGATGTATATTTTATGTATAAATTGGGTGTATTGTATGTGTGTTTTTATAGTGCGTATGTGCGATATAATTAGGGCCAGTCTTCGCTATTAATCGCAGTAGGACAATTGTGGGTGAACTGAGTAGCCTGCAAGCGATTATAGATAGGCAAATATTTAACATTGAACTTTTCTGCCAAGGAGTCGAGACCAAGATGATCAGCACGTGGTTTGAAGTTGGGATGAGCTTCAAGAAACCAACGCAGACGACTATTATGGAGTGCTAAATTGTCCATAGGGCAATGGGTTGAGGAGGATGTCCTTAGTCCTACATGCAGAAACGGTGATGTACTAAAATTGGATTATTTCAATTATATAGTTAGATTTGGCCGGGGAACTTTGTAAATAGTCATGTTTTTCTTTCTTGTTTTATAGCTGTTTTTCTTGTACCGACACTATATGTTTAAATGTCCGTTGGCGCGTGGCCAATGTGTTTGTTGATATTTTGATTTTTTTTTCTTGAGTCATGTGTAATGTACGCGGCGTGCGTGCGTGATTTTTATCCTTGCAATTGCGGAACCCGTTACATTCGATAAATGGTGCTTTATTAACGTTAATATTTGAAATAGGAATGGGAGGAATTGATTGTAAAACATTTTGCTGAACAGGTTATTATTCATGTTAGGGTAGCCGAGTGCACCAACTTAAAAGTAATTGTAGAACACCTTCGTTCTAATTTGATAGATTTTTCTTGAGTCCTTTTCAGGTGACTAGTCACGGCATAGAACGATGGCGCCAGCATGTGGATATTATTTGTGTCTTTTATTTCAGGGTCTGTCACAACCCATACGTGTGATTAAGTGTGTGTTGATGTGTCTAGTGTGTGTTGATTCTACGTGAGGAGGGGGTAGTTGTCCTACCGCCCTTATATATTTTTGCTGCTGTTGTATTTTTAGATGGAAAGACAGAGTGCTCTTGGGAGACTGCTGATTCTTGTCCATGTGTTTTTCTGACACACACGTATTATTGTGCTTTGGGGCACATTTCTTCGAGGTTCGACCCCATGCTCTGGGAGGTCGAGGTTATTGACACGTGGGTTGACAGACATGCAGAGTTCCACAAACCGCCCGTTTTGCCTGTGACTTATTTTGATAGGCAGTCCTTTTTGTCCGACTGAACCCTGTAAGCTTTCATGCAGCAAACCTGTTCATTGTGATGGCTAATTTTTAAGCCATAATTAATTGGGGAGTTCGCCA
Organism: Meconema thalassinum; assembly: GCA_946902985.2. Classification (NCBI taxonomy): domain Eukaryota; kingdom Metazoa; phylum Arthropoda; class Insecta; order Orthoptera; family Tettigoniidae; genus Meconema; species Meconema thalassinum. Next base: position 188,697,512 of record OX336389.2, read on the forward strand.
TGTGTGTAACGGATTGTTGCACCTTGTATGGATAAGAATATTGTGATTAACGTAAATGTTGGCTGTTTGCCTATTGCTTTGTTGATGACTCGATTTCATGTAATTTTGTTTGTCACACCCGTTTGGTGTAGTGGTAGAGTATTTGTAAATTTTGACAGCGGTCATTTGAGTATTTTTCTATTGGTCACGTGTTAATGTACTTGTGTTGATTTGTGTGAGAAGTCCTAAGATTTTAGGCAGTAAATGTTGCTACGGCAATTTAAGTCCAATTTCACGCGGAAATTTTGTGTTTGTTTATAGTAGATTTAGGAAGTGTCGGTTTAATTTAATGTATTGTAGTTGTGTTCCCTTGTGTCGGTCTAGCTCTAGGAAATGCGGATTCGTTGTTTGAAGGGTCATTCTGGATGATAACGAATCACGCATTCAAAGTACACATCGTGGTGCATGTAGAACGGCATACGCACTTATATGGTCACTTTTGGTATCGTTTTATTTAAGGACACTTGGTCCAGGTAATTAATCTCTCCAGAGATATCGCCTAGTTTTTGGCATTTTTATTAAGCGGGAGTCAGTTGGGAGTTTTTGTTGTTAATTGTTTATGTGTAAATATGGTGATTTGTTATTAAATTCAATTGTTTTTAACCCTGGCTTCACTCTTTCCTGCATGTTATTTTGTTATATGTTACCCTGCAAGTTAATGAAGCGCTCTGACAGCAACTTACGAATATGACCTGTTACGCCCCGAATCTGAGTCTCATATGCTTCTTTGCAAGGGTTCATAAAACAAAAATGGCTGCCCAAGTGGGGATTGTTGTTGTTGTTGCTTCGCTGATCTCATATTTATTTCGTTGAGAAATGATGCCAGGTCAAGCGGACATGTAAATTCAGTAAATGGAGGCGATGTTGTACCGCCATGTGCATTAGTAAAATCACTGAGTTCCTAAAGTTAGAAATATTGAACAAGGTTAGAATTTGATTTGGTATTTGTTGTAAACTTGTTCTGGCGCCCACATTAAAATTAGAAATTTGCATTATTGATGAACTCAGTCAAAGCAGGAAGATGTTGCCTTATATTTGACATTTAATTGACTTCGGTTAATTGGTGTTTCGTAAATTCTGTTGGTTAGGAATTTAAAAGCAGATCACTAGGGGTTATTTCGTTGTTTGGGAATAAATGTCATTGTATTCAATAAATTTTGTTACTGAAATTTTCATTAAATTAGAGCCAGTAATATTTAAATGTGTGACATGTATGTGCGTATAGGGCTGAAACCTTAGCCCATAACCCTGTTTTTCTCTGAATATATTTTGTGTGTGATATGGCGAGTGTTGATGAGATAAAGGCATTGTTAGAACAGATGTCGATCCAAATGTCCGCGAAAACGGAAGAACAATTAGTGCAGATGTCCGTAAAGACGGAAGAACAATTAAAAGAACAATTAGAAGCTCAGCGTGAGCATAGTGAAAAACAATTAGAACAAATGTCCGCGAAAACGGAAGAACAATTAGTGCAGATATCCGTAAAGACGGAAGAACAATTAAAAGAACAATTAGAAGCTCAGCGTGAGCATAGTGAAAAACAATTAGAACAAATGTCCGTAAAGACGGAAGAACAATTAAAAGAACAATTAGAAGCTCAGCGTGAGCATAGTGAAAAACAATTACTTGATATGAGCGGTAACATTTCGGTCCAGTTAGAAGTCCAGAAATTAGACACTGACAAACAATTCAATAAACTAAACCACAAATTGTCACAACAGGCGGTAACACAAACCGAACAGTTAGGAAAAATCACAAATGATATTAATCAGAGCGTTCGAAAAGTAGAGAAACTGGCAGGCGAGGTTGCGGAAAACAACATCAAACAGTTAGGCGAAATGAAGAAATTGGAGGCGAAATTTGATAACAAATTAGTACAATTTGACGAGATGGTGGCAGATAAACTCAAGCAGATAGAGGCAGCATGCGTCAGTAACACCGCGGGAGTGAAGAAGACCCAAGAGAAACTACAGCAGCAAATTAATTCGGTAGATAACAACGTGCTGGAATTAATAAAGGAAATAGATAAAGTCGAAGTTAAGGCTGAAACCGAGCGGATACACTTGCGGGAAAATTTAGAGGAGCAATTAGGCAGAACACAAGAGATCATAAGAAAAGAGATGGAAGGCCAGCTAATAAACACGCAAGAGGTCATAAGACAAGAAGTAGGGGAGCAGCTCGTCAAAACTCAGGATAATTTGGAAGGTCAGCTAATAAAAACGCAAGAGGCTATGAGAGAAGAGGTGGGGGAACAACTAGTGAAAACGCAGGAACGGATACGTGAAGAGCTAGAGAAAAATCAGGAGAAAAACGAGGAGAAAATAAATAGCTTAAAAAGTAGGATCCGGCGAGATTGGGACCAGCAGGCTCATGCGAATAAGGAAGACAGGCTGGCAGTTTTAAAGCGAATGCAGGCACTGGAGGAAAATACGAAGTCGAAATTACAGGAACATTCAGAATTAATCATAAAAAACGAGATTAGATCGTTAGAGAATGCGACGTTATTTTCAAACGAAAATATTCCGGAAAAGCAAACAAGTATTGGAAGTCCGGCAGGTTCGAAGTTGGCTGAGGACACGAGTCGGGGTCAAAGTCCCAGACTAACGACTAATGCATTCCAGCAGTACAGGGGGGAGACTTCAACTACGCAACCGAACTTGGCACCAGCCCAAGTCATCCAAGTCATTCGGGGTAATGATTTTAAGCCCGATAAGTTTAAAGAACATTCAGGAACCACTCCCAAAGCATTTCTACGGCAATTAACTGACTACTTTAATGACCAACACATCGGCCCGGAGAAACAATTAAGACTGGTGGAGAAATTTTTAGAAGGACCTAGCCTGACCTGGTTTTTAAGTTTCAAGTACACGTTTACAGACATGGCTCAATTCCGCGAGGCGTTTTTGAAGAAGTTTTGGAGTCCTTCGTTACAACAGGGGTTAAGAATGGACCTGTACACGCGCAAATACCACAGTACACATCCAACCCGTTTTTCAGAATTCTTCAGTCAGCAATTGGTAAAATTCAGGGATTTTGATGACCCGCCTAGCGAGCCGAATATGGTTCTAACCATCGGAAAACAACTCCCAATGCATATCCAACAATTATTAGTCGCAGGAAATATTCAGACCGCAGTCCAAGCCGAAGAATTACTCAGACACTTAGATGAGACGAGTATGGTAAGCCCACAGACAGGAAGAAGGAATTTGGAATGTGTCAACACGGCAGAGGTAGTTCAGGGACTCCAAAATAACCACGGCCAGGGGAACCAAAGTAAGACACAGTCCACAGGGACACAGTTCACGCCAAGAAGACAAGATTTTGACGGCCGAAACCAGTTCCATAACAACAATCAGAATTATCAGAATAACCGCGGGAGATATCATCAGAATAACCAAAATCAAAATAATCAGTGGACGTACCAGCGGGAATACACGAATTGGAGGGGAAACCAGAGACAAGGTAGACCTTACCAAAGAAATGGAGATGGTAGATGGAGTTACGGCAGGGACTATCGCCAAGAAAACAGAGGAGATTATAGGAATAACTGGGACGAACGATATATTGAATCCCGTAAATACTTGGATCAACTAAGTAATGAAGAAGCGGAGAAGGAGAAGTGGGGGCGTGCCATGGCGAACAGACAGAGCCCAGACAACCATCAAGGAGAGGGGGCAGAGAGTTTACTGAGGCAACAGGAGCGACAGAATGATAACCGGCGAAACACATCTAATGGGGCCCGGGATTAAAAAAAAACCCAAATGAACTGAAAGGAGACAGGCTAAAAACGGAGATCGCCAGGGAGCAAGAAGAGATGATAGTGGCCAATATAGAAGAGTGGGTAGCATTCCCAGACGACTGCCTGGAGGAAGTGGTGAAGAACCGTGAAAATGTTATCAGACAGCTACCAATTATTTACGCGCATATTGGAGGTATGAGGGTGAGATGTTTGATTGATACAGGTAGCCAGGTGAGCTTAGTCACTGAAATTTTGATAAAAGAAATAGCAAGAAAACAGACTGTTCCTATTATGCCGGTACCGCTAATGAAAGTCAGAGGTGTCATTCCTGACAAAACTATGAATTGTAAACAGCAAGTATTTCTAGATCTGGAAATATTGAACCATACTTTTTCGCAAACATTCATTGTTATTCCAAAGATGAACTACAATATAATTTTAGGAGCCAACTTCATCTGCGATTTTCATGCTGTAATTGATTTACGTAACAACACTGTAAGCTTCAAACAAGTAGAAGGATTGGATCATGTGGGTTTAAATATGGAAGAGAATCCGCTGGAGAGAGAGGCCAATACTTGGGTCGTTGAGGAATGCACTAATGAGGCCGGAGATAAGATCTTGAGGGGAGAGCAAGTCAACCAGACAGCAGTGCTAGAAATGGACAGCCGAGATATTTCGCAGGAACTTTGGGTGCATTTGGCGGAAGAAGAAATGGGCGGAACCAAATTCGAAATTCTACTTCAGGAGCGACTTAAGGAAGCCATCGTAGGGGAATCTGATAGAAGAAGATTGGAAGAAATTCTAAGATTACATAAAGGAGCTTTTGACACCGTACCTGGGAAAGTTTTAAATTTTCAATATGCGATGCAGGTAACAGATTAGACCCCATTCAAAAGGAAATTGTACCCGATCCCAGAGAAGCATTTTTCTCAGGTGAAGGACATTATTACTAACTTATTAGATTCTGGCATGATAAGGAAAGCTGCAACTCCTTATCTGAACGCAATATTGGCTGTGACCAAGCCAACCGGATCAATTAGGCTATGCCTAGACGCGCGAGTTTTAAATAGCAAACTGCTAGTTGAGCACGACCAAGCACCGAGGATCAAAGATGTTTTGAAAGGCTTCCGCGGGAAGAAGATATACTCAAGTGTTGATTTGACAAATAGTTTCCACCATCTTGAACTTGAAGAAAAATCCCAACTGTTGACGGGATTTTTATTCGATAATCAAAGTTATATCTGGTGTCGAATGCCCTTTGGCGTGAAAACTGCGGGATGTGCACTCATTAGAGCACTCGATAGAAATCTGACTGAGGAGGTCAAGAACTTCACCACGAGATATGTTGATGACATATTAATCGCTTCTGAGACAATGGAAGAACACTTGATAAATTTAAATAAACTGCTGGACAACCTGAGAACCATGAACTTCAAGATCAACTTAAAAAAGTCACATTTTTGCCAGAGCGAAATTTTATATTTGGGACATATAATTGATGTTGAGGGCGTGCGGCCTAATCCAGCCAAGATTGATGCTATTAAGAAATTTCCCACACCTACCAAAGTCAAACATGTTAGAGCATTTTTGGGAGTGACAGGTTTCTTCAAAGAAAATTGCCCTGGTTACACAGAAACAGTAGCGCCTATGCAGGAGATGTTGAAGAAAGCGAATCGATGGTCGTGGAACGAGGAGTGCGACAGGTCTTTTAAAGCAACGAAGGATTTATTGGAAAACTGTGTGAAACTTGGATATCCGGATTTTGAGAAACAATTTATCATTCAAGCAGATGCTTCGTTAATTGGGATTGGTGCTATGCTGTACCAAGAGGACGCTGAAGAACCCAAGAAGAAATCCTATTTGGCATTTACGAGTCGTAAATTACGGAAACATGAGAGGAACTACACAGTTACGGAACTTGAGCTACTAGCAATTCTATATTCTCTCCAACAGTGGCGCAAGATGATCTATGGTTATTCCATCATTGTTAGAACCGACCACCATGCACTGACATTTTTATTTAAGACAACAATAGCAAGTGAGAGAGTTACGCGCTGGTCCATCTACATACAGCAGTTTGACATTACAATAGAGCATTGTCCTGGGAAATTGAACGTCATACCAGATGCCTTGAGTAGAAACCCTGAGGACGGAAACGAAGTAACAGCGGAAGTTCACAATATTACCTTGACACCTAAGGCTCGTGAGTTTTTGGCAAGATTGAAGGATATTCGGAAGGAGCAAGAAGCTGACCCATGGATGATGATGATGATAAAATTCTATAGGAAGGAGTTACAACCAAATTCACCGGAGTACCGGGAAGCCAGTGCTAAACAAGCGAGATTTCACTACTTGAATAACTTGTTACATAAGTACGTGGATGAGCATCATACTAAACTGCGGATCTTAGTTCCAGCATCACTACAGAGGGGATTAACTTGGCATGTTCACGAGAGCCTAGCACATATCGGCACGGATAAGACTGAAGCTACGATAGGGGAGACCTTTACTTGGCCCAAGATGAGATTCACCATTGTTGAAGTAATTAGAACGTGTGACGCTTGTCAGCGCACAAAGCCGAACAACTTTATTCTGAAACAACCTCCAAGACCACTATTACCGCAGAAACCATGCGAGATGCTCGCGATTGATTGCTTTGGTCCTTTAGTAAAAGGAAAGCGTGGATGCCGACACCTCTTGGTATGTGTCGATGTATTTTCGAAGATGGTCGTGCTATGTCCTATTCAGAAGACGACATCAGGACAAGTCCTTAGTCGAATTAAGAACAAAGTCATTCCGATGCTTGGGAAGCCGGAATCCATTCTATCAGATCACGGTACCTATTTCACAAGCAATGTTTTTAGGCAAGGTTTGGAGAGCCTAGGAATAAAACACATATTTTCAAGTATTCGTCATCCTTGTGGAAATCCGAGCGAAAGAACAATTCGCTGTGTCGCTAAATACTACAGAGTAATGATTCCTAACGAACACAATAAATGGGTAGACAAAGTAGGGGAAATTGAGATGTGCATGAACACTACTAAGCACGAGTCGACGGGTCAAGTCCCACTGATTGTACACCACAACAGGTTGCCGGAAAGAACTTGGGACAAGATCATTCCTTGCCCAAGGGATCCATTATTAGCGCATGATTTGCGAATCCAGCGAACGAGGGAGCACATGAGGAACCATGCGGACCGAAGGCTGAGACGGTACCGAGGAAAGAAGTTTCACCGAGAGTTACAAGAACAAGAATTAGTGCTGGTTCGTAGACCACCGATCTCCGACCCTAAGAACAAAGTCTTCGCCAAGTTCTGTCCAAAATTCATTGGCCCGTTCCGGGTAATTAAGAATCTGGGTAACAATGCCTACAGATTAGAAGAAGTGAGCACTGGTGCAAAATCTGTTTTTAATAGCGCCAATTTGAAACCGTACTACAGAAGGGAACCATTTGATGATTAGGAAAGATGATATGTGCAGAATCTGTATTGCCAAAAATTTTTTTTTTTTGAAAGCAAACACTCAAATCCACGGGGAGCGCGTGAGTACGCACTTTGTTTGTAAACAACGAGCAGCTGAGACGACGGGAGTGGCAACTACGTGAGGAGAAGGGGGAGACCTAGACAAAATATGAATGACATTCCAGCGAGAAGGGAGCACACTAATTGAGTCAGAGGGGCATACACTCGAGCAGCTGAGTGAGATTTAAAGAGATGTGTTGTTACTACAGTGGATTTTGTTTTTGAAATCCAAACCAATAAATTGTTTCGAATTTCAAAACCTTGCTGAGGATAAATGAACCCTTATTGATCTTCGATAAATAAGTATTCATATTTATTATTATTATTACTACTACGGCCCAGGCAGCACATAAGGAAGTCGACTTGGATATTAGGGAGGCCAGCATTTCGTAATGATTGCAACAGAAGCTGAGTTGGTACCTATTCCTGGGGGACGGCTAGAATTAGTCGAGTTCAAGGCCAAATTGTGCAACTACTGTACCAAAATTGGAGACATAAAGGAAGAATCACGAGGTCCTCTCAACGAACATACGATTGAATCAGCCAATCGCAAGAGACCAAGCTGTGACCACGAGGTGGACGGCGTCAGTAGTAAAAAGCGCGCGGAAGTGTGTATCTAAGGAACCGCCGAACGGATTAATCTCCGCTCGAGTAATGTGAGACGTTGGATTTATTTGGAGAAGAATGACACTAGCCCCATCTTTGTGAGACAAAAACTCTGGAAGTTTTTATCCGACTCCGCCCCACTCCGCCGCCCTTGTCAGTTTCTCATAAATAGTCTGGCTTGACGCCAATCTAAGTCTTATTGTGTGGAGCCTTCAGAGGTATACTCCACGCCAGTTTGAAGTGTGATTTTGACGCTCGAATTTATCGGAGTACTTATTGTGTGGAGCCTTCAGAGGCATACTCCACGCCAGTTTGTCGTGTGATTTTTGACGCTCGAATTTATCTAAGTCTTATTGTGTGGAGCCTTCAGAGGTATACTCCACGCCAGTTTGAGGTGTGATTTTGACGCTCGAGTTTATCGGAGTACTATTCTTGTGGAGCCTTCAGAGGCATACTCCACGCCAGTTTGAAGTGTGATTTTTGACGCTCGAATTTATCGGAGTCTTATTGTGTGGAGCCTTCAGAGGTATACTCCACGCCAGTTCGAAATGTGATTTTTACGCTCTAAAATCAGTGAAGCTAATTTATTTTCTGAGCTCTGGGGAGCTAAAGTCGCAGCGTTTGCAATATCGAATTTTAAAAGCTATAATACATTTTGTTCTAAAATCAACTATATTGTGTGATCTAAATATTTCACGCCAGCGCGTGATAAACTGTAACATTCTTTTAAAGACGACGAGTTCAACTTTAAGGGGGAAGTATCGTATCACCCTAATTAGCGCTTACCAGAACCGAAGTCCAAGACGGGACGGAAATACCAGACGAGATAGCGACTGCTGGTGCAGCCAGGATTTTGAACTTGTTAACGAGCCAGTGGCGCGGACTCGAGATGTATATTTTATGTATAAATTGGGTGTATTGTATGTGTGTTTTTATAGTGCGTATGTGCGATATAATTAGGGCCAGTCTTCGCTATTAATCGCAGTAGGACAATTGTGGGTGAACTGAGTAGCCTGCAAGCGATTATAGATAGGCAAATATTTAACATTGAACTTTTCTGCCAAGGAGTCGAGACCAAGATGATCAGCACGTGGTTTGAAGTTGGGATGAGCTTCAAGAAACCAACGCAGACGACTATTATGGAGTGCTAAATTGTCCATAGGGCAATGGGTTGAGGAGGATGTCCTTAGTCCTACATGCAGAAACGGTGATGTACTAAAATTGGATTATTTCAATTATATAGTTAGATTTGGCCGGGGAACTTTGTAAATAGTCATGTTTTTCTTTCTTGTTTTATAGCTGTTTTTCTTGTACCGACACTATATGTTTAAATGTCCGTTGGCGCGTGGCCAATGTGTTTGTTGATATTTTGATTTTTTTTCTTGAGTCATGTGTAATGTACGCGGCGTGCGTGCGTGATTTTTATCCTTGCAATTGCGGAACCCGTTACATTCGATAAATGGTGCTTTATTAACGTTAATATTTGAAATAGGAATGGGAGGAATTGATTGTAAAACATTTTGCTGAACAGGTTATTATTCATGTTAGGGTAGCCGAGTGCACCAACTTAAAAGTAATTGTAGAACACCTTCGTTCTAATTTGATAGATTTTTCTTGAGTCCTTTTCAGGTGACTAGTCACGGCATAGAACGATGGCGCCAGCATGTGGATATTATTTGTGTCTTTTATTTCAGGGTCTGTCACAACCCATACGTGTGATTAAGTGTGTGTTGATGTGTCTAGTGAGTGTTGATTCTACGTGAGGAGGGGGTAGTTGTCCTACCGCCCTTATATATTTTTGCTGCTGTTGTATTTTTAGATGGAAAGACAGAGTGCTCTTGGGAGACTGCTGATTCTTGTCCATGTGTTTTTCTGACACACACGTATTATTGTGCTTTGGGGCACATTTCTTCGAGGTTCGACCCCATGCTCTGGGAGGTCGAGGTTATTGACACGTGGGTTGACAGACATGCAGAGTTCCACAAACCGCCCGTTTTGCCTGTGACTTATTTTGATAGGCAGTCCTTTTTGTCCGACTGAACCCTGTAAGCTTTCATGCAGCAAACCTGTTCATTGTGATGGCTAATTTTTAAGCCATAATTAATTGGGGAGTTCGCCATGTGTGTAACGGATTGTTGCACCTTGTATGGATAAGAATATTGTGATTAACGTAAATGTTGGCTGTTTGCCTATTGCTTTGTTGATGACTCGATTTCATGTAATTTTGTTTGTCACACCCGTTTGGTGTAGTGGTAGAGTATTTGTAAATTTTGACAGCGGTCATTTGAGTATTTTTCTATTGGTCACGTGTTAATGTACTTGTGTTGATTTGTGTGAGAAGTCCTAAGATTTTAGGCAGTAAATGTTGCTACGGCAATTTAAGTCCAATTTCACGCGGAAATTTTGTGTTTGTTTATAGTAGATTTAGGAAGTGTCAGTTTAATTTAATGTATTGTAGTTGTGTTCCCTTGTGTCGGTCTAGCTCTAGGAAATGCGGATTCGTTGTTTGAAGGGTCATTCTGGATGATAACGAATCACGCATTCAAAGTACACATCGTGGTGCATGTAGAACGGCATACGCACTTATATGGTCACTTTTGGTATCGTTTTATTTAAGGACACTTGGTCCAGGTAATTAATCTCTCCAGAGATATCGCCTAGTTTTTGGCATTTTTATTAAGCGGGAGTCAGTTGGGAGTTTTTGTTGTTAATTGTTTATGTGTAAATATGGTGATTTGTTATTAAATTCAATTGTTTTTAACCCTGGCTTCACTCTTTCCTGCATGTTATTTTGTTATATGTTACCCTGCAAGTTAATGAAGCGCTCTGACAGCAACTTACGAATATGACCTGTTACGCCCCGAATCTGAGTCTCATATGCTTCTTTGCAAGGGTTCAATACCAAGTAACGGAATACTTTCCCTCAACGAGGGATTTATGCCAATTAATAACCTTCTAAAACTTAACTTGCCTTCGAGGGATTATTACCGCTCCATTTAACTGTCACTACATTTCTGGAACTTTCCATTCAAATTAAACTGTCAACCGTGTGAACTATACTTCATATTGTCTAAATTACCAAAATTTAAGTGAAATAGAACTATTAACTGCAATCCAAAACCTTTCTAACGCAATAAACTTATTCAAGTCAAACTCAATGAAGTCATAAACTGCAATATCAAGACTACATATTTCTAAACCCCGTCAAAGTGTAATATGATGAACCCATCTTACTGCAATAGTGAAATTTTCCAATCTATCAACAAACTTTAGTGCAAAAACAGTGTCCGTTCAACAATCTACCACGTAGCAATTCGTTCCTATTAATAAAACTGGCCAGGACTATATCCTACAATTCCTATTCTCCTAATCTCTTTTTGTTATTAACAATTTAGTATACTTAACTAGTCATTTTCAATGAGGCCTCGCTTAACGTTAAGCGCCCTCCCAACTTTGCTTTATGTCAAATTTATTCATTCTGTTTCAACAACCGTGGTTACAATCCACGTTTTAATAAGTAATATTTCCTGTTGCAAACAGGAACCTCTAGTTCTCTAATTGTTAAATGTTTACTTAACTTGTTCTATCCAGGTTTCACAAAGGTGAACTGCCCTATTTGAATGTAACACATGTTCAATTCTGCGTCAATAATGGAGAGTATAGAAACCTTCTATTAATCCCTTTTTTTCTTATCTTGCTTGTTCGGGAATTCTTAGCCCTTTCACTTAAAAAGGGGTCATTTTCTAAGTATTTGGTCCTAAAACAAACAAATACTACGTAATATTAATATTAATTGTATTTTATTTATCATTATTATTATATGCTTAAATTTCCTATTGCATTGACATTTCAAAACCTTTGTATGTGTTTAGTGCTTGTAACAGGTTCGAAACCTGGAACTAATTTAATATTGTTCATTGTGAACTTTCCTTTTACTAGGTCTGAGACCTTTTAAGTTTACCAAACTAAACAAAGAAAAAGTTGTTCTTACGCCCAAAATAAGATCAATGATCAAAAATAATTTTAATTGTCCTAAATTCTATTACTTGTTAAATAAATTATTTATTATTTTTGTTTTTATCTCTCTGGCTAGAATAGCGGTTAGGCAGGACCTTCTCTTCCCTGATTCTTCTCCTAAAATTACTTTCTATTCAAAGAAAAAAGCAGTATCTGTATTAATAAAAAATCTACCACTTGTTGCGTTCAAAACAAACCATCCAATAACAACATTTATAAATATTGTCATTTAAACTTTCACGGCCCGTGTTACTATTCATAATGTTGAATTTTGGGCTTATGCCGTGTTTTATTATATTAATATTCGACGCGTTTCGAAAGAAACCATGTCTTTCTTCGTCAGGAATAATCTGGAATACGACAATGTTGTTAAGAAAAAGCAACGAAGAACATATAGAAGGTGCCCAAAGATGGACGCCATTATAGCCCCATGTAAGGGACAACGGAAAGCAGCAGTGAATTACTTTCTCAGGGTTCTGATAATAGGTAGCCAGGATTCACTGAGATTGTAGCCGGTGTCACGGTTGGAATTATCTGGGTGTTTACGTATTTCAACCGCCTCCCTGATGATTCTGGGACGATATTGCTTTATACGGGCAAGAACATCCACTCCTTGGAACATGACATCATGGCCAGGTGTTAAAGCATGATCGGCAACAGCTGATTTATCAGGTTGAATGAGCCTGATACATCTATTATGTTCCTTAATGCGAGTGCATATTGTTCTCGAAGTCTGCCCGATGTACACCTTGCCACAAGTACAGGGAACTCTGTAGATACCCGGTTGTTGCAATTTAGGCAAACTGTCCTTAGTTGGTCGCAGGAGTTGCCTAATCTTAACAGAAGTTCCAAATACAGTCCGTATGTTGTACCGACGTAGGATTTTAGCAATACGATCCGTCGTGTTATGTATGTACGGAAGGTAAGCTGTTCCTCTTACATCTCTTTTCTCAACTGACGTCCTATTATTATTTGTTGGTTTCAGAACCGTAGAAATCAAAGCCTTGCTATAACCGTTGCTCTCAAAGGTGGTTCGCAGGGTGTTAATTTCTTCTTGTAAAGAAGACACTTCACAAATCCTCCTAGCCCTGGTAGTTAGAGTTGTAAGGATACCATGTTTCTGGGCAGGGTGATGGTGAGAACTTGCGTGGAGATATCTATTGGTGTGTGTTGGCTTACGAAAAACGCTGTGTCCCAAAGATCCATCCTCTTTCTTGGTGACGAGAACATCTAAAAAATGTATTTTGCTGGCGATTAAGGTGATCCAGGAAATGGCTAAGATTTTCCTCACCTTCCGTCCAAACAACGAACGTGTCATCCACATAACGCCACCAGATCTTCGGTTTGAAAGGAGCCGACGACAAAGCTTTCTCTTCAAAGTTCTCCATGAAGAAATTAGCCACAACAGGCGTAAATGTGAAGAAGAAGAAGAAGAAGAAGAAAGGGAGTGTGTTTTTATTTACTGTATGAATGTATAGATTTAGTTTAAATCGTTGTTATTAAATTGTTTAGTTTATTAGAAGCCGCGTCGTTTTGATTTATTTTAGATATAAGGGGATGCAACTGTGAAACCCATTATAGGTCCAGAGGCTGACCACGAGATCCCCGAGAACGAAAGGTAGGTGTTCTACTTCGAGCTAAGTGCATTTTATGTAATTCACAGTTGTGTCGTAATTTCCGCCACGTATATTCACGAGGGTCTTGTTGGAGTGTATCCTTGACTAGCATTTGCGCCGGAGCTGTCAGGGTCTACGAATCCAGCCTTGCTTCGGATATCCAACAGACCGCCTCTAGGATATACGGGGACAGTACATAACTTTATAGCCTATACATATAACAATCCAAAATGGCGACCATCCGAAATATTTAGACGGTTCTTAGAATCTACGAATCTTTTATAGCAATCAAACTGATTTTGATTTTTTTTATATTCATAGAGGCTATGAACATAAGTTCACCTATAGGAATTTCAATAACCTCGTGAGCATAAATCCTACATGGCGTCGACGCGAAATATAAATATTAAAATGGACTTTTCTCGCGATTTAACCATCCGAGTGCAGTGAAATTTTTACGGTAAATGCTTATACAAATAATAATCCACTGGCATCTAATTTATTTCAATTGTTTTCATAACCACGAGATGGCAGCTGTGCGAAATTTTAAAATCTCGTTTTTACTTCTTGGGTCCTAATCATGCGATTGAAGTTTGAATACCACGCGTACACAATAATCTTCATGTAATAGTACATAAATAGAAATCCAACAAGGCAACCATCTGAAAAATTTAGACGGTTCTCAATATCTACGAATCTATTACAACAATCAAACTGAAATTTTGTATGTTGATAGAGGCAATTAACATGAGTAGGATATATGAAAATAGGCTGTATAGTTCTTCAAGGAACTACTTGTTTCTCACTCGTATTAGTCTTCAGTCACATCCAGGGAAATATAATAGTGGTATGTATCGTTTGCAGCATATGCTTGCACTGCATTATCACCATACATGATGCAAGCAGAGAAATATCGACCTTCCTGGTAACAACGCTAGTTGGGCTGCATAAAACATTATTATTAGGGAAAGTTGATTCACCTGGTATATATCTTGCTTCTTATGTAAAATTGATTACTGAGGGAATGAGGGTTTCTTCTATTAGCATCAAAAACAATATTCTTAATCCTGTTTTGTTCATTGGATTTTTATTTTTCGGGTGGGAAGTTTTTTTTATCTGCAGAAGTATACTCGTAGATTCTTACCAAAATCACGTAATTGTGAAAATTATACCTTACATTAACTAATTATTGCCGGCCCTTTGGTGTTGGGGTAGCGCGCCTGCTTCTTACCCGGAGGCCCGGGGTTCGATTCTAGGCTCCGTCAGGGCTGGAACGGTGTTAACTCAGCCTCGTGGGGACCATTGAGTAGCTGTCTGAGAGTGAGGCAGCGCCCCGGTCACGAAAACCAAGATTAACGACCACGTGTCACCCCAATATCTGCAGGTCAAATGGCTGGGCAGCGGTCGCTTCGTAGGTCTAAACACTTCATGGGATGTAGTGCCAGGGGTTATTATTATTATTATTATTATTATTATTATTATTATTATTATTATTATTATTAACTAATAATTAGAATGAGATGAACTTTCTCTATAAGGCCACAAAACCATTTTTCTTGAGTTATCGTTTGTTGTTGATGTTGTTTCATTTGAGGGGCTTAGACAACGTGGTCGTTCAGTCCCGTGCACTTGAGTGTGTGTGCATACAAATAGAGAGAAAGGGGGAGAGAGATATTTAATGTGTCTGATAGCCTCTGATATTATGGTGCCTGTAGGTCTATTAGGGCATATATTTGAAATTGAGGTGAGAGTTGGGAAGGAGGTGGCCGTGGCCTTAAGTTAGGAACCATCCTGGTATATCCCTGGAGTAGAAGTGGGAAACGACGGAAAACCACTTCCAGAATGCTGAGTATGGAATTGAACACACCTCTTTACAGTTTTGCCTCACAAACGCTCACACCTCAATTTTATTTCTTGGTCTTCTAGATTTATCACTACCATCATTGGGAAATAGTTAAAATCAAATCAGGAGGGTAGAAAAGGACGAGGCTGTTAGTAGGAGTGTGAGGAAAATACTACATCTAATTCCATACTGTCTTTTAAATTATAGACGCATTTTAGTGGTATTAAAATCCATGACGTCACCACCGTGCAGAGAGTTTAATATTCTTAAGGTATAGTAGTTAATCCCGGTCACTCCATGTGAGATCTGTGCTGGACAAAACGGAGGCAGAAAGGTTTTTCTCCGGTTTTCCCTGTCAAAATTTCATTCCAGCAGCACTCTCCACTATCATTTCATTTCATCTGTCATTCATTTAATCATTGCCCCAGAGGAGTGCGTCAGGCCTCGGCAGCCGGCACAGTTCATATCCTCGCCACTAGATGGGGGCTTCATTCATTCCATTTCTGACCCGGTCGGAGACTGGAAGCAGGCTGTGGATTTTTTTCAAGGTATTGTAGTTGGTAGGGGTCGAAATTGGATAGTTGTTGATTGCCGGCGTGGGGTGCGGGGTTAAGAGCGAACCCGTATGGCACTTCAGTTCATGTTTACATGCATGGAACTTCCATTCTATCTTTTGGATTTCAACCACATTTTGTGAATGCAGTGTACATCGCAAGGGATGCAACTAGACATATTTTCAGAGTAACCAGGACTGCCAACTGTTGATAATAATTCTCTTGAATTTTGAACCATAGTTTCAGTATCTCCGAAAGTATACATGTAAATATTTCTTAACTTGGCCCACGTATAGACCATTATATTGCAGATTAATTTTCAGCAAATCATTCATGAGAGTGTTGACAACATGATTCTACGCTTGCTGATAGGTTGAATGTATAACTGCATGTAACTTCCATTCTAGCAAATAGATTTCTTTCTAAATTGGCACAGTCATAGCCGGGAATCGAACCCTGAAATCAGAGGTGATAGCCAAGAATACTAGTCCCTGCGTCATGCACCATGGACTATATCCCAGCGTGATCCTGTACGCCACTCCCCGTTGTAGTCTTATTACTGGGTGTTCAAACATAAACAGCACTTCAGACAGTATTCTCAAAATTTATGACATCACCGTTCACCGACGAACACCTATCTACATTACAACGCGTTTCAACCCACAGACCAGAATTAAATTTTCTTGACAGAGACGGCAATCGAACCCATAGTCTCAGTATGTACCCCGAGGCCACAGAAGGTGGCATGAAGAATCTAAATTTGGTACCTTTACCTCATTGGTACCGGGTGAGTTAGCCGTGGTCGTTACGGCATGGCTGCTGGCAGTCGCTCACATCCGGGAGGCGAGGAGGTTCGAATCCCCCCGCCGGCTACCTTGAATATGGTCTTCTGTGGTTTCCCATCTTCCTTCCAGGCAAATGCCGGGGTTGGTCCCTAACTATAGGCCACAGCCGCTACCTTCCAACTCCTCGTCCTTACATCCCAACATTCCTCCCCAACGGTACTTGTAGCTCACCCATTGGGTGTCCGTCTCGAAGCAACTAGAAAACTGGCGAGCCGAACATGTCCTCGGACACTCCCGGCACTAAAAGCCATACGCTAAAAAATATATATATAAAAAACTCACTGGTTAATAGTCACCCTCTGTGGTCTCGGGGTGCATACTGAGAATCCGGATCCAGAGGCCCTAAGTCTGATTCCCGGCTCTGCCAAGAGATTTAATTCTGGTCTGAAGATTGGCACGGGGCACATTCAGTCTCGTGTGGCAAAACAAAGAGAGATGGGTTCAATCCCCACCTCAGCCATCTTAAAAGTTGTTTTTCGTGATTTCATATTCCTATTACTGGAAAATCGCTGGATGGTTCGTAACTTAAGGCCACGGCCACCTCCTTATCTTCGTCTACAAATACACACACAGATACAACCATCGCATTCACGCAGGTGGTCTAACAGATTCCACACATACCCAAGTACACGATGATACGTCGCCTGGATGTCACATCACCCCTAAAATGAATCGATTATTGCCTTCCATAAATGTTAAAACAGAACAATGTACAATGACTTAGAAAATATTTGAGAATGGCATCTTGGACGACTAACCCTATATACTGGTCTACGACCTTTCCCACTATAGAGCATTTCTACCTTTGAGTACAATACGACAGATCTACCGCACATACAACGTTGTGCATGGGTAGGCTCATGTTTTGACAAATTTCTTATGTTTTTTTTTAGTAAAAAATGTAGACATTTGCTATATACTAGGGTATTCGGTAAGTAATGGCAATATTGTTGTCAATCAGCGATCCTAGTGGTGACCGTTGTAATCTCGTAGTATATTGTTGAGCAGTCTTTGTTGTATAAATCTGTTATATTGAAAGTCTCGAAATAGCTTGATATTTGTGATTACATTAACTGTTTCTCACATTCAGTAAGTAATACCGCCCTAAAATGATGTTCAGTAGATATGAACACAGGTGCTTCAGAGCACTGCAAGAAGTTTGCGGGAGAGAAGTCCTACCTTATCGAACTATTGCAAGATGGGTGAAAGGAATATCAACACAGAGCACGTGCTGGTAGACCCGTTGCTGCAACTGACAATTTCCATGTTCAGGCTGTAAGGGCAGTATTGGAAAAAGAGAGGAGCTGGACATGTGAGGAGATTTCCAAGGAACTTGGCATTGCAGCATCATCTTTCCATCACATTTTAAGAAAAAAAAACTGAAGTTGCGAAAAGTGTGTGCGCACTGGGTTCAGCAAACTCTAACCGAAATTGGAAAGTGGCAGCGAATGAAGACACTAAGAATGCATTTGGAGCGATATGAACATGAAGGTGAGGTCTTTCTTCGTCGCGTTATCACAATGGATGATACCAGAGCTGGTATTTATTTATCGTATGGCTTTTAGTGCCGGAAGTGTCCGAGGACATATTCGTCTCGCCAGAGGCTGTAGCTGTTTCAAGCGGGTGAGCTACAAGTTCCGTTCAAATTCAAATACTGTAGTTCCAACTTTCGCTACCAGATATCAATGATACCTAGTGGTGAATGTTGGAACTTTGATAGATTGTTACAACGAAATCTAACCTAGAAATTTAGCTCCACACAAGTTTAGTCTGTGGAAGGATCTTTTTCATGCCATAAATCTATGACATCGGACCGCCGGTTTTACTTCCCATCCGAAGGAAGGCATACTGACGGATTTTAACACTCTTAAAATTCCGACGACTTCGGCCAGGTTTGAACCCGCTATCTTGGGCACAGCAGTTCAGCATGCTACCAACTACGCCACCGAAGCCGCTACTAGAGCTGGTAATAATCGTTTTTAGGTTAATCGATTAATCGAATAATTTAAATTAATTCCAAAACGAATAATGGATTAATCGACTAACCCTGCCATCGATTTATCGATTAATCGACGAATAAATTAATCAAATAACCAAAGAATCGATTAATTGATTAGTATACACGAGATAAGAAAAAGAGTGTTGAAAATGATTGAAACTATTGTGTTACATGACTATGCTCGTTGCCATGTAACCGCTACAGTGAGGAATTGGTTTAAAAGGTGGAACTGGGAAGTACTCGAACAATCACCAAATTCACCTGATATGAGCCATTGTGATTATGACTTATTCTCAAAGATCAAAGAACCTCTACGAGGTGTTCGATTTCAATCAAGAGTTGACATCCAGAGAGCTTTAGATCGATCAGTGAGATTTTTTTGATGTGTAACATCTTTCCGCTCGGTTGCTGGATAGTTTTGTGGGAGTGATTTTGAAAATTGGGCTCGGAAGTGGATCGGAACGATCGAGCTGGCAGTGGTGGATCGAACGGAAGTATGCACTGCCCGCTCGATCAATTGAACGGAAGTTTACTAGCTGGCAGTGGTGGAAAATGGAAGTATGCACTGCCCGCTTGATCAATCGAACGGAAGTGTACTAGCTGGCAGTAGTGGAAAACGGAAGTATGCACTGCCCGCTCGATTGATCGAATGGAAGTGTACTAGCTGGCAGTGGTGGAAAACGGAAGTATGCACTGCCCCTCAATCGATCGATCCAGCGGGCAGTGGTAAGACCCAGCTGGCAGTGGTACGAGAAACAATGAGCGCGCGGTGTCGGAAATTGATACCATGACGTACTCTCGGCCATGTGGAATGCATATGACATACTGAACGGAAAACGCTCATGCAAACTCTGGTGTCAAGTGATTGAAACAAATGACATGGTAAATGTTCGAAGTCTTTTTATCAGTATTTAAATGGTAAATTGCTTTAATATCAAACATTGTAAGCAGTCGGCATTGCTGGTATTATGTTTCTGCACAATGGCTATTCAAATATTAACCCACATAACGGTAATGCAGTCAACAATATAATATAATCGTTGTGATTATACGAGAAATGAGCAAGCCTTCATGAACTATTACTGAATACATTCTCTTTACTCACAAGAGGGCCCATTCATAAGACATTTTAAACTCAATTTCACGCAGGAACATTATCGAAACAAGCAAAATATAAATGAAACTTAATTCCGTAATGCAGTATTATTGGAACGTGAAAGTAAGTCCCCATCTTGTGCAGAAGATTTGCCTAGTCGAAATAGCCGAGGGGTTAGTGCTTATGACTGTGAATCTAGTGATATTGGGTTCGGATCCCGGACGGGCTAAATATATTTGCTACCAGATTATCATTTTAAACGATGTTTATCATATTTTTATTTATTTAGTCAATTTACCCTCTAGGTTGGTGGTTCTCACGGACTCAGCGAGGGAACTCACCACTACCGCCTCGATGGGCAGTGTCCTGGAGCCCGGAACATCTGGTCAGGATGGATACAACTGGGGAGTTGTGATCAGCACTTCGCCCAGGCGGCCTCACCTGCAAAGCGAACAGGGGCCTCATGAGGGATGGGATGGAAGATTCGGATGGAGAGGCGAGGAAGAAGGAAGGAGACGGCCGTGGCCTTACAGTAGGTACCATCCCGGCATATGCCCGAAGACGAAGTGGGAAACCACGGAAAACCACGGAAAACCACTTCGAGGATGGCTGAGGTGGGAATCGAACCCCCTCTACTCATTTGGGCCACCCGAGGCTGAGTAGACCCCGTTCCAGTCCTCATACCAGAATTCAAATTTCGTGGCAGAGCCGGGAATCGAACCCAGGACCTCCGGGGTGGCAGCTAACCCTGCTGACCGCTACGCTACGGAGGCGACATCATATAAATATGACTCATTTTAACTGAATCCATATGAAATTACGTGTTGGTCTGTGAATCAAGAGGACCTGTTTATAAGGAATTTAAGGTTATGAGCGGTGTCGCGTCTATTAATCTAGTTGATCCATATCGTATTCTTTATTTAGGCTAGTGCTGGTGGAAGCTACAAATCATGTAATAAAATGAGTTTCGTATTATAAACTACAATATCTGTAAAACACTCCCTTTTGCAATAGATTAATATTTGTGCCAATAATAGTATAAAATACCGGTGTATCAACAATTTCACGTGAGGTTTCTTCTATGTCAGATGTTACACATCATATGCGACTACTGTAAGGCTCGTTTTTTTAGCGTATGACTAGTAGTGCCGGGAGTGTCCGAGGACATGTTCGGCTCGCCAGTGGTTCGCAGCTACTACTATACGGACACCCATTGGGTTAGCTACAAGTACCGTCGCGTGTGGAGTGTTGTCTGTGGAGGAAAGTGTTAATGTAAGGACGAGGAATTGGAAGGTAGCGGCTGTGGCCTATAGTTAGGGACCAACCCCGGTATTTGCCTGGAGGGAAGATGGGAAACCACAGAAAACCGTCTTCAAAGTTGCCAGCTGGGGGATTCGAACCTCCTCGCCTCCCGGATGTAAGCGACTGCCTGCAGCCACGCCGTAACCGCCACGGCTAACTCACCCGGTGATCAGTGAGATAGATATCCAGAAATGGAGTGCGTCGAGGTTTTGGCAACGTATTTTTGACAAGGCAGGAGACTATAAATGAAGTTCGTAATGTCAAAATTATCCAAATAATATTCTTTGAGATGTTATAGCAGTGTTGCCATTACTTATCGAATATCCTGGTATTTGTTTATTGCATTGTATCCCATGACCCACAGATCGAACGACAGTTCACGGTTTAGATTTGACACGCAAAAATTCAAAAAGGAAGCTTCTAGATTTACGTGACCGTTAATCTCGCGATCATGAGCCACCGGGTTCCAAGTTCAGAGTGTGATTTGAATGCACACTAAATATATTATAATTGATCTAAGTCTACTTTTTCATCATTTTTACAAAATGAAAAGTAGGATAAAAACTACCTTTTGTTGCAACTACAGCACAATCCGTCAACGTTGGATAATGAAAAGCTACTTTTATTTTAATTATCTTCTTAAAAAACGCAATAAGGATTCTGAAAATCTCTGGTCCAGTTGCATTTACGGGAAATGCCTGACACAACAATAATTTCGTCACATTCTGTGCTCTCGGGCTACGTATTGAGACTTCATTTCTGAAGATCCTGAGTCAATTCTCAACACGGCTAAGAAGTATAATTCTGATCTGAGGGTTGGAACACGGTGCACAGATTATCTTTTTTAATTTTTTATTTTTTTATTTAGTCAATTTACCCTCTATGTTGGTGGTTCCCACGGACTCAGCGAGGGAACTCACCACTACCACCTCTATGGGCAGTGTCCTGGAGCTTGGAACATCTGGTCGGGATGGATACAACTGGGGGGAGTAGAGGAGCAAGGAGGGTTCTGCTTCAAATACCGTTATTTATGCAAATGAGGGGGGCGTGGCAAGGTCAATGACCTTGAGGTAGGTCATGGTCAATGACCTTGAGGTAGGTCATTGACCCCCAAGGTCGCCGGGACCCCGGAAGGTAAACAAACCTTGGAGGGTCCAGGAACCGGTTTGAGGGGTTGTGGGTGGAGGGGGAGGAGTAGGGGTGGGGAGGGAGGGTGGGGGAGGGAGGGGGAGGGAGGGGTGGGGTGGGGGACGAGGGGGGAAGGATGGAAGAGGCTCTGCACGAGACCCTCATCGACCCAGTCTCTCTCTTGGACTGAGCGCCTTCTCTGATATTATCCTGGGCTATATAGCTTTGCCTTATGCCCGATGAGATCCGAGTGTTGCCGAAGGTTTCCGAATCTTTGTCGGTGAATGAATCGTCAGATTTGAACGGTCAACTGGTGTGTGTGACGTCACAGCAGATTACGGGATGTGAGGTAGGTCATGGACGGGAGTGTTTTGAATGGAAAACATGAATGGCGGTGGATGGCGGTGGTTGTTGAACCCTGACGTGGTAGGTTGGTTAGGTGTGAATGGGTCTGAGAGACAAACAAGATGGGGTTGAAAGCGCTCAATGGTAAACAAACATCAATGGTATCGGGAGTAGTGAATGGAATTGAGGGAGAGGGGGAATGAACTGGTAGTTGAATGTGCTCAATGGTAAACAAACGTCAATGAATCAGGAGTAGTATTTCCTGTAAATGGTAGGGTGGGGGTAGGATACAAATCGCATAGCATGTTGAGTCGGCCAGCTCGACATGAAATAAAAACAAGAAGGTGTACACCAGATCTGATTTATTAATCCATGAATTATATGCGGCATTAAAACCTAGCCACTTAACAAAAAGTTTATTGCCACGTTTTTGTACAATTTTTTCAACAAGATAATGCTTGGGATATTGCGTCCTTTGCAGTTCCTCCATGTAGAATCCTCCTTGGATTGGCTGCTTGTTGAGGTCATCAAGTAAATAAACAACTGGATTAGAAAGTTTTACCTTGCGAATACGAAATATTTCTGTGCTCCAGTTTGGTGTGTATCCTTTGGCGAAGATTGTTTTATGTTTACTGATGCGCACATAATCACCAATACGTAATTGATGACGTCGTGGATCTACTGTTTTGATTTTGTGATGAATGCGATCCAATTGCGCAATGTTCTTGGTTACAAGGCGTGGTTTCATTTTGATGGTTCTATGTTTAGTGTTGTTGTAACGTGTCACCAGGTCGCCTACAAGTTCAAGCCAGCGATAGGATCCTCTTGCTGTAAATTGTTCCCACATGCGCGTCTTGAGTGTGCGGTTGAAACGTTCTACAACACTTGCCTTTAGATTGCTAAAAGTGGAATAGTGATGGATGTCAAGTGATTTGAGATAAGCGGAAAAAGTCTTGTTGAAAAATTCTTTGCCTTGATCTGTTTGAAGCAAACGAGGTTGTCGTCTTGACCGCTGAACGATGGTCTTGAATGCAGCGGTGACCAGTTGTGCAGATTTATTCCGAACAGGTTCAACAAAGGCCATTTTGGAATAAACGTCGATGACGGTGAGCAGATAGTTGACCCCGTTGTTAGCGTTGGCATAGGGAATCATTTCAACCAGATCAGCTTGCCAAAGATCGTCAACGCCCCGTGTGATGACATGACGACGATGGTAGAGACGACGAGCTGGTCTATGCAACTCGCGAGCAATGCCAGCCTTAACAGGCGAGGGTGTATGAACACGTTGACTCATTAGACAATAATGCCAGCATGACGAAGCTCCTCTTCTATTTCTAAAACTTCCGCCTCGTGTCCGGTATGACCAGCCTGTTCTGATGCACGCAACAGTTGCAGACGTTTAACCAACTTATTTGGATTGTTCCAATAGGCGAAATCGATGAATGGTTTCAAAGTATTAAACGTGATACCGGACGCTGAATTTGCACGGCGAACACTTGCATAGGTGGGAAACAATTTTGATATGATGGTTTTATATTTGAAGCTCTTATTAGCATTTACTGCTTCAGAACGTTTATAATTACGTCTAAAACCATTTGTAACCATCAAGATGTCTTTATACTTTTCAAGATCTTCTTTATCATAGTCCTCGGTAGAAGGTGTACGTGAAAATAAAAGTTCTAAAAGACCTGGCGTCAATTTATAACGAACTGTTTTAACAATCAAAACATTGTCACTTATCTTGATTGGTGAATCGCCAATTCGAAATCTATTGTTTTCATAGCGAACACCATAGGTAGTATCAGTTTTCTTAGTAAAAAGATCTTCAAGGAAGGGAGTAACCAACGCACCATAATTTTGTAGTAAAATGGATTTTAACCGCACATATTGTTCGGGCGTATTTAATATTTCTTTAAGAGTAGGCTGCTTTTCTTTGAGTCTAGTGGGTGTTTCAGCAATTATTGATGTTTTCAAAAACTGGGGCAGCGGTGATTCTTTGGAGCTAGAAGACGGAAGCAATGGAGAAAAAACATCCTCAGGTTCTTCATCATTTTCTTCCTCCTCTTCAATTGTTTGTGTTTCTTTTGAGCGTGTACTAGGTTTTGATGTTCCTTTCAACACAGCTTCCAGAGGTGACTTCAAATGTTTTTCGACAAACAGTTCACTGTCGGCATGTGCACGTTTTAGATAGCGAAACTTTTGTCGAATGCTATTTCGTGCACGGATTATGTGCTTTTTTAATTGACTCCCTGTTGTCGCCATGACATCTGAACTAATGATGTTCAGAAAAGCAATGCAGCTACTTAAATACGAATGAAATGATCAAATCCCATGCGGTAGCGTCCATTGTTGATGTTGCTCTGCTTATCAATAACAAGACAACTGTGGTGATGAGCGTTCCAACACATGGCACACAACTGTGTAAAGGCTTGAAAGGTCATGTCTGGGTTCACGTGATCATCGTAGACGTGATGCATGTTGCGCTCATCCTGTCGGAAGAGAACAATCACGTTGGCATTGTCACGAATCAACTGTTTTGGTATTCGCGAATAGGTTTGAGCGAGATAAAAACAATCAATATATTTATGACGTCCCATGCTAAAGTAAGCCTGAATAATACCCTGTCGTTCTGTGGCCACATCGTCAAAAATCATAAGCGAATGGGGGCGAACATTGTCTGGAGAAATGACATCTTCGTGTGCTGCGAATGTGAAGTAGCCCATGTTGCGCAGACCTGACATGACCTGTTCCAAGAACACATACAGCGGTTGATACAGCGATTTGGCAAAAATATAGATATTTTGAAAGCGCACTCCGTTTAAGGAGGTGATGAGGGTAAGCAGAAGATTGGTTTTTCCACATCCCGACGGGCCGGCGATGAGACAGCGAATGGAGGATGGGAAGAGTGATCCATGACGTTGTTCGGACGATGTTGAGAAGAGGTGTGAAACCAAGTCTCCCACCGGAAGTGAATGTTGTTGCTTAATAATCTGCATATCAACTAAATGTGAAAGGGGAAGAGCTGGTCTCTATATACATGAGACAAACGGGTGTTTCAGTTCCAGTGTAACCATGGACGCCTTTGGAAGAACTCTCAAAACAAATGAACGATTTGCTTTGACAAACGATCCAAAACATGATACAGATCCGGCTACTAAACGATATGTCGATGCTAATGTATTGTCACGCACTACAGATGGCAATTACGACTTTAATGGAAAGCGATTGACCAATATAACAGAACCCGTATTACCCTCGGACGCATGTTCAAAAAAGTATGTAGATTATTACCGCTTAAGACGTATCAAAGGAGATTATGAGGCTCAGAATAAACGTATTACAGGCGTTGCAGATCCTGTGAACGATCAAGATGTGTGCACCAAAGCCTATATGTTAACCAATGCTGTGGTGTTAACAGAAGCAAAGGACTATGACGTACACCAACGTCGAATCACTCAGCTGGCTCTTCCAACAAACAACACGGACGCTGCTCGAAAGGACTATGTAGATAACAAGGTGAAACAGGTGCTCAGTATTGTGCCCACCCTAACTGCAAAGGGCTATACAGCAAATAATGCACGCCTTGTGCATGTGGCTGATCCTGAAGATGATCAAGATGTTTGTACAAAACGGTTTTTAAACTCTGAAATGGAAAAGGTGTGGGAAATTAAGGAGAACGCTCTACAGATGAAGCGAAGACGAATAGCAGAAGTTGCTGATCCTGTGCAACCTCACGACGTGACAACCAAACGATTTTTGGAACAACGGTTATCGCTTTTTATTAAATCAATACCCTCTATATTTCTGCTTCACATTGTAAACCAACAACCGGTAAAAGATCCCAATAACCTCGCCTACATACTACGTTCGGGGTATGACAATTACCGTTTAATGTATGATGGTGCCATTCGTGTAATTGAGTATGCACCAGATTTGAAACATTTAGAGGTACGATTAAACGGTAGTGTTCAACCACTTATTGATCAACCGGTGAAAGCCGGAGACAAATTATTCTTTCACTTGAAACTCTCGTCTGAAGAAAAAGAGGCGGGGAAAACGATGAACGATTTTCCTCTGTATATAGAACTTGAATATACAGCCACCATTGAATAAATAACTACAGGTTCCCTTCCTGAGGAGCGTTAGTTGTGTTCTATACTTTGCGGTGTGAGGTTGTCTTGTTCTTTGGTCGCGATGGTGAAACAGAGATATGTGGTGAAGAAGAGGAAGAAGTTGTCAAGAAAGGGAGGCTTTAAAGCTATTCTTCATGCGGCACGTCAAGCTTCGCGCGGAGAAACAAATAGTGAGTTGGCTATTAAGAAAGCACTTCGAGCAGCACGATTGCATGCGAATCCCAAAAGTAAACTACGTTTTAGAAAACGTGCCCGAGTTATTCCTGTGCCGAAACGTGGTGGATTTTTACCTGCACTGTTTGCTGGACTAGCAGCCCTGGGTTCACTTCTTGGAGGAGCAAGTGCGGTAGCACGAACGGTGAAAGCTGTTGAGGAGGCGAAGCAACAGTTGAAGGAAAGTGAAAGGCATAATAAAACTATGGAGGCCATAGCACTGCGCGGTAAAGGTGTGAACATGAAGCTAGCACCCTACAAGAAAGGACTCGGCATTTACATGTCGCCAAAAAACGGTTAATCGATGCACTGCCACGAAGAGCCATGACGCATGAGGAAGTTATAAGATATGCAAAACAGCTTAAGATCTCCCACTTTCGAGGCGTGTTTATGCGCAACCAACTACCGTCTCGTCCACGGAGCCATGAAAGTGCAGTTGTCAATTTGGATGACAGTCATGGATCGGGAACGCATTATGTGGCCTACATAAAGCATGGGCGAACCGTGTGGTACTTTGACAGTTTTGGAAATCTTCCTCCTCCGACAGAGCTTGTTCGCTATTTTGGAAGCAGTGCAACAATACACTATAATGTGAAACGAGTGCAAAATTTTAACACGCAACAGTGCGGTCGTCTATGTTTGACTTTTCTATATAAGACCGAGCACGGCGGGTGACGTGGTCATTATGACAACAGAAAGTAGAACGTTTACACTGCACGGACAAGGGGCGGAAGTAACTGTTGACTTTTATCCTCCTATTGAATTGGGACGACGACCCTACGTGCTGGGACTTGTTTCGTTTGAAGGCTATAATAGAATCTGCAACATAATTGAAGACGTCAATGATAAGTTCTACTACGATGACTATGTGTTAACTCTACCGTCTGGCAGCTACACCGTAGATGATATTCACGATCACATCTACACAACTCTCACCAAGGAATTTAGTCTAAAAGCATTTCTGGACGGGACACGCAAGTTTGAACTCATAGCCAACAACGTGACACATCGCTGCAGTATTCTTTCTTCTTTTAGGATTGATTTTAAATCTCAACCAGATTCGATTGGGCCATTGTTAGGCTATTCACCACAAGTGTTAGTACCGAACGTGATACACAAGTCTGACCAACCGGTGAAAATAATTGAAGATCATCACGTATCTGTCACGTGTAATATTATTACAGACGTCTACACCAATCAAGATCCCTCGCATTCGCTTTATGATTTTATTGTTACTTCACCTGGTGGTTATATCATCCGCGAAAACCCGTCGGTGGTGCTCTATCATCCTGTGAGTGTGACCAACATCAGGAATATTACCTTAAGACTGGTGAATAGAAACCAACGTCTCATTCGGTTAGACCCTCATACACCTGTGACCTACAAACTGTATCTGAAGCCAGCATGAAACAAGTGTATAAAGCGGCAACGCTGTCAAGAGCAGGTGTTAGTTGTGCTCAACACGTGTACAGGTTAACACGTGTCAACAAGCAGATCCTACAACAACTTGGTTACACCTTACGTCATGAATTCGATTCTAGACGTGACAAACCCTGTCGAAGTACAGGAGGGTATTGTAAGAATTGAACACCATTCCTACCAACCGTATACTCAGGGACTAAATAATAATGATGAGATTCGCATTACTATTAACCAACAAGATATCTACACGCTTCCACATGAAAGTTACATCCAGATTGAAGGGCAACTCACCAAATTGGATGGTACCATTCCAACAACGTCAAAGTTGGCCAACAATGCTTTGGCCTTTTTGTTTTCTGAGGTTCGCTACGTGATCAACGGTATTGAAGTGGATACTACTCGAAATGTTGGCATAACAAGTGTCATGAAACTTTATCCCTCGCATGGAAGCGAAGAGAGTAAAGCTTATTGTATGGCTGGTTGGTGTCCCAACTCAACCAACGACTGGATGATTAACGATGATGGTACATTTACTGGTCATTTACCTCTAAAATTAATACTAGGCTTTGCAGAGGATCATAAGCGCATTGTTGTGAACGCAAGACAGGATCTGATTCTTGTACGAGACAGGAGTGATTATAATGCGCTAAAGGGAGCTGATACAGCGCCAATAGATACAAAAATTATACTGCAACGAATTCTATGGAAAGTACCGCACGTTACTCTATCAGATCAGAAAAAAATTGAGTCTGCTCAAGATTGTGGAGAAGGATACAGCTTTACCCATTCAATTTAGAAGCTGGGAGCTGCATGAATACCCGGTATTACCACTCTCCGATACACATACTTGGTCTATAAAAACCTCACGGTATACAGAGCGGCCACTCTACGTCCTGGTTGGATTTCAAACAGATCGCAAATATCAACAGAATAAAGATGCATCAAAATTTGACCACATCCAATTACGAAATATACGACTCTTTTTGAACGGTGTTACCTTTCCCTATGAGGGAATGGATTTAAACTTTAACAAGAACAAATATGGTAAGCTCTATGACATGTTTGTAAACATTCAGTCATCCTATTATCAGAAAGAGGCATGTCCGCTATTATCACCACAAGACTTCAAGTCCAAGGCGCCTCTGGTGGTGATGGACTGTTCGTATTTGGAGGAGTCGATGAAGGAAACAACAATTGATATCAGACTAGAATTTGAAACATCTACAGTTATTCCAGAAAAAACAACAGCCTATTGCCTTATTGTTCACGAGGCGCAAGTGTTTTATCAACCGCTGTCCAATATGGTGACCAGAGTATAAATAGCATGTCTTCCTCCATTGCCCTTCACAGTCATGGAAAGCTACGATGAAGTCACAACCCCCTCTGCGAGGTGGGTCTGCAAATGTGAAAGTGATTCACCAGGCTCAGATGAAGATTCAAGGTTTACCATTTATCGCGCCCTAGTGAGTGAAGCTATAACTGCCTATCACAAGAATCATACTGTGCTTAGAATGCCGCCGCATCTGGTTCACTATTTACCGGATGGATTCATGTCTACGTTTGGTATTCATGACAGGGGCTACAACAACAAGCCCATCGCTAATCAAACAAATAATGTGGACGATGGTGTTGCCAAAGCTTCATCTTGTCATGTTGGAGAGCGGGTAGATTGCATGGACTGCAAATGCGATCGTTGCTCAACAAGTCGAGACGCTGATGCAGCATTTGAGATTTATCGCACCCTGGTGAGTTTAGCAATACGCGCCTACCATAAAGCGCAATTTCTTCGTGAAATGCCGCAGCATCTGATTGCCTATTTACCAGCTGGATTTCTGACCGCGTACGGTGCACACGACATTGACCTTAATTGGGATAAGCTACCATTACACCTCCGTATGTCGGCGGATGTTGCAGCCTGCCGTCCTTGTCGTAGACACTTTATGCATCGAGGAGATTCTCACTGTGATTGGGATGGTCCAAATCCTATGATAAAAAATTGTAAGCGATGTACTGATAACTTTATGAATAAAATTGTGTAATTGATTTTGTGTGTATATTATTTTCCCGCTCCTATCCAATCAGTTAGTTGTTAAGAAGCAGCGGTGGTGGAAGGTGTGATATCCGTCGCCATGCCGAAAACATTGATTGTCGACGTGCAGGGTTTCAAGGTGAACGGAAACAAGTTTGTATTTAAAGAAGTTGGAATTATTGACTGCACAACCATGTGGGCACCAAGAGTAACCCGTTTTGTCTTTGAACCACCGTTTCCATTGCATTTGCAGTCAGACGAGGACAGAAGACAAACAGAGTGGTTGCAACGCAATTTGGGACTAGTCTGGAAAGAAGGCGACATTCCTTACCAGCATCTATCACTTGTTCTGAAAGCTCACTTGTTTGGTGCTGACCTTGTATTTGTAAAGGGAAGTGAAAAAAAGGAACGGTTGCGTCAGTATGTTAATTCAACATGTCAACTTGTTGACCTTCATGATCTGGGATGTCCTGCACTGTACAACCTCTCCGTGCCTGATGAACCTCTACAAAATAAAACACTTCAAAATGTTTGGAAGCTTTTTGATTGGCTAGCTCGCAGAGCATGTCAAAACTTGCATGTTGAGTGCAAAGCGTTGTAACGTCAGCTTCAGTGTGAGACATACCAGTGATCAGTGTGGACGTGTAGTAATATGGCAGCAATTGAAGGTTTGGACTCAAACCCCACAGAGCGAGCTATTGTCAAGTTTTTTGCCTGTAAAAAAAAGCTTGACAGTTTCACAGATGAGGAATTGAACGCTTTGCCCAAGGCGTTCCTTTTTTATGTTGCTTCAAACGCGGTGAAAAATATTTGGCACAGTGTACCTAGTGAATGGAGCAGAGATCCTGGTCTGCGTGAACTACAACCATGCACTGACTTTAGTCATCACCAGCAAGTGTCTATTACTAAAATGCCATCCATTAGACAGTGTGGAACGTGTCAGCTCATCAAATTGTACCACGGCCATACAAATATACCGTCCTGTAAAGACTTTGCTTCATCATTCCATGGTTGCGATGAAGAAGAGGAAGAAGAGACAGCAGCGGCAGTATCGCCAGCCCCAAAAAGTAAGACAACGCTTGAAAAAGATATGCCAGACCTTTGCTGGTCATGGTCTAGTTAACAAGACCATTGATCTACTTCCCATTGAACTGCATATTCCTGGCTATCAATTTTGTGGACCTGGAACTAAACTAAGCCAACGTCTAGCACAAGGGAACTCTGGAATCAACATATTGGATGCAGCGTGTAGAGATCATGACATTGCTTACAACAACAAGAATATAGAAGTACGTCGAGTTGCAGACCGCATTCTTCTAAGAAAGGCCATGCAGCGTGTGATGTCATCTACTGCTTCTATTGGTGAGAAGATTGCAGCCTTGATTGTAGCAGGAGCGATGAAGTCAAAGCTATTGATTGGTGGTGGATTAGTGAGGAAAAGGACAAAGTAATAAACATGAATCAAATATTGTGAAGTATTTATTTGAGAGTCAGTCCACCAGTTCATAGTATACACAAAATATGGTTTAGTTTTCTTCTTGTAAAAAACATACAATTTTAATAAAAAGAATTGAAAATGAAAGTGTGTTCTTTTTTTACAAGGTGTGGAAATGTCCATAAGGCAAGCTATTTACACCATCCCACAGACGTTTATTGTCATATGTTGTCAGCGATGTTTTATTTTGATTTACTGTAAAAATATTATGGTTCTTTGAAAGAATGCGTGTTTGCTGGTATAAGCGAGAGGTGTTTGCGTAGAGTACACATCGATATTCCTCAACATTGAGGAATTGTGTGACGCTACGAAGAACACCCTTCGCTTTGCATTGACCTTTATTCTTTTGTGTTGAAAATGCGTACATTTTCGGCGCCAAAAACACAAATTCTGTCATAACATCACCGGCGCACTCATCCTTAAATAGACCTATTTTTTTTATTCATGGGAATTATGCCAAACATATTGTTAACCTCATAGTTTGAGGTATCAAAGTAATTTGGATGTTCTCTCATCACTGAGTAAACATCTATCTTATTGGTTTGATAAATAAGACTGTCTGTATCCATATACAGTAATTTTACATCTCCAAACTTTTGTTTGGCAAACTCATAATGAAATTGATACATTACAAATTTTGAAAAGTCAAGTATCACCATTCCCAAGTAAATTGGTTTGTTATACATGATTTCTGTCTTTGACAATTCAATGGTTACTAAATCAGTTTCAATAACTCGTACAGAATGGAAATTAGGCATAGCTATATATTTTCGTGCGCCATATCGACCGTCCCAGTGGTTTACCAAATGAATAGTTCTATGCTTTCGAATATTTTCCATTGATTTACCGTAGCACGCATTGTTCATTAATTTATAAAAATTTGATTCAAATGTGGTCTTGGCGTGTTGCCGATGGTGAGTATTCAATTGCATGTACGGTTGTAACCATGGTTTTTGGTCAAAGCAAATAATGCGGTGAATGGATTGCAGTTTCAAACCATGTTTCAAACATTGCATTAAATTTTCAATGTGTATGACGTACCGATTTTTTCGAATTTAACGTTGCCAGCAACTTTTTATTGTTGGAACGTGAACTGGGAGGTTGTAATTTTTCAACACAAAATGGTAGATCAGAATGATCATTGTGTATCTCACAGGGATATAATAAGTCGACCTCTAGAACGTAGCCACGCGTGTCATTGCTCAACACATCTTTTAAATTAAAATTTGAAACTTCATCTGAAGTCAAACATCGAAAATTTTGATATGGAAGAGGTTTTTCCATAGCATATCCGTATAAATTGTTACAATCTAGGTAGGTGAGGTATGTTGTAGGTTGGTTTGGTTTGTATGTATCCATATATGGATTATTTGCTTTGGCGTGCTTTTGCACAAGCGAAACAAGACCACCACGTATTCCGCGTTCAAAAAAGAGTAACATGTCGATGTCTGTTAATAGTTCCAGTTCTATGTCAGTCACCTTCAACATACAGTCCCAACTATATCCGGCAAGGGTGTAGTAATGGGCTGGATCTAGATTGTAGATTTCAAGACACAGTTTGCGAAAGTGTTCAAACACGTCTGTCAAAAGTAGTGTATCAATTTTGAGGTATAAATCAGCATACTCGCCCAAAGTTGATATCTTGAACACGTTCCATACTTTTTGAGCGTGTAAATAGTCTTCTTCAGAAATATGACTTTTTGTTAAGTCATTGTAAAATTTGTCCTTTGAAGGGAGTGCAGTTTCCTGTAAACATGCCCAATTGTTTACATAATTATAGGGAAACACCCCTTTTCGAATGCATAATTCAAATTGTTCGTCACCAGTAAAGTTTTGACGTACAGAATTCAAATTGTTTGGGTGAAGCCCTTGAACAAGCGCATCCAATGATGATGCGAGGAATCTATACGAATCTAAAAATCGTATACTGATTCCATTTCGCCATTTCGAAAACGAAATAAAATTTTCATGATTTTGTGGAATTAAATTAAACTTTTGGTTTTCAAGGTTAGCAAATTCCTTAATAATTAAATGGCTGTCATACCGAGACATGTTGTGTAAGAAACAAGAAATATAGCGTGCTCTTTTATACGCCAAATTACATACACTATGAGCCGCTCTTCTAAATTTTCCAGTGTACCGATTATGGTCTCTCACTGGTGTGTCACAAGGTGCTATTGGTTTTTGACAAATGTGACAAGTGGTTGCTGTTGCAAAAACCGCCTCGTCTGCGTCCGACATTTGAAGCGGAATTGGATTTTGCAGGATATTGTACACCCGATCTGCCAAGGCGTCCAATTCATTTAAAAACCAAGCAGCAGCATCTGCATCGCGATGAGATTTGAAGTATGAAAGTGAAGGGTCGTATGAACAAATCACGTTTAGGGCACAACTGAATGGCACATGTTGCTGTACTTGTTGAGTGTACGGCCGTGTCGGATCTGGTTTACATGTGTCAATGGGTGTGGTTAAACATTCAAAATCTGCATATACTGTAAATGGAAGCGGTTCTTGACGAGACACATTTTGAAATTTCATACTGGCTTTATCCTTTTCTGGAAATATAATTTTTACAGCTGGTTGTGTGATGCAATCAATAGTATGTGCTGTCAACTTTTGATTGCTAGTAAAATATTGCAAACAGCGATCACATATATGTACCCTATTTTTTTTTGTAACTTGTGAACGAACTAGTCTAGAAAGATCTTTGATATAACAATAATGGTTGCACAATTCCCCTTCAATGTACAATAAATTAAAATGCTTTTCTTTTTTCCCTTTGTCACATACAATGGACCAATAACTTTGTCCCCTTCAACTCCGTATACATTAATGGAGTAAAGCGGATTTTTAGATTCAAAACGAGAAATGGCGTTGAGGTCCATTGGGAATTCTATGTCTGCTAAATTTAGACTGATCATTAATTCCATAAATTTCTGGTGATATTTTCCCATTCTGTGAACATTTTCAGTTGCAGGACTTAACCCAGCAGCCAAGGACCACACAAAGCAAAAAACGTCATTATTATCCACATTGATGACTGCGTGATGTTTTTCCAACTGTTTAGGTAAATTAACATGAGCTGAACCACTGTTCATGGGATCAAAGGTGCATACATTAATTTTAAAATGGTTGATAGCTTCCAGCGATTTGCCACTTTCCAATTCTTGAAACTCGGCAAAGCGCGTCATGAGCTTATCGACAATGTTTTTACTATACCAACTGTGTATATTATCAGTGCGGTACAATTCACACATTTTCGTATGTAAATAAATCGGTTTGGTTATTTCAACACCTTGTTTTAAAATAACAAAATCACATAATAACTCAGCGTTAATCTTTAACGCTACATGTTCTCTTAAACAGTCTTGCATTTTATTTTGAAAAATGTTGTAGCTAGCGTTTAAAAATTCATTTGGGTCTAAAAATTTAGCATCATTATTAATTTTAAAGCTACATAACTTATTATTAAAACAACTATCCACGTTCTGCCAACTAAGTTCTGGTGCTGACATCATGACACTTACAGTAATTACATTTACTACAAAAACAGCAAATCACTGACAGTTTGCAGAGAATGAAAACAAACAAAGTTTATTGTCTCTGCAAATTCTGTTTTAACATTAACAAATTTTAAATTTTATTTGATTCTTCAATAAATTCTACCAAACATCTTTTATTTTCTACTCCCAAATATTTTAGGTAGATGGTTCCTTTGTTGAGGTCATTTACAGCTTCGTCGTTGAGTTCCATGAACCTCGCAGGTAAGAAGACAGCGAAATCTTCTAGTTCACAAACTATTCTTCTGCCATATTTCGTGTTTACTTTGCGAACAGCTGTCACCAAATAGGACTCGTTAACTGGCAGGTCCTGTAAACGTTTAGTCTCCAGACCGGTTGCTCTGCCAATGAGATTCGCAACTGTTATAGCAGACATATTGGTTCTGAAAGGTAATTATAAAGTGTTCAGGTAAACTATTAAAAAGGTTCAGGTACCCTCCACCTTTATTTATTAGCACATTAACTCAAACCCTGATCTATAGACTAAACCATCAAATGTGTATACAAAACTTATTTGCTAAGACGAGGAGTCTCCTAACAGCGCTCAGTCCCAGTAAATCAGTCGGATAGAGCGAGATAAGGTAATATCTCTTTTGACTGACGTCAAGCCTGGTAATGACTGTTAGTTGCAATAATAGTTTCATATATCCACTTGAGTAGTGTGTCCTGCATCCCCATCCAAACCTCTAGACTAAACCATCAAATGTGTATACAAAACTTATTTGCGAAGACGAGGAGTCTCCTAACAGCGCTCAGTCCCTGTAAATCAGTCGGATAGAGCGAGATAAGGTAATATCTCTTTTGACTGACGTCAAGCCTGGTAATGACTGTTAGTTGCAATAATAGTTTCATATATCCACTTGAGTAGTGTGTCCTGCATCCCCATCCAAACCTCTAGACTAAACCATCAAATGTGTATACAAAACTTATTTGCGAAGACGAGGAGTCTCCTAACAGCGCTCAGTCCCAGTAAATCAGTCGGATAGAGCGAGATAAGGTAATATCTCTTTTGACTGACGTCAAGCCTGGTAATGACTGTTAGTTGCAATAATAGTTTTATATACCCATTTGATATTATTATTATCCACTTGATAAATATTTAAGGTCAACTGTATAACCATCGACAGTTAGAGAAACTAAAGGTACTGTGTTCAATATTACCTGATAGAAGATCTTTGCAGCAAAGCGATGTGTATACTACCAACTCGTGGACTTCTCTGGCTAGCAATAATAATGTCACGGCTTATATACCCTTACAATCAGAGGCAACACACCGGTTTGTCCGCTTTCTCAGTAACTGGATGACCTCCATATTTAGTGTCCGCTTTCTCAGTAACTGGATGACCTCCATATTTAGTATAAATGAACCTGCTACTTTACAAAGAATTGTCATTCACTGCTGCTATGTCGGATCATGAAAACACCCATCATGGGGATGAAGAAGAAGAATCCGCAAATTGGGATTCATCTTTAGACATTTTCATGTAAGTAATATTCATCTTTTTTTTAAATTGATACCAGGCTAAAAAAATTAAATCAAAGCCTAGAACGCTAACCAATTAACCATGGGACCGGAATATATTTTTAATTAAGACAATACAAACACCCAGTCCCCAAGCCAGGGGAATTAATCACCAGAAAATACAATCCCCACAGACCTCCCAAAAGTCTAACCCAGGACCCTCCAGTTTAGAGGCTAACAGCAGTCAAGAACAGTATAGTTGAGCCACACAGCTAAACACATAGTTGTATCTTGTCTCGCAATAAACAGTCAAGTTAATTATTACACTATTGTTTAAATGCAATGTCAAGCTTGGCTAACACTATTGCTGTTAATGTTAATAGCGTTTGTCAAATTGTGGTCAAGTAGCTTTGAACACTTAGATAGGCGTTAAGGTTTTATAAACTTAGCCGGGTGTGACCTTTGTGTAATAACTTGTACCAGTCGAGAATGCAAATTGTATGCAAGTAGTACTTTCTTCAACACTTGTTCATATATATTAACTATAATAACAGCAGCTCCACTCACTAAAGCGCAGCGTTATGTCATAGGGCTCAAGTCGCCCACGGATGTTAACTAGAAAGACATGCACTTGACCTCTCCAGAGGTCGCACAATCATTATTCATTACCTACCATTAGTTTCATTACTCATTAATTCATCCTGCAAAACTTTTAATTTAATTTCATAGCTAGTTTTTTGTCGTGTGACCTCCTCAGAGGCCGAGTGCAGGTCTTTCTATTCGACGTCCGTGGGCGAGCTGCGCGTCGGTATGGAGTGGCTGAAGATGAAACTGGGCAAGGATGTGGAAGGAATCGGCCGTGGTCTATCAGAAGGTACCGTCCCAGCATTTGCATGTGGAAGGAATCGGCCGCGGCCTATCAGAAGGTACCGTCCCAGCATTTGCCTGGTGTTGAAAATGGGAAACCACGGAAAACCATTTCAAGGACGGCCGACGGTGGGACTCGAACCCACGCGTCTACCGAGTCCCTCCTACCAAGCTTTTAATTGAATTTCATGGCTAGTTTTTTTTGTCGTGTGACCTCCTCAGAGGCCGAGTGCAGGTCTTTCTATTCGACGTCCGTGGGCGAGCTGCGCGTCGGTATGGAGTGGCTGAAGATGAAACTGGGCAAGGATGTGGAAGGAATCGGCCGTGGCCTATCAGAAGGTACCGTCCCAGCATTTGCATGTGGAAGGAATCGGCCGCGGCCTATCAGAAGGTACCGTCCCAGCATTTGCCTGGTGTTGAAAATGGGAAACCACGGAAAACCATTTCAAGGACGGCCGACGGTGGGGCTCGAACCCACGCGTCTACCGGGTCAGCAGAGAGCTTGGACCGTGACCTAATGTTGCGCTACAGACTAGTTGGAAAAAAACTTTCTTTTTTTTCTCCCAGTCCCACTTAAGAAACATGACTAATTTATTGTAATTTAATGCAAATTGTATTACCGGTTGAAGACCTGTTAAATTTATTGCCAAGACATACTGCTTTAACAAAAATAAAAGTTAATAGCCTACATCCTCAATCTTGATACCAGTCTAATGTCAAACAGGCTTTCAATATCTTAGAATTGTGACAGTATCATTAAAATTGTGTTGGGCTGTTATGTAAATTAGCAGTAGTATACCAGCTCTCACCGCTGATCTGCAGTTTAAATCTCACTTACTTCATGTGAGATCTGTGTATGGTACCGCAAAAGTTGAATTGTTGTTGTTTGAGTCTTCAGTCTTTTGACTGGTTTGATGCAGCTCTCCATGTCTCCCTGTCCTGAGCTAATCGTTTCATCTCTACATAGCTCCAACATCCCTACATCGGAGGCAATCTGTTTAACATATTCTAACCTTGGTCTACCCCTACAGTTCTTGTCCTCGACCCTTCCTTCCATAACTAAGCTTGCTATTCCTGGGTGTCTTAGTATGTGTCCTACCAACCTATCTCTTCTCTTCATTAGCAGTCGCCAGAAACATCTCTCCTCTCCCACTCGTCTTAATACCTCTTTGTTTGTAACCCTATCTACCCATCTGATCTTCATCATTCTCCTGTAACACCACATTTCAAATGCTTCTATTCTCCTCTTTTCTGCTGCACCAATAGTCCAAGTTTCACTTCCATAGAGCGCCACGCTCCAGACAAAGGCTTTCAAAAATGACTTCCTAATACCTAAATCTATATTCGATGTCAGCAGATTCCTTTTTTGTAGAAATGCTTTCTTTGTCTGAGCCAACCTACTTGCTTCGTCCATCACTGGTTATTCTGCTTCCTAAGTAACAGAAGTCTCCTACTTCCTTCAGCTTTTCACCTGTCAATTTGATCTCCATAGAGGTTTCTGATTTATGATTTCAAAATGTCAAACAATTTAGTCCAATCAACTTTATCAAAAGCATTTTCTAAATCTACAAAAGCCATGAACGTTCTCTTGTCTTTCCTTATTCTATCTTCTAAAATCAGCCTAAGACTTAGTACAGCTTCCCTTGTTCCTACATTTCTCCTGAAACCAAACTGATCTTCACCCAACTCTGTTTCTATTTGGCTTTCAATCCTCTTGTAAATCATTCTGGACAGGATCTTTGAAGCATGAGTAATCAAGAAGGTTGAATTAAGGATAACAAAATTAACAGTATTATTCTCTTCTTGCAAAACATTTTTTAAACTCAGCTTCCAAAAGCTTACATATAGCAGAACGCGGATTTTACAACTACAGAGGTGACAGCCGAGTTCAGCATTGCTTTCACTTACTTGTGTCAAGCTCCTCTCTGTCTTCTTTCCTATCAACCTCGCTTGGTCAACTCTTGTTCTCTTCCAACTCCAACAGTATTAGAGTATCCAAGGCCTTGCCACATCTTTTCTGATTCCCTCCTTCTGCAAGAGGCCAGTCTTCTTTTCCCATTATTTCCTACCTTCTGCCTGTCATTTAATCATTGATGCAGAGAAGTGCAAGGAGTATGCCTCCATAACTTAGGAGGTTTTCTTCTGTGTACTTTAATTTTCCCTGACACAAACATCAAGACAGTTTATATCCTCGCCGCTAGATTGGGTATTCTAATGACATTGATAGACATTTTTTCTATTTTATAGTTTTTCGAATGACCGCATCATCGCAGAGTTTTTCCTGCAGATGATGTTGATGATGGAGGCCGAGGCTGAAAACGAAAGTGAAAATGACAGTGCAAATGAAGAGGAAGCGGAAGAAGAAGCCACAAAAAATAAAAATTAAGTAAATGTAACAAAAAAAAAATAATAATAAAAAATATTCTTGTTTTGATTGATTTATTTGTCTATCATTCCCACTTTTATTTTTTTTATATGAAGCTGAGCGAGCCAACATGTCAGGTGTCAATCTCAGAAATTCACTCCTGTGACATCACACATCGGTTGACCGTTCAAATCAGATTATTCATTCTAACACCCATCCATGTCCATTAACCATCTAGCACGCCTTCCATATCCTCAGCTCCATAACACATAAATTCAAATCTCCCAAGTCAGCATAAATAAAAAAATCCTTCGGCTGCACTAGGTCTCTGTGATTATGCCTCCATGGCTTAGGGAGAAGCATGCCAACCTCTCACCGCTAGGTCTGTGTTTCAAATCCCAGTTACTCCATGTAAAATCTGTGCTGGACAAAACAGAAGCAGACTGGTTTTTCTCCGGGTACTCTAGTTTTCCTGACCAACTTTCATTCCACCAACACTCTCCACCATCATTTAATTTTATCAGTCATTTATTCAATCGCTGACTCAGAGGAGTGCGATAGGCTTCGACAGTCGGCACAGTTCATATCTTCACAACTAGATGGAATATTCCAATGTCATCAATAGACATTACACCATCTTGTTTTTATTTCATGTCGAGCTGGCTGAACCGACATGCCATGCGTTTTTGTATCCCCCACCCATTAACAATTTGTTTACCGTTAAGTATTAGAAAAAAAACAATCCCATCCATGACCTACACTACATTCTGCCTGTGACGTCCCAACCTCCATTCACAGTTCCATCTTCATTCACGTTTGTTTACCCGCCAACCTAGCACGTCAGGGTTCAACAACCACCATCCATCTCCATTCATGTTTCCCATTAAAACACTCTCATCCATGACCTGTGCTACATTCCGTAATCTGCTGTGACGTCGCAACCTCCATTCACGGTGCCATCTTCATTCACGTTTATTTACCCGCAAACCTAGCACGCCAGGGTTCAACAACCACCACCCACCACCATTCATGTTTTCCATTCAAAACACTCCCGTCCATGACCTACCTCACATCCCGTAATCTGCTGTGACGTCACACACACACCAGTTGACCGTTCAAATCTGACGATTCATTCACAACCAAGGATTCGGAAACCTTCGGCAACACTCGGATCTCATCGGGCTCAAAGCAAAGCTATATAGCCCAGGATAATATCAGAGAAGGCGCTCAGTCCAAGAGAGAGACTGGGTCGAGGAGGGTCTCGTGCAGAGCCTCTTCCACCCTTCCCCCTCGTCCCCCACCCCACCCTTCCCTCCCCCTCCCTCCCCCACCCTCCCTCCCCACCCCTACTCCTCCCCCTCCACCCACACCCCCTCAAACCGGTTCCTGGACCCTCCAAGGTTTGTTTACCTTCCGGGGTCCCGGCGACCTTGGGGGTCAATGACCTACCTCAAGGTCATTGACCATGACCTACCTCAAGGTCATTGACCTTGCCACGCCCCCCTCATTTGCATAAATAACGGTATTTGAAGCAGAACCCTCCTTGCTCCTCTACTGGGGAGGTATGATCAGCACTTCGCCCAGGCGGCCTCACCTGCAAAGCGAACAGGGGCCTCATGAGGGATGGGAAGGGATGGAAGATTGGGATGGATAGGCTAGGAAGAGGGAAGGAGGCGGCCGTGGCCGGAAAGTAGCCTGTTGGAATATCCATTGCCCTCTTATCAAAGAACAATAATACTTTGACTTCCTTTAAGGTGCGGAACTTCCCTCTCATGAGCACTTCATAGCCCTACAAATCCTCATATAACAGTATATATGGCATAAACAACTATCATACATTATGTTAAACAATAACAAAAAACGGATTAATTGTTATTAACATATCTTCTGTTGGAACTTCTCTCAAATAATGGCATGACCCTCAGTATCATTTCACATGACTACTTAACTACAATTATACATGCTTAAGTTCTGCAAACGAAACATCCAATTGTAATGAACGATATTAGACAGTCATGATTAACCTCCTAAAGTTTACTCCACAACAAGATAATTAACTGTTAACTCGTCTGTCGCAAATACATGTAATAAAAATAATACTCCTGTCTCGTCTCACTTGTCAAGCTTTAAATTGTTTTTCGTTGTAATATCAGGTCCACAAAATGACATGATGTTACACAAATAGTGTAAAATATGTTATTTATAGTGACAAATAGAATTCAATCTTGACCGGGATAAACTAGCTTTGAATTCCTAGCCAAAGATTTGAATAATCTTCTATCAAAAGGTAATTCCTCTAACATATTAAATGAACAAAGCTCTCAGCTTTACAAATAATAAAAAGGTTTGTCAATGTCGTAATGTTTTTCCACTCTACACAAAGAATGTTTATAGTGATTAAGACTTCGGTCTTATCAAACGACTAGTATTTCTTAGATCGTCGACAATTTATGTACAATAATGATATGACAATATCATTCGATGTTTCTTCAGTTCTTGAAGTTAGATGTCGTTACATTAAAGTGCTCAAATTGAAATTTAATAAGAATTTAATTTGAAGCTATGACACAATGTCAGAATACTTGGTTTAAATCAAATTATTAAAATTCGAGAGTCGAAACGACTAGTCTTCTATGAGGCAATATGATTCCTCAAACAAAAATTTTAATGTCAGTTCCACAACTGATCCGTCGAATAAAATTGAAAAATAGATGAAAGGCAATCATCTCCTAATTAATCTTGAAGCATAAAAATCTTAACACACACCTGAAGTGTAAAATACATAAAATCACTGAAATACATGAAATGTGAAAATATGGAAATATGGAGATATGGAGTAAGATCGTTGGCTCAGGATGTCACTAATCAAGCTCTATACTATACATGAGATACACTGCTACCTTATTTGGACGAAAACTTGAAGATCTATGTAAGTATTCCCACAATACTTTAGATGTTTCCTCAGTACAAGATACTGAGGTGGATCTGCATTCGAACCTCGGATCTGCGACCTCAGAGATAGGAAACGTCCCTCTCTGGAATTCACCAACATTCGCCTGGGCTCGAACGACATCCTTCTGGTAAATTCTTCTGTGTTGCTGGGCTACCCATAGCATCTTGACAAATCTCTTCTGTAGAATCTTCATTCTCCGTCGTAAATATGCATCAGCCTCAAAATTGGAGTAATTTATAGAAATATTCATATAAATGGTGAATGAAATATTTGAGGCGCCTAGAATCAAAACCCGCCAAATCCATATTTTATGAAAATTGAAATAAGCATTGTTTTATATAGCTTTTGCTGCGCTGAATTCATTAAAACTATTATTTTGTTACAAAACCCGCTAC
Organism: Meconema thalassinum; assembly: GCA_946902985.2. Classification (NCBI taxonomy): domain Eukaryota; kingdom Metazoa; phylum Arthropoda; class Insecta; order Orthoptera; family Tettigoniidae; genus Meconema; species Meconema thalassinum. The sequence continues at coordinate 188,741,056 of OX336389.2, forward strand.
ATCCTACTGTAAAACGAAGTCAAAGTTGAGGCTTAGTTGCAATATCCGCCAAGTCCAACGACAGTTTCGCCATTTTTGGTCACAAAACCCGCCACATCCACATCAGCCAATAGGAGCACCCAGATCCGCCATCTTACCTTCCATGATGCTTTGCGAAGTGTGTACTCTTTACCTACGTGCATTAGTCGGAGAATGTACCCCTGCCTGACGTGATTAGAATGGTTTATGTTGTTGTACTTTCTGATAATAATTTGTTTTGGATAATTTTGACAAAGTACGAGAAGAACAATAACATTCTGGTCTGGGTGATGTTTTCCACAGAACTGACATTTGCGAACACAAACGTGTCACGAAACCTGATTATGATATGACTCACGTAAAGCCAGAAGCCATAAACAGAGGGATTGTCCTTCAGGCACAAGAAGTGAAAGATGTTTCGAGAATGCTTTCGAAGCATTATGGAGAAAGATGGAGGGAAAATGTAGAGCTGCAGTTTTATTGAAATCTGCAAAGTCGTGGCGAACACGAAGAGAATGATGATGATTGAGAAACTACTATTGAGGATGAGGTGGAAACAGAAATTCTGTAGCTATAACTTCCAGTAAAGAATGTGATTTAATAGTTGAATGACGATAGTTTTGTCTCTAAAGGCCTGGACCATAGTAATTGAATATTAATTTAATTTGACGCTTTTCCTTATTATTGTTCAGTACTGTAGGCTACAGTATTGCCGGCCCCGTGGTGTTGGGGTAGCGCGCCTGCCTCTCACCCGGAGGCCCCGGGTTCGATTCCCGGCTCCGTCAGGGATTTTGGAAACTGGCGTGAGGGCTGGAACGGAGTGCACTCAGCCTCGTGAGGACAATTGAGTAACTGACAGTGAGGCAGCGCCCCGATCACGAAAATCAAGATTAACGGCCGAGGGGACCCGATGCGCTGGTCATGCGGCACCCCAATATCTGCAGGCCAAATGGCTGGGGATTAGGCCCTTCACGGGCTGTAGTGCCAGGGGTTATTTACTGTACAGTATTATTACCCTTTCAGGAATTGATTGCCGGCGGTGGAGATGGGAACTACTCTTTATGTAATTGTGTCACACGTCAGCTTGCTTCGTTGACAGATCCAGTTGCGTGTGTAGGATATGACTAAGCTCCAGGTTTGGATTTAACTCTCCATGGTGACATGAGCTCCTGTGACGCTTATCTGACGCAATGCAGCGTGACCTATGTGCAGATTGCACTCTGTCATCGCTGTGTCCTCCGCTTCGCCCCACAGAGCTCATGCTACAATAAACATAAACGCTGGCACAGCCACACTCAGCGGCAATCAAATCTTGAATGGGTAATATGAGTTTTATTCTTTTTCTGTCTATTCTAATAAAACACAACCGCCCCTTAAAACAACAATAGCAACAAAAACAACAAAACACAAAAATTATACGATTTATTTTATTATATAACCTATATTTAGTCAACTTTCATTCAAATATTAATTTCTGAATAAAGTTTACGCAGTTTCTACAATCTCTTCGCAACTTCAAATGTATTAGGGCTCTTTGGTATCAAAACCTGCCAAATTCAAATCTTAGTAACAAACCCCGACAAATCCGAATTATTGCTTTATATTTTTCTACATACATTTTTAACTATATCGGGGATCTGCATCGTACTTCGTCACTGTTTTTAAAAGTAATTCATTCATTCTTTAGTGAAAAAAGTATTTCGTTTTGGGTATTGGTTTGTGACAGTTTTTGCCACTTTGCCGAAAAAGTGAAGGAATGGATTTGGCGGGTTTTGATTCTAGGCACCTCATTGCTAATTGATGTTACATTAGTGTTCGTAGACTGATGAAAATGTACAAGATGGACCGTACACTACGTCTGTATTCAAGAATACGTTGTCTAACGAAGTTCCATCGTTGTATCTTAACTCCTGCTATCGAATATGTCTCTGGCGCATGACTATTTAGTTCATCATATCAACAATGTTAATTATGTTGAATGAATACACTTGAAGAATAATGATAGTCATTCTGATACTGTTAATATACTGCGCCAATGTTACAAGTTCTCTGCTACTGTTCACTTGAACTGCGTTCGCAATTTAAAATTATATTCAGCTTTATTTCCAACACATTTGAAAATCTGTCTTAACAGGCTTATATTGTCGAAACGGTAAGTTTTAGAACGCTCGACTTTTCACAGAATGTAGTATGCGACCTGTTCCTTATATATATTCGCTTAGTCAAATTCAGATCTCAATTATATAAGAGATATAATTAATTCAATGTTCCTCACAACTTCACGTAAAATGGAAGTGCGGTAATCTCCTACGTTCCACCTAGCTATCCTCGCGTCTCCACAAGTCGACAGTCGTCGCACTCGGACAAAGCCTTGGGATCTCCGTTAACCCAGTAAAAACACTTCCTCACTCTTCAAAGACTGCTGGATTAAGAACCTCGATCCTTGGATCTCCCCCTCCAAGTCGAAATTTTTGGCGGCCATATCAATCTCCCACCCTAATTTTAGCGCGTAGATTACTAATGCTTATTACTGCGTAGATTAACCGATCTGCGGTTTTTAAAGTATCAGACATAATTTCTCTTAATTTTCTCTTCATTACCAAATAAGAAAATCTTCTAAGGGCCTAAATGCATAATTTCATCAAATTGTGTAATTGAAGTTGATCCCGTCTTCAATAAGACCTCTTCTCATTGGCTGTGCGCTGGGATCCAATAGCATAATTTATAACAATATTTATAATATTAATTTCCAAACTCGCTGTTGCTATGCCAATTATAGCCTTCTAGAAGCGTCTATTGTGCAATATATCACGTGATCGGGCTCTCCCACAGCCTCGAGCTTGTAACACTACCCTCCTGTGTCACACTTCCAGAATCTATATTTGCTGGTTAAATTTTATCATGGGGACGGAAAATACTCTCATTTTGTCCCAAAATAATTCAATTTACGGGGGCAGTACCATCCCGGCATTTGCCCGAAAACGAAGTGGGAAACCACGGGAAACCACTTCGAGGATGGCTGATGTGGGAATCGAATCCCCTCTACTCATTTGGACCACCCGAGGCTGAGTAGACACCATTCCAGTCCTCATACCACTTTGCAAATTTCGTGGCAGATCCGGGAATCGAACCCAGGATCTCCGGGGCGGCAGCTAACCATGCTGACCGCTACACTACGGAGGCGACTGCACAGATTATCATGGGGAAAAATTTCCACCTCGGCCATCCTGCAAGTTTTTTTTTCGTGGTTTCCCACTTCTGATCCATGACATATGCCAGGATGGTTCCAAACTTAAGAGGTCGACCGTCTCCTTTCCAATTCTTGCCTCAATAACAATTACACACCCTCCTACAGAAACCACAATAACGCTGTTTAACACACATATTCTTCACACGCCTAAATATCATGGGCTGATGAATTCGATGCCCAAACCACTAAATGTTATAAGAACAACAACAACAACGCTCTATCATATTGGTACCAGACAAACACATTTATCTTCTTCACCACTTGGTGTCTCATATCGGAGTGCACACACAGATACCGTCAAGTACGTGTCATCTCAGCAAACACCATTGAATTTTTAATAATCTCGCCGACCTTCTCTGTCTGCTTAGCATGAAATTCTGGACATGGCACGCTGTAGGCACAATGAACGATTTCCAGAACTGCGCATTTCGCATAATTGTTAGTCTACGTTTCATTCTCACAAGTCCAGGTCATATGGCTTATTCATTATTTTATCCCGGCTGTTATTTCACGTATTCCCTGATGAGATGTCCTCTTGGAAACTCACTATTTATTATGCTTTCATATCTCCCGCATCAGATCTAACAACTGCTTGTATGGCACCTGAGGTGTACTCCTTGGCACTCATTGCTTTAATGCTACATTTTAGTTGTAGTTGTTGCCTTTTTTATACTATTAGGTTAGTCATCAGCCCCGATTTCTTGGGTGGGTTTGATATAACCTGTGTTTCTGTGGTGATTGGAGTAGTGAGTCCAACGGTAATTACCAGGGTCTAGATAAGTGTCCTGGGACTTATAAATTACTATCCCAGCATTTTCCTTGCGGGAGTATGAGAAATCCCGGAGGAAAGCCACACACAGGGTGGCCACTGTCAATGCCGAGATTCGAGCTCCTCTGCCTCTAAGCACCCCTTTTTGAAATTGCTTAACCCCATGTCTAAACTTCGCCTTGTTATCCCCTGTTATTATCTACTATAACGGCGCTAATTAGTCTTTCAGGTAACCTCAACTCCTGCATAAGTTACTTATCAGATGACCCCGTTATCGTACAAGTGGTCTTATCTACAGTTTACGCCATAGTATTTGGCTAGTCAGCCCCGGGTCCACAGCCGTACCGAGGACAGTCGGTGACCCTCAGGCATGTGAAACTGATAGGTAATTTGTCTAGTGTGTGGAAAGCAACTCACGTATCAATTACACATGCCTGAGGTACACCGTCTGTCCTCTGTATGACTGGCCACCCTGTGTGTGGCTTTCCTCCGGGATATCTCATACTTCCGCAAGGAAAATGCTGAGATAGTAATTTATATGTCCCAGGACACTTACCTAGACCCCGGTAGTTACCGTTGCACTCACTACTCCAGTCACCATAGAAACACCCACCCCAGAAATCGGGGCTGATGACTAACCAAAAAGTATTAAAAAGGCAACAACTACAACTAAGATGTAGCATTAAAGCAATGAGTGCCAAGTAGTACACCTCAGGTGCCATACAAGCAGTTGTTAGATCTGACCTGCCGAGAACTGTGGCCTGAACTGTATCGTATTCCTTTCTAACGTACCATTGCCATTGCTCCTACTCATCATTGGTGCTAACTTCGTATCTCCTAGCCCTAGCTTGTGTAGGAGAAAACCTGAATCCACCCAACATGTATCATACAGCGAAGCCAGTCTAAAATCTTAATTCCTCTTTTTTTCTTGGACTCTGAAGAGGATTTCAAAGCCACGAAAGGTTTCAGATTTATTTGCAAATTCTCCCACGACTTCCTTTAAGACTTAACCATTAATTGCATAATTCTGTATCTTCTTGACACATAATTCCAGTTACGGTAAGCATTTCTTTATTGCTAACTTTACAGTGTATTTCATCAAGTTGTGCACTATATCCCATATTTACACACCGTTTTTCGAATACATTAGTTCACAGCAGATCAATTTGTGATTTGTTTCACCAGAAGAGTACCTGAATTTCCTACGACTCGTGAGAGTTAACCTGAATTAAAAGACATTGTTGATATCATCTACAATCATTTTGGCTACCTCAGTATCCCAAGTTTATGAATTTCGTTAGGCATAGAACATGAATTTTTCAACCGTCAATACCATGCTACCATTGCATTCAATGAAGCATTAACCATTCCAGATCACTTCCATGTAGGCTGTTCACCCCACTTAACTATCTGTATACGGATAGCGTTAGAATGAATGCTGACTTAGTATAGTTAAGTTCAATTTTTTGACATCTCGTGGCTTAGCTGAGCGCGGTAAATCTCGCACCACAACCTTGATTGACAGCTGCAGCATGTTGGATATCGGAAGTTTGAATCTCGACGCTGACAGCAGCCATCTTAAGTGTGGTTTCCTCCCAGGATTTTAAACATGCTCTCCAGACAAATGCAGGTATAGTCCCCGCGGCACCTACCACTATCCCTTACCCTAATAATTAGAATTACACACACTAATGCGGTCACTACAGAATCCTCCAAGCCCTAAAGTGAATTAATAACAACGTCACTTTATTAACAGGTAGTTCCAGGCTTGAATCCCGGGTCTGACTGATATTTATATATAACGGGGTCTATAGCCTAATGTATTGACTCTGCCTAGTGTGAACATAAAACTAAAAGTCACCGCATTAACGACGTTTAAGTGCACAATGCTTTAAGCCAGTGACTAGTAGTGTTTCCCTGAAGGAGGGAGCCGTCTCCAAATAGCATTGGGCCCCTCCGATCTGTTTTATACATACAGAGAGTTTCAACAATACACTGAAGTATTTCAGAGTTAGAATCCCACATGTAATAGGTCAAGTATTTAATGAACATCAACATTCAAACACCGTTGTTTATATAACATATTTCACCCATTACATGAGGCAATTATATCCCTGAAATATTGCAGTGTATTTAAGGAACTTCCTGTATTTACATCTCTCTATAAATAGAATAAGCTTTCTGGGTGAACATTTGGAATGTTTGGCTAAAAGGATGGATGTCAAAATATAGTTCCAAAGTGTGTACAGTACTTCAATGAAGCCTAAAAAGTCACAAGTTTTCTATCAATGATGAAATGTTATGCTGGCGTGATTGAGCGGTAGAAGGTCGTGAATCGGAACTCGGCTGCCAGTTTCAATTTGGCCACAAGCATGAATGTGTTTATGTTATCATTAATAAGCCAATTCAATGTCTATGACATTAGATATACATTACGATCATCTTTGATATTTTAGGGTGCGCAAATGCGAGGGAGCCGTGTCAGTAGATTTACTGGCACGTTAAAGATCCCCTTCGGGGACAACGTCCGACACCCCGGCGTCTGTAAAACGCTCGGTAGTTAAAAGGGACATAAACTAACAGAATTATTACATCATCATACCAGAACAGATAATACGAGTAGACATAAATTAAATTGGACCTGGCTGCATGGCTAAAGGGCAAAAAGCCGATTCTTTTTTAAATAATTTTTAGGAACCTACGTGCTGATTGATAGCTTACTTCTCCCATCAGCTGTTAAATGTTTATTTTTGTCACCTCAAGAGATCTTCCTGTAAGTACTGTACCCGTTCGTCCTGGGGATGCGATGACCCATCTGCTATTACATCGCATTCCTGGAGTTCCAGGACAGAGCGGAGTTAAATGAACCTCTAGTCAAATAAGGAATGTGTCGGAAATTCAGCTGAGATATCGAAAAAGCAGTGGGTAACACGAGACAAAGTATCTCTAGGGTCGTTACGGGCTTAAGTTTAATAATAAAATGCAAATATAAATGGGCGCCATCAACTGAATTCCTAGCAAACCACATCCGTTCCGGTTAAGCCTTAATCAAGACAAGGAAAGAAAAAGGAAAATCACACCATCATCAGATCACAACTAAGATAAAAACAAATTTATTTCACTTTGATAGTCAGACAGACATTTTAAATATTCATCCTACCTGAGAGTATGGTCGAATGCCAACGTTAAATTGTCATTGTCCAAAAATCGAACCATCTCTTTTCTAATCAAAAATATTTCATCCACATAGAACAAGAAAAATCTCTAAAGTTCTCTTGGGTTCTCAGGATCACTGTAGCACTATGTCTTTCGTCACTGACATTTGTGATACCTGAGACCTAATTTCTCTTTAACTTAACATCATGAATGTGGATTTGAAAAATATTAATCTGTCTAAACATACACATTATAATCACATATCTTAAATATCACGTAATTTATGGCTTGCATGGCATAATTTAAATGTTAAATACGTTAGTAAAATGCTCCTAAACATCGAATAATTAATTTACACTATTTACATTGTCATTAATAATTGCTTGTTAGTGAATTACAGAAAATCCATTGCTCATTGGTTAGGATCATCATCATCATCATCAAAGTTAAACATTTCTCACATTAATTCTCATCTCAAAATTCAACATATTCCTGTCAGAATCATTAACTCATCACCATTAAATCATTTAAATGAAAATTATTATCATCACTTCATTATACTTTCTAATTATTCACACACTCTTATCTTGTCATCTGCTTCAAATTAAATCATCTTAAATCATCAATACAAATTGTTTAATTCCTCAACTCAAGTTGCAATTTCTTCAAATTATATCTCAATTAAATTTATTTTAATCCATATAAATTCATTAATCATCAGCTTCTTTAATTAATTATCACCTTCTAATTCAGTTATTCATCATCTATACAATCATCTATTAATTTATTTAATTCAGTTTATTTATCCAATCTTTAATTCATCCATTTATTTAATTCATTGATTTATTCCAAAATTTAATTTATCAATTTATTTAAATTGTATTCTTCTGGTTATTTAGATTTTTATTATCTAATCTAGTCATTCTGATTTTTATTTCATTAGGTCAGATCATTAATATGCTTAAATTTCAGATTATTATTTCATTAATTATTATTCGCAGAAAATCTTATATTATCAACTTTATTTATTTGTTTAATTTCCTAACAAATTGTTTAATATGGGTTATAGAACGTTGTCTTACAGTTTTATCACTTCCAAGTTATATCCCGTATTTAATTATCATGCCAAAAAATATTATTGCCTTCACGACATCACGTTGGATCTGACTATCCACAACTACATTATATATCCTCACTTCTTCAAATATCACATTTGAATACCACAATTATTCCACAAAACTCCATAAATATTCAGCACATACAGCATGAATCTCAACAATCACGCTAGACTGGGTTCGACAACCTCATGTCTGCCTCAAAATACATTAGCAATATTGCAACTTCCACTTGGCAACTTCCACGAAATGCCTATCACAAACTTCACTTAACCATGTTGCATGATCTACAAAAAATATATAACTGGCTTCAAATTATCAACGCACACAATCTCCAATAACTGTAATTATTCTGATCACATCTAGACAACTTCTTAAACAATTGGAAAAAATATTACCTTAGTAATTCAAGATCTGCTTTCAAATAGCATAAATTCTCTTACAATTCTCATAATTCACATCACAGAAAAACACCAATGTGCTATAATCTCTCATATCAAAATCTGCAATACTGATCTGCCTTAAAATAAATCTGACTATTAATGATTCATCTTACAAGATTCAATTACTTTAAATCCTTTTCAAAGGTATCAAACACAATTATAAAAATCATCAAAAGCATAAGCTGTACCAGCTGTTAAACTGAAAGTACTCTCAAAAGAGTATAGCAACAAAATATTGGATTGGCAAACAAGAATTACTAAATGTAACCCTGCTGACATTTATCTGTACTTTATTTAACAAAATTTCGACTGATATGTGACTAGTAGTTCCTTGTGTGATTCACTTACAATCTCATGTACACTCGGATGATTAAAATGAGTCCCTCAATGGCAAGTAAGATGAGTAACCACCGTACAATCGTATAAATACGAAAGACCTCGCCCCGTCGACTAACATGATAGTGCCCTGAACGATGGGTAAGATGAGTAACCACCATACAATCGTATAAATACGAAAGACCCCATCTCGAAGACTAAATGAGTGAATGTACCAGATAGGAATCAACAAGTCTCTAGTTGTCATATAAAAGCGATATTCATTCACTAAAGTGAATAACATCTTAATATCTCCAAACAATCCACTGGAAAAAATCCCTACTGATGAATAATACACACTCGCTAGTATGCAATGAACTGACGAAGTAATTTAGATAATCAATTGCAGATCACGAGTTCGAAATACTCGTCACACAAAAAAACTATTCATGAAAACTATCCTTGCTGGAAAAAATGTCTAAAAGACCAAACATCTGCTTAATAAAGCCAACCAATGGTGAGAATTTCGTATAATGATGCCTGCCATATCATATGGTCACGCCATATTCTAGCAAAATTTGAAGCATATAGAGTCAAAGCCATGTCTAAATAATCGTATCACTCCTATTAGAAAAATATACATGTGTGCCCAGTATTCATGAAAATAATCGTATCAGAAAGTTATAACTCTTACAGTACCTTCTCATAATCAGCTGTTATTAAATTTCAAAGATCGTCGATTTTCCTTATGTAATGAATTTCTCGAAAGATCGGCGTGAATATCATTCCACCCACGCAATGACGATTGCCTTCAAAATCCCAAGTGAATCAGCTGGTGGACCTCCTTCTCCTCGGGAATCGAATCCATCGCTCTGTGGTGCCATCGCGTCTCTGTCTGCGTTTACTCCGACATGATGAACTTCTGGTTATCCATAGCGGATATTGTCCAAATCCTTACGAAAAAGTTCATAGAAACAGCGGACCCCCTACTCCTCTTCTACGTTACGCCACTGTTCCATACAATGTTCGTTTTGAGTGTTGAAAGTTCAATTTCCAATAACGGCTAAGTCTCACTTTCATAAAATAAAATTTTATATGAGAGTGTCTAAGTTTATGAAACACCCTGTAGCTGTGTTCGTACTCGGTAATTTATAACACTGCATAAGAAAGAATTGCATTAATGCACGTGCCAAAGTTCATAAGTGCATATGCTTAAAACATTTCATTTGCTTAAAATCGTTAATGTTATTTGGAATGCGTTATGAAATGCATAGTCGTAATGTAATTGAAAAAATATGTTCAGTTGAAGTTCACAGTTGCAGTATCTCGTAACTATCTGCCTTTACAATTCAAATGCTGAATAAACGTTCCAACTCAATGTTGTAATCTCTGCCTAAAGCTGGCCTCGCCATGTCGCTCTGCTATGCTGTTCTGCGTTTCCAAATTGCAGCTTGAAATGAGTTCTCCAACTCGTTTTACCGTGCTGTTCTAAACCCCGGCCTTCTATGCTTGCTCGGCTCGTACAGCTGGTTCTGTAACCGGTCTTCACGCTGCCTACTGCGGGTGTCCGCCCGGCTTACTGACCTACTTTTCGTTCGCTGCTTGGTGAAGTTAAAACTGTCGCTTTCACTTTCCGTGACAAAAGCTGTTCGCTGCGCGACCTTTACCATGCGCTCGGCGCATGTCCTACTCAGCTCGCTGTCTGAATTCGACTGCCGTGCTAACTGTACTTGACTCCTCTGCTTACAGAGCTCAACTGCGTGGCTCACTGAGCTCAACTGACTGTCTCTAGACTGCATTGATCTGAACCTCCCTGGCGCAGTCACGTGACGTTCTCCCCACCTCTGTGGTCTTGCGTCACAAATATAATCTCGAACCCCGATCATCTCGGCTATTAAGTTATAAAATAACTTAAGGGTTATCTGACTTCCTTCAAATTATTACCATGTATAATGCATGTTATATCTTCTCTTCTGAGATGTTTAAATACAATGTTCCATATAGATCTTAATAAAGCTTCATATTTCTATCCATAATTCCATCTGCTTACAGCTGTCAGAGCCTTCCTAATCCTAGACCTTCTACGTCATCTTGACATTCCTCTTGACTCGATCTGAGCGCTATCTTTTCATAACTCTTCCCAAAATCTCAACTACGGCTTAATGTCTGCTGGCGTAGCCGATAGCCTCAACTAGGTATCGGGTACATCTCTCCCATACATCTCCTTTTTTATCAGGATTGAGAAAAAAAATACACTCTCAGGCATTCTATATATAACACATGTACACGATAGCTCTACAATCCTCTTATTCAGCATGATGGTACTTTCTAATGCTAGCTGCATTAAAAGTTCCCACAACTTCATCAGTATCCATTCTGACAATCTTGTAGCTATTATTTCGGTACGTTTCTTCAATACGGAATGGACCAGCGTACAATGGCGCAAATTTATGGTAGATCTTCAGTTGAAGATTCGAAGTGACTGGCTTCCTAATCAGCACCTCGTCATTTTCTTGAAATGGCTCGTGGAACCTCCTTCCTGCTTGTCTCCTGGCTCTCTTCTCCGCCTGTCTTCTGAGTCTCTCTCCTGCCATCTCGACTCTTCTTTCATGTGTGGGTTGAGGATCTACTGGTGCCCTCACGACTCGGTCCCATGGTCTATCAGTTTCAATCCATGATGAAGCATGGACGGAATCTGTCCTGTGCTTTCATGTACTGTGGAATTCAAGCATTGGCTAATGATGGGTATCACTTCCATCCATCTATGGTGTTGCCTTGACACATATAAGCGACACATTTTACTGATTTCCGGCATAATTCTTTCGGCTGGATTTCCCTCTGGATACCGTACAGAATTAAACACATGCCTTATTCCTAAACGTTCCATAGCAGTAGAAAATTCCATACTGGTATATTGTGAACCATGGTCACTCAACAAAACTTCAGGTTTCCCCATACTTGGAATAACTGTTTTCTCTAATCTGTTGATCACGTACTTGGATGTAGCTTTCTGGATAGGGCATAGAGATACGTATTTAGAAAATACGTCTACTGTTACCAAAACAAACTGATTTCCTTTCGTCGAACGAGGAATCGGACCGAAAATGTCCGTAGCGAAAAGTTCTCTTGGCTTACTGGGTAATATTGATCTAGGAACTTCTTTCATTAGCTTAGATGAATATTTACTTCGCTGACAACTGTCACAGGTCTTTATGACGTCGCGAATCGTTTGTCCTATTTGTCTCCAAACGAAGGTTTCTTGAGCGAGAGCCAAAGTCTTGTCTACACCTACATGAGCTGCAGTTCGGTGTATCATCCAAATAACTGGTTTGACAAGCTTGGGTGGGATCACTACTCTAAGTTTAATATGATCCTGATCAATATATTGGCATATAACACCTCCCATAATATGATATTTTCTAGCCTCTATCTCAGTTCTTTGAAAATCTGGATCAGCGTTGTCCATCCTGCGTGTCAAAAACGGTAAATTCTTCGCAAAGGTGCATATCTCTTCTGAGTTTGCGCTAACATCTTCAACTTCTCTAGAGTACCATTATCCTCTTGAATCAAATTTATATGGTTGACAATTACTTCCTCACAAGGGTTTCTGCTCAACACATCTGCTAACAGATTTAATTTCCCAGGTCTATGTACAACAGTTAGATTAAATTGCTGTAAGAACAGAGCCCATCTGGTGATGCGGTCACTCGCTAAGTCTGTCTTCATAATAAATTGGAGGGCTTTATGATCTGTGATCACTGTTATGTCATGTCCAAACAACACCTTCTTCCACGTCTTAAGAGCATGAACCACTGCTAATGCCTCTAACTCAGTTGCATAGTAATTCTTCTCACAATTCCTGAGCTTGCGACTGGTGAAAGCTAAATACCTATGTTTCTTGTTATCGTCCAACTGATATAGGATCCCACTAATACCTATTTTGGATGCGTCTGTCTCCACAAAAAATCTTCTCGCAAAATCTGGGTACTCAAGCTTGATATTTTGGATCAACATGTTCTTAGCCGCTAAAAACGCTTGATTGCATCTGTCGTCCCATTTCCATCGATTTCCCTTTCTTAGTAAATCCTGCAGAGGTGCCATCGTTTCAGTATATTCAGGACAATGTGTTGAAAAGAACTGACACATGCCTAAAAACTGCCGTACCTCTTTAATCTTTCGTGGGGTTGGAAACTCTGAAATAGCCATGATATCTTCTTTGGATTGGGCCTATAACCATCTCCATCGATTCTATGTCCAAGAAATTCAATTTCTTCATGAAAGAACTGACATTTGTTGAAATTCACCTGGAAGTTCGTCCTCCTAGGATCTTCAAAAAGCATTTGAAGGTGCCTGATATGTTCTTCCGCTGTCTCAGACGCTATAATCAGGTCATCAATATAGCTCGCCACATGCTCCTTAACTGCATCTGACAAATTTTCATCTAGTGCTCGGATCATCACCGGACCACTATTTTTCACTCCAAAAGGTAATCTATTGAATACATATGTTTTATGGTCAAACAAGAACCCTGTGTATTGTTTGCAGTCTTATGCTAGCTCAACATGATAATAAGAACTAGTCAGATCGATTGTCGAAAAGAAACTCTTTCCTCTGAATCTGCGTAACAATTCACGAATAACGGGTGGCCTGTCGTGTTCAGGAAGAACTCTTTCATTAAGGGCTCTAGCATCTAGGCATATCCTCAGCTTACCATTAGGTTTCTTGACAACAGCTAAAGGATTCAAATAAGCAGTCGGCATCTTCTTCATTATTCCATCTTTCTCCATGTCGCTTATCATTGTACTAACTTCCTCCTTCCATTTGTCCGGAATGGGATATAAATTCTTATGGTATGGTTTGTCATCCATCAACTTGATGCTGTAGGTAAAATTTTCTATGAGACCTGGTTTGTCATTGAATATGTCCTCATATTCTGAAATTACTTGATCAAACTGCTCCTTAATTTCTGGATTTATTTTACTTGTCATGCTAGTTCTATCTTCTATAGACCTTTCAATGCCGCATACTATCTCATCCAATATATTCTCTCTAAAGAATGTCATTTCAGATTCCTGATTTTCCATGACCCCTTCTTGAAGGTACATGCGCCTACTCTGCATATCTATGATCAGACCACTTTCACTTAAGAAATCCACTCCTAGGATCATGTCAAAATGTAGTTGACCCACTACTAGGAACATCTGTTCAAAAATTCTGGTTCCAATCCCAACATCTAAAAGTACCTGGCTTTTACACTTCATACTTCTGTCTGGGATCACCCCTTGAATCTTGCTAACAACAGTTGGCAACATCGTAATTTCTCCTGATAATTTCAACTCATCCAGGCAACCTATGGATATCAAGCTCACCATAGCCCCCGTGTCTACAAGTGTCTTTATTTCCTTTCCCATGACTTCCACACTGATAACTGGCAATTCATGTCTATTTCCTCGATGTACTACGTCTTCCTCTTCAATTAAAACCTCGTCCTTGACCTGATACGTTTCCACAATGATGATCGATTCCCAATGATTAACATCTAGCTCTAAAGTTAATTTGACGGTTTTTTTTCTTTCGCCACTCGTGCTTGCTCGATTGACATCTCTGACTGTCTCCTCGGGTGGTGCACTAGGCTGTCTACATTCTTCCCTCGACCTCTCATATTCACGATTATCTCGTCCTTCATTTGGATCGTTTCTTCGGCCATCCTGCCTGTCGTTCCGATTATACAGTTGACCTTGGCTCCAGTTGTTTCTACCACGATATCTATTGTTGTATCGATTCCTATCTTGGTATCTGGAATTCTGATTATAATTTCTGTATCGGCTGTCTCTTGCGTCCTGATCGTATGGCCTCTCATATGGTCCTCTATATCGATCATTTCCACGAACGTTACGGATGTTTCCTCGATTTCCTTCGTTCCTTCTGTTTTCCCAGGAATCTCTTCTGTCCGTCTGAGCTGCGTTATCAACGAATACCGCATTCACCTCTTGCGTGTTTCGATTGTCGTTTCTTGCATTTCTAGGCGTAACTTGAGCGCTTGCATAGTCTAATCGCCGTAAAATGTCGTCATAGTGCTCAAGTGTGTTTGCTCCCGACGCTATGAGTGATCGCTGTACCTCAATCGGTAACTGTCTCGCTATAGCTTGCAAAAGCTCTTCTTCTGGCAATGGAGGAATCAGAAACTGTAATTTAGCCAATTGTGAAGTAAAATAATTGGCATAATGCGTCGGATGTGACGTAGAATAACGCTTCGAGTACATTTCTGCTCTTACGTTCAGCTGATCCACTGCACTCCAAAATCTCCTTAAGAATGCTATTGCAAATTGCTCCATATTCGCAAAATTGCTTCTGAATGCTCTAAACCAAGTTAACGCAGACCCGTCTAAGGCGCGTTTGACTATCCTTAGTTCTCTCTCCTTGGCTACTCTATGTTCCGCCATGTAGTCTCGAATATCTCTCAGAAATTCGACTGGTGTGACTCCTGTATTTCCTGAAAACTTCCTCGGCTTGTCATCCAGATTTCTGATAATGGTAACTGGACCTGAGTATCGTTCACTTGTACCCAACGCACTCCTATTCGAATTCGGATTATCCTGAGGGGTTGAACTTGCCCTTTGGAATGTCACATTCGGTTGCGTTTGACGGTCTTCTCCCATGCTAACTTCTTGATTACTCATACTGCGGTCTATCGCTGTCTGATTTATCGATATTTCCCCCGATGTAATATTCTGACTTGTGATACTATTAATCATAGATTCTAGTTTAGTCATTCTATCTTCTGCCAATTTCTCTACGGTCTTGACCTGAGTCTTCAACTCGTCTATCGACGTAACATTCTGCGTTTTGTTACTCTCGTCTAAATCGTTTTTCAACTTGCCTATCTTGTCTTCGCATGTATTCTTTACTGACGCGACTTGTTCCTTTAACAGATCAACATCTGCCCTAAATAGAGTTGAATCTATCTTCATCGCGTCCTTGTTCTCCGTAAACTTCGCTTCTAAGTTCGCCATACCTGCGATTAATTTCTCATCTAATCCTGCACGTTTTTCTTTTGCTTCGGCATCGACCTCACTATACCGTTCTTCCACGATTGCACCGACTCTATTTTTGAATAAAGCTAAGTTTTCATTAACCTTTTGCTCCATATCATCATCCATTTTCCTAATATCTTTCTGCAATTGATTCTCTAATGATTTTAAATTAGAATTAACCTCTCCTAAGACTTCCTCTTTAATGGTCCCAATTACTGACTTCAAATCTTTGATCTCATTACCTAGATTCATCTCTAGACCTTTGATTTTAGTTTCGAAAGATACTTCGGTAGACCACTCTTGAATTTTGCCTACATCTGCCACTAAACCATCAATGTCGAATCTCAACTTCGATACATCCGATTTAATGTCTTTCTGCATAGACATAACGTCTGTTCTTAAAGTAAGAATGTTTTCTTCTCCTCTACTTTCTAATTCAATAATATTCTTTCTTAATATTTGAACATTTTCCTCTCCTTTCATATTTACTGCAATTATATCTAATTGTAAAGTCTTAAGCATTTCATTATTCTTTAAAGTTAATCTATTCTCTAACCTAGTTAACTTGTTTTCCAATTCAGTGTTAGTTTCTTCACTACGACCTTGTAATTTCTCTTCCAATGATTTAAAACTATCCTCACTATTTGACTGTAATCTTTCTTCTAATGATTTAAAACTATCCTACAAGTTAGCTTCACTAGCTTTCAAATGACTTTCAGTACTAGTCTGTAATCTAGTCTCCAATGACTTTAAATTATCTTCACTATTTGACTATAACCTAGTCTCTAATGACATTAAATTATCCTCACTATTTGACTGTAATCTTGTCTCTAATGACTTTAAATTATCTTCACTATTAGTCTGTAATGCTTGCACATTTTCTTTACATTTAGCTTCTAACCTAGCTTCTGAACTAGTTATCTGTTCTTTAACTTCTGTTTCCATTTTAGAAATAGTTTCTGCAATACCTTAGCTAAATCTTCCGGTAACATAATTATATTTTCAATAGACGTTTTATTCAGAGACGTTCGACAACAACACATCACAATGTCTCAATTCCTGCATTCACTTGGGTATAGGAAAAATGACTTATAACTAACATCATATAATACTAATACGATTAACATGAACACTGGAATGGGCACACAAGTATATTGTCTGACTAAGTTTAATAAATTTTGTAACACAATTAAATGAACTTGAGATCAATCTCTCAGTAATCTAAATCTGATGTGATTCCATAGAATAAACAAAATCGAAGCCCCACAGGTGGGTAAATCCAATTCTCCCTCTCTCTCTGTACCCGTTTGTCCTGGGGATGCGATGACCCATCTGCTATTACATCGCATTCCTGGAGTTCCAGGACAGAGCGGAGTTAAATGAACCTCTAGTCAAATAAGGAATGTGTCGGAAATTCAGCTGAGATATCGAAAAAGCAGTGGGTAACACGAGACAAAGTATCTCTAGGGTCGTTACGGGCTTATGTTTAATAATAAAATGCAAATATAAATGGGCGCCATCAACTGAATTCCAAGCAAACCACATCCTTTCCGGTTAAGCCTTAATCAAGACAAGGAAAGAAAAAGGAAAATCACACCATCATCAGATCACAACTAAGATAAAAACAAATTTATTTCACTTTGATAGTCAGACAGACATTTTAAATATTCATCCTACCTGAGAGTATGGTCGAATGCCAACGTTAAATTGGCATTGTCCAAAAATCGAACCATCTCTTTTCTAATCAAAAATATTTCATCCACATAGAACAAGAAAAATCTCTAAAGTTCTCTTGCGTTCTCAGGATCACTGTAGCACTATGTCTTTCGCCACTGACATTTGTGATACCTGAGACCTAATTTCTCTTTAACTTAACATCATGAATGTGGATTTGAAAAATATTAATCTGTCTAAACATACACATTATAATCACATATCTTAAATATCACGTAATTTATGGCTTGCATGGCATAATTTAAATGTTAAATACGTTAGTAAAATGCTCCTAAACATCGAATAATTAATTTACACTATTTACATTGTCATTAATAATTGCTTGTTAGTGAATTACAGAAAATCCATTGCTCATTGGTTAGGATCATCATCATCATCAAAGTTAAACATTTCTCACATTAATTCTCATCTCAAAATTGAACATATTCCTGTCAGAATCATTAACTCATCACCATTAAATCATTTAAATGAAAATTATTATCATCACTTCATTATACT
This sequence comes from Meconema thalassinum, assembly GCA_946902985.2. Classification (NCBI taxonomy): domain Eukaryota; kingdom Metazoa; phylum Arthropoda; class Insecta; order Orthoptera; family Tettigoniidae; genus Meconema; species Meconema thalassinum. Next base: position 188,759,388 of record OX336389.2, read on the forward strand.
TTCTAATTATTCACACACTCTTATCTTGTCATCTCCTTCAAATTAAATCATCTTAAATCATCAATACAAATTGTTTAATTCCTCAACTCAAGTTGCAATTTCTTCAAATTATATCACAATTAAATTTATTTTAATCCATATAAATTCATTAATCATCAGCTTCTTTAATTAATTATCACCTTCTAATTCAGTTATTCATCATCTATACAATCATCTATTAATTTATTTAAATCAGTTTATTTATCCAATCTTTAATTCATCCATTTATTTAATTCATTGATTTATTCCAAAATTTAATTTATCAATTTATTTAAATTTTATTCTTCTGGTTATTTAGATTTTTATTATCTCATCTAGTCATTCTGATTTTTATTTCATTAGGTCAGATCATTAATATGGTTAAATTTCAGATTATTATTTCATTAATTATTATTCGCAGAAAATCTTATATTATCAACTTTATTTATTTGTTTAATTTCCTAACAAATTGTTTAATATGGGTTATAGAACGTTGTCTTACAGTTTTATCACTTCCAAGTTATATCCCGTATTTAATTATCATGCCAAAAAATATTATTGCCTTCACGACATCACGTTGGATCTGACTATCCACAACTACATTATATATCCTCACTTCTTCAAATATCACATTTGAATACCACAATTATTCCACAAAACTCCATAAATATTCAGCACATACAGCATGAATCTCAACAATCACGCTAGACTGGGTTCGACAACCTCATGTCTGCCTCAAAATACATTAGCAATATTGCAACTTCCACTTGGCAACTTCCACAAAATGCCTATCACAAACTTCACTTAACCATGTTGCATGATCTACAAAAAATATATAACTGGCTTCAAATTATCAACGCACACAATCTCCAATAACTGTAATTATTCTGATCACATCTAGACAACTTCTTAAACAATTGGAAAAATTATTACCTTAGTAATTCAAGATCTGCTTTCAAATAGCATAAATTCTCTTACAATTCTCATAATTCACATCACAGAAAAACACCAATGTGCTATAATCTCTCATATCAAAATCTGCAATACTGATCTGCCTTAAAATAAATCTGACTATTAATGATTCATCTTACAAGATTCAATTACTTTAAATCCTTTTCAAAGGTATCAAACACAATTATAAAAATCATCAAAAGCATCAGCTGTACCAGCTGTTAAACTGAAAGTACTCTCAAAAGAGTATAGCAACAAAATATTGGATTGGCAAACAAGAATTACTAAATGTAACCCTGCTGACATTTATCTGTACTTTATTTAACAAAATTTCGACTGATATGTGACTAGTAGTTCCTTATGTGATTCACTTACAATCTCATGTACACTCGGATGATAAAAATGAGTCCCTCAATGGCAAGTAAGATGAGTAACCACCGTACAATCGTATAAATACGAAAGACCTCGCCCCGTCGACTAACATGATAGTGCCCTGAGCGATGGGTAAGATGAGTAACCACCATACAATCGTATAAATACGAAAGACCCCATCTCGAAGACTAAATGAGTGAATGTACCAGATAGGAATCAACAAGTCTCTAGTTGTCATATAAAAGCGATATTCATTCACTAAAGTGAATAACATCTTAATATCTCCAAACAATCCACTGGAAAAAATCCCTACTGATGAATAATACACACTCGCCAGTATGCAATGAACTGACGAAGTAATTTAGATAATCAATTGCAGATCACGAGTTCGAAATACTCGTCACACAAAAAAACTATTCATGAAAACTATCCTTGCTGGAAAAATGTCTAAAAGACCAAACATCTGCTTAATAAAGCCAACCAATGGTGAGAATTTCGTATAATGATGCCTGCCATATCATATGGTCACGCCATATTCTAGCAAAATTTGAAGCATATAGAGTCAAAGCCATGTCTAAATAATCGTATCACTCCTATTAGAAAAATATACATGTGTGCCCAGTATTCATGAAAATAATCGTATCAGAAAGTTATAACTCTTACAGTACCTTCTCATAATCAGCTGTTATTAAATTTCAAAGATCGTCGATTTTCCTTATGTAATGAATTTCTCGAAAGATCGGCGTGAATATCATTCCACCCACGCAATGACGATTGCCTTCAAAATCCCAAGTGAATCAGCTGGTGGACCTCCTTCTCCTCAGGAATCGAATCCATCGCTCTGTGGTGCCATCGCGTCTCTGTCTGCGTTTACTCCGACATGATGAACTTCTGGTTATCCATAGCGGATATTGTCCAAATCCTTACGAAAAAGTTCATAGAAACAGTGGACCCCCTACTCCTCTTCTACGTTACGCCACTGTTCCATACAATGTTCGGTTTGAGTGTTCAAAGTTCAATTTCCAATAACGGCTAAGTCTCACTTTCATAAAATAAAATTTTATATGAGAGTGTCTAAGTTTATGAAACACCCTGTAGCTGTGTTCGTAATCGGTAATTTATAACACTGCATAAGAAAGAATTGCATTAATGCACGTGCCAAAGTTCATAAGTGCATATGCTTAAAACATTTCATATGCTTAAAATCGTTAACGTTATTTGGAATGCGTTATGAAATGCATAGTCGTAATGTAATTGAAAAAATATGTTCAGTTGAAGTTCACTGTTGCAGTATCTCGTAACTATCTGCCTTTACAATTCAAATGCTGAATAAACGTTCCAACTCAATGTTGTAATCTCTGCCTAAAGCTGACCTCGCCATGTCGCTCTGCTATGCTGTTCTGCGTTTCCAAATTGCAGCTTGAAATGAGTTCTCCAACTCGTTTTACCGTGCTGTTCTAAACCCCGGCCTTCTATGCTTGCTCGGCTCGTACAGCTGGTTCTGTAACCGGTCTTCACGCTGCCTACTGCGGGTGTCCGCCCGGCTTACTGACCTACTTTTCGTTCGCTGCTTGGTGAAGTTAAAACTGTCGCTTTCACTTTCCGTGACAAAAGCTGTTCGCTGCGCGACCTTTACCATGCGCTCGGCGCATGTCCTACTCAGCTCGCTGTCTGAATTCGACTGCCGTGCTAACTGTACTTGACTCCTCTGCTTACAGAGCTCAACTGCGTGGCTCACTGAGCTCAACTGACTGTCTCTAGACTGCATTGATCTGAACCTCCCTGGCGCAGTCACGTGACGTTCTCCCCACCTCTGTGGTCTTGCGTCACAAATATAATCTCGAACCCCGATCATCTCGGCTATTAAGTTATAAAATAACTTAAGGGTTATCTGACTTCCTTCAAATTATTACCATGTATAATGCATGTTATATCTTCTCTTCTGAGATGTTTAAATACAATGTTCCATATAGATCTTAATAAAGCTTCATATTTCTATCCATAATTCCATCTGCTTACAGCTGTCAGAGCCTTCTTATTCCTAGACCTTCTACGTCATCTTGACATTCCTCTTGACTCGATCTGAGCGCTATCTTTTCATAACTCTTCCCAAAATCTCAACTACGGCTTAATGTCTGCTGGCGTAGCCGATAGCCTCAACTAGGTATCGGGTACAGTACCTAATTCTAAGCAGAACAAGTTACTGAGTGCAAATTCAGAAATTCCACTGGTGTTGGCCAAACAAGGTCCGACAGTCCAGCCATAACTACGCTAACCCCTGTCAACAGTCTCCCGAATGCCTTTTTTTGTTACAACGCAAACCCATCAACAACGGGTACGAAGAACTAGTATATATGTGTGTAAACTTTGCCCACAAGTACTTCAATAAGTGTTATGGCTCAATAACACATCAGCAAGTTTATAACAACAAGCATTTAGAGATAACGGTACGAGATAAGGTGCTCCTGATTGAAAGGTTTCTGAAAATAACACTTTGTGTATGTACATTAAGTGCTTAGGTATATAGATAAAGCTAACGATCACATCATTGACATTATTTACAATTGTACTGTAAGTATACCATTGCATGTGTAAGAATGATTAACATATTATTACATGGCCGACCTCAATTTGAACCCCATTCCCACAGAAATTTATTTTGGAATTCATTCACACCTTAATTTAGCCTTGTGACTAATGCAATGTAAGACGCAGTTCTCACTGCACTATTGCTAACCTAATCAGACGCATTTAGATGCAATGAGTACTCTAATCAGCGTAGGCAGGATTGGTTAATAATCAAGTGTGCATTTATATTATTGGTGTATTAATCCATGTTCCCTGTACTATTGTGTGTATTTATTGAGATTTGTTGTTTATGTTTGTCATACCAGATCATGGTCGCTATTTTAGCTTTGTTATTTCTTTGCTACGGATGCTTCTCACCGTACGTTAACGTAAATTAGGGCTTAGCCAAATAATTGACGTAAAGATAAATGTTGGAAGTGGCAACATTGTAACTTAGCTTACTTCTTATTTGTGCTATTAAATGTAAATTTACCCTTGTGGCAGGTGGACGATTAGTATTCTTGCTTTGCCGTAAATTCGATGATGCGATTATTCGTATTCTTATCGACTTATTGTATTTACATAGGGATTTCATTTTCGTGCAATATTCCAAGTTTGCTCGCTGTTTGATTTTTGTAAGAAGGACTTTCGAGAGCGTACAACTTAACGTCATGCTAGGGATGAGCTATTTATTTTTATATTTTTATTAGCTTTGCGGACTAGCCGATTCTCAACCCTCTGAAGTAGGGTAGGAGTTTTTGCCTTTATTGAACAAATGTTTAAGAATTTTACTTCAGCCTGGATCTTCTTATTGTTAGCTTTGTGTGTTTTGGGGAGTGTTTCCTTGGACATGTCTATGACTTGTCCCTCCGTTTTACCTGATACCCCCGGGTTATCTGCCTCGTGCCGGAGCTGGCCTGAGAAACACATCCGATCATCTAAGAGTGTGTGTTTGGAGGATGGGAGTGTCTAGAATGCCATCTGCGGTTGGTGGTACACTGACAATCCCGTCAGACGGGCACAATACAGTATATGGATATAATTCAAGTTATATCCTAATCTTCCTTAGAATAAGGATTTCAGTTTATATTTATGCTTCATTCCAAAATAAATCAAAATACTGCGCAATATTATCTTCTGCCTGAATATCGCCATACATGTTCACACTTCACGTTCAGAAGATTACGCCAATACTAAGTTCATAGAATGTAGTATTTATGTCTAACGCACTGGAGCAAAAATCTAAAAGGTAAATATTTTTTACAAGGGAATGATATTATAGTGGGTATTAAGAGACACTCGTTTTGGTATTCGATTGCATCTTTGGAGAGACTGTTTTCTTTATGAATAAGACCTGTAATAGAAAAGTTGTTGGAAATGAAACGTTTATGTTCAATTTAATTTCCTCTCGCAACTATATCTTAAAGAGTAAAACAATGGTCAACCACTTGACATTGTGGCTATTGTTTTTTGTTTATCCGAGTTTGATTCCTGGCTCGGTCAAGAAATGTTATTCTAGTCTGAGGGCTGGAACGGGGTTCACTCAGCCTCGTGAGACAAAACTGAAAAGAGGTGGGTTCGTTTTCTACCTCAACCATCCTAGAAGTGGTTTTCCGTAGTTTCTCCACTTCTTCCAGGTGTATGCAGGGATGGTAACTGTTCGCGCATATCAAACATTTAACATTTAATCATATAATTATCCTTATCATTCATGCCAATTTAAACACACATTAAGTAGTACTCACATTCTTATTACCAGAACTATTATTTACATTGTCTCACGTATCACAAAGCACACAGGCCATGCTGCTTCACGATACAAAAGGCACCAAACGTATCTAAGGTGCCGTGACTCTTGCCTGACGACACAAAGGCACCCAGCGTATCTATGATGCCATGACTGGGAACGGAACATGCTCCTCGCCGTTGAATCAGTTGATTCAATAGAAATTACATAGATTGAAAGTTCACTATAACAAATATAAACAAGACACAATTAGCAATAACACATATAAAGTTAAATACATTACAAGGATGAATAAATAACAAAATAAAGAATCGCTGTGCAGATCTGCAATCCTGCTCTTCTTTGAGCCGCAGCGAATAGCTAGAAGGTCAGCTATCTGTTTAGAATAACACTCTTGTTGTGAGATTTTAATACAGGTGTATAACGCCAACTGAAGTACTTGCACAGTAAGTATTCCTGTATTTTTCTCCTGTGGGTTGGCAGCGTTGTGCATGAATCGTAGGCAATAAGCAGTCACTCGAGTCAGTCGAGACAACGATGAGTATTTGTGCATAAATGCAACTGCCTCGGTACTTACTAGGATGACCGCAGAATGGGTATCTCGAGATTCAGGTAACTCATACTTCTGTACATGGGAGATACGTTTCACAGGCCAAAATTCAATGGGTTCAGGTAGCCAAATCGGACCATTCCACCAGAAGTTCAAGTCTTGTTGTCGTCCTAGAGCAACGCCTCTCGATATTAAGTCTGCTGGGTTGTCATGGGTGGGAATGTGTCTCCATTCTGCTTTGTGAGTATATTCTTGAATTGAAGAATCCCTGTTGGCCACAAATGTCTTCCACCGCGTAGCAGGGGATGCGATCCAGGACAGAACAATGGTAGAGTCTGTCCACAAGAACACCTTGCTGACTTGGAATGACAATACTGGCAGTGTTTTATGTACCAGTTGTGCGAGCAACAATGCTCCGCACAGTTCAAGTCTAGACAGCGTCAGTCTCTTTACAGGGGCTACTCTGGACTTGGATCATAACAAATTGACAAACGTCCTCCCTTCCTTGTCGACAGACCATACATAAATACAAGCCCCATACGCTCGTTCTGAGGCATCGGCAAATCCATGAATCTGAACATCTGAAGGGGGTCCTTTACAAGTGACTAATCGTTTCACCTTAAATTCCTTGTCTGCAGGGAGTTGAGATTGAAGCCGTTCCCAATCTACAACTTGTTCAGACGGGAGTTCATCATCCCTATTTAGTGTGACCAACCATAGTTTTTGCATGAAGCTCTTATAGGATATCACCACTGGACTGACCAAACCAAGGGGATCAAAAATAGAAGCAATGGCTGACAAGATCTTGCGATTTGTGACAATGGAATCAGCACGATCCGAACTGCAACACAGGTTACCAGAAATCAGGAATTGATCTGATAATGGTTGCCATAATAAGCTTAGAGATTTCACACTGCTACCTTGGTCTAGATTAAGAGGCAGCTGAGTTTCCCTATTCTCTTCTGAAACTGTTGTCAGTAGTGCTGGGTAATTGGCACACCATTTTCTGAGAGGGAAGCCTCCACTCTCCAACAAAGTTATGATTTCATACTGAAGCTGTAGAGCATCCTGAAGGTCTTTACAACCACTGACTAGGTCATCAACATAAAAATCCCTGCGGAGAAATTGTGCTGCTCTAGGAAACCTTGATTCTTCTAGTTCAGCGAGTCCTTGCAGATATCTCGTGGCGAGAAAAGGTGCAGCAACTGTGCCATATGTTACGGTAGTTAGTTCATAGCAACTAGGTGGCTCCTCTGGACATTCTCTCCACATAATCCGTTGTAACTTTCTGTCACCAACATGCACCTTGACTTGTCGATACATCTTAGCAATATCGGCGATGAAGGCGAAAGTATGTGTTCTGAATCTGAGAATGATGGAGTACAGATCCTCTTGAACTGTGGGTCCAACCATTAGTATGTCATTGAGAGATAAACCATTTGATGATTTTGCAGATGCGTCAAAAACAACCCTAGTTTTGGTTGTAGTGCTACACGGCTTAAAAACAGGATGATGTGGCAAGTAATAGCATCCACTGTCATCACCTAACGTCAAAGAGTTATTTATTTTCACCATGTGCCCTAACATTTCATATTCATGCAGAAAGTTACAGTAGTCCTGCTTTAGTGCGGGCTGTTTGCTAAAGCGCCGCTCTAGCTGAGTTAACCTTGACATAGCCTGACTAAACGAGTCTCCTAATACTTCAGGCTTTTGCTTAAGAGGCAAGCGAACTACAAATCTACCAGATTCTTCCCTCGCAGTGTTATCTGTGAAATGTTTTTCGCAGTCTTTTTCTTCCTGAGTTCTGATTGGGGAAGAGAGATCCTCTATTTCCCAGAACCGTTGTAACTGGGCATCTAAGTTTTCTTCTATCCGCAAAAATCATGAGGCTAATCCTAAGCATTCTTCTCCCTGTGGTCGAAATCGTCCTGAAAGAATCCATCCAAATTTAGTGTCTTGGAGGTCTGGATAATTTGGTGATCGTGTACGATGACCAGGCTTCAGTAATGAAAGGAAATGCTCTGCGCCGATTAATAATTCTATGTCTCCTGGCTGAAAAAACTTACGGTCAGCAAGTGTTACATCAGTGGCCAAGTCCCAATGATCGTGTTGAAGAAAGCTGCTACGCATGCTCCCTGTAATACGTGGAAGGATAGAGCATGACATATTAATTGTGTAGTCACTCACAGTGGATTGCAACAACAACTGAACACTGTGATTAGTTTGTGAACGCGAATTATTTATTCCACTAATTGGTATAGGGTTTTTGTATTTTCTTAGGCGTAATCTCTGAACAAGACCTTCCGTACAGAGATTTGTTTGGCTGCCAGTATCCAACAATGCTTTACATACATGCACTTTCTCGTCAGAATCCATGACTCTTAATAAGGCAGTAGACAACATCACCCTAGCCGAGTATCGATCTCCTACGTTGCAGTATGTGTGTGTTGGGTTAGTAGCCACTGGATGTCGACTTGAGCCATCATCTCTACCTGACAGAATACCTTCATTTTGCTTGTGTAATGATGTGTGGTGCTTTTTGTTGCACAACTTACAACCACGTGATTTGCAGTCTCTGGATGAATGCTCATTGCGCAAGCAATTATAGCATAGACCTCTTTCCTTGACGATTTGCAACATTTCCCCTAAGCTGAGAGCTGCAAATGTTTCACACTTGTGAATACTATGACTGTCCTGACAGTATGTACATTTGATGTGGCTGGTCGTGACATAAGAATAACGTGCTTGAGTGTCTTCCTGTGATTTGACCTTACTCCGCCCAAATTGCTGTCTGGACACTAGAGTGGTGTGTTGTGTGCTTGATAAGTTCTCTAGGGTTTGTCGTTTGTGTTCCACAAATGATAATAAGTCATTGAGGGACAGAGAATTAGTCTCTACATGCCATAATTCCCAGTCTCGCCTAGTACTGATATCAAGCCGTCGAGCATACACTTGAGTCAGTATTACTTCGTGCAGTGGAATGGTAAGTTCCAAGGCTTTAAGTGCGTTTAAATGACTGTTGAATGTATTTGAATACCTTACGAGTTCTTTAGCAGTTTCAATATCAACTGGTTTTAGGCTTAAGAGCTCCTTAACATGCGTGGCTGCTATAAGCCTCTTATTCTCAAATCTCTCCTGAAAATTTTCCAAGCTATCTCATAGTTCAATTCAGTTATAGGAAGGTTTTGTATTAATTGGCTAGCTGGCCCCTTGAGAACTGACACGAGATAATGAAACTTTTGAACAACCGGTACCTGGTTATTGTTATGCACCATAACCTTGAAACTGTCTGAAAATGAGAGCCAGTTTTCATACTTCCCATCAAAATTAGGAATATTGATTGACGAATGCTGCATCCCTGACATAGTGCCTGCTTGGGTTCTGCCTGAGCTTCCTAAATGATGTGATGCCTCTTCAATATTAGTGATTATGTTACCCATGTCACCCTTAGTCTTATAGTATTTAGTTTCAAATTCCAATCTAGCTTGTTCATGAACTTGCTCATTTTCGGTATCTCCTAGTTCTAGTTCAGACTGAACATCGTCAAACTTGGACATTATAGCACCCATATCGTCATATCTCAATTTAATTTCATGCAAATTAGATTGCTGCTGGTCGCCTAGATTGTCTACGATGATCTGCATGCGCGTAAGCTGAGCTCTTAGGCGTGCCCTCTGCTTGAGCAGTTTCTGTTTTGTGGCAGGATCCATTATTAATAGAATGAATGAATGAATGAATGTAAGGAAAAGGAGGCCTGAGCAACGTGTATTTACTCACCGAATTACTTATTTACTTAACCTCTGGTGATGGAAGATCGATACTGGAACTGGCAGATGATTTCATCAATGTGGACTTCTAAGTACTGTATTTCCATGGACAGTTTTGATTTTCGTATCCGGCCCGGAGGACCATATGTTCGCGCATATCAAACATTTAACATTTAATCATATAATTACCCTTATCATTCACGCCAATTGAAACACACATTAAGTAGTACTCATATTCTTATTACCAGAACTATTATATATATTGTCGCACGTATCACAAAGTACACAGACCATGCTGCTTCACGATACAAACGGCACCAAACGTATCCAAGGTGCCGTGACTCTTGCCTCACGACACAAAGGCACCAAGCGTATCTATGTTGCCGTGACTGGGAACGGAACAGTAACTAAATTAAGGCCTCAGCCGCCTCCTATCCAAATCATAGCCTCAATTACAAATACAAACGCTAACACAGCCATCCAATGATAAACGTTATTACACAGATTCCACACACACCCATGTACATGGAGGTAAATGAACTCCGTGTTATAATTCCCCTAAGTGGTCAAGTTACACTAAATGAATAACGAAATATACCAAAATGCAAGTATGAAAATTCTTTAAACTACGAGCCTCAGTTGTTAATTTTAGTAAGATGATTTTTCATTCAGAAATATTTTAATGTAGGCATCAAACAAATAATTAATATTAATGATTAAACGGCTAAAATAATAACAATAATAATAATAAAAAAGTAGACTCCAGTCAGAACATTTATCAACAACCTCTTTTCTCTGAAAAATTTACTACCAGGACCAAGAAATCATGAACTGAAGAACGGAGAAAGATTTTCAGTGCCCAGATGAAGACACTTCGGGAGAAGATAAAAACATCATTTGATAAATAAGTTCTATCGCGCACCACAGATGAGCATATCGATGTAAAATAATAATAATAATAATAATAATAATAATAATAATAATAATAATAATAATAATAATAACGTGACGGATTTTACAGATGTGGTTCCATGGAAGTTGGAGTACTGGAAGTTTGCCCTAGAAAGGATTCATAACGTACCAATAAATCTACTGACACATTTCTCCAAAAATCTTGAGTGTAGTAATTGGGTGGTTGGTACGCCCCTTGAGGAAGAGATGTGGATTCGTTTTCCGCTTTATGATATGTACTAGAAATGGTTTTCCGTGGCTTCGCACTTCAATTCCAGGTAACTGCCACTATGGTACCTAAAATAAGGCAACTGTACATGCTTAACAACCCTACTCATAATTACAAGAATACGCGCTAGTGCAGTCAACTGTGCAGCACAGTAACACAGAATATCAGGCAGATTCCCAATGTACACCCAAGTACACGGGACTGATAACCACTATGTCCCACGTCTCTAAATGAAGCAACAACAATTTAGCGAACAGCGAATTAGTGGACAACAGCCCTCTGTGTTTATATGTCCTCCGTGTCTGTAATACTGTGGTGCAGCGGCGTCCAGCCTTTCCACACTCAGCGTGCAAGCTATGCTACGCCGTATGCCGTACGCCACTAGGCTAGTTTCGGCCTCTCTTGGCTGGGTTGCCTGCCCTGACTGCCGGCCACGTCTGACCAAGTTGGTCAGCGCACCGGACGTAAATGTATACAAACAAAGAAAGAAAGAAAGAAACAAACAAACAAACAAACAAACTGTTCGTCAAATGTGTTGGTTGTCCCACACGTCTGCATTGTGTTTCGCGCGATCTCCGCGTGTCGGTACCTATAGATTACGTAGTTAGCATTACAACAGTCATAAATACTGTTAAGGTATCATGGAACTCATTTAAGGTATTGCAATTTCGGTCACATTATTGTTTGTTTACTTTATTTTCGTTTTTTTCTTCATATTTACAATATACTAAACACCGTTTGACGTTCGAACGATCAACCACAACACAGTGAAGGCAGTATGGGAGGGAGTGAGACGGGGAAGCGAACAAGAGAGACAGACATACAGTATAGTCTTCGCCCATCATCGCTGCAAGAACCCGTCCGTGCGAGAAGCGCGCCAGCTATACGTCGGCGTGCTGTATGGGCACCTCTGCTGTAGTGTGTGGATCTGGAGATGTCTTCTCGACGTAAAATATGACACTATTCCAGGAATTGTCTCATATTAATTTGGACGGGAATATTTACACCCAGTATAGCCACTGAAATCCATCATTGCCCTTGTTCTAATTGCACATATTTGACTGGTACTTCATCTAATGGTATGCGTCTTCATTTACCTGACTATGGAGGGAAATGACTGACGAGAGAGAGCCACAAATAGAGACTGGTGGTGAGCATTGTTTTAAGGGGTGGAACATAGAGGTAATCTGCCCTTACGATGCGGATTATTATGAGAATGATTACCACTATTCTTGTAAATATTTAGTAATTTAGGAGCTTGCTATATCGTGGCCTTTTTAGCCACACTAGTTTGGGTGTGGGTAGAATTTTTCTGATAATCTGCGTTACTGTGATGTCTGTAGTATGTGAGTATTTGATGTGTGTAATTGTAATTATTACAGTCGGAGATGGGGTAGGTGGTCCGGAACTTGAAATAAGGTACAATCCCGGGATTTGCCGGGACGGAGTGTGGAATAACTGTTACTCTCATTGCCGCGATTTGAACCACCGATATGCGGACTTGCTGCAGCTCGCCATCGCGGTCGTTGTGAGTGATTTAACACGAGCAATGAATGCAGAAAAATAAAATTCATCCCAGGGCCCGAATACCTTAATACCATCGGGGTCGGGAAAATAACAGGAGTTGACCAAGTGAGGTTGACAGGAATGATGTGTGAAATCACTCAGAAAAGATTTCGAATAGATAAACTACGGTACATTTTTACTGGAGGATTGCATTTTTTTCTTCACCTAATTGAAACACCTGTATAGCGCATAATAATTGAACAAGTACATTTTAAGAGTAGCCTACGTAAAATCAACTGGAAGTGATTCATGCAGTTGAAGAATGAAGTTAGCAGCTGTTCATTGTCCACAAGCAAGCTAATATAATTCTATTGTTGAAAGAATTCCAAAAGAGTGACATAGGCTACCTGATAAGAGGCCTAATCATATCCTGCATACCAGTGCAGTGGTCTAATAATCCTTCACCTGGCCATTTTGTGCAAAAAAATGACTTCAAATTTCAGCTGCCTCTTCTGGGTCGGTCGAATTGCTCTGATTCGTTCTTTCTTTCTTTCTTTCATTCTTTCTCCTAAGTTCGTATACGGTATACAGTATATGCATGTCTTTAAAAGGCCAAGACTTTTATCGTTAAGCCCAACTCGTGGCTCACTGGTCCCGGCTGGGCTGAGGGGATTTTAACCTCGTGTGGTTAATTCTCCTGGCTCTGGGACTGGGTGTCTATGACGTCATCATAAGAGAAATACAAAAAATAATGTAAACAGAACAAAGTACAACGTTACAAGTAAAGTTTAAAAATAGTGGCTAGCTTTCTTGGCTGTCACTCCTGGAGTCCAGGTTTGAATCCCGGTTCTGCCAAGAACTTTGAATCTGACAGCGAATAATTACTTCTGCTAACCCCGCTGATATGAGGTTGTAATGCGGTACACACAGCTCATTGAGCCAAGGCTAAGAAGAGATGGGTTCGGTTCCCATTTCAGCCGTCCTCGAAGTAGTTTTTCGTGGTTTTTCACTTCTACTCCAGGCAATTGCCGGGATTGTTCTTAATTTGAGGCCACTTCCTTCCAAATTCTAATCTCAATTACAAATATGCACACGACTACATCCATCACTAAAACACAGATTATAAGACAGGTGTAGCCGCGTCCAAATTCGTGAGCCATGGACAACGGCAGAGTGGCCAAGGAAATGGCCCTCGCAGTCAGGATACCATTTACTATACTGTAGAATAGAAGTGGGCATCTTGGACTTATACTGAGTCGTGGTCCTCCTTGTGCTCTGGTGGCTAGGACAACCTAGCACACCTGTCTGTTCCCTGGTTTGAAACTCATGGGGCCTGCGTATGTAAGTCTAGCAAACTGCTTCACTTGTAATTACTGAACCTGCTAACAAAGTCTTGAGAATGCCTTGGACCTAGGGGAGTGACACAGTCTCACTCCCATCTGACAGATCAGGGACTCCCTGGAAACGAACAGGCAATTCAACTGGTATTCGATGGAGGTGCTATTAATATCGAGTGGGTTATGGAAGCAAGAAAGTGGAACTAGTTGAGTCAGCAAGTATGATGAAATTGTATGTTTTAGAGATTATTGAAGTTCAGACAAAGGGAGATCGAGTGGGGGGTAGGTGTTTACAAGGTGTATCTGTCAGGTGTAAAGCGAGGTAGGCCAAAGTGGGGAGTAGGGCTGTATGTCAAGAGAACCTTAGACCGTAACATAGTTTCTGTGTAGATCGTAAATATACGATTAATATAGATAAATTTGAACATGTCAGGAACTCGGGTCAGAATTATTTCAGTGTACGCTCCATGTGAGAGGCCAGATCAGGACCAAATAGGCAGATTTGATAAGGCACTGAGTACTGTGGTAGTGTGAGTGAACTATAAATATAATATTGTCCTGATGGAGGATTTCAATGCTGTGTGCAGGAAATACGACTGATAGGTATGATAAGTTAATTGTTAAGTGGAGTGAGGATAGGGAAGTGACCACCAAAATGAAACGCTTATTGAACTTCTATACTGGCATGGGGCAATCTGTTGCGAACTCAATCTCGAAGCAAAAGCGAATGGCGAATGAACCAGGTCAGTCATATCCTATATCTTAACAATTTAGGTAATTGATAAAGAATTGCAGGGTATTCAGGGGGTGTTTTTGATGAAACAGACCCACAAACTGATTTACTGTGAATTATGCATAATTGGATCTAAAATCAGAAAGTAACGTCTGTTTGCAGACTGATTAGGAACATATGTAGAAATACATGAAAATGTTTGATGAGAAATTCCAATGAGTAGATGGTAAAGAATTGCAGGTCATTGAAACAGAGTGGACATGATACATGGATGCAGTACTAGAAGTAGTAAAAGCATGTCTTGGGACAACAGTGTGTGAAGACAGCAAAAAGCACATCCTTCTGGAATGAGATAGTGAAACCGCCGTGTAAAATTAAAAAGTAGGCTTGCCAAAAATGGCTCCAGAGAAGGGAGTCCGGCCGTCAGAGCTATTTATGTAGTGGCAAGGAACAGGACCAAACAAATAATAGTCCAAAAGGAACTCATGGGAGGAATTTGGAGATAAATTCGAAACGTTAGCTCAAGCGGCAGAAGAACTTTTCTGGAGCTTTATAAAGAATCTTAGGAACTGAGAAAAAGAGAAACGAGCAGTGTTACGGATAATTCAGGGAAACTCTTTGCAGATACCAAGGAAGCATTGGTAAGATGGCGAGAATACTTCGAAAACACGGTAAATTTCAATGGAGACCTATGTGGCAATGTGGTAGATTTTGTGATTAGGCAGGAGGAGAATAACGACAGTAACAGGAACACGGCTGAGGAAGTAGAGATGGTGGTAAATACATTACAATGTCACAAAGCGGTAGGTGCAGATGAAATTGGGTCAGAAATTGTCAAGTATAGTGAGAAATCCGGGCTGATATGCTTGCATAGGATACTCGAATTGTCATGGTGCTTAGGTTAAGCACCCTCTGACTGGACAAAAGCAGTAATCGCCCCAATTTATAAGCAAGATAACAGGAAAGATGTTAACAATTACACAGGCAATTCTTTGATAAGTGTCCCAGGCAAAGTGTACTCATGGATAGTAGAATGGAGAGTTCGATCATTGGCTGAGAGTAAGATAGATGAAAACCAGTGTCGCTTTAGACCACAACGAGGATGTCAAGATCAATTTTTTAGTATGCGCCAAGTTATTGAGAAATGCTACGAGTGAAATAGAACGTTGTGTTTGGGTTTTGTAGATCTAGAGAAGGCGTATGATAGAGTACCCAGAGAAAAGATGCTGAGGATCCTGAGGGATTATTGTATCGTGGGAAGGTTACTACAAGCAATCAAATGTATTTACGTTGATATTCAGGCTGCAGTGAAAGTTGATGGAAGGATGAGTTCTTTGTTCATGGTTGATACGTGGGTGAGGCAAGTCTGTAACATTTCACCACTACTGTTTATTTTGTATATGGACCATCTGCTGAAGGGCATAAACTGTCTGCGTGAAATTCAATTAGGTGGAAACCAGGTTATCAGTCTGGCTTGTGCTGATGACCTGGTGGTAATGACAGACACCGTCGAAAGCTTACACGCCAACATGTTAGAACTTGAAGATAAAAACGGGGAATATGGTACGACAATCAGCATTAAAAAAAAAAAGTTTACGTCAGTAGGAAAGAAACACAAGAAATAGAATGATAGATAGGACGAACTAAATTGGAACAGGTGGTTAAGTACTCAGGCTGTTTATTATCCCAGTATGGTAGTATGGGGAAAGAAATGGTGTCGGGGTGTAGAAAAGCCAATGCAGTGAGTTCTCAGTTGCAATCTACAGTATTCTGTAAGAACGAAGTTAGTGTAGTGACGAAACTCTCCCTACATCGCTCAGTATTTATACCGAACCTGCTGTATGGAACTGAGCGCTGGGTAGATGATGATGATGATGATGATGATGACAATTGGTGCTTAAAGGGCCTAACATAGAGGTTATCGGCCATGTAGCTTGGTAGATTCAGGATATCTGATATGCAGTATAAGATAGAGGTAACTCATATGAGGGTAGCACGAATGATTGCAGGGACAAATGGATGGAAGCAATGGCAAAGAGCACTAGTAATGAAGAGATAAAGGCTAAATGAAAAATGAACACGATAGACGAAGCTGTTCGTACGAGCCAACTCAGATGGTTGGGTCAGGTGAAGAGAATGGGGACAGAGATCACCTAAGAATTATCAATAAATGATAAAAATGGTCCGGTTAGCTCAAACAATGCCAGCGTTTGCCCCAGTGTGCCGTTGGGCTCGTCAGTTGGTACAGACACACCTACCAATACGCGTGGCTAGCACATACTGGGAAGGCCATGCAAGACACAAAATCCGCTCAAATGGAAACTACATCATATTCCCTTCGGGAATATTCAAAACCTTATTTGGAATGCCAAGGTAAGGCTTTTGTTTTTATGAAAGGGATTTTGACTCCTGTAGCACATTGGCATGCTCGTGACGTCAATACTGCTTGTATTTTGTGTCTTGCATGGCCTTCCCAGTATGTGCTTGCCACGCGTATTGGTAGGTGTGTCTGTACCAACTGACGAGCCCAACGGCACACTGGGGCGAAACGCTGGCATTGTTTGAGCTAACCGGACCATTTTTATCATTTATTGATAATTCATCCGCTCAAATGGAAACTACATCATATTCCCTTCGGGAATATTCAAAACCTTATCACCTTAGAAGTTAATGAGTTCGGCTGTAGAAGGTAAGAGAAGAGGTAGACCTAGGAAGCAGTGGTTAGATTCGGATTTGAACGATTTCAAAGTGAGAGGTGCAGAAGTAGAGGACGCCGCAGTCCTAACTGCTGAAAGGCTTGAAGACTAGACTGGACGCTGAAAGGTATAACAGTCTCAAATGAAATTGTATGCATGTATGTGTGTATGTAAGATATTACTATTATTCATGGGTGGCGGAGGGTGCCCTTCGAACCCATCCTTCTACCGTATCTGTCACTGTCGGTAATAATAATAAGGAAGGAAAAGAAAGGAAGCTTGTAGTTTTACGTGGCCGTTAATCGTGTGATTATGAGCCACGGGACCTCCTTTTTATGTGGAAATCTCACATGGGTTGGCCGGGAATCGAACCCAGTCCACCTTGGTGAGAGGCTGCGCCACCACGCCCCCTTCCACACCAATAATAATAATAATAGTAATAGTTATAATAATAATCTTGGGTCGAAACTAATGATGTGTTCATTTGAAAAATAATGGCTTCCTTATCGTTTGGTGGAATTTACATTAAGGAAGAACAGAATATCTGGTGTGTAAGGTCCTTATCGTCCTGATGATATGTGGTGTCAGAAGTCTGGCGCTCACCCATCCTTGCCACATTCCTTCAGCGGACTCACTTGTCTTGTCTCTACCCTGGAGAAATGAGCTACTCTGTCTCTCAGTTTGGTGGGAGATACGCCGCGATAGGGTGCGTGTGGAAACTATGCAGCTCATGAAGATTACCAACTAGAGCCCTGAGTTCCACAGTAGGAAGTTGGTTCACTTCAAATATTAACCATCCAGGAATGTTTTGCCTCAGGCATGATTCGAGATATAATCAAAACCTCCTTACTTGACAATCCATCTGGGTGCATTAGCTACCGTTTCAGAAGACTTATTAAGGTTGGGACTTAAAAAGCCATGACGCATGAGGAATTCTTACTAGCAACCTTCGGTTATTGTCATCTATTCTCTACCAATTTTGGTAATGCGACAGACACTCCAAAGGAGACATCTTTTGGGATAGCGTGTGCTATTGTCATCTATTCTCTACCAATTTTGGTAATGCGACAGACACTCCAAAGGAGACATCTTTTGGGATAGCGTGTGCTAGCACAATCACATTGTAATTGTATTATTATTATTATTATTATTATTATTATTTTATTATTATTATTACCATAGTCATATAATCATAATCTGCAAAAGTATATAGAACTAACGTTTTACATGTCATCTTCTAGCTGCTGCTTGTTACTTTTAACTCACTAGTGCAGTCGAGACGTCGTACGGCTCCGTGGCTAAATGGTTAGCGCGCTAAGTGCCCCGGGTTCGATTCCCGGCCGAGCCATCAGGGATTTTAATCTCCTGGGGTTAATTCCCGTGACTCGAGGACTGGATGCATGTGACGTCTTCATCATCACTTCCTCCTCATTATGACGCGCAGGTCGCCCACGGGCGTCAACCAGGAAGACCTGTACTCGGCCTCTCAGGAGAGAAGTCTAGGTACAGGCCGGACGTTTGTTTTAGACGATTGCCCTTGACCTTGAAGCCTGCGGGTAAGCCTACACACACACACTCTCTCACCCTATCGTTTCACACTTATCACCACCGATCTGATTTAATGGAATTCCGGACTTGAGCAGACAGTACAGTGCACGTCGAAGTATTGTGTGACGCGGAACTACACGTTACGTAGTTGCGAACAGAACGTCATTATATTTGCCAATGACTGTACTTCAGGAGTCGTGTGAAACAGCGTTATCAATCATCGGACCGCATGAGGCAGCTGATAACAACACAGGTACTGTAGTAACTCGCCTCCAGGCTTCCATTAAGATTTTTCACTCGTCTAAAACAAACGTCCGGCCAGTAAGTGGCATTTAGACTGTGGTGGCCTATATTACAGCGGTAGCTACGCTCGCTAATGCGCAGTGCTATGCCATGGGGACTCGGTAGACGTGGGTTCGAGACCCACTTTAGGCCGAGCATGAAATGGTCTTCCGTGGTTTCCCATTTTCAATTCCAGGCAAATGCTGGAACGGTATCATCTAACAGGCCACGGCCGCTTCTTTCCACTTTCTTGCCCAGTTTCATTCATCATCATTCATTTCATCTCTCTTAAACTCCTCTCATGAGTTTGGCGTCAGGAAGGGCAACTGGCCGTAAATGCATCCGCCACATAGAATTCCATCGCACCTCATCCCCGACCCCCTTGTAAACGAGAATAATAAGGGGTAGACATACATACACGAATCCCTGACGGTACGTAGAGATATTTTAAAGGGTGTATAAACTAAATATTCAAGGGCCGGCTTAGTGTTAGCCAATGGGGAATTAGATATTAATATACGATTTATGGACTGAATAACTTTTCCCCTCCCCTACTCTCGGGCAGCACACGTTTTACACTACAACTAGTTCAATACATGGATTATGCTCTTCCTCGCTGTGTGAACACGGCTTGTCGGTGCTGAATTCAATTAAAGAGTTGGCCTCTCACCAAGGTGGACCGGGTTCGATTCCCGGTCAATACATGTGAGATTTTCGAAGTGAAATGCCATGTCCTGTGGTTCGGATTCCACGTAAAAAGAGGGTCTCGTAGCTCATGATCGCACGATTAAAGGTCACGTAAAACAAAAAGCTTTCCTTCAATTAAAGAACAGTTTATGATCTGTTCCTCTCGCTGATGTAGAATTATCTCCTCATTGAAAGGCTCGTGTGTCAGAAATAACCTTGAATAACCTTAACGTACCAGTTGCAGGCCGAACGGCGACCTAGGCACGTCTTTTCACTCACACACCGGTTGACTATTTTTTTCCTCAGACTTCCTAGCCGCTACACGACGAAGGTTCACTAGGGGGATTCTCAATATTTACAAAGATACATATCAGGGAATTGCAACAAAGACCACCTCAGATCAAACATTTGACCTCAAAGAATCCACTCAATAATAATGATTTTTCCGTCTTCATTAGTATCACATAAGGAACCCTAAAGTTCCAAACTACCACAATCACGGTCGGTGCATAATACAACCAAATACCAGAGACCAAAGGAAAAAGTGGAACTATACGTCACTTCCACTTTTAATATTTTAGCAAAATAGAACTTCATCAACATACAACTGGCAAGACTTTCATCAAGTTTTTAAAAGTATTATCATAATAAGCATTGGCACAAGGAGGAGCCAACAAGAACTAAATGACTACTGTCAACCAGCAGAGTTGACATGCCTAAATAGTTATAAAATAGGACAACTTCCTCCAGGTGCATGAACTATGAGGCATCTTGGTTTTATATCTAATGACTACTCAGTGTATTACAATGTATTTAAACGTGTGTTTTGTTACTTATAAGTGTTTTAATATGTATTTCTGGCTGAAGAAGGACACATAAGTGTCCGAAACATGTACCAGTGTTAACATATTGAATACAACTAGTATTGAAAAGACGGATCAGTTTATAAATTAGTAAGTGGCTTATCGTACCAGTTGTGTGTCATATCCATACGAGCACACGGACTGGTCGAAGTTTTCGTGCAATTATATGAAAACTCCTGGCGTTATGAAGGTAGAAAATTAACTTGGTTCCAGAGCAGTTTAAGTTTGTTTGTGAAAGTCTTGCACTACGTCTGATGGAGTATTCTCACTGAGAGGTGCTACTGGTAAACATCAAGGCAGGGTAGCCTCATTTTTCAAGTTTTCTTTTGTTTGTTTGTTTTTTCGGAAGCTGTTTAAACAATGCAGTGAGACAAGGATAGCGGAGTGAAAGGACCTTGGCGAGCTGAGAGTGTAGTTTGTGTGTCTGCCTAAGACAGGTGTATAGCCATACCGGTATAAGAGGTACAGTCGATCCATTCCTTCACTTGCGGAGTTGTGAATGTAGCATAGTCTACCTGTATATACACCGCGAACAGGCCAACAAGGACCACGCAAATATCACTTCTTTATAGGTCTAGTTTCCTTCTTTCTCTTCCAGAAGTCTTTCATCCTGGTCGACTGCGCAGCTCTTCTTTCAGCAGTCCATTCTCCTCTGTTAAGATTCTTCTTCTCCCCGACAAGAATTTTGAGGCCAAAAATTTTCTTTCTGTACTGTATTCGATTTAGACAATCTTCTTCAGTAATTTTGAATTTTTGAAGTTCTTCTTTCATTTGTTTTACATAGCCTCCTTGCCCTTTATAATTCCAGATTTTATCAAAAATATGCTTGTTTAACCTTGAGCAATCCATGCGGACTATATGTCCGTAGAACTGAAGTCGCCGTTTTCTGATCATCACTTCAAGGTTGTCGAGTTTACTATAAACTTTTGCATTGGATCTCAGTCTATAACCTTCCTGTGTTTTCCTAGGACCATAAATTCTTCTTAAAATTCTTCTTTCTATCTTGAGCAAATTCTCCATTCCGGTTATATTTGTAGTTTCCATGCCGTACTTGTATTATAGACAGTTTCCAGTCCTTCACTTGGGGAGCGGTAAATGTACCAAACCTGCATAAGAGCCACATCCAGTACCAGATATTCTGTCCTATTTGTAAATGACCAGTCACGCTATGATAGAGTGTTTAAACGCCATGTACCAGCGTGGTCCTCACTAAAAATTAATGAGAACATAAACCGAAGCTCTGCTTGCAATCGGAAGTAATGGCTTCGAATGGGTGACATTAACTCTTAGAGCATGCAACCTATGGCTCATTTGGAGCCCACAATAAGCTTGCCCTAGTCAACTTGCTTTTTGCAATTTAAGTTAGTTAGTGAGATAGTTATTGAGGTTTTAAGGGGCGGAACAGCGACGTCATCTACCCCTTTTTGCAACTTAGAAACACAATATCATTCACATTTTCCCTCGATAATGCTGTTCTTCATTCGAAAATAATATGTCCGCAAGTGCTCCAAACTCTTTCAGATGACGCACTTGTAGCGGTTCCGCCTTGTTGCGTAGTGGCTAGCATTCTTGGCTGTCACCGCGGAGCCCGGGTTCAATTCTCAGCTCTGACAAGAAATTTATTTCTGGTCTGAGGATTGGAACGGGGTACACTCAGTCTCGTGAGACTAAACTGAGAAAAGGTGGGTTCGGTTCCTACCTCAGCCATCCTGGAAGTGGTTTCCCACTTCTAGTACAGGCGGATGCCGGGATGGTTCCTAAATTAACACCATGGCCGCCTCCTTCCCAATCCTCACCCGAATAACAAAAATACACACTTGAATACATCCATTACAATAACACAGGTTATCAGACAAATGCCCCCCCACACACACACACACACACCCAAGTAGCCTACATGGGGCTGCATGACCACGATGTCTCAAAGCCCCTTAATGAATCAACAACACAACTTCCAGCGGGTATACTGTGCCCATTTAGCATGAAATATGCAAATCACAGTATGCCAGCAATGCTCCAATCGGGATTTTCGGGGTTATGGTATGTTCTCCCACTCTGTGAATAACACATTTTGGATTAAATAATAAACAAAATCAACTCCTACTATAAAACTTTTAATTATTCCAATATCTGGCGCTACAACAAATTAAACAAATAAATACTGACCCATACTTCTAACTTGTTCAGAGTGAACAAGGAATACATAAACAAAACAAATGTTAAATCAGAATAAATGGTTTCCTATAAACCAACAAACATACATTTCTTTTCACTTCCATAAAGTATCCCTTTAAAATTCAATATAATCACGAGCTCCCAACGGCTCGATACCTTTACATACTCTGTGTTATTCTTATACAACACCTCACTTCCTATTATATGAGTATCTTATAATCAAACAATATATAATTCTTATTAAAGTACTGTTATACCTTTACTTAAATTTTTGGGCTTTTCACAATGTTCTTATGTTACCACCTCTCTCAAGTTAACAAATTCACTACAGTGATTGGGAAAACACCTGTGTACTCCCGAGTTATAGAAGACTACTTGAACATGTCAAAAATTATGATCACTCCCGAAATCTAATTGTCTTCATTGAACTCGTGAATTCTTACATCATATAACATTACATTAGGGATTTATTATTATTTGTCATAAAAGACCATTATCTCGTAAGAAAGCAACGATCTGAACTTGCAAGCGGTACATTTCATCTACAAGAACCTCGGTTCGAATCCCGGGTCATTAACAAACTCTAAACACTCATGGTGTATTATTACTTCAAACAGACGGTCACCCGACCTACCGCACTTCCGTTAATAGTAAGGGTCGGACCGTCCCACTCAGCGTGATTTATTGGCCGGGAGCAGGACCCCAAGTCTAGCCCACAGAGACGGGCTACACTCTGCTTTAAACAGCTATTCTTATACGCAGTTCTTTGAACAGACCTGGCTTTTCATTCATTTATTTTAATAACATTATTTAGGTTCATAGCCTCCGTGGCTTAGGCGGCAGCACGCCGGCCTCTCACCGCTGGGTCCGTGGTTCAAATCCCGGTCACTCCATGTGAGATCTGTGCTGGACAAACCGGAGGCAGACAGGTTTTTCTCCGGGTACTCCGGTTTTCCCTGTCAAAAATTAATTCCAGCAACACTCTCCACTATCATTTCATTCCATCTGTCATTCATTTAATCATTGCCCCCAGAGGAGTGCGTCAGGCCTCGGCAGCCGGCACAGTTCCTATCCTCGCCGCTAGATGGGGGCTTCATTCATTCCATTCCTGACCCGGTCGGAGACTGGAAGCAGGCTGTGGATTTTTCATTTAGGTTCATAGACCACTCTCGTAACCTTGGCATTTATTAATTATGATGTGTCCTCATTGATGGGTAAGAATAATTCAATACAACAACAATATTTAGGGGCTTCACACAAACGAACCTGGGTTCGATTCTTTCACTGCCTCGGGAACCACATCTCATACTGGAGGACTTATACAACATTAGCGACTTAGGGCGACCTTTGTCTAACCTGCGCTCATAATACAATAAATAGCACCCTTTTATAAAATACCCACAACGGCCTCGTGATCAAATCACTATATGGAGGACTTATCATAGCTCAATTACCGCAATCAACTGTCCCCCATAATTAAATTTACCAAGTATATTTAGGTTCAACGCCATCCTAGCGTGACAAATTACTTCAATGCGCGACATGCGCTATACACTACTTTACGGCCTAGTGTCTTCCAAAGAACTGATAAATTCAAAATCAACATTTGCTCTACATTCAATTTTTATATTAATCCTCTCCCGTGGCAATAATCGCTATACTTTAAGACCATGTATTCACAACATGTATTTATTCTTTTATAGGAGCTCAAAAGCTACTACTTTCATATAATTCAACTTAATCTTCATTTATATAATTGTTATTATTATTATTATTACGCTTGCTCTCATATAATTCAATCATTTATCAAATACACTGATATTTTAATTCATACATTTTCCCTCATGGATTTATTCATTTCACATAATCATTTTATACTTTCTCAATTTGTATTTGTTCAGATCGCGCTCTTATTCTGTTATTTGTTATTCAAAAACATCCCTATTTTCTCATTCTCAGGTGGATTGTACACAAATATTCCCCAACACATAACATAATGAAATAGTTACTTACATGATCTGACGGTCCCCGACCGTATTTTCCAACGATGTTTCATCTCGCCCACTTAATTGTGTTTAAGCCATCTTGATTAATCCCATTTCACACAATGACATTTCTTGACACACATTATTATTATTATTTATTTACCAAAAATTGTGCCTACAATTTATGGACGGCAGATAGAGAAAGGGCAAGCCCCACATACACAGCAGAGTCTCCATCTCCGTTCATTAAATCTAAACAAATCTCAAATGTTACATTATACAATTTACACCTTTACATTTGCTATATACACATAATCTGCTGTACATGACGTCTATATCATACAATTCATAAATAAAAGGGAAGACACGGGCATGCACGCACACATATACACGCTCACACACGCATACATACATACATACATACATACACGCACGCGCACACTCCCAATCACTCACAAAGTTACATTATACAGTATATAAATTCAATTTACATGGGGTTTTAGTCCCTTTAGAGCCTTCACTTTGCGGCAAAATTGCCGTGGAGGAAGGTCTTTTATTTCACGAGGCAGGTCATTCCAAAGTCGAGCAGAGCGATTGTAGAATCCAGATTGATAATCTGTTGTCCTAGCGAATGGAGGAACAAGGGTGACACCCTGTGCTCTACGGACTGAACGATATGCCAGCTGAAGGCGGTGAAATGGGTAGAGTATAATGGTGCCAGCTAGAGATTTTCGGAGAAAGGTGAGGTCTATTTGGCTACATATGTCATTGATGGATGTTAATGGTTTCGTCAAAACTTTGTTACCCTGATTGTAAATGAGTCGCTCTGCTCGACGTTGGACTGCACTTAACTTCCTCATGTTTTCCTCGGTAGTGGGATGCCAGGCAGGAAGTCCATACAGAAGAATGGGCCGTATCGTGGAGAGATACACCGCTCGGAGGGCACGGCTTCTGAATCCCAGAAGATTACGTCTTGCAAATCCTAGAATTCTAAATGCCTTACACCTAGATTCTTCAACGTGTACATTCCACTTCAAATTGCTGGAAATGTGTATTCCCAGCATTCGCAGTGAATTGCACATGAGAAGAACTTTGCCGATCAGTGAAAGGCTATGTGCAATAGGCTGTCTGGCCCTACTTAGCCGAATATATTTACACTTGTTTACATTCAAGGTCATCTTATTTACATCACACCACAGTGCCACACTGTCCAGATCTTCCTGTAGTGCTTTGACGTCATCATTATTTTTTATGGCTCTGTAAATTATTGAGTCGTCTGCATACTGCGCCATCGTGGACGTCACACAGCTTGGAAGGTCGAGGGTAAAAACCATGTACAACAAAGGCCCAATCACCGACCCCTGTGATACTCCCGAAGTTACCACTATGTTCGGTGACTTGGCCCCGCCAAACACGACACACTGCGTTCGACCTACCAGGAATGACGTCAACCATGTAATCAGTTTGCCTCCGATGCCATATTTGCCAAGCTTTAACAAGAGTCTTTGATGAGGCACCTGATCAAAAGCTTTGCTTAAGTCCAGGGCCACACAGTCCACTTGGGAGACGTTAGTCTGATCCAAAGAGTTCTGCCAGTCATCAATCACTTTTGTCAAAAGAGTTGTACAAGATCTCCCCGGAACGAAGCCATGTTGGCTTGGATTTAACAGGCCTCGCTCACTCAGGAATTCCAGTATGTTCTTAGCAACCTGGCGCTCCATACATTTACAGATACCAGACGTTAGAGAAATCGGGCGGTAGTTGTCCATGTCTTCCTTGTCACCATCTTTGAACACAGGGACCACGTTAGCATGTTTCCACTCTTGTGGTAGCGTCCCGGTGTTAATGGACTGGTTGAAAAGTGCGCACAATGAGGGTGCTAGGGCCTCTGCACAGTAGTGAAGGATCCGAGCAGGGATTAAGTCTGGTCCTGTCGCGGCATTGGGTCTAGTTCTCCGTAAGCTGTCCCGAACTTCCTGTTGTGTGAAATACAGACTGGTTAGGGGAAAGAGAGGGGATGATGTCCTTGGTAGGAACATTCCTTCACTGGTGTCAGGTGGAGAGAAGTTATTTTGGAATTTACAGTTGAACGAGTTGGCTATGTCTAGTGGGTTGGAAATAGAAAGTCCGTTATGTTTAAAGCTCTCTGGTGCGGTGTTGTCACTTTTGCTCCGAATGAATGTCCACATTGCCTTGGGATTAAAGCTTAATTTGTCCATATACGTACTGTAGGCTTCACGAATTGCAGATTTGGTACTATTTCTAGCCATCCTATACTTTTCCCACCTGCTGTCACTTGGGCACTGTTTCCACTTGTTATAGAGCTGATTTCTCTTTCTTATTTTGGATAGTATGTCCTCTGAGATCCAAGGTGTTTTTTCTTATTTTTAATTGTAACCTTAGGGATCACTTCATCGACGCACTGAAAAAAGATTTCCTTCCAAGTATGCCAGGTACCATCTATATCTACACTGTTGGTGACTGAAGGTGTAATGACCGGTAATCTGTCAAGTAAAATTTCAGAAAGGAGTTTCCAGTTGGTACGGGAGTAATTGTAAACTGTTCTGGTTTGTGATTTTGGACTGTTCTTTTTGTGGGTAAATATAGCTAGGAGGGCTTGGTGATCACAAAATCCAGGGATGACTTGTAGAGACTGAATTGAGGATGGAGAGTTTGTTAGGAAGAGATCGAGGGTTGAACGGGAGGTCTCAGTGATACGGGTAGCTTCAAATATGAGTTGATGGAGGAATAGATCATAGAATGCTGTAAGGAAGTTGTTGGATATAGGATTATTTGGGATAGGAGCGGCATTTCTATTCCATGTGATATGTAGGTTGAAATCACCAACAATGTAGACAGCGTCATAATTTTGTTGAACATTTTGCACCCTTTTTAGGGAGAGAATCAGCTCATCATTCATCAGCTGGGACGATTTCCGAGAGCGATAGACTGATCCGATCAGATATTTACCGTTACTGCATTGAACCTCCACCCACACGGCTTCAGCGTCAGTTTCCAGCTGATGGACGCGAGTTGCATTGTACTCAGGTTTCACAGCAATGAGAACCCCGCCCCCTGAAGTCTGCAGTCGGTCCTTCCGGAACAGCTGGTATGTGTCTGGTAACACCTCCTGATCACCTACCACCCCAGAGAGCCACGTTTCACTGCAACACACGATACTTGGATCTAGGGCGGTTACTGTAGCATGAATGTTTTGTTTCCGTCCCGGCCGCGTGATGCTGCGGGCATTGAAGGCGAACAGTGATAAGTGTTTATTTACAAGTGAACTATTCAGGTTATTTACACTATTTACAGAGTCACTGGGAATATCACTGGTATTGTTGCACAACGAGTCGGTAAACGGCGGCATAGCACATTGCCAACATGTCCACGTTTGCGTGCCTTTTTTAATGCACCGGAACTCCGAGGTACTGATTTTAGCACACGTCCTATGACTCGACATGTTACAATTACTGCACTGAATATATAACTGATTTTTTCGGCCGATTTTTTCACATATTGCGCATTGCAAAGGTCCAGGGTTGAGTTCTATGTCGCCGCTTAGTGCAAGCGCTAGACAGCAGAGCGAGAACCCGGTAGCAGGTAACCTTGCGACATCTCCCCCTCCCGCTCGGCGTGGCCGGCTAATGGTGGCCAGCCCCAGACCTTCACTGCCACAACATGTCCAGGAATGTATTGTGCATTTGTCACTCACCAGAATTTTTTCCATAAGGGGTTGATTCCTCAGATCCTGTTCACCATTAACGGTCACAGAATGAACACTTCTTGCCACAGTCACTGCACATTTTACCATTAAAAATACTAAAATTACACGGAGCACACTTCCCTTGATGCAGGCACGCGCCGCCATCTTGCCTATACCTCAAACACTGGTAACATTTTTGAATACAATTCTGTATTCTTCTATTATACACAAAAATCACTAAAAAAAATTACTATACTAACACAAATTTTATATATTTACATTACACTGCTTCTAATCACTGAGGCTTTGATTTGGCCTTACACACGTGATTTCTTGATTCCCGTTTCCAAGGGTGAAACTCTTAGATGTCGGCTCCCTATCTGGTAAGAAGTTGAAAGTCTCGATCAATCTACCCCTCCCTGGAACGGTAATTCTTCAGATCCGGTTTCCTGACTATTCGGCTTTTATTTTTAACTAGCTCGAAGTCGTTTCTCTCTAGACACTATTTAGTTTGTCTAGATACAGTTTGTCCTATTTACGGCCTCTCGAATATTTATCGGTGACCTATGATTCTCTAGCATTTACTGCTCTTCCTTACTGCTTTTAATCACTGTTCGTTTGTCTCCAGTGAGACAATGTCTTGGATTAAATTTTCCCTTATTATTTTCTTCGCTCTAGACCCTATCTTATTCAGAATACTAGGCGGCACTTATTTCGTCTGACCCTGATCGGGTTCCTTAACTTTTAATAGAACTGTTCGTTTCTCTATCGTTGGTACTTCAAGCGTTACGATACTTTCAGTCGTTTTACTAAACTGTTATTTGAAGACCTATTGCCTGTTCTTTTAAGTTCGCAGCCTATTTTGACTGTAATACGGAACTTTCACTATAAGACTGATACTGGCGGAACTAAATCCTGTATTAGGATTTTCCTAAGTCTTCACACGGCGATACTATGATGATACTTCTCGGCCACTCCTTACGGGTGCACGTTGGTGATACAGAGTATCACGACCTCTCAAGGTCTAGTAAGTACTGCATGATTTGCCTGGCACAGCCAGGGCTTTTATACAAATCGGCGACAAAAAGATACATTTCTTATCTTTCTCAGAACCAACTTTTGAAGTAATGGTCGCACACATTTGGAAATTATATCTCTGGAAAGCTTGTTTTCTAAACGTAAACTGATTTCTTTGTACGTGAAAATCGATCGTACAATTCCGAGATATTAAATTAAATTTACTCTTGAGGTACGTGGGTGTTGAGGTTGATTTTTAATCCCCTCCTTCTCGGGTCTCGGGGAACTTTTTATGACGTATGGCCACGTTTGCACTTCTTTTCTAGGCAATTATTAAAACCTTTTTCTCCACACAAAAATCTCTATTCCGAAATGATTCACAATGATGTCTTTCTTTAGTTAATTATATGCTCGCAAGTGCTTTAAATCTAATTATTCTTCTTCTTGCACAACTGCGACGATGCCAATTTACTGCAACGTAAGATCAATTTCCGAAACATGCTCGCAGTCACTCCATACGGAAAGTTCCACTCGTTCTAATTATAGCCATGATCGGCTCCTATCGGTGCGTCATGCGTGATATCATTTCCTGGCCACCTGGGCTCTCCTTTCTTCTTGCACAACGTTATGCTCGCCCTCTCGTATAAAATCTTTCAATGTTCCTCTGAAGACTGTATATTTCCTTCCTTCTTTTTACCATAATACATGGATTCGACCCCTTGAACCAATGGTACATGGGTTCAATACACAGGATCATATTTGTAAACTCCACTGGCTATGCTGACGAGCATTGAGTTAATAATAGGGCATATTGTACCAGATAAAAATATTTTCGTAATTCTGAGAATTTTATCTGAGATTGCCACCACCTCAGTACATCATCAACGTTGCCAGGGCTGTCTCGAAGGTACAAAACTATTTGGTCTTGTTGTTATTGATTTTCTTCTTCTTCTTCTTCTCCTTTATCTTCCTTAAAGTGAAACCCACGCGGCTTGACCACGCGAACGCCCAGCTCTAACTCAAACATCGTGGAAGAAAATTACTACTACCGTTCACTCATTCTCTAGAATTTCATATGAACTGCTTGCTCTGTCACCTAGCCGTGATACAAGAAAAGTCTTGGGCGACTCTTGGGGCTCATATTTTTCTCTTGTACTAATACCCAAATGTGCCAAGAATGGTCTTTTAAAGTCAACATCGTACCATACGGAGTGCCATGTATCACCTAAAAATCCATTCCACAGTTTTGGAATCAGGAGGCAGACACCAATACCGACAAAGCTATTATTAGTATTGGTGTTACACTCCTTACAGTTATATTAGCCTGATAATACGTTCAGTTGGTCTTCTCCAATTAAGTAAAACAATGCTGCCACCCCTGAGTTTGTTCGATGTACATGTCTGGATTTCAATTTACTTTCAAAACCACAACGTAACCACCCTGCTGACTTGTAGGTCAAGGATCTGAGCCAACTGACTCACTTCCATTGTGAAGTTAAAGATAATTATAACAAGTGGCCTCACTTGATGCTGCATGTAGCAAAACAAGTGTTTTATTTGCAAACGAATGACTAATTACCAACCTTATAAGGAAGTTTATTGCGCCATAAAGCAGTTTGTTTTAAAGGTTTTGGTCAGCTTTCTATCGGTATTTCTATCAGAATATTGTATACTGTGTCAATTTTCTTCTAGTGTTAAGTACATTATGTTCACAAAGTTGTGATATAGGTGACTAAAGAATTACTCTGAGAGTTGTAGGCCATCGAGTTAGTGTTCCAACTCAATGAGATGTTCCTAATTCATTTAGGTGCTTTGCGACATCGTGGTCATGCAGTCCAGTGTAGTTGGGTGTGCGTAGAAATTTTCTGATAACCTGTGTTATTGTGGTATCTGTATTATGTAATGCAGGTGAGGATTGGGAAGGAGGCAGTTATGGCCTTAAGTTAGAAACCATCCCGGCATTTGCCTGTAGTAGAAGCGGGAAACTACGGAATACCACTTCCAGGATGGCTGAGATGGTATTCGAACCCACGTCTTCTCAGTTTTGCCTCAGGAGACTGACTGGACCCCATTCCAGCCCTCGGGCCAGAATTAAATTTCTTGGTGGGGCTGGGAATCAAACAGCCAGGAATGCTATCCACTACTCAATGAGGCGGAATCCAACTCAATGAAATGAGATCTCTGTCATCTCCCCAAAAAATAAAAAATAAACTTTCTGCTAAGACACTAAAGCTTTCCCTTCCCTGATATTTGCTATAGATATATTAATTGTATGAAGATCTTCAAGGCATAATGAAAGTTTTGGATGTTTTCTTTCGACGGGATTTATTTGCTTTCATTATTATTATTATTATTATTATTAGTTTCATGAGGACGCGTTGGATTATAAAATGGTGGATAATTAAGCTTAGTCTATCCAAGTTGCTGTTTATTGTAAATTACAATGTACATGTTGTGCCCATTAGACAGGACTGTAAGGGTACCACCAACCGCAGATGGCAACACACACTCTGAGAGGAACGGAAGTGTTCCTCAGGCCAACTCCAGCACGAGACTGATAACCCGGGGGGTATGAGGTATAACGGGGGGAAAAGTCAAAGACACGCCCAAGGAAACACACCCCAAAATCATAAAGCTAGCAATAAAGAGATCCAGGCTTAGGTAAAATTCGTAAAAATTTATTCAATAAAATCGAAAACCCCTATCCTACTTCGGAGGGTCGAAAATCGGTCAGACCGCAAAGCTAATAAAAATATAAAGATAAATAATTCATTCCTAAACTGACGTTAAGTTGTACCCTCCCGAAAGTCCTTCTTACATAATCACACAGCAAGCGAGAATGGAATGTGGCATTTAAATGAAATCCCCACACAAATACAATAAATAATTAAGAATACGAATCATCGAATTTACGGCAAAGTAAGAATACTAATCGTCCACATGAAACAAGAATAAATTTATATTTAATGCACCAATAGAAATTAGGCTAAGTTACGTTGGTACCAGTTCCAACATTTACCTTTGCGTTAATCAGTTAGCTAAGCCCTAATTTATATTAAATATGGGTGAGAAGCATCCGTAACAAAGAAAATACAAACTCTAAAATAGCAACCATATCCTAGCGTGATAAACGAAAAAAAACCACTAATCTCAAGAATACACACAATAGTGCATAGAACATGGGTAAGCACACATAACAATGAATACACTCTTAAATATTAAATAATCCTGCCTACGCTAGTTACAATTCTCTTTGCATTTAATCGTCATCTAAGTGCATGTGATTAGGTTGGCAATTGCACAGTAAAAACTGCGTCTGACATTGCATTAGTCACTGGTGCCCACAAGTTACAAACTATAGTGGTGTTAATGACCATCGTCGTCTCAAATTAGTATCAGCTAGTCCTAATAATGTCAGTTCCACCAACGAAGATCGTTCAATGCGTCGGTCAACAATAAGAAAATGGTAGATCAAGTTTAAAATTGTTCACATTAATTATGAACTGCTTTAGATTGTCGATTTAAGATAATTAGAATTCATGATTTAGTTGTTCTTTTAATTCGTTGTTTTAATCCCTCACAGTGTAGTTTAGAATCCCAGTGACCATAAAGATACATGCCGAAAACAAGCACACACACATTAAGTGTTGTCTCTAGCAATAACTCAACTGACTACCACCTCACGGGTAGCACAATAGCACAAGCTATAAACAGCATAATACACATGGCTCTCAGGCTCACTGAACCTCGGTTAAATGTGATTATAAAAGCAATCATAATCACCAGAAAATATCAATGAACACTGTGGGTGAAAAAAGTCTATCCCATCATCAGCCTCCAATAACACATGTTACTATGTTACTCACCTTATACATGGTCTGGTCTTACCTCAAATACATGGAATAATTCCCTCTCATAGGATACACATTAATGAAAACAACAACGATTACCTGTCGTAACTTTCAAAAGTGACATAACAGTCTTATAATGAATTCCAGCAGTCTTATAATGAATTCCAGCAATCAACTGTGACCTAAATTTATATCGTAACCTAGCATTGAAACAAAACCTTTATGGGAACAATTCGTCGTTTGTCAGAAAATACTGCAGTAGTCTCGCTATAAGAATCACTTTCAATGCTGCGTAATATTAGCTCGTAAACAGGTGATTTGGCCTTGAGATTGACAATGTTCGCGACTAGGTTTCGCCTTCTTAAATCAGAAGGCAATGATATTTTGGGCTCACAAAACGACAGTCATATTTGTGGCTCATAGAATTTAAATCTACACACATTTGCAGGCTTATTAACACTCGAGCTAGTCTCACACTCAGATAATCATGAAGAATAGAAGTTGATGTCAAAGGAGACAAAATGACAGATATGTCAGTGCATTTCAAATGCTTTGGAATATAAAAATATTGCTATCACCCTCATGTTTCGTTTTCAAACGTCTCACACACCTTCTCCATTCGAATTACACCTCTTAATGTGCCTCAAAAACATTTAGTATCCTCCTCGACACGAAAACAACCAATACTAATAGCTCTTCTAATTCTCGTGTTAAAACTGATACGATGTCATAGCAAAGACACAAACACGGCTTCTGAAGCCTAATGCATGAATCCTGCTGATTCCAAACTCTGGAATAATGTGGCCGCAGAGATCACAAACAAAATAACCATTATTTAAAGGGACGGGTGAACCTTCACTTCCATCAAACGATCCGCCGATAATTAGGGGTGGCCAAGTGCATGGGTGGATGCCTCTGCATTCCATAATAATTAATTAAACATATCCAGGAAATTTAAATAACAGATTGTGTACCTCGTAGACTGGAAATATAGTTCACAAGAGCTATAAGAATTCATGGGTGTCTCCCAAAATTACTTCAGTGCATAGTAGGTTGCACGTGGCATAGTTGCGCCACAGGGTGTCACTAACATTTGCGATAGGACCAGGACTGTCTCAAAAGCCATAAATCAGTAAATATCATAATTTCAGCAGTTCCTACCTAAATGGTTGCTATCAAGTGCGATTCTACAACTTCTCAACTGAAGCAGAAACTTTAACAAATGGAAATTATTGAACTCACAAGGGCGGCGAGCTGGATCTCATGTCACCTTGGATCTAGAATAATCTCCAAGTCTTATCTTCGATCCTTTTACGTCCTCCGAATCCATCGCTTCCTTTTCCTCCTCATTATGCGATGTTTGCCTCAAGCATCTCCCTCATAGGGTAATTTACTCCATCTTGGGCATCATTCTAAGGTTGATGATAGACACGTCCACGTGGTGGTTGAATAATTCCATTTTTGGTGTTTCGAAGCATATTCCTGGCACAGAATTTACAAATAGTTATACTGAAATATGACCAGACACTGGCTTTAAACTGATGCAGAATGGTATAAATTGTCTCTATGTCTGCCACTGGCTTTAGCGAACATGTGGGCGGTGTTCAACTCACTGAAGTTATTCTTATAGCCAAAATCATCGAAAATCGTTGTGATCGTACACAAATATTAGTTTCAGAAATTGTTTCTGTTCAGTCCACAAGTCAATGTGGCTACAAATAGCTTTATAGAATACTCACAAGATTTCTCTGATGAATTTTAGCACCTCGTGGCTTGACCACACGGAATTCGCACAATGCGATTGCACATAAATTCCAATCTGCTAGTGAAAATAACACTGTTTCCACAAAATCGAGCCTCTTTTGCATACTAAATTTGCCATTCAGGCGTTATACTGTAACTTTAGCACAATTATTACAATACAATTCACAGTTATGCTCTTTCTTACAAGGGAACTGTCCATACGGTCATATCGAAACCGACAATGATATTTCGTAGAGATGATGAGGAAACCATAAATTAGCGATGTACAAAAAATTGTCTGCCATTTCGAACTGGAAGGTCCTGAAATCGGCACGGAGATTTCTAATAGGATTGCACGCGCTAGCATATAGCTCGACGTGGACAGCCCTGGTGACCAGCTGAAGCGTGCGCGTAACCCTGAGCGCTCTGTGCTAGGCAGTTAACATACTGTATGTTCCTTTGTGAGAGCAGTCATGAATCCGGCTAATGTTCTAGAGTATGCATTACGTTATTTCCGTAAAAAAGTTGCTTGATGAAATTTAATTCCTTTTGCAGAAACAATTAAAATTGAAACGTAAAAAGTAAATATGATGAAAAAAAATTGAAAATAAATATGCTTGCAAAAATTAAAATTACAATCAAAATTAAGTAAGCTTTTACAATTAAAAAAATTAAAATTATAAAAATAGATAAAAATGTGTACAAAAATAAAATTATAAAAATATATAAACATAAAAACTAAAAAGATAACACAAATAAAATATATAAATTAAAATTAGGATAAAATAATTAAATAAATCCAAATAAAATACATATTAATGTATATTAATAATAGTTCTGCCCTATAAAGAGTTAATACAGTACAGATAGCTCAATGGTAGTGATGTTATAGTGTATGATGACAATGAAACAGGGGAAGGAGTAACTATGATGTTGTTGTTGCTTATTTTAGGTGCTGCGACATCCTGGTCATATATATATAACCCGTACGTATCTGCAAGAAGAAGACGAAAAAAATCAAGTCGCAAAGAAATTTGTAGAAGCAGCTACAGAGCGATTTTTAGACTACACCTCTTCTTATACAGATCAGAGTGGTTTCGTGCGCAAAATGAAAGCCAAAAGGAATCTATCGTTTGTTAGTGAGAAACATACAGAAACAGTTGCTCAATCAGTTCATGCACTCACCTATTCGTGCAAAATTATGCCTACAATTAGTATGGCCGGTACACTTTTCTCGAAATTATTCATTGTACTACAGGTGGCAACTAGAACTTTCGGTCCGAGAGTTTCCAAACAAATGTTTCATGCCGGTAACAGCCACAAAATCAGGAAAAATGGGGAAAAAGGAACTAAAACATTGGTTTAAAGAATCCTTTTTCCCATTTGCGGATGAGAAGTGTTTGCTACTAT
Source organism: Meconema thalassinum (assembly GCA_946902985.2). Classification (NCBI taxonomy): domain Eukaryota; kingdom Metazoa; phylum Arthropoda; class Insecta; order Orthoptera; family Tettigoniidae; genus Meconema; species Meconema thalassinum. The sequence continues at coordinate 188,796,080 of OX336389.2, forward strand.
TAGATTCCTGGACTACTTATATTGATAAAAGCTGTCTTGAAGACATTCCTCCAGGCAACAGTATAGAAATTCTCCAGATTCCTCCCGGCACTACAGAGAAAATACAGCCTTTGGATAAGTTTCTCTTCCGGCAATGGAAAGCTTTGTATCGTCGTTTAACAGACATTGTGTCGGATTGTGAAGACGTTCTGTTTGATGTATATCAGAGAAACAGTGTACTGAAATGCAATACTTCATTCATTTTCAATGTTCTTCCCCACGGTTCAAGGACATGGTTAATAATATTCGTGGTTCGCAACCAATTACACAACGGTGAGACCTCCCGAGTTCGAAGTACCTTCGAAATATTGCCTTCAAATAAGTAAGGAAAACTGTGAAGAACAATGTGACCTCAAAGTGCATATTCGTTGTGCATGGTGCCAAAAAATATCTCTGTTGTTATCATGCGATTAACGAACCTCATTTATGTCCCACATTCGTTCCCAAACAATGAATAAAGTGTCCTTGGTGCGTGGTAGCCTGCCAGTTCGTTCTCTCTCGCTCTCCAGCACAACTGGAACTCCACTCCGCTGTGCGCTGCACGAGCCAGCAAGATGCAAGGGTTGTCCAGTAGTTATGTTGTCACACGGATTTTGTATCAAGATTTCGATACCTTGCAGTTGGAAATGGCAGGTAATTTTTTGTGCATCGCCAATTTATGGTTTCCTCATCATCTCTACGAATTTCATTGTCGGTTTCGATATGACCGTATGGACAGTTCCCTTGTTAGCATTGATTCCTGTTCACTTGGGAAACTCCCAAAATTACGTCTGCACGACAATCAAGCAAACACGGTTGCGACGTCAGTTTGGTCGGGGTTCCGGGTTCATGAAGAAACCTAAGAAGCCATGTAGCGCAAAACATGCGTAAATAAGGCATGCTATGTTACTACAATTAACACTTCCGTCGCTTAAGATCGATCTTACACCAAGAAAACGAGCGCAACTCACTCACTCACACACCTATACATAAGAAAGGAGTACACGGACAGCAGCTGCAATACATACAGAAATATCTTAACATTTAACATGTATACATTCACTTCCTGAGAGCACGAGCCACAACAGGAGAATACGGACTTGGCAAAATGCAACATTTTATTTTTCACAGGTCATCGCGTGCCAAGAGATCACCAACACGGTTATGCCCAATGCCTGTGGGGCATCGGACATGAAACATATAAGTACATACGCACACACTTCATTCCTTCATTTACCAGATACACTAAAAATGCCACCTATGAGGCACAAAAACATAACACTGAGAGACGTCATAGTATGTGAATGACGTTCCTCACTGTTAACAAAGGAGCTTATCTGCCCACAGAAGATAAACTGACAACCCTAGTATAGTGTGGCCACATAGTTCGTAAGTTAGGCATAATTTGGCCGTTTAGATTATAAGCTTACATATAGGAGGGTCATTGCTTATAAGAATAATAACGCAGCGTTTAAGCCTAAAACAATAGAACGGTACCATAGACCATAAGGCCTAAACATAAGAAGTCCCGTTAGATATACGTCATTGTTAAACATAGTTACCTGTCCATCCGTCTGCACATAAACACGATACCTGTTCATCTCATAAAATAAAGAACATTAATTATTCATTCATATCATGTTTACAATCATCCTAGCCAACATATCACACTGCCCACTATTATATCTCATTGTATTCTTACACTATTGTAATCCCTTGTATATTTTATATTATCTTGTATATTTTCAATCATTGTATGGAGTTGAAAATTTTTATTATTTTATTTTACTATTGTATCGCCCTGTATTTTCACCAGTATATCATCTTACATTTATCACTACTGTATCATATTGTAATGTATTATAACAGCGCTGTATCTTTCTATCATCATCATGTCCATCATTATCCACACACTAAAAATATAATAATGTACCACCCTCATACCTACCTTAAACCCGAGTACACACAAAACAGGCACGCCATCACCTACAGCGCCTACATCTACAACTACATCGCCTACACACCTACACACACAGGAGACACCAGGGCAGGAGGAGGAGAAGAAGATGAAGATGAAGAGGAGAAAGAAGAAACAACATTTACACTCCACCCCACGGCTCTCACAATGACCGAGGACGATCATTCGACCCAGGAGAGGTCTTGTTATACCCTGCGGTTCCTACAGGGTGTTGCCACCCCCGATTGTCTCCTTTCGTCACCTTTCACCTCCATTTCACGCCACAACCCCTAAGAGGAACCAATAACAACAAACATCTAGCCATTGCAAGTACACTGACTTAGCAGGCATTCTCATACACACATGTGGTAACTCTTGCCACACAAATCCAAACACCTAGCTACCTGGTATGTGGGGCAGGAATCTGCTTACTACGTTACACAAACACGGGTAATTTACTTAAATACCAGCCCCACCAAGTTCTGGTAAGTGTACTCAAGGTTCTCCTAAGTAATTCCTTTCTGTTCCAAACCCAGTACTTGTATTCATTTCATTCATTCTTGTGCACTTCACATCACACTTGTAAGAATTAAACCAGTCACACCCTCTTAAACTACCTCCTTGTATTTATTGAGCATTCTACTCGAACCCCGGCTCGCCATCAGCAAGTCTTTACTCAGCTGTGCCATACAGGCTCAATCGCTTCTTCGGTGTCTAACATTTGTAAACGCTGAGTCAGCATTCGCTCCTCACTCTGTAAGCAAGGCCAGCCTTCAGCTTTCCTGTCTCATTCATTCTTTGCTTCTCAAACCAGTTATACTCACGTACTGCCCTGCGTACAAATTTTAACGTCTTTTAGTAAGTACCGCCCTAATTCGAGCTACCAACCCCTTCCTTCCTCCTGTTTTTATTTTACACGTATTGTATTCTTAGCTTTTAAGAGTTGCATCGGTTTTAAGGCTTATTTCTTTTTCTTGATCACATTTTAACACATTACGTGTCACCATTCTCTGATTTGTATTTTAAGAATAATTAACGAAAGTTTGATGCTTTTCAGTCGGTCAATTCGATTGTAACCAAATGAGATGGGTTATTCCCTATCGTGAAAAATATTTACATGAGATTAATAAATACTCAGAATTATAAACAATAAATCTCTCTACATAAATAGAAAAGCCCTTGCCCACTCACTCCCTTCCTCATTCGACTGGCTGCGTGGCTCAGCAGTAATGTTCTTGCTTGCTACGCCCAAGGTTGCAGGATCGAATCCTGGAGCAGTCAGTTGGTGTTTGAGGGTGCGCAAATGTGAGGAAGGCGTGTCTTTAGATTTACTGGCACTTTAAAGAACACCTTCGGGGCAAAATTCTGGCACCCCGGTATCTCTATAAGCCAGAGTAGTTAAAAGGGACGTAAAACAAATAACATAATTATTTCTTCCACACTCACTCACTCACTTATCACTAATTCTCCTTCTTCCGGGAGAGCCGAAAAGCTCAAATTTGGTATTGTTGGATATCAAATGGTACTTTCTGAAATCATGGGTGAAAAACAAATACTTTGGGTGATCTTCGGTGACAAATATTATTTTTCTATTTATATAAGTGTATTGTATCATACTTAAATGTCTAGCTATGGTCAGTACTTTAGTAGATAAAATAATTAAAATGATTTTTTCTATACAATTGTAGGAAATAAGGGGCCATAATATACAAAGGCTCTCCAGAAATATGTGAGTAATAATGGTTTTCTAATATCTATAAGCCTATAATATCCGAAATGTAATGTTTTTCAGTTGAACCCAATTTTAATGGGTGTTTCCCTAATCCTGGAAAATGTTTGCATGAGATTAATAAATACATTTGAATGACCTGGTTTGATCGTCAAGCGATCATCATCAGATCCTTTACACTTAGGTTATTAAGTGTATGCCTAAAAGTATGGGTGATGGAATTTGCAATATATATACACTTATGTAGTTGCAGCAGTTATAAAACTAGCGCAACCTGTCAAGATCTGCTAGTTATATGTGATTTTTTCTTAAGGTGATATCTGTGATTGTTATTAAATGGACAGGTTTGGGTGCATTGTGAACTTAGCTGATTGTGTGAGCGATGTGTGGTCCGTTCTCGTTCAACTGCTGTCACCATTGCCTACCCTAAACTCTGCAGATGAATATCAGGAGGGGGGGTGGGGTAGAAGAAATTAAAATATCTCCAAAAATGTTATTGAGGGTTGTGGTGGATGCATCCTTGTAACAAATCGCTACCAATCATTACTACCCATTGAGCTACCTTGATAAATTATTATTTAATTGTATTAATGAACAGGTAATACAATACGAATAAGCAAAGGTGTTGGTTCTTGATCGTTGAAAGACAAAAGCAGTTCTGCAACTTTCCTTTTTTAAGTTTTAATAATGTTTGAGAAGTAGTCGTTCTTTATTAAGAACGAAATATTTGAACAAGAACAAATGGGAATATTTGAAAGTATGTAAACGTTCCTCCCCGATATACTCTACATTTACTTCCGTCTGTGTTCAGGTTGGTATATATGGCAATGTTGTACTACTGAGATGGATGAGCTTGCTTTGATGATATCAGGCTTATAATTCCTGGTATAGTTGCTGCATTCTTCAATCTCGAGTCCTACTCAAAGTAATAAAATGTTTTCAATTTGTTACAAGATAAATTTATTATTATTGGTGGAACCCAAGCAAGCTTCTTTGCTGAAATTTCCAAGCAATTAACGGGGACATTACCCATCCCAAGAGGTACCTGAGAGAAAGAATGTGTAGATGTACCTTTTGCTCTACTGCTTGTAGGCAGTGCATGGCTTTTCTGTGAGGCTTGAAATTGATCATTAAGAAGCATGTGTTTCTGAGTTCCTAGTATACTTTGTCTGTTGTGTTCTCTACACAGTATAATGTAGTAGGACTATTTTCGTTCTTGGAGTGTTTATCTTTGCAGTGGCTGTGCAATCGAGGATTCTCTGGTCCTGTTATATAGACACTCGGCATACGCATAGACTTTCCCTTTTAGAGTAGCCAATAGGAATATCTTCTCACCTTCGTGATATTAGCTCAGTCAAGAAAGGAAAATTATGGTATACGTCAAAAATAATGAAGGTAAAGGCTGACGGTCCACTTGATGTTACACCTCTAATAGAAACTTCTATGTAAAAATTGACAGGTTCGAATTCTATTTGGTTTGTAATATCAATACAAATGTCGGGATGATACCTAAGTTAAGTGCAGAGATTTGAAGCCATTATTTCAGTTTTGCCTATACAAAACTGTCAACTGTATCTCTTCAGTCGGTCAACACAAATATGCTCAATGAATCTTGTACCCGCCCATTCATTGGGCATATTTGTGACTAAAGAGCTACGAATGACAACCTAACTTATGACCACGGCCGATTCCCACCCAAATTCTACATCAATTGCAAATATACACACTAGTACAGACATCACAGACAAATTCTACACACATCCAAGTACACGGGGCTACATGACCACGATGTCGCAGATACCCTAAAACAATTAACAACAACAAAAATAACAACTATTATAAACGTAAATCAAGTCATATTACAACTTTTAGACGATTCCATTACAGAACCACAACTCTTTAACAATTCACGTGTTCGTAGGTACTCGAATATCTGTGACAGCATGGTGGGACAAGTAGAACCATGAGCATCTACTCCCGCGATTCAATTGTCCTGCAACATATGCCAGCAGCGTGCTGGGAATAGCAAACTCCTGCTTAGTATGGAACTCACGGCAAGGAGGGGCTTTGTCCCGTGCCATGTGGTAGCTGACCGACAAGCAGAAGGACACTCCCAACTTTGCTGCGTCGAGAAGAATATTGAAAATGACGCTACCCTGCACACCATCTCAGAAACAAATTCTTAACAACCAACAAGAGAGTTCCCGTCGTTGATCTGTTCATATGAATTCCACTACAGATTAGCATACCATGTCAGATGAGTCCATGCTAGGGATGTTGCCTTCAGCGAAGCATTGCCTAAGTCAACTCCACCTCTCCAAATGACTCAGATTTCCTAGAACCGGTCCCAAGCCTGAATAAAGGAGGAAATTCAGTGGCTGGTTTGTCTGTCGGGGAAAAAGTATAGATACTCGAGTTTAGACGTCAATAAAACCATTACCCGTAGTCATACATAAAAACTATCTACACCAAACTTTTACTTATTTTATTCTGCGTTTATCTATGTGGAGTAAACATTTGAATTGTAGCACGTTAAAATTTTATAGTTGTTTGAAAAAAAGGGCCGTTTTTTACCAAGTCAAACGGAGTGCTCATTTAGAAAGATCATTACATTAAACGCATTAACCAGATCGTAATGGAACTTTAATAAGTCTCGAAGGAACTTATTGTTAACGTGTATACGGAGTTAGAATGTAATCTGACGGTTCTGAAAATAGTTGTTGTTAATTTTGTAAACCAACTTTTTCTCGGGCCTGGGTCGTCGTAGCAGTATGAAATAAGGCTTGTTATGAGGCTCGTAACAATGCTAGGCTAAACGAAAAAGGCCTTGAGAGGTGTACTGATACCGAGTAGGTACAACTGTTAAAACTCAAGAAATGCTCTAGTTGGTAGTCCATCTGCCAACAATGAATCCCCTTGAGGGGAAGGAAAAAGGCGAGTACCTGGCGCCTAAAAACAAAGTTCCGTCAGCTAAGGTATCGTAACCTTAACAGAAGAGTCCCTGGTCCGTCGGGTTGGGGGTTGTGCTCCAAGCTGGTAACATGTTAACTGAAAAACAATAATACTCAGAATTTCCAGAAAAGAAATAGCCAGACTGATTCCTTGATAGGACTCTTGCCAGGAAAACGAAGGATTACTATTAAACACATGAAAGTAGCGGTTTGGAATGTCCGAGGTCTAAGTCACAAAGAAAACATTCTAGAGAAGGAACTAACGACTGCGGATGTGGATATAGCTGTCATTCCCGAAACAAACAAAAAAACAAAGAAACTGAAGGGCTCCTTCGAATTGTACAACTCGACAGTGGAGTGCCCAGCAATAAGAGGGCTGCAACCGTACTTGCAATAATGATTAGGAAGAAGAAGTGGAAAACTCGTATCAACTCCTATACATACTGTATATTTATTTATTTATTTATTTCTTTCTTTCTTTATTTATTTATTTATTTATTTATTTTAGTTGTTGTTGTTGCTTATGGGCTGTGACATCGTGGTTTTATCACCCTGTGTTTTGGATGTGTGTGTGTGTGTGTGTGTGTAATTTGTGTGATAACCTGTGTTATTGTGATGGCTGTACTAGAGAAGGAGGTGGCCGTGGCCTTAAGTTAGGAATCATCACAGCATGTGGCTGGAGTAGAAGTAGGAAACCACGGATAACCACTTCCAGGGTAGTCGAGGTGTGAAACGAACCCTCCTCTTCTCAGATTTGCCTCACGCGGATGAGTGTACCCCGTTCCAGCCCTGACACGGAAATTAAAATTTCTGTGATCTCCGGGGCAACAGACAAGTTTGCTAGCCGGTACATCACGAAGAAACCCTATATAGTTTATAGTGAAAGAATCTTTCAACTACGAATGAAGACTATTCGAGGTTTTATGAATATACCTAGTATTTGGGGTCTACGCACCAGAGGAGGGAAAAAGAGAGTAAACAGAGGGATATTACAATAAACTACAGGCTGCAATAGATAAAATCTATAAATGTGATAACTGTATTGTGGCTGGATATATGAATGCAAGGATTGGCAACGTACCTGTAGATGGAATTATTGTTGGTGCTAATGGAGAACTGGTGATTAATGCAAATGGACGAGAGCTAATTGATTTTGCAACGCACAATGAACTAAATGTGACAAACACACTTCTTAGACATAAAGATAAACATAAATTCACTTGGTGTGCCAAAGGCTTTCGATCAATCATAGGCTATGTGATAACTACCAAATATTTTCACCATTAGTTAAGGATACCAGAGTATATAGAGGGTATGATATAAACATTGATCACTTCTCACTGATCTTAAAGATTATTACACCCTAAAAGTGGCAGGTGAATAAATGAGGAAAGAGAAAGAAAACCTATATAATTCAGTATCCGAAATTTACACCTACAAAGCGTTGAAAGTCTCCTCCATCAGACTCCAATTAGCACAATCATTAACACACAATGGCAGAAATTGTGTTGCATCGTATCACAAGCAGCTTTCAAATCCTTGTTAAAACGACAGAAACAAGGGAATAAACATAGTCTCAAATACTGGAATGACGAAATTGCACTCTCAAAACCCTTTGCCTACTGTTGGTACTCAGAAGTACCAGTAATTGTATACGCCCACAATTAAGCTACTAGTTATTATTCTACCTTTGTTTACTGTCGGGTTTTCCAAGTACCAATTTCTGTGTACGGAAAACACATAATAAAGTGTGGTTTACTGGCTGGCCACCAGATAGGAGAGGAAGAATCACGGAGTGCGCCATCTGATCTCTTGCGTATTTGGAGTAGGCTTACTACTAAACCTTGTGTGTACTCATGGTCTAGGAGAGGTGCGTTTTTTTTGTTTTTTCTATTTGTGTATGTTGTGAGAAATGTACTCGACTTATTAAATTGGGCGTGATCATTGATTCATCTAAGAAAATGCTAATAATTTAACTTGGACTTATAAGTACCGTCAGTAGTCTTGTAACTCTTTGTTGCCACATAACAATAGAAAGTTATATGAAGAATTTCCAGTGATTGTAATGCAGTTTGAGTATATTGTTTACATTAAGGAATGTTGTTACACATATAATGCACAGTCATTAATAATCCAACACATTTTTAGACCTAATGAGCTGAGAATCGTACAGTACAGTATAAGCTCAGTTGTTGATCTATTGGGCGAGTGTCTTCTTCGACTACCGTACTTTATATTTTATCTTATGGAATGGAAATATCTGACATTCTATTTGCTGATATTCCAAATGTTGAGGAACCTTCAGATGCAAGTGACGACGATGATGTGGAGGAAACTGAAAATATCCAAGCCACACCTACTCTGGACGTGAATCACTTTGATGAGCTGTTCAGTGGAACTATGGAAGGGCAAATACAAGCAAGAGCCAATGGATTTTGTTCTACAATGATGGATGAAACTCGTGAAGCTGAGCCTAACTTGAATATAAGTACAGCATCTATCATCAAATTCAAAGGGCATATCTCAATCAAACAATACAACCCCATGAAACCTGTCAAAAGAGGGTACAAAGTATAGTGTGCTTGTGATAAAACGGGATACAAACTGAAATTTAGTGTCTATGAAGGAAATATGTAGAGCTAGAAGAAGAGATTGAAGGATATGGTTTGGGAGAAAGAGTTGTACTCCAGTTAACAAAATCTTTATTGGGACAACAAAGAAAAGTATTCTGTGACAACTCTTTTTTTCATTGCGTCTTGTGGAACGCCTGAAGATGGAGGAAGTGTTAGCTTGTTGGAAAATAATTAGTGCTACCAGAAAAGGAGGGCCCACCAATTTGACACAGGATAAAATCTTCAAAAGGGGTGGCTCGGATTTCAGATTTTCTAGTTCATATATTGAATACAGTACTTCAAATGAATGGGCATCAGAGCGGTGCATTTTGTTTCCAATTTCCACGGGTCTGAGGAGACTTCAATTCTTTGTACTTCCATGATAGGACCAGGTAGGAAGTGACGTGCCTTACGGTAGTTTCATCCTACAATAAGTACAAGGGAGGAGGGGATCATGCCGACAGGATATCAAAGAAATGGTGCCGTCGACTATTTTGGGGGTTATTTTATATCGCACTTGTGAATGCCTTTGTCACTTACTGTTCCATGTTTGAGGATTCTGACATGCTGACCTTCAAAAGATCAGTAGCTCGAGGACTCATGGCTCAAGGAGCTCCACAAAGTAAGTGAGAACGACCATTCGTTCACCTCTTGCATGTGTGAGTACATCTCTGCACCGAAAATCTGGATTTTCTGTACCTAAGGACGTTCGTTGTGGCAATAGAGGCATACACTGGGAAACATTTGATACGGTACCCTTCGAGGTCACTGTAGTCACGGTCCAAATGTGAAAAGGGATCGAACCCTCAATTTCAGGACATGCGATTCCGAGTAATCGTATATATTTTTATGTGATGCTTGCATCTAAATTGTAATTATTTATTGAAGTGTTTATTCATGTATTATTATTGTATTATTGCGTTAATTAATTAGATTTAAGATATTGACATTCAAGCCTCCGTGGCTTAGGCGGCAGCACGCTGGCCTCTCACCGCTGGGTCCGTGGTTCAAATCCCGGTCACTCCATGTGAGATCTGTGCTGGACTGAACGGAGGCAGACAGGTTTTTCTCCGGGCACTCCGGTTTTCCCTGTCAAAATTTCATTCCAGCAACACTCTCCACTGTCATTTCATTTCATCTGTCATTCATTTAATCATTGCCCCAGAGGAGTGCGACAGGCTTCGGCAGCCGGCACAGTTCATATCCTCGCCGCTAGATGGGGGCTTCATTCATTCCATTCCTGACCCGGTCGGAGACTGGAAGCAGGCTGTGGATTTTCATATTGACATTGTGGGGTTTGAAAAGCACCAAACATTTGTTTAAGATATTGATTTTATAGCAGGATCCAAGTCAGGTTTTAAAAATACCCTATAGTAATTATTTAGTATACTGGAAGTTAGCAATTTCAAATGTGCCAACAACTTCCTGGAAATATGTCTAAAACCAGCGCCCGGGATTTGGCCTGGTGAGTCATATGGAACTCCGTGCTCGTAACTGGGTAAGCAAGCTGGCAACGTTGTAAGGAAGGAGGTGACGATTAGAGACTGCACTTTTTTGTAATTGGTTGATAATCAAGTTATGGTGTATTCTATGCTACGGTAGTCATGGGACAAAAGGTGGGGGTGAAGATTTGATCACTCCGGCTGAAGATCGGTGAGGCATTCGATTTGGTGAACTCTTAGGAGTTGGTTCGTTTTTGTGGACTCCTAGGAGTTGGTTAGATTTTGGGAACTCTGCGGAGTTGGTTGTATTTTGAAACTTAGGGAAGTTAAGTTCATCCTTGGAACTCAATGGAGTTGGGATGGGACTTAGAGATTTATGTGGAACGTGTATTATAAGGACATATGATACAATATCGTATCGGACTCGGGCTGGAAAGTCTGGAGAAGTAGAATTCATTAACGAGGATTCTATACCTAGTTATGGGTATGACTATACTAGTCTACCATATTCGAATCGCTATATGCAGTACGCAAGTCTATGTCTGTACACGATGTTCACGAGATTCAGATATATTCAATTATAGGCAAGAGCTAGCCTACGCTTCAACCTGCAATAAATTAGAGATGCGAAGTGGAGATTGGAACAAGCAATCTGTTACCAAGATACAAAATAGTAATCCACGAAATAATGTATTATTCGTGCGACAAACAAATCAGGCTACAGTCAGTCAAGCAATCTAAATTTCAAGTCAGGCTGCGTGTGAAAATAGCTAATATCAACGTACAAATGTAATAGGCCTAATTCTTTGGGACAATTACCCCAGAATTAGTAAACAATAGACTTCAGCTTCCGGAGATCATCACTGAGTGAGTACCAAATATCATCATCTTCACCAAGGGTCTAGGAGTGTGTTATATAAGTGTTGCCGTAGAAATATGATAGGGAATATAGGGCAGTCTGTAAACGGCGAGGATCCTGCAAAGTGTTAATATGTGTCATTTCAGAATATAGAATGCTTTTACCAGATATCAGGTTTATTTAATTCAAGCGGTCACTGGTGTAGGGTGTGAATTCCTTGTTGCTGTTATTATCATCGTTACGGTGTTTGACACGTTCGCAAAATCAGAAGACAGGCTGGGAATATCTAATTACTCTAGTAAGGTTGAACATGATGTGCATCGTAGATAAATGAAAGCCCACAAAATTATAAAGTACGTAAATAGTGGGTAAAAGAAGATTTAGAATTTAACCCGATTTCCGAATAATAATGGTTATATTACTACCAGCAGCTCTGGTCAGAAAGGGACAATGAAAACGTTAATGAAGGTGTAATAAAAATATTGTTTTGCAATGAGTCTGTTGACAATTTGGAGATGGGCAAACTTGTCGAAGTGCTTAAGTCCCTAAAGAATAGGGAGACACCAGGATATGATGGACTAAATAATAACCATACAGAGATTGCTGAAGTGTCTAAAATATCTGTTGGAAATATGGACATATCCCTGAGGATTGGAACCTTGCTATCGTGATACCTATCTTTTATTTATAAGGTGTTGGGAGGAGTTGTGATAACTATCGAAAAATTATCCTGGCTACACAATTTACTCTACGATAGTAGGCAAACAATTAAGAACACTCTCCCAAACAATCCTCCTAGAGGAACAGAATAGTTTTCGCCCAAATAGATAATGTATAGGTGAAGTCTTCATTGTATCCCAGCTTATAGAAAAACGTACAGAGTTCAACATTGCAACGTGTACAGCTTCCATTGATTATGAAAAAGCCTTCGACACAGTTAATCGCCAGTAATAATTGCAAGTTCTGTTTGATAATAGAATACCAGAACACCTAATAAGTAGCATACGCAGCATATACCAAGAGGAGAAAATCAAAGTTAAAACGAGGAACGGGACCATGGAAGATTAAAGACAAACAACACGAGGGTTTAGACAAAGGTGTCCATTATCACCCGCACTTTTCAATTTGTATATTAATTAATTGACGAAACAGTGGATGATTTCACTCAGAAGTAACTATTGTATTAATGGGAAAAGCCCTAAAGACTTTACTACACGCCGATGATTAAGTAATATTTGCTGGTTTGGAAGATGATTTTCAGAGATTCCTTTATAAATTATTGTTTCTCATTGTAAGACTATATAATTTAAATATTTCATAAAAAAGAGACTAAAGTCATGGAACGGGACTGAATCGGTTATGGCCAAAAATCATTATCTTTGTTACCATAATTGAACAAGTCTCTTAATTTAATTACCTTGGATGTGGAATCTCTTTCTTTAGACCAATAGATGCAGAGACAACATTTCATACATCCCAAAAATTGGTTCGTACGATCAAAAATACGTTGGTAAAGAGGATGAGAACAGAAAAAGTTAATGAATTCTATAAAACAATGGCTAACCCAACCCTAATAAATGGCTCAGAAACATGGGTAATATTAGTGAGAGAAGCGAACTGGATACGGGTGGCAGAGATGCATTTAATGCCATCTCTGGCTGGCTTCACACTGTTAGACCAGCAGTTCAGGTTCGATTCCTGGCTCTGCCAATAAATTTAATTCTGGTTCGAGGGCTGAAACGGGGTACACTCAGCATTGTGAGGCAAAACTGAGAAGAGGTGGGTTCAATTCCCACCTCAGCCACCTTGGAAGTGTCTTCCCGTGGTTTCCCTCTTCTACTCAAGGATGGTTCTTAACGTAAGGCCACGGCCGTCTACTTCCCAATCCTCACTTGTCTTACAATTACCCACACCCACACTAAAACAGCCATCACAATAAGACAGCTTATCAGACAAATTCCACACACACACAAGTACACGGGGCTACATGGCCACGATGTCACATAACCCCTAAATAAATCAACAAAAACATTCTAATGTTGTCAACGAGAAATATAGGGATAGCCTAAGCTTGCGGCTTCAAGAGTGAATGGATGTTAGCTTGCTCAACACAGTGTGAGCAGCAGATTCGTGAAAAAACATTTAACTCAACTCCGACTCAGCTGCACTGCTGCCCTCAACTGCTTCTGGTGAAGACAACTACGATGATGACGACTTCCACTTTTAAATTCACACAATAAGTAAACCAAATTACAAAATTACGTTATCTTAGTAGCTATATTTATTTTTAAGAAAGCATCTAATGGAAATGAAGAGCTGCATTCAAGTTTGCAATCAACGGAAATAGCATATGTCCAAGATTGGCATAATTCATTTATTTATTAAGTTCATTTTATACACGATTCCACTGTGAATTATGCGAACCTTCTGAAGTAGTTACACGATCCTATCAATTGGTGAAGTTGGCAACGCTGCAAATGATATACAAATGATATACAACCAATGACCGTCATGCTTTGACGGGTATCAACTAGTTTAGTTTATTTCAGTTGCCCAGTGAGTGCCTGAGACTCTATTTTTTAACCTGTTAATTAGAAAGGCTGCTATATTTCCTCCCACCCCTGAAACAAAAAGTGCTCCTCACAATACTTATTCTTGTGTTCGTACATATTTTCTCAGACATATTGCTATAATATGGGCATGCTTAGTTAATTAATTATTGTACATCACTTCTGTTGTATTGTCATTGTTTTAAGGGGAGGAACAGCAAGGTTATCTGCCCCGTATCACACTTTATTTTTCAAAAAATAAAATTAATAAAATGAGGAATCTTCATCTAATATCATGTGTAATATGTTATCAATTATATAAAAATTAAATTAATATTACATATTTTAATTTTTAATGTAATATTACATATTTCACCTACTATCATTACAGAAGTATGTACATATTTTGCATGTTGATATTATTATGAGTCTCAGGCACTCACTGGACAACTGAAATATACTAAATTCCACCCGCTGGGTCTCCGTCAGCGTGCTACGTCAATTCCCATCTCCTTATCACCACTAATATATTTCTTGATATTCTTCCCTGGCCCTTTCTCAACAGCTTATAAAATGCTTGGAAAATCCGTTTCAAGTACCTGAGTTTTAAGTGAACAAATATTGTCATACAGACTGATTTGAATTACCGTATATTTCACTCGCGAAAAAATCCTTTTCCTTACAGTAAGTGACAGAATAAATACTTTTAAATAAATAAAGTAAAATTATGTTTAATAAAATGTCATTTGGATAAAATATATAAAATAAAAACACAGAATATGTAATTTTACATTAAAAATCAAAATATGTAAAACAAATGTCATTATGATCAGATATGTAATGATAAAATGTAATTATATGATAGCTAAGGTTCTAATTCATGGACATTTATCATGTTTAGTTATGAGTGTAAGCAAAGGGAAAGAATATGTGTTTACGTAATACTCAGTCTAGGTTGTGAAGTTTCAGGTACGTTCTTATTGCCACGCTGCGCTGGTCTCAAAGAGCATATAATAAGAGACGAAACTCAATGCCAATTTTGAAGACGCTCTTATTGGCTCAAATGTTAGGTTCACGTGGCACTGTTTGGGCTACAATGGCTACCAATCTCGTTTATAAAGTAACTACGATTGACTGGGATCATTACGAACGCCCATTACTACTGTCGAAACTGATTGTCACGTGTCTGACATTCAATCAAAAGCATGCATTATTGTACCTCAGGAGGAAATATCTTTCCAAAAATGAAATAATAATGATGATGTTAGTGTGACATGTTAGTATGACGCTACGAAAACGTTGTTTCTATTTGTTTACCTATTTGAAAGCCTACCGGTGCTTTTAATACAAAATAAATGTTCTTAATAATGACTAAAAGATGTTAAAAATAATATAATAAAGAGTAATTGGAGTTTGCTTCATTGTGCCATCATAATCTCAAAACATCCCTACTGCACGAGGGCATTTTCTACCATTGTTACTTTATTCACCAGTAATGTAGCTACAATGAAATGCTATGTCAATACATTCCATTTTCCCATAAATTCTCCACCCCCCAGCCACCTCTACCACATGAGATCAACATAACCTCAATATTCTATACAGTAAAGTCGATTCAGGGTGAGGAGTAGGTTTCGAGGAATAATAAATACTTTGTGAAACACATATTTCATTTATTTGACTACCGCTTTCTGCATGATTTTATTTTGTCTTTTACATTTGATTGTGCAGCTGAAAACAACCTTCAGAGATGTGAATACCAATGGTTAAGCTCGTTGAGAACCCAGGAACACATGAGATCTTGAACGTGGTCAGTAGGCTACTTGGATGGTTGATGGCGCATAGTTTTCAGCTACCCGACCGCAAACTCCAGCTGAGGAAACCCTCTTTGGAAAACTGGACCAGCCTCGAGTAGAAGATAAACTGCAAATGTCCAATGCACAAGTAGGAGCAAATATTAAATTTCAATATAGGCCTACACAGATAAATGCAATGCATGTAGTAGTATTATTGCAAATCAACCGGGTGAGTTAGCCGTGGTCGTTACGGCATGACTGCTGGCAGTCGCTCACATCCGGGAGGCGAAGAGGTTCGAATCCCCCGCCGGCAACCTTGAAGATGGTCTTCTGTGGTTTCCCATCTTCCTTCCAGGCAAATGCCGGGGTTGGTCCCTAACTATAGGCCACAGCCGCTACCTTCCAACTCCTCGACCTACGAATTCCCACTTTCCTCCCCAACGGTACTTGTAGCTCACCCATTGGGTGTCCGTCTCGAAGCAGCTACAAAACTGGCGAGCCGAACATGTCCTCGGACACTCCCGGCACTAAAAGCCATACGCTAAAAAAAAAAATTGCAAATCAACACCACATAAGCAAATGGTCGGTAATCCTCCTTTCAATATAGCTGGGGCAGAGTGGGGAAATGTTTGTTTGCACTAGGACTATGAACAGGAGCAGCACACGTGAGTTGCTCTTCTGCCCAGTCCTAGTGTAGGCTAGGCACCTGATAATTGTGTCATGTATTACCCCTTATCTTCATGAAGCTAGAGAAGGTCTCAAATGACGAATGTGATAATGCTGAAACAGTCTTGTGAACAGAAAAGTTTGTCCAGTGGTCTCTTATAGTTCAGAAGTTTGCAACACTGTAGCACGACCACTTATAACACAAATTGTTTTGTTGTTTTATCATTTGAGGGGCTTGGACATTGTGGTCATTGAGACCTATGTACTTGGGTGTGTGTATTTTTGTATGATAACCTGTTGTAATATGGTGACTGTAATAGCGTGTCTTTGTACTTAAGGTGAGGATTGGGAGGGAGGCAGCCGTGGCCTTAAATAAGGAACCATCTCGGTATTTGCCTGCAGTAGACGTGAGAAACCACTTCCAAGATGGTCGAGATGGGAATCGAATCCACCTCGTCTCAGGATTGCCACATGAGGCTTAGCGTACGTACCCCATTTCAGCCCTCAGACCAGATTTACTTTTATGGGCAGGGCCAGGAAACGAACCCAGACCTCTGGGGCAAGAACCGAGAATGCTAGCCATGGTCAAACAAGAAATGTGTCCAGGCATGTATCTACGCCTAATAGGGGTAAGACTAGAGAGTTGTGTGTCTATAAGGTATAGGGGAGCTGAGAACATGGTAGCCTTTCTTCCTGGAACTACAAACTGTCATTCACTCACTGAGAACAGTTTCCAGCTAGACAGTAAATAACCCATTACAGATTTGGCTTGACAATCTTTCATTTGCTTCATCTTCGCCCACATCAGGCTGCAGAAAGTGACAAGCAGGAGATGGACAGCAGATCACAATACAGTTTTGCTGTCATAGAGCTTACAACTGATCCACTATCCCCACCATGAGCAACGATGTGATCAAATGGAGCTCACACAGATTATTTACCTTAGTGATACAGCATTATGTTTCAACAGCTGACTGGAATCAAGCAGACTACTGGAATTTTATAACATGCTTGACACTAGATATTTCTGAAAAATACTGCTCTTGTTGAATACTGTCAGTAGTGATACCAATATGCCATGGCAGTATCCGTTTACTTCTTGAGTTATTGTGATCTTCCACATTATATGCACCTATTTTAACATGGTTATGTGTATGCTCACCAATGCAATACAATTGCAGGAATTACCATTTCTATTCCACTGCCGATTGGAGGTTTTAATCCCTACAGTGAAAACTGCAATATCTATTCAATGCATCGATTGAGTAGGGAGGAACTATTCGTACAAATCCTGCATTATTTACCAAAAAAAAGAGTATTGGTTTGGTATATGAAACACATTCTGCTATAACATTTGTGAAAAATTATTGTCTAGTAACATACTGCTACAACACACATCTGTTCCCAGGAATTCACCTATATGCTCAAATTTCCCAAACATCTATTCCTTAGTAACAATAATGTTATAGGATTGTGTTATCAGTTGTACAGCTACAGGCCGTTTCTCTTGAGATAACGGCTGGCTGCGTGGCTCAGCGGTAACATGCTTGCTTGCTGGGCCCACGGTTGCAGGATCGAATTCTGGCGCAATCATCTGGCTTTTGAGGGAGCTCAAATGCAAGGAAGCAGTGTCAATAGATTTACTGGCACGTTAAAAATCCCCTTCGGGGCAAAATTCTGGCACCCTGGCGTCTCTAAAAGCCACAGTAGTTAAAAGGGACGTAAAACCAATAGCATTATTATATCTAGAGATAACAACTTTCCATATCAAAAGTGTCACATATCTCAGACTGAACACTGCCGCTGTTATCGATATAACATTAATACACAGTACACCTGCACTGATTACACACACACATTGGTTGTATCACCAACATCCAAATAACCTACATGGGAGTTATTCATGAAGCATAAGGCCCCAACTGGTAAGGAACAGGAGTCCACAACTTGTATGTACTGTATTCATGTAATTGCTTGCAACCCACACCACACAGCTCTGGGGAATAATTTATATACACAGAGCATGGAGCAGTTGCAATGGAAGGAGATATGGAAAAGTAAATATTTGTGGATAAACACCATGTCATAGTAACATTGCATGCTAAATGCTGTGATAAATGTGCAGTAATAAAGAAACCCTACACTCAGCTGTTACTCAGCAGTAGTGAGTGACATACCGTACATCCCTTGAAATATTTTTCGCAGCATGTTTGGCCACAACCTTGGTGTGGTGTACCGTACTAACTGATGATCCCAACCATACACTAAGGTGAAATTCTCTCACGAATGAGATGTCTGGAATGCATTATGTCATAAATGAATTGGCTCCAAAGCATTAAAACAACCAAAAACCCAGTGCTATTCAGCACCTAGAACAAATACTAGGTGCTGAACTCCACTGTCATGCACAGGAATACAATGCTAACATTCTTACATATTTTGGGAGGTCAAGGTAACAGAACTTTAACCCTCAGTGTAAAAAAAAATGTCCCTACGAGGCCAGAACAACCCTTGTTCTCTCAGCAATAAAATGCATGTTAACAGACTCCACCATCAAATAGGGAGTTACAATTTGACATGCTACATGCCTAAAATGATGATGATTACTAACAAAGTAAGACTGAAACCTACAATGAAACACCACTCAAAAGGAGCTACAGGCTAACGTACAGTACTGAATGTAGTCCTACTGTAATCCTAGGCTTTTACATACAACAATATAGTAGGCGTACACCTTGCAGGCTTCAGGCTAAGCATAATCGTGGACCAGAGGGAAGAAAACAAAGTAGTTAATAAAGCCTGCTCTTATTTTCCTGGAAGGTATCTCTATTAATATCTTCTAGCGAATACACAAACAATATCAACATATTATTTCTAGAGGCAACAAACATTCTTTGTCGACTTAATTTCTACTTTTTCGCCCGTGCCTAGGATTGTACCAATCCTTGCCTTATTCCCTGATGAATACGTCACCAGATGTCACAGCCATGCAGAGTGTATGTCAAAATAGGACCAGGGTCCAAACTTGGGTGCTTCGATCACAAGTTATTTTGTGTCTTTAATACTGTACTTGAAGTACACACATCAAAAAAAGTTTTGCATCACCTCGGTTCCCAGATCTCCGGCATATAGACGTTGACTGTGTATATTGTATCCAAGATACAGTCCCTTTGACTGTTCATAGATGTCACTAAAACTGCTCAAAGATGTAAACAACCATGCATGAGCAGGGCCTATTAGACGGAGGGGGTACGACAGCCGATCAGTTCCAGTCATTCCACCAGGACGAAGGTACGCTGCTCATGTTGTCTGTAGTTCTACCATGCCTAGAAGGTCAATACCGCAGTTCGATCGCGTCCGCATTGTTACTTTGTGTCAAGAAGGGCTCTCAACAAGGGAAGTTTCCAGGCGTCTCAGAGTGAACCAAAGCGATGTTGTTCGGACATGGAGGAGGTACAGAGATACAGGAACTGTCGATGACAGGCCTCGCTCAGGCCGTCCAAGGGCTACTACTGTAGTGGATGACCGCTACTTACGGATTGCCGCTCGGAGGAACCCTGACAGCAATGCCACCATGTTGAATAATGCGTTTCGTTCAGCCACAGGACGTCGTGTTTCAACTCAAACTGTGCGCAATAGGCTGCATGATGCGCAACTTCACTCCCGACGTCTATGGCGAGGTCCAGCTTTGCAACCCCGACACCATGCAGCGCGGTACAGATGGGCCCAACAACATGCTGAATGGACCCCACGGAATTGGCATCACGTTCTCTTCACCGATGAGTGTCGCATATGCCTTCAACCAGACAATCGTCGGAGACGTGTTTGGAGGCACCCTGGTCAGGCTGAACGTCTTAGACACACTGTCCAGCGAGTGCAGCAAGGTGGTGGTTCCCTGATGTTTTGGGGTGGCATTATGTGGGGCCGACGTACGCCACTGGTGGTCATGGAAGGCTCCGAAACGGCTTTACGATACCTGAATGACATCCTCCGACCCATAGTGCAACCATATCGGCAGAATATTGGAGAGGCATTTGTCTTCATGGACGACAATTCTCGACCTCATCGTGCACATCTTGTGAATGCGTTCCTTCAAGATAACGACATCGCTCGACTACAGTGGCCAGCATGTTCGCCAGACATGAACCCTATCGAACATGCCTGGGATATGTTGAAAAGGGCTGTTTATGGACGTCTTGACCCACCAACCACTCTGAGAGATTTACGCCGAATTGTCGTTGAGGAGTGGGACAATTTGGACCAACAGTGTCTTGATGAACTTGTGGATAGTATGCCACGGCGAATACAGGCATGCATCAATGCAAGAGGACGTGCTACTGGCTATTAGAGGTAGTGGTGTGTACTGCAATCTGGACCACAAATGCTGAAAGTCTAGCTGTATGATGGTACAACATGCAATGTGTGGGTCTCATGAGCAATAAAACGAGCTGAAATGTTGTTTGTGTTGATCTCTATTCCCTTTGTATTTAACGGTTCCGGAACTCTTGGAACCGAGGTGATGCAAAACTTTTTTTGATGTGTGTATTTAATTGAGACAGCAGAATGCATCCTCTGCAAATATTAGCATGGATAGGAGAATTATGGACATGGGTAGGCCCTACCGCATTTCAAACTACTTCAGTACCGTTAACTAAACTAAAGCTCATCCTGCACATTTACTAATACTTGATAGAAGTCTTCAGCAAGATGAAAACAATTGTTTGGTACATTTGGCAGGAATAAATTACATTAAATAAATAAATATACAGTGTGGTCCACCCGCCCCTTATTATTTAGTTTTATGAAACCCAACTAACACTGCATTTCTCTCGATGGTCGATATTGATCTGCCCTCTGACTGTGTGATAGCAATATAATTGGGTCAGGGGTCTAGCAAAGAAAAACCTACCTTAAACTTTTTCCCGCCAAATACTATGGCCCATTCTACAAACATATGACTTATTGCTCCTTGAAATAACACACGCACACGTAATACGATCGAATTAATATCTTACGCCACGTGATCTGTAATAGTAGAAAGTTAAATCAACACCATAAACCGTGATTGAAGACTTCGAGATGGACTTAAACGTTTGAGGTGGGACGGCTACAGTAACAACAGCAAGTGCAGCGCGCGCTGTTTATCATGCATTGGTGGCTGATTCGGTTAAAGCACGGCCGTAGACGGGTGGCGAGAATGGGTAGAATAGTGCATCTAATCCAGTGGTAGGCATGCTTTTTCGAATGAAAGCCCACGCTCCATTTTAGTAGGGATGTAACTACATAGTCACATTCATTCCCTTGCGATGTATTTTTGTGAAGAGTAGGTTGAATTTTGCTGATTTATAAAGAGAATACGACCGAATTTATACCTTTTGCCACGTGACCTGTGATGGGAAAAATTAAAAAACTGTCATGGATATTAACATAACATATCGACGTGTCGCTCCGGAGGTCCAGGTTCGATTCCCAGTTCTGCCAAGAAATTCAATACTGGTCTGAGGGCTGAAATTGGATACACTCAGCTTCGTGAAGCAAATCTGAGAAGAGGTTGGTTCGATTCCCACCTCAGCCACCCTGGAAGTGGTTCTCTGTGGTTTCCCACTTCTGCTCCAGGCTATTGCCTGGACGGTTTCTAACTTAAGGCCCCGGCCGCCTCCTTCCCCATCCTCATCTTAATTGCTAATACATACATTATACAGTCACTGTTATAGACAGGTTATCAGAGGAATTCTACACACACCCAAGTACACGGGGCTAAATGACCGCGATGTTCTAGCCCCTCTAATGAAACAAGATTCTGATCGCCAGTGCTAGCATCGAAGTATACGTATTCCTTAAAATTTCCCGTGGTATTATTTTGTACGGGGTCTACCCAGCCACGGGTGATCCAAATGAGCATAGAGGGTTCGATTTCCCCTTCAGCCATCCTCGAAGTGGTTTTCTGTGGTTTCCCACTTCGTCTCCAGGCAAATGCCGGGATACTACCTAACGTAAGGCCACGGCTGCCTCCTTCCCTCCTCCTTGCCTATCCCTCCCAATCTCCCCATCCATCATAAAGCCCCTGTTCGCTTTGCAGGTGAGGCTGCCTGGTCGAGGTGCTCCTCCCACCTCCCCAATTGTATTCCCGTCCTATGTTTCACGCTCCAGGGCTCTGCCCTGGAGGCGGTAAAGGTGCGATCCCTCAGTGAGTCCGAGGGAAAAGCTAATCCCGGAGGGTAAACCAACTAAAAAAATATATTTTGTCATTAAATTCTAGCAAGAAGAAGAAAACTCTATTTGACGTGTACATATTAAGATGTTTCGTGTAATACCGAATTCAAACACTTCGTAACGTTCATGGAATCCAACCTGAAAATGCATCTGCTCGCTATATTACTAGTGCCCAATCCTCAATAATTAACTGTGACTTCTTGTATCATTTCTGTCATAAGACATTGGTAGAGTTGTCGACACAGACTTAAAACGTACCGACAACAAATTATAAATCTTCCCCCTCTACTGAGTATCGAACCCCGAATCCTTCAATCCGCAGCCCAACCCGTTACCATTTCAACCACGGTTGCTCACACTACATGTGGTGCAGAATACACCACAAGGATAGAAAGTGAGAAGTGGGATGCCAAGGGAAACCACTTCCTAGATGATTTAGGTTGGCCTCGAGTAGATGATAAAGATTTGATAATCAATTCCACAAGCATGCCAACACACGTTATTTTGTTTGCACAAAAATAATCCTACCTGGAGTTAATTCAGCAGGAAATTAAATATTCATAAATAACTGTCGAGTTTCGTTTACTGAACAGTGCGCATTGGACGCTTGTATTCTTTCATGGCCTCCTCGAATACGCCACTATGACACTACCCAGACAGCGAAATTTAAAATAGGAGGTCTTGGAAGTCATTGCATGTGCGATGCGATCCTTACCTAATTGGTCAAGCAGCTCTATCGTAATGAAAATCTTGAGCTCTGATTTTTGGAGAACCTCTATCATAATCAAACTTGAACTATAATGAGCCTCTTTAAGATGCAGTTTTCTAGCATATCATATTTATATTTCGGCATGGTCGAACATAATGGTGCATTATGCAACGAGCCTATGGCAATAATTAAGATACGAGTATGTTTATAAAACGAGCGTAGGCGAGTTTTATAGTTTCCATACGAGTGTCTTAATTACCATTATAGGCGAGTTGCATACGACTGTTCATGTTCGACGATAATTATTATAACTATTTTATGTTCGAACATAAATATTCATAAATATCTGTCGAGATTTCGCCAGTTTTATGTACTGATCCGAGCACATGTGACGCAGAGAAAGCCTTGTATAAGACCATGGCCTCCTCGACACCCCACTATGGCACTAGGCCAGGCAGTGAAATTTAAATTGCCAGGCCTTGGAACTCAGCGCAGGTGCGATGATATCCTTACCTAATTTGTCAAACAACTCTTTCTTGAGCTCTGATTGGTGGGAGAAACTGTTTCATAATGAAAATTTGTACTATAATGAGTCTCTTTATAGTACAGTTTTCTGACATATAATAAATACATTTCGACATCGTCGAACATAAAAGTAGTTCCAGTATTATCGAGACTCACTCAGCGGAGTGACCTGACCTTGAGTACACTTGGTGGAGGACGATACTGGCCATACGGCAGCTTACGATATCAAACGCAACTGGAACTAATTTTCCCGGTTTTAATACACACCTACTTGTATTAGGTCACATCACAGCACGCATTCACTCGCGATGTATTCCAGTGACGAGTACATTGATATGATGCTCATTTATGGAGAAACAAGGAAGAACGCATTGCAATCTCAACGCCTGTATCACGAGCGCTATCCTGACAGAAGACTACCGACTGCCAATTCGTTTCGCAATCTTGAATGAAGAGCGTGGTCAGCTGGGACACTTGGAAGGGTATCTCCCGATAGAGATGCTCTTATAACATCTGGTCCAAATGAAGAAGCTGTTTTGGGCACTGTCCTTAATAATCCTCATATTAGTACACGGACACTTGCAAAACAGACCAACATCAGCCGGGCATCTGTCATCCGAATATTGCATAACAATAGCTTTCACCCATATCATCTTTAGTTACACCAGCAGCTCCACGAACGTGATTTCGATGCTAGAGTAACAATTTGTCAATGGGCGTTACGCAGTATGACCAATAATGCAGCCTTTTTGTCAAATATTCTCTTTTCAGACGAATCACGATTTCACAACAATGGCACAGTCAACCGGCATAACATGCACTATTGAAGCGTGGAGAATCCCCATTGGGTAAGACTGGGCGCATTTCAAGTGCTGTGGGGTGTAAATGTATGGTGTGGGATCTTGGGTGACAATCTAATCGGACCATATTTCTACGATGGGCATCTTACGGGAGAAAGCTACCTTCATTTTCTGCAAAATGAACTCCCACAGTTGCTGAAAAACGTGCCACTGCGCGAGCGATTGAGGATGTGGTGGCAACAGGATGGGGCCCCACCTCACGGATCATTAGTCGTCAGGAAATATCTTCATGATACATATCCAAATAAATGGATAGTAAGAGGAGGACCCATTCACTCGCCTGCCAGATCACCCGATCTTACGCCACTTGACTTCTTCCTGTGGGGTCACTTAAAGCAGGTAGTATATGCACAGGAGCCTGAAGATCCTGACCACCTTCGGCAACTAATCATCAAGGCATGCCAAGCCGTTACACCTCAGATGTTACAGCGTGCAAGACTGTCTGCAATACGTCGTGCTGAAATCTGCATCAACCAAGGTGGTCAACATTTCGAACACTTGCTACACTGAATATGCAGAGTACCTTGCTTTATTCCTACAGGGGGGTGTGGTGGCGCAGCGGTCAAGCTCTTTGCCTCTCACCAACGCCATGTCCTGTGGTTCGAATTCACGTAAAATGGAGATCCCGTGGCTCATGATCGCGAGATTAACGGTCACGCTAAACTACAAGCTTTCTTCCTTTTCTTCCTACAGACCATTATGTCATCGTCTAACCTGCCTACGTAGCATCGAATAAAAACGGTCCTTTTCAGGACCAAATAAAAATTCATTCATTGGAACAGGTAAATATGTGTCCGTAGTGCAGCTACAGTAAACGGCATTAAGCGAAAAGAAAGGAACTTATTCGCCTTGGGATCGAACCTGCTACTTTGCAGCATGGCTGACGTTACAGCAGAGAAGCACGATTTAACCATCTTAGCTACCGTGAGCCTTGGTGGGAAACTGTCACGTACTGAGTCTATTTGTAGTCCTCATAGACACTTCATGTCCTTCGTAAGGCAGTGTTGTTCGGATGTGTCGATTTACACATTCGTTATAGTTGATGGCATTGAAATAACACTGCTGCCAATGATTTCGACTATATTCGCGAGCATGAACTCAACCGTAAAGTTGTACTAGGCCGTAAAGGAGCAAGAACTAATGTTTTTAGGACGACTATGATATACGCGTTAGTTGGGTTGCCTTCCTCCAAAAATAAGGGGCTGGTGGACCACACTGTATATATGGGTTGTCCACTATGTACAAGGCTATATCGTACTGTACCCTTATATCTGGATGATCCACCAAAAATCCGCCGCTGGAATAATAAAGGATTGTAGCATCTTGAAGTCCCGGCTAAAACACAACACAACTTGGCGAATACACTCAGAATAAGGGACAGGGATTTTTCAAACAGAATGTGCTATAGAAACAAACTACAGAACAATAGGGTTCTCAAACTACTCAGGAGAGACGGGAATCCATGAAAATCTCGGGCGTGAGGATACGGATAAGGTCCCTCGGAAAACTTCCACCCTATAGCACATTCCACTACCATTTAACTGCAAAGACAATGCCAGATTTCTATAAAAAATCAGGGAATCGTAGAAACGTGCCTGTCATATTTATCAACATTAAATATACATGCCTCCTAACTCTCGCATTTATAGTATGCGTAACTCACGTTAAAAAGTGACCAAATATCATTATTCAGTTCCATTACAATTTTGTTTCTTCTAGAAACTATTAAACACGTTTACATTGGCTTTCATAAGCTCAAATAAAAATTATAAATAAATTCGTGGCAAACAACTGCTGTGCCCTAGGTAACGGGAGTTTAACAACAAAAATAAATTAATGTTATTAGGCTTTAAAAAATATCCCCAAAATAAAATGAATTTACCCCTGACGTAGATCTCCGTCATTACAAAAACTATTCATTACTCTACACAATTTATCTCCCGTTTCCTATCACCTAAATACTTCTCATAGAAGCGATAAAAATCTGTATTAAAATTAAATTAAAGATAAAAGTTACAACACGCCTAAATATGACTATAAACCTTTCGTAAATCCTAAAAATAATTTACATACAACACAAATATCGGCGATTTAGTGTGCCCTTGCGTACAAGAAATATGCAAATCACTGTCCAACTGCTCAGTCTTATTTATTCGTGGCATAGAACGTCCTCCCACTGAGTGATTTACACATTATAGGATCAAGCTTAGGATAACACTTCAATGAAATGAAATTCAAAATCCTACTATAAAACTATTTAATTATCAAAATTAGGCGCTACGAACACACACAATAAACTGAATAAACTTCACACTAGTTCTAATGAACAAGGAACAAATACAACATTAATCTATGAAAATCAATATTAGAGGTTCCACTGACCCCCCCAAAAATTATCAAAACTGCTCTCACTTCCATTTAACATCACTACCAAAAATTAATCAAAACTAGCTCTAAAAGTCTCGGTAAAAATTATTACATAGAATTATCTATTCAAAACACACTAAATCTCATTAACTTGAATATTATTATAAATTTGAGTTAATGTTAATAATAAAAAGGTCAACAATTACCATTTATTTGGGTACCACATGATATTCACACTGTATCATCTCTCTTTCCAACACTACCAAATTGCATTTGTCCTCGGGAAACTCGTGTACCACAAGCTATAGAAATTACTGATAAAATCAAATCAAGACAGACTCCCAGCTGTCCGAATATTTCCATAAATACTTGGGAACAATAACATATAAAATGTAACAATACCAAAGGGATTTCCATTATTGTCTCAAATGACAATTTAATTATTCATGAAATGCGGATCTAAAATGCAATGGCAAGGATAAATAATCACAGCAAAACTCGGTACAGATTACCGGTCCATTAAGAGATTTAATACTGCAGGCCGCAGACAATGTCTGGCTCTGTTACTGGCCTATCTCAACATTGGCCTTCATTAAAAAGTCAAGACCCTTGAAGCTTTGATTAATGACGAGGGAGGGAGAGTCAATACTTCCCTTCCTCCTAGACGGGACACTACAACTGCTTTCAAACAAGCGTGACTTCTTAAGACTTGGAAAGGCGACACGTCACTTTCATTTAACAAAACATATGAGGTTCTAATGACCTATTTTTGTGGCTCAGGTATAATTATAATTGTGGAGGTTTATCATTGGCAGGTAAGAACACAATAAACCAAATATAATTAAGGGGCTTCGACGTAAGAGAACTCCAGTTCGATTCTCGGGCCAGCCTCTAGGACATCTCCATTCTCGAGGACTTAGGGCTAACACATGGAACGATGGTATCTGACCACTCGTCCGAAATATAATGACGGCTATATGGGGAGGTATTCGCACCCATCCCTGCGCTTAAACATTAATAAACTTAGCACCCTTAAAAGTTTGTCATAGCAAACACACACATAATCATTTACTCTGTCCAACTGATCCCCACAATCATAATCTCCTGGCATTATTTCACCGCATTTATTAGCGTGACAATTAATAATATAAGCGCTCATTGGCGACAATAGTACATTCGTGATGCTTTTCAAAGCCAAATATTTATTCCGACATAATTAATTTCTCCGTCCAAAAATAATAGTTTTGCCTTTAACGCAATCTTGACTTTTCATATACAAGAACACAACTGGTTCAATAATTATCATTATCATTATCATTTCAGCACATAACGGCTCATACTTGAATATTAATTCAATAACTTATTCGTTCATTTCCTTGTTATTATTATTATTTCAGCACATAATGGCTCATATTAATTCAACAATTTGTTCATTTATTACATTATTATTATCTTGCTTGCCTTTAAATAACATTATTCCTTTTCATTCACTGGTATTCCACTGAATACTATTTCTTGGACTACACATTTTACATTTAAGTCATTATTAGCCTACTTTCATTACTAGATCCCGCACTTCTCATTATTACACAGTTTTACATCCCTGATTTTCAATATTGGAGAATACTTTCTTCATGGTTACTATTGTTACACGAGCTTCCCGAGTCCAAAACATAATAAAATTTGGTTTTTACTTACATGATATTATCCAGCCAAACTGTCCGGATACCAGTGGAGCGACATTTTGCCCACACAAACTTCTCACACCATGGTGACACTCATTTTATCACTAAATAAATTTCCCATTAGTTTACACATATTTAACACATTTAGATTGATATGAGGGATTATACACATTATTTCACATACACTAAAGAAGTCACTAAAACATAAATTTCACTAATAATTATTATTTACATAATGAATTTCACTTTGTGGCATCTAACACTGCCTTTCACACGTGAATTCTTTCGATCCAGATCCTAGGGGTGCAAGTTTCGACCGCTGCCTCCTAATTCCTATTTGAATAATGACAGTCTCGTACGAATTTTCCCCTCCTTGGCTACGAATATTCTCCTACTTCTGGTGTTGAATTTATCGGCACTTACAGTTACTGCACGACAATATTGTCTCCTTCGGTATGCAATTGTTTATATGGTAAACGGTCTATGGTTTAACGTTTACCCCTGGAGTCACTGTACTCACTTTACTGCGCTCTCCAATTGTCTTTAGTACTTCGCGTCGAACTGAATTCTGACGACTATTGTCTTTACTTGGTGGAATACTTCCCTGTAATTCCACGTGGCTACAGATGACTATTTTGTAGACTTCTAACTCTATCGCCACTTCTCACGCTAACCTCCTCAATTCAGGAAAATTAGGTGCTTGCTATGTTCGACCCTACCGTGGTTATTTAACGCACTGGGTAATATATTTAGAGTTTCACTTGTCTAATAATGTCTCGTATACATTCGAGATACTATGATGTAACTTCAAATACTGGTGTCTGGGCTTCGGTTACCCTCGCCGGCTAACGTATTTTTGCTCAAAGTATAAAACTTGGCCTAAGTCCGTAGACTATTAACTGTTCGAAGTCTGATGATACTTTTCCTTTTGACAAGGACTTCGATGTTTTAACGCGCGGCGACTCTACTGACTGCTGGAACAGTACCTCTCTCAAGAGTACTTCCGCGTCGTGGTACAGATTCAAGTCCCACCGGACTGAATAAGACTGCCTGTGCTATGAAACAGCATGACCGTACGTGGTCTGATGATTACTGCATGATATCCCTTGGGGTAACGGCCTATATATTTGATTCTGGTAAAAATAAATAAATTTCTCATCTTCTCCCCCACCAACTTCCAAAATAATCACCGTACGACGTTAAAAGAAATATCTCCGAAAAGCTGAGGTTTTAAATGTCTCAAAAATATCTAAGTTTCCAAAAATCGATCGTACAAATCTTTAATATTAATTAAAATGAGCTCCTCAATTACGTGGGTGTTGATTCCGTTTTGTCCCCTACCACAAGCTCCTGGTTCGGAAATTCACCTACTACGTAATGCTGATCTGACACTTCTTTCTTGTACAATTACTGTTAACTTTATCCACTCTAAAAAAAATCTTTTTCCCTGGATAATTAACATTGAGGGAATCCTTTCTTTAGTTTAATGCCCGCAAATGGCTCAATTTTAATTATTTCTCTGATTTCATGACTCCTCCCTTGATGCGGCGTTGCCATTTTACTGTTGAGTAAGGGCTTTTTCCGAAACTTTATCTCACTCTACTCAATGGAATATTTTCAAATCTACATTTATCGGGTGCGTAACCTGGTCTCCGATGACTGTTCATGACATCATCCCACAGCTGTGGTCCTGCTCTGTTGAGTTGCACAACTTACCCATGCGTCACGCAATATGATGCTGTATTCCTCCTCAACTAACTTCAGAACTCCGTTCTAAAAACCTGCATTAATTCTTTCTTTTTGACATACAAGGATATGGGTTCGATACTGTACCTCTCCCATGGGTTCAGTAGTTCAACAACTACTCAAGTTAAAAATAAATTATTTACATTGGGCAAACTGCCTTCTTCACGTTCAAAATAGACATCAATCGCCTTCCTATTTCTTCGCTTAAATTCTTATAGACTTTCAGAACAAATATTTCACCATGCTATGTCTTATTCGGGAAACCATTTCAATTCGGGATTCTATAATCCGTACAATTAAGTAAAGACATAGTTCATACACCTCCTATAACTGGTCTCTCATCAAAATAAAAATACTTAATAAAATAAACTTTTCCAATTCGTTGAATAATTACTGTAAATTCAATCTCCGATTAGAACCATTTATATAGAACTCAGTTTACTCTCAGTTTCAACAAAGGTCCATTGATCCTATAATTTCTATCAGATGCAACTTCAACTAGTATTCACTGTCCTAATGCTTTCAAAGAGTTTTAACTCTATGAGACTATTTCAATAACTTCAAATATTAATACATACCAACAATACTGCTTCTTCTTAAATCTGTCACTACAGACATTCTTTCAACAATTGAACAATGGCTTCACAATGCCCATTGTCATACTTCTATCAAATACCTCCGTCAATACGGGAATAATAATGATCTCTCTCTCTCTCTCTCTCTCTTAGAGATATTTCGCAGTTCCTTTCTAAATAACATATTCTTATCAACCAACTTCACGTTAACACCTTCTGTAGCAGTTTTAACATCATACATAAAAATATCAAATAAAACTACTGGTTATATCGACAAATTAATTTAACAAGTAATACGATAAAATACTGATCTTCCAATAACATTGTTTTTTTTTATAGAACTCACATTTCAATAAAGCTTCCTATAAGCTGTGATATTTACTTCAAACCTTTCTTCAAAATCTTATTATTTCAAAAATACGCTATAATTCGTATTTATTAACTTCACATTATATTCTTATATTAACAATTCTTGCTTTACTACATTTCTTATTACCTTCCAAACTCTTATGTGTGTGAATCATGTCACCAAATATTCATAACCAGATCTGTCTAATAAGTTATCAGATCGTGACTTCATATAGATCTTCCAAATAAGATCTTTAAGAATCGCATTCTCTAAAATATACTTTTGTATAATATTCTTGGAATTAATTTCCATTACTTCCATCGTTATCAAAGAACGATTTAATACAATTTAAAAAACAATAAAATGTGATCTAAACACACTTAAACTTTACAATAAAAATATTCTGAGTTAAACGGTAAATTCTCCATCATTCAAATTCAAAAGTCGCAAAATTCAAAAATTCCAAATAACAATTCTACATTGTCAAATCGACGAAAAAATCGAGAATAAACATCTACATGACGGTAGCTATGAAAATATAAATACGAAAAACCGAATAAAGATATTGCAAAAATGTAGAAAAATGGCATTAATACAGCAAGTTGTCGGATATTCTCAACAGTATCTACAATTCTACAAAATGGGATATATCGTTGGTCATGAAACTACCTTATGTTGCGTTATAGTTGACTAGAAGTGGGCTTTCTTCGCTGTTTCTCAGAAATGGATTGTTTCTGATAGCTCGAGGCTTCATGATGTCCTGTGGGCCTCTCCTCGATCCCCTTCAGAAGTTTCCAGATTGTCAGGAACGGGATTCGGACTCGAACATCTGCGTGTGGCCGTCCTTTCTGCCGGTGTATCTTCTTGTGTGAGATGGGAAACCCTATCTCTCTTGATGGCACGGGGATCAAACCTAGCCGCCCTCGTTCGTGAAATTCTTCTGTCTTCTCCGCCAAAGTTCGATATATTAATATTAGTCATTGTAGTTGGTGAAATGACTTTTGTAGATGTAGTATACTTTAACATGGGAGAGACGAGATGTTTATCTCCCCCACGATAATGATGTTATGTCATTTTGAATATTCTCGCTGCCATCTTAGCTATGTTCCCATGAACATTTTAGTTCGCCATTACGATCTCTGTAGATACAGTTATATTCACCTCCCTCAACTTCAGAAATTTTTACATGATAAAATACGTAGAATACTTAATAAGTTTCAAATATAGTTGAATGTTGACTTAATAATTTTGCACAAAACTAAGTGCCGTCGTTCTCATTACTTTTCTCTTGTAGTAGTAATCTTCTTCAGCAATATTATAATTTATATTAGCTTTGTTCGTTGGTAGAGTATATAGTTAAGACGTCCGCTCCTCTCGAAGTCATAGGTAATAAGAGCCTCGATTCCTCTTTCCGATGTTCCTCCCCAACAATAAAGTTAGCGTCACCTTTCAGAACATGGCTCTGATTGGCTCCTTATTAGCGATGATAATATAATCCTTAATTAATCATTTAATTAGCCGCAATGTTAATAAATACTTCTTATTTATTACTTAACACCTTCAATGATATTATGAAGTGTTAATTAGCTATGCTAATTGCTTTATTTGCTCTCATCTAAGTAAAGTCGCTTCTCATTAGCTGGTAGTGCCACACTTCTGCCTCGTGTCACCCCTCCTCTTCTCTCTGTGGGTTGCGTTTCGCTCGGCAGGAGTCGCGTGCCTTCTTAAAGTCGAACAAAGCATTGTTCTTCCCTTGCGAGTTAACACTGCACGTGCGCTTTCTCGGCTCTGCTAGTTAACTAGTCAATTCACTGGGACGTCAAAACCTGTTTTGTGGCTTGAATCCAGTGTCGATTATATTTAACATTGGCAAGTTAGAAAGCTTTTGAGAATACGGATATTTCCGATCCCATACATATACGAGTACAGTACCTATATTAGGACTTTTACGAGAAAAACTAACAAATAAAAGTAAATCCATAAATTCTGATTACAGTATAATTTAGAAATATAGACACTCAAGCGTATAAGTCTCTAAAGAATCAAATAACAATGAAATGTCACAAGGAGAAAGAAAATTGGATGAAGCAGGTATGCGTGGATATTGTGGATGACCTGAAGAATGGGAAACCTGACAAAGCTTATTTTAAAGTGAAATCTTTGAGCTATCAGCAACGCATCACAAGCAACGTATTAAATTTAAGGATTCCAAATGGAAGGTATTGTTTGAAAATGAAAAGGTATGTGAGCGATGGAAGGAATACCTTGAAGATTTTTATGATGGACCAGATATTACTGACAATAGAATTTATATAGCAGATGAAGAACTAATTGAAGAAGATGATAAAGGTCCAACTGTAACTAAAGTAGAGTTTATGCAGCACTCAATAAACTGAAAGGAAATAAAGCAACTGGTGTAGATAACATTCCTGCAGAGCTCTTAAATTGTTGTGATGTAAGCATTAAGGAATGCCTTTTTCAAATCATTACTAAATGCTATGAGGACGGAATTGTACACCCTGATTTTATTAAAAGTCGAACAATCACACTACCCAAGAAAGGAAATGCATGTGAATGTTCTAATTATAGAACTTTAGCCATTCATTCATATGCATCAAAGATTTTATTGATATCATCAAAGATAGACTAAGCAAGAAAATTGAACAACATCTGGATAGTGATCAGTATGGATTTAGAACAAGGAAAGGGACTAGGGAGGTTATCCTAGCATTACGTCAGATTTTAGAAAGAAGACTAGAAGTTAATCGAAAAACCTATATAGTATTCATTGATATACAAAAGGCCTTTGATAATGTCAATTGGAAAACCTTATTTCTTACCTTGGCCAAAGTCGGGATTGACTGGAAAGACAGGCGCCTTATTCTGAACTTATA
Source organism: Meconema thalassinum (assembly GCA_946902985.2). Lineage (NCBI taxonomy): Eukaryota > Metazoa > Arthropoda > Insecta > Orthoptera > Tettigoniidae > Meconema > Meconema thalassinum. Next base: position 188,830,582 of record OX336389.2, read on the forward strand.
TAAAAATCAAACTACCGAAATAACAGTTAATGGCAATAAAAGAGAAGCAAAAATAAGAGGAGGTGTAAGGCAGGGTTGTCCTCTATCACCATATCTTTTAATATCTACAGAAGCTGCAGAAAATGCATTAAAAGAGAAAACAAAAGGATTAAAATTTAATGGAGTGCAGGTTCATAGCATTCGCTTTGCAGATGATATTGCACTTTCAGCAAACTCTGCAAGTGAAATGAATAGAATGTTAAATATTTTTCAGGAATCCTTAGGAAAATTCGGGCTAAGAGTTAATTCTCGGAATACAAAATTAATGGTGGTTGATAAAAAGAAACAACCAATCTTAGCTAATATAATGTTAAATGATAGTGCCATTGAACAAGTAACGGAATTTTGCTATTTGGGAAGTGTGATTAATTATGACAACAGATGCATCTCAGAAATTAAGAAAAGAATAGTGTTTGCGAAGAAAGCCTTTCAAAATAAGAAGAATTTGCTGCTCAATGAGCATCTCAACTTGAAGATAAGGAAGTCATTTCTCAAGACCTTTGTTTGGAGTGTGTTGACCTCTGGTTGTGAAACATGGACACTAGTGAAAAGAGAAGAATCAAAACTTGAGGCAGCTGAAATGTGGTTTTGGAGACGAATGACTCGAACAAGCTGGATAGAAAGAAAGACAAATAAACTTGTTCTGAACCAAATTTAGGAGAATCGATGCCTGTTGAACACCATCAAGAAAAGGAAAGCAAAATTCATGGGACACATACTCCGACATGACACTCTCCTCCAGGTAAATTTTGGGGAAGAAACCAAGGGGACGACCAAGACAATCGTATCTCAAGAACATTGTCAAGGAAATGGAATGTGGCTCGTATGTCAATATGAAGAGGACTGCTGAAGACCGTAAGAAATGGCTGCAACGACAAGGCTTTTAGCCTCTAGAAGCTGATGATGATGACAGTATAATTATACCGACTGAAACTATGAACAAGATGTACACCTTAGGAAATAATACCTGCCTTACATATAAATTATGTTGTCCCAGGTTTAGAGCGAACGTAGCTGCCGCCATTTCCAATAACACCGCTTGTCACTTGTTATTCAATTTAGTAATGGATCCAACATAATAGAGATTGGGTCACTATAATGGAGTATAATACTGCAACAGTTGTCGCAAACCGGGCCCAAACAGTAAACAAAACGCACGTGGCGGTCTTTGTTTTGGTGCGAAACAGTCCATAAGAGTTTCCCGCGCCTGGACGGTCTGTCCCAACGAGGAACAGCTGACTGTCCCTCTGGTCTGTCTGACTCGAGAGGGATGGATGATCGGTTGCGGTCATGAGTGTTCGGGTCGATTCGTTAACCCCGCTTGTCTGTCTCTAAGCACTAGTGATTTACATTCTACACACGCTACTAAAGCTGTCTATGGACTAGCTGCGTGGCGCAGCGTTGACGATCGTGCCCACTATGTTCAAGGTTACAGGATCGAATCCCTGCATTGCCACTTGAGGGTGAGCTAATGTGAGGTTACCCCGTGTCAGTAGATTTTCTGACACGTTAAGGATCCCCTTCGGTTGCCTACTTTTCAATCATAGTCTCAATCACAAATGTATACATTACTACAGAGACCACAACAACACAAGTTATCAGATAATTTCTACACACAACCAAGTGCATGAAGCCGAGGACAACAAAATTGCCACAGTTTTAAACGATAGCAACAACTGTTTATAACAAGTTAATAACTCATTTCTTATATTCTATGGGAAATGCAAGGCATTATCGAGCAAAAGCGAAAATTTCATTAACTTCGAAAACACCGGGTTTGTTTCTTTGTTGTAGCAAAGCAAGCAATGCTCAAGGAATGCGAGATATCCAAGTAAAATGCTCATCAAACGTGAATTTAAGATTAACAATAGGAATACAAGGAAGAGGATACCGGTACTTATTGCGACATGCCACATTACTCCGCATAAGCCACGCAGCATCAGCGTTCTTGGAAGAATCCTTTGAAATGCCAAGTCTTGTTAAGTGCGGTCACATTCCATATCAGCCACGTTTGAGAGCAAAATACCTCACATAGTGGTCACTGAAAAAACAGCTTCTCTCTGAGAGGTCGGCGTAAAGTTAAGTACCATGCTTGCACTTCGGAGTTACATAGCTTGCGACACGACATTACAAAATCATTTCACGCATTCCTCTTTATTTTAATGCATTTCACTATGCAGCAGAGGGGGGACTATCATTGTTATCAATTCACAGAGACATACAAAACACTGATGACGTTATGAACCAATTTGGTAATGCATCAAGTAACCTTGACTTTATACAGGGTGTCTTTTATATACCTTTGGAGAATGATAGTTCGTGTAGGGGACGGGTATAGAAGTAATTTGAGATAGGGGACTTGGGGTCGGAGCGGTCTCCTTAACCCCTAAAATAAGGGTTGATTCAGACCCTCCACCCTGTAAGTTAGGCAACCGACCCAAGCCTGTATTACCTTTCTTAATCATTTAACTCTTGACAAGATTCATTTCACCATGTGGCGCTGGCGTAATAGATAGCGTTGCGGTGCGAGAGGCCGATAGTCCCGGGTTCGATTCCGGGCTTGGTCAATTTTTTTTTAAAATTTGTATTTGTATTGTAGTCACATGATACAGTCTGGTGCTACGGCAGAGAAGAGAGTGCACTCGTACAGTTTTAGAGAATTACCCTACAGCAAAAATTAAGCTAAGCATGCCTGGCCTAGCTAAACCTTACTTTCTCTTGCAAATCAACGTGATTTAAACGTAATAACGGACTTAAACAATGTAATGCTACGAAGTACACAAAGATCGGTTTAATTTACTGAAGGTATCAAGCTTAAAAACCTTACATCTAAAATAACACAAAAAAAATATTTTGCCCAAGCCCGGAATCTACCCCGGGACCACCGGCCTTTCGCACCGCAACGCTATCCATTACGCCAGCACCACATGGTGAAATGAATCTTGCCAAGAGTTAAAGGATTGAGAAAGGTATTAGAAGCTTGGGTCGGTTGCCTAACTTACAGGGTGGAGGGTCTGAATCAACCCTTATTTTAGGAGTTAAGGAGGCCGCTCCGACCCCAAGTTCCCTACCTCAAATTACTTCTATACCCGTCCCCTACATGACCTATCATTCTCCAAAGGTACATAAAAGACACCCTGTATTATAGCGCAAATTATAAATCAAAACAGTTAGTTAGTTCTTGAGGTTTTAAGGGGCGGAACAGCGAAGTTGTGTGCCCCGAATCCAAACAGTAATGTTCATTCTTTCTATGTAAATAGTAAATACTGTCAAGTGCGCGCAAGATGACTGTATTAATAAAAAGTAACATAAAATTGTCTTAGTGGTGTTTGACATTAACCAAACATAAAACAACACAACCGATTGGTTGAAAAAGTGATAGCCTACTAGATAGCCTTAAAACTCACCACTTTGCATCAAATTATACAAACGTTTCCCGAGGAGGAACCCCGACCCACTCTTATTTGGGAACTATTCCATGCCCCTCAAACCACCGAATGCCCTTCCCTCCAAAATAACTCTATATACGCCCCTGCTATGCAGTAAATTCAGAGTTACTATTGTATTGATTATTCGTTCACACAATAGTGACATACTTTGATCATTTGACCCCCTACGTTACTGAGACTGACAGAGTAAGGGAAGCCTGGGACTTACATATAGGCTCATATGCCGTTGAACTTTGCAGAAGTTTTTTCTCCAGTACCAATGGCGTAACATAAAATGAATTTCGTTGAATTTTTACTCGTAACTTTGAATAAAGCCAATCTTCGAATTAATGACAAACGATTGGATTATTGAGTTTGTAATTACTAATTTAAAAGCATTTCTTTTCACTCGCGTAAAATTTGTAGAGCTACCTAAACTCAGCATTTACTCAGTGATCAATTGTTCTGTTAGAAAGAGGGGCAGCAATCAGACGGGCGCGGCACATTATTTCCTCATTCATTTCCAAAAATTCACCACTTGTCAATTTCCTTTCTGTCCAACGAGAGTTGGAGTGTGACGTCATGTGACAAAATCTTGAATTACTGCTTGGCGTTGCCACTCCCTCACTCGCTGCTCCGTGGTCGTTACGGCGTGGCTGCAAGCAGTTAATCACATCCGGGAGGCGATGAGGTTCGAATCCCCCCGCTGGCAACCTTGAAGATGGTCTTCTGTAGTTTCCCATCTTCCTTCCAGACAAATGCCGGGGTTGGTCCCTAACTATAGGCACCAGCCGCTACCCTTCAATACCTCGTCCTTACATTCAAACTTTCCTCCCCAGACAAGACTCCACACGCGACAGTACAGTACTTGTAGCTCACCCCACGAGTGTCCGCATAGAAGCAGCTACAAACTCTGGCGAGCCAAACATATCCTCGCGCACTCCCGGCACTAAAAAGCCATACGCTAAAAAAAGGTTTAAATAAATAAAGAGCTACGTGTTTACAATCTACCTCTTAAAAATAATACTACGTGACATGAATATCTACCTAACTGTCCTTTTCGCTTTTGAACCACAATCATTATTCGTGATGCATCATATTGGAGATACGCAATATAGGCCTAAATATTAAAAATATCAGACAAATAAAATAGCAATACGACGTAATAACAGACTACATTAATAACGTAGTATGTTTCCATTAATCAATCTCATAAATATATATTATATACACTCCGTGAAGAACTAAATGGTCTATTTTCATATATCCCACTGGTCTTTTACATTAAAACTCTTGTGGCTATTAAAAGGATTTTCCATGTGATATACTAAATAGCGTTTGGTTCACGACTTATGTCTTGGGGTGACACATGGTCAGCGCATAGGGTCCCCTTGGCCGTTAATCTTGGTTTTCGTGACCGGGGCGCTGCCTCATTGTCAGACAGCCGGCAACCTTGAAGATGGTATTCTGTGGTTTCCCATCTTCCTTCCAGGCAAATGCCGGGGTTGGTCCCTAACTATAGGCCACAACCGCTACCTTCCAACTCCTCGTCCTTACATTAAAACTTTCCTTCCCAGACAACATTTCACACGCGACGGTACTTGAAGCTCACCCATTGTATGTCCACCTAGAAGCAGCTACAAACTGGCGAGCCGAATACGTCCTCGGACACTCCCGGCACTAAAAGCCATACGCTAAAAAAATAAGAAAAAAATCCTTAACAGTCCTCTAACACCATGCAAAAATGTCAGTTTGATTGCTTAAATTGATTCGGTGATATTGAGAACAAGTGAAATGTATCGTAGGGACGCTATGTTGGATTGATTATACGACGGGTGTTCAAATGAAAAGGTACGAAACGATACTGTGGGAACAATTTATTCGTTATTCAAAAGTAATCACCACAGGCCTGTGCACAGGTGTCCCATTGTTTCACTAGCCGCAGGATTCCCTGTTCCTAGAAGTTTTGTGGTTGTGACAGGAGCCAATCATTTACGGAGTCCTTTAGTTCGTTGTCCGATTGGAAGCGTTTTCCCTTGAGATGTTTGTTTTAGCGGACCAAACAGATGGAAGTCGCAGGGTGACAAGTCCGGGTTGTAGGGCGGATGCTCAAGTTGCTCCCACTTGAACGTGACCAATACACCTTGGTGGGCGAGCGTTATCATGGAGCAGAATCACTCCCTTCGTGAGCAGTCCAGGCCGTTGAAGGACTTGCGTAGGCAACGGAGTGTCGCACAATACACGTCACTGTTAATGGTTCGTCGCAAGGGAAAACGGCACAGGCACAGGCCTGTGGTGATTACTTTTGAACAACGAATAAATTGTACCCACAGTATCGTTTCGTACCTTTTCATGTGAACACCCCTCATATATATGCTATTGAATTGCTTGCCAGCAGATGAATATTATAATCCTGGCCCGCTATACCCACCTACATTTCTATTGCTTGTTTAGGACACGATAAATATATACGTGATTTTAGAAATTCAACACTGCCGCCATTTTTAACATCTCATAGAAATGGAATTTTACCCTCTGTCTGAAAAGTTCGGTGAATGGGTCTATATTACGAATGGATTGTTGGCTTACCTGAAACAGCCGTTACTATCCTTTGAAGTAATCCCCGTGGATGGTTATGCACTTCTTAGAAAGGCTGTAAAGTCCTGGCATAGTCTTCCAGAGGGATAGCCTTCAGTTGGGTCGTCACATTACGTTGGATGTCCGAAATGTCCGAAAACCTCTGGCCCTTCAGGGCTTTTTGGCGACCCTGGACCCCGATACTCCATACTTTGACGCGTGCCTTCAAGGTCGTACTTCAGGCACCAGGTCTCGTCACCCGTGATAATGGTTTTCAGGACCATTCCATTCCACGGAACATTCACCCTTCTCACTGCCACCCGTCGAACAGATGTGAACGTTAGGTTGCCTAAATTCACCCTTCTCACTGCCGCCCGTCTATCAGGTGTGCAAGGCAGGTTGCATAAATTCACGCTCCTCTCTTTCTTTCAACTTAGAGTTTTGACGACCCAAACTGAAGGCTATTCCTAAAGTAGACTATTCCAGGAGTTTCCAGAACTTGTTCAGTCGTTCTCAGAAGTGCATAACCATCCACGGGGATTACTTCGAAAGACAGTAACGGCTGTTTCAGGTAAGCCAACAATCCGTTCGTGAAATAGCCCATTCACCGAAGTTTTCAGACAGAGGGTGTAAATTAGACGCTAATATATTGAGCCTTGTAAGAATGTTTTCCGTGCTATTTTCACAGTGCTCGGATAATTAAATCGCGAGAAAAGAACTTATAAATATAAAAATTTGCATCGCCACCATGTTGGATTTGTATTCATCAGGTTATTGAAAGTCCCATTGATGTACTTATGTGTATAGCATCTAACAACATACACAATTTCAGTTTGATTGCTGTAATAGATTCGCAGAATTTGAGAACCGTCTAAATATTTGATTAATTGTTTCGGAGATATTGAGAACAAGTGAAATGTATCGGATGATCGCCATGTTGGATTGATCTATATGTAGGCCATATAATTATGTACCATTTGATGAAGATTATTGAGTAGGTTCATTATTCAAACATTCACTTCTTTTTTGTGATTAAGACACACTGTGCCCAACTCTAGGAATGGGTATTCCAAGTTTCAGACACCTAGATATCAAGGGAAAGGCTGTAGCCGCTTTTGAAAGTTCAGATATTTGAATATCGCGCTACATTGCTTCGAGAAGCATTTCGAAGGATTTTACCGATAGTTGGATGTCAAGTGACGTAGCGAGTAACAGCAGGGGTGGAGGCTATTTATTGATTAAATAGTTAACTACGGAGTAGAGACTTGAGACTGGGATCAGATTACTGGCACGGCCAAATGAAAGAGAACGCAATTAGTATCAAGTAAATCGGACCAGGGATTCAAGAGATATGAGGATTTCCAGATATCAGGCGATGACGCGTGACCCTGAGCGTTTTGAATAAAAGCCAGCTGGAGCAGGCATGGTCAGTTCATTCTAACACAAGCACTTGGCAAGCAAGTTGCGTCTACGCTGAGCCAAGGCACATGGTTGCCGTATCTACGCAGAAGTTCTTTTCAAATCGTGATAGTCACGAGAAGTGCTGCGCAACGAGTTGGAACTTAGTAAGTTTCTGGTGAGGAGAATCACTGAGGTGATTGATTTCTACAGACATTGGTGGAAATATTTATATTTCCAAAAGGACATATGCTAGACTTCGTCTAGGAAATAGTATTTTGTCACAGTCCAATAGTAACTTAATACTTGGATGTTTAAATCCATTTCAAGTCAGTTTTCATTTTTGTAACTAGTTAACCACTTCGATCTGTCAGTACACTGAATACTAGTCTATAACGGTAGCGTTCATTAGTCTACGCAAGGGAAACTGCAAGTTGTCTAGCGCATGGCAGATGGTGATATACAAACCATGCCCAGGGAACGATCTTCAGAACAGCCGTTAACTGCTTAGACTGTCAATGTTTTTCTTGTACTGATGAGATTACAGTGAGTTATGTTACAACTGACATATTTAAGAAGAGATCACTTAGATCTGACCCTATTTCAACAAACTGTTATGGCTTTGATAGAAGCCCATATTGAAATGGAACCACAGTTCATTCAAACGTCGAAAGATACTACCACTATGTCTGACTAGACGAATTGTGGGTCTACAATGGCGGCCGATACAAGGATTATACATGCTTGTCCGATAGGGCATGTCTACGGATAAATCTGGTACAGACCAGGTTTACTACACTTCAAGACCATCAAGAAATGTAAGCCACATTTGAATTATATTATGCTTAGCTAATTGGAACAAACTATTTTTCTGCAGATGACCAACACATTTTTTTCGTCGTATTTAAAGCTTGTAATGATTTACGCAAGACTTATTAGAGTTATTCTGAGCATTTTCAGCACTCAGAACAGTTTAGGATCGATGACCGAGCATTTCGAGCATTTATTTGAATTTTTCATATTTTAAGGAAATCACGGTAATCAGCCGATGTAACTGTAAAAGTTAAATTTATTTTTGTTGAGGAATGGATATTTTTTCCATATTCGAAGGTTCGAACATGTGGATTCTCACATAATGAGATGATAATTAAACATATTTAAAATGATACAAATAATAATAATAATAATAATAATCCACTAATAATAATATTAATAATTTTCATAATTTTTCTAAATAATTCTTGGATATTATATTTTCTAATAATCATATGTATTGAGAAAGAGCCAATGAAGTAGTTTAAACATTTCTAGTTTGGAACAGGAGATTTTCCGAAGGAGAGTGGTTAGCGCAAGCCCGCATTCAACCAACATGTCAGTTCTGGTTGAACAGTTGATATTTGCATGAGCAAAGTATATGTTTCAGATAACACGGAGAGGCATGAAACGGGAAGCAAATGATATTTGTATCAAATAGGATATTGTTGTATTTATATAAAATCATGACGTAAATACACTCGAAAGTGAAATTAAGCTTTTCATATGGATGGTAAATTCACGGGTTAAACTGAATGGTAAAATAAAATAAACTTGTCAGTTTATTAAACTTCCAGTGTTGATAACAAGCAGAGGCTTGATTTATTGTATAAATTTTGGGAAGATAATTTATGTGTGTGGAGTAGTTGAATGCCATTCCCAGGTGCGCATGTTAAGTCGCAGGAATGAAGGTTTTTTTCGAGCATCAATCAAATAGCAGGTTCGATGGCTCAGGTTTATAGTAGGAGTATTGGAGCCACACATTTCGTCGTATGAATAACCCGAAGGTTATTTCTTTGAAAACATTAGTTCTTGTTTCAACCTTGTTTTCGAATTCCATTTAGACTCTGATTTTGCTAGAACCCGGATTTATCATGATAGTAGTTTATTCTTCTTCAGAGGAAGACCTTTGCCGTTGTTTTTGTAATATTGTGTTCTTACACAAATAATAGAATGGGCCACTGCCAATTAAAAATAATTCTTTAACCACGAATAATTTGAAGGATATTTTCAGTCCTAGTGCCATGAACTAAATGAATTCATTATAAAACTACAATTCTAATTTCCGCATTCTGTCGAAGAATTGCAAGTTGTAAAAATTGCTAAGAATGGCCATGAATATAAATATTTTCATAATGATTCCAAGTGGAAAATCTAATAGTTGAATGGTTCAACCATTTATTGATCTAGTTGATGATTCAGAAATCATATATTCTGTTTGGAACTTGAAGTTCATAATCGAGTCACTTCTCGAATGTTTAATGTCAGAAGAACAATTAATTGTTGTTGTGCTTCGCACAGTTCTTCGATGCTATGCTCAATGGTCAAATACTTTTCAGATGTTATTAATATGTGTTAATAATTTGTGTTGCTACGATGATAATAATATTTTCGACGATATATTTTTGAAAACTGGAAAACAAATGAAAGTCTAAGAAATTCTATAAACATTTATTCTACGAGTGTTAATATCATGTAAATAGTCAAACAGTGATCAACGTTATTTCCAGTATGGACAATAAATTTTGAACTGGAATTAAATATTAATAATTTTGGAACACAGTCCACAGGACTATTAATCGGACTTGTGTTTCCAAAAAGATTGTCAAATGTGTTTGGAAAATTTCTGTATATTGTGTGTAAATAAGTGTGTGGATCGCCACACGTGGATGATGCTGCTTTGAGCATTTTGCTGTCAGATTTTAACTTTAAAATAAACTGAGATAATTTTACTAGATGTGTTTCACCCAATTAAATCTCCTTCTATCCTTATTGTTGCATTGAGCCAAAAATCAGTAAAGCATTTTTTATAAATTTGATGTCGTTTTTGCGATTTGCTTTAACCCATCTGGCGCTCCGGGATATTTTGACTCTCGTGCTGACTGATTATTGGTAAAATGCATATGTGGTCGTGCGGACTCCGGTCTAAACGGGCACATAAAATAAGATAGAGAGAGAAATGGCTTCGAACGTGGGGCCCGATTTAGACATGGTCAATCGCATGCCGATTTGAAATTGTGATAATTTTTATAGAAATATTTTGGGAGTTGAGAGATGTCTGGTTTGGATGAATAAATTAGTAGGAAACCCAATTAGTGGGGAAAATTAAAAATTTAACTTGGTTAATAATTAGAATGGGTTTGATTATTTTTGATAATGGCTTAACCATTAGGGCGTCAAGTAAATTCAGTAGTAAACGTTCGATGACGGGACATACACATTATTAGAATCCAGGTGGAGGATATTTGAGAACTTGCATATTTTTCTTGTGATATTGTGGTAAATGTAATTCGTAAAAGTAGAGAATTTTGTTTTTCCATCACGTCGACACTAGGACAAATCTCATTTTATTATAGTGTTCCAATTAGCTATTCATATTTCTTGTTCTAGTTATAAGCTTGTGTTTGCCACTGTTGTATACCCCTAAGTTTTGAATATTAATTGAAATTATGGAAGAAATGATGAGAATGATGAGGAGTTTGGAGGAGAGTTCAAAACAGGCTGGACTGCGTGTAGCAGCTATTATGAAAGAAAATACAGAGGCATTAGAAAAGAAACTTAAAGAAAATTCTGATTCTTTAGAAAGTAAACTTAAAGAAAATTCTGATAATTTGAAAGAAAATTTGAATGATAAACTTAAAGAAAATTCTGAGTCTTTAGAAAGTAAACTTAAAGAAAGTTTGGAGGATAAACTTAAAGAAAATTCTGATTCTTTGGAAAGTAAACTTAAAGAAAATTCTGATTCTTTGGAAAATAAACTTAAAGAAAATTCTGATTCTTTAGAAAGCAGGTTAAAAGGTAACTTAAAAGAAAGTTTAGAGGATAAACTCAAAGAAAATTCCGATTTGTTAGAGAGCAGGTTAAAAGATAACTTAAAGGAAAATTTAAATAGTAAATTTAATTCAATGGAAAGTAAATTTAAAGAGAATTCTGAAATTTTGAAACTGACACTTGAAAGTAAAATGAATAAATTATGCGATAAAACACATGAGCTCGAAACTTCATTAGCTACTAACGCAAGTTTAATGGACGATAAATTTCGCGATGCCGATCTTCGATCCCAAAGCTTAGCTGATAGGATTGAACATGGTCTTAGGAAAGTTGGTGAAGACATGGTCAACCTGGAAGTCAAAGTGAAGAAGGAGAGTAACGAGATGGGAATTCTAGTTGTTCAACGTTTAACGGAACAATTCAAGGAACTTGTCATGGGAGAATTAAGAGAAGGAGTGATTAATGAATTGCAAACTGAAATCAAGACCACAGTTGTCAATGAAATTAAAGACACACTCAAGCTGGAGAATCAAGAGGGAATCAAGGAGATTAGGGAATCTTTGTCATCCCATATTGAAGTAATTGCCAAAGATATCCAAGCAACTCAGAAGGACATATCAGATATGACAGGGTCATTGAAAAGTCATGAGGCTGTTATGAACCAGATATCCATTGATGTTAAGGACAATTGTAAAGAGACTGAAGCAATTAAGAAGATGGCAGAAGAAAACCAGAAGGAACTTGAGGCTATGAAAACTCAAATCAAGGATGAGAAACAGTCTGATCATCTGTTGAAAATGCCAAATGTAAGGGGAAAGGAACAGATACAGATAAATCTAGGAGGAGCTAGAGAGACTGATAGACAGGATGAGGTCAGGACAGTATTTCAATCCAACCCCATAACTGTATTTAAGAATATAGAAGACAAGCCTTCTAAATTTTCAGGGCGAGATTCTGTAACACCCGTGGAATTTTTGAGAGAAGCAGGTGATTACCTGAAAGATTCTAAGATCCCTAAAGAAAGACAGATCCGAGTGATAGGGAAGTTCTTGGAAGGTCCTGCACTTTTGTGGTTTAGAGCATTTAGATCCACTCTAACCACTTTTGAGGAGTTTTCTCGTGGGCTATTGAAGAAGTTTTGGTCCCCGGAAACCCAACAGCAAGTTAGAGCAGAGTTATATTCGAAGAGATTCTCGACGTCACAACCTACTCGATACTCTACGTACTTTTCTGGACAGCTGTCTAAACTTCAACATTTAGATCCGCCAATGCCAGATAACGAGTTGATTACTGCATTGATACGTCAATTTCCAGCAGACGTCCAGAGGACTTTGATCGCTGCTGATATCTATAATATGGAACAATTTGATGAAGTATTACAGAAGCTGGATCATACAAACGCTCAATTCTTCCATCAGAAGGGAGGAAAGAGTAACAACGCCGTGTATGCTGTTATGGCTGATAGTTATTCTCAGACACCTCGAGAGATTCGAGAGGAGCGAGAAGAGAAAACGCCGAGGGAAGATTCCAATAAGAGAGGATGGAACCAGTACAGTAACAGATACAGTTACAAGCCATATGCAAGACCGGATGGTGGTAATCGATACAATACTCGATGGAGAAGACCACGAGATACTCAAGGAAGGTACCAGGAAAGAAGATCCTATGGTAGAAATAACTACAACAACAGAGGGAATGTAGATACTCGTCAGTCCAATGAGGAGTTTAACAAGGAGACGAGGAAAAATCTGGAAGCAAGACACCAAGATAACTTGCAATTTTTGGAGCAGAGGCCCAATGATCCAGGTCCATCGGGAACACAACAATCCCGGGGGAATGGTAATGAAAAAAAAAACTTCGAATTCACAGTAGAAGATAGAATTTTGAATACTTTCACTTCCAGAATTATTAAATGGCAAGCAGAGGATGATGATTTAATTCAACAGAATGACGAACGAAAAGAAATGGGTACCAGAATTAGAATGCCAATCATATCATGCGAAGTATTCGGTATGCCTGTCGATACTTTGATCGATACTGGGGCTATGCTTTGTCTGGTGAGTGAGAAGCTTTATATTCTGTGGAAACTCAAAGAGAATTTAGAGGAAATTCCAGTATCAGGAATTAAGATCCAAGGAATAATACCCAATAAAATATCTCTGTGTAAAACACAATTATACTTATGTATTACGATTGGAGGACATGATTTCCGACATGTATTTGTTGTAATGAAGGATATGGCTTTTGACCTGATATTGGGAGCAGATTTCATTCAGAAATATCAAGCAGTGATAGATATGAAGACAGAGACGATCAGATTCAAGAATACCGAAGAGATTAACTTCGAGGGAAAAGAAGAGGAAGACATCGAGGGAGATGCTCAATGGTCTCTGATTTTTCATGAAGCTGAAGGAAGAGAAGTCTACACTGAGAAGGAGTCCCCAGAGCTAGGGAAAATTTTGGAAGAGTATCACGATATTTTTGATATTAAGCCTGGTGAAATTGAAGATTTTGAATATTGTGGAAGTAAACAATAATGGAAGCTATGAAGTAGCCAATACACGAACTGGTAACATCGTGGGAACTTACAATGCATCGAATTTGAAGATCTATTATTCAAGAACCAGATGATTTAATGTGTAGGTAGGAAAAATAAAAATGTTTCAATTTTTATTTTTTGCTAGGTGTGGGGTGGATGTGCCCAACTCTAGGAATGGGTATTCCAAGTTTCAGACACCTAGATATCAAGGGAAAGGCTGTAGCCGCTTTTGAAAGTTGAGATATTTGAATATCGCGCTACATTGCTTCGAGAAGCATTTCGAAGGATTTTACCGATAGTTGGATGTCAAGTGACGTAGCGAGTAACAGCAGAGGTGGAGGCTATTTATTGATTAAATAGTTAACTACGGAGTAGAGACTTGAGACTGGGATCAGATTACTGGCACGGCCAAATGAAAGAGAACGCAATTAGTATCAAGTAAATCGGACCAGGGATTCAAGAGATATGAGGATTTCCAGATATCAGGCGATGACGCGTGACCCTGAGCGTTTTGAATAAAAGCCAGCTGGAGCAGGCATGGTCAGTTCATTCTAACACAAGCACTTGGCAAGCAAGTTGCGTCTACGCTGAGCCAAGGCACATGGTTGCCGTATCTACGCAGAAGTTCTTTTCAAATCGTGATAGTCACGAGAAGTGCTGCGCAACGAGTTGGAACTTAGTAAGTTTCTGGTGAGGAGAATCACTGAGGTGATTGATTTCTACAGACATTGGTGGAAATATTTATATTTCCAAAAGGACATATGCTAGACTTCGTCTAGGAAATAGTATTTTGTCACAGTCCAATAGTAACTTAATACTTGGATGTTTAAATCCATTTCAAGTCAGTTTTCATTTTTGTAACTAGTTAACCACTTCGATCTGTCAGTACACTGAATACTAGTCTATAACGGTAGCGTTCATTAGTCTACGCAAGGGAAACTGCAAGTTGTCTAGCGCATGGCAGATGGTGATATACAAACCATGCTTCAGAACAGCCGTTAACTGCTTAGACTGTCAATGTTTTTCTTGTACTGATGAGATTACAGTGAGTTATGTTACAACTGACATATTTAAGAAGAGATCACTTAGATCTGACCCTATTTCAACAAACTGTTATGGCTTTGATAGAAGCCCATATTAAAATGGAACCACAGTTCATTCAAACGTCGAAAGATACTACCACTATGTCTGACTAGACGAATTGTGGGTCTACAATGGCGGCCGATACAAGGATTATACATGCTTGTCCGATAGGGCATGTCTACGGATAAATCTGGTACAGACCAGGTTTACTACACTTCAAGACCATCAAGAAATGTAAGCCACATTTGAATTATATTATGCTTAGCTAATTGGAACAAACTATTTTTCTGCAGATGACCAACACATTTTTTTCGTCGTATTTAAAGCTTGTAATGATTTACGCAAGACTTATTAGAGTTATTCTGAGCATTTTCAGCACTCAGAACAGTTTAGGATCGATGACCGAGCATTTCGAGCATTTATTTGAATTTTTCATATTTTAAGGAAATCACGGTTATCAGCCGATGTAACTGTAAAAGATAAATTTATTTTTGTTGAGGAATGGATATTTTTTCCATATTCGAAGGTTCGAACATGTGGATTCTCACATAATGAGATGATAATTAAACATATTTAAAATGATACAAATAATAATAATAATAATAATCCACTAATATACTAATAATAATAATAATTTTCATAATTTTTCTAAATAATTCTTGGATATTATATTTTCTAATAATCATATGTATTGAGAAAGAGCCTATGAAGTAGTTTAAACATTTCTAGTTTGGAACAGGAGATTTTCCGAAGGAGAGTGGTTAGCGCAAGCCCGCATTCAACCAACATGTCAGTTCTGGTTGAACAGTTGATATTTGCATGAGCAAAGTATATGTTTCAGATAACACGGAGAGGCATGAAACGGGAAGCAAATGATATTTGTATCAAATAGGATATTGTTGTATTTATATAAAATCATGACGTAAATACACTCGAAAGTGAAATTAAGCTTTTCATATGGATGGTAAATTCACGGGTTAAACTGAATGGTAAAATAAAATAAACTTGTCAGTTTATTAAACTTCCAGTGTTGATAACAAGCAGAGGCTTGATTTATTGTATAAATTTTGGGAAGATAATTTATGTGTGTGGAGTAGTTGAATGCCATTCCCAGGTGCGCATGTTAAGTCGCAGGAATGAAGGTTTTTTTCGAGCATCAATCAAATAGCAGGTTCGATGGCTCAGGTTTATAGTAGGAGTATTGGAGCCACACATTTCGTCGTATGAATAACCCGAAGGTTATTTCTTTGAAACCATCAGTTCTTGTTTCAACCTTGTTTTCGAATTCCATTTAGACTTTGATTTTGCTAGAACCCGGATTTATCATGATAGTAGTTTATTCTTCTTCAGAGGAAGACCTTTGCCGTTGTTTTTGTAATATTGTGTTCTTACACAAATAATAGAATGGGCCACTGCCAATTAAAAATAATTCTTTAACCACGAATAATTTGAAGGATATTTTCAGTCCTAGTGCCATGAACTAAATGAATTCATTATAAAACTACAATTCTAATTTCCGCATTCTGTCGAAGAATTGCAAGTTGTAAAAATTGCTAAGAATGGCCATGAATATAAATATTTTCATAATGATTCCAAGTGGAAAATCTAATAGTTGAATGGTTCAACCATTTATTGATCTAGTTGATGATTCAGAAATCATATATTCTGTTTGGAACTTGAAGTTCATAATCGAGTCACTTCTCGAATGTTTAATGTCAGAAGAACAATTAATTGTTGTTGTGCTTCACACAGTTCTTCGATGCTATGCTCAATGGTCAAATACTTTTCAGATGTTATTAATATGTGTTAATAATTTGTGTTGCTACGATGATAATAATATTTTCGACGATATATTTTTGAAAACTGGAAAACAAATGAAAGTCTAAGAAATTCTATAAACATTTATTCTACGAGTGTTAATATCATGTAAATAGTCAAACAGTGATCAACGTTATTTCCAGTATGGACAATTAATTTTGAACTGGAATTAAATATTAATAATTTTGGAACACAGTCCACAGGACTATTAATCGGACTTGTGTTTCCAAAAAGATTGTCAAATGTGTTTGGAAAATTTCTGTATATTGTGTGTAAATAAGTGTGTGGATCGCCACACGTGGATGATGCTGCTTTGAGCATTTTTGCTGTCAGATTTTAACTTTAAAATAAACTGAGATAATTTTACTAGATGTGTTTCACCCAATTAAATCTCCTTCTATCCTTAATGTTGCATTGAGCCAAAAATCAGTAAAGCATTTTTTATAAATTTGATGTCGTTTTTGCGATTTTCTTTAACCCATCTGGCGCTCCGGGATATTTTGACTCTCGTGCTGACTGATTATTGGTAAAATGCATATGTGGTCGTGCGGACTCCGGTCTAAACGGGCACAACACAAACTAACTTAATTTTAAAAATTCGCACAGGTGCCATCTTGCTTGAATAAGAACAATTGAATTGATTAGATGCCAATCGATTAAATCTTAGCTAAACATTTACCGTACCAAGTTTCACTGCGTTAGGCTGATTAAATCTCGAGAAAATTCCATTTACATATTTTAAATTCGCCTGGACCCAAAGTTGGTTTTGTACTTAACATGTTTTAAGCGTCACATAGCTGAACTTTCCCTAGCATTTCCTATTACCATATACAATTTCAGGTCGATACCTGTAATAGTTTTGGTGACATAGAATGCCGGTGAACTATTTCGCACCAACCATGTTAGATTGGTGAATCGTATTTAAATTTGAAAGGCACAGTCGGGGTCGGACAAAATAGTACGATGTCCTTACCGAGTTTCATTTAAATCTCTCCAGGCTGCCATTTTGATTTTATTAGGGACACACCCACATTCACACACACACTGTGCTCGTTTAGACCGGAGTCCGCACGACCACATATGCATTTTACCAATAATCAGTCAGCACGAGAGTCAAAATATCCCGGAGCGCCAGATGGGTTAAAGCTAATCGCAAAAACGACATCAAATGAAAAAAAAATTGCTTTACTGATTTTTGGCTCAATGCAACAATAAGGATAGAAGGAGATTCAACTGGGCATAACACGTCATGTAAAATTATCTCATTTTATTTTGAATTTAAAATTGACTGCAAAAATGCTCAAAGTAGCATCACTCACGTGTGGCGACCCACACTCCTATTTACACAATGTACAGAATTTTTCCAAACACATTTGACAATTATCTTTGGAAACAAAAGTCTGATTATTAGTCCTGTAGACTGTGTTCCAAAATTATATTCATTTATTTGTGATTAAATCCAGTTCAAATTTAATTGTCTCTACTGGAAATATCGTAGTTCACTGTTTGAATTTTTACATAATATTAACACTCGTAGAATAAATGTTCATAGAATTTTTAACTTTCACTTATTTTTCCAGTTTCAAAAAATATTGTCAAAAAATATTATTATTTCTGAATCAACACAAATTATTTACACATATTAATAACATCTGAAAAGTATTTGACCTTGAGCATAGCATCGAAGAACTGTGCGAAGCACAACAAAAATTAATTGTCCTTCCGACATTAAACGTTTCGAGAAGTGACTCGTTTATGAACTTCAAATTCCTAACAAAATACATGATTTCTGAATCATCAACTTGATCAATAAATTGTTGGACCATTCAACTATTTGATTTTCCACTTGGAATCATTATTATGAAAAATATTTATATTCATGGCCATTTTAGTAACTTTCACAACTTGCAATTCTTCGACAGAATGCGGAAATAAAAATTATAGCTTCATAATAAATTCATTTAGTTCATGGCACTAGGATTGAAAATATCCTTCAAATTATTCGTGGTTATAGAATGATTTTTAATTGGCAGTGGCCCATTCTATTATTTGTGTAAGAACACAATATTACAACAACAACGGCAAAGGTCTTCCTCTGAAGAAGAATAAACTACTATCATGACAAATCCGGATTCTAGCAAAATCAAAGTCTAAATGGAATCCGTAAACAAGGTTGAAATAAGAACTTATGGTTTTTAAGAAATAACCTTCGGGTCATTCATACGACGAAATGTGTAGTTCCAATACTCCTACTATAAACCTGAGCCATCGAACCTGCTATTTGATTGATGCTCGAAAAAACCTCTTCATTCCTGCGACTTAAACATGCGCACCTGGGAATGGCATTTCAACTACTCCACACACATAAATTTTCTTCCCAAAATTTATACAATAAATCAAGCCTCTGCTTGTTATCAACACTGGAAGATTAATAAACTGACAAGTTTATTTTATTTTGCCATTCAGTTCAACCCGTGAATTTACCATACTTGATAATCTTTATTTCACTTTCGAGTGTATTTACGTCATGATTTTATATAAATACAACAATATCCTATTTGATACAAATATCATTTGCTTCCCGTTTCATGCCTCTCCGTGTTATCTGAAAAATATACTTTGCTCATTGCAAATATCAACTGTTCAACCAGAACTGAAATGTTGATTGAATGCGGGCTTGCGCTAACCACTCTCCTTCGGAAAATCTCCTGTTCCAAACTAGAAATGATTAAACTACTTCATAGGCTCTCTCTCAATACATATGATTATTAGAAAATATAATATCCAAGAATTATTTAGAAAAGTTATAAAAAAAATATTATTATCAGTGGATTGTTATTATTATTTTGTCATATTATTTTAAATATATTTAATTATCATCTCATTATGTGAGAATCCACATGTTCGAATCTTCGAATATGGATAAAATATCCATTCCTCAACAAAAATAATTATTAACTTTTACAGTTACATCGGCTGATTACCGTGATTTCCCAAAAATATGAAATATTCAAATAAATGCTCGATATGCTCGGTCATCGATCCTAAACTGTTCTGAGTGCTGAAAATACTCAGAATAACTCTAATATGTCTTGCGTAAATCATTGCAAGATTTAAATACGAAAAAAAAATGTGTTGGTCATCTGCCGAAAAATAGTTTGTTCCAATTAGCTAGGCATAATATAATTCAAATGTGGCTTACATTTCTTGATGGTCTTGAAGCGTAGTGAATCTGGTCTGTACCAGATTTATCCATAGACATGCCCTATCGGACAAGCACGTATAATCCTTGTATCGGCCGCCATTATATACCCACAATCCGTCTAACAAGACATAGTGGTAATATCTCTTGACGTTTGAAGTAACTGTTGATCCATTTTAATATTGGCTTCTATTAACTCCATAACAGTTTGCTTAAATGGGGTCAGATCTAAGTGATCTATTCTTAGATATGTCAGTTGTAACATAACTCACGGTAATCTTTTCAGTACAAGAAAACACTGACAGTCTAACCAATCAACGGCTGTTCTGAAGACCGTTCCCTGGGCATGGCTTCACACCATCTACCATGCGCGAAGCAACATGTAGTTTCCCTGCGTTGGCTAATGAACAACGCCGTGATAGACTGGTCTTCAATGTACTGATAGATCGAAGTGGTTATTAAGTTACAAATATGAAAACTGACTGAAATAGACTTAAAATATCCAAGTATTAGGTTATTACTGGACTGTGACAAAGTACTAATTCTAGACAAAGTCTAGCATATATCCATGTGAAAATAAAAATATTTCACCAGTGTCCGTCAAAAAATATCAATCACCTTAGTGATTCTCCCTGCCGGAAACTTACTAAGTTCCACTCGTAGCGCAGCGCTTTTGTGACTATCACAACTTTGAAAATAACTTCTGCGTAGATCCGGCAACCATGTGCCTTGGCTCAGCGTAGTGGCACCTTGCTAGGCAAGTGCTTGTGTCAAAGTGAGCTATTGATGCCTGAGCCAGCCGGCTTTTATTCAAAACAGTCAGGGTCCAGCGTCATCTCGCTGAAATCTAGAAATCCTCATATCTCTGGTATCCCTGGTCCGATTTACTTGATACTAAGTGCATTCTCTTTCATTTGGCCGTGCCAGTAATCTGATCCAAGTCTCGAGTCTCTACTCCATGGCTAACTATTTAATCAATAAATAGCCTCGACCTCTGCTATTACTCGCTACGTCACTTGACATGCTCTTAGCGGTATATTCTTTCCAATTGCTTCGAGAAGCAATGTAGCGCGATATTCAAATATCTCAACTTTCAAAAGCGGCTGTAGCCTTTCCCTTGATATCTAGGTGTCTGAATCTTGGAATACCCATTCCTAGAGTTGGGCACATCCACCCCACACCTAGCAAAAAATAAAAATTGAAAAATTTTTATTTTTCCTATCTACACATTAAATCATCTGGTTCTTGAATAGTAAATCTTCAAATTCGAAGCATTATAAGTTCCCACGATGTTACCAGTTCGTGTATTAGCGACTTCATATCTTCCATTTTTGTTTACTTCCACAATGTTCAAAATCTTCAATTTCACCAGGTTTAATATCAAAAATATCGTGATACTCTTCCAAAATTTTCCCTAGCTCTGGGGACTCCTCCTCAGTGTAGACTTCTCTTCCTTCAGCTTCATGAAAAATCAGAGACCATTGAGCATCTCCCTCGATGTCTTCCTCTTCTTTTCCCTCGAAGTTTATCTCTTCGGTATTCTTGAATCTGATCGTCTCTGTCTTCATGTCTATCACTGCTTGATATTTCTGAATGAAATCCGCTCCCAATATCATGTCAAAAGCCATGTCCTTCATTACTACAAATACATGTCGGAAATCATGTCCTCCAATAGTAATACATAAGTATAATTGTGTTTTACACAGAGATATTTTGTTGGGTATTATTCCTTGGATTTTAATTCCTGATACTGGAATCTCCTCTAAATTCTCTTTGAGTTTCCACAGAATATAAAGCTTCTCGCTTACAAGACAAAGCATAGCCCCAGTATCAATCAAAGTATCGACAGGCATACCGAATACTTCGCATGATATGATTGGCATTCTAATTCTTGTACCCATTTCTTTCCGTTCGTCATTCTGTTGAATTAAGTCATCATCCTCTGCTTGCCATTTAATAATTCTGGAAGTGAAAGTGTTCAAAATTCTATCTTCTACTGTGAATTCGAAGTGTTTTTTTTTTCGTTACCATTCCCCCGGGATTGTTGTGTTCCCGATGGACCTGGTTCATTGGGCCTCTACTCCAAAAACTGCAAGTTATCTTGGTGTCTTGCTTCTAAGTTCTTCCTCGTCTCCTTGTTGAACTCTTCATTGGACTGACGAGTATCCACATTCCCTCTGTTATTGTAGTTGTTTCTACCGTAGTACCTTCTTTCCTGGTACCTTCCTTGATTATCCCGTGGCCTTCTCCGTCGAGTATTATATCGATTTCCACCATCCGGTCTTGCATAAGGCTTGTAACTGTATCTGTTACTGTACTGATTCCATCCTCCTTTATTGGGATCTTCCCTCGGCGTTTTCTCTTCTCGCCCCTCTCGAATCTCTCGAGATGTTTGAGAATAACTATCAGCCATAACAGCATACACAGCGTTGTTATTCTTTCCTCCCTTCTGATGGAAGAATTGAGCGTTCGTATGATCCAGCTTCTGTAATACCTCGTCAAATTGCTCCATATTATAGATGTCAGCAGCGATCAAAGTCCTTTGGACGTCTGCTGGAAACTGACGTATTAATGCAGTAATTAATTCGTTATCTGGCATCAGCGGATCTAAATGTTGCAGTTTAGAAAGCTGTCCAGAAAAGTACGTAGAGTATCGAGTAGGCTGTGACGTCGAGAATCTCTTAGAATATAATTCTGCTCTGACTTGCTGTTGGGTTTCCGGGGACCAAAACTTTTTTAATAACCCACGAGAAAACTCCTCAAAAGTGGTTAGAGTGGATCTAAATGCTCTGAACCAAAGAAGTGCAGGACCTTCCAATAATTTCCCTATCACTCGGATCTGTCTTTCCTTAGGGATCTTGGAATCTTTCAGGTAATCACCTGCTTCTCTCAAAAATTCCACGGGTGTCACAGAATCTCGCCCTGAAAATTTAGAAGGCTTATCCTCTACATTCTTGAATACAGTTATGGGGTTGGATTGAAATACTGTCCTGACCTCATCCTGTCTTTGACTATCAGTTTCTCTAGCTGCTCCTAGATTTATCTGTATCTGTTCTTTTCCCCTTACGCTTGGCATTTTCAACAGATGGTCAGACTGCTTCTCGTCCATGATTTGGGTTTTCATAGCCTCAAGTTCCTTATGGTTTTCTTCTGCCATTTTCTTAATTGCTTCAGTTTCTTTACAATTCTCCTTGACATCAGTGGATATCTGGTTCATAACAGCCTCGTGACTTTTCAATGACCCTGTCATATCTGATATGTCCTTCTGAGTTGCTTGGATATCTTTGGAAATTACTTGAATATGGGATGACAAAGATTCCCTAATCTCCTTGATTCCTTCTTGGTTATCCAGCTTGAGTGTGTCTTTAATTTCATTGACAACTGTGGTTTTAATTTCAGTTTGCAATTCATTAATCACACCTTCTCTTATTTCTCCCATCACAAGTTCTTTGAATTGTTCTGTCAACCGTTGAACAACTAGAATTCCCATCTCATTACTTTCTTTCTTCACTCTGACTTCTAGGTTGACCATGTCTTCGCCAACTTTCCTAAGACCATGTTCTATCCTATCAGCTAAGCTTTGGGATCTAAGATCGGCATCGCGAAATTTATCGTCCATTAAACTTGCGTTAGTGGCTAATGAAGTTTCGAGCTCATGTGTTTTTTCGCATAATTTAGTCATTTTACTCTCAAGTGACATTTTCAAAATTTCAGAATTCTCTTTAAATTTACTTTCCATAGAATTAAATTTACTATTTAAATTTTCTTTCAAGTTATCTTTTAACCTGCTCTCTAACAAATCAGAATTTTCCTTGAGTTTATCCTCTAAACTTTCTTTCAAGTTACCTTTTGAAGAATCAGAATTTTCTTTAAGTTTATCGTTTAAATTTTCTTTAAGTTTATTTTCTAAAGAATCAGAATTTTCTTTAAGTTTATCGTTTAAACTTTCTTTAAGTTTATCAGAATTTTCTTTAAGTTTCCTTTCCAAAGCCTCAGTATTTTCTTTCATAATGGCTGCTACACGCAGTCCAGCTTCTTTGGAACTCTCTTCCAAACTCCTCATCATCCTCATCATCTCTTCCATAATTTTCAATTATTATTCAAAACTTAGGGGTATACAATATTGGCAAACACAAGCTTATAACTAGAACAAGAAATATGAATAGCTAATTGGAACACTCTAATAAAATGAGATTTGTCCTAATGTCGACGTGATGGAAAAACAAAATTCTCTACCTTTACGAATTACATTTACCACAATATCACAAGAAAAATATGCACGTTCTCAAATATCCTCCACCTGGATTCTAATAATGCGTATGTCCAGTCATCGAACGTTTACTACTGAATTTACTTGACGCCCTAATGGTTAAGCCATTATCAAAAATAATCAAACCCATTCTAATTATTAATCCAGTTAAATTTTTAATTTTCACCACTAATTGGGTTTCCTACTAATTTATTCATCCAAACCAGACATCTCTCAACTCGCAAAATATCTATAGAAAAAATTATCACAATTTAGATCGGCATGCGATTGACCGTGTCTAACTCGAGACCCACGTTCGAAGCCATTTCTCTCTCTATCTTATTTTATGTGCCCGTTTAGACCGGAGTCCGCACGACCACATATGCATTTTACCAATAATCAGTCAGCACGAGAGTCAAAATATCCCGGAGCGCCAGATGGGTTAAAGCTAATCGCAAAAACGACATCAAATGAAAAAAAAATGCTTTACTGATTTTTGGCTCAATGCAACAATAAGGATGGAAGGAGATTCAACTGGGCATAACACATCATGTAAAATTATCTCATTTTATTTTGAATTTAAAATTGACTGCAAAAATGCTCAAAGTAGCATCACTCACGTGTGGCGACCCACACTCCTATTTACACAATGTACAGAATTTTTCCAAACACATTTGACAATTATCTTTGGAAACACAAGTCTGATTATTAGTCCTGTAGACTGTGTTCCAAAATTATTTTCATTTATTTGTGATTCAATCCAGTTCAAATTTAATTGTCTCTACTGGAAATATCGTAGTTCACTGTTTGAATTTTTACATAATATTAACACTCGTAGAATAAATGTTCATAGAATTTTTAACTTTCACTTATTTTTCCAGTTTCAAAATATATTGTCAAAAAATATTATTATTTCTGAATCAACACAAATTATTTACACATATTAATAACATCTGAAAAGTATTTGACCTTGAGCATAGCATCGAAGAACTGTGCAAAGCACAACAAAAATTAATTGTTCTTCCGACATTAAACGTTTCGAGAAGTGACTCGATTATGAACTTCAAATTCCTAACAAAATACATGATTTCTGAATCATCAACTTGATCAATAAATTGTTGGACCATTCAACTATTTGATTTTCCACTTGGAATCATTATTATGAAAAATATTTATATTCATGGCCATTTTAGTAACTTTCACAACTTGCAATTCTTCGACAGAATGCGGAAATAAGAATTATAGCTTCATAATAAATTCATTTAGTTCATGGCACTAGGATTGAAAATATCCTTCAAATTATTCGTGGTTATAGAATGATTTTAATTGGCAGTGGCCCATTCTATTATTTGTGTAAGAACACAATATTACAACAACAACGGCAAAGGTCTTCCTCTGAAGAAGAATAAACTACTATCATGACAAATCCGGGTTCTAGCAAAATCAAAGTCTAAATGGAATCCGTAAACAAGGTTGAAATAAGAACTTATGGTTTTTAAGAAATAACCTTCGGGTCATTCATACGACGAAATGTGTAGTTCCAATACTCCTACTATAAACCTGAGCCATCGAACCTGCTATTTGATTGATGCTCGAAAAAACCTCTTCATTCCTGCGACTTAAACATGCGCACCTGGGAATGGCATTTCAACTACTCCACACACATAAATTTTCTTCCCAAAATTTATACAATAAATCAAGCCTCTGCTTGTTATCAACACTGGAAGATTAATAAACTGACAAGTTTATTTTATTTTGCCATTCAGTTCAACCCGTGAATTTACCATACTTGATAATCTTTATTTCACTTTCGAGTGTATTTACGTCATGATTTTATATTAATACAACAATATCCTATTTGATACAAATATCATTTGCTTCCCGTTTCATGCCTCTCCGTGTTATCTGAAAAATATACTTTGCTCATTGCAAATATCAACTGTTCAACCAGAACTGAAATGTTGGTTGAATGCGGGCTTGCGCTAACCACTCTCCTTCGGAAAATCTCCTGTTCCAAACTAGAAATGATTAAACTACTTCATAGGCTCTCTCTCAATACATATGATTATTAGAAAATATAATATCCAAGAATTAATTAGAAAAGTTATAAAAAAATATTATTATTATCAGTGGATTATTATTATTATTTTGTCATATTATTTTAAATATATTTAATTATCATCTCATTATGTGAGAATCCACATGTTCGAATCTTCGAATATGGATAAAATATCCATTCCTCAACAAAAATAATTATTAACTTTTACAGTTACATCGGCTGATTACCGTGATTTCCCAAAAATATGAAATATTCAAATAAATGCTCGATATGCTCGGTCATCGATCCTAAACTGTTCTGAGTGCTGAAAATACTCAGAATAACTCTAATATGTCTTGCGTAAATCATTGCAAGATTTAAATACGAAAAAAAAATGTGTTGGTCATCTGCCGAAAAATAGTTTGTTCCAATTAGCTAGGCATAATATAATTCAAATGTGGCTTACATTTCTTGATGGTCTTGAAGCGTAGTGAACCTGGTCTGTACCAGATTTATCCATAGACATGCCCTATCGGACAAGCACGTATAATCCTTGTATCGGCCGCCATTATATACCCACAATCCGTCTAACAAGACATAGTGGTAATATCTCTTGACGTTTGAAGTAACTGTTGATCCATTTTAATATTGGCTTCTATTAACTCCATAACAGTTTGCTTAAATGGGGTCAGATCTAAGTGATCTATTCTCAGATATGTCAGTTGTAACATAACTCACGGTAATCTTTTCAGTACAAGAAAACACTGACAGTCTAACCAATCAACGGCTGTTCTGAAGATCGTTCCCTGGGCATGGCTTCACACCACCTACCATGCGCGAAGCAACATGTAGTTTCCCTGCGTTGGCTAATGAACAACACCGTGATAGACTGGTCTTCAATGTACTGACAGATCGAAGTGGTTATTAAGTTACAAATATGAAAACTGACTGAAATGAACTTAAAATATCCAAGTATTAGGTTATTACTGGACTGTGACAAAGTACTAATTCTAGACAAAGTCTAGCATATGTCCATGTGAAAATAAAAATATTTCACCAGTGTCCGTCGAAAAATATCAATCACCTTAGTGATTCTCCCTGCCGGAAACTTACTAAGTTCCACTCGTAGCGCAGCACTTTTGTGACTATCACAACTTTGAAAATAACTTCTGCGTAGATCCGGCAACCATGTGCCTTGGCTCAGCGTAGTGGCACCTTGCTAGGCAAGTGCTTGTGTCGAAGTGAGCTATTGATGCCTGAGCCAGCCGGCTTTTATTCAAAACAGTCAGGGTCACGCGTCATCACGCTGAAATCTAGAAATCCTCATATCTCTGGTATCCCTGGTCCGATTTACTTGATACTAAGTGCATTCTCTTTCATTTGGCCGTGCCAGTAATCTGATCCAAGTCTCGAGTCTCTACTCCATGGCTAACTATTTAATCAATAAATAGCCTCGACCTCTGCTATTACTCGTTACGTCACTTGACATGCTCTTAGCGGTATATTCTTTCCAATTGCTTCGAGAAGCAATGTAGCGCGATATTCAAATATCTCAACTTTCAAAAGCGGCTGTAGCCTTTCCCTTGATATCAAGGTGTCTGAATCTTGGAATACCCATTCCTAGAGTTGGGCACAACACGTGTGGACAAAAGGTGCATTTTAAGTCTTGTTGCACACTCAAAGAATGGAATGGTGAGCTGCATATATTTGGAGATTCGGAGTGTCATATACCCAGCATTAACAGTGGCCATCCTAAGTGTGGAATTCCATAGGATTTTCTACTCCCACTCCAGTCAAATGCAGAAATGGTACCTTTTTTAAAGTTCTGGTGCACACTCCAAGACTGGAATGGTGACCTGCATATATTTGGAGATACGGAGTGTCATATACGCAGTACTCATAGTGGCCATCCTAAGTGTGGAATTCCAATGTATTTTATACTCCCACTCCAGTTAAATGCTGGGATGGTACTTTTGAAAGTCCTGGTGCAATTATTGCAAAGCCAGATCTTAGTAATTGAGTGGCTCTGTGGATGAACTAGGCCACCCATCCCAACCTACAGTCGATCATGTACCAAGTCTTTGTTGAGGTTGTCACCGATATGGCATAGGCCAAGATTCGAGAATATACCAGAAGACAGACAAGAGGTGAGAGTACACCAGTTATGAGGAGAAAATAATGACGTCACAGGCGCGGAATTCTTAAATAAGCTCAAAATTGATATGTGAAATTATATATATCAAGCTCAATGTCTGTCTGTATGTATGTATGTCTGTCTGTCTATCTGTCTGTCTGTCTGTTATTATACAAATCTAGACCGTTTCACCGACCTGAACCAAAATTTGTATACTTAACCTTTGGAACTCTGCGGGTAACCCTGTCTACTTAAAATTTCGGACAGAACACTCCATTCCTTGCATTTAGGCACTTTGGCACAAATCTACACCATTCCAACGATCTGAACCAAAATGTGTATACTTAGTCTTTGGAATCTTGCGGTTAACACTGTCTACTTTAAATTTCGGACAGACCTCTCCATTCCCTGCATTTAGGCCCTTTGGCACAAATCTACACCGTATCACCAATCTGAACCAAAATTTGTATACTTACCCTTTGGATCCCTGCGGGTAACCCTGTCCTCTTTAAATTTCGAACAGACCATTCAATTCCATGCATTTAGGCTCTTTGGCACAAATCTACACAGTTTCACCGATCTGAACCAAAATTTGTATACTTACCTTTTGGAACCCTGCGGGTAACACTGTCCACTTTAAATTTCGGACAGACCACTCCATTCCCTGGATGTACGCCCTTTGGCACAAATCTACACCGTTTCACCGATCTGAACCAAATTCTACATACGTAAATTCTGGAACTCGACCAGTAACACTGTCTACATGAAATGTAGGACAGACCAATTCATTCCCTGCATTTAGGCCGTTTGGCAGAAATCTACATCGTGTTACCAATCTGAACGATATTTTACCTACTTAATATTGGAACCCGAATAGTAACACTGTCTAAATTTCGGACAGAGCACTCTATTCCCTGCATTTAGGCCCTTCAGCACATATCTACACCAGTTCACCCATCTGAACCAAAATGTGTATACTTACCCTTCGAAACCCCATGAGTAACAATGTCCACTTTAAATTTCGCACAGAGCATTTTATTCCCTGCATGTAGGCCCTTTAGCACAAATCTACACCTTTTCACCTAATTGCACCGAATTTTACATACTTGCCCTTTGAAACCCTGCTTATATCACTGTCCACTTAAAATTTCGGACAGACCATTCCATTCCCTGCATTTAGGCCCTTTAGCATAACTCTACACCGTTTCACCTAATTGCACCGAATTTTACATATTTACTCTTTGAAACCCTACAGGTAACACTGTCCACTTGATATTTTGGACAACCCTCTCCATTCTCTACATTTAGAATAACAGACAAAAGGAACTTGAAAACCACTTTTTAAGGCCCTAGAACCATTCATGTCCGTAGTAGTGTAACTGTAAAAATACTTCAATACTTAGTCTTTGGAATCTTGCGGTTAACACTGTCTACTTTAAATTTCGGACAAACCTCTCCATTCCCTGCATTTAGGCCCTTTGGCACAAATCTACACCGTATCACCAATCTGAACCAAAATTTGTATACTTTGCGAAAATGGTTACATCTTGCAGTCACGGGGAGTAATTAGTGCAAAGAGATTTCTTAGACCCCTGAAAACAATTGGCTGGCAATGCGGGCTGCATCACGTCGCCCCTACCAGTGTTCTGTTGCAGATTGCGAAAATGGTTACATCTTGCAGTCACGGGGAGTAATTAGTGCAAAGAGATTTCTTAGACCCCTGAAAACAATTGGCTGGCAATGCGGGCTGCATCACGTCGCCCCTACCAGTGTTCTGTTGCAGATTGCGAAAATGGTTACATCTTGCAGTCACGGGGAGTAATTAGTGCAAAGAGATTTCTTAGACCCCTGAAAACAATTGGCTGGCAATGCGGGCTGCATCACGTCGCCCCTACCAGTGTTCTGTTGCAGATTGCGAAAATGGTTACTTCTTGCAGTCACGGGGAGTAATTAGTGCAAAGAGATTTCTTAGACCCCTGAAAACAATTGGCTGGCAATGCGGGCTGCATCACGTCGCTCCTACCAGTGTTCTGTTGCAGATTGCGAAAATGGTTACATCTTGCAGTCACGGGGAGTAATTAGTGCAAAGAGATTTCTTAGACCCCTGAAAACAATTGGCTGGCAATGCGGGCTGCATCACGTCGCCCCTACCAGTGTTCTGTTGCAGATTGCGAAAATGGTTACATCTTGCAGTCACGGGGAGTAATTAGTGCAAAGAGATTTCTTAGACCCCTGAAAACAATTGGCTGGCAATGCGGGCTGCATCACGTCGCCCCTACCAGTGTTCTGTTGCAGATTGCGAAAATGGTTACATCTTGCAGTCACGGGGAGTAATTAGTGCAAAGAGATTTCTTAGACCCCTGAAAACAATTGGCTGGCAATGCGGGCTGCATCACGTCGCCCCTACCAGTGTTCTGTTGCAGATTGCGAAAATGGTTACATCTTGCAGTCACGGGGAGTAATTAGTGCAAAGAGATTTCTTAGACCCCTGAAAACAATTGGCTGGCAATGCGGGCTGCATCACGTCGCCCCTACCAGTGTTCTGTTGCAGATTGCGAAAATGGTTACATCTTGCAGTCACGGGGAGTAATTAGTGCAAAGAGATTTCTTAGACCCCTGAAAACAATTATTTTAGGGTTCGGAAGTTTAAGACCAAAAGAAGTACAAAATATGCAAGCATATATGCCCTAAGAGCTAGCTAAATATGACCTAAAAACTATAAAATATGACCTAAAAACTATGACATCCTATTGAAACTATGACACTATCGTCATGTTCCGTGACCTCATGCGTACAGTGTCGCAATCTAACTTGTCCAGAAAGATGTGCTAAAAACGTCCGTAGAGGAGCGCCTTCTTGGAATCAGGTCTTCTAAACCTGCTATCTGCCTGTATCGGGAAAAGAATGAAAAATATATCTACTACACTATTCGGAAATCCTGTATTTGGAACTCGACGCAGATAACACGTACCTTGTTAACGACGCCTCAATTTAAACAAAAATGCTGAAATTATAACCAAATATGACCTTATATCACTAAAATATGACCATGGCCAAAACAATAAAAATGGCAGAAATATGCATTTATAGGCAACATCAAATTGCTTTAAACGTGGTCAGGGATCCGTCAATCAAACTTATTTTTCAGATTTCGGGTAAAATGAGATAAGGAAAAAAATATGACTTTTCCTTAACATCCAAACCTTAGTTATCATCTTGAACATATTATGCCTCTGTATAAGTGCGATGGTGAAGCCTCCGTGGCTTAGGCGGAAGCACGCCGGACTCTCACCGCTGGGACCGTGGTTCAAATCTCGGTCATTCCATGTGAGATCTGTGCTGGACAAAACGGAGGCAGACAGGTTTTTCTCTGGGTACTCCAGTTTTCCCTGTCAAAATTTCATTCCAGCAACACTCTCCACTATCATTTCATTTCATCTGTCATTCATTTAATCATTGCCCCAGAGGAGTGCGTCAGGCCTCGGCAGCCGGCACAGTTCATATCCTCGCCGCTAGATGGAGGCTTCATTCATTCCATTCCTGACCCGGTCGGTGACTGGAAGCAGGCTGTGGATTTTTTTATAAGTGCGATTGTGTTGGTGCATTACATTGAGGTTATCAGCTGCAATGAGCGTTGTTGCTTTCAAATTTACTTTCATTTATTCCGATCCTTATCCTTGAGCGCTATGTGGCGAAAAATTACACTAATGCTACCTTAGGAGCCCGGGACAGCCAAAGTTTTCCAAAGTGCTGTGATTATTTTCCTATGGCGCTATGCGAAAAAAGACGAAACCATTGGTCTCGACTTTTCTAACAGCCAATGAGATATAGGCCCTAGGCAGTGTCTTT
Source organism: Meconema thalassinum (assembly GCA_946902985.2). NCBI lineage: Eukaryota > Metazoa > Arthropoda > Insecta > Orthoptera > Tettigoniidae > Meconema > Meconema thalassinum. The sequence goes on from OX336389.2 coordinate 188,862,740, forward strand.
TATTTCACTTACTCCTCTTTCCCATCATATTTTTCAATTCGGGTGTAAATTACATGTGTCAGTACTCATCATCATCATCATCATCATCATCATCCTGTACAGTTTCCAGCCCCAGGCAGGGTCTGTTTGGAACATAAGCCTCGCCACTTAGGTCTTTCTTCCCACCACCTCTCCGCTGTCACTCTGGTCCAGTCCTCGCCTCTCTTCTTGACACATTCCTCCACTCCTTTCAGCCATCTATATCTTGGTCGTTTCTTCTGCATCTGCATCTCATGTATCCTCTTGGGAATCTTCTTCTCATCCATTCTCTTTAAGTGTCCATACCACCTCAGTCTTGATGTCTCAATCCTACCTTGCAAGGGCTCCTCTTTCACCATTTCCCTGGGTCAGTACTGTAGTTAGTAAATAGTCGTTTCCCTATTCATTATTATCATTACGGGAAAATGACCTGAATGTTATGTCCATTATACTGTACAACTTATCACCCCCACTACCACCACCACCACAAAAATTATATTTTAAAATTTTCTTTTGCGACCACGGGGCCAAAGTATGGACCACGACCATGGAGTGTTGGACGTAGGAAGATGGAGAAGCTGACGCCCAGAGGAGGACATCGCTGGTAACGTGAACGTGAGAATGAAGGTACAGAGAAATCCACCATGCTGTAAAACTTAATATTACATCAGTAGATTTATCAATTGAAAAAAAAACATTTATTGCGACAGCGGAAGTTGGATATGCATTACAAATTATGGCGACGACGTAAAGATTAGGGATAAAGTTTTTATGATGGATTAATAATAACAGTTTCGGATGTAAGAATTGAACATGGGTAGACTACACGAACGTGTTAAACTGACATATTTGGCTGATTTTAAAACAATGTTATTTGACAACCATAAATGAGATCAAGTTCAAAGCAAGTGGAATGAAATTTAATGTAGATTAGAAACAATTGACACGATTTGTGGAATGTTCACAGTAATAATAATGTACGAGTAATAATGATGTGTTAAAGGTAACATTATGATGGCGTAGGATGATAGTTCGATCTATGGGATCTTACATGTAATAAAAGTCGCATCCAATTGAACTAAAGTAGGGATGTTGTATTAAACAGTGATAAGGATAGAAGTAAGCTTACACATTCACGAAAAACGACAGATTGTAAGAGGTTAAGTTGAACTAATGTTAATCAAGGAACAATGAGAGTGTTTAATCCAGATGGAAATGATCTAATGAAACATCACCTAGAATAATGTCATATGTTAATCATTAATCGAACTCAATTGTTAAAAATCCAATGTTAATAATGACACCATAATAAGAGTGATAATATTAGCATGAAATGTTACACCAACGAGTGTATAGAATACTGTAAACTAAACCACAATTTAATGAATTAATGCTTAGACAATGTGATCCAATTATGTAACCAAATTTGACTGAAATGGAAGTGGAGAATTTATTAAGAATTTGATTGGCATATACCAACGCGGGCGTAATTTGTAAATATGTGTGTGAACAATCATGACGGGAGTGCCATAAATGTTTATTAATTAGAAGGAAATCCATTGCAGGATATATTTTTATTTATTTTTATTTATTTAACTGATATCATCTCACAAATGGACTTTATAATAGGAGATAAGTGATCTGAACATGTAATTTATCCTAAATTATAATGGTAGGGACCTAGCGGATTTCCGTAAGTTTAAATATATCCAAAAATAGGACGCATAGAAATCTTGTCCCAATTTAATTTAGATTTTGATATTAAATTTCGATTTTCTTTTTTATTTGCACATCCAGGTTTAGATTAGATGATCTCTATGTGTAGGTACTAGTGCACCTTATTATTTTGTAATCTGTGCAATGGGAATAAATGTCGAAGGTTTTATTTTACGTGTGCTACTTTCTATATTTTCAAATTGAGACTTGAACGATCACTAAAATAACTTCAGTTTATTGAACCCGTGAACCCTACCCCATTTCACGCCCTGGGATTACTTGGATCTTGTCCTCCCGGATCATTAGTTTATTCTTCGAAACCGAATTTGTTTGGATCGTTCAAGGTTTTTATTCATTACTTCATTGTTGTACCGAACTCTCGCCGCGGGTTGTGGTGATAAGCCGGGCCACCCAATTCGAGGCTGGGGTATCTCGCACATGGTATATCAGTGCACAACTATTGCGGATATAGTGGTTTCTTTTTAGTCCATATCTGTCCACTCTTTAATAAGGTTTCCTCTACTTCCCGAACAAACTTGCGAGCTGCTATCACGTCCATCTCAGCGAATATGAACCTCTGGTCGTTTTTCTGCCATTACTGTACTGATATTTCTGTTGAACAACCTGTAATAGCCGAGTGCATGAATCATTTTATATTCTCTTTTAAACATATGCCAATAACATTATTCTGAAATGCTGTAACTTGGACATGCTCGAATTTATATCCCGCTTTTGATGCGTTTGGGTCAATAATGATTAATTGATGCCAACCTAGGGTTCAAGAAGGGTTTGGGCAGGGCAGTCATCCGAATGGGTTTAAGAATATTGATCCTTGAAGTTAACGACTTCCATCCCTCAAAGAGCGTATTTAAGAATCTTCTTCAGGTGTAACAGTATGAAGTAAACTTTTGGTCAATATATTGTCTCCTTTTGTCGCATTTGTAATTACTATACGGCATATGGAAGAGGTAGCACAGACGCTGTCTCCCCAAATACAGAAGGAACCAGTCTCCTCCCCATTCCTTTCTTCCACCCAAGTACACGGGGCTGAATGACGAGGAGGTCGCAAGCTACTAAATGAATCAACAACAACAATAATTCCAACAGATAATAAGTAACTGTAAATAAAGTTTACCCGTCAATTTTAACAGGGATAATATATGACTAACCTTTGTTGTACCCGTTTCAACGGGGTCGGGAATGAGATGCAATGTAACTCTACGTGGTCGGTGGCTTCCCCGGACGATTTCCCTTCCTGACGCCAAATTTACGAGAGGAGCTAATACGAGATTAAGATGAGTGAAAGTTTACAGGGATTTGAAACGAAGTGACAGTAAAGGTACCGTCCCGTCAATTGCGTGGAGCTGAAAATGGGAAGTCATGGAAATCCATTTTAAGAGGGGCTGAGGGTGGTTTTGAACCCCCTTGTCTACCAAGATAGCAGATAGCTTGGTCTCATGGCCTTAGCTGCACCTTAGTGAGCGTAGCCACCGCTGTCGGTAGTTAATAGGAATAATATTTATATAAAAATTGAATGGATGCGTGGTTCAGCGGTAACGTTCTCGCCTGCGGAGGCCAAGACTGCGGGATTGAATCCTGGTGCAGTCAGTTGGCATTTCAGGGTGCGCAAATGCGAGTGAGTCGTGTCAGTGGATTTACTGGCACGTTAAATATCTCCTTTGGGGCAAAATTGCGGCACCCTGGCGTCTCTAAAAGTCGCAATAGTTAAGGGATGATCGTTTGTTACCATAAGGCAATTCGGAAAGTTTAGATTTCGGGCACAAGGGAGGAGTTGCAATTGGGAAATACGGAAGAGACCAAATAGTAAAGGTTTCCTTTTGATTTATTTGATATTTGAGTAACAATATATAATTTAGTAGGGGAAAAAATGTTTTCAATGAATATTATGCTAAGAGCAATAAAAAAATGGAAGTTCATAATAATGGTTTCGCCAGGAAACTCAATAACACTTGCAATTCCTTGAAGAAGAGTAAATTCAAAAACTTTAATAAAATTACTAAAAGAGAAGGGTCCATTAATCGGAAACCCCATGAAATAATTGATTGTAGAAAATGGTGCGTAGAAGAGACCAGTCACTGGTTGAGAGTGTGATAAAAACTTAACTTTGTTTTGGAAGACAGAATCCTTGAAGATTATAGCATGATTAGTTTGGTTTACCACTCTGCCGATACATGAAGCAGGAAGCACCTTGACCTTGAAAAGGCTTCCAGTTGACGTAGACCGGCTACGTGTAACCACACGTGACTGGAACCGGAAGAGTATGCCCGCACAGGGTTCTGGTTTGAGAAGTCAGTCGAGTATCCTCTTAGGGTCCGAGTTCGGATCCACAGAATAATTGAAGGTAGTAGAACTTCCAGAAGAAATATGACCAGCAGAGAAGCGCCTCTTGGTAATGACGCAACTCAACGGGGTGTGAGGAGTTTACAACTGCATGGTAGAGATTGTAGATAGCTTCCGTGTCACCATGTAGACCAAGTAAGAGCCGAAGAGCTTGAGCTGTAGAAGAGAAGGACCCAGCAGAGAAGGACGCTGATGTCGAAGAGACCAGAAGTTATATAGTTGGCGTAACGTCATGGGAAATTGATGTCACCAGGACAGATGGGAGAGGCAATCAACCAATCAGCGCATAGAAAAAGTCCCGAAGCCCAGTGAGGTAGGCCAGTCCAGGTTAGTACGTTCGTGGAAGCTTGATAGAGAGGTGCACTAAAAATACACTTCAAGTATGGTAAGTAAAACTACATAAGTATTTGAACATTAATACAATCGAAACATGAGTTGTACGTAATCAATAAATATACAGAAGAGACCGCGCCCTCACTGCAATGAAAAGGCAAAAGTAGCAAATGGGGCAAGAAAATGAACATGTATTTCAAACCGAAAGGGAAATACGAAACTTACTAACAAACCTATTCGCAAAAGCGAACAAGAGACGTAAAACCAATAACATTATTATTATTATTATTATTATTATTATTATATAAATAATAAATTTCCTGAATCATATTCTCTTCTAAAATAATATATTTGGGAGGTGTTTTCAATTAACTAGCATTTTGCTGTAAAAGTGTGAAGAATCAGTTAGAAAAATATTGCAAAAAAACTGGGAAAATTGGCCGAGTCACAACATGTTTTTGGCCATACTGTAGTTGAAGAGATTCCAGGAATTCGAAATTAAAAGGATCGTCGATTACTCCGGGCACCCGTAGAATTTTCAGAACAGTAGTCGTACCTGGAAAACAATAATGAACAATGTTATAAATTTAGTCGCACATTTGATGTCGTGCGCTAGCTCGCATAACAGTAACTTGGATTGAATATAGCCTAAATACTGGTACAGTTAAATTGTAAGAAAGGCGAGCATGAGAAGTAATGGCTGACAGGAAGAACATAATCCAGCGTTATATTTACAGTGTACACAACATACTATACGAGTATAATCTCGACGGGAACGGTGGAATCCGATTCCTTGGGGAATGGATCTGACGGTTGTCACGCTCCGTTGCCCTTGGTTACACTCCAAACTCTCGGGGTTACTCACATTCACTCTTTAATACTAACCAACACAGCCTCAAAGAGCAGGGAAATTGAGATGCGTCGCCTTCATTCGGTCCTCCACACAGTATAAATATGTTTATTTATTACACAGAGAGACACATCTGGTTAACTGCTGACCTTCGCCTTCATAACGCAATATTATGGATACGGTCCCAGCTCAGTCCAATTGCATTTAGGGTACTTAAATGCGACGGCTTTGTATCGGCAGATATAAAGGTACGCTAAACAACACTCTCAGGGCAAACTTCTGGACTTCTAGTATCTTTAAAGCAAGTCTTCACAGAGTGCACTGCTTCGTGCAATGCACATGCCTAAGAAATGTCCCTTGGCTGCCCCCACCCTATGAGGACCGGGTTCGATTCTAGACTTCACCAAGAAATTTAACTCTGATCTGAGGGCAGGGCTGGAACAGGGTACACCCAGCATCGTGAGGCATAACTGAAAAGAGATGCGTTCGTTTCCTGTCTCAGCCATCCTAGAAGTGGTTTTCCGTGGTTTCCCACTTCTGCTCCAGACGAATGTCGGGATGATATCTAACTTCACGGCCGCCTCCTCCCTCAATCTCCGCCCCAATTACAAATAAATACACTAATATAGCCATCACGATAACACAGGTTATCGGACAGATTCCACAGACATACACACCCAAGTACACGGGGCTAAATGACCACGTTATCACAAAGCTCCTAAATGAATCAACAACAAGAAATGCCCCTGTCCCCTGCGTCCGCTCGCTCGGTTTCACTGTGAACTACTGTACGAGTACTGTAGTGTATATACGTGCCGGTGGTGAAGTAAACAAACTGTGCTATCGGCCTATTTTCATCTAATGTAATATAATAATAATAAACCCTGGCACTACAGCCCATGAAGGGCCTAGGCCTACCAAGCGACCGCTGCCCAGCCATTTGTCCTGCATATATTGGGGTGAAGCGTGGTCAGCGCATCGGTTCCCCTCGGTCATTAATCTTAGTTTCCGTGACCAGGCTAATGTAATGCAGGCTTCTGAAATCACCTCTTGTGCGTGCGTGTGTGTTTCCCTAGTAAGTTTTGATTGGCTGCAGCGATGTCAATGAAACTTAGTAAGGACAGGCTACTACTACCCCATTCGAGCCCGAGCTTTCCTTTCAAATTCCAATAAATTGCCACCAATCAAACAGAGCGGCCGTGCGAAATACAGTGTTTCACTGGCATTTAATATCTCCGAAACTATTGCTGCAGTCAACTTGAAATTTACTGTATTATGGTGATAGAGACCACTAAAATAATTCACGTATATGACTGCCATGTTTAACTGCATGTAACGTCTGTAATATTCAGCAGATTTCTACCAAATTTTGTACACACTATACAGCTTATGCCGTAAGAAATGTGTGTGCACATTCTCAGAGTTAGCAGTCATACCATCTACCTAATAACTCTACCTGGGAATTTAAGCCGTAGACTCTCAATATTTCAGAATACATGCAAGGAAACCATATTGAACATCCAGCACTGTACTGCTCTATTAGGCCACAATATTTCAGTTAGACTTTGAGCAACACTTGCAATGCCAGTATTACCAGCCTAATTCCGTTGATAAAATTATTATTCTAAATGGGTATAATTAGAGCAGTGGTTCTTAACCGGTGGTCCGCGAGTGCCTCGGGAGTGGTCCGCGGGAGCAAAGGGTCCACCAGCACGTATAAGAAAAGTGGCCATTAAAGGGGGATTTCGAAAACGGTGTGCGTTGAACGAGAATCGTCCGAATGTATTCGCGGCGATGACTATCAGAGTTTGAATTGAAATTTCTTTAAAATAAGTGTAATTGAGGAAGGGTTACAACGGATTAGGTGGATTGGAGGGAGGGGAGGGAGGGGGAGGGCAGGTGGGAGAGAGTCCGTACAAGATTCAATTTCAGGCTGAGTGGTCCGCAGACTTCTACGGGTTCAGAACCACTGAATTGGAGGAATAAGGATTGAAACTTAAATTATAAGATTAGTAGAATGGTAGGCTTTTAGTTGGTCACGGAACTACTTGATTTATTCTTTTTTGGTTTATATCATTCGTATTAAGCCTCCGTGGCTTAGGCGGCAGCACGCCGGCCTCTCACCGCTGGGTCCGTGGTTCAAATCCCGGTCACTCCATGTGAGATCTGTGCTGGACAGAACGGAGGCAGACAGGTTTTTCTCCGGGTACTCCGGTTTTCCCTGTCAAATTTCATTCCAGCAACACTCTCCCCTATCATTTCATTTCATCTGTCATTCATTTAATCATTGTCCCAGAGGAGTGCGTCAGGCCTCGGCAGCCGGCACAATTCATATCCTCGCCGCTTGATGGAGGCTTCATTCATTCCATTCCTGACCCGGTCGGAGACTAGAAGCAGGCAGTGGATTTTCATTTTCATCATTTGTATTCTTCACATATTATCATTTCAAATGATCTTGTCGACTTCGTCGTTATGGTTGGGGCCCCATCGTTTTGCATTACGGACACGGTGACGGACGTGACGTCATGCAGCCGCGCGGGAAGTGACGTCATGCAGCTACGCGGGAACGTGACGTCATGCTCACGTGGGGAGCGAGAACCAGACGCTTATGATTATTGGGGTCTGTTGAAAGAGGCCTGGCGTCGAGCGACCTTTAAAAAATCAGAAACTCACTCCACAAATCTGTTAATCAGTATTCTTCCCTTATTTCAGATACACTATTCATTAAACAAACATATATTGTGCCCAACTCTAGGAATGGGTATTCCAAGATTCAGACACCTAGATATCAAGGGAAAGGCTGTAGCCGCTTTTGAAAGTTGAGATATTTGAATATCGCGCTACATTGCTTCGAGAAGCATTTGGAAGGAATTTACCGATACTTGGATGTCAAGTGACGTAGCGAGTAATAGCAGAGGTCGAGGCTATTTATTGATTAAATAGTTAACCATGGAGCAGAGACTTGAGAATGGGATCAGATTACTGGCACGGCCAAATGAAAGAGAATGCAATTAGTATCAAGTAAATCGGACCAGGGATACGAGAGATATGAGGATTTCTAGATTACAACGTGATGACGCGTGACCCTGGCAGTTTTGAATAAAAGCCGGCTGGAGCAAGCATCGATAGCTCATTTTCTACACAAGCAGTTGCCGAGCAAGTTGCTACGACGCTGAGCCAAGGCACATGGTTGCCGGATCTACGCAGAAGTTCTCTTCAAAGTCGTGATAGTCACGAAAGTGCTGCGCTACGAGGTGGAACTTAGTAAGTTTACGGCGAGGAGAATCACTGAGGTGATTGATTTTTCTACAGACATTGGTGGAAATATTTATATTTCTACAAGGACATATGCTAGACTTTGTCTAGAAATAGTATTTTGTCACAGTCCAGTAATAACATAATACTTGGATAATTTAAATCCATTTCAGTCAGTTCTCATTTTTGTAACTAGTTAACCACTTCGATCTGTCAGTACACTGAAGACTAGTCTATAACGGTAGTGTTCATTAGTCTACGCAAGGGAAACTACAAGTTGCTTAGCGCATGGTAGATGGTGATATAATAAACCATGCCCAGGGAACGATCTTCAGAACAGCCGTTGATTGCTTAGACTGTCAGTGTTTTTCTTGTACTGATAAGATTACCGTGAGTTATGTTACAACTGACATATCTAAGAAGAGATCACTTAGATCTGACCCCATTTAAACAAACTGTTATGGCTTTGATAGAAGCCCATATTAAAATGGAACAACAGTTAATTCAAACGTCAAGAGATACTACCACTATGTCTTACTAGACGGATTGTGGGTATATAATGGCGGCCGATACAAGGATTATACATGCTTGACCGATAGGGCATGTTTATGGATAAATCTGGTACAGACCAGGTTTACTACGCTTCAAGACCATCAAGAAATGTAAGCCACATTTGAATTATATTATGCCTAGCTAGGAACAAACTATTTGTCTGCAGATGACCAACACATTTTATTTTTCGTCGTATTTAAATCTTGCAATGAAATACGCAAGACTTGTTAGAGTTATTCTGAGTATTTTCAGCACTCAGAACAGTTTAGGATCGATGACCGAGCATTTCGAGCATTTATTTGAATATTTCATATATTTGGGAAACCACGGAAAACAACCGATGTAACTGTCAAAGTTAATAATTTATTTTTGTTGAGGAATGGATATTTTTTTCCATATTCGAAGGTTCGAACATGTGGATTCTCACATAATGAGATGGTAATTAAACATATTTAAAATGATATAAATAATACTAATAATAATAATAATACACTAATAATAATAATAATAATTTTCATAATTTTTCTAAATAATTCTGGGATATTATATTTTCTAATAATCATATGTATTGAGAGAGAGCCTGTGAAGTAGTTTAATCATTTCTAGTTTGGAACAGGAGATTTTCCGAAGGAGAGTGGTTAGCGCAAGCCCGCATTCAACCAACATTTCAGTTCTGGTTGAACAGTTGATATTTGCAATGAGCAAAGTACATTTTTCAGATAACACGGAGAGGCATGAAACGGGAAGCAAATGATATTTGTATCAAATAGGATATTTTTGTATTTATATAAAATCATGACGTAAATACACTTGAAAGTGAAATAAAGATTTTCATAAGTATGGTAAATTCACGGGTTGAACTGAATGGTAAAATAAAATAAACTTGTAAGTTTATTAATCTTCCAGTGTTGATAACAAGCAGAGGCTTGATTTATTGTATAAATTTTGGGAAGAAAATTTATATGTGTGGAGTAGTTGAAATGCCATTCCCAGGTGCGCATGTTTAAGTCGCAGGAATGAGGAGGTTTTTTCGAGCATCAATCAAATAGCAGGTTCGATGGCTCAGGTTTATAATAGGAGTATTGGAACTACACATTTCGTCGTATGAATGACCCGAAGGTTATTTCTTAGAAACCATCAGTTCTTATTTCAACCTTGTTTACAAATTCCATTTAGACTTTGATTTTGCTAGAACCCGGATTTGTCATGATAGTAGTTTATTCTTCTGCAGAGGAAGACCTTTGTCGTTGTTGTTGTAATATTGTGTTCTTACACAAATAATAGAATGGGCCACTGCTAATTAAAAAAATAATTCTTTAACCACGAATAATTTGAAGGATAATTTCAATCCTAGTGCCATGAACTAAATGAATTCATTATGAAACTACAATTCTAATTTCCGCATTCTGTCGAAGAATTGCAAGTTGTGAAAGTTGCTAAAAATGGCCATGAATATAAATATTTTTATAATAATGATTCCAAGTGGAAAATTGAATAGTTGAATGGTTCAACCTTTTATTGATCAAGTTGATGATTCAGAAATCATACATTTTGTTAGGAACTTGAAGTTCATAATCGAGTCACTTCTCGAATGTTTAATGTCAGAAGAACAATTAATTGTTGTTGTGCTTCGCACAGTTCTTCGATGCTATGCTCAATGGTCAAATACTTTTCAGATGTTATTAATATGTGTAAATAATTTGTGTTGCTTCAATGATGATAATATTTTTCGACTATATATATTTTTGAAACTGGAAAAATAAGTGAAAGTTAAAAATTCTATGAACATTTATTCTACGAGTGTTAATATCATGTAAATATTCAAACAGTGATCTACGATATTTCCAGTAGAGACAATTAAATTTGAACTGGAATTAATCATAAATAATTTTGGAACACAGTCTACAGGACTAAAAATCAGACTTGTGTTTCCAAAAAAATAATTGTCAAATGTGTTTGGAAAATTTCTGTATATTGTGTAAATAAGAGTGTGGGTCGCCACACGTGAGTGATGCTACTTTGAGCATTTTTGCAGTCAATTTTAACTTCAAAATAAACTGAGATAATTTTACAGGATGTGTTACTCCCAATTAAATCTCCTTCTATCCTTATTGTTGCATTGAGCCAAAAATCAGTAAAGCATTTTTTTAATTTGATGTCGTTTTTGCGATTTGCTTTAACCCATCTGGCGCTCCGGGATATTTTGACTCTCGTGCTGACTGATTATTGGTAAAATGCATATGTGGTCGTGCGGACTCCGGTCTAAACGGGCACAATATGGCATAGTCATGACCCCTTCATGGAGTAGGCTATTGTCTAAATCTGGGCACTCATACTACATCCTTACACTAATTCAAATTTACGGCCAAATGATCCTTCTGACAGGGAGGCAAAGGTTTCCGCCGGCTTGCCTGGGATGATGGGCCACAAAACCGCTATCAAAAAGTACACAATTTACGCTTTACTCAACCAAACACATCTCTAATACAAGTACAAGAAACACATTTCTTCCCATGACCCTTAAAGAGGGGCCCGCGCGGGAAGCCTAAGTTAATGGGTAATGCAGTCTGTTGAAAGAGTCCTGGGGCTTCGAGCAAAGCGAGAAGCCCTCCTGAGCCTTTCTAACATGTGTAGCATTTGTAGCATGTGTCATTTGAAATGATACAACGTCTAGTCTTTCAGACTGACTGTGATTTTTTTATATCCTGGGTATTAGTCTCTCGTGTCTCAACTGTTTTCGAGGTTAATGCATATGTGGTTGTTCGCCCTCGGGTTAACGTGCACAATTTGTATGTACATAGTACATGGGGCTAATTGATCTCATCAATAAGAGAACAGTGAGTCTCTTTAGATAACCATTTATATTGTATGTGCCCTTCTCGAAAGCATTTTTCTTGATACCGTGTTAGAGAATTGTGAGATTTTATTAAATAAGTACCGCAAAATGTATTTTGGGAATCGTTATCCCGCGGATATCCGCAAAATTCTTCGCCATGCGGATATAGTATACATGGTTGTGCGGATTGCGGATAAGCTGCGGATAATATTTGGAGTAAATTTCTGGATAGTTTTAAGAATACAATCCGAACTTGTTGAACATCATTATTCATTACTAAGACCCGTATGATTTTAATCATATTATTCCGTTGTGTCTTTTTTATGACAAATGTAAGATGATGATTTACGCTAATCTCATTCAAATTATGCCTTTAAGCACAATTAACATTCCGAAATGTAAGGGGTGCAATTCTGGTTGTATAGCATTAATTTTAAACATAGCACATGTCATACACAGCCTAGGGGAATGTCTAAATGTCTAAATGAGTTGCTTTAATGAAAAATCCACAGCCTGCTTCCAGTCTCCGACCGGGTCAGGAATGGAATGAATGAAGCCCCCATCTAGCGGCGAGGATATGAAATGTGCCGGCTGCCGAGGCCTGACGCACTCCTCTGGGGCAATGATTAAATGAATGACAGATGAAATGAAATGATAGTGGAGAGTGTTGCTGGAATGAAATTTTGACAGGGAAAACCGGAGTACCCGGAGAAAAACCTGTCTGCCTCCGTTTTGTCCAGCACAGATCTCACATGGAGTGACCGGGATTTGAACCACGGATCCAGCGGTGAGAGGCCGGCGTGCTGCCGCCTAAGCCACGGAGGCTTCCGAGTTGCTTTAATACTTTATCTAATTCAAAATATTATTGTAATGCCAGTAGATTCGGATAACAAACGTGCGGATGCGGGGCGGATGCGTAGCGGATGCGGGGCGGATGCGTAGCGGATGCGGATTGCAGTCGCGCGGATGCGGATAAAAGTGGTGCGGATGTGGGGCGGATGCGGATAGCAGTCATGCGGATGCGGATAAAAGTCGTGCAGATGCGGGGCGGATGCGGATAGCAGTCGTGCGGATGCGTAGCGGATGCGGATTGCAGTCGTGCGGTTGCGGATAGTAGTCGTGCGGATGCGTAGCGGATGCGGATTGCAGTCGTGCGGATGCGGAGCGAATGCGGAGCGAATGCGGATTGCAGTCGTGCAGATGCAGAGCGGATGTGTAACGGATGCGGATTGCAGTCGTGCGGATGCGGAGCGGATGCGGATTGCAGTCGTGCGGATGTGGAGCGGATGCGTAGCGGATGCGGATTGCAGTCGTGCGGATGCGGAGCGGATGCGGATAACGTTTTGTTTATCCGCGCAGGGCTCTACCTATAATGCCTAAATTAAGCGCTAATAGTGTATTAGCTCTGATATACTAGGTATTTATCAATTAAATCTCTTGTGTGTCTATAAAATGAATTATTGAGAATTTTGTCATGTTACTTTAACATCAAATTTCGGTTCGTATTAGATTATGTTCTCCTTAAATTCACAGTGAACCAATCAATGATTTACGTTGGATTTTAATACAGAAGTGTATTATCCTTATTATTATTATTATTATTATTATTGACAAGTGACTGTGTTGGAAGAGTCGTAACGTTCCGAAAGGTACGATGGTGCTGTGACGGCATTTAATCTCTACATTTTACCGAGTATTAAAGCTCATTTTAGCAATCGAGTATGGAGCCAAGAAACAAGGATCTACTGCTATTAGCCAAACACGATGCTTATAAGGACTCCCATCCAACTCTGCAATTCGTCTTCCTACTGAATTCGGAAGACGTTGAGTGCATATGCTGGTTCTTGCCGACATTTGGAATATCTTCCAAGATATCAGATGATCCTAGGAATTACCATATACTGTTCGTCAGAGGTATCAGAGGTGTAAACAATAGAATGCGCATAAAAGGAAATACAGTATGTTGGATGTTACTTCATTTAGGGACTTGGGACATCTTGTTAAACTTTCCCATGTGCTGATAACCTGTGTTTCTGTGATGACATAAGTAGCATGTGTAACCGTAATATAGTGTCTAGGTTTGATATGGAACGGGACTTCAAATAAGGTGCCATCCCAGCAATTACCTTGAGGGATTGTGGAGAAACCCTAAGGAAACACGTGACCGCTACTATTATATTATCGTTCATTAGTTTCACTTCTGTTGACCCTGATATCAAAAACTTTGCCCGTACACCGGATTGAATTCTGTCACTCTACTTAAACAAAAGATCCATGCATACACTAGAATTGTCCCAGATGGTAAGACACGACACTCTCCTTTCCCGACTAATCCATATATTCGCATGTCAATCAGTGAATGTAAATTTCTGGAGAGCAAGGCGCTTCGGAGTTGTGATCGGTGTTCTAATGGTTTTCGCTGACGTGATCTTTCCAGTATTACTCCATGATCAGAAGCAGACTGGACACTTATCACAGGCAACACACTATGTTGGAGCCAATCGAGAAAAGAAGAGCGGGGTAGGGAGAAAGAGAAGGATGGGAGGTGTGAGCAAGGGAGAAGAGTACATAAAAATGAGTTTCTAATTATGTTGGTTGTTGTCCTATGATGAAGTACAATGATGAACCCATTAAATTATGACCACCCTGCCTGGAGCGCGGAAAGCTACAAATGAGTCACAGGCAGCATGGTATGCATAGGGCAAGGCTACACGCTCTATGTAAGTAGTGTGTCTGGCGTCAGAATGGGAGAAGCACCCGATCTCTCCGAGTTGGAAAGAGGTCAAATTGCGATGGCACGTCACCATGGTACCAGCTTCTCTGAAATGGCATTGCTTTTTGGCTGCCTGTATGCGGCCGTTTTGAGAACGTATCGAAATTGGCACAACACTAGGTGGCGTACAGGCAGGGTGTACCGAAGGCCTGCTGATGAGCCAACGTTTGTACATTTTGGTGAAACCCCGCAACTCGCACGGCAAAACCTAGAAGATTTGGTGGAGCCGTTTCTGATGCTGTGAAAGAGTGGTTTCTCCTTCATCACGGAGGGTGGGAAATTAGTTCAGCGTTGGGACAAGTGCCTTAACAGTGGAGGTGAAAATCTGTAGATTTTCTCAAACTGTCATCTGCTTGCTGTCGTTGTGATATAGTGTACACTGACCAATACACATTGCGTTAGTTTCTAGACTTCAGTCTGTCTCATTTGAACAACCTTTGTATTATTAAAGAAATCACAAACATGCATGCCTGCAGATGAAACAAGGGAAGGAAGCTGGCAGATTTGCGTGACCGTTAACCTCGTGTACACAAGCCGCGGGACCTCCATTTTACGTGGGGTCTAAACCACATGCAATGGCCGGGAAACGAACCCGGTCTTCCTTGGTGTGAGACAAGCAGCTTCACCCACTGCGTCATCACCGCTCCCAGCAGATGGAACCCACAGCTAAATGAACGTTCCATTACAAACTCACTCCTTTGTGTGGATTGTAGCCTATAGCAAAGCTGATCGGAGAATATTGATGTTATTATTGAGCCCCTATAGCTCATGCTGGTGATAGCTTTTACGTGAGCTAAGGAATTTATTACGTCAGAGAGTTGTGAACGCAGCCCAGAAGCATGTCACCGCTTCAGATGTACTTTTGACTCTGTTAAAATGCTCCGGATAATTTTCTCTTCATGATTAAATAATATTTTCCTTAGTGTGCAACCTGAACTAATAATTTACAGTCATGCAGCATAATTTGCCACATTTTTATGGGCTTTTATTTAATTTATGGTATTTGAGACAACTGGTATGCCATCGCGGGCATGCCAGTGGAACGGATTTAGTTGCTAAATGACTAGGGAAGTGATCCGGATTGAACGCTTGCTTCCGTGAAGAAAATATTCCCTTCGTGCGATTAACCCGCACGCACGTCAATTTTGAAGGTCTAAGTAGACCGGGATTTGGAAACGTCGTGATCAGTACAATCTGATAGTAATCCGACATCATCAAAGTGTTATTTTGGCACAAAGTGTGCTGGTGTGCGTGTTACCAGTGAAGTAACTAAACTTGTGATATTTTGGAAGGAAATCATATTTTCCGAGTTTTCAGTGAATCAGCACATGGTCTCATTTCAATGCCAGATGGCCGACCATTGTGATACTCAGCAATTGTAAAACACGTGCAACGAGAGTGAAATCCATTGATAATATCACGTGTAAAATATTCTGTTTAACCGAGCTGTGTAAAAGCCGGAATTTTTGCCACAAAAATTAAGCCGATACTGGCAGATTTATAATTTTCACGTGAAGTGATCCATTCTGTGAGCAGACACGTGCCCGGTGTCGCATAGCTTCAGTGTAAAAAGCCGACAGGGCCATTTTAAAATATCGTCTGCAAAGCATAAGTGTAGATGCAGTGAATTTATTAATCCACGCTAGAAGCAGTGAATTTTCATCATCCTACGATTTTCTTCTACAAGATGTCAGAATTACGCCACGTGCGGATGTATAACTCTCCTGTCCTGACCAAGAAGATGATGAGAGCTTAAACCATTCCTATGGGAGGAACACCGAACATCTGAGCTTCACTACAGCTATGGAGGAAAGCTGGTGGACAGCTATGCTCATTGCGAAGCAGAGAATATATCCCTGGATGCCATGGACAAAGGAAATACCCCTCAATCCTTTCCTTTTGTGTGAGGTGATCATCGCTAAGCTGTAAGTCATGATCTAAATTCTATTCTGTACGGTGAATGGTCATGGGTGGATTAGTTAGTAGCAACCGTAACTTTGATATCAGTCATCAGGTAGGATTTTTCTCTCTTTAGCCACCAACTATGGTGATTTTTCACTTTTCCAACAAGCTTCTACACAATTTGTTTCGAGATTGAGTTAGTCGCCAATTTTGTGTGGTTACACACGGTGCAATACTGGTAATAATGGTAATTCCGCATCACGGAACATGAATTTCGTCACATTTGACGGGAGCAATATTTTTAATTCATCTCATGCTGAGGTTTATGACATGTTTTCTAAAACTCTTTTTTTTATTATCTTGTACGCCACTGATTATCGGGCGTATCGTTGAGATATGGGAGGTCCCCAGGCTACATTGTTATTGTAAATACATTTTATTAGAGTGAGCTGTACGCCACTAGATTCAAGATGAATCAATAACGTTGTAAATGAGCCAAGTCATGTGTTACCTTGCTCATAAATCCCGATTACACGATAATCGTATCATTTCGACAATCACACCGGAGGGTAAGGCATGGAGAACATTATAAACAGTGAGCACGAGTGTATTTTTGTAACCGACAGTGGTGTTACATCTTTTTCAAAGACTCTAAGCAGGAGAGACACCTCTTTCCGTTAGGCTTCCTTGGTTTGCCAAGGCAAACACATCATTATACTTGTATTTTAATTGTCTAGAACAACATTATATTCCTTACTAAGTGTGTCATATTCTACAGTGTATACAAGGGTCACTCATGGACATTATTGTGTACCCAGGGTTATTTGAAACAGTGAAAGACTTTTGCTTTGAGCATTATTCACATACACGCAGTATAGCGGTTATCGCAGCGCGCCTAGCAGCATATGACAGATGCTTGCCAAGGTCGTGGCCTGTTATATTCCCCAGGCTACCTTCCGATCTCGATTGCGAGACAGTTGACAAACGACACACATTTCTCTAAACACACTGCAATGAATGTTTCATAACGACCAAGGTCTTGTGAATGCTCGTACTATAACTTTGATCAAGTATTGATTATTTTTAAGGAATGTCGCAGTACAGGGGTACTGTAAAGTCATGCATTATTTTGAATATTCTCGCAGATATTTGTAAGCGAGCCCAGTTTATTATTATCATGAATTGTATTAATATAAGTAACCATTTGATAGGTTTGACGCTTTAAGGCTATCGTTATTCTCACTTGAAAGTGAATGTTTTCCCGTGTTTTGATACACGATGTAGGGTTGGTTACCGTATTTGTTATTGTGAAGGCCGGCTGATCTATGTTTTGGGAACAAGGCTGTCCGAGGAGTTTTCTCATGAGCTGTAGCGCCATGTAGACCTCTTTAGAATGGTAACGGTGTATCTAATGAGCTCCGATGTGTTATTGCTGACGTGCTGTGTCACGTGAACTTTGTAAGGTGTACCACGAGATGGTAACACACTTATTAGAAGCCTTGCATTTTGGTCAACCATCATAAATAATGAACTCATTAATCTACAACATTAAACTTAGAACTAAATCAGGAATGTCAATGTTTACTAAAGAGGCGATGCTAAAAATACCGTTAATCATTAATCAACGTTAAATCTTGATCTTGTTTAGTCTAGCAGACCAATGCACTGAGCTTAGGTGATCTATTCCTGCGGGAATGCCTAGTAGCTGACATGGATAGACCTTTCGACGGAGATCGTAAGCGAGCCAAGAGTTCAGAACTCGTGGGCCGCGACTCGATTCAGAGAATACTGTTGATGAACAGTTTCATTCTCACACTTAGATGCACAGTGATAGATGACGGTGAATAACAAACAGTTGTTCATCTGGTTGTAGGCAGGAATAATAAGATTCTTGTTGAGTGGTATATGTATTTCATTATATGTAATCCCAATGTTTACCCTACTTTTTTCTACTATTGTAAACCTTGTTGTTGTACAGATTTGTAAACTTGTATTGTAAAAGATGACTGATAATCACTAGATCTTTGTTTAGTTTGTTATCACGGACGCCTAACGCCGTTGATTATTTAATGCAGGATTAGTTCGAATGAAATAACTGTATATGTATTATATGGGATGGTACCAGTCTGTTAGCTTTTCTGTCATGTTTGACAAGTTTTTCTGCTATGATGTCTTCTCCCCAGAAGCATCATCTGCTCTTGTATTCTCATTTTGTTTTGTACCACTTTCCAAGCTTTGATCTTTTGTTTGTTGTATTTAGGAGCAGTTAAACTTAGGGTGGTTTGTCTTGTATTTTTTTTTGCTTACGGATTAGCCGTTTTTCCAAACCCTCCGACTGTAGGATAGGAGTTTGGTGTTGACAATAAACACCCCACGAATGTGTCTTAAGCCTGGATGTTATTATTTAGTAGTTTGAACTTTTGGGGGTGCATTTCTTTGGGTGTCTCTGACAATCACTCTGATGGGAACCTGATCCTTTAGGTAGGCGGAAACTTTTGCCGGCTAGTCCCATGAGGAATGCATTCCGATCCTCTCCGGCGATGTGTCTTGTGGAAGGGGTCATCTGGGAGGCCACATAAGGTTGGTGGTGACCAGATAACCTCCTCCAACGGGCACAGTATGACCATTCAAACTTCGGGATTTTTTGTTGCTCCTTCACTAAAAGACTAAACATCACCGTGGTCATCAGCACCATGTTATTGCCATTTACTGTATGAGTATTTATGTCTGATAAAGTACGTTATTGTCGAATCTGTATTGGTGTGTCGATTGTGAAATAACCGTCACGAGGATTGAAGAAGTTGCTCCGTGGCTTTAAATAAGGTACCATCCCAATATTTTCTTGGGTTGTATAAGAACTCTCCTGGGGAATAACCTCACTCACGATGACCACCAACAGCCATTGAGCCCAGATATCCAGTCGGCAATGCTTGTTCCCGTAAACATCTCATACCATGCGTCTTAGATTTAACTGTATTGAATTGCGACAAAGACTAGCAAATGTAACTCTTTGTTTCCTTTATTTTACTTAAGGAACTATTCCAGCAGTTTTCTATGTATGGGGGAGGGGAGGAAAATCGTGTTTAGGATGTCATCGACAGTCGCCTCCTTTCGGGCTGTTTTTTTTTAATCGGAATCTGTGCAAGGTTCGTTAACGTCTCATTCACTTCATGGACGTCTCGGATGCAAAATTAATTAGACTTGATGAATTCCAGCATATGCACTCGCCGTGACTTGCAGGCTAGAGCCGTCTAATCGAGGTTGCGCTCTACATTTAAACTGCATAATTCTGCGAGTAATTGGTAGCAATATAGCCAAGGATACTTTTCACTCTCAGATTGACTGACAGTGTGGCTTTAAATTCACATTTTATGGTTAGTGGATAATAATAATGCCTACGTCATATCTCAATATGCTTTAATCCAACCATGTTTTTTTTTCACTTTCCAATATCAAAGAAAGGTTTGAACAACCAAACACGGCTATGATGCATTCGCTCTTAATTAAGAATGCATAGAAGTTAACTAACTTGGCCATGGAATCAGACGATGTGAACATTTCCGTAGCAACGAGGATCTAAGATTGGGGTATTTGCAACGGGACTTGAAATAAGATATCCCCCCCCCCCCCTCCGAGCCCCCGTGGGGCGTTATCATCCCCTTTTCACGCCACAGCCCCATAAAACAATCCAACAACAACAACAACTTCTACACGGCCTGGCAAACCAACTCACACACATGAAGCAACATTTTCGACACCAGGTAAACACCGAGACATAATCATTAACTAGCACACGCCAGCGCACAGAAAGCTGACGTAGGGTTTCGTCACGATGGAAATTCCTTTAAATAGAGGAGCATCGAAGACCAAGGATCTCTTGCCTGGGAAACCGCTGTTCGCCGACATCGCCGCCGATCTGCAGATTGGGTGAGTGTTGCTCAAGTTTAATCCTTTAAACTTTCCTTTCAAACTCCACGCCTCATTTATTTTGTTGTCGCCGCTCATCACACTTCATTTTACATAATCCATTTTGTGCCACTGGAGCTCTCCAGTACTTCTACATTTCCCATCATTGTGGAATTAAAACCTTTTCGCACACCTGAGCTGACTCCTTACATTTCTTAAGTGCCCTTGTCGATCCCCTGACCCTCCAGCTTCCTACGAGTAAGTATTCCTTCATATACTTCCGCTGCGCCGGTAAATTGTCTCGTCGGCAGTCTCTTACGCACGCACTGGGCAAGGACGCTAATCGGCCCTCTGCCCGGCTTGCCTAGCACAATCCCAGCACATTTGCACTCACGTATGTGCCCTCCAGACAAGCCGCTACCCCTCACACTGAACGCCACCTTTACCGAGCTACACCCCCGAGGGCAATACAAGTTGGCCGAGGCCCCGGGATTGAACCATTCTAAAACGGCCCTACTCGGTCTCAGGTAGACTCCTCTTGCAGGCCAAGCAAAGCAAATCACCCCTTGAAACACAAGTGCTAAAGTCGTCCACCCAATACAAGTCAGTGGAGGACGCCAACTGCGTTCAGGGAGATCCACGGCAAACATACTATACATAACATTAGAAGCATACAGCCACACACCATTAACTCACATATTATCACATGTTGCCGCTTACACTCAGTCTCACACTACCGCCCATACAGGACAAACACATATCACTATAGCACACAATCGCAAACCGCTAGCATCCACACAGACAGTCATATATCATTGATAGCCACACATCCCCTGATTACACAGACAGGCACACATCACTATTATCAACACAGACACATTATTATTAGCCACAATTCACACACAGGGAGACACATAATCCAACCAATCACATCATATAACGCATGGACAGGCTGAAACACACCGCTCGAGACTGGGCACACACGCTATCGGCCAACCCCAAACCACTGGGCCCTAAGATCAATATCACCAACGCCGACTTAATCAATGAAGGCAACGCTGGTCGACTTATCGCTGAATTCAACAACGTGGCTCTTGAACTTAGGATAAAATGGTCTACAGCGATCATACCGATCAACCCCCTACAAGGTCACAAGCTCAGCACAAGAATTCTCAACACTCACTCGTATCCACCTCTAGCTCTGAAGACACAAGCCCCACACTACCGCCTATTATCCTACAACAGCTCATTAACACACAGCAGGCATACAATAATTTGCACACACTCATACATCAGTTGGAAGATCCAGTCTACAACATTGAAAACAAGGAGCTCATCACTGACATCAGAACCACTGCCGAAACATTAAAACAGAGCATTAACGACACGCTAGACACACTACATTCGGTACAAATTGAACACAACATCTCAGTAGACAACATAGAAACAGCTGAACAACCAGACACACAAAACACATCACATTCAACACAGCTCGAACCCGGTACTTCACAGGCCAACCCCATAAGACCCGCCCAAACGGATTCTGACACCTCCCTTCAGCACAACATGGAAACACCCACGGAGAACGATATGGCAACACACATCAAATACCCACTTATCCACCCCACAAAATACTCAGGAGCTACTCAGGACCCTGAAGAGTACATCAAAACGTTCGACAGGGTTGCCAGCATCAACGGTTGAAAAGATGCAGACAAAGTTCGGCTGTTTCCCGCATATCTGTCTGACACGGCCCTAACATGGTTCGAACTACAAGAACACAACTTACACAACACAACATGGGCTGAACTCTGCGACCTTTTTAAACATGAATTCAAACAATTCACGGATGAGGAGGACATCTACGACCAAATACCGGAAAAACCACAGGGGCCCGCAGAACACACTAACGCTCTTGATGTGTGCTAGGTACGACCCTGACATGCCGGAAAAACAGAAAATACGGTTAATCATGAAAAGTCTGAGGCTGGCACTCGTCGACAAATTATGTACCGGTACCATGTCTAACAAAACACCGCAACAGCTCAGACAGAACATCAAAACCATAGAGTCTGGCAACAAAATAACTGAAAAAGCCGTAGACTCTCACCTCAAAACCGACGCACACGAACTACAACAACAGGTAAACGATCCCACTAAAGAGGTTCACGAGATGAAGATCTCTACAGTAGAAACACGCACACAGGGGAGGGACACAAGGTACAGCAGAGCGAACACTCGACGGCCACAATTTAACGGAACGCAATCGCCTTACAACATGCCAGGGCAAACCAAAACCAATACAGGTCACAGGGTGACAACACGTACAGGGAAGAGAGGATTTTCAACCCTGACCCCAACACTCCATCCCCCATTGAGGCAAGAAAACACACTACAATATAGGCAATACGATCCCCCGCAGTACAGGCAGCTCCCGGGTCATTACACACCGTCATACAGATATACACATTATGACGTACAATACCAACACGCTCCCCCATATGACAGACCACACTTGCTCCCCAATCCAGTAAACCACCCTAACCACTTGCAGAACCACGAACAATCCAGATACCCAAACAGATACTAAACACGAATTCAGAAAACTGGTGAAGGAGGGGACGCAACTAATGCCATCCATGGTTACCGATCCTCTCCGTCCGAAGTTCCAACATCACACAGTACAGGGGGATGAAAACTGCTTGTTCCGAGCGGTCAGTTTCCTCATAGACAACACGGAAGACGAACACAGAAAGCACAGGGTTCAAACAGTCAAACACATCACAGATCACTGGAACGAATACAAATCATTCGTCACAGATGGCCGTGATAACATGTTTACAGACAAACACGCTTACAGGAGACACATGAACACGGAGGAAATGTGAATAATTCAACTAAATGAGATGCCAGTGTATTACAATGTGAGTAGGGGGGTAATAGGGGTTTAAACCCACAGCCTACTTTCCTGGTGACGTCACATACTAACCCGCAAAACATTCAGGGGCAAAGTCGATATCTCTCGAACCCGTGGTCGGAGATTCACGAATGAGGTGTCGTTGGACTCGGGATGACGGGGGCTTTGCTATGGACCACTCGTTATATTTTTTTTTGAAAATGTTTGTTTTCGAAAGTTGGTGATAGTTTGAAAACCAAACATGATAGAACGTTGTGCCATGGCTCAAACGAATGGCCCTTATGACCTTTATTTTGCTGTAATAAAACTTTTTTATTGTTGATGTTTTTTTGAAAACACTCGAATTTTGAAAATCCTATATTTTGGAAATTAGGAAGTTTACAAAAACGTTTGTTTGACATAAATGAAAGGTCCCTATGCCCCCTACCCCCAAAATAAATGTCAAGTCTCTACGATAAAATCTTGACAGTAGTGTGGTGAGGGGAAAGCTGTCTCACTTAGCAAGTTGTGAGCCCCTGTGACCTTGGAATGGAAGGAGTCATTCTAGGAGGGCGTGCTTGGATCCGGTTTTTTTCGTCTCGTTGCGCTCTTTACGGATATATAGGTGTCGAAAAGGTGAAATGTGGAGAACATGGTTTTTTGGGGGTAAAACCGTGATTTTAGACTTTTTGCTCTATCTCGCAAACCAATAACGCTAGAGACGTGCACGAGGTGTCCTAGGACTCGGGATCACACCCCCTTTTAGAAACTATGTTTGAAATTTTGACAAAGAGCCTAACGACACTTTTGTTGAAAAAAAAATTTCTTCACCGATACCTGCTTAAAATATTCATGAAGCGTGGTGGTTGAGAGAGACGATACTGCTGGGTGTGTGTGTGTGTTTCAACGAACCTGTCGCTGACAACGATGGCAGTGCTCAATAGAACAATCGATATTTCGGCGGGTCGGTTTATGACATAGCGAGGGTGTGTTTTTTCCGATATTTTACCCCAAAGAGAGCCTTCAACGTGTAAACGATGATGAGAACTTGGTTCTATGTTGGTCGAAGCGAGTTCAGAAAAGAAACTTGCAGAGGAGCAGACGAGCAGGAGGTGAATGTCCTTTGAGTTTATTGGAATGCGCTGATCTGACTTGACAACAGGTGCAATGGAAAAAAGTCAAAGACGCTTCAAGGTAAAATAATCTGACAATCGTGGTGGCAGGGGAGTGGGAAATGCATGCATACACGTGTGAGATGACACGTGAAACCACATGAGGGCTAAACAAATGACACCCTGTTTGCTTCGTACGTGACAAAATGCAAGTTCATGTGAAATCTGACCTGGCACAGGTGTTCACCTGGGCCGTTAGCTGTCCACGTGCAAGATAACAGAATGTTCATAGCGTGGGAAAAATGATTATACATGCAACGAAACATATATAAAGACATGTCGTTATCATTTCCACTCTCACTTAGGTAACTACCTTTGAACACACTGCATTGCGTGAAACACTTGGTCTTGTTTAACAGTTTTGGTGTAGGTGGCAAATACTTAACCTTGTTGTGGGGTAGGTATTTATTTATATATTTATTCATTTATACATTTATTGATTTATATATATTTACAAGCAATTATTTATTGATTGTTAAAGTTATAAATAAATGTTTATTTATTTGTTTGCAGATAACGTGTATAGCCTACCTGTTGTGTGTCTGTGGGAAGGATATTAAAGAAAGTGAAAACCGGACAGCTAGAAAAGGAAACCATACCACACTAGCCCACGAGACGGGAATAAACAAAGCATTACAAGTCAAGGGGAGATTTTTTTAAATATATATAACCTGTTTGATTTTGTTTTGTTTATGACGTGCATAAACTATATGGAATTGATATACTTATGGTGGTTTATTTTATTTCTTTTTAGAGTGTTGGAAAACGCTTGACCACTGTTGATAACCAGGAACGTGTGTGTTTGGGACCATTGTCAAGCAGTCTACAGCTGAAAACTCGGGTTAGAGTGTTCTTTCAAAATAATGTATCTTACTGCTGTGGATACGTTAACTTGGGAACCCCTAAACAGTTGTTTCAAATCACGTGTGTGCTCTGGTCGTGTGGCCAATGTTAGAAAAAGTTTGATTCCCAAAGAATTTTTAGAATCTTGTTTTGAAATTTTTAAAATTGAAATTTGTACAGCGCAAAGGTTGCATACGGCTTTAAAGGTGAATACAGAACTGGTGTGCGATTTCATATATAAAAAGAAGGACGTAGAGCATAAAGAGACATTTTATATTTGCAGTAAAATGCAAGAGCTATTCATAGCCCATAATTTGGAACAGTGGTATGAAACCCACGTGGTGAATGCCTTGCTATCAAAATTTGATAAATTGCAACAAGGACCGAGTGGCCTTGTCTTGGACAAAATTCATCATCTACAAATCAACATTTGTCATTTCAATCCGTTGAATGCTGGGTCTAGACACATTTCTTTAGCATCAGCGATTGCCTGTCGGAGAGCGGTGGTAAATATTGAAAAAAAAGATGATAAATGATTCCACTGGTGTGTGGCCGCATATTTTCAGCCAGCACAACGTCACTGCGAGAGACCAGCAAAGTACAAGGCCAAGTTTGATGAATTGAAACAAACTTTAAATTTAACTCGAGTATCGTTCCCTATGGACTTAACCGAGATCCATACGTTTGAACAAGACAACCAGGACTTTTCGATCTTGGTGTATGGCTTTGATGGTGATGAGATTTTGGGTCCTCTTTATGCCACAAATGAACCGAAACGACATCACATTCATCTTTTATATTGAACCTTTATTGATTTGCCGATCAATAAGTCTTCATGATTTTTATTATTATTATTACTGATATCCAGGCAGAGCATGTTGAAGTTGACAACGGGAGGACAGGTTGTGTGTCGCAACGCTTGCAACAGAGGTGGCGTGGTAGTTATTCCTGACGATGACCGGGTAAGCCGAGTTCAAGGACAAATTCAGGGTGAACGCGCATCCAAGTCGGCGTCATTATGGGCGTGCCAGAAGTGAATTTCCAACCGATACACGTTTGAATCAGCGAATAAGGAGAGAGGACGCCTAAACCACGCGGAGATTTGCGTACCAAAAAAGGCGCTAAAACACGTGTATGAAGAACCGCCGATGCGATAGGATTCCGCATGAGTGCATTGAGACGTTTATATGAAAAGAAGAAGTTTGATACTAGTCCCAAGTCTGTGAGTTGAAAATTACAGATTATTTTCACAGATTGCCCCCACTCCACCCCTTTCTGCCAGTTTCTAATAAATTGATCGGTGATGAGTAGTTTGACACACAATTTTATCGGGCTCTGAGGAGCATCGTTCACGCCAGTTTGAGACACGATTTTATCAGGCTCTAGTGAGCATACTTCACGTCAGTCTGAACGAACATTTATTGTGCTCTTGGGAGCAGAGTTCAGGCCTAGCGGAGGGAGATCTCTAGTTGAGATAAGCGCTACGCGGTAGACGTAATTTGTGAGACTTGTTAAAAGCCAGTTGCGTGGTGGACGAAGATTGTAATATATTCTGTAAATTTTGTGTTATATTTTGTGTGATGTATATGTGCGTGTGAAGTAAGCAAATGCTTAGATAGGGCCAGTTCAACGTTGAGTAATCGCCCAGGACATTTTGAATGAAAGTCAGTAGCTCATAGCGATTCTAGCTTGGTAGAATAATAACTTTGAACATTTCTTTCCAAGAAGCCACGCCAAGATGTCTACAGGAAGGTCGATTGGTGGAATGAAGTGCTACGCCTCTACCAGAACGTTGACGATGAAGGAGTAGATTTCCCGTGGGGGAATGCATTGGGATGGATGCTGATATTCTACAAGCTGCACGGTGATGTACAAAACCATTTATTTATTCAATATGTAGCTAGATTAGACGCGGGAACGTTGTAAATAATTTATTCATGTTTTCTTGTGTATTTAGATTTTTGTGCGCCGACACTGTTATATTTAAATGTACGTTGGCACGTGGCCAAAATGTTTGTTTGATTGTATTTTTTCTTATGAGTCATTATTAGTATGCACGGCGTGTGTATTTTGATTTTATTCATCGAAATTCGTCATGGTCGATAAATGGTGCTTTTATTCAAATTCATTTTTAGTAGGAGAAGGGGGTAAAAGTTGTTAGATGTTTTCCGAACAGGTTTTTATTCATACTAGGGTTGCCGAGCGCAACAAGTTAAGATATCACTGTAGAACACCATAGTTCTTTATTTTTGAGTTTTTTTTTTTTTTTTTTTTTTGGAGATTCCTTTTCAGGTTCTTTAGTCACGGACTAGATTGGGAGCGCAAGTGGGTGGAAAATATTTTATGTCCTTTATTTCAGGTTTCTGTCAAACCCATACGTGTGATTCTGGTGTGTGTATTGTGTCAAGGTGCGTGTATTGATTCTTCGTGATGAGGGGTAGAATGTGTCTACCGCCCGCATAATATTGTGGTTGTATTTTTATGGAAAGGCCGAGCACTCTTCGAGGCTACTGTACCTTGTCCTGTGCTGATTCTTGGATTCCCTTGGGAAATGCTAAGATATTTTATTTTGACACACACACGTATATTATGTGCTATTTGGGAGCACGCTTCTTCGAGACTCGAGCCATTGCTACGGCAGGTCGAGGTAATTGACACGTGGGTTGACAGATGTGCAGATTCCACTTTGCGCCCGTCTATGTCTGGTGATTCATCGTTTAGGCAGTCCAGCTGACCGACTGACCCCTGTAAGCTATCTGTAGCAAACCTGTTCTTTTAATGGTCATTGGATCATAATATTAAATTGGGAGTTCGCCATGTCCGTTACGAATTACCGCATATCGAATGAAATGAAATGTTTGTTTTATGATGTAAATGTTGGCTTTGAGCCCAATGATTTTGTGACTCATTTCATTTGCTTATTGTTAGATTTTGTCGGTTGTGACACCGTTGGGTGTAGTTTGTATTTTCTTGTAAAAATGGCAAGCGGCCATGTGTGTATTTTCTTGACTGGTCACGTGTTGATTTACTTGTGTTGATTTGAAAAGTCCTAATTTTAGGCGTTAATGTTGTTTGCTACGGCAGTTCTTTGATTCCAATTTCATGCGGAAATTATTTTTGTCTTATTTAGTGTAGGAAGTGTCGGATTAGTTTAATTAGTGTTTAGTTGGTTCCTCGTGTCTGTCTAGCTCTAAGACAATGCAGATTCGTCCCCTGAAGGTTTACTGGATGGTAACGATTCTCGCATTAATTGGTACACATCGTAACGCATGTAGAATAGCCGCACACGCACATGTCATTGAAGTATTTTGGGACATTTGGTCCAGATGTTTACGATCTCTCCTGAGATCAGGCCTAGTTTGGCAATTTTTATTAATTCAAGTGGGTGTCATTTGGGAGACATTTTTTGTTGTTGTAAATAGTGTAAATTTGTTGATCTGTTATTAAATTCATATGTTTTAATCCTGGTATTCACTTTTTCCTGCATGTTATTTTGTTATATGTTACCCTGCATGTTATAAGAAGCGCTTAACAACAACTTTACGAAATGGACTGTTACACCCCCCGAAATTGAGTCTCATATGCTTCTTTGCAAGGGTTCATATAACAAAAATGGAACCCAAGTGGGGTTTGTTGTTGTTGTTGTTGTTGTTGTTTTGTTGACCTCATACTTATTTCGCTGAGAAATGATGCCAGGTTAGCAGGACAAAAGTAAATTCAGTAAAATGAGGTGAAGTTGTACCGCCATGTGTATCAGTAAAATCACTGAGTTCTTAAAGTTAGAAATTTTGAACAAGGTTAGACATTGATATTGTGTTTGTTGATAACTTGCTCTGGCGCCCGGCTTAAAATTAGAAAATTTGCATATTTAGTGAACTCAGTCAAAAGCAGGAAGGTGTTGCCTTACTTTACATTTAATTAACATCGGTTAATTAAAGTGTTTTCGTAATTCTGTTAGTTAGGAATTTAAAAGCAGATCACTCAGATTTTGTTGTTTGGAAATAAGAGTCATTATTCAGTAAGATTTTGATTACTGAAAATTTATTTAAATTAGAATCAATGTAATATTTAAATATCAAGACATGTGTGTGTGTACGACTGAGATCCCATTGCATGACCCTATTTTCTCAGAATATATTTGTGTGTTTTGCGATGGCTAGCATCGAGGAGATTAAAGTGTTGATGGAGCAGATGTCTGTGAAAATGTCTGCAAAGACGGAGGAACAGTTAAGAAGCATGAAGGAGGAGATGAGTGAACAGAGTGATAAACAATTACACGAGTTGCGTGAACACAGTGATAAACAATTACAGGACGTGAACAGCAACATTACGTTCCAATTGCGAATCCAGAAATTGGATAGCGACAAACAATTACACGAGTTGCGTGAAGAGAATGATAAACAGTTAAATAACATAACTACTCAATTACGTGAACAGAATGATAAACAGTTAGTTGAACTAAACCACAAGTTATCGGAGCAGGCAACTATACAAACAGTTCAATTAGAGAGGATAACCCTTGAAATAAATCAGACCACTAAAGTTGAACTAGAGAAACTGGCAGGGGAGGTGGCAGAGAATAATTCGAGACAATTTGGCGAAATCAAGAAACTAGAATCCAAATTTGACGACAAACTAGTACAGTTAGATGCAGTGGTAGCCGCTAAACTGAAACAAATCGAGACAGCATGCGTGAACAATACGGCAGGGATTAAAAGCACGCAGGACGAATTACAAGGGCAATTCAACAGAATAGAGGCGAAGAATATAAACATACAAGAGCAGATTAATTCAGTCGACAACATTGTGTTAGGATTGATAAAAGAACTTGACAAACTGGAGATAAAAACGGAGAAAGAACGGATGCACTTGCACGAAAACCTGGAAGTCCAGTTAAGTAAAAATCAAGAGCAAATACGAGAAGAAATGGAAGAACGGTTAAGTAAGAATCAGAAAGAAATGGGAGAACAGTTAATTAAGAATCAGAAAGAAATAGGAGAACAATCAATTAAAACTCAGAAGCAGATACAAGAAATAGGGGAACAGCTTGAGAAGAATCAGGAAAACAACGAAGAAAAAATTAACAATTTGAAGAGTAGAATCCGGAAAGATTGGGAACAGCAGGTGAATGGGACTAAAGGAGATAGGCTGACTATATTAAAGAGGCTAGGCGAGAATAACTCTAGAATACAGGCTCTGGAGGAAAGTATCAAGTCCAAGCTCCAAGAACACGCAGACCTCATCGTTAAAAATGAGATAAGAACTTTAGAGAATGCCACTTTATTCTCTTCAGAAAATTCATTAGGGAAACACGGAATTATAGGAAGTCCGGAGGGGTCGAAGCTAGCTGAGGATACGAGTCGAGGTCAGAGTCCAAAGATAACTTGCGACACATTCCACAATTACAGAGGGGAGACGTCAACTCCACAACCTGGTGTGACACCCACCCAATTGATAAAAGTAATTAGGGGAAATGATTTAAACCAGACAAATTCAGGGAAAATTCAGGATCTACTCCAAAAGCATTTTTGCGCCAGCTGGATGATTATTTTAATGACCAACACGTCAGTCCCGCAAAACAGCTTCGTCTAGTGGAGAAATTTTTAGAGGGCTCAAGTTTAATCTGGTTTCAAAGCTTCAAGTATACGTTTAATGACATGGCCCAGTTTAAAGAAGCATTTTTGAGGAAGTTTTGGAGTCCTTCACTGCAGCAGGGGTTGAGGATGGACTTATATACCAGAAAATACCATAGCACACACCCTACAAGGTTTTCTGAGTTTTTTAGTCAGCAGCTAGTAAAATTCCGGGATTTTGACGAGCCGCCTTCAGAGGAAAACATGGTATTAACTATCGGCAAGCAGCTTCCGATGAACATACAGCAATTTTTAGTGGCAGGAAATATCAAAACCGCAGTTCAGGCCGAGGAGATACTCCGCCACTTGGACGAAACGAGTATGGTTAGTCCGCAGACCGGGAGACGGAATATGGAATGCGTGAACACTGCAAAAATAGTTCAGGGGCATCAAAACGGTCAAAGTCAGAACAATCAGACGAAGACACAGTCCACTAGCAAACAAATTACGCCCAGACGGCAGGAGTTCGACGGTCGAAACCAATACAATAATAATAACAATAGGAACTTCCAAAATCGCCGTGATAATTACAACAATCAGAACAACAATCACAATCAGAGGGCGTACCAGCGAGAATATACTGACTGGAGGGGAAACCAAAGGCAGGGTAGACCATATCAAAGGAACGAGGACGGCAGATGGAATAATCAGAGGAATTATCGGCAAGAAAACCAGAGAGATTATCGTAATGACTGGAACGAGCGTTACGCTGAGTCGCAAAAATATTTGGATGAACTAAATGCGGAAGAAGAAGCAGAGAAAGAGAAGTGGGGGCGTGCGATGGCAAATAGAAAAAGTCCATATAATCACCAGGATGCGGGAGCGGAAAGTTTATTACGTCAGCAGGAGAGACACGATGACAACCGGCGAAACTCAACAAATGGGTCGCAGGATTTAAAAAAACTCGATCACATCAAAACCAGATAGCCTGAGAACGGAGGAAACCAGGGAACGGGAGGAATTGATTGTTGCGAATATTGAAGAGTGGGTAGCATTCCCGGACGATTGCCTGGAGGAAGTGGTGAAAGACCGAGAGAATGTAATCAGACAATTACCAATTATTTATGCTCATATTGGAGGTCTTAGAGTGAGGTGCCTTATCGACACGGGTAGCCAAGTGAGTTTAGTCACGGAAGCATTATTGAAAGAAATTGGAAATAAACAAACCATTCCAATTATGCCTGTACCATTAATGAAAGTTCGAGGGGTCATTCCTGACAAGACCATAGTTTGCAAGCACCAAGCATATTTAGATCTGGAGATATTAAACCATACATTTTCACAAACTTTTATCGTGATACCAAAGATGAATTATAATGTTATTCTGGGAGCCAACATCATTTGTGATTTCCACGCAATAATTGACCTACATAATAATACTGTGAGTTTTAAACAAGTTGAGGGGCTGAGTCACGTTGGTCTGAACGTGGAAGAAAGTCCACCAGAGAGAGAGGCGAATACTTGGGTCATTGAAGAATGCACTAATGAGGCGATCGAAGATAAGGACTCGACAGGCAGGCGAGTAAGCGAGACAGCAGTTATTGAAATTGACGGTCAAAATATTTCGCAGGAACTTTGGATACATTTGGCGGAGGAAGAAATTAGCGGGTCCAAATTTGAAATTTTACTTCAGGAGCGACTTAAGGAGGCAATATTAGGGAAACATGACAGAAGCAAATTAGAGGAGATTTTGAGACATCATAAGGGAGTTTTCGACACGATCCCTGGAAAAGTATTAAATTTTCAGTTTGCCATGCAAATTACCGATTGGACCCCATTTAAGAGTAAATTGTACCCGATCCCAGAGAAAAATTTTGCTCAGGTCAAGGACATTATTACTAACCTATTAGAGTCTGGAATGATTAGAAAAGCAGCAACCCCATATTTAAATGCAATATTGGCTGTGGCCAAACCCAATGGATCAATCAGATTATGCCTAGACGCAAGGGTTCTAAATAGCAAACTGTTAGTCGAACACGACCAAGTGCCAAGGATCAAGGATGTATTGAAGAGCATCCGTGGGAAGAAGATCTATTCTAGCGTCGATTTAATGAATAGTTTCCACCACCTGGAACTTCAGGATAAATCCCAGTTATTGACGGGGTTTTTATTTGATAACCAAAGATATATCTGGTCTCGCATGCCCTTTGGTGTAAAAACAGCAGAATGTGCATTGATAAGAGCACTAGACAGGAATCTAACTGAAGAGGTCAAAAGCTTTACTACAAGATATGTTGATGACATACTCATATCATCGGAAACAATGGAGGAACGTTTGGAAAACCTAAACAAACTTTTGGATAATTTGAGAACCATGAATTTCAAAATTAATTTGCAGAAATCGCACTTTTGCCAGAGCGAGATTCTGTATTTGGGTCACATAATTGATGTTGAGGGCGTGAGGCCAAATCCGGCGAAAATAGACGCAATTAAGAAATTCCCTACACCAACTAAAGTGAAACATGTTAGAGCATTTTTGGGAGTGACAGGTTTCTTTAAGGAGAATTGTCCTGGGTACACGGAAACAGTAGCACCGATCCAAGAGATGTTTAAGAAATCTAATCGATGGTCATGGAATGAGGAGTGCGACATGTCCTTTAGAGCCACGAAAGACCTACTGGAGAATTGTGTGAAGTTAGGATACCCAGACTTCGCGAAGAAATTTGTGATCCAGGCAGACGCTTCGTTGATTGGGATCGGCGCCATGCTTTACCTAGAGGACGCTGATGAACCCAAGAATCGATCATAATTGGCATTTACTAGTCGTAAACTTAGGAAGCACGAGAGAAACTACACTGTTACAGAACTTGAGTTGTTAGCAATTTTGTACTCGTTGCAACATTGGCGCAAGATGGTCTTCGGGTACTCCATTGTTGTCAGATCTGACCACCATGCACTGACCTTCTTATTCAAAACAACGATGGCAAGCGAAAGAGTTACGCGTTGGTCCATTTATATACAGCAGTTCGATATCACCATAGAACACTGCCCTGGAAGGATGAACATCATACCAGATGCTTTAAGCAGGAACCCTGAAGATGAGAACGAGACAGCAGTAGATGTACAACTCATAGCATTAACACCTAAGGCTCGTGAATTTTTGGATAAGTTGAAAGAAATTCAGAAGGAACAAGAAAAGGACCCGTGGATGATGATGATGGTCAAGTTTTACAAGAAGGAACTACAGCCAGATTCACCTGAATATCGAGAAGCCCGGGCAAAGGAAGCAAAATTCCATTACCTCAATAATCTTCTTCACAAGTTCGTGGATGATGATCACACCAAACTTCGGATTCTAGTTCCAGCATAGTTACAAAGAGGACTGACGTGGCATGTCCATGAAAGCTTAGCACATATCGGCACTGATAAAACTGAAGCAACAATAGGAGAAACTTTTACTTGGCCAAAGATGCGATATACCATTGTTGAAGTAATTAGGACTTGTGACGCGTGTCAGCGTACTAAGCCCAATAATTTCATACTAAAACAGCTTCCAAAACCTTTATTACCACAGAAACCGTGCGAACTTGTCGCCATTGACTGTTTCGGTCCTCTAGTTAAAGGAAAACGAGGATGCCGACACCTCCTTGTATGTGTCGATGTCTTTTCCAAGATGGTGGTATTATGTCCAATCCAGAAGACGACATCAAAGCAAGTCCTCAGCAGAATCCAGAACAAAGTCATGCCGACGCTTGGGAAGCCGGAATTCATCTTATCGGACCACGGAACGGATTTTACAAGCAATGTTTTTAGACAAGGTCTAGAGAACTTAGGAATAGAGCATGTTCTATCTAGCATTCGCCACCCTTGTGGAAATCCGAGCGAAAGACGATTCGCTGTGTTGCCAAATATTACCGCGTCATGATTCCAAATGATCATAATAAGTGGGTCGACAGAGTAGGAGATATCGAGATGTGCATGAATACTACGAAGCACGAGTCGACAGGTCAAGTCCCACTAGTTGTACACCACAACAGGATGCCTGAAAGATCTTGGGATAAGAATTATTCCATGCCCAAGGGACCCGTTATTAACACATGAGCTGCGAATTCAGAGAACCAGAGAACACATGAGGAGCCAAGCGGACCGTAGATTGAGGAGATACAGAGGGAAGAAATTTCATCGTGAACTTCAGGAACAGGAACTAGTGCTTGTTCGGAGACCACCGATATCAGATACTAAGAACAAAGTTTTTGCCAAGTTCTGTGCAAAATTTATCGGCCCGTTCCGTATTATCAAAAGTTTGGTTAATAATGCTTATAGACTTAAAGAATTGACCACTGGCGCTAAATCTGTTTTCAATAGTGCTAATCTCAAGCCATATTACAGAAGGGAACCATTTGATGAGTAATAAGGACAAGGAATGCAGAATCATATTGCAAAAATTAATTTGAGAACCCACACTCAAATGCACGTGGCTGTGTGATGCCTGGGAAGAGCGAGCTTTGTTTGTAAACAAGACGGCAGGTCTGGCAGAAGTTGTAATTGTGTGAGTAAGAGAGGGGAGGTCTAGCGAGACGTGTGAATGACATCGCAGAGGGGCACATTGCAGCGAGAAGCGCGCACACTAATTGGGACAGTGGAATGCACACGCAGGCAGACGAGTGAGGTACTTAAGTGATGTGATCTATACTACTGTGGGGATTGTTTTTAAAATCCAAATCAATCACTTGCTTCGAATTTCAAAACCTTTCTGAGGATAAATGAACCCCTATTGATTTGCCGATCGATAAGTTTTCATGATTTTTATTATTATTATTACTGATATCCAGTTAGAGCATGTTGAAGTTGACAACGGGAAGACAGATAGTGTGTCGCAACGCTTGCAACAGAAGTGGCGTGGTAGTTATTCCTGACGATGACCGGGTAAGCCGAGTTCAAGGACAAATTCAGGGTGAACGCGCATCCAAGTCGGCGTCATTATGGGCGTGCCAGAAGTGAATTACCAACCGATACACGTTTGAATCAGCGAATCAGGAGAGAGGACGCCTAAACCACGCGGAGATTTGCGTACCAAAAAAGGCGCTAAAAACACGTGTATGAAGAACCGCCGATGCGATAGGATTCCGCATGAGTGCATTGAGACGTTTATATGAAAAGAAGAAGTTTGATACTAGTCCCGAGTCTGTGAGTTGAAAATTACAGATTATTTTCACAGATTGCCCCCACTCCACCCCTTTCTGCCAGTTTCTAATAAATTGATCGGCGATGAGTTGTTTGACACACAACTTTATCGGGCTCTGAGGAGCATCGTTCACGCCAGTTTGAGACACGAGTTCATCAGGCTCTAGTGAGCATATTTCACGTCAGTCTGAACGAAAATTTATTGTGCTCTTGGGAGCAGAGATCAGGCCTATCGGAGGGAGATCTCTAGTTGAGATAAGCGCTACGCGGTAGACGTAATTTCTGAGACTTGTTAAAAGCCAGTTGCGTGGTGGACGAAGATTGTAATATTTTCTGTAAATTTTGTGTTATATTTTGTGTGATGTATATGTGCGTGTGAAGTAAGCAAATGCTTAGATAGGGCCAGTTCAACGTTGAGTAATCGCCCAGGACATTTTGAGTGAAAGTCAGTAGCTCATAGCGATTCTAGCTAGGTAGAATAATAACTTTGAACATTTCTTTCCAAGAAGCCACGCCAAGATGTCTACAGGAAGGTCGATTGGTGGAATGAAGTGCTACGCCTCTACCTGAACGTTGACGATGAAGGAGTAGATTTCCCGTGGGGGAATGCATTGGGATGGATGCTGATATTCTACAAGCTGCACGGTGATGTACAAAACCATTGATTTATTCAATATGTAGCTAGATTAGACGCGGGAACGTTGTAAATAATTTATTCATGTTTTCTTGTGTATTTAGATTTTTGTGCGCCGACACTGTTATATTTAAATGTACGTTGGCACGTGGCCAAAATGTTTGTTTGATTGTATTTTTTCTTATGAGTCATTATTAGTATGCACGGCGTGTGTATTTTGATTTTATTCATCGAAATTCGTCATGGTCGATAAATGGTGCTTTTATTCAAATTCATTTTTAGTAGGAGAAGGGGGTAAAAGTTGTTAGATGTTTTCCGAACAGGTTTTTATTCATACTAGGGTTGCCGAGCGCAACAAGTTAAGATATCACTGTAGAACACCATAGTTCTTTATTTTTGAGTTTTTTTTTTTTTTGAGATTCCTTTTCAGGTTCTTTAGTCACGGACTAGATTGGGAGCGCAAGTGGGTGGAAAATATTTTATGTCCTTTATTTCAGGTTTCTGTCAAACCCATACGTGTGATTCTGGTGTGTGTATTGTGTCAAGGTGCGTGTATTGATTCTTCGTGATGAGGGGTAGAATGTGTCTACCGCCCGCATAATATTGTGGTTGTATTTTTATGGAAAGGCCGAGCTCTCTTCGAGGCTACTGTACCTTGTCCTGTGCTGATTCTTGGTTTCCCTTGGGAAATGCTAAGATATTTTATTTTGACACACACACGTATATTATGTGCTATTTGGGAGCACGCTTCTTCGCGACTCGAGCCATTGCTACGGCAGGTCGAGGTAATTGACACGTGGGTTGACAGATATGCAGATTCCACTTTGCGCCCGTCTATGTCTGGTGATTCATCGTTTAGGCAGTCCAGCTGACCGACTGACCCCTGTAAGCTATCTGTAGCAAACCTGTTCTTTTAATGGTCATTGGATCATAATATTAAATTGAGAGTTCGTCATGTCCGTTACGAATTACCGCATATCGAATGAAATGAAATGTTTGTTTTATGATGTAAAAGTTGACTTTGAGCCTAATGATTTTTGTGACTCATTCCATTTGCTTATTGTTAGATTTTGTCGGTTGTGACACCGTTTGGTGTATTTTGTATTTTCTGGTAAAAATGGCAAGCGGCCATGTGTGTATTTTCTTGACTGGTCACGTGTTGATTTACTTGTGTTGATTTGAAAAGTCCTAATTTTAGGCGTTAATGTTGTTTGCTACGGCAGTTCTTTGATTCCAATTTCATGCGGAAATTATTTTTGTCTTATTTAGTGTAGGAAGTGTCGGATTAGTTTAATTAGTGTTTAGTTGGTTCCTCGTGTCTGTCTAGCTCTAAGACAATGCAGATTCGTCCCCTGAAGGTTTACTGGATGGTAACGATTCTCGCATTAATTGGTACACATCGTAACGCATGTAGAAAAGCCGCACACGCACATGTCATTGTAGTATTTTGGGACATTTGGTCCAGATGTTTACGATCTCTCCTGAGATCAGGCCTAGTTTGGCAATTTTTATTAATTCAAGTGGGTGTCATTTGGGAGACCTTTTTTGATGTTGTAAATAGTGTAAATTTGTTGATCTGTTATTAAATTCATATGTTTTAATCCTGGTATTCACTTTTTCCTGCATGATATTTTGTTATATGTTACCCTGCATATTATAAGAAGCGCTTAACAACAACTTTACGAAATGGACTGTTACACCCCCCGAAATTGAGTCTCATATGCTTCTTTGCAAGGGTTCAATATTTATCTGTAGGAGAGGTGAATCACTATTGCCTGATTAAAAGCTTGAGTAGATTGCTATGCAGTCAAATGTCTAAATATAAATGTAAAAAACATATTTGTGATCGTTGTCTGCAATATTTTACCTTTCTTACGCTTTTGGAACGTCATAGGGTAGATTGTGTTACTCAGGAAGCGGTGAGATTGATATTGCCACAAGGGGACAAGGCTGTGTTAAAGTTTAAGGACATTCACCAGCGTGACACTGTCCCCTATGTGGTGTATGCAGATTTTGAAGCTCTCAGTACACACAAGGCGGAATGTGAACCAGATCCCACCATCAGCTCAACCACACCCATTCAAAAACATGAACCCTTTGCCATAGGATTTAATGTGGTGTGTGCCTATGACCCCACACAATCCGTTTACAAATACCGTGAGGGGCCAGATTGTGCCAAATGGTTCTTGGATGAACTTGTCAAGTTGGCTCATGATGTACAGGAATTACTGGACCACCCAGTGCCCATGAGCCTATCTCCAGAACAGCAGCAGCAGTATGAGCATGCCACGACATGCCATATTTGCGAAAAGCCCATTTTAAATAGAGAGGAAAAAGTCAGGGACCACTCGCACATTACGGGGGAATTTCGTGGAGCTGAGCATAGTAAATGCAATTTAAACTTTCCAGCTCCTCGTTTCATCTGTGTCTTTTCCCACAATCTGGCGAATTATGACATTCAGTTTTTGATTCGTGAATTGGGTCATGTCAACAAGGGCTCGTTTACCATTATCCCCCAAAACCATGAGCGTTTTAAGTCCTGACATGGAGGTTGAGCGACTTTAGCATTCGATTTTTGGATTCCTTTAAGTTTATGGCATCCTCGCTAGACAGCCTTGTGAATGACTTGAATGAGGAGGAATTAAAAAATACTAGAATGCATTTTAATGATCCTGAGCAATTTCAATTGTGCAATCGGAAAGGTATATTCCCGTATGATTTCTGCAACAGCTGGGACGTGTTAAAGCAAAGAAAACTCCCACCTCAAGAGAAATTTTACTCGAAACTAAGACGCAGTACCGTTGCCGATGAAGACTATGCACATGCATGTCAAGTTTGGCGAGTGTTTGGCATTAAGACGCTAAGTGAATATGCTTTGCATTACCCAAAACTGGATGTATTGCTGCTCACCGATGTGTTTGAAAAATTCCGTGAGTTGTGTCAACACATTTACGGTCTTGACCCGGCTCACTATTATACGAGTCCTGGGCTCTCGTTCGATGCCACTTTGAAATACACTCAAGTGGAATTGGATTTACTCACTGATGTAGACATGGTTCTATTTTTTGAATAGGGCATTCGTGGCGCCTTTGTGTCGCTTAACCAACGCCATGCCGAAGCGAACAATGTCTACATGCCTAATTATTCACCAGACAAGCCAGAATCGTACTTAATGTACTATGACGTGAATAATTTGTACGGTTAAGCCATGAGTCAGCCCTTGCCCTATGGGAAGTTTGCTTGGCTGACAGACAAACAAGTGTTAGAATTTGA
Source organism: Meconema thalassinum (assembly GCA_946902985.2). Classification (NCBI taxonomy): domain Eukaryota; kingdom Metazoa; phylum Arthropoda; class Insecta; order Orthoptera; family Tettigoniidae; genus Meconema; species Meconema thalassinum. The sequence goes on from OX336389.2 coordinate 188,902,817, forward strand.
TGTGAACATGGCTAGCCAAGAAACAGGCCGTGGATATGTGCTAGAAGTGGATATTGAATATCCCTCATCCTTGTATGATGAACATGCCGATTTCCCATTCTGCCTTGAGCAAATGGTTCCCCCTGACAGTAAAGTGAAAATTGAAAAACTCATGGGCACACTTTACAACAAAAATCGGTATGTGCTACATATCCAAATGTTGGTGCAATGCCTCGCCCAAGGCTTGGTGTTGAAGAAAATCCACAGGGGTATGTCTTTTGCTCAAAAAGCATGGCTTGAGCCATACATGCGACTCAACACAGAGCACCAACAAATGGCAACACAACAGATTGAAATTATTCTTTTTAAATTAATGAACAACTGCATCTATGGCAAGTCTATGGAGAATGTCCGCAAATACCGTGACATTAAATTGGTCAATGTCTGGGAGGGGCGGTGGGGTGCCCGGCGGTACATTGCCAAGCCAAATTTTAAAACGATCAACATTATCGATGAGGATTTGGCTACTATTGGATTGAGTGAGACCAGCGTGACCATGGATAAACCTATTTACTTGGGTCAAGTCATTTTAGACTTTTCCAAATCAGTCATGTATCGATTCCACTATGAGTTTGCCAAACGCCATTTTGAGGACGACTCTCTTTTGTATATGGATACGGACTCATTCATTTACCACATTCGTCACTGCAACCCCTATGACGTCATGAGGCAGCATAGTGACTGGTTCGACACCTCTTGCTATAGCGCTGACAACGTGTTTCAGCTGCCCATAGAAAACAAGAAGGTAATGGGCGTTTTAAAAGATGAATGCGGCGATTCCGTTATGACGGAATTCGTAGGTTTGTCCTCAAAAATGTATGCTTACCGCACACTCGACTGTAAGGAAGCCAAAAGAGCAAAAGGTGTAGGTTGGGCAGTGGTAAAATCGCTACGTGTTGATGACTATCTAGCAGTTTAACGCACTGGCAAAGCTATGTCTCATACACAGTGCAGGATACAATCCAGCAACCATCATTTGTATCTTGTGGAACAGAGAAAACGCACCCTCGCCTCCATGGATAACAAACGTGTGTGGGCTGATGACCTGCTCACCAGCCTGCCCTGGGGTTATGATCGCAAGGAGGAGGAGGTGTGATTTCACTGTTAAATCATTTAGGGACATAACTTTATGTAACTTGTAGATTTAGTATTTTGTAAATATTGGTTTCTGCCATTGTAAATAGTAGATTTTGTAAAATAGTGGCAACCCACTTGGACCTTTTGCTCTTTGAAAAGTTCTATGCAACCTTATTTCAAAAAAAATTGACTGGTAAATAGTTTGATTCTTTTAAAGCTGTACAAAGTTGTAGTTTTCATGAAAATATTTAATGAGTAATAGTATTTTTTAGTAACTTGAATAACTAGTATTTAATTATTTTTTGTAATGTAAATTATAAATGTTAAACTAAAAAGTTCTTTTGGGATGAGTGTGCATGTTGAGAATGTGCTTTTGGGAATAAATAAAGTGGTTGTGTTTGTTCCCAAAGACAGGTGTGAATGTATTAGTAGAGAGAGAAAGCTGGTGTGTATGTTTGACCAGAGCAAACACGGTGAGGTAGGGTGGGTGGCTGGGGAGGGGGAAATGGTCACTTATATACTCATTTTGTTTTCAAGATTAGTTTAGTCGTTTATTAATGTTAAGTTTTGACCAATTGAGTAGCCACAATTGAGATTTGGTAAAGATGGCGGCAAAATAAACATGACACTGAGGTGCCCTTTTCTAGTGCTACCTCTGTACAAAATTTCGTGTTTCAATTGAAAGGGGGAGCAGACATATACACACACAGACAAACAATGTTTCTTGAAAAAAGTCCCTTAATACTAGCCACGATCTTACACTGGCAGTGATCTGTAAGAAAATCAGACATTTTAGAGTTTTAATATGTGTTTGAAATTTGTTGCAAATTATTATTTTATCATATTTTCATACATCATGTTACGGTATGTTGATTTAGGCGTTCAATTTTCCATCCTTCTTTATGGTGCACCATATAAGGTTTAATACCAAGGGACTTTTTAGTGTTACGCTATACATTTATCTTGTGTCTTTGATATTTATCAATTCATTCATATCGACTGATGTTGTTGTTTGAGTCTTCTGTCTTCAGCTCTCCATGCCTCCCTGTCCTGAGCTAAGCGTTTCCTCTCTACATAGCTACCACACCCTACATTCGAGGCAAACTGTTTAACATATTCAAATGTCGGTCTACCCCTACAGTTCTTGTCTTCGACCATTCTTTCCATAACTAAGTTTGCTATTCCTGGGTGTCTTAGTATGTGTCCTACCATCCTATCTCTTCTCTTCATTAGCAGTCGCCAGAAACATCTCTCCTCTCCCACTCGTCTTAATACCTCTTCGTTTGTAACCCTATCTACCCATCTGATCTTCATCATTCTCCTGTAACACCACATTTCAAACGATTCAATTCTCCTCTTTTCTGCTGCACCAATAGTCCAATTTTCACTTCCATAGAGAGCCACGCTCGATGCCAACAGATTTATTTTCTGTAGAAATGCTTTTCTTGCCTGATCCAACCTACTTTTTATATCCTCTTTCCTCCGTCCATCACTGGTTATTTTGCTTCCTAAGTAACAGAAGTCTTCTGAGCTTCGGAGATATTGAATGCCTGTGAAATATTTCGCACAGCCGCCATGTTGGATTGTTGAAACGTAATAAAATTTGTAGGGCACGGTCGGGGTCGGCCAGAATAGTACTATGACCTTACCGAATTTAATTGAAATCCATCCAGCCACTTAGATTTTATTAGTGGGAGGTGGGGGCTCACACTCGGGCGCACACACACGACAAAAGGTGATCTCATAAGCCTATTTTTTCATCAATAGAAATAGGCAAAAAATAGATTTTAAAATTGATACGGGCGCCTTCTCGTGGTTAAAAAAAATTAAGTTTGATTGCTGTCACAGGTTAGTTGACATTGTTAATAGTCTAAATATTTCGGATGGCCACCATATTGGATTTTTATATACTTTGTAGGCCATAGAGCTATGTACTATTAGATGATGATTATTGTGTAGGTTCATTGTTCAAAAGTTGGTTTCGATCGCATGATTAGGACACAAGAAATTAAACCTTAATTTTAAAATTTCGCACAGCCGCCATCTTGAAGTTAAGTAAACAATTGAGCTGAATAGGATGTCAGTGCATTACAAGGTGTATACCATTTGCTGTACCATGTGTGACGGCGCTCGGTTGGTTTAAATGTGAGAAAAGTCTATTTAAATACAACAACTTCGCTTGGCCGCCATGTTCGTTTTGTAAAGAAGGTTTTGAGAGTCCCATCTTTACACTTCTATTAGTGCTTTTTTCCACCATACAAAATGTCAGGGTGATATCTGTAATAGTTTCGGAGATATGGAATGCCGGTGAAATATTTCGCGTAGTTGCCATGTTGGATTGGTGAGATGTAATAAAATTTGAAGAGCACAGTCGGGGTTGGACAAAATAGTACTATGACGTTACCGAGTTTCGTTGAAATCGCTCCAGCAGTTTAGAATTTACTAGGGAGAGGAGCGAGGCGACGGACACATGCAAACACACACATACGTACACACACACGGACTATATGTGATGTCGTAGGCCTATCTTTCATAAATGTAAATAATAAAGGAAGCTTTTCAGTCGATCAACACGACTGAATAGCTTTCATTATTAGGATTAAGCATCACTGAAAAATGGCTTCTATCACTACTGAATGAAAATAGGCTAACAAGTAAACGAAAAGCAAGAACGGGAGGTTTAATTTAGAAAAGAAATACTATTATTGGTCACAAAGGAGCTAAAGTTTGGTGTGTAGGTTACACTCTGCCTTATATGGCAACACTGCGAGAAGGTGAGTTGGATTCCCATCTTAGCCATCTTAAGAGTGGTTTTCCGTGGTTTCCCACTTTTACTCCAGGAAAATGCGTGGATAGTTCCTAAGTCAAGGCCACGGCCTACTCCTTTCCAAGCCATGCCATCATTACAAATACATACGTTACTACAGACTTCACAATAACAAAGTTTAGGTCTATCATACAAATTCCATAAAAACCTCAACTACATGGACCGATGAACAATAGCCTATGTTCCATACCTCTACAGTATATGGAGCAACAATAAATATTTCGAATCAATGGAATCCATCGTATTGTTTTTAGGAAACGTATTTCTAACGTAGGCTACAGTATCCTTGTCTGATGCGGCACGCACTCAGACTTAAATCAGTATTTTTAGCCTATTTTCATTTTTGAAAAAATAAAAAATAGGCTTATGAGATCACCTTTTGTCCGTGTGTCTGTGTGTGCGTGTGTGTGTGATTCGTGTGTGTGTGTCCCCCCTAATAAAATCTAAACGGCTTGAGCGATTTCAATAAAACTCGGTAAGTTCACAGCACTATTCCGAGCGACCCCGATCGTGCCCTTCAAATTTTGTTACGTCACACCAATCCAACATGGCGGCTGTGCGAAATATTTCACCAGCATTCAATATCTCCGAAACTATTCCCGATATCAACCTGGATTTTTTTATGGTGATAAAGGGAACTACTAGAATTTCACCTATGTGACTTTTGAAAACCTGGTAACTACAAAACCAACATGGGGGCCAAGCGAATTTGCAAATTTTATATAGACGTTTCTCGCGATTTAATCAACCAAACGCAATAAAACTTGGTACAGTATATGTTTATACACATTGTAATGCACCGACATCTAACTACGTTCAATTGTTTACGTAAAAACAAGATGGCGGATGTGCGAAATATTTCACCGGCTTTCTATATCTCTGAAACTATTACCGGTATCACCCTGAAATTTTGTACCGAGATAAAGGGCACTACTGGAAGTTCACCTATAAGACTTTCAAAAATCGGTTAACTACAAAACGAACATGGCGGCCAAGTGAATTTGAAAATTTTAAATAGACCTTTCGCGATTTAATGTTCCAAACGCAATGAAATCTGGTACAGGAAATGTTTATACACATTGTAATACACTGGTATCTAATTTAGTTCAATTGTTTATATAACCTCAAGATGGCGGCTGTGCGAATTTAAAAATTAAGTTTTTATTTCTTGTGTCGTAACCATGCGATCGATGTGAAAGTTTGAATAATGAACCTACGCAATAATTTTCCTTTAATGGTACATGACTCTATGGCCTATACATTTAACAATCCAACATGGCTACCATCCGAAATATTTAGACGGCTCTGTATATCTACGAATCTATTATAGTAATCAAACTGAATTTTTTTATGATCATAGGGGCTATGAACTTAAGTTCGCCTATAGGACTTTAAATAACCTGGTGATCACAAATCCAACATGGCGGCGACGCGAAGTATAAATATTCACATGGACGTTTCTCGCAATTTAACCATCCGAGTGCAGTGAAACTTGGTACAATAAATCCTTATACGAATGTTAATCCACTGACATATAATTTGTTTCAATTATTTCCATAACCACAAGATGGCAGCTGTGCGAAATTGTAGAATCTCCTTGTTATTTCTTGTGTCCTAATCATGCGATTGAAGTTTGAATACTACACGTACACAATAATCTCCATGTAGCAGTACATAACTCTAGGACCTACATATATAAAATCCAACATGGCGACCATCCAAAATATTTAGTCGGTTCTCAATATCTACGAATATATTACAGCAATCAAACTGAAATTTTGTATGTAGATAGAGGCAATTAACATAAGTAGGATATATGAAAATAGGCTGTATAGTTCTTCACGGAACTACTTGTTATTTTTATTTTTATTGATATTTCAAGAAGTAATTATCCTATGTTTGAATAAATAATTTGCCTGGAATTGAATATGGCATCGTTCAACCTGGGATGGTTGTTGACGCAGGAAAAAGGATATTTTTATCAGGGTTCTAGGTAGGACAGTAGATACAGTACTGAAAAACATCCTTAGGCTCGATAGAGTATTTCGATATCATGAAAGAAATGCCCCTAGATAAGATAACAGGTATGTAATTGATGTAGTTGTTGTGTAATTAGGCTATTATGTGACAATTAACATAAGTAGGATATATGAAAATAGGCTGTATAGTTCTTCACGGAACTACTTGTTATTTTTATTTTTATTGATATTTCAAGAAGTAATTATCCTATGTTTGAATAAATAATTTGCCTGGAATTGAATATGGCATCGTTCAACCTGGGATAGTTGTTGACGCAGGAAAAAGGATATTTTTATCAGGGTTCTAGGTAGGACAGTAGATACAGTACTGAAAAACATCCTTAGGCTCGATAGAGTATTTCGATATCATGAAAGAAATGCCCCTAGATAAGATAACAGGTATGTAATTGATGTAGTTGTTGTGTAATTAGGCTATTATGTGACAATTAACATAAGTAGGATATATGAAAATAGGCTGTATAGTTCTTCACGGAACTACTTGTTATTTTTATTTTTATTGATATTTCAAGAAGTAATTATCCTATGTTTGAATAAATAATTTGCCTGGAATTGAATATGGCATCGTTCAATCTGGGATAGTTGTTGACGCAGGAAAAAGGATATTTTTATCAGGGTTCTAGGTAGGACAGTAGATACAGTACTGAAAAACATCCTTAGGCTCGATAGAGTATTTCGATATCATGAAAGAAATGCCCCTAGATAAGATAACAGGTATGTAATTGATGTAGTTGTTGTGTAATTAGGCTATTATGTGACAGTTTGTAACAACCAGCGTAACAGTGTAATTAACGCAGTGTTACAATTGCCGTGGTAACTAAATAGACTGTGTAATAGCCGTAATAGTCTACGTAAAAATTCGGTGTAATAGCCATAATGGTTTTAATAGCTAGTGTACAGTAGTGCCGGTAACAGTCCTGTAATAGTCTGTAGGCCTACATACATTTTGGGAAATGCTGCTGTACTGTTACAGGCTCTGTACCGTTCCACTTTCCCTTGGAACATGAGAAACTGGAACGTTACGCATAGATACCGGGTGGCTGGTTGGTATAACCTGGAACGGTACACAGTGTAACCGGGTACTGGTGGAAACGTTACTCCATTTCGATAACCAAGAACGGTACGCAGAGTTACTTTCCAACTGGTAACTCTGAGGAATCGTTCCAGTCATGTACCGTTCCATACGTAACGTTCCGCTAACACGTACCTTGATGCTCGGTACAGTTGGGAGTCGAGTTCCGACTGTACCGTTCCAGGGCTGTAACGTTCCACATGCTCGTACCGAGTTCCAAGTTACAGTTACGGAACGATACCGCAAGCCAGCTCGGGGCCGCGGTATGGCATACGTAACGTAACGTGGAACACAGCGGTACGTAACGCATTTCAGTTCTGTTCCGGGTCCCTGTCTCATACTGAGTTGCTTACGACAATAGCATCTGCTTATATTATTCTTACAATTATTGATTCATTGCATTCAAATTCTGGTTACTTCCGTCAAGCAGTTAAGCTTAGTAGAATGATTAGTTTAATCCAAAACTTAATAAATATAATTTATTTTTTTCGTGTGACCTCCTGAGAGGCCGAGTGCAGGTCTTTCTAGTCGACGCCCGTGGGCGACCTGCGTGTCGGGATGAGAGATGGAATGTATGAAGGCGAATGAAACTGGGCAAGGATGTGGAAGGAAGCGACCGTGGCCTGTCAGAAGGTACCGTCCCAGCATTTGCTTGGTGTTGAAAATGGGAAAACCACGGAAAACCATTTCATGGACGGCCGACGGTGGGGCTCGAACCCACGCGTCTACCGTGTCAGCAGAGAGCTTGGCCCCATGACCTAACACTGCGCTTTAGCCAGCGTAGCCACTACTGTCGGTAATAAATATAAATCATAATTTACACAATTGTTCTGGCATCGTTATTCAAACTTCAATTATAATATTAAAAACTGATAATCGCCAGTGTAGTTAAAAGGGACGTAAAACCAATAACATATATAAAACTGATAATCCATTTAACTATATCAATGCTGTGTTCAGTATAACATAATCACGTAGGTCTATATTGATATTAATGAACAGCTGATCATGTCTCCTTGGACATCCTAATACATCTACACTTGGATTTAATTCAACAAACATCTGGTGTAAGACTTCAGTAAATCTTAACACGATAGGCACTGACTGGCTCAATCCTTTACATGAGAAAGCTTCAACAAGCATAATACTCTTAAACAACAATTATAACAAGCAATATCTACAGATATGCACCCTTAAACGGTGACCACTAAACCTTATTTTACTGTTTCATTAATCAGAGTATCAGTATACCTAGAATCGTGCTGAGAAAAATAATTTAAAATGTAGCACGTGACTGAAAGTTTTTTCTACTTCTTTCCTAGCTTATTTCCTGCATTGGTGTAGGGTCCGCATGCTTGTCGTTCGCCACTTCCTCCTGTCGAGGTTATCTTCAGGTTTGAGGCCGCATACCAAGAGGATGGAGGAAAATAGAATACCAAGACAGATGCTGGAGGCAAAGTGCAAGGGTAAGAGAGCAAGGGGAAGACCTAGAACAAGGTGGATTGATTCAGTGAAGAACAGGGTAAGAAAAAGAAATCTGGACTGGGACAAGATCGTGGAAGAAGAATTGTGGAAGGAAAGAGGAAAGTGGAGAAGTGCCATAAATACCCCGATCCGGCAGGAGCTGGATAATGGGAAATGATGATTATGATGACCAAGAATTCTTCACTGATTCTATCCATAATTATTTTGGGCGCCACGGGATCGATGCCTGCCTGGATCGTATCGGAGCGCTGTTTTTACCACCGTGTTCTCATCACTTCTAGTGACATACCCATATGAACGAAGACATGCTTCCCTCATTTTGTCTGTAATTCTTGGAAATCCTATTTGCTTCCTTACGTGTTCATTTTTGACCCGGTCAAGCCTTGTAGCACCCATGGACCCATTTTCATTTCCATTCCATGGTGGGCTTGTTCGAGTTTGGTTCAAGCCGGTCAACATTCTGTGCCGTAGAGTGACACTATGGCCTTGTAAACTTTTCCTTTCAGGTTGATACGTATTTTCATATTGCACAGTACTCCAGGGACTTGTCGCCATTTCAGTCACGCAGCATTTACCAGTGCTCGAGCATCAAGAGAGGTCTCGCCATCCTAAGTGATGACGGAATCCAGGTACTTAAATTTAGTGGTTTTAATGAGTTGATGGTCTTAAATGTTAATGGTATCATTGGTCTGTGTGCCACATTGCAGATATTCTTTTTTTTCTATGAGGATAAAAAATGACATGGACAGACTCCACAGCCAGACACAATGTAGTCGGTAACACTGGAGGAGACCAAATCCGGGGGGAGGGGGGGGGGGGAATTCTTAAACTACTGAAATTAGCCAAAATATCTGTGGTAAAGGTCGGAAAGAACACTGAAGATGATAATGTAATAGATTTTTACTCCTCTGTGGACTATTACCCGCCCGCCTTCCCCATTTTAGACCACGACTTATATAGATAAAATTCCAGCTGAGTCCGCCATTACGTAAACATGATTTATGGAAAAATACAGCATTGCCAACCCCATGCAAATGGTACTACTGTATAGGCAGTCTTGTAAAACAAAAAGTGCTAAGTTCCATTCAGGGCACCTCTTTGAAATAAAACACCCGAGTGCACCAGGTTTTTTAAAATAAATATCTGATCTATATTCCCCCATCCGCTAAGACTGCAATTATCCAAAAACTCATCAATAATTTTCGGCCAGACCAATAATTGCTAGGTAGTGCTGCCCTCCCCCCTGGATTTTGTCAAGCACAGCGGGTGTAGTCACACAGCAATGATCTTTATGCAGACCAATGGTTTTGCCAATTAATACTTTTTCACATAATTACAATATTACGTGTGTTGTGTGGTACATGTTGTATCCCACACGTTGGCAACAGTGAATTGACGTAATTGTGTTCACCCGAGTAACAGTTGAAGAGACCTCATGTGCCTCGGAAACATAGCTCTTCGGGTTTTGACTTGGAATTTGCTCATCTCTACAGAAAGGATTGCTTTCTAATGTCTGCCTACGTCTTTTTTCCAATTGAAGGAGTTATTACGTTCAAGACAAGTTTTCCATCGAATTCAACACGGCATGGATAAAGGATAAAGTAGCTCTGATTATGTAACATGATTCTGCTTCTCCATGATCAAATGGAACAAAAAGTTTCAATAGACCAGTACAATACAGCTTTCAAGCAACCATAGCCATTCTAAAATACAGCATTTCTCGATTAAGATATTATGAATGACTTCTAAATATTTAAAGGAATTTTAACATGTAAATGTATTGTAAGACTTTTTATTTAATTTACTCTTACATCAGGAATGCATTCTGCATGAAGTGGATTCTACCACATATTATGCAAACTTTAGTACTAAGCTTGTTTTCTGATATTTGTACACATTTGTTCATACTATGGTTGTGGTTTTTACTTTGAATCGGTGTATTATATGAACTGTTTTCACACCTGACAATGTGTACAGTATAATGTTCAATGCTGAAGAAGGGGGAAATGTCCGTCCCCCGAAACACATCCCTTATTAAAAGTTACGTTAATAATAGCTTGCCACGGTGGGTGAGTGGTCAACGTGTCGGACTACCAACCCCAAGCTTGCAGGTTTGCTCCTGGCCGTGTTAAGTGATTTTTTTTGAAAGGCGACGAAAGTCAAGACATGGATGTCATACGTTATTGGCATGTTAAAGAACCCATTTGAATTCAGTAGGCCGTGTTCATAATGGCAAAATTAATCTCGGGATTTTCCGCAAACACAAAGTTCCTCCATTCTCTACTAGAAAACGTACTGTAGTGTCAAGGAGCTTAGATATCTTGTGGTCCGCGGACCACCGGTTAAGAACCACTGGTCTTGACGGTTGTCATCGTGGAAAATCTTGACTCACACAAGTAAGTTGAAGCGAAGGGTAATAACAGGTCCACTGCTTTTCTTGATAAAATGGGATATTCATTCCGAATCTGCACCCAAAAATTTTCAAGAGACTTTGACTTCAATTCATTTCGAAGTATTCTGTCACTTGAGAGTTCTATTAGATCCTCCTGTTCTGCCGTTGACAGGTGGCCTGTTACGTTCGTTTCAAACGGGCTGCGAATCCAGTCATTCTCAGTTGAAGGTTGTGGAAATCTACCCTCGAATTTTTCACGAAGGTTTTGGAGGTGTTCTACGACAATTCCACTAATTTGACAAATATCTAACTCATTTTCTTCCAGGAATTCATTCAGACAATGAAATATCTCACAGTTACCTTTGTCCATCTGGGCTTTCCAAAGTTCAAGTTTTCTCTTAAAAGCAAGCATTTTTTCGCTTAGAATGAAAATATTACTATTTCGTCCTTGAAGTGACACGTTAAGTTCATTCAGTTTTTCAAATACATCAGTCAAGTAGCACAGTATTAGAAGCCATTTCCCATCCAGAAACAGGGTTGCGAGTGTAGGACTGCTGTCCAATAGGAAAATACGAAGTTCATTCTTCAACTCCACAACGCGACGAAGGACTCGACCACGAGACAACCAACGTACCTCTGTGTGCAATAGCAGCGAATCATGTGTAGATCCCATCTCCTCGTAAAGAATGGAAAATAGCCGACTGTTGAAAGCTCTTGATTCACAAAATTTACAACACTAATTACATCGTTCAGCACTTTGACTTCCGGTTGTAGTACTTTTGAAGCCAATGCCTCCCTGTGTATCATGCGATGTGAGAATTTTACAGAATTAGTAACACACTCACTGGTGCTCTGAAACCCTTTTTAGTTCCAGTAAATGCCGACGCCCCGTCAGTACATATACCAACGTAATTTGTCCATGCGAGATTTTGTCAAAAAAAAACACGAATTCACAAGAGAAAAAATATCTTCACCTGTAGTCCGCCCTTCCAGAGTTTTACAAAATAGAAAATCCTCGTGCATTTCATTTTCATGACAGTGATGTACAAAAACCAGAAGCTGGGCACTGTTTACGGTATCAGTACTGTCATCAAGTTGCAGGGAAAATTTTGGGCTATCATGAAGACGTGGTAGCAATTGATTTTTTATGTTAGAGGCTATTGATTTTTTATGTTAGAGGCTATTACATCAATACGACGAGTTACTGTATCATTTGAGAGCGGTATCGACTTCAAACACTCGCCGAACTTTTCTCCATGCATGATCGCGCACATTTTCATGTCTGCAGAAAGAAGTAATTTCTCACCGATAATATGTGGTGATTTGGATTTTGCAATTAAATAGGATACCTCCAAGCAGGGCTTCTTTCTTTTTCTGGAAAAAGAGATGCCAGAACTCACAGGAGGGAAATTAAGGAAGAATACGTGCGATTTAAGAATTTTCATCGAAACCACTTGCACTGAATTCAAAACTATTTCCAAATTTTTGACATGTCATCATCCTCCTCATTTCGTTTTCTGGTCTTGCTTTTTGTATCCATGGCTGAATGACGACCTTATAACAACCAATTTTTGACATGCTTCGTTGGATCAAATACCGTCAAATTCTTATAAATAGTAATGAGGTAATGGTTTTCACTGACAAAGATGATCTTTCTGGAGTCACAATCAAGTTAATTTGAGAAAATCCCCTTTCACACCCACTTGAGGGGGGCATGGTGGCGCAGCGGCCAACCTGTTGGCATCTCACCAAGGTGGACCGGGTTCGATTCCCGGTCAATGCAAGTGATTTTTTCGGAGTGAAATGCCATTTCCTGTGTTTCGGATTCCACGTAAAAAGGAGGTCCCGTGGCTCATGTTCGCATGATTAACGGTCACGTTAAACTAAAAGCTTCCTTCCTTCCTTCACACTCACTTGAAGATATAGGTATTGTGTTGCGAATCCTCCGAACCCGAGAAAGTTCCCTGGGCATTTCTTCTCTGAATTTCAGATGATCTCTGAAGGCTAGAATAGCTTCTCTTTCATACAGTTGGAATCTTCTTGCCAGTGTGCCTATTTCTGCTTCTCCATGCAGAATATTTTATTTTCTCTTGAGTTTGCTGGCCAATTCTCAGAATCTAGACCTCTTTCACATCTTGACAGTTCAGTGTCTTCTTCGGAAAGTAATCTTTTCTGTAGAGAAGTTTTAAGTTGTTCATAGAAAGCATTCGGGGAGATTGGTGGATCATAAATGCTGTTTTTCTTATGCAATTGAACACATTTAACTGTAGATTTGCAGCTGCCTCAAGAGCTTTCTGATAATAAGGCCCTGGGACAGACCTCCTCTTCTCTCAAATATCAACAAGACACTCAATCTTGCTGTGGGCTTTTTAAAGATCAGCATTTCTCTCATGCAGATCTAAGCTTTGTTCAGACAGTTCTTGCAAAGCGTCGCAAATTAATCCCAGATCCAAAATAAATTCCACAGATGTTATTTTCCTGTGAAGACCTTCATAAGTGCATTTTTCCTTTCTGTCACAACCGTCTTCTGATTTACCTCTTTCAAAATGTAGTACCAGTGCTTCAAAATCCTGCCAAACTGCCAAAACAGTCCTATAGCTGGATGCAACCCACCTTGTGGACAGAATTCTTCCAATTTTTAAAATCTGCATCTCCAGTGTAGCTGCACATAACTGGAGCTGCCTTGCATTCTTTGGAGAGGCATGATACATAACATATAATTTGTCCATAAAACTCTTAAATCTATTGATGCCAGAAACCTCTTTCACAACATCGTGTACTGATAATTCCAGTCTATGGCTAGCACAATGCCACAAAACAATGGCATGAAATCTGTCTTTGAAAAGTTTTGAAACTCCTCCACGTACTCCGAACATTACTGCGGCACCATCACACGTCAGTGAAACTAAATTTTCCTTTAGAAAATCTTCTGTGAACCCTGGTGCTCCTATAGAAGGCATCAAGCGTTTGTAAATTTCATTTGCTGTTACGTCATCCAACTCAATTAAATCAATGAAAAGGTTGACCGGTTCTGCCATTTTTATTTCTTCAATGTAGGTGCGAACATATACTATCAGAACAAACTCCTGACTTATAGTAGTTGATTCATCAAGAATAAGATAGAACTTGCTCATTGAATCAAGAACATTTATCAATCTTGTTCTCATTTCACTGCCTATGTGGTTTACTATATTTATACAGTCATTACTTGAATGCAAAATTCTCCCCATATCAATCCCATTCAATTCTTGTAAATCAATTTCAGTTTCAAAATTGTAGAATGACTGGTTATTTTTTGCCACCTTATAAGCAGTACGAAATACTTTACAAGTAATTTCCTTTTCTCCCTCTAATGACTTTCGACATACTCTCTGAAGATTTTCTTTTTTCCCTTCTTAAGTTATTTTATTAGCACTTTTATGTCCAGCACTTTCTTTGTGGTCCAAAATCTTTTTCCTGAGTGATGTTAGCTTATGTTTTTCGATTTTCTCCATAAGACAAAATTTCACAGTTTATCCACTCTTTTGATAGTCGCATACCCACATTCTTCTGTACACCTAAACATCCAACCTTTTTGCACACTGAGCAACCTAACTTGCCGTCATGAAAATACAACCAATCGTTTTTCTTTACAAAATCGTTCTTTTGTTCTACAGTCCAACAACTAGGCCACATACTTTGAAATTCGCTTTGAACTTCACAGACCGTTATGGGACTCGTCGACACATCTGTTGCTTCAATTTCCACACTTGAGTTTGATGGTACTCCAGCTTGATGGACTGGCGAACTGCTTGGACATTTTTTGCGTTAGGTTGTAGGCACAGAAATATATTCTGAAATTCTTTTCATTCTCGCCTTGTGACAGATTTGAGTTGTTCCTATTGCCACGTAAGAAGTAGTACAAACTACGGCTGAGAATGCATCAAACACAGGCAATCATTTACATCAACGAACGACAGTACTCTATATTGAGGGCAATCCAGATGAAACTTAACTAGAACGGGGACCAATATACAAAACAACTACAAAGTAAGCAAAGAAAGAACAAGAACGAATACCGTATATCCATGCTGCCCGCAAACCAGAAGAAAGTTTTCGATTTAGATTGATTTCGATTCTCGAAATAACAAGGCGATATGCGATATTTCCTTTTCAATTAAGGTCATTTAGCGCGGGAACAGTAAAAATATTTTTAAAGTTCCTTAACCTGAAAAAAAAATCATATTTGAAGTCTAAATATATTTTAGAGATTTGTATCCCGAAGAGGTTCCGGAACGCCGCACAGTGGGCCAGAATCTTGAAAACGTGGCCAAAATATAAAGAGTTGTTCAATTTGTACGAAATTTAGTATGTAAAGGTTATCGAAGTTGCTGATTAAGAATATATCAAAAAGTCAAAATGGCGGATCCAAGATGGCGGGTAAATATTGATAAAAGTCACTTTATTCATTTACAAGTATTTTTGTGGAATTATCGAGGTTGCTGATGAAGATTGAATTCAAAAATTTAAGAAAACAAAATGGTGGATCCAAGATGGCGGACAAAAATTGATAAAAGTCTTTTTATTTATATATAAAAGTCAATATTTAGGGGTTGTCGTAGTTAATGGTTAAAAATATAAGCTCAAAAATGAATAGCTCGAAAAAAAGAACCAAATAGAGGATAGAAGATAGTGTAAAATATTACAAAAAATAATTTTAATTCAATTACAATTATTCATTTAGTAAATTGTTTGTAACTCTAATTAGAAGTTGTCGTTTTCTTCTTTTTCATCTTTCATCATCTTCTTTATATTCTTCTGCTTCTTCAACTGAATCGTCATCATCATCATCATCAGGCTGGCTGCGTGGCTCAGGGGTAACGTTCTCGCTTGCTGGGCCCAAGGTTGCAGGTTCGTAGCCTGGCGCAGTCAGCTGGCATTTGAGGGTGCACAAATGCGAGGGAGCCGTGTCCGTAGATTTACTGGCACGTTAAACATCCCCTTCGGGGCAAAATTCCGGCACCCCGGCGTCTCTAAAAGCCAGTGTAGTTAAAAGGGACGTAAACCAACATCATCATCATCATCATCATCATCATCATCATCTTCATCTTCAAAGACTGTTTCCTCATCATCTGAATCAGAATCATCATAATCTTCCGCCACAGGAATTAAGAGGGCAACGGCTTCTGGCGACAAACTCTTCTGTTTCTTCGGTGGTGCTTTGCGTAGAGAAGAAATATAGGGGTCTGTGGTTGCCAACGATCTCCCGAACACGTCTTCCATAGTCTTAACTCTGGAAAACCTTCGAGAAAAACTCAGACGATATTGCTTTATCAACTTATTGGTTGATTCTTGAGTTAACCGATGGGTAAAATGGCCGAAGAAAAAATTTCTGATCCGTGGATTAACAATCTATGGACTGTTGTTGGCATGTTGTACCAGGGGTATTCTTTGATGTAGTGTCTGGCAGTTGCTATGGCGTAAGCCCGAAAGTTTTCAACGTCAATTTGACGTCCGCTCGAAATTGTCTACAAAATAATGTGAAAACGGTGGATTAGTTCTTCGGAAACTCCAGTTATCAACGTTGATGTTGTGGAGTGTTTTCAAAGAAACGTCGAGAGGTGTTACCGTACTTTTTCTACTTTACTATATTCTTTACAATGCTTCTAAGCATCGATTATAAATTAAATTGTACAAATGTAGCTCATAATTAATTAATTTTATTGTCATTTTTCAACATGTCTCAATAATGACATTTTGCAAGTATCGTTTAAAACGTGGCTCAAAGCCGGAGTTGGTACTAGTTGGTGGATTTGAAGGTTAATTTACCAAGGTAATAATATATACTTGTGGACACAGTGCAAAATAAAAGCGGAATGTCGTGGAACTCTTAACATATCTCTATTTTTTTAAGCACGTTTTACAATTTTCTCGTGCATTATCCGGTGTTGAGTTAATTAAAAGAAAACATGTATAATTTAATGACTTAATAATGATATAAATGGGTTTAATACAGTACATACCTTCTAGAACGCCCACCATATTGAAAATATTCGCTTCACTTACACTGAACACAAATAGTTGTCTTTACGACAAGACTATTTTGTAGCCTGGCCGGCTGCATGCACCGCCAATAATGAATTGGCAACTCCAGCTATCTGATATGACATCTAGCGGTAAAAATGAGAAACTTACCAAGTAGGGTGCATTTATCACGTGGTGACTGTTTTATATTGTTTCTTGTATTGGTAAACAGATCGTGATAAATTCTGCGTGTCTATATACATAAGTAATAAGTTTTACTCGTTGATAGAGTGCAAAATGAGTAAGAGCAAAGTATATTGCTCAGTTTACGGCTGTAAGTCGATGTATAAGAGGACTGCGGATATAAGTTTTCATCACTTTCCTAAAGATGCTGATAGCAATAGCCGAAAGGTGACGATACCAATTAAATACGGGCAACAGAAGCGGGTTGGATTACTCACCACTACACTCACTGACAGCAGCAAGACAGCCAAGCCTACACCAGTCGAGGACTGCCAAGCGTCATCAGTCAGGTATCCTTCCCCGCTCCCTAGTACATTTCCAATAACCCTACCAACCGCCATCACCTCGCTCTGCGATATCAGAGTCATTCCACTACGAGTCATATAGGCCAAATTTGACTTCGCAGGGTAAATATCTACTCTGCGAGAACCTGCTACCAGTCCGATATTCAACACCAAACCCTCCTGCTAACCATCCAAATCAAGCAATTCCTGTCTCCCCCGAGTTTTAATACAACTTAAACTCTTCCCTTCGCCCTACCAAGCAGCAAATAATTTCAAGAGTCTATGGTACAGTGAGCAAACTCAAATATAGCTTTTAAACGTAACAGCGCCATGACTCGAACTGCACAAAAACAAATACCAGCAGACAACCGATGCTCGATAATATGCAATTGACACATAAAATCCAGTGGAACACACAAATTAGATCACGTGTATCGCACAGTTCTACATATATACGATTAAAAATAACCCTGGCATTATTTTAAGGACCGCAATTACTGATTTTAACCGAAAAATAAAAAGTGTACCATATCAAACGCGTGTTATTGAGTATTTTTACCCTACTTATCCAGACCTATCGCAGCGCCCCAAGTGTTAGTTTGAGTTGCCAATTGCCGCGATTGACCTGAAATATAACGGACGAAATGAACACCTACTCGTTCGCACAACTGGTATTCAGTAGTTCCAACATTACTGTAGCCAACCTGATAGTCCAAAATTCCCATCTAGAAACTTTATATTTTCCTTTTTGGCCACGTTTTCAAGATTCTGGCCCACTGTGCGCCTTTCCGGTGCGTTCCGCCAGAAATAAAGCCCTGCCTTCAAGGATGCTATTAGCGCTTTCTTAGGAACTGTTGCGTGCTTTTCTAGGAATCTTAACATTTCTTTTTAGTTGTTGCTCGTGGCGCTTAAAAAATGCTAAAGGTTTACTTACACAGTCTGGATGTGTAGTCTGCAAGTGTCTCTTAAGTTTCACAGGCTTCAAACTGTCGTTTGCTAAAATCTCCAAACAAAGCACGCATTGAGGTTGTTCCCGATTATTATTCGAAAGAATGCTGGTAAAGCCTAACGTCAGATAATCGTCTTGATATTTATGCACTTTCACTTTGTGTGTAGAATTAATAATCCTGATGGGAGCAGAAGTAGACGCGGAAGAACAATGGACTTTGTTTCAATTCGAACCTTGTTCTTTTTCCGAAGGAGGGCAAGCACTATCACTTTCAGGGGGTATCTTTTTACCACTTCTAATAAGCCACTTATCCATGGGTAATGGCGTCACTCGTATCAGTTTATTGTAAAGTTGGCTAACCACGCACTAGAATTCACCTGTTCACTCACAGTCTTTGAACTGACTGGAAAGGCCTAGCTGAATTCGAATCGGCAACGGCAGAAATAGAAGAATCCATTCTTGAAAGGAAGTGGCGTTCACATTGTCAAGCGGCTTATTGACAAAGTGTTTGGTAAGGAGATGTCACTGCGGTGGCGAGTGAAACGGAGATGTGTGGGAAATGTTACTCGCCACCTTTTCTCAGAATTCCTGCTGGCAGGATCTATTGGTCAGGTTTTTGTGAAATAAGACAGCAAAGGTACGAGTTTATTATTCTTGAAAGGTCTTGGGAGCTACCTGCCTACGATAGGTTCATGAATATGAGGATAATATTTGTTACAGAATATGAAATATAAATATTTCAATCAGAGCCGGCGCCCCCCTTTATCACTCTCTGTGCCCCCCACTTTGAGAACCCCTGTATTAGAGTATGAGAGCCCAAGGGAGTCTTTTCATCTTCCCGCCTTGTTTCATCTTTCCTGATACCTTAATTCTTCGAGGGGTCAAACTTCCTCCTTTTCTTTTCATGGTATCTTCTGCCTTCTGCTCAAGGCCCTAAAGGAGGCAGGGTGTGTGTAGCTTAGCTCCACCACTTATGGTGCACCTTTTATAGTGCACCTTGTATAGTGCTACACTCTCAAGGGCTCACGGCTGGAGAGATCGGGAGTTGGCAACCCCCAAGGGAATTCTGAGCTGGGTCCGTTTCTTCCCTTCTTCCATTGCTTCTAGGGGCGGACTCTCAAATCGTTCCCTTTCCTATCTGCCTTTCATGGCTCTACTTCATTCCAAGTCCCTCAGTTTCCATTCTTTCCAAGTCCCTCAGTTCCCATTCTTTCCAAGTCCCTCAGTTCCCATTCTTTGAGGGTTGAGGGTATTTATTTTCCCTGTCTTTTATTTCCGTTATTCCTACTTCTTTTAATCTCGTCCTTTTCCTATTGTGGTACATCCGGTAGTTGTAAGTCTGTGGCTTAATTTTAGTTGTAGGTTTCATTTTCATCCAAACCAGGCCCATTAAAACAATTATCATCCAATGCACCTGATGAAACGTCAACTTATTGTGAACTATCTTCTGATGAAATGAAAATCCTCAGCCTGCTTCTAGTCGACCGACCGGGTGAGGGAATAGAATGAATGAAGCCGCCCCCCCCCCCCCCCCCCATCTAGCGGCGAATATATGAACTGTGCCGGCTGCGGAAGCCTGTCGCATTCCCCTGGGGCAATGATAAATGAATGACAGATGAAATGAAATGACAGTGGAGTGTGTTGCTGGAATGCAATTTGTGACGGGGAAAACCGGAGTACCCGGAGAAAAACCTTACTGCCTCAGCTTTGTCCAGCATAAATCTCACATGGAGTGACCGGGATTTGAACCAGGGACCGAGCGGTGAGAGGCCAGCGTGCTGCCGTCTAAGTCACGGAGGCTCCATTCTAGGTATGGAAGAAACATTTGTCTACAGCAATACTTGATACTGTGAGAAGATGTTCTATACTTCCATATCTAAGAAGTAGATTAGGTTACCTCCGGTCATCCTAAAAGTGGTTTTCCTGGTTTTACACATGGCATGATGGCGTAGCGTTCAACCTGCTTGTCTCCCATCCAGTTTGAGTGGGTTCAATTCCCAGTTAATAAATGTGTTTCTTTAGAGGAGATGGCAGCAAGACACGGTGGTATTGTGTGCATTTGCAATTAAGGCTAGGATTGGGAAGGAGGCGGCCGTACCATGTGAGGAACCACCCCAGCATTTGCCGTGGAAAAGCAGAGAAAATCGCTCTCCTAGGATGGCTGACGTGGGAATCGAATCCACCTTTTCTCAGTTTGTCTCGTGGGGTTCAGTATACCCGTTCCAACCCTCGGATCAGAATTAAATTCCTTGGTAGAGCTGGGAATTGTTCAAGTAGGGCTCTTGTGACTGGAATCTCAGTACTTAACCCAAGACTGCAGTAGGCGGTCAATGCAAAGTGCCACAGATACACAAGCCTTACTTCAACGTTTTCAATGAGAGAGATGGGAAGAGTCCAGCATACAGTCCTGATCTTTCATCAATCGATTTCCAGGTGACCTCCTGAGAGGCCGAGTGCAGGTCTTTCTAGTCGACGCCCGTGGGTTTAAAGCGCGCTGGGTTGAGAGATAGAATGGAAAGGAAATTGGGCAAGGATCTGAAAGGAAGCGGCCGTGGAAAGTACCGTCCCAGCATTTGCCTGGTGTTGAAAATAGGGAAACCATTTCAAGGACGGCCGACGGTGGGGCTCGAAACCACGTGTCTACCTAGTCAGCAGAGAGCTTGCCCCATGACCTAACGCTGCGCTTTAGCAAGCATAGCCACCGCTGTTGGTCTCGACCGGCTGAAAGATCAAGATGAACGATTAATTATTTAGGCAAGGCTGCAACGTATCGCCCATGATTTTCAATTTATTCATTGAACAAGCAATGAAGAAAATTGGAGAAAAATTCTAAGTAGGAGTAAAGATTCAAGGAGAAATAATTTCCACTAAGAGATTTGCTGATGACATCGTCATCTTAGCCGACACACCCGACGATTTGAATGAGTTCTTAAGGCTGTGCGGTCAAAAATTGAAATTTTATTTTTATTTTTATTTTTACTCTTAATCTCTAATGTAGGTCTTTGTGAGATATTATATGCGTTTTGAAGAAAATAACGACGGCTCGTTTGCTGAGGACATGGCTTCAAAGTGGCTATTTTGAGCGTTAAAGGTACAATCTCCACGACGAAACTAATAATCGGAAGACACCGAAATTTATGTACAACAACCCCTGTAGTAGTACCTGCAATAAGAACAATTCTTATTACGAAATTCAAATTTTGTATTAACCTCTTCAGATTTGAATACCATTTTTAGTGAGAAAAAATTGTTATATTAACTTCAAAGTTTTATTAATTTGATGTGGCTCTTATTCTGAGCAGTAGAAAAGTTCGATAAAGAAATTTGGTTCAGCGATATACCCGTGGTGATTGTACCTTTCAGACTCTACAAAACGCAGGTTGAATCAGTCACACACACATACAGACACACGCGCGCACACACACAGCGGTAAGACAAGGTCTTGGGCAAGAGCGCGCTCGGGCACCTGCCTTATCCTCTCCTTCAACACCTTTGCTATCGCATCTTCCGCCTCCCTCCCGCCCTGACTCATCATGCCAGTCCACACGACCACAGACTAGAGCAGAGTTTACCAACCTTTTGAAGTTCACGGCACCCTTGGGAATAACATTAAACACTAGGGGCACCCTTCCTTGAATAAAAAAAAATTATGTTTCATATGTAAATTTATTGAAATATTTTATAATAAGTAACGTACACCATAACATAATACAGTCTACTTTACTACAGTCAGTGAGTAAAAATACATCAAAATTTTGTTCGATAAATCGTTAATATGAAACTTGTGATTGATGCTTAGAGCACAGGTACGTGATATCGGGCCTTGCAGTTGACAATGAAACACGCAAATCATCCTCAAGGTTATTCAGTCTATTTCTTGCTTTGGATTTTATTGTCACCAGAGCAGATAAGGCTTGCTCGCATAGATAGGATTTTGGAAAGGGTGAAAGTGTGTTAATTGCTTTCTTCATTAGGTTAGGATACTACTCTCTCCGCTGAAGCCCAAAAGTAGCCACCGACGCCTCACTCTTGGTGGACTTACTTTTGAGTGTGGAATCGGCACAAAGATGAATAAATTCATCTCGTTCGCAACCAGTGAAATCTATTTCCTCGCACTATCTATGAAATCAAATGGTGAGACAACCCAGTTGACATTCATAGTGGAAATAGATGGAAAGTATGTATCTATTGCTTCTTGCAATCTTGATAAGTGATCACAAATGCGGTCTTTCAGCTTACCCAGATCGTTATCTACTGCCAGATGAAGAAAGTTTGAAAGATCTCCTTTCTGAACTGCAGACGTCCAAGAACTAAGTTTTCTTTTAAAATCTTTCATTTTATTGGTTGAGGAAATTATTGTTTCCTGTCTACCCTGCATTGAAACATTCAGTTAATTCAGTTTATGAAAAATATCTGCCAGATACGACAGTTCCAAGCACCAAGAATCAGTTAGTAACAGCTCATAAAATGTATCTTGATTTTCATCTTTAAAAAGAGTTTTCACCTGTTCTCTAAGTTCAAGAAACTGCTTCAATACACGACCCCGCGACAACTACCTTACTCTGTATGAAGTAACAAAGAGGTATGAGGTGCATCCGTTGCGAGACATAACTGTTTAAAAATCCTGCACATTAAAGGTCGAGACTTGATGTAGTTCACCATTTTCACAACTTCGTTAAACACTGCAGCAAAATCTTGAACTCTTGCAGTAAAAACCTTCAAATTTCCCAGACATAGATTGTGCACCATCTGTACATATACCACAACAGTCTTTCCATGCCGGCCGAAGTCGTCGGATTTTTAAGAGAGTTAAAAATCCCTCAGTATGCCTTCCTTCGGAGGGGAAGTAGATCCGGCGGTCCCATGTCATAGATTTATGGCATGTTAAAGAACCTTCCACTAATTACACCTGTGTGAAGCTAAATTATATATAGGTTAAACATTTGACTAGCGTTCTTAGGTTCCTACGTTCGTCGTCAAGAGCCGACTGCGGTGGCGTCTGGTAGCAAAGTTCTGAAATAGTAGTCATTGACGGTGGCGTTTGGCAGCAAAAGTCGGAACTATTTGAAAAATTCAAAAGACTGCAGTCCTTACTTGAATTCAAAACAGATAACACGCACTAATACAGTCATCACAATTAACACCGGTTATCAGACAGATTCTACACACACCAAAGTACACGGGGCTACATGACCGCGTTGTCGCAGTCCCTAAACTTAAGAACTAACCAACCAGTCTTTCCATGAAAGATCTTGGTCATTGAGAAAGGAATTAATAGAAACAAAAATATCATGTCCTGAGGTTGTAGTCTCCAGCGGTCTACAGAACAGAAACGCCTCATTAATATCTTTATCATCAATATATCTGGTAAAACCAAGGAGTTGCAGTTTGTCACCACTATCGATACTCTCATCTACTTGCAAAGCAAATGCTCTATCAGTTTTTATTTTCCCCACGACTTGTTCGTTGATATTGCAAACATTTCAGATATCCTGCGACTGATTGTGTTGTTGGAAAGAGGAAATTTCGAAATTTGATTACTGCTCCTTCACCAAGTATTGTTGAAACTATAATTTTCCATGCAGGACCTATGATTTCCTCTCCAAGAGTATGAGGTGTGTGTGTGATTTTTTTCCTATCAGTTCTGCTACTTTAAACGAGGCTTCAAGAGCAGTATCACTTATGGTCCTCTTTACCATTCGCACAGCTGTTTTTTTTTTCTCCCCTTCTAGTACACGTGAAAAATACATCACACTCTTCCCAGACCCACTAGGATGCTTAATTG
This sequence comes from Meconema thalassinum, assembly GCA_946902985.2. Classification (NCBI taxonomy): domain Eukaryota; kingdom Metazoa; phylum Arthropoda; class Insecta; order Orthoptera; family Tettigoniidae; genus Meconema; species Meconema thalassinum. The sequence continues at coordinate 188,927,009 of OX336389.2, forward strand.
TGAGATGCCACTTCAGTTTGCTAGGTACCATGGCCTCGTGTTTCGCCACAAACTAAACACACAGGGATAGGGTTTTCCTCGTTCTTATTCCACGTAAATCCATACACTACGTAACTGTCCTGGTATGTTCTTTTCTTTCGTTTGTCTTCTTTATGTTGAATTCGACGGTTCGGGAGTAGGAGCCGACTGCTCACTTTCACTCTCCAGGCGTTTACGTTTAACAATGAACTTGTCCATAGCTAAACACTGCTACTGTAATCAACGCCAAGAAAACATGTTAAAGTGGCGTAGGAACGGGTACACTTTTATATATTTATATATATGTAAGTGACTGATGTGAAACAGCTTTTGTCAAAGCATTTCGGCCCTGAGTGGCACAACAGAGAGGATCTAGGCTTCTACCGAGACTTGCTACTATGTGGCGAAGACATAGCTCGACAAAATGTATCTGAAGTAGAAGAAGAAGAAGAAGAAGAAGAAGAAGAAGAAGAAGAAGACCACATGGAATGACGTTGCTGTGCAGTCCAATGGACTCTATTTCGCCTAGTTTGAAAAGCTGTGAGCATATTGTGAATGGAAATTTAAGGTTGAAAGGTTACTTTTATTGTATACTGGGTAGTTTCTTAGAGAACTTTAAAATATAGCAATAATTTCACTTTCACATAGAAAACATAATTACTGACTTAATGAAACTAATCCAAAACTACTTAAGTCCTAGATCCTGTATCAAAACTGCTTAAGTGCAATATATTTTCTATTATTACGTAAAAACTGCTTTTACTGTATTTTTAAAACATACATAAAATGAAAACTAATCGTATTTTGTTACTATTATACAAACTGTTTCTATTTAAACGCGCACGGATAACTCAAGACAGTTTTTTGCCCTTTCTCACAAATTTCATGAAATTGACTTAGGTAGTTCTGGAATTGGACGACTCACATACATATCTTTATAACCTCTGTTATTTATTTTATTTGTTATTTAATTTCCAATGAATTTGTTATTATTAAGTCCCTTTTTTTTTGTTAAATTTTATTCTTTGTTTTCTTACTGTCAATACTTTATATTGTTATACAGTCAGTATAAAATGGTGTACTTCGTACCTGTATCAGATTATTACTAAAAAAAGATGTTTCAATATAGAACAATATGATATGTAAATGATTTTTCAAAATCTGAAATAATAAAATTTATTTTCATGGGAATATTTGCTCATAATAAAATATGTGTGTGTTTCGTTTACAGAATGTTAAAAATTATTTATGAGTTACTTTATAAAATTCTGTAAGTTATATTCGCAGAATAAATCATGTTTAAGATCAATAGAACTTTATAGGCCAGGCGACAGGTCAAAAAACAAAAGCCTCAATAAGGAAATAATTAGTGAAAAGCTGGAAATTGCTTTAATCGCTTTATTTTGACCCAGATATTACTCTCCCAAGTTTTCCCCCTCAAGCGAAGTCGGCGTTGGCCCTTCTGGCCCTAAGAAGGTACCATTTTTCCTTTTTTTTTTTTTTTTTTTTTTTTCCCTAATATCTCCCAAACCATCAACTTTATCAACAAAATGCCTATTATGAAAATAATCTAGAGTACATTTTCTACAAAAATGCTCTGTACCTTTTGTCTCTAATGTGAACTGTTACGATGCTACGACCATTCAAATTGGAGCCCTTTTAGATTCTTGCGGAAAAGCTATGGAAATGATATGCCATATCAAAGTTTCTACATATTATAAAATATTTGTCAGCATTCCAGGTGCACAAGCTGTTAACTTGTTACAAGTATAACAGATTTTCAATGTAAACAGCTGTGGCCTCAATTTCTCCGTCATCGCTTTCATCGTCTGTATCGGTACTTTTGTCCGACGTCACAGGGCGCTCAAGATTAACATCGATGTCTCCGTCACAATCATCCATATCATCTTCCTCGGCAGCATTTGTACATGACCGTCCCATACAATTCATGCAGATTCTGGAGCATCGGAGGCCCGTTTTCCTGCAACCACAAGCTGCGTTACATCCTTCCGAACATTTGCTGGACACTGTGTTTAGAAGCGTTTGTGGCACCGGATTCCTCGTAGGTATGGGAGCCAAACCACATTGAGAATTTTTCCAGCCCCAATCCAGTGGATTTGTATCATTTCCATACCATGTTTGGATTTGATGATATGTTCTTAAAGAGTGATCACGTGCCGCTGATTCGGTGGGAGGTAAGCTTGCGAGATTAAATCGATGTTTGCTTAGAGATTTTTCAAACTGTTGGAACCGCAGCTCATTCAGGGTATTTCCCGTGGTTTTGTTGTCATAAAGCCCAGCCAAAACCAACTGGCCCGCTTTGTCAATTTCATCGGGGTTTGCGTTCACGTCTCGGAAAACCCTAACAGCTGTCTGCAGTTCCTCATTACTCTTCAGCAGTGTTACGAATTTCATTTTGCACTGCCTGTGAAACGAAGACGTTATATCGCACCCACTAAACGCATGCAAAAAGAGGAAGTTTTCTTGCACACATGTTGGGAGATTGAAACTTGTTGTGCAAAATAGTTGTTGTTTGGTTGAACCTTGGCCGGGTTTCATAAAATACATTTTCGTGGAGGGTGGCACACAAGCCGCCAAGATGACCAGGATATCTATATCTTCAGCCACTATAATGACTGAATTGTCGGGCCGAGATAACTCGAGTGGGGTGGTAACGATCAGCACATCGGCATGTGGAGCTTGTCTGGTTTCGATTCCTTCGCTTTCGAATTTGACGCGCAACAAGTCGATCAATCTTTGTTTGTTTGTGACATTAGACAAAAAGTTTGCTTGTGGCATAGGTGCCGTCATGGACTCATTAAAAAAAAAACATTAGCAGCTTCATGCGTGTGCGATCGTCGAAGACGTTCAACGGACTTGGTACTGCGAGCTGCTGGGTCGTCAGGATACCCAACGAAAATAATGACACTGTTTTTAAAGTATCTTTTAACGTAACTCGCATATTTGGCACTAATGTCGACAAAAGTATCGGTTTGGTGCCAAATAACACGGTGCAGAAGATATCCTCCGTCGAGAACATGATGTAGGTCCTCAAATATGGGCTCATCGGTAACAGGATCGAATAATTTATAGAACACAGACTTTTGCGTCTACGCATTCCCGCTTTATCAAAGATCGCAACCGGATACGGAGCTAGTTCAAACTGGAAATATTGTTTCAATTCTGCATCGGATTTCTTTGCAAGGCAAATGCATTGGAAAAGCACAAGAGGATCACCAGGAATATCCGTGTTGCGGATTTTTAGCCTATTTTCAATTTTGAAAAAATAGGCTTATGAAATCACCTTTTGTCCGTGTGTATGTGCGTGTGTGTGTGTCTAAACGACTGGAGCGATTTCAATGAAACTCGGTAAGTTCATGGCGCTATTCCCGGCGACCTTGACCGTGCCCTTCAAATTTTGTTACGTCTCACCAATCCAACATGGCGGCTGTGCGAAATATTTCACTAGCATTCGATATCTCCGAAACTATTACCGATATCGCCCTGAAATTGTGTACGGTGATAAAGGGCACTACTAGAAGTTCACCTATGAGACTTTCAAAAACCTGGTGACTACAAAACCAACATGGCGGCCAAGCGAAGTTGAGACTTTTAAATAGACTTTTCTCGCGATTTAACTACCCAAACGTAATGAAACTGGGTACAGCAATTGTTTATACACATTGTAAAGCACTGGAGTCTAATTTAGTTCAATTGTTTACATAACCTCAAAATGGCGGCTGTGCGAAATATTTCACTGACATTCTATATCTCCGAAACTATTACAGATATCACCCTGCAATCTTGTACGGTGATAAAGGGTACTGATACAAGTTTACCTATGTATATTTCATAAACCTGTAAAGTACAAAACGAACATGGCGAACAAGCGAATTTGAAATATTTTAATAGACTTTTCTCGTGATTTAACTCTCTGAGCGCAGTGAAATGTGGTACAGTAAATGATTTTGCAGATTGTAATGCACTGCCATCTAATTTAATTCAATTGTTTACATAACCTCAAGATGGCGGCTGTGCGAAATTTTAAAATTATGTTTTTATTTCTTGTGTCGTTATCATGCGATTGAAGTGAAAGTTTGAATAATGAACCTAGGCAATAATTGTCCTTGAATGGTACATAACTCTATGGCCTATACATATAACAATCCTAAACGGCGAGCTTCCGAAATATTTAGACGGTTCTCAATATCTATGAATCTTTTACAGCAAACAAACAGATTTTTTTTATGTTCATAGAGACTATGAACATATGTTCACCTATAGGACTTTGAGTAACCTGGTGAGCACAAATCCAACATGGCGGCGACGCGAAGTATAAATATTTAAATGGACGTTTCTCGCGAATTAACTATCCGAGTGCCGTGAAACGTTTCACGTTAAATGCTTATTCAAATGTAGATCCACTGGCATCTAATTTATTTCAATTGTTTGCATAATCACAAGATGGCTGCTGTGCGTAATTTTAAAATCTCGTTTTTACTTCTTGAGTTCTAATCATGCGATTGAAGTTTGAATACCACACGACCACAATAATCTTAATGTAATAGTACAAAAATAAAAATCCAACCTGGCGACCATCTGAAATATTTAGACGGTTCTCAATATCTATGAATCTGTTACAGCAATTAAACTGAAATTTTGTATGTTGATAGAGGCAATTAACATGAGCAGGATATATGAAAATAGGCTGTATAGTTCTTCACGGAACTACTTGTTATTTTCGAATTTACCGCGCGGAGAGGCATCACGCCATTTTTTCTAAGGAACTTCACATCGTGAAAATTGTTGCCGGTTATGCCTTTTTGTGCTGCTATTCCAATTTCATAGGTCATATGGCAAGTGATTTGTCCATCCCCGACAACTCCTGTGCTTAACGAAACAACGTGTTGTCCACGAGGAAAGGGCTCTTGAGTTGATAACCATCCAACAAATTTCCTCAAGTCCGCATCATCCCGCGAGATCCGCGCACACCGTGCATCCACATGCTGTTCTGTAGTCGAAAACTCAATATTGCAAAATGATACTAATGGTAGGTATTTTTCCACAGCTGTTTACATTGAAAATCTGTTATACTTGTAACAAGTTAACAGCTTGTGCATCTGGAATGCTGACAAATATTAAAACATGTAGAAACGTTGATATGGCATATCATTTCCATAGCTTTTCCGCATGAATCAAAAAGGGCTCATCTTTGAATGGTCGTAGCATCGTAACGGTTCACATTAGAGACAAACGGTAGGGAACATTTTTGTAGGAAATTTACTCTAGAGTATTTTGTTGATAAAGTTGACGATTTGGGAGATATTTGCAACAAATTGAAAAATGGTACCTTCTTAGGGCCAGAAGGGCCAACGCCGACTTCGCTCGAGGGAGAAACTTGGGAGAGTAATATCTGGGTCCAAATAAAGCGATTAAAGCAATTTCCAGCTTTCCACTAATTATTTCCTTATTGAACTACCTGTCGCCAGGCCTATTATGCGAGTTGCAATCTTCAATATATATCAAAATAATATATATATTACAATTTGCCTTACGTCGCACCGACACAGATACTGTAGGTCTTATGGCGACGATGGGATAGGAACGACTAGCAGTGGGAAGGAAGCGGCTGTGGTCTTTATTAAGGTACAGCGCCCATTTGCCTGGTGTGAAAATGAGAAACCAGGGACAACCATCTCCAGGGCTACCGACAGGGGGGTTCGAACCCACTATTTCCGGAATGAAAGCTCACAGCTGCACAACCCTAACCACAACCTCACTCCGTGAATCATATCATACTATATCAAAATATAATCATAATAGGCCTATATCATAATATATTCTTTTTTATTGGGCTGGACGGAGGGAGAATACCTACTGTCGACCAAAGTATTATGTGCACTCGAGTTTGAAGGGTGTTTGTGAAGTAACCAATAGACCTACATAAAATCCAATACCATCATCATTTTCGCCGTTCTATTTTACGTTAGTTCATGTAGGTTTGGAATTTTGAATTTATATTTTAATATTTTTTATCGCAGTTGGAACACAAAATGTGCCCATTTTTAAGCGTGTTTCAACCATGCGTCACATTTAAGAATTATTATCTCAAAAACCCGTCATCAGATCAAATGCAAATTTTAACACAATATACATTGGAATGTTGTATAACTGGTTTATTAATTTCAAAATTTTGTGTGTCCAAGAAACAAAGTTGTTATCATTTTTGTAAGGTAACTTTTTCTCGGTTCGGTGTGGTTGGAAAATATCGCTCTTGGTCGCGTTGTAATCCTTATACATCAAGAAGTTATGCTGCATGACTGTGAAATACGTAAATTAATTCACTTATTTTATATCGGTTTGTATTTGTTCGTGGAAATAGGGCATGATTCACCTGCCAGCCGCTCCGGGGTAGGCTGTACAGCGTTGCTGAGATGGAGCCCATCACTGCCGAGCGAGGCGAGGTCGTATTTCCCCGTTCAAATATAAACCGATATAAAATAAGTGAATTAATTTACGTATTTTAAAGTCGTTCAACATATCTTTTTGATGTATAAGGAATATAACGCGACCAAGAACTACATATTCTAACCACCCCAAGCCGAGAAAACGTTACCTTAGACAATAGATAACAACATTGTTTCTTGGACACGAAAAATTTTGAAATTAATAAACCAGTTATACAACATTCCAATGTATATTGTGTTAAAATTTGGATTCGATACAATGAAGGGTTTGTGAGATAATAATTCTTAAATGTGACGCATGGTTGAAACACGCTTAAAAACGGGCACTTTTTGTGTTCCAACTGCGATAAAAAATATTAAAATATAAACTAAAAATTCCAAACCTACATGGACTCACGTAAAATAGAACGACGAAAATAATGATGTTATTGGATTTTATGTATGTCTATTGGTTACGTCACAAACAACCTTCAAACTCGAGTACACATAATACTTTGGTCGACAGTAGTCCACAAATTGGCAATACGGCTCGGAAAGCAAGTCTGGTTTGTTTTTCAGATGCAAAGCAACGCTATCAGTGAGAGATAGAGAGAGAGAGAGAAGACGTTGAGTGACGAGGAGAAGCGGGGGGAGTAGGGGCGGAAGGAGGTGATAATTGAAGGGTAGACACGTCACTAACACAAATGCAGCGGCTGCTATCGGTGATACAGTAGTGCTGCCATCTCTTGCCATGCGATTGACGGCGGTGGAGATCGCACAGCCTTAAATGGCATGGACTCTGTCTTGAGGAAAGAATTCATGATGAAAATTAATAAATGTAAAACAAAAATATTGCTATGCAACCGAAAGAAATCAGAAATCCCTATGGACGTGAAATTGGCAGGTGAAAAGGTAAAGGAAGTAAGAGACGTCTGTTACTTAGGAAGCAAAATAAACAGTGATGGACGAAGCGAAGAGGATATATAGAAAGTAGGTGGGCTCAGGCAAGGAAAGCACTTCTACAGAAAAGTAATCTGTTGACATCGAATATAGATTTAGGTATTAGGAAGTCATTTTTGAAAGCCTTTGTCTGGAGCATGGCACTCGATTGAAGTGAAACTTGGACTGTTGGTGCAGCAGAAAAAAGAATTGAAGCGTTTGAAATGTGTTGATATAAAAGAACGATATCAGATGGGTAGAAAGGGTTACAAATGTAGAGGTATTAAGACTAGTGGGAGAGAAAAGACGTTTCTGGCGACTGCTAATGAAGGGAAAACAGAGGTTAGTAGGACACAAACTAAGACACCCAGGAATAGCAAACTTTAGTTATGGAAGGAAGGCTCGAGGACAAGAACTGCAGGGGTAGACCAATGTTTGAATATTGTTACGGCTGTGAGTTTGTTTTTTCGTCTCGCCGCGTTGAGTCACAGCTGCCCCGGGCTGTGTGTGCTCTGCCTCAGTGTATTACGTGCGCGTTACGCAACGGGCTGCGAAGTGAAAGGGAAGGTCCGGAATATTCGTGACCCAGCCAGTGAAGGAAATATCGAGAAGCCGTGTGTCCTGGACGATTCTAGAATTCATTGAGTCACCAGCCTGCTATATAAGCGTCCTCAACAGTGAGGGGACCGAGTTTCTGAGGACAGTGTTTTTTGAGCGAGTGTGATTTCACTGAGCGACAGAAGTGTGGTGACGAAGTGCCGTGCGAGTTACGAAATCCAGTGACATTGTTTCCCCAACTTGTGGACAGCGAAACAGCGTGTAGCAGGTTATCGTATGTAACTGTAGTTTCTGTACATGAGGAAGAGGTGCAGGTAGCTTCTGTCAAGGCCACCGGACTCATTAAGACGGTTTAACTTCTGTGGTTTGTTGACAAGTGAAAGGGGCAAGATCGCTCAAGGAAGAGACTTGAGGAAACTGGAGTAAGGTTCTAATTGCTTGTATTTGCTGTTGAGTAGTGTATCTTTCTGGCCACAATAAAGTTAATTATTTCTTTAAAGGAACAATCTGTGTTGTGCTTCAACCCACCGTAATCCAGTTAACAAAAGTGCCACTAGGGGGGTGGCACGTAACAATATGTTTAAAACCTTGTTCCCACGGCCTGTGGCTTGGCGAGCGTACTCACAGCCTTCTAGTCTGTTGTGGTCGTGCTCTGTCTTATTCCGACCTCAAGCCGTTCCCATGGAGCGGAAAGACTCGTGGCTTGGCGAATGTCGAGCGGCCCCTAGTCTAGAAGTCACCAAAGCTAGTAGGTAGGCTACAGTGTTCAGCGGCTTGTACAATTCCTTTGTTCCATTCCAAGTTCCCGTACAGTTTTTTGACTTCAACGCCAGCTTCCTGTAAGCCGCCATCAAACGTTCTTCATTTTCAGCTCTTTTAAAGAACACTCAACGCTGATGCTACGTTGGATTCGCTTCCAAGCATCATATATCTTGTTTCTAGAAGGTGCCCCCTCCCCCAGGGGTTCACATCTAGTGGGAAGTGGGTTGGCGGCCACAGGACACCAGCTGAGTCCGGCATTGCTTCCACTGCCTTGTGCCGGGCTCCTCTCCGTCTTCTTTCCTGTCGACCTCTCTTGGTCAACTCTTGTTCTCTTCCGAACCTGACGGTATTAGGGTATCCGAGGCCTAGGGAATCTCTTCCTTTCCCGCCTTAATTGGCCCTTGTCTCATCTTTCCTGATACCCTCCTTCTGCAAATGGCCAGCCTTCTTTTTATTTTCATGTTATCTCCTGCCTTCTGCTGAAGGCCCTCAAGGAGGCAGGGTGTGTGTAGCCCCACCAATTCTGGTGCCACCTGGATATTGCTACACCCTCAGGGACTCACGGCTGGTGAGTTCGGGAGTTGGCGATCCCGAGGGATTCCTGAGCTGGGTCAATTGTTTCCTTTTTTCCACTGACTTTGGGGCGGGCCCTCTCTCCTCTTTCACTTTCCTATCTGCCTTTTATGGCTCTCCTTCCTTCCAAGTCCCTCAATCCTCATTCTTCGAGGGCATTTATTTTCTTCCTGTCCTTTATATGCCGTATCCTTTGTTTACCATTTCTTCTTCTAGTACGTAAGTCTGTAAGTATTAGTTATAGTTTTCATTCTCATCTCATCTTTCACTATCACCCAAACCATTAGGGGCCGATAGTACATGTTAGGCCCCTTAAAACAACAATCATGATCATCATCATCATGATCATCATCATCTAGCTAGAAGGTGCTCCCTTGTGCAGATCCATAATCACTACATTTGGCCTCTCCATAATTATCCACAATCAAGCACTGAAAACGTTCAGAAAACTGAATACACCTGCACAAACCCTGCAACAAACGGCAACAAACCACAACAGATCGTGGGAACGGGTGCTCGAGCTGTACTGAGGCTTGTCATCGGTAGAGCCCCAAGCCTTTGATGTTGGAGGAAGGAACCGACAAGACATGGGAAAGGCCGAGCCACCTCGAGCCAACCCGAGTAATAACGAGTCTTTGCGTTCCCACAGCGTGAGGTCTGACAAACTTCAGACCAGGCTTGCCAAGCCACAGGCCGTGGGAACAAGGCTTATCAGATTGCCTCGGATGTAATGTGTGGTAGCTATGTAGAGATAAGTCGATTAGCTCAGGACAGGGAGGCATGGACGGCTGCATCAAACCAGTCAAAAGACTGAAGACTCAAACAACAAGGTTCTTTGATGGCTCCAGGATCAAGGAGCAGATTTACATAGTCAGGGAATGGAAACATGAACGTTCAGACCGGTGTTCAAGTTTACACTTGTGCGGTGTACTCGTGTACCGGTACTGTATCTGTGTCACTTGGCATTGAACTTCAACTTTCGATTACAGTAAATAGATCTGCCTACTTTTTAAGTTATCTACATAAACACAAAAATACAGAATTTAAGTTGTAAACCACGGGTTTGTAATCAAAAGAATAGTTGCAAATTACTATATTTTATGCAAACCGAATTTAAATATAGCGAAACTATATTTTTCGCCGAGAGAATTGAAAGATCTATTAGGAATTAGACAAAGCAAAATAAAAATTGAAAATTTAATATGTCAGGCACTCAAACTTATGATTACATAGGGTTGTTCATGTAAGTGATATCACATTCTCACCAATCTTCTTCTGATTGTAAGTGTTTAATATACCGTATTGTCAATTCACAGGAAGAACCTCACTGTTTCGCCCCTAAAAGAACAACAAACAAACAAACAAACAATCAACAACATTGAAGCAAGCACTGAAGTAAAGTACAAAATGTGTAGACCCATTACTCATGCTTTAAAATGTCTGTATAATACAGTAGCGTAGCGTGAGGAAAATAATTGGGTAGACACAAATAAAAAGAAAAGAAAATGTTTCAAGTTTTAACTTAAATCTCACATACTACCTATTCTCTTTGCCCCATGTAAAAGATCTAAGTTAAATGGATGATCGTAACAATGTACTAATAATGCCATTGGACAATGCTGTCTGATAATTGCTTGAAGACCATTGTTGCTACCCGACATGACAGTAGCTCCAGCATAAGTCTAGTTAGTTAGGTACTGAGGTTTTAAGGGGCGGACTATTTTCTTATCTATTTTATATTTTTCCAGATCGAAAATTATGTGTGTATTGCCGAACCCTGTGCACTTATATCTAATGGTACATCGAAGAAACCTACAAATAGTTCTCGACTGTCGAGTTACAGACATATCGTACAATTATTACACTTAATTAAGAGCTTTGAAGGACACGTCAGTAGTCTCATCTGCCTGAATGGCCACAAATTCACATGACGAAAGCTCTTCTGCAATCCTTTCCCTTACTGCATTAGTGACAGATTGCAATAAATTATTTTGGATGTCTGGAGACGTACCTTCAAAAACAGAGCTGCCTTCAAGCTGCCTTCTTTCATAAATGATTCTTCTATTGACAGCAAATCGAGGGTTTCTAAATAATTGCCCTTATTAAGAGATTCGTGGTCATCTCTGTGGCCTCTAAAGGCAAGTTCTTGCCGCCAGAGATGGCACACCATCTATTAGGCGACCCACTATTCGCCTATTTCGAGTTACATTTTCACTATATTTCACAGCTGCTAATTGCGTTGTTTCCACTAAACAATGCTCAATTCTGTCAGTACCGCTGTCGGTACTTTGTGTGCTGAGAACCACATAACCATTTATATTTCGAATGGCAACTACTTTTAAATTTTCTTGCAACTTTACCATCTTTTTGGGACAAATCCAACTGAGGGCGATTTTTTTTAGATTTTAGTTTCAACTATTGTTCAAATGTTAATGATAGTGATACTATGAAGAAATCTTACAGAATCAAAACTTACACTGTTCATGTCGACTAATAGCTCATCACTTTCCATGGTTAAAATAACTAGAAACTAAGGCACGGTAAATACAGATTCACGAAACGTTCACCACATCGCCAAAGAAAAGACAAGTCAAGTTCTAGGGCAGTGTCATCCCCTAGCGCGCGAAGTGCGACCAAGCACCCATGGGATGGTGTCAGGGACTAGTGCTCCTAGCGGTGCTCCTTTTACCCTTGTGAATAACAAATGAATTGGTTGAAAATAAACTCTATCGCCTCGTTAGATATGAAGGAGATAGAGCTTGTGATTTTAAGTAGGTTGAAATGTATAAGTTGGTTGATTTAGATAAATATATTTTTCAGTATTTTAGAACTTGAAATGACGCCTAATTTGCCTGTTGAGCTGCGAATGCTGACTTTGGTTCTGCTGCTAGGGCTGATGACCATCAGATTCGCAGCGGCAATAGATGATATTTGTTCGTTCGCTCGTCAGGCTTGGTGCAGCAGCTTCAGTTGGTAGTAATAACAATAATAATAATAATAATAATAAAAGTGGTAGTTGAAAATGGTTTGAAATTGTAGTTAATTAGTTATATGAAGTGAGAAAGGCCTCAACTAGGCTGATTTTGAAATTATGAAAATTTATAGACCTTGAGTAGGTTGTGGGTTTTGAAATTAATAATAATAATAGCCTCAGATGTGTATATTAATGGTTTAAGTATTTGTATGAAATGTGTTAATGGAAAGTGCAGTGAATGGCTGTATTTGAACGTGTTGCCTCGGTGGGTAACTTTGCTGGGCTGTGATTGGTAGAAGACGTGTCTACTATGTTCACGGCAGGCAGTGTGGAGAGGCATGGAGGGGATGGCGGCGCGCGCACGATCTTGCACGCTTTAATAAGAAGGCAAGGGAGACATCCTCAAAGTGTGTATCTGCCTCGTTGTTCGTACGCAGGATGCAAGCGCTGACTCTTTTAAATCATGAATATTGCTATTATGGCTTAAGAACTTGGAAGAAAAACAACATTACAATAAATAATAATATAACCTGTAATTTGTTACGTAAATTTGGATAGACAGTGTCTACCTAGTCTATCCTGACGCTACGCTACTGGTATAATAATAAACACAAAGTACCGTAGTAGTATTTTACGGGATCGCGTATCAGGATTTATGGATTTTTATGTGGTGGATGGTTGAGTTCTTGAGAGAAGATGAATGAAACTGGGCAAAGAGTTTGAAGGAAGCGGCCGTGGCTCATTTATAAGGTACAGAGGTGTAGACATTATTAGACTCGATTCTAGTTTTCCAACATTTCATTTTTAGCATATTTTCATTTATGAAAAAAAAAAGAACTAGCAATATGCATTTATTATACGAGTACATCAACCAAAAAGTGAAGTATATAAGATTAAATCCACTAGGGGGGGGAATTGGCTTTAAATAAAAAATTGTTACTGTTCTTATATTTATGTAATTGAATATATACAGTAACTAGATTTATTATTTTTTTCGGGTGGGATTTTGTGAGGGTTTATATCTTTTTATATAGTTTTTGTTCCATAATTTTATTTGTTTTTATTAAAATTAAATATTTCATACTAGGGAAAAAGTACTTTAATTGCTTAAGCTCATGACAAAATTTATAAAAAATTGTTTGTAAACTGATGGTTATTTTATCTATTTGTATATTAAGGGATTGAAGAATATATTGATGCAAACATATTACAGAAATTGTAACTTTTGTATTATATGTAATATGTTAATTGTGAAGAACCATATCTGAAATTTTAATAGTTTGCGATTGGTTGGTGAGGTTAAAGAACATTTTTGGTGCAAAAATTATTGGCAGAAATTTTGTTTTTGATTGTGACAGGATTGGTGGGGTCAAATAATTTTGGTGCAAGAACTTTTGGCACAATTGTCAAAATAGCCTTACTTTCCGTTTTTGCTAAACTGGAGCCCTATAGTCTGAGGCCCTTAGTGTCATTTAAAAACTATCACACTCGCCTGCGAGTGATTATTGATGATGATGATGATGATATACCAGAAGAACAAAATAGGTGGAAACTAAACGCCTTCACTCGATGATTGAGGGACAAGGAAGGAAGGAAGAGAGGAAGGAAGGAAGGTAATGAAAGGCAGACAGGAAAGGGAAGGAGGAGGAGTAGGAGGAGGGGGGGGTGTTCTAAATGCCACTGGAAAAGGGGGGGGGGAACAGACCTATCTGAGGAATTCCTTCGGAGCACCAATTTCCAGGCTCATCAGCTGCGAGCCCTTGAGGATGTAGATTGCTTAATGTTACCCAGGGTGTACCAACTGGGGTCGGCTACACACTCTGTCCTTCTAGTTATAGGCAAGTGATAGTAATCAATCCCTCACTCACAGGGCAAAAAGGGGAAAAAATAGAAGAGGTCTTACCCCCTCGATAAAGGATGATATCTGGAAAGGAAAGACAAGGGCAAATTAAGACTGGACAATGAAGGATGCCATATGCCTCAGATATCCTTGCACAAGACACATTGACAGAAAAGCTGAAAGAGAGGAGTCTGGCTAAACTGGAAGAAATGTCTGAATCTGTGGGAGCCCCACGGTAGCCAACCCATATCCCATTAATATTGTAGGCCCCGAAGGGTAGGCTCGAAAGAAATACGCCTAGTAAGACAGTTATTGATAAATGTTTCTCTCTGAGGAAACAAAGCTGATCAAGCCGATGTCAGACACTGATTACCACAAGAATAGGCTAAATCTAGAGCCTATATATAAAGCCCTGTGCGGATAAACTTTGCATGTTTTTGCGGATAGCGGATAAGCTGCGGACAATGTTTGGAGTAAATTTTGCGGATAGTTTTTATAATACAATCCAAACTTGTTGAATATCATGGGGAAAGTTGGGTAATTGTGCGCAGCACACCTATGTTTTTCGAGTTGGTAGTAAAACTAGCAAGTCAGTTCACTGCTACCCTAAAGCTGTCATCGTACCTATCAGATAGGGACAGTCAGCATGATGCCAGTCGCTATGTGAAAACCGTGAGGCTTGGATGAAGAAACTTAACACGTTGCATGTTATTTTCTGTAGCCAGCAAATAAGAAGGTAAGCCTACAGTTGTGATTCAATTATTTAAAATTAAATGTAGTTTTAAATGCCAGTGTGTACAGTGGTTTTGCATGTATTTATTTTTCAATATAATAGATTAGTTTACCGGGATTCAGTGAGTGGGGTAATGGTGCGCAGAATATATGATACAAGTATTACCCATTTAACATTTGATTGCCGCTGAGCCTGGCTGCGCCAGTGTTTGTTGTTGATGGTAGAATGAGCCCCGTGGGGCAAAGTGGGGAACACAGCGATGACAAGAGTTCGTTCGCCACATAAGACAAGCAGCATTGCGCGGCATAGGAACTCATGTCACCACGGACAGTCAAACGATAACTGAGACTATTGGAGCTGAGTCATATCCTACTCGCGCAACTGTACCTGTCAACGAAGCAGGCTGACGTGTGACACAAGTAAACAAGGAATAGTTCCCATCTCGACCGCCGGCAATCAATTCGTGAAAGGGTAATAAATACAACGCGACATTAATGGCAAAATATTTCGTGTTTGTTCACCAGATGCCAAGAAATTGTACGCGGAAAACGGAGAAAAACTCATTCCTAGCAGAAAATGTGCAGAAATCTCGACGTGCAATTAGGGATGATGGGAGGAAAATAAGGGAAGTGGGGAGAAGTTTCAACATTCCCCAGTCAATCCTACCAAAGCAGTTGCTGCAAAATTGTCTTGCTCCACCTCATCGAGTCCGTAAAGCTGTTTTACCAACGAAATTGAGTCATTATTATCCGATTACCTTTTGACATTGGCAAAATTATTTTATGGCTTAACGCCCACAAAGCTTGTCAGACGGTTCGAGTTCAAGTTTGCAGAGGAGAATAAGATTCCCCATAATTTCTATAAAGTTAAAAGTCTAGCAGGCAAATATTGGTTGTATGAGTTCTTGAAGAGATATCCTGCATTAACGTTGAGACAACCTGAAAGAACAAGCCTAAATTGGATTGCATCCTTTAATGCTGACGAAACGAAGATATTTTATTCTAATATCCAAAACTGCAGAATTTTAGTTCATTGCATTGTTATGCTTTTGTAAAAAGCCTTGGAATATTCTAATGTGAATGCACAGTGCAAGTTTCTGCCAATTCACATTGTATTAGTATGGCTTTCCAACATTCATCCCATGCGCACAATTTCCCAACCCATGCGCATGATTACCCTGCAGGTTGGGTAATCGTGCGCAAATGCATATTTGCAAGATTTCGAATTATAGTCCACCAGATGTATTTTTGAATTAAATTTATTTCTGCACATCGAATATAGAGTTACTAAGGCTCCCTTATTCATAACTGCAGTTGTGTTATCTATTATTTCATCACCACAAGACCGATTCTTGCTTAAGTGAGCACAATTCCCCCACTCACCCTTATTAGGGCCCGGATGTTTATGACATATCATATTTTTCCGTTATAGTTTTTCATGACAACTGTAAGATGATGATTTACGCTAATCCCATTCAAATTATGTCATTAAGCATAATCAATACTCCGAACTGAAAAGGGTTGCAATTCTGGCTTTATAACATTCATTTTAGACATAGCACATGACATACTGTACAGTACATAGCCTAAGGGTTCGACTTGCTGCTCAAATGTCTAAAAGATAAAGTATAAAGCAACACATTGAAAATATTATTGTATGCCAGTAGATTCGGATAACAAACGTGTGGGTAAAAGTCGCTTGGATGCGGGGCAGATGCTAATAAAAGTCGTGCGGATGCGGGACGAATGCAGATAACAGTCGTGCGGATGCGGATAACAGCCGTGCGGATGCGGGGCGGATGCGGTTAACGTTTTGTCTATCCGCGCAGGGCTCTTCCTATATATATATATGTAAATCAATGTCACGGGATAGTTTGTCTGTCTGTCTGTCTGTCTGTCCCCTATGCGTTCATATACCATTCATCCAATTGCGATGAAATTTGGGTGAGGTGTTGTGTGCACTCCAGAGAAGGTTTCTCGCTACGAATTATTTATGTAACACAAAAGGTTGAGGGACTTGACAGGAAACCTTAAATCCCACAACGGCCCAATTGCACAATCTATATACTTATCACACCGCAACGCCAGGTGTGAGAACAGCTTGCTGATTCATCGCAAGGTGACTTGAGGGGACTGCCAGCAGCCGCCGTGTTATCTGGTATCGCTGTCTATTCCAATACAGTTCACGTCACGGTTTTCGGCCGGGGGCTCATTATTATTATCTTCCTTTCTGTCCATGATTGGCATTGCAACGCATGTCGGGATAAAATAACCTTAGCCAGTATTCTATAAAATATTAAAAAACATCTGTAGTGCCAGAGTAAGCATCTTGATAGGTTGACGATGACAATTGGTGTTGTACCAGACCCAAAACAACTGTGAACATGAGGGAGGAGCCAGATTACCTCGCTCACTCGCGCCAGCCAATAGCATAGCGCGGCATTGCCTAGATAACACAGCCTTCAGGGCTCGCTGCGCCGCACAGTGTGTCGAATCCCATATCTAGGTGGAAATAATTCACTGCCGCAAATGAAAGCGAAAACTGGCTCATTCGATAGTGAACAAACCAGATGGTGACCTTCGGTCTTCCTTTCCGCTGTCTGGTGCGTAGGAGGGAGGGTATAGGTGCTGAAACGTCTTCCTGGCAGTTATCAGGTCATTTGGTAGGAGGTGTCGGAGTGAACCGAACGTTGTGATTCTACGGAGTTCAACGAGGTGTTGTCTTCTGCGACTCATCGAATAGCGAAAAGAGGTATGTGTTCTCACTTTTATGCGTAATACAAGCTTTTGCAATAAATAAATTATTTACTTTATGATTGCCTCATAGTGCCACTTTACTTTAAACGTCATTCGATAGGAAATTTAATGTAGATTCAGGATCTGTAGTGGTTTGGTTGCGCACGAATGTACATGATGGTTTATTTTCTTATTTTCAGTGACTATGCGGGCATTACCGCGAGAAGAGTTCTTCAACGCGTGGCGGTCGTGTCGTAAAGAGGGGCGTACAGACGTCATATATCAATATGTTATGAATAATTGTGATCCTACAACTCTTACTGACACTCAGGTTCAGGAGCTAAGAAACAAAATTAAGTTGATATCCCATAATAGTAACCTAAATGGGAGAGTGCAGGAAGACCAATGCCACTTAAAACTCCTTCTTATCTACCTATGGAAGCTATTGAGTTACTTAATGACTCCCAAGGAACTTTGACATCAAATGATGAAGACCAGTATAGCAATGACTACGATGCTCTGGACTCTACAGAAGTATCAGGTGTTATTATTAACGGGAATGAGATCAATGAGAACATTACTTGACGAATTGACGTTTTCTTTTTATTTGCAATGGGAGAAAGGCCAAATATTCAATATATGTTGTCTTTATTTCCATGCTTTTTGAGAAATAATATTGTTTTCGTGTGTGAAGTATTTTTACTAAAACTACGTTATTAACAGGACTGTAAAATGACATTTTGTTATAAAGAAATTGTTTGTATGATTTTGACGAATATTTTTTATTTTTAGAAAATAAATGTTATTTTTTGTGCTATTTCGTTGTTCTATGTTTAATAACAATTTATTTTAAGTTTTGAATCTGGATGATTTTACATACAGTGAATTTGTCTATTCCCTTAAATAAGGTGTAACAAGAATACTTGACTGAAAGTCTCATTGTTATTCATATTCTACCCAGTTTTAAATAGTATGTTTACCGCTGTCATAAACTATAATATACACATCCAAATCGTGATTTTTACTATCGAAAATGCATGATTCGTTTGTTGCTTTCATTCATTTTTACACCTCGTCTTACCCCTCACCCCTATATATTTACCCCCCCCCCCCCCCCGAAGATCGCACACTTTAGACGATGCCAGAAATGAATTCAGCGACCTCGAAAACGGTATATTGCCAAATATTAATAGAATCCCAGCACTAATAACGAAGTTATTAACTTTTTCCACCTAGAATTGGGATTCGACATACTGTGCGCCGTACTGCACCCTTATATCTGGATGATCAACCAAAATCCCAAAATTTAAATGAATTTACCCCCTTGACGTAGATCTCCGTCATTACAAATATTATCCATTACTCTATACAATTATCTCCCGCGTCCTATCATTTAAAAATTCTTCTCTTGGAAGTAATAAAACACTCTAATTAAATATTTATCACAAATTAAAAATAATAATGCGCGTAAATGTAATTATAAACCTATCTTTAAAATCCTAATGCAACATTATGTACAACATAAATTAGTGACGTCGTAGTTCAACAACTACTCAATAAAAAAGAAATATTTACATAACTCTCCGTTTTTCTACTGACTTCAGAAATAAATCATTCACCTTACTATGTCTCATTCGTGTTACTGTGACGATCCGGGATTCTATAATCCATACAATTAAGTAGAAACATAGTTTAAAGACCTCCTAAAACTTGTCTGTCAATAATAATAAAAAATTAATAAAAATACATACTTTCACGGTGTTGAATAATTACCGTAAATTCAATATCTACTTCAGAACCAATTAATAGATCTCAGTTTACTCTGTTTCAGCAAAGATCCATTAAACCCTATAATTGCTTTCAGATTTAACTTCATCTAGGATCCACTGTCCTGTGAATTTCAAGGAGTTTCAACTTTATGAGACTATTGCAGTAACTTCCAATAATAATAAACATCAATAATACTGCATCTTCGTAAACGTCCTATTTCAACCTCAATTATAAGTAAATCTGTCACTACAGACATTTCTTAAACAATTGACTAATGGCTTCACAATCGCTCATTGTCTTACAATAAATGCCTCCGTCTACTACGGGAATAATAAATCTCACTCTCAGAGATGCTTCGCAGTTCCTTTCAAAAACATAATACTTCTTGACTCTCTTCTCATTAGCAAATTTTTTCCATAATTGCAACAATCTTATTAAAAATATTTAATAAAAATACTGGTTCTATCAATGAATTAATTTAACAGGTAATACGATAAAATACTAATCTTCAAATAACAATCTTATTTCTGTTCATCATTCACATTTCTATAAAAGCTTTCCATTAGCTGCAATATTTCTTTAAACCCTTTCTTCACATTCTTATTACTTCAAAATACACCATACTTAGTATTTGTTAACTTCACATTGTATTCCTTTACATATTCTTTCTTTAAAATATTTTTACAAAACTTCAATACTTCATAAATGTCAGTCATCAAATATTTATCATTAAATCTGTCTAATAAGTTATCATATTGTGACATTACATGGATCTCTACATAAGATCTTTAAGAATTGCATTCATTAAAAAAAATAACTCAATACAACATTCTTGGAATAAATTTCCGTCATTATTATCGTTGACAAAAACGATATTTTACAATTCAAAAATACACAAAATGTGATCCGAACACATTTGAACTTTACCATGAATATATCCTGAACTAAACTGTAAAATCTCTCCATTCAAATTTCGAAAGTCTCAAAATTCAAAAAATTCTAAGTAAAAATTCCAATATATTCAAAATCGACGCAAAACGTGAATACACATCCGCATGATGTATTTACGAAAATTTAACGTCGCAAATTACAATACTATCATAAAAATGTAGGAAAATGGCATCAATAAATAGTTTTTCGGATATTCTTAAAATGTCTACAAAACTACAAGTGGGATGAGTATATCGTTGGTCCAGAGACTACCTTGTGTTGCGTTAAAGATGTCTAGAAGTGGGCTTCCTTTGCTGTTCCCTAGAAACGGACTGTTTCCAATAGTGCTGGACTGCCTGATGTGGTTTGGTCTGCTCCAGTCCCGTACAGAAGTTCCCGTGCGGTCAAGTCCGGGATTCGAACTCCGTCATCATCGTGTTGCCGTTCTCTCCGCCGGTGATTCTTCTTGTGCGAGATGGGATAACCCTTTCTCTCTAGAATGGCATCGGGTCTACCCTTATCGCCCTCGTTCTGGAAAATTCTTCTATCTTCTTCGCCGTAGTTCTGATATACATTGTCATTTTTGGCTGGTGAAATGACTTGTAGATTTAGTTGTAGAATTGTCTGCACGGGAGAGGTGAGATGTTAGTCTCCCCCGCGAGATCGATGTTATGTCATTCCGGATACTCTTGTTGTCGTCATAGTTCTGCTCCCATAACTATTTAGTTGATCATCTTGTCTGCTGTAGATTCAGTGAGTAATACCTCCCTCAACTTCAGGAGTTTCGACATATTAAATTCTGTAGATTTGCTTAAAAATACTTTCCAATATCGTTTTCGTTGAATGTCGACTTAATATGTTGACTTGCACAATACTAAGTGCCTTCGATGAAAATATCTGCTTGCTTTGTATGACTGTCGAGTTACATGTCGAGACGTCTGTCTTCGCTGACGGTGTAATTATTAAGAGCCGTGATTCCTCTCTCCGATTTCCCTCATCAAATTTACAAGACCGCGTCCTTTTCAAACCAAGGATCTGATTGGTCGCTGATGATTGATGCCCATAATACTCCTTAATTAAATAAATAATGAGTTGCATTTATAGGGCCTCTTCTCGGGAATACTCGGTCCTCTTCGATCATGCTCGTCCGGTCTTCGTCTCGCACGACGCAATTTGACACTCTGCTACTGCACGTGGCTATGAACATTGTCATTGGCTGGCCGAATTAACTAAGTTAACTGGCGATGTAACAAACCAGTCTTCTGGTCGACTTCCAGCATAGTTATATTTTAGCATGGGACAATTTAGAAAACTCTGCGGATATGAAGAATTTCTGGCTCGCGTCACAAAAGAGCACAGTACGAAAACGTCATTTCTCTCCGCGCATGAAAATAATTAATTCTTCAATTATTTTAATGACCCTATGTCACAGAGCTAAAAATTTTGAAGCTGACTGTCCAAACCCCGTTACGCTAGGACCAGGCGTTCGGGAGATAACATCTGCCCTTGAACTGAAGGGATAATTAGAGGGAGAATGCTTTAGGTGTTGAAATATTTAGGTTCGCTAGGGAAGATAACGAAGAGTGACTGTATTGCTGTATCAATTCAGCAGTGGAGCTTTAACAAGTGCTGTAAGCTGAAGTTTTGAACTCATAACAATGTCACTTAGCAAGCCGAGTGGCAGCCGAATAGTTTTACACAGCCAGGCAAGAAATATAATTTTCAGGGTATATGGCCTTTAAAATAAGTTTTCGAATACAGAAGTACGTGAAAACAAAAAATCTTATAACCTATGTTATTGTGGTGCAGCAATAATGTTTTTGTTGTTGTAATTGAGTCGAATAAAACTCACCTCTTCAGTTTTACCTCACGAGGCATAGCGTACCCAGTTCTAACCCTGAGACCAGAATTAAATGTCTTGATTGAGCCGTGAATCGAATCCGGACCTCACGTGTTGTTGTTGATGATGATGATGATTATCGTTTTAGGGATTTTGCGACATCGTGGTCATGTAGCCCCGTGTATTTGGGTGTGTGTGGAATTTGTCTGATAACCTGTGTCACTTTGATGTCTGTACTAGTGTGTATATTTGTAATTCAGGTAGGATTTGGGTAGGAAGCGGCCGTGGCACGTTAGGTACCATCCCGACATTTGCCTGGAGTAGAGTTGCGAATCCACAGAAAAACCATTTCCAGGATGGCTGAGGTAGGAATCCAACCCACATCTTACCAGTTTTGCATCACAAGGCTGAGTGTACCCTGTTCCAGACCACAGACCAGAATTACATTTCTTGGGAATCGAACCCTAGCTTCCGCGGTGACAGCCAAGAATGGACAGCAAGTGTGCTAGCCAGTACACCACAAGGTGGTCTCCAATAAACAAAAACTTATCCCAATAAATTGTTTTCTGTATTTCAATTACCTTATAAAGAGTCCACAAGCAATGATAATCAGAATGACTTGGGGTGTAGATTACGTCATGTGAAATAATAACGTTGTTGTTGTTGATTCATTTGAGGGGGTAGGACATCTTCGTACTTTAGCCCCGTATACTTGTCTGAAAATCTGGGTTATTGTGGTGTCTGTATTAGAGTGTGTGTATTTGTATGCTCGTGAGGATTGGGAAGGAGGTGACCGTGGCCTTATGTTAGGAACCATCCCGGTATTTGCCTGGAGTATAAATGAGAAAACACTTCCAGGATGGCTGAGGCACAAATCTAACACACATCTTCCCAGTTTTGCCTCACGAGGCTGAGTGTACCCCGTTCTAGCACTCAGACTAGAATTAAATTACTTGGCAGAGACGGGAACCGGACCCCGGATCTCCTGGGCCACAGCCAAGAACGCTGGTCGCTACACCAGGAGTACACGAATAACGTTTGTGCGATATCTTATATCTGTCTCATATCACAATTATAAAAGAAGTTCCGTGAAGAACTATACAGCCTACTTTTCATGCCAATGATTATTCTACAGTATATGAACCTATCTAGAATAATGACGAAATTAAGTTGGTAATATCGAAATATCTAATTAGTTCAAAATATACCTGGTATAATGTAGCCTAATAGAGCACCACAGTTGGCAGCCCTGGGGACTGAATATATTCTTAGTTCAATCTCTTAAGGTACAGAATACAAAATTTGGTTGAAGTCCAATGGACGTTACATGCAGTTAGACATTGGATCTATCAGCACGCGTAAAAGCATGTTGGCAACAATACCATGCGTGTGCTGGTCAGAAATAATCTGAAATATTATTATATCTTGTTGTGCCAATTTTGGATGAAATCCATTTGGTAGTACAGAAGTAACATGTATTTTAAAATTGGACATATCAGCAGGCATAGAATCATGTTGGCAGCACTGCCTTGTATTAATTACTCCAAATTAATCTAGAATGTCAGGTGCTATACATGTGCAAAGTATAGAGCTGTTGGCTTGCATACTTTCTGGTATATTGATATTAGTGTAAAATAAATATAGACAGCATTTATTAACAGTTGGCAGCTCTGATTGCTCTTAACAATACTTATAGTCATATCTGATATGGTACACATAGCACATACGAAATTTGGTTGAATTCCAACTGATAGTATAGAAGTTACATGTATTTAAAAATTGGTCGTATCAGCAGGCTTATAATCATGTTGGTAGAACTGACGTATATAAGTTACTCGAAATTAATCTAAAATGTCAGAATATACGTGTGCATAGTTTAAAGCTGTTGGCTTGCATACTTTCTGATATGTTGGTATTTGGATAAAAAAATAAAGAGAGCAATTATTAACAGTTGGCAGCCCCGGTGGCTCCTAAGAATACGCTCAGTCATATCTGTTTATGTACTGATATTACATACAAAATTTGGTTGAAATCCAATTGATAGTGTAGAAGTTATATGCATTTAAACATTGGACATATCAGAAGGCTTAAAATTATTTTGGCAACACTGTCATGGTTGGCCTCCTGGAAATTAAACTGAAATAGTATTATCTACATGTGTGCCAATTTTGGAATAGCTCCCATGCATACCTTGCAAGATATCCAACATGGAGCTCAAATTTCTAGTGCGTTTTTTCAGCAGTTGGTAGCACTGACATCATTTTCAAATAAGGATGTGAGATATTCCGGTGCACATCTTTACTCATACTAAATTTGGTTTAAATCCAATCGATAGTGTAGAAGTCAAAAGCATTTAAACATTGGACCTATCAGAAGGCTTAAAATAATTTTGGCAACACTGTCATGGTTGGTCTCCTGGAAATTAAACTGAAATAGTGTTATCTCCATGTGTGCCAATTTTGGAATAGCTCCCATGCATACCTTGCAAGATATCCAACATGGAGCTCAAATTTCTAGTGCGTTTTTTCAGCAGTTGGTAGCACTGACATCATTTTCAAATATGGACGTGAGATATTCCGGTGCACATCTTTACTAATACTAAATTTGGTTTTGATTGCTGCAGCCGTTTAGGAGTTGATAGGGGGGACACACACACAGCCAGACAGACCGACAGACAGAAGGACAGACAGACAGACAGACAGACACACACACATTTTCCCGGATCGATCTCATAAGTCTACTTTTTCCTCATTTTTGCAAAATGTGAAAAGTAGGCTAAAAATGTGCGCACTCCATTGTGAGCATAGATATTCGTAGGGATTAGGGCCCCCAGCTCGTACATGTTCTTACATTCGGAGCGCCTTGTGTTCACGGAGGTCGTGCGTATACTGCGAGTGTAGAGCTGTGTCATCTCCGCCAGTCTCACTGTGGCAACAGCGCTCAGCTGTACGCATGCTACTGGGCGAGCCCATGTTCACAGTTGTTTTGGGTCTGGTATACACTTCGTCATATACAAGTAGGAGAAGGAAGGAATTTTGGAGTTTTACATTACCGTTATCTCGCGATCATGAGCCACGGGATCTCCTTTTTACGTGGAATCCGAACCACAGGACATTACATTTCACTTTGAAAATCTCACATGCATTGACTGGGAATCAAACCCGGTCCGCCGTGGTGAGAGGCCAACAGCTTAAAGGCACGGATTGGCTACAGCGATGATCGCCGGGCGCACATCGCTGCCGATCTTCATTGCTTTATGAACGCATGTAAACTAACGGGACTGGTTTCCCTACAGCGATCTGCGCTGGCGTCAAATCATTGCAATTCAGTAGCGTTGATTGCTGGCCATTTCGTGAACAAAAGAATAACTATAAACAGTATCATGGCTTCCATTCAGACGGTACTTGATTATTTTTTTTTGTCGTGTGGCCTCCTGAGAGGCCGAGTGCAGGTCTTTCTAGTCGACGCCCGGGGGTGACGTGAGCGTCGGGATGAGAGATGGAAATGGATGAAGATCTATGAAACTGGGCGAGGATGTGGAAGGAAGCGGCCGTGGCCTGTCAGAAGGTACCGATCCAGCATTTGCCTGGTGTTGAAAATGGGAAACCACGGAAAAACATTTCAAGGACAGCCGACGATGGGGCTCGAACCCACACGTCTACAGAGTCAGCAGAGAGCTTGGCTCCATGACAAACGCTGATCTTTAGCCAGCGTAGCCACTGCTGTCGGTACAGTATTTGATGATATTTAATAAATTATGTTGCTTGTCACAGAAACGTGGTTAGATGATAAGCAAGGGTAGTAAGTGTGCTTATATCTTCCCATCTATTTTAATACATGTTAATTATAATATCATGGAAGGAATTCATGATGAAAATTAATAAATGTAAAACAAAAATACTGGAATGCAGCCGAAATAAATCAGAAACCTCTATGGAGATCAAATTGGCAGGTGAAAAGCTGAAGGAAGTAGGAGACTTCTGTTACTTAGGAAGCAGAATAACCAGTGATGGACGAAGCAAAGAGGATATAAAAAGTAGGTTGGCTCAGGCAAGGAAAGCCTTTCTACAAAAAAGGAATCTGTTGACATCGAATATAGATTTAGGTATTAGGAAGTCATTTTTGAAAGCCTTTGTCTGGAGCGTAGCGCTCTTTGGAAGTGAAACTTGGACTATTGGTGCAGCAGAAAAGAGGAAAATTGAAGCATTTGAAATGTGGTGTTACAGGAGAATGATGAAGATCAGATGGGTAGATAGGGTTACAAACGAAGAGGTATTAAGGCGAGTGGGAGAGGAGAGATGTTTCTGGCGACTGCTAATGAAGAGAAGAGATAGGTTGGTAGGACACATACTAAGACACCCAGGAATAGCAAGCTTAGTTATGGAAGGAAGGGTCGAGGACAAGAACTGTAGGGGTAGACCAAGGTTAGAATATGTTAAACAGATAGCCTCGGATGTAGGGTGTGGTAGCTATGTAGAGATGAAACGATTGGCTCAGGACAGGGAGGCATGGATAGCTGCATCAAACCAGTCAAAAGACTGAAGACTCAAACAACAAGGACAGACACACAGTATGATGATTTCATAGCCCTTATTCATAGATGTTATCTTATCATTTGTCATCAATCCAAAAGTTGGTTCTATTAAAAGTTAAAACCTTCCTAAGTTTAATATTTTCATTAATTGGCTCTGGGGGGGGGGGGGGGGATTGATCCCCCCTGATCACTCCCCGTAGTTACGCCACTGGCCTTGAGTATTCCTTAAATTTTATTTGGTCATGAAGCAGGTGGCTATGAATCAGTGCATTATAACATCATTCTGTACGCCTAGTTTTGTACATATTATTTATTTATGTTCGACGATGTCGAAATGTAAATATTATATGTCAGAAAACTGCATCATAATGAGGGTCATTATAACACTATTTTTCATTATGAAGTAGTTTCTCCCACCAATCAGAGCTCAAGAAACAGTAGTGTGACCAATTAGGCAAGGATAGCATCGCACCTGCGCTGACTTCCACGGCCTCCTATTTTAAATGTCACTGCGTGGCTAGTGTCATAGTGGGGGTATTTGAGGAGGCCATGGTATTCTCTGCGTCCCATTCGCTCAGTTCAGCACATAACACTGGTGAAATCTCAACAGATATTTATGAATATTTATGTTCGAACATAAAATAGTTATAATTATCGTCGAACACAGTCGTATGCAACTCTCCTATAATGGTAATTAAGACACTCATATGGAAATTATAAAACTCGCTTCCCTCGTTTAATAAACATACTCGTGTCCTAATTATTGCCATTATAGGCTCGTTGCATAATGTACTATTATTGGGTACAGAATGTAGGTCAAGGGTGACTACCCTTTAGAAACATCGCTCACCACTATTAGTTTTGAAGTCTCTTTCGCTCCTGTACATATACTTAATTCAATCATCTCTTCTTCCTCCTCCTCTAAAAGAAGCAATAATGACGCTGATGTAATTCTGCTTAAGGTCATTCTGGCAACGTTATATTATTTCAGACTATAATCAGCTGATTATTACTTACCCCCACGAACCTGTATATGCAAAGAGTAGGCTACTGAGCTGTTCAGAAGTGAAAGTGATCCTGTTGTAGGAGGCAGTGGACGAAGAGCGATGATCGCCGGCTAGGAAACCGCTTTTCTGACTTTGTGCACCGAGTCATCATCGCCGTAGCCAAACCGTACCTTAACCGCTGCGCCACCACACCCCCAAGTGGAAGAAGAAAACAAGCCAATATTCTCTCCACTCTATGACTAAAGCCCTGCGTGGATGCGGATATCCGCGGATAAACCCGCGGATATCCGCAGCATTTTTCGCCACGCGGATATAGTTTGCATGGCTGTGCGGATAGCGGATACGCTGCGGATAATATTTGGAGTAAATTTGCGGATAGTTTTTAGAATACGATGTGGAACTTTCGATAACATTAGATATTTGATATGCCAATCTACAGCTTCATGCTTAAAAGAGGAATACTCATATAGCCTATTGCGTACGAAATATTCGGGTACGTATTGCGGTTATACACGAGAAGATTATTTTACTCATATGGTTTCAACTACATTTTAGTAAGTACCGTACAGTATGTTTGTAGTAGAAGGTCTTGACATCTCATCATCATCATCAAATTCTCGCTGTCATTATCCACGAGATATAATGCTGTCAATAAGTTTGTTAGTTCATCGTGGTGACGTCATTAACATTTCTCAAGTCAGCTACTTCGCTATCTAAGCTATCCTGTAAGATCTGGTTCCAGGTTTATCTGTACATTTATTTCCATCTTGGCACTGAAACGCGTGGGCTGTGATATTGCAACGGAGACAGTTATGACATCAACTATGCGTACATTGATGGGTCAAGAGGCAGAAGTATGATGACCGACTTGGAAGTTCCGGCCAAATGTCAATCCCTTTCTCCAAGCTTAAAGAGAAGTTCACTTAGTAAATGTTACCGAGACCGGGAGTATGAACATCATTTAACCAACATTGATAAAATATCTATTAAAACAAAACAAGGTGTATATTCAATAGTGCGTGAAACAAAGCTCAAGTCAAGGATAAGGCAGATATTTGGTTACGTTTTCAATGGAACCAAAGAGGTGAACGATATAGTAGGATGTTTTACCTTTAAAACAGTGTATTCATACTCAGGACACAAATCAGGCACATCAAACCTACTGCGGCACAAGTGCGATAATAGCCAAAGAAGTATAGCCAACCAGTTTTTTTTGTCTAAAGCGGAGGTCAGGAAACCAGAATTGAAATATCAGCGGATTTTTATACAAGTCTTGCGGATGCGGGGCGGATGCGGATAACAGTCATGTGAATGCGGGGCGGATGCGGATAACAGTCGTGCGGATGCGGGGCGGATGCGGATAACGTTTTGTTTATCCGCGCAGGGCTCTATCTATGACTGAGGCATTTTGGAGAAGGGCCACAAAAGGCAGGAAGGAAAGAGACTCTCCGCCATGCCACTCCATGTCCCACTAGTTGAAAACCACTGGGAGTGGCAAGATTAACCAGTTTGCTGATAAACCTTCGCCCAGGGGGTGATTAAGTTGACTTCAAGAAGGTACCTAGCTGTAATCCCCTGGGATGGATATCAGCTGATAATCTTGTTGCCCAGAGGATGGCAGAGTGCATCTTGCCTCCTCACTAGTTCGGAGTCTCTGAGGGGCTAGGGTGGAATGCCATGATGCTCAAGTAAATTTACTGAAGAGGAAATAATAAATATGTATCGGCCCGTTGTTTATTTCTGATAGTAATACAAAAATCTTAACACCTGGAATTCATTTCAAGTTGTACAAACTATTTCATCCAGCAAATTTTAAACAGCATGTTTCCCACTGAAATTATTCATAGACTGCAAGTTTCTACACTACTGTTTGTAGAAAGTGAAACACCCAGAAGAAATGGTCGGAGACACTCCCAGAACAGGGGTCGTGTAGGTCTGCGCTACCATACTAAGTGATTGAAATCGCAGAGAGATGGCGTGCACATTGGCCCACCAGTGCCCTCTGTCGTGGGACCGGACAGGTAAGTGTTCCGCACAGCTCTGTCGGCGTGGGGCCATCATACCAAGTGGAAACGTGTAAGCAAGTGCAACGATGACTCGCCGACATCACAGGGTGGACTATCGGCATGTGCGTGCGGTTGAACGGGGCAGAATGCTTGGGCTCCGGGAGGCGGGTCTGTCTTTCCGGGACATTTCGGCTCGTACAGGACACGCTGCGTCAATAGTAAGGCGAATGTGGATCCAATGGAGAGAGGAGGGCAGTACACAGCGACGACAGGGTACAGGACGACGCAATGTGACCACAGCGCGAGACGACCGCCATCTTCTCCGCATGGCCGTATTGTGCCCGTTTAGACCGGAGTCCTCACGACCACATATGCATTTTACCAATAATCAGTCAGCACGAGAATCAAAATATCCCGGGGCGCCAGATGGGTTAAAGCAAATCGCAAAAACGACATCAAATAAAAAAAGCTTTACTGATTTTTGGCTCAATGCAACAATAAGGATAGGAGGAGATTCAATTGGGTATAACACATCTGGTAAAATTATCTCAGTTTATTTTGAAGTTAAAATTGACTGCAAAGATGCTCAAAGCAGCATCATCCACGTGTGGCGATCCACACTCTTATTTACACACAATATACAGAAATTTTCCAAACACATTTGACAATTTTTTTGGAAACACAAGTCCGATTAATAGTCCTGTAGACTGTTTTCCAAAATTATTAATGATTAATTCCAGTTCAAAGTTAATTGTCTCTACTGGAAATATCGTAGATCACTGTTTGAATATTTACATGATATTAACACTCGTAGAATAAATGTTCATAGAATTCTAAACTTTCACTTATTTTTCCAGTTTCAAAAATATATCGTCGAAAATATTATTATCATTGAATCAACACACATTATTTACACATATTAATAACATCTGAAAAGTATTTGACCTTGAGCATAGCATCGAAGAACTGTGCGAAGCACAACAACAATTAATTGTTCTTCTGACATTAAACATTCGAGAAGTGACTCGATTATGAACTTCAAAGTTTCTAACAAAATACATGATTTCTGAATCATCAACTTGATCAATAAATTATTGAACCATTCAACTATTCAATTTTCCACTTGGAATCATTATGAAAAAAATATGTATATTTATGGCCATTTCTAGTAACTTTTACAACTTGCAATTCTTCGACAGAATGCGGAAATAAGAATTGTAGTTTCATAATAAATTCATTTAGTTCATGGCACTAGGATTGAAAATATCCTTCAAATTATTCGTGGTTAAAGAATTATTTTTAATTGGCAGTGGCCCATTCTACTATTTGTGTAAGAACACAATATTACAACAACAACGACAAAGGTCTTCCTCTGTAGAAGAATAAACTACTATCATGACAAATCCGGGTTCTAGCAAAATCAAAGTCTAAATGGAATTCGTAAACAAGGTTGAAATAAGAACTGATGGTTTCAAAGAAATAACCTTCGGGTCATCCATACGACGAAATGTGTAGTTCCAATACTCCTACTATAAACCTGAGCCATCGAACCTGCTATTTGATTGATGCTCGAAAAAACCTCTTCATTCCTGCGACTTAACATGCGCACCTGGGAATGGCATTTCAACTACTCCACACATAAATTTTCTTCCCAAAATTTATACAATAAATCAAGCCTCTGCTTGTTATCAACACTGGAAGATTAATAAACTTACAAGTTTATTTTATTTTACCATTCAGTTCAACCCGTGAATTTACCATACTTATGAAAATCTTTATTTCACTTTCGAGTGTATTTACGTCATGATTTTATATAAATACAAAAATATCCTATTTGATACAAATATCATTTGCTTCCCGTTGCATGCCTCTCCGTGTTATCTGAAAAATATACTTTGCTCAATGCAAATATCAACTGTTCAACCAGAACTGAAATGTTGGTTGAATGCGGGCTTGCATTAACCACTCTCCTTCGGAAAATCTCCTGTTCCAAACTAGAAATGATTAAACTACTTCATAGGCTCTCTCTCAATACATATGATTATTATAAAATATAATATCCAAGAATTATTTAGAAAAATTATGAAAATTATTATTATTATTATTAGTGGATTTTTATTATTATTATTAGTTATATCATTTTAAATGTGTTTAATTATCATCCCATTATGTGAGAATCCACATGTTCGAATCTTCGAATATGGAAAAAGTATCCATTCCTCAACAAAAATAATTTAACTCAACCTTTACATCGACGGTTTTCCGTGGTTTCCATAAAATATGAAAAATTCAAATAAATGCTCGAAATGCTCGGTCATCGATCCTAAACTGTTCTGAGTGTTGAAAATACTCAGAATAACTCTAATAAGTCTTGCGTAAATCATTGCAAGCTTTAAATACGACGAAAAATAAAATATGTTGGTCATCTGCAGAAAAAATAGTTTGTTCCAATTAGCTAGGCATAATATAATTCAAATGTGGCTTACATTTCTTGATGGTCTTGAAGTGTAGTAAACCTGGTCTGTACCAGATTTATCCATAGACATGCCCCATTGGACAAGCATGTACAATCCTTGTATCGGCCGCCATTATATTCCCACAATCCGTCTAGTCAGACATAGTGGTAGTATCTTTTGACGTTTGAATTAACTGTTGTTCCATTTTAATATGGGCTTCTATCAAAGCCATAACAGTTTGTTTAAATAGGGTCAGATCTAAGTGATCTCTTCTTAGATATGTCAGTTGTAACATAACTCACGGTAATCTTATCAGTACAAGAAAAACACTGACAGTCTAACCAATCAACGGCTGTTCTGAAGATCGTTCCCTGGGCATGGTTTATTATATCACCATCTACCATGCGCTAAGCAACTTGTAGTTTCCCTTGCGTAGACTAATGAACACTACCGTTATAGACTAGTCTTCAGTGTACTGACAGATAGAAGTGATTAACTAGTTACAAATAATGAAAACTGACTGAAATGGATTTAAATATCCAAGTATTATGTTATTACTGGACTGTGACAAAATACTAATTCTAGACAAAGTCTAGCATATGTCCATGTAGAAATATAAATATTTCCACCAATGTCTGTAGAAAAATCAATCACCTCAGTGATTCTCCTCGCCGTAAACTTACTAAGTTCCACCTCGTAGCGCAGCACTTTCGTGACTATCACGACTTTGAAAAGAACTTCTGCGTAGATCCGGCAACCATGTGCCTTGGCTCAGCGTCGCAACAACTTGCTCGGCAAGTGCTTGTGTTGAAATGAGCTATCGATGCTTCGGCCAGCTGGCTTTTATTCAAAACTGTCAGGGTCACGCCACATCAGCTGATATCTGGAAATCCTCATATCTCTTGAATCCCTGGTCCGATTTACTTGATACTAATTGCATTCTCTTTCATTTGGCCGTGCCAGTAATCTGATCCCAGTCTCAAGTCTCTACTCCATGGTTAACTATTTAATCAATAAATAGCCTCTACCTCTGCTATTACTCGCTACGTCACTTGACATCCAAGTATCGGTAAATTCTTTCCAATTGCTTCGAGAAGCAATGTAGCGCGATATTCAAATATCTCAACTTTCAAAAGCGGCTACAGCCTTTCCCTTGATATCTAGGTGTCTGAATCTTGGAATACCCATTCCTAGAGTTGGGCACATCCACCCCACACCTAGCAAAAAATAAAAATTGAAAAAAAAATTATTTTTCCTATCTACACATTAAATCATCTGGTTCTTGAATATTAAATCTTCAAATTCGATGCATTATAAGTTCCCACGATGTTACCAGTTCGTGTATGGGCTACTTCATAGCTTCCATTATTGTTTACTTCCACAATACGATACGGTCCAGCGTAAAGGCTTGCAAATTTCGAGTACACTCGATTTTGCACGTCAGAGGGTGTAGGTCTTTTCACTAAAACAGGAGTTCCTACACGCAAGGGTCTGCGAAAACGCTTTCCTCTCACTCTGCGCTCTCTCTTCTCAGCTTGGCTCCTTAACTTGTCTAAAGCTAGAGTTTCCCTCATCTGACGACTTGGTTCAATCTCAGGTGGAATAGAGATGATTCGATCCCATAATCTTGTTCGTTTAATTCCATGATGAAGCAACATGGGAATCTGTCCAGTACTCTCATGAATCGTAGAGTTGATGGATTCGGATGCTAAAGAGAGAACATCCATCCATTTCCAATGCTCATTTGGACAATAGAGGCGGCAAAATTTTGCTATCTCAGCCATCACGCGTTCCGCTGGATTGCTCTCTGGATGTCTAATAGAACAAAACAATTGTCTAATCCCAAGATTATTCATGATGGTTCGAAATTCTAACGATGTAAATTGAGGTCCACGATCTGATAAAAGGAATTCCGGTTTGCCTGCTTCCGGAATTACGCTATCTCTTATTCTTTTCGCACAATACTTTGCGTTTGCCTTCTGAATTGGATGTAACATAGTGTATTTGCTGAAAACATCCATAGTCACCAAAATATATCGGTTACCTCTTTTAGACTTTGGGAGAGGACCATATAAATCAGTCGCGAAGATTTCGCAACGCTTAGAAGGAATAATAGGCCTTGGTAATTCTCTCAGTAATCTAGAATTATGTTTACTTCTTTGGCATAAGTCGCATTCTCGAATAGTGTTTCTGACAGTTTGTCGCATTCGCTCCCACGAAAATTTCTCTTGAATCATGTTGACCGTCTCATCTACTCCAGCATGACCTGCGATTCGATGTGCCATCCAAATAATGGGTTTTTGCATTCGTGGAGGTATCACTACTCTCAGCTTCGTATGGTCAGGATCTGCAAACTTGTAGATTAAACCATCTAACATCATAAAATCTCTTGAAATTCTTTCAGTTTCCTCAAAATCATCATCATTTGGATCCATGTCTCCCCGTAGAAAACGAAAAATTATCTAAGACGTCGATCTCTCCTCTGGGATAAATGCAACAACCTTAACCTTCTCAAGGTATCTTCATCTTCCTGCGTCAGGTTAACTTGAAAAACCTTAGATGTAGACTCCACTGCTCTACTCAATAAATCAGCTCCCACGTTCAACTTTCCAGGAGTGTGTTCAATAACTAGGTTGAATTGCTGAATAAAAAGTGACCATCTAGTTATTCTATCACTGGCAAAGTTTGTTCTCAAGATAAACTCCAATGCGTGGTGATCAGTCCTCACAATGACTGAATGTCCAAATAACATTTTCTTCCACGACTCCAATGCGAATATTACAGCAAGTGCTTCTAACTCTGTGGTGTAATAATTTCTCTCTGATGGACGAAGTTTCCTGCTAATGAACGCCAGGTAATGTCTCTTGTGGTCTTCATCCTCTTGAAGAAGAATAGCTCCAATCCCTACGGTGGATGCATCAGATTCTATGATGAAATTCTTGGTAAAGTCAGGATACTCCAATTTCACACTGTTTACCAATAACCTCTTGGCATCTTGAAATGATTGTTCACAATCTTCATCCCATTTCCATTTGTTTCCTTTCTTTAACAATTCCTGCAATGGCGCTACCGTCTTGGTGAAGTTCGGACAATGCCCTGCAAAGAATTGGCATGTCCCGAGAAAACTGCGGACATTCTTCACTCTAGTAGGTCTAGGGAAATTTGCAATAGCCTGTATCTTCGTCTCATTGGGACGGTATCCTTCTCCATCCAAAATGTGACCCAAAAATTTTATTTCCTTTCGAAAGAACGGACATTTTCGAAGGTTTACTTTGAAGTTCGCTTTTCTCAAATCTGCGAATAACATTTGAAGATGTAACAAATGTTCCTCCTTAGTCTCGGATGCAATTAAGATATCATCAATATAACGAATTGCTATCTCTTTTACTTCAGGACTCAAATTTTGTTCCAGTGCTCTGATCAAAACGGATCCAGATGTTTTGACTCCAAATGGTAGACGGCGGAATACATATGTCTGCTGGTCAAACATAAATCCTGTAAACTTCTTGGAATCTTCACTAAGCCTAATATGATGGTAGGACGAAGTGAGATCAATATTAGAGAACCAGACCTTGCCTTGGAATTTCCTTAACAGTTCCCTAATGATTGGTGGTCTGTCATACTCTGGCAGTAATCTTGAATTCAAATTTCGCGCGTCTAAACATAGTCTCAGACTTCCATCTTGCTTAGACACTACTGCTAATGGATTGACATAAGATGTAGTATACTTTTCAATCACATTGTTGCTTTCCATCTCCTTGATTCCCTCTTGGTTCTCCAGCTTGAGTGTGTCTTTAATTTCATTGACAACTGTGGTTTTGATTTCAGTTTGCAATTCATTAATCACACCTTCTCTTATTTCTCCCATGACAAGTTCTTTGAATTGTTCTGTTAAACGTTGAACAACTAGAATTCCCATCTCGTTACTCTCCTTCTTCACTCTGACTTCTAGGTCGATCATGTCTTCACCAACTTTCCTAAGTCCATGTTCTATCCTATCAGCTAAGCTTTGGGATCGAAGATCGGCATCGCGAAATTTTTCGTCCATTAAACTTGCGTTAGTAGCTAATGAAGTTTCGAGCTCATGTGTTTTTTCGCATAATTTATTCATTTTACTCTCAAGTGACATTTTCAAAATTTCAGAATTCTCATTAAATTTACTTTCCATTGAATTAAATTTACTATTTAAATTTTCTTTCAAATTACTTTTTAAAGAATCAGAACTTTCTTTAAGTTTATTTTCTAAAGAATCAAAATTTTCTTTAAGTTTATCCTTCAAACTTTCTTTAAGTTTATTTTCTAAAGACTCAGAATTTTCTTTAAGTTTATTTTCTAAAGAATCAGAATTTTCTTTAAGTTTATCATTCAAATTTTCTTTAAGTTTATTTTCTAAAGAATCAGAATTTTCTTTAAGTTTCCTTTCCAAAGCCTCAGTATTGTCTTTCATAATGGCTGCTACACGCAGTCCAGCCTCTTTTGAACTCTCCTCCAAACTCCTCATCATCCTCATCATTTCTTCCATAATTTCAATTATTATTCAAAACTTAGGGGTATACAATATTGGCAAACACAAGCTTATAACTAGAACAAGAAATATGAATAGCTAATTGGAACACTCTAATAAAATGAGATTTTGTCCTAATGTCGACGTGATGGAAAAACAAAATTCTCTACTTTTACGAATTACATTTACCACAACATCACAAGAAAAATATGCAAGCTCTCAAATATCCTCCACCTGGATTCTAATAATGTGTATGTCCAGTCATCGAACGTTTACTACTGAATTTACTTGACGCCCTAATGGTTAAGCCATTATCAAAAATAATCAAACCCATTCTAATTATTAACCAAGTTAAATTTTTTAATTTTCCCCACTAATTGGGTTTCCTACTAATTTATTCATCCAAACCAGACATCTCTCAACTCCCAAAATATTTCTATAAAAATTATCACACTTTCAAATCGGCATGCGATTGACCATGTCTAAATCGAGACCCACGTTCGAATCCATTTCTCTCTCTATCTTATTTTATGTGCCCGTTTAGACCGGAGTCCTCACGACCACATATGCATTTTACCAATAATCTGTCAGCACGAGAATCAAAATATCCCGGGGCGCCAGATGGGTTAAAGCAAATCGCAAAAACGACATCAAATAAAAAAAAGCTTTACTGATTTTTGGCTCAATGCAAAAATAAGGATAGGAGGAGATTCAATTGGGTATAACACATCTGGTAAAATTATCTCAGTTTATTTTGAAGTTAAAATTGACTGCAAAGATGCTCAAAGCAGCATCATCCACGTGTGGCGATCCACACTCTTATTTACACACAATATACAGAAATTTTCCAAACACATTTGACAATTTTTTTGGAAACACAAGTCCGATTAATAGTCCTGTAGACTGTTTTCCAAAATTATTAATGATTAATTCCAGTTCAAAGTTAATTGTCTCTACTGGAAATATCGTAGATCACTGTTTGAATATTTACATGATATTAACACTCGTAGAATAAATGTTCATAGAATTCTAAACTTTCACTTATTTTTCCAGTTTCAAAAATATATCGTCGAAAATATTATTATCATTGAATCAACACACATTATTTACACATATTAATAACATCTGAAAAGTATTTGACCTTGAGCATAGCATCGAAGAACTGTGCGAAGCACAACAACAATTAATTGTTCTTCTGACATTAAACATTCGAGAAGTGACTCGATTATGAACTTCAAGTTTCTAACAAAATACATGATTTCTGAATCATCAACTTGATCAATAAATTATTGAACCATTTGGTTATGTGAAGAACCGCCCAAGTTCGTTCTCATAAACGGGAGAAAGCATCAGGCAATGCCTGGACAAAATAACTACTGTGAAAGGAGCTATTAGACTGAATATTTTTGGCTAGGGGAGTGCGGCCTGGTTCTTTATCCTCAACTTTAAGTCTAAATTTAACACTGAACATTTAAGCATTAACATAATATAAACTTTATTTGTTGTTTGAAACAAGTGATAAATATTATACATTACTGGAAACCCTTCGGGTTTAAAAATTAGTAGGTTGGCACAACTTGGTGCTATTTACAAGAGTTCATTTTAAAGACACACTATTTTGAAAACAATTGCACTTGCAAGGAATATTAAAACCATTAAAACATATAAGATTATTGATAAAAATAGAGAATAAAAGAACGTAACTTATCTTCCGTTGCTATTCATGCTGACTAGAGAGGTTCATTGCTGCAGGTCGGCCGTGGCCAGAACTTGCTGGTTTGCTGTTGTAGTTTATAGTTTACGAACACTATACTTTGTGATTTCGATGTCCAGCATCTCGAAATAAAGTATCGGCTTGAAGAAAGGTTCTTCTTTAGAACCAAAGTTCACTGAAGAGCGAAAGTAACAAGCAAGCTTTCATCTTGCGTAGCGGTGAGAACTGTGATCTGAGCCTGGCAACAGCTCATCTAGGTGTGGCTTTGATGCGTAGTAATCTCCAGCGTATCGGTGTGACGTGCTGAGTACACCGTCTTATGTTGAAGCATGCCGTTAGATATTTGCCCCATGGAACGAAGCTTTGGAAGACTCCATGAAGTGATGCGGTACTGTCGTGCTGGATCTGTCGTGCTGGATCTGTACTGGATCTGAATCTTGAAGAGGAGAACCGCTTCTTAAGTAGGGCGTAGAACAATCGAGAAATCAGCACTGGCTGGCGGCGACTGATTGGCTAAAGCGGAGATGTGACGACAGTCCTTCACGTAGCGGCTAGGCGAGAAGCACACCTGGCAGTAGTGACTTGTGGCTCGGAGAGTCAACATCTATGAACAGCTGAGGTATGTGTCTTAGAAATTTTGTTTGTTACGAGTAATCACTCGAAAATTACATTATATATTATAAACATAAATGTGATTAAATACATTAATAGTTCGGTGGTCCCAAAGCATTTGACCGACAAATGCGGCATAAGAAATAAACACACATTTAAAACATCACGAAAGTGATCACCATTCAACTATTCAATTTTCCACTTGGAATCATTATGAAAAAAATATTTATATTTATGGCCATTTCTAGTAACTTTTACAACTTGCAATTCTTCGACAGAATGCGGAAATAAGAATTGTAGTTTCATAATAAATTCATTTAGTTCATGGCACTAGGATTGAAAATATCCTTCAAATTATACGTGGTTAAAGAATTATTTTTAATTGGCAGTGGCCCATTCTACTATTTGTGTAAGAACACAATATTACAACAACAACGGCAAAGGTCTTCCTCTGTAGAAGAATAAACTACTATCATGACAAATCCGGGTTCTAGCAAAATCAAAGTCTAAATGGAATTCGTAAACAAGGTTGAAATAAGAACTGATGGTTTCAAAGAAATAACCTTCGGGTCATCCATACGACGAAATGTGTAGTTCCAATACTCCTACTATAAACCTGAGCCATCGAACCTGCTATTTGATTGATGCTCGAAAAACCCTCTTCATTCCTGCGACTTAACATGCGCACCTGGGAATGGCATTTCAACTACTCCACACATAAATTTTCTTCCCAAAATTTATACAATAAATCAAGCCTCTGCTTGTTATCAACACTGGAAGATTAATAAACTTACAAGTTTATTTTATTTTACCATTCAGTTCAACCCGTGAATTTACCATACTTATGAAAATCTTTATTTTACTTTCGAGTGTATTTACGTCATGATTTTATATAAATACAAAAATATCCTATTTGATACAAATATCATTTGCTTCCCGTTGCATGCCTCTCCGTGTTATCTGAAAAATATACTTTGCTCAATGCAAATATCAACTGTTCAACCAGAACTGAAATGTTGGTTGAATGCGGACTTGCGTTAACCACTCTCCTTCGGAAAATCTCCTGTTCCAAACTAGAAATGATTAAACTACTTCATAGGCTCTCTCTCAATACATATGATTATTATAAAATATAATATCCAAGAATTATTTAGAAAAATTTTGAAAATTATTATTATTATTATTAGTGGATTTTTATTATTATTATTAGTTATATCATTTTAAATGTGTTTAATTATCATCTCATTATGTGAGAATCCACATGTTCGAATCTTCGAATATGGAAAAAGTATCCATTCCTCAACAAAAATAATTTAACTCAACCTTTACATCGACGGTTTTCCGTGGTTTCCCTAAAATATGAAAAATTCAAATAAATGCTCGAAATGCTCGGTCGTCGATCCTAAACTGTTCTGAGTGTTGAAAATACTCAGAATAACTCTAATAAGTCTTGCGTAAATCATTGCAAGCTTTAAATACGACGAAAAATAAAATGTGTTGGTCATCTGCAGAAAAAATAGTTTGTTCCAATTAGCTAGGCATAATATAATTCAAATGTGGCTTACATTTCTTGATGGTCTTGAAGTGTAGTAAACCTGGTCTGTACCAGATTTATCCATAGACATGCCCCATTGGACAAGCATGTACAATCCTTGTATCGGCCGCCATTATATACCCACAATCCGTCTAGTCAGACATAGTGGTAGTATCTTTTGACGTTTGAATTAACTGTTGTTCCATTTTAATATGGGCTTCTATCAAAGCCATAACAGTTTGTTTAAATAGGGTCAGATCTAAGTGATCTCTTCTTAGATATGTCAGTTGTAACATAACTCACGGTAATCTTATCAGTACAAGAAAAACACTGACAGTCTAACCAATCAACGGCTGTTCTGAAGATCGTTCCCTGGGCATGGTTTATTATATCACCATCTACCATGCGCTAAGCAACTTGTAGTTTCCCTTGCGTAGACTAATGAACACTACCGTTATAGACTAGTCTTCAGTGTACTGACAGATCGAAGTGGTTAACTAGTTACAAATAATTAAAACTGACTGAAATGGATTTAAATATCCAAGTATTATGTTATTACTGGACTGTGACAAAATACTAATTCTAGACAAAGTCTAGCATATGTCCATGTAGAAATATAAATATTTCCACCAGTGTCTGTAGAAAAATCAATCACCTCAGTGATTCTCCTCGCCGTAAACTTACTAAGTTCCACCTCGTAGCGCAGCACTTTCGTGACTATCACGACTTTGAAAAGAACTTCTGCGTAGATCCGGCAACCATGTGCCTTGGCTCAGCGTCGCAACAACTTGCTCGGCAAGTGCTTGTGTTGAAATGAGCTATCGATGCTTCGGCCAGCTGGCTTTTATTCAAAACTGTCAGGGTCACGCCACATCAGCTGATATCTGGAAATCCTCATATCTCTTGAATCCCTGGTCCGATTTACTTGATACTAATTGCATTCTCTTTCATTTGGCCGTGCCAGTAATCTGATCCCAGTCTCAAGTCTCTACTCCATGGTTAACTATTTAATCAATAAATAGCCTCTACCTCTGCTATTACTCGCTACGTCACTTGACATCCAAGTATCGGTAAATTTTTTCCAATTGCTTCGAGAAGCAATGTAGCGCGATATTCAAATATCTCAACTTTCAAAAGCGGCTACAGCCTTTCCCTTGATATCTAGGTGTCTGAATCTTGGAATACCCATTCCTAGAGTTGGGCACAGTATTGGACAGAACAACGTCGTCCTCGGTGTTGGCTCGATGTTGGAGCACTGCAGCGGGGGTGGACATGTCTGCAGCGACGGTGTGGCACCGTCTTTTGAGGGCTGGACTGGTAGCACGCATGCCACTGCGTCGGCTTCCATTGACTGGGAACCACCGACGCCTCCGACTGCAACGGGCATGTGCACGCCAACACTGGTAGGCTGGGTGGCGAAATGTAGTGTTTTCGGACGAGTCCCGCTTCAACCTGTCCTACAATGATGGCCGCATACGCGTTCGCCGCCGCCGTGGAGAATGCAATCAGGCAGACTGTATTGTTGAGCGGCATAGCGGACAAACACCAGGTGTAATGGTTTGAGGCGCAATTGCCTATAACAGGCGATTGCGCCTCGTAAGTCTTGCGAGAAATCTGAACAATGACTGCTACATCAGGGAAGTTTTACAGCCCGTGGCACTGGCCCTCTTGCAGGCCGTTCCACAGGCCCTCTTGCAGGCTGTTCCACAGGCCATATTTGAGCAGGACAATGCCCGCCGGCATGTGGCGAGGAATGTGCAAGCCTTTTTCGCAGAACGACGGATACCTCTGCTTCCCTGGCCTGCCCGTTCGCCTGACATGTCGCCCATCGAACATGTCTGGGATATGGTCGGTCATCAACTTGTTCGTTCAAGTCCACCTGACGCCACTGTTGATGCTTCGTGGACGCGCCTACAAACCGCGTAGGACGGTATTCCCCAGCAGCGTATGATTCCATGCCAAGACGTCTAGCGGCTCTGAGTCCAGCACATGGAGGTGCGACACCTTACTGAAGATCGACAGTCAACTTGCATGTACCGGACTGTCCTTCTAATCAGTAATGTATTGTCATGTTCCTAATCTGTGGTATAAAGTGCAATGTGGTCACATCTCTTGTTCTTGGTGTTTCACTTTCTACCAACAGTAGTGTAGTAAAAATAAATTTCTTAGTTTCCAAATATGCAGAAACACCTTGGTTATGTGGGTGCAAGGCATTATATAAACTTTACTGTTTGCCTGTTTTACTATTTTTTTGTTCAGAAAAATATCTGGAACAGAGATGGCTTAGTTGATTTGAATAATTTAGAAAATGCATTACGAAAGTGGCATCAACAAAGGGACACATTGCAGCAGCAATCTCCCTAACAATTTCAAATCTAGGATACTAGAATTGAATGTCATCCTAGCAATGCCTTTAAAGAGTCAGTAGAAGAACACAACAAAGAAGTGAAGGGTAACATGTAGTGTTTAATAGATGCTACTTGCTTCCTGGCACTTCAAGAGCAGCCTTTCCGAGGCCATAATCAATTGGAGGATTCCGCTAATAAAGGCAATTAACTTACAGGGAGATAATTCAATACATGGCAGAACGTGACGCGATTTTGCAAAATCACTTAAATTGTACTGGGTTTTCAGACCAAGGCTCAATGATACAAAATGACTTAATCCACGCTTGTGCACAACACTTAAACAGAAAAAAAACTAAATCTCTAGTTAGTAGTTAGTTATTGTTGTTTTAAGGGGCGGAACTACGAGGTCATCTGCCCCTAAACTTAAATCTCTGCTGTGCGGTTTGTTGCAATTATTTTCAATGAAACAATGGATATATCTAGGAAGGAGCAATTATGTACTGTTCAGATATGATGATCCCCAGGGTGAAATTCTCAAAAGATTCATAAGATTCCTTGATTTGAGCGATAACAGAAGCGCTGAAAGAATAGCAACACAGACATTTAGACAACTTTCAATGCAGTAGTAAGTTAATTGCTCAAACCTGTGACAGCTCATCTGTCAATACTGGTCAATTTAATGGCCTAGCCACTAAAGTAAAATCAAAGTGTCCACAAGCATTGATTACTATCTGCTATGCACACAAACTAAATTTAGTATTGCGACTGTGTAAAAGTGATCAGATATTTAAAAATATTTTTCTCAACTGTTTCCAGTGTCGCATCTGTTTCTTCCAACAAACTTATGCTCTTGATGAGATAGTAAAAGCCAGTTTTACTTCTCTTGGTCCAACCAGATAGTTATACAACAACTAGTGGAAATGACTTATAACCACAAAACAGAACTGATTCAGTTGTTCAGTCATATAATGGAGAATGACACAATGTTGTTCGATCGTGAAACATGATTTTGTGCAAAAGGATTTCTTAAGAACCTTCTTGATTTTGAGTTCAATTTTCCACTTGGTTCTACCAAAGCAGAAATACTTTCCAAAATTTAGCAAAAGAAGCCATGCAAAGTAGCCTAATATTTTGTTAGGGTAAAATCCAAGAATTTGACAAGTTTCTTAAGCCCTGCCATGCGGAATTTAATGAATTGTGGGGTAAACTGAATGACAACGAAGCTCCTGTATGAAGAAGCATCAGTCTGACAATAGAAACGATATGGCAACCTCATTCCATCACTTATGCTTTAAAATACCACACGTAGTTGATCACTTCTCAGCACATGTTAAAGAGAGATTTAGCAACCTTCATTCATTGAAATTTTTCACTCTTTTAAATGTCTACAAATCTGCAGAAACTTCTCAGTTTTCCAATTAGTCATCTTGGTTTCCTAATGAAATCACCATAAGGCAGCTTTATCGACAGTAGAGGACTAAAATCTGAATTGTCTTACGTCCCCTGCTCTCCATCATTCAGATTAAATTCCATATCAAAATTGAATGACTACATAGTATCAAAAGATTTTGGTGACATATTGGAAGTGTCAAAATTCATCAACTTAATTCTGACAATTCCTGCTACTAGTGCCTCAACAGAAAGGAGCTTCTCTGCACTGAAGCACATTAAAAGATACTGCAGAAATTCTACAGCACAAGAACATCTCAATGGTCTATCTAGCA
Organism: Meconema thalassinum; assembly: GCA_946902985.2. Classification (NCBI taxonomy): domain Eukaryota; kingdom Metazoa; phylum Arthropoda; class Insecta; order Orthoptera; family Tettigoniidae; genus Meconema; species Meconema thalassinum. The sequence goes on from OX336389.2 coordinate 188,971,566, forward strand.
TCTCTTTCTATAGAGAAAGCACTCTTCCGAGACTTGAAAAACAAACAACGATTAGCTACATGACGCAATCACCGATATCTTCACGGAAAATAAGAATAGGAGAATCAATCTGAAATTCAAATAAGTCAGGTATTTTTTATGTTGTCAAACTGATATTACTTTTATTATTATTATGCTCATCTTGTTCCTTCCCTTTGGGAATTTTAACTACGGTATAGTCTACCGGAAACTGTAATTTTCCATCATTCTCATTAATTTATCTTTGGATTTCAACCTATTACATCCTACACATGACAAAAATCAGGAAAAGTATGTTTTTAACCTGCCAGTGGTCGCCCATTGAACAAAATGAACACACTATGACTTGCTTCTACAGTAGATTGACGTCTATCCGGACGAGCAAAAAAAAAAAACACAACCCGGAGCAGCGCTCGCTTACTGTTGTTATGCGGAAATGTAAGATCAGGAGACCTTGGGGGCCACCTGAAGAGTGCCAACTCATCCTGACACATCGCCCAATCCACCTGTTTGGAAGTGCCTACAGTTTTCAATTGTGTCCGTTGTCTCCTATCGTTTGTTTATAATGTTTCAACGTGTTACAGTATGTGAGTGCGCGTACTGTACTGTATTACATTGTGAAAATGGCTTCTAAAAGGACAAACTAAATCGCAATGTTTTATGCGCGATTTAGCTGCTGAGAAAAGACGAGGAAATCTTGCACAAAAATAATTAAGAAATTCAGATTCATTTTTCAGTACTACAGAGTAGACCTTTTATGTACAGTATGTACCATAAATGAATTTTGTTATAGTCATTCATTCAATAAATAAGAATTTAAAATAAATATCTACTGCACAGTATTATACAGGGTGATTACAAATGATTCATTGAGTTTTGGACGAATATATTTCACAAAGTATTCCATACAAAATAGTGAATGATACATTGTATGAAAAAGGCACATTTTCTAGTTTCTTACACATGCTTACAAATGTTCTATGTGCTCTCCCCGTGTTACACTATACACATCTACTCGGTAGTCAAACTCAGCCCGTACACGTTTAAGCATGTCCTTGTCAATGTCCACCAGCGCAGCTGTGATGTGACCCTGGAGTTCAGCAAATGTTGTTGGCAAAGGTGGTACGTACACATTGTCTTTCACGTATCCCCAAAGAAAAATGTAAGATCAGGAGACCTTGGGGGCCACCTGAAGAGTGCCAACTCATCCTGACACATCGCCCAATCCACCTGTTTGGAAGTTCCTCGTACAGATAGCGGCGCACTTATTGATGCCAACGAGGTGGAGCTCCATTTTGTTGGAATATCAAGTGTGGGTTATGAGCTAACAGTCTCAGAAACAGCCAAGTCTTGTAACATGTGTAGATACGTCATGCCCGTCACAGTTTTCCCAGGAAAGAAGTAGGTCCCATAAACGTTGCTACGTGACACAGCACAAAAGACATTCACCTTTGGAGAATCCCCTTCTAACTCTTTTCTTTACAGAGGCAGCCTGTGTCTTTGAACTGTGGATACCATCGCAGAATGCTTTAGTGGGTTGGTGACCGTATGTTAGGGTACTGTCGTCGGAACGCACGCTGCACGGTAGTGACGGATTCTTCTTCTCATATTGCAACACACAAAATGCTTTCTATTGATTAATTGCCATTTTGCAAACTGTTATCACCCTGCCACCTGGTGAGTCACAATGAAACCTGCAGTCGCATAAACTTAACTTTAAAGTATGCTCTTTTGATTGGTTATTAGTACAGATGGGTGAGCATTATATATTTGAAGCTATAAGACTTCAAAACCTGATGAATCATTTGCAATCGCCCTGTTTATATCACATTGATGTAGTGTGCATTTTTTAGCCTACTTTTCGCATTTTGCAAAAATGAGGAAAAAGTAGACTTATGAAATCGGGCAAATGTGTGTCTCTCTGTCTGTACTTCTGTCTGTCTGTCTTTCTGTCTGTCTGTCTGTCTGGCTGTGTGTGTGTGTGTGTCCTAATCAACTCCTAAACAGCTGCAGTAATAGAAACAAAATTTGGTAAGAGTAAAGATCTATACCTGAATATCTAACGGCCATATTTGAAAATGATGTCAGTGCTACCAACTGCTGAAAAATCACAATTGAAATTTGAGCTCCATGCTGGATATCCTGGAAGGTATGAATGGGAGCTATTTCAAAATTGGCACACGTATAGATAATAATATTGCAGTTTAATTTCCAGGAGGCCATATATGGCAGTGTTGCCAAAATGATTATAAGCCTGCTGATAGGTCCAAATTTTAATTGCATATAACTTCTATACTATCAATTGGATTTCAACCAAATTTTGTATGTGCTATGGGCACATAAACAGATATGACTGAGCGTATTCTTAAGAGCCACCAGGGTTGCCAACTGTTAATAAATGCTCTCAATTTGTTTTTACCAAATACCCATATATCAGAAAGTATGCAAGCCGACAGCTTTAAACTATGCACACGTATAGTACCTGACATCCAATATTAATTTGGAGTAACTTATATACGTCAGTGCTACCAACATGATTCTAAGCCTGCTGAGAGGTCCAACTTTAAATACATGTAACTTCTATACTATCATTTGGATTTCAACCAAATTTCGTGTGTGCTATGTGTACCATCACAGATATGTCTATGCCGATTCTTAAGAGTAACCAGGGCTGCCAACTGTTAATAAATAATGTCTCTATTTTTGTTCCCCTAATATCAATATATCAGAAAGTATGCAAGCCAATAGCTCTAAACTTTGCACACGTATAGTACTTGGCATTCTAGATTAATTTGAAGTAACTAATATACGTCAGTGCTGCCAACAACATGATTCTAAGCCTTCTGATAGGTCCAATTTTAAAATGCATGTAACTTCTATACTTACTAATGGATTTCATTCAAAATTGACACAACAATAGATCATATTATTTCAGATTATTTCTGACCAATACATGCATGTCATTGTTGCCGACATGATTTTGCGCGCGCTGTTAGATCCAATGTTTAACTGCATGTAACGTCCATGCTATCCATTGGACTTCAACCAAATTTTGTATTCTGTACCTTAAGAGATGGAACTAAGAATATATTCAGTCACCAGAGCTGCCAACTGTAGTTCTCTATTAGGCTACATAATGCCAGGTATACAGTATTTCGATATTACCAACTTAATTTCGTCATTATTCTAGATAGATCCATATAGGTCAATAATTGGCATAAATGTTAAATTTTAAGAAAAGTAGGCTCTTTAGTTCGTCACGGAACTTCTTGTTTCCTATGAAATAAACGCATGTTCGATTATCCGGAATACTTTCGGTCCCAATTAGTCCAGATAAACGGCGTTCTACTGTATAATGAATGTCAACTGATTTCATGTATTTACAGATTAAATTAATATATGTTTATTTGAAATGGTCATAAAGAACTTCACAAAATATAAAATACTCAGAAATAAGATTTTTGGAGTTATTATACACTGCGAGATGTCCTCATTATTTACACATACACTTTAAACAATCTTATTGTCAATGCTATCCAGAAGCAAACTAGAAGTTGTTCTGTCACCGCTGCACAATAATTGTATATTTATGTTCACTGTGTCCACCTTCACAGTCAGTGTCACTGTTTTCACCCTAGTGCTGATCACCAAACAAAGCTTTCATGTCATGACTTGAAGCCACTGTTATGAGATATTAAAGACTGTTGTTGTTGTTGTTGTTTGAGTCTTCAGTCTTTTGACTGGTTTGATGCAGCTCTCCCTGTCCTGAGCTAATCGTTTCATCTCTACATAGCTACCACACCCTACATCCGAGGCAATTTGTTTAACATATTCTAACCTTGGTCTACCTCTACAGTTCTTGTCCTCGACCCTTCCTTCCATAACTAAGCTTGCTATTCCTGGGTGTCTTAGTATGTGTCCTACTAACCTATCTCTTCTCTTCATTAGCAGTCGCCAGAAACATCTCTCCTCTCCCACTCGTCTTAATACCTCATTGTTTGTAACCCTATCTACCCATCTGATCTTCATCATTCTCCTGTAACACCACATTTCAAATGCTTCAATTCTCCTCTTTTCTGCTGCACCAATAGTCCAAGTTTCACTTCCATAGAGCGCCACGCTCCAGACAGAAGCTTTCAAAAATGACTTCCTAATACCTAAATCTATATTCGATGTCAATAGATTCCTTTTTTGTAGAAATGCTTTCTTTGCCTGAGCCAATCTACTTTTTATATCCTCTTTGCTTCATCCATCACTGGTTATTCTGCTTCCTAAGTAACAGAAGTCTCCTACTTCCTTCAGATTTTCACCTGCCAATTTGATCTCCATAGAGGTTTATGATTTATTTCGGCTGCATTCCAGTATTTTTGTTTTACATTTATTAATTTTCATCATGAATTCTTTCCGTAAGACGGAGTCCATACCATTCAAAAACTCATTCAAATCCTCAGGCGTGTCGGCCAAGAAGACGATGTCATCAGCAAATCTCAGAGTTGAAATTATTTCTCCTTGAATCTTCACTCTCACTTTAAATTTTTCTCCAATTTCCTTCATTGCCTGTTCAATGTAAAGATTGAAAAGTATGGGTGATAAGTTGCAGCCTTGCCTTACACCTTTCTGAATACCAGCTTCTCTCTCATGTCCTTCAGCTCGAATGAATGCTGTCTGGTTTCTGTATAGATTGTATATCACCCTCCTATCCCTGTACTTTATTCCAATTGATTTCAAAATGTCAAACAATTTAGTCCAATCAACGTTATCAAAAGCCTCTTCTAAGTCTACAAATGCCATGAACGTTCTCTTATCTTTCCTTATTCTACCTTCCAAAATCAGCCTAAGACTTAGTACAGCTTCCCTTGTTCCTACATTTCTCCTGAAACCAAACTGTTCATCACCCAACTACGTTTCTATCTGGCTTTCAATCCTCTTGTAAATTATTCTAGACAGGATCTTTGAAGCATGAGTAATCAAGCTGATTGTACGGTAATCTTCACATCTATCAGCTCCCACTTTCTTTGGCATAGGGATGATTACATTCTTCTTGAAATCAGGGGGTACCTCACCTGTCTCATAAATCCTACACACCAAGTGAAATAACCTGATCAGACCTTCATCTCCTATGCAGCGTAGCAACTCAATCGGTATATCATCTATGCCTGGTGCTTTGTTCCTGCGTAAGTCCTCTAATGCTCTGTCAAATTCTGATCTCAATATTAAATCTCCTTTTCCATCCGCATCAATTTCCTCCTCCCTTTCCATTATACGATTCTCAATCTCCTTTTCCTTATACAAGCACTCTATGTAAGCTTTCCATCTCTCAACATTTTCTTCCCTATCTGTTAGAGGCTTTCCATTTGTGTCCTTAATATTACAGCACTTAGTCTTCCTTTCCCCAAAAGTATTCTTAATCCTTCGATAAGCTGTGTCTACTTTTCCTAATTTCAGATAATTTTCTATACATGCACATTTCTCTTTCAACCATTCTTCTTTCGTTCCCTTGCACTTCTTGTTAACCTCATTTCTCAGACGTCTCTATTCTGCCTTCCCCTTTTCGTCTCTTAGATTCTTGTGTTTCCGCCTTTCATCCATCAATTCTAGTATATCCTGAGTGATCCACGGTTTTCTACCTATTCTTTCTTTCCTACCAATGTTTTCTTCATCGGATTTTGTTATTTCATTCTTCAAAAGTGTCCATTCGTCTGCAATTGAAGTTTGTTTAGGGGTTTTCATTAGTCCTTCCTTTATACTCTTCTTGAATCTTTCGTTTACATCCTTTACTTTCAGTCTGTCTATTGCCCACCTTTTTGGCTTTTGATTTGTCTTCAGTTTCTTCAACTTAAATCTGCATTTCATTACAACCAGATTGTGGTCAGAGTTTTTCAGCACCAGGATATGTTTTACAATCCAAAATCTGGTTTCGAAACCTCTGCTTGACCATAATGAAGTCGATTTGGTAACGCCCTGTATCTCCTGGTCTCATCCATATGTATATTCTTCTATTGTGGTTATTGAATAAGGTGTTAGCTATGAGCAACTCATGCTCGGTGCAGAATTCCATCAGCTTGCTTCCTCGATCATTCCTTTCACCTAATCCGAAATCTCCTACTGTCTTCCCTTCTCTCCCTTTTCCTACCACAGCATTCCAATCTCCCATTACTATAACATTTTCATCACCTTTGATATACCTCAGAATTTCATCTATTTCTTCGTAGACCTTTTCAACATCCTCATCATCAGCTTGACTGGTAGGCATATAGACTTGTACCACTGTGGTGCACGTAGGTTTAGTATTGATTTTTGCTACAATAATCCACTCACTATATTGCTCATAATATTCCACCCGCTCTCCAAGTTTCCTACTCAATATGAGACCAACCCCTGCTTGGCCATTGTTTGATTTAGTGCTAATGACCCTATAGTCTACTGACCAAAAGTCCTGTTCTTCCTGCCAGCGCATTTCACTAATCCCAACCAAATCCAACCTCAACCTATCCATTTCCCTTTCTAAGTTTTCTAACCTTCCGCTTCCTAGCAGACTTCTAACATTCCACACTCCGATCCGTAGAATGTCAGATTTCCTCTTTGTCACTTCTGTGATGTTAACCCCCTCCCGAGTAGTCCCCACCCGGAGATCCGAACGGGGGATTAGTTTACCTCCGGATTGAAATTTTACAAGGGAGGAGGCCATCATCACATGTAATTAGCATAGAGAGGTGCTTATCCTCGGGAATAGCATTACGGCTGTAGTTTCCCGTTGCTTTCAGCAACACATTGAAGTTTCAAAATACATTGTTACAACTAAGGTGACTGCAACTATGGTTGAACGGTTACTAGTGGATGAACAGTGTCAATTTAGGTAAAGTTGATAAGGTTCAGTAGGAAGGCAAACCTGAACATGAAACGGGCCTTGTGCCAAGATGCTGTAAGACAGTGGTCGCCAAACAATAGCTCGCGAGCTACTGATAGCTCGCAGGGAAATTTTTGGTAGCTCGCGGGGAAATTTCAGACGCAGCGCTTCAGTTGGCTAATCTGCACTACTCATTCCCCTCATTCCCACTACGCGTCCCGCGGGTCTGTCAGTCAATGTCTGGTGTGTGATCGTCAGTGCAGGTTATTTTATTTTTCTTGTATTTTATGCATACTGCGGACTATAGACTGTTCTAATTATGGCGAGTTCCAGCAAAGAACAAAAAACTTATCATTTTCGTGTTGAATGGGTAACTAATTACTTTTTACCTAGGTAAAGGACAAATGTGTGTGCTTACTTTGTAATGCAAATGCAGCAGTTCGGAAGAAAGCAAACGTGAACGTCATTACAATACCGTTCACCCCTGTATTGAAAAGGATTTCCCTCAGAATTCTTCCGTAAGGAAAGTGAAGCTGGCATGTCAAAGAACCCATTTGAATTCAGTAGGCCGTGTTCATAATGGCAAAAGCTACAACTGAAATCTCAATTAAATGCTCGACAATCTACTTTTTTCAAGAAATTATACAGCAACAAAGCAGCAACTGAGGCATCTTTCCATTTTTCAGAAAGTATTGCTCAAAATAAAAATAAACCTTACGAATATGATGAATTAATCAAAGAGCATTTTTAGAAGCTGCTGACACATTGTGTAACAATTTTAAAAACAAAGGTGAGATAACCTCTGCTATTTAATCTATTCAACTGTCATCAGAGTTGAATCAATGAGTTCTGATGTAGTTTCACAACTTAAAACTGACTTACACCGCTGCAGTCATTTATCCCTGCAACTTGACGAATCAACCGATATAGTTAATACAGCTCAGTTGGCCATTTTTTTAAGAATGGATTTTGAAGATTTCCAAGTAAAAGAAGAGCTGTTAAAAGTTTTAGCAGTAAAAATAATAATATTGTATGGCCTCGGGTGCCGGGTGCAAGCTTTGTAATTTGACACCCAGAGGGTAGCTTACATGTCGAATTTCGTTGTTCCTTAAATCACTATGAAAGTCAAGGAGGTTAGATATCTAAGCTCCTTGAACACTATAGCGCATTCTAGTAGAGAAATGAGGAACTTTGTGTCAGCGGAAACTCCCGAGATTAATTTTGCCATTATGAACACAGCCTACTGAATTCAAATGGGTTCTTTGACATGCCAACATCGTATGACATGCGTGTCGTATTTTTGCCGCCTTTCAAAAATCACTTACCACGGCCAGGAGCGAACCTGCAATCTTGGGGTTAGTAGACCGACACGCTATCCACTCACCCACCGTGGCAAGCATTCGGGGCAGGACACATATGCAGCTTTCAAAAACCTTCTCGCCTCTGAAAATGAGTCGTCTGGTATCACTATTTTTAGGATTTTGAGATTGCGGCGGATTATCAAGTCCTAAATGCCCTCTTTACATGTGGGAAGAGAAAGGTATTCAAAACAGGACATATCATGCTGTTTTTAAATGCTGAAGATTTCAAAATAAGACAGTTAGATGAATGCGAACAAGATACATCTTGGCAGGTCTATTGCGCATCGTGCAGCGCATCAGCTGGAAGTGTGCTCTCTGTGTGCTGCAATTCTTTCCTGTTCAGTTATTGTCGGTGTGTTTACATTTGTATTGTTATATCGACTTTATACTTCTGAAGAGTGCTTACTTTATTTTCAAAATAAGATACATCAGCAAGTTTTAAAACAAAATAAGACACATCAAATATTAAAACGCGTATAAAATAGAAAATAAGACAGCATGAGTCATGAAACTTTTGGGATATATTTGTCTATATCACTTACAACGTTCAAAAAGAGGCATATATATAACTCAGTAAGCAAAGGACTTATTCAGTTTTATGTGTCTCCTGAAATATTTTGTTGAAGTGATGTGTGTTGTTTTGATACCAGACGCCTCAACTATTCCTGTACGAAAGTTGATGGGCTTGGCAACCGATGGAGCTCCTGCGATTGTAGGTAGCGACAAGGGATTCATTGCCTTGTGTCGTAAAGACAACAGGTTTCCAAAATGTGTGTCTTACCAGTAATTAAAGTGATAACTCACGCACTTCAAAGACGTTTGTTCAGAACACTGACTAAAGAGTTAGAATGCCAGTATGGTGATCTATTGCTTCATACAGAAGTTCGTTGGCTTTGCAGAGGCAGGGTTTTGCAATGTTTCAAAGAGTTACTTCCTGCTTTGGGGGACTTTTCAAAAGAAAGAGGTGAATCATTACCTGAGCTAGAAGATTCGGTTTGGCTGCGAGATTTTGCATTTCTTGTAGACATAGCCGAAAAGCTCATTACCCTTAACTTGCAGCTTCAAGGCAAAGATAAAGAATTTGGCGGAACCATTTCAGATGTGGTCTCGTTCACAAAAGAGCTGGAGCTGTGGGGGGGGGGGGGGGGGGGAATCTTAACCAGGGTGAACACAAGTACTTTGCCTGTTGAAAGCAGACCCTTGACAAGCAAGGCCCTTCACAGCCCCCTTACAACAACAAAGAACATGGTGTTGCAGCTCTTTCCGACTTGAAAAGGGGTAGATGACCTCGTAGTTCCGCCCCTTAAAACAACAATAACTAACAATATATAGACTTGAAAATTCAATTTAATCAACGCTTTCAAGACTTCAGAAACATTTCCACTGTAGCACAGTTCGTCACATCCCCTTTTGTAGAGATTGATGCAGAAGAATTCTCTACGTGCCATGCAATATTTTGAAGAAGAGATGGAGATGGAACTGATTGATTTTCAAAGAGACCTGTCATTAAAATCACTCCATTCAAGCAAAAATATCCAATTTTGGTTCAAGTTGGTTTGCTGGTGAAGGCAATGTTCAGCTCAACATATCTGTGTGAGATTTCATTTTCCAGTATGAAATTTATTAAAAACAAGTACAGGAACAGGTTTACTGATGAACATTTGGATAACTGCATTCGAATGGCTGCTACAACATATGAGCCTGACATAAAAAAATTGTTGATGACAAAAGAGCGTGCCACCCCTCACATTAAACTATGTTTCTCTAATGCAAATATTTTGTTATTTATATTCTTATGCTATTAATTGCAATGTTAGAAATTGCATTTAATTAGATTTTTATATAAATTAGAAATGTATATTTTTATAGGTAATAAACAACTGTGTGATTTAAACAAAAGCATGTATTATTTTCCTACTTTGTTGGATAGCTCAGTCACTTAAAAGTTTGGCGACCACTACTGTAAGACATCTCCTGTAGTTGAAGAGTCTTACGGCATCTTGGCACAAGGCTCGATTCATGTTCAGGTTTGCCTTCCTACTGAACCTTATCAACTTTACCTAAATGGATACTGTTCATCCACTGGTAACCGTTCAACCATGAAACATCAAACGATACAGTGAAACTACGATCATGCACCTAGGTGGGAGCCAGGTCTGTGAGTCTTGCCATTGCGCTATGTCCCCTTCACAACCTGTGTCATTGCGGACTCCAATACACCAGTCATAGCTGAGCTACGGGCAATTAAACATGGCTGCTACCATCGCTACTCCTGCCAAGTGCGAGTTGCAAAGTGTGATAATTTTTTTGCAGGCAGACCAATTCAAAACAAACTAAGAGGCATGCACTCGTCCGGCATGGCTTCAATCCATGTCAATGTATGACTGCACTGTGCCAACGTGGCAAAAGACCTTCCCAAAAAATTCAAGTGGGAAGTTTTCGACCATGCACCATTTAGTCCAAACCTCGCACTGAGTGATTTTCACCTCTTTTGAGAGTTTAAGATATGGTTGGGCAACAACTCCTTGCCACCAACAAAGAACTTCAGGAGGCTGTCCAGATGTACCCACCTCACTGGTTGCAGGATTCTATACAGGGTAAATTGGAAAGCTGGCATCACGAAACAACATATGCCTCAATTGTTTTGGCGATTTTGTTGAAAATTAAGCACAAAACAACTAAACGTTTCGTAATAAAATAATTTTGTTATGTCAATCTGTCTATTTTTACAGCCCATCGGAGGTTAATAAAATAAAAAACAGTCCTCGTATAACTATACGACTGGTTGCGTGTGAAGCAAATTGCTCAGTGCTGAGGACAGCTCATAGTTTCTCCAGGTCATGGATGCACAGCGCAATGGATCCATTCTTGTCTCAAACTTGCTGTGGGAAGGTATAAAGACGCTCAAGGTCAAAAACCAAATGATGTATAAAAGATCATTTTCAACGACTATGAGCACTGGCGGGTGAATTATGACGACAATGATTGTTGTTTTAACACTTTGATGCCAAACTTTTGTTGTATGTTTATGTAAAAATGCCAAGTTCACTGAAATTACCAGTCTTTCCAGGAGCAGGTAAATATACTTTAAACGTACTAGTTACTAAATTATATTTGTTTTCATTAAAAGTTATTTAAAAAATGTTAAAATAACCATCCAAATTTAAATGGGATTTTTTTTGAGCCGTTGTCATTAGTGAAATATGTACTCTCTCACACTTCACGGAGTGTTAAACATTATCTATTTCCTGTTCCTTCAAAGAGTTAGCCATATTTATTTCCTCGTATTTTAATTATCTCCGAGCACGAATGTAAACAAATACTACTTCAAAAGCCAACATGGGCGGGAAGTCCGCTGTAATCAGCTGATTCAAAGAACTTATTATTATGAATCCAGTTATTCACGGAATATAAACACATTGATATATGCAGAGAGAGAGAACGATTCCTGTGTTGCCTAGGTTACAACAGCGACAGCACTGCGAGGCTAGAAATAATAATAATAATAATCAATTTTATGAAAACAGGGCCGAATGATTAGCCCAGGTATTTTTAACAAAACCTCCGTCGGTCGATATATCGTCCCCCTGGCACTAAAAGGGTTAAGGGATGGAACAGCAAAGCCATCTACCCCAAATATGTTTATAATTTTTGTTGTTGTTTTGCGGAGAAAGAGGGGCTATATACCTAATTAATCACATTGTTTACACTCTATACGAGTCGTTCAGTTGCAAACTCGTCATGTTCGTACACACAAAGTGTTTGGGATCTGCAAAAGACTGTCATCTGTTATAGAATAAAGCTAGGAGTTTTGCTTTCTTTAATTCAACTGTAAACTAATATCTTCGTCATTCCACAAAACCTCAAAAAAAATATTTCTCATAAAACCCTTGGTTTTTTCTTAAAAAATATGTTCGGACAGAATGAGTTTTGAAGCAGTTTTATGGAGTTATATGGAATAGTGTGAATAGATTTATGGTAATATTATTTTTATCAGCTAGTTAACAATTAACAATTGCATGATTTTGCGGCAAATTAGAAAATAGGCAACTTTGTTCTGAATCCTAAAATGGTGTATTATCACATCTTGATTAGGCACAATTCCATTTATTGTTATAATCAAAATACCAAGTTTTCACTATTGCCAATTAACCATATATGATAGGGAAAAACAAAATGCAGTTTTGAATTCAGCACAGCGAAGTTAATCAAACACACCTATTTTCCTTTTTTACTGCAGATTTTTTCTTCCTTTTTTCAGGCCTGTGTTATTACACATAAAATATCATGAATGGAAATCATTTTGAATTTCATGTACTGTATAATCTGTTTTGATATTTAAATCCCCCTCTTTTAACATGGTGTCCACAGAATTTTCAATGTCAAATTTCCTGACTTTTCCTGACCATTTTTCATCAAAATTCCTGACTCGTGAAGTCATCGTAACATCAGAAAAATGGTTTATTGAGCAAATATATATATCTTATTTGCAGCCTCCACCATCCCCATAGCTGCCCAACGCTCGCCTCTTTATTCATTTAGAATACAAAATAAAGTAAATTATGCAATAATACATAAATCAAAGTACTTAATAACCTAACCTATAGCCACATCCCTACGCCAACGCCAAAAAAGTGTACAAAAAATAGGTAAAAGAGGTTTTTACTATGATGCACTGTAAAAATGGAAACATACCATAATGTCCAGTGAGTTATTGCCTTTTATCTTCAGAGATTAGTTGAACTAGTAACATCAATATATGGCTGTAAAACACAAAATACTGTATGGTTAACATAAAATTCCTGACTTTCTAATACTTTTCGCCATTTTTTCCTGACTCGCGCCATTTTTTCACACTCTTTCCTTACTTTACCTGACCAAAAACAAAATTCCTGACTTTTCCTGCCTGTGGACACCATGTTTAAGCTTACATTATCATTGTTTAAAGTTCTTTCACATTTACCTCAGTTATATCTCTTTTTTTTATTTAGTCGTTTTACCCTCCAGGTTGGTGGAACCCACGGACTCAGCGAGGGAACTCACCACTACCGCCTCTACGGGCAGTGTCCTAGAGCTGGGAACATCGAATCGGAAGGGATACAACTGGTGAGGTGGGATTGGCACCCCGGAGGTCCTGGGTTCGATTCCCGGCTCTGCCACGAAATTTGAAAAGTGGTACGAGTACTGGAATGGGGTCTACTCAGCCTCGGGTGGCCCAAATGAGTAGAGGGGGTTCGATTCCCCCTCAGCCATCCCCGAAGTGGTTTTCCGTGGTTTCCCACTTCGTCTTCGGGCAAATGCCGGGATGGTGCCTTCTTCAAGGCCACGGCCGCCTCCTTCCCTCTTCCTTGTCTATCCATCCTAACCATCCCTTACCTTCCCTCATGAGGCCCTTGTTCGCTTTGCAGGTGAGGCCGCCTGGGCGAGGTGCCAATCCCACCTCACCAGTTGTATCCCTTCCGATTCGATGTTCCCAGCTCTAGGACACTGCCCATAGAGGCGGTAGTGGTGAGTTCCCTCGCTGAGTCCGTGGGTTCCACCAACCTGGAGGGTAAACGACAAAAAAAAAAAGAATTCGTTGCACATGCATCTCAATGATAATCTAATTAACAGTCCAGTCAGTGATTTTAACTCATCATGCCGAGACGTAAAACGGATATAGGTCGTAGTTCATTGATATCGAGAAGAAAAAAAGCGCTTATCACGTAATGCATTCATAACTGTTCCCGGGCGAAGCCGGGGTGGGTTGCTAGTTAATAATATTCTATGATGGAACACAAGGTTTGCAAATCATTTGGAGAGTGGCACATAGTACACTTTGCTGCATAACACATCCTGGACACGAAGACTTCTGCAACAGGTTCAACTCCATCAGCTTTCAACATGCGATAAAACGGCGTTTGCTCAACTAACAAGGGGACCCTACGGCAATCGGATTTTTGTATTTTTTTCCGCTTCGGGAACGTAAAGTTCATACCTCGAACAATAATTTCCTAAAGCCGTTCGATGCCATATTCATAAATTCTCGAGAAAATAGACTTCGAAGTTTTCCGAGCGCTTCATATCCAGTAAAGATGTTACTGAGTTCATGCAGGACGCGTGGCTCACCCGGCAACGTTCGGACCCTGTAATCGCCGGGACGCTAGTTCGAGTCTCACTTCGAGTGCTATACTTCTTTCTTTCAATTCATATACTACTAATGTGAATAAATTATAAAAATTATCGGGTGTGCCACGCGTCCTACACGAACTCGGTAACATCTTTACTGCATATGATGTGCTCGGGAAACTCGAAGTCGATTTTCTCGAGAATTTATGAATATGGCATCGAACGGCTTTGGGAAATTATTGTTCGAGGTCTGAACTTTACGTACCCGAAGCTGAAAAAAATACAAAAATCCGATTGCCGTAGGGTCACCTTGTAAGTGCAACTTGACAAGCTACATAAAATGGCGGTCTTAACTCAATTTTGAGAAATAATTGGACATAACGAGTTTTGCAATTGGATGACTCAGATGTAATTTATATATTCCATCGATACTCTCGAAATTTTGTTATGGTAACTCAATACGGTCTTCAGGCATAATTGCTTTCTACTTCATGCCCAGAAGTTAAGTGGTGGAGGGGAGAGGGACATACAACAAAATCAATGGCATAACATTTAAAGGATCTTTATTATGTTTAATAAAGGTAACTTATATATATAACCAGATTTCAGAGTAATTTGTGAGTGTAGGAGTCTGAGGTATCCTTGCAAATACAGGGAGCGGCAAAAAGATCTGACGATTTTTAAGTCACAATACAAACATTTTAAATGATACAAACTCTTTGATTACTTATAACAGCAAGGTGTACATGTCAATTAATGGAAAACATGAAAGAACAATAGATTTTAACTTTTAAGATTTGAAGATAACGTCTTTCAAATGATGGCCATCTTTTGCCAAGCGGCAAAAAGATCTGACGGTTTATGTCGTTGTACGGCTGAGCGAGTTAGAGGTGGGGGTAGTGAGGATTGGCGCGATGATGAACCTACATGATGCCATTTCATTAGCCATGGAGCTGTGGACAGGTGAACAACGTGCGTTTGTTGTCGAGGCATTTTTTAAAAGTGGTGAGTCTTGCGTCGTTACTCAGCGTCAGTTCCGTCAACACTTTAATGTGGGTCGAAGAGGACGCGTTCCATCTCGTAACACAATTTTGTTATGGGTGAGTAATTTTAGAGCTACAGGTTCAGCCTTAAAACGTACGTCGACAGGCCGTCCAAGGTCAGCCAGGACACCAGAAAATGTTGAGCGAGTGAGACAAGCTGTGGAAACCAGTCCACGGCGGCCGGCTCGTAAACAAGCTGCTGCTTTGCAAATGTCTGATCGAACAGTGAGAAGAATATTGCGTTTCGATTTGCATTTTCATCCGTATAAAATGGTTATTTTCCAGCAGTTGAAGCCTAATTACTATGCAAGACGCAAGAGAAGACGTTTGATAGCTTCAGTGCAAGACTGGAAGAATGCATGGCAAAAGATGGGCATCATTTGAAAGACGTTATCTTCAAATTTTATAAGTTAAAATATATTTTTCTTTCATGTTTTACATTAATTGACATGTACACCTTGCTGTTATAAGTAATAGAAGAGTTTGTATCATTTAAAATGTTTGTGTTGTTGTGATTTAAAAACAGTCAGATCTTTTTGCCTCTCCCTGTATTTGAGGTACAGGGTCTTTAGAATGCTTTTAACAGAGTAGTGAAGCTAAATTCATTGTAACATATATCCCTTGCCTGGGCAACACTAGGCAGAAATGCTAGTTTATATAGCTTCAAAAAATTATCCGAATTGTTTTCTTTTTCACAGAAACAAATAATGCCACGAGAGATATTTTTGTATTAGGTGTTGACAGCAAAGTTTTATATAACGGTCATTGTTATTATTGCATGCCAAGTGTCTGTTGTTCGTGTGTTAATTGATCATTACATTTGAGAATGTCAGCTACAGAGCCACGTGCAAATATCAGATTTTGTACCGTATCTTGTTACACGAATCACATTCAGAGACATAAAGAATACTTGAAGTACAGTTGCATATGGTAAAAGAGCAAAGGAAAAAAACAATAAACTACTTTTGAAAGTAATTAATTTTAATTGATTGACCAATTGCAATTGATTTTAAGGTAACGATGTCAGTAGTCAACCTGTTAATTGCTAATGCCCTCCTTGAGCACGATTGATTGAACTTAACACTAAATTGAATCTATGGATTGTTGTCTAACTAGGGATGATCACGTTTGATCAATTGGATCAGTTATTCATAAATAAAATAATTCTGAACATCGTATGTATTTGGGCCAGTAGTGGACATGTACATTTTACAAATTCACTAGTATTTGACATATCATTGCACAAGTAGAGAACAGGTACATTTTAAAAATTTACTACCTATGGACACAGCATTGCACCAGTAGTCGACACCACACCATTTTTGCAAGAAGATAGTAAATTAGACGACAAAAAACTTTATTAAATTCAGTAATAAATACAGTACATATAATTCAACTTATTAGAGAAGTATGAACATACGAAAGTATATAAATGGTATAGCATACAATAACAACTCTCTTAGAGACTAATATACAGACAGTTTTGCAGTATAATAATAATATTAAAAATCTATGATTTGCCGAGTGTAATAAAAATAACACAATATAACTCATCACTAGATCAGCATTATCACTCGTACCCAGACCAGATGCCGCAGGAACTTAACACCGAGGAAATTACATGTATAACATCAACTTATCTTTGTCTACGGTAACAACAGAATCAATGAACTGATTGACTTTGTTCCAACAGTTCAACAATAGGTGAATCAAAACCGTACCTCATCCCAGCATTCCCCTGTAAATTGATTATCAGAGTGAGTCATTATCATCATCTTGCACAGTTTCCAGCCACTGCCCAGTGTGAGATATTGCCTACCTAGGAGAACTTTACTCAATTTCCCGACCATGTTATTTTTCACCAAATACATGACATTTAGTTCGCTAAATATCCCAGTCAAAAAGAAAATGCTACGCACTTGTACTATAGTCACCCGCAACGTCTGTCAAATGGGGCTTAAAACAAAGTAAAGACGCGTACGCTCTCAGAGCCCTGTAACAGCCGTGCAGTGTGCAGTATGTTTATTCGACTGGTGACAAGCACTGGGACGCATAGTGGTCAGTGCCGTGATTCGATGTTATTGCTGATATCTGTAGGTAAGATTTTGTATGTTAACTTAAAATTTCATTGAAGGGTTAGGTTACAATGTTGTTTTGAATAGAGGCTTGTCATGAACAAAAACTACTGTAGTTTCTTGAAATTCAAAAAGTATTCTACTCAGGTGTTCCATCGTGTTCCGACCTGAAATTTGTTTCACATTATAGCTTATTAAGTATAAATACTAGCAACGATCGAAATATCCTGCGCAAGTTTGCGCGATAACGACCAAACGTCCTGTCTGTTTCAGAATGGCACCCGTGTTTACGTGGCGTACTATGTTCGATGAGTGGGCAAAAGCTCTCACAAACAAGTCAAAAGTTCTTTCAAACTTTATAATGGAACAAACAGGAGTCGCGGAACTTTCGCCTAGTTCAAATGCAAAAATAAGGAGGTGTGTACATAGTATACAAGTTAAATGGGATAAAGCTAATCGACATCGGGAGAGATTTTTATACCACAACGCGACATGGTTGGACAATGAAGTCGACTTTAATTTTGCAGCCGATCCTCCGATTAATCCAACCAAGCCGGTAGACCTCAAAAATCCTTTAAAGATTATTCCTCCAAAGTTCAGACTAGAAAAATCAAAGCACTTGTCGAATCTACAAGTCATGAAGAACTGTCGAAGGCTATTGAACTCTCATTGCGCAAGGTGGGAAAACGTGACTCTGCCTCAATCGTGAAGGAGCTTTGTTCTTCTTCTCCTACAAGGGGCACAAACTTCAAGAAAGGTCAAAATTCTTCGCTTGAAGTGTCACCTAAGTTGTCCGCAGATGATTGCTTACTACATCCGATCCATATATTACTAGTTTACGTGCTTCTCCGAAAGCGAAACGTTCGGTAGTCATGCCCGAAGTTTTAGAACTTTTAATGGATCCTGTTGTAAATGCTTCGGATAATCAGTCTGATGATAGCTGCAGTGATACAGACTAGATTAGATAACTTTCCTTTGTGTTGTAACGTGTTTTTCGAGGGGTTTTTATGCCACTGGCATAAGTCAGTAGGAAGCCATTCTATATTTATTTACGCGGCAAATTGTTCAGCCAAGAGAATTTTTCATGTTAATTTATTATTATTATTAATTTATTATAATTATTATTTAGATATTTTCGGAGCATTTTATAAAAATTATTAGCATTCAGATAGGTTTTCTATGTCTTAGAAAACGCTATCATGCAAATTATTACGAACGACGATATCATAGAAAATTATCTGATTACGGAATTTTACGAAGTTTTG
This sequence comes from Meconema thalassinum, assembly GCA_946902985.2. Classification (NCBI taxonomy): domain Eukaryota; kingdom Metazoa; phylum Arthropoda; class Insecta; order Orthoptera; family Tettigoniidae; genus Meconema; species Meconema thalassinum. Next base: position 188,990,283 of record OX336389.2, read on the forward strand.
TCAGTTAGGGTATTTCAGAGACATGACTCAGTGGGAATTCAAATACAAGCTGAATCCTGTCGGGAAGTATTACGCAAGCGGGCTCGCATCGTCCAGGAAAGGCGAATTGTTGAAACGGAACCCTCCCGCCGAGTGTAATGACCCAGAGAAGGGGAGTATAGCGCGTGGGGTGCAGCCAATCAGTGTGGACCACGTAAGCTAGAAGCCGGCTGAAGAGTGGGGGAGCCGACAGGTGCATATATCGTTCGACGCGCCGTCGAACGAGGACAATCTGTGAAATACTTGAGGAGTATGGGTGCGCGTGCGAGTGGCTCCGATGTTCAGTGGAGTAAGTAACTATCTGTGTAGAACTTGCCGAGTTCGGTTGCAAGTGCGTGTCGTTCCGATGTTCAGTGGAGTTAGCGACTATCTTTGTGAAACTTAACCAGTGTGGTTATACGAGTGTTTGGGTCCGAAGTACGGACCATAGAATTATCTAATCTACCAGAATCTCATCAAACATCGAGGAAGATGGCGACGTCCAGGATACTGTGGGAAGCACACAGCATCATCCAGTACGAGGGAAATGCTTTAGCAATTTCCAGTGGTAAGCGCAAATGACGCAGAAATACGCAATCTCTCGTTTCTCTTTGTTTTATATTTCATATTTCAGTAACTTCATAGCTTGGAAATAAGAGTAAAATCAATTTATCAGACTCCGTTTTCACGTAATTTTCTATCGGTAATCTTCAAATCACAACGCTCCAATTTAAATTTTATACTTATTATTATTATTATTAATTTTGCTATTCTTGTTTTATATAATAAATTCATTTCTTTTACAATGCAATCTTTGCTTTCAGTAGGTAGCATTAGATATAGACCAATTCCTTCTCCTGATACAATTGTTTGTTGGGTTAATGATCAAATCATACCACGATCTGAGTGAATAGAGTCTTGAATGTGTTCTGCCAGAGCTAGACGTTGTTAAATACAAATTTAGATTTCAACATTGCGTTGAGGTCTTGGCGCCCATTAAAACAACATAGCTTAGGCAAAGGTAAACAGTTACATTTCTCACCCAACAGTGAGGGGCTAGCAAAACGTTTCAGTGTTTGCGCATGTTTTGTGCCGTACCTTGTTATTACGTTTTAATTTTATGGACCGAAAATTGTTTAGTTCCCATTGTCACCAAAGTTTAATCTTAATGAATCTGGCTGCATCAAAAACCAAGAGCAATATATATTTTGTATATTTGACGGTAACACTAGCCAAATTTGTGTCTTACGTTTGTCAAACCTGTGTGTTATTTTTTTTGGACAAAAAATACAAATAAAACATTTTTAATGTCTAACTACAAATTCTTCTTTTTCTTCAGCGTTTGTCCCACCTGGTGGCAGGGTCCGTTACATGGATTCGATGTCTCTATTTAGTTAATAAGCCTGATCAGAACAAAAACCACACAGATAATGCTAGGAAATTGTAAATTACATACCTCGCCACCTGAAGACTAATGTCAAGGACACAGTCATAAAAATGTCATCATGTTGATGTGCAGTGATTCAAACCATGGTGTCCACAGAATTTTCTATGTCAATTTTCCTGACTTTTCCTGACCTTTTTCAACAAAATTCCTGACTCGTAAAGTCATTGTAACATCGGAAAAGAGGTTTATTGAGCAAACATATATATGTATTTTATTTTATTTGCAGCCCATAGCTGCCCAACGCTCGCCTCTTTATTCATTTAAAATACAAAATAAAGTGCAATGTGCTGGGCGATGGGGTCGCCACATCCCTACGCCAACTCTAAAAAAGCGTACAAAAATAGGTAAACGAAGTTTTTACAATGATGTACTGTAAAAATGGAAACTTGCCATAATGTCCAGTGAGTTATTGCTTTTTATCTTCAGAGATTAGTTGCACTTGTAACATCAAAATAGGGTTTTAAACACAAAATACTGTATGGTTGATATAAAATTCCTGACTTTCTAATACTTTTCGCCATTTTTTCCTGACTCACGCCATTTTTTCACACTTTTTCCTGACCTTTCCTGACCAAAAACAAAATTCCTGACTTTTCCTGACTCTTCCTGCCTGTGGACACCATGCAAACCAGATCTAGGGACACACTAGCAGCCAGCTTTGTGCACACGAGCATGACGCAATTGCTCGGGGATTACCCTAAATATAGAGCTTACTTCTCAGCATCCAGCTGTCCATATTTTTGTTGATATGCACGGGAATAATTACAAGTGTCGACCACTGGTACAATGTCGGCCACTAGGACTCTTACCTTAATTAGTGACCGTATCACTAAACATTTTGAATTTCGTAACTCCCTACTTTACGACTTTCTACATTATCAGGAGCAGGGAACGAAAAGCCTGAGTTGTTCGATGTTAATTGCAGTTGAAGTGTCAGCATCTCTTGTTTGAGAGAGTCCAAGCAACTCTACAAATTGCTCAAAGGCTTGTTGTCTGGTAACATAGCACTCTGATGAAGCAACTCAACTATTTGAGCGTCATCATATTTAGTAGGTAGAAGCGGAAGACTTGAGGTGAGATCAGGCAGTTTTTCATTACTATCACAGCTGTATGCTTCCAGTTTTAGCTTCAACATCTGTAACAATACATAAGAAACATTAAATTTCCATCAACGAGTTCAAACTCTTTTAAGAAAAATTCTGTAGTCAGGTTCATAGAAGCCTCCGTGACTTAGGCAGCAGCACGCCGGCCTGTCACCGCTGGGCCCGTGGTTCAAATCCCGGTCACTCCATGTGAGATCTGTGCTGGACAAAACGGAGGCAGACAGGTTTTTCTCCGGGTACTCCGGTTTTTCCTGTCAAAATTTCATTCCAGCAACACTCTCCACTATCATTTCATTTCATCTGTCATTCATTTAATCATTGCCCCAGAGGAGTGCGTCAGGCCTCGCCGCTAGATGGGGGCTTCATTTATTCCATTCCTGACCCGGTCGGAGACTGGAAGCAGGCTGTGGATTTTCATTCCTGTAGTCAGGTTCATAAAAAGAATATACAGGATGTCTGAAAAAAAAGTTTCAGAAAATGTACGGGCATGATATATACAATAATATAAGAGTATAGCGTCGGTGTCACACGGTACAGCACTCATTTCAGGTTCCGTATTGACCGTGTTTACAGTAAGTAAGACCTGATTTTTCCGCCGAATCAATACTTTATTTAATAGAAAAACTCTATGGGTACATGTTTCGGAGACCCTATGTCTCCTTCCTCAGCCCTCTTATAGTACTAAAACATCATAAAAAACACTCGAAATCCTCAATAAAACAACATAAAACACACATCATCAATTGCACAACCACAACATATTAAAAAACCACGAGCTTGAGAAATACACTAGTTAAAATTCAACAATACACATAAATAAAGCATGTAATGCTCCTCGCAGGTTTTTTTCAGTCATTGAGTCCTGTGTTTAATTTATGTCATTAGACACATTAAAATAATGTTTATGCACAGACACTTAATTGTTCAAAGTGTCTTCAAACACTAAAATACATATAACCATTCCATGGGGATTATTGCATACGTAGTATGAACTTGTTGAAAACATCCAAACTTGCCTAGTGTCGATGGACACCTGTTGTTTGAGATAGGACAACAGATAATATTGTGCTTCCTATCTAGACACTTAACAACATACTGTCGCGAAGCGAACTGTTGTTTCATGAATAACAGTCCTATTTGATAGCTAGTAGAGAATTGAAGACAGTCAATTCAGGGCTTCTTAGATGATGGTTAGCTGACGGTTGGTGGCATCGATTATGAAATATTCATTACTATTGTTTTTGTTCCTGAAACGAATGATGCACGTTTTAGAGATTTGAAATGCCAAAATCTGAATATTTATAAAATCTTCTAACCAGATCAAAAATAAAAATAAAGACTTACGAGGAACATTTACAAGTTGACACCTCGTCTTATTCGTCAAGGATTGCTGAATAGCTCCAAAATATTCTGAAGAAAATAGCGTCACACGGTGCGGTAACTCATGGTGTCACCCTCCCTCATGGACCTCCTCCCATATCAGGGTTGCCAAATGGTGTCGTTTATGGCGTATCTTGCCATTAAAATGGTTTTTTAATATGCCATGTGTTTAAAACTGCCTTGGAGGTATTTTTTTTCTTTTGAGGCCCTCTGCAGAAGGCTTCCCTTATATACAGTATATACAAAAAGTTATTTGTGTTTGAAAAGAAAATATACAACACAATCTGTGCCCAGTCATCGGTCGGTCGAAAACAACAAATACAATTTTCTTTCACCCGGAGCGATCCGCACCCCCCCCCCCCCCTCCCCCCCTAGTGACATCATTGGAGTATACGTTGTCTATTTTGTAAATTGCTAGAGGTAACTGCTTTATCGCATGGACTGGTATTGCAGCAATGTTACTACCTACTACACCAGAGGTGGCCAAACAGCACTCCGGGCGTGCTGGTACACCGGCTGCACTCCGGAGTGCTTCTGGAGCGGACAGCCTTGCAGTGATGGTGGGGGAAGACTATATGTCTGTCTGTCTCTCTCTCTCGCTTGCTCGTCTTACTCCCTCCTGTACTGTCCTTGCTGTGTCGAAGGTCAAACGGTCACGATGTTCATAGAGAGGTGAAGACTGCTCGAGTTTTAGCAAGTGCAGGTGCACTTCATAAAAAGGGAGGTAGCGCGCAGTTCGCTACTCCTGTGGGGGTCCGGCAACGGACACCAAGAGCCCGCTGATGAGCCAGCTTGGTGTTCCTAGGCAAAACCCCACACAAGACACGGCATAAACCTAGAAAAATTGCTGAGTTATAATTCACTGGCCGTGAGAGCCAATATACCATTTTTTTAATGGGTAGATAGAATAACAAATCAAAAGGTATTGAGTGGGAAAGAGAGATTTTTCTGGCCATTGCTAATGAGAAGAAGAGAAAGTTCAGTAGGGCAAATTCTAAGGCACACAGGAAGAGCAAAGTTAGCTATGTAAGGAAGGGTCGAGGACAAGAACAGTAGGATTAGTCCAAGGTTAGAATATTTTAAGCAGATTGTCTCGGGTGTGTGATGTGGTAGCTATATAGAGAAAACCAGGGGCGGCTCCTGATTAAAATGTTAGGATGAGCCAGATGATACTATTGTTGTTTTATATTAGGCATTTATTGTTGCCAATATACCATTATCATAATTCCACACAACACAACATTTGAAACAAGTTTTAATAAATAGTTGATGCATTAAAAACTGTACTCTCATGGCTCCTTATTTATAAATATATTCTCTCCTGTGCTTGGATGAAGCAAATTTATTTATCAGCTTGATTGATTTAATTTCTAACTTTGTGTTCAGAGCTATAGAAGAAAATGAATTTGTTAATAATAATTCCACTTTCATTTTCCAATATCACAAACAATCGACTTATTAAATAACTATGTACCGTGCCACAAAAGTTAAGAACACATTTATACAGTAGAAATTAACTCACTAACACATTTGAACTGTACTTGGAACATCAGACAGCTGCAAATGTATAAATATATTTTTGTATTATGTCAGCAAGCTGCGAACAATTGCTGAATACCTGCTTAAGGGAGTGAGGTGGGGTGGACCCCTCTCCCGTAGTCTGGTTTAACAGAGACAGACGCAGGAGGTGAAATGGAGAGATCTTTGATTTCACTTCAAAGTAACGTTATGGGCCCAATCTGCTGGCCCATGAAGAGAGAGAAAATTACCTTCATAGCACTGAAGAATTCGCGTGCAAGACAGTGCTATGTCCACTGTTTCCTCACCCGGCATATGAAGCCATATACTATACATGGGACTTTCTGTGGAGCGGCCCTCGCTATGACGATACACCGTACGAGACTGTCAGGATCTTAAGCTAGGGAGGAGTTATTTATAATGAATTCTCTATAGATATTCTAGAAGGATAAAACACTTATTTCAAGTTGAGTATCTGCAATATAAAGTAATTTTTAACTACATTAATTAAACAAATTCGTTGCAATACTGCCTAACGGCCTTTGGTGGGCAGGGCCCATTCGGCCCTTAATGACGCACCGTCCCTGGAGAAAACGATTAGCTCAGGACAGGGAGACATAGAGGGCTGCATCAACCCGGTCTAAAGACTGAAGACCTAGGAGGCGGCAAACAGGTCTTAAAAGGCCAGTGAGTGATTTCAAACTTCTCTTTCACGCAGCTTCATGATGGAGTTGACAAGCGCGTATTAGGCACACTATACGATAGCTTATTTTAGATGGAAAGGGGAAAAAAACTGTTTCCTTTGTCGCTATTGCTCAGAATAGAAGTTTCCGTCAAGTAAAAGGTTACTCTGTCAGTTGTAAGAGGGGAAAGGGGATAGAGTACTCTCCCTTGTGGGCGTGATGACGTTCTGATGGCAATGAATAATCCAAATCATTTGTCGCAAATCTGTCATCTCCAACACAGATGTCCTCCAGTCCCTATTGTGCTTGTAACAACTGGCTAGTGGGTAATCCCCAATGCCGAGCACTTGATTCAAACACCGTTATTGAAAAGGGAAAGGGGATGGAAGGGGAGCTGCTCGCATTAGGGCACCCCACTCCTCCCTCATGATAGTCGCGCCGTGTCGTGCCAGTTGTGATCACAAGAGATGGGATGGGAGGGTGAGGTGAGGTGAGGTGAGGTGATATAGGGCTGATGGAATGTGTCAAAACACCTGCATACTCACGACTTGTCTAGCAAGTGAATCTATTAGACTACTGTACCCCTTAGAATTACACAAAACAACACGAATTTTCAGTCTGGGTTCTGTATGTCTGAGTTTGATTTGGCATGCCTTACTAATGAAAGAAAAAATAGTTCCACCTAATAACGTTTGGTTGGTTGGTTGGTTCCTTAGTTTAGGGGCTGCGACAACGCGGTCATGTAGCTCCATGTACTTTGGGTGTGTGTAGAATCTGTCTGATAACCGGTGTTAATTGTGATGGCTGTATTACTGTTCTTTTAATTCAAGTAAGGACTGCAGACAGTAATTTCAAGTAGTTCCTACTTTTGCTACCAAATACTAACGTCCACGACACCTAGCTTGCGGACTTGGCTACTAGATGGCATCGCAGTCAGCTCCTGGCGGTGAACGTTGGAACTAATAGAGCGTTATCAATTCTAACCTACAAATTTTGGCTTCACACAAGTGTAGTTAGTGGAAGGTTCTTTTTCGTGCCATAAATCTATAACATGGGACAGCCAGCTTTACTTCCCCTCCGAAGGAAGGCATACTGAGGAATTTTTAACGCTCTTAAAAGGGCGGCTTCGGTAGCGTAGTCGGTAGCATGCTGAGCTTCTATGCCCAAGATCGCGGGTTCAAATCCGGCCGAAGTCGTTGGATTTTTAAGAGCGTTAAAAATCCCTCAGTATGCCTTCCTTCGGAGGGGAAGTAAAGCCGGCGGTCCCATATCATAGATTTATGGCATGTTAAAGAACCTTCCACTAATTACACCTGTGTGAAGCTAAATTGTATAGGTTAAGAATGTAAACAACGCTCTTAGGTTCCTACGTTCGTTGCCAAGAGCCGACTGCGGTGACGTCTGGTAGCTAAGTTCTGAACTAGTAGTCGTTGACGGTGGCGTTTGGCGGCAAAAGTGGGAACTACTTGAAAATTGATCGTCTGCAGTCCTTACTTGAATTAAAACAGATACACACACGAATACAGTCATCACAATTAACAGTGGTTATCAGACAGATTCTACACACACCCAAAGTGCACGGGGCTACATAACCGCGTTGTCGCAGCCCCTAAACTTAAGAACCAACCAACGTTCTTAAAAAATCTGACGACTTCGGCCGGGTTTGAACTCGCGATCTTGGGCACAGAAGCTCAGCATGCTACCAACTACGCCACCGAAGCCGCGAAGGAATCTGGATGAAACGGAAGTCTCAGGAGCTGAAAAGATCACTGACGCCTTCAGGAAAAGGCTATATTGAAGTTCTACGGCCACATTCTCAGAATGAACAATAACAGGCTCACCAAAAGGATTCTCAACCTCGCTCTCTCAATGAAAGTACAGAACAAGTGGCTTAGTGAAATAGAAAAATGCCTTCAAGAAATTGGCATTACAAAGGAAATTATACAAGATCAACTCCAGTTTAGAACATTAATCAATAACCATTATTTCCCTGAGAAAATTACTACCAGGACCAATAATATTAATATCGTATAGCCTCGGGTGCCTGGTGCAAGCTTTGTTAATTGACACCCAGAAGGCAGCTTTCATGTCGAATTTCGTCGTTTCTTTGAACGCTATGAAAGTCAAGGAGGTTAGATATCTAAGCTCCTTGACACTACAGCGCTTTCTAGTAGAGAATTGAGGAACTTCGTGTTGGCGGAAAATCGCGAGATTAATTTTGCCATTGAACACGGCCTACCGAATTCAAATGTGTTCTTTAGCATGCCAACAACGTATAACATCCATGTCGTGATTTTTGTCACCTACCAGGACCAATAAATCATGGACGGAAGGACAGAGGAAGATGTTTAGATTTTGGGAGAAGCAAAACTCATTATTAGCAAAATAAGTTCTATCGCGCTCCACAGATGGGCACAACGATGTAAAAAGTAACAATAATACGTAGGTTACTACGGAGACCCATATTTGCCCCCAGGGGCTCACATCTAGTGGGACGTGGGTTGGCGACCACGGTGCCCCAGCTGAGTCCGGCATTGCTTCCACTTACTTGTACCGGGCTCCTCTCAGTCTTCTTTCTTCTCGACCTCACTTGGTCAACTCTTGTTCCCTTCCGACCCCGACGGTATTAGGGTATCTGAGGCCTAGGGAGTCTCTTCCTTTCCCGCCTTAATTGGCCCTTGTCTCATCTTTTCTGATACCCTCCTTCTGCGAGGAGTCAGCCTTCTTTTTCTTTTCATGTTCTCTCCTGCCTTCTGCTCAAGGGCCTCAAGGACGTAGGGTGTATGTAGCCCCAACACTTCTGGTGCACCCTGGATATTGCTACACCATCAGGGGCTCACTTCTGGTGAGTTCGGGAGTTGGCAACCCCGAGGGATTCCTCAGTTGGGTCCGGTTTTCCCCCTTTTCTCCATTACCTCTGGGGCGGACCCTCTCCTCTTTCACTTTCCTATCTGCATTTCAAGGCTCTCCTTCCTTCCAAGTCCCTCAATCCGCATTATTCGAGGGTTGAGGGCATTCCTTTTCCTCCTGTCCTTTATTTGCCTAATTCTCCTTTTGTTTTCCATTTCTTCTTCTAGTATAACTTATAAGTTAATAGTTAGTTTTAGTTATAGTTTACATTTCATTTTCATCTTCACGATCACTCAAACCACTAGGAGTCGATAAACTAGATGTTAGGCCCCTTAAAACAACAATTATCATCATCATCATCATCATCATCAGACCCATATTTATGGAAATATTAGTCCAGCACAGTGGTGACATTGGCTTCTGTACTAGTGTTAACGTTACACAGGCGCTGACACGCGGGATGAATCAAGTAGGTTTCTTCTGACAGCTATTGAACATTCCTGAGCCAATCCCCAACCCCACGCCTATTGAGGACCAACCACCCGGGGAAGCATCATTAGAGACTCCCCTATTGAGATATACGGGCTTGTAATTGTTAAGTACTAGACCGCCGTATGTCCACTACTCTTTATGTGCATACGTAATGATACCACCTTACACATGTCCTCCGCTAAGAAGGGGACTTTATAATACACTAGTACAGCCATCGACGACTCCCCAAATGTATGTATTTATTATTTACCAGCTGGTTACCCGGCATTCGTACGGATAAAAATGTACAGTACAGTACTTGTGTGTGTATAATACACTCCGAACTCTTTTATTGTTCTATCCTAAATAAATAAATATATAAATCATCATCATCATCATCGTTTCTTCTCTCCAGCAAGCCGGGTGCAGTAATAAATGAGCCGTCTCCAATTTGTCCTGTATTTGATGCCAGCTCTTATCTCTACATACTGTGACCGTTTGACGAACGTCCTACGACCACACAAGTGCGCATCCGAACAACAGTCGAGCACAAAGACTCAAAAACATCTCGGGGTTAACAGTGAGCATTCTACAAAGGTGTAGAATAAAGAAAAAGAAAAACTCTGCTGTTCCCCAGATGTACACTACAGCAAGGATAGAAGGCATAATTCAAGAATCATGAATGACCACAGTATCAGTTAAGATAAAATTTGCATCAATTTAATTGATCCTTTCAACCATCCTAATCTTTACAAGGGCATCCTCAGGGAGAAAACTAAAACACCACCTGGAAAAAATAACATCCTGCGCTCCCCCAGGGATTCTATACTATTTAATCGCAGGTGTTGAATAACGTTCCAAAAAAAAAATGCAACGAAAACGTCAACTTTTAAACATTTCATTGTGTTAGAATACCCATGAAATTAATAGTCCATCATGGTATTCTATTATATTATAAACGATATTTACAGTATTCAAGTTGTGTAGATCACTGATCGTCCTATCACACTTGACTAAAATTTTATTTCTGAAGTTCTACACTTTTCCATATTTCCAAAAATCATGGATAATCCTATGGGATATTCTCTTCAATGAAACGAGAAGAAATTCCAAAACATTCTAGAATTGTTAATTATACGATTTGATGCAAGTCAGACCAATTCGAACAAAGATGGACCCATTAGAAACATAATCATTATTCCCACACAAGGAATATTCATATTAGAAATTATAAATTATGGATCGGTGATTTATCCTCGATAATAAAATAAATTATGGGATTAATTATTCAGTGATATTAATTGCAACTCAACCTTATTATTCCAACCAATTTCAAACACTTATGGATGATTCGTAGCTATTTCAAGATTTTCATCGGAACATGAGGCCGCATTTTAAATGCCCCATTTTTTATGCACTTTACCAATTCGGTTTATTCCTTTATATCACAATATGGCAAAATTATTAGGCATTTTAATCTATCTGCAGGTTTATATCATTCAAACAGAAAATATGTAATTATGGTTAGAGCAAATTAAAGTAGAATCTAGAATTCCATTGATGACAAGATCTAGATAGCGGCGTGGGGCTGCAACAGCGGCACCGCCCTTCTTTTGAGTAATATGAGGCAACATCCTCCAAATTCCAACATTTCATTATATTCAACAACTATAATTCTTTTACATATTATTTTCACATATTTAACTTCCATCCAGTCATATTTACTGTATTTAATGGATTATCATAATTATTAATGGGACAAATGCCTACGCGCATTCCCAATTCAACTCATCACCCTATCAGATTTATCATATGAATGTTATAAGTAACTGTCTCTAATTAACCTGTTCAATTATCCGCTTGTCACCATAACAAAAGTCCTCCTAATTGATACACCTTGCTCTAATAACAAAACTACGATACGATTGCTTTATCAATCCAATGTGCATTAATTCATGTTAATTTCTCATATTTGTTTTAAAGAAACATCACCTAAATTATCCAAACTCATTCATTTATTATTATTATTAATATGAAATTCTCATGGATAATTACCATGTTCTATTTTTCATAAGATCCATTAAATTGTTATGAATATGCCTCCTTAATTCCCCCATGTAAATTCTCATACATGAATATTCCGCATCATCATTTTAAAGAAAATCCTTAACCACCAGAAAAATCGAATCATTTTACGATAAATGACAATCAGAAATCATCCAAGACGAATTGCATCAAAATGATCAAGAACTACATTTAAATAAACAAATTACCAATAAACTATCTCAAAACGATCACTCAAATATCAATGTGCCATAAAAATATGCACGGAACTGTACAACAAAAATCAGGATGAAACTCCTGTCTAATTAGAACAGCCGGATGCCTTCCGAAAATATACTCATTCTACGATATGCCCACCGTGGATATGCTATCTCAAAAGAATAAAATAAAATTCGAAGAGTGGACAACATCAAAAAGATCCATGCTTATGTCCCAATATAATGCAGAAAATAAAGATCTATGGCGTGTAAAACGATTCCTACATGGTTGAATGGTATAGTCTAAGGTCTGATATTCACCGGTACTAGATATTAAGAATAGAATAAGGGGCTCACGTCCATTTCAGATGTTCTTGAAGAAGGTCCACGTTCCTGCGGAATGCCCTTAGTCTGAGCATAAAATCTCACGCGATCCTCCGCACACGGAAATGTGTACGGCTCGACTTCATGGCTCCTCTGGTCCAAGTCCCAAGTATCCAGACGTCAGCATCCATCGTACGCCCAATTCATATTTAACGCACCATAATACTGGCTCGACTCATGGTAGATTTCAAAAGTTCATACCAGAGTATTGCTACCATGACGTCCTGATCGGATTGTCTTAACACCATTGCTTCTGCTATGAAAAAGCACGTGTCTAATACTGTCACTGATTTTACGACAATCACCCGGTGTATTACCGTCCTGAAATATTCCGAATAGTCACAGTAATGTTCCCGGTTACTTGATTGTAATCCTTCTGTAGTTATCGCAGTACGCTTACACACCTGTTTAGCCTTAATTCCAAGTCAATTGCTAGCCAGAAATCTACCCTTGTATGAGGTATTATATTCACATAACTCAAGTAAGGAGTTATTTCCAGCCCATATGCCTTAATATGCTGTAAGCTCGGGCCATATCCAACACAACCTTGCATTTACAAAAGCTAGTCCCATCTAGTAAAACTATCCTGAGCACATTTGAACAAGGCCTCGTTTGTAGGCTAATTTTGGCTTCCAGGTCAGGTACTAGTAACTTAAGATTGATTAAGCCGCCCGCTTATGTACGGATTAACTGCACAAACACGACTTTGTCTGTCATAACAGCTGCCTGCTTGACCCTGCATACCGTCAGGTGTTACCATACTTACGCGCATCGCCGTCCGCGCATCCCTACGAGACTGCAACCTACGGCAGTGAAACTCAAGTCAGGCGCTCGCTTCAAATTCAAAATACAGCCGCGACAAAAACAATATCTCCATAACCAGCAACTGACGCTCTTTCACGCGGTTACATCCGCCCTACACATGGCCAAAAATAAAAATCCCCATTTTTATTTTTATGGTTCCTGTTGTTTTTTCGTCCTTCTTCTTATCTGTTTCTTCTAAAATACATCTTGAGATTCGCTGCGCTAAATGTTCCCAGGGTGTTACCAGATACAATCTCCACAACACGGTAACTACCATTACCTAAGCTCTGGGCTATCCGAAATGGTCCATTATACGAACTGGCAAACTTGGAATAGACTTTGTTGCTATCATCAGATGGAGTAGGCTTCCTGATCAATACCAAAGTTCCCTCTCTCAAAGGATCTCTAAATCTTCATCCTCTAACCCTTCTGTTCCGTTTCTCTGCCTGTCTCCGTAATCTTCCTAAGGCTTCCATTTCACGTCCTCTCCTGTTAGGCTCTATCTCAGGAGGAATGGATACGATTCCGTCCCACGGTCGTATAGGTTTTTCTCCAAGATGTAGCACTGAAGGAATATGCCCCGTGCTTTCATGTACGGCGGAATTAATCGAATTCATCATAATAGGAACCACATCCATCCATCGCCAATGTTCGTTTGCACAATAAAGACGACAAAACTTAGCTATTTCTGACATGAGTCGTTCGGCCGTGTTACTCTCTGGATGCCGTATTGAACACAATACTTGTGTGATATCCAACTCCCTCATAGCATTCCTAAACTCCCAGGATGTGAATTGGGACCCATGGTCTGATAACAAAAAATCTGGTTTACCCGCAACGGGAATAACACATTCTTTAATCCTCTTGATTATATATCTGGAGTTCGCCTTCTGAATTGGATGGATCATGGTAAACTTACTGAAAACATCAACCGTGACCAAAATGTATCGGTTACCTCGCTTGGACTTAGGTAGAGGTCCGTAGATATCGGTAGCATACAACTCACATGGCTTCGACGGAATAATAGGCCTAGGTTCCTCCCTCAACGAATGCGTATTGTGTTTGCTGCGTTGACACAAATCACAGATCCTGATGACCTCTCGGACAGTATTCCTCAAATGATCCCAAGTGAACTTCTCCATTATCAAACATACATCTTTGTCCACTCCAGTGTGACCTGAGCTTCTGTGAGCTAACCATATTATATCTTCCTGTAATCTAGGCGGAATTACTATTCGTAATTTAGTGTGTTCGGAATCAATGAACTTGTATATGATGCCATTCAACAATACATAATCTCTAGCCATCCTTTCTATCCCTAGATATTCATCAACTGTAGGATCCATGTCCCTGTGTAGAAATCTGTAAATACTCCTCAAAGGTCCATATCGGTTCTGGGCTTGGGGTATTCTCTCAAGTCTACGCAGAGTATCATCATCTTCTTGCAGGAGGGTTATAGGCAATACTCGAAGAGTAGGTTCCGCAACTCTGCTTAGCAAATCAGCCCCTAAGTTATTCCTTCCTGGTCGATGTTCAATAGTGACGTTAAACTGTTGCACGAATAATGCCCATCTAGTGACCCTGTCACTGGCGAAATTGGTCTTCAGTATAAACTCTAGTGCGTGATGGTCAGTTCTGATTATAATCGAATGTGCGAGAAGCAACTTCTTCCATGTTTCCAATGCATAGATGATCGCTAAAGCTTCTAGTTCAGTAGTATAGTAATTGCGTTCTGATGATTTCAATTTTCGACTGATAAAGGATAAATAGTGTCGAGTGTGATCTTCATCCTCTTGGAGTAATATGGCACCTATCCCTATATTGGATGCATCCGATTCGATGATGAAGTTCTTCTCAAAATCCGGGTACTCCAACTTGACGCTATTAAGCATTAATTCCTTTGCCTTCTTGAATGATTCCTCACATAGATCGTTCCATTTCCACTTATTATCTTTTTTAACAAGTCCTGTAGGGGTGCAACTATCTCCGTGTATTTATGGCAATGTCCCGAAAAAAAACTGGCAAGTTCCCAAGAATTGACGTACATGCTTTACTCGAGTAGGTCTGGGAAATTCTGCAATGGCCTGAAGATTTGTTCATTTGGTCTATATCCGTTCCCATCCAAGACATGTCCAAGAAATCTAATCTCATTCTTAAAGAATTGGCACTTTTTGAAGTTAACTTTGAAATTTGCTTTCCTCAAGTCCATAAACAAACTCCGTAGATGAACTAAGAGCTGGTCTTCAGTCTCCGATGCTATTAGAATATCATCCACGTAACTTATGACCGTATCCTTGACCGCATTACTTAGGTTCTGATCCAAGGCACGTATCAAAACTGCTCCTGAGGTTTTCATCCCAAATGGAAGTCTTCTAAAAACATAAGTCTGTTGTTCGAATAAAAATCCCGTAAACTTCTGAGAATCCTCACTTATCCTTACATGATGGTATGACGAAATCAAATCCACTGTAGAAAACCATTTCTTGTTTTTAAATTTCCTTAACAGATCTTTTATCACTGGAGGTCTATCATACTTTGGCAACAGTCTCGAATTTAATGACCTCGCGTCTAGGCATATTCTCAAATTTCCATCCGGTGTCTGCACCACCGCTAACGGATTTACATAGGATGTCACACACTTTTTAATTATCTGATCTTTCTCAAGATCCTGAATGATCTCCTTCACCTTAGTCCTGTGTTTTTCTGGAATTTGGTACAGCTTTGCATGATATGGGCTATCGTCACATACTTGGATCTTGTACTCAAAGTTCTGAATCTCTCCTGGTGTCGTATCAAAGACATCAACGAATTCTTCCAACAGGTTGGCTATAACTGGAACATGCTCAACTACTTCATTGGCGTCTTCACATATCTCTAAACCTTCAAAAACCTTGGCCCCTCGAACTTCTCCCACGGTGAATTTATCTTCCTCTTCGAAATGGACGTCTCCCGCACGATGGAATTTAATAGTATCAGATTCCATATCGATAACAGCTCTATATCTCTTGATAAAATCCGTCCCCAGGATCAAATCATGTGCAATGTCCTTCATAACGACAAAGATATGTTCAAAGACACATCCCCCAATCTTGACTTTCAAGTACAGCTGAATTTTACAAGTTGTGATCTTGTCTGGGATGATTACCTGAATCTTGATTCCGGATACTGGTATTTCCTCTATTTCCTCGGTCAACTTCCATATGGCGTACAACCTCTCGCTCACCAAACAAAGCATCGCTCCTGTGTCAATCAAAGTATACACTGGTTTTCCATACACCTCACACACAATGATGGGTAGCCTAGTTCTTGGTCCATACTCTTTTCCTTCCTGTTCTTCTTGAATCAAGTCTTCATCCTCAAATTCCCATTTCACGATTTTGGAAACATATTGTGTAGTAATTAGTTCTGTTGATTTCCTTGTTCCGAAATAGAAGTTTTTTTTCGTTTTTACCTGTCGAATTATTTGTCCCAGAAGTACCAGGTTTATTTCTTGCCTCTTCCATTTCCTTCAAATACTGTTTACTTTCTTCTCCTCTTTGCTCAAGGTTCTGCCTCTGTTGATCTTTGAACCTTTCATTATCCGTTCTATCGTACGATTTATTGTATCCTGATCTGTCATATGGTCTCGTGTATCCTTGCCTTCTCCACGAATTCCAATTGTTCCCGTATCTTCCTCGCCTTATGTAAGGTCATCCACTATCTCTTTCTCTTCTATCTTGATAATCCCTCGACGTTTGCTCTTCTCTATTCTGTTCTGGCATGGTTTGGCATTGTCGATCGGCGAAAACAGCATATGCGGCCTGGGACTCTTGCTTATTACCCCTCTGCTGGTAAAAATTGAGCATTAGAATGATCTAGACGTTGCAACACTTCATCAAATTCTTCCATGTTCTCAACATTCGCAGAAATGAGACTCCGCTGAACTTCCAAAGGAAACTGTCTAATCAAAGCTGGGATTAACTCGTACGTTGGCATTGGTGGATCTAAGCATTGCAATTTGGCAAGTTGATTTGCAAAGTAATTTGAATATTTGGTCGGCTGCGACGTGGAATACCGCTTGACATATAATTCGGCCCTGATGTCCTGTTGCGTCTCCGGCGACCAAAATTTACGTAAGAGTGCCTATTCAAATTCGTAATAGGTTCTCAAATTACATCGAAAAGCCCTAAACCATACGAGTGCTGGTCCATCTAAGAATCTACTAATCACTCTCATCTCTCTTTCCTTATTCACCTTAGCATCCTTCAGATAATCTCTTAATTCGCGCAGAAATTCAACAGGAGAGACATTTCCACTCCCTGAAAATTTGATAGGTTTCTCTTCGTAACTTTTAACGAGCGTGATCGGAGTAGAAGTGCGAATGGTAGAAATGTCTTCAGACTTCCCAAACTCTGGCAACCTTTCTCTATTTGAAAAAGCGTTTTCATTTATGCTGTCTTGTTTTGTATCCGCTTTCGATCTATAATCCTCAATTTTCTTCTCTAACTCACAAATGGTCTTCCTGAATTCATACATTTCATCCCTATTCTGCCTTTCAGTTTCTTCCCCTACTTGACTATCTTTCAACTCCTCTGTCATTTTTTTAGGATTCTCTTCGACAACAGTTTCGTGACCTTTCAATTTCTCTATACTTTCTCTAATGGCTTGAATATCTGCAGATACAACTTTAATCTCTGATGAAAAAGCATTCCTGATCTCTTTGACTTCGACCTGAGTTTCTTTTACAACCTGAGCTTGAATTTCATTAATTACAGTTTCTTTTACTTCATCTTTCAAGTCTGCTACAACTCCTTCCTTTAATTGTTCTACAATTATTTCTCTAAATTCAGAAGTAACTCTCTGCACTACCTGTGTGGCATTTAACGTACTTTCCTTCGTTGTGTTAATCTCTAAGGACGCAAGATCATCTGTTATTTTCCTAACATTATCTTCCATTTTATTTTCTAATGATCTAACCATCTTTTGAATCTC
This sequence comes from Meconema thalassinum, assembly GCA_946902985.2. Taxonomy (NCBI): domain Eukaryota; kingdom Metazoa; phylum Arthropoda; class Insecta; order Orthoptera; family Tettigoniidae; genus Meconema; species Meconema thalassinum. Next base: position 189,008,173 of record OX336389.2, read on the forward strand.
GTTCTTATGTTGAGCTAACTCTTCCTTCATAGCTTTTCGACTATCTTGTAAACTATCTTTCATAATGCCATAGTTTGCGAATAAATTATCCTTCAAGTTCGTTCCCGAATCCACGATCCTAGCTTCTAAACTTAGGAAACTCTCCTGAGCTCTCCTAGCGTTGTCTCTTATCTTGGTTTCCAATGACACAACTTTATCCTCAATCTTAGCATCTATCGATTCAGACATTTTATCATCGAATGATTCTATGTTTCTAGACATCCGGCTTTCTATCGCTTCTATCCTTTCTAACATTTCCGCTTTTAATAAGTACGAATTTTCTGTGATTTTACATTCTAAACCTGAAATTTTATTTTCCAGAGAAGCAGAATTCTCTTTTATTTGACTTTCAATTTTATTTTCCAGAGAAACAGAATTCTCTTTTATTTGACTTTCAATTTTATTTTCCAGAGAAACAGAATTCTCTTTTATTTGACTTTCAATTTTATTTTCCAGAGAAACAGAATTCTCTTTTATTTGTTTTTCCAGAGAAGCAGAATTCTCTGTGATTTTCTGTCCCAACACTTCCATAATTTTGGTAAGTGCTTCCATGACCACTCACAATAATAATTATAGCACTGGGGTACGATGTCAACTGATCATGGGGAAACTTAATTTAAACTACTAGTACAGTGAATATTCAGACCCGACCTTGAATTGATACTTCAATACCGATGACTTATTAAATTTAAAATCTACAATAAATGACCAGAAACAACCACTACAAACCAAACAAATCACTCCAAACTATGAAAACTGCGCATTCATGACCCTAAATCCTACTACAGCAAGAACAAACACAAATCGACCTCGAATCGAAATACGGAATCGAATCGTATCAGAAACTGAATCGAACTCGGGCCCACACACGTTGGCAGCCAAAACACTTCTATCTTACTTTATGTGACCGTTTGACGAACGTTCTACGACCACACAAGTGCGCATCCGAACAACAGTCGAGCACAAAGACTCAAAAACATCTCGGGGTTAACAGTGAGCATTCTACAAAGGTGTAGAATAAAGAAAAAGAAAAACTCTGCTGTTCCCCAGATGCACACTACAGAAAGGATAGAAGGCATAATTCAAGAATCATGAACCACAGTATCAGTTAAGATAAAATTTGCATCAATTTAATTGATCCATTCAACCATCCTAATGTTTACGAGGGCATCCTCAGGGAGAAAACTAAAACACCACCTGGAAAAAATAACATCCTGCGCTCCCCCTGGGATCCTATACTATTTAATCGCAGGTGTTGAATAACGTTCCAAAAAATATATATGCAACGAAAACGTCAACTTTTAAACATGTCATTGTGTTAGAATACCCATGAAATCAATAGTCCATCATGGTATTCTATTATATTATAAACGATATTTACAGTATTCAAGTTGTGTAGATCACTGATCGTCCTATCACACTTGACTAAAATTTTATTTCTGAAGTTCTACGCTTTTCCATATTTCCAAAAATCATGGATAATCCTATGGGATATTCTCTTCCATGAAACGAGAAGAAATTCCAAAACATACTAGAATTGTTAAATATACGACTTGATGCAAGTCAGACCAATTCGAACAAGGATGGACCCATTAGAAACAATCATTATTCCCACACAAGGAATATTCATATTAGAAATTATAAATTATGGATCGGTGATTTATCCTCGATAATAAAATAAATTATGGGATTAATTATTCAGTGATATTAATTGCAACTCAACCTTATTATTCCAACCAATTTCAAACACTTATGGATGATTCGTAGCTATTTCAAGATTTTAATCGGAACATGAAGCCGCATTTTAAATGCCCCATTTCTTTATGCACTTTATCAATTCGGTTTATTCCTTGATATCACAATATGGCAAAATTATTAGGCATTATAATCTATCTGCAGGTTTATATCATTCAAACAGAAAATATGTAATTATGGTTAGAGCAAATTAAAGTAGAATCTAGAATTCCATTGATGACAAGATCTAGATAGCGGCGTGGGGCTGCAACAGCGGCACCGCCCTTCTTTTGAGTAAAATGAGGCAACATCCTCCAAATTCCAACATTTCATTATATTCAACAACTATAATTCTTTTACATATTATTTTCACATATTTAACTTCCATCCAGTCATATTTACTGTATTTAATGGATTATCATAATTATTAATGGGACAAATGCCTACGCGCATTCCCAATTCAACTCATCACCCTATCAGATTTATCATATGAATGTTATAAGCAACTGTCTCTAATTAACCTGTTCAATTATCCGCTTGTCACCATAACAAAAATCCTCCTAATTGATACACCTTGCTCTAATAACAAAACTACGTTACGATAGCTTTAGCAATCCAATGTGCATTAATTCATGTTAATTTCTCATATTTGTTTTAAAGAAACACCACCTAAATTATCCAAACTCATTCATTTATTATTATTATTAATATGAAATTCTCATGGATAATTACCATGTTCTATTTTTCATAAGATCCATTAAATTGTTATGAATATGCCTCCTTAATTCCCCCATGTAAATTCTCATACATGAATATTCCGCATCATCATTTAAAAAAAATCCTTAACCACCAGAAAAATCGAATCATTTTACGATAAATGACAATCAGAACTCATCCAAGACGAATTGCATCAAAATGATCAAGAACTACATTTAAATAAACAAATTACCAATAAACTATCTCAAAACGATCACTCAAATAACAATGTGCCATAAAAATATGCACGGAACTGTACAACAAAAATCAGGATGAAACTCCTGTCTAATTAGAACAGCCTAATGCCTTCCGAAAATATACTCATTCTACGATATGCCCACCGTGGATATGCTATCTCAAAAGAATAAACTAAAATTCGAAGAGTGGACAACATCAAAAAGATCCATGCTTATGTCCCAATATAATGCAGAAAATAAAGATCTATGGCGTGTAAAACGATTCCTACATGGTTGAATGGTATAGTCTAAGGTCTGATATTCACCGGTACTAGATATTAAGAATAGAATAAGGGGCTCACGTCCATTTCAGATGTTCTTGAAGAAGGTCCAAGTTCATGCGGAATGCCCTTAGTCTGAGCATAAAATCCCACGCGATCCTCCGCACACGGAAATGTGTACGGCTCGACTTCATGGCTCCACTGGTCCAAGTCCCAAGTATCCAGACGTCAGCATCCATCGTACGCCCATTTCATATTTAACGCACCATAATACTGGCTCGACTCATGGTAGATTTCAAAAGTTCATACCGGCGTATTGCTACCATGACGTCCTGATCGGATTGTCTTAACACCATAGCTTCTGCTATGAAAAAGCACGTGTCTAATACTGTCACTGATTTTACGACAATCACCCGGTGTTTTGCCGTCCTGAAATACTCCGAATAGTCACAGTAATGTTCCCGGTTACTTGATTGTAATCCTTCTGTAGTTATCGCAGTACGCTTACACACCTGTTTAGCCTTAATTCCAAGTCAATTGCTAGCCAGAAATCTACCCTGGTATGAGGTATTATATTCACATAACTCAAGTAAGGAGTTATTTCCAGCCCATATGCCTTAATATGCTGTAAGCTCGGGCCATACCCAACACAACCTTGCATTTACAAAAGCTAGTCCCATCTAGTAAAACTATCCTGAGCACATTTGAACAATGCCTCGTTTGTAGGCTAATTTTGGCTTCCAGGTCAGGTACTAGTAACTTAAGATTGATTAAGCCGCCCGCTTATGCACGGATTAACTACACAAACACGACTGTGTCTGTCATAGCAGCTGCCTGCTTGACCCTGTATACTGTCAGGTGTTACCATACTTACGCGCATCGCCGTCCGCGCATCTCTACCAGACTGCAACCTACGGCAGTGAAACTCAACTCAGTCAGGCGCTCGCTTCAAATTCAAAATACAGCCGCGACAAAAACAACATCTCCATAACCAGCAACTGACGCTCTTTCACACGGTTCACATACATATTTATTGACGGCTTCCACCATTTTCTTTTATACAGGATAAAATATATTAAGAGTTAATACGAGTACCCTACTAGTACAATCAACTATATTCATACAGATTGTATAATGAAGAGGAAAACAGATATTTTCTCAGGGTTCTTTCGTCGGTATTGAACAAGTCTATGCTGACCCCATTTGAGATTCGCATAATTCTGTCAATGGGTTATTTAGAGCATAATTAGTCGGATGCCAGTTTGTTTCAAAGACATGATGCTTGCGCATCGAATGGGGTGGCACGTAGATATTGATTTCATTTAGTAATTCTGGGCAGTTTATGTGAGAGTTTACAATCTTGTACATATTAAGAATATAACAATTATCACGACGGGATTTAAGAGTTGGCAGCTTCAATTGCATCGTTACTTCATTGTAGTTATGATTCGTTATTGGGTGTAGGAAACGATACGCATAAATTCGTAGGAATTTGTGTTGTACTTTCTCTAAAATCTCAATTTGTGTTTTATTGAAAGGTCTCCAAATCGGTGTACAATATTCAATTAAGGGTCTGACAAGGGTCAAGTATAGTAGGAAATATATATATTTGAGTCACAAAATTCCTTGGAATAACGAGTTATGCAACCTAATCTCTGCAAACCCTTTTTTAATATTTTCCATATGCTCATTAAAATTAAGTGTGTCTGAGAATTTTACTCCCAGGTCCTTATAAATTTGCTTCTCCCACACATTGCGAAGTCTTCCTCTTGGTCTCTTCTTGGGCACACACTGGCCAAAGTACACTCGAGGTATCCTGTGGGGAGCCATCCTCTTCATGTGACCATACCATCTCAATCTCTTGAGTTCGAGTGTCCCTAGCAGGCTCCTTTCTAGTACCAGTTGTCGGATATCCTTGTTCCTTATTTTATCCATTTTTGTCTTTTGAAGGCAAGAACGGAGGAACTTCATTTCTACTGCCTGGAGACGACTGTTTGTTGGTCCAGTAAGGGTTGCCGCTTCCAAATAAATAAATACTGTATGACTTGAAAATACAGTAGACCCATGGGCCATGCTCACGTGTCGTGGCAATAAAAGGTTAATTTCCCTTGTTCTAGGAGGTGTCATGATGGTGCTGGTTACTCTGGGAGCGCTGGGGGGCGGAGAGGACCCAAGAGGACCTCACCATCCACGAGGACAGGTGTCCAGTCACCAACACCACCGCACTCAGCGACCCACGTCAGCTCAAGTGCCCAAACTGACCCAGGACACCAACCTACTGCGAGATGCCGAGTAAGTTTCTGTTTCTTCTTCTTCTTCTCCTTTTTTTATTTGTTTCACCCAACTTTGAGGAACATGAAATCAATCACTTTTTGTTTTGTTTTGAGCTTTCCTTTTGGCCCAGTATTGCCTCATTCTTTGAGATCTTGCTTCCCTTTCTTCGGCAGAGATGTGGATCGTACGCTTTAGTTTGAGTTTCACTTGGAACCGTTGTCTCTTATCCTTGGTGTTTTGTCCATGAGCATGGTGTCTGTAAATTGGAGTTCCACGAGGACTTTCTCGGTTTCCTTAAACGAACGAGGTTATTTTTCTGTTTATTTATTTATTTATTTATTTATTTATTTATTTATTTATTTATTTATTTATTTATTTATTTATTTATTTATTTATTTATTTATTTATTTATTTATTTATTGCCTCCAACAGAATAAAATTCCAATTACTGAAGACTGACCAATTTTACATAGCAATATCACAATCACATGTGAAATAAAACAAAAAACAGAAAAACAAAAACACAAACAATAATAATACAGTTCACATTGTACAATAGGCCTACTCAAGTTAAACTATTCTTAACACAAATATATGCTGATTGCTAACTTGATACAGTGAAAATAAACTGTAATTAAATTAAGAATATTACAGAAATCAATTCGTTGTGATTCTAGTAATGGATGAAAACAACAAATTATTAAATGTATTAATACCTGGTGATTATCACTTGATACTATTGTGCAGATGGTCGAGATTTGACTAACAACAGGGTTCATTCTATAGTTGCATAAAGTATGATGCACAGATTTTGACATTTTAACAGACCCTTTCCAAGATGAATTTGTTTTATTCATTTATGTAGGTTGCCGAGTTTGTCACACTCACTTCAGTCCCTGCTAACATGTGCTTTATTTCAAATGCCGGTGAATATTTCACTCGGCAGCGACGTTGGATTCTTAAAACTTATTAAAATTTGAAAGGCATGGTCAGGTTCGAACGAGGTAGAAGTAAATTCTTATTGCGTTTCATTGAAATAGTTCGAGCTGTTTAGTTTTTATTAGGGACACATCCTCAAACAAACACACGGTGATCTCATAATCCTATGTGATGATATAAGGCTAACAATAAATAGTACTGTGACGATGGGTAAAGAAAATGAATTTAAATGATGGAAAGCCCATGTGCATTGTTTACAGTATTCAGAAACCTTTAAGTTCTGCGATTTAAACTTCATGTTTGTTTTAATCAACAAATTGGTAAAAAAAAACATTATTTATTCCAATAATCTGACCACATCTGTAGATTCGACATAAAAACCTTCCAATTCTGAATTGAAGTACAGAAGTCTGTCTTTTCTTGTTTGTTAAATTACTGTGTTAACACGATTGTCCTTCCTTCCAGCCCTTCATCTGTTCTATGTTGGAGGGGTGTGGTGGCTCAGCGGTCTAGCTGTATGCCTCTCACCAAGGCGGTCCGGGTTCGATTCCCGGTCAATGCATGTGAGATTTTCGAAGTGAAATGCCATGTCCTGTGGTTCGGATTCCACGTAAAACGGAGGTCCCGTGGCTCATGATCTCAAGATTAACGGTCACGTTAAACTACAAGCTTCCTTCCTTCCTTCCTTGTTCTATGTTGTTCTTGTTGGCAGTCAGTAGGATATAAATGGCGGTTCTGGGGCAGGGGCTAATGGGCAAGATGGCCGCCGCGCGTAACCGCCCAATGTTATTCTTATGGAGGGGTTGGTCATAGTTGGGGCAGGGGCTAATGGGCAACATGGCCGCCACGCCCTGAGACCGTTAATTACGTCACAGGGAGAGGTCGGCCGTGTAGTTGTTAAATGGAATATTTATTATTATTATTATTATTATTATTATTATTATTATTATTATTATTATTAGGTAATTATTGATTGACCAGCCTTATATTGTCCACTTTTTGGTGTAGTGGCTAGCATTCTTAGCGGTCATTTCTGAGGTTCGAATCCCCGGCTCTGCCAAGAAATTTAATTCCTGGTCTCAAGAGTGGAACGGGGTACACTCAGCCTTGTGAGGCAAAACTGACAGGAGCTGGCTTTTGATTCATACTGCAGCCATTCTGCCTAACCCAACTTCACCTAACCTAACCTAACCCACCCTAACTTCCCCTAACCTAACCTAACCTAACCTAACTTCAAAGTCAGAGCAAAAAAAAAGTAAGAGCAAATGAGAGAGCACAAATAATAAACTTAGTTATAACCTAACCTAACCTAACCCACAGAAACCTCTTTTAAAGATTTTAGATTTTACATTTTAACATTTTACATTTTAACATTTTAGATTTTTGATTTTTTTCATTTTACATTTTACATTTTTGATTTTTTGTATTTCAGATTTTTTTTTTTTTAGATTTTACATTTTTAAATTTAAGATTTTTTGATTTTAGATTTTACATTTTATATTTTCCGAAAGGAGTTAACTACAAGGTCACATACCTAACCTCACGAAACCTAACTTGACCAAACCTAACTTAAGCTAATCCAAAGGCTAATGCACTTACACAAAGTATATAAGGGCACATGCAACTATCCTTATGCTAGTCTTATAGGCTACTGTACAACATGATCACAACCCCAACCGGTTTTTTTTTCATTTTGTTGTTTACACATTTGTCAATTTTCCAATTTCCCATTTTCAGTTTTTTTTAAATGTCAGTTGTAAGTTAGTCAATTTCATAATATGGAAACATGGATTTTGCATTTTGTTGTTTACACATTTGTCAATTTTCCAATTTCCCATTTTCAGTTTTTATGTCAGTTTTAAGTTTTTCAATTTCATAATATGGAAACATGGACTTAGCATTTCGTTGTTTACACATTTATCAATTTCACAATTTCCCATTTACAGTTTTTAGCCTACTTTTCACATTATGCAAAAATGAGGAAAAAGTAGACTTATGAGATCGATCCGGGAAAATGTGTGTCTGTCTGTCTGTCTGTCCTTCTGTCTGTCGGTCTGTCTGGCTGTGTGTGTGTCCCCCCCTATCATCTCCTAAACGGCTGCAGCAATCAAAACCAAATTTAGTATTAGTAAAGATGTGCACCGGAATATCTCACGTCCATATTTGAAAATGATGTCAGTGCTACCAACTGCTGAAAAAACGCACTAGAAATTTGAGCTCCATGTTGGATATCTTGCAAGGTATGCATGGGAGCTATTCAAAAATTGGCACACATGGAGATAATACTATTTCAGTTTAATTTCCAGGAGACCAATCATGACAGTGTTGCCAAAATAATTTTAAGCCTTCTGATAGGTCCAATGTTTAAATGCATTTAACTTCTACACTATCGATTGGATTTAAACCAAATTTAGTATGAGTAAAGATGTGCACCGGAATAGCTCACTTTCATATTTGAAAATGATGTCAGTGCTACCAACTGCTGAAAAAACGCACTAGAAATTTGAGCTCCATGTTGGATATCTTGCAAGGTATGCATGGGAGCTATTCCAAAATTGACACACATGTAGATAATACTATTTAAGTTTAATTTCCAGGAGGCCAACCATGACAGTGTTGCCAAAATAATTTTAAGCCTTCTGATATGTCCAATGTTTAAATGCATATAACTTCTACACTATCAATTGGATTTCAACCAATTTTTGTATGTAATATCCGTACATAAACAGATATGACTGAGCGTATTCTTAAAAGCCACCAGGGCTGCCAACTGTTAATAATTGCTCTCTTTATTTTGTTATCCAAATACCAATATATCAGAAAGTATGCAAGCCAACAGCTTTAAACTATGCACACGTATATTCTGACATTTTAGATTAATTTCGAGTAACTTATATACGTCAGTTCTACCAACATGATTATAAGCCTGCTGATACGACCAATTTTTAAATACATGTAACTTCTATACTATCAGTTGGATTTCAACCAAATTTCGTTTGTGCTATGTGTACCATATCGGATATGACTATAAGTATTGTTAAGAGCAATCATAGCTGCCAACTGTTAATAAATGCTGTCTATATTTATTTTACACTAATATCAATATACCAGAAAGTATGCAAGCCAACAGTTCTATACTTTGCACATGTATATCACCTGCCATTCTAGATTAATTTGGAGTAATTAATACAAGGCAGTGCTGCCAACATGATTCTATGCCTGCTGATATGTCCAATTTTAAAATACATGTAACTTCTATACTAACAAATGGATTTCATCCAAAATTGGCACAACAAGATATCATAATATTTCAGATTATTTCTGACTAGCACACGCATGGTATTGTTGCCAACATGCTTTTACGCGTGCTGATAGCCAATGTCTAACTGCATGTAACGTCCATTGGACTTCAACCAAATTTTGTATTCTGTACCTTAAGAGATTGAACTAAGAATATATTCAGTCCCCAGGGCTGCCAACTGTAGTGCTCTATTAGGCTACATTATACCAGGTATATTTTGAACTAATTAGATATTTCGATATTACCAACTTAATTTCGTCATTATTCTAGATAGGTTCATATACTGTAGAATAATCATTGGCATGAAAAGTAGGATGTATAGTTCTTCAAGGAACTTCTTGTTAAATGTCAGTTTAAAGTTTTTCAATTTCATGATATAGAAACATGGATTTCCCAATTTGTTGTTTACACATTTGTCAATTTACCAAATTCCCATTTACAGTTTTTAAAATTTCAGTTTAATGTTTTTTTCTATTTTGTCAATATGGAAACATGGATTTTCCAATTTGTGGTTTACATGTTCATTTTGCATTAGTAGTGGAGAGAGGTGGGTAGTAATTAAAAATGTACAAGCAGTGTCCATACAATTTTTTTAAATTTTAAATACATGTACACTATTTACACATAATACATTTTTATATATATATTCTTTTTTGTTATAAATTGTACAGTTGTTTTTATTTTGTTTCTATTTTATTTATTTTCGATTATGAATACCATTTTTTATTTCTGTTTTTTAATTTTTGTAGTGCTATTGTTTTATTTCCTAAATTGTTTTGTTTTATGTATTTGCTAGTTGCAGGCAGAATATTTTGATATTCATAACTTAACTCTTTAAGCATGGTTAATGATTGAATAATGACCATAGGCATGTGTACCTATACCTTCAGCATCAATCACTCTTTTATCATCAACAGGACACAAAGCAATTTTGTTTAGTCTTATAGATGATATATCATGTTGTTTAGAAGCGATAATGTTCATTGGTATTCTTTTTACATTGTTTTTAATGACACAATCCTTATAATCTTGAAAGCTTATACAATTGTTGACAACACTTTTGTTAATACCTTTAATCTTTTTGATTTCTTTACCATTTATGTCTGAAGCGTACATTTTAGCTCTAAGTCCAACAAATGCTTTTATAATTTGTCCACAAGCCTCGTCTTTAAATTTCCCCAACGTTTTCTTGTTTGATGTAGAGTAACGTATGTGATTAGTAGGATAATCTGATGTGTCCAGGTGTTCTAGGAAATCCAACTTGTCTTGATATACATCTGGGGTGTTTACCAAATAAATGAACGAGTCAGTATCCATATACATGAGTTTAAGATTTTTCATTCCATAATAGGGTAGCAGGACATCATAGTGGTGGGAATACATTAGAGTTTTTGAAATATCCAGTATACACATTCCAATATATATTGGCTTATTGAATACAATGTTACGTTTAGCCATGTGGAAAGCAGCTAGGTTAGGACCATAAATTGTTCTGTCAATAAATGACGGATTTGCTATTAGCTTTTCTGCCTTTTTGCTGTCAGTCACAAGACGTATTGTCCCCGTATATTCTAGAGGCAGTCTGTTGGATATCCGAAGCAACAGCTGGATTCGTAGACCCTGACTGCTCCGGCGCAAAATACTAGTCAAGGATCTACTTCCAACTAGACCCTCGCGAATACACGTGGCGGAAATTACGATACAACTGTGAATTACATGAAAAATACACTTGGCTCGCAGTAGAACACCTACCTTTATTCTCGGGGATCTCGTGGTCAGCCTCTGGACCTATAATGGGTTTCACAGTTGCATCTCCTTATATCTAAAATAAATCATGACGACTCGGCTTCTAATAAAACTAAACGATTTAATAACAAAAGGGGTAAACTATGGCTGAATATCCATACAATAAAATAAAAACACACTCCCATTCTCTCATCTTTACATTCACGCCACTGATAGAACTGCGTTCTATGAACGCTATGATAAAATTTGGGGTAGCTTGTGTCAATACAAGCTGTACAACAATTACACACCCCTGTGTATTTACATTCCTCTGGCACGTTCCAATGAACATCTGGGCGCTAGGGGCGCGCGACACTCGCCACGCGTCCGATGACATAACATAACCCGTTACATTCCCAGCACTAGCTGGTTTAAAAAAGGTGCAAGCCTGCCCCCTGCAACAACTCTCTCCATTTGTGCAGCCTAGCTGTGGCCTTGGCTGGAAACGAGTTTAATCAACCCTTCGCTATTCCATCCTGGCCCACAAATGCACTCTCCATAACAATAAAAGCTGTGTTAAAAAGAAACAGATTCACGTCAAACAAATAAGTGAACTGTACGCACATCCTACACGCTATTAATATAAAACTTCAATACACACTTCCATTCATACTCTCGCATTGTGACGTCCCAATGGAGTTCATTTCATTCACACTGAACAAGAAACAAACCACATACAGTCACATACTCATTCATACTCTAACCTCTACGTTAAACAAACCATAAACTTCCTATGCCTAACATAATATACACTCGATTGGTAAATAATGAAAATTAACAGTAAATGAATTTATAATGACGCTTATAGCATCAGCTATAGTCCTTTCAAAATATGTTGCGTCTATATACACTTGAGCCTGGGCTCTGATCTAACAGTTATGTCAAATACAGTGAACTGAGATCCTTAAAATCCTCTACATCTCCAGAAATAACCACCACCAGTCTCTCCTCTCTGACCTGGTGTCAAAATAGTTTAAATACATTCGACCACTCAAGGTGAAACATATGTCGTTACATATTTGGGTTTAATAATCTCGATAAGAGTATAGCATAACAGATGTCATTATCTATTTCCCGTTTCAATTTCAACCGTGACCCTTCCTGTCCACTCTAATCCAAAGTCGTGTATACAAAATAAGGAGTACTCTCTACTCACACCTTTATGCCTTGCCAAACTTTAGTCATGCCCACGCAATGACTGTACTATAAAATGCGGGAAACACCTTCGCAAACCCTCGTATGCCAACTACATACGGAAATACATACACATAAAAACACTATCAATGGGTTATCACCTTCTCTTCTTTCAAACTGGCATTCCTCAAAAAGGGCAAAATTCCTCAGCGTCGTCACAACAATAGCTGGCCTCATGAACAATAACAACAATTGCTAAATCATTAATTTATACATCTTAACGACCTTTGGACTTTACGATACTAACCTCCAACTTATTACTCTTGACACGTTACTCTGATAAGTATAAACTGTCGTGCATACATTTAATAAAAATACTACATCTCATCTTCATACTTCTGGGTTCGACTTTAATCGAGGAAGGAATTTTATGTCTATAACGTGACATGATATTACTCCTCGTAAATATTTAATCACAACATCATATCTGTGTGTGTCCAACAAGAATCGATCACGACAACTACCCTAACGTCAGATGATAATAAATCTTCCAAGAAGATTCTAGCTTCAAATAAATTTAGATGACTGAAAGTTCATAGCTTTCTTCAATAAAAACATACAATTAGTCATATTCGTATTCTCTCCATTCAGAACGAATGTCTATGAGTTCTGACGATAATAATCGTTTCCACGTTAAATGTTCCTCTTCCACAAGATGTCATGATATTTCACAATACATCACTACCAAGATCTTCTTCTCTTGACGTTTCTTCTCGACGGATAAAATGCCCAAATTAAGCTAATAAAAATTAATTTAATGGGTAACATAGACGAAAATGCCTATCACCTGAATTCAGAATGAATTCACAAACGTCGAAAATAAATTACTGTTCCTTAAAGGAAATGACAACAGCTTGTTCCACGAACAAGTAAAACAATCTCAGTTCAAAAACTGGATTCCTAGCAAACGAAGCTAAAAGCATCGCAAGACGATCACTATAATAAATTTCGAAGAATAAAAAGGCTATACAAGGAGTACATAAATATTGTGTCGAAATATGGATAAAGGATTTGCTCAGAAAATGTCACTACAAGCTCTAACTACAAGGTTAGTGAACACTGCTACCTGGTCTCGAAGTCTAGAAGATCAAGATAGAGTATAACAAAATACTCGGATATTACATCTCCCAAAGATCTGGGCTGGATCCTAGCTCGTCTCCAAGAACTCGTGACCTCTGGAAAGGAACGAATTCCCCTACTGGAAAACAGCAAGCTCAGACCGGGATCGAACTGCGGGCCTCCTATCATCATCTTCCTTGTGACCGGGATAACCCTGGACCTCTTGATAATATTGATGTTTCTTCTTTCTCCGTCACAGCACAGATTCATCATAACAGCGAGTAGCGTCGAATGTTCGGCTGTCCATTTCGAAAGGCATTCGAAAAGAAAGTCATGGACCTCACTCGCATAACGAACATTCATGCAGATGGAATATGACATCGTTCTGTAGTCGCTGATGTTAATGTTGAGCTCATGTTTGACAAGAATGCACTAGAATAGAGTTGTACACCAAGTCTCATGGTCGCTCATTAAGTAGACATTCATGAACAGTCTCCTCTAACGAAACTCCATCGTTGACTATTTTGCTACTATCTGCTTATACTCCTGGCGCACATAATAATTTAGTCCATAATAATCTTCATAATAGTAGACTGAATATTGTTCTTCACTCTGGAATACATCTCCATCCTATGTGTTGTAATACAGTTCCACACAAGCAATGTTAACATACACCCGTACTCACTTGTGGCTGTTGCATGCGCTGTAGTCGCTCGGACAAAAGTGTCTTATCGCGCTGGAAAGAAACACTTTTCTCGCGCTTCACAAAACTGCTTATAATTGCTGATATACTTTCCTCAGACTTCTGAAAGTTCGTAATATACAATATCTGATAGCAAGCTACAATCTGTAGTTAAAATAATGTCTCTGGATTCGATAAGACCGATGTGATTGCGGCATACAAGTTCATCGCAACTTCACTTAGTTTCAAGGCGCGGTAATCTCCTAACTCTACCATTGCTTAGGCCTTGTCTCCACGAGTCACCTTCTACAAGCTCACTGAAACACTCGGAACTCCTCTCTCTCCCAATAGCACACGTCTGACCTCTCGGACACTCAGATACCAAAGAGCCTCGATGCTTGGCATCTCCCCTCCAAGTCTACCGATTCTGGCCGCCTTTTTGAGTTCCCTCTCAAATTCGCGCGGGCTCTAGCAAATCGCTTATCCCTTCCAATAGCGACCTGCTATTGACTTATAAAATATTTCCAATATTTTATTATCATATTCTTCTCTTTTCCATTAAATAAATTCACTCTCTAGGGGCTTAAATGAATTAAATATCCATAAAAATTGAGTTGCTGGAACTCCCGTCTTCTCTGAAACTTCTTCCCATTGGCTGTAAACTCATATCCAATGGGATAATTTGCAACAATATTTAAACAATTCCTGGGAATATTCGCTGTTGCTAGGTCGATTCTAAGCATCTGGAAACTTCCATTGCGCAATACAATCACGTGACGGAATTTCCCTCCTGCTCAACGTCGCCTCACGACTGGTTTCTGCCAAGTTCCAGCCATCATATTCCTTGGTTAAATTTTATCATGGGCTTCGAAAAATAGTATTATTCCCATTTTCATCCCTTATAATTCTTTTTACGTGGGCATTCCTCTCCCATCTCAATTTAAAAACAGTTGCAAAATTATTTTAACCACTTCGAATCAGGACCTTAGACATGACACTGAACTCGAAAATGAATTATATTTTAGCCTACTTTCTTAAAATATTTCTTCGGGTTCTTCGCATTGTATTTTCCCAAAATGAAGTCGTTATTGAGCCGTGCAAGTTGTCTCAAACATTTTCCTGCATCGTTCGACATATAATCCCTACCCTCCCCTACCATTTAAAGTTCCCGCTAAGATGCCTTGGTTTGGCTAATGAACTCGAGATGGCAGCACCTATCGGCACTACAAGTTGTGGGTTGTTACTTCAACCGTTAGAGCGAGACATAGGTGTCTTCCGGAACCGCCTCTAATCCGGACATATTTGAAAAAGTATATTATTCTACATCATTAAACAAAAGACTATATACGCATCATGCCGCCAAATTACTTTAATGGTGCCGTGTGAATATTATTTTGATATGCACATTGTCACAGTATGTGACTCATTTGGATTGGTCAAATTTAAATAAACTTGGTGCATGATGGGAGTGCTTCTTCCCTCTTGTCCTCCATCTTGTGAATTGGGACTTGTAACTGATTGCTGATTTGAGAAAGACGCAAATTTTGGGTTCTCGTCTGGGACGAGGGCCGAAGCCCTCGTCTCCGCTAAAATGGGGACATATCCCATTATTTTAATGAATTTGAAGAATATGGTGTACAACTATCATCTGCGATTTTCGTGAACGTGTTTTTCTGCCTAAATATGGAGATATGATGTTATTTGTTTGCATCTCAACGTGTTCCGCTGGCAGCCATCTTCATGTTTTTTTGTGATATAAATCTTTAAGGATATCACATTTGTGTTTTAAATACTAGTGTCTCCCCAAAAGGCTTTATTAAGGTATGTTTTGATGTTTTATTTAATTTAAATTGTTGGAGCTCCATATTTTTCGTTGTGTACTTGTGTTTAATTTTATTTCGTCTGAAGGTTGACTAGGCCTAAAAATGTCACGACTGAATATGTAAATTTTTGTTAAATAATATTAGTCCGGGGGACACTTCTATGTTTTTCTTCTAATTTTATTATTTGGTGTCTTGCTAAGGCGTTTTCGTCTTGTTATATTCTGGTACTGACCAGACTAGTCAATTGAGTAGTAGGCCTAATATTGATCATTAGTCGATCGGTTTTTATTTTGATTCGTAGCCTTTTAAAATACTATTTGTTCTCGTCATGTCTAGAGTTCTTTATATCTTCCTGTTTTCTCACTGGAGAATAATTTTTTAATGTAAAATTCTGCAATTGATGTAAATTCGTACTGGATATACTTTCAACTGTTCTGGTCGCCATGGTAACTTGTTGACAGTAGTGCATTGTGTGTTTTTTGGGCGTATGTTTGAAGTGCACGTTCGTGGGTTATTGTGATGTTGTTTAATTTGTTTTTGTTTTAAATTAACCTTTGTTTTTCTTTTTTGGAGTTTTAAATTTTAGTACACCTTCGTGTATCTTTCGGTACCTTGTTTATGGTAAAGTTTGCATTATTTTCTTTTTGATTCTCCGTGGACCTCATGGTTCAGTTGAAAGTATGTCAGGTGCATGTTAAGTGTTTCAGGCTTTTCCTTCTCTTACTTCAGGTAATACCTCATGGTAGTTTTTATGTTACCTTTTATGTATCAAACATCCTACCAAAATAATTATAGTTGTTGTAAATTTGTTTGGGTCTCTTAACTAAATGTTTCGTTAGTATCCCCTCAGGTAATTGTTAATTGGTATCGACCTTAAGCCATGTTTTTATCTCCAGTGAGAATTTTAGGTGGGGTTTGTTTAAGTTTTGTATTTTTATGCTGGCTGATGCATTTGCTGTTTTCTTGTGGAGCTGTAAATTTTAAGATTAAATTTTATTTAAATTAAGCTAGTTGTTGTTGCATCATTTCGTCGGTGGCAGTCCTGTTGATTATCGGGGGTTTTTCTGTAGACGAACCTGTGGGGTTTCTTCTTCTCCTCCTTCCTCCATCTTTAGGTGTTCTTCTGTTGGGGCATGTCATCTGGCGGTGAGTTGCAGTTGTGAGCGGACCTCTTAGAAAAGGTAAGTTGGCCCATCCACCCTATCCCCTAAAGCGAGTTGTAGGTGACAATTATGATAATGTTTATTTGCTGCGCCAATATTATAAGTTCTTCGCTACTGTTCGCTTGAACTGTGTTCGCCAACTTCACGTTGCAATCTAAAATGATATTCAGCTTTATTTCCAACACATTTGAAAATCTGTCTTAGCAGGCTTATATTGTCGAAACGGTAAATTTTAGAACGCTCGACTTTCAGCAGAATGTAGTATTCGACCTGTTCTTTATTTATATACACTTAGTTGATTTCAAATCTCAATTATATAAGAGATATACTAATTTCAATGTTCCTCACAACTTCACTTAAAATGGAAGTGCGGTAATCTCCAACGTTCTACCTAGCTATCCTAGCGTCTCCACAAGTCGACAGTCGTCGCACTCGGACAAAGCATTGGGATCTCCGTTAACCCAGTAAAACTCTTCCTCACTCTTCAAAGACTGCTGGAATAAGAACTTCGAAACTTGGATCTCCCCCTCCAAGTCGAAATTTTGGCGGCCATATTAATCTCCCACCATAATTTTAGCGCGTAGATTACTAATGCTTATTACTGCGTAGATTAACCGATCTGCGGTTTTTAAAGTATCAGACATAATTTCTTTTAATATTTTCTTCATTCCCAAATAAGAAAATCTTCTTCTAAGGGCCTAAATGCATAATTTCACCAAATTATGTAGTTGAAGTTGATCCCGTGTTCAATAAGACCTCTTCTCATTGGCTCTGGGCTGGGATCCAATAGCATAATTTATAACAATATGTATAATATTAATTTCCAAACTCACTGTTGCTATGCCAATTTCAGCCTTCTAGAAGCGTATATTGTACAATATGTCACGTGATCGGGGTCTCCCACGGCCTCGAGCTTGTAACACTACCCTCCTGTGTCACACTTCCAGAATTTATATTTGCTGGTTAAATTTTATCATGGGGACGGAAAATACTCTCATTTTGTCCCAGAATAATTCAATTTTTGGGGGCATTCCTCCTTCATCTCAAGTTAAAAACAGTTGCAAATTGTTTTTAATCATTCTAATTCAAGACTTTTGATATGTCACTGGAACTCGAATTTAGAATTATTTTAGCCTATTTTCTTATGATATTTTTTTAATTCTTGACGTTGAATTTTCCTAGAATAACGTTATTTTCTTCGTCAAACAACTCATAACAGTTATTCCCATAAGCATTAGTTATACGGAACGGGCCAATAAAGATAACTCCGAACTTGGGGTATATCTTTTTGCTCACGTCCGCTTTCACTGGTCAGCGCAATAAAACCATATTTCCAATTTCTAACGGCGTACCGAAACGTTTTCCTGCAACTCGTTTCAAGCGCTTCTCCGCTGCTTCCTGAAGTCTTTCTTTTGCCTTATAGATCCTCGCTTGTCTTCCTAGATCAGGATATCTGGGAATGAAATCAAATACATTGTCCCATGGCCTTTCTGGATTCCTTCCTAAGTGAAGAATCATAGGAACTTCTGCCGTGCTTTCTTGAACTGTGGAGTTCAAACAATCCTCAATCATTGGCATGTATTTTACCCAACTGGGGTGATCATCTGGGCAGAAAATTCTACAGAAGTTGCTAAATTCCGCCATATAGCGTTCGCTTGAATTTGACTTTGGATAACGCACGCTTGAAAAGATGTGCTTAATTCCCAACCTTTCCATGTCTGCTGCGAATTCGGCTTAAGTGAACTGCGCTCCATGGTCCGATAAGAGATATTCTGGTTTCCCAGCTTTCGGACACACAGCATTCTCTAACCTGCTAACAACATTTCTGGTATTGGCGTTTTGCATAGGATTCATGGTACCGAATTTAGTGAAAACATCAAGTCACTAACAGGAACTGATTACCCTGATATCCCTTCGGAAAAGGACCAAAAATGTCCGTGGCCATCAGGTCACGTGGTTTAGAAGGTATCATAGCTCTGGGTCTTCCTTTCAACAATTCTGATGCGAATTTTCCTCCCTGGCATTTATCATAAGATCTTATAATCTTCGCTCTAGTGGATCTCATGTTGGTCCAGATAAAACTCTCTTTAAGAGTACTGAGGGTTTTATCTAAACCTCCATGTCCAATACAGTGGTGTGCCAACCACACTAACTTTGTGACAAGATTAGGGGGCACAACTATGCAAATCTTAGTGTGTTCGGAGTCTGCGTATTTACACACAAGATCTCCGCTCAATACAAAGTGTCGTGATCGCCTCTGAGTAGCAGCATAATCTAGATCTGCTATGTCCATGTAACCCTTAAGGAACCTGTACATTTTCCTAATTGGAGCTTGTCTTTTCTGTGACACACCGATTCGGGCTAATCTCCTAACGGTCTCTTGATCTTCTTCCTCCAATTGTACATGGTTAATCTGCAAATTTCTAACTGGGTTACGTGATAATGCGTCAGCCAACAAATTGTCCTTACCTGGCTGGTGGACTATTGTAGCATTAAACTGTTGAGTGAATAGGGCCCATCGAGTCAATCTATCTCTCAACATATCGGTTTGGAGCATAAATTGGAGTGCCTTATGTTCGGTGATAATTATAATCTGGTGTCCGATTAATATCTTCTTCCACACTTGAAGAGCTGTCACGAAAGCTAACGCCTCGAGTTCTGTCGTAAAGTAGTTCTCTTCGTGTTTCTTAAGCTTTCTTCCGGTGAACGCAATGTAGTGCTTATTTGCTTCTTCGTCCATTTGGTATAAGACTGCACTAATGCCTACACGTGAAGCATCGGAGTCTATGTAGAATATTCGTTCGAATTCCGGATATTCTAATTTCACGTTGTTTTTCAACATTTCCTTAGCTTTCTCAAACGCGTCGTCAGCGGTACTGCTGCACTTCCAACGGTTATTTTTCTTTAATAAGTCGTAGAGGGGTGCCATAATCTCTGAATACTTTGGACAATGACTGCTAATGAATTGGCACGCACCTACAAATTCTCGCACTTGTTGGACCTTGGTGGGCTTTGGGAATCTCATAATACCATCCACTTTCTGCAAGTTCTGGTGATATCCATGCTGGTCAATGGTGTGTCCGAGAAAATTAATTTTCTCTTTCATGAAACGGCAATTATCGAAGTTTACCTTTATATTTGCGTCTCTTAGGTTTTCAAAAAGCTTTCGCAAGTGTATAAGATGTTCCTGGACATTTGGTGAAGATATGATTAAATCATCTATATAACAAAGCACGTTCCTTTTAACTTCATCGGTGAGTTTGTTATCAAGGGCTCTAATCAGGGCTGGACCACTGTTGACCATGCAAAAGGGAATTCTCTGGAAAACCCAGGACGTCTGGTCAAACAGAAACCCTGTGTACCGTTTGCTTTCTTCTTCAAGCTCAATCTGATAAAACGAGGAAGTTAAGTCTAGGACGGTAAAACAGGCTTTTCCTTTGAACTTTCTGAGCAAATCTCGTATTTTAGGCGGTCGGTCTGCCTCGGGCAAAATCTTTAAGTTAATGGTCCTGGCGTCGAGACATAGGCGTAATTGACCATTATTTTTCTTGACTACTGTTATAGGGTTGATGTAAGTCGACGCCTGCTTCTTTATAATTCCGTCAGCTTCCATTTTCTTGATTACCCCTCGTACTTCTTCATAGTACTTTTCTGGTATCGGGTAAATCGTCTTCTGATAAGGAGTTTCATCTGTATGCCTAATCTTATACTTGTAGTCTTTATCAATCCAGGCTTCTCATCAAAATGTCTTTAAACTCCATGATCAATTCCTCAAATTCATCCTGAATTTCGTCAAACCCTTCTGCATGGAGAGTAGGCATTTCCCTTCCATTTTCTACCTCTTCAATAATGCTGTTAATAATTTCTTCCATAGGATCTATATCTAGACTGTCATTCGAATCCTGTTCTTCTAACTCTTCTGTGTTTATTAACCCTTCACTAAATTTTATGACTCGGTTTTTCATATCAATTACTGCTCCAACTTTAGTGATGAAGTCAATGCCTAGCACGATATCAAAATTGATTTTGCTCACCACAATGAAAATGTGTTCATATGTGCTTCTATTTACCTCAAAGTTTAATAAAACTTGGATTTTGCATTTTCCGCTTTGTCTTGAAAGGATCCACGCACTTTAACAGCAGATGCGGGTAAAACTGTCATCTTATTGCCCTTAGATAATCTCTGATAACAATCATCCGACATGATAGACATAATGCCACCAGTATCCATTAATGACTTGCATATTTGTCTAACAACATTAACAGATATAATCGGTAACTCGAATGGTCTTTCTTCTCTAACAATCTCCTTCTCGAAGAGTAGGTCTTCGTCAGTTACCTCATAGATTTCGTTTATCATAATCTGGTTTTGTGTAGCAATATATCCTGTCTCCTTTAATTCCGTTTCAAAAATTTTTTTTTTTTTGTCCTTGAGACTCATTCTCATGGTTTCCCTTCTGACTAGTAGATGGACCGGGATCTATACTCAAGCTTTTATTTTCCCTTCTATTACCATTCTCATTGTCTCTCAACTCCTTGAGATACACTTTTCCTACCTTATGACGTTCACCATACTTCTCCTTATTCATTATTTCATCTTGGGAGTTTCTGTTACGATTATAGTTTTGGTTATTCCTATTGTTATTCCTGTTATAATAACCATTATTATTGTATCTTTAGTTATTATTATTGTGATAATAACCACTTCTACGGTTGCCATTGCTATTATCGTTACTACGTCCTTGCTGTTGCTGATATGGACGACCTCCACGGAATCTCCTGTATCTGGGTTCTGGTCTGCGATCACGGAAATAGGTATTCCTTTCAGGACCAATATTTCCCTTCTCTGGTTCTTTTGGCTTGTCTGTCTGTTGTGTTTGGTCAAGATATACTGTATTAATGTCTTTGTACTTTTGCCTTTGTTTCTTAGCAACAACATTCGATATCGGGCTCGTGTAATCGAGTTTTCGGAGCAGTTCGTCCATACTCGCTAGATCGTTGATCCCTGACGAGATAATTAGACGTCTGACTTCAACAGGGAGCATCCTGGCTATCGCGTCTATCAACTGAGCTGTAGATAACGGGGGTTGAAGAAATCTAAGTCTGGCGAACTGAATCGTGAAGAAGTCTGCGTATCGTGTGGGAAGAGTACCTGAATACTTTCGTGAGTATACTTCTACGCGTAGGGAATTTTGTGCTTCAATGCTCCAGAAACGCTTTATCAGTGCTTCTGCGAATTCATCGAAGTTCATGAAGGTATATCTAAAGGCGCAAAACCATTCAAGGGGCCCATCAGACAGATAGCGCTCTACGATCTTCATTTCTCTCTCTCTTGGAATATGCGCTTCGATAAAGTAATCTTTGAGATTTCTGATGTACTCTATCGGTGTGAAACTATCTAGGTTGCTGAACTTACGTGGTTTGTCTTCAAAGTTTCTTATGACCGTTACGTTTCTCGGATATGAATCCTGAAGTTTTGGTCGAAAATCTCTATTGTAACTTTCGGGCTCTTTACTCCTCTCCTCTAAACCTTCCGTAAACATGAATGATCTTTCTTCCGGCCTGATTTCCCTTTCGTCCACTTCTAGGCTACTTCTTCTAGTATGATTCCTCGAATCTTCGAAATCTATCTTCTCCCTTTCCTTTTCCTCCATCTCAGTGATAATCTTCTTGAGCTGTTGGCCTACTTCAGTCTTTAAATCTTCCTTATAAGTCTCACGACTGGCAGCATCTCCTAGATTAAGACTTTGTAATTTCTTGGTTACGTATTCTTCTAGTTCATTAATTTTCTCCTCACTCATGGCATTAACGTTAGTGACAACCTTGATTAACCGATCCTCTATCGTTTTAGTCTTACTTTCTAACGATTCTTTCAAAGCTTGCACATCCTGACTAGATTGAGTTCTATCTTCTACTTGCTTTTCAGTGAGCGTATCAATCCTTTTACCTAAATCCTTTCTTACTTCAACAACCTCTAGATTAATTTCTACTTGAGTACTGGCTAATTTCTTTCCTATGTTATCTTGGATTTGCTTAACATGTTCCCCACTGGATTTGTTCCACTCGTCTTTCCAGACAACTACATTAGCGTTTAACATTTCAGCTATGTCTTCCTCAATATCTGCTTTAAGAATTTTATTGTGATCAATAACCTGCGTTCGTAAAGTTTCTACATTACCTTTTAATTCGGCCAGAGAAGCTGTGGTTTTTAACGCATCGTTTACAAAACGTGTCGTTAAAGCAGTTATGTTCTGAGTACAGATGTTTTAGAAGCTTTTACCTCTTGCCTAATTTTGTTAATGTCCACTTGGACATTTTTACATCCACAAATACCGTATTGACTTCTGTTTGTATTTTTCCTATGTCAGACTGTACATCGGTGACATCTGACTGCATATTGTTTATGTCAACCTGAACATTAGTGACATCGGCTTGGACTGAATCTACCTTAGATTGGACTGTGGACACCTCTAACCTCACATTACCAATATCGGACTGTACATTGGACACATCTGATTGTACTGAGTCTACTTTGGATTGGACTGTGGATACATCTACTTGGACTGTATCGACTTTACTTTGGACATTAGATACATCTGACCTAATATTACTAACTTCAGTTCGGACATCTCCGACATCTGTCCGTACACCACTTACATCATCCTGAATCTGCTCTTAACTAGCCTGTAAACGCGTGACATTTACAACCATTTTAGTGGCACTCGTTTGTAAACCCTCTAAAGAAGTCTGAACTTCCTTAATTTCAGTTTTGAAACTCTCCTTGACACTTTCTGCAACTTTATCTGTAATAGAATCAACAACTTTAACAATCACTGTGTCAAGGTCCTCCTTTCGTTCACGCTTCAGTTGTTCTAGGTCCTGCTTCGCCTCCTGAAATTTACCTTGCATATCTACCATATACACAGATAAATTCTCCCTATTCTTACCTTCAACAGCATTCAAATTCGCCTTCATTTCACTTTGGACATCCTTTAAACTGCCCTGCAGTTGCTCCTTCAAATTCACCTGCATCTCCTCCAACAATCTCTTCACATCCTCGGTTGCCATTGCAATAACCCTTTATAAACTGCTATAGAGACATATTCAACAACAGAGCAAAATAACAACATCTGAGCAACGACTTCCTCGATATAATTTTTGAGCACCTTAATGTCTAAAAGAAACTTAAAATTACCTTAGTATTAACTTATATTACACCCTATGTTAAATAATCCTACTCATAATGTTCGTTCTCCTGTGACTTACTTTAAATATACTACCACAAAGAAAATTCTACCCTTACAATCATTAAAACAAGTTAGCTTCATTTATAACATGACCTTAGCAATCGCCATGTACCGGTAAAATAAAATAAAATTAAAGTAGTCCAGTTTCAAAACTGATCATCTGCATTTTTTGTGAAAATGAGTTAGGCGCAGAATATGAGTAATTGGACCTATACTCTCGTTCGGTGAGAAAATTGGAAACATAACTTATCATTTGCCACCCTTAATGGCATGCGGAAATATCGATTTGGTTTCAAAACTGATCATCTACATCACTCGTTCGGTTTCAAAACTCATCATTTACATTACCGGAGTTTGCTTTCAAAAGTGTTCATCTGCAATGTGATAGTGAATCAGAAAAAGCGAATTAGGTAAGTCTTTAAAACTTTTTTCTTTGAGTTACAGTGATATCCTAACCTCTGATTTGCCTCGCGTGTAAAGGTAAACACAATAATGATTCCACATGTTCCCTATTATGGTTGTTCTATGGCTCTCAAGTGATAATTTTTAAACTTTTAATGTATTTTATTTAATCACTATTTCAGACACTCTTCAAGCTTCCTTCCTAAACTTCCAACATGTGGCCATGAAAGCAAGAATAGTTTCAACTGTAAGAGTCTGACTATGCAAGATGTACGACGCTTTCATCAGGAATTTTACAAAACCTTCGACAAAATTGAGCAAGATAACTTCAATTTGATGCACACAAGACGTACTGTTCCAAAACGAATACTGACACGGAAGGACGGAAATAACAGTAAACCCAAAAGTGTGAGCATTGCTTATTATGTTCCTTGCTTGAGGCATAGATCAGGACACAGTGAAGTACAAGTATGTAAGAATACCTTTGTAAAGATCCTTGGAATTTCCAAATTCAGGGTACAAAAACTCTGCAAAAAACATCTTTTAACTGGTGCCACGCCGCAAGAAAACCGGGGAGGTGATCATAGATCTAAAGTGTATGAATCTAGAAAGGTGAAGGTCAGAAGTCATATTGAATCTATCGTACCTCTCGAGTCACATTAATGTCGTGCAGGCTCCAAACGGCAATATCTGCCTAGTGATCTTTCTATTGCGAAACTGTGGAAACTTTATAATGCGAGTGTTGAAGATGATTTGAAAGTTCGATATGATTACTATCGGTCAATATTTTGTTTAGAATACAATATCAGTTTTGGTTCACCATCAGTTGAAGAATGTTCCAAATGTATTGAGTTGAAGGAAAGACTGAAAGTTGAAAAATGTGATAGTGGCAAAAAAGACTTAAAATTAGAATTAGAAGTGCATGATAGGCGTGCATGAGAGGCGTGCAAAATCCTTTTTCATGTTACTTCAAAGGGAACCAGAGAACACGATTACATTTTCATTTGATTGTCAAAAGAATCTCGTAATGCCTAAAATCCCAGATCAAAGTGCATACTACTGTCGGCAGTTCTACCTTTATAATTTTACCGTATGGCAAGGTTCTTCCAAGTCCTCCTTGAACAAGTAAAACACATACATTTATACCTGGACTGAACTATATAGCAGGAAGGGATCGAACGAGGTAGCTTCATTTCTATACCATCGTTTAAAGAATACAACATTTCAGGTTAATGTAGAAACTGTACGCATGTTTGCCGACGGCTGTGCTGGCCATAATAGAAATTCAATAGTCCTTGGAATGGCTGCTGCTTGGCTTTACCAAAATGCTCCAGAAACAATTAAAGATGTCGAGTTTAATTTTTCTGTCCCAGGACATTCTTACATGCCACCAGACCGAGTGTTTGGGCACCTAGAAAAGATCATAAGAAAGAAAAATGTTATTGCTGATCCCATGGAATATATCAGCATATTTGAATCGTATGGTCAAGTTTCCAAAGCAAATGATGTTGTGGAAAACCGCTATAGGAGACGTAATGAAGCCGCCGAATCTCTTGCACTTTAAATTTGCAGGAGCAAAACGTTTCTGCTTAACCAAATCCAAGGGCAAAGTCAAAGTACTCATTAGAGGAGAACAGGCATACAATGTGGACTTTAACATAGCAAAGAGCACCTGTAAACCATCCAAGAGCATTGCTGACATCAGACCTAATCCAGTTTCTTTAGGATGTCAACCGAACGTCAAGAAAATGAAGGATGTGGAAAAGTTGCTGATAAAACATTATGGCAACAACTGGAGGGACCTGAGTAATCTTGCATTCCACAAGGACGCCTTAGGGAGAACAGCGCAAGATCACCCTCTATCAGACGATGAAGAGGAGGAAGATCTCCCTATGATTCATGCTAGTTTTCATGTTTGAGTTGTTCAATGGTATCGGGACTCTGCTTTCATGTTCTTCAAGGAAATTGTTTTATATGCTTCCTAATAATACTAAACAATGTTAAAAATTATCAAAACTGTGCTTAATAATACAAAATCAGTGTATATTAAAGATTATTTCATTATTCCTTGGTCATCATGTTGATACCGCTTTTTCAAAACTGATCATCCAACACATATCATTACAAAACTTATCATCTACATATTTCATTTTCAAATTAAACCTATTTCCACAGGTTTCATTAAGCTGACAATGATTTAATAGTTATTTGGGATGTCAAGGAATCAAACCATACCAAATGTTCGGTCACTGCATCTTAGGTTCGCTCTCGAACAGTTTTTCGCCTCTCCTGTAAAATTGGTAAAATGTTAGATGATCAGTTCTGAAACTGGACTACTCTTCGTAGGTCGTTTTTCGAAACTGTCTACCTACTACACCTCTCTCAGGTTTCTAAGATCTGATCTTTATCTGAGTGTAACCTTACTAATATCAATTTAAAATAAGCCTTTATAATTACACTCACATCCATCCGAAAT
The DNA here is from genome assembly GCA_946902985.2 of Meconema thalassinum. Classification (NCBI taxonomy): domain Eukaryota; kingdom Metazoa; phylum Arthropoda; class Insecta; order Orthoptera; family Tettigoniidae; genus Meconema; species Meconema thalassinum. The sequence goes on from OX336389.2 coordinate 189,035,504, forward strand.
TGGACAAGACATCCCACAAGTCTGGTAATTATTTCTTTCACTAGAAATGTTCAAACCAACTTCCTTTAGAGGCACTACGAAGCTAATTTCGTAGCCCCTAAGTTTAGGGCGCCATCTCTACTGTACCCGTAAATCCGGAAAGTAGCCTGTTGGAATATCCATTGCCCCAGATGGATTGCCTATTTCTAACAGCACCGGCCAATTACGACATTAGAAATCGCTCCAACATGGTCTTTAGGGATTTACATACAGCAGTTACAAGAATATTGTGGATCAACAACAAACTACACGGGGCACACCTACCTTTACTTACGTTCTCGGGGACTGGGAACTCAGCTTCGCCTACAATACATCCACAATACTCTAATCCTTATATTTAAAATGAATCACACGTCAACATCGACAGATAACGAACTGAATAAATTTATTAACAATAGTAAACTAACCTAATATAAACAAAATAACAATAAACTAATCTAGCAACAAAGAAATAAATAAAACCACACAATCATTCACACTTCCTTTCTACAACACATCTTATTACAATGCCGTGCAAAAATATCAGCTTAAAAGCCTTGGTAGTTTTAGGCCTACACTACGTAGAAGAAAAAAACGTTTAAGGGATGCTCTTACATTCGTGGCATTCCTGGGAACAGTTTACCTTCATTGGCACGCGTCTGAAAACGCACGTGCATTGGCTTGCTCCATGAATGAGCGATAGCACAGCGTTGAGCTCGGAACTATTTATATTTTATACAAGGCTGTGAATCGTCAACTGTTCACATTATGTCACACCAGGCCCTCCACTCCTAACGGTGAATCATTCTGTCTGACCTGCATTGAGACTGCCTTGTGTGCGATTAAAATACACGTATAATTAACATTCAGATCTTACAAAAATGCTCATAACTTCTATGTTCCTTTAACAATCATTCTGGAAATTTCATACAATCTTTCATTCGCACCCCGAAATTGTTCTAGACCAATTCGGTTCAACAATTACTCTTAACAGTGGGCAATCATTCATACAAAAACATCCGCTCACAAAACACACGCTATTCCAAAACATTCGATTAATAAATCCTACCAAAAATTATTTAACTAATTAAATCATTTCCGAAAAATATTTACATGTAATTTGTTCATACTAATTGACACTATTTAACGTTGCTAACACGTTACTTTCGAGATTCTGTATTCTCGGTTACAATACAACTCTCAATTAATTATTTACACTGTTTTTCCACATAATCATTTCTAACACTCCGTAGTTTTCATATACTGCTCACACATCGTCTTATATAGGTTTCATTACATTGTCGGTCTAATACAATCGACTGATAAAGGTCAACTGTACGTAATTATATAACTTCAGGTTTACTAAAATTTAATAATGGCATCATTGACATGAATAGACAATCGTTCTCTAATTGTATTTCTGCTGAAACCCTTCTGTCAACACAGCTAGAACCTTACTTCACATGAACTGGACTACTTGTATACAACGACTCTTATCATGATCCAATGCCTTTCTTATCAAAGAACAATAATACTTTGACTTCCTTTAAAATGCGGAACTTCCTTCGCATGAGCACTCCATAGCTCTACAATCCTCATATAACAATATATATGGCATAAACAAATTATCATCCACTATGTTAAACAATAACCATAAACGGATTAATTGTTATTAACATTTCTTCTGTAGGAACTTTTCTCAAATAAAGGCATGACCCTCAGTATCGTTTCACATGACTACTGATCTACAATTATACATACTTACGTTCTTCAAACGAAACTTCCAATCGTAATGAACGATATTAGACTGTCGTGATTGACCTCCTAAAGTATACTCCAAAAACAATTAACTGTTAACTCGTCTGTCGCAAATACATGTAATAAAAATAATACTCCTGTCTCACTTCACTTATCAATCTTTAAATTCTATATCGTTGTAATAGCTGGTCTACATAATGACGTGATGTTACACACATAGTGTAAAATAACACACATGTTATTTATAGTGTCAAATAGAATTCAATCTTGACCGGGATAAACTAGCTTTGAATTCCTAGCCAATGATTTGAATAATCTTCTATCAAAATATATTTCCTCTAACATATTAAATGAACAAAGCTCTCAGCTTTACAAATAATAAAATGGTTTGTCAACGTCGTAATGTTTTTCCACTCTACACAAAGAATGTTTATAGGGATTAAGACTTCGGTCTTATCAAACGACTAGTATTTCCTAGATCTTCGAAAGTTTATGCACAATAATGATATAACAATATCATTCGATGTTTCTTCTGTTCTTGAAGTTTGATGTTAATACATTAAAGTGCTCAAATGTAATTTAATAGAACTTCATTTGAAGCTATGACACAATGTCAGAATACTTGGTTTAAATCAAATTATTAAAATTCGAGAGTCTAAACGACTAGTCTTCTATGAGGCAATCTGATTCCTCAAACAAAATTTTAATGTCAGTTCAACAACTGATCCGTAGAATAAAATTGAAAAATAGTTGAAAGGCAATCATCTCCTAAATAATTTTGAAGCATAAAACTCTTTGCACACATCTGAAGTGTAAAATACATGAGAACACTGAAATACATGAAATGTGAAAATATGGAGTAAGATCGTTGGCTCAGGATGTCACTAATCAAGCTCTATACTAAAACTTGAAGATCTATGTAAGTATTCACACAATACTTTAGATGTTTCCTCAGTTCAAGATACTGAGATGGATCTGCATTTGAACCTCAGATCTGCGACCTCAGAGATAAGAAACACATTCCCTCTCCGGAATTCACCAACATTCGCCTGGGATCGAACGACATCCTTCTGGCAAATTCTTCTATTGTTGTTGGGCTACCCCTAGCATCTTGAAAAATCTCTTCTGTAGAATCTTCATTCTCCGTCGCAAATATGTATCAGCCTCATCATTGGAAAATAATTTATAGAAATATTCATATAGGTGCTGAATGAAATATTTCTATTGCTAATTGATGTTACATTAGTGTTCGTAGACTGACGAAAATGTACAAGATGGACCGTACACTACGTCTGTATTCAAGAATACGTCGTCTAACGAAGTTCCATCGTTGTATCTTAACTTCTGTTATCGAATATGTCTCTGGCGCATGACTATTTAGTTCATAATATCAGCAATGTTAATTATGTTGAATGAAACCACTTGAAGAAAAATGATAATCATTATGATAATGTTTATTTGCTGCGCCAATATTATAAGTTCTTCGCTACTGTTCACTTGAACTGCGTTCGCCAACTTCACGTTGCAATCTAAAATGATATTCAGCTTTATTTCCGACACATTTGAAAATCTGTCTTAACAGGCTTATATTGTCGAAACGGTAAATTTTAGAACGCTCGACTTTCAGCAGAATGTAGTATTCGACCTGTTCTTTATTTATATTCACTTAGTTGAACTCAAATCTCAATTATATAAGAGACTAGCAGAAGTACCCGTTCTTCGAACGGTGTTCGTTGTTAACACCAGACATTATCAATTGAGCTACTGTTGCAATGGTTAGCGGTTTGTCATTCCTTCAAGTTTATCAGAACGAAGTTAGTTTTCTGGGAATATCACACACACTGTTAATTTAAGGCCCTTAAAATGTAGTTTTCGGAGACCCTTTATAGAATCCCGGATTTTGTGTCTCACATTGAGAAGCGCAACATATGCTTCGGTCGTCCTTCTAGGATAATTTTTATATTTCGCCTATTTTAGCATGTATTGAGAAGTTTTTCTCTATATCCAACCTTCTACTGTATGAAAAGTACGGTGAACAGTTTTATAAATGATTTGTGTATTGACTCTCATGGTTACCATACCTAATTTTTTGATGCACCAAGCATCCGAACACGAGTTATAGGCGTAGGCTACATAAAGATACACAGAAAGACAGACAATTCTATTGTCTACAACATACTAACCAGATATCCAAATATGGGTATATCTACCACACAGTATGAAACAAAATCATCCTTACGATGAACCCGTTTGTCGACAAAAAAAAAGTTAAAATGTGCTCTCAGACTAAATTCACCTAACGTGTTTTTCCTGACGTGAAATAGAATTGAAAGCCTTGTAGAGGAAACACAATACACGTCACATAAAAACTGACCCTCTACGTTGTGCTAGGTGCCCATACACAGGAAGACCCCTTTCATAAATTATAAAGGCAGGTTCTTTAGCCTCAAATTGCCCAAATTCCTAAAAGCCGCAAAAAAATGCTGGTTCAATTCAAGAATTTTTGAAAATAATGTTGCTGTTTGGAGATATAATAGACCTTCTGTACTATATGTCGAACGTGAAAATTGCATGAAAAAAATCTAGGTTACCCCTTGACCCCCTTAATTGCATTGATGAATTGTACAGTCTACGTTAGTTCCATGATAACCTTATAGCCATTTGCAAACTTTCACAGAAATGTAATAAATGGAGTGACAGAAATAGAAGGAAAGTTGTAAGCCACCCCTTGAGATAATGTTCTCATGGTTACCGATTTGCATTCCTTCATTAGTTTGTTAAATTAAATTAAATTAGTTTTCTGGGAATATTTCAGAAACTGTTGGATTTAGAGCCTTATAATGCAGTTTTCGAGGACCATTTAGGGCCCCCGAGTTTTGTTTCTGGCACCGAGGGGATTTGTCTCGTCGTTGTACGCCATAATATAACACTAATAATAATATAATATAGGGAGAAATTATAACACCTATTTTTTTAATTATTAATGCAGCCAATGGCCATGTACTTTTATTTTCAGGACGGGTCAGGGAAGGGATATTATCAGAGAAAGAAGCATTCAGTCACGCATGAGCAAAATGGAAATGGCCTACCATTTAACTAAGGACATCTATAAGAAAAGGTCAATATCCTTCAACGCAAAACTAAAACATTACTGCAGTGTCATCCGTCCGGAGGTCTTGCATGCTTCTGAATGCCTCACGATGAACAAAAAAGGCTTGGTCGAGAAACTGGTGGCCAAAGAAAGAAAAATTTTGAGAAAGATATTGGGTTCCATTAAAGACAATGGGGTATACAGAAGACGGCATAACCATGAACTATATACTCATGTGGAGAAGATAAGTAACGTCATCCGGAAGAGAAGGATACCATTTTTTGAGCATGTGAAACGAATGAGCCCAGCGAGAATGACCAACCGCAACATAACTTACTTTCAGGAGAGGAAAACAAAATGGGCCTGGTTCATTGAACTGGATAAAGATCTGAAAGAAGTTGGGATTACACCAATAGACATTCAGGAGCGCGCCCCACTCAAAAGGAAACTTCAAGCTTGCAAAGGTTTCCAAGAAAAACCGAAGCTGAAAAAGGGAAATATTTTGACCCAGGAACGGAAGGAAGTCCACCGAGAACGAATGCGGGCGTACTGGGCAAACATCAAAGCCCGTAGGAGACAGTTGGAATGACGCGGTCCATAAATGGCCTATACGAAATGAATGAATGAATAATATGGGGATAGGAATATAATAGACCTGCCGTACCACACCCGCAGGTGTAAATCGCGTGAAAAAATTCTCGAGTACCTCTTGATCCCCTTAAGCGCATTATACGTATTGATGAATTTTACGGCTTAATTTGGTTCCGTGATAACCTTCTAGCCGTTTGCAAACTTTCACACTAATGTAATTAATGGAATTGCATTGCGTCTTACAGCAATAGATGGACCTCTGAGGACCTGTTGCCATGGTTACTGGCTTGCATTCGTTCATTAGTAAAAGAAAAATCAAATACAAATGAAAAAAAACAAGATGAACTATTGAACACTTTTCAGCCTATAAAGATGTCATCTTCTGCACGCTACAGGGGCCGATAACCTCGATGTTCGGCCCCTTAAAACAACAATTATCATCGTCATCATCATCTGCACGCCAATCCTCTCACGCAGCATCTCGAATCTGACCCTCTCCAGAGGTTTAGTTAGAAGATCAGCTAATTGATTGGTCCCGTCGATGTGCTCCAGCTCAAGGTCTCCGTCCAAAAATCTTTCCCTCACATAGAAATGACGTACCTCAATATGCTTGGATTTTCGATGGTACTCCGGATTTTAAGCCAATTTAACTGCACCATTATTGTCGATGTAAAGCGTAGGAGGTGTGTCAGCAGTTCCCAGTAATTCAGAAAACAGTATTTTCAGCCAAATCAACTCCTTTGCTCCTTCACTTGCAGATACAATTTCAGCTTCAGTTGTCGATGTTGACACAGACTTCTGTAACTGACTTCTCCACGATACAGCTCCATGATTGTAGGTCGAAATGACACCCGTCGTTGAACGTCTCCTCCTCTTGTCACCGGCGTAGTGAGCATCACTGTAGACCTTCAAAACGTCCTATTTCCTATAGTCGATTCCATGGTTCACTGTGCTCTTTAAATACCGAAATATCCGTTTCACTTGACTCCAGTCTTGAACTGTAGGATTCTCCATGGCTCGAGCAGCTTTGTTGACCGCGAATGCGATATCTGGACGTGTAGCTGTAGTCAGGTACATCAAGGATCCCACCGCCTCACAATAAGGAACACTGGCCGAAACCTTTTCTCCGTCTTCACTTTCTTCGCGTCCAACTGGGGTAGACCTTCCATTTGACTCGGCCATTCCAATTTTTTCTAGGATTTTCCTCGTATAATCCTCTTGACTGATTGCAATTGATCCATCATGGTTTTGTTGTATCTTCATGCCCAGGAAATTGTTGAGAGATCCTCTTGTCGTGTGAAATTCCTGCTGAAGTTTTTCCATGAACTGCTCGATGTCTTCTTCGTTGCCAGTTAACAGACCATCATCCACAAAGATTACTACTGCCAACCACTTTCCATTTTTGTTGCTGTAAAAGAGACAAGGATCAGCTTTGCTGTTTTTGAATCCAGCTTTCTCCATGAATTTCTTGAAACGCTTGTTCCAGCAGGGTGGAGCCTGTTTTAAACCATATAAGCTTCTTTTTAGATGACACACTCGGCCAGTACCGTCCTGATGACCTTCTGGCTGTTCCATGAACACATCTTCTTCAAGCTCGCCGTTCAAGAAGGCCGTCTTGACATCAAATTGACCAAGTTTAATCTCCTTTTCAACAGCTACTGCCAACAGAGCTCGAATGGTATCATACCGTGCAACAGGGCTGAGTGTTTCTTCATAATCGATTCCTTGCTGTTGCACATAGCCTTTGGCTACCAATCGTGTCTTGAAGCGAACTTCTCCACTGTCCATTGTCTTCTGTCGTAGAACCCACCGATTTTTCAGGACCCGTGCACCATTTGGACGCTCAACCAATTTCCAGGTATCATTTTCCTTTAAGGACTCCAATTCTTCATTATTTGCTTTCAGCCACTGATTTTTATCACTAGACTGCGGCGCTTCCGAGTATGAGTCAGGATTCTTTTCAACGATAGATGGTCCAGCCATGTACATGTAATTTCCCCTGATCATCCACGATGGCTTCTTACTTTCACATTTGCTTTTCCTTCTTTCTTCAGTCACTCCTTCTTCCGCATCTTCGCTTCCTCCGGAACTGGACGCCGAAGCAAAATCTTCAATTTCTCTTAAGTTCTCATCTGACTCTGACCTCCTCTGTAGGCCTACATCAGACGAAGAATTAGACTGATTCCTCTCCACACGTTCTTCAAGCGTGACTTCAACCTTTCCGGCGATGGCGCGCATATTGCAGACAACTTCAGGTTTGAATTTCACATCATGGCTTAGAACAACCTTTCCCTGAGTTGGAATCCAGTCTCTAAATCCATCCCTGTCGTTCACGTACCCAACCAGATGTCCAAAAACAGCTTTGTCGTCGAACTTTGAGCAAAAATTCTTGTCGATATGCACGTAGCATTCTGTTCCGAAGATCTTCAGATGACTGAGACTTCCCACTGGTCGTCCATACCACAATTCATAGGGAGATTTGTTTTCAATGGATGACTTCCCAGTGCGATTCAGGAGGTACACCGCAGTGTTGCAGGCTTCAGCCCAAAGTTGTTTCGTTAACTTGCTGGGATTCAGCATAGATTTTGCGCACTCCACAATCGTCCGATTTTCACGTTCCACAACTCCGTTTTGTTGTGGTGTGTACGGCGTAGTAATTCTGTGTTCTATGCCTCTGCTTGCGAGTAGTTCAGAAACCTTCTTGTTATCAAATTCTTTTCCTCCATCACACCTGAACAGCATCACGACGTGTCCATTTGTTTTGCCTTCATTCAGGAACTGTTCCAGAACGGTGTACACTTCACTTTTGTGCTTTAAAAAGAAAACTCGTCGAAACTTGCTGAAATCATCCTTGAAACAAACGAAGTAGCGTGCCTTTCCAAGAGATTCAGTAGACATTGGTCCATTCACATCGGCGTGGATTTGTTCACCGGTGGCTGTTGGTCGATTCATTCGTGTCTTGAATGACAGTCGATGCATTTTTCCCAGTGCACATCCATCGCAGAAATCCTCTTTACACATGTCTACATTGATGTTCATCTGCTTCAGTACATTCATGACATGCGCTTTGTGTTGATGACCAAATCGTTCATGGCAGATCTGCAGTTTGTCCGACGATGTAGCTAAATTCACTTGAATGGGTTGCGCCGGTTTCACGACGCGCATGTCAAGTACATACAGACCATGACTCACACGTCCAGCAAGCATCGCCTTTCCAGTAACCTTGTCTTCAATTCTAACAGTTTGGTCGTCAAGTCTTGCACAGAATCATTTCCTTGCAGCAGCTTTCACAGAAAACAGATGAGCCATTGCATCGGGAACATACAAAACTTCAGTCATCTCAGCACTCAACCAAGCGTTGTTCAGCCGCACATGAATGTTTACAGTTCCTTTGCCGTGAGCTAGCATGCTCACACCTCGTTTTCCTAGCAAAATCTTCTCTGAAGCAGCAAACTTGACGTATGTTGTAAAATACTGTTTGTTCGCGGTGATGTGATTTGAGGCGCCACTGTCGCTGTACCACTCGTCGGCTTGAACAAAGTCGCCGTCTAGCGCACTCATAGCATGTGTCAGAAACGAAGCATTGTTCTCCTTATTTTTGTTTCTAGTGTCACCCTCTTTCTTCTTCACTGGACATTCACTTGCCCAATGGCCCAATTCCTTACATTTGAAACATGGAAACTTCTGCTTTACTCGTTGAACATTTTTCTTTGACTTGTCATCAGCGCTGTCTTTGCCACTGCCATACTGGGAATGCTTCTTTGGAGCACTACGTACCACAAACGCAGTCGATTCCACGTTTCCTTGGTCACGCAGTTCAATCGTGCACAATTTTTAAGTCAACAAGTTCACAGTTTGATTTTCCGTCGGAATCGTGTCCCACACATCCTTGAAATTATCATATTCTTTTCCCAGCGTGGATAAAATTCGACCATTCAAAACCCTTTCAGATAACGTGTTTTCGTTGTGCTTTTGGAGTTCGTCGTTCAGATCCTGATAAAGCTTCTGTAACTTCCCGACATGGGTGCTGATGTCCTCCTTGTCGTCACGTGTCACTCGAAAGAATGACTCGATCAACATGTTCAGTCGCTGCGTACTGCTTCGTTCGAACCGTGCGCTCAATTTTGTCCAAATTTCACTGGCATTGGTGCACGTCAACACGAGCTCGGCAACAGATTTTCCTAGCTCACCTGCTAGCAAGCTGGCCGCTTTCCCGTCTTCTTTCAACCACTGCTTATATGCCGCTTTTTGTAGTGCAGTTGCATTTGCCGGCAACACAGGACACTTTTTCGAACCATCAACAATATTTTCCAGTTCATACGACCGCAAAACCATCAACACATGCCATTTCCACTTTGCCCAGTCTTTAGGTGCTTCAAGATTATCCACTTGAACTTTGTAGTCACTGCCGGTTGCCAGTTTCAGGTTATCCTTAACTCACAAAAAATACAGCACGTGATCCACAGGCGCTCAGCTTCGGATCCACTCACGAGATAATACCATTTACACGTGGCCGGGGCCCATAACCTGTTAGTTTTAATGAAAATCTTTATTTATCAAGTGAGAAATACAATACAAAATACAAATCATCTTTTGAGATGCTTGTCACATGTCACGCGAACACGCACTGACTTTGCACTGACTCGTCTTTTGTTTTCTTCTTTATTGTACATGTCTATTTCGCCAGGTGGCGCTACTGTGCTATTTTTCTTTCAAATATTAACACTTCTCTGAAAGACTTTCGGGATTGGAACTTTACACTCTAACTCTGTCAGTAATAAAAGAGGTGGAAACTTGTGGCTTTGTGATTTTAAGATTAGTTACTGACAATCATAAAACTAATGTAAATATGATGAGAAGACTGTCGAATTGAAAAGAAATAAAGCCACAGATAGCCTGAACATCAAAACAGGCCTTTATTTCTGGCTTTCGATCAGTGTCACATCTTAAAGAATGTAAGAAACAGTCTCCTAGAAAAGACCATTACAGATGGACATGAAGAAATAACTGGAGAGTATGTAGAAAATTTATATAAACTGCAGTCCAAGGAAATAATCTAACCCGTCCCCTTCGTTACAAGAAAGCATGTTGCACCGACCAACTTTGAGAAAATGAACGTAAAAAGGGCAAAAGAAGTATTTTCTACGGAAGTCATAACTGCTTTGGAATGCCCGAAGGACAATTCTTCTTAGAGGCAGATGACTTCGTAGTTCCGCCCCTTAAAACAACAATAACTAACTAACTAAAAATTCTTCTCATTTTAAAGCACAAGCCTTTCAGAACTGCAGTGCAACTATTACTTTTTTGAAAGTAATTAAGAAATGGTTTGGAATTCACGATGTAAGTAGTAAAATCCTTAGTCAACATCGCGATAAAATGCATTTCTTTGACATAAGCGACGAGAGACTTTTATGGTTATAAGAGGAATTTCCGTCGTATCTAGCTAAGATCAAGGAATCGAGTCATGAAAAGGCCATGGGATTTTTGAGTAATGAAACTTATGAAGCTATTCTACTGACTAACTTCTTCGACCGTTCTGTGTGTACGTTATCTTCTGTCTTCTGTATTTCATTTCGTACTGACAAGGGCATTCAACAGTGACTCCATAGAGAACTTTTTTTTAGCAAATTGAGACATATCTCGGGAAGCAATGACATGCTAGATTGTAGGGCTGTAATATTCAGCTTGAACCGAATATTGAAAACCGGCTTTTATTCCCTCTCATCTCATACACGAAGAAACAAAGAAGGCCTAACGAACATGGTTATATCCAGTAAGGACCTGCATAGACCTGAGATAGAGCAGACTTCTATTACTGATTCAGTCAAGAGTACATTAAACAACCTCAGTGAACCACCACGTAAGTCGAAATTTTACAGTATTTATTATAAATATTTTATTACATTAAAACATAATTTCAACGCATTTATTAATTACATAAACTTTCAGGTCTTGGATTTGTCACAATGGAACAAGCATCGATGACGTACATCGGATGATTTATAGTGCAACAAGTCCAAAAGGAAATTCAGTGTGAATTATGTTATCAGCTGGTTGGAAGAAGGAAATTTAGCTCCCCACTGACGGATTTAATTTACAAGAGGGACACTTCTGATAAGCTGCATTATCCGAGTGAACAACTAGTGTGGATTATGACAACAATTTTTCAGTTCGTGTGTGCTGTTGCAAAGTTTATGTCCACCAGAATACGTGAACACGTGACTGCAATTGTTCTGTCTGATTTGAGTAAGTCCCCCTTGATGATGTGCGAATCATCGTCTGACAGCGGCCACAAGTTGATTTGTAAAATTGCAATACCAGCATTTATTGATAAGATCGCGAGTGAAATGACAGAGCGATTTGAACATGTTAAATATCTGAACACAAAGCCAACAAGTCGGAAGATTCATCGAGTTTAGATGACAACAACAGATACGAGCGACTGGAGTATCAGCCTGCTAGCGCTGCGAGGTAAGTGGTGGAGAATTTTAGTACTCCTGCATGTTCACTGTTAGGTGTGAAGTGGGGAGGCGTTAGAGCATAGCAGACGGCGATTGAATAAGTAACTTAAATGATCAGGACACTCTCGGCTACTTACTCGAAACAAAATTCAAAATCCATTCTGGCAAGTTATCTTCCTTCGAGTTTCTCCAGTTTCGGTTCTCGCGATTTTTTAAGCATCATGATGAAATCTCAACAATAATTTATGCAAAAATGAATTAATTAAAAGTTTCCAAACATTTCAGGCACACACACATAGGCCTATATAATCTTAAGTCTATAATAATATATAATAACCAGTAATAACTGATCAAATTGTTGTATTTTAGTATCACTTACCTTGTACAAATGCAGCAGACGTAATATTCCAATGAAATACGAAAATATATTCAATTAAATGAAGAGTACGCGCGTTGGGGGGAACACAATTAAAATAGTTGGTCACATTAATTATCCTGAGCATTATGGGACATCTCGCGCGCTATCTCCTTCCCATGGAGGAAAGAAAGGAAGGAGATAACTTCGCTGAGCAGCCTAGCGCAAGCTGTTGAAGCCAAACGGCACGCCCACTTTGGGTAGCGAGAAAATGGCTGTCCCTATGCTTAAAGCCGTAAACCACTCCAACTAGTAATGGATTTTAGTTACATAAAACTGCAATGACAAGTCAAGATTTTTTCTTGGATAGGCAGAATACACTCAGTACATCACGGTACTTGGCACAAATAAGCTGCGTTATCGTTTTAAAAGTCAATTTAAATAGAAATATGAGAGCAGCTTTCAAGGCTAGTATTGTAAGAAAGACGCGGCAAAACGTAATAATACGCTGAATCACTGATTAAATTGAATACAGGTGTCGGAAGGTGCGAGTTATACCAAAGAAGGAACAACTTGGGAACTAATTATGCCGAACTAATTGCGGTATTTACACCAAATTGAGTTTTAAGTTCTTAAAGGCCTAATTTCGAGCACAGCCACTTTCACTCATTGGCAGTACACATTTTGATATTCAAGAATACGAACCTTAAAATTAATAAACAGAACACTTGGACGCATATTTGCACAAAAATACGGTATAGTCTATACTTTTCAGTACCGTGCGGTATTTTGTTTGTGGGGGTAGAAACTTGGCGATTAGCCTCCAGATTATTCATTACGAAGGCCTACCGTAATTATGGACCGACAGCTGTTTGATAATTTGGGATTTGCAGAGAAATGGCTTTTTTGGTATTTACACCAAATTTACACATGCTGAGATTAGAATTGAAGAGTTGTTTTGTTTTCTTTTTTCTTTTTTAATAACTTATTGTTGAAGAGAATGAATATTTCTCGTACTTTCTGATCTCGCTCGCATGTAAATATCGTTTGTCTTCTGTCAAATGTATATTCTTTGACTTTATGTTCTTTTCCTTTTGTGTGTACTCTGTATCCTGTATCACAGTGTTCTTGTTCAATACAATCTATGTCAAAATGTGTTCGTGTTTTTTAATCCGTTCATCCCGTGTATAACTGATAGAATAGAAACCCATGCATATCTCAAGTAGTTTCAATAGGTTATGGGCCCAGACCTAACGGTGTTCTGTGATCATTTTCTTCAGTGAACTTTAAAGTGAGAAGGCAAAATGAGTGAACATGCTTCGAGTCCTTCTGCTTATGGGTTTCCGAAATTGAGTGGTCGGGAGGATTATTCGAACTGGTCTTTTGGGATGTCAAATTATCTCAAAAAGCATGGATTGTGGACCAGTGTCCGAGGCACAGATGTGTCGGAGGGACATGATCGGCGTGACGAGAGAGCGCTGGCGGATATGTCTCATGGTGGCTGCTCACAATTATCCCCATGTTCGAGACTGTGCAAAAGCTAAGGATGCCTGGCATGCCCTTGAAAAGGCTTTTGAAGATAAAGGAAAGTGGAGGTATATCACGCTGATGCGAAATCTGTGCTCGCTCAAGTCATCAGATTCCGATTCCATGGCCAAGTATATTGGTGAAGTTATGTCAGTTACACAGAAGATAGCAGCTGTTGATGAGCCTGCCGCTGATAAGTTTGTTGTTGCTATGATACTTCGAGGACTTCCTGATGAATGCGATAACTTAGTTATGACTGTAACCTCAACATCGGAGGAACTACAGTTGGACCGCATCAAGTCTATCTTGTTGGACGAAAGCTTTCGCCGAAGTCATGGTGAGAAGTCAGCTGATGGGGCAGCCCTGTACAGCAACACCAAGAAGGAAGTCAGGTATGTCAAGAAACCAAAGAGCACGTGAAAAATCAGTTGACAAAAGTCGTTGGAAGTGTTGGATTTGTGGTGAAAAGGGTCACGGAAGTGACACTTGTCCACAGAAGACAAAAGTTAAAAGTGCATCGAAGTGTCCAAAATCCAATAAAAGTCTGTTTTGTGCTTTAACTGCTCGCGTACCAAAGAATTGTTTCGTCATTGATTCCGGTTGTAGTGCTCACATGTCTCCTAATGTTAAACTTATGTCAAATTATAAATGCAATGATGATCCTGATATAAACATTGTAATTGGTAATAATGATAAGTTGTCTGTACAAGGAGTTGGTGACATTGCACTGAATGTAAGCGACAGTATTAATAATCTGTCAGACGTGATGCATGTTCCAGGACTGAGTGTTAACTTGCTGTCGGTAAGTCAGACGAATAAAAGGGGTGCTGTTGTTGTGTTTAACAAGAATGGATGTGAAATCTTGGATTCAGAGAATTGCTCAGTGAATGGTAGCGTGCTAGCTACTGGTTCAGTTTTGAATGGTCTATATTATCTGAATGTTAACCAAGATATGTCTGCCCTTGTTGGTGATGTTTCTGATTACAATTTGTGGCATCGGCGGTTGGGACACGTTGGACAACAGAAGTTACAGGTCTTGAGTCAAATGTCTGATGTTGTTAAATTTAAGGAAATACCAAAGGAATTGTGTGAACCATCTGTTCTCGGGAAGCAGCAAAGGTAGTCATTTCCACAGGTAAGTCACTCGAGGAGTGAAAGTTTTTTGGACTTGGTGCTCTCTGATCTGTGTGGGCCGGTTCCTGAGACCTGGAATGGTGTTAAATACATGATGACAATAATTTACGATTTTTCCAGGAAGAGTTTTGCTTCTTTTTTGAAACAAAAATCTGAAACCAAGGAGAAAGTCAAGGTTTTGTTGCATATTGTAAAACTCAGAAAGGTAAGACACCAAAGATTTTTAGACCTGATAATGGTATGGAATTTGTCAATTCTGAACTGAACAAATATTTCAAGGAAAAAGGGATTGTGAACAGAAAACTGTAAGATATACAGCTGAACAAAATGGCGTAGCTGAACGTCACAATCGTACCATTACGGAAAGGGTTAGATGCATACTGTTTACAGCAAGATGTTCTGAAAAACTTTGGGCGGAAGCAGCCAATACTGTACCCGTTCGTCCAAGGTACGCGATGACCCATCTGTTATTACATCGCGTACCTGGCATCCCAGGCCAGGAGTAAAGTTAAAAGTACACAAAATAAGCAAGGAATATGTCTGAAATTCAGTTGAAATATCACAAAAGCAGAGGGTAACACGAGATAAAATATCTCCTGGTCGTTACGGGCTTAAATTTAATCATAGTTTCAAGTTAAAGGTGGGCGCCATCAACTGAATTCCTAACAAACCACATCCTTCCTGGTTAAGCCATAAGTATGACAAAGGAAAGGATTGAAAAAAACATCATCATGAGATCACAATTTAAAATAAAATAAAATGTATTTAAACTTGGGTGGTCAGACAGAAACAAAATAAATTCCTTCCTAGGAGTATGGTAGATTATAATAGTTATGATGTTAATGTCCTCCCAAATCGTACCATCTCCGCATTGCATCAAAGAAATATTGTTATTCGCGTGCAAAAAATAAAAAGATATAGTTCTCTTGCGCTCTCAGGGTCGCCGTAGCACTATGTCTTTCGTCACTGACATTTTGTGATCCCTGAGACCTATCTTTGATTAATCTAACATCAGGCACGTGAATTCAAGTAGATATTAAACTTTCTATCACACAACAAATTTTATATCAACGCTAACAAGTAAATAATTATTCATAAATGGCTTGAATGTCACTGTTCCAAATGTTGGAATAGATATAATCACTCTTAAGATTAACAATAAATTTGTACACGTTATTTACATCACTTCTAACAACTACTCGGTTGTGAATCAACATTGTGTTCTAATCATCTGTCATTATCCATCGAAAATTATTAATTGTTCATCACATCAGCTATCATTCAGTTATCTGTTCTATTCAAATCAAAATTATTAATTTCTTATCATCAGATCATTCAAATAATTATTATATTCATCATTTCATTAAATCATCTGCAGATCATCTCATCTAATTTTATTTCATCATCTCATTTTAATTTAATTCATCAATTTAAATTATAATTCATCAACTTATTTAATTTTATTGTAAATCATCGGATTATTTAAATTCATTTAAATTCCATCAGCTTATTTAAGTTACTTCAACTTATATAAATCTATTATAATTATATTTTAATTATCAGCTCTTTTAATTAATTATCATTTTATTCATTTATTCATCAGTTTATTTAATCTATTATTATTATTATTTTATTTATCAGGCCAGATTATTAATATGTTTAAACTTCAGATAATAATTCCATAAACTATTATTATTATTAGAGAATCTTGTATTATAAATCTTCCAGAAAATGTTTAAGATCGGTTACCGAACGTTGCCTTAAAAATCCACCAGTTCCAGGCTATACCCTTAATATACTCAATTGCCATGCCAATAATACGTTGCCTCCACTAAATCACGTTGGACCTCACCATCGAAAACTTTACCGTTTAAATTCACTTCATCAAATTTCACATATGAACATCATTATTATTTCACATAACACCACAATTATTCAGCGCACAGCATGAACATCAGAAATATACTAGACTGGGTTCGACGACCTCATGTCTGCATCAAAAACTCGCATTGGCAATATTATAAACCTCTTCTGGCAACCTCACCAACTTTGGCCAAAATTACCTCAACTCATCATATAGAACGATCCACAAAAATTATAACTGGCTTCAGACGGTTGATGAATATGACCTACAAGAACTCTGTAGTCAGTATTATGTCCAAACAACTTCTCAAACAATAAGAAAAATTACCAAAGTAATCGTAATCCAATCCAAGATTTGGTTTAATTCAGAGTACAAACTCTCTGTTAAGATCCTCAAAATGTACATCAAAAAGAACACCCACGTGTTATATTAACTCATATTCATAATATCTGTTCATCATCTGCCTGTAATAAATTTCTAATAAGAAATAACTCGTCGTAAAAGACTCAATTACTTGAAATCCTTATCAAAGGTATAAACTCACTCACAAAAGAGTATCAAACATTAAATATTAAATGACTGTACTCTCAAAAGAGTAATGCAACAAACTATTGGATTGGCAATACAAGAATTACGAAATGTAACCCTGCTGACATTTATTTCTAAATTACTGAACAAAGATCAACTAATATTTGACTGGTAAAATATTGTCTAATTCTCTTACGATCACAATTGCACTCGGATGATAAAATGGTATTACTATAGCGACGGGTAAGGCGATCAAACACCACACAGCTACTCAAGGTAACAGGCCCCGTCTACGTAGACTAAGATGATAAATTCCTATAGCGACGGGTAAGGCGATCAATACCACACAGTTACTCAAGGTAACAGGCCCCGTCTAGGTAGACTAATGAGTGAGTGCACATGATTGGAATCAAAAATATTCTACTCGTCTCATAAAAGCGATACTGATTCGCTAGGGCGAATTAAATTCCACATCTCAAAACAATCCAATAAAGGAAAAATCCCTACTGATAAATTCCACATACTCGCTAGTATGCAATAAGCTGGTAAAAATCTAAACTACCCGACTGCAGATCTCGAGTTTCGAAATACTCGATAAAAATCAACATGATCAAAAATGCTATCACTTAAGAAAAATAAGGATCAAACTCCTGCTTAATAAAGTCAATTCACAGCGAAAAAGTCGGATAAATGTGTCTGCCATCTCATATGGTAACACCATATTTTAGCAAACTCCTCAAAAAGAAGTAAGAAAATATTCAAGCCATGTCGTAAATAACACTCCTAAAGATATACTAGTGTGCCCAGTGTCATGCTAGAAAATCATATCAGTAATGTCATAGCTCTTACAATACCTTCATATTCCAGATGTTAAATAATTTATTCCAAGATCGGCGATAATTCAAGTGTACGCAACAGATTTCTCGAAAGATCGGCGAAATCGTCGTATTTGCCACTGGAAATGCATTTGGCCCCATCCAAATGCACATCATGATGTAGTCGTTCTCCTTAATAGGAATCGAATCCGTCACTCTGCTATGCCATCTCGTCTCTTCATATGCCTAGCCCCACATGGTAGAACGAAGGATATCCATCACGGATATTGTCCAATAATCCCCGCAAAAGTTCAATTCGAATGGGTACCCCATTCTATTCTCGGATGTGTTAGGCCACTGTTCAATGTAAAATCGTTAATTGACATTCGCTGATAATGTTCTTGTTCACTGCCAATGAATTGCATCGATGAAAAAAATATAATTTCAGAATGTGTACATGTTCACTAGACACCCTGTATCTGTGTTCCATGTGTTAATTATATCCATAAGTGTTCATGAACTAAAGTCATTTGATGCACATATCGCTGTTACATAAAGTGCATGAAATCCAAAGTCCCATTTGCATAATGCAGCAATGTGTAAGTTGCCCCATGGTCGCTTTAAATATGCTCCGTTGGAACACCTCATTTTGTATGCCGTAATATCGGTAAAATAACTTTAAGTTCGTCTGATTATCCATTGAATGTGTATAAATTGTAAAAGCAATGAGTATCTGGACTGCTGAAAGTCTAAGTCCAAATATCGTAAACGTGAAAATGTCAGAATGCAATGTTCCATTAGATGACCACTTAAGTGTCACAAAATGACGCCCAATGCTTGACAAGTTCTGCTCCAATATCTGTGTATAACACAAGGTTAATCACTAGCCTCATCGTATTGCTGTTCTATGCGACTGTTCGTTGTGAATACTGCCGTAATAATGTTCGTTATTCCCAGTGAAATACTGCTTATTTCTGCTGTAAGTTATGAGCTGGTAAAAGCGTTGCTATTTGAAATATATGTTTATGTTCGACCCTCACGAGTATGTGTCTGAAAACTGTATCATAATGATGGTCATTATAACACTCTTTTTCATTATGATACAGTTTCTCCAGCCAATCAGAGCTCGTTCGTTGACCAATTAGGTAACGATACCTTCACGCGTGCGCTCAAAATCCAACATGTCGGACATAAACACAACATCGAACTATAATAAATTACCAACATGGAATACGCACCGTCCATATGTTCGCGTAAATAAACTGGCGAATATGAGACAACAAATAGCATTGTACCTTAATATAATTTCTACACAGCGCATTCATTGTCTTCAAACAACTCCAGTGACAATATTACTGAGGGGCGGCAGATGTAAACACATGGCCTGCGTATGGCATTGCAAGCACACAGAGCGCATGCGTCGGTCGTCCAGAGATCTTGAAAGGCAGAGATATAACACCCAACGCTCGCTCTGCGATCACGAAATTCAAGTAGCTGACTCTCAACAGATATTTATGAATATTTATGTTAAAACATATAACAAAGTTATAGTTATCGTCGAACATAAACAGTCGTATGCAACTCGCCTATAATGGTAATTAAGACACTCGTATGGAAATTATAAAACTCGCATACGCTCGTTTTATAAAAATACTCGTGTCTTAATTATAGCCATTATAGGCTCGTTGCATAATGTACTATAACGCAACTCCACTGTTCAAACTAGACTGCTTTCTATCACCGGCCTCCTTCGTCCCGCTCTCAGCCATCGCGACACAATCTCCGGACAGCCTACTCAAGTGCACCGTGCTTTTGAATTTACAATGCTAACTTACGAATCGATCCTGCCAGGCAGGTAATAATTACTGCACTGCACTTTATTGGATACTGTCACACTCTTGACTTGCTACTTGAGCAGAATGTAATAGAAGACTGATTTCTTGTCACTGCGTGCTGCGATCACTCACCTCGCCAAACACGTGACTCGCTACCCCTCCGCTGAAGTGAGGGTAGCACCTACTTTCGTTCTCTCTCTAACGTCAGACTTTTAACCTCAGTCCATCTTCTGTTATCAAGCCGTAATACTCAATTAAAGAGTTGTCCACCTTTTCTAATGTTGTTATTATTAATATTCCACATAATTCCTTTCTCTTCTGAGGTGAAATAAGACTTTATTTCCAATAAATTTTCATAAATATCCAGTACTTCTCCCGTGATTCCGTGCGTTTGAGGGGTAGTGACTTCTTCCCTAGTCGCCTACGCCATTTCCCTCGACGTCACTGATGCGATCTCAGCGCAACCTTTTCTTCTTAGTAACTAAATCCAACTACAGCTAGCGTAGCCGATAGCCTCGAATAGATATCGGGTACAATACGGCAGTGTATATTTTGAACAGGAGTCCTCATAGTAAAGTTGATAATGCCATACCAGAGGAATTGTGGAATGGTAAAGCTGTAAGTCATGAGAATATGAAAATATTCGGTTGCGATGCTTATGCCCATGTTCCAAAACAGGTGCGTACTGGCAAATTGGAACCCAGAAGCAAATGTTTTGTGTTTGTTGGGTATGATGGGGAAAAGAAAGGTTACCGTCTGCTTGATCCCAGCCAACCTAAATATATATTTGTAGAGCACAGTGTTAAATTTGTAGAATATAAATTCACCAGCTGTGCTGACAAAAATGTTGAAATGAGCGATGTAATGTATTGTCCGTTGCATGACATTGTAATTAATGATGAAAACAGAATTGGACAGGCTAATAACCTGCCAATCATTGAAGTTTCAGTTGCTGGTCAGGTTAGTGACAGCATTGATGTTCCCGGTATTGCTCAGGTTAATGAAGACATTGTAGTAATTCATGATGATGAAAATGATGAGATTGACCAGTTACGTGTTCCAGAAAATGCAGGTAGGAAGTACCCTTAAAGGGAGAGACGCCCAAAACAATTTCCTGATTATGAGGTCTATTTTGCTGAAAGTGGTGGTTATGTGGAACCAACCACTGTGTCTGAAGCACTTAACGGTAAGGATGGCATGCAATGGAAAAAAGCGATGGAGGAAGAACTCAAGTTATTTCATGATAATGATGTATGGACATTAGTTGAGAAACCTGATGGAACAAATATTGTGAGATGCAAATGGGTGTTTAAAGTGAAACGTAATACTGAAGGTAATGTGCCTAAATTTAAAGCACGCTTAGTGGCTAAAGGTTGTTCTCAAAGGTACGCAGTTGATTATCTGGAAACTTTTGCACCTGTAGTGCAGTATAGTACATTGAGATTATTTTTTGCTCTTGCTGTAAATATGGATCTGGAAGTTCATCACCTTGATGTTTCAACAGCTTTTTTGAATGGCGTTCTTAAAGATGATATTTATATGAACCCCCCCAGAAGGCTATGAGTGTGACATTTCTAAAGTTTGTAAGCTTCGAAAAGCTGTTTATGGCTTGAAGCATGCATCTCGCACTTGGTATGAGAGGGTTCAGGAAATTCTTACTGAAATCGGTTATAAGAAGTCTCTGTGTAAACCATGTGTATATTACTGTAAAGATTCATCATCTTTTGCTGTTATTGCCCTCTATTTTGATGATTTTTTTTTGTATTTTTTAATAATCTTGTCCAGGTGGAGAAACTGAAGTCTGTGTTGCAATCTCATTTTAAGATCAAAGATTTGGGACAAGTCTGTGAATGTCTGGGGATGAGAGTTCAAAGAAGCAAAGATTTATTAGATTGAATCAGAAGTGTTATCTGTTAGATGTGTTGGATAGGTTTAACATGTCAGATTGTACTCATGTGAAAACTCCAATGGAAACAGGTTTGTTGTTGGAGAAATCCACAGCCTGTGACAAATCCTATCCCTATCAACAGGCTATTGGTGCTTTGTTATACCTTTCCATTTGTACCAGGGTAGATATTGCATATGTAATTAATTATTTGAGTTAGTTCAATAATTGCTATGGTAAGGAACATTGGACATGTGTCCAGAGAGTGTTCAGATACTTGAAGGGTACGGTGGATGTTGGTATCATGTATAAGAAATCAGAATGTGATGTCAAGGGTTCTGTTGATGCTCCTTTTGGAAATAATTTAACTGACAGGATATTTGTGAGTGGTTTTGTATTTAAATATGCAGAAGGCCCTATAAGTTGGGAAAGTAAGAAACAGCCAGTTGTGGCACTGTCTAGCACTGAAGCAGAATACTGTGCCCAAATCCACTGGTGCAGATTTGAGAGCACAGGCACATATCCTAAGTCCCAGGCAGAAGATTTGAATAGCGCGCGCCGATTGTTCTTAGAAGCAAATCGAAGGAATATGCAGGCTACAGAACGGCTAGTGACGCGGCAGATTGTCACAAGCGAGGCTATATTTTTGATAAAATATTTCCCGATTTATTGGAAACATGGGATACATACCATATTACTGGCACGGATAAGGGAAGAAGAATGAGCTATATTAGAAAAATATCGAACCAGCGGAAGTCGAGATATGAGAAGTTTAAGGAATGAGGACATATCCCGCTATGACATCAGGTGACTGCCCTGGACTGTATAAAATGAGTGCCGAACTGGACTCAACATTCACATCTTCTCAGCGTTTGGTCGCTAGTACTCCGTGATTCACGTCTTCACAGCACATGGTTGCTAGCACTTCGTGATACTTATCTACGAGCACATGGTTGCTATGTTCGTCGTAATACTTGTCAATAGCGCATGGTTGCTAAGTCTTAGTGTGAATCGTCGAAACAGTGCATGGTTACTGGTACTTTAAAAGTGTTAGAAATTCTTCCAGTGAAACATAGAATATTTTTCGTCATTTATCACTCATGTGATAGACATTTTTTGGCAGTCAATACTGGTAAATATCAAACTGCTAACGGACATATGAGAGACTTAGTCTATACACTTTCCACAGTCCATAATTATTATAGGAATATTTTCATGTCCAATTACCAGAGGCAAGCTTTGTCTTGGTGACTGAATGACCAACCAAGATCACATGTCAGTAATTTTACAAATACCTTTCTTGCTTGGTAAAGATCACTTAGCCGACATAAGGGGCCAGCTGTGCATAGCGCTGACTGGAGAGTGCATAACTCTGTCCAGGGACAACGAGAACATCAGATCTGTTACCAAAGCTAAATAAGATTGTTGGCGTATTAAACTGTACTGAATGCGTCACGGTTGGATCTGTGTTACATCTGGTATTTTTACCATGGATCAAATAGATCTAGTCCCTTTTAATAAATCAACTACGGCTGTTAGAGCTGCCATCATGAACAGTTTACATCAAGATTATTACCAGGCAACGAATATAATCACCGCTATGTCTTGCTAGACAAATTGCGGGTATAAAATGGAGGCCGATACCAGGATTTAAGTACGAGTCCAAATGGGAACTGAAGACTGGAATGGTCTGGTTTTAACCAGATTATCTTGTACATCAAGATATACAAGAATGTAAGCTACAATTTGCATTATTCTTCTGCGTAGTTAGCCGGAATTCTCATTTTTCTACAGTCTTATCAACACAATTTTCTTTGGTAATTTGCTGTGGCAAATGATTCTGCGAGGCATGGGAAGCCTAGTTCTGAGTATTTTCTACGTTCAGACATGTCGATTCAATGACTTGAATCTATGGACAAGCATTTGATTTTGTCACTTTTCTAATCGCGGTCATCAGCCGTCGTATCTGTAAATATTAAAATAAATTTAAGTTGAGGAATGGATGTTTTTCCATGTTTAAGAAGTCGAGTTTGATCTTTTCTCGAATAGTTTATTGAAGTTAACTCCAGTTTTGGAAATAATAATAATAATAATAATAATAATAATAATAATATTAATAGTGATTTAATAATAATTATTATTATTTTCAATTTTTCTGAGATAATAATAATAATGATTTGTACTCTCTAATAATCAAATCATGCAGTGTGAATTTATAAAATTTATATTCGAAACAGTTCACTATATCGGATACTTGCTTTTCCGAAGGTTAGTGGTTGAACGCACGCCCACATTCTACTAACAGAATAATATATTGGAAGCATTTGATAATTGCATTACCCAGTCAAATCATGTAGGAGACACGGAAAGTGATAATATGGGTAACAAATTGAATGTATAAATTAGGGTTTTGCTAGAGTTTATATAAATATAAATTATTTGGGTAACGTTATTTGATAGAACGTTTGACCAAGAATAGACACGATGTGAAAATATTAAGATTTAATATGATGGTAAAATTACAGTAAACTTATTGGAGGAGCTTACTAGTTTCTTAATCTTCCAGTTTGGATAACAAGCAAGGGCTTGATTATCATGATTATGTATAATTTGGGAAGACATATTATGTGTGGAAATAGTTGAATTTTGTCATTCTGGTTGTGCAATTAAGTCTCAGGAATGAAATCGTCGTTACATGACGTATCAACCATTGTGAAGGTTAGATGACTTTTATAAATATGTTGGGAGTTGAAAATATAGTTACAAGCAACACTTTCGTCGAATTTGATAACCAAGGGTTATTTTATGAAACCATCTCAGTTGATTCGCAGTTGATTCTCGTGTTCTATAAATACTTTTCCAGTGCTTGTCAACGCGAATTAGTTATTAAAATTAACCTTTCATTATAATGAGACTTACCGTTTGTCTAATGCTAAATATGATCATGTGATTTTTCACACATTTAAATAGAATGGGACGAAGCTATACTGTTATTTCATGAACAGCCACTACCATTTAAAGGATATTTGTGATCCTATTAAAATTATAAATATTATAAAATGTTAAATAATGTAGAGACTAACATTTTCATATTCTGTTAAAGAATTGCACCTTTTGATAATAGTATTTGTTACTATTTTGGTAACAATTTTCTGAATAATATATTCAAATAATATTTGAATGATTGAATGGTTAAATTAACACTTAAAGAATTGATGTTTTTGTTAATAATATTTTGACCATGAATTAATAGTCGAGTCATGGCATGCACTCAGAATTATTATTTTGGATCGAGAACAGATGATACAATAAATTTCCTGCTCAACATCGAAGTTCTTCGAATCCATGCTCATATTGTTTAAACATTATTTTTCAAAGATGCTCAGATGTCCTATAAGTTGATGTTGTGTTAAACCCATTGTTATGACCTAATAATATACCAATTTTTGGAATAATGATTCCTGGAAAGTGATAGTTATTTTTGCAACAAAATGAAACCAGAAACTAAGTGATTTTTTACAACGAGTGAAACAATTATTTTTTTCTTTCAACAAGTGAATGCTAATAATTTAGGATTCAGGCTGGACAATTTAATTTGCCCTGAAGAACCTATTACTGTAAATAAATATAATTTGAACAAAGTCAACAGCACTGACATTCTGGCTTTCGTTCAAATTCAAGTGTTCATGTGTTGCTAACCCTGTATTTTTGTTGTACATAAATGTATGATTTTTCATGCATTCCTAATGCTATTCTGGTATTTCTTTAAAGTAAATTTTAAAATTTTAATAAAATGAGATTATTTTAGGAATTGTGCTATTTTCAAAGTCTCCTTCTATCCTTATTGTTGCATCGAGCCGAAAATCAGTAAAGCAATTTTTTATCTTGTTATCGTGGTCACTTTAACCCATATGGCGCCTTGAGATGTTTAGATTCTCGTGCTGACTGATTTTTGGTGAAATGCATACGTGGTCGTTGGACTTCGGTCTAAACGGGCACAATACATAGGTCTGACTTTAGCATGTAAAGAAGATCAGTTCCATAGAGGTTTCTTCTTTGAGTTGTGTAAGAGAGGAGGTCCAATTCAGTTGTGTAATGACAGTCAGAGTGCTCAGAGGTTGGCTGAGAATGAAGGTTTTCATCAGAGAACAAAACACATAGATGTGCGCTATCATTTCATTAGGGACATCTTAAAGAAATTCAAAGTAAAGTTGTACTATATGCCTACTGCTGAAATGATTGCTGATGTATTGACAAAAGGTCTGCCAATTCATGGTCGTGTGAAATGTGTTACTGGCATTGGGTTGTCCCAAGTGCAGCATAATGCAGCATTGCTCGATTAAGGGAGAGTGTTGAAGAGAATGAATATTTCTCGTACTTTCTAATCTCGCTCGCATGTAAATATCGATTGTCTTTTGTCAAATGTATATTCTTTGACTTCATGTTATTTTACTTTTGCCTGTACTCTGTATCCTGAATCACAGTGTTCTTGTTCAATACAATCTATGTCAACATGTGTTCGTGTACTTTAATCCGTTCATCCCGTGTATAACTGATACAATAGAAACCCATGCATAGCTCAAGTAGTTTCAATACTTATCACTACTGCTCCAGCAAGAGTTATAAGGTGAGAAAAGGCTGGAAAGATATCCTGCAAGGATAACTCAGAAAACACCATGCACAATGCCTCATGCAAGTCACGGAACACCGAATACAAGTTAAGGTTACGCCCACTTTGGACGCAGCGCTTGGCTTCACTCAAACGAGCTCAGGGCATCTCCTCTTATTATTTCCTCCATGCTCCTTCCGGAATTCCGCAACTGTATGGCAAGAACTCTTAGTGGTATTGTCGTATTTAGAGATGGCGAGATTTTAAGCAGGGTTGGCGACATTGTGCTGACACAAAAAATAACTTAACTTCAAGAAATTCGACCATAAACCAACATACGCGTAGACATAGGGGATGGATGTTAAAGTTGGCTACATGTTTATCGTTTAGTAACTTATTTTAGGTGGCGCATACGAAATACCGTAGTGTTTGCTTGCTATTAATGTGTTGAAAGATCTTATGTAATTACCTACTTATTATTAATGTCTACAGACAACCACTTGTAGTAAATATTACCATGACGCTATTACCATGTAACTTTGAAAACTTTGAATTTGATTAGCTTTTATAAAAGCAATTATCTATTCTAGTAACAGCCCATTGGAAGTGCTGAGAGCCAACAGCTGAACACACAACTTGCGGTTTATCCACAATTGTGAATCGGCCAAGTTCTCTGCGCGACAATTTACATATCAGTAGAGGAGCAGTCCGGGTTTAAACCCATGGCATCAGCAGTTTTTAAACTGGTCATCCTAGTGTATTTATTAATCTCATGTTATTTATTTCAGGATTAGGGCATAACCCAGCTCTTTTTGGATACATTCGTGTTGACCGACTGAAAAGCACCAAACTTTTTTTGAAAACTTGTTATATTAAAAAAAAGAAAATTGTTGTTTTGGAAAATAGGCTATATTTCTGAAGCTAATAATCATAGATCATTGCACAATGGCTCAAACGAAAGGCCTTTATACCCTTTATCGTTAGAACAAAACAACATATTTTTTACATTTGTTCCAAAAACGTTCATTTTGGAAAGTAGGCTATATTCTCGAAATTATAAATTTTACAAAGTAGTGTGTTTGACTTAAACCAAAGGTCTTTACCCCCTCTAGCCCTCAAACTAAGTTCTATGTCCCTAGGAAAAAACGTAGCAGTAGAGAGATGAGGAGGATTTAAACCAGTGACACTAGATGCTCGGTTACGCTGACCCCCTTGGTCGAGTTAGATTTCCGATATCTCGCGAACCAATGATCGGATTTTGACGTGCGAGGTATCAAGTTACTCGGGGCGATGCCCTTCTTTGAATTTATTATTTTGCAAATTTTGAAAAATGTGTCCGCGAGCCCGGTCATCTGTCTGGTACAGATTGAGTGGGACAATTATGGGAGCATTTAAACAATAAGAACATAGTGCGGTTTCTGCAGGAGTATACGAAACAACCATTCCCAGATGGATCAACAATTAGGATGAA
The DNA here is from genome assembly GCA_946902985.2 of Meconema thalassinum. Classification (NCBI taxonomy): domain Eukaryota; kingdom Metazoa; phylum Arthropoda; class Insecta; order Orthoptera; family Tettigoniidae; genus Meconema; species Meconema thalassinum. Next base: position 189,063,446 of record OX336389.2, read on the forward strand.
TTACGTTCCTGCGCTTTAAAATGTAACGATAGGTAAACTAAGGGAAATAGCTCATGGAAAATATATTTGGGTCTCACTAGACTAAACAACGGACGTAGATCAAAAATATTTAGCTAACTTCGTGTTTGTAATTTTAGGTGAAGAAGAAGAGAGAGACAAATCATATCTACTAACTATGGCTGTGTTGCTTAAGGTGAATCACTCAACATTTGCTGTACTTTTCAATGAAGCACTTTCTTGTTTGTGGCCATCAGGCATTATTTACGATCATGTTATCGTGGCCTGCACGGATGCCGCACCTTACGTGTGTAAAGCCATGGGAGGTCTTGGGATATTATATCCCAAGATGATATACGTCACATGTGTAGCACATGGACTTCATCGAGTCACTGAAGCAGTCCGGGCTTCCTTTCCTGAAGTAAACACGTTGATCTCCACAGTGAAAAGAGAGTTCCTGAAGGCTCCAAGTCGCTCCCGCCTTCACCAGTTCATACAAGATGGGCAACGTGGCTCGAAGCTGCTGTTTATTATGCCAATTATTTCGACGTAGTAAAACGATAGTTGAAGACCTCGATTCTGAAGAAGCTGCTTCTATTAAAGAAGCTCAAGAAGTCTTAAGCAAAGATGGTGTTCGTGAGCAACTTATATTCATTCGTTCCAATTTGCGTTGCATACCTTCGGCCATCAAGAAATTGCAAGAAAAAGGACTGCCTCTTCATGTTAGCATTGGAATTGTTGAATAAGTCGATCGATCCCTAAAGAACCTAACTAATCAAGTTTTCTTGAAAAAATTGCAGAATGTAGTGCTGAAAAATTCCAGTCTCCTCAAACTTAAAAGCATTTGTGGTGTTATCCAAGGCCAAGACAAAATTGGCAGTGCATCGATACTAGAGGTCTCTGATTTTGTTAAGTTGGAGTAAGCTCCAATTGTGGTATGTCATGTGGAGAGAGTGTTTTCTAGGTACAAAGTCATTTTAAGTGAAAATAGGGGCAAGTTTGTGTTTGAAAACCTGTTACATCATGCCGTGATTAAGTGTAATCAAGATTTGTAAATTTTATTGACTAACTGGAACAATCTATTGTAGTACTGTAAGTGAAAATGAAAATCCACAGCCTGCTTCCAGTCTCCGACCAGGTCAGGAATGGAATGAATGAAGCCCCCATCTAGCGGCGAGGATATGAACTGTGCCGGCTGCCGAGGCCTGACGCACTCCTCTGGGGCAATGATTAAATGAATGACAGATGAAATGAAATGATAGTGGAGAGTGTTGCTGGAATGAAATTTAGACAGGGAAAACCGGAGTACCCGGAGAAAAACCTGTCTGCCTCCATTTTGTCCAGCACAGATCTCACATGGAGTGACCGGGATTTGAACCACGGACCCAGTGGTGAGAGGCCGGCGTGCTGCCGCCTAAGCCAAGGAGGCTTCAGTACTGTAAGTAATTTTCTTTATTTTGGCGATATTTAATATGTATCATTAATTTCTTGTAATATAAACCACTAATTGATATCAGATATATACACACTTCTTACTGCATATTTGCATGCATATTTTGGCAATTTTAGGTGCATAATCATACGAAGCCTGCTCATGAATATGATGTCAATTATAAGTTTAATCCTTTTATGAAATTATTAACCAGAATTTCTTTATTACTGTTAATATTTGAAAGGAAAATAGCACAGTAGCGCCACCTGGCGAAATAGACATGTACAATAAAGAAGAAAACAAAAGACGAGTCAGTGCAAAGTCTGTGCGTGTTCGCGTAACATGTGACAAGCGTCTCAAAAGATGATTTGTATTTTGTATTTTATTTCTCACTTGATAAATAAAGATTTACATTAAAACTATCAGGTTATGGGCCCCGGCCACGTGTAAATGGTATTATCTCGTGAGTGGATCCGAAGCTGAGCGCCTGTGGATCACGTGCTGTATTTTTTGTGAGTTAAGGATAACCTGAAACTGGCAACCGGCAGTGACTACAAAGTTCAAGTGGATAATCTTGAAGGACCTAAAGACTGGGCAAAGTGGAAATGGCATGTGTTGATGGTTTTGCGGTCGTATGAACTGGAAAATATTGTTGATGGTTCGAAAAAGTGTCCTGTGTTGCCGGCAAATGCAACTGCACTACAAAAAGCGGCATATAAGCAGTGGTTGAAAGAAGACGGGAAAGCGGCCAGCTTGCTAGCAGGTGAGCTAGGAAAATCTGTTGCCGAGCTCGTGTTGACGTGCACCAATGCCAGTGAAATTTGGACAAAATTGAGCGCACGGTTCGAACGAAGCAGTACGCAGCGACTGAACATGTTGATCGAGTCATTCTTTCGAGTGACACGTGACGACAAGGAGGACATCAGCACCCATGTCGGGAAGTTACAGAAGCTTTATCAGGATCTGAACGACGAACTCCAAAAGCACAACGAAAACACGTTATCTGAAAGGGTTTTGAATGGTCGAATTTTATCCACGCTGGGAAAAGAATATGATAATTTCAAGGATGTGTGGGACACGATTCCGACGGAAAATCAAACTGTGAACTTGTTGACTTAAAAATTGTGCACGATTGAACTGCGTGACCAAGGAAACGTGGAATCGACTGCGTTTGTGGTACGTAGTGCTCCAAAGAAGCATTCCCAGTATGGCAGTGGCAAAGACAGCGCTGATGACAAGTCAAAGAAAAATGTTCAACGAGTAAAGCAGAAGTTTCCATGTTTCAAATGTAAGGAATTGGGCCATTGGGCAAGTGAATGTCCAGTGAAGAAGAAAGAGGGTGACACTAGAAACAAAAATAAGGAGAACAATGCTTCGTTTCTGACACATGCTATGAGTACTGCGACAGTGGCGCCACAAATCACATCACCGCGAACAAACAGTATTTTACAACATACGTCAAGTTTGCTGCTCCAGAGAAGATTTTGCTAGGAAAACGAGGTGTGAGCATGCTAGCTCACGGCAAAGGAACTGTAAACATTCAAGTGCGGCTAAACAACGCTTGGTTGAGTGCTGAGATGACTGAAGTTTTGTATGTTCCAGATGCAATGGCTCATCTGTTTTCTGTGAAAGCTGCTGCAAGGAAATGTTTCTGTGCAAGACTTGACGACCAAACTGTTAGAATTGAAGACAAGGTTACTGGAAAGGCGATGCTTGCTGGACGTGTGAGTCATGGTCTGTATGTACTTGACATGCGCGTCGTGAAACCGGCGCAACCCATTCAAGTGAATTTAGTTACATCTGTTGGGATTCGTATAATGTATAAATCAGTGATCGTGAAACACGGACGTCTTACTTAGCAGCCATCTTTTATTACACTAACTTATATCAAAGAGCTTCAAACATAAAGAATAAATACAAGAAATAAACCAAAGTAGAAATACATGAAATAAGCCAAAGATGTCCATCTTCTCAGTCCTCCACATCCTCCCCACCCTGGTCTATCTCGAGAGGGAAGACCAGCTGTACAGGCCGACTAATCTTGGTCCCGTTGGCCATCTGAAGGATGAGGGTTCGCACCTTGTTGTCCCTGCCTGGTCGCCTTTCAGTTATTCGCGCCTTCTGCCACATGTGTCTAGGTCGCATGTCGTCCTGTAGTAGTACTATATCTCCTACTCGGCACTCCTTCGTCTGTCCATTTGGGCGGCGTACTTCGTGGTAGCTTCTCAGATCAAGAAGATACTCATTCCTCCATCTCTTGAGGAAGTCCTCCTGCATTTTCTCTCTAAGTCTCCTCTCCTTCCGCAGGTCTATTCGGGTCGTGGGTTCGGAGACGTTGGGCAGGGTAGTCAGCCGTGCGCCAGTCAGGAAATGACTTGGAGTCAGTGTCTCCGAGCCATCTTGGATTATGGGTCGGGAGTTAATGGCGGCTTCTACTTCTACCAATAGAGTTCGGAGTGTGTCCTCACTAATCAGAGCCTTTCCCAATACCTTTCTAAGGCATCTTTTAGTCGTACCCACCATTCTTTCCCACCAGCTTCCCCACCAAGCCGCCCGTGGGGCTATAAATTTCCACTGGACTCCGTTGTGGGCGAAGTGCTGGCTCGTTCGTGGGTCAGTGAGGACTTGGCTGAGTTGTGTCATTTCTTTGTGTGCTGCCTGGAACGTTCTAGCGTTGTCTGAGTAAATGGTGTTTGGAAGTCCTCTTCGTCCCGCAAATCGTCTGAGAGCCATCAGAAACGTCTCCGTAGTCATGTCCAAAGCCAGCTCAAGGTGAAGGGCCCTTGTAGTCGCACATGTGAAAAGCACAATATATGATTTCTGTACGAGATTCCCCACCTTAACGAGTAGTGGCCCTGCAAAATCCACACCCGTAACTGCAAATGGCGTAGTAAGTCGCACACGTTCTGGAGGCAACGGGGCTTCGATCTCGTTACCTTGTTGGCTTCTGGCGATCTTACACGGTAAGCACGTGTGGATGACCTTCTTGACAGCCTGGCGTGCCTTGAGGATCCAAAATTCTTCGCGTAGTACAGAGAGAACGATTTGTACTCCAAGGTGGTGTAGCCGTATGTGAGTCTGGAGGATCAACAACTTAGTGAAGTGGTGTGCACCATCGAGTACTATAGGATGTTTCTGCTGCGTTGGCAGGTCTGCATGGTGGAGGCGCCCTCCCAGTCGAATAAGGCCGTCCTGTAAGAAGGGGTTGTAGCGGGCAATCCTGGACTTCCCAGACAAGTTTCTCTCTTTTGTCAGAGCGTCGTAATCTTCGGAAAAGCACTCACGTTGGACTGTACGTATCCAGCACAATCGGGAAGCCTCTAATTCACGTGCAGTGAGATTCCCAGAATTTTTCTCCGACTGTCTGATGTTGTTCAAGAAGCGTAAAATCCAACCCATGATGTGCAGTATTTTCCAATAACTGCTGAATCTGGAAGCAATGATGAGAGGTTCCGTTGTAACGACGTTAAGTGTTTGCTGATGCGTCTTGCGAGTCTCTGGAAGTGAGGCGTTAGGCACACTGCTGTGGGGCCAAGAGCTTGGATGATCGGCTAGCCATACAGGCCCGTGCCACCAAAGTGAAGAAGACTGTAGTGCTTTTGAGGATATTCCTCGTGACAAGAGGTCGGCTGGATTATCCTGGCTAGGGCAGTACCGGCACTGAGCTGGACTCAGGATGCCTTGAATTTCCGTCACTCGGTTGGAGATGAATGTCTTCCAACGGTTTGCATCGCTTTTAATCCAACCTAGAGCGACCATGGAGTCACTCCACAGAGTAGATGTGGTGACATTAAAGTCTGTTGCTTGGCAGAAATACCTCAGAAGACGGCAACCCACTAAGATGGCCAGTAGTTCTAGTCGTGGGAGTGTAACCTTCTTGACTGGAGACAGTCTATTCTTAGTGCAGACCAGGTGTATGTAAGTGTTTACGTTGGCTGAAGTTCGAACATACAGTGCAGCTCCGTAGGCCCGCTCTGAAGCGTCGCAGAACACGTGGACATGTGAAGTCTCCGATGTTGTCCTTGATAAACCAATCCATCTTGGAATGACCACACTTGCCAGATCCGTGAGGCTGGTTATCCACAGCTGCCATCGCAATGCAATGTCATGTGGAAGTATTTCGTCCCATGCTATGCCCCTACACCAGGTGTCTTGGAAGAGAACTTTTCCAACTATGGACACCGGTGAAAGTAATCCAAGAGGGTCGTAGAACTTTGCGGTCGTTTTCAATAGCTTTCGTTTGGTTCCTGGATCCTGCGAAAGGTTGTCGGTGATATCTGTATGGTCAAAGAGTAGTGAATCTGATTCTGTGTCCCATCGTACACCTAGTACTCCAGTTTCCCTTTTCGTTTCACGTCCTTCGGCTCTCCATATACCTTCCAATGGTCCAGAATTTGTTGCCCATTTTGCCATCGGCATCCGTATCTGTCGTAGTAGACCTGTCACCTCGTAATATAAGGTGATAACTCTGTTGTCATCTTCAGCTCCTGCAACAAAGTCGTCCATGAAAGTGCTTTGATCCATAAGTGCTGCTGCTGACGGGAACTGATCCTTGAATCTCGTTGCTAGTTCACGGAGAGTTGCAGACAGAAGAAAGGGACTGCTTGCAAGGCCGAATGGTAGACGAGTGAATCTATAGACGGCTGTATCATCTCTTGCTTGCCATTTTCCAAGTTCGTCCTTCTCCACATTGAACCAGAAGAATCTTGTTAAATCTCGGTCTTCAGTATCCAGGCATAATTGAAGGAAAGCTTGAGTTCCATCTCCTACTATGGCTTTGCGGTAAGTTCGGAAGCGGATCAACGTGGACAGTATTTCTGGTAACAGATTAGGGCCTGTTTCCAGAACATCATTGAGGGACGGTGCATCTCTCTCGTGGGATGATGCGTCAAAGACGATCCTCCATTTCTCTGTGCCATTTCTCTCTTTCTTGATAGCGTGATGAGGCAGGTAGTATACATCATTTGTAGTTTCCTCTGTAGCGATCAGCTGAACATGTCCCATGTTTACGTAGTCCATCATCTGCGCATGGTACATTTCTTTGTACTGGGCATTAACGGCAAGTTTTCTCTGCAATGTGTGAAAACGATTTAGAGCGTTCTTACGGTTTGATGGTAAGACCAGATCTTCTTTCTTCGGTAGGGATACTACCCTCCGCCCGTCTTGTAAGTGAAACGAATCGTGGAATTCTTGAAGAATAGTGGCATCTTTCGTTGTGAGGGTCCTTTTCTGATCTTCCCTTATTCCTAGGGACTCTAGATCCCAAAATCGTTGCATATCATCGTCCTCGACAGATGGGTCATTAGCAGTATGAATGTGGTGCACGTTGACGCTGTGGACAGTAATTCCTGACCTATTTCCACTCAGAATCCATCCAAATCTAGAAGGAAGCAGTACTAACGTGTCTGAGAGGCGTATTGGCTTGTCGTCAAGTATCACCTTCCAATAATGGTCTCCACCTATTAGAAGTTCTATAGGAAGTTCATTGTTGTCATCCTTGGGATCAGCAAGTCTCAATTTTCGTAAGCGTGACAGGGACTGGACGTCGAGTGGAACAGTCGGATGTGGCGAGTAAACGTTGTCACTCTCAAATGCAGAAATACGCAGAGCAGCCTCCGTGCATATTCCACTGATGTTGAGGTCAATGAGTCTGCGAGCTGAAGATGTGTGACGAGATGACTCGAATCCGGTAACTGTCAAATCCTTGTGTCCCACGATATTCAGTTGAAGCTGATCTACCAGACTTCGGCTTACGAAGGTTGATTGACTGCCAGCATCCAATATGCATCGTGTACGTTTTCTCAGTCCGGTGGGCCCTGTGATCCAAATATTCGCCGTTTGAAGATAAGTGAACTGCGGCATAGTAACGTCAATCTTCCCCACGGATATTGATGCGGGCTGTTCTCCGGTGCAGATGGAAATGTGATGATTCTTTTTGCACTTTGCGCATGATACCTTACTCTTCTTCATGCAGGTCTTCACACTGTGACCTTTATTGAGGCACAAGAAGCATCGGTTGGCAGTTTTTAACTTTTCAATCCGCTCAGCTACATTGCGGATCTTCACACAGTTCTGGGCCCAGTGGCCTTGAGTCTCACAGAACACACAGAATTCGGAATACACTTTCTTTGTGTTCATGCCCGTCCGTTTTGACTTTGTGTTCACATGGAGTGTCGCGGCAGTGCCTGAGAAGGATTCGAGTGAAGTGATATCTCCTCTGATCTTCTGTGTGATCACAGCGCCCTCTACCTCCTCGTTCAGGAACTCCATCAACTTGGTAATGTGACTCTCGGGAATGCTTTCTCGTTTGGAATAAATTATCCAACGGCAGACAATACCTTGAGGGAATGCTCGGAGAATTTTAGGGCATAACATCCGCCCGTAATTATCTACATTTTCCCCTAAGGCCCGTAAGGCTTGTACGCGTCTATTGCATTCTATGTACATGGCATTTAGATTAGAAGGAGTATCGTCTGAAATTGGTTGTAAGGCTTCGAGATAGTCAAGATGGGCCTGAATTATGCGGTCAGTGTTTCCGTAGCGAGAGATTAATATCCGTTTAGTTTCTTCATAAGCATCAGCCGTTATCGGCATTCCATCAACTAGATTCTTCGGCTCACCCTCCAGATATCCACGGAGATAGACGTGCTTGTCAATGTGAGCGAGAGATTGATTGTTGTCAACAGAAGACTGGAATTGCTCCCAAAAACGTGCCCAATTCTCAATGTCACCTGCGAATTTGTCTAATTTTACGGCAGGTAGCTTAACTGTGTGCGTGACGGGTGTTGGGACTGGAGATCCTGGCGTTGGTTGCATACTCATTCCGGCGACCGATGTTGTCAAACTGGAGAGTGACTTAGATTTATTCTCGGCGTGTGATGCTTTCAGAATCGCTCTCTTCGCGATGTCGATGTATTCCTCACATTTTTCGACATCGGCCTCGTATTCTGCGTCGGTCAAACATTCCTGTATACTATCGTCCAGAACTGTGAGATGATCTAAAGCTTCTTGGAGTCTAATGCGATTATATTCGTATCCTGAGATGTCGCCGAACGTAGCACTATTTATTATCGTACTGAATTTAGTTATAGTTGCTCGTTCCGTCTTCCGCTTTCTTTTCAAAAACGCTAGTTTACTCTTAACACTCTCGTCTTGCATCTTGAAGAATGGGTGACGAAATAAATAAATAGTACCGTGCTGCGACAAGTGAAGGTGATTGTCTGATGTCAGCGCATGCGTGAGATCGTCTTGTTGTGTCCGTGATGGCTACGAGGTATTTAGTTTAGGATATACCGCAAGATGGCAGCACTTGCTCGTCTATCATTCGTGAATTCCGTTACGTGGTGTAAAGTAATTATATTACAATTCGTGCACTGTTTAGTCGTAGTAGTATCACTTTTACAACAATATTAAAACTGAAATATCACGTTAGTATGTGGCGCGTGTAGAAGTTCCAGTATCTTCTTACCTCGTAATCCGGCGTGGCCTGGCTGCATGTACAAACGTGATTGCTGTTTGTAGTGATAGCATCACCAGTTACTTTGTACACAAGTAAAACACAATTGCCCGTATTCTAATGCACATTTCTACGTAATCTAAAGTTTTCGGCACCAATGTTGGGATTCGTATAATGTATAAATCAGTGATCGTGAAACACGGACGTCTTACTTAGCAGCCATCTTTTATTACACTAACTTATATCAAAGAGCTTCAAACATAAAGAATAAATACAAGAAATAAACCAAAGTAGAAATACATGAAATAAGCCAAAGATGTCCATCTTCTCAGTCCTCCACAACATCGTCGGACAAACTGTAGATCTACCATTAACGATTTGGTCATTAACACAAAGCGCACGTCAAGAATGTACTGAAGCAGACGAACATCAATGTAGACATGTGTAAAGAGGATTTCTGCGATGGATGTGCACTGGGAAAAATGCATCGACTGTCATTCAAGACACGAATGAATCGACCAACAGCCACCGGTGAACAAATCCACGCCGATGTGAATGGACCAATGTCTACTGAATCTCTTGGAAAGGCACGCTACTACGTATGTTTCAAGGATAATTTCAGCAAGTTTCGACGAGTTTTCTTCTTGAAGCACAAAAGTGAAGTGTACACCGTTCTGGAACAGTTCCTGAATGAACGCAAAACAAATGGACATGTCGTGAAGCTGTTCAGGTGTGATGGAGGAAAAGAATTTGATAACAAGAAGGTTTCTGAACTACTCGCAAGCACAGGCATAGAACACAGCATTACTACGCCGTACACACCACAACAAAACGGAGTTGCTGAACGTGAAAATCGGACGATTGTGGAGTGCGCAAAATATATGCTGAATCCCAGCAAGTTAACGAAACAACTTTGGGCTGAAGCCTGCAACACTGCGGTGTACCTCCTGAATCGCACTGGGAAGTCATCCATTGAAAACAAATCTCCCTATGAATTGTGGTATGGACGACCAGTGGGAAGTCTCTGTCATCTGAAGATCTTCGGAACAGAATGCTACGTGCATATCGACAAGAATTTTTGCTCAAAGTTCGACGACAAAGCTGTTTTTGGACATCTGGTTGGGTACGTGAACGACAGGGATGGATTTAGAGTCTGGATTCCAACTCAGGGAAAGGTTGTTCTAAGCCATGATGTAAAATTCAAACCTGAAGTTGTCTGCAATCTGCGCGCCAACGCCGGAAAGGTTGAAGTAACGCTTGAAGAACATGTGGAGAGGAATCAGTCTAAGTCATCGTCTGAATTAGGCCTACAGAAGAGGTCAGAGCCAGATGAGAACTTAAGCGAAATTATAGATTTTGCTTCGGCGTCCTGTTCCGGAGGAAGCGAAGATGCGGAAGAAGGGGTGACTGAAGAAAGAAGGAAAAGCAAACGTGAAAGTAAGAAGCCATCGTGGATGATCAGGGGAAATTACATGTACATGACTGGACCATCTATCGTTGAAAGGAATCCTGACTCATACTCGGAAGCGCTGCAGTCTAGTGATAAAAATCAGTGGCTGAAAGCAATTAATGAAGAATTGGAGTCCTTAAAGGAAAATGATACCTGGATATTGGTTGAGCGTCCAAATGGTGCACGGGTCCTGAAAAATCGGTGGGTTCTACGACAGAAGACAACGGACAGTGGAGAAGTTCGCTTCAAGGCACGGTTGGTAGCCAAAGGCTATGTGCAACAGCAAGGAATCGATTATGAAGAAACATTCAGCCCTGTTGCACGGTATGATACCATTTGAGCTCTGTTGGCAGTAGCTGTTGAAAAGGAGATGAAACTTGGTCAATTTGATGTCAAGACGGCCTTCTTGAACGGCGAGCTGGAAGAAGATGTGTTCATGGAACAGCCAGAAGGTCATCAGGACGGTACTGGCCGAGTGTGTCATCTAAAAAGAAGCTTATATGGTTTAAAACAGGCTCCACGCTGCTGGAACAAGCGTTTCAAGAAATTCATGGAGAAAGCTGGATTCAAAAACAGCAAAGCTGATCCTTGTCTCTTTTACAGCAACAAAAATGGAAAGTGGTTGGCTGTTGTAATCTTTGTGGATGATGGTCTGGTAATTGGCAACGAAGAAGACATCGAGCAGTTCATGGAAAAACTTCAGCAGGAATTTCACACGACCAGAGGATCTCTCAACAATTTCCTGGGCATGAAGATACAACAAAACCATGATGGATCAATTGCAATCAGTCAAGAGGATTATACGAGGAAAATCCTAGAAAAAATTGGAATGGCCGAGTCAAATGGAGTGTCTACCCCAGTTGGACGCGAAGAAAGTGATGACGGAGAAAAGGTTTCGGCCAGTGTTCCTTATCGTGAGGCGGTGGGATCCTTGATGTACCTGACTACAGCTACACGTCCAGATATCGCATTCGCGGTCAACAAAGCTGCTCGAGCCATGGAGAATCCTACAGTTCAAGACTGGAGTCAAGTGAAACGGATATTTCGATATTTAAAGAGCACAGTGAACCATGGAATCGTCTATAGGAAAGAGGACGTTTTGAAGGTCTACAGTGATGCTGACTACGCCGGTGACAAGAGGAAGAGACGTTCAACGACGGGTGTCATTTCGACCTACAATCATGGAGCTGTATCGTGGAGAAGTCAGTTACAGAAGTCTGTGTCAACATCGACAACTGAAGCTGAAATTATATCTGCAAGTGAAGGAGCAAAGGAGTTGATTTGGCTGAAAAGACTGTTTTCTGAATTACTGGGAACTGCTGACAAACTTCCTACGCTTTACATCGACAATGCTGGTGCAGTTAAATTTACTAAAAATCTGGAGTACCATCGAAAATCCAAGCATATTGAGGTACGTCATTTCTATGTGAGGGAAGGTTTTTGGACGGAGACCTTGAGCTGGAGCACATCGACGGGACCAATCAATTAGCTGATCTTCTAACTAAACCTCTGGAGAGGGTCAGATTCGAGATGCTGCGTGAGAGGATTGGCGTGCAGAAGATGACATCTTAGAGGCTGAAAAGTGTTCAATAGTTCATCTTGTTAATTTTTTTCATTTGTATTTGATTTTTCTTTGGAGGAAGTGATAATATTTGAAAGAAAAATAGCACAGTAGCGCCACCTGGCGAAATAGACATGTACAATAAAGAAGAAGACATAAGACGAGTCAGTGCAAAGTCAGTGCGTGTTCGCGTGACATGTGACGAGCGTCTCAAAAGATGATTTGTATTTTGTATTTTATTTCTCACTTGATAAATAAAGATTTACATTAAAACTAACAATTATAAAACTGGAGTCTCTGGTAATTCTCCTGAAATAATAAGAAACAGAAAATGCTGTATTTTGCCTCTCATAGAAGTTGTCTTGCTGCTCAGAGATCGCAAAAGAAAATGATAACGTATGACGAAACCCGAGGCGAGTCAATATGCGGGAATCCGAATACGCTTGCGCAAATCTGGCAACAGATGAACCTGCTGGTAGATTGGATTTACACGATGTGCGGGATAATGAGGGAAGCCTTTCTTATCATGCGGGAAGACTGTGATTCACATTTGCTAACACCGATCCGATGACGCGCTACTTGTAAACTATCGTCACGCGCCGATTGCGTTACGCACTCGACGTGTTAATTCTGACAGGTACAGTGGCCACTCAAAGTTCGCACTAACACAGTCAATGCTACAATGCTCATTGTGTGGCCTCAAGTATTACTGCAAACTGTTGTTGTTGCCATTAGCCATATCAACTTTTGTATGTACAGGTTATCTGTAGTCATATATGCATTTGTAGGGGAGACTAGGATTGGGAAGGAGGCAGCCATGGCCTTAATTTAGGAACCATCATTTGAGTGGATCGCTGTTGTGGGAACTCAGCCAAACTCTTCTCAGTTTTGCATGTTCCAATTAGACCAGAATGAAGTTCTATTGCGATCAAACCCAGTACCTTTAGTAGAGGAGTCTCAATTTGTTGGCTACTCTTGAGGTAACAGAAGGTTTCAAGGAAGCCAAACAATGTTGACTCATGTAGATCTATGCACAAGAACAAATCACTTTCCTTTAAATATAGACTACTCTGTACATTCTGCACCATACCAGTAGGCTACCATTTTAAGTTTTGTGTCCCGTATAGTACATGCAGCTATTTATTGCTTTCAATCAGTGGTGTGCACATAATCCCATCTACCCCAGCAGTGTAGGGAATAGTATTTTTATCAAATTATATTTTGTGGTAACTACCTAAACACAATCAAAATAGGGTGCACGGAAGATCTTAATTTATCGCCACTATCTGTTAGCTAGACTGTGTAGCACGGCTCTTCCACTAAGCTGCATTTCAAACCGTGGAATAGACACATGCGCATTGCATTCCTTTAAAGCATTACGGGGGCTGTTAGTGTGAGAATTTTTCTGAATCGGTGACGACACAACTGTTCTAGTTCTACCAGCTAACACTGCAAACACTTGGTGCCACCGTAAAGAACCTAGCCAGAACATGTCAAGTGTGCTACGATGTTGCCAACATTATCGAGCTTTTTTTCATCGTAATGTGGTAGTCAATTTAATCAATTGAACACATTATAATAACTAATTCAATACAATATTTAAATATTTGGTTCAATTTTTAAAGAATTTCTACATGCACATAACACAGACAGTGAGTTTATCTTTTCAGTAAATAACTAGTTAATGTTGGTTACACTGTACAGAGATCTAGACTAGCGCTTAGAGACAGCCCAGCGGGGCTAACGAAGTGACCCGAATGCTCACGAATATAACCGATCAGCCAATCTCTTCCACGTACTATATGAGACAGACCAAGCGCGACATGGTCCTTGGGGAGCCATTTTTCTTTCGTTTATCGACAGGCTATTTGTTCTGTGAATAATCGCTTGATTTGTTGTTCTGTGCGTTAATTCTTAGAGTCTCAGGCACTTTCTGGACAACTGAAATAAACTAAAGTCCAGCCGCTGAGTCTCCGACAGGGTGTCCATCCCCTTATCCCCACTAATATCTTCCCTGGCCCTTTCTCAACAGCTTATGTATTGCTTGGAAATTCCGTTTCATGTACCAGAGTTTCTAGTGAACAAATATATTTCACTTGCGAAAAAATATTTTTCTTTCACAGTAAGAGACAGAATATGTAATCAAATAAAGTTATGTTTAAAAAATGTCTATTTGATCAAATATGTAAAATAAAAACACAGAATATTGATTTTAAAGTAAGAATATCTAAAACAAATGTCATTATGATCAAATATGTAACCATAAAATGTAATTTGATGATCGCTTAGATTCTAATTTATGGACATTTATCATTTTTAGTTATGTAGAAGCAAAGGGAAGGAATATGTATTGTATTGTTACGTGCCACCCCCTAGTGGCACTTTTGTTAACTGGATTACGGTGGGTAGAAAACACAACACCGATTGTTCCTTTAAAGAAATAATTAATTTTATTGCGGCCAGAAAGATACACTATTCATCAGCAAATACAAGCAATTGGAACCTTACACCAGTTTCCTCAGGTCTCTTGCTTATGGAGAGCTGTTGCTCCCTTTACACTTGTCAACAGTTAATCTTCTCGCTAATGAGTCTGGTGGCCTTGACAGGACTACATGCAACTCTTCCCTATGTACACAAATTACAGTTACTTACGATGACCTGCTACACGCTGCCTCGCTGTTCACGATCTGGGAAACAATGTCACTGGGTTTCGTAACTCGCACGGCACTTCAGCACAATATCTCCGACGCTCAGTGGAATCACACTCACTCAAAACACAGGCAGTCCCCTGTAGGCTTCTCACTTCCTCGCTGTCAAGAGAAACGGCTTTACTAGGGGTTTCGCAAGTCACCACACTTCTGTCGCTCAGGATAAACGCTCGCACTAACTCGTAAAACACAACTCACTCACTGCTTGACAGGTCGCTCTTATATAGCAGGCCGGTGACTCAATAAATGCTTCTAGACCCATCCAGGGTTCACGGCTTCTGGAGGCTTCCTTCACTGGCTGAGTCACGAATATTCTGGACCATCCCTTTGTCCTAGTAGACCTGTTGCATAAGGCGCACGCAATACATTGAGGCAGAGCAGCCCAGCCTTGGGGCAGTTGTGACTCATGCGGCGAGCGATGAAACGAACGCACAGCCGTAACACCACCCCCTTCCTAAAAGGCTGATCGTCCCGATCAATCATTGGTCCGTCTGTGTCCCTCTGTAGGCTGCCAGGCGATCTCGATGTACGATCTTCATCTTCGCCCTCGGGCTCCGCTGGATCCTGTAGACGACATCGTTGATCCGTTTCACGACTCGGTACGGGCCCTCCCAGGACTTCTGCAGTTTGGGTGACAGGCCTTTCTTCCGTAATGGGTTGAAGAGCCAGACCAGGTCGTCCTCGTGGAATCCGCCGGCATCCGTCTGTTGGTCGTATCGGGTCTTCATTCGGTCGGTCTCGATCCGCAGTTTCCTCCTCGCGAACGCGTGCACGTCCTCCAGTTGGTCGACCAGTTCTTGACAATACTGGCTTACCGGGACCGGATCATTCCCAGGTCGGCCGAAGGCAAGATTGACAGGTAGACGGAGCTCCCTCCCAAACATGGCCCGGGCTGGTGTGCACCTGGTGGCTTCATGCACGGCGGCGCGGTAGGCCAGGAGAAATAGTGGAAGATGTTGGTCCCAATCCCTCAGGTGCTCGCTGACGACTATTCGGATATGGTTCTAGATGGTGCGATTGAATCGCTCTACCATCCCGTCGGACTGAGGGTGTAGCGGCGTTGTCTTTGTCTTCCGGATTCCCAGCAGCTGGCATAGGTTCTGGAACACCTGCGACTCGAAGTTCCTCCCTTGGTCGGAGTGCAGCTCCAGGGGTACTCCGTACCGGCTGACGAATTCCTTCACCAGGGTCTCTGCGATCGTCGCGGCTTCTTGGTTAGGGAGCGCATACGCCTCCGGCCATTTTGTGAAGTAGTCGCTGACGACCAATATGTAGCGGTTCCCTGCCTCGCTTAATGGGAATGGCCCAGCAACATCGATGGCCACTCTCTCCATGGGGCCGCCCACGTTGTAGGTCTTCAGTGGACCCCGTCGTCTTCGTCCTGGGCCCTTGCTGGCTGCGCAATCGTGGCACCTCGCGCAGTGGTTCTCCACGTCAGTTCGGCATCCGATCCAGTAGAACCGCTCTCTCAGCTTCTCCAGGGTCTTCTTTATCCCTAGGTGTCCACCAGATGATCCTTCATGGACTTCCTTCAGGACTTCCTCCATCATAGCCTTTGGAACGACGACTTGCTCCCGAAATGTCTTCCCGTCGGTGCTCTCCCAGGCGCGGCAGATGAGGCCATCCCTTACTATCAGCGAGTCCCACTGCGCCCAGTAGGACTTAAACTTTGGGCTGCAGTCACTCACAATGTTCCACCCGGGTCTGGGGACACAGGTCCTCTTCCATTCGGCTATCAGTCCCAGGTCATCATCTTCTGCTTGTGCCCGCGTGAAAGATTCGCGGCTCCAACTCCCCTGAAGTTCCACGGTAGTCCTCCGGCACTGAATTCCGGTGTTCTCCTCTCTTCTGGTACAGAAGGTGCAGTCTTCGGGGCACGGTCTTCGTGACAGGGCGTCGGCGTTAGAGTGCAGTTGGCCTTTCCTGTGCTGGATCTCAAAGTTGTACTGTTGAAGCCTCTCTAACCACCGCGCGAGTTGACCCTCGGGCTGCTTGAAGTTCAGAAGCCACCGCAGGGATGCATGGTCGGTCCTGATGAGAAATTCCTGCCCGTACAGGTATTTGTGGAAGTGTTCAATGGTCTTCACGATGGCGAGCAGCTCCTTCCTGGTGACGTAGTAGTTCCTTTCGGGCTTTGACAAGGCTTTGCTGAAGTAGGCCACTACTCTCTCCTCGCCGTCCACTACTTGCGACAGGATTCCCCCTATACCAAAGTCGCTGGCATCGGTATCGACGATGAACCTTGTTCCAGGTCTGGGGTAGGCCAGAATAGGTGCGGTGCACAGAGCCTGCTTGAGTTGTTCAAAGGCACCGTGGCATTCTGCTGTCCACGTGAAGAGTTGGTCCTTCTCAGTCAGTCGATGCAGTGGTTTAGCGATGTCGGCAAATCCTCTCACGAAGCGACGGTAATAGGTGCAGAGTCCCAGGAAGCTTCGTAGTTGGGATTTGTCCTTCGGAACTGGCCACTCCCTCACAGCTGCGGTCTTCTCTGGGTCGGTACGCACCCCCTCCTCGGAGACGATATGCCCAAGGTACTGGACCTGCTTCTGGAAGAGCTGACACTTCTTGGGGCTCAACTTCAGCTGGGCAGCCCGTAGCTTCATCAAGATTTCCTTCAGGTTGCTGTAGTGCTCCTCGAAGCTTCTCCCCAGAACGATGACGTCGTCTAGGTAGACCAGGCAGTTCTTCCAGTGTAGTCCCCTCAGAATGGACTCCATTAGCCTTTCGAAGGTCGCAGGGGCGTTGCACAGACCGAATGGCATGACGGTGAATTGCCAGAGCCCGCTGCCCACAGAGAACGCCGTTTTCTCGCGGTCCTTAGGATGGACCTCCACCTGCCAGTAGCCACTCTTCAAATCCAAGGTGGAGAACCATCTTGATCCTGATATGGTGTCCAGCGTGTCGTCGATCCTGGGTAGAGGGTAGCTGTCCTTCTTCGTGACGTCGTTCACCCACCTGTAGTCCACGCAGAACCTGGTGGAACCGTCCTTCTTCTTCACAAGCACGACCGGAGAACTCCAAGGACTATGTGATGGCTCGATCACCCCTTGCTCCTTCATCTCTTCTACCATCCGGTCGACTACGGCTTGTTTGGCGAGCGGGACACGTCGGAATGGGGCCCTAATCGGTGCGCTGTCCCCAACGTCGAGTCTGTGCTGGACCAAGCTTGTCCTGCCGAAGTCTTTGCTCCCCACGGAGAAGACGTCCTGGAATTCGCGCAGCAGGTCCTGAAGTTGGCGTGATTGTTCCTCGTCTAAATGGTCCTGGGATCCTTGGTACAGCTTCTGTAGTTCTTCTGGCAGTGTGCGTCTTCTTCGGTTGTCCGTCTGCAGGTGTCCGTCCGTCGTATCTGTGATGCGGGCAATCCAGGTAACGGGCTCGCAGACTCCTAGGTTGGTGTCCCGGTGAACCGTAATGTCTTAGTCGTTCAGGTTGGACAGGCGGACGTACGGCCGAGACGTCGTGTTGATGAGGGTCTTGGCAACTAGCAATCCTTTTGTCTGGACGTCCTCATATTTTAGCTCGATGACAGCCGCCACTCCCTCAGCAGTTCCGTCGACAATTACGGCGGAGCTGACCTCCGTCCTGGCGGGAACGATTACGTCCCCTCTCAGCCTTACTCGTCGTGCGGTGACGGCCTCGTGTGCTGGTTGCAAAGCAAGTTCCTCACTTTCGAAGTGCAGAGTGTTGGTACTCAGATCCAAGATGATGTTGTTCTGGTCCAGGAAGTCCAGTCCGATGATCACTTCATTTGATACATCAGCCACAAGCACTGGATGCTTTATCGCCCGTCGACCAATGACGAACTCCAGTGATGCTTCGCCATGTACCGGTGCGGTCTCTCCGGTCGCGGTTATTAGCTGGAGGTTCCTTTGTGTGGGTTGCACTCTCCACTTCGGGATCACGGTGGGACTGACGATGGTCCTCGATGCTCACGTGTCAATTAGCATGGGCCAGCTCTCTCCGTTGACGAATCCGTCGACCATCAGGCTGCTATTATCCCTCCGTAACTGCGTCACACGAACTTGGACTGCCGGGGCTCGACAACTGTCACAAGCCAACACTTGCCCCCCAAGGCTGGCTGATACTTGCTTTCCTGGGCCGCGCGGTTTCCCTACGACTGACTGTCCCGACGGAAACCCTTGGCGGCGGCGATCACCGCAGTCCTTGCTCAGGTGGCCTCTCTTATGGCAGGTCCAGCAGGTCGGTAGTCCTCTTCCGGGCCGCCTCTCCGGATGTCCTTCGGCTGCGTTTTTGTTGGTGGTACTGCGACTCTTGAAGAACCGGCCTAGCGCCTCCATCAGTTCATCGGCCAGGGGCTTGGTCTTGTCGGCTTTGGCTGGTTCGTCGACGTCCAACTGACGTACCCGCGCGTGCATTCTAGATGCCTGTTTTGTCGTCTCGAACTCAAGTGCGTGGCTCAGCGCATCTGCCAGGGTCTTATTGCGCGCGAGTCGCAGCGCCTGTTGAGTGTCCGAGTCCCGTAGCCCGTCGGTGAAGGTCTGCGTCGCAATCTGTCCCAGGAAGTCGGCCGGCGCTGTTGGATAGGCGAGCCTTACGTGGCGTGCGATGTCCATCTCGAACTCCTGCAGGGTTTCCGCGTTCTTCTGTACCCGGGTCCGGAGCTGCATCTGGTAGGCCTGCTGTAGATGGCTATCTCCATATCGGGACTCCATATGGGCGATCAGTGAAGCGCAGTCCTGGGATCCAGTCGGGATGACCTGAAGGACGTTAAGGGCGTCACCTCTCAGCGCTACAATAAGAGCTGTAGCCATTTCTATGTTGTTCCAGTTATTTATGGAACAGGCTGCCTCGAACTGACGTAAGTAGGTGCTCCACGGGACCTTTCCGTCAAAGGTTGGGGGCGTCACTCTGCTATGTCCCGTTCCTGATATTCCCGGTGAAACGGTGGGCGGGCGTTGACGCAGCTCGGCAACTTCCTCTTGTAGAGCGTTGAATTTCGCTTCCATCCCCGTCGGCGGGCGTTGGCTCAGCTCAGCAATTTCCTTTTGTAAAGCGTTGAATTTCCCTTCCACCCCCGTCAGTGGGCGTTGGCGCAGCTCGGCAACTTCCTTTTGTAAGGCGTTGAATTTTTCCTCCACCCCCATCAGCAGGCCTTGGCGCAGCTCGGCAACTTCCACTTGCAAGGCGTCGAACTTCTTTTCCACTGCCGTGACTTCCTCACGCAGACCCTGTTCTAATTTCCTTTGGCTTTCCTCTAATTTCGTCAGCAGATTTTTCTGGCCATCCAGAAATTTGGCGGTTAGGTTCTCTGCTAACTTATTCTGACCGTCTTCTAATTTAGAAGTTAGGTCCTCGGCTAATTTCTTCTGGCCGTCTTCTAGTTTGGCAGTTAGGCCCTCGGCTAACTTCTTCTGGCCGTCCTCCATCTTCTTCTGGCCATCTTCCATCTTCTTCAGGTCATCCTTCAGGTCCTTGGCTAATTTCTTCTGGCCGTCTTCCATCTTCTTCTGGCCGTCTTCCATCTTGGTTTCCATGCCATTTAACGTTTCTAGCAATGCTGCCAATTGCGCCTCCAATTTAGTTGTTTGTCTTGTAAAGGGCATGCACTCACAGGAAAATTAGAGAAAATGATCTGCTCGGGTTTTGAAACCAGGACCGTCAAGTGTTGTGCTTGTGCTTGAGTTCGTAATCCCACTTCTGACACCAATTGTTACGTGCCACCCCCTAGTGGCACTTTTGTTAACTGGATTACGGTGGGTAGAAAGCACAACACAGGATGTTCCTTTAAAGAAATAATTAATTTTATTGCGGCCAGAAAGATACACTACTCATCAGCAAATACAAGCAATTGGAACCTTACTCCAGTTTCCTCAGGTCTCTTGCTTATGGAGAGCTCTTGCTCCCTTTACACTTGTCAACAGTTAATCTTCTCGCTAATGAGTCTGGTGGCCTTGACAGAATTACATGCAACTCTTCCCTATGTACACAAATTACAGTTACTTACGATGACCTGCTACAGGCTGCCTCACTGTTCACGAGCTGGGAAACAATGTCACTGGGTTTCGTAACTCGCACGGCACTTCAGCACAATATCTCCGACGCTCAGTGGAATCACACTCACTCAAAACACAGGCAGTCCCCTGTAGGCTTCTCACTTCCTCGCTGTCAGGAGAAACGGCTTTACTAGGGGTTTCGCAAGTCACCACACTTCTGTCGCTCAGGATAAACGCTCGCACTAACTCGTAAAACACAACTAACTCACTCAATGCTTGACAGGTCGCTCTTATATAGCAGGCCGGTGACTCAATAAATGCTTCTAGACCCATCCAGGGTTCACGGCTTCTGGAGGCTTCCTTCACTGGCTGAGTCACGAATATTCTGGACCATCCCTTTGTCCTAGTAGTCCTGTTGCATAAGGCGCACGCAATAAACTGAGGCAGAGAAGCCCAGCCCTGGGGCAGTTGTGACTCATGCGGCGAGCGATGAAACGAACTCACAGCCGTAACAGTATTTATATCAAAATCCTAGCCCTAATGATCGGTCTAGGTTGTGAAGTTGCGCGTACATTCGGTTTGCCCCGCTGAGCTGGTCTGTCTCGGTGCGTGTCAAAAGATCGTGAAGGGGGATGGATGATCGGGTGTGAGTATTCGAGTCGCTTCGTAGCCCCGCTGGGCTGTCTCTAAGCGCTAGTAGATCTAGCATTAAAGGGCACTGCGGTCTGCAAATTGCGAGTCTTGCAGATTACAGGCGAGTTTGTTGGGAATAATATTCTTTGCTCGTGAATCATTAATAGTTTCCAATACAATTTTTAATAAGTTGACTTTCAATCAGTAATGGCAGCGTCATGAGTTAGGTACAGGTAATAAGAAATTATATTTTTGTGGGTTTGAAAGCTTCTATTACAGTTGGGGCAACTGCAGTTACCACCGCACGCCACTGCTTTTTAAACTGTTGCACACTGTGGGATGAAGTCTTGTTTTGTGCATCAGAAATTTCTGTTGTTAGTTTTTTTTGTTTAGATTTTCTCTGATTTTATATGATAAAGGCCCAAACACTATCATATCTAGTATTTTGTGAAAGTCGACCCCATTGGCAAGTAAGGAAATTTCAACTATCAGGTTGTGAGGTGTACAAAGAGTGAGCCTACAAGCCACATAGATGGTAGATAAAAGTAGAATTGTACAAAGGATGTGGGACACAAACTTTTGACCAGTAGCGGCTGGCCCATAAGGACTCCAGGACGGTGTCCTTCCTAGAGAACGAAAAGGAATTTACATTTTCTCTTGATATTTTAAGTCAAAAATTGAATTCTAATAATGCTAAGAAAATTACATGTAGCTCTATCAATCAGGAAGACTGTGTTGGTGGTATCACGCTTTGTCAGCGCGCAACACACCACAGCACACTGGTCAGTATGGAGTTACGGACTCTTGGCCTTCCGCCCTAAGATTGTGCTCGGGCGAGAGGGGTTGAGACGTGCGGGAGTATGGAGACTGGTGCGATTTCCGGCTGCCAGAGGGGTAATCTGTGGTCGCGGTGTGCGGGCAGTTGTCTTGTAGCCAGGCGGAGTCCTTAACAGCTCTGTAGCACCGGTAAATACGTCATCTCCCCTCGCTACTCTAGACGTCATGCAACAGTATCTACTACTATTGGTTAGTAAGAAAACTTGTGACTAGCATCAGAAGCCAATAAGAAGTAGGTCGTTCAGGGTTGTCAGATGTGTCATTATTATCATTCAGCTGTCAGCTTCCGCACGCTGAACTTCCATTAGACAAGCACTGTCGCCTGATCCCAACCCGCTGTGACACAGGTTTGACAACAGTGAACAGCAGCAGCATTTCCTCTCACACCCCTCTACTGCATGCGCCCAGCCGGGGAATTACCCCATTAGCAAATAAAGTAGATGGATGAATAAAAGAAATCTCCATGGTTGAATATAATAAAAATTAAAATTAAATAACAATAATCTATGATGTAGTATCATTATCTTTATCTTTGAACACAAAAAATATATAATTATATTAAATTGCAGCATCTGAGACCAGGGATCTCGATTCAAATTGCAAGGATGAAGCAACACGGACCTCTCGTTAGCATCCTGCGGTTAGTGAAGGTTGGCACCAGTGAGCTATTTCGCTTTCGTGCTGGAAAGTCTTAAAGCGGTGGTAATATTCAGCAGTTGCAATCTCGGTGTTGGTAAGTCATTATACTTTGTACGTAGTGTCTTTATTTAAAATTACCGGTGCGACTGTGGTTTGGAAGTGCTTGTGGCGAAAGTGATACTCTGTGATTTCTCTATCGGTGCTTAATAATAAAAATAAAATTAAAAAAATAATACCGTAATAATAATAATAATAATAATAATAATAATAATAATAATAATACGGCACCGTAATTATTTTTAATTCTTGTTACGGCTGTGCTCTAGAGTTGAAACTCAGCGTGATTAAGTATTTCTTCATTTCAAAATGAATTCTGTGGACGCTATTTTAAATCGCGGAAAACTTTCTTTTGAGAGTAAATTAGAACTAAAAAGGTTAGGACCTCCGAAACCTGATTTAGTCATTTCACAGGTTCAGAACCCTTGCAAAAGCAAAGCTGGTTATACCAGAAAATTCAATCGCACATTGTACAATCATGCAGACTGGCTGTGCGGATGTGAGATAAGAAACGCGTTCTTTTGCTTCACATGCTTGGCTATGAATTCTGGCGATCCTGTGTGGACATCAGCTGGTGTTACGGACTTAAAACACTTGAATGATAAAGTTAAGAAACATAAATCTAGTGAAAAGCATATAAACAATAGCATTGAGTTTGCGATGCTGGGTAAGGTAGACATCAGATGTCAGTTAGACAGTGCGTATAGACTGAAAATTAAGCAGTTCAATGAGGACGTCTCTAAAAACCGTTACATAATCAGTAAACTGATCGACTGCATTAAGTTTTGTGGAAAATTTGAGCTCGCACTGCGAGGACACGATGAAACCGATTCATCCGACAATCCTGGAATATTTCGTGGGTTGGTTAGTTTAATGGCCGAGTTAGACTCTACCTTGAAAGAGCACATAGAAAAAACAAATAGTCGTGTTTTTCTGGGACTTTCTAAAACCATACAGAACGAGCTTCTCAATTCAATCTATTCTGTGTGCCTTCAGTTGATCAGTGACGAAATATCTCGGACAGAATATTTAGCGATCGAGGCTGACGAAACCACTGACTGTGCTACATTGTCTCAGCTTGTTTTTATTGTGCGATATGAACTGGATGGCAAAATTAACGAAAGGTTCGTTAGCTTCGTGCTGCCCAGAGATCATACTGCAGATGGAATTAGTCAAGCTTTATTTGCCGAACTAGGGAAATTGAAGGTGAATACGTTCCCTGAAAAAGTAATAGCTCAGAGTTATGATGGTTCGAGTGTTATGAGCGGGCAACACACGGGTGTACAGGCAAGAATGAAGGTCGTGTACAAAAATGCGCACTTTGTTCATTGTTATGCTCACCAATTGAACTTGATCATCGAGCGTTGTGCAATCCAAAATAAGTAGGTAAAAATATTTTTTAGTAATTTAGAGGGATTTTCCTCATTTTTTTCCAAATCTTCCAAATGGACAGCCGTACTAGATGAAATCGTCAAGAAACGGATCCCGAAAAATGCCGCCACTAGATGGAATTTTAGGGCACGATGCGTACGAACTGTCTTCATTTACAAAAATGAACTTATTGAGTGTCTAGAGAAGATTGTGGACGATGACAGTAATGACTATTCGACAACCAGAAAAGCAACAGGTTTGAGAAACATTTTAAAAGATCAGGACTTTCTCTTTTGGCTCGAACTTTTTAGTAAAATTATGCCACATGCTGATATTTTATTCAATGAACTTCAGCACAGGGAAATTGACAGTGTAAAGGCTCTGAAGAACGTGTCTACCTTCAAGTCCTCGATTCAGAATATTAGAAATTCTCTCGATCAGTGGGGTGCAGAGCATAGCGTGTGTTGTTCAAACCCGGGCACTAGTGAAAAGCGTGCTCGATTTGACAGCAGCAAATGGGTCGTGGCTAAAGAGGTATGCGACGTAATTTTAACTGGGATTGCCGATCGTTTCGGTTTTAATGAGCATTTATCAGCAGCGAAGCTATTCCAGCCCAGCTTATTTTCAAAATTTAGAGTGTCGTTTCCTGACTCTGAATGTAAAATGGTCGCTAAGTTATTCACTTTAAATCCACTTGAACTCAGGCAGGAATTAATAGTTTTATACAGCAGAAATGAGTTTGAAAATGCATCTGGTGCCTTAACACTTCTTTCCTGCATTTGTGAAAACAATCTTGCGACAGTGTTACCTGAGACAGTAAAACTCTTGCGAATTATATGCACAATTCCCATGACAACATCAGAGAGTGAAAGGTGCTTTTCAACTTTGAAAAGAATAAAAACTTTTAGTAGGAATACAATGAAAGAAGACCGTCTGTGCGCTTTAGCTATGTGCTCTATTGAGAAGAACCTATTGGTCACAAATGACTTCAATGAGCTTGTAATAAACCACTTTGCTGAGCAAAAAGAGCGGCGAATGGACTTCATCTTCAAGAGAGTCAATTAAGGTAGGTCTATTTACTTGAACATTCTCCTGTCCTGGTAATTTTCTTATCTTTCATAGTTTGTGTATTGCCAACAATGATATATCCTATGGAAAAACATTGTTGCAAGATTTTCTTTTATTTCCTGACATAACCAGTATGTTTTACGTCATTGCATTCATAACCGTATTCAAACTAAAAACTGTAAAAGTAAAGAGTTGGGCAAGAATTCTCAAACTCTGTCAATGTGTAGTAAATGTTACGCTTAAACTCCTGCCACGTTATTATTATTATTATTATTATTATTATTATTATTATTATTATTATTATTATTATTATTATTATTATTATTATTATTATTATTATTATTCCCGTTTTTAATTTGCAGTTAAATTCACTCTCTGCTAGAAAGTTAAGTGATCTATCAGAGTAAAAAGCAGTTCAACAGTTTAGTAATGAATGAAAATGAAACATAATGTGACTCGGGAGGTACATTTTCCTAAAATTCATCTGTCAGCTCGAACACTGGCATTGATTGTTACTGGCACATGTATATTTCCAAATTTGCATATTAAAGTATATTTCCAAATTTGAATATTAAAAGAAAAAAACTCTTGTTCTATGCCGAATTCAAGTGATAATCCAATGTCCACATTTTAACAGCCAACGCTTTAGGCTTGAGTTTGGAGTTATTAAAAGAATAATATTGTATACGGTATTCTATGTTATTATGTACTGGATAAATCGCTGTTTAATTCGTGTATTCATGCAAACTGGGATTTGTCAAGTTTTGAGCTCACAAGGATAATGCTATGATAAAGAAAAAGACCCAAAACACAAGCTCCCTGGGATTCACGTTTTGCGTTTTCGTTTATATGTAATTTTCACATCAGGTTCACAGTGTTGTTACCATATGAAATCATAGTTGTAATACTAAATGATAAAAACGCGATATTTTCATTGCATATAAAAGTAACTCGATTTTACTCTTTTTGTCCTCTATCAATTTATGAAGAGGTGCGGGGAAAAATACTGTGATCGCCCTCCCGGCCTAAGAGTCTGTCGGCCGCCACTGCTTTTGACATCCAACTCTGACTGCTGTTGCCTGCCACTGAGTTAATATGTTGGACATGCTAATGCATAGACCAATGACACAGATGAAGGCCTACCCTTGACGAGAGAATTAAAAGTGTCTCCATATAAGCTCAGAGGTACGGTAAGCGTGTATTGAAAAGCTAGAAGCCACAGAGCGGGCGTTTCATACGCCCTTCCCATTGGTCGGAACGTGTGATCGGACAATTCCCCAGAGAGAATCTTGAAGGGCATATCTTTGACGTGAGAATCTTTGAGAATCTTTGGTCTTGACTGTTTACGATACGATGAAAAAGAGATGCAGCCATCTTTAAGTTAAGTTTCAATTCTGGAAAAGAAATTACTGCCGCAGACATCTTTAAATTGTTATATGGTGCTAGTATGCAGTGCACAAAATTGACAAGAAGAAAGGAGAATGTTAGGTTAAGGTAATGACATCAGTACAGTGGAAATTAAGTTCTCAAACAATTTGAAAAGCTCTTTCCAGAGAGGCATGTAAAAAAATGCGTAAAAGCTTCTGAGATTGGCGATGTCATTATTGCAGTGCATTCGTTTGCATTTTGGAACGTAAGAAGGTTTTAAAAATGCGCGAAAGGTTTTTAGGACAACCATTTCACTCTAACCTTGTATACAATCGTTGATATCATAAGCGGATTGTAATATTTTAAGATTAAGGATGTATGGCTTAATTATTTTATTTGAGGTTCTTTACGCAAACTCAAACGTAAGGGATAGCATGCCATGATTACACTTTCGTGAATGAAAGTTTATTGCTTATTATTTGTTGGGTGTTGTGTGTGTGTTATTGCGACCTTCAAATAGTTCTGAAGATTTGATGTACTGCGAATGCTCGCGAAGCCCTGATAAATATGTGTAAGGTCCTTATTATGTATTGTAGCCAAATGTCCGTAAGGGTAGACTACTAATGATAATACTTAAGGCCCGGAAGTTCATGCACTAATAAATGATTAAATATGCACTATGAAATAACTACGGCAATTATGAGCACTCCTTATTGTTTAGTGTTTCTATTTAGAATATAAAGAAAATATGAACAGACGGACATATAGGCTAACTACCAGTTTCCGCTATGATTGTTTGCTGCAATTAAGGCTTCAAACAAGTCTTGAGAAAATTCACTAAGTTTGTTGCAGGGTAACTAATAGCATTCGTTAACAAGGACTGGATTGAAGTGTTTTTGGTAACAGTGCAGGATACATGAACCCAAAGGGAAGAAAATAACAACTTCTGAAATTTGTATTAAATACTTTTTCTAAGGATTCAAAATTGATGTAGTTCACTCCTCGGTTGTCTATAACCCGCCCACCTTCCCAAATTATAACACGATTATATAGTAAATATTCCAGCTGTGTCGGCCATTTTCAGCGTTAAAACAGTATTGCCAACTCCATGCATACGGCACTGATATAGGCGGTTTTGTAAAACAAAAGAACACCACTCTCAACACATTCAATCCTATGGTTTTTTGGGTCAACAGTGACCCGCTAGCCCTACACCGGACCTTTCTAACCTTCGTTTCGCCCAATGACGATGGTTACAGTCTAACGCGTCCAGATCAATGGTTACAACTTAATGCGTCCAGATCAATGGTTACAGCCTAACGTGTGCAGATAAATAGGTTTTTTTTTTGTCAGCCATGCCCCATTAGCTTCCCGACACCCGACCATTCTAGCCTTCGTTTTGTCCAATCCACTGGTTACAGCCTAACAAGCCCAGATCAATGGTTGCGGCCTAACGCGTCCAGATCAATGTTTTTTGTCAACCGTGCCCCGCTAGCTTCCCGAGGCCATAGGTCTCGCCTAACCCGACCATTCTAACCTTCGTTTTGTCCAATCCAATAGTTTTTGACAATGGTTGCAGCCTGATGCGTCCAGATCAATAGTTTTCGACAATGGTATCAGCCTAACGCGTCCAGATCAATAGTTTTCGACAATGGTTACAGCCTAATGCGTCCAGATCAATAGTTTTGACAATGGTTACAGCCTAACTCCTCAGGATTCTTCTAGTGGTGGTGTATTTTATATCTTAATATTGGGCACACTGCCGTGACATCAATTTCTCATCATGTCTCGCCCAGCCGTAGTTCAAATTCAACAAGAAAGAAACACACATAATTATGTAATTTAGCACATATTTCCAGTATAATAGTCATAATGAACGGGAATTTCATCTGGTATTGTTCCCTGGAACCCCTGAAAAGGTATGAATATCATATATTATCATTTACCATCTAAGTGAAACTGTAAAAGTAAGGTTCCTGTCTCATGCCCTTAGTAATCAGTTTCCACTATGGAATGTTTGCTTCAATTAAGGCTTCAAACAGGTCTTGAGAAAATTCACTAAGTTTGGTTGCAGGGCAACTAATAGCATTTGTTAACAAGGACTGAATTGATGTGTTTTTTTACAACATTTCGCATATGTTTGGCGGTTTGAGTTGAGTCACTGAAAATTTATTAATTGTTGAGAGCAGTACTCCTCCCTTTTCATAACTTTCACAAGGCAGATTATTGAAAATATATTATTTATGATTCACATACTTTACTGGGAGTCGAAGTTGATTTCTATTCGAATTGTCACTGCTGCACCGGAGATATTTCTTTTATTACGTAAATAAAGCATTTTTGTTCGTGTTCATTTTACGATCTCAGCGCCATGTTACATTGACGTCAGACAGTACGGGACACGTGAATAATGAAATAAAAGGCAAAACCATTGGCCTGGATAAAGATTATTGATGCGTGACAGCCCCCACTGTGTGTGACAAAAAACAGGGGTGTTTCGGGCCGCACTACCTAACCATTATTGGTCTAGGTGAAAACCATTGGTCTGCGGGATGCGTGGGGTTGGCAATACGGTCCATGATGTTAAAATGGCTGTGGGTCTCAGACAGCGGAGGAGTAAACATCTATTGACTACATCATCTGTAGCCTCCGTGTCTTAGGTGGCAGTAGGCTGGCCTCTCACCGCTCGGGTCCGTGGTTCAAATCCCGGTAACTCCATGTGAGATTTGTGCTGGACAAAGCGGAGGCAGACAGGTTTTTCTCCGTGTACTCCGGTTTTCCCTGTCAATATTTCACTCCAGCAACACTCTCCAATTTCATTTCATTTGTCATTCATTTCATCATTGCCCCAGAGGAGTGCGACAGGCTTCGGCAGCCGGCACAGTACATATCCTCGCCGCTAGATCGGGGCTTCATTCATTCCATCCCTGATCCGGTCAGTCGACTGGAAACAGGCTGTGGATTTTCAATTACATCATCTCCAGATATTTTCCCGACTATTAATTCAGGTGCTTAATTTCAGTAGTTTAAGAATTTTATAGAAAGAGGTAGGCCTACCTTCTGTAAATTCTTACCGTTGGAGAATCCTGTTCTTCCTCACAGACAGTGCAAACTACTAATCAGCAGATAATACAAATACGAGACTCAGAGAGTCCGAATCGATATATACGACTTTAGGAACATGATGTAACAAAAAGTGCTTCAAAACCATAGGAAATTACGATATACGCCCTTCTCAAGCAGAGATATGCACTTAATCAGGCAAATGAGAAAAATATGATGAATTGTGCCAATATAACCAAAATAAGCAAAAATATGAATTTGTATGAACTTCCGGGCCTTAATAATAATTAATACATTTATTGCAGCCGATGGTCTTATTTGATATTCTGGGAGTCGTTAACAATTGAAATTACTGTCCAGTATCACTGCTGCACAGAAAATATGTGCTAAATTATGTAAATATAATAAGAATAATAAAAAGGAATCCGGTTAGCCTAACATAGAGGTTACATGACCACTCTGTCATAAAGCCCTGAAACTGAAGTCTTCTATATATATCTATACAGTAGGTATCTTTTGAGTATT
The DNA here is from genome assembly GCA_946902985.2 of Meconema thalassinum. Classification (NCBI taxonomy): domain Eukaryota; kingdom Metazoa; phylum Arthropoda; class Insecta; order Orthoptera; family Tettigoniidae; genus Meconema; species Meconema thalassinum. Next base: position 189,093,568 of record OX336389.2, read on the forward strand.
ACTACAATGAAGTGATAAGCTGTCGCACTGACTGCCTCATAGCACACACGTAATCCATGGAAGGGTCTAATATAGAGTTGAACTTGGCTAATTCACGATTTTTAATTAAGTGTAGAATGTTCTACTCATGCACACACTGTGATAGGAAACCATCTTAAGTTGCTTTTTACATGTAATTACCAAGTGATACGTCCGAGTGCATGTCTTGACTGATACTAAATAATTAAATTGCAGATGTACTGATACGTAATGTGTTCCACGCGCATGTAATTCACTAATGGTCCGTCATTTCTTTTTGGCAATTGTTAGGGAGTGATGAAGCTGGATCCTGCACTTGCACTTAGGTAATGTACGTCATTTTCATGATTTTCATACCATATTTTATATTGTAGGATTACAATTACAATCCGTTATCACTACTGTAATGAAAATGTGTGCTAAATTACATCAACATGTGACTTAAGTCGTTATTTCTTGTTCATTCATTGACGGCAATTGTCATAGCTTGTCGTTGCTCAACTGCTTCTGAAAGAGGCACATTAGGTGTCTTCAAGTGACTCACACAGGTGTATACATTGACGTCATGTCAGCGTTTCCAATGTATGTTACACAAAATACACGACACAGGTCATGTGTAGTGAGCGAGAATCTATTGGCTTCTGTCTGACCGAAAATTACTGATTGTACCACAAGCAAGGGGGTCTGGGGTGAAATTAGCTCCAGTTTAGGTTTGTTTTTGTATGTATAGCCTCAACGAAGCGAGCGCAGCATAAAGCAAACGAGGCGAGGTCAGAAAGACACAGTAGTGCAAGTGTTGATCACCTCCGCACTGACTACACCGGATATATGTGCTAAATCACACAACTGTGTGGTTTTTAATTTATTGTTTATTGCTGTGTTCGTCAGCGTATTTAGTATGTGAAACAGCCGTAGCGAGTGCTCACACATTGACGTTAGTAGTTGCCAACATGTCCTATACAAAATACATCAGACGACACACGTAACGTAATTATGTAAAAAAAGAAATAATTGGGCTTTTGTGTGGTGAAATGAAAATCCACAGCCTGCTTCCAGTCTCCGACCGGGTCAGGAATGGAATGAATGAAACCCCCATCTAGCGGCGCGGATATGAACTGTGCCGGCTGCCGAGGCCTGACGCACTCCTCTGGGGCAATGATGAAATGTATGACAGGTGAGATGAAATGATAGTGGAGAGTGTTGCTGGAATGAAAGTTTGACAGGGAAAACCGGAGTACCCGGAGAAAAACCTGTCTGCCTCCGTTTTGTGCAGCACAGATCTCACATGGAGTGACCGGGATTTGAACCACGGATCCAGCGGTGAGAGGCCGGCGTGCTGCCGCCTAAGCCACGGAGGCTTCCTTTTGTGTAGTATTTGTAAATAATGCTTGTATGAGCCAATGGTGCCACCTTCACTTTACTGCAATTCCCCGTAGCGAGGTTTGGCGACTGTATGGACAAAAAATACTGATGAACTAAAATGGGTGTATAGAGTAAACCATTGGTCGCTACTTGGTTAGACGACTTTCTGGGCGAAAATTACTGATTGCACTGGGGCCTGGGGCGTAAGCCCTAGGTCAGATTTGTTTTGTATGGTGAACAGCATTGGTTCGGATGAAAATTCTGGACAGTATCAACCATTGGGTGTTTGGGCTGAAAAATCATCGTGTGTTTAAACAAAGACCTTGGCTAAAGGCATACGTTGATTTTTTTACCAATTTTATTCCATGATCTAGAGCATGTTTAAGTGCCATGTTATGAACAACGGGGTATAGGATTTACTGCCAACAGGTGCTTACTGCGTATGACGAGGCTGGCTGTAGACTAGTGGGTTAGACAGCCTTTCTTGCTAAGGGTCTCCTATATACCCTAAACCTGGCTATACATGTTAGTTCTGAACATTTATTGGTTTATTGTATATTGAGTTTATATATAGAACTTATACAAGCACGTCATGCACGCGGTCAAACTTCACAAAAGTCACATGCAACACACAAAGTATGTTTCCGCTACCTAGCGGTAAATATGAGCACTACCTGAATAACGAGCATGCCACCTAGCGGAGGATATGAACACTTACTAGTGATATCCAAAGTGAGCTGAGGTTAGGTTAGGTAAAGTTAGGTTAGCCATGAAAATAAGCTACCAAAAAATAATTGGTTTTTACCCTTGAGGTCTTGGGTTCCAACTCGACTATGCCCAGAATTTAATTATCATCTGAGAGTTGAAAGGTTAGGTTAGGTGAAGTTAGGTTAGGTTAGGTGAAGTTAGGTTAGGTAAAGTTGGGTTAGGTTAGGTTAGGTTAGGTGAAGTTAGGTTAGGTTAGGTTAGTGAGCTGAGGTTAAGTCTTTAAATATTCCCTCTCTTTCAAATACTTTCCAACACCAAGAAAAAAATCCACTAAATACATTGACAAAAATAACTTGTCAAATAAGCCAATACAAAAGCCAATACAAAAGCCAACACAAAAAGCCAACACAAAAAGCCAACACAAAAAGCCAACACATAAGCCAATATATAAGCTTATGGTAGGTCACTCCATCAGCAAAACAGTTGTAACCTTTGTAGTGTGAACATCGTATTGACAGGTCAGTAACTACTATGGAACTTACTACAACCAACAAAGGTAGGCAACGTGCACTCTATCAAGGCTACTCTTATAACTATAATCGTCAGAATACGAAAGGAATAATATTCTGGCGATGCTCAAAAGAGAGGTCAACAAAATGTCGAGGCAATCTGAAAAGTAAAAAATGGAAAGGTTTTAAGTGTGAGTGTTCATCAATGTAGTGCTCCAAACGAACCACGGTTGCTGTTTACAAACAATTATCAAAATGCTAAAAAGCAAGTTCAAGAAAACGATATTGCGGCTAAAAATAGTGCAGTGTTTGTTCAAAAGGACTTATCATGTCCTCAAAAAGTCATGTTAAGACAGTTGTCAACGTCCAAGAAACCTTTAACACTATCAAAATCAACGCAGACTATAAATGAAGTGGTATTGCAAGAGGATCAAAAGGACTATATAGTAATATTGATAAAGGTCATGATGATAATGATCATGATGATGATGATGATGATGATGATAATGATGATGATGATGATGATAATGGTAATGCTTTGTTTACACCTAAAAATTCATTTGTTAAATTTGTATACTGGAACAAACCCAGTAAGCTAATTCAACGGCTTCGACACTTGCATGCTTTACAACAAACTGGGCATACCGGTCACGATTGGGAAATCAAAGAAATTGAACAAGAGCTACGTCGTGCTAAAATTATTGTGTAATGGCTCTACCACTTTGCGATCACTTTTACCCCCACTCTCGGTTCTTATATTTGCTTATTTGCTTCCAATTTTACCTCAGCTCTTTGGATCCATATTTGCTCTCACATTAAACTATTATTCTTATTACCAAGTTGACTTTACTAGAGCTTAGTCTATGCTTGACAGTTGACATGGAAATATCAGTGACTAGGTATGGTAAGCCTTATGCATACTATAAAGGATATTCATATATTGTGAAACGAACCAATAAAAACGGAACTGTTATTTGGCGCTGTTCAAAACAACGTTCCAAGCATTGTCGTGGTGACCTAAAATGTAAAAATAGTGAGGTTTTAAGTGTCTGTGATCATCAATGTAGTGTACTGCATGAAACACAGTTGCCGTCGACAAAAAATCAAGAAAACCATATTGCTACTCAAAATAGTGGATTGTTTAATGAGCAACGTTTAACCCCTGTTCTAAAAGTAATGTTTAATCCGTCTTCCACACCGCAAGAGCCATCAACATCACAAACTATGCAAGAGGTAGTATTGTTGTCGTCGTTTTAAGGAGTGGAACAACTAGGTCATCTGCTCTTGATATGCAAAAAGGTACCGTAGTATTGCAAGAGGATCAAAATGACTAAATAGTAATAACAATAAGGGTTTTATGCCTATAAAACCATTGCGGCTTCCCCAGTTTTTGAAAACAACAGTGAATGGACATTGCTATAAAAAGATCTACAACAAGCCTTGTGTTTAAAAACTATAACAGACTATTGTAAAGAGAGAAAGAGTTGTATTAAGTGTGCATCTATTGTCATAATCATGTATACTCTGTAATGTTAAATATTCTAACTTTGTATAAAATAAAACAACATTGTAACATCATTTTGCATTTATTTACAAACTTTATATACATTTTTTTGTTTCATGATTTTTAAGACAATACTAAAAACTAAAACATTATTATTCTATACACATATTTTTTTCTTTCAGTCCATTGTCATTACTTATATTTTCCATTATTATTTCACTTTTTTTTCATTTAATTAAAACGGACCATGCACCTATTGTTTTTAAAACCTTCATAAATTAAGTGTACAGGTTGCACAGCCTTATTGACTTCATCAAAAACACTCTCCGACATATCATTAAACCGTGTATGCAGAAATGTCTCAAAGTTTTCACATACACAAAGTACACGATCACCATATGCTGTTTTCAATTTCCGAATCTTGATAATGCGGAATGGAATATGCGTTGGCAATTCGCTGAGCTTCTTTGTCCCTAAGCCACATGCTTGACCCACAGCATTCAAAACATTCATTGTAGTAGTCTATAAACAAAAGAAAAGCTTATCTATTACACTCTAAAACAGCTTTAATAATATTGCGCAATTAGGGATTTTGCACTATGCATTGCTAATAAATTATACTACTTATGCAATAAATGCCCTAACTGTAGCAGATACTGCTTTTCTGCATATAGCACAAGTGTTGAGTTCTAATGTACACTTGACACAGGCTATCGTGTGTCCACAAGGCAAAAATACAACACCTAGTTCATCTTGATAACAAATGTTACATGACTGTTGGTCACACTTTTGTATCTGTTCGTGAGACAAGTCTTTTTTTTTAGCCTCGTGTATTTGCTCCGCGTGTTCTAACTCTAAAGGCGCTTTTATGTCTTGTGCTGCAATCACGTTTTCTTTACGAATAGTGTTCACAAATTCCTGACTTTTAAGCAACACCATGTATTTACAGTTAGGTAACCAACGAGCGTGTTGCACAAAAGGGTCATCAGTCATTTGCCAATCCTTTAAAGCAAATCCACAATAAAAACATATTGTTTTATCCCCTTCACCAGTATAAAAAACCAGCTTCACTTAGCTGTTTGGTAAGGTGTTTTAATATTAATGGCCAAACATTTTTATAAGATTCTAAACGTTTTTCAACAGAGCTGTACTCTGGGTGTGCTAGTGCTTTAGTCTTGCAAACTCCCAATTTTTCAAAAGCACATGCCAATTCAACACTGTCTATGGCATATGGACCACATATATCGACACTACCGTTGTTGGCTGGTAATACATAATTATTATTATTTATTTGTGATTCAGCAACGTAAGTAGCGGCCAATGGTCTTGTGGTTCGGTAAAATGGATACACGGGTATGTTACCCACTTGTTTTCCAAGCATGTAAGGACAACAAGGAGACCATCGCAAATGGTCTCTAAAGGGATCATCCCCTTCTTCCCAGTGTGAAAGTTCAATACGACAAAACACACAGCGCACCACATCTTCTCGGTTCAAGTAAAAAAAACGGCTTTTGCAAGTTCATGTGTCGACAAAAAGCCTACAGGCCAGGATTCAAATGTTAACCAACGATCATGTTCTGATTTTAAATTTAACCCACGTGGTAAACCAACTTGCTCACTTGTTGTATTTGGTACTAACGCCATGTGTTATAATAAAACTTTTTCTTTTGTAAGTTATTAACGTTGCACAGAGTACTTTAAAGCACAATGTATGCTTGTTCACTGTCCGTTCATTACGTTAATGGCGCATGACGACACCTAAAAGCAAACAAAATAACCAATCACTCACTCAATCAATCAATACTTGTAAATAAAACTTTAACGTTAATTGGCATTAATATATCAAAACACCGTAAAAATTATAATAAACTGTATGTCGGCACTAACAGTAACCCATGTACTTATTTTCTTTTTATAAAGCTGCAGTCATTTACATTCCCCTTCAACCAATACGTAAACAAAAAATAATAATGTCATGTCATTTTATTCAGATTATCATGTTCAAACCTGTGAATATTCATTGAGTCTATAGGGTACAAAATTCCTCATTTTTCTACTAGAAAGCACTTTAGAGTTTAAGGAGATTAGATATCTAACATCTAACCTCCTTGACTTTCATAGTCAAGGAACAAAACAATTTTGGAAATAAAACAATAGCACTACAAAAATTAAAAAACAAAAATAAAAAATGGTATTCATAATCAAAAAATAAATAAAATAGAAACAAAATAAAAACAACTGTACAATTTATAACAAAGAAGAATATATATAAAAATGTATTATGTGTAAATAGTGTACATGTATTTAAAATAAAAAATATTGAATGGACACTGCTTGTACATTGTTAATTACTACCCACCTCTCTCCACTCCTAATGCAAAATGAACATGTAAGGCACAAATTGGAAAATCCATGTTTCCATGTTGACAAAATAGAAAAAAACATTAAACTGAAATTTTAAAAACTGTAAATGGGAATTAGGTAAATTGACAAATGTGTAAACAACAAATTGGGAAATCCATGTTTCTATATCATGAAATTGAAGAACTTTAAACTGACATTTTAGAAACTGTAAATGGGAAATTGTGAAATTGATAAATGTGTAAACAACGAAATGCTAAGGCCATGTTTCCATATTATGAAATTGAAAAACTTAAAACTGATATTAAAAAAACCAAAATGGGAAATTGGAAAATTGACAAATGTGTAAACAACAAAATGCAAAATCCATGTTTCCATATTATGAAATTGAAAAACTTAAAACTGACATTTTTAAAAAACTGAAAATGGGAAATTGGAAAATTGACAAATGTGTAAACAACAAAATGAAAAAAACCGGTTGGAGTTGTGATCATGTCGTACAGTAGTCTATAAGACTAGCATAAGGATAGTTGCATGTGCCCTTATATACTTTGTGTGAGTGCATTAGCCTTTGGATTAGCTTAAGTTAGGTTTGGTAAAGTTAGGTTTCGTGAGGTTAGGTATGTGACCTTGTAGTTTACTCCTTTCGGAAAATATAAAATGTAAAATCTAAAATCAAAAAATCTTAAATTTAAAAATGTAAAATCTAAAAAAACTAAAATCTGAAATACAAAAAATCAAAAATGTAAAATGTAAAATCTAAAAAATGTAAAATGAAAAAAAATCTAAAATGTTAAAATGTAAAATGTTAAAATGTAAAATCTTCAAAAGAGTTTTCTGTGGGTTAGGTTAGGTTAGGTTAGGTTAGGTTATAACTAAGTTTATTATTTGTGCTCTCTCATTTGCTCTTACTTTTTTTTGCTCTGACTTTGAAGTTAGGTTAGGTTAGGTTAGGTTAGGTTAGGTGAAGTTGGGTTAGGCAGAATGGCTGCAGTATGAATCAAAAGCCAGCTCCTGTCAGTTTTGCCTCACAAGGCTGAGTGTACCCCGTTCCACTCTTGAGACCTGAAATTAAATTTCTTGGCAGAGCCGGGGATTCGAACCTCAGAAATGACCGCTAAAAATGCTAGCCACTACACCAAAAAGTGCACAATATAAGGCTGGTCTTGATTGTACACGATCAATCAATAATTACCTAATAATAATAATAAATATTCCATTTAACAACTACACGGCCGACCTCTCCCTGTGACGTAATTAACGGTCTCAGGGCGTGGCGGCCATGTTGTCCATTAGCCCCTGCCCCAGCTATGACTAACCCCTCCATAAGAATAACATTGGGCGGTTACGCGCGGCGGCCATCTTGCCCATTAGCCCCTGCCCCAGAACCGCCCTTTATATCCTACTGCAGTCACATCCGCGAGGACTTGGGTGAATGGGTGTCTAAAGAGGAGACAAAGAACATGACTCCTGAAGAGCTTGAGTTCCATTATTTCAAGTGAGTGCAGTGCCTTATAGTTGGTTAATATAGTGCAGTGTCATACAGTTGGCTAACATAGTGCAGTGCCTGATAGTTGGGTAACATAGTTGTATTACTTTATTCTGAAGGGGGGTAGCAGCCTCTCAGAATTAACCAATTCTTTAATTGTCCTACAGACGGTGGAAACATTTGATATTAGCCAACTAATGTTTAAGCTGATGATATCGCGTTGCCTGGGGGAACAAAGGTGGACTTACAAGAAATGACCACTAGCCTAGATACTGAAACCTGTGAAATTGGCCTACGTATAAATAATGAAAAGACCAAATACTTATATGCAGGTCGGTGGAGTCCAGGATAACAGGCCCATAACAGTTGGTGGTCAAGCTATAGAGCAAGTGCTACAATTCACGTATCTTGGTAGCATTATCTCCATTGATGGAGGCACAGAAAGGGATATCACCTGTCGAATCGGAATGGCATCAGTCATATTTCAGCGAGTGCGCTCTATCTGGTCGACAAGTCATAAGCGTCGCCACAAATATGAAACTTTTCAAGAGTATTGTCCTACCTACTGCATTATATGCCTGTAAGGTTAAGGTAATTAAGCGGTTAGATGTTTTCCAACAACGTTGCCTTAGACGAATTCTCGGAGTCTCTTATCGTGATCATGTCACAAATGAAGACGTCTTAAGAAGACGCCTGTCAACGACTGTAACTGAGTGTCGGATGCAACTTGCTGGCCATGTCCTCCGTATGCCCGAATACCGTCACCCACGAACTGCACTAAGATGGGCACCACTGGGAGGAAGAAGGAAACAAGGCCGGCCTCGAAGAACTTGGCGTCAAACAGCGAGAGTAGATCTCAGAACCATTGGCATCTCTTGGAATGATGCCGAAGCTGTTGCGATCGACCGACATCGCTGGAGAAGACTTGCTGCCCAATGTGCCTTGCACAGGACCTGATGGTGATGATGAATGTCTAAGCTGCGTACTGTTGCACGGCTGAAAGCAACGGGAAACTACAGCCGTAATGCTCTTCCCGACAATATGCACCTCTCTATGTATAATTACATGTGATGATGGCCTTCTCTCTTGTAAAATTCTCAGATCAGGGAAGCATTGGGTGCTGCATCAAACCAGTCAAAAGACTAAGAGACTCAAACACAACATACTGTACATTAATATATGGTAGCCTATATTGGCTTTCACGGCCAGTGAATTAAAACTCTCAAACCCGGGCAAAGTTGTCAGATTTTTTAAAAGCGTTAAAAATCCCTCAGTATGCATTCCTTCGGAGGGAAAGTAAAGCCGGCGGTCCCATGTCATAGATTTAAGGCATGTTAAAGAACCTTCCACTAATTACACCTGTGTGAAGCTAAATTGTATACCGTAGGTTAAGAATGTAAACAACGCTCTTAGGATCCTACGTTCGTTGCCAAGAGCCGACTGCGGTGGCGTCTAGTAACTAAGTTCTGAACTAGGCCTAGTAGTCGTTGACGGTGGCGTTTGACGGCAAAAGTAGGAACTATTTGAAAAATTCAAAGTTGCAGTCCTTACTTGAATTAAAAAAACAGATACACACACTAATACAGCCATCACAATTAACACCGGTTATCAGACACATTCTACACACACCCAAAGTACACGGGGCTACATGACCCCGTTGTAGCAGCCATTAAACTGAGGAACCAACCAACCAAAGCCGGCGGTCCCATGACATAGATTTATGGCATGAAAAAGAACCTTCCACTAACTCTACTTGTGGAAGCTAAAATTGGTCGGTTAGTTTGATAACGCTATATTAGTTCCAACGTTCGCCGCCAGGTGCTGACTGCGATGGCATTTAGTAGCCACGTCCGCAGCCAGGTGTCGTGGACGGTAGGATTTGGTAGCAAAAGTAGGAACTACTTGAAATAATGAATCGTCTGCAGTCCTTCTACCTCAATCAAACACACTAATACAGCCATCACAATTAACACCAGTTATCAGACAAATTCTCCACACACCCAAAGTACACGGGGCTACATGACCGCGTTATCACAGCCTCTAAACTAAGGAACCAACCCAACCGAATTAAAACTCATTAAAATTTTTATCTTTTTCTTTCGACCAGAAATATCCTGAAAATTCACGATTAACATAATGATGCCGAACCGAATATTTATAATGACGCCAAATTACGATTTTCGAGTTTTATTTTTGGTGTTTAGGCGTTATTCTTCATTATGTTTAGGCCAAAGTTCGACAACTGATTTCGTAATATACAGGGCTATTACAAATGATTGAAGCGATTTCATAAATTCACTGTAGCTCCATTCATTGACATATGGTCACGACTCACTACAGATACGTAGAAAAACTCATAAAGTTTTGTTTGGCTGAAGCCGCACTTCAGGCTTCTGCCGCCAGAGCGCTCGAGAGCGCAGTGAGACAAAATGGCGACGGGAGCCGAGAAAGCGTTTGTCGTGCTTGAAATGCACTCACATCAGTCAGTCATAACAGTGCAACGACACTTCAGGACGAAGTTCAACAAAGATCCACCAACTGCTAACTCCATTCGGCGATGGTATGCGCAGTTTAAAGCTTCTGGATGCCTCTGTAAGGGGAAATCAACGGGTCGGCCTGCCGTGAGCGAAGAAACGGTTGACCGCGTGCGGGCAAGTTTCACGCGTAGCCCGCGGAAGTCGACGAATAAAGCAAGCAGGGAGCTAAACGTACCACAGCCGACGGTTTGGAAAATCTTACGGAAAAGGCTAAAGCAGAAGCCTTACCGTTTACAATTGCTACAAGCCCTGACACCCGATGACAAAGTCAAACGCTTTGAATTTTCGGCGCGGTTGCTACAGCTCATGGAAGAGGATGCGTTCTGTGCGAAACTTGTTTTCAGTGATGAAGCAACATTTTTTCTTAATGGTGAAGTGAACAGACACAATGTGCGAATCTGGGCGGTAGAGAATCCTCACGCATTCGTGCAGCACATTCGCAATTCACCAAACGTTAACGTGTTTTGTGCAATCTCACGGTTTAAAGTTTACGGCCCCTTTTTCTTCTGCGAAAAAAACGTTACAGGACACGTGTATCTGGACATGCTGGAAAATTGGCTCATGCCACAACTGGAGACCGACAGCGCCGACTTCATCTTTCAACAGGATGGTGCTCCACCGCACTTCCATCATGATGTTCGGCATTTTTTAAACAGGAGATTGGAAAACCGATGGATTGGTCGTGGCGGAGATCATGATCAGCAATTCATGTCATGGCCTCCACGCTCTCCCGATTTAACCCCATGCGATTTCTTTCTGTGGGGTTATGTGAAAGATTCAGTGTTTAAACCTCCTCTACCAAGAAACGTGCCAGAACTGCGAGCTCGCATCAACGATGCTTTCGAACTCATTGATGGGGACATGCTGCGCCGAGTGTGGGAGGAACTTGATTATCGGCTTGATGTCTGCCGAATCACTAAAGGGGCACATATCGAACATTTGTGAATGCCTAAAGAAAACTTTTTGAGTTTTTGTATGTGTGTGCAAAGCATTGTTAAAATATCTCAAATAATAAAGTTATTGTAGAGCTGTGAAATCGCTTCAATCATTTGTAATAACCCTGTATTTTCATTCATCATTCGTTACACCTAAACATTCAAGAATACCTTAAAATTAATAATCAAATCACTTGAGAATGATGTGAATATTTTCATTGAAAATATAGCTTTTACTTTCTGATACCGTACGGTATTTTGTTTGTGGCCTAGGAAATTCCCGATTAGCCTTGTAGGCCTACTTCATTATGTACCGTCATATAATTATTAAAGATTGAATGATGTTTGACAATGCGGGAATTGTATTAAAATAATTTAAAGCGAGAGATCTCGCTAACAGTGTCCTAGCAATCGAAGCTATACAAGTTACACTAGGTGTAAGTTGCTTGGTGCTTGACTTGACTCGAACTATGAGCAACTCATTTCGTTCCTCTCTCCATGCAAACGGTAATTTTATGATTCTTTTAAAATAAATCACCTTTCTCTCAACATCCATGTAACATCGATTTGATATTACAGGGTACATGACTTTGACAACAACACGATGTTGGATGGACTCGAAATCCTGCAAGCAATTCAACACACGATGCACACCAGTATAGAAGTAGAAGACAACATTAACCACGAGCATACAGACCACCCAGGAAGAAGACATGGAGTACTATGTTGGTAAGTTTCTGTTGTATTCTTCAGTCCACGTGCCAACAGTTTATCTGTGTCTGGAAAATAGTCATTACTGATTATTGTATTATGCCTAAAATATGACAGAATATGGTCTCGTGTAATGAACGGGGCGAGTTTATGAAATTTTACTTGCAACACTTCTAAAGTTGTTAATCGATAAATCGAACAATTCGAAATTAATCGAAAATGATTAATCAACTGGCCGTTCATTCGATTAATCGATTATCTGAATAATAGATTAATCGGCTACCTGAAGAATCGATTAATTGATTCGTAGACACGAGATAAGAAAATAAGTTTAATGAGCGCTTAAGTTGAGTTAGGCCTAGCCTACACTTATTTTGGGAATGTTGTGTAGAAATCTATAAAAGTTACTTTTTACCTAAATATACAAAGTGTCCTTCCTTGTTATATTAACAACTTGCAACCCGACCCGGCTTCGCCCGGGAACAGTTATGAATGCATTACGTGATAAGCGGTTTTTTTTATGTCAATGAACAACGACCAATATCCGTTTTACGTCTCGGCATGATGGGTTAAAATCACTGACTGGGCTATTAATTATATTATAATGGAGATGCATGTGCAACAAATTCTTGTCAGACGTAATTTAAGAATGGCGAGGTGCATGAAACACAAATCCCCCTTCCGTCCAATCTTAACTTGACTGTGAATTTTGCGGAACGAAAAGTTCACAGGCGAAATGAAGAAAAGCCGAGTTGCAAAACGACTCAACGGTTTGCTGCTGGCTGTATCGGGGGCAATAGGTTCGCTCGCTAGCTAGGCTGTAACAGGGATGATAGACTCGCCTTTAGCTAGCTCGTAAACTGTCGCCTCAGTAGTTGAATGGACATGGTTGAAAGAAATTAAAACGTAAAAACACTTATAGTGGGCGATGTATTAAAGATAGACATATGCTCTCACGGACTTTTTGTAGAACTTCTCATGGGGCGTGGTGGCTCAGTGGTCTAGCTGTATGCCTCTCACCAAGGCGGTCCGGGTTCGATTCCCGGTCAATGCATGTGAGATTTTCGAAGTGAAATGCCATGTCCTGTGGTTCGGATTCCACGTAAAAAGGAGGTCCCGTGGCTCATGATCTCAAGATTAACGGTCACGTTAAACTACAAGCTTCCTTTTAGAACTTCTCATGCTGAACAATTCTTACACTCATAGTATTTAGATATTTTTAACGGTTTGCCCAGCGTAAGCTTACAAAGCGCTCGGACGCTAGGTTTTTTTATTTTCGACTTTTCCACTGATATCGTTACTGCTCGGCTTCCTTTGATCTTAAATAAATTATTTTCTACAGAAATCATCCTCGAGATATCCTTTACAGAATGGTGAAAACCGCATCAAAATACATCCAGTGGTTCTCGAGTTTACCCGTAACATCCAAGAATCGGGGACTTAGTTTTATACTAAGTAGAGATAACCAAATAAGAGTCAGTGACAGTGGAAGGACAAACATCAATCAAATTGGGAAGGGTTTTGTAAGCAGAAAACGAGGAGTTTTCAGCAACGATTTTGAACTATTGTTCAGTTTTTTTTCAGGAAGGTTGTTTACAATTTAGGACAGAAACATTTTTGTTTGAGTATTTTTGCCTTATTCTCACAAAGAAGGTACCTTGTTTATTGCTTCTGTGAGAGCGCAGTGAAATTGATTATTCGACACGTCAACACGAATTTTGAGTCTGGGTTCTGAATGTCTGATTTTGATTTGCCATGCCTAACTAATGAAAGAAAATATAGCTTTACCTAATAAAGTTTGCTTTTGTAGCTGCCACAACGAAAGTTCAAATTTGAAGGAAATTCTCTATTTTTATGAGTTCAAACGAAAAAAAAAACACGTTAATTTATATATTTACATCACGTTTATTTACAAAACATAGTTAATATTAAATCAATAAAATAATATAAACAAGTTCTTAAAATGAATATTTTTGGCACTTCATCTGTGTGGGTACGAACTTTCTCGTATTAGCCCTCAAATGTTCTCATTATTTTGTCCTTGATAATGTTGCTCAAAATCCAACACGCAGGGGCGTATATAGAGTTTTATTTTGGGGGTGCCCAACTGGAAGTTAGGGAGCATGACACAGAACCAAATAATAGGGGGTCCGGGGTTCTCCCCGGGAAACTTTTGTACAATTTGGTGCAAAATGATGAGTTTTAAGGCTATCTGGCATCACTTTTTCAACCAATTTGTTGTGATGTTTTATGTTTGGTTAATGTGAAACACAACTATGACCAATTTATGATACCTTTTATTAATACAATCATCTTGCTCACTTGATAGTATTTACATGGAAAGAATTAATGTTACGGTACTGTTTTGATTTACAACTCACATTATAATATAAAGTCAAGGTTTCTTGAAGCATTGCCAAATCGGTTCATAACTTCATCGTCAGTGAGATGTATGTCTCTGTGAATAGATGACAATACTAGACCGTTGAGTCTGTTTTCAGAAGTAGAATTTCTTAAGTATGTTTTCAACCGACTCAAACTCCGTTCGGCAGTAGCAGTAGCTACAGAGAGAGGCAAAGTTGCCAAAAGTTTGATAAGGGTATATAAGTAACGGAAAAAACTTTTGTCACACGCTTCAAGGACACTAACTTGTTGCTGTTCTTGGTATGTTTATAAGAGCGAAGGCAATGGAGAGTAATTAGAGGTTATGTTGTTACACATAAGATCAGAGCAAACTGATTGTCTCACTGTTTACATCGCTTCTCCTTGCTTTCCAACGTTGCCATACGTCACTTAGTAACAATAGTACATGATTATATTGGTTTTTCATGTTTTAATTCATAAACAAATAATATATGTGACAAAAATTTCGGGGGGGGGGCTTATATACGCCCCTGCCATCACGTCTTGGTGAAAACGTTCCCCTTGCTCTTCTGAATATGCCCCCAAGTTATCTTTAATTTGGTCCAAGTGAGCATGTAACATGTGTACTTTAAGGGACATTCTGCAACACATAATTATGAAGTTCTCAAGCATAGTCTTTATAATTCTCAGATTTCTTACTTCCAAGGAAGCTATGGATCACTGCTTTAAGGCTGTACCATGCTTGTTTTTCGTGGGAGTAGAGAAATTGTGGAAGGATGAGACAAGGGTAAATTAAGGCGCGAAAGTGAAAGACATCCTATGCCTCGAATACCGTCGGAGTCGCAAAAGAACAAGAGTTGACCAAGAGAGGTCGACAGGAAAGAAGACTGAGAGGAGCCCGGTACAAGTAAGTGGAAGCAATGCCAGACTCAGCTGGGGTCCCGTGGTCGCCAACCCATGTCCCACAAGTTGTGAGCCCCTGGGGGGGGGGGCGGGGAGAAGGGGCCACACGTTCAGAAGTGATAGAATTGGTCATTCTAAAGCGAAAACATTATATGAACAAGTGCTTTATTTGCAATGGTTTCCGAGATACAGACAGTAGGCCTATTGTGTAATTACCAATTGTCAATTTCCCTTTGCGAGTAATGTGCAATTGTCCATTTCCCTTTACAACTTATTCTCAAAAATAATAATGTTATTTGTTTTACGTTCCTTTTAACTACTGCGGCTTTTAGAGACACCGGGGTGCCAGATTTTTTCCCCGAACGGGATCTTTAACGTGCCAGTAAATCTACTGAAAAGGCTGCCTCGTTTTTGCGCACCCTCGCTTATTGGAGCTGATATCTCTCGTCTTTAATGAGCGCACAAGCATTTAAAATGCGAGTAAGCAAGTCCTCCCTTGTTTGCACTTTTTCCCTGTAGACTTCGTTCTTGAACCAACCCCACAAACAATAATCCAGCGGCATAAGGTTGGGTGATCTTGGTGCCCATGCAACATCACATCCGGGAGCGATACAGCGTCCAGGGTAAATTTCATTGTGGTTCGCGAACTCAATCGAATATCTAGGTGGCAGGTCGGTCGCGACAAAATGGTGGACGCAAGGGTGATAGAATTCATGATATAGGCTACCGTTGGTCTGCCGTATTGAATGTTGTTGGCAAATCAAGGCGGGCTCTCGTTATAGGAAAGGGAATATTTTAGATGTCAAACACATAGTTATGTGCGGGAAAGTGCTAGAAACAGAAGATTTTATGACACTTACAAACTAGTAATTTGAAAGGAGTACCTAGCACGAGATTCAAAACGAAATTCGGTCACCTGTTGGCGAGAAAGGAATAATTTTTTCAGGAATATATAATAAACGTATATTGCTTTACATACCTCAGTAAGTAGATAATTTTAAATTTGGTAGATATACCCTAATACTGTCGAAGTCGATAAATCGAAGACTATACAAGTTGGCTATAGGCTAAAGATTTTTTAAATTTTAATATGCACATGATTGAAAACTTAGAAGACCTGAGCTTCACAGATTTGAAGGAGCAATGGGGCAAGTTAAAGAAAGACCACATGTAGGCCTACGATAAAGCGACCCCTAAAAGTAGCCTTATGTTTGGTACATGGGAAGAACAGCTGTCAAATCGACCTTGCTAAGTCGCCTAGTTTGTAGTGATAGACAGATAGATAGTTTTATTAATTCCATTTGATCAAATACATGTATACAATACATTTTTGATATAGGACACGTCAGAATTTACATCTATAAAATAAAAGTACTAATAGGCATATACAGTAATACTAATACTATAGCTATTTATAACTTATTATAATAACAGATCTTAAGAGATACAATCTTATTGGACAACTATTTACACCTTATTCTATTATCATAATATGAAAACTTAATTCTATAAATACAACAACTTACTGCTAGGTATTACAATTAAAATAGAAAAGTAAAATATAATTATAGATTCCATCGTTTCTATACACTAAGATATTCAACTACAGAGTAAAAACAATGGCACTGCAGATAAGCTTTCAACATTCTATCAAAGGTTTTTATTTTTGGGGCAAGTTTTATATACTGGGGTAGTTCATTGTATAAGTTAATTTAACTCCTGTGTGATAAGTTCCTTTTTGGTATATGCTTGTGTGTGTGTGTGAATATGAATGTTTTGATTTTGTCTTGTGTTATGCCTATGAACATCATTGTTTGTTTTTAGAAAAACATCCTTATTCATTAAATTCTTTTTACAAAACATAATACTTTCAAAGATATATATACAGGGCAGAGGGAGAATGTTTAAATCTTTAAAGAGAGGTCTACATGATTCTCTACTGTTTACATTTGCCATAATTCTAATCGCCTCTTTTGTATCCTAAACGAGCTTAGTACATCTGGCGACATACCCCAAAATATGACCCCATATCTTAAGTATGAATGGAAATAAGCAAAATAAGTATTTCTTAATGTGTGCATGCTAGTGCAGGTTTTCAAAATACGTAACGCAAAGCACATCGAGTTCAGTTTAGTATTCATTTATTGTATATGTTTATTCCATTTCAAGTCATGTTGTATCCATAGTCCTAAAATCTTTGTTTCTGATTTATTTTCTATTTGATGACCATTTAATGTTATATTGGGCTTCGCAGGACTCCTATTCTGTATAGTGTGGAAATTTAGACATACTGTTTTTTTATAGATGATTTTGAGGCGATTATCTTGTGACCATTTGGTTAACTCTCCTGTAACGGAGTCAGCAGACTGCTGTATGACCTGTTTAGTTTCACCTTTTATTACGAGTGTTGTATCGTCCGCAAACAAAATTTCCTTATGTGAATGAACGTTCTGTGTTATATCATTGATATATAGAAGAAAGAGTAGTGGGCCCAAAACCGATCCCTGGGGTACTCCAAATTTAATAATTCCCTCATTGGACAATGTTTCATCAAGTAATTTGGTTCCATCATCCTTGTGTCTCAAGCTTACTATTTGTTTACGCCTTGTTAAGTAAGACTCTATCCATTTATTAGCTAGACCTCTAATACCATATTGATTTAGTTTTGTAAGGAGGATTTTATGGTCAACAACATCAAATGCTTTCGATAAATCCAAGAATAGGCCAGTTACATGTTCCTTATTCTCAATTAATTTCAGTATACTATTAATACATTCATAAATTGCTGTCTGTGTAGATTTTCCCGTTCTTATCAGTCTCCTATACATGATTTTTCCACAATTTTTGCGATACCAGTTGGTAATGTAATAGGACGATAGTTATCTAATTCATCTTTTGAACCGTTTTTGTGCACTGGAATTACTTTTGATAACTTCAAAATATCCGGGTAAGTTCCTGAGAGAATTGAACTGTTTATTAAGTGTGTAAGTGGATTTATTATATTTTCTGCACATTTCTTTAAAATTGCATCTGGGATGCCATCAATGCCAGCACAAAATTTATTTTTTAGCTCTTTTATAACTATTCTCACCTCTTCACTTGTGACTTGATTTAAAAATAAAGAATCACTACATATATTTATTTTATTATTAGAATTTAGTGTATTTACCTGTGATTTATTTAATAATTTTTGTGGAATTTTCAGAAAATAGTCATTGAAAGTGTTTGCTATTTCCTCTGGATTATTTATCACTTTATTATTTCTGGTCAGTGTAATGTTCCTTTGTATTTTAGCAGATTTTCCAGTTTCTTTCTTTATCACGGACCACATAGCCCTGTTTTTATTAGATGATTGGGAAATAAAATTATCATGATGCATTTTAATTGCTAGTCTTATTACCTTATTTAATATGCTAGTGTATTTTTTGTAGTATAAATTGAATTCAGGTGTTGTGTGGTATTGTTTATATAATTTGTGTAGAAATTTCTTTCTTTGACATGAATTTATAATCCCTGTTGTTATCCAATTGTTAGTTTTGTTATTTTGAACAGTTCTTTGTCTAAAGGGGAATGCTGTTTCAAAATAGTGTTTTAGGGTACTGTTAAATGCATTAAATTTATCATTTACATTTTCTAGTTTATACATTTCTGACCATGTTTCCTTATTTAATAAGTCATTGGAATATGTAACATTTGTTTCAGTGAATGACCTGCACTTTGATTTTACTCCATTATCATTATTATTGATTGTTTCGGGTACTTCAAAACTCAGTATTTGTCCATGGTGGTCACTAAAACCCGGACAATAGACTTCTATTGAATGGTGATATTTATCTGTATTTTAAAAAAATGATCAGGAGTGGTTTTACTAAATTTTTACTGTAGGTTTCAGTCCATAGGAATATAGTAGCTGTGTTAATAATTCACAATTTCTATCAAATTTTAAGAAATCCACATTTACATCCCCACAAATTATTATATCGAAATTTACTTTGCTCATGTTATTGAGTAACAATTCTAATTTATCTATAAATGAAGGAAACTTTCCTGACGGAGAACGGTATACGCATACAATTATTAACTTAAACTGCTGTATTTTTACGGCAGAGAATTCAAAATCCTGTTCCATAATTAGATAATCATAAGCTGTTAACTGTTCATGATCTAAATTATTTCTTAGGTAGATACAAGTACCACCATGGCTAATATTAGTTCTAGAGTATTTACTAGCTTGTATAAACCCTGGGAATTGAATTAATTCGAGTTGTTCCTCTTTCAGCCAATGTCCTGAAATACATAGTGCTGAGATGTCTTTAAGTTCATTACTAAGCATTAGATTTATGTAATCAATTTTATTATAGAGAGACTGAACATTCTGGTGGTAAAGTTTAAATTTGTTACTTTTTCAAGCTTGTGTTGGTGATTTATTTACATTATTATTATTATTATTATCATCATAATTGTTATTATTATTGTTGCTAGACAAATCCGAAATACGATTGTTCCACTCAGTTAAATTTTACATCGAAAAATCTGAATGCCATACCTCACATTTGGCTTCTTTTACAAGTTTCCCTGCTTCCACTCTAAAGATATTACTGTTGAACTATTCTTACCATTTGAATTTACAATTTTGCAGATTTCATCACTAAGATACTCTTTTCCTAACCTATTTAAGTGTAGGCCATGTCGAGTGTGGAACTTCCTGTCTAATTTACTTACATCTATACTTTGGACATTTGGAAAACTCTTACAAATTTTACGAATTTTACCATTTGTAGCCTCTATTTCTACATTCACACATGATTTGGGAATTAAATCGTATCTCTGCGGAATGTTTACAATAATGACATTTGTGTTTAGCATGGATGGCAATGTACCCTTTAAATCTTTGATTACCTTTTTACTCTCATTTCTATAGATGTCGTTTGCTCCAGCGATGATTACTGCATAGTCCTTTGAAGTGAGGGTTGCACACTCTCCTATCATCTCGTTCGTGACCGCTGCAATGGGTGCTCCTGGCTTTACTGTCGAAGTGACCTGCATTTCTCCGCTTCTCTCCAATACGCTTGCTGCTACATCTCGCCCGTGGCTATCCGCAAATATCCGCATTTTCCTGGATTTTCTCTTTATCACTTTCTTCTTGTAGAAAGTCATCATTTTCTTCGATGAGCGCTCCAAATGGATTTGAGACGGGAATTTCAGTTACATGTACCGGTACTCCATTTATAGGCCTAGGCATATTCAATCTTACCTTACCAGCAACCACTTTGGACCAGGTTTCCTTGCTTTCCTCTCTGTTTCCTTTTAACTTATTCAACTCTTCCATTAACTTAGTAATATCTTCCTTTAGCAGCTTTATAATTTCATCTTTTGAGGACAGTTCGTTTCTCAGGTTATTACATTCGCATGACTGTACCAGTAGGCCTACATTACGACAATCGGTTTCACTTTTCTCCTCACTCAATTTTACCTGAGATCTTGTGATGATTTTATTTGCATTTTTTACTTTTATTTTGCACGACGAGCATAAATCCGTCACGGTTACATTACCTGACGAGACACTAACACTGTTTACTGCCGACATACTAGAGATCTAAGTTAGCCTTGATGTTTACACCAAATTACACTAAATTTATATTAATTATTACTACCTAAATGAATTAATCTAATTACCTACCAGTAAAGAAGAATGTGAAATACGTATATCTTCCAATCGGGTGAAAACTCGTAAAAGCACCACTGCTCTACTTGGTTCAAACAGTGATTGAAGAAGTCACCGAATCTTTGGATACACGTTCCCACAACTTAGTTTAAGTTTATTAAATTATCAATAAGAATTTCTAAATACTATCAATATTCCATATTTCACTTGACTTAAGGAAAGTAACTTTATAGATTTTAAACCTCTGTTATAATATTTTACCACTTTTATCAAATATTTACACTAGCTGCTATTGCACTACACTCTCACTGTGACGCCATCTTGCCGCAGAAACAGGGGAGTGCAGGGGAGAATGTAGCGTACTGGATATTGTAAGAAATTCATTAGTAAGTATTAATAATTAATTCTCCTTTGTAAAATGCCAGCCGCATACGATCATATACTTCGAAATCGGCTTTGCGACACGAAGTAATCGAATCCATTCCGTCTGAAAAGCTCTCTTTTTCTGAAAGGAATGCAATGATATCGCAATTGTTGAATTCGAAAAGCACAGCGGAACTGAGCAATTATATATGTTATCTTTTAGCTTCAATTATTATGAAAATAACTGAAAAAACGAGAGAAGAGCACACCCATCAACTCAAATCACATGTTATAGCATCTGTTTGTTTATGTTTCCATCACCCTTACGCGAGTTCCAAATAACAGCAGCACCGTCGCTTGAGTTCGCGAATACTGTACCACTAGTACAATACACAATACGGGCTGTATTTCGGAAACCATTGCAAATAAAGCACATGTTTATATAGTGTTTTCGCTGTAGAATTACCTCTTATCGAATGGCCCCTTCCTCCAGGGACACTTTGTATATTTAAAATCAGAAAACGTGTAAGGAAACGATTACTGCTGGGTGATTAAAAATTGTGTTGTTTTTTTTTTTGTTTTTTTTTTTAATTATTGAATTTGGCCAACTATGGACCGCAAGGAACTCAAGACTTATTGGTTTTCTTTCTCTTCTCTTCCCAGAACGTTTTTATCCTGTCTCTTCTTTGTTTACTCTCTTCCTCGGAAATGATCCGTTTTGGCCTCCTGCTTGGTAGTTTCTCCTGAAATGATTTTACTCCGTCAACTCGACTGCGGAACTCTCTTCTATCGTGGGCCATCGGTGGAGTAATTCCAACTTCCGCTGCATCCCTCTTCACTTCATCTACTCATTAAGAAGCGACCTTTAACCCCATGATGTAGCTGAAGATCCTTTTGGTCAGCCTGCCTTCATCCATTCGTAATAAATGTCCGTAGGACTTTAGCCTCCGCTTCTTCATTACGTCTGTGATCTTTTCAGTACACTTGTAAAGTGTTGTCGCTTATTTGTCAAAAAAGTTTATTTAATTAAACGATTTATGAAACGTGGTTAGTAAGAAAACGTTTAATAGGAAGCTCTAGTTTTTATCCAGTCAAGCACATTTGTGTTCGGATCTGGGAAGTAATTGAGTACTGGTAGTTCAAAATAACGAAATATATCAGTTCGCGATAGTTCCGAATGATCGAGAATCGTCTGTATGCGCAAGATGATAATCATAATTTGGCAAGGTCCTAAATGAAATAACTCCCCAGGCATTCATCTCGAGGTGCGCTTATAATATCGACTTTCTACTTGTGGTTTGCAGAACTCATCGACCGAGTACTGGAGGAGGACGACCTAGATAGAGACGGTTTCCTCAGCTATCCTGAATATGTGCACGGACGCCAAAGGGACGAGGACAAGAGAAAAGCCAAGCACAGCAGGAAATCCTAGGAATTAAAGCAACTGAGGAGTTGAGTCTACTTACGGTAGCAGGGTTGGTGAACTTATCACATGCTTAATTTAAAATATCGACCAAAGTCCAAACTATACGAACAATATGTCCAGTAAACCCTCGATTTAGCAGACTAATTGGGACGGAGGTTCGTCCGTTAAACAGCGAATTTTGTTAAGAATAACATTGAAAATAAAATCACACAAAATTATATGTTCGACCCTGGCGAAATGTAAATATTAGATGTCAGAAAATTGTACTAGCCTATAATGAGGCTCATTATAGTACAAGTTTTAATTATGATACAGTTTCTCCCACCAATCAGAGCTCAAGAAACAGGTGTGTGACCAATTAGGTGAGGATAGCATCGCACCTGCGCTGACTTCCATGGCCCCCTATTTTAAATTTCACTGCGTGGCGAGTGTCATAATTAGGTACTCCAGGAGGCCATGGTCAAATACAAGGTATTCTCTGCGTCCCATGCGCTCTGTTCAGTACATACAACTGGTGATATATCGACAGATATTTATGAATATTTATGTTCGAACATAAAATAGTTATAATATCGTCGAACATAAACAGTCGTATGCAACTCGCCTATAATGGTAATTAAGAATTAATTTATGAATCAAGTCAAAGATAGCAGAAGCTATCTGGGTGCTGATGTGGAAACAGATCATAATCTAGTTATGATGAAGAGCAGGCTGAAATTTAAAAGAAATAACAAATCTTGGCTAATAAGCAAATTGAAAGATAAGAATATTGCTGAGGCATACCAGCAGAAAACTGATGAGATAACTAAAACAGAAATATGGAATACTATAGAAGATTCATGGACTCAGATTAAAAAGATCTGACGGAGGCAGCTGATGAAATTTTGAGGAGAACAGAAATACCTCCTAGAAAGGAATGGATCACTAAAGAAATTCTAGATATGATAGATAAAAGACGGTTACTCAAGAGCTCAACAAAATTGGAAGACAAAGAAGAATATAGAAGATTGCAAAATGCTATAAACAGAAAAGCAAGAATAGCAAGAGAAAATTATTACGAGGGTATATGCACAACGATAGAAGAAAAAACTACTAAAGGACATGTAGATTCTGCATATCAGATGGTAAAGATTTTCTTTGGTAAGAGATGTAACAAGAGTAATGCCATAAGTAATGCAGAGGGAGTAATTCTCGATGATCATATCGATATTGCAAAAAGGTGGGAAAATTACATTGAAACCCTATACGAAGGTGTAAATTTACAGGAAAATGAAATTCTTGAGGAAGAAGATGAAGTAACAGAAGATAATTTAGGCTTCCAAGTAGGTTACTGAGAGAGGAATTTGAATTAACTCTACGAAGACTGAAGGATAATAAGGCGTCAGGCATTGATAATCTCAAAGCTGAACTCCTCAAGAAAAGCGGACCTCGCATGAAGGAGAGATGGCTCCAACTTGTACAAAACATCTACATGGACGGAAAAATACCGGCTGACTTTGAAAAAAGTATAATGATCCCTATACGAAAGAAAATGGCAGCAAAACATTGTGAACAATATCGCACTATCAGTATAGTCGTACATGCATCAAAAATTATCACCAACATAATATTAAGACGAATTGTAAAGCAAATTGAAGAATTTCTGACTGAAGACCAATTTGGGTTTGTTAAAGGTAAGGGTACTAGAGAAGCTATATTGGCATTGAGACTTATACTTGAAAAAAGATTGGAAAAAGACCAAAGAACTTATTTATGTTTTGTGGATATTGAAAAGGCTTTTGATAATGTACATTGGATAAAAATGATTGAAATTCTTAAAAACATAGGAGTCCCATATAGAGATAGAATAATAATCTGGAATTTGTACAAACATAAAAATGCAGTAATTAAAATTGGAAATGAACAAGAGGAAGCAAAAATAGGGAAAGGAATTAGACAAGGCTGTGCTTTGTCTCCCGTGATTTTTAATGCCTACATCCAGGATGCATTGAATAAGGTTCGAGAGGATTTGAATTTAGAAATAAGGATACAAGGTGAACAAATAAATATGATTAGATTTGCAGATGACATTGCCATAGTTGCAGATAGTGAACAACATCTCAAACAAATAATAGTAAAAATGGAGCAAATCATGGGTAATGAATACAAGATGAAAATAAATTAGTCAAAGACGAAAGTTATGGCCTGCGATAAAAAAAAGCAGACTCAAGTATGAAAATAGTGGTGGGCAACAAAACACTACAACATGTTCAAGAATTTAAATATCTTGGAAGCAAAATTACCTAAGATGGAAGAAGAAAGAAAAAAATCAAAAGTAGAATTTTACAAGCCAAATTAGCATTTCACAAAAAGAAACGTTTATTCACTACAAATTCCATTAATCCTAAAACCAGAAAAAGATTATTAAAAGCGTATGTTTGGAGTATTGCCCTTTATGGTTGCGAAACGTGGACAATTGGAAAAGAAGAAAAAAGAGGTTGAATTCTTTTGAAGAATGGTGTTATAGAAGAATGCCAAAAATTAGCTGGACAGAAAAAATAACGAATGCTGACGTATTTAAAAAGGTGGAGGAAAATTATACCTTATGGAGAAGCATAAAGAGGAGGAGGACTAGACTGATAGGACATATTTTGAGACACGATAGCCTGCTGAAAACGGTATTGGAGGGAATGGTTGAAGGCAAAAGATGTCGAGGAAGACCACGCCTACAATATGTACAGCAAATCATGTCTGATGTAGGATGCAGAAACTATGAAGAGATGAAGAGGAAAGCTATAAATAGAGCCGACTGGAGAACTGCCGCAGACCAATCCATGGATTGAATACTTAAGAAGAAGACTCTCGTATGTAAATTATAAACATACTCGTGTATTAATTATTGCCATTATAGGCTCGTTGCATAATGTACTAGTATGGTACAGTATACCGGTACTGTTAAGTTAGCGTACATACCACATTAGTTGCAGAAATCACTTTATAACTGTAAATTAGAAGGGTGAAAAATGCTTCAAGTTTCAGTTGCTACTTCTAAATAATAGAGATACAAACTGCCAAAAATGTTCGTAATAAGCCAACACTTCCGGATCTGATGACGTATCTAGCCTATGTATACTGTATAATTATGACGTTTTCAATATGGTCACTTACTTTTCGCAATTTAAGACTAAGTTAGGTGCAAAAAGAAATATCGTAAGTAGAACTGATCAGAAGTGAAAGAGCCCTTTGTCATATTACGTTAATTAGTATTTGCAGTACTTTTAAAATACAAGTTTGGGACGCACTTGCAAGAGATAACACTCCCGTTTCGTTGTGAACGTGCGTAAGTGGGCGCGCTAAACTTTCAAAAAAATCTCGGTTGGTCTAATTCTGTCCGTTGAATGGAGGGTTTACTATATTTACTAATCATATAGCATGCCTTTCCTTCGCACTAAGAAACATTGCTGAACCTTTGAATATCATGTTGGTGAGATTGTAAGGAAAACATCTTTGGTACCGGTAGTATTTTACCTCCAAATTCATTTAGCCTACGTCATCCCCAGAGTGGATGAAATGGAGTAACCACGCCGAGTTCTCATCCTCTCCGACTAATCGCAATGCTACAGGGCCTTTTATTTCGCGTTTGGCATCAGGGTTATGTCTCAAAACTCACGAGCTAAAAATAGTAACAAATAGTATCAAAACTCACGACAATAAACTAGTAGCTGAATGAACATTATAATAATAGTCTCAAAACTCACGATTCCAGAGAGCACACCGCCCTTCAACCCATGTTTGTCCATCAAGTTTTAGAATGAGATTTCGTTTGTATTGTACAGACGTCACAGTGACGCAGGTTATCAGACAAATTCTATGCCCACCCGAGTACATGACCACGATGTCGCAAAGCCCCTAAAAGAATCAACTACAACATATTGATGAGAGAGGTGCCAATTACAAGAGGGCAAGCAGTTCTGGCTGGCTCTAACAATGGACCTTTTCCCAATGAACTGGCTTGGCCATGGATACCTATAACCTTATAGGTGGCTATGGCTTGGTTCGTGAGTTTCGAGACTGGCCCAGGAACAGAAACCGGTTATAACCTACTTTTACTAACCATCATCTTGAAATTCGTGAATTTTGAGACTCGTGAGTTTTAAGACGACACGGGCAGCAGCACGGCACAGCTGGCGCATTGGTACTATAGGTCGGTGGCCGGTAAAAAGCGCGCCTTTCCTCCCCACCAAATCGCGGCTATTTCTAGTGAAGGATTAGTCCAACAAAAACGTACCTGACATTACAAGACGTTCAAAATGATATCCCTCAGCTGTCAAACACGCCTGCAACCTCTTAAATAGGCGTGCACACACTCAGCAAATCTCAACCTGTGTGCTGATTGCTGATTCGAAACGTTATCATATTTGAATATGGCTTTCATTTTTAAACATACTGTAGTTGGAAATATTTTCGGAATTGTGAATTGTTTAAATGGAGCTGATGGACAGATGGGATTGTTTTAAAATCGTTATCATCGACTTGAGACCAATATGAGCAGATTACGTCAACAGAATGAGCGGCTATTTAGTTGTTGTTGCTTAAAGGGGCGGAACAGCGAGGGCATCTGCCCCTCTTAACAAAGATAAGATTATACGAATTTGGAAGAAGTTAAAATTTAGAGGTGGATGCCTAAATGTGATTTTTAAAAAATACCTAAAATTAATACAAAAAAACTAACAATTATAACAGTAAGCAAAAAAATACGGGGAGTAGGCTAATTTATGATTTCAAAAAAAGGAAAAGTTTGTAGAGTAAATGTACACATGAAGACTTAAGTTCGCTGGCCCTCACCCCCTCTAACTTATAAAGCGGATGACGAGATCAGCAGCCACCACGCCATCGTCTAATATAATATCGAGCGTATTCCTTGCACCTCATGACCAGGCCATGCTGACCAAACAACCAAACAAACATGTTGATAATGATCGTTCTTGATGCCATGTACCGGCAAAAACAATTCCGAAACTGGCATTTCTGTCCATCTCATCTGCGAGACTGATTGGTACCGGGGAACTTTTTGCTCACACAAAGCAATTTTTCTATTTTGAATACAAACCAATATTAACGTGTTTCACAACTGGTTAAATTAAACGAGGTAGACCAACTGTTGCTATTGGAAGGTCAAGGTGTACCAATTTGTCACTGGTGGTCCAAGTATCTTCATTTTGTTGCTCATGATTTGCTTACTTATTGTTCACAGATATCACATTGTATCTGTTTCACATGAACCTAAAATACTGCAGAGAAAGAACAAGCAAACCATGATTATGCTAGAATTGGTCAATACCAAGTCATAAAAAATTGTTACAATACATTTAGTTCTAAGATGCTAGATCTGACAACGCAGAACCCACTTATCAGCTCTCAAGTGCAGCTATAACACATCAATCATAAAAGTTTCACCAATCCTGTTATCAAGTCTGTCAGGGAATAAATCACATATTTTCAGACTGAAATCTATGACTGCTGCCCAAGAAGCATGTAAAAGATTGAACTTTTAACAGTATTAATGATGTTATCATTCATAGAATTTATTCCTTCATTCATTGTATCATCATTAAAGACAAAATATAACCTTGCGGTGTTCAATTCTCTGTATAATTCAACATTCCTTCGATTCCTCATCAGAGCAATCATTTCGTGGAGAATGCTACTGCAATTCTAGACCTTATTCTGTAGTGCCTGTCATTGCTAAGCAAGTATCCATTAGTTTAAAATACTCATCTCCCTTACATAGAGGGTCATTACCGGTATGTGTGTGCGCGCCAGTAAACACGGCAAGCTAAGCCGGCTGTGACTAGCGCAGATCGCGGCCGCGCGCACCCGGTCCAGCCGGCGGTTGGTGTGCTCCGCTGACTCATATCGTTAGTTCCACACGTGTTTTGTTATTCATATGGGCGTGTATTTGCAAAGCTTAGACGTTAGTATTGCACGTTTAGCGAGTATTGTGATTACTGTGATTGTTGGTCATGCCTAGGCACCAATTCACATTGCGCGAACGTGTATATATCCATAATTCGTATTATGAAAAGCAGAAAATCTTGTTCTGAAACAAGACGAAAATTTTGAATCAAGTTTCCAGGAAGACCTGTGCCTAATGCCAGTACAATTAGGAGGCTCGCTAAACGATTCAAGGAAACAGGCTCCGTAAATAATAAAAGAGTTGACAGACATTCTTTCATCAAAAGATGTCAGGTGTGTGTTACAAGAGAGGGAGGACATTTTCAGCATCGCCTATGAGCTCTGTAAGTACACATCATTGAACAGGTTTGGTAAAAGTGTGATAGTGGGCGCCAGCTGGACCGGGTGCTAGTCACAGCCGCACAGTGTGAGATTTTGCCCATCCAGGGGATCTTTATTCACTGGCTAATGTAAACTTGTCTGTGGCAGAATTTGGTTACCTCTAGAATTAAAATAAAGTTTTTAATTTGTAGTTAGAGATTGAAAATATTTTATTTGTATTTTTTGTCAAAAAAATGTAAAAAAATAACACACATGTTTGACAAACGTAAGACCAAATTTGGTTAGTGTTCCCGTCAAATATACAAAATATATATTGCTCTTGGCTTTTGATGCATCCAGATTCATTGAGATTAAACTTTGGTGACGATGGGAACTAAACAATTTTCGGTCCATAAAATTAAAACGAAATAACAAGGTACGACACAAAACATGCGCAAACACAAAGGAAAGTTATCTGATCTAGTCTGTATCACTGCAGCTATCATCAGAGTGATTATCCGAAGCATTTACAACAGGATCCCATAAGAGTTCTAAAACTTCGGGCATGACTACCGAAATTTTCGTTTATGGAGAAGCACGTCAACTAGTAATACAGTATATGGATCGGATGTAATAAGCAATATATGAACCAAGTCCGTGTTTGTATGAATTCTGGATGATTTTCGTGTGAAGAGTTCCATGTATTTTCTATTGTCTTTATTCCTAGCTTCCTGGACCTCTTCTGATAGCTGGCCTATTGGCAAGATAGGCCTACTTGAGGCTATGATGTCTTTACCGTGATACAAAACTTTATGAACGCTTGTTGGCATATACTACCAGGGATAGAGTGTCAAATACATTTCCAACGTAGAACGAGCATACTCACTAAATTTATCTGTATCAATCGGGAAACCACAATTAAGAGATTCTAAAATTACATGAAATCTCTTTGTCAATTCTACATTTACTCCAGTTATTTCTGATGATTTTTCAGCATTTCTGAAAAACTTACGGGCTGTATTGCCATCATTCGTGTTTCCTGATAGTTGCTTGGGCATATCTACTTATAGCCCGAGCTGACAACGAAATTCCTCTTGGACTTTTTTTTTAAATTCCATTTTAGCTTTGATTTCTTTGCCGCGAACCTGCCACTTCATAATATCCAGTCTATACGAGATGTGGAGTATACATTCGAAAAACCGTATCCAAGAATGCAGGGGTGACAGTCCAAAAGTCAAAAATGTTTGTTGAACATCTTTCTGGGATAGAGTACGAAGGTTATTCATTTCGCTCGGTTGACCTCCACACAAATAACATCTTTGGGTTGAGGAACAATCAGATACTGCATTACAAATTTTTCCGTCAATCATACAAAAATCATGTTAGGCTTGTAGATGAGTTCCATGTTGCCCACAGTTATTATAATAGGAGTGAGATTAGCTATTTGTCCTTCAACTTTTTGTACATCGCTTTTTACAGCATCGACTGTTTCTTTTGTAAAAACAAACTTTATGGGGCGGCAATATCTAGTTGAAGATGAAGTTGGATTTTGCCAAATTACAGATTTATGGTTGTCGTTTACACTGTAGATTTGAATAGGTACCATGGAGATGCTAAGCAAACTTTCGTCTGTCGATTGTTCATCTGAAAATATTTGACGATACACACTTTGTTGGACACCGTCACACCCCCACTTAACAGCAATGTTAATGTTACTAACAACACCGGGCAAAGTCTTGAGTACATCTTCTTGGGCTTTACTAAGCCTTGTTACAGTGTGCTCAAGAAGAGACTGCAATGAAATTTCAGCGGATGTTTCAGTGATTGTAATATTGTTAGGATAACCAAGTTTCTCAGCATCCTTTACTTTATCGTACGTTGGATAAATTTTACTGCCGATTTTTCTTGCTTGATTTTGTACAATATTGTATTGGTTCGTCGAAAGATTTGCATCAACTAATAAAGCTAATGCATCATCTGCGGACAACTTAGGTGACACTTCAAGCGAAGAATTTCGAGCTTACTTGAAATTTGTGCCCCTTGTATGAGAAGAAGAACAAAGCTCCTTCACGATTGCAGCTGAGTCGCGTTTTCCTGCCTTGTGCAATGAGAGTTCAATAGCCTTCAACAGTTCTTCATGACTTGCAGATTCGACAAGTGCTTTGATTTTTCTAGACTGAACTTTGGAAGAACAATCTTTAAAGGATTTTTGAGGTCTACCGGCCATGGTTGGATTAATCGGAGGATGAGTTGCAAAATTAAAGTCGACTTCATTGTCCAACCATGTCGCGTTGTGGTATAAAAATCTCTCCCGATATCGATTAGCTTTATCCCATTTAACTTGTATACTGTGTACACACTTCCTTATTTTTGTCTTTGAACTAGGCGAAAGTTCCGCGACTCCCGTTTGTTCCATTATAAAGTTTGAAAGAACTTCTGACTTGTTTGTGTGACCTTTTGCCCACTCATCGAACATAGTACGCCACGTAAACACGAATGCCATTCTGAAACAGACAGGACGTTTGGTCGTTATCGCGAGAAATTGCGCAGGATATTTCGATCGTTGCTAGTATTATACGTAATAAGCTATAATGTGAAACAAATTTCAGGTCGGAACACGATGGGACACCTGAGTAGAATCCTCTTTGAATTTCAAGAAACTACAGTAAATTAGTTTTTGTGCCTGACAAGCCTCTTTTCAAAACAACATTGCAATCTAACCCTTCAATGAAATTTTATGTTAACATACAAAATCTTACCTTCAGATATCAACAATAACATCGAAGCACAGCACTGACCACTCTGCGTCACAGCGCTTGTCACCAGTCGAATAAACATACTGCACACTGCACGGCTGTTACAGGGCTCTGAGAGCGTACTCGTCTTTACTTTGTTTTAAGCCCCATTTGACAGACGTTGCGGGTGACTATAGTACAAGTGCGTAGCATTTTCTTTTGACTGGGATATTTAGCGAACTAAATGTCATGTATTTTGTGAAAAATAACATGGTCGGGAAATTGAGTAAAGTTCTCCTAGATAGGCAAAATCTCACACTGTGAGCCGGCTTAGCTTCCGTGTTTACTGGCGTGCACACACATAATGACCCTGTACATTTTCATTTGAGACCGTATCCAGTCTATACCTCATCCATGGAATCTGTGAAGTAGGTTTGCGCATGACGTCACACAGAGGAAGTGAAAAAAAGAGTGCGATGGGTGGAGCTTGGCAGTCCAGCCATTGCGAGAGTTGGTTTAAGCCAAGGTCGCGCCACCCTTCAGCGCTGATTATTCAGTGGTATCGCGCCTCGTTGGACCAGTCAGCCGAGTCACTCCTGCGCGCAGACTACGTGTTTTCACACAGGCACTTCACAGATTGCTTGGATGGAGTATAGTCTGCAAGTCTGTTTGTCTCTACATCCGAACTTCTTAGGTAGTATTATCATTTTATTTCTAATTTGTGTTTAGATGGCCAACAATACAGTTCCGTCAACATCGGTTAGTTCCTCAGTTTAGTGGCTGCGACAACGCGGCCATGTACTTTGGGTGTGTGTAGAAATTGTCTGATAACCGGTGTTAATTGTGGTGGCTGTATTAGTCTGGTTTATCAGTTTTTTAATTGAAGTAGGGACTGCAGACTTTGAAGTTTTCAAATATTTCCTTCCTTTGCCACCAAACGCCACCGTCAACGACTGATAGTTCAGAAATTACATTCTTAACTTATATAATTTAGCTTCACACAGGTGTAATTAGTGGAAGGTTCTTTATCA
This sequence comes from Meconema thalassinum, assembly GCA_946902985.2. Lineage (NCBI taxonomy): Eukaryota > Metazoa > Arthropoda > Insecta > Orthoptera > Tettigoniidae > Meconema > Meconema thalassinum. The sequence continues at coordinate 189,126,444 of OX336389.2, forward strand.
TGCCATAAACCTACGACATGGGACTGCCGGCTTTACTTCCCCTCCAAAGGAAGGCATACTGAGGGATTTTTAACGCTCTTAAAAATCCGACGACTTCGGCCGGGTTTGAACCCGCGATCTTGGGCATAGAAGCTCAGCATGCTACCAACTTTGCCACCGACAACATTACGAGGCCCAGTATTACCTCTTGACTTCAACCGCCGTCTGTGTCACGCACCAGGCACGTGAGTATGATAAGCTCAGTAGAACTTGTCTTACCGAAGTTAAAACTCCAATTATTAAGACTTTTAAAGAGTTCCAAACAAACATCTTGCTCAGTTTAGAGAACCTGTTAAAGCTGCACATTCTCATTCGTATATAACCTTTAGTTGCTAAAATCGATTTAAAAAAACCACGAAATCTGCACTTAAAAATGATCTCTCTTTCACCATCATCATATCCTTCCAGCGAGCCGGGTAGGGACATAGTGAACGATATGCCACCAATTAGTCCTGTCCTGGCAGGCGCGGATCTAGAGTTTGGCTTTGGGGGGGGGGGGGGGGTCAGAGAATCGAAATTGTTAAGAAAAATGGTATCACTAAAAACGCAATCACAAAATAACCAAACGTACAATACCAGACCAATTTTTTTTCAAGCTACATGGATAGAAATTTGATGCGTTTAGCACACCAAAAATATTCGTACAAATTGCAACGGCGTGTTTTGCGGCTTTTACATCGAGCTTCGAGATAAGTATCAAGGTACGTTACAGTTTCGGCAAGTCGAGTTGGTACCGACAAAGGGAGAAAGTCACAGCTTAAATTGCCAACCAAGCTTGCAGTTTGGACGTCGGTAAAAAAAATTGGTGCGAAAAAAGCCCCCAATTCCTGTCCGTGCATTGCTGCACATTCATCGTGACATCTCTATAAGCATCGATTCGGTAATCACAAGGTTTGCTAAACAAAATAGACGAGTTGATTTTGTTATATAAATAATCGTTTTTATATAACAGGTATGAAGTTGTAAATATGTACACTTGTAACAGAATATAATAATTGCAATAAAGATATTTTCAGTATTGAATAAAATGAAAAGAACTGTTTTTCAGTTAAAATTCGTTAAGTTTTATTTGTCTGGTTATTGTGTTTTCGTTTTTTGAGTTTGCAAACAAATTTGGTCTCCGTTTGAATCCGCGCCTGTGTCCTGGTATAGCTTTCCCCTCTCCACTGCATCCCTTGTTACTCTTCTCCTCATGAGACCTTCCTTAACCTGGTCTGTCCATCTCTTCTTAGGACGTCCAATCGGTATTCTTCCTGGCACCTCCATCTCCAAATACTGGAGTTCAGGTTGGATGCATTCACTTCACATGACCCAACCACTTTAATCTCACCACACTCATCCTTTCCCCCATGGTCAAGTTCACCTGCATGTCTCTCTTTACATATTCATTCCTGACCCTCTCTCTTCTGGTTTTTGTAGGGCTGACATAAGGAACTTCATTTCACATGCCTGTAATTGACTGCCGCACTGCGCTGGGTTGTGAAACAAAGAATGTGAAGCAAGTGTAAGTCAAGCCGCATCAGTCGTTTAAAAGCCATGTGCGAGAGTCAATTTAATTGTGGCCTTTTAACAATTAGACACCCGAATTTTGGCGAATGAACTCTTGGAAGAGGTAGAAATCTCTACATAATAAAGTGGGGGAATTGAAGCGAGAAGATGAGTGGGTATTTGGAAACAATGTTAACAGTAACAAAGCGCTTCACAATTTAGTGACAACTCGGGAACAGGGCGAGTCCCCAGAATGGTACCGGTACCAAGAAAGAAAACAGAGGTGATGAGTAGAGATAAGAAAGAAGGAAAAGGAGTAATCAAAGTAGGAGATAAGGAATTGGAAGTGGTGAAACACTTCAAATACTTGAGAAGTGAACTGACTGAAGATGGAAGACTAGATTTGGAAATTAGCAGAAGAATACAACTCGGGAGTGCTTTCTTCCAACAGGTACGGGGACTAGTATGGAACAAGGATATACCAATTAAGGCTAAAGAAGTTATGTACAAAGCATATTATGTTCATATAATGACATATGCAGCAGAAACTTGGACAATGACTAAGAGGGATGAGAGCAGAGTACAAGCAGCGGAGATGAGATTCCTGAGAAGTATGGTCCAGAAAACGAGGAGGGACAGAGTGAGAAATGAAGATATCCGGAAAGAACTGGGAGTGCAGAAACTCAATGACAAACTGGAGCAAAACAGATTGAGATGGTTTGGACATGTCAAAAGGATGAATGAAGTAAGGCTACCAAGACGAGCACTGGAACGACGGATGACAGGGAAGAGAGGACGAGGAAGACCAAGAATGCGTTGGATGGACTCGGTGGAGAATAGTATTAGAAAACGGAACCTGGATTGGAACACTGTGTCGGAAGAGGAATGGTGGAACGACAGAACAAAGTGGAGAGGAACCATATTTGCCCCCACCCAGTGTCAACTGGAAAAGGGGAAATGATGATGATGATTGGAAAGTAGCATGGCTCATCGCATCAAACCAGGAGGGAAAACTTAAAAACTTTAGCTTCTTCTATGATAACTGACTCAAACCTCAGAGGCGTTCACTACACAATGTTACATATGGGAAAGAAACGGAACCACAGCCATACTCTACCTGCCAACTTTCAAAAATAGAAATCCAGAAGATCCCAAAGCGCAACAATTGTGGTAACGCGTACATGCATCGCAAGTTCTTAAAAATAGCGAGAAAAGACTACAGGGAAAGAGATTACAAACTCATGGTGCCAGTTTCCAAAAATATTGCAATTACATCAAGAACAGTTCACACACTACACAAACAAGAGCTATTCTTCACTTTGATCTTGCAAGTCACAGAACATTTGCTATCTTCCATCACAGGTTGGAGAGGAGAGATGGAGATAAGAATGTGAATGTTTCACCTTTCCGTGACTGCTTAATACAGGAAATTCTGATGAATGTGCCTCCCTGAAAGACTGATGATATCGTTTCTTACTTGAATTCATCACGAAAACACTAAATTGCACAAAAATTTGTCACACAATTGCACGAATACCAGAACTACAGGAAACACCGTTTAAAACCACGTTTTCCTGCTAACAAACAGTCGAAGCACAAAGAGTAATATAAATTCAGAGATAATCTGCGAGAGGTGATTATCAATAGACAGTTCGTTCGACTTTCAACGTAATGTCAAACGCAATGAATTAATGACATAAGCGCAGCGATAACCTGCGAGACGGGATTATCAATTTTTTCAGTCGAATTTCAAACACTCGCATCTCCGAATAGCAGCTATTATCGAAAATCAAAACTGAAATGTGATTTGGATACAGAGAACGGAAACAAGCTTGGGAGTTGAAAATCCGGAAAGAAACTATGTTAATCCGGACAACCGGAAAACACCCCAAAGATCTGGAAATCTTCCGGGAAAACCGGAAAACTTGGCAGGTATGCACAGGCTATTTCGTTCTATCAGGTAATGATTAATGTGAAAGTAGATTGTTGTGGTTTAATTGTCCATAAATTGCAACCATGGCTTTGTGGAAGCCCAGATAGAATCGTTGTGAAGGAAGGTAGGACACAAGGGACTGTTTTGAAGTGAAATGTCCGAACTATTGCAAGGATAGGAGAATAGTGAAAGGCACAAGAGAAGTAAAATTTACATTAGACGAAACAAATATTAATAAAAACGCCTACCGGTATGTACTTAACTCAGTGCCAGATAACTACCAATGCGCTTAACATAACTCAGTTTATGTGACCTGTTTATATCACTAAAGGTGCCTCTACACTGGAGAGCTTTTGCTCTAGCTAGAGCGTAGAGTAGCTCTAGCTAGACCGCTCCAAGCTCCTCTCTAGTGAACACAAGTGGTAGAGAACCCTAGCGGAGACCGCACTAAGTCTAGCTCGAGATGGCTGACTCTACGGTGTAAACAGTATTTGGGTGCACTAGCTAGACCAGTATAGCTCTATTCGTCCGGTTGAATATTGTAAAGTGCTATAGGTAGAGTCCGTGGTAATTTGTTTATTATTATTATTAATATTATTATACATGGTGGCCACTCAAATCGGTCAACAAATTTCCAAGAGTTTTCCAGGAATTTTCTAGGAGTAATTCTCATTTTTCCAGATTTAAAAATAAGCGCGAGTGCGGGAGGGCGGCTTTATCGGTTGCCTACTTCAAGACCAAAATAAAGCAGTTGTGTTCGGTTTACTTAGACAGATGTTGACAAAAATTAGTGGTGATTCCGTTATTGATACGCAAGCCTACACACAAATGATTTAATTGTGTTGTTTTAAAAAAGCCTTTGTGACTCAAATATCCGCTTTAAAAAAGAGAAAAGAATGCCCCCTGCAATTTTATTGCGGTGAAGTTGTCTATACTCAATATGTTTTACAAAAATACTATCGCATGTTCCCACACACAGAAACAGGTAGCCTGAGGAAATTTCTTTCGTTAACGATAGAGTGCTCACCCAAAACCGCAGTGGGAGTATAATTTAAGATGGAAAGATTTTTATAATTAATTAACACTGGCTATTTTCCAGGAGTTTTCAAATTTTTCGACATTTTCCAGAAGTTTTCCAGAACTAATAAAAGTCCAGGAGTTTCCCAGGATTTCTAGGTTTTCCAGGAGTAGTGGCCACCATGATTATAGTGTTTGAATATGGCTGAATTTGTGTGGAGTCGCGAAAAAACAATAACATTAATTAAACATCCAGAAACTTGGAATTTTACTCTGAAAGAATAGTCATTTTTGCTCATTCTTAAAAAAGTTCTTGTACAATTCAGAATTTTCTGAACATAACTCTTGCGATAATTTAGGGTGCATTCCCTCAAATTGCCTATTGATATCCAATTCCTCACCCACAACCTCATTTTCCTCTTCACAATTTTCTTTCTTAACAAGGCCCACACAACCACCACAGATTCTAAACGCTCTCTTGAAGATATTTTAACTTCACAACAGAGCGCAAAAGAAAAAACCTAGACTCACACTGCTCTCTCACCACTTTTTAGCGCTGCTCTACCTAGTGCATTTACGTTGGACAATGTACACAGGTTCAGAGAGTGCTCTAGGTAGATTTGTCTATCTCCGCTCTACCTAGGGAAAATTACTCTACAGTGTACACGCACTCAGTTTAGCTAGAGTGGACTAGCTAGATTTGCTCTATGAAAATCACTCTCCAGTGTACAGGCACCTTAAGAATCATTACCTGAGAGTAACCTTCGAGAAGGACTCTAGATATACTCGTAATTATATTCATAAAATTGATCAGTTTTATTTCATGTATTGTGCCCAACTCTAGGAACGTGTATTCCAAGATTCAGACACCTAGATATCAAGGGAAAGGCTACAGCCGCTTTTGAAGGTTGAGATATTTGAATATCGTGCTCCATTGCTTCTAGAAGCAATTGGAAATTTTATGCAGCTAAGAGCATGTCAAGTGACGTAGCAAGTAATAGCAGAGGTCGAGGCTATTTATTGATTAAATAGTTAGCCATGGAGTAGAGACTTGAGACTTGGATCGGATTACTGGCACGGCCAAATGGAAGAGAATGCACTTAGTATCAAGTAAATCGGACCAGGGATACCAGAGATATGAGGATTTCCAGATTTCAGCTGATTCAGCGTGACCCTGACCGTTTTGAATAAAAGCCGGCCGGCTCAAGCAACTTCAGCTCACTTCGAAACAAGCACTTGCCTAGCAAGGTGCTGCTACGCTGAGCCAAGGCACATGGTTGCCGGATCTACGCAGAAGTTATTTTCAAAATTGTGATAGTCACAAAAGTGCTGCGATACATGTGGAACTTAGTAAGTTTACGACAGAGAGAATCACTAAGGTGATTGATATTTTTCAACGGACACTGGTGAAATATTTTTATTTCTATATGGACATATGCTAGACTTTGTCTAGAAAAGTACTTTGTCACAGTCCAATAATCTAATACTTGGATATTTTAGTCCAATTCAGTCAGTTTCATATTTGTAACTTGATAACCACTCCGATCTTTCAGTATATTGAAGACCAGTCTATCACGGTGTTGTTTATTAGCCGACAAAGGGAAACTATATGTTGCTTCGCGCATGATAGATGGTGTGAAGCCATGCCCAGGGAACGATCTTCAGAACAGCCGTTGATTGGTTTAGACTGTCAGTGTTTTCTTGTACTGAAAAGATTACCGTGAGTTATGTTACAACTGACATATTTGAGAATAGATCATTTAGATCTGACCCCATTTAAGCGAACGGCTATGGTTTTAACAGGAGCCAATATTAAAATGGATCAACAGTTACTTCAAACTTCAAGAGATATTACCACTATGTCTTGTTAGACGGATTGTGGGTATATAATGGCGGCCGATACAAGGATTAGACGTGCGTGTCCGACAGGGCATGTTTCTGGATAAATCTGGTACAGACCAGGTTCACTACGCTTCAAGACCATCAAGAAATGTAAGCCACATTTTGACTTTATATTATGCCTAGCTAATTGGAACAAACTCATTTTCTGCAGATGACCAACACATTTATTTTTCTTCGTATTTAAATCTTGCAATGATTTACGCAAGACATATTAGAGTTATTCTGAGTATTTTCAGCACTCAGAACAGTTTAGGATCGATGACCGAGCATAACGAGGATTTATTTGAATATTTCATATTTTTGGGAAGTCACGGAAAACCGTCGATATAACTGTAAAAGTTAATAATTCTTTTTTGTTGAGAAATGGATATTTTTTTCCATATTCGAAGGTTCGAACATGTGGATTCTCACATAATGAAATAATAATTAAATATATTTAAAATAATATAACAAATAATAATAATAATAATAATCCACTAATAATAATAATAATAATTTTCATAACTTTTCTAAATAATTTTTGGATCTTATATTTTCTAATAATCATATTTATTGAGAGAGAGCCTATGAAGTAGTTTAATCATTTCTAGTTTGGAATAGGTGATTTTCCGAAGGAGAGTGGTTAGCGCAAGCCCGCATTCAACCAACGTGACAGTTCTGGTTGAACAGTTAATATTTGCAATGAGCAAAGTATATTTTTCAGATAACACGGAGAGGCATGAAACGGGAAGCAAATGATATTTGTATCAATTAGGATATTTTTGTATTTATATAAAATCATGACGTAGATACACATTCGAAAGTGAAATAAAGAGTATCATAAGTATGGTAACTTCACGGGTTGAACTGAATGGTAAAATAAAATAAACTTGTAAGTTTATAAATCTTCCAGTGTTGATAACAAGCAGAGGCTTGATTTATTGTATAAATTTTGGGAAGAAAAGTTATGTGTGTGGAGTAGTTGAAATGCCATTCCCAGGTGCGCATGTTTAAGTCGCAGGAATGAGGAGGTTTTTATTTGAGCATCGATTAAATAGCAGGTTCGATGACTCAGTGTTATAGAAGGAGTATTGGAACTACACATTGCGTCGTATGAATGACCCGAAGGTTATTTCTTAAAGACCATCAGTTCTTATTTCAACCTTGTTTACGGATCCCATTAAGACTTTGATTTTGCTAGAACCCGGATTTGTCATGATAATATTTTATTCTTCTTCAGAGGAAGACCTTTGCCGTTGTTGTTGGAATATTGTGTTCTTATAAGAATAATAGAATGGGCCACTGCCAATTAAAAATAATTCTATAACCACGAATAATTTGAAGGATGTTTTCAATCCTAGTGCCATGATCTAAATGAATTTATTATGAAGCTACAATTCTTATTTCCGCATTCTGTCGAAGAATTGCAAGTTGTGAAAGTTACTAAAATGGCCACAAATATAAATATTTTTCTTAATAATGATTCCAAGTGGAAAATTGAATAGTTGGATGGTCCAACAATTTATTGATCAAGTTGATGATTCAGAAATCATATACCGGTATTTTGTTAGGAACTTGAAGTTCATAATCGAGTCACTTCTCGAAACGTTTAATGTCAGAAGAACAATTAATTTTGTTGTGCTTCGCACAGTTCTTCGATGCTATGCTCAAGGTCAAATACTTTTCAGATGTTATTAATATGTGTAAATAATTTGTGTTGATTCAGAAATAATAATATTTTTGACAATATTTTTTTGAAACTGGAAAAATAAGTGAAAGTTAAAAGTTCTATGAACATTTATTCTACGAGTGTTAATATTGTGTAAAAATTCAAACAGTGAACTACGGTATTTCCAGTAAAGACAATTAAATTTGAACTGGATTTAATCATAAAGAATGAATATAATTTTGGAACACAGTCTACAGGACTAATAATCAGACTTGTGTTTCCAAAAATAATTGTCCAATGTGTTTGGGAAATTTCTGTACATTGTGTAAATAGGATGTGGGTCGCCACACGTGAATGATGCTGCTTTGAGCATTTTTGCAGACAATTTTAAATTCAAAATAAAATGAGATAATTTTACATGATGTGTTATGCCCAGTTGAATCTCCTTCTATCCTTATTGTTGCATTGAGCCAAAAATCAGTAAAGCATTTTTTTCATTTGATGTCGTTTTTGCGATTAGCTTTAACCCATCTGGCGCCCCGGGATATTTTGACTCTCGTGCTGACTGATTCTTGGTAAAATGCATATGTGGTCGTGCGGACTCCGGTCTAAACGGGCACAGTATTATCTACCCAAACGTGTTACAGGCTAGCTTATGAACATTCTATTAAAATTAGATGCTCTCACATCTGACGAATATTTAATGTATCCTTTTGCATATGATGATGTTGTTGTTGTTTCATTTGAGGGGCTTGGACATCGTGGTCATTCGGCCCCGTGTACTTAGGTGTATATATGTAGAATTTGTCTGATAATCTATGTTAGTGTTACCTGCAGTTGTGTGTATTTGTACTTAAGGCGAGGATTGGGGAGGAGGCAGAGGTGGCCTTAAGTTAGGTATCATCCCGGCATTTGCCTGGGGTAGAAGTGGGAAACTACGGAAAACCACTTCCAGGATGGCAGAGCGCACAGTGGGTCAAAATCAAAATCTAGGAGGACAAAATTATTTATTTTCATAATAAAAAAAATCAAAATTTATTACTTCTACAGCATTCTCATATAATTGCCGCATTTTAGTGTAAATCTGTCACCACTATTCGAGCAGTCTGAATTGGAGGGTGAATGTAAGTGGCTGTGGTTTGGTTGTCTTTGTGGTTAGTGTGATGCTTTAAGATGGAACATGCAGCTGAAGATATGAACTTTGTAACGTGTTTCAGTTATTAATGGGCGTAATTGTTACGTAATTTTAGCTATATTTGCATTATATAATATTTAACTACTATTTTAAAAATTATATTTTCACTTAGATTTTTAGTATGTCGCGCCACTCTGTACTTAGTGTTAAAATGTAGATAAAGTCTTGTAGTTTACGCCTGTCATAAGATTTTTTGCATCTTTTTGCAACTTACTTAGTTATTTGACGTTTTAGAAGATGCCGCGCAACCAGTTCTCACACGTTTACAACTGTTTGAAGCACTGGATTTGACGATTAAGCCAAAAGTGGTACTTTGTGACTTTGTTAAAAGTAAATTAGGGGTAGAGAATTGTTCTGAAGAGATAACTGAATTATCTATCCAACTCTTAGTCATTGACAATTTCTTGCATGTGTAGACGTAGCTTAAAAAGGTCTTAACAGATGTTTATTATGAAGTAAACGAATTATATATGTAGCTTTCACTCTAAATTCATGATTAAAACGTAAAAATAATTTTGGCCTAGATTTTGATTTTTACCCACTGTGCAGAGGTGGGAATCGAACCCACCTCTACTCAGTTTTGCCTCACGAGCTTAAGTGTACCCCGTTCCAGCCATCAGACCATAATTAAACTTCTTGGAAGAGCCGGGAATCGAAGCCGGACCTCTGGAGCGACATCCAAGAATTATCGCCGCTAAATGCATTTGTATTAAAGTTAATTGTTTGTGGTATTGTCAATCAAAATATTTAGTTATTGCCAAGATAATATATTTGCCTACATTCTCTTTATTATTATTCTTGGATAACAGGGGACCGCAAATTTTTCAAAACGCAACACACAAACAATGTCGTAAATATGAGGCAGAAGTTCAATCGGAAGGATCTGTAAAATATTGTATATTTTAATTCGTTGAATTCATCTTTTGAAATGAATGCAAACACTTGCAACACTGTATGTCTTCCTGACCTAGTCAGCTATGAGCTTGCCATAATGAAGAAAAGGAGGGGTTACACCAATTATTCCTCGGTTGGAAAGGCTTGTTGCTTTTCCAGGAAAGCCTTCGTCAGCAAAGATCTCATCACCAGGTTCTAACAATGTAAACAATCCACTGTCGTTTATGAGAAATGGGTCACTTCATCTCCTGGCATAGCATTTGGATGTGAAACCAATCATACCACTGGGTGTGATATTAAGTAATTACGAGGGCTGTTTTTTTAATTTTAATTAACCGAACATTTTATTTTGAAACCACATTTATTTTTAGGATTCACATACCTTCCTCTATTTTTCTACATAGTTGCCTTGTTTATTTAGGCACTTGTCATACCTTAAAACTAAGTTCTGAAATCCCTCTGCATAAAAGTTTGCCGCCTGCTCTGACAACCAAGAATTCACACGTTAGGAAAATCCATTGATAGAGTGGTTATCATGAAACTTCGGTCCTCATGAATTTTCGTGTCAATTGCAGTCACCAAGTCATCTGTGATCACAGACCTGAGCGTTCATCGTCATGAACATTTTCACGGCCACTTTTGAACTTGCGTACCCATTTTCGCACTTTACCTACCGTCATTGCATTATCACCATACACCTCACAAAGCTGACGATGAATGTCTGCAGCCTACATGTTTCTTGCACTCAAAAAACGTATCACAGATCGTCCCTTCACCCGCGGCGAGTGATTCGACAATCTTGAACATTGTAAAGATGCACAGTTCAGCGTACTAGTTAGCTACACAGCTGCAACTGATGCCTGCTTGTTCGCAAAGGACGCTAAGAGGTAGCGCGCATGCTTGTTGTGGCGTACGCACTAACTACGGGCTTTAAAATAAAACGGCCCTTACTTAAAAAACAAGGAAGTGCATTGTCACCGTTACTATTCATTGTGGTGATGGATGACATAATGACCCGAGTGGCACAAGTAATTGGGGAAGGAAAGATGAAAGCAATGGTGTTTGCAGATGATTTGGGGAAACAAGGAAAGGAAGCTTGTAGTTTAACGTGACCGTTAATCTTGAGATCATGAGCCACGGGACCTCCTTTTTACGTGGAATCCGAACCACTGGACATGGCATTTCACTTCGAAAATCTCACATGCATTGACCGGGAATCGAACCCGGTCCGCCTTGGTGAGAGGCATTCAGCTAGACCGCTGAGCCACCACGCCCCTGGGGAAACAAGGAGGAGGTACAGGAACAGTTGGACGTGTGAGCAGGAATAATACAAGGATATGGGATGAAATTTAGCATAAATAAGAGTGAGATGGTGATCACAACCAGGAAGAAGGAAAGAACCACAACTGGAATAACAATTTGTGGGGAACAGCTGAAGAAAGTGGAGAGTTTCAAGTATCTGGGAAGCCTGATACAAGATGATGGAAGAAACGATAGAGAAATAAATGAGCGGGGGAGACAGGCAGAAGCATTCCGGAGGAGTGTGAGAAGCATGTTATGGAGCAAGGATGTCCCTCAGAACAGCAAAAAGGTCATATATCGGACGTACTATGTCCCTATCCTGACGTATGCCTCGGAGACCTGGGTTATGAAAGGAAGAGAAAAGAGCAAAATACAGGCTGTTCGCCATCTCTTGATGAATACAGTACTTTTGCATTTGTCAGTTGGCACAGGCTAGAGTAAAAGGTGGCTTTTCACCGATGTCTCAGTCTCACTCATGGCTGTGATTATATGGAAGCTACTGAGGTATGGGTGGTGCTTAGTAATGGCATTCGGGGCACAGTCAGTGCCTGTGAATGCTGTGAAAGGTTCAACTCGTAGGGTTAGGACTACTGTTCTGACTCAGTGAGGAAAGCAATAGCAAACTACCTCACTCCTCTTCTTGCCTAGAACACCTCAAAATAGCGCTGCCTTGGGTTTTTGTGGGTATCTACTCACATAACGTAACGGCGGTACTTTTTGAGGATCCAACCAGCCTTTGGGCTGACTACCTAACAGACAGAGATGAGGTTCTTGAGAAGCAGTATTGGAGCTACAAAGATGGACAGAATAAGAAATGAGAGGGCCAGAGAATTAATGAAGGAGGAACCATTACAGGATGGTATAGAGATATCTAGACTTAGATGGTATGGACATGTAAAACGAATGGAGGAGAAGAGGATACCCAGTAGGATACACGAGACGAAATGGGAAGGAAAGAGACCGAGAGACAGGTGGCAGAAGGGGGTGGAAGAAAGCGTGAAGAAGAGAGGAGAAGACTGGACAAGGGTGGAGGCTGAAAGATGGTGGGAAGACAGAAGACGTTGGAGAGGCTTGTGTTTCAAACAGACCCGGCCAGTGGCTGGAAACTGTGCAAGATGATGATGATGATGATGATGACTTAAAAAACAGCCCTCGTATTTCACAGTGTATGTTCCTTTGTAATGGGATTAGAGAAACACTCAACGATCTACCCTAAGAGGTTGTTTAACTTTAATTTCCGTAAAATAAATAATCAACCTGCATTTCAGGAATTTATTTTTGAACACTGCCTAGTCCATACCTGCCAACCTTTCAAACTGAAAAATCGGGAGAATTTTAAGATGATCCATGTCTAATCATATTCCTTCGACATAGCCTATTAATGAGGAAAATCACTACAAAAAATTACAATAGCCTACCGGCATATTAATGCCAACATCTAAGTTATAAACAATTTCACGTGCTTAACAGATCCAGTATTCCGTAGCCTACAACTACCTCTCACCCAAGGCTATTATGAACACACATGCTGAATTAACCATCGACTATTTCAAACAAATAGAGATTCAAATCCAACTAACTGGTATGAATAGTTGCTGTTTGTTTGAGTCTTCAGTCTTTTGACTGGTTTGATGCAGATCTCCGTGACTCCCTGTCCTGGGCTAATCGTTTCAACTCTCCATAGCTATCACACCCTACGTCCGAGGCAATCTGTTTAACATATTCTAACCTTGGTCTACCCCTACAGTTTTTGTCCTCGACCCTTCCTTCCACAACTAAGCTTGCTATTCCTGGGTGTCTTAGTATGTGTCCTACCAACTTATCCCTTCCCTTCATTATCAGTCGCCAGAAATATCTCTCCTCTCCCACTAGTCATAATACATCTTCGTTTGTAACCCTATCTACCCATCTGATCTTCATCATTCTCCTGTAACACCACATTTCAAACACTTCAATTCTCCTCTTTTCTGCTGCACCAATAGTCCAAGTTTCACTTCCATAGAGCGCCACGCTCCAGACAAAGGCCTTCAAAAATGACTTCTTAACACCTAAATCTATATTCGATGTCAACAGATTCCTTTTCTGTAGAAATGCTTTCCTTGCCTAAGCTAACTTACTTTTTATATCCTCTTTGCTTCGTCCATCACTGGTTATTTTGCTTCCTAAGTTATGGAGAAATATTTATAAATTATCGATAGGAAGCTAAACTGCGGTATTGAAACACAATTCAACACACGTAAAATCGACCTGTTCGATAGATGATTGAAGTTTGTCATCTCGCACTTTTAGTCCGAAACTTATGTGGGATAAACTTCTAATCCACATAAACTGTCTTTCTACGTGGGAAATTTTCTGCCATATTTAACTGCCGCCCATAGAAAGTACAACTCATAATTCTCTTAAGCCAAAACTCAACTTTCACATAACTGCAATAACTTTTCTTTCTATAAACTTTTTGTGCTGGTACAGTGAACTTTCAACTATATCAACAGACTATAGTGATAACAGTGCCTGTTCAACTTTTTCATCCACGTCGCGCTCGTCCGAGTACAATAAATACGGCCATGAACACTCTTCCACAATCCCATTTGATCTTTCCCAAACCCTTTACTAACAAACTAAAATAATAAAATTGTTACTTTAGGTCTTTTTTCAATGATGTGTCACTCTCAATAAGTGCCCTCCCTTACTTGTTCCACGTACAACGAATTAATGTCTGTAAAACTTCATGTCTAGTACACGCCTTAAAGTATATTGTTTCTCCCTTCTAATGAGGGAATCCAATTCTTTCTACTCAAAAGTGAGTTATCTCTAGGTTTCACGAAAGGGAAATTTGTCCCATTTTTCTCGTGATCCCTACTTAAACATAGGAGTTCTAGAAACTTCCTTTCAATTTTTCTCTTCAGGTTTCACAATAAGTGACCTGCCCTATTTGTATAATCGCCAAATGTAGCTCTGTATTAATACAAGAAGTTATATCTATTTCATTTCTTCCTGTTTTTTTGTTGTTGTTACTTTCGAAGTTGTTATTTGTTCAGATTTCTATGATACCTATCTAGAAATCCTTAAAGTACACCTCTTGTACTTGATTTATTGTTTAACTTTAATTACGTCAATTATCTTTAAATTTCCCATTTGTTAATCTTAACAACGTTTCAAAATCTTAAGAAGATTTTAAAGCATATAAAATGTTTAAAACCAAAAGAATTGTCAATTTCCTGGCGCAAGCTTTAGATGTTTTCGGAGGTATGCGACCCCAATTTTTTACAAAATCAAAATTATATATTTGTTACATATACTACTTCTTTTTTCATTGTTAAATAAATTAAGATTTGTTCTTTTGATTTATCATTTCTCAAACATAACGGTTAGGCAAGATCCTGTCTTCCTTGACTCTTCCTAGGTTTATGCCCTCTTTAATAAAAATAAATCCATTCATAAGGTTTTCACCACTTGTTGCATTTGAGCAAGAACTCTTAGTTATTAACTTAGTAAAGTCTCTCTTAGCTTTAATAGCTAATTCTAACTGGTCAGTAAGGCAAGCATAGCTCGCTACGCCAGCTTCCTGCTTGTGGAGATTCTCTCTATCACTTATGGTTGGTTTTTCAAAATTTAAGTGTTTCTCATTGTCTAAACTTTTAGTCGGCGCCATGGTGGGTAAAAGCTTAGTCATTTCTAAATGCAACTATTGGTATTCTTACCAAAATTATTCCCAAGGGTATAATTGCTTTACCCCTATCCTTCTTGGAAGCATTCGGTCGCTCTTTAGAAATTCTACAATTTCAAGAATTAAATTTCACGGCTGATTCAAATTATTTGTATTCTTCAAAATACTTGTTTAGAAACAAACTCCTTTGAACAGATACACAATAAATCGGTTACTCTTTGTCTTGCCAGACCACCACCCTTCCCCATAGTAGGTATATTTATGCTTGAGAGGGAATACGCTATAGCAGCTTTCTTGCGAATAGCCCAAGTTCCAGCTGCGTTTCCTGTTAGCTTCGCCCAGGTCCCTACCCACTTTAGGTATCGGAAAGCGGATTTGCAGTGGCAGCTGCCTTTGAGTATACTTAAAGTTAAAATTATAACTTCTGTTGGACTCTCGTCCTATTTCTCCATCCTTTTTCTCCAGTCCGAAACCCGCTTCTTTTTCTTCATCATCTTCCCTTGGGGGTTAGGTTATTCCCAAGCTAATAATCTACCCAGTATTCAAACTTCAATCGCATGATTAGGACACAAGAAGTAAAAACGAGATTTTAAAATTTCGCACAGCTGCTATCTTGTGGTTATGGAAACAAATGAAGAAAATTAGATGCCAGTGGATTAACATTTGTATAAGGATTTACTCTACCAAGTGTCACTGCACTCGATAGTTAAATTGCGAGAAACGACCATGTGATTATTTATACTTCGCGTCACCGCCATGTTGGATTTGTGATCACCAGGATATTGAAAGTCCTATAGGTGAACTTATGTTCATAGCCCCTATAAACATTAAAAAATCAGTTTGATTGCTGTAATAGATTCGTTGATATTGAGATCCATCTAAATATTTCGGATGGTCGCCATGTTGGATTGTTATATGTGTAGGCCATAGAGTCATGTACCATTAACGGAAAATTATTGCGTAGGTTCACTATTCAAACTTTCACTTCGATCGCATGTTTACGACACAAGAAATAAAAACTTAATTTTAAAATTCGCACAGCCGCCATCTTGAGGTTATATAAACAATTGAACTAAATTAGATGCCAGTGCATTACAATGTGTATAAACATTTCCTGTACCAAGTTGCATTGCGTTTGGATCATTAAATCGCGAGAAAGGTCTATTTAAAATTTTCAACTTCGCTTGGCCGCCATATTCACTTTGTAGTTAACCAGTTTCTGAAAGTCTCATAGACGAACTTCCAGTAGTGCCCTTTATCTCCGTACAAAATTTCAGGGTGATACCGCTAATCGTTTCAGAGATATAGAATGCCGGTGAAATATTTCGCACAGCCGCCATCTTGAGGTTATGTAAACAATTGAACGAAGTTAGATGTCGGTGCAGTACAATGTGTATATACATATACTGTACCAAGTTTCATTGCGTTTGGTTGGTTAAATCGCGAGAAACGTCTATTAAAAAGTCGCAACTTCGCTTGGCCGGCATGTTGATTTTGTAGTTACCAAGTTTTCAAAAGTCACGTAGGTGAACGTCTAGAAGTTCCCTTTATCACCGTAAAATATTCCAGGGTGATATCGGTAATAGTTTCGGAGATATTGAATGCTGGTGAAATATTTCGCACTGCCGCCATGTTGGATTGGTGAGACGTAACAAAATTTGATGGGCACGGTCGGGGTGGTCCAGAATGGTCCTATGAACTTCCCGAGTTTCATTGAATTCGCTCCAGCTGTTTAGAAGTTATTAAAGAGGGGCACACACCATCACACACACACGCACAGACAGACACACGGACAAAAGGTGATCTCATAAGCCTATTTTTTCATAAATGAAAATAGTCTAAAACATAGTATGATTTGTTAAATATTGTTCATCAAATCATCTGAATGTTTTCAAATAACGATGATCGTTTCAATTGAAATGTATGTATGTATATATGATTTAATAAAAAAGTGTATTATTCATCTTGAGAAAAAAACTCTTATACATACTTTATTAAATATTCAGGTGCTAAAAATAAGAAATATTTGAAAAAAATAAAGGGGCCCCAAAAATCTGAGGGACTTGGGCCTCATTTTACCTTAATCCGGCACTGACTGTCGGCTATGTGGAATGTACAGTATACGGTTTACTTCAAGGTTTGGAGGCCCCATTAAAGATATTCCTGCAATAAATCATCTTCAAATTGTCGTTCTTTGGTGTGAAAATATTCATTACGGTATATCATATTTGCTGAAGACAATTATGATTTATTAAATCTTCATACTTTTGCTGTATTCTTATTTAATTTATTTATTTATCGTATGATGGTAGAAGGAATAGATAAAACAATTATTTACAAATATATATTCAACTAGCAGAAGTACCCATTCTTCGAACGGTCTTCGGTATTAATAACCAGACGTAATCAATTGAGCTACTGTTGCAATGGTTAGAGACTTGGAACCTGTTTCTCGATAAAGAAAAATGATTAGTTAAAATATGCTCTGAAACTAAATTTACCTAACGTGTAGTTCCGGACGTTAAAAAAAATGAAAACCTCGTAGACGAAACGCAATACACGTCAAATAAAACTGACCTTCACAGTTGTGTCATGTCCCCATCCAGAGGAAGACCCCTTTAATAATTTATAAAGGCTTGTGGTGCGTGAAAATTCAGGTTTTTTAGACTCCAATGGCCCAAATTCCAAAAAGAAAAAAAACTACCGTATTTCAATTCAAGAATTTTTGAAAATAATGCTTCTGTTTGGAGATATAATAGACCTTCTGTACGACATAACGCACATTTAAGTCGTGTGAAAAAATCTAGTGTAGCCCTTGGCCCCCTTAAGCGCAGTGATGAATTTTACAGTTTTAGTTGATTCCGTAATAACCTAATAGCCATTTGCAAACATTCACAGAAATTTAATAAATGGAGTGGCTTTACTTCCTGCAGAAATAGATGGAAAGTTGGATGTCACCTTTTCAGATATTGTTGTCATGGTTACTGACTTGCATTCCTTCATTAGTTTATTAAATGAAATTAGTTTTCTGGCAATATCTCAGAAAATGTTGGTTTTAGAGCCTTAAAATGTACTTTTCGGGGACCCTTTGCTGCTATTTAGGGGCACCGAGTTTTGTTTCTGACACCAAGGGGCTGAAAATAAGCTTTGTCTCGTCGTAGTAGGCCGTAGTATAATAATAATAACTATAATAATAATATGACAATATAGGGATAGGGACATAATAGACCTTCCGTACCACACCCGCACGTGTAAATCGCGTGAAAAAAATCTAGAGTACACCTTGACCCCCTTAAGCGCATTATATGACATTGATGAATTTTACAGCTTAATTTGGTTCCGTTATAACCTTAAGCCGTTTGCAAACTATCTCAGTAATGTAATAAATGGAATTGTATTGCGTCTTACAGCAATAGATGGACCTGTGAGATTCCGTTGCCATGGTAACCGGCTTGCATTCTTTCGTTATATTCTTAAATGAAATTAGTTTTCTGGAAATATCTCAAAAACTGTTGGTTTTAGGGCCTTAAATGTGGTTTTCGGGGTCCCTTGAGGGCCCCCGAGTTTCGTTTCTCACATTGAGGGGCTGAAAATGAGCTTTGTCTCACCCGTCTACGCCTATTTCAGCAAGTATTTTAAGGGGGTAGGCCCCCTTTTATGAGAGGTGCAGAGAAGAGTTGCATCAATGATTAGTGCCGTGCCTCTGAAGGATATCTGTACCAAATTTTACGTTGATCCACCCAGCCGTTCTCGAGTTATAAGGGAACAACCACTTTGTCCACAGACAGACAGACAGACAGACAAACAGACAGACATACAGACAGACAGACAGACAGACAAAAATTTTCTTTTCGCGCGCATCCGTCATAAAACAGTCTGAAACGCGTAAATAACGCAAATTTCCGTAGAAATTCAGAAAAAAAAACAGACAAACTTTCATTCTTATATATATAGAGATAGAGATGATATACACTAAGATACACTTGATCTCAAGTTTGAAAAACTAGAGTCCAAAATTGAACCGTTGAATCCAGTCAATGGCTTCTTGGGACAGCTTGTGCAAGTCTTGCAATGTTCCTTTGAATGCTCTGAGGGGACATGCGAAGGCTATGTGATCCATATACTGCTGTTCTTCGCCACAGTCACATGCAGGAGAGGACTTCCAACCCCATTGGCTCAGGACCGCTGCGCGCACCTTCCTTGGCCCGTTCTTATTCGATTCAGTGCGCACCATTGGCGCCGAGGTAGATCAAATCCTGAAGACCGAACCCAAGGAGTTTTGATTAACTGATGGTGTGTCAAGAGCATTTGTTCCTGCCATTTGCTATTCCAGGCATCTAGGATGTTGAAGTTGTCGTCCTGCATGCTGGTTGCTATTCTCCATGATGGTTGCCTGGATTTCAGTCGCTGTGCTGAAGTTTTCGGAGCACGGAGTGTAATGGCAGCGATGGATTGTTTTGGATCGCAGACATCCAGTAATGATGCGCATTGCTTGGTTCAGTTGTGTGTCAACAATTTTGGTATGGGCACTACGAGCCATGTGGAGCAACAGTATTCTGCGACTGAGTACGTGAGAGCCAGAGCTGTGGATTGGAGAACTGTTACGTTGGCGCCCCAGGAGGTCCCTGTCAGTTTCTGGAGTATATTGTTCCGGTTTTTGATTTTAGCTGCTGTGCTCTTCAAATGTGTTTTAAATGTCATTGACCGGTCTAAGATCATCCCTAGGTATTTTGGATTGCTGTAATATTGGAGAATCTGTCCTCTGAATGTAACTTTATTCCGTAGGTGAAAAGTTGATACAACAGTCTTTTGAGCATTTGGTCGTAAGCAGTTTTGTTTGAAATAATCATCTAATATCTTCAAGTCTGGTGTCAATGATGCTTCTGCTCCTTGGAAGTTTTTGATTCTGTGTGATCAAAGTAATGTCTTCAGCATAAATAAATTTTCTAGACTTGGTTTCTGGAAGATCGTGTATGTATAGATTAAAAGTCTGTAGTTTATTTTGTGCACCTTGCTTGTAGAGTCCTCTGAAAATACCTGAAAGTATCTGTTGTTTAGCATGTTGGGTGGTTAATTTCCGACATGGAATGACATTAATGAATTTGAGCAGCAATTTGTCCCGCCAGACGGTGTCGTACGCGGCAGTTAGGTCTAAGAAGACACCCATACTTATCAACTTCTTCTCAAATCCATTTTCGGTGTGAGTTGCTAAGGCTGGCACCTGTTCCTCACAACCTTTTTCCGGTCTAAAACCAGCTTGTTCTATAGGGACAACCTTGTTGATAGTAGAAGAGATTCTGTTATGGATTAGCCTCTCCAGAAGCTTCAGGGTCACACTCAGAAGGGCAATGGGGCGGTAGTTTTCAACTTTCGAAGGATCTTTGTTTGGCTTGAGGACAGCAATGATCTTAGTTTTCTTGAAGAGCAATGGCAGATAACCTGTTTCTAGGATGTTAGTAAAGAAATTGTTCAGCCATCTAATAGTAGCAGGACCGCAGTTTAAAAGAAACTCTGGGTAGATACCATCAACACAAGAGCCTTTCCTGGTTTTATGCTTTTCATGGCTTCCATAATTTCTTGTACCTGAAATGGGGCAGAGAACTCAGATATTTGAGTAGCTGACTGTTTTTTTGCTTTCAGTAGATATCTGACTTCTCTTATTATATGCAGAATATATCACCCTACAATATAAGTTAGATGCATGATTGAAACAGACGCATGTCAGCATAATTTGCTTCTCGCCTTATCGCGGAAGCAATGAGTTATTTGCAGCCTTCGAGAGCGCATTCCACGAAATCATTACTGGACCTACAGTTTCATATCAAGAAGTGCATATGAATTGCGTGATGGCGCAGTGGCCAAGTTGCTTTCCTCTCACCAAGGCAGACCGGGTTCGATTCCCGGTCAATGCATGTAAGATTTTCGAAGTTAAATATCACGTCCTGTAGTTCGGAATCCACGTAAAAATGGAGGTCCCGTGGCCCATGATCGTGAGATTAACGGTCACGTAAAGCTACAAGCTTCATTCCCTTTTAAACTCAAACGTGTCCTATCCTGCCTGCATATGGGGTTTTTTGCTGGTCCTTAACCAAACCAAACACCGTGGCACTACAGCCCATGAAGGCCCTATGCCTACCAATCAGCCCAGCCAGATTGTGGAGTGACGCGTGGTCAGCCGTCTCCGTGACCGGGGCACTGTCTGACTGTAAATTGCCCTCACGAGGCTGAGTACACCCCGTTCCAGCCCTCACGTCATTTTCTAAAATCCCTGATGGAGCTGGGAATCTACGGGTGAGAGACAGGCGCGCTAGCTCAACACCACGGGACCGGCGGTCCTTAACCAACTTCACCAATATGCCTATGTTATCTAACCACTTGATGATGCCTGTTAGAGTGCGAAGTATTGGGACAGGTGAAAAGCGTCAAAGGACCATCAGATGGTTTCCAAATACACCCAAGGGCACAGGACTGATAAGGAAGTCTCAATAATCAGAATCAGGCCTATATAAACTGAGGCTACGGTGGTAGAACACGAAAAGATATTTATTTTTCCTCATCACAGTAGTGCGCCCAGTAACCTTCTACGGGATAGAATGCCGACCTTTGACAAGAAAACAGGGACAGGTCATCCACACGATGGAGATGAGGATGCTGCGATGGTCCCTTGGTTTAACTCGTTACGACCGTGTACCAAATGACATCGTGCGTCAAAGGCTCGACTTCGGTGGTATATAGTCACGTCATGCGGAAAGACGACGATTCCGTGGTCAAATCAGCACTCCATCTCAATCCAGATGAACGTCGACCCCGTGGTAGACCGCTAAAGAGGTGGATGGACAACATCAGAGACGACATGAGGGATGTGAATCTCAATCCTGAAGACGTCCACAACAGAGCCTTGTGGAAGAGAAGTAACAGTAAAGCAGACCCCATGTGAATGGGATAAATGCTAGGAAATAAGAAGACTGTCAACGTCGCAGGCAAAATGCAGGACAAACGCGCACTATATACTGTGCGTACTGCACCATAAAATACAGGGCAGTCATGTAAAAAACAGACATCTGGTAACCTGACCTCCATTAAAAAGCTCTGTCACAAAAAGGAACAACAAAGCGTCGCTCACAATAGACTCTCCGTTTGCACGACCGTGTATTGTTCTGCTGTGTAATTACCGAACCTTGATGCTCAGGCTTGTCGTACTATGAACAAACACATTTTCCACTTCATCAAAATTTCCGTTTCCAAACTAGGAATAGTACAGTAGATGGTGCCGACGATTGAAGCTGGCCTTCTTAGCCCAATATGCAGGGTTCAATCAGGGCTGGATTTACCATTAGGCCCCATTGGCCCTGGCCTAGGGGCGCACAATGCTGAGGGGCGCAAGTTCTTTTTACAGTTCAAAAATAGACTAAACACAGTTTTAATACGAATGATTTTTAAACCAATTTCGTATAATTTTATGATTTAAATTAAACTATCTCAAATTGTCACACTTTTCCAATTTATACTGTGGCCATCATTTTCCAACAAATGTTTTGCAACAGCAGATTTTTCGACTTCAGCTTTAGAACAGGAATGTTTTATGATTTATTAGGAGAAAATTTAAGTCTTGAATATTAATATCAGATTAATTTGAATAATTCATTATTGCGAGGTTTGAAGCCATTTTTCAGTGTTGCCTAAGTAAACAAAAGTTTGGTGCTTTTCAGTCGGTCAACACGAATGTACCCAAATCGAGCTGGGTCATGCCCTAATCCTGAAATAAATTACATGAGATTAATAAATACACTAGGATGACCAGTTTCGATCGTCAAGCGATCATCATCAGATCCATTACACTTAGGCTATAACATCTATGTTTGAGAATACAGGTGAAAAATATATACAACAAGCTGTACCCGGCATGCGTTGCAATGCCAATCAAAGAAAGTGTAGGCGTTGAAATTCTGTTTCTTGAAGTGCTTTTGGATACACAACATGTTTTTCAATTTCCGTTAACTGCCTCTAAGCTATGGTAAAATGGATTTTCTAATTTAGAACCATTCGTGGGAGCGTGCACAACAATTTTCAAAAGTTTCATCGCAATCGGATTAATGGCATATGAACGTATACGGGATTTTGTTTGAACGATTCGTGCGCTGTCACTCGTTTGTTGAATCTACTCGTACGCTACCTATTGAGAAATGGATTTACTAAGTCGAAACCCTACCCTGGCATGTACACAATAACTCATCAAGGTTTCATCACAATCGAAGAAGGTTATTTGAACGCATATGGGATTTTGTTAAAACGCTTCGCGCGTCGTCACCCATTTGTTGCATATACTCGTGCGCTACCTATTGTGAAATGGATTTACTAAGTCGAAACCCTTCCCTGGCGTATACACAATAACTCATAAATGATTCATCGCAATCGGATGAATGGTATATGCACGTATACGGGGTTTTGTTTAAACGATTCGTGCGCTGTCACTCATTTGCTGAATCTACTCGTGCGCTACCTATTGAGAAATGTATTACTAAGTCGAAGCCCTTCCCTGGCTTGTACACAATAACTCATCAAGGTTTCATCGCAATCGAAGAATGTTATATGAACGCAATAGGGGATTTTGTTGAAACGCTTCGCGCGTCGTCACCCATTTGTTGCATCTACTCTTGCGCTACTTATTGTGAAATGGATTTACTAAGTCCCCTTCCCTGGCGGGTACACAATAACTGATCAATGTTTCATCGCAATTGGATGAATAGTATATGAACGCATACCAAATTTTGTTAAACGATTCGCGCTCCGTCACTCATTTGTTGAATCTACTCGTGCGCTACCTACTGTAAAATGTATTTACTAAGTTAGAAACCGTCACGTAAGTGTCCACAACATCTCACCCAAGTTTCATCGCTATCGGACTAATGGGATATGAAGACATAGGGGACTGTATTGAAACGCTCCGCATGTCGTCGTTCATTTGTCGAATCTACTCGTGTGCTACCTACTGTGAAATGTATTTACTAAGCCAGAAACCTTCCTTGGAGTGTCCACCATATTTCACCCAAGTTTCACCGCTAACGGGAGAATGGTATATGACCTTATACGGGACTTTGTTGAAACGCTTCGCGCGTCGTCCCTCATTTGTTGGATCAACTTGTGCGCTGCATATTGTATAGTGGATTTACTAAGCCAGAAATTTTCCATGACGTGTACACAACATCTCACCCAAGTTTCATAGCTACGGACGAATGGTACATGAATGCATACGGGACTTGGTTGAAACGCTTCGCGTGTCGTCGCTCATTTGTTGATTCTACTCTTGCGCTACATATTGTAATATGGTTGTACTCAGCCAGAAACCTTCCCAGGAGTGTACACAACATCTCACCCAAGTTTCATCGCAATCGGATGAATGGTATGTGAACTTATACGGGACGTTGTCGAAACGCCTCGCGCGTAGTCACTCATTTGTTGAATATAAACGTGCGCTTCGTATTGTAAAATGGATTTACTTAGCCAGAAACCTTTCCTGGAGTGTACACAATAATTCACCAAACATTTATCACTATCAGACGAAGGGTATATGACATTATACGGGACTTCGTTGAAACGCTTCGCGTGTCATCGCTCATTTGTTGAATCTACTGGTGCGCTACCTATTGTAAAATGTATGTACTAAGCCAGAAACCTTCCCTAGAGTGTACACAACATCTCACCCAAGTTTCATCGCTATCGGATGAATGGTATATGAAATTATATGGGACTTTGTTGAAATGCTTCGCGCATCGTCGCTCATTTGTTGAATCTGCTCGTGCGCTATCTACTGTGAAATATATTCACTAATTTTGAAACCTTCACGTAAGTGTACACAACATCTCACCCAAGTTTCATCGCTATCGGACGAATGGTATATGAACACATACGGGACTTTGTTGAAATGCTTCGCGCATCGTCGCCCATTTCTTGAATCTACGCGTGCGCGACCTATTGTAAAATGGATTTACTAAGTCAGAAACCTTCCTTGGAGTGTACTTAACATCTCACCCAAGTTTCATCGCTATCGGACGAATGGTATATGAACACATACGGGACTTTGTTGAAATGCTTCGCGCATCGTCGCTCATTTGTTGAATCTACGCGTGCGCTACCTATTGTAAAATGGATTTACTAAGTCAGAAACCTTCCTTGGAGTGTACTCAACACCTCACCCAAGTTTCATCGCAATCGGACGAATGGTATATGAACGCATAGGAGACATACACACCCACCCACAGACAAACTATCACGTCACATTGATTTTTATATATATATATATGTACAATTATTTAGTTGCAGTGTTGGTAATGCAACTGTCGGTGTATGCTAAATGTAGTATATCTAATGTTAGGTGAACTTCTAAAATAGATTTTTATCACGATGGTATGAAGAGGGGGCGGCAAATACCCACGGGCTTAGGAGCTCATAAAATCTAAATCCGGACCTGGGTTCAATTCTCGCTAAGGTACCTTGGCAGAAGAGTGACATGTTGTTTCACGTAGAGGCCTGGGCATCGTTTTCATCAGCCCCGTGTACTTCTATGCGTGTGTATTTTGTAATAGAGGTTTTGATTGGAAAGGAGGTGGCCGTGACCTTAAATTGGGAAACCACTCCGAGATTTGCCTGTAATAGGCTAGAGGGGGAAAGTCATTTTTAAAGGTACAATTTGAAAGCTCGCCGCCTGGGCAGTTGTGTTGTTTTCGTTCCTCGGCGCCTGGGCAGCGCGGTAGAGGTTCAGTAGGCTGTTCACATAGAGGTTGCCACTTCCAAAGCAAAAGAAAAGAGAGGAAGAAGATGGTGGCAACGTGACCCTAGATTTGTTGGTCCGAAAAGGACATAGAAAAGCCACGAAATATGTACAAAAACCGAAAGAAAGAAGGTTACTTTAAATTATTTATTGAAAGACATTTGAAAAGATACAAAGATATGTTTAGACAATACGGGAGGCTCAATTGACCCATTCCAGATAGTTTTTTGATTGGTTGCTTAGGATTCAACAGTGGCGACTGTTGATTTTTATAATGAGTAGGACGTATTATGATAGGCTTAACTTAAGATAATTATTAATTGACTGTAAGGTGGATCATTATTTATTTACCTATTCGTAAGTATAAATTTTAAAATAGTACTAGGCCTATGCACTTACAGAGTTTCATTAAAATCGCTCCAGCCGTTAAAATGAGGACACACATACACACGGACAAAAGGTGATCTCATAAGCCCGTTTTTACATATGATTGAAAATAGACTAAAAATAGAGATACACACTCATCCATACAATAGTCCATATCATCCCAATCCCAATATGGAGAATGCAAGTAATGATGAATACCGTTTATGCTTTATTTCTCAATTCTTCACAATGTTCATATTTTTACAAACCCTTGTGCGGGCATGCCACAAAACTGAATGATATTAATGAGCACTCAACAGAAGCATCAGCACAAAGGGCATTGCTAATTCAACATTTCATGACTCCAACTATTAATTAAACTTACAAAAGTTCTACTTTAATTTTCCCGGCAGTACCCAGCCCTTCAGTCATGGAATGGCTGACTATAGTTAGTTAGTTATTGTTGTTTTAAGGGGCGGAACTACGAGGTCATCTGCCCCTCTAAACACAGATTAAAGATTACAAATTTGGAATTGAATTTAAAATGTTGAGGTTGACACCTAAATTTAAAAAAATAAAAAATAAAACAAAAACAAAAAAATTAATAAAAATTATAAAAATAAACAAAAATTACGGAAAAACAAAACATTATCATTCAAAAACGGGCAAGTCGTTGAGTCAATTTATACTGGAAAATTTAGATTGCTGGCCCTAACACACTCTCACTTATAAAGCGCATAACGCGATCAGCAGCCGCCGCGTCATCGGCTAATATAAGTTTGAGTGTCATCTGCAAACCAAGGTTTCTTCGTAAGTCAGCAAGATCCACACACTCAGTGAAAATGTGGGCCACGGTGAAAACGGCTACACAGGTACCAAGTGGGGGGTCTTCCCTTCTCATCAGATACGAGTGGGTGGATCTTGTATGACCTATCCTTAGCCTACACAAAATGACGGACTCTCTCCGTGACCGGAAAGAGCTCCGCCACACGCGAGCAGTTCCCTTGATCGCTCTCAGTTTACTGGCTATCACCTTATTCCAGATGTATAATCTTAAAGCAGCACAGCTATTATAGACAGATTATCAAATTATCAAAAGCAAATGCCCGGCAACATTATGTAGCCTACCATATCCAAAGCTTGTACACATTATGAAGTTAGCAAGTTACATTCGGCAGATCTTATAATTAATTAGAGCCCTGCACAGATAAACAAAACGTTATCCGCATCCGCTCCGCAACCGCACAACTGTTATCCGCATCCGCACTACTTTCTTCCATATTCCCACTTTTGTTATCCAAATCTACTGGCATTACAAAAATATTTTAAATTAGATAAAGCATAAATTACTCAAGCAACATATTTTGACATTTGAGGAAAAAGTCGTTCCCTTAGGCTTTGTATGTCATTTGCTATGTTTAAAATGAATGTTATACGGCTAGAATTGCAACCCTTTCCTGTACGGAGTGTTAATTATGCTTAATGACATAATTTGGATGAGATTGGCTTAAATCATCATCTTACATTTGTCATAAAAAAACATAATGGAAAAATATATGTGAAAACATATGGGTCCTAGTAATGATATTAAGCCCAAACTAGCTCGGATTGTATTCTAAAAACTATCCGCAAATTTTCTCCAAACATTATCCGCAGCTTATCCGCTATCCGCACAGCCATCAAACTATATCCGCATGGCGAAAAATTTTGCGGATATCCGCATCCGCGCAGGGCTTTACTTATAATACAGTGTAATAGCGATCTGGAGCATAGCATGCCTGACATTTGATATCAATTTTAGGTGTTTTGAATCCCACTTCAGCAGATTTTCATTTCTTTTTTGCTTGCCAATTTTTGTTTAATGTTTTTGCTTGGTGTTTCATTACATTCTGTTTAATTATAATATACAAATTTTCCATGACTGAAGAGCTGGGTACTGCCGGGCAAAATAAAGTGGAACTTGTGTAAGTTTAATTAATACTTGGAGTCTAAACTTTCACGGCCAGTGAATTAAAACTGAGCAATTTGTCTAGGTCTGTGCCATGTCTTGTGTGGGGTTTCACCTAGGAACATCAACCTGGCTCATCAGCGGGCTCTTGGTGTCGGTGCCAGGACTCCCACAGGAGTAGCGAACTGCGCGCTACCTCCCTTTTATGAAGCGCACCTGCGCCTCTTTACTGCGAGAGCTAAAAGCTCATGCCGCCTTACGGCTCGGTCACACAGGAGCGCGGACTGTCCGCGCACGCGGAGCGGTCTAGCGCTGCGAACACTGTATTGTTAAAATATTGCATCACCCTGGCCAAACCGAACGCGGCCTGCCGACGCGGCTGAATCTTGTCCGCGGCGGTCTGTAGAGGACAAAACAGAAAACATGGCAGAAGAAACAGAAAAATAAAGTGATTTCGTGCGCGAGTACGATTTGTACGACACTCGACACATTGATTACGAGATAGGCAGGTCTTTTTTTTTCCTTAAAAAAATAATTTTGAGAATTAAGTTCCTTTTTTTTAATGTTTTGTCTAGTTTAATTTTTAGTTGTAGGCTACATCTTACGCTTGTCAGTTCAATATGAATTTCACACGAGAACGCACAAGTATATTGTTTTTTTGAAAAATAAATATGTTTGAAAGATAATTATTATGCTTTATTATTACTTACCTTAAACAGATGGCTAGCCTTTCCTTCGCACAAATGGGTATCCTCCAGTTAGGGGTTTGCTTGGAAATGGTTGCAGAGGCGGCTCGTGGGCTTTGATAAGGGTGGGGCACAGCAGGTATCAGTTTTGCTAAAACACATGACCATAATTCTCGATGTTAGTTAGTTATTGTTGTTTTAAGGGAGAGGAACCACGAGGTCATCTGCCCCCTAATCCGTACCATGAGTGAACTATGAAACCACAGTTGAGTGATTTAATTATGAGCGTCATCCTCATCATGCCTTCCTTTCCCAACTGTAGGCACAGATAATTAAGTACAAACCCGGTCAAATAAACAGAAAATAATGCAGGTTTCTTAGTAATTAACACACACAATAAGTTGGCTAGGGTACACGAGATTGGTTACCACGAAAAAAAAATGGAAACAAAATCTGAGTTATGCCAAGTAAAAAAAGCTTACCTGATCGTTCACTTCTTGTAGAATAGTTCGATCCTTCTATTTTTAGCAGCAGTAAACTCCTCTATCACGCGTGTATTGAATTCTGGGATACTGTTTATCATCCTCTTCTCCATCGACAACATTGCAAGTGCAGACAGTCTATCAGCCCCCATAGAATTTCTCAGGAAAGATTTTATCCTCTTCAAAGTAGAGAATGACCTTTCGGTCTCTACAGTCGTCATTGGGATAGTAACAATGATTTTTTAAAGTATCACACACTCTGAAAATGTGCGCAACATATTATTGTTATAAAAGAACTGCAGAAGTGGTGCCGCACCGGAAGCATTACGCAAATCTTCACGACAGTACAATACCTCCAATTCCGTTCTCAGTTTCGGCCCATTTATTGCACGGAACAATGTAACGGCTGTCTGGAAATCCCTCTCTGGAAATTCAATGGAATAGTATGGAAACTTTTCAACTAGAAATAATTTTGAAGCACACAAGTGATCCGAAAACTGAAACCTGTCATTAATGCTACTAACAATAGTATCACACACTTCTATTACTACTTCCTTGTTCAACACAAAGTCTTTTGCTCGCGGGCTCACTAAAGGACACTTCACTTTCCGCATATTCTTCGCGAACTTTGGTCACCGCTTTAGAAAACTGCTTTATAAAGTCACCGACTTTAACAGCATCAATACCACTTTGCTGAATACAATCAAAGAAAATAGCTACGTGTGGCATAACTTTATGAAAGAAAGTCAGCCAGTATAGAAACTGGGGATCTTTCAATGTACGCACAAATCCTGCAGCTTGACTTGAGACATTTCTGTCATTAACTTCTGATTCTCTAATGTGCTCAAAA
This sequence comes from Meconema thalassinum, assembly GCA_946902985.2. NCBI lineage: Eukaryota > Metazoa > Arthropoda > Insecta > Orthoptera > Tettigoniidae > Meconema > Meconema thalassinum. The sequence goes on from OX336389.2 coordinate 189,156,629, forward strand.
CATTTCAAAAGATTTTCTTTGTTTTCGAACACAGTGTTGACAGTTCTATGTTGAAAGTACCATCTTGTCGGAGGGGCATAACCTATTTTCTTTTGAACCACTTCAATCAAGCAATCCATTCTCTTTGGAGATCTTGAAAAAAATGGCCCTATCCCTTGCAAATCTTGAAAACATATTCTGCTTTGGGAGCAAGATGAAGTGGCGTGTTGGAGAATCAAATTACCTTGATGTTCGTAACAATGATTGTAATTCGCGTTTGGGTATTTCTCCTTAATTAACAACTGCACTCCACCCCTATGCCCACTCATCACAGAAGCACCGTCATACGTTTGACAAATAAGTTTCTCAGGGGATTTTTCTACTTCAATTTTGTTTAACTCTCCCAATATTGTTGCAGCCAGACCGTGCGCGCTCCTGTCGATGACTTCAAAGAAACCCCAAAATCGCTCAACAATTCTACCTGCTATTTGATACCTAAAAGTTAGGGACATTTGGGTTTTGCATGAAGCGTCCGTTGTTTCGTCAGCCTGGAGCGAGAGGAAGTCTTCCGAACTGATTTCCTCGACAACATTCTTCCGACAAACGGACAGAATCGTGTCTAAAATTTCATTTTGGATGACCTTCGATGTCCCTTTAAACACGCTTGATTTTTCCAAGTGATCCTTTAAAACATTGTCAAGCGCCGCAGTGTAATTGATGAGACCCTTAAAAACACCTGGATTAATTGATTCGTCGGTTTCATCATGTCCACGCAAGGCCCATTCAAATTCCCCACAAAACTTAATAGCATCAATAATGCGCGACATAATATACCTATTCTTGTCCACAAGTTCATTGTGTTGACGAACAGAAATCCTGTAGCCATCATCCAGTTGCTGCGCTATGCTTATATTCCCTAACACTGCTAAACTCATTTCATTGTTCATATGGCATTTTGACAAACAATGTTTCTTTCCTTTTTCAGGTGAAATGAATGAAAATCCGCAGCCTGTTTCCAGTCTCCGACCGGGTCAGGAATGGAATGAATGAAGCCCCCATCTAGCGGCGAGGATATGAACTGTGCCGGCTGCCGAGGCCTGACGCACTCCTCTGGGGCAATGATTAAATGAATGACAGATGAAATGAAATGATAGAGGAGAGTGTTGCTGGAATGAAATGTTGACAGGGAAAACCGGAGTACCCGGAGAAAAACCTGTCTGCCTCCGTTTTGTCCAGCACAGATCTCACATGGAGTGACCGGGATTTGAACCACGGACCCAGCGGTGAGAGGCCGGCGTGCTGCCGCCTAAGCCACTTCAGGTAAATGTTTTAAATCATTAATGCCAGTCTTGGTCCATGTGTCATCGCCACCAAATAACAGGCACGGAAAACAAAAGAATGAATTTACTACCGGACATCCACATAGCCAATCCCATTTTTTATACACAGATTTATTGAAAGTCCTGTGATATGTTCTGTTTTTATCTTTAGAGACTTGATTAATGCACAGATCTGGTTTCGGAGGGCCTAATTCCTTTGCTAATAGTCTGTCCTCATAAGTTAAGGACTTATTTTGTAAGTATTTTACCTCGTTCATGGCACGGTTTTGGTAACGACATGCACACCTTCAATGCCTGAAAACACAGTGAAAATTATAAAGTAATTTGTCGCAGCATTAAGTTACGGTCTAAAAATAAAATGCCACATAGGCCTGGTTGTTAAGTAGGAATTAACCACTTACCTCGTACGACGAAATACTCGTGCAATGTATATTTTAATTATGTTTAATAACACACTGGTACGCGTTATTCCCACCTCACAAAACACGCTTCCAATACAAATATTAGCCTATGTAAGATTAATATTACTGAACACTGCAAAAGACCACCGCACTCGAACACAATTATACAGTAACTCAATATCGTAGGCGCCAAAACTTTCGCAACCAAATACTGAGGCAGTGCTGTCGTCACTCAGTTGTGTATTCCCCCAGATAATGAAATTTCTCAGACTTGACGTTATAACATAATACAAGTTCGCTTACGGTACATACCCTACGGTCATAATGTTACGTTTCTCTCTCAATGCATATTATACATGTTGATTTTTCTCCGTACATATTAATAACGGGCGCTATGTTCCGTATATTATTTTGGTGGACAATTGCTGAGGGTTGGTAAATAAGCTATTTATGAACTTGTCTGCCCTCTATCGGTACTCCTTGCTTACGGTACATTAACACCCCTCTCCGACCCTCCTCGCCCCTACCCACCCTCGCTACTTTCACGACCGTATTGCCGGCTAGTCACAGGAGTCTTGTGCCCCAAGTCTAGGAAACTCCCATAGCCCCTCTCTCGCCTCTCCCCGCTGTAAAAGTAGGGGATGATGTTAAAGGGCCAGGTAGAGGAAGTATGTGGCTATGTGTTGGTCACACCAGGCATGTGCCAAGCAGAGCACCTCGTTGTGACGTGACATGCTCCTGCTGTCGGGGAAAGTGAACAGCAAGCCGATTGAACTGCTTGGTCACGTCATAAGCGCCATTACCACGGAAGGATTATCAAGACGACTACAACCCAAGGAGAATGATTATTAATGGTGAGGCACGTGACCATGTGCCCCTGTTCTAAAACCGCCTCTGAATGGTTGGTTCTAGGAGCAAACGTAATGTCTCAAATTGTTCTCGAAACATTCGAAAATACACGAAGAACCTGTCTTCAAACGAGAACAGTTCCCGGCACAATCTGTCAAACTCCCAATATTCCTCTCTTTTCTCGTTAATTTCGTGAATCCATACTCTCTTTCGTCTCAATGCCAACAGAAGAAGCAATTCTTCTTCGTCAGAGGAACTGCTGGACATGTTGAATTAAAATGTTAATTAAAATACCACGAGCAGAAAACAATGAAATGCGCACTTGATCGGGGGTGCTTTCACACTGGTTTGCCTTGACTTGTCCGCATTCTATTTGACCACCGTAGTCCGCGGCGGATTGCAGTCGTTCGTTCGCGCGGACAGTCCGCGCTCCTGTGTGACCGCGCCTTATTAACCTCCCTATGAAGGCTTCCAAAAAGATGGTATATTGGCTTTCACGGCCAGTGAATTAAAACTCAGCAATTTTTCTAGGTTTGTGCGGTGTCTTGTGTGGGGGTCCGGGCATGGACACCCAGAGCCCACTGATGAGCCAGCTTGGTTTTCCCGACACAAGACACGGCACAAACCTAGAAAAATTGCTGAGTTTTCTGTACGAATTTTTATATTAGGAATCATTTGCGTACCAAATCTTATGTGCACTACAGAAAAGTGTTTGAGTTAGAGACTTGGACATTGGCATTTCAGCCCCATTAAAGTTCCATTTTCATCCACATTCTCCACCTTGGCTATCAAATGACCTCATTCATAATTTCCAAAGTGGTGGTTATCTGCACCTTGGTTTGCAAGCAGGTTCCATTATAACATTTTATACACAGAAATTCTGTAAAACATGCCCGAGTCTCAATCTATGTATATAAATATGATCTGCTTTGTGCTACTTTTCCAATAACAACCTGCTTTTTTTATGTGAATTCTACTCACATTCCATTGCTCTTGCGGTAAAGTGTGAGAGACTCGAACGGGCTCATTAGTAACAAAATATTGCGATAATACCCTGTAATACCCCACCAACCAGGACCAAATGTTTGGGAAGCCAGGCTCTGCCGGTCACAAGTCAGGACAAAGGGTGAGTGATAGAGGAGTAACACCTCTTTAAAAAACCTTGGTCCAGCTGATCCGGCTGGTAGCCCCATGTAAGGGTCCCTTGCCAAGGTTACGGTGAAGACCTCAACGGCGTAAACAGTGGAGTAGATGGACTATGGAACAGTGTTTATGGCTTTAATTTTTATAGCAGAATATGCAAGAATTTTATTTATAAGAATATTATTTTGTGTTATATTTATGGGAAGATACACTTTTTCTTTCCTTTTCTTTTTAAAATTAACATTTTTGTCTTTTATGTTTATTTGAGTTCGAGGGACACTACGTCGATTTCGTTATGATAAATTAATATATTTAGCTACGTTGTCGTAAGAAGGCGGAGAGGTGATACTCCGACGGGGCGCGTCCCAGGTGGCTGATAGGGGGGGTCCTCACCAGTTTTGCTGGCTGACTTGAGCGAAATAAAATAGCTCTCGCGGACCAAACACACACCCATTTCTCATCAATCATCCTGTCATATTCCATTCATCACCTTTCCAGATCACATCTGGAATTGTCCTGGTCCTAGACCAAACAATCAACTCAAGTATGAACAGTCTTCTAATGAACTCTTCCACCGCAAGGCACCATTCATATGCGGTGAGGTGTCGCGTAGAAGAGTCAGGTGAGTCGGAGCGCCTGGAAACCCGAAAGTCCAAATACAAACTCAAAATTAACAAACATAGGGAATTTTTATTCTTTGCAACATTAAACATAAATTCGTTAATTAAAATAGGAAAACTTAAGCATTTAACCGATATATTGGACCAACACAAGATCTTAATAACAGCACTTCAAGAACTTAGAAACACAGATCAAGACCCCTTTGAATCTGGAGGATACCGTCTCTACAAGGGACCTTCAGGACCACGAGTTATGAAAAATGTCCCCCAATTTGGTATGGGATTTTTAGTACATACCAGTATTATTGATTCAGTGGAAGACTTTTCGTCGAACTCATCAAGGTTAGCAACTTTAACAATTAGGACAGGAAACAAAATATACTCTTTGATAAACGTTCATGCCCCAACTAATGACAAGAATGTCAACAAATTTAGAGATGAAACTGACAATTTTTGGGAAGAACTTGCCTTACTAATATCAAACATTCCAGACACTCATGTTAAAATCTTGCTTGGGGATTTTAATGCAAAAATTGGTCAAGAAAGAAAATTTCGTCCAATAGTAGGTAAGTGAAACGAGTAAACCAGCTCCACCCAGGCCTTGAAGTGGGAAACAAGATAAACATATTAGCTTATGCTGATGACATAACACTCATGGCAGAAAGCGAATACGATCTAAAAATACTCACAGAAACCCTAATTGAAGAAGCCAAGGAGGTAGGTCTAATGATAAATGAACAAAAAACAAAATATCTAGTTGTAGGAAGGAATGCAGCACAAGTACAAAACCCCTTAACAGTTGCTTCATACGCTTTTCACAGATGTACTTAGTTCAGATATCTGGGGATTATCATAGACCAGAATAATATGGAAGAAACAGAAATAAAATCAAGAATTCTCAGTGGCAACAAAAGCTACTGATCTCTGCAAAATCTCTTAAAGAGTAAAATTATATCTAGAAAAACTAAAGTGAGAATTTACAAAAGCATTATACTTCCTGTTTTCATGTATGGCTCAGAAACCTGGGTATTGTCCAAGCAAACTGAAAGGAAATTAGTAACTTTTGAAAATAGAATACTACGACGCATTTTCGGACCGATAGTAGAAAATGACCAGTGGAGAATTAGAACAAATAAGGAATTCCGGGATCTCTACAAAGAACCGGATATCGTCGCTCGTGCCAAAAGCCAAAGACTGCGCTGGGCTGGTCATGTACATAGAAGAAGTAGAGAATTGAATTTAAGGGCAGTTTTGGAAGGTGTACCCAGAGGAAGGCGACCATTGGGACGACCGAGACTTCGCTGGTGGGACCAAGTTCAAAAAGATATGAGAAAAATCGGAGTCACGAAGGACATAATGGATGATCGAGAAAGATGGCGCCGTGCTGTTGGCGAGGCCAAAAACCTGCTTAGGTTTGAGTGGCCATCTAGGTAAGGTAAGTAGGTAAGTGGCCAGCTCACAAATTCACTAACAAGAATGGCCAGAAATTAATTACCCTTTGTGAAGAACATGACCTACGTCTCGAAACTACTTGATTTATGCGAAGACCACACAAACTTATGACCTGGAAATGCCCTAATAGTGCACTAGGGGAATTCCAGATAGACCATGTTGCAATGGATAAAAAGTTCTACAAAGAAATATATAACGTGAAGGTACTACGTGGGGTCGATGTTGACTCTGATCATTATATATCCAAGATAAAGAACAAGTTAACTCCACGACGTAAACAAAAATCGTCAAACTCGACCATGCAAAGGCAATATGACCCTAGTTATTTAATAAATAATGTCTCCTATAAGGAAAAGTCTAAAACTCTCTTTAAGTGATAAGCTAGAAACGATGGTTGACACACTGAAAACCGTTGCTGTCGAAATTGCCCCTATTAGGAAAAGGAAAAAGCATGCATGGTGGAATGCGGAATGTGACGCTGCAATTCGGAAAAGATATACAGCTTGGCTCAATGATCAGCAAAAGAAGACCACACAATCGCGAGAAGAATTAACCATTGTTCGAAGGGAAACTGCCAAAAAAAATAGGAGAATTAAAAGAGAAAATAAAAAAAGTCCATACAAATTATTGATGATTCCTTTAAACAACACAAAACAAGGGACTAATACAGGACATTTCGTCAATATCATTCTAAATACAGCCCTCCTACACTATTAATGAAAGATAAATCAGGTAAACTAGCCCACAATGATACTGATAATGCTAAAATTCTAGCAGATTATTTTAGAGAACTACTAAATGCTGATGAACCTAAGGAATATCTTGATTTTGAGCTTAATCCAAAAAATAAAACAAATTTACAGAACATTATTCCTCCTGACTTGACTGAAGTATGTGCAGCGATAAATTGGCTCAAAAATTATAGAGCAGCAGGAGGGAATTCATTGGTAGCAGAACTATGGAAATATGCAAGTGAACAAACCATCTCCAACCTCCATAAACGCCTCATCGATGTATGGAATTCGGAACAAATACCAGAGGAATGGAGAATGGCTGTAATCCACCCAAATCATAAAAAAGGGTGATAGATCAGACCCGAACAACTACCGTGGGATTTCTTTGCTTGATGTAACATACAAGATTATATCTAGAATTATCTTGACAAGAATTCAACAACAACTCGATCAAGAACTAGGAGAATATCAAGGAGGGTGGTGTATTTTTGTGGTCTTCTCGACTCTGCATCAACTCACAACTTTGTTTCGCAATCGTTAATTTAAAAACTAGGTCTTTCTTCATCACCTACTTCCATCAATGTATCCGGCATTTACAATTTGAAAACTCAAGCCTTGCAATCTTCAAAATTGAAAATCAGAGACATTTGTCAAAGAAACACCAATCTTAACTTAAACTGTCTCATTCTTACCAGTATTGGCAAGGACACTCCTAGCAGCTCTATTAATACTTCAGGTATAAAGATTCCTTCGCATTTAAGGTTAGCTGATCCTCAGTTTAATGCTCAAGGCAGCATTGTTTCAGTGCCAATATTTTCTGGAATTGCCTTCGTAAACAAATCCGTAGGCTACCTTCAAACGTGGTCGCCAGAGACACCGATTTTGGTTGGGTCATTACTGGTCAAATACAACATCCCAGTCTTCAAACCAAACCGCAATGTCATTTTGTTACTGCCGATTCAAATCCCTTTTCTGAAAAAGAGAACACTTATGTTTCCGATCTCGATATATTTGAAAAACACTTGCCGAAACGATGTCTCATTGTAAACAACTACGTCACCTTTGAAGTTGTTTAAATGGTTCTGCCTTATTTCCGTACAAAATGCCAATTCAATTTCGCCTCGCCTTGGGTCACTTGGTATACCTTCTCATGTCATTTTTTCTAGCAGGTAATTGTTTAAACTTTCTGTCGAAAACTATATTCCCCTTGTGTAAAACCATGGCTATCAGTCACCATCATTTCGCTGTAAGCTATGTTTCACTTCTCTCGCTATTTATTAGGATGGCCATGGCCGCCTCTTTCCCCCTTCCTCACACTCGGAAGCCGCTTTTGAAACCGCTTGAAAATCTGAGTTCTCTAGCATCTAGAATAACTATTCTTACGCATAAACTCCTTCTCAATGTCCCAGCTTCTCTTCTTTGTTCAGAAGAATTAAGCTTTTTTCTTTTGAAAATAGTCGGATTCCGTGATCCTCAAAATTATGCGAAATTGATTACTTACTTTGTTTCATATGTCTTTAAATTGGTTTTTCACGCCCAAGCTACGGATGACTGCATGCCGTGTTACTTGAAGTTCCGCTTTAAGTCTCGGCTGATTGCACTCGCTTTGTTTGTTTATTTTGAACTGCTTGTTTGTCAATCTCGTTTGTTTACAAGCTCGGGTAAGGCCAAGCTGCCGTTTATTTCCTCTATGCTTGACAAAGGTCAGAGCAAGTTTTCCTTATCTCAACTTTGGCTGACTGCCAACCATTGTCTTGCGAGTTGCTTCCGTAATTTCAGAAGCTGCTCACCTCCTTACCAAAGTAAACTTGTTCTGGTCAAGGACTCTTTCAGATATTTATATTCGTTATCTCGCTGTACTATGTGGGTCAAGGTCGTTCTTACCTATCTCCTCTCCCACTTGTTCACATTCGTATCCTATAGCTGTTTCGATCCTTGTTTCATAACATCGTTGCATATTTTTTATGCGCTCATGTATTGCACCCCGCTTACATATTTTGCACTTTTATTGCTCATTGTTAAACAAACTTATTTTTTCTCGTCGTTACACTCGATGTGTTTTTGCATCTATGCTTGTTACGTCACGTTTCTTGATGACTTAAGTATTTTTCTGATTAACCCTTTTGATACTTATTATAACTTAAGGTCATTGTTTATGGCTACTAGATTGTTGTTACCTATGGCGTTCTTGCCTTCTACTCGCATAGTTCCTTTGTTTATTTGGTATATTCTTATCCTTAAACGATGTACTTGTTTCTATACGCTTTGTTTAAATTTGTTAACTCTCCTTTCGCATCTTGTCGCGATCTTCACTAGAGCTTTAAATCTCGCAGCTTCTAGCTACTTTGTGATTGGCAGCGTTGTTAATTCGCGCCTGTCGCCCCCGCATTCTAATAACCCTGATAACTTGCTTCCACTTAAACCTGGTCAGTTCCTCATAAATGCCAACCCCTTTTTCCTTTTTCCCTCTAGCATAGATCTTTGGCGAAATGACCGATTGTTACCCAGGAGGGAAGGGAAGAGTCAGAGAAAGAATGATCTCTACTACCAATATGTTTATTATAAGACCTCTTTCATATTGTGTTCTTGTTCTTTGCTGGTGTTTGCTGTTGTCCCCCTACATGGTGTATTTTTGCAAATACACGGAATGAAAGAATTAGCGTTTGCTGTTCTTTATTACTTTATATCAGTCCATTTATTTAAATTTCTTTCCCGCACACACCAACAACGAACTGTTACCTCCCGTTTGCCCCGTGCATTTGTTCATTTTTTCTGTCAGTTCTTTACAGTAACGCATATTCCGCTGAACCAGCCTGACAGCGCCCCATCGCTGCCTTCCGAACTTCCATTGCTTCAAACCATGAAGACTTCTATATTAATCCGCAGGGCGTCGTGTTCTTCACCAACCAACTACTCCATGAAGACACCGCTCCAAAAAGAATTTTGTTTCTGTCAAGTTTTTTCATGTTTATGTACAACCTCTTTGTTTTCTCCCCTACTCGCCCGCTTCCCCCTCTTCTCCCCTCCTCCTACTGCTCTCTTCTCCGCGCGCGCAGCCCGCTCGCTCGGTCACTTCACTTCTACACTTCGTCTCGACTTGTCTCCGTGCTGTGAGCAACCGCTCACCCTTTCAGTGCACTCAACTTCTTGTTGGACATGCCGTCTAGGCTAATGTACTTTCGTTGCATCTAGCAGCCCTCACTTGTACGTCGGAAGTCGACCCAGTCAGTTAGAGCTTAACTAAAGCTCGCCTCCTCATCTCTAGAGGCAAACTTTTAAATTCTACGCCATGTTAGAATTTTAGTATCAACCGTCAACAGGAACATCGCCTTCGTCATGAAGCAAAGCTAAGTACTACTTCTACGTTCTTCAACTTATTTTAATTGATTTTAAATAGCTACATGCTTTTTAATGATCATTTTATAGGCAGTGTGAGATTTCTATATTTGGGGCAATAATCATCCGTCGCGGGATTTTCTATGTTGGGCTGTTGTCTATCTAAGCCAATCATAACATGAAGCAGCATTTCTTATGCTTATTAAATGAGAGATTTTCTCACAACGTGGGACACCATTAAATTACCCACTGTCTATAAAATACTTAGCTCGTTCCAACGCTGGACTAAGTTTTGCCCTATTCTGCAATCATGATTGTTCTGGAATTTTCCATGCCGAACAATTTATCTACCAGTTATACTGTCATGTACTTTCCACTCACATATGGGAATACTTTTTCATACTAAGAAATCTTCCTTATTAACTGCTAATCAATATCTAATTTTTCTTCCTCCGTTGGGATTTTTTTCTGTGCATTCAACTATAACCTACAAGTTTCTCAAGCAATGACTCTCGCTAATTTAGTGTAACTAATTATTTTCCACCATTGCAATAACTTTCTTTGCCATCAACTTTTTGTGCTGTTACAGTGAACTTTTCAACTATATCAACAGACTATAGTGAAAACAGTGTTTGTTCAACCTTTCATCCGCGTCACGCTCGTCGGAGTACTATAAATACGGCCATGAACACTTTTCCACAATCCCATTTGATCTTTCCCAAACCCTTTACTAACAAACCAAAATAATAAAATTGTTACTTTAGGTCTTTTTTCAATGAGGTGTCACTCTCAATAAGTGCCCTCCCTCACTTGTTCCACGTACAACGAATTAATGTCTGTAAAACTTCGTGTCTAGTACACGCCTTAAATTGTATTGTTTCTCCCTTCTAATTAGGGAATACAATTCTTTCAACTCAAGAGTGAGTTATCTCTAGGTTTCACGAAAGGGAAACTTGCCCCATTTTTCTCGTGATCCCTACTTAAACATAGGAGTCCTAGAAACTTCCTTTCAATTATTCTCTTCAGGTTTCACAATAAGTGACCTGCCCTATTTGAATAATCTAACCAAGTATTTCTGTATCAATACAAGAAGTTATAGAAACTTCTATTTTATTCTTCCTGTTCTTTGTTGTTGTTACTTTTGAAGTTGCTATTCTTTCTAAGATCCTTATCTAGAAATTTTTAATGTACACAACTTGTACTTGATTTATTGTTTAACTTTAATTACGTCAGTTATCTTTAAAATTTTCAATTTATTTATCTTCGTCATTTCAAAATCCTACGAAGATTTTAAAGCATATAAAAGGTTTGAAACCAAAAGAGTTATCAATTGCCTGGCGCAAGCTTTAGATGTTTTCGGAGGTCTGCGACCCCAATTGTTTATAAAAATCAAAATTATATATTTGTTACAAAAACTTCTTCCTTTTGCACTGTTAAATAAATTAAATATTTGTTTTTTGCTTTATCATTTCTCTAATATAACGGTTAGGCAAGATCCTGTCTTCCCTAACTCTTCCTAGGCTCATGCCCTCTTTAATAAAAATAAATCTATTGATAGGATTTTCACCACTTGTTGCATTTGAGCAAGAACTCTTAATTATAACTTATGTCAAACTCTCTTCCTATTTCTCCATCCTTTTTCTCCAGTCCGAAACCCACTTCTTTTTCTTCATAATCTTCCCTTGGGGGTTAGGTTATTCCCAAGCTAATAATCTACCCAGAGGGTTCCGACCAGGTCGCAGCTGTCCGGGTCAGATCATCAGTCTGAAATGGATAATGAATTATCATAGAATGAGACAAAAGGATTTGGTCATTACTTTTGTGGATTTTAAGAAAGCTTATGACAGTATCCATCGAGGGTCATTACTTAACATCCTTAGGGAATTTGGGTTACATAAAAGCTTATCAACCTCATCAGCGTTACTTTGAAAGATACTAAATCAAAGGTTAAATTTCGAGGAGCCTTGTCTGAAACATTTGATATCCGGACTGGACTTCGACAGGGAGATTGTCTATCACCGTTATTATTTAATTGTGTTCTTGAAAAGATCATGCGTGAGTGGAACAAAACTTGTCCTCCAAATGTAAAGATTGGTACTAATATAAAACTGAATTGCTTGGCTTTTGCGGATGACCTTGCACTGCTTGCAACCAGTATAGATGAGGCTAAACACCAAATTGAAGAACTTGGGTCTATTGCAGCAAAAGTAGGACTTCAAATTTCATTTGAAAAGACTGAAATAATGGCATCCTTTGATGTGGAAACACAAGCTATTACATTAATTAACAATAAAGAAATTAAAGTTGTACATAAATTTAAATATTTAGGGGAGATTATAACATGGAATTGGAATGAGAAAGCGTCAATCGAAAATAGATCAACAAAGTTAAGACAAGCGCAATATATTACTTGGTCTAGTTACAAAAAAAACACTCTCCATAAATGCCAAATTACGACATTACGAATCCGTTATTAAGCCGGAAGCAATATATGCTTGTGAAACACTTTTCAAGTTAAACACTCGATCTGTTACTGACACATTACAGAAGACTGAAAGAAGAATTCTCAGAACTATAATTAATAAAAAGCATCAGGTGGATGGTCAATGGCGTCTATTACCAAATGAATTGGTTTATGAAGAAACTTAGTCCATAGTCGATACTATGCGAAAAAGGCGAATTGCTTTTTTGTCATATCCCACGCCTGCCGGATACCAGACAATTAAATGTATTATTTAATTTCTTTTTCAAAAGTAAAACAAAGAACTCTTGGTTTATGGAAATTCAAAATGATCTGCATGAACTCGGCTTGACAATGTACCAAATTGCTAACACAGATGAGAAGAATATCTTGAAAAACAAGAACATCCGACTTCCCTTAAAAACCTTTACCCGAAAAACTTACACCATAAGTGATGCAGAGAGAGCGGTATGGTCGACTAGAATGAAAATGTTTTGGGAAAAGAAGAAAAATAAGAAGCTGAATCTTTAATATTGTTTTGAGACATGTATATACTTGTTTTGGTTAAGTGATCCAATGAGGGCGTAACATATGTAAATAAATAAATAAATAAATTTAGCTTGAAAAAGATTTTTACCTTAAAATTTTTTAATTTTTTAATTTGGGATTAAAAATTATTATATTTTCTATTCTAATTTAGTGTATTTTTTTTTAGTATAAGTTAATAGAAGAATTTAACTTCTGTCTTATGATTTCAAAACATATGCTTTCATAAAGCTTTATAACTAATTTATCTCATGTTATGAGAACAAGGGGATTAATTAAATGATAAGCAAAATAAAGTAAAGTTAGGATTTGCCCAGTTAAAATACAAGGATCTTCTACAGGTCGTGCCCCAATTCATGTCAATAAAATAACAATTGTTTTTATAGAACAAAATAGGATTTGATTAATTGGATAAAATAGAGTTCCTCGGAATCTATTTCTGTTATAAAATGGTAAAATTAATAAGATGGGAATAGATATAACTAGAGCAATTACTCCTAATTTATTGAGGATAGACCGAAGAATTGCATAAGCAAATAAAAAGTATCATTCTGTTTGAATATGAACGGGGGTATCAGAGGATTGGCCGGAGTAAAATTATCAGGATATTCTTATATACTTATATATATATTCTTATTCTTATATACAAAATACTCTCCAAAGCACTGCTGAACCGAGTTGAAGACCACGTAGACCACTTAATTGGTGAATACCAAGCCGGCTTTAGGATAGGGAGGTCATGTGTGGAGCAAATATTCAACCTCAAAAACATTCTCAGAAAAAGAGCTTTGAGAGGTCAGAACACCGTGGTCATTTTTGTTGACTTCAGAAAGGCATACGACTCGATTGACCGGAAGACTATATTTACTGCATTAGAAGATTTCGGGAATGACAGGAAACAAGAGAAATAATAAAACAAATACTAACTGATACCATCTCCAAAGAAAGCTTTATGGAGAAGTCTCTGATACTTTCGAAATAAAATCAGGAGTCAGACAAGGGGTTGGTCTTTCACCAATACTATTTAATATCGTTCTGGAGAAAATCATGAGAAATTGGGATAAGGCTTTGGAAGCAGAAGGAATTCAGGGTATACATCTTGGGAGGAAAGGACAAAACCTGGGAATTAAATGTTTGGCTTTTGCTGATGACCTTGCCCTCCTAGCTCATAACAAAGATGATGCACGAAAGATGATGGACACTTTGCACGAAATAGCTGAGAAAACAGGTCTTAATGTATCATATGTAAAGACTGAGTACGTGGAATACAAACACCGGGAAGAGAGACGTATGCTGGTGGAACATGGAACTGTCAAAAGAACTGGTAAGTTCAAATATCTTGGGGAATGGATACAATCCAATGGACTGGATGAAGAGGCAAACAAGGCAAGAGCAAGAAAATTGGAGCTGGCCTATAGATTAACTCAGAACAGGTATAACACTGAGCGATATCATACAAAGCAAAACTCATACATTACAGTACAGTGGTAAAGCCTGAGGGTCTGTATGCCTCCGAGTGGCTAACCCTGAACAAAAAAGGGGAGCTGAAGGAACTTGAGATAAAGGAAAGGAGGATCCTGAGGACAATATTCTCGGACCACGGAAACATGATGACGGAACATGGAAAAAGGAAAAACTGAAGACCTGCATATGCAGACCGAAACCATTGTGGTCACAATGCGTAAAAGAAGGTTAAAATTTTACGGGCATTTGATGAGAATGGACGGGAACTGACTGACAAAGAATTTTTTTAAATACATCACAGGGTTGAAAGCTACTACAAAATGGGTAGAAGAGGTCAAAAGAGACGCCATTGAAGTTGGACTAACTGAACTTGTCATTCACGATAGGAAAACGTTTCGAAGCCGAGTTGACAATATCAAGACTGTTCGCATTTGCGAATAATTAATTTGTTAATTTTGCAAGTTTTGTGAAAATGTCTAAGTCAGATACAAACTTATTTTTCATAACCTCTATTTGGTCACCACGTGTACGTGACATTTCGTTTTGTAAAACGCTTTCATGTTAAAACAAATATGTTGTAAAATTATTTATTTACTTGCTCATAAGCCTAGTTCGCTTCTCGGAAAATTCTCCTAGTGTTTTAGACACGTTCTACGTTCGTCTTGTGCTCACGAACCCTCGTGGTCAACTGATCACCATTTGCTGCTAGCTCATTGGCTAGCCACCACGCAGCTGCTACGCGTCAGCCAATCACCGCTCGTCTTCTTCAGACGAGGCACGTCTACTCCAACCGCGAGCCATAGACGCTTCTGGAACATCGTCTGCCTAGCTATTTAAGCAGCCTCTCAGGCTGACTACTTTGTGCTTTTTTCGACGGTCAACATGTTGTCCACCAGTCTTGCAAACCGGACTTAAAACTTCAAATATTGTCTACGTATCACCTTAATTCCCGCATCAAGAAGTATTATTTAAACTTCGCAAAGTCTTCGACATTTTCCTTTGTGATCAAACCTCGATCACCAGCCACGTGTTTCTACGCCCTGTTAGTGCTAACAAACTTTTCTAGATGTGAACTGTACATCTTCAAGTGCTACGGAAAACTATTCCTACGCAGTCTATCTACAAAGTGAATTCCTTATCACTTAAGACATCGTCTTCATATGGTTTATGATAAGTCTCTACTTTTTGTGAAAGCTATTCCAAGTGACATAACTGATGTCATCATTACTGCTCAAGCAAGTGGTCTACGTGACACCGTTCGTTTCTTCGAAAATTGGGGTTGCTAACCTCACTTCGTTACAAAGTTCAGTACTCTGTTAATTATACATAACCTGTGTTGTGAAAAGTGTAATTTACTGGTCTACGTTATATGTTATTTCTTTCTGAGGAAAGATTCATACAAGCCTACTTCAGAAGTTTTCTCAATTTTAATATATCGGTTGCTTTGTCATTTTCTTGAGGTATTACATACCTACTAGCTTTTGTCATTTTCTCAAGTACCGGTATTACATATCTACTGGCTTTCGTCATTTTCTGCTTTGAAAATTATTGCATGGCCATTTCCCATTTGGGATTAGTCTCATTATTTCTCGTGCATACCTACGTCTGCTATTGCACTTCTTCTTGGAACATTTCATGGTTCACTTTCGGGTAATAGGCCTACTTGCCTACCTGCTTCTGCCATTTCAATTTCTTCGGAAATATTACATGTTAAACTTTCATGCAGCTCACACATACCTGTGTCTGCCATTGCATTTCCGTTGGAAATAATTTTGATGCATCTTGGCAACTCCCTAATTCTTTCTCTTTCATAAGGTGCTGCAGGATTTGGCCCCTGTCAGTCACTAGCCCCTTCTATAGGTTATGTATTTTTCCATGTAACTGCCTTTTCAGTTTCCCTTATTTTTCTTTCATAGGTTACTGCAGGATTAAGCCCCTGTCAGCCATTAGCCCCCTTCATAGGCTATGTCACTATTCTTTTCTCTTTCTATACAAGCTACCTTTTGTATTAAAACATTTTAGTGCCTAACCTGGCTCCCAATTCAATGAATTACTTTTTCTTTGTCAGAAAATCAAAGTTGTATAAAACTGAATATTGTTTTTTGTTATGCTAACTTATTTTCTGTTGATGGAAAGAAAATATATATGTCTAAGCTACCTGCTCTCTCTTCTTCTCTTTTTTGTGTGTGTTATATATACTAAAAGTTCCTATGTTCCTTAACGCTCAAACTTTGTTCTATTTTGAATTCACTCAAAATACATCTGATAATGGAGACCTTTAATTGGTCGATCCAAAGGTTATTGATAGTTCATCACTCCATACTCACAGGAGCAGAAACCCATGGGACAAGTTCTGTTTCATTTTAACTTGACCTATAACTTAGAGAGCACGTTGCTTCATGATAAAGCCTTATCTAATACTGTGTCTGACTTTTCACAGCTATAACGGATCCTATCAAAGTGGAACAGGTGCGGGATTATGACGAGCTGCCGCAGACCCCTCCTGCTGTCAAGCCTGACGATTCTTCACTGCCAGCACCTTCACTGGAGGTACGGGTAAGTACTTCAGTCTCTACCATGTCCACCACCGAGAAGTTATTAGGCACTCGTGCCATCCTAAAAAAGCAATTAGCTAGATTTCGCTCCTTTTGATTGACAAAAGTTTGGATGACCATTCATTAAGCATTTTGGTCGAAAGATTCAAATTATACCAAAATGAATTTAAATCATATTCCTCTTTCCAAACTGAACTTCAGCTTCTCGACTCAAATCACGAGTGAGATCGAAGTGAGGTGGAGGAAAGTTATTTCGAAGGCTTCGCAGAATCTGAAAACTTAATTAAAATTTTAACGAAACAACAAAAAGAGGATTTCCTTCTACACCAATCCTGCCTAGGATCTCACTGCCCACCTTTTCTGGCAACGAACAAGCATGGGATTCCTTCGAGGAATTGTTTGTTTCCTTAGTCCACAGCGACTCTTCCATACCTTACATTCAGAAATTTCACTATCTGAAATCTGTTTTGCAAGGTCCCCCACTCAAGTTAATACAGGCACTCCCTCTCACCGCTGATAGCTACTCTGTTTCGTTCAATCTGCTGCAACAAAGATACGGAACCCCTAAGATTCGTATCCATAGGCACATTACTGCATTATTTAACCTCCCTTCTTGTCGGTCAGATAACCTTTCTTCTCTCCGCCATTTAGGAGATACTGTCGAGCTTCATGTACGTGCACTCGAGCACTTGAAGTAGCCCGTCGAACATTGGGATTTATTCCTGGTATATCTTACCACTTCCAGGTTCGACTCGCAAACTTTCAAAGCATTGGAATCAGATTTAATCGATCAGCCTGATCCCACCTTTCGCACTTTAGCCACATTCATAAAAAACCGTTGTCAGGTTCTTTCCGCTGTTGCTCAACAAGCCAAGCCCCCTAAAACGAGCAAAGGTGCAATCAGTAAGACTTCTTCTAGCAAGAAACCTCTCCGCTCTCAAGTGTTTTCTGTTCAAAATACCGCACAAACCTGCTTTCTTTGCAACAACTTGCATCTTTTATATACTTGCTCTTTCTTCAAATCTATGTCATTCGATGACCATAGAAAAGCTGTTGCCGAACACAAACATTGTTTCAATTGTCTGTCGGACAAACATGCAGTATCAAGCTGCCCTTCTAAAGGTGTCTGCGTTCATTATAAACTGCGTCACCACTCCTCATTGCATCGGTTTGAAAAACCTAAATTTAAGCATTCTCAAAGCAACCGTATAGAAAGTGTTACTTCTTCAACCTCTCAAAATAACGTTGCTTCCAGCAGTAAGTCGTACCTTACTTCTGGCACCCATTCTGACTCTAGCGCTCAGTCCTATAATCAAACTGCCAATTCTTGGCGCAGCACTCAGGTTTTGTTCTCCACTGTGCGACTTCAGATACAAGATTCTAAAGGAAAATTGCATTCAGTTCGAGCTCTTCTCGACAATACTGCCAACCACGATTTCATAACCTCTCCTTTGGTTAATAAATTGAACTTAAAGCCTAATACCACATCGATGGAGATATCTGGTATCAATAACAGTAAGTCTACTTCCTTACATTTCGTAAAACCCAATATTAAGGATTCGGTACAATCTGGTACTAACCTTAGTTGAAACTGTCTGTCAATCCCCGTTATTGGAGCTCCGACCCCCAGTCATTCTTTTTCGATTGACACTTGGCACTTCCCTTTTGATCTGAAATTAGCTGATCCCTACTTTCATCAGAGTGCCCCAGTTGACATTTTGCTACGAGCCAATGTATTTTGGCAAAATTTGCTTCCTTCTAGAATCAATATAACTTCTAGCATCTACGCCCAGCACACCAAATTTGGATGGTTGGTCACGGGTCATATCCCTCTTGCCACTGTGCAGTCTTCATCCCTATGTCACTTATCTCACGTTGAGTTGGACAACAATTTGGAAAAATTTTGGAAAATTGAGTCTATTGATTCCACACCTTCCTCTTCCACTGCAGATGACTTTTGCGAACAACTTCATCTCGCAACTACTGTCCCCGTATATTCTAGAGGCGGTCTGTTGGATATCCAAAGCAACGGCTGGATTCGTAGACGCTGACTGCTCCGGCGCAAAATACAAGTCAAGGATCTACCTCCAACTAGACCCTCGCGAATATACGTGGCGGAAATTACAATACAACTGTGAATTACATGAAAAATACACTTAGCTCGCGGTAAAACACCTACCTTAATCTCGGGAATTTCGTGGTCAGCTTCTCTGGACCTAAAATGGGTTTCACAGTTGCATCTCCTTATATCTAAAATAATTCACGACAACACGGCTTCTAATAAAACTAAACAATTTAATAACAAATGAAAACTAAAGCTAAACATTCACACTACAAAATAAAATACACACTCCCATTCGTTCATCTCCACTCTCACGCCACTGACAAAACAGCGTTCTAACAACATAATGACAAAATTTGGTGTAGCTTGGGTCTATACAACAAGCTGTACAACAATTACACACCTCGGTGTATTAACATTCTTCTGGCACGCTCCCACGCACATATGGGCGCTCGGCGCACGCGATCATTGCCACGTGTCCGATGACATAACATTCACCGCTACATTCCCAGTCTGACTGGTTAAAAAAAAAAGAAAAAGAGCGAACCGGGCGGTTCGCCATATCTCTCCCCATTTGCTTGGCCTGGCCGTGCTGTGGCCTTGGTTGGAAACGAGTTTTTCATAACAATGAAAACTGTGCTAAATGAAGGCAGATTCACGTCAGACAAATACGTGAACTGCACTCAAATCCTACATGCTACTGGCATAAAACTTCTGTACACACTAACATTCACACTCTCGCATTGTGACGTCCCAATATAGTTCATTTCATTCGCACTGAACAAGAAACAAACCACATGCAATCACATACTCATTCACACTCTAATCTTTACATTAAACAAACGAAAACTTCCTATTCTTAACACGTTATACACTCGATTGATAAATAATAAAGATTAACACTAAAAGAATTTATAATGACGCTTATAGCACCAGCTATAGTCCTTCCAAAGTAATAGCGTCTAAATACAGTCGAGCCTGCGCTCTGATCTAGCAGTTATGTCAAATACAGTGAACTGTGATCTTTAATATCTTCTACATCACCAGAAATAACCACCACTAGTCTCTCCTGTCTGATCTGGTGTCAAAATAAGTTTAATACATTCGACCACTGAAGGTGAAACATATGCTGTTACAAGTCTGGTTTAATAATCTCGATAAAAGTATAGCATAACAGCTGTCATCATCAATTTCCTGTTCCAATTTCAACCGTGAACCTTCCTGTCCTATCTAAATTCCATGTCGTGTATAACAAAATAAGGAGTACTCTCTACTCACAGTCTAAATGCCTTTGCCAACACTAGTCATGCCCACGCAATGACTGTACTATAAAATGCGGAACACACCTTCGCAATAACCTCGTATGCCAACTACATACGGAAATACACCAATAAACCACTATCAAAGGGTTATCAACTCCACTTCTCTCAACCTGGCATTCCTTCAAAAGGGCATAATTTCACAGCGTTATCACCACAATCGCTGGTCTGATGAACAATAACAACAATTGTTAAATTAATAATTTATACATCTTAACGGCCTCTGTAATTCACGATATTGAACCTCCTCACTTAATACTCTTGAAACGATACTCTGATAAGTATAAACTGTCGTGCATACAATTAATAAAAATACTACATCTCATCTTCACACATCTGGGTTCGACTTTAATCGAAGAAGGAATATTATGTCTACAACGTGACATGATATTACTCCTAGTAAGTAATTAATCACAACATCATATCTATGTGTTTGTGTCCAACAAGACTCTATCACGACGAGGATATCAAACGATATCTACCCTAACGTCGGATGATAAATAATCTTCCAAGAAGATTCTAGCTTCAAATAAATTAAATGACTGAATGTTCAAAGCTTTCTTCAATAAAAACATACAGTTAGTCATATTCGTATTCTCTTCATTCAGAACGAATGTCTATGAGTTCTGACGATAATAATCGTGTCCACGTTAAATGTTCCTTTTCCACAATGTGACATGATATTTCACAATATATCACTACCAAGATCTTCTTTCTTGACGTTTCTTCTCGACGGATGAAATGCCCAAATTAAACTAATAAAAATTAATTTAATGGGTAATATAGACGAAAATGTCTATCACCTGAATTCAAAATTAATACAAAAACGTCGAAAATAAATTACTGTTCCTTAAAGGAAATGACAAAATCTTGTTCCCCGAACAAGTAAATAATCTCAGTTCAGAAACTGGATTCCTAGCAAACGAAGATAATAGCATCGCAAGACGATCACTATAATAAATTTCGAAGAATAAAAATGCTATACATGGAGTACATAAATACTGTATCGAAAAATGGATAAAGGATTTGCTCAGTAAATGTCACTACAAGCTCTAACTACAAGGTTAGTGAACACTGCTACCTGGTCTCGAAGTCTAGAAGATCAAGATAGAGTATAACAAAATACTCTGATGTTACAACTCCCAAAGATCTGGGCTGGATCCTAGTTCGTCTCCACGAACTCGTGACCTCAGGAAAGGAACGAATTCCCCCACTGGAAACAACAAGCTCCGACCGGAATCGAACTGCGGGCCTCCAATCATCATCTTCATTTTGACCGGGATAACCCTGGACCTCTTGAAAATCTTGTTGCTTCTTCTATCTCCGTCACAGCACAGCCTCATTATAACAGTGAGTAGCGTCGAAAGTTCTGCTTTCCACTTCAAAATGCATTTGAAGAAAAAGTCTTGGACCTCACTCGTATAACGAACGTTCATGTAGATGGAATCTGAACATCGTTCTGTAGTCTCTGATGTTAATGTTGAGCTCACGTTTGACAAGAATGCACTAGAATGGAGTTGTGCATCGAGTCTCATGATTGCCCACTAAGTAGACATTCACGAACAGTCTCCTCTAACGAAGCTCCATTGCTGCTTATATTGCTTCTATCTGCCTATACTCCTGGCGCACATAATAATCTTGTCCATAATAATCTTCATAATGCTAGACTGAATATTGTTCTTCACTATGGAATACATCTCCATCCTAAGTGTTGTAATACAGTTCCACACAAGCAATAGTAATACACACTCGTACTCACGGGTGGCTGTTGCCTGAGCTGCAGTCGCTCGGACAAAGTGTCGTATCGCGCTGGAGAAAACCACTTTTCTCACGCTTCACAAAACTGCTTATAATTGCCGAAATAATTCTTCCAAACTTCTGTAAGTTTGCAATATACAGTATCTGCTAGTCAGCTAAAATACGTAGTTGAAATTAATTCTCTGAAGTTGATCAGACCGAAGTTAATGCGGTAAATGTAAACCTCGCAATTTCACCTAGATTCAAGGCGCGGTCGTCTCCTGATTCCTCTCTTGCTCAAGCTTTGTCTCCACGAGTCATCTTCAACTAGACCGGTGAAACACTCGGAACTCCTTTCTACTCCAATTTCAAACGTCTGACCTCTTCGACGTTCAGATACACAAGAACCTCGGTGCTTGGCGTCTCCCTCCAAGTCTACCGATTTTAGCCGCCTTTTCGAGTTCCCTCTCGAATTCGCGCGGGCTCTAGCAAATCGCTTATTTCTTCCAATAGCGACCTGCTATTGACTTATAAAATATTTCCAATATTTTATTATCATATTCTTCTCTTTTCCAATATGTAAATTCATTCTTTAAGGGCTTAAATGAATTAAATATCCATAAAAATTTAGTTGCTGGAACTCTCGTCTTCTCTAAAACTTCTTCCTATTGTCTGTAAGCTCTATCCAATGGGATAATTTATAACAATATCTAAGCAAATCCTGGGAATATTCACTGTTGCTAGGTCGATTCCAAGCTTCTCGAAACTTCCATTGCGCAATACTATCACGTGACGGAATTTCCCTCCTAGCTCGACGTCGCCTTACGACTGGTTTCTGCCAAGTTCCAGCCATCATATTCCTTGGTTAAATTTTATCATGGGCTTCGAAAAAAAAATGTATTATTCCCATTTTCATCCCTTATAATTCATTTTACGGGGGCATTACCACTCGCATCTCAGATGGTAGATTCGTTGTCACTATGCCTCGTATTCCTTCCCCTCCAGTTTTGGTAGATTCGCATCCCCGTGCTCTTAAGGCTTTGTTTGCTGTCGAAAATCAGTTGAAACAAGATTCTTTAGCCAAAACTCAATACGTGGAATTCATGGAAGACTACGAAGCCTCTGGTCACATGGAAGTTCTTGATAAACAAACCCTTTCTGAAGATAGCGTTTATTTAAATCATCATCCTGTTTGTAAAAGCCCTTCCACTAGGGAACACATTCGAGTTGTTTTCAATGGTTCCGCCCCAGATTTTAATAGCATTTCTTTAAATGATACCGTACCTTACTTACAGGTCCCGCCATTCAGTCTGATCTTTCTTCTGTTTTGCTAAACTTTCGCTTGTTTCCTGTTGGTGTCATAGCCGATATTAAACAAATGTATAGGCAAATATTGATGAATTCTGAGCAACAATGTTTGCAACAAATTCTTTGGCGTGATTGCCCTTACAAACCCATTAAGGTCTTCAAATTGAAAACTGTCACATATGGTCTAAAGCCGTCTGCTTTCTTAGCCATACGCACGTTAAAGCATCTCGCTGAACAAGATTCTAACCCCTTTTCCGCTGATATTTCTAATCTTCTTAAAAAGTCTTTTTATGTGGATGATTTTCTTCATTCCTTTGACTCCCCTTCTGAAGCACTTGAGCACTCACGTGATCTCCAAGCATTGCTTCATGGAGGAGGCGTTTTCCTTCATAAATGGAATTCTAATTCCCAGGATGTATTAGCTCAGCTCATATCCAATAGCAACGCTGACACACCAGTCGAGCTCTTACACACTGTTGATTCCACTAAAGTTTTGGGACTTCATTGGTATCCCGTTTCGGATTCCTTTTTCTAACAAGTCAGCTTGTCCCCTATTCTTCCTCAAACTAAGCGACAAGTTCTTTCCGAAATCGCCAAAATCTATGACCCGCTTCAATTCATAGCTCCGAGCATTGTGAAAGCTAAGATGTTTATGCCGGAACTATGGTCTCTCAAGACCGAATGGGATGATCCCATTCCTCCTTCTCTTTTGGAAAGATGGCTTTCCTTTCGTACTCATCTTCTTGATCTGTCCATTATAGACACCCCCAGGGTTCTAATCCCTACTTCTTTCTCTTCCAATTTAGAGCTGCATCTGTTTGCAGATAGCTCCGTTAAGGCTTATGGATGTTGCACCTATGTTATCAGTCGTACTGGCCGGACGTTTGTTTTAGACGATTGCCCTTGACCTTGAAGCCTGCGGGTGAGCCTGTACACAGTCACTCTCTCACCCTATCGCTTCGCATTTGTCACCACCGATCTGATGTAATGGAATTCCAGACTTGAGGACGTGGCGACACCGACTTGCAGACAGTACAGTCAACATCGAAGTATTGTGTGACGCGGAAATACACGTTACGTATTTACGAACAGAACGTCATTATATTTGCCAATGACTGTACTTCAGTAGGAGTGTGAGACAGCATTGTCAATCATCGGACCGCTTGGGGCAGCTGATAACAACACAGGTACTGCAGTAACTCGCCTCCAGGCTTTCATTAAGATTTTTTACTCGTCTAAAACAAACGTCCGGCCTGTAGCACTCCTCCTTCATTTTCTAATTTGATTTGTACCAAGTCAAAGGTAGCCCCTTTGAAAACGGTTTCATTGCCTCGCTTACAGTTATGCGCTGCCCTGCTCGCCACTGAATTATCTCTAAAGCTTGTCTCCAATCTTAATTGTCATTTCAGTCACATCTATTACTGGACTGACTCTGCCATCACTTTAGCTTGGATCTCAAAGCCCCCTTCACATTGGCAATACCTCGTCGCCAACAGGGTGGAAATAATCCAAACTCTTTCTAATTCCTCGCAATGGAAACATGTCTCGGGTAAGGAGAACCCAGCTGGCATCATCTCACGTGGATGTCTTCCACAACAGCTAGCTAAATCTAGTCTTTTCTGGCATGGTCCAACTTGGTTGTTGCAAGAACCTTCCTTTTGGCCAGCCCTTTCTTCTTCTGCTTTAACGAATGTTCCTGAAACTCGAAAAGTCGCCTCTTCTTTTGTAACTAACGTTACCTCTTCATTCCTTGAAAGATATTCTTCCTTTCAAAAACTAATTCGCATTGTTGCTTACTTGCTTCGATGGAAATTCTTTGTGTTAGAAAAACCTTTGCTTCCTCAAGCTTTTCTTTCTACTGTTGAATTACAGTCCACTACAACCAAGGTTTGATTGCTTACTCAGCATGAAGTCTTTTCAGTAGAGATTAATTCTCTATCCAAGGGTCTACCCCTCAAGAAGCGGAACAGACTATTCGCTTTATGCCCCTTTCTTGATGATAATGGATTGTTAAGATTAGGTGGTCGGTTGTCTTTTTCTGCTTATTCTGAAGATAAGAAGCACCCCATAATTCTCCCTTCAAAAACATCACGTCACCAAACTCATAATTCGTCGGTTCCACTACCAGCATTTGCACGTTGGTACTCGTACGATCTTATGTTTGATTCGTGAGCAGTACTGGCCTATCAATAGCATGCACGAAGTCATTTCTGTTGTGAGAAAGTGCATTCCTTGCTTCAAAGCCAAACCTAAGTTTCCCGACAACTTATGGCTGATCTTCCATCGTTTCGTTCTGCTCCCAGCAGACCCTTTCTTCTTACTGGTATCGATTACGCTGGTCCGTTCCTATACCAAACTAAGAGCCTTAAAGCTAAACGCAAAATTCTGGGCAAGTTGTAAATCGCACTATTTGTTTGCATGGTCACTGGTGCTATTCATCTTGAATTTGTCACCAATGCTTCCACTTCTTACTTTCTCTCTGCTTTTTCTCGCTTCATTGCAAGAAGAGAAATTCCCTCTGAGGTTTTTTCTGACAACGCCAGAAATGTTCTTGGTGCTTCTCAGCAATTGAAAAAAGAACTCTCTTCTCGTTCGGCCAATGAACTGTCTAATTTTGCTCACTTGAAAAAGTTCAAATGGCATTTCATCCCCCATACGCTCCACAGCATGGTGGGAGATGGGAAGCTTGTGTTAAGCTGGTTAAAGCTCATCTGAAAAGAACTATAGGAAATTCTATCCTATCTTTTGAAGAATTCTATTCCATTGTAATTCTTATTGAGGGCACTGACAATTCCCGTCCCTTGTCTCCCTCGTCCAACGACCCTTCAGATTTACTTCCTTTATCTCCTGGTCATTTCTTGATAGGCAGCTCATTAAATGCTCCGCCACCTCTCTTCGACCATAGGCTCGATCTTTCTTTACCCATTCCCTGGAAAAGAGTTGAGGCTCTTAGGAATAGATTTTGGAAACGATGGAGACTGGAGTATTTGAACTTGCTTCAAAGGAGAGGGAAGTGGCAGCTCGCCCACCAAACCTCAGGGAGGGAGATTTGATTCTCTTAAGAGAATCCAGTCCTCCTTTGTTTGGCACACCGACAGAGTAGTGAAGTGCTACACCGGTCGTGACAATAGGGTAAGAGTGGTAAAGTTAATTACTCCTTTTGGACAGTGTGTTCGTCCAATTTCTTGTGTTTCTCCCTTGCCACTCTAGTCCTGTTTTTCTGGTTTTTCTTGTTGCCCCTCTGAGAGTATGTTCGCATTTCCGAATAATTAATTTGTTAATTTTGCAAGTTTTGTGAAAATGTCAAAGTCAGATACAAACTTATTTTTCATAACCTCTATTTGGTCACCACGTGTACGTGACATTTCGTTTTGTAAAACGCTTTCATGTTAAAGCAAATATGTTGTAAAATTATTTATTTACTTGCTCATAAGCCTAGTTCGCTTCTCGGAAAATTCTCCTAGTGTTTTAGACACGTTCTACGTTCGTCTTGTGCTCACGAACCCTCGTGGTCAACTGATCACCATTTGCTGCTAGCTCATTGGCTAGCCACCACGCAGCTGCTACGCGTCAGCCAATCACCGCTCGTCTTCTTCAGACGAGGCACGTCTACTCCAACCGCGAGCCATAGACGCTTCTGGAACATCGTCTGCCTAGCTATTTAAGCAGCCTCTCAGGCTGACTACTTTGTGCTTTTTTCGACGGTCAACATGTTGTCCACCAGTCTTGCAAACCGGACTTAAAACTTCAAATATTGTCTACGTATCACCTTAATTCCCGCATCAAGAAGTATTATTTAAACTTCGCAATGTCTTCGACATTTTCCTTTGTGATCAAACCTCGATCACCAGCCACGTGTTTCTACGCCCTGTTAGTGCTAACAAACTTTTCTAGATGTGAACTGTACATCTTCAAGTGCTACGGAAAACTATTCCTACGCAGTCTATCTACAAAGTGAATTCCTTATCACTTAAGACATCGTCTTCATATGGTTTATGATAAGTCTCTACTTTTTGTAAAAGCTATTCCAAGTGACATAACTAATGTCATCATTACTGCTCAAGCAAGTGGTCTACGTGACACCGTTCGTTTCTTCGAAAATTGGGGTTGCTAACCTCACTTCGTTACAAAGTTCAGTACTCTGTTAATTATACATAACCTGTGTTGTGAAAAGTGTAATTTACTGGTCTACCTTATATGTTATTTCTTTCTGAGGAAAGATTCATACAAGCCTACTTCAGAAGTTTTCTCAACTTTAATATATCGGTTGCTTTGTCATTTTCTTGAGGTATTACATACCTACTAGCTTTTGTCATTTTCTCAAGTACCGGTA
Organism: Meconema thalassinum; assembly: GCA_946902985.2. NCBI lineage: Eukaryota > Metazoa > Arthropoda > Insecta > Orthoptera > Tettigoniidae > Meconema > Meconema thalassinum. The sequence goes on from OX336389.2 coordinate 189,184,268, forward strand.
TTACATATCTACTGGCTTTCGTCATTTTCTGCTTTGAAAATTATTGCATGGCCATTTCCCATTTGGGATTAGTCTCATTATTTCTCGTGCATACCTACGTCTGCTATTGCACTTCTTCTTGGAACATTTCATGGTTCACTTTCGGGTAATAGGCCTACTTGCCTACCTGCTTCTGCCATTTCAATTTCTTCGTAAATATTATATGTTAAACTTTCATGCAGCTCACACATACCTGTGTCTGCCATTGCATTTCCGTTGGAAATATTTTTGTTGCATCTTGGCAACTCCCTAATTCTTTCTCTTTCATAAGGTGCTGCAGGATTTGGCCCCTCTCAGTCACTAGCCCCTTCTATAGGCTATGTCTTTTTCTATGTAACTGCCTTTTCAGTTTCGCTTATTTTTCTTTCATAGGTTACTGCAGGATTAAGCCCCTGTCAGCCATTAGCCCCCTTCATAGGCTATGTCACTATTCTTTTCTCTTTCTATACAAGCTACCTTTTGTATTAAAATATTTTAGTGCCTAACCTGGCTCCCAATTCAATGAATTACTTTTCCTTTGTCAGAAGAGCAAAGCTGTACAAAACTGAATATTGTTTTTTGTTATGCTAACTTATTTTCTGTTTATGGAAAAGAAAATATATATGTCTAAGCTACCTGCTCTCTCTTTCTTCTTTTTTTTGTGTTATAAGTTTCTATGTTCCTTAACGCTCAAACTTTGTTCTATTTTGATTTCACTCAATACGTCTGATAATGGAGACCTTTAATTGCTCGATAGTTCATCACACCAAAGGCGTTCAAAGAAAAACCACCACAACACTGGCCAAATTTGGTAATTACAGAGGAGCAGAGAAAGATTAGAAGTGAAAGAATGAAGAGGTTCTGGGAAGAAAAGAAGAAATAATTGACCAGGAAACCTTAGGTTCCATGCGGTCAACATTTGGCCAAAGTCGGGGGGGAACACTGTACTGTATCTTGAAAATCGAGCGACAGTTATTTTCAACTGCTTACATTCAAGCATCGACAAGATAACTATTAAATTACGATAAATTATAATATAACCATATTAATTATATGACAGTTATAATAATTATAAATTATTATGGTTCTTGGACGGAACATTAGATTAGGTGTAGAATCTTTTGGTTGTGGAAACAGAGTGTACGGAATGATACTAGCAACAGATGCTCCAAGGTCGACTGTGTCTAACTTCATGTACATCAGGCCACAGAGAATGTGCTGTGGTCAATACCTGGGCTAAAATTGTATGGTTTCTTTCTTTCTTTCTCTCTTACAATTGTTGTAACTCTGTTTGTAGTTTGTTTCTGACACAAGAATCGGCGGCGGCTGTAACTCGATTCCGAGAACATACACTTCTTCCTGCATAGAACTTTTCAGACCAGCTTGTGGATGTGTTTTTGATGACTAAACAGGCCAATCCCGGCATAAAACATGCGCCCACATAAATTGCACTCAATGGTTGGGGGAGGGCGAGGTTGTAACTGACGAAGCTTTCTTGCTTGTCGCTTGGCCTCTTCAATGTCTGGGCATTCTTCCTCAAAGAAGTTGACAGCGGTCGATGTAGTGTTCCGCCACAGTAAACGGTCCGCAGCAGATGTATATATTTTCCTTTTTGTTATTGTTTGTTCTATACAAGGTTTAAGACAGACACCACCTTGGATTTCCTGGCTAAGATCCCTAAATAGCCTATGAGAATCGTACAATACATAAAAAGGAGCACTTACTACATATTAAGTTACCATTGAACAGAGCTATTACTGTGACACCACTAACACAAAGACAACATACGAATTGCTTTACCTATACGAATTTTATTCGCACCCTAATTTTAGGAAGGAAAATTAATTCATTTTTTATGTTTATTCTTTTTGTTGGGTTTTAGAAGCCATGAGAACATGTATCATGATGAATGACGCTGCTCTAAGGTTAGTTGAAATTCTTAACCTCTCGAAATGCCTCCTTGCTGAAAGTTATGCATCCACAGTAAAACTTTAGTTTTGCTGGACGTAGTCAATAGTTTCGGCAGCCATGGGAGATAATATTGCGATATTACAGTGCATGCACGTCCAGAAATAAGGACAGCATGAGTCACGAACTAAGGCGAATCTCAGCACCGCAAAACCTAGCAAGCTCACGGTAAGATATTGGTTCCATTGGCAATCGGGGCACTGTTTCGTTAGCAGTGGGAACCAGTAGTGTGATATTATGGTTCACACATGCCATGAAATAAAGTCAACACCATTTACAAACCTAATAAGAGTCTCAGCATCACAAAAAGCTAGCAACTTTGCGGTAAGTTGACAATCGCTAGGACACCAATTTGACAGCCGCAATATCATGGTACATACACACCCTGAAATAATATCGGTGTCACAAGCTTATGGCGAATCTCACCATATATTGCATTTGGAGGGCCAATATCATCGAAATGATGATAGGAAGTGTTCAGTACCAATCTTGGCTCAAATAATGCCTGCACTCCAATTCTTCACTTCCAATTTATGAACAAAATGTGCAGTACAGTTCACTATACAGTAGATTTAAAAAAAAGTTATACCGCTGTTGACAGAACTGTTCAATACGCGATGTTGATGTTCTCCAGAAAATTGGTTCACTAAAGAATTAAGAAGATTCAATACCATTCTGAATGAAGACTTATTAAATCCTTAAGAGTGATATCTGTTTCATACCTAAGCTGTGTATGGAAGGAATCTATTAAATACATTTTAATTACTTTATTGACTTGCATAAAGGACCCCCTATTTTGATGCATCATCATACGACTCGAAGTGCCATAGATATTTCCTACCCTTCAGAAAACCAATTTCCATCGCCAGAAATCAAATCCACGATCTTGGAAACAGAACATGGACACTACCACTGATCCACCAAGAAAGCTAAAAGAAAATGAATCTATTATCTCGAAAAATAATCAAAAACAAACCATTATATATCAATGTTTTTAGATATATGGCACCTCTATTTGCAGTAATTAATTTTTCTTTTTGATTTCGCCAATACCCAATCATATTTGGCTGGACACAGAATTCATATCCCATTCATTTCCATGAACACAAAAACATTTGCTTAAAAAATCGTTGTAAAGCTTGCACATTTATAAGAACTCATGGTAGCACATTGAGGTTCGCTTGCGATGTGTTCACCATTAAACTATGATTTTCTTAACTTTAAGTTAGTTATTGGAGTTTTAAGGGGAAGAACAGCTAGGTCATCTGTCCCTGATTTTCTTAAGCCCCTTAAAACAACTATCATCATATACACTGTATATAAAGTATGGTTTTAAATAACATTACAGCATACTGACAAAGACTGCAGTGATGGAACAGCTGAAGAGAATGGATCAGGGCGTTAGTCAACCAACCAGAAATGCAGCTTAACCCTCTTAGTGCCAAGACATTTCCTGAAATACTTGCAAAGAATGCCAAGCCATTTTCAATGATCATGCAGGCTATTCGAAAATAAATCATATATACCACATTTTCAACGATAGAATCATTATTTTTGCTTTGTTTTAAAACCAATACCTCATTCTTTCATACATTATGTTCGTAGAAGTCAGGGTTGTTACAAGACCAAGATTTGCATTTTCCCTGACTTTTCCGTGACTTAAGATCCCATTTTCCCTGACTTTTCCCTGACCACCAATCCTTTATTCTGATCACCGTGTGAACATATTTTAAAAATAAAACCCGTCGAATTGGTCAAACGATAGTTACTGATTTACATCTTCGAATCTCACGACATATGGTGATTTTTTTTAAATTTAATTACACGTCCATGCTAACTTTTTTTTCAGCTACTGTATTACACGAGATATGTAATCTATCTCATACAGAAAAAGAGTTTCTTTTCAGAGATTGTAAAGAAAAGACTTAAAGAAAGAATTTTAACAAAAAGCTATTTTTAAGAATTAGCCCAGTTTTAGATGCCGTGTGCACTTCAGAAGGCATGGAAAAAACTGGCTTCATCTGATTTTAAAAAATTATAACACGACAAATAAATTTTAAAAAATGGATTCAAGGAACATAATTTTGACTTCTTTCTTTGTCAGTACACTCAGTTCACAATCAAACTTCTTACATTCTAAAATTTATTGCAATTGTTATAACTAATGACTTAAAAACTATGGCCTAATAGTCAAATAATACGATGGGTAAGTAACGTACATGGCACGGATTCTTTCAAAATTATTGCTAAGGTAAGAAAGAAATTAAAAATAGGTAATCAGAAAAATGGCACAGCGAAATCATTTAATTGGACTCAAAAACTATCGGACTTATTTACACCGCTTGACTGCAAAAGCCCTTTTCATTGTCTAGGAAGCAAACAAGTATTGCACGGACCCACAGAAAACACAGAAAGACATTTAACACTTTGTAATCTATTACGTCTTACGACTGCACCATGACTGACATCAATGGATTACAAAATCCATACGCGATCTAGGTGACACTAACAAAGTCTGGTATGGCACAGATTCGTTGATACCTTATCCTATACTGATCAAAATTGAAGAACAAAAGAATAGTTTGAAACTTAAAAGCTTTAACGGACGCCTGACGTACACTAGAAAGACCATACTGTGCCCATTTCAACAATGAAATATGCAAATCACAGTTAGCCAGCAATGCTCAATCGGGAGTATCGGGGTTCATGGTATGTTCTCCCACTCTGTGACTTACATACTCTGGATTAAGCATAGGATACACTTCCAAAAATAAACAAATTCAAAATCCTACTATCAAAACATTTAATTATTCAAACATCTGGCGCTACAAAAATAAACAATAAAACACTGACATTACACTTCACACTTGTTCCAAAAACGAACAAGAACTTCAAAATAATGATTCACAAATAATAATTAATGGTTATCCAAAAACCACACAAAAAACTTCATCTGAGTTTCACTCCCATATAGCACAAATCTTAACTTCTTACAAACGAGCTCCAAATGGCTCGGTGAATCTTACGTGCGTCGTGTTAACAAATAAACACACACCATTAGTTTTTAAACGAGTCCATCTAGCTTTAATTACATTATTATAGTATGGCTACTTATTAATTATTTTGGGCTCCCACAATGCCCAGTTTGTTATCATCTGTTTTCTCAAGCTACCAACTCACTACCGTGCTCGGAAAAATTTGCGTATCCCCGAGTTATAGAAAACTACTGACAAAGTCAACTTAAGATAACTCCCAAATATCTCAACATTTTCATCATAACTCGTGAACAAATTAAATCATTTAATAATGAAGTTAGGGATTTTATTTTATTGTCTTCAAAGACAATATCTTACGGAAGCAACGATCTGAACTCTGCAAGCGATAATAATGAAGGTAAAGGGACCTCAGTTCAAATACTGGGTCGTTAAAACAATCTTAAACACATCCGTGTAACCTGAACCAGACAGCTCGTTCTTGACCTTTCTCTATGAGAGAGTTTCTAAGAGTGTGTCTCAACACTTGGCTAATTTATGGCTTTAAAAAGGAGGGGACCACGGTCTCGCTCCCTTGCGACGGAATACAATGCGCCTTCACCGGCTGCTCAAATACGTTTCTTTTGAAAGACAAGGCTTTAAATACAAATCAACAACAATACATTATTAGGTTCTACAGACCTATTCTTTTAGCTTCAGTAAAGTATAATTATGAAGTGTCCTCATTAGTGGGTAAGAGAATCCATAAAACAACAAATATATAAGGGGCTTAGACGTGGAAGAATCTGAGTCCATTCCTTTTAAACTGCCTCGGGAACCATATCCCAACTTTGAGGACTTACAACATTAGCGATTTAGGGAAGGTATTTGTACTCAACCGGCGCTCACAATTCAACATAATTTGCACCCTTTTCCTGTATTGCATACTACCACATCATATTTGCGACTTAGGGAAGGTATTTATACTCAACCGGCGCTCACAATTCAACATAACTCATTACCGCGACTAACTGACCCCCACAATTATATTACAGAGCATTTCAACGCGTTCCTAGCGTGACCACTTTACGGTAAATGCGCGACATGGCGCTCATTACATCAAATAACCAAGTTGCCTTTCAAAGAAAGAAAGAAAGAAAGAAAGAAAGAAAGAAAGAAATTCAAATCAAAATTTGATCTTCGTCTCAAAAACAATATAATCAGCCTTAGCCTCCATCAACAATAACTATATTTAACATTAAGAACATTACTGGTTCCTCAACATATTAACAATTCATATAAGGAGCTTCCGCAGCTACGACCTATTCCATATAAAATTCATCACATAATTAATTTATTTAATAATTATTATTATTGCGCTTGCATTACATAAATTATATAGTTTGCCATTTTACTGATATTCCACTGAATATTTTCCACACGGGATTAATTAATACTTCAAAATACTTATATTTCAATTAAATTAATCGTTCAGATCGCGCAACCTATATTTCACATGTTTTCAAACATCCCTACTTCAACTTCTGAGGATTTTACGCAAATCTTCCCAAAACACATAATACTGAAATTAGTACTCACATGATTCTCCCAGTCAGAGACTGGGTTTTCCAACGATGAAACATTTCACCACACACCGATCCTTACGCCATACTTATGATCATCATTACACTTAATAACACTACTTTAAAATCACATAAAACATATACACTGATCATATTTAATCTACAAGATACCCTTCTGGGGTTCGTTTTCACTAAAACACAAATTCACTAAAAAGATATATTTTACACTCAAAAATTTTCACTAAAATCGAATTACATATAAATTTATCACTTCTGGCATTTATTCTCTTTGCCTTAACACACGTGATTATCTTCTCCTTTCCCGTCTCCAAGGGTTACATTTTGTTTACGTCGGCTTCCTGATCCTATCGGGATGATTGAAAGTCTCGATCGAACTACCCTCACTGAAACGGTTGATCCTCTTATTCCGTGGTTTCAACTATCGGCTTAATGAATTTAATGCACGATATCGTAGCTTGCTTGAAGCTAAATTGTTCGTTTAACATAAGTCTGTCACTGACGTTTTACTTCTAGAATCGCTCGAACTATTATGACGGCGACCTAGTGATTTCTTTCTCTGGTGATCCACACGTGGATTTTACTCTCTGATGCAGCGGTTCTTTAACTATTGGACTAATTCCAATGTCTGACTGTTCGTTTGTCTAAACATAGACAATGCCTGGCATCTCGATTCCTTAATTCTATCGCACCCCGCTCTAGTCTCCTCAGTTCAGGAACACTAGGCGTTACTACTACGATTTACCCTGATCTGGTTATTTAACGTAAAGATAGAATTGTATATTTCACTGTTCTTAGGTACTTCGAACTCCTATGATGCTGACACTTTAGCTGAAACTATTTAGGTTCGAGTCCCTATCGCCGGTAATTGCTCAAGTCCACAGTCTAAAACTTTGACTGCACTTATAAAATTTATAAAGTCCAAAGCTTGATGATATGTTTCCTATAACAAGGATTCTGATGCTTCTTCGCACGGCGATACTATTGACGATACTAGACGGCGACTCCCATAAGGGGTGCTCGCCTGCGATACAGAGTAACACGACCTATCACGGTCTGGTGAATACTGCATTTAACGTTGGTGAAACAGTACCGTGCCCTCCGGCACCTCTGGTAAACTGAAATGTTGTTGATCCAGCGTGTAGCGCCTCTGCGCTCACTGAGACTGAATATCTGTCGAAACAGTACGACACCCTCCACTAGGGCTCGTAAGACTGAAAGATTGTTGATCCAGCGCGGCCTCTCCCCGAGGTCCGCTATAGACTGAATGAATTTCCTGGCGCGTCCAGGGTTTATATTGAAATCTGCCACAAAAAGATCAGACTCGTACCTTCTCCAACCCTAACTTCTAAAATAATCGTCGTATAATTTTGAAAAATATGTCTCCTAAAAGCTCTCATTCTAATTGTAAAAAGGGTTTCTTTAATTACGAAAATCGATCATACACTCCCATGATATTAAATAAATGGGCTCCTGAGATGCGTGGGTATTGGAGTTTTGTTTTCCCTCTCTGCTAGCTTCGGGCTCGGGGAATAACTATCTACGTCATGCTGCGTGTGCATTTCTTTTCTGTGCAATTATTACAAACTTTTTCCACACACAAAAATCTCTCTCCCAGGATTATCAACAATGACGGATTCATTTCATCAATTAAATGCTTGCAAATGGCTAAATTTTCATTATTTCTCTTCTTGCGTCATTGCGACGTTGGCAATTTATTGTTGAGTAAGATCTTTTTCCGAAACTTCTTCTCTGTCTTTCAAGACGGAAAAGTACCAGCTCTATTTATAATCATGCGCCAGCCCCTTATTGCAGCGTCAGCCGTGATCTCATACTCCCGTGACCCGCGGTATCTCGTGCTTGCGTCATCTTACAACAGTCCAATTTCTTATTAACCCTTCCAAAACCTTTAAAATCCATTCTAAAGTCCGCATTATTTCTCCTTTTTCCTGCATATAAGGATATGGATTCGATACTTGAACCAGTCCACATGGGTTCAATACATCGTGGCACATGTTTTGTGCCCGTAAGATCTTATTGCTATAATTACTAACACTAATACATAAACAATACTGAGAAACAATATAGACATCGAAAACACAAAATTTAGTGACTGATACTGGTAAAGAAATCGATGGACTAAAACAGGAAATCCACGCATTTGGCTCGGAGTATACACCTTTTTGCTACATTCTTAGCGAAAGTAAGTACGATCACACACACACTAGCTTTAAAACTTTCGTTGCATACACATATTTGAATAACTCTCTACAAGTACCCGCTGTTTAGCACTTTTAAACGTTCTTCAATATCATTTAGTTCGTCTTCTGTTTCTAACATCAATTTGACTCTTTTGGTTTTTAACTCTTTTACCTCAACTACAATTGTTCTCTTCTGTTTTTCTTTGGCCTCGTTTTCTTTTCTTTTCGGCGGCCCTCTCCTTAGGCGCATTTTCATATTCTGAACGAGCATGCCTCGCCTTAACGGGCATTTCTTTGGTGACAGTCACTTTACGTAACTCTGCCTCGGATTGAACACCATCGTACACTTGTCGTAGGCCTATGAGAGAACATTCGAGCTGATTTTCGACTATCATCTCTGTATTAGTAGATCAAGCATAGGTGCTATGCCGAAGGTAGCCTACATGAAGCGAAACTTCAGCGAATTGAACACGGACGAGATGAAAGGGGACGCGAGGGGGATGGTGCATGTGGAGTAGAGGCTTTGGCCCCGAACAAGCGCGATTCCCGACGAAACGCGACCGACTTGGGCAAGGGAAGTGGAGGAAAGAGTGTAGTGGGGACAAACGACGAGACGAAGTATCGAGAGCAGCAGGGCTACCGCAATGTGTTCCTTTCTTGCTCTCTCTCCTATATTTTACAATTTTAGCATTTTGCAGCACTAACCCGACAAAGCGAAGGAGCTTCGCGCTACAGACAAATAAGACAGATTCACGCTTTTATTTTTAAAAATTAAAAAGTTCCCTGACCTTGCAGAAAATTTCCTTGACATTTCCCTGAACTCCATGACCGGATTTTTTTCCCATGACTTTTCCCTACTTCCCTGACCTGTAACAGTCCTGAGTACATACTGCATCTAAAACTTTTTCATGGAGGTTATTCTGATAATTTTTTATTTATTTTTGTAAAAAAATCAATTTTGAGTCTAAATTAAGGACACCTTAAGAGTCATACCAGAAGAAACACTATATTTCCAGCTGTATAAGTTCTTAGATACATCTGTACGCAGTGAACTTCAACAACAAGAAAACAACTGCACCGCAAGTTTGGTGGGAACAAGCGTGATTGGGAGAGTGCAAAGGGAGGGCGTGAATATAAACTCAAACCTATCACGTAACGGACTTGGAAGGAAAAAATGAGACACCGTACAGGCAAGCTTGGAACCTCACCTTTCCAACAGTATGAAATAATCATGGACATATGCCTACAGAAATCTACAAAGATAAGATAAACAGCGCGCTGATTCAATCGGCTTTGGCACTTTTGGCGCAAGTAGCGAGAGCCGATGTGATCGGCGTGTGGCACTAGGAGGGTTAAAGAAATGACAAGTTATTTATCATAACAGCCCAGTTAACCTCTTAAGTGCCGAGTTACCCAGTTAGCTCTTTACTACCTCAGTGCTGTGTTTTTTTCATTCGCATTAAAGAAAATTGTATAAGTCATAATTTTCAACTTATCATGTCTATAGGTCTTATACAATGGCTATAGGTTTTGAGTGGGAACTACTGCACCTAGGGTTTGGGTCTTTATGTATTTAAACGTAAATTCAAAATTCTCTGTTTATTTAAATTTTTATTTGGAGACGAATCAAAATTTAATTTTCTGTGCCCACGCTTGCAACATAACATCTCCATACCACGTCAAGGGCCCAAAATCAGTAATCAACTAGCACTTGTTGCTCCTTATTACAGTAGTACAAAATAGATATTCTTTGATCCCAAATCACTGCGAGACGAGAAGAATTTGCTTCTTGTTGCACCATGCTTGTTTACATCTCTGATGAACTCCAGCTGCAGACGAACATCTACAAAATGCTCTGTTAAGGGTGTGTTTCTATCTCCCAAAATTTTAATAATGGCACCTCGTGGCGTTAACGAACAGCTGATTCTTCACCTCAAGTTAAAACGCAATGGGAGTGAAACGCGAATTATGATCCGCGTCATCCTGGCTCGTCGCGTTGCTAAAACAGATGCGCGATAGCAACACTATCTCAAAGCACTCTCTTAGCTCTGCAGAACTCAAATCAAATCAAAATCACTTTATTTGCAATGAGGTGTCAACCTCGGTGGCAAATGAGGTACATAATTTACAAACACTACACAATATTAAAAGAATACAGTACTTAATGTACAAACACTACACAATATTAAAAGAATAAAGTAACAAACACCCAAAAGAATACAGTAACAAACACTAAGCAATATTAAAAGAATACAGTAACTTAATGTAATATTCACACATTGATTGAACTCCCCTCTCACAACTGCTGTAGGAATTACATAGCACGTATAATGTTTCTAGGAATACAGCACTAAGTTATACCACTTCTTTCTTTTCCCTGGTTTTGTCTATTCTGCTCTTGAATAACTGGACAGATTTTCGAAAGGGATCAAACACCGCCCTTGGTAAACTGTTTCATTCCTTCACACCCTTCCCAATGAATGAAAATTTACCCCAATCGCTTCTGCTAAAGTGGCGTCCAATTTTGAATTTGTGGTCTGCCCTGCCAATATAATTACTTTCCAATTGAAGCCTCTCACGGATATCCCCCCATGCTTCCTCTCCTGTATATGCTCTATATAACCCTACAAGTCTGTTTTTCTCCCTTCTCTTACTTAATGTTTCCCACCCAAGCTTCTCTAACATATCTGATACACTGCTTCTTCTCCTAAAATCCCCTATCACAAATCTTGCTGCTTTCCTTTGAACACTCTCAATTTCTTTTATTAGGTATTCCTGGTGCGGATCCCATACACTGCTTGCATATTCCAATATTGGACGAACCAAACTTAGGTAACTTTTCTCTCTTATTTCTTTGTTGCATCCTCTAAGTAGTCGCATAATGAAATGCAACGATCTGTATGCTTTCCCAACAATGTCTCCAACATGACCCTTCCAGTGCAATTTACTATCAAATCTCACACCTCTGCAGAAGTCATTGGTTCAATTAAGTTAGGTGTGTATTTTCTCAAAGGCAATGTTAGGAACGTCCCCATACTATTTTTAAGAACACCATACCTTAACATTCTGGGTTACACACCGCAAATTCGAATTTATGACTTAGTAACTTACCTAGGTGGGAAACGAACCCTCGCCCCAAGGGCGTAAGGTGTGACGCTTTTGCACAGCCAATGTAAGATACGTCTCCATAATATTTTTATGAACACAATACCGTAGATTTCCGGGTTACACGCCGCCAAACTCAAATTTATGACTTAGTGCCTGGCCGGGGAATCGAACCCTCGTCCCCAAGGGCGATAGGTGTGTCTTTCCTCACAGACAATGTAAGGAACGTCTCAATACTATTTTTATGAACACAATACCGTAACTTTCCAGGTTGCAAGCCACAAATTCGAATTTATGACCTGGGACTTAGTAACTTATGTAGTTTAGGTGGTACGGACATTTTTCTCGAAATGTGACTTCTTTACATGAATTATGTGTAAATCGAGGGTGCTGATGACGAATATACTATTAGTTTTGCACCCGAAATAATACTTCGACTGCACTTGAGCAGCGCGCGACAAATTCGAATTTATGACTGTACCTGGGAGAGGAATAGAACACTCGTCCCCAAGGGCGTTAGGTGTGACTTTCCGCACAGGCAACTTAAGGAACGTCTCCATACTATTTCTATGAACACCATACCGTAACTTTCTGGATTACACACCACAAATTCGAATTTATGACTTAGTACCTGGGAGGGAATCGAAACCTCGTCCCCAAGGGCGTTAGGTGTGACGCTTTTGCACAGCCAATGTAAGATACGTCTCCATAATATTCTTATGAACACAATACCGTAGTTTTCCGGGTTTCACGCCGCCAATTCGAATTTATGACTTAGTGCCTGGCCGGGGAATCGAACTCTCGTCCCCAAGGGCGTTAGGTGTGTCTTTCCTCACAGACAATGTAAGGAACGTCTCCATACTATTTTTATGAATACAATACCGTAACTTTCCGGATTACACGCCGCAAATTCGAATTTATGACCTGTGACTTCGTAACTTATGGAGTTTAGGTGGTGTAATAGTCCGAATATTTCCCCTTAATTATTATTTTTATAAGAATCAAAATTAATTTAATATTTTTATTATGTATATTTTAATTATCATATCAATTCTGGATTTATTCCATTATTTCATTACATAATTATATATAAGGGTTTTAATTATTGTTTAGTGAAAATGGAAATTTTCATTAGATTCATGGTAGGTTATATTATACAGGACATGCTTGGGAAATATTTCCGTCGTTGTGTCGTCATCTTCGCCACGGGTAGTCTGTCCAGTGTAGACTGAATTTCCCAGAAATAGTATTTTGTTTCCGGGTGACGCGAGGCTCCGAGACAAAGCACTTGAGTCAGTTGGGACGACACTCTATCGTTAACGTTTCTCCTGTACAGTCGTTGTTTGCGTCGAGTTGCATTTCTTGTGAAAATGGCAAATATAATTAGAGCTTTCCCGGATCTTTCCGAATTACGACTGAGAGATCTATTCTTGGCCACAGCAACAGTTCCTCAATCTATCCAGTGGGGACGTGATCATGGGCTTTTGAAACGTGTAGTGGTTTGTGAGAATGGTACTTGCGTGGGACGCAATGAAATGCGTTTGGAAAATAGACCAGGGATAGATGGTTCTATTTGGCGCTGTTCAGCCGGGCGTGTCTGCAGAAAACCCTGTTCTGTAAGGAAACTTTCGTTCTTTAGTGGCAGCCATCTGCCAATTTCAGAAATTATCATTTTGGCTTACTATTGGGCATATGAAATTGACAAGCAATCCTTTTTGATGCGTGAATTGGATTTAAGTAACAAAACAATCGTCGACTGGAAGCAGTTTTGTCGAGATATTTGCCATGAATATTTCATTCAGCATCCCATTCAGCTGGGAGGAGTTGGCCATACAGTTGAAATAGATGAAAGCTGTTTTGTACGACGGAAATTCAATCGAGGTCGCCGAGTACGTGAACAGTGGGTATTTGGAGCATATGATGTTGAAACTAAAGAAAGTTTTATGGTTGCTGTTCAACGAAGAGATGCCCAAACATTACTGCCAATAATTCAGCAGTATATTCTTCCAGGCACTACTGTAATGTCTGAAATGTGGGGGGCGTATAATGCCCTTAACAACTTAGGCTACCAGCACTTAACGGTGAATCACTCCATGAATTTTGTCGACCCTGTTACACATGCTACGACAAATCACGTCGAGTCTGTGTGGCAGAAAGCCAAGAAAGGTAACAAACGACGTTTTGGCACACACCGTACAATGATCAGCAACTATTTGGCCGAATTTCTCTGGCGACAGCGTTTTGGGGTAAATGCGTTTCACCATTTCATCGAGCATGTTCGATCAGTGTACCCTGAGGCTGCTATTGACGATTAGCATCTGTGAAAAGCTGTCTCCTCGCTCGAGCCTTGGCTTAATAAACGGCCCTTTTCAGGGCCATCAAAATAAACGGCCCTTTTCAGGGCCACCAACTGATCTGGAAAAGAGCTAGTTTGCTGGTGTAGGAAACTATGGCAAAACTAATAGTATATTCGTGATTAGCCACCCTGATTTACCCGTAATCAGGGATGGCTTCGATTGCGAGGGGCAGGGCCTGCCTGGAGATTAGGCGACAGCCTGATCATCTGGCATGGCGCGCTGCGGGCGGGTGGGCCACATACAACTTATAGAAACCTTACTTTACCTGCTCCACAACTCAAAAATAAATTATCAAGTCTAAACGTTCTAAATTATTCATTAAAAAAAAGGCCTTCTCCTTAATATTTCTAAATTCTACTTTATAAAATTTATTAAAAGTACAGGTACTATAAATTTGTTTATAATTAGTATTTCTTGGATAATGAGATTTATAATTATAAAAGTATTTTACTTTTTAGAATAAGAAATTTTAAAAGAATTATGATTAGATTATTTTTTATGGATGAATAGAAATTGATAAAATTTAATGTAAAGTTTTACTTTTTAAATAAAAATCTTGAGTATTGGGCCGTCAATTAATTTTTAGAAGTTTTGAATAAAAAAATAGTAGATTAAAAAAATAGAATTTTTGGATATAAGGTAATTAATTTATTATTCACTATTATTGGTATAATCATACTAATATATAAAAATGAGATGGTGTGTGTCTGTCTGTCTGTGTGTTACTCAATAACTCAAGAACCACTGGTCCGATTTAAATGAAATTTTGCATGGATGTAGCTGATTTACCATGTTTACATATAGGATACTTTTAATTTCGATATTTTGTACTATTGAAAAATGGCGACCATTTTAGTGACGTCACTACACCCTTTGGTTTCAAAATTTCATATTTCCATAGCAAATAAAAAGAGAACGCTAAGAAATAGCAAACTTTTGATGGCACATACGAGCTTCAAAATTTAATTTCCTATCCGAAAGGTCCTTATCACCTTTCGTGTATCTCCAACGGTTAGCGAGTAAAACCCACATATGTGACGTCACTACACCCTTTGGTTTCAAAATTTCATATTTCCATTTTAAATAAAAAGAGAACGCTAAGAAATAGCAAACTTTTGATGCATACACGAGCTTTAACATTTAATTTTCTATCCGAAAGGTCCTTATCACATTTCGTGTATCTCCAACGGTTAGCGAGTAAAACCCACATATGTGACGTCACTACACCCTTTGGTTTCAAAATTTCATATTTCCACTTCAAATAAAAAGAGAACGCTAGGAAATAGCAAACTTTTGATGGAATACATGATCTTTAAATTTTAATTTTCTATCCGAAAGATCCTTATCACTTTTCGTGTATCTCCGATGGTTAGCGAGTAAAACCTAAATTTGTGCAATAAAACCCGGTCAACACCGAGCGGTGCGGTATACAGTATCTCTCTAATATGAAAATGAAAGTTTCTGAATTTCTACGGAAATTTGAGTTGTTTACGCGTTTCAAACTGTTTTATGATGGATGCGCGGGAAAATATTGTTTTGTCTGTCTGTTTGTTTGTTTGTTTGTCTGTGGACAACTCTGTTCCCTTATAACTCGAGAACGGCTGGGTGTATCAACGTAAAATTTGGTACAGTTGTCCATCAGAGGCACGACACTAATCATTGATGTAATTCTTCTCCCTACCTCTCATAAAAGGAGGCCTACCCCCTTAAAATACATGCTGAAATAAGCGTAGAAGGGCGAGACAAAGCCCATTTTCAGCCCCTCAATGTGAGAGACAAAACCTCATTTTAAGGCCCTAAAACCAACAGTTTTTTTTAGTTATTCCCAGAAAACTAATTTCATTTCATAAACTAATGAACAAATAAAAGCCGGTAACCATGGCAACAGATTCTCAGAGGCCCATCTATTGCTGTAAGACGCAATGCAATTCCATTAATTACATTAGTGTGAAAGTTTGCAAAGGCTAGAAGGTTATCACGGAACCAAATTAAGCCGTAAAATTCATCAATACGTAAAATGCGCTTAAGGGGGTCAAGGGGTACTCTAGAATTTTTTCAGGCGATTTACATCTGCGGGTGTGGTACGGCAGGTCTATTATATTCATATCCCTATATTATATTATTAGTATTATTAGTATTATATTATGGCGTACAACGACGAGACAAAGCCCCTCGGTGCCAGAAACAAAACTCGGGGGCCCTAAAGGGTCCTCGAAAAGTACATTATAAGGCTCTAAATCCAACAGTTTCTGAAATATTCCCAGAAAACTAATTTAATTTAATTTAACAAACTAATGAAGGAATGCAAATCGGTAACCATGACAACATTATCTCAAGGGGTGGCATCCAACTTTCCATCTATTTCTGTAAGAAGCAATGTCACTCCATTTATACCTTGCCACGGTAGGTGAGTGGATAGCGTGTCGGTCTACTAACCCCAAGATTGCAGGTTCACTCCTGGCCGTGGTACAGGCCGGACGTTTGTTTTAGACGAGTGAAAAATCTTCATGGAAGCCCGGAGGCGAGTTACTACAGTACCTGTGTTGTTATCAGCTGCCCCAAGCGCCCCGATGATTGATAAAGCTGTTTCACACTATTGCTGAAGTATAGTCACTGGCAAATATAATGACGTTCTGTTCGTAACTACGTAACGTGTACTTCCGTGTCACACAATACTTCGACGTGGACTGTACTGTCTGCTCAAGTCTGGAATTCCATTATATCAGATCGGTGGTGACAAATGTGAAGTGATAGGGTGAGAGAGTGACTGTGTAAAGGCTCACCCGCAGGCTTCAAGGTCAAGGGCAATCGTCTAAAACAAACGTCCGGCCTGTACGTGATTTTTGAAAGGCGGCAAAAGTTTGACTCGCATGTCATACGATGTTGGCATATCAAAAAACCCATTTGAATTCAGTAGGCCGTGTTCATAATGGCAAAATTAACCTCAGGAGTTTCCGCCAACACAAAGTTCCTCATTTCTCTACTAGAAAGCGCTACAGTGTTCAAGGAGCTTAGATATCTACCCTCCTTGACTTTCATAGTGATTCAAGGAACAAGGAAATTTCGACATGCAAGCTACCCTCCGGGTGTCAAATTACGAAGCTTGCACCCGGCACCCGAGGCCATACGAAATTATTATTAATATTATTATTAGGCTACTCCATTTATTACATTTCTGTGAAAGTTTGCAAATGGCTATAAGGTTATCACGGAACCAACGTAGACTGTATAATTCGTCAATGCAATTAAGGGGGTCAAGGGGTAACCTAGAATTTTTTCATGCAATTTCACGTACGACATATAGTACAGAAAGTCTATTATATCTACAAACAGCAACATTATTTTCAAAAATTCCTGAATTGAATCAGCATTTTTTGCGGCTTTTAGAAATTTGGGCCATTTGAAGCTAAAGAACCTGAATTTTCATGCACCACAAGCCTTTATAATTTATGAAAGAGATCTTCCTGTGTGTGGGGACCTAACACAACGTAGAGGGTCATTTTTTATGTCAGGTGTATTGCGTTTCGTCTACAAGGCTTTCAAATCTATTTCACGTCAGGAAGTACACGTTAGGTGAATTTAGTTTGAGAGCACATTTTAACTAATCTTTTTTTTTTTTTCGACATACGAGTTCATCGTAAAGATGATTTTGTTTGATACTTAACGTAGATATACCCATTGGTAAACATGAGTCAATACACCAATCATTTATAAAACTCCTCACCGTACTTTTCATACAGTAGAAGGGTGGATATAAGGAAAAACTTCTCAAAATACATGCTAAAATAGGCGAAATATAAAAATTATCCTAGAAGGACGATCAAAGCATATGTTGCGCTTCTCATTGTGAGACACAAAATTCGCGAGTCTATAAGGGGTCTCCGAAAACGACATTTTAAGGCCCTTAAATTAACAGTGTGTGTGATATTCCCAGAAAACTAACTTATTTCTGATAAACATAGATGGACTCTCCAAATTCAATCTGTTATATACATAGTTGGGCAAAATACTCCCAAAATGTATTTTTGATACAAAATACTCACATAAAATTCCTGGAAATACAAAATAAGTGAGTATTTTAAAAAACAATTCAAAATACAAAATACTTTCAGTAAAATATGCTTCTATTCCATTCAAACTTTTCAAAATAGCATTATTATTATTATATATATTATCAGTGATCTGGTCGGGTGCGTGCATTAACGTGAAGGCCAAAGGGTTAAAATCCCACCGTTAGCCTCCATGAAATTGTTTTCGGGACAGTACTTCCTGATAGGCCTTGGTCGCTTCCCTTGCCCTATTGTCATTTCGTTTCCCATCCAGCTCTGTGTTGAGGATAGCGTCAGGAGGGTCATCCAGCCGTGAAAACCACTGCCACATAGTAGCCTACCTCACCTCGACCCCGAACCCACGAAATGGAAAATATATACGGTAGAGAAATTATTATTATTATCATCGTATGACCTAAGCTACCTCGTGGAGATCTTTTGAGCTAGTACCTTCATCTACCGTGAATCAAACTACCATTAATCCACCAGATTGGTACTGTACTATTTTGTATAAATTTGTGGCTTTCTTTTTATATACGGTATGTTGATTAATTAAGAGGCTTTTTTCATTTCATTTCATATTTATTTATCAGTGCCTTACACTGTATTTACAGTACACTGAAGGGAGTCTCTGAAAAGAGCAAAGCCCCACTTCGCATTCGGGATGCGTCAGAGCCCCCAATATATACACTGGGTTATATTTACATATGCACACAAGATGGGCTTTGCGACATCGTGGGCATGTAGCCCGTGTGCTTGGGTGTGTGTGTGTGTGTGCGTGCGAAATTTGTCTGATAACCTGTGTTACTGCAATGGCTATATTAGTGTGTGTATTTGTAATTCAGATGCCATTTCAGCATTCGCCTGGAGTATTATTGGGAAACTACGGCAAACCACTTCCAGGATTCGAACCCGCCTCTTCTCGGTTTTGCCTCACGAGGCTGAGTGTATCCCGTTCCAGCCCTCATACATTTACAGAAGTCTCAGCAAAAGTGGGCATGTCCTCTCACGGTGTATCATGTTGATTTATGAGTTATACGATAGGCTACTCATCTTTATGTTGATTCAGGGTTTTTTTTTTTTTTTCAACAAGATCCTGTGCTTTATATTGCAATTAGCCCTGAACGCCTAAAGTATCATTTTCGAAGATTATTGTCACCTACCAAGTCCATCTTACCTTTCAAATAATGCTACATGCAGCGGGAAAAAGGTTTAACTTACACTAGGCTACACATGAGACAATTTTCACTCATTCGTAACTGTGAGATAACCATAATTCGGGGAATTGCTCGACATACCGTATATTAATGTTATATGAAATAACTCGGCTGACAGCGATCTCATGCTCAAGCAGTTAATAACGATCACACAAATAGTGTTAATGTACCCATAGCATTTTCTAAGTCCTTATAAAAACGCGTTATTTTAATTAAAACTAGATTAATTTACATATAACTTCTCTCCCGCTAAGAAGAGAAAAAATGCTAATATTGTCCCACTAGGTGGGATTCACAATTGTTGGGCGCTAGCCTCAGTTTCAAATAAGCTACTGTATATTTCGCGGGGCAAAAGTTAGATTGGTAAACCTGTGAGGACGGAGTTGCATTACCACAGTCTAAAATACACAAGTCACGAAGCTCGCTGCGTTACGAAATTGCATCCTCTTGGTAGATGGAGCGACACTAGCGCTGGCGGCGGCCAGCAAGCTGGCAACTGCCTTGAGCGCGTTATTCGCGGAACTGATGATTTCACTTTTGTAGGGGTTTTATGAATTTTAAATCACCGGAGTGAGTGAGTCATGTTAAATCACAATGTTGATATACTGTACACTCTTAATTCTTAGGAAGATAAAAAATGCTCTGTTTATATTAGTTCAGTCCTCTACAAGTATCCCTAGGTACAGTTGTATGACGTATTTAGTAAGTCTTACGTAGAATTAATAGCCCATACTAGTTATTTCATGTTTTCATTTCAATGATAGTCGCGGGCATCTCGACATACTGTAGTATAAAACAGAGTCCCCGATTCTTCGATGGAACGGGTAATCTCGAGAACCACTGGATGGATTTTGATGCGGTTTTCACTATTCTGTAAAGGATTTCTTGAGGAAGGTTTATGGAGAAAAACATTCATTTGTGACGACATGAAGCCGAGCAGTAACGATTTAAGAGAATCAAGTCGAACAAAAACCTGCCGTCCGTGCGCCATTTAAGCTTACGCTGGATAAACCGTTAAAAATATCTATTTAGGCCCACTGTGAGTGTAAGCATAAAAAGTTCTAAAATGAGGTCCGCGACAGAATATCTCTATCTTTAATACACCGCCCACTATAGGTGATTTTACATTTTCATTTCTTCCAACAAACTCTATTCAGTGGAAATATGAATTACTAGCTTTGGAGTGAGTTTACGGGGTAGCGAGTGAGTCTATCCCCCCAGCTTCGGCCAGCATCAACTTTCGAGTCGTGTCGAGTTAATGTGTTTAGAGTTTCGCTGTTCACCTCGCCTATTTTGAATTGCGTCTGGGACCTGCCATCCATACCCCTTTCAAGCTTACTCTGGGTAAACCGTTAATGCAACCGGGCGAAGCCGGGGTGGGTTACTAGTATGGGTATATTTGTAAATAGCTATGCTATAACAAATTCTTAACCTAATCAAAAGCTTGTTCTAAGAGACAGGAGTGTGTTTTTGTCTTAAACCTCATTCGAGTCCAGAGTGCATTAAAGCTCCAAAAATAGACTGTAGGGGAGAAAAGGAAGGGTGATACCGAGCTCCGCTGATGAGTTCTCTCCACGGGGGTCAATTAGGAAAATCCTAACAGGGGAAGTTGCCTGAGGCGTGTTTTACTGCCCCCCACTCCAAAGTGGACGTGAAGGTAGTAATATTAACGGAATGTGTCAACCTGCGATGATCTTCACTATCTACTCTTGTTATCTCAAACACGTAGTCCATACCACTCATTAGAAATTCTAGGCATACTATACAAATCAATATGCACATTTTAATTTGTATGTTGTAGCTTTGGAAAAATGTTATCATATGAAAGTTATAACCAGCAGTATGAGCATTACAACGATATTCTGCTACAAAGTGAAAAACTGCAGACAAAAGCTTTACTTCCACTGGCAGTTCGTGGAGTTAACATTAAAACTTGGACGGTATGAAAATAATTCATCTTTTTAGTATTTTCATTCAATCAAGACGAAGTACTGGTATAAGAACAAAATTGAATGTAGAAATTTTATGACACATCGTTTAAGTCTTAAGAGAATAAAAATAACCTTTACCACAAGGTGATTTCTTAAAGTCTGCAAATGTGTAAATTGGGGGATCAAAGTGAAACGATCATGGTGGGGGGGAATTGTGTTTAAATGTACCTCCTGTATTAGTCCAATAACTAACCAAAATACTCATTCTACTAATATTTAATATAACAACCGCTATTTTTTTTGGTGGGGTGTGAAATTTGTCACCGCACTGGTAGCCCCACTAAACTACATTTAGTGGCAATATACCTAAATGAAACCTTGTTATTGTCACATTGCATTACATTTCATTTGCATATTCCTTGTTGGTGCACACTGTTTCTTGAAGATACTTAGTTGAGTTTATTCTCGACTTATCCATATATTTTGGCCCATCAATGTCCAATTATTTCATTCAACCTATAAATATACTTGGCAAATTGAATTATGATATGAAATAAATCACCCGTTTGGACAGCTAGTTCTACAGAGCTAACCTAGAAGTAGGATCATCTGGTTTTATTCGAGGTTAGTTAGTTAGTTAGACGGTTTTATCATTTATAAAACATATTTACGATGTCCGACCATCTGGAAACAACATATTGTAACCACAAATATATTTCAACAGGACTCTTTATAAGGTTAGATGACTTCAAAAATCTTACGCATTGTTCCATATCAGTATGCCTGGCTGGAAACAACATCCCATAGCATCCATCAGCGACATCCGTTTCAATATATAATAATAATAATAATATCATATGGCCTCGGATGCCGGGTGCAAGCTTTGTTATTTGACACCCAGAGGGTTGCTTGCATGTCGAATTTTGTTGTTCCTTGATAATAATAATAATATCGTATGGCCTCGGGTGCCTGGTGCAAGCTTTGTTAATTGATACCCAGAGGGTAGCTTGCATGTCGAATTTCGTCGTTCCTTTGAACGCTATGAAAGTCAAGGAGGTTAGATATCTAAACTCCTTGACACTACAGCGCTTTCAAGTAGAGAATGGAGGAACTTTGTGTTGGCGGAAAATCCCGAGATTAATTTTGCCATTGAACACGGCCTACTGAATTCAAATGGGTTCTTTAACATGCCAACAACGTATGACATGAGTGTCGTGATTTTTGTCGCCTTCAAAAATCACTTACCATGGCCAGGGGTGAACCTGCAATCTTGGGGTTGGTAGTCCGACACTATAACCACTCACCCACCGTGGCAAGCAATATATTCCTTGATGAAAGTCAAGGAGGTTAAATATCTAAGCTCCTTGACACTATAGCGCTTTCTAGTAGAGAAATGAGGAACTTTGTGTTGGCGGAAAATCCCGAGATTAATTTTGTCATTATGAACACGGCCTACTGAATTCAAATGGTTTCTTTGACATGCCAACATCGTATGACATGTAATTTTTGCCGCTTTTCAAAAAAAAATCACTTACCCCGGCCAGGAGCGAACCTGCAAGCTTGGGGGTTAGTAATCCGACACTATAACCACTCACCCACCGTGGCAAGCAATATATTATTATTTAGCCGTATTGAATAAATCCAGTCTAATATAGGCCTAATATAGAAATTTGGGTTCAACTAGAACGTTTTTCAAGGTTAGAGGACTTTATCAGTCAAAAATTGTTACGCATTTCACCAATTCTTTATACGTGGAAACAACACCTTTTAGCAATCAACAGGAGATCCGATTCATTATATTGAACCATAGTGAAGAAGTATAATGTAGACAATCTATTAAGGTAGATTTATATTAACTTTAGTCTTGTTTCGTTTATGTATTTTTCTTGTTTTTTGTGACCTTTCATTTTATTTAAATTTTAATGTGTACTTTGTAAAGATATCCATTATCACTATGGCATTAATTGTTAACATAGTTTTTAAGATTGTTTTATTATTTCAATCTACGCTGACGATTATCATTGTATACCGAAACATGTACGTATTAATTTAAATATTAAACGTCTTTTAAGTGTTTGACAAGGCGGCTATTATAATTTGAGATTAATATAATGAAAACCAAAATGTTAATGTACAGTCTATATCATTTTAAAGCTTATAAAACAGGTTACAATGTTAATACTGAGAGCTCTCCGTTATTTTTTTGACGGAGGTCCATGTTTTATTCCCGGCTCTGCCAAGAAATTTAATTCTGGTCTATGGGTTGGAACGGGGTACACTCAGCCTCGCGAGGAAACACCGAGAAGAGATGGGTTCAATTCCCACCTCAGCCATCCTGGAAGTTGTTTTCTGTGGTTTCCCCACTTCTACTCCAGGCAAATGCTGGAAGATTCCAATCCTCCAGTGTAGTCTGCAAGCCTCTGTTTGTGAACAAGTCACCTCCATGATCCCCTATTAGCAGTTAGCACTGCGGCCTCCTCTGCTTCTACACCTCTACATTGACATCGTTCAACACTGAATCTAACCATCGCCTCCTAGGTCTACCTCTACTTGTCTTACCCTCTACAGCCGAACATTAACCTCTTAGGTAACCTCTCCTCCATTCTCTTCACACGACCCCACCATCTGAGTCGGCTCATACGAACATCTGGCGTGCTTATTTCTAACTTATCCAGTTTCCCTTCATTTACATACAACAATACTTAAATGTTCCGTCCATAAAAATAGTTTCTCTTTTACACAAGTATTTCTAATTTGATGCAGTAGAAAACATAATAATGTTATTCTCTCTGTCTTTTACCAGAAGCATATTTTCTTTTAGTCGGCCCCGTGGTGTTGGGATAGCGCGTCTGCCTCTCACCCGGAGGCCCCGGGTTCGATTCCCGGCTCCGTCAGGGATTTCAGAAACTGACGTTAGGGCTGGAACGGGGTTCACTCAGCCAATATTAACGGCCGAGGGGACCCGATGCGCTGATCACGCGTCACCCCAATATCGGCAGGGCAGCGGTCTCTTCGTAAGCCTAGGCCCTTCACGGGCTGTAGTGCCAGGGGTTATTATTATATTTTCTTCTAAGTTCGATCGAATGTCCATAATGGCTAGAGTATCATGAACGTCTTGCTTATTTTGAGGCAGAGGTGGTAAGTTTCTCAGTCGCAATATTATTTTAAATCCTCTCTATGCCATTTGATAGTCAATTATCAGACAAGTGCTTAGGGGCAGCAAGTATATCCCTTCTCATCAACTTCGATGGCCGTTCACATATATTGTCACGTACATTTCTTTTTACACTGTTCGAAATAAATTCTTGATTAATCGTCGTACATGGTTCGTGATTGTGAGACCCACATAACAGAAAGTTACCACCATTTGTAAATAAATGGGCAGAACATTCCTTGACACCTCCACTGTTGGCCCCATTTTGACAACTCACACTTACGAAATTTATAGTTTCCTATAATTCGCAATTCTCCAACTCTTTGGATAACATGTTCGCTGCACTGATTATATCTACAGAAACCTCAGGGTGTCCAGGTCTATGTAGCTGTCAGTCAACTCATGACTTACAAACATTTCAGGAGAGGTTGCCTACCCCCACTCTCTTCCCAAACCCATTAGCGTGAGCTGACAGGACTGTTTGGGTTTAACCTAATCAGCGGAGTTCGACCATCCCGAAAAGGAAAACCTTGACTGATAAACACTGATGCTTCAATTGTTTAAAGAGTGTTTGATTCCCCTCCCAGGTACTGTTATAAATTCGATTTGTCGTGCGGTGCTCAAGTGCAGTCGAAGTATTATTTCGGGTGCAAAACTAATAGTATATTCGCGATCAGCACCCTCTATTTACCCATAATTCATGTTAAGAAGTCACATTTCGAGAAAAAATAGGTCCGTACCACCTAAACTACATAAGTTACTATGTCCCAGGTAATAAATTCGAATTTGCGGCGTGCAACCTGGAAAGTTACGGAATTGTGTTCAAAAAAATTGTATTGAGACGTACCTTACATTGTCTGTGAGGAAAGACACACCTAACGCCCTTGGGGCCGAGGGTTCGATGCCCCGGCCAGGCACAAAGGTATAAATTCGAATTTGCGGCGTGTAACCTGGAACGTTGCGGTATTGTGTTCATAAAAATAGTATGGAGACGTGCCTTACGTTGGCTGTGCGAAAAGTCACATCTAACGCCCTTGGGGACAAGGATTCGATTCCCTCCCAGGTAGTAAGTCATAAATTCGAATTTGCGGCGTGTAACCCGGAAAGTTACGGTATTGTGTTCAAAAAAATAGTATGGAGACGTTCCTTACATTGGCTGTGCAAAAAGTCACACCTAAGGCCCTTGGGGACGTGGGTTCGATTCCCCTGCCAGGCACTAAGTCATAAATTCGAATTTGTGGCGAGTAACCCGGAAAGTTACGGTATTGTGTTCATAAAAATAGTATGGAGACGTTCCTTACATTGTCTGTGAGAAAAGACACACCTAAGGCCCTTGGGGACGAGGGTATGATACCCCTGCCAGATACTAAGTCATAAATTCGAATTTTTGGCGTGTAACCCGGAAAGTTACGGTATTGTGTTCATAAAAATAGTATGGAGACGTTCCTTACGTTCGCTGTGCGAAATGTCACACCTAACGCCCTTGGAGACGAGGGTTCGATTCTCTCCCAGGTACTAAGTCATAAATTCGAATTTGCGATGTGTGACCCAGAATGTTACGGTATGGTGTTCATAGAAATAGTATGGAGACGTTCCTTACATTGGTGTGCAAAAGTCTCACCTAACGCCCTTGGGGACGAGGGTTCAATTCCCTCCCAGCTACTAAGTCCTAAATTCGAATTTGGGGTGTGTAACCCAGAATGTTACGGTATGGTGTTCATAAAATAGTATTGAGACGTTCCTTACATTGTCTGTGAGGAAAGACACACCTAACGCCCCTGGGGACGAGGGTTCGATTCCCCCGCCAGGCACTAAGTCATAAATTCGAATTTGCGGCGTGTAACCCGGAAAGTTACGGTAATGAGTTCATAAAAATTAGTATGGAGACGTTCCTTACATTGTCTGTCAGAATAGTCACACCAAACGCCCTCGGGGACGAGAGTTCTATTCCCCACCCAGGTACAGTCATAAATTCGAATTTGTCGCGCGGTGCTCTAGTACAGCCGAAGTATTAATACGGGTGCAACACTAATAGTATATTCGCGATCAGCACCCTCGATTTACCCATAATTCATGTAAAGAAGTCACATTTCTAGAAATAATATCCGTACCACCTAAACTACATAAGTTACTTTGTCCCAGGTCATAAATTCGAATTTGCGGCGTGCAACCTGAAAAGTTACGGTATTGTGTTCATAAAAATTGTATTGAGACGTACCTTACATTGTCTGTGAGGAAACACACACCTACCGCCCTTGGGGCCAAGGGTTCGATTCCCCGGCCAGGCACAAAGGTATAAATTCGAATTTGCGGCGTGTAACCCGGAACGTTGCGGTATTGTTTTCATAAAAATAGTATGGAGACGTGCCTTACGTTGGCTGTGCGAAAAGTCTTACCTAACGCCCTTGGGGACGAGGGTTCGAGAAAAAAGGTCCGTACCACCTAAACTACATAAGTTACTATGTCCCTGGTAATAAATTCGAATTTGCGGCGTGCAACCTGGAAACTTAAGGTATTGTGTTCATAAAAATTGTATTGAGACGTACCTTACATTGTCTGTGAGGAAAGACACAACTAACGCCCTTGGGGCCGAGGGTTCGATGCCCCGGCCAGGCACAAAGGTATAAATTCGAATTTGCGGCGTGTAACCTGGAACGTTGCGGTATTGTGTTCATACAAATAGTATGGAGACGTTCCTTACATTGTCTGTCAGAATAGTCACACCAAACGCCCTCGGGGACGAGAGTTCTATTCCCCACCCAGGTACAGTCATAAATTCGAATTTGTCGCGCGGTGCTCAAGTACAGCCGAAGTATTAATACGGGTGCAACACTAATAGTATATTCGCGATCAGCACCCTCGATTTACCCATAATTCATGTAAAGAAGTCACATTTCTAGAAATAATATCCGTACCACCTAAACTACATAAGTTACTTTGTCCCAGGTCATAAATTCGAATTTGCGGCGTGCAACCTGAAAAGTTACGGTATTGTGTTCATAAAAATTGTATTGAGACGTACCTTACATTGTCTGTGAGGAAACACACACCTACCGCCCTTGGGGCCAAGGGTTCGATTCCCCGGCCAGGCACAAAGGTATAAATTCGAATTTAGGGCGTGTAACCCGGAAAGTTACGGTATTGTGTTCATTAAAATAGTATGGAGACGTGCCTTACGTTGGCTGTGCGAAATGTCACACCTAACGCCCTTGGGGACAAGGATTCGATTCCCTCCCAGATAGTAAGTCATAAATTCGAATTTGCGGCGTGTAACCCGGAAAGTTACGGTAATGTGTTCATAAAAATAGTATGGAGACGTTCATCACATTGTCTGTGAGGAAAGACACACCTAACGCCCTTGGGGACGAGGGTTCGATTCCCCCGCCAGGCACTGTCATAAATTCGAATTGGCGGCGTGTAACCCGGAAAGTTACGGTATTGTGTTCATAAAAATAGTAAGGAGACGTTCCTTACGTTGGCTGTGCGAAAAGTCACACCTATCGCCCTTGGGGACGAAGGATCGATTCCCCTCCCAGGTACTGTCATAAATTCGTATTTGTCGCGCGGTGCTCTAGTACAGGCGAAGTATTAATACGGGTGCAAAACTAATAGTATATTCACGATCAGCACCCTCGATTTACCCATTATTCATGTAAAGAAGTCACATTTCGAGAAATAATGTTCGTACCACCTAAACTACATAAGTTACTATGTCCCAGGACATAAATTCGAATTTGTGGCGTGCAACCTGGAAAGTTACGGTATTGTGTTCATAAAAACAGTATGGAGACGTTTCTTATGTTGGCTGTGGGAAAATTCACTCCTAACGCCCTTGGGGACGAGGGTTCGGTTCCCCTGCTAGGGCACTAAGTCTCAAATTCGAATTTGCGACGTGTAACCCGGAAAATTACGGTATTGTGTTCATAAAAATAGTAAGGAGACGTTCCTTACATTTCCTGTGAGAATACACACACCTAATGCCCCTGGGGATTAGGGTTCGATTCACCTCCCAGATACTGTCATAATTCGAATTTGTCGCGCGGTGCTCTAGTACGGCCGAAGTATTAATACAGGTGCAAAACTAATAGTATATTCGTGATCAGCCCCCTCGATTTACCCATACTTCATGTAAAGAAGTCATATTACGAGAAAAAAAAGGCCGTACCACCTAAACTACATAAGTTACTAAGACTAAGGTCATAAATTCGAATTTGTGGCGTGTAACCCGGAAGGTTACGGTATTGTGTTCAAAAATATAGTATGGAAAAGTTCCTTATGTTGGCTGTGGGAAAAGTCACACCTAACGCCCTTGGGGACGAGGGGTCGATTCTCTCCCAGATACTAAGTCATAAATTCGAATTTGCGACGTGTAACCCGGAAAGGTACGGTATTGTGTCCATAAAAATAGTATGGAGATGTTCCTTATGTTGGTTTGCGAAAAGTCACACCTAACGCCCTTGGGGACGAGGGTTCGATTCCCTCCCAGGTACTTAGTCATAAATTCGAAATTGCGGCGTGTAACCCGGAAAGTTACGGTATCGTGTTCATAAAAATAGTATGGAGACGTTCCTCACATTGGCTGTGCAAAAAGTCACACCTAAGGCCCTTGGGGACGAGGGTTCGATTCCCCTAACAGGCACTAAGTCATAAATTCAAATTTGCGGCGTGTAACCCGGAAAGTCATGGTATTGTGTTCATAAAAATATTATGGAGACGTGCCTTACGTTGCCTGTGCGAAAAGTCACACCTAACGCCCTTGGGGACAAGGATTCGATTCCCTCCCAGGTAGTAAGTCATAAATTCGAATTTGCGGCGTGTAACCCGGAAAGTTACGGTAATGTGTTCATAAAAATAGTATGGAGACGTTCCTTACATTGTCTGTGAGGAAAGACACACCTAACGCCCTTGGGGACGAGGGTTCGATTCCACCGCCAGGCACTAAGTCATAAATTCGAATTGGCGGCGTGTAACCCGGAAAGTTACGGTATTGTGTTAATAAAAATAGTAAGGAGACGTTCCTTACGTTGGCTGTGCGAAAAGTCACACCTATCGCCCTTGGGGACGAGGGTTCGATTCCCCTCCCTGGTACTGTCATAAATTCGTATTTGTCGCGCGGTGCTCTAGTACAGGCGAAGTATTAATACGGGTGCAAAACTAATAGTATATTCGCGATCAGCACCCTCGATTTAACCATAATTCATGTAAAGAAGTCATATTTGGAGAAATAATGTCCGTACCACCTAAACTACATAAGTGGCCGATAACCTAGATGTTAGGCCCCTTAAAACAACAACAAAACTACATAAGTTACTATGTCCCAGGTCATAAATTCGAATTTGCGGCGTGCAACCTGGAAAGTTACGGTATTGTGTTCATAAAAATAGTATGGAGACGTTCCTTAAATTTTCTGTGAGAATAGACACACCTAATGCCCTTGGGGACGAGGGTTCGATTCACCTTCCAGATACTGTCATAAATTCGAATTTGTCGCGCGGTGCTCTAGTACGGCCGAAGTATTAATACGGGTGCAAAACTAATAGTATATTCGTGATCAGCCCCCTCGATTTACCGATACTTCATGTAAAGAAGTCATATTACGAGAAAAAAGGCCGTACCAGAAATAGTATGGAGACGTTCCTTATGTTGGCTGTTAAAAGTCACACCTAACGCCCTTGGGGACGAGGGTTCGATTCTCTCCCAGATACTAAGTCTTAAATTCGAATTTGCGACGTGTAACCCGGAAAGTTACGGTATTGTGATCATAAAAATAGTATGGAGACGTTCCTTATGTTGGCTGTGCGGATAGTCACACCTAACGCCCTTGGGGACTAGGGTTCGATTCCCTCCCAGGTACTTATTCATAAATTCGTATTTGCGGCGTGTAACCCGGAAAGTTACGGCATCGTGTTCATGAAAATAGTATGGAGACGTTCCTTACATTGGCTGTGCAAAAAGTCATACCTAAGGCCCTTGGGGACGAGGGTTCGATTCCCCCATCAGGCACTAAGTCATAAATTCGAATTTGCGGCGTGGAACCCGGAAAGTTACGGTATTGTGTTCATAAAAATAGTATTGAGACGTTCCTTACATTGTCTGTGAGGAAAGACACACCTATCGCCCTTGGGGACGAGGGTTCTTTAGATGACGTTTAATACATGTTTCTTACATCCGAACAAATGACTGCACTTCTTGAGAGTTGAGAGAGTGGCGCGAGATTGTGTTGCTATCCCGTATCTGTGACGTTTGTGTGACGCATTTGTGTGCTTCATTTGTTCGCAGTCGTGCGGTTCTCTATTACAGCCGAACTATTAATCTG
Source organism: Meconema thalassinum (assembly GCA_946902985.2). Lineage (NCBI taxonomy): Eukaryota > Metazoa > Arthropoda > Insecta > Orthoptera > Tettigoniidae > Meconema > Meconema thalassinum. The sequence continues at coordinate 189,215,157 of OX336389.2, forward strand.
GGTGCAAAACTAACATTATATTCGTGATCAGCACTCTCGATTTACTCGCAATGCAAGTAAAGAAGTCATATTACGAGAAAAAATATCCGTACCAACTATAAAACTACATTATTGACCATTGCGTATTGATGTTGCTGTCTGAATATATGACATGTAATTTGTAGGTTATGCCTAAGGTATATAATTTAAGGTCCTTGCTGTATTTATGTACAAATATTATGGTTTAACTAATGAAGCAAGGATTAAAAGTGCAATTTGCATCGCCACCTTTTTTTTTATATTGATAGGCCTATGTAGTTTCTCAGTCTGGTAACTTCTTGGATTTGCTTGAGATAGATTTATAGTAATATACTACCTTATTAACCTGCAGGCTGAGTTTTATTTAAAACATGCCCAGGTGCATACAGTAGCATACGACCTACTGCAGGCTATGTCGATCCTAAATGTAGGCCTATTATAGTACTCATGTCAAAGGTCGTCCTAAAGCTTGAACTATTGAGGCTTTATTTGCATCAAAGATAATTTCAGCTGAGTCTGGCAAGGCTTCGTAAACTTGGGCGCGACTTCACATTTTCATTTTTTCTATACAGCTTTTGATACCAACCACTTAAATCACAGTGTTTCAAGATTTGCTCTCATTGAACATCACCAACAATTTTTTTTCTTTCCCCCTGGTGGTAGGCTGTGTTGGAGTCTACAGAAAATAAAGTTGAGAAATAAAAATACATCTTAGGTTTCTATGACACACTTGCATTTTATCCTACTATATCTCCACTCAATATACCAATCCTACCAATGTTTCCTAATTCCTCATGCTGCATAAATAAACATGACAGATTACAGCATTTGCAATGATGACAGTAACTTATGATATGCTAAAATGTTTTTAAAAGATGCATAGAAAGTGGCTTGATAAACCCTGTATCATCAATCCATTTAAACATTCCCACCGAGTTCTAATCAGAAGCTCATTTTATGTGCAACAGGTATGTAGAATAAACCTCCCTCCCAATAACTTGTAGGCCTAACGTGAACATAATCGATGTTAAGAGCTGTTTCTTGGTTCACAAAAAAACCTACCATTTAAAATCTTGCACATAGGCTACTAATCATATTATGGTGCAATTACCTATGGTAATTTAAAAAAATCCTGGCTACCAGCTACTGATTTAAATATTCCAGACATCTTTCTTAATTCCACTTTTACTGACAGCATGTAAGTCCTTACTACTGTCTTTCAAGCCATTGACCAATTATTTTTTTCATGAGGAACTATTTTAGTCACTCTTCTCTATGTGAAATACAGTCGATGACAACTGCCTGGAAGACTCGGGTGTTTTTTCTTGTGTCGCTTCTCTGGTTGCCTACGACACTTCCTAATTATTAACAGAATGTTTCATCGAATTGTTGTATCCAATTGACCAACTGGTAATATATTATGGCTTGCTTTAATATTCCTATGATACACTTTTAGATCCCATACATTAATGAAATATACAATAACATAGGCTGACATGTTGAACCAATCTCCCATTCCCTAACACTCCCAACTAATGGGACATAAGCTACCTAGTGGTTGGTCTCACATTGCTACCAGCTACATGTACTGTACTATGTTTAGTAGTACCATAGGTCTTGTGACTGTTTCTCCAACTCCGTCAAGGAAACTAATTCTGAACTAAGATCTGAAATGGGGTACACTGTCCCACTAGGACAATCAAGGACAACTTGAACCATTCAAGTGATTTTTCTATTTCATTTTACCAACTAACCAGGTGCCTGGAAATGCTAGTGAAGGAGGCAGCAAAGTAGGCTAGCCTACTGGTATTCACCATTCAGAGAACATTCTCAGTGACTTGTCTATGCATAGGCCTATGACACAATTTTAAGAAATTGATACAGTAGTCACAGAACACTAATGGTGCCCAGTACTCGCAGCTTAGCATAGGACAGTGGATTCCAGCCACAGATTAACTCGTGATCTGTCAACGGGTTTTCAAACAGATTGAGCACACACCCAAGTACAGGGGTCTTGACCATGATGTTCCAAGCCTCTAAATGAAACACCCCTCTTTAAGACTTTCTGGTCTTGCATCCATGGTCGATCAACATTCTCCTGATCTCAGTGTTCTCAAGTTTCTGTTGGTTATGGACATGTTTTTATCCTGTCAACTTCATATTTAAGGGGTTGGGGTACATGCCCTATTCTTAATTAGTTCAGCATAATATCATTGAATCCCCTTAAGAAAAATAGGGAACATCCATGTGTTATTTGCCCATAGGAAAGGGATAATTAAAAAAAACTGAACATCTAGGGACATTGATGCAGATGACTCCGAGTAAGTAGGCTAAATCAAAATGAACATTTTTCAGTGTTGCCTTAATAAAGGTTGATAACTTTCTACCGTTCAACATGAATAGGCCTATATTGGATGGGAAATATTTTTATTATTTGCAGAGATTACAAGGATGACTTGTTGATGCATCATTATTTTGTTAAGTGAACATAAGTTCCAAGTTCATATTGTGTTGGAACTCATATTTCAGTGTTGGTCAACACGGTTGCACTTAATGGTAATTAGCATTATTCCCAAAACCAGAAAAAAAACTGTACATGCAGGCCTAACATGTCAAATCAATCATACCTACAAGACAACAAAAATGCTCTATGAAAAACTATTAAAACCCCATAATGGTAGTCAAAAATAATCTCAATCCAACGCCACTATTTCGCGAAGGTGCAGAAAAATCTTAATAAAGTACAGCTATTCGTAATAGTAGGCTACGGTTGTGATAAACTGCTAAATGAGTGATAGGCCCCCGAAATAGAACTATTTATCTTAATGACTACAAGATAACGAGATTGCCAAAAAACCACAATGCCACCCACCAATCTATAGAAGACAACACTAAAAATGGCTTATCTAATCCACAAGTCACCCACCCTTCACCAACATTAATATTTGTAATTTAAGTAACTTAGGTTATGTTAAATTGAGGTTAATGGCAGAATTGATTGCGGCTGTGTGGCGGGAAAGACCCAATAAGTGCTCAGCCAATCAGGGACGTTTTGATTGGAGACCATGCTCGGAAAAATTTTAGATCGTTTTGATTCACTTGCCTTCGTTAAGCCCCCACCCTAGGCCATGGCAGCGAACAAAATGGCGGCTTAACGAACACGACGGGGTGCCATTATTAAAATTTTGGGAGATAGAAACACAGCCTAAGGCTGGTCCTCAATTGGCCCGGGAACGAGAACGGAAACGAGAACGCGAAGCTTCCCGGAGCCCCGGTTCACAATTGGCCCGGGAACGTGAACTTGTACATGAGCGCGCGATGAGCTATAGCGTAATAATATTAAAACAATCAGCAAGCGCCCACTAATAAACACAAATTACACAACTGAAATGCTTCAGAGGGTTATAATAACTTTATTAAACACACATTGTGCACTTTATAGATAAGCAAGTTTAGAAAGCGCATTCACAAGTTATGTTTACATCGCTGGCTACTCCTTCCGTACTGCGCATGTGCATGTACAACGTTTCTGATTGGCTCCGGGAAGCTCCGAGAACGTCAAACATGAAACTTGACCATGTTTCCCGTTGGCCTTCCCGGGCTACTATTAGCTTCTCGTTCCCGGAGATTGGTTGTGAACCGACCCATAAGGTAGCGTGCATTTCAACTTCCTTCTCGTTTCCGTTCTCGTTCCCGGGCTATTGTGAACCGGGCTTTACTTCCGGAAGCAAAGAATACAAAGTCATGTAGTACTACATAATCAGGATGTCTACCAAAACCAACTAACAGATTTTCCTGACAATTCCCTGATTTTTCCAGGATAAATCAGAAAATTCCCTGAGTAACGGTAGTGGCCATAATGAACATATAAAACAGAGTTTGTACTTAAAGAGCATTTGAAAAAGTGCTTCAACAATGAAGAGCATGACAAAGATAAAAAGACAAAAAACATTTTGCCAATTTTTAAATTAAAAAAAAAAAACATCCAGAAAAACTGTTGTACTTGCGAGTATTGAAAGTAGCTCGTCAATAGTAACGTTCTCAAAACTCGCACAGTTACACATTTATATACAAATACACAGTCTAAATATGGAATTTGTGTGCTCTATCTTGCAAGAAATGAGAGCTTACTGGTTTAACATCAGTATGAACATACATCTACAACAATCATCCCCAAAATCTACTTTTCCCCCAACGAAATTTAAATGCTTAAATTCCAATTATTCAAGGTTGGATCTGGTAAAACTAAAATTCCCTGAGTGTCTTTCAAATACCCTGATAAGTCCCTGAGTTTTCGAGGATTTTAAAATTCCCTGAGTATTCCCTGTTTTTCCATAGTAGACACCCTGATTGATGTCCAACAGAAGGCAGAACATGCTAGAAATCGAGTCAGGACTCGAAAGCGAATGGGGAATATGAAAAATAAAATCTTTTGCACCGTCTTAGATAGACAAAGCACTCAACGGATTAATTACAATAACTGCAGTTCTACTTAAATTTCCAGAGCATACTGTACATGTCATTGTGCAAGACAAAATAATTTCTTACGTATTCTTTGAAAAACGTAAGGGGAAGGACTCATATGCGAGTTGAGCCATTACATCTGCTCGACGTTTTTCCGTCCCTCGTCGCCCCTTGGTCATCGTCACAGACTCAGTTCCAAACCGGTCAGGGTTCGATTCCCGGTCAATGCATGTGAGATTTTCGAAGTGAAATGCCATGTCCTGTGGTTCGGAATCCACGTAAAACGGAGGTCCCGTGGCTCAAGATCTGAAGATTAACGGTCACGTTAAACTACAAGCTTCCTTGCTTTTTCAGTTCCAAACCTAATGGTCACCCCTGTGTTTCCCAGTTTCAAAAGAAGAAATATATAAACTGAAATTAAACAGACTCAGTTCAGAGCCCAATGGTCACCCCTTGTGTTTCCCAGTTTTAAAAGAAGAAATAATAAACTGAATTAAAACCTTCCCCATGAACTATCTGGCCCAGGTTGACCGGTTACATTATTCCGGAAGCCAACAATTGACTTCGCAATATATGCCATTATTGGGAGATGTGGCAGTTTTTATGAACCTAACTACTTAAATCTGGCACTCTTCGAACATTTTAAATTCAAATTATCCTCAAAGCCAATCAGCGCCTGTGTTTTGAGACGGCAGGTGCTACCAATCCTATATCCGTGCAAGTGACCATTTGTGCCATATACTTTCACTAACTGCATACGTTAATATGTTGGCAGTATGTACATTATTCAACTTTACTAGTTCTGATTATCGTCACTGCAAACAAGAAGCAGTGGTGAATGATTGACGTGCATGCGCATGAACAATTTTTCCGTGGCGTTACTTCTCGGCGTTGGGAAGCCAAGGCATTCCAAGATGTAATTTTGAACGGTGTGGGCGTTCGGGGTTCGGCCCCTAGGCTTTGTTCCTTAGGGAACATGTCTGTCTGTTAGGTAGTCAGCCTGAAGGCTGGTTGGATCCTCAAAAAGTACCGCCGTTACGTTATGTGAGTAGATACCCACAAAAACCCAAGGCAGCGCTATTTTGAGGCGTTCTAGGTAAGAAGAGGAGTGAGGTAGTTTGCCATTGCTTTCCTCACTGAGTCAGAACAGTAGTCCTAACCCTACGAGTAGAACCTTTCACAGCATTCACAGGCACTGACTGTGCCCCGAATGCCATTACTAAGCACCACCCATACCTCAGTAGCTTCCATATAATCACAGCCATGAGTGAGACTGAGACATCGGTGAAAAGCCACCTTTTACTCTAGCCTGTGCCAACTGACAAATGCAAATGTACTGTATTCATCAAGAGATGGCAAACAGGCCAAAGGGAACATGAAGCTTCAGGTAAAGCGTTGGAACTTAAAAGCCAGTGATCTCGATAGAATGATAACCTAAAATCTCCAAAAGGATCAATTTAATAAACTATGTGAACACTTAACTTGCGGAGATTTGTGTCGTGGATCTCCATTTGCGTCGATTCCATTTTTTTGGCGTGTCATCGTCTAGTTTCTGGTTGATTTAATGTAGCAGGTTTTATTTGATCAGTATGGGCCCATAATTCTGATATTAGGCCAAAATTCACTTTCTTTTCTTCTCTTATTTTGTACCCTATGTCTTTTCAAAACGATGCCAATTTCAAGTTTTAGGACGCATTCCTAAGCAAGCATTATCATAGAAATAATTGTAACTTGTTTTTTGAATTGTGTTCTATTTTGGATCTATGGGTTAGTCTTTTTCCTTTGCCATGGCCTTTGTTGCCGGGCAATTCTCTTTTGTTTTTCGAGCCATGATGTTTGTAATTTTTGATTGTCGTAACAAGACGAATGTGGCCATGCTCTATGAGCAAACGTTGTTTGTGTTTCGCGCTAACTTAATCGCAAAAGTAATCTGTTTAATGAACGGATTTTGGTTCCGTGAGATTGGATTAGGTGTTGCTACACCTTTGGAGAACATTTCGTGTTTGAGAAAAGTATCTATGCCTTTTAATGGTTTAAATATGATGTATCCTAAAACAGGATCTTTCGCGTGGCTTGGTCGCCATTGGTATTTGGTAAAAAAAAAAGCATGTCTTGCTAACTAATGTCGGTATATCCTATCCGAAATTGGCCTAGCTCCGTAATACTCAAGCGAGTTAAATTTTTCATGCTTCCTTTACGGCTTGATTTTCTTGCCAGAGTTTTGTGTGATTTAATTCACTTCATGAAATTTTGGGATTATATCTGATCACAATTTGGTGTTTGGATCAGTGATGTTATCGCGGTGAGTTCTCTCTCGATTACTTTATTTTTTTTCCCTTGAGATTTATTTTCCTCTCCTGGATCTGCTCATTCGTGAGAATAGTAACATTTTTCTTACTTACCCGAGTCTGGGATTTTTCTTTTGCTTCCATGGCTCTGGTCGTTAAAGATCATATCTTTTAAATCACTGGTGGGGTTCCTTAGGGTTTTCCTGTGTGCATTTGTTATTTGATAATTTTAAATATGAGGTTATGTTTCATACATGTATTGTTCTTCAACAACCAACTTGCAACCTACTGTAATTGTTTTCTCAAATATATCTTTATTGTTCATGTTTTTAATTATTCTCTCAATGGTTACGGCATATCGCCGCGGATTTAGGTTTAAGGGTTCAGGCTTCTCTCAACGGACATACTGTCCGATAGTCCTCATCTAAAGGGGTTTCGATCTGCTCCAGGCTTCGAAGTCGGAATCCCAACCAGGGGTTACGGCGTCGAAGTTGTAAGGGGGTAAGTTCGGGACACAAGTAAATACAGAACAGTAGTAAAACTTGAGAAATGAGCAAGGTAAGAGTAAAAGAAGAAAATACTATCATAACTTTTATTTTGTCTTAAGTGCTCTTAACATCCAATTAATGATATGGTGATTCCTCTTTCAAGGACATCTATATTTAATTTATATATCACCAATCAGTCTTTGAACACAACTGATGTTTGCAATAGCATTCCTCAAGAAGTGATACAGTACATATAGTACACACTCAATTCTAAATCTTCAGAATTCTAGTGTTTTGATTTTTATACCAACAATATGACATTAAAAGCCACTGTACACAACCTACCATCTCCTTGAAAAAGAAATGCAAGCTGGTGAACATGCACAAGTACTGAATCATTTATCCACACGACACTTAATCACAAAGGTGCTCAAGTCACTTACTACCAATGAAGTATATACAAAAGGATACAAACTAGATGCATGCACAATGTAAAGCAACAGATCACTGTATAACAGACATTTTATCTTTTTTGTCCTTCAGGAATCACATGTGACTTAAATATTGGTGCATAGTAATTTTTATTGTATTTTCAACCCTTAATTAAAGATCCCAAGTAAGTTTAATTCTATACAAGTTACCAGTCACCAGCATGGGAACAAATACCATGTGAATGCAAGGCCAATACCTTTACAATGATAAAAAAAATAGAATTAGAGTAAACTCTCGGACTACTGTGGCGGTTTTTGAGGAGAGGAAAGGTAAGTCAGGCCTTCTCCCAGAGGGTTGCAGGGAACCAAATGAAGTAATTTCCCCATCAGCAGTACAAGACCAAAATCTCCCACTTAGCTAATATTAAATATTTTCACTTAAAAATAATATTTTCATTAGAGATCATATGGTGTGACATCATCCCAGTCAGGCTCTATATATCCAATGCTAGCAGTTATTGTATGTGCGCCAGGAGAAGTCAGTTCGACACAATGTGATGGGAAGAGGGGATTCGGCTGTACGCATGCACAGTCTATCGATTCCTAATCTAAATATATCAACAGGTAGTTACTGCTGCCTTCCACATTGGCTTCTTGTTCATCCATCATCAGTCACTCAAGGCCCCTTTCCACTTTTTCCCTTTGCAGAGTACTAAGTACAAATAAAGGAGAAAAAAGAAGCTGTGAATGAGTGAAGATAGCAGTGACAGACTTGTTTCTTGAATGTACGGTATGCAGTACGCAGGAAGGCATCTGCAGTTCTAACTGTAGTTCAAACCCAGCTGACTTTTCCTGGCACACAGACAATAGCTGTGGCAGAGGTCCGATCAACCGGGCCACTTGGGCAAGAGTGAAAGTTGCATGTTCAATGGCTTGCATGTGACTGGGGACCACCTATCAGCATTAGTATCAGTAGTCATTAAAAAGGGGATCATCCATAAACTTCAGGAAATGGAAACATGGTATGAGTAATTGACCAACTTGCTAAGAAGAAAGAAAAGTTTATGAAACTACTTTTAAGATAGATCTAATTATCGTTCATAATATATACCCATGATCCTTCACACTCAATCTCATCAGAATATGATGTGACTAAAATGTACTTTATTTTTTGGAGTAAAGACCATGTTTATTTGAAATATTAATCACAAAGTGTTAGTATAGGTAGCCTTGCACATTAAGTTAATAGCATGCACTTGAGCTCTAATTTTGTGCATTTAACTTATTTTCCTTGGCCAACCCATCATTTGAACCCACGAGCAGCCACTGCAGTACAATCAAAGATGTACAATTTGAACAGGTAATTGTGGTGAAAATATGTAAACCAGGAAGAGACCCCTCCCCCCCAATCTTGTTCAGCATACAGTCCCACAGTACAATTTTCTGATAGGTTATTTTCCTCCACAGAGGAATCCATTTCAAAGCCACTTTCATTAAAAATATAAGACAATTAATTGGATGGCAACTTTTACTTTATAGCAGCACCTTTAATTCATTTTATATCCAAGATAGAAAGAATGATCAACATTAATTTTGGGTATAATATAAAATTGCCATATTAATTTCTATATTCTGATTTCTCACTTAAAGTCCTCCTTCCAAGGTGAGATGTAGTAAACAATCATTATTGGAGAATGTTGGAACAGCTCTCTCTTCTTAACAATGAGATCTTCATGGACCAGAAAATCACCATAAAGGAATTTACAATAATGCATCCAATGCATTATTTGGGAAGGTGGATACGGAATCAATCCTGTAACTAAAGAACATCAATTGCTCAAGAATTTGTTTCTCATTTTAATGGAGATTCGACTACTGAGTGCCGAACAAAAATTGAAGAGAAAAATAGCTTACACGCAGAAACATCTTTCCTTAAAGGAGATCACAACACAAAAACACATATTTCGTTATTTATTGCTAAATATGCAACATGGAAATTTAATAACAATGCCGTTAATCCGGTGCCTCTACGTCCAACCGTTCTCAAGTTATGTGCGAAACTAGTAACTGCTCGTGACGTCACTGCGCTCTCGAGTCTGCATAGCAGCCTTGTTGGTGTGCATAAGCTCGGGCAGTCTTTTCCCGCACTCCATCTGCTGCTGCCGTGTTCTTCTGTTGCCATTGTTAGTGTTAGTCAAAAGACTTACAATGGATGTAAATAACATTCGTTCGTATCAGTTTGAGCCAGAACGAACATTATTTACCATCTCGAAGCAAACTGGCAAGTCGTTCCTAGTTGTCGATCAAAGTGTACCTGAACCATTTCTCCAAGTTTAGTTCATCTTTAGATGTGTTAGTTCCACTTCTGTACACAATATTGAGTGATGGACCACTAATTCAGTGCAAATCTTATTTTTCAAATTACTTTGAAATTTGGTGCATTGTCATTATGTTCATTTGAAGTACAAAAATATCATAGATCCATCGGGAAACAGTATATTTTAATTTGATCTGCCAGGCAGTTGTTGGTATTTAGAAATCATATCTCTCACAGTACAATTTTACTGCTCGTGGTTCATAAAATCTGTGTAATGGTCTAATCACATAGCACTATACTCTGATTATGACTTGAAGATCTTTGAGATGGAGAACAATTAAAAAATTTGTGTAATAAGTTCAAGATGTGAGACGGTCATCTAGGCCTCCTTTATGGTTACCATGGCATCATATATTCATCATCTAAATCTGACCTATGGTTGGTTGGTTCCTCAGTTCAGGGGCTGCGACAACGCGGTCATGTAGCCTCATGTACTTTGGGTGTGTTAGAATCTGTCTGATTAACGGTGTTAATTGTGATGACTGTATTAGTGTGTGCTATCTGTAATTCAGGTAAGGACCGCAGACGATCCATTTCAAGTAGTTCCTACTTTTGCTACCATCAATGACACCTAGCTGTATACTTGGCTGCTAGATGCCACTGCAACCAGCACCTGGCGACGAACGTTGGATCCTAACAGAGCGTTAATCAAATCTAACTTACAAATTTAGCTTCATACAATAATTGTAGTTTGTGGAAGGCTCTATAACATGCCATAAATCTGTGACATGGGCCCACCGGCTTTACTTCCTCTCCGAAGGAATGCATACTGAATAATGTTTAACGCACTGAAATAATACGACGATTTCGACCGGATTTGAACCCGCGATCTTGGGCATAGAAGCTCAGCATATAACCAACTACGCTACTGAAGCCGCAAATCTGAAGTGTAAAGACCATCTAGGATTCATACATGGTTACCAAGGCAACAAGTGAGTATTCACCATCTAAATCTGAAGTGTAAAGGCCATCTAAGCCTCCTATATGGTTACCAAGGCAAGAAGTATTCATCATCTAAATCTGAAAAACAGACCTTTGATGTGATGTCTCTCAGCGTAGTGAAGGAACATTTTAAATTACCGGTAAATGTATTTTGTTTCACTTTTACTCTTTTTCACTGTGGACAAGTTCTCCATAAATGTTAATTTACTTTAACACTTCAATCGCAATTGAAATGCTCACAACTCATTCGTGATAGCTTCACGTAGCAAGACTGTGATTAGAAGACAATGCTAAACAACTCAATTTACTCATAAATTATTTCATCCCTCACCGCCCAAACACTCCATTATGTAATGCGACATATCTTTCTCTTACACCTTATTGAAGGAACAGCTCCTGGCTTCAATTTTGGACCTTGAAGCTTTTCCGTAGGCATCAACTTCATTTTCAAAAGTTGCGTTTCATCATAGTCTGTCTTTTTAAAATGCATTGAACACACAGTAGGCCCATTACCGGGAGAAAAAGGTTTCCTCTTGCAAAATTGTACCCAACTGCTAAATCTACGCGGCGACTTACAGTACTTCGATTTGGAAATCTTTGGAAATGAACTTCTTTTTCTCTACAGTTTCTGTTTTTACTCGTTCTGTTGTTACAACCGTATACACTACATGAAGGCATTTTACCAACTAGCTATTACACTCGATTATAATAAACAACTCTAATCAACGGAAGAGTGGCAGCGCGCGTGTTGCAACAATCAACTGAATGGAGCGGATAGCTCACTCACCGCTTACGGCGCAGTGTCGTCACAGCTACTTGTGTTTCCTTCGTTTACCTGCCTGAGGAGCGGCATAGAGAAAAAGGAAATATATAGTTGAACACTGCCTGATACATACTTTGATTTTGAGGCAAGTTGACTTTCGTGTTTTGGTCTCCTTTAACATTAAATTATGTACAGTGTTATTTATTTTCTACTCGCTTTCGCAAACACTTCTTTACATTAGTTGAACCATTTTCCTGTGTTTACTATTTCAAAGAATCCAAGAAAAAAAAAGCATTAAAACAATGCCATAAATATGGCCTGGATATCATATTATAGAATTGATCATAATGGAGAAGTTCATCATTACGAGTAACATTAAATCAGGGGAAATTTAACATTAGCTAAAATAATGCATTAGGACTAACATAGTTTAACATTATAAAATGTACTAGCACTATAAAGGTAATTATTGCTGGGCGATTCCATTGTAGTAAAACACTTAGCTTATAGTAAAGATCAGCAAGTATAAACCTGCAATGATCAAAAGAACCTGCGCAAAGATCACTTCCCCGCAAATTCACTCTGAGTGGATGTGCGATGTCACAGAGGAGCGGTGGAGGGGGTCACATGCTATCTGGCCACCGTACCGAGCACACTGGAGTCGCGCTGACAAGAGCTTCGTTGCCAATCCATTTTCGCACTCCTATTGTTTTGTCAGTTTTATATACGTTTTCCTTATTGTAGTCCTATAATCCTTTGTCGGCTAAAGCGCAGCGTTAGGTCATGGGGTCAAGCTCTCTGCTGACCAGGTAGACGCGTGGGTTCGAGCCCCACCGTCGGCCGTCCTTGAAATGGTTTTCCATGGTTTCCCATTTTCAACACCAGGCAAATGCTGGGACGGTACCTTCTGACAGGTCACGGCCGCTTCCTTCCACATCCTTGCCCAGTTTCATTCATCTTCATCCATTCCATCTCTCATCCAGACGCGCAGGTCGCCCACGGGCGTCGACTAGAAAGACCTGCACTCTGCCTCTGAAGAGGCCACACGACAAAAAAAAAAAATCCTTTGTCGTGTAGCGTGTACTTTATTGGTAAATGTGTTTATGTATATAGTGTTGTGTACCATGCTATTTTAGTAATAGTATCATTTGAGTTTCGTTATGGCTTCTACTTCGAAGTCTGGTAGCAAATTTGGACGACCATTAAGGGACAAGCTAGAGAAATAGTCTATAACGTAACTGCTCACCTACGAGAACAGAAAACCGTTCTAAACTCGATTATAATGTTGTGGCTTCAACAAGTGAAGCAACGGGTGTTTCAAAGTCACTCGTGAAGCGTATAATAGCGGAAGGGAAAACGTCTATGGCCAAGGGTCGTCTGCAGTTTTCTACACCTGATGCATTATTTCGTGTTGATCTTATAGCCTCTGTGTGTGTACGCTTATTGGAACAGTATATGTTTTTAAAACATAGTTTACAACTACGGAATCGTAAATACTGTATTTTCATTTAACTCCGTGCGTAATACTTTCGGTCACTTTTTGTAGCTTTATACTTTAAATGATGATTTTATTTTAAGTCTTAGGTCCAACCAAAAATAAGCAACATGCACCAGTGCTGCCATTTTTACGTATTTTGGGATGTTGAAATGGATTGACGGATACTGTTTGCAGATTTGTGGATTTTTACAAATTTATTCATCCTACTAATAACTACGTATAGAATACGTGGGATGAGACGTGGTAATCACTGTGAACACTTACAACATTAAGGCGAGAAGTTCGCTTACACGTCGCGAGAAGAAACGTATTGCGGACAGTATAAGCAAGCAGCCAATTAGACGACTAGAAACGTTTCACCTGGCACAATAAGCAATGAGCTGTGGGTAGTATCTGAGTGCGCCTGCTTAGGGGAAAGTGCTCGGTAGAATCGACCAGTTGCAGCTTTCTCCATCCCATTTTGCAAGACCCGCTCTACTTACGGTTCCGAGTTCACGACCAGGAAATTTAAAATAAAAAAAATGCTATGTAGTGCGATCGATGCCACTTTTCTTTCCCCGCTATCCTAGCAGAGCAGCCACAAGTTCACGGACGGGCACTGGGATACCTGACGAGTTGGTTTCTCGGCTCATTGGGTAGCAGGCATGTCGAGCAGACCACTGGTCGCTTTTAAGATGCCATTTTGGTGGGTAGACACTAGCACTACATAGGCACTTTTCTTTCCCCGCTGTCCTAGCAGAGCAGTGGCCACCAGTTCACGGTCGGGCACTGGGATACCTGACGAGTTGGTTTCTCAGCCCATTGGGTAGCAGGCATGTCGAGCAGACCACTGGTCGTTTTTAAGATGCCCTTTCGGTGGGTCGACACTAGCACTACAGTACATAGGCACTTAACGTTTCGTATTATATGGGGAAATTTGAATCAATATTATCACAATAGGCATTAATTTCTTTCGAATGACTACACCGATTTTCGAAGTAACATCGCATACATCAAAGTTTGAAGTTTTGAATTAACCAGACTACTATTCGCACAGCGTTATCACCACCTGTAAATTAGCCATTTTCCCAAAATTGCATGGATTTTTCAGGAACTTTACAAAGATTGGTGGCAGCTCTAACATAGGCCACTACCAACAGAATTCTATATCCTTAAGATACAGTTAACATTGGTACAAGGTGCATGACCTATTTAACTGACCAGTCAAATAAACTAATTCTAGGGGAGCTTGCTATCACATAATTCCATTTAAATATGCTGAAGTCTACAGATGAGGGAAGTGACTGGAATACATTGTCTCAACATGTCCAACAAGGTTGCCTAGGATTTGACTTTTCACTGGACATTCACAGAGCAACAATGCCTGTTCACTGCACTTCAAATGTTTCCATAGAGGATTTCCAGAGAGAAACTGAAATAGATACAGAAAAAATATATAACATACAGTTTACACCCAAAATGAACATGAAGCATTCATTTTTTGATATTGCTAACAGTTTAATACCAATTAAATTCATGAACTCCAGTATAATCAGTAAACTAAAGCAAACTAGAAAACTATACAAGTTAACCCATGATCTTGGACGACTACCCTCTGTACTGTTAAGGCTACATCTCGATGTAGAATAACAGTCCAGCTTATTAGAACTGCCTGGTGGTACTACACACAGGAACAGAGGTGATAAGCAAGACTACAATGTCGCTATATTAGGAATTATAATGAGCTTTCAAAAAGACCATTTTGGTTTTTGTTGGTAGAATTTCCGTTTTTGACTTTAAAAGAAAAATTATAAGACATTTAAGATTGACTAGGCGGAAATCTTATATGTCTTGTAATAATATTAATAATTAGCCGAAGCATCGCAGAGCTCGTCGTCCTTTGACATTTAATGACACTGTCTTGGGTGCACTGATACATCAATATGAATATGCTTTACTGATTGCACCAGTCTTTTATTTTTCTATTATTCCTGAGGTTCACTAATATGGAAATGTAGGGGGGGAAAAAATACTAAATGAATGCCATGAATGGTAAAAGAACTAACCTTTTAAATGCTATGTATTTTCAGAAGAATCAACACCCTTTGCTGAGTAATTTTCACACATCTTAGTCCCATTCTACATCAAGGCTCAAAATCAATCTACTGTAACACATTCTGCCTGCTCCTATTGGTTCTATATATTACATATTGCACTGGGTTATATTTCACACACATGTACTCAAATAAGTTTCCTTTAGGGGCATACCTAGAATTCCCAGAGAATAATTTCGTGCGGAGGTAGCGGATTTGGATACTGCCTTATGTAGCGACTGACTAAATGGTCTCTCACTAGGGGTGACAAATCATAAGTTTAGGGGGATATATCCTCTATGGGTACGACAGACGTTTAGAAGCGCCAATACTTGAACTACTACCTGGTCTGTTGTCAGCCAAGGCACACAACGCACAGAAGTCAAACGCAAGTCAAACCTTATCATCTCTTAAAATACACAAATAGCATAATTCGCATTACCATAGACATTAAAAATGTAAAGTAAATAGTTCTACGGACAACCACAAGAGCATATGTCTACTTCTCAAATGACATCATTCAAACAACTGGAATGAGCAATTAAAAGGGCAGGCGTTTAGCGACGAACCGTTTCATCAATGGCACTCTGAAGGTTAAGCAAACTTATCCATACCTGCCAACCTTACAAAACAAAAAATCTGCAGATTTTTATTTGAAAAAATCAGGAAATACAAACAGTGCATATCAGCACAATTAACTGATTTGGAAAATTATGCTTCAAGTGAACGATTTTCATTTTTAACACCAAAATCAATTTTTTGTTGCTTCCACTTTCTTGGTGCTTCTTTGTTCCTACGTATTTTGAAACTTTACTTTTTCGAAAATGTGATATAAAAACATTACATCGATGAACAGCATTACATGCAAAAAATTACCATTGTTGGAATCAGTCATGCACGGAAATTGTTCCGAAAACTGTTTCATGAAAACAGAATTAATTTGTTCGCCGCAATAAAGAATCTTACATCGAGCAAAAACAGTAGAATGTGACGAATACGTTGCAGCTAAATCAATAAACAATCGTTTACTCTTATATCAAAACACTTTTTACGAATTCAGGTACCCAAATAACATTTATTACTTGCCCACTATAACCACATCAAGAATAACTGGAAAAGTTTTGAAGTTCGTCAATAATTAGCTAAAATCGGGAGAAAATAATGAGTAACAGTGAGGCGGGAAAAACGCTGGAAAATCGGGAGTCTCCCGCCTAAATCGGGAGAGTTGGCAGGTATGCTTATCCTATGCCCATCGACATCCAGTTGTGATCAGCAACGATTCAATGTATTTTTACACCATACATTAAAAAAATAAATTTGTGTACTGTATAGTATACATTCAATGAAAATACAGAAAAATGTATAAAATTATCCATATTTCATTTATATCTACATCACATTAATCTTTAAAATGCTCAAGGCACTTACCCTATTTGGAGAAAGGTCAGTGCAAAACTGCAAAACAAGAGCCACTGATTTTGTATTTGCAGGAAATAGAATGACTCCAAAGGTAGGGAAAGCTATAAACCCTTACACATATTGTGCCTATCACAAGATGATTAAACTTTATCGCACATTTGCGGCATATCTACATCGCCTACATCACCTTTTAATCTAAGACACTATAATAATTGCATGAAAGTCAAGAAATACTCTTCAGTACTAACATGCATCAAAAGACTTAAAAGTTGCACATGAATAGTAGCAGTCAAATTTGAAGGGGGGAGGAAGAATAGAATCCTTCCTTTTAAACATACTTGGAAATTGCAGGAAGATATTTTAAGAGCAATAGTAGGGATCTGAAGGAAGACTGTTCATATGATTTCTTTGATCATGTCATAGGGATCAAATGACCCGATGCTGTCATACAATATTATGTAAAAAAATAACCTTTTATTTAGAACCACTACTGCAAGCATTTGAATCTAATTTATATCCTTCAACAATTAAGATAAAACATACTGCCCTTAAAAAAAGTACAGCAACAGTGAAAAGGTAATTACATAAAATTTCTGAAATGCAAAGAATCAAATCATTGCAGTGTTAAAGTTGGAAGGTTTCCAAAAGTCCCTTCCTTATTACATGAACATATAACATTTAAGTGTATATTTTGGTTTAATTCATTGAGCTGATGTATTTTGTAACTCCTTACTTTTTAATCACATAAAACATTACACTAATGAATGAAAATGGTACCCAAACAAACTGTACAACATTAAGGAGGTGGTTAGGTGAGGATAGACATTGTCACAGGAAATAATGACACCAAACACTAGAATCCCATCACTATAAGGAGGAAATGCTCGCCTTGGTAGAGGGGAGGATATGAGGAAGACCAGTCAAAGAGTAATTCTGGTAAATGAGAGCTGATTTATTCAGTATTCCAACTGCACATCCACATTCTCTCTTGTATCTCGACAAGTAGCTATGTGATGCAGGAAGGAAAAGAAACTCAAGAAAAATACATAATGTTAGGGAGAGCGAGTTGAAACATCAATACATACATCCATCTACAGTGGAATCTCGTTAGCACGTTCTCGGTTACGACGTTTTCCCGTTTAGCGCGATGATTTTCTCAAGTCCCAGTCCCAATTCTACAAAATACATGTTGATATATCCCCTTAATACGTTCTCTATTCCCACTTACAACGATCAAATTTCCGTTGACTATTTGTTAGTGAACCATATTTTATTCTTATTTCATTATAAAATTCGGCTTCTGGAAAACACGACGCGATATTGCCTCATATTCTCTGCTAGTTATTGACAGTGTAGATGATTTCATTGTGTTTGACGGCGTAGAAGCGGCTATAGCTATGACGCAGCACAGGTGACGTGTCTCTCTCCCGCTGCCCTTTCTCAAGTCCCAATTCTACAAAATACATGTTGATATATCCCCTTAATACGTTCTCTATTCCCGCTTACAACGATCAAATTTCCGTTGAACTATTTGTTAGTGAACCGTATTTTATTCTTATTTCATAAAAAAATTCGGCTTCTGGGAAACACGACGCGATATTGATGCATATTCTCTGCTAGTTATTGACAGTGTAGATGATTTTATTGTGTTTGACGGCGTAGAAGTGGCTATAGCTATGACGCAACACAGGTGACGTGTCTCTCCCCCGCTGTCCTTCACCCCTTTCCCTTTGTTTATTTCTCACGTAGGCGCATTATTGTCTTCGTATTTCGCACTATTGTCTTCTAGTTCTTAGTGTTCACGTCCAGTTATGACCTATTTTATTGCGTGTTTCATAATGGATAGGAAGAAAGTACGGCAGATAACTAATGATGAGAAGATGAAATACATTCGAGACGTGGACTGCAATCCTCACATGAAGCGTGTGTATATAGCGCGAAAGTGGAACATTCCTCCGTCTACACGGAACACGATTCTCGGCAAAAGGAAGGAAATCGAACGTGCATTTGAAGAAGGAATGAGCGGCAAAAGGAAACGTGTGCGAGAGGGACAGTTTCCTCAACTAGAAAGAGCTTTATTGAAGTGGTTCAAGCAAGTCCGTGCTTCAAACATATGCGTGCGCGGTCGCCGGTAACTGAGCCGTCACTGGCGGAGCGCGAGAGCGAGAATGTCCTTGCTAAGCAGAAATAAAGACCCTGTATTATACTGTAGTGTAGAGGTACAGTAATTCATTTTTATGTTATTTATTCCGTGTAAGTTACTGATAACCTATGTTTATGTCGTGACTATAGTAGTGCATACAATCACTTACTAAGGTCGGCGATTTGACGTCCATATATACGCCGCGTTCTTTCTTATACGTTGTAAATGCAGTATGGCGTTTTTCGGTAGTACGTTTTCCCGCATATGACGTACAAATTTTTCAGTCCCTTGAAAAACGTACCAACGAGATTCCACTGTATCCATAAAATATTATAGATACAGGATACATTCAAAAGCCTTAAAATATCTGGAACGGCACAACTCTTGAACAGTCACTCAAACATTATGTATTTATACACCTCACTTTCACAAGTCCAGTTAGTGCTCTTCAACTAACTGCCAACAGATCTTCAAACGGTACCAACATACTCCCACTTTAATCGCTGTCACTTCCGGAACGTTTGCCATCTGAAAGCAAGAATGGTAACTTGGTGCAAATTAAGGTTGTAATGAACATCTAAAAGTACAATACAATCCCTTGTATCAGGCAATTCCGAAACAACAGCACTTTCTCTTACAAGAAAGAAAAAGGTTATGTGGAAAGAATGAGACACTGGCAATGCCATTATTGTCAAGACTATGTGCCCAGAGGTGGTGATATTAGGACACATTGAGCACCTGAGTGCCAGTGTTAGCAATACTGTATTTGCTTGTGTATCAGCAGCACGTTTTATGTCAATTTTAAGATCCCAAAATAAGATATGCCTCCCAATGAACACACAATCAAGATTGGTGTACGTACTAGCAAAGGACCGAAGATATAAGTACTCATTACCAACCACACGTCATTACATACAGATTCTATAAGAAAGAAAAATGAAATTTGAAGAAATATGGCCAGAATTCTACACAACTGACGCCATGACGGAGAGGAAATGGACCGGCCCAAACCAGGAGCTACGACATGTGTTAACAAGAATGGCTATACATGGGTTCGACCACAAACTCTGTGCGACGGCGAGTTACCACGAAGCAACAGAAGACAGAGTGCTTGCTATGTGGTAAGAGATGTGAGCGTTATGACATAGAGATGTGCAAGAAAAGAACTAAATCAGCAACTGAATACAACAGAGAGACCTAATTAAAAAATCATAATATCACGAGCTACTGCAAACTCTTTCGACATTAACCCTGCGTAGGGCGCGGTCAAGGATTCTAAACATCGGAGCGCAGTGAGCCTGACAGGCACACTATGCTAAAAAAACATTAAGTCCCTAAAATGCAGTATTAAATTAAACCAAAATTTACCAATCATCTTTAGGATGTTGACAATAAGGGAAAAATATAAAATCAATTTTAAAAAAATTCTTAGTATTTATTTAGGTACAAAAACAAAAAAAAATCAAAATGCAGAATTCGCATATCATGGATATGAATATAAATCAAAATGCGACCTTTTAACCTTAAAAAAAGTTCCAAAAATGGGTCAGGCATGAAGTTGAGGTGTGTGGGGACTGAAATTAGTTGGAGTAGTCATCCATCAAAGCCGCTGTGGGATTGCAAGAGCAGACTGAAAAGCATGTTGCGCAGAATGGTTTCGCATCAGAAAGGCATATTCCTCGGTTGCATTTCACATAGGAATAGTTCGTGAGCCGTCGTATTCCTGTCTCCACGGTGCAATCACAGCATCTGGACCTCTTGTGGGGGGCTGGGGGTGATGTTGGACGAACATCAGCTATCAAATTTGCTATCAAAAGTGAAAAAATACTGACCTAGAATTTGCGACGTAATTGGGCGCGGTGAGCCTGTCAGATCAAAACATGTGTGACGCACTTCCTTGACAGCTGGAGACAAACTAACCGGATGGGTTGGAACCAGCCACCAAAGTTAGGAAGCTACTGGGAGGGAAGGGTCCCGCTTGGCGCGCAGCGGGATGGCACACCAAAAAAAAAAAAACAATCCTGTGCCTGTCAGATCAGCTGCGCCCTACGCAGGGTTAATGTATTAACTATTAATTATGAATGTACTAACTGGCCATTTGGCTGAAATCAATTTTCATTCAAAATAAGATATGCCGCAATTGTGTGAAAAATTTTCAGACATGACATTGTGATTGTGATACAGCAATATTACAAGTATACAGTAGTTTGCAAGTATCAAACTATAGGAGACAATACTGGTACAAGCAGCACAGAATTGATTTCATTTATTACCACATGAAAATATGGACAAATGAGCAATGTTTTCATTACCACCTCATGTAATTCTTTTTCCTTGTTTGAGGTGGTTTGTTTTTTCAATATGGCAAATCCGACAAAAAACATCAGTGAGTCTGGCTAATTTGCAGAGAACCATGTAAGAAGAAGTGTCTGCATTGTGCCAGGTGCAATTCAATACAAATGAAAATTTATCTTGTATTTGTGCCAACCGGCACAATGCTCCACGCCTAACACCCTTGCCCTGGCATCCAACCCCTGCCTCTGGAGAAGACGTGAACCCACCCTTGCATCGAACCGTGACCCCAGAACCTACAACACACGCGAGTGAAATTTACTGGGTGGAACATCATTTGGGTCCCCAATTGAACAATATGTACTTTCTGAAGAAAATTCCCTCTCGGTAAATGCATATTCTGCCGAGCGCTCCTGTCTTAGGAATTGGGGTGTGGAACATTTAGCAGCTCCAGACCACCCTGGGCGTTCCCACTCCAATTAACGCCCCGCCAAACTGTCACTTGTCTGAAGTGTTTGCCCTACCGTCCAGCCACCCCAATTTGACGCCCGGACAACTGGCGCCTTGGTCAAGTACAACCAGATGGGATTCGTCTCTGCATCGGTAAGCTTATGCATTTAATACTGCAGTTCATGACTCATGGGAAGACTCCCTTCTCCCTAATGCACGACTTCGTGCCTAATTCCCCACTGACAAATCTGTGGTCAATCCATGAATTGCTCCCTGATCAGCCGAGAGCTGGCGGTCTTAAACAAATATGGAAAGAGACTCAAAAGGCTATTCACAAGGTACAATCTGGGGGTACTGCCTGTAAATTCAAGGTAGGGGATAAGGGGTACGTGAAGAATTTTCAACCGAAGGTTACTGGTCGTCAGGTCTCCCGAAAGCTCAAACCCGGTATAGGGGGCCGTACGAGATTTTGTACTTATTAAAGCCTGTGACGGTGTTGTTGAGTGACGGCATTAAGAAGAGAATTTTCCGCACTCTCCTGTCCTATTGTAAGGCGGCTGGTGAGCATGTAACTGATAACTAAGATTTAACCACTGCCGGTTGGCAGAAAATTTTGGAGGCTCCTGTGCTTCAACTTGATTATGTCTTGTGTAATTTTGTGTAATCTAATGGCTTATAAATTTTCTTAAGGTTAATGGCAACTTCTGGCATGGATAAGGTTAGGTTCTTCAGGGGAATTGTAGGGGGTTTAAAGCTAAAATGAGGGGGCGTGTAACGGACTATGTGTCCTGGAATTCATGTACGCGAGTCATCCCTGGGTTGACTATTAGACTCTTAAGTGAGCCGTGGTGTTCATAAACTCTTGTGAAGTGTGGACCATGCCCAATAAAGAGTGTGCTTCTTCAGGAGTGCACATGTGATGGTCAGTGGTGACAGTTTTCTGGTTCAGTCTCTGGGTCTGATTGGATATTTCAGTTGAGTCCCGGATGCAGCGGAAGAACGGTGCCATACTACCAGTGTCCTGTGGCCAGAGTCAGCTGATAGGAGGGTGCCTTGGCAAATCAACATCATGGGGACCAACTCTCTGTGAGAGGATCCCTATCTGCCGTCTGCCTGTTCCATGATCCTCATCTGGATCATCATGGAGAAACATCACCACACCTATTCCATGGTCCTCATCTGGATCACCCTAGAGAAGCGTCACCGTACCCGTTCCATGGTCTTTGTGGGGATGCACTAGTGCGCAAGTAGGAAGCTGTCTCAAAGCATCGAGACATTCGTTCGGGGGGAGGATGTGCCAATCGGCATAATGCTCCACACCTAACCACCCTGCCCTGGTATCGAACCCTTGCCTGTGGAGGAGATGTGAACCCGCCCTCGCATCAAACCCTGTGATCCCCGAACCTACGACATACATGAGTGAAATTTACTGGGTGGAATATCATATGGGTCCCCAATTGAACAATATGTACTTTCTGAAGCAAAATCCCTCTCAGTAAATGCATATTCTGCCGAGTGCTCCTGGCTTGAGAATTGGGGTGTAGAACATTTAGCAGCTCAAGACCACCCTGGGTGTTCCCACTCCAATTAACGCCCTGCCGAACTGTCGCCTGTCTCAAGTGTTTGCCCTACTGTCCATCCACCCCCAATGGTCAACTGGCGCCTGGGTCAAGTACAACCCGATGTGCCATAATTGCTTCCCACGCTTATTCCTTCTACAAAAATTCCCAATATTTCCACGTCAGGTCCATTTGGGTACATTTCGCCTTTTCTCTCTGTACTCCAATCAGCTCGCAATATGAGCGCGTGGCTTCACTCCGGGTTCACCAATACGAAGACTACCCTTGTATTTCGGCAGGGAAATGTGCTCCATGTTTTCAATGCAACACCAGGAAGATACGCCCCTTGGGAGAACTGGCCCCTGATCCGGTCCCCCTTCGGCCCCTTCGATACCTGGAGCAAGCTCTGTGCCCTGTGGACATCTAGGAGTCCCGGCTAAGAATCCCTTGGTCGCCATTGTGTGGCGGCCACCAGTGAAGAAGAAATAATTATAAAACCTTATTAACATTGATATTGTGTGGACCCAGTCCCAATCCCCTTAATATCCCATAAGTGTACGGTGACAATGAACATTTACGATTTGGTCCCTTGTTGAGAAGGGTTTATACTCCTTGTGAATAGTATTTGGCCTCTGGTTATTTTAATTCATTCCGTGATGCGTTCACGTGATAGTGATGCCATATTTAAGTTTAGGGGCGCCAACGTAAGATAGGCATTATTATTATTATCATCATCGAGATGTTCCTTATTTCAGCAATATACATAAGACTTAAAATGTAACTACAGGATTTTGGTGAGGGTAAAAGTTAAAATGTAACAATTGGCAAACAGCCCCTTGTTCAGGATACCAAACTGTGAAGGATAACGAAGTATTTATTGGTACCAGGTTTTGGTTTGTATTTAATGTCTTGGTTGGTTCTTAAGTTTAGGGGCTGCGACAACGCGGTCATGTACCCCGTGTACTTTGGGTGTGTGTAGAATCTGTCTGATAACCGGTGTTAATTGTGATGACTGTAATAGTGTGTGTTATCTGTTTGTTTTTTTTTTAAATTTAAGTACTGCAACTTGGAATTTTTCAAATAGTTCCTACTTTTGCCGCCAAGGGCCACCGACAACGACTACTAGGCCAAGTTCAGAACTTAGCTACTAGACGCCACCGCAGTCGGCTCTTGGCAACGAACGTAGAAACCTAAGAGCATTGTTTACATTCTTAACCTATCCAATTTAGCTTCACACAGGGGCAATTAGTGGAAGGTTCTTTAACATGCCATAAATCTATGACATGGGACCGCCGGCTTTACTTCCCCTCCGAAGGAAGGCATACTGAGGGATTTTTAATGCTCTTAAAAAATCCGACGGCTTCGGCCGGGTTTGAACCCACTATCTTGGGCATAGAAGCTCAGCATGCTACCGACTACGCCACCGAAGCCGCTGTTTTAACGTCTAAATGAGACAAGTAGAATGATATTCGGCTGATGGTTAAAGAATTGAAATGAACATTTGAAATGTCTGGAAGATGCAACATGTGCTACGTTGCCAGGTCTACGCAAGGTCATTGTCGTCCACCCAAGGGTTTATTGAATAGGAGTGTTTTAATTTGCTCCCTCCCTCGGCCTACGGGCATGTATGTTACTACCCCTTTCAGAATATAGTTGGTGTTTTTTATTTTTCTAATAATTATTTTATTTTAGTACAAGGCTTAGCAAACCCAGAGTCCCACATTGGACCTCTGCTTACCCACCCAGCCTTCTACTTCCCAGGTTTATCCCGGAAGTCCCCTTCCTCCCTTTCTGCGGTAGCAGCAGTATTGGATAAGGGATAGTAGGGGCACTGCAATCTCTTTTGGGTGCCCGATCTCCTCCGAGAGGTCGGGGCATGAAAGGGGTGGCAGAAGTCTCGTTATATAGTGCTGTTGTCCTATCAGTGAATCTAGCTTCTCCAGCATTTTCTACCTGTTCACTGAATCAAACGCTTTCGAATAGTCGATAAATACCACATTCAACTTCCCTCTTCCGTGTCGTAAGACTTCCTCAATGTCATGTTGAAGACATTTAATTGGATGTATAGTTGATCTGCCTCTCCTAAATCCAAATTGTTCTTCTGGGATTTGGTGTTCCGTTAGATCTGTCAGTCGCAATGTTAGTAGTTTCGTTAACAATTTAAATCCTGAGCATTCCAGAGCTATGTCCCTGTATGCATCTGGACTACCTGCATCTCCCTTTCCCTTATACAAAACTTTACTTGTGGAGTGCCTCCACTTGTCCGGTATATTCGCTTGTATTAATCACTGATTGAAAAGGGCCAACCAGTCTTCTTTCATTTCTTCAAAACTATCTTTGATGTGTTCATTAAATATCCTATCAGGACCACATGCTTTTTGGTTCTCCAGCTGTTGCACAGCTAATTCAACCTCACCACTTGTAAAGGGGACAATTACACTAATACTCTGGTATTCGCCATTGTAAACTAGTCTTGTGTCATTTGCTTGCAACACTCCCGTAAAATGCTTTTCCCAATCCTCCTAATTAAGATACGTGGTGATAAATATGGCTAGCTCTTTGAACGAAGGGAAAATAAATAAGGTTTTAACACTGAGTGAAGTGTGTGAGAATGAATTGTCGACTGATGACGACAACTTCAATTCTGCTGACGGACATTCCACCTAATATAGGCATATCTTTGTAGAAATTGATCGTACTCAAAACATATTTGACAAAATTACTTCAAACTTGTCATTTATACACAGTGCAATAAGTATTAACATGCCTATCACAAAAGATACTATTTAGATTGTGTAGACAGTCAAAATTACAGTAAAATTACAATTTAAAAAAATTTAAACAGAAATATTTTTATTATACAAATGAAGCAAAATATTCATTATGTAGCATCTAGTACATTATCAATATGTTTACCTCATACAGAAAATGTATCAACATTCTTTCTTGAAATATATAGGTAGTAGATAATTTTAATTGAACACTTGCAATTTCACTATATTTGGCTTGGCAATTTTAGCACAATCACTCATTAATTGCTTGGCATCAAAAGGGTTAATAAGGATAAAATTGTTGGTTTAAAACTTAAAAAGGGCTATATCATGAAAATAACAGACTAAAATCCATTTTATAAAAATCTAAATATCTGGGGGTCTATTAATTATGAATTTTAAAATATTGTCTATGGCTTCACATACCTGAGCCTTTACTACGGGAACGACTAGAATGGCGAGACCCTGCTTCACTTCCAGATCCAGACTTCTTAGATGCTGCTGAGCCAGACCTATAAAAATCATTGTACAGTAAAGAAAGAGAACAATATAAATATTTTAGGACATCATTGTACAAGAATTATTTAAAACTAATGTTTCAGGCTGTCTGCTCAAGTCTCATCAAGAATGTGACAAATGTCAGAATTATAATGCAAGTACATACAGTGGAATCTCGTTAGTACGTTTTTCAAGGGACTGAAAAATTTGGACGTCATATGCGGGAAAACGTACTACCGAAAAACGCCATCCTGCATTTACAACGTGTAAGAAAGAACACGGCGTATATATGGACGTTAAATCGCCGACCTTAGTAAATAATTGTAAGCACTACTACAGTCACGACATAAACATAGGTTATCAGTAACTTACATGGAATAAATAACATAAAAATGAATTACTGTACCTCTACACTACAGTATAATACAGGGTCTTTATTTTTGCTTAGCAAGGACATTCTCGCTCTCGCTCTCATGCTCCGCCAGTGACGGCTCAGTTGCCGGCGACCGCGCAAGCATATGTAGGCCTACGGCAGAATACGGTGCTTAAAATCAGTAGCCTACCATGCAGTTTTACTGGCCATGATTTACAGTAGATGCTGAAAATGTTCCCCATCTGCTTCCAAACACATATAATACAGGGTCTTTCTTTATATTTGATCAGCAAGGACATTCTCGCGCTCCGCCAGTGACGGCTCTGTTGCCGGCGATGCGCACTCATATGTTTGAAGCACGGGCTTGCTTGAACCACTTCAATAAAGTGCTTTCTAGTTCAGGAAACGGTCCCTCTCGCACACGTTTCCTTTTGCTGCTCACCCCTTCTTCAAATGCACGTTCGATTTCCTTCCTTTTGCTGAGAATCGTGTTCAGTGTAGACGGAGGAATGTTCCACTTTCGCGCTATATCCACACGCTTCATGCGAGGATTGCAGTCCACGTCTCGAATGTATTTCATCATTAGTTATCTGCCGTACTTTCTTCTTATCCATTATGAAACACGCAATAAAATAGGTCATAACTGGACGTGAACACTAAGAACTAGAAGACAATAATGCGCCTACGTGAGAAATAAACAAAGGGAAGGGGGGTGAAAGGCAGCGGGAGGGAGACATGTCACCTGTGTTGCATCATAGCTATAGCCACATCTACGCCGTCAAACACAATGAAATCATCTACACTGTCAATAACTATAAGAGAATATGAGGCAATATCGCGTCGTGTTTTCCAGAAGCCGAATTTTATAATGTAACTAGCTGACCCGGCAGACGTTGTCCTGCCAATCAAAGAAAGTGTTGTAACTTTGTTTCTTGAAGTGCTTTTGGATACACAATATTTTATTTCAATTTCTGTTAACTGCCTCTAAACTATCGTGAAATGAATTAACTAATCTAGAAACATTCATGGGAGCGTGCACAACAACTCTCCAAAGTTTCATTGCAATCGGATAAATGACATATACGCATACGGGATTTTATTTAAATGATTCGTGCGCTGTCACCCATTTGTTGAATCTACTCGTGCTCTACCAACTGTGAAATGGATTTACCAAGTTAGAAAGCTTCACGTAAGTGTACACAACAACTCATCAAAGTTTCATCGCAATCGATGAATAGTATATGAACGCATACGGAATTTTGTTGGAACGCTTCGCGCGTCGTCAATCATTTGTTACATCTACTCGTGCGTTACCGATATTGTAAAATGGATTTCCCCAACAAGTACACAACAACTCATCAAACTTTCATCGGAATCGGATGAATGACATATGAACGCATACGGGATTTTCTTTAAACGATTCACTCATTTGTTGAATCTAGTCGTGCGCTAATTATTGTAAAATAGATTTACTAAGCCTGAAACCTTCTCTGGAGTGTACTCAATGATTCACCAAGGTTTCATCGCAATCGGATGACTGATATACGAACACATATAGGACTTTGTTGAAACGATTCGCGCGCCATCGCACATTTGGTGAATCTACTCTTGCGCTACCTATTGTAAAATGAATTTCCTAAACCAGAAACCTTCCGTAGGGTGTACACAACATCTCAGCCAAGTTTCATCGTAATCGGACGAATGGTATTTGAATGCATACGGGACCTTATTGAAACGCTTCGCGCGTCGTCACTCATTTGTTGAATCTACTCGTGCGCAACCTCCTGTGAAATGGATTTACTAAGTTAGAAACCCTCACGTAAATGTACACAACATCTCACCCAAGTTTCATTGCAATCGGATGAATGGTATATGGACGCATACGGGACTTAGTTTAAACGTTCACGCGACGTAGCCCATTTGTTGAATCTACTCGTGCGCTGCCTATTGTAAAATGGATTTACTAATCCAGAAGCCTCCCCTGGAGTGTACATAACATCTCACCCAAGTTTCATCGCTATCGGACGAATTGTTTTTGAACGCATACGGGGCCTTGTTGAAACGCTTCGCACGGCGTCGCTCTTATGTTGAATCTACTCATGCCCAACCTCCTGTGAAATGGATTTACTAAGTTAGAAACCTTCACGTAAGTGTACACAACAACTCATCGAAATTTCATCTCAATCGATGAATGGTATATAAACTTATACGGAGTTTTGTTGAGAAACGTTTCGCGAGTCGTCACTCATTTGTTGAATCTAGTCGTGCGCTACCGATTGTAAAATTGATTTACTAAGCCAGAAGCCTTCCCTGGAGTGTACGCAACATCTCACTCAAGTTTCATCGCTAACGGACGAATGCTATTCGAACGCATACGGGACATTTTTGAAACACTTCGCGCGTCGTCGCTCATTTGTTGAATCTAGTCGTGCGCTATCTATTGTAAAATGGATTTACTAAGCCAAACACCTTCCCTGGAGTGCACTCAACATCTCACCCAAGTTTCATCGCAATCGGATGAATGGTATATGAACGCATACGGGACTTTGAAACGCTCTAACGTGCAGAGACAAACAGTAGAATTCGACATCACTGCCACCTTTGGTATAAAACACAACTTTCCGCCACGGGCGGAGTGTATGTTATGGCGGTAGTTGCACAGGCTGAGACCAGGTGGCTCTACGTGCAGAGACAAACGGTCCAAAACATCACTTTTCACTAAGGCTAGCGGTTTCCATGACGACTGTTTATGACTGTATATTGTGGTTCTAAAATTGTGTGTAAATTGTGGTTCTAAAATTATAAAATGCCACCTACCTTGTCAAATTGTGAATCTAAACCATACATGGACCCACCCTTACATACATACAAAATTTCATCGAAATCGGCCCAGCCATTTAGGAGAAGTTCAGTGACATACACACGTGTCGAAGAATTATATATATAAAGATAAGAATAAAATCCGGTTCGCTTAACAGTACAACGGAAATTTGATCATCGTAAGCAGGAATAGAGAACGTATTTAGGGGATATATCAACATGAATTTAGGAGGATAGGGACTTAAGAAAGGAGAGAAAGAGCAGGGGGAGAGAGACACGTCACCTGTGTTGCGTCATAGCTATAGCCACTTCTACCCTGTCAAACACAATGAAATCATCTACACTGTCAATAACTATCAGAAAATATGAGGCAATATCGCGTCGTGTTTTCCAGAAGCCGAATTTTATGATGTAATAAGAATAAAATCCAGTTCGCTTACAAACAGTACAACGGAAATTTGATCGTCGTAAGCGGGAATAGAGAACGTATTAAGGGGATATATCAACATGTATTTTGTAGAATTGGGACTGGGACTTGAGAAAATCATCGCGCTTAACGGGAAAACGTCGTAACCGAGAACGTGCTAACGAGATTCCACTGTATTTGTATTAATGTGGTACATCTTAAAGAAAACTTGTTATTAGGGAAGAACCATCAAATTATGAAAATAAATCATAACATCCTTTTTTTCTTTTCCGGGCATGCAAACAATTCATTATACTACCCTGAAACCTGGTAAAATCAAAATTCAAGGGACCTAAAAAAAGAAAAATTTCTTTTTAATTATTTAGCACCTTATCAATTCAAAATTTTAAAATGTTGCTACAGTATTACCAAAAACAGAGTATTACTGCATTTCCTGGCATATTTGGAGCCATGCTGGCATAATCGTCGCACCCTACTTTTCAAATCCAAAATTGGTTTATAAAACTTCATGGTATAATTTTCTCAGGGCACATACATATGCTCCTGTTGGTCGCACATTTTGCCACGAGCTTATAACCTGGTATGACCTTGTCGCTCCGTCTCAGTGCTGGCGAGCTAGGACTCGAGTTATACAAGCAGCTAGTACGCTGCACACTAGTCCTCGGCTGGGCTCAGCACCAGACTAGCCCATGGGGGTGAAACTTGTATGGATCCAACGCTACCGCAAAGCTACTGTGAGAATGACAGAGCTACACGCTGCTGCTGTAAAAATCCCCACCAGGGCCCCAGATTAATCTGTTATTGGTTTTTCTTTTTTTTTTTTCCAAATAACTTCTTCTTATGATGCCGTTTCCCCACGAAGGTTGGCGATCCAATTGATTATGATTACACGCGAAACAGCAGCACGGAAGATTTCTATCGACGAATGTCCATACCACCGTCGCAAGTCTTTCATCCAGACATTTCTCCGTCTTCCCACAGATCTTTTCCCATCAATCTTCCCTTGAATGATCAGCCAGAGAAGTTCATATCATTCACCTCTCATGATGTGCCCGAGGTAGCTGAGCTTATGCTCCTTGATGATTGTGAGAAGCTCTTTCTTCTTGTTCAAGATGTTGAGGACTTCTTCATTTGTTTTCCTTTCTACCCAAGATATTCGGAGTATTCTTCTGTACAAGTACATCTCAAAAGATTCAATTCGCTTCTCTAGTAATGGGCTGCGAGTCCACCCTTCGAAACCATACAAAAGGACAGGATAAACATAGCAACGTAACATTCGAACTCTGAGCTGGTGAATAAGGTCCTCATGGTATTTAACATATTTTTTGCTTGTCCAATCCTGGATAAGATTTCACTCTTTGAATCACATCGCTGGTTCACTTAGGTTCCAAGATATTAGATGGAAGATACTTGTTGGACGATGGTGTTGTTGATGTGAAGGGAGACCTGTTTTGGTGTTTTCGAGAATACAATCAGCTTGGTCTTGTTAATATTGTTAATATTTCACTGGTCCTCATGATATTGTTTATAATAATTTGAAGATCACTAGGGTTCCTGGCTAGCACAATCGTGCCATAAGCAAATCGGATGTTATTAATGACTAGATTAACATCTTCAATAGCCTCTCTGAACACAGCTTCAGAGTAGATGTTAAACAGGAGTGGGGACAGGACACATCCCTGGCAGACACCTCTTTGTATAGCTATGTCCTCAGTAGTAATTCCTTCTATTTTGACCTCTGCCGTTTGATTCCAGTACAGATTGGTAATTATACGAAGATCACCAACATCTACACCAGTATATTTTAAAATCTCAACAAGTTTTACCTGATATATGCAATCGAAAGCTTTTCGGCAGTCGATGGAGCAAGCATGCACATCTACATTCATATCTAGGCGTTTCTGGGTCAAAACATTCAAGGAGAAAAGAACCTCACGAGTACCCAGTCCATTCCTAAAGCCAAACTTAGTATGACCAACATAGCGTTCTCATTTAAGGTAGATTCGAGTGTGAATACCTTAAGCACATGGGGCATTAGGCTGATCATACGATAATCATCACAATGTGATGCACTAGCCTTTTTAGGTATGGTGACAAAAGAAGATCGTAGCCAGTCAGATGGAATTCTACCAGATTTATATATTGCGTTGAATAAAGCAGTTAGCAGTTAGCAGTTCTAGTCCTCTGCCATGGCCTTCAGCAATAAGTTTGAGAGTTTCTGCATGAATCTTGTCTGGGCCTACAGCTTTTCCATTCTTCTGGAGTTTGATTGCATACAATACCTCCTCTTGGCTTATACTTGGACTTGCTTCGCTGCATTCACCGATAAAAGGTGGTTTATCTGGCCTTACATCGCTAAATAGCTTTTCAACATATTCTTTCCAACACTTCTCTTCGACTCCTACCAAAATGGTGTTATTGTCATCCCTCAGTATAGCTCTGCACGGCCTGAGATATTTCCCTGCAAGTTCTTTGATCTTCTTGTGAAGATTAAACAAGTCATGTTTCTCTTGGAGATGTTCTATTTCTCTGCTTCTCTACACGAGCCCTAGTTTTTTGCTTCCCTGCACTTCCTCCTTAGTCCTGTTTAAATTTAAATAAAGTGCCAGTTGCAACAGCTCATATCTGCTCCTTATCACTCTTCGCGAGTAATTTGTATTCCTCTTGCTCACGCATATCATAACATGTTATAGAAATTGGAGCGAGCATATGTGTTGAGCATGATTTGAAAATGTGACCACTGTAACTTCTGGTTCCCACACAATTGTGTTGCATTTAGTCTGTGATTCTTTTAACTCATAGAAGGGAGGGACCGTAATTTCATTTGCTGCATAGCCAGGAAAAACTTGTCCGAACTAGAAAATTGTTTAGAAACTTACAAATGTTAAAATAACATCGATGTCGTTACAGCGGCCATAAAATTAAAAACTTAAAATTGACAAACGTTAATGTGAAGCCTAATTTACATGATCTTTATGGAATAAGAGGCGGGACCAATGAAAATGAACATTAATTGAGTGCAAACATATGAAAAAAACGTTAAATCGTGATTTCACTACAGAAACACATAGCCATTATTGGCAAGGATGATTAAAAACAGTTTTGATTGTAAAAAGAACCCATCTCATTAAGACAGCAGACAATACCTTGATCTTGAGCGAGCAGATCCACTTCTCGATCTGGATCTTGACCGTGATCTACTCTTCGATCTTGATCTCGAACGAGACCCACTCTTAGACCTTGATCTCGAACGAGATCCGCTCTTCGACCTCGAGCGTGATCTAGATTTCGACCTCGAACGCGAGCGAGATCCACTCTTAGATCTTGATCTTGAACGGGAACCGCTTTTTGATCTTGATCTGGAACGTGACCCACTTTTCGATCTTGATCTGAAACGTGACCCACTTTTCGATCTTGATCTGGAGCGTGAACCACTTTTCGATCTTGATCTGGAGCGTGAACCACTTCTGGACCTGGATCTGGAGCGTGATCCACTTTTTGATCTGGATCGGGAACGTGAACCACCATTAGATCTAGACCTTGAACGCGAGCCACTCTTCGATCTTGACCACGAGCGTGATCTGCTAACAGAACGGGATTTTGCAGACCCAGATCCTGAACGAGACCTGGAACGACTTGAATCAGAACCAATTCGACGTTTCTTGGTCCTTCCTCTGCCCCCACTTCCACTCCCACTATCACCCCTGAAAATAAAAGTAAACATATTATTAAATACAGTTTATATGAGCACAAATAAGTCATTTCCAAACAAGCATGTTTTCAAAGACAAGGATAGAACATAAAAGGAGGGGAAGACAAAATCAAGATCGAGACTTTATTGACGATGACAACAAGTTTTACGTCCCTTTTAACTACTGCAGCTTTAGAATTGCTGGGGTGTTGGAAATTTGCCCTCGAAGGATCTTTAACATGCCAGTAAATGTATTAACACTGTTCTCTCACATTTAATAATTGTATTAATGCAGCCAATGGTCATTTAATTTCTTTTCAGGAGGGGTCAGGATTTTTAGAAAGAAATCGGCTGTGGACCTGTTGAAAGGAAATGTCCCGTCATTTGCCTTGGTAACCACGAAAACCATTTTCAGAACAGCCGAGGTGGGATTCGAACCCACACTCTTCCCATGCTACGATGGCACGAGGTAGTGCGTTAGTGCTCTCGGCCACCACGGCCGGTTTTCTCACAAATATCTCTCACATTTAAGCAATCTCGAATGTCAACTCACTGTCCTAGAATTCAATCCTGCAACCTTGGTCACAGCAGGCAAGAACCTTACTGCTGTGCTACACAGCCAGCCAGTATACCACAAGTCCAACACCTTGTCCATACCATGTAAAATGAATAATGGCAAAACATAGAAGACCGTATGTGGAAAGAGGGAAGAAAGTTCTAAATTGTTAAGCTCGCGATTATGAGCCACAGGACCTCTTTCACGTGGAAACCAAATCACTGAACGTGACATTTCATCGAGAAAATCTCATATGAATAAACTGGGAAACGAACGAACTTACGATTCAACTTCCGAATTAGTTGGTGATATTTACAATAAAATTTATACAACCATATGTCAGTAATTATTTTGCACTTTAATACGTAAGTCACATTGTGACCTTCCTCAGCATAATTTAGGACACGAAAAGGTGCAAGAACATATACTCATATAAATTTGCCATAACAGAGGATGTTGTCAAAAATTCTAAAAATATTCTTCGTCCAAAAGCTCATAAATAAAAATTAAAAAATAACAGATTTGTTACAAAATGTGCTAAGTAAAGAAAACATGTAAAATATGAGTCTTGATAAAAACAGCATGGAATAGAAGAGATCTAAAAATAAGAAATTGAAATCAGAAACAAAAACTAGAAAACAGAATTGAAAAAGATATAAAAAGACTATAACACTTGCGTGGATGTTCTGTTTTCTAGTTTTTGTTTCTCATTTCAAATTCTTCTTTTTAGATCTCTTCTATTCCACGCTGCTTTTATCAAGTCTTATATTTTTCATGTTTTTCTTACTTAACACATTTTGTAACAGATCTGGATTTTTTTAAATTTTAATGTGTGAGCTTTTGGACGAAGAATATTTTTAGAATTTTTGATAACATCCTCTGTTATGGCAAATTTATATAAGTACCGTATTTACTCGGCTATAAGACCCCCCCCCCCTTTTTTTTTCTAGATTTTTAGTTCCGAAATTGAGGGGGGTACTATAGACGCAAACTTCGCAAAAATCCATTATTTTGGGAAAGGGAGAGAGTAAAAATAAGCTATTTTATTTTGATGCTACATAGTACGATATATTTAATCAAAATAAATGAAGTTTACATCTTTAATCAGTACATTATGAGACTGCCATAACCTCACTTTCCCGGCTATCCCCCAATGACTTTCACTACTATCCCTTGCTAAGCAAAAATCTCAGTATCAAAGAAATAGAATTAAATGGACAAAGCATCAGACATGGAAATGCAAACTTCATTTTTATTTGAACATAGGAAGGGAGAATGCATCAATTAGGGAATGCAGGATCACTTCTCATTAACATTTGTAAACACAACTGAGCACGTATTATTCACATAATTCACATTAATATACCAATAACGTTTCACACAAACGCCGACGGTTATTGCAACAAATGAAATGTGTTTAAAATAAAACTAAGGAGACTGTCGTAAACACAGTCGAATCGCAACATAAATATGGTAATACTAAACAGAAGTTGCAGGCAAGATGAAACCATAACTTTCATTGGCGGATGGCGTTTCTACTCGGCCAATAGTGTGGCATCTTCTATTGGATATTGGGTGAAGCCCATTGACTACACAATTCGATATCCTGCCCAATCGCATACGCGGTACGCAAAATGGCGGTCATATCGTCTGAATAACAAACTAATATACCATAACAAGAAAAATATGTTTGTTATAAAAGAGAATGAATTTCAGTTGTAATTATATTTTTTTTTAAGAATTCGACAATTTCCAAGAATGTTGTATTTTGACTCTCAATAATTAAGGAGGGGGTACTATAAGCGATTTCCAAGAATTTTTTATTTTGGCTCTCGAAAATTAAGGGGTGGTACTATAGGCGAGGGGGTCTTATAGCCGAGTAAATACGGTAACACCATTTGTAACAGATCTGGATTTTTAAAATTTCGATGTGTGAGCTTTTGGACGAAGAATATTTTTAGAATTTTAGATAACATCCTCTGATATGGCAAATTGATATAAGTAGGGCTCGGATTTTTAGGTGCTAAAAATCGGGAAAATATTTATTTTTTATGTATTAAAATTACCTGAAATATGTGACTAAAAAGTAAAAATATTTAATAATAATTTAGTTTATTAATGAGTGTAAACAATATGCAGTACTTACGAATACAATTTATGCATTTCCTCACCGACTGCTGAAGCATTACAATACACAACGAGATACATCTTCTGGTTGTCTATCACAAATGACCGACGATTATCGCAAAACATTTATTCTGAAGGCGCCAAAGTGCGGCAATTTGTTTCTTGCCCTTCAGGATTTATGTAACTTGAGATCGCTTTTCAGCCTTGATTGCTTTCCCACAGGGTTGGCAGAACAGAACGCCCCCATCAGAAGTAAAATTATCCTTAAATTCTGCAACAGACGATAAGTTGTATGTTGGCAACTCTGGCACTGTACATACTCTAATGACAGTTGGTCCCCCTGCTGGAGGGTTGTTGACCCATTAAGAGGAAGGGTCGTTTTCTTACCTGCGTCAAGCAGGACTAACTAGCAAGCAGGTAGCACTGGCAACCGGACATGGTGTCATCGCACGCATGTAATATCTACTGTACTTGTTCAGTGTTTAATCATGTACATACAATGTAAAATATATTTCTTTATACAGTCCACCACATCTTATTCTATGTATTCGACATAAGTTTTGGTCCTCCGGGCACGATTATATGGCAAGGAAAACAGTGAAAATTGAACTCGTGTGATCCAAAGACAGCATGGCTTCTCACAAATGGCGTGGGTGGTTACCAGCATGGCGACTACTGGACAACAGAATTCATCTTCTTGGTAAGTCACCGATCATCCTTAATTATTCCTTGTGACTCATATGCATTCCTTTGTTTCTCCATTCAAAACTGTTCGTTTGTACTTGCAATGTATTGGTATTGCTAGTGATCACACATGATTTCGCCCGTAAAACTGTATGTTATTTGTACGCAGTTTTCCCGAAACTCTTTGAAACAAAACCAGTAGTTCATCTTTGTATTATGTAAATATGTTAGGTATTTGTCTTTTCGTTTTGTCATTCTTTTACGTATATGCATTTGGTCTATTGTGATTTTATATCATTCAGCAGTTTATTGGGAATTGCTAGTGAAAAATGGAACAAAAGATAAAATCACTGTGTAGCGAAAGGGGTAGGTTAAAGGCTAGCTTATCTTGCATACAAGGCTTCGTAGAGAAATTAGATTCTTAATCTAAGGACGTAGATCAGTTGGAAGATCGACGGGCTCACTTATCAAAGATCTGGGAAGAATATGAAACAGTTCAATCACAAATAGATGATTTGAAAGAGGATGAATCATTTCAAGCAGAACAAGAATCTTATCGCTCCGACTTTGAGGAGCAATACTTCAAAACATCTGGTCTTATAAGATCCATAAACAGTGCAATTTCCAAGTCAGCAACTTCGCTAAGTGATTCTATTGGTGAATCAACTTCCAGT
Organism: Meconema thalassinum; assembly: GCA_946902985.2. Classification (NCBI taxonomy): domain Eukaryota; kingdom Metazoa; phylum Arthropoda; class Insecta; order Orthoptera; family Tettigoniidae; genus Meconema; species Meconema thalassinum. The sequence continues at coordinate 189,252,982 of OX336389.2, forward strand.
TCGCAAACACGTTCAGTTAAACTGCCTCAAATAAGTTTACCTACATTCGCAGGTGATTATTTAGAATGGCCCAATTTTGCCGATACCTTTAAGAATCTCATTCATGAAGATGCAAATCTGTCAAAAATACAGAAATTTCATTACCTAAAGTCAGTGCTATCGGGTAGGGCGGCAGACGTTTTACAGTCCTTAGAAATATCTGCAGCCAATTACAACATAGCATGGAAGCTGTTAAATGAAAGGTTCAATAACCGGCGAGCAATTGTTTCCTCCCACATTAATTCGGTCCTTCAGATAATCAAAATAGAATTAGAATCTTCCAAGGCATTAAGAGACTTGTATGACGGCTTCAGAAGGCACATACAGTCGCTATCAGCGCTTGGTCTGTCTTGTGAAGAACAATTAGATGCCATTTTGATACATTTAATAACGAGCAGATTTGACGCTGAAACGTTAAAAAAATGGGAGACCTCGCTACCAACTTTTGATCTACCATCGTATCAGACACTGGACAAATTTCTACTCGAAACATGTAATGCATTGGAATCGATCGAGACTAAGAACTATGATCGCCCAAAACAGCTGAAGCAGGTAGGCTTTTCATCTAAACCGAATGCGTCTGGTTTCAAACTGAGGCCATTCACGAACCCAGGGAAAAATTGTTTACTTTCACAGAAAAATCAGAAATGCCCGCTTTGCACGGAAGAACATCCCATATTTAGATGCAAAACATTCACTTCTATGTGTGTTTATGACAGATGGCGGGAGATCAAGAAGCATAAGCTCTGTGTTAATTGCCTGTCTGGAAATAACTTCGCTAACGAGTGCACTCGTTCATGTTGTAAGCTGTGCAAGGATAAACACAACACCTTGCTTCACAGGGACCAAGGGTCACCGAACCCCATTAATAGTCAGACTTCAAACAAGAGTATTGTGTCGAATAATACTTCATTGTCCACCCATAATGAGCAACATAGTAGTAATGCTGTTTCATTGCACAATCACAACAATGATGTTTCCTCTCAAGTATTGTTGCCGACAGCAGTAGTGAATGTCAACAATTCAGAGGGAAAAACCCGTCATGCTCGGGTTGTGTTAGACAGCGGCTCGCAACTCAACTTTATAACTAGGGAATTAGCTCATCAATTACGATTGTTAAAGACAAAGACTAATATTCCGATACATGGGTTGCATGACACTACCATCAAGGTGGGGTCGGTGGTAAGAACAAAGATTTCTTTGCGGTTGGGTTCCTTTGAACGAATCATGACATTTCACGTAATACCTTCAATTACTGGTCAGTGCTTACCCACTAAAAATATCAACATCACAGATTGGAGTATTCCTGAGTTTATATTAGAAAACCTTGCGGATCCTCAATTTAATGTGTCATCATCCATAGACATCCTCATTGGAGCAGAATTCTTTTACGATCTTATCGGCGCAGAACAATTTCAGCTCGACAGTTTCTCAAACAAACTACCGTTGTTTCGCAACACTGCTCTTGGGTGGGTAGCAGCAGGTAATGTTGGTTTGTCTGAAAAGCACGCAGATAACAGTTCTTCCTGCCTCTTTGTGTCAGGTAAGATATTCAATGAGCCGGGGAAAGCACTGCTTGGCCAAGGACATTCCGAGCAAGAGATTAGTGAGAGGCTATTTACTGATGGTCACATAAGGAATCCACAGGGTAGATTCATAGTCCCACTACTCCTTAAAGAGGACCCGAGTCAGCTAGGTAGCATTGTTAATGAGGCAATCAGACGGTTTCACAGCCTAGAAGCGTTTTGAAAGGCAGCCCCAAGTCAAGTCGGAATACGTACAGTTTATGAGAGAGTACATTGACCTGGATCATATGGAGGAAATTCCCAGTAGTGAGATAAACAAACCACTACAGTACTACCTTCCGCATCATTGTGTATTTAAGGGTAATTCAGTGACAACGCGCACTCGCGTGGTATTTGATGGCAGCTCGAAGGGTGATTCTGTATTATCCCTCAATGATTTGTTATTAGTAGGACCGATCGTTCAAGATTATTTATTTTCAATATTGGCTAGATTTCGCATGCATCGCTATGTATTGACCGCTGACATAGAAAAAATGTATCGGAAGGTCCTCATAGAACCTGCACATACTGATCTTCAGCGTATCGTGTGGAGGAAATCCTCTAAGGACGAGCTTAAGCATTATCGTCTCAAAACAGTCACATATGGCACGTCATGTGCACCCTTCCTGGCCACAAGATGCCTCTCCCAATTGGCGAATGACACTAAGGAGGAATTTCCTGAAGCTTCTAATGTAATACGGCGGGATTTATATGTTGACGATTTAATGACAGGTTGTGAATCAACTGACGGCTTAAGAACCACTCACAAGTGTGTTTCAGATATTTTATCCAGTGCGGGTTTTACCTTAAGAAAATGGTGTTCGAATGAGCCCAATGTGCTATCGAGCATTTCTAACCACGAAACAGATCCCAAGTACATTATTAAGGTAGATGAAGGTGAAGACTTGAAGTTGTTGGGGCAATCTTGGAAACCCATCACAGACACTTTTCAGTTTGAGTTGAGAAGTGATTTCAGTTCGACACAGATAAACAAAAGAATAATTCTATCAGACCTGGCTAAAATATTTGACCCCTTAGGGCTTTTGACCCCAGTATTGATTAAGGGTAAGATTTTCGTCCAGCAACTGTGGCAAATGAACTTAAATTGGGACGACGTTCTCACAATAGAACTTCAAAATAAATAGATTTGTTATATGCAGGATATTGCTAAATTGAAGGATTTCAAAGTGCCTCGTCATGTTAGGGCAGTAGAATTTGTGGAGTATGAAATTCATGGATTTTGTGACGCGTCTCAGATTGCTTACGGCGCATGTGTTTATGTGAGATCTCAGACAGGAGATGGTAAAATAACAGTTCACTTATTGTGTTCTAAGTCTCGCGTTGCGTCATTAGGCTCAGTAACTTTACCAAGATTAGAACTATGCAGTGCTGTATTACTTGCTCAGTTGGTCGAAAGAGTCATGAGATCCATAAACGTAACTAAAGACAAGTGTTTTTGTTGGACTGACTCCACAATAGCATTAGCATGGATTTCGGGCCATACACACCAGTGGAAAACATACGTCGCTAATCGAGTGTCGCAGATTCAACAGTTGACAATTATTGATTGTTGGCAGCACGTCTCTACTCATCATAACCCAGCTGATATGATCTCGAGAGGAGTTACCGCGGAGAAGCTGTTAAATTCATCATTTTGGTTATCGGGGCCATCTTGGCTTTCAGATAATAAAGACGAATGGCCTTCACAGCAGAGGCATAGCTCTCAAGAATTACCTGAAGTTAGGAAAACTAATATTGTTCTAGTGTCATCTACAGAATCCCTTGGATCAGATCTGATTAACAGATACTCTTCCTGGAGCAAGCTGATTAGAATAACAGCTCTCGTGCTCAGATTTATCAAGAATCTTAAAACTAAAACAGACAGACAAACAGGTGCTCTTAATCCTGTAGAACTAGAGCAGGCTAAGTATTTATGGTGTAAAATTGCTCAAGGTTCTGAATTTTCAAAAGACAAAGGCTCTCAAACAAAATTTGCCACTGCCCAAGGGAAGCAAATTACATGGATTAGCACCATATTTGGATGAGCAGGGTCTGTTACGGGTAGGAGGCCGTCTGCAAAATGCTAAACTATCGGTCAACATAAGACATCCTATCTTATTACCTGGCAATCATCGCATTACAATAATGTTATTTGATCATTTTCATTTAGCTTTTCTTCATGCTGGAGCTCAGACTTTATTGTCAATGATGCGACAGCAATACTGGCCTCTATGCGGGAGGAACGGTGCTCGAAAGGCAGTGTATCGATGTAAGACGTGTTTTCAATTCTCGTCTCGGCCGTATCAACCGTTAATGGGATCGCTACCTGAAAGGAAAGTAGTTCCCAGTCGACCATTTGCATCTTCAGGAATAGATTTCTGTGGCCCAGTATATTTACAGCCTTCGTCCAAGAAGGGCGCTCGGATTAAGGCATATGTAGCTATGTTTGTTTGTTTTGCCACAAAGGCTGTACATATTGAACTTGTAAGCGATCTGTCTACAGCTGCCTTTTTAGCATCACTGAAAAGATTCATGGCTAGACAAGGAACTTGCACCCACATATTCACTGACAATGCAACTAATTTCGTAGGTGCATCACGTGAGCTAAAGAAATTCTTTAATGATTGGGATACCAAGCAGTCACTGATAAGCTTTGCTACAAATAAGAGGATTCAGTGGCGTTTTAGTCCTCCTGGTTCACCTCATTTCGGAGGGTTGTGGGAGGCTGCAGTAAAATCAGCTAAGTAACATCTTAAGAGAATAGTAGGAAATGCTGTATTGTCGTTTGAAGAAATGACTACAGTGCTTGTACAGATAGAGGCAGTTTTGAATTTGCGCCACCTCTGCCCACTATCCTCTGATCCCAATGATCCAGAAGTATTAACCCAATCCCACTTCCTGATCGGTGGCTCATTTCATCTTCCTGTGGAAGAAGATGTGTCTCAGACTCCCTTGAATAGACTGAAGCGCTGGCAACTGCTTCAGGCTATGTTCCAGCAATTTTGGCGTCTATGGTCCAAGGAATACCTCAGACAACTCCAACAGCGTTCTAAATGGCGGTCGCCCGGACAATCCCCACAAATCGACACTCTGGTTGTTCTGAAGGAAGAGGGCGTGCCTCCACTTCATTGGAAACTGGGCCGTGTGGCAGCAGTGCATCCAGGAGCCGACGGAGTTACGAGGGTTGTTACCATTAAAACACCCAGCGGAGCTCTTTTTGAAAAGAGCAGTGTCAAGACTTTGCCCATTGTTGAGTGAAGAGAAGTGAAGTGAGTAAATGTTTTGTGTACATAGTGTTTATTTGAACTCTTATTCCAGTTAATAGAACAAAGTGACACTGGCCACGACTGCCTTGCAGCTCATCTGAAACGAATCAACATCCTGAGACCTGAAGAATGCACACTTTGTCACGAACCTGGAAGTAAAATGGATAAGGGGCACCTGCTACATTGCAACAAATTTTATGTGACTGCTAGAACTTCTGGAAACCTCACACAACTCTATTGGAACGCAAGAAAGCTGATGGATTGGAATCTGGGCTAGCCATAGGAAACAACAACAACAACATATTTAGTTGTTTGAAATATTTGCTATTTCAAGGGGGGGAGTATGTTGGCAACTCCGGCACTGTACATACTCTAATGACAGTTGGTCCCCCTGCTGGAGGGTTGTTGACCCATTAAGAGGAAGGGTCGTTTCCTTACCTGCGTCAAGCAGGACTAACTAGCAAGCAGGTAGCACTGGCTACCGGACATGTAGTCATCGCACGCATGTAATATCTACTGTACTTGTTCAGTGTTTAATCATGTACATACAATGTAAAATATATTTCTTTATACAGTCCACCACATCTTATTCTATGTATTCGACATTGTAGTTGTCTTTACTTTAGGCATCGTAAAACTGCCTTACACTTTGCCAGAAACGAACTGCATGCGAGTGACACTGGGGGAGGGTGAGATTTAGCACGGGGTGCAATATGGCTATGGACAAGGAAATCCCCGGCTTCCACAGTGAGTGGCACGGGGCGACAGGTTAAGAATGACAGTTGCAAGCTGACATACGCTCTGCATGAAGATAAGATAGCTCACAGGATCTTCCCCGTTGAAGTAACACAGAACAAAAATGCAATAAACTGAAAGATCTAGCATACTGATTTTTTTTAAATGTAAATATTATGTCTTTTATGGGCTAATAAGTAAAAAGCAGGAATTTATGTATTTATAGGAAAAAAAATGGATAAAATATGTATTTACATAAGTAAATATTTATTTACCTAAAAATCCGAGCCCTAGATATAAGTATATGTTCTTGCACCTTTTCATGTCCTAAATTACACTGAGGAAGGCCACAATGTGACTGAAACCGGTACGATATTAAAGTACAAAACATATATTGACTTATGGTTATATACCATATATACCCGAATGTAAGATGAGGTTTTTTCCCCACTTTTTGTGTTATAAAAACTTGGGGTCGTCTTATATTCAGGGTATTAAAAGAAAATTATCAAGGTTTTTAAAAATTGTTATTATTTGCCAAGTAGTATGTGGTGTTGGCATCTTGTAACTCGCAACGAATCAATGCGTTAATGAAGATTAAAATATGGTTTGTTATGTTTAATTACCATGCCTATACAAATAACGTACATTTTGAGGTTAGGATTTACGCATACACGTCATTTCAAGCGGATAAATTACATGTTCGAAAGAATACAGAAATATGTTTTAAAACAATCTTTACAAGAACAACCAGTCAGTTTTATGAGCAGTAATTTTGTGATCAACGTATCTTAATTTAATCTTGAACAAAGAAATTATAGAGTATGTCTTGGAAAAGCGGGCAGAGGGATTTCCGATAACACGATGTTATAAAAATGAAAGCACGACCTTAAGGGCATATATTGTGCAAGTTACGAGTTAGCGAGTATTTTTTTGAAAAAATCTGTAAGAGGCAATTGATAATTAGGGCTCGTCTTATATTCGGGGTCGTCTTACATTCGGGTATATACGGTAAATATTATTATAATGACAATCAATAAGGAATCGGGCTATCATGGTCATTTTGGTGACATTTTACGAAAATTTGTAAATGTATCACAGCAGCAAAAGGGAGGAATGTTCTGAAAACGGAAATTTAGGTACGAATTTTTAAATGCCGTGAACACACAAATGAAGAATTATGCATGATTTGTACACGAAAACACTTTCTAGTTCCAATTCTCACTCCTCTGTGAGGCCTATTTTCAAGTCTAGACGCAAGTTAATCTCTTCAAATCCAGCTCATTGTTTTCAAACAATGTGTTGTGATATTGCCAGCAACTTGTTGAAATCTGTGCAATCAACACTGATCATTTTCGTGCTTATATTTACTTTATGGTATGTTGCTTATTACTTGTTGCACAATCATGATTCTTTCAGCTCTCCACTTGTTTCCTGTTGACACATAGGGAGAGAAAGCTTGCCACGGTGGGTGAGTGGTCAATGTGTCGGTCTACTAACCCCAAGCTTGCAGGTTCACTCCTGGCCGTGGTAAGTGATTTTTGAAAGGCGGCAAAAATACGACACCATGTCATACGATGTTGGCATGTCAAAGAACCCATTTGAATTCAGTAGGCCGTGTTCATAATGGCAAAATTAATCTCGGGAATTTCCGCCAACACAAAGTTCCTCATTTCTCTACTAGAAGGAAGAAAGGAAGATTGTAGTTTTGCGTGACCATTAATCTCGAGATCATGAGCCACGGGACCTCCTTTTTACGTGGAATCTGAACCACTGGACATGGCATTTCACTTTGAAAATCTCTACTAGAAAGCGCTATAATGTTCAAGGAGCTTAAGATATCTAACCTCCTTGACTTTCAAAGTGCTTCAAGGAACAACGAAATTCGACATGCAAGCTACCCTTTGGGTGTCAAATAACAAAGCTTGCACCCGGCACCCGAGGCCATACGATATTATCATTATTATTATTATTATAGGGTGAGAAATGGATGCTCTTGTAGTCTATTGAATAATAGGTTGATGATGGCCAATTAATATTGATCTCATAACTTGTGTTGAATGTACTCTATCTTACATCAGAGTGGTTAAATTTCCAAAAATATTTGAATATTCTTTTATTAAAAGCCAGGCGCAGAACACTTCAACCTTGCATGTTTTGGCTGGGGTCTAATACTTCTTCCCCCTAAAAGTGGTAATTCATTAGCAACAGGATTTATTTTTAAATAATTTTGAAGCCATATTTCAGTGTTGCTTTGTGAACAATTGATATTGTAACTTTCAGTCGGTCAATACAAAATAATACCCATTACTGGAATATGTGGGAAAAAACCTGCAAATGAAAGTGGAACTTCGCTAACTATCATTGTTATGTTAGTTTTATTAAAACTTGAGTCATAAAATGTCGAACTAATATTTTTGCAGAACGCCGCGAGTCCTGACACTTCTAATGAATGCTCATTTATGTCATTCTGTTATGTAGTTTCCTTAACCCCTTTGCTGCCATGTTCGACTGTAGTCGAAAGGAAATCACACTCCATCCGCTGCCATATTAGACTTTAGTCCACGGCCTCAGAATTTTATAACAGCTTGATACGACGTTCATCTGACCTCATAGGTGAACTTCTAGTAGTGCCCTTTATCACCGTGCAAAATTTCAGGGCGATATCGGTAATAGTTTCGGAGATATAGAATGCCGGTGAAATATTTCGCACAGAGGCCATGTTGGATTCGTGCAACGAAATAAAATTCCAAGGGCACGGTCGGGGATAGACAAAATAGTACTATGACCTTACCGAGTTTCATTGAAATCGCTCCAGCCGTTTAGATTTTATTAGGGGGGAGGCGACACACACACGGACAAAAGGTGATTTCATAAGCCTATTTTCTTTTTCATAAATGAAAATAGTCTAAAAATTGGGATCAATTAGAAGGAAAAAAGGTGATTATGACGAAAGTCATTAATTAGAAGGAAAAATGAAATAAAGTCATATGGGCCTACATACAGTACATTAAAAAAAAAAAAAAAAAAACTTTTTTTTTTTTCCCAGTGTATGTGCACCCACTAGAAATATTTATGTCATAATAGTACTTTCCAGTGGTCTTGAGTATATATGTAATCCGAAAATAAAGTTATTTGAGGTAAGAATAAAAATTAATTTTTCACTGCTTAATTCAATCTTTTCGGAGTCAAGTTCAAAATTTAATTCGGCAGCATAGGGGTTAATGTGTGTTCTGAGCCACCTACAATCCTTAAGGAAATAATAACCAGGCGATAAAAAAAACGTGAAGATCAAAATCTAGCACTTTATAATAATACATCAACCAACCTGTTCAACAGTCAAAAATTGTAGAATAATACTTACCCACTTGCATTCTTCCGCTGATTAGAGTCACTGTCACTCTCGCTGGTAGAAATAGTTGCTTTCGAGACGATTCTTCCCCTCGGCTTCGCAGACAAACCATCATCCTTTACAACCTTCTTAGGTCTACCACGTGCTTCCTATAACAAATATAAGTTTAAAAAATAAAATCAGTTTCATGTAAATGATTAGGTGCTTAACTTAATAACCACATGTTTGTAACATTTTTGAGCCTCAATCCAGCCTAGCATGAGGAATGTAGCCGCCGAGATCAGGGCGACTCGTTGTCTAACAGAGGGGCAACAACATCTGCCTTCCCAAAAACATTGTGCCGTAACTACCGAACAGTGTTTACTTGTCCTACCGAGTGTGCAACGGGCCAATATATTCTGCCATGCAGTATGCAGGTTGCCATGGCAATGAAAGGAAAGTCGAGTGTAGGGAGCCCCTTCCGATTATACTCCGCCTCACCCAGCGCTCGCAAGCAAGTGAGCTCCAATCAGTAGACCAGAAAGTGAGATGTCCTATGAGAGAAATTGTTCCAGTTGTTGGTGTAGTAACAGTTTTACCTAATGTTCTCAGGAGCACTGAGGATGAGCTAGTGGTTTAGCCATTGCTTCAGAGGTGGCGGACACATTGCATATAGAGAGGCATAACAAGGCACAGGGTTGTTTGATAGCTCAATAATGTTTCAATTTTTTCTAATAATAGGGATATTCTCTTCTATTTCGTTCATACAGAATAGCAAATTACTCTTGAATATACAGTCGAACTAGGATAACTCGAATTCGTGGATAACTCTAAGTTTTTCTCCGGTCCCTTGAATTTCCTATACTGACAATGCAAAAAAATCGTGGATAACTCAAAGTTTTTTTTGGATAACTTGAAGTTATGGTTCCGGAAGTCATAAAGATTTGTTTGGCTGAAACAGGTTTTGTCAGTTTCAAGCCCAGTCCCAGTTTGATTTTCGGTTCCACTCAAGGTCAGTAAGCGCGTCTCTCTTTCTCTTTATCGCTTCCCCCCCCCTGTTTTGACAACGCCTCAGAAGGGAAGCAGACTTCGTAGGTCAATTTCGGTGTTCGTGGACGATCGGCCAAGTTCGGATAGCGTTTCTTCCCCCACCCCTGCTTCGTCAGTGAGCGGCGAGTCTTCGAGCCGGTAATATCGTGTCTTAACAGGCAAGTGAGCATTTGGTTACAATCACAGAAAGTGAGCCGGAGTTTAAGTGCAAATTTCTTTGTTTATAGATTACCATGTCTCTTTCAAAACCAAGAAGCTCAACATCGGGCTCAAAGCTGAAGACACTGACGCTAGCTGAGAAGATTAAAGTAATTAAAAAGCATCAAATAAAAGAATTGGGTGTTTTAAAGGGTCATTTTACATTAATATACATCCTACCCCCTCCCAAACGACCGTTTTGGATAACTCGAATTCGTGGATAATTCAAAGTTTTTTTCCGGTCCCTTGAGCTTCGAGTTATCCAAGTTTGACTAATGTATTCAATCGAATATGACCGGTTTATAATCTTATCTTTAATGCCAAATATTTAAGTGAGGGTTTGTATTATAAGTGCATTCATTAATAGGCTATCAAAATATCCATTAATCTACAAATGTAGATCATCCTCATAAGTATATCAAAACAGTAAATTTATTATCAGAGTTTTAAAGAATACAACACATTATTAGCCGCTCTTAAGCAGGGTGTCTACCAAAACAAACTAACAGATTCCCCCGACATTTTCCTGATTTTTTTTCCAGGATAAATCAGAAAATTTCCAGAGTAAAAGTAGCAGCCATAAAACAGAGTTTGTACTTAAAGAGCATTTCAAAAATTGTTCGAACAATAAAGGGTAGCATGACCAAGTTGGAAAAGAAAAAACAGAAAAGTATATTATTAGTTAATATTTCATCCAGAAATCTATTGTACTTGTGAGTATTAACAGTAGCTCGTCAATAGTAAAGCTTTCAAAAATAATACAGCTGCACATTTACCGTATTTGCTCGCGTATATCTGCCTCTGCCCCCCCCCCCCCCCCCCCCTCCGTATATATTGCACCCCATTTTATTTTTTTAATTTGAAATTTCAGGGGGAAAAAGTACTTGCATATATCTCGCATTCATTTCTGGCGCCGTCATATAAATGACCGTAATAACCTTGAGGTAGAAACACGTTCCATTCAGAGCGCCACAACAGTCGACATTGTCCAGGAACTTACGGTACCCGAAGCGATACCATAGCGCGATTAGCGTGCCACAACAGTCATCAATACGCGATGTTATCGTTCGTTTTGGCGGAATAGGTTTCCTTTATTGTTGTCCGTCAGTTGCCTTGTAGACATCAGTACCGGTACTCTGGCTTCGAAGATAAAGAAAATCTGCGCTATACCACTCACCCCAACATGCTCGTATGTTTCGAACATTGCGCAAGTAGGCCTACTGTTACATCACAGAGAAACGCAGTTCAGTCTTCTCGAATCTCAATGATTTCGTCTTTACGCATTCGTCGCATTAGAGCTCGGCCGCGTGCAAGCATGTGCAAACTTGTGGCACGGCGTGAGTGTTATAGCACGCGGTACATCGTTATTAGTCTTTGGCCGCGGTCGGCTAAGTTCGAGCTCGCAAGCTCGTTCATGTAGCGAGAAATCTATATGGAAGATGATCGATCGTATCGATCGCTAAGCATCTGCGCTCTAAATTCCTTTTCTGCCTTGAATCATCTTTAACGAGCGTATGACGTCTTTTTCATAGGTTCTTAATGACGCATAACCATAACTTATAGAAATAAATGGTGTCGACGGACATTGTTTTGAAGAGCTTCTTGAAGACATGCATCGCAAATGCATTGGATGGAAGTCAGGATGAAGCAGTAGGGTATGATGACCAGAATGATGCACGCGAGAGTACCTCGGAGATTGGCAGCAGTGACAATGAATAGGGCGAGTACCGTATGCCAGTTGCCTTGTTTCAATAATACAAATTTTGTGTTTCTTCGGGAATACGGTCATTCCCCACGTATATCTCGCACCGAAAATTTTCGCACATATTTTCGGTCAAAAAAGAGTGAGATATTTGCGAGCAAATACGGTATATACAAATACACAGTGTGCTCAAATGAGAGCTTACTGATTTAATGTCAGTAAGAACAATATCACCTGAATATACTTGAATGAGGAATTTCCAATTATTCAAGGTAAAACTAAAATTCCCTGATTGTCATTAAAATACCCTGATAAATTCCTGAATTTTCCCGGCTTTAAAAATTCCTTGACAATTCCCTGTTTTCCACAGACACCCTGTTAAGGCAAGTATCCATGTTTGATAGGATTGGCCTAATTTCATGTTCATGGCATCGGAAATAAACCCAAAATACTGCTAGGGATATTCATCAAAACCATCATCATACATTGTTGGCATGTTAAAGAACCCATTTGAATTCAGTAGGCCATGTTCATAATGGCAAAATTAATCTCGGGATTTTCCGCCAACACAAAGTTCCTCCTTTCTCTAGTAGAAAGTGCTATAGTGTCAAGGAGCTTAGATATCAAACCTGCTTGACTTGTATAGCGTTCCAAGGAACGACAAAATTTGACATGCAAGCTGCCCTCTGGGTGCCAAATAACGAAGTTTGCGCCCGGCACCCGAAGCTATATTATAATATTATCATCATGGATTCACCACTCCAGCAGGCCGAGTGTGGGAATGAACAAGCTCATGTCCTGCCACCATTCTTCTTCCACTACATTCCTCCATTCTACGCTCCTTTTAGCTAAAGCCCTGTGGACCTGCTTCATCCACCTATCTCGAGGTCTACCTCTTGGTCTCTTGCGAATTTATTATCTCCCTTTCGAAATACGCTTTGGGTGTTCTACTAAAGGGCATCCTCATTAGATGACCGAACCATTTCAATCTCGACTCCTCAAGAATGTCGAGCACACTTCCTTTCAGCCCTAGCTTTAGGCGGACTGACTCATTTCTAATTTTGTCTCATCTGGTCTTCTGAATACTTGATCTTAGTAATTTCATCTCAATTGCTTGTATCTGGCTGTTGTCCCGGGGAGTCATTGTAGCAGCTTCTAGACCAGTGCACAGTGGATCAAAATCGAAATCTAGGAGGACAAAATTATTTATTTTCATAATTAAAAAATCAAAATTTATTACTTCTACAGCATTCTCATATAATTGCCGCTCACTATTCTGGGATATAAACACATCTTAGTGTAAATCTGTCACCATTGTTCGAGCAGTCTGAATTGGAGGATGAATGTAAGTGGCTGTGGTTTGGCTGTCTTTGTGGTTAGTGTGATGCTTTAAGATGGAACATGCAGCTGAAGGTATTATCTTTGTAACGTGTTTCAGTTATTAAAGGGCGTAATTGTTACATAATTTTAGCAATATTTGCATTATATAACATATAACTATTATTTTTTTCATTTCATTTTCACTTAGATTTTTAGTATGTCGCGTCACTCTGCGTCACTTTCTACTTAATGTTAAAATGTAGATAAAGTCGTTTAGTTTACTCCTGTTATAAGATATTTTGCATCTTTTTGCAACTTACTTAGTTATTTTACAAATTATATACGTTGCTTTCACTCTAAATCATAATTAAAACATAAAAATAATTTTGTCCCCCTAGATTTTGATTTTGACCCACTGTGCAGTGGTTCCCAACCTGTCAGCTCACGCCCCTCTTTTCAGATACGGGAGTTCATCGCACCCCCCCCATCATTTTTGCACAATACTAAGAACACACTTTTACAACAAATTATTAAATTGGTCAACAAATGTCCGTGAGAGGGTTGACACTGTTTTCTCTTGGTAAGATTCGGTATGTTTGGTTTGATTTTGACAGAGCACGGAGGAGATCACTTGCAACATCACGCCGACAGTGCTGCTTTGTTTCTATGACACTCAGCGTTGAAAATCCTGACTCGCATAAATACATATATCTTTGAAAATGGGACAATGACACGCAATGCAAATTTGGCTATTACAGGATACACTGCAAGACAGTTTACCCAAAAGTCACCCAGTCCTATATTTTAGAATCATCTTTCAGCTTTGATTCACACTTAAATCTATGGCTTCCTTGAAACTGTGCTGGCAGTGCTTCAATGTCAATGTCAAACGAATTTCTTGTTAACATCCAGGACCATTCTTCCGAAGAGATATCAGGAAAGTAGAAGTTGAATTCTTGTGCCAGGGAATCCAAATGTGACTGAATTTGCACCTAAGTTTATTACGATCGGGTTCATTTTCTGGCAAAATTTCATTAAGGCGGTGAAAGGATGGAAGTCGTTCAACTGAAGCCTGCATTTCCATAACTGTATTTTTTCCAGGAATGCATAACATTGGAACTGTTCAAAGCTTCAAACAAATCACAAAGATATGCCAACGAGACGATAAAATTGGCATGATTTTGCTCCTTACAACACAGCAAATTCCTTATTTCACCTCCAACCTCGCAGCTCCGCAGAGGTTTGTGCCGACAGATAGCAATTACCAGTGCCTTTGAACAACTGACTTGGTGCGACAATCACTTGGAGAGATTCGAAAAATGTTTATTTTACAAAATTGTAATATTTGAGTTAAAAAAACTTAATTGGGAAATCACTTCACGCCTTCCTTGATAAAGCCCCACGCTCCCCAGGTTGGGAACCCCTGTTCTAGACCATAAGTCAATATGGGAAGTAAGTAGGATTGGTACAGTCAGTGCTCGATTTGTAAAAAAAAAAGAGGTTCCGGTACTGTGGGAATATTGATATTGAGTTCTAAAAACGATATTTTTACGCCTTTCTGAACACCTTTAAAAATTATCAGTGGACAAAATAGCAATCTAATTCTATTGGGAGTGTCGTGCATTTTTCAGTTTCTTCGACTGGTTTTGATTTCTTTGGTTTACAAAGATAATTAGTTATTTTATACATTGTAAAGGCACGTACATGTACAACAACACAAAGTTAGCGAAATTTACGCACTACACGATTAAACAGAACAAAACCGTAAAACAAGGCAGTCTAATGTTCTGACTGCACTGACATTTACGGCTATGGTAAGTGAAAGCTAAACTGTTGCGGCGAAGGATGAGTCAGCTAGCAACTTGCGAACGGCTAGAAGTACAAGCCAGTCAAAGACCAAGTTGACCTTGACTTACAACTAACGTTCCACAGTTCTAAAAATTGTGTTATATGTTCGACTTTTCCCCCGATCAGAAGTTTCGGTACGGCTAAAGGTGCGTACCGTCACAAATCTAGCCCTGGGTACAGTGATATTTTAGCTTCCTGAGGAAAGCTTTTGTCCCACAAAAGCTGTGAAACAGGCATTCACCTCAAGTAAAAGTGGGAAACTACAGAAAACCACTTCCAGGATGGCTGAGGTGGGAACCGAACCTACCTATTCTCAATTTTGGCTCATGAGGCTGAGTGTACCCCGTTCCAGCACTCAGAATTAAATTTCTTGGCAGAGCAAGAAATCAAACCCGAGCCTCCGCGGTGATAGCCAAGAGTGCTAGCCACTACACAACAAGGCAGAAGACAAGAGCCAATTAAGGAAAGAAAAAGGCAGACATCCCAGGCCTCCGATACCCTGACACTTCTGGGGTCGGGAGCAAGAGTTGACCAAGAGAGGTAAACAAGAAATTTCAAAAAGATGGGTTTACAGTGGAATCTCGTTAGCACGTTCTCGGTTACGATGTTTTCCCGTTTAGCGCGATTATTTTCTCAAGCCCCAGTCCCAATTCTACAAAATACATGTTGATACATCCCCTTAATACGTTCTCTATTCCCGCTTACGACGATCAAATTTCCTTTATTAGAAATATTATTCATTTCAGGTTCCGTATTGACAGTAATTATGAAGAATAAGAATTTTCAATCTTTCCGCCTATTCAATACTTTAATTTGTGTCACATTTCAGGGGTACATGTTTCGAGTCCCGCTTTTGGACCCTTCCTCAGCCCACAAACTTATATTTAGAACCCATCTAAACACAAAGAACATCGAAAATCTTTACGATGACATAAAAATACACATACACAATAAGTAGAGGTGTTAGTTTTTGTTAATTCGCGATAAAACGAAAAGTCATATTTCGAGGTTAGGATGTTTTATTTTCACGTATTTACATGTTTCGTGCCGCCCAGGAGTGAAAATAAATCGCGAAATAACGCGAATTTTGTGAATAACACCACAAATACCGCAATCTGTGAAATAAAAACAAATTTTCATATTTTTTCCCCACACTAATCCGAACATTTTTGTCCACAAGCCGATAATCGAATTTCGTTGGTGTTCAATTCGAGAGAATGATCGATTGTATAGTTTCGCGAGGGTTAATACTACGATATACGTCATATTACGATATACTGTCGATATTCTCGTTACTCGTTGGATTTTAGCGCTGTGGTAAACAGCTGTTATATCGAGGCGTGAATAGTTTGGCCGACTACCTCAAAAAGGTTATGTGATAGTTGTTCATAATGTAAACTACGTTTGCCTCCTGTTACATCGGTAGCGAGTGTAAATTATAGTAGAGAATTCTATATAATTTAATAAAAAGTGCGCAAATTTTGCGTTATCATCGAAGCTAGTGTGTTATTTGCGTGAATCAGTTGGCGACCACGTGTTCGTCGTATTAGTTCCGAACTTAGCAGTACAGGAAGATGAGACGCGACGTAATTTAAATATTATGACACGAATTCAGAAATAAATTTTGCGTGTGGTTACGAATTTATACTGGCGTGTGACTACAGTCAACCATGTGATAACAGTGTTTGTTACTGGGCATCGCTCAGTTGAGTTTAAAAATGCCGAAGGTAGCTGTTTCTGCCACAGACAGACTTAAAGAATATAAGAATGAAGGATTTATAATTTCTTGTGGCATTCTTATGTGCAAATATTGTGATTGTCGGTTAGATTATCGCAGGAAAGATGCATTAGACAAACATTGCAAATCGGAGAAGCATTCAAAACGCCGAGAAAATTCGCGTCTTGAAGTTAGTGTTCCTAGAGTGGCCACCTTGAAAGAAACATTATCAAATGCTAGTCATGTGAAGGATATGAAAGAAGAGTTTATTTTGGACACTACTACTGCGTTTGTAAAAGCTAATATACCAGTAGAGAAACTAGACAATCCTGCTATCCGTACTTGGTTTAATAAGTACGTTCGCGGAAGTGGAGATTTACCATCAGCAAATCAGATTCGTCAGAAATACATCCCCATGATTGGCGAAAGAAGGAGGGAAGAAATTAGGGAAGATATAAAAAACAAAGACGTGTTTCTGCTATGTGACGAAACAACTGACAAGAATGGTAGGTGTGTTTTCAACATTCTTTTTCATCCATCAGTACCATCAACTGAAATGAACACCCATCTGGCTGCCTCTGTTGTTCTAGATTCTGCCAATAGCGTAAATTGCTCCAATGCGATATTAGACACCTTGAATTCCTATGAAATTGAACGGGAGCATGTAGTGGCAGTAGTTACGGACTCAGCACGCTACATGACAAAATGTGTAACTACTCTTCAAGGATTGATTGAAGAATTAAGTCATGTCCAGTGCTGGGCTCATAAAGTCAATCTTATCGGCTGCGTATTTGAAAACGAGCTGGACGAATTGAAGATGTCTATAGTAAAGACAAAGAATGCCTTTTTAAATACGCGAAAAAGAAAAAGCAATTACGTTGCATTTCTAAGGGAGAAATATGAAAACACAGAAAAAGAGAATGAAATTCTAGCTTTCCCAATGCCTGTATGTACAAGATGGAATTCATGGTTTAAGGCTGCAATGTATATTATTATTATTATTATTATTGCCTTTATTGGTGGCGCAGTTAGGGCTCTTGGCCCTCTCTTACACTTAACCACATTAATACAATACAATAAACATATTATGGCGACAAAATTAAACTATAATAATTGACATTGATCATGACTTGCACACTCTCATTCACTCATCCAGTCATACTTGTTGTCGGTCAGCAATGTTCAGCAGGCTGCCCCAGCAGGTGGTCTTGAATTTAGATAGTGAGGTGGTACCCCTGACACTGGCTGGAAGGGTATTCCACAGCCTAGACCCCACCGCATGAAAAGAGTTATTGTATATAGAGGAGCGATGAATAGGAATGGAGAGGGAAGAACCAGAGCGTGTATAATTACCATGGAAAGAAGACAAGTACTTGAATTTATTTGATAAGTATAGTGGTCTATCGTCAGACAATAATCGGAAAATCTGGACAAGAATGTGATATGATCGACGTAGTTCAGGTTTCAGCCAGGAAAGAGCGCAATAGTAGGGAGTGATATGTTTATCATAGGTCAGATCGTAGATAAATCGTATGCAAGAGTTCAGAGCTCGTTGAAGTTTCAAAGTTAATGTTTTGGTTGCGTCTACAAGAATAACGTCACAGTAGTCAAGAATAGGAAGTATTAGTGTCTGTATGAGTAGGATTCTTACTTTGAATGGTAAAATATCTTTTTTTCTTTTGAGGGAGTGGAGCGTTGCGAAAATCTTCTTGCATACATTCTGTACATGTTCAGACCAGTTAAGAGTCTGATTTATTATCACACCTAGATTTTTCACTGTAGGACAGTATGGAATTTCATTGTTGTTCAGTACAATTCGGGGAATAATTTGATCTCGGAGTGACGTCAATAGTTTTTGAGAGCCAATTATGATAACTTGTGTTTTGGATGGATTCAGAAGAAGGGAATTTTCCTGAGAATATTTTCCAAGTCGTTGAAGGTCAGCGTTGATAGTTTCAATTGTCAATGGGATGTCATTTGTCTTGCAGTGGGAGTATATTTGCAAATCATCTGCATATAGGTGATATTTGCAATTTTTCAAATTAGATGAGATGTCATTGATATATAGTACAAAAAGCAAGGGCCCTAATACACTACCCTGTGGGGCGCCTGACTTTCTGCTTAGCCACTGAGAAGTTTTATCCTGGGTTACAACACGTTGCTGGCGATTATTCAGGTATGATGCGAAAAAGTTAATTGTCTGCTGGTCGAAGTAATACAATTCCATCTTTTTCAATAGTGTCTGAGTATTTATGGTGTCAAAAGCACTGCTGAAGTCGAGAAGGGTGAGGATTGTCACCAGTTTTTGGTCCATTGCGTGTCTAATGTCGTCAGTCACTTTGAGTAATGCTGTTGCGGTGCTATGTCCCTTCTTGAAACCTGATTGCAGAGGGTCTAAAAGAGAACGGCTATTCAAATATTCAAGTACTTGCTCATGAACCAGACGCTCGAGGGCTTTTGAAAGTGCAGGTAGAATGGATATTGGCCGATAGTCAGATGGAGATAAAGGTTCGGTTTTCTTAGGAATAGGGATGACATTGGCTTGTTTCCATAGGGAGGGAAAGGTGTTAGTTGTAAGACTATGGTTGAATATGTGAGTAATAATTGGTAGAACGGCACCGATGATATTATGTATGAAGGATATGGGAATATCATCAACTCCTCTCGCTTTTGATTTTATGGAATATAGTACCTTTTTTACTTTGTCTGCCGTAACCGGATGGAAAGTAAAGAGCGGGTGGTCAGGTAGTGGGTGAAAAGAATCATGGGGTGTTGAATTAGTTGGTACTCTCTCTTCAGTGAAATATTCATTTAACTCATCAAGCGGTATGTCTGGTACATGTGTCTGTTGCTGCTGTTTGCCTATACCTAGAGAACGCATATTATTCCAGGCATTCCTTGTATTCATCTTCTTTGTCACGTTTTGTATGTAGGAGAATTTGGCGTTTCTTACGAGCTGCTTAATACGATTTCTGAGTACACGATAATTTTCAAAATCAGTTTCGTCACGGGTACGTTTAAAACGCCGGAATAGTGCATCACGCTGTGCCATCATACTTCTAATGTTATCATTTAACCATGGGCATGCTGGGCGAGTAACTTTGATCGAATGTTTAGGGGCATGTTTGTCATACAGACTAATAATAAGAGAATTTAACTTGTTTACTTTTGCGTCAATGTTATCTAAGAGTAATATGTCATTCCAGGGAAGGTTGTATGCGTCATGTTTTAAGTCATCCATATTAATATTTTTCATGTTTCTAGTGATAATATATTTAGGTGTGTACTTAGGCACACGTAGGGAGTACGATAGGTAAATTAGGTCATGGGTGGAGATAGATGGTACGGGTATTTGCCCGAAAGTTTCAACTCTGTCGAGATTGCTTGTCACAAGATGGTCAATCAATGTATGTGATTCGTATTTATCAGAGTAAATGTGGTTTGTAGGTTCTAGGGGAAGAATAGTCATGTCGCAGGAAGCGAACAGGTTTTTCAATTGTTTGGTCTCATACGTCTGTGTCAGTAAATTGGTATTGTAGTCACCCACGGCTATTACGTGTTCGTAGCTTGGAAGTAAGTCGAGCAAGCGGTTTTCAAATTCACTCATGTTTGTTATTCTTGGCGGCTTATATACAACAGCTACCAGAGTCTTTTGTTGGCCAACAATTACTTCAACAAACATGAATTCCGGTCCTGGTTGTGTGCTAAGTGTTGATACACATATTACCCGTCTTTTTAAGTCGCTTCTACAGTACATGGCAACCCCGCCTGCTCGCCTCCCATCATTTCTGTCATGACGTTCCAGCGAGTACCGATTTAGTTCCACCATGCTAGACGGGATGTCAGGTTTTAACCAACTTTCACTTATGCAGAGGATGTGGATATTGTTTTCGTTTATTATTGCCTGTATTTCGTCGTGATGCGCAACCAGCGACAGAGCATTAATATGGCAACATTGTAATGAATGTTTGGATGAGGAAAGTGCCTGTTTTAGAAGAAAGCCAGTGGTGTAAGGGGAGGGAGGGGGTTGGTGTGGGCTAGGCTGGCCAAGGTCAGTTAGCTCATTCATACAATAGCTCAGCTGGGTAACGGGAGATATATCTTAAAATAGAAGAAACCTACCTGGACCTCCCGCTGCACACTGCCGACCGCAACCAACGCACACACACATACACACACACACTTATTACTAAACTTGTCTAATATAAACATTTCGCACATGTTCATTTCACTTCACTCTAATATCCCGCATTAGCTCAACGTTTTCCAGCTCCCTAAATGTGGTGACGGTCTTCTTAGTTCCATCAGGGAGGTGTATTAAAACGCGGCCGTCCTGGGTCCAGACTCGGGTGGGTCCGAAGTGGTCTCTCGCTGCATTTAGGATAGTTTTCCGGGTTTTTGTGAGGGATTCAGTAATAAGAATCTTGGTTCCCTTTAGGAGGCGCTTGGACTTCCAGATGCGATCTCGCTCGTGGTAGCGGAGGAATTTTATAATAATAGGGCGTTTCCCAGTGGCTACCACTTCAGCTGCTGTTCGCTGCGGCCGCCCAATCCTGTGACATCTATCCAGGCTCTCCATAGGGAGGTCCACGTTCAACTTCGTCTTGATTGTGTCCCTCACCTTCTCGTACACATCTTCCTCAGGGTCCTCGGCGATCCCGTGGATGAGAAGGCAGTTTCTCCGGCTGTATTGCTCTCCTTCGTCCAGCAGCTCCTCGTGGTGGTCAAGTCTCCTCTCCAGCTTGCTCAGTTCTTCTTTAAGCACAGCGAGTTCGGAGGTAACAGTGCTTCGGAACTCGCGAAAATCACGAGTAAGCGACTCTAGGGAGTCTTGACCCGGGTTGGCAGCACTGTTCAACAACTGAAGGCGTGCTTCAAAGTCTGCCATCGTTGCCTCAACAACATTTACACGTTTGTTCACCTTTTGTATTGACATAATGATGTAGAAAATGTTCAGGCACGTACTTCACACACTATGTTACTTGGTCACTCACTTTCGGGCCGGAAATTGCGGTTAAAAACTGCGGTTTGCGCGGGATAAAGCGGAGCACTCCTACAGGCTTCCTATGCCAGCCGCCATCTTAGCATGGCCACGCATGTGGAAGATCTGGTAGAGTTTTTCAAAACATTGGAAGATTCAAATTCTGGGGTCAAATTTTTCCAACAAGCATCGACTTCAACAATACAATTTATACAATTACAAGCATTGAATGTTTCTGTTGTTGGTGCCTCTCTTATGGACTTGCTTAATTTCTTGGAGGGATCTAAGTACCCAACAATTCACTTACTGGCTGGGAAGCTAGATGACCTTGAGGTAGAGCTCAAGCTATTAGGCGATGGTGGAATGTTCAATCATACGATCCTCCAGAACTTGGAACAGCTTCCTCAAAAGATGCAGATAAAGGTTAAGTCCAAGCTTACGTGTGTTGCCCAGTCAGCTCTAGTGAAAGTCAGGACTTTAAGGACCACGGATCCAGCCAGGAAGACTGTAGAAGCCATCGGGTCATTGTTTGATCCTCAGCATGCACCTAAGAACGTATCTCCCACAGAACTGCTCCAATTTAAGAAGAATGCCCCATTTCTTACGAAGATGGAGTCTCAACAGTTTTTAGAGGCTCACAGCATTTACCTGACTGCAATCAAGAACCAACTGCGTCATGAAGATAATGTGAATGTTCCAGAGATCCTCATGGGATTAAGGCCTGCTCACCGAGACTATGCAACAGCTGGTCATTTTCGAAATACAGTCTCATAGTAAGTGATAGGAGGCGAAAATTGACAGCTGCAAATGCTGAGACTTTAACCATGATCTACTTCCAGTGATTTCACCGCAGTATTTGGATAAAACTGAAAAAGGTATTCACTGAAATGTGTTTCGAGATGGTGAATGTAAAATAAAAATGTGACTTCCATATAAGTATTATCTCATTCTTCCATAGCCATGTTTAACGTTTTACCCTGCTGTTTTGTTTTTTACTTTGTTTTATTAATTGTTTATATTTTTAAATGCACTTATTGTACAAACCTTATCGCTTTCCAAATTTTAACATGTCATCCCCCGAAAAAATAATAAAAACACAAAACACCACCTTTTGAATTTTAAATCAACAAATCTTCAAAAAAATAACAACACTTTCTAACACCTCTAACAATAAGTGGTTAAAAACACTGAAACAATATCTAAAAATCTAAAAAATAGCATGCATGGTTCACAAATTTCAGGTACACATTTTGCACTTGTTCTGTTCTATGTAAAACGTCATTTGACACTATATAACGACAGACCCCTCGGGGGAGCCTGTTAACCCCTAGAGGGCGCGTCCCCAGGTGGCGGATAGGGGGCTCACAGAAATGTGGGCTGGTTCAAATACCTCGGAAAATGAACCCGCGGACCAACAGGCAGCCCAGTTCCTGGGGGCCTTAAAATGCTGGGACACCCTCTCTCCAGGGGTCATAAATATGGAGGGCCCAAGCCCAGGGTTATGGGCGAAGCCCCAACGGTATCGGCGGCGGAGAGGATGGACTTCGGTACGGCGTCGATGGAGGAAGAGGGAATTCTGTAGCGTCTGTACTCCAGAGGAGCGCCTACAAAAGGCGTCTGTTATCCAGTGGATCGGCCTAGAACAATACCTGGCAGTAGGTCATAAAATGCCTTTGAGTGTGGCGAACTCATCGTACTAATAGCCTATAAAATGAGTGAGTGTGAATTGAGGCCTCGGAAAGTGCTAGGGCGTCCCCTGCAGGCGACGCGCAGTTCCCAGGGGTCTGGGAGAACTGTGAGAAGTAGGCTACCAGACACCACAAACATCGCCTTCATAAACGTGATGAGCCTAAATGGCAAGACAGAAGAATTGGTGGACTACATGGAAAAGAAGGAAATAGCAATGATGGGAGTCAGTGAAGCGAAATGGAAGGGAAAAGGTGAGAAAGAAGTCAAGAAAGGGAAGGGATATAGAATATATTGGAGTGGAGGAAATAAGGCAATGAATGGTGTTGCAATAATATTGAGAGAAGACTTAGTGCAGTATGTTGAAAAAGTAGATCAAATTAATGACAGAATGATGAAAATTAGACTAGGACTTGAGAGTGGAACAAAGGATTTTATACAGATTTACGCACCCCAGACAGGGAAGGTAGATGAATGTTTAGAGGATTTCTTAGAAGAACTGGAAAAGTGTATAGAAGACAAAGAGGTTATAATAATGGGGGATATGAATGCACATGTGGGAACAGATAGGCAGGGAAAAGAAGAGATAATTGGCCCATTTAGCTATGGAAATCAGGATGAAGAAGGAGAAATGTTAATAGATTTCTGTAGAAGGAATGGATTAATTCTTGGAAATACATGGTTCAGGAAAAAGAACTCCCAAAAAATAACTAGGTATGGATGGGGAGACAGAAAGACAAAAACAATGATCGATCTTATCCTAGTGGAAAAGGATAAACGTAGACAACTGGTAGATGTGACAGCTATGCCAAGAGGAGATTTTGAAGGAGACCATAAAGTGGTGATAGCCAAATTAAGGCTTGGGAAAATCACAAAGCTTGCGGAGAAAAGGGAAAGAAAAATAAAGGTGTGGAAGCTAAAAGAGAGAGAGGCAATGGAAAAGTTCCGAGAAGACTTGAAAAAGGAAATTCCCAAAGACGAAGCAAAAAGTGTCGAACAGGAATGGACATGTTTTAGAAATTGTTTTGCGAAGTGTGCAGTAAACACTTGTGGAAGACTATCAGGGAAGAAAAAGGAAAGAGAGACTCCTTGGTGGAACAACAGGGTAAAGGAAGCTGTTAAAGAAAAACAAATGGCATGGAGGAAGTGGATAGGCAGTAAGAATGCAGAGAAATGGCAAAAATAGAGAGAAGCAAAGAAGGCATGCCAAAAAATTGTACAAGAAGAAAAAAGGAAAAGTTGGGAAGGTTTCACGGAAACTTTGAAGGAGGATATCCAAGGAAGTAAAAGGGTTCTATATGGATTGGTGAAAAACAGTGTAAAAGGTAGGGAAAACACAAAATTTGTAAAAACTGAAGCAGGACAGATATTGTATCAAAGAGATGATATACTAAAAAGATGGGAAGAATACTTTTCAAAGCTACTAAATGTTAAATACATTGAAATGGAAGATGAAAAAGAACAAGAAGAAACAATGGAAGAAGAAGAAAAAGAAGAAGAAGAAAAGGAGATCACTCTGCTAGAAATTGAGGAAGCCATACAGAAGATGAAGAGCGGTAAAGCAGCAGGAGAGGATGAGGTGTCCGCGGAAATGATAAAAGCAGCGGGACCAATAGGTGTACAGTGGTTGTATAGATTATTTAGAATAATTTGGAAGAAGAAAGAGATTCCAGAAGAATGGGGAAAGGGATTAATTATCCCGATTTTTAAGAAAGGTGACAAAAAGGAATGCAATAACTACAGAGGGATCACTCTTATCGCTCATGTAGCTAAGATCTTTGAGAGAGTTCTGGAAGGCAGACTGAGGAGGAAGATAGAAGGAGAGATGGAAGAAGAACAGTATGGTT
This sequence comes from Meconema thalassinum, assembly GCA_946902985.2. Lineage (NCBI taxonomy): Eukaryota > Metazoa > Arthropoda > Insecta > Orthoptera > Tettigoniidae > Meconema > Meconema thalassinum. The sequence continues at coordinate 189,278,267 of OX336389.2, forward strand.
TTAGGAAAGACAGATCAACATTTGACCTAATCTTTGCATTAAGGCAAATGATGGAGAAAAGATGGGAATTTGGAAAAGACATGGTGATGACATTTATTGATATTGAGAAAGCGTACGACAGTGTGCCTCGACAGGTGGTTTGGAATGTATTAAGGAAAAGGAGAGTTAACGGAGCTGATGTCCAAATGTTAAAAGCTATGTACAAATATTGTGTGAGTAGCGTGAAGACCAGTATAGGAGAAACAGAATGGTTTAAAGTGGAAACAGGTCTCCGACAGGGAAGTGTATTGTCCCACTTACTATTCATCATAGTCATGGATGAAATTCACAAGAATGTTAAACAGAGATTGGGACAAGAGGCAACAAAGGCCATGCTGTTTGCAGATGATATAGTGATATGGGGCGAGGATGAAAAGGAAGTACAAAAACAACTAGATGTATGGAATCAAGAAATAGAGAAATATGGGATGAAAGTAAGCACAGAGAAGAGCAAGACAATGGTAATGTCAAGAGGAAGGAAGGAAGGAAGGAAGGAAGAGGAAAGATAGAATTGAATGGGAAAATTCTAGAAGTGGTTAAAAGTTTCAAGTACTTGGGAAGTGTGATCACAGAAGATGGAAGGATAACTGAGGAAATTGGAAAGAGAATACAACAAGCGAACAGTTTTTACCAGAGCATAAGGGGTATTCTGTGGAACCGAGATGTCCCAAAGAAATGTAAAAATGTATTATATTCAACCTACTACAGACCCATACTAACATATGCAGCTGGAGCGTGGACTACTACAAAAAGAGAGGAGAGTAGAATACAAGCCGCGGAGATGAAATTCCTAAGAGGTATAGAGGGCAAGACCAGAAGAGATAGAGTTAGAAACGAAGAGATTAGAAAAAGGACAGGAATCTTGAAGCTGCAGGACAGGATAGAAACAACAAAGTTAAAGTGGTATGGACATATGATGAGAATGGGAGAGGAGAGAGTACCAAAGAAAACTTTCTGTGAAAAGATGACAGGGAAGAGACCACGAGGAAGGCCCCGAAAGAGATGGGCAGATACAGTGTGGGAGTGTGTAGAGAAGAGAGGAGGAAAACCTGAAGAAGTACTAAAAACAGGAGAGGAGTGGTGGAGAGACAGGATACGTTGGAGGTCCTTAATTCACAACCCGACCCAGGAAGCTGGAAACGGGAAATGAAGATGATGATGATAACGACAGACACATTTGTTGACGGTCGATGTCTATAATTGGTATACTGTAGGACAACTTTGCGGCATATCTTGTATTATTCCTAAAACACTTCTGTAGATGTGGCTGAAGACGAGGTTGGACGGCGATTGCTAAACCTTTTGATCAAATTCTTTGTTATAAATGTGGCATTTGGCAATCTGTCTTTGATAGATTGAAAACTCTTCTGTCACACGGTATCTGAAATGATTGACCATATTTAGTACTGAGGTTAGCTGATTATAAGGAACAACTACGGAAAAAAGCTCAAAGACGGATTGAAAAACTTACGGAAAAAACAACAAAAGAATTTGGCATCTTGTTTGTTACTCTTGACCCTGAAGAAGACAAAACGGTGCAAATTAGAACAATGCTTATTACTTATAAAACAGCTTAGTTGAAATTAAGAAGTATTGGTCGTTTGAGTTTTAGAAATAGTAAAACTTACCGATGTCAAATGAAAACAGCCCTGTGAGATCATGTGGAGGTCAAGCTCCGCTTTGCGAGAGCAGCTTGCACTACTGGGCGCGTGATCTCGCAGGGCTGTTTTCATTTGACATCGGTAAGTTTTACTATTTCTAAAACTCAAATGACCAATACTTCTTAATTTCAACTAAGCTGTTTTATAAGTTGTTATTTTTTTTTGCGTATGGCTTTTAGTGCCGGGAGTGTCCGAGGACATGTTCGGCTCGCCAGTTTTGTAGCTGCTTCGAGACGGACACCCAATGGGTGAGCTACAAGTACCGTTGGGGAGGGGAGGAGGGAAGTTGGAATGTAAGGACGAGGAGTTGGAAGGTAGCGGCTGTGGCCTATAGTTAGGGACCAACCCCGGCATTTGCCTGGAAGGAAGATGGGAAACCACAGAAGACCATCTTCAAGGTTGCCGGCGGGGGGATTCGAACCTCCTCGCCTCCCGGATGTGAGCGACTGCCATCAGTCATGCCGTAACCACCACGGCTAAGTCACCCGGTTGTTTTATAAGTAATAAGCATTGTTCTAATTTGCACCGTTTTGTCTTCTTCAGGGTCAAGAGTAACAAACAAGATGCCAAATTCTTTTGTTGTTTTTTTCCGTAAGTTTTTCAATCCGTCTTTGAGCTTTTTTTCCGTAGTTGTTCCTTATAATCAGCTAACCTCAGTACTAAATATGGTCAATCATTTCAGATACCGTGTGACAGAAGAGTTTTCAATCTATCAAAGACAGATTGCCAAATGCCACATTTATAACAAAGAATTTGATCAAAAGGTTTAGCAATCGCCGTCCAACCTCATCTTCAGCCACATCAATAGAAGTGTTTTAGGAATAATACAAGATATGCCGCAAAGTTTTCCTACAGTATACCAATTATAGACATCGACCGTCAACAAATGTGTCTGTCGTTATATAGTGTCAAATGACGTTTTACATAGAACAGAACAAGTGCAAAATGTGTGCCTGAAATTTGTGAACCATGCATGCTGTTTTTTAGATTTTTAGATATTGTTTCAGTGTTTTTAACAACTTATTGTGTATGTGTATTTTTATGTCATCGTAAAGATTTTTGATGTGCATTGTGTTTAGATGGGTTCTAAATATAAGTTTGTGGGCTGAGGAAGGGTCCAAAAGCGGGACTCGAAACATGTACCCCTGAAATGTGACACAAATTAAAGTATTGAATAGGCGAAAGATTGAAAATTCTTATTCTTCATGATCAAATTTCCGTCGTACTATTTGTAAGCGAACCAGATTTTATTCTTATTTCATTATAGAATTCGGCTTCTGGAAAACACGGCGCGATATTGCCTCATATTCTCTGATAGTTATTGACAGTGTAGATGATTTAATTGTGTTTGACGGCATAGAAGTGGCTATAGCTATGACGCAACACAGGTGACGTGTCTCTTTCCCGCTGCCCTTCTTCTCCTTTCTCAAGTCCCTATCCTACTAAATTCATGTTGATATATCCCCTAAATACGTTATCTATTCCCGCTTACAACGATCAAATTTCTGTTGAACTATTTGTTAGTGAACCGTATTTTATTCTCATTTCATTATAAAATTCGGCTCCTAGAAAACACGACGCAATATTGCCTCATATTCTCTGATAGTTATTGACAGTGTAGATGATTTTATTGTGTTTGACGGCATAGAAGTGGCTATAGCTATGACGCAACACAGGTGACGTGTCTCCCGCTGCCCTTCACCCACTTCCCTTTGTTTATTTCTCACGTAGGCGCATTATTGTCTTCGTGTTCCGCACTATTGTCTTCTAGTTCTTAGTGTTCACGTCCAGTTATGACCTATTTTATTGCGAGTTTCATAATGGATAAGAAGAAAGTACGGCAGATAACTAATGATGAGAAGATGAAATACATTCGAGACGTGGACTGCAATCCTCACATGAAGCGTGTGGATATAGCGCGAAAGTGGAACATTCCTCCGTCTACACTGAACACGATCATTGGCAAAAGGAAGGAAATCGAACGTGCATTTGAAGAAGGGGTTGAGCGGCAAAAGGAAACGTGTGCGAGAGGGACAGTTTCCTGAACTAGAAAGCACTTTATTGAAGTGGTTCAAGCAAGCCCGTGCAACATATGCGTGCGCGGTCGCCGGCAACAGAGCCGTCACTGGCGGAGCGCGAGAGCGAGAATGTCCTTGCTTATCAAATATAAAAAAGACCCTGTATTATATGTGTTTGGAAGTGGATGGGGAAAATTTTCAGCATCTACTGCAAACAGGAAGAACAGGACTTTCGGTCAGGTGACTATAGGGTCATTAGCACTAAATCAAACAATGGCCAAGCAGGGGTTGGTCTCATATTGAGTAGGAAACTTGGACAGCGGGTGGAATATTATGAGCAATATAGTGAACGGATTATTGTAGCAAAAATCAATACTAAACCTACGTGCACCACAGTGGTACAAGTCTATATGCCTACCAGTCAAGCTGATGATGAGGATGTTGAAAAGGTCTACGAAGAAATAGACAAAATTCTGAGGTATATCAAGGGTGATGAAAATGTTATAGTAATGGGAGATTGGAACGCTGTGGTAGGGAAAGGAAGAGAAACGAAGATAGTAGGAGATTTCGGATTAGGTGAAAGGAATGATCGAGGAAGTAGGCTGATGGAATTCTGCACCGAGCATGAATTGGTCATAGCTAACACCTTATTCAGTAATCACAATAGAAGAATATACACATGGATGAGACCAGGAGATACAGAGCATTACCATTACCAAATTGACTTCATTATGGTCAAGCATAGGTTTCAAAACCAGATTTTGGATTGTAAAACAAATCCTGGTGCTGACATAAACTCGGACCACGATCTGGTTGTGATGAAATGCAGATTAAAGTGGAAGAAACTGAAGAAAAGTCAAAAGCCAAAAAGGTGGGCGATAGACAGACTGAAAGTGAAGGATGTAAACGAAAGATCCAAGAAGAGTATAAAGGAAGGACTACTGAAAAACCCTAAACATCTTCAATTGCAGACGAATGGGCACTTTTGAAGAATGAAATAACAAAACATTGGTAGGAAAGAAAGAATAGGTAGAAAACCGTGGATCACTCAGGATATACTAGAATTGATGGATGAAAGGCGGAAACACAAGAATCTAAGAGAAGAAAAGGGGAAGGCAGAATACAGACGTCTGAGAAATGAGGTTAACAAGAAGTGCAAGGAAGCGAAAGAAGAATGGTTGATGCATGTATAGAAAATTGTCTGAAATTAGGAAAAGTAGACACAGCTTATCGAAGGATTAAGGATACTTTTGGGGAAAAGAAGACTAAATGCTGTAATATAAAGGACACAAATGGAAAGCCCCTAACAGATAGGGAAGAAAAGGTTGAGAGAGGGAAAGCTTACATAGAGTGTTTGTATAAGGGAAAGGAGATTGAAAATCATGTAATGGAAAGGAAGGAAGAAATTGATGAGGATGCAAAAGGAGATTTAATATTGAGATCAGAATTTGACACAGCATTGGAGGACTTGAGCAGGAACTAAGCACCAGGCATAGATGATATACCGATTGAGTTGCTACGCTGCATAGGAGATGAAGGTCTGATCAGGTTATTTCATTTGGTGTGTAGGATTTGAGAGACAGGTGAGGTACCCCCTGATTTCAAGAAGAATGTTATTATCCCTATACCAAAGAAAGTGGGAGCTGACAGATGTGAAGATTACCGTACAATCAGCTTGATTACTCATGCTTCAAAGGTCCTGTCTAGAATAATTTACAAGAGGATGGAAAGCCAGATAGAAACGGAGTTGGGTGAAGACCAGTTTGGTTTCAGGAGAAATGTAGGAACAAGGGAAGCTGTACTAAGTCTTAGGCTGATTTTGGAAGGTCGAATAAGGAAAGATAAGAGAACGTTCATGGCATTTGTAGACTTAGAAAAGGCTTTCGATAACGTTGATTGGACTAAATTGTTTGACATTTTGGAATCTATTGGAATAAAATACAGGGATAGGAGGGTGATATACAATCTATACAGAAACCAGACAGCAGTCATTCGAGCTGAAGGACATGAGAGAGAAGCTGGTATTCAGAAAGGTGTAAGGCAAGGCTGCAACTTATCACCCATACTTTTCAATCTTTACATTGAACAAGCAATGAAGGAAATTGTAGAAAAATTTAAAGTGGGAGTGAAGGTTCAAGGAGAAATAATTTCAACTGAGATTTGCTGATGACATCGTCGTCTTGGCCGACACGCCTGAGGATTTGAATGAGTTTTTGATTGGTATGGACTCCGTCTTACGGAAAGAATACATGATGAAAATTAATAAATGTAAAACAAAAATACTGGAATGCAGCCAAAATAAATCAGAAACCTCTATGGACATCAAATTGGCAGGTGAAAAGCTGAAGGAAGTAGAAGACTTCCGTTACTTAGGAAGCAAAATAACCAGTGATGGACGAAGCAAAGAGGATATAAAAAGTAGGTTGGCTCAGACAAGGAAAGCATTTCTACAAAAAAGGAATCTGTTGACATCGAATATAGATTTAGGTATTAGGAAGTCATTTTTGAAAGCCTTTGTCTGGAGCGAGGCGCTCTATGGAAGTGAAACTTGGGACTATTGGTGCAGCAGAAAAGAGGAGAATTGAAGCATTTGAAATGTAGTGTTACAGGAGAATGATGAAGATCAGATGGGTAGATAGGGTTACAAATGAAGAGGTATTAAGACGAGTGGGAGAGGAGAGATGTTTCTGGCGACTGCTAATGAAGAGAAGAGATAGGTTAGTAGGACACATACTAAGACACCCAGGAATAGCAAGCTTAGTGATGGAAGGAAGGGTTGAGGACAAGAACTGTAGGGGTAGACCAAGGTTAGAATATGTTAAACAGATTGCCTCGGATGTAAGGTGTGGTAGCTATGTAGAGATGAAAAGATTAGCACAGGACAGGGAGGCATGACAGCTGCATCAAACCAGTCAAAAGACTGAAGACTCAAACAACACTCAAACAACAACTGTAAATCATGGCCAGTAAAACTGCATGGTAGGCTACTGATTTTAAGCACCGAATTCTGCCGTAGGCCTACATATGCGTGCGCGGTCGCCGGCAACTCAGCCGTCACTGGCGGAGCGAGAATGTCCTTGCTAAGCAAAAATAAAGACTTCGTATTATACTGTAGTGTAGAGGTACAGTAATTCATTTTTATGTTATTTATTCCGTGTAAGTTACTGATAACCTATGTTTATGTCGTGACTGTAGTACTGCATACTATCCCTTACTAAGGTCGGCGATTTAACGTCCATATATAGCCTACGCGGCATTCTTTCTTATACGTTGTAAATGCAATATGGCGTTTTTCGGTAGTACGTTTTCCCGCATATGACGTCCAAATTTTTCAGTCCCTTGAAAAACGTACTAACGAGATTCCACTGTATTCATCAAAACGATATTTCACTGTACTTGCCTTTCCACCTTTACGTCCTCTTTTCTTGTTTCTAGATTGATCATCATCCGAATCAGTGTCTCCTCCTCCAGGATGCTTTTCACGCTTCTTCCCTCCCATTTTACGCTTGCCCTTCTTTTCTCCATCATCACCACTGTAAAAGACAATAATGGCATAAATCTGTACTGGATTAAGAGCATTATGGAATACAGGTAACATACAATACAACAAATTCCTACAAGATATTCAGAATAAAATAACATTAGACATACAGTAGTATTTGAGTAGATTATAAAATATTATTGGGCAAGTTTGGTGATTTAATGAATTATTACAGTATTCCTTGCTGAAATTAACAGCTAAATCTTTTAATACTCAACCAACGGGTTGCAAGGATAAAACTATAGATGTGGGAAAATGAGAAAGTAGGGATTGTGGGGTATGTTTGGCTTCAGCTAATTACAGTATAGTCGGGCATACCATAATTTAATCACTAAAAATTAAGCTACAGTCTTCTTCCTTGTCGTTTGGGCCTACTGAGGTTCACAGGGCTTGTATCTTCCCGCCGCTTGGGTCTTCAGTTTTCTCCTCTTCTAACTATGAGCCAACTTTCTTTCCTCCATCCATAAAGGTCTGCTGTTCCCTGTGTTCTTCCTACCAGTAATTGGTGTGGGAAAAACACCCCGCCGAATGGCTTACCAGAAATGTGGGCAATCCTCTGGGAACCCCGTTGCTCCAGATCCGACTTGAAATCCACTTCTTCATGGAGGCTTTCCCTCTACCTGCCACTGTGAAGATCTTGCAGGTTAAGTGCCCATAGAAGGTATGGATACAGTGACTGTCGATTTGCAGGGGCAACCACCATGAACATTACTGTACACCGATGATGTCATGCTTGCAAGCGAGACCTGTAATGATCTAGAATACTTGGTCAACCTCTGGAATGCGAGGCTCTGTGAATTGGGACTACGGCTCAACCTTACTAAGACTGAGTACCTTGAATATGGTTCCCAGACAGATGGGACCATCATAGTAGATGGCACCCCACTACCAAAGGCTTCACATCTCCGATACCTTGGCTCCATTGTGAGACCTGATGGTGACACAGTCTCGGATGCCCGTGCAAGAGTGAATGCTTCATGGATGAAGTGGCGCCAGGTCACAGGCGTTCTCTGTGACTGCAAGATCCCTTTGCGCCTCAAAACTAAGATCTATCAAACAGTTGTCTGCCCTGTTGCTTTGTATGGAGCTGAATACTGGCCTAATACAAAGAAACATGAACAAGCCTTGCACTCAATGGAGATGCGGATGCTACGATGGTCCTTGGGAATTACACGGCTGGATCATATTAAGAACGAAGACGCCCGCAATACTCTTGGAATAGACCCTATTCCAGCCAAAATGAGGGAGACTAGGTTGCGTTGGTACGGGCATGTAGCCCGAGCAAATACAGAGTCCATTGTAAGGAAGTCGCTTGCTCTCGAGCCTGATGGAAAAAGACCTCCAGGACGACCAAAAAGGCGATATCGTCCTATAGATGCAGCAAACCGCAACAAATGGAGAGTGAGGTGCAGAGTGGCAGACCCCAAAAAATAATTGGGAACAACGCCAGGAAGAAGAAAAAGGAGGAGGTCAGGCGTCTTTTCTTCATACTCGTGAAGATGTCTTCCTGATGTACGTAGAGTTCATCAATGTGCCGAATTGTTCTTGTGCGGGTCCCAGTATTCTCACACGATCTTCCTCTCCTCGAGTTTGAGTTTCCTGAGAGAGCCCTTCCTGGACATCACAAGGCACTTGGAGGTGTAGAGAGCAGACGGTTATACTGCTGAATTGTAGTGTCTGAGTTTAAGGTTCTTGGAGAGGCACTGTGATGGGAATACTAGTTGCCATTTCTGGTCCGTATTGACGTATATAAATTATTTAATCAGTTTAAAGCTTTCCGCCGAATCAATACAAAATATTTTGCGCTATTAGTGCGCTAAGTTAGGTACATGTTTCGAACCTTGCAAAGTCGGTCCTTCATCAGCCTCTCACACAAATGGCAAACACATCAAAAAACACTGAACAATATCACAAAAATGCATGCACACTAATAAAACACATATTAAAAACATTCCATTAAAATTTGTACGAAACATATTAAAAACACATGTTAAAAGTTCTGAAAGTCCATTTGACTTGTTCATTGCCAACGTTTAAACACGTGTCCTTATGATAGGAGATCTTGTCCTGTTCTATTATCTGCTTCTTGTCATTTAGGGAAAGGGAATGGAGTAGTAGTCCCATTAGAATGGTTCCAAATGCAAAAGACTTTAAGGTTGCTCCCAGACTACACAAGTAGTCCTCTGTTGAAAGAAAATTAAAAAATTCCTTTCGTGAATGGACTGAAGCAATGAAATTCCAATTTTGATCAACCAGAAACGACTGCTAGAAAATCCTTACCTCCCAGTGCATGCAGTGAACAGGTGCGCTTGAAACAGCTGTGGTAACTAAAGTGCTGAATCTGGGCGAGGCGAGGTGAGGCCACGTGAGACATGTAGGGGTGGAGAATACCATTGGTGGACGCAATGAGCGGAGGGGCGGGGAGGTACTTGGAGTGGGAGGGGAAAGGAAGTTGGGTGGTGCTACGAACCTAGATCTGTTTATTTATGGAGGTTTTTTATTTATGGAGGTTTTTTTATATGTTTATTGCTGATGACAAAGTTTGTCAATGTTTCATATAAAACATTGCTATCGAAATTGATTTCATTCAGATTGTGTAACGGGTTATTTCTCAAGGCCTGGTCTATCTCAAGCTGTTCCAAAATATTAAGCATAATGCCTTTGCTGCAATAATGTAAAATTTCTAAGTTTTCCTCAATTTTCGAAAAGTTGTGGTTGTGTTCCTGCATGTGATTATTAAAGGCACTGTGATGTCTAAATGCTTCTGCAAGAATGGTGGGCCCTCTCAAACCCGGTGTCTATGGCTAGGTTCTCACTCCGATTTACTGAGATCCACTCTCCTAGATACTTAACCACCAGGACTTTTCTAAGCTACAGTATTTATTCTTTGAAGAAAATCGTATGATCGAGACAAAGCTGCCAAACTAGATATTTACTTTCGTAACCATCGTAAAATTACACTGCAATAACATTACAGTAGGTCAATTATAATCTTGTATCAATCATATGCAATAATATGTAATACATATAATATGCAGTCTACATAAAGTGAAAAAGTTTCCATGTTCTTCAATAAGCATTGAATTGTAGATTATGTTGTGTGTTACTGTCTGGCTAACATTGTGAAAGATTGGGGATCATAGAATGACGTCACAGAGACAGTCGACAATAGTACATGGCAACCAAGTTACTTTATTAACCTTTTAACTGCTATGTATTCCCACATGAATCAACACACACCTTAGCCCCATTAAGGCCTTAAATCAATTTAACATATTCCTCCTTCTCCTATTGGTTCCATATGTTACATTCCGTATTTACTCGGCTATAAGATCCCCTTTTTTTTCTAAATTTTTCGTTCCGAAATGCGTGACACATGCTTCATGCGTACTTCGCAAAAATCCATTATTTTGGGAAAGGGAGAGGGGAAAAATAAGCTATTTTATTTTGATGCTACATAGTACGATATATTTAATCTAAATAAACAAGGTTTACATCTTTAATCAGCCCATCATGAGACTGCCATAACCTCACTTTCCCGGCTATCCCCCAATGACTTTCATTACTATCCCTTGCTAAGCAAAAATCTTAGTATCAAAGAAATAGAATTAAATGGACAAAGTATCAGACATGGAAATGCAAACTTTATTTTTATTTGAACACAGGGAGGGAGAATGCATCAATTAGGGAATGCAGGATCACTTCTCGCTAACATTTGTAAACACAACTGAGCACGTATTATTCACATATTTCACATTAATATACCAATAACGTTTCACAAAACCGCCGACGGTTATTGCAACAAATGAAATGTGTTTAAAATAAAACTAAGGCGACTGTCGTAAACACAATCGAATCGCAACACAAATACGGTAATACTAAACAGAAGAATGCAGGCAAGATGAAACCCTAACTTTCATTGGCGGATGGCGCTTCTACTCAGCCGATAGTGCGGCATCTTCCATTGGATATCGGGTGAAGCCCATTGGCTACACAATTCGATATCCTGTCCAATCGCGTATGCGGTATGCAAAATGGCGGTCATATTGTCTGAATAACAAACCAATATACCGTAACAAGAAAGATATTTTTGTCAAAAAAGAGAATAAATTTCAGTTGTAATTATAAAAATTTGAAAGAATTCGTCAATTTCCAAGAATGTTGTATTTTGGCTCTCAATAATTAAGAATGGGGTAGGTACTATAAGCGATTTCCAAGAATTTTTTATTTTTTCTCTCGAGAATTAAGGGGGGGGTGGACTATAGGCAAGGGGGTCTTATAGCCAAGTTAATACGGTATTACATTGGGTTACATTTTCATAAATGTACTCAAATAAGTTTCCTTCAGGGGTCTTCCTGCAAATTAATTTCCGGAGTGATCCTTGAACTGGATGTAGGTAAAGACTGCCTTATGTAGTGACTGGTTCAACGGCCTTTCACTAGGCATGACAAATCAGACTTTTAGGAGGTATGTCGCTTATACCTCCTCCTGGATACAGTAGACTTTTAGAATCGCCACTAATTGAACTTCTATTTTGTCTGTTGTCAGCCATTACAGCACACAGAAGTCAAACTTTTCGACCTCTTTAAACAAATGAATAGCATAATTCGCATTACCATAGAGATTAAAAATGCAAAGTAATTACTTCTATGGACTATTGCCAAAGGCAAATACGTCTACTTTCAAATAACATAGTCTCAAACAGCTGGAATTTGGAACTAAAGAGGCGCACGCGTAGCGATGAATCATTCATCATTAGCACTATCGCGTGGCAGAGTACCGTATTTCCTCGCATAATCGTCAAACATTTTTAGCCTAAATTTCGTGGAAGAAAGCAGGATGCGATGATAATGCGAAGAATATTTAAGTTCAAGGAATATACTGTATCATTATTTGCTGCACAGGCTTCTTTCTTCTAACAAGGTCACGACAGGTTAAAGCTCGCGGAATGTGCTGACGAAGCTGGCCGTTCACGTCGCGATTCATAGCCCGCAGGCTAAAAAACGAGATTATTTTCTCCTGACAACATCACGCCAGATTAGGCCTATAAGCTCGCGGAATGTGCTAAGCGATGAGGCCGGCCGATCGCGTCACAGTTCATAGCCCGCAGGCATAAAGAACAGATTACTTTCTGCAGACAAGATCACGCCAGGAATATACTGTATCATTATTTGCTGCACAGGCTTCTTTCTTCTAACTAGGCCACGACAGGTTAAAGCTCGCGGAATGTGCTGACGAAGCTGGCCGTTCACGTCGTGATTCATAAGCTCACGGAATGTGCACTGGCCGCTCGCGTCAAGTTCATAGCCCGCCGGCATAAAGACGAGATTACTTTCTCCTGGCAAGATCATGCCAGAGTATACGCTCGCGGAATGTCCTAAGTGACGGAGCTTGCCGCTCGTGTCACAGTTCATACCCCGCAAGCATAAAGACGAGATATTTTTCTTCTGACAAAGTCGCGCCAGGTTATAAAGTCGCGGCAGCATGTGCAACTGACTGGCGCACAAATACGAATGTGATATGCAACGATTATGCGATTAAATTTTATAAACCTATTTTAGTGTTTGAAAAGTGGGGTGCGACGATTATGCGGTGGCGAAGATTATGCGAGGAAATACGGTAGGCGACTGAACATTTCGTTGATAGCACTCTGAAGGTTAATGCCAGTTCCAGTGTCTGTAAGTGGCCCACAAACATGGTGACTTTGAAACGTGTGGAAACATTGAATGCAACCCTGTTTCAACACAACAGTACGAAATTATACAATGAATCACCATGTACCATATGTAGTAATGGGGGGCAAATGTTAGGGTTACATCGGCAGTAATTTATGGAAAGTGGTGCGGACTATACTTCAATTGTGTTTTGTACTATCTTCAAACAGATTAGCTTTTAAGAAATTAATTTTCAATTATATTTTGGAAATTTCAATGCCATGATTTAATGCAAAATTACATATTTCTGATGCAACTATTTAAATCAATTAGACTAAGATCAAATTGATATTCAATAGATTGCAAGAAATGAACTCGCCAATATAGTATAGCATCAACAGGAAACTCCAAGCCAGTAAATCATGTCTTGGAAACCACATGCAGATCTTTTTCCAAAAATACCACATACCGTATTTACTCGGCTAGAGGATCCCCTTGTTTTCTAAATTTATAGCCCCAAAAATGAGGGGGGTACTATTTTCTGGGTGGATCCCGCTGACTTGTTGGATAAATGTTGAATGATTGGATTACTGTAGTTACGTCATTTAAGTGTACTTTACTTTGTGTATTTTGAAATTAATAATTCTATCATTATTCATATTATTACTATTCTTATTGCCATTAACCTCTCAATGCCACGCGCCGATCAGATCGGCTCTCGCTGCTCACACCAAAAGTGTCAAAACGGATTAAATCAGCGCGCTGTTTATCTTATATTTGTAGATTTCTTTAGGCATATGTCCGTGATTATTTCATACTGTTGGTAAGGGGAGGTTTCAAGCTTGCCTGTGAGGGGTTTACTTTTTTCCTTCGAAGTCCGTTAGGCGATATGTTTGAGTTTGTATTCACACCCTCCCTTTGTTCTACCCCAATCACGCGCGTTCCCGCCAAAATTGCGGTGCAGTTGTTTTCTTCTTGTTGATATTTTCTGCCTACAGATGTATCTAAGAATGTTCTACAGCTGGAAACGTAGTGTTTCTTCAAATATGACTCTTAGGTGTCCTTAATTTAGGCTCAAAACTGATTTTTTACATACAAAAAATGAAAAATTGTACAATTATGAGAATAACTTCAATTAAAAAGGTTTAGATACCGTATTTACTTTTATGAACATAATGTATGAAAGAATGAGGTAAAAAATCCACAGCCTGTTTCCAGTCAACCGAGCGGGTCAGGAATGGAATGAATGAAGCCCCGATCTAGTGGCGAGGATTAGAACCTTGCCGGCCGCCGAAGCCTGTCGCACTCCTCTGGGGCAATGATTAAATGAATGACAGATGAAATGAAATTGGAGAGTGTTGCCCACAAGTCCAACCCCTCCTCCACGTGGTGGGAGACGGGCAACGGCATGAAGTAGGGGATTGCCTGTAGGGGTGAAGTACAGTGGGGACTTCGTGTGCCCCGGGACCGCTACGGTAGCTGTGAAGGCCCTATAGGAACCCTGAAAAGTGACGGCTGACGGGGCTCTGGTGAAGCTACGATAGGCCTAGCAAGCCAGTAGTGGATATCATATTTGCTTTCAAACCAGGAACAGGCCTCGGAAAGGACGGATGCAAACGACGACGACCCGGATATGCTAATGGACTACGAGTTGGGACATAAAACATACAGACACTGACAGGAAAAGTGGAGGAGATTGTAGATGTGATGGAGAGAAGAAAACTGGATGTACTGGGCTTGGCAGAAACAAGATGGAAAGGAGAAGGTCGCAGAGAACTGAGGAAAGGGTTGTACTGGAGTGGGAACAGTGAAGGAAGGAGCAACGGAGTAGGAGTAGTTGTGAGAGATGGAATGAAGGAAGAGGTAAAGGGAATAAGTGACAGGATCATGAAGATCAGAGTAACTGTAAAGGGAAGAAGCCTGGAGATAGCCCAGGTATATGCCCCTCAAGTTGGATGTACAGCTCAAGAGAAGGAAGACTTTGAGGAGGAGCTACAACAGCAGTTGAATGGGCAGAGCATCATTGTCATGGGAGATTTGAATGCACATGTAGGAAGTGAAAGGCAAGTATATGAAAATGTATTGGGAGCAGAAAGAAGGATGGGGTAGCAGGAATGAAGAAGGGAGAAAGTTGCTGGATTTTTGCAAGAGAAACGGTTTAGTGGTAGGCAACTCCTGGTTCCGGAAGAAAGAAAGCCACAAGGTAACGTGGTACAGCAGTGATTTAACAAAGAAATCTTTGGTAGATTACATGCTGTACGACTGGGAAATGAAGAGAAGTGTCAGAGATATAAAGGTAATACCATCAGAGGCCTTAGATAGTGACCACAGAATACTTGTAATGAACCTGGGAGTTGTTAAGGATAGCGAGAGGACAGAGTACCAGGAAAGGAGAATCAAAGTATGGAAACTCAAGGAAAAGGAAGTCAAGGAAGAATTCCAGAAGATAATAAGGGAAAGGATGCCAACAGACAATCCTAAAACAGGGGAAGAGGAATGGAAGCAATTCAAAAACACAATGGTGGAAGCTGCAGTGGCAGTATGTGGAAGAACAAGCAACAGAAAGCGGTGTAAAGAGACACCATGGTGGAATGAGAGAGTAAAAGAAGCTGTGGGAAGGAAGAACAAGGCTTTCAGAGTGTGGTTCCAGGAAAGAACTGATCTGACAAGGGAAGATTATAAGATAAAGAAGAAAGAAGCAAACAAGATTGTCGCAGAGGAGAGGAAGAAGTGGATGGTAAAGTGGACAGAGATGATGGAGGAAGACAGCAGAGGAAATAAGAAAGTACTTTATGGGATGGTCAAAAGTAAGAGAAGAGGTCTGCGAGAGGATGTGGTAATGATGGACAAAAACGGAAATGAGGTACACAACAAAGAGGCACTCAAGACAGTGTGGAAAGAGTACTTGGAGGATTTGCTGAATCCAAATGGTCATAGGGAGGAAGACAATGTATTGGAAGATGGAGAAGACAACACAGGAATGGAAAAGGACCTGACTTGGAGAGAACTGGAAATGGCTATAGACAAGATGAAAGGAGGAAGGCCACCAGGTGTGGATGAAGTGAGTGTTGAAATGGTGAAGGCAGCAGGGGAGGTTGGGAAACAGTGGCTGTACCGTGTGATGAGGGTGATATGGAAGGAGAAAAAGACCCCAGAAAATTGGAAGAAAGGATTAATTGTCCCAATATTTAAGAAAGGAAGCAGAAAGGAGTGCAGAAATTACAGGGGAGTTACACTCATACCTCACTGTGCCAAGATATATGAAAAGATATTAGAAAGTAGAATACGAGCCAAAGTGGAGAGAAAATTGAGAGAGGAGCAGTATGGATTCAGACCTGGGAGATCAACAGTGGATCTCATATTTTCAGTGAGACAGCTCCAGGAACACCACTACGAATTTGGAGAGGATCTGCTGATGGCCTTCCTGGACATCGAAAAGGCCTATGATAGTGTGTGTAGGGAGAAGGTTTGGAAAGCAATGGAAAACATGGGAGTGGAAAATGAGACTGTAGGCAGAGTGAAGGAGATGTATTGTGGAAGTGTGAGTTGTGTGAAAGTTGGAGGGGAAAGAACAGACTGGTTCAGACAAATGAGTGGCCTGAAACAGGGTAGTGCACTGTCACCCCTTCTCATTATTGTGGTTATGGACGAGGTAATGACACGGGTAGCAGGAAAGATAGGAGAAGATAAGATGAAAGCAATGGTGTTTGCAGATGATCTCATGGTCTGGGGAAACAAGGAGGAGGAAATTCAGGAGCAACTGAAGGCTTGGGAAGAAACAGTGGGAGAGTACGGATGGAAGTTCAACATCAGTAAATGTGAGATCCTGTTAACGACCAGGAAAAAGGACAGACCAATGAGTGGGATAACACTTGGAGGTGGACAGCTGAAGAAGGTGGAAAGTCTCAAGTACTTGGGAAGTATAGTGGAGGAAAATGGGAGAAATGACAAAGAGATTACGGAACGTGGCAGACAGGCAGAAGCATTTCTGAGAAGCATTAGGAGCTTAGTGTGGAATAAAGATGTCCCACAAAAAAGCAAGGAAGTGTTATACAGAAGCTACTATATCCCGATACTGACCTATGCTTCAGAAACGTGGACAATGAAGAAAAGAAACATAAGCAGAATACAGGCAGGTGAAATGAAGTTCCTGCGAAGTAGGATCGGAGTAACAAGAAGAGACAGGGTGAGGAATGAAAAGGTCAGGGAAATGGTGAAAGAGGAGCCCTTGCAAGGTAGGATTGAGACATCAAGACTGAGGTGGTATGGACACTTAAAGAGAATGGATGAGAAGAAGATTCCCAAGAGGATACATGAGATGCAGATGCAGAAGAAACGATCAAGGGGAAGACCAAGAGATAGATGGCTGAAAGGAGTGGAGGAATGTGTCAAGAAGAGAGGCGAGGACTGGACCAGAGTGACAGCGGAGAGGTGGTGGGAAGAAAGAACTAAGTGGCGAGGCTTATGTTCCAAACAGACCCAGCCTGGGGCTGGAAACTGTACAAGATGATGATGATGATGATGATGATGCTGGAATGAAATATTGACAGGAAAAACCGGAGTACCCGGAGAAAAACCTGTCTGCCTCCGCTTTGTCCAGCACAAATCTCACATGGAGTGACCGGGATTTGAACCACGGACCCAGCGGTGAGAGGCCGGCGTGCTGCCGCCTAAGCCACGGAGGCTGTCTGAAAGAATGAGGTATTGGTTATAATGCAAAGCAAAAATAATGATTCTATCGTGGGAAATGTGGTATTTATGATCTTTTTTTCGAATAGTCTGCATGACCATTGAAAATGGCGTGGCATTCTTGACAGGTATTTCAGGAAACAGTTTGGCACTAAGAGCGTTAATATTATTTGTGCTGTTGGTATTCGTAATTATAAGTCATGTAGATGTATACTCTTCTAGTGGTTAAGTGTAAGAGGGGGCCTTGAGCCCTAACTTCCACCACCAATAAAGGCATTATCTATCTATCTATCTATACCTATAGACGCGAACTTCGCTAAAATCCATTATTTTGGGAAAGGGAGAGAGTAAAAATAAGCTATTTTACTTTGTTGCTCCATAGTACGATATATATTCAATCAAAATAAACGAAGTTTACATCTTTAATCAGCCCATTATGAGACTGCCATAACCTCACTTACCCACCACTATTCCCGGCTACCCCCCAATGAATTTCACTACTATCCCTTGCTAAGCAAATATCTTAGTATCAAAGAAATAGAATGGAATGGACAAAGTATCAGACATGGAAATGCAAACTTTATTTTTATTCAAACATAGGGAGGGAGAATGCATCAATTAGGGAATGACTGATGATGCTGAATGATCACATCTCACTAACATTTGTAAACACAACCGAGTACTTATTATTCACATTAATATACCAATAACATGTCACACAAACGCTGACGGTTCTTGCAGCAAATGAAATGTGTTTTAATAAAACTGAGAAGAAGAGGCTGCCGCAAACACCACTTCGAGCGCAATACAAAGAATAGCAAAAGGATGCAGTCAAGATATGAATCCATAACTTTCATTGGCAGATTTTAAACTCGGAGCCTCTACTCGGCCAATAGTGTGGCATCTTCTATTGGATATCGGATGACGCCTATTGGCTACACAATTCGATATCCTGCCTAATCGCGTATATGTACGCAAAATGGCAGTCATATCGTCTGAATAACAAAAATAATAATGTAACAATAAAAATATGTTTGTCATAAAAGAGGATGAATTTCAGTTATAATTTAAAAAATGTTTAAGAATTCGTCAATTTCCAAGAATGTTGTAGCCTATTTTGACTCTCAATAATTAAGGAGGGGTACTATAAGCGATTTCCAAGAATTTTGTATTTTGTCTCGCGAGAATTAAGGGGGGGTACTATAGGCGAGGGGGGTACTATAGCCGAGTAAACACAGTATATCAAAACACAAGAAAATATTTTCTGTCAGCTTGCACTGTTGACAGGTACAGCCACACAGGTAGAATATGACTCGGCTCCAGTAGTCATCCTTCTCCTTTCCTGGACTTATGTGGGCAGCATGTCCCACAAAGGAGATGCGACAATTAACGCATGCTAACACAGTCAAAGTCAATGACACTCGTTTCTCTAACACGTAATACAGATTCTGTCCTGAAAGTACAGTAGTCGGACTGGATTTTTCCCGCACAGACGGATAGACTGCCGACGACTTCTTCGCCAGGGGTTGGTGGAGGGGGATGTAAGGAAGGCTGCGAGCCAGCCACACAGTTGGTTCTCAGCTGTAGTGGAGTGTAAATCGCTCTTCTCCATAACCTCTGCAAGTGCACTAGTCACGCTGCGTCATGGTTCGTCTGTTGAAACAGTGCGCTATGCCATCAAATTTTGTGTTAGGCTCGGCAAAACCGGGAAAGAGACTCGCGATATGATCAAGACGGCTTACGGTGATTATGCCATGGGCAGATTGAGTGTTTTTGACTGACACAAGCTGCTTCGGGAGGGGAGAGAGGAAGTTGAAGATGACGCACGTTCAGGACGACCTTCGAGCACCAAAACTGATGAAAATGTGGCAAGAATGAAGAATTTTTTGGACAATGACTGCTGAGTAAGGTTTTTACGTGGAGATCCGTAAACGGCTGAGAAAACGCATCGTCCGTGTCCGCCCAGCGATCGCTAACTCCTGGCGGCTCCATCACGACAATGCACCGCGCCACACAGCCTTCCACGTGCTGGCGTACCTGGCCCAACGCAACATCGTAACCCTGCCTCAGCCACCCTACAGTCCCGACATTGCCCCAGCAGACTTTTTCCTCTTCCCCCAACTCAAAACCACCCTAAAAGGACATCGTCACGGCTCCGTGAAAGCGTTGCAACAGACCGTGACGAGGGAGCTCGACAGCATTCCGGTTGCCACCTTCCAGAAAGTGTATGAGGGTAGGAAATCCCGCTGACAGCGGTGTGTGGATGCAGAAGGGTCCTACTTTGAAGAATATTGAGCGTATGTTTCATTTCTGTCAATATATTTTTTTTAATTGACTCAGTCTCACTACTTTCAGGACACACCCTGTACTTCCAGAAACAATAGAAGAGAGGTTGAAATGTGTCTAACGTCTGGACACTAATGTTATGTCTTGTCTTTGAGGAAGCTCGTCAAATATAAAATAAAACATAATTTTACCCTTTCTTCCTCTTGCCCTTCTCACGAGGTTCCGAAGGTCGGTCATTCTCTGCATCACTTCCGCCGGAATCTGACAGGATCTGGTCGCTCTTCTTCTTACCACCCTTCTTGCCAAACTTCTCATTAGGCATTTCTCTAAATACTAAAGCATTCTTTGTCTTCTCTCTGAATTCTTGTCGCAATTTTATCTTCTCTTCTACTTCAACTCTCTTTTTCCCTTCTACCCGTTTCTGGTAACAACAACAAAAACACATAATTAAAACAAAAACCATAGACTCAACAAACATTTGAAATATTTTAGTGAATGTAGTAGCAGTTTGTGGCTTCAAATAGAAATTTGCTGCAAATTTTAAAAAAATAAAAAATTCTGTTGTTAATTGTTCTGCTGCAGTTGCAGATATTTCTTTGAAGGTATACTTTCGTCATCACAGCAATTAAACATTTTTGTCAGTTGCCAGAGCCTCGAGCCAGTACACACCACAGTACATGTGTTCTGTATTTGGCTCACCATTAGCCCATTCTTTAGCCTCGTTACAGCCTACCACATAGTAGTGCAAAGTGGAGTAGTTCATAAATATGACACAGCATAACATCCCTAAAGCCTTCAGTTTCAGTAGTGAATAATAATCAAAACACGTTTTAAATAAAATACAAAAAGTCTGTGGTTAATGCAATATAAGCATAACTTTACTTTTATTGTGAACAAATACCAGTTGAAATCATTGATTTCAGAATCCACGGGAAGCTGTTGCTTGCTCAAAGCATGCTTTCGGCTCAATCAAATAATACCGGGGTATAATTTTCCCAAATTAACTGAATGGATCCATAGTGATATGAACTTAATCATATCTAATTGTAATAGCTTCCTTAATCATGTTTAATCCCCTCGGGGGAGCCTGTTAACCCCTAGAGGGTGCGTCCCCAGGTGGCGGATAGGGGGCTCACAGAAATGTGGGCTGGTTCAAATACCTCGGAAAATGAACCCGCGGACCAACAGGCAGCCCAGTTCCTGGGGGCTTTAAAATGCTGGGACACCCTCTCTCCAGGGGTCATAAATATGGAGGGCCCAAGCCCAGGGTTATGGGCGAAGCCCCAACGGTATCGGCGGCGGAGAGGATGGACTTCGGTACGGCGTCGATGGCGGAAGAGGGAATTCTGTAGCGTCTGTACTCCAGAGGAGCGGCTACAAAAGGCGTCTGTTATCCAGTGGATCGGCCTAGAACAATACCTGGCAGTAGGTCATAAAATGCCTTTGAGTGTGGCGAACTCATCGTACTAATAGCCTATAAAATGAGTGAGTGTGAATTGAGGCCTCGGAAAGTGCTAGGGCGTCCCCTGCAGGCGACGCGCAGTTCCCAGGGGTCTGGGAGAACTGTGAGAAGTAGGCTACCAGACACCACAAACATCGCCTTCATAAACGTGATGAGCCTAAATGGCAAGACAGAAGAATTGGTGGACTACATGGAAAAGAAGGAAATAGCAATGATGGGAGTCAGTGAAGCGAAATGGAAGGGAAAAGGTGAGAAAGAAGTCAAGAAAGGGAAGGGATATAGAATATATTGGAGTGGAGGAAATAAGGCAATGAATGGTGTTGCAATAATATTGAGAGAAGACTTAGTGCAGTATGTTGAAAAAGTAGATCAAATTAATGACAGAATGATGAAAATTAGACTAGGACTTGAGAGTGGAACAAAGGATTTTATACAGATTTACGCACCCCAGACAGGGAAGGTAGATGAATGTTTAGAGGATTTCTTAGAAGAACTGGAAAAGTTTATAGAAGACAAAGAGGTTATAATAATGGGGGATATGAATGCACATGTGGGAACAGATAGGCAGGGAAAAGAAGAGATAATTGGCCCATTTAGCTATGGAAATCAGGATGAAGAAGGAGAAATGTTAATAGATTTCTGTAGAAGGAATGGATTAATTCTTGGAAATACATGGTTCAGGAAAAAGAACTCCCAAAAAATAACTAGGTATGGATGGGGAGACAGAAAGACAAAAACAATGATCGATCTTATCCTAGTGGAAAAGGATAAACGTAGACAACTGGTAGATGTGACAGCTATGCCAAGAGGAGATTTTGAAGGAGACCATAAAGTGGTGATAGCCAAATTAAGGCTTGGGAAAATCACAAAGCTTGTGGAGAAAAGGGAAAGAAAAATAAAGGTGTGGAAGCTAAAAGAGAGAGAGGCAATGGAAAAGTTCCGAGAAGACTTGAAAAAGGAAATTCCCAAAGACGAAGCAAAAAGTGTCGAACAGGAATGGACATGTTTTAGAAATTGTTTTGCGAAGTGTGCAGTAAACACTTGTGGAAGACTATCAGGGAAGAAAAAGGAAAGGGAGACTCCTTGGTGGAACAACAGGGTAAAGGAAGCTGTTAAAGAAAAACAAATGGCATGGAGGAAGTGGATAGGCAGTAAGAATGCAGAGAAATGGCAAAAATAGAGAGAAGCAAAGAAGGCATGCCAAAAAATTGTACAAGAAGAAAAAAGGAAAAGTTGGGAAGGTTTCACGGAAACTTTGAAGGAGGATATCCAAGGAAGTAAAAGGGTTCCATATGGATTGGTGAAAAACAGTGTAAAAGGTATGGAAAACACAAAATTTGTAAAAACTGAAGCAGGACAGATATTGTATCAAAGAGATGATATACTAAAAAGATGGGAAGAATACTTTTCAAAGCTACTAAATGTTAAATACATTGAAATGGAAGATGAAAAAGAACAAGAAGAAACAATGGAAGAAGAAGAATAAGAATAAGAAGAAGAAGAACAAGAAAAGGAGATCACTCTGCTAGAAATTGAGGAAGCCATACAGAAGATGAAGAGCGGTAAAGCAGCAGAAGAGGATGAGGTGTCCGCGGAAATGATAAAAGCAGCGGGACCAATAGGTGTACAGTGGTTGTATAGATTATTTAGAATAATTTGGAAGAAGAAAGAGATTCCAGAAGAATGGGGAAAGGGATTAATTATCCCGATTTTTAAGAAAGGTGACAAAAATGAATGCAATAACTACAGAGGGATCACTCTTATCGCTCATGTAGCTAAGATCTTTGAGAGAGTTCTGGAAGGCAGACTGAGGAGGAAGATAGAAGGAGAGATGGAAGAAGAACAGTATGGTTTTAGGAAAGACAGATCAACATTTGACCTAATCTTTGCATTAAGGCAAATGATGGAGAAAAGATGGGAATTTGGAAAAGACATGGTGATGACATTTATTGATATTGAGAAAGCGTACGACAGTGTGCCTCGACAGGTGGTTTGGAATGTATTAAGGAAAAGGAGAGTTAACGGAGCTGATGTCCAAATGTTAAAAGCTATGTACAAATATTGTGTGAGTAGCGTGAAGACCAGTATAGGAGAAACAGAATGGTTTAAAGTGGAAACAGGTCTCCGACAGGGAAGTGTATTGTCCCACTTACTATTCATCATAGTCATGGATGAAATTCACAAGAATGTTAAACAGAGATTGGGACAAGAGGCAACAAAGGCCATGCTGTTTGCAGATGATATAGTGATATGGGGCGAGGATGAAAAGGAAGTACAAAAACAACTAGATGTATGGAATCAAGAAATAGAGAAATATGGGATGAAAGTAAGCACAGAGAAGAGCAAGACAATGGTAATGTCAAGAGGAAGGAAGGAAGGAAGAGGAAAGATAGAATTGAATGGGAAAATTCTAGAAGTGGTTAAAAGTTTCAAGTACTTGGGAAGTGTGATCACAGAAGATGGAAGGATAACTGAGGAAATTGGAAAGAGAATACAACAAGCGAACAGTTTTTACCAGAGCATAAGGGGTATTCTGTGGAACCGAGATGTCCCAAAGAAATGTAAAAATGTATTATATTCAACCTACTACAGACCCATACTAACATATGCAGCTGGAGCGTGGACTACTACAAAAAGAGAGGAGAGTAGAATACAAGCCGCGGAGATGAAATTCCTAAGAGGTATAGAGGGCAAGACCAGAAGAGATAGAGTTAGAAACGAAGAGATTAGAAAAAGGACAGGAATCTTGAAGCTGCAGGACAGGATAGAAACAACAAAGTTAAAGTGGTATGGACATATGATGAGAATGGGAGAGGAGAGAGTACCAAAGAAAACTTTCTGTGAAAAGATGACAGGGAAGAGACCACGAGGAAGGCCCCGAAAGAGATGGGCAGATACAGTGTGGGAGTGTGTAGAGAAGAGAGGAGGAAAACCTGTAGAAGTACTAAAAACAGGAGAGGAGTGGTGGAGAGACAGGAAACGTTGGAGGTCCTTAATTCACAACCCGACCCAGGAAGCTGGAAACGGGAAATGAAGATGATGATGATAACGACAGACACATTTGTTGACGGTCGATGTCTATAATTGGTATACTGTAGGACAACTTTGCGGCATATCTTGTATTATTCCTAAAACACTTCTGTAGATGTGGCTGAAGACGAGGTTGGACGGCGATTGCTAAACCTTTTGATCAAATTCTTTTTTATAAATGTGGCATTTGGCAATCTGTCTTTGATAGATTGAAAACTCTTCTGTCACACGGTATCTGAAATGATTGACCATATTTAGTACTGAGGTTAGCTGATTATAAGGAACAACTACGGAAAAAAGCTCAAAGACGGATTGAAAAACTTACGGAAAAAACAACAAAAGAATTTGGCATCTTGTTTGTTACTCTTGACCCTGAAGAAGACAAAACGGTGCAAATTAGAACAATGCTCATTACTTATAAAACAGCTTAGTTGAAATTAAGAAGTATTGGTCGTTTGAGTTTTAGAAATAGTAAAACTTACCGATGTCAAATGAAAACAGCCCTGCGAGATCATGTGGAGGTCAAGCTCCGCTTTGCGAGAGCAGCTTGCTACTACTGGGCTGTTTTCATTTGACATCGGTAAGTTTTTCTATTTCTAAAACTCAAATGACCAATACTTCTTAATTTCAACTAAGCTGTTTTATAAGTTGTTTTTTTTTTTTTGCGTATGGCTTTTAGTGCCTGGAGTGTCCGAGGACATGTTCGGCTCGCCAGTTTTGTAGCTGCTTCGAGACGGACACCCAATGGGTGAGCTACAAGTACCGTTGGGGAGGGGAGGAGGGAAGTTGGAATGTAAGGACGAGGAGTTGGAAGGTAGCGGCTGTGGCCTATAGTTAGGGACCAACCCCGGCATTTGCCTGGAAGGAAGATGGGAAACCACAGAAGACCATCTTCAAGGTTGCCGGCGGGGGGATTCGAACCTCCTCGCCTCCCGGATGTGAGCGACTGCCATCAGTCATGCCGTAACCACCACGGCTAAGTCACCCGGTTGTTTTATAAGTAATAAGCATTGTTCTAATTTGCACCGTTTTGTCTTCTTCAGGGTCAAGAGTAACAAACAAGATGCCAAATTCTTTTGTTGTTTTTTTCCGTAAGTTTTTCAATCCGTCTTTGAGCTTTTTTTCCGTAGTTGTTCCTTATAATCAGCTAACCTCAGTACTAAATATGGTCAATCATTTCAGATACCGTGTGACAGAAGAGTTTTCAATCTATCAAAGACAGATTGCCAAATGCCACATTTATAACAAAGAATTTGATCAAAAGGTTTAGCAATCGCCGTCCAACCTCATCTTCAGCCACATCAATAGAAGTGTTTTAGGAATAATACAAGATATGCCGCAAAGTTTTCCTACAGTATACCAATTATAGACATCGACCGTCAACAAATGTGTCTGTCGTTATATAGTGTCAAATGACGTTTTACATAGAACAGAACAAGTGCAAAATGTGTGCCTGAAATTTGTGAACCATGCATGCTGTTTTTTAGATTTTTAGATATTGTTTCAGTGTTTTTAACAACTTATTGTGTATGTGTATTTTTATGTCATCGTAAAGATTTTTGATGTGCATTGTGTTTAGATGGGTTCTAAATATAAGTTTGTGGGCTGAGGAAGGGTCCAAAAGCTGGACTCGAAACATGTACCCCTGAAATGTGACACAAATTAAAGTATTGAATAGGCGAAAGATTGAAAATTCTTATTCTTCATGATCAAATTTCCGTCGTACTATTTGTAAGCGAACCAGATTTTATTCTTATTTCATTATAGAATTCGGCTTCTGGAAAACACGGCGCGATATTGCCTCATATTCTCTGATAGTTATTGACAGTGTAGATGATTTAATTGTGTTTGACGGCGTAGAAGTGGCTATAGCTATGACGCAACACAGGTGACGTGTCTCTTTCCCGCTGCCCTTCTTCTCCTTTCTCAAGTCCCTATCCTACTAAATTCATGTTGATATATCCCCTAAATACGTTCTCTATTCCCGCTTACAACGATCAAATTTCTGTTGAACTATTTGTTAGTGAACCGTATTTTATTCTTATTTCATTATAAAATTCGGCTTCTAGAAAATACGACGCAATATTGCCTCATATTCTCTGATAGTTATTGACAGTGTAGATGATTTTATTGTGTTTGACGGCATAGAAGTGGCTATAGCTATGACGCAACACAGGTGACGTGTCTCCCGCTGCCCTTCACCCCCTACCCTTTGTTTATTTCTCACGTAGGCGCATTATTGTCTTCGTGTTCCGCACTATTGTCTTCTAGTTCTTAGTGTTCACGTCCAGTTATGACCTATTTTATTGCGAGTTTCATAATGGATAAGAAGAAAGTACGGCAGATAACTAATGATGAGAAGATGAAATACATTCGAGACGTGGACTGCAATCCTCACATGAAGCGTGTGGATATAGCGCGAAAGTGGAACATTCCTCCGTCTACACTGAACACGATCATTGGCAAAAGAAGGAAATCGAACGTGCATTTGAAGAAGGGGTTGAGCGGCAAAAGGAAACGTGTGCGAGAGGGACAGTTTCCTGAACTAGAAAGCTCTTTATTGAAGTGGTTCAAGCAAGCCCGTGCAACATACGCGTGCGCGGTCGCCGGCAACAGAGCCGTCACTGGCGGAGCGCGAGAGCGAGAATGTCCTTGCTTATCAAATATAAAAAAAGACCCTGTATTATATGTGTTTGGAAGTGGATGGGGAAAATTTTCAGCATCTACTGCAAACAGGAAGAACAGGACTTTCGGTCAGGTGACTATAGGGTCATTAGCACTAAATCAAACAATGGCCAAGCAGGGGTTGGTCTCATATTGAGTAGGAAACTTGGACAGCGGGTGGAATATTATGAGCAATATAGTGAACGGATTATTGTAGCAAAAATCAATACTAAACCTACGTGCACCACAGTGGTACAAGTCTATATGCCTACCAGTCAAGCTGATGATGAGGATGTTGAAAAGGTCTACGAAGAAATAGACGAAATTCTGAGGTATATCAAGGGTGATGAAAATGTTATAGTAATGGGAGATTGGAACGCTGTGGTAGGAAAAGGAAGAGAAAGGAAGATAGTAGGAGATTTCGGATTAGTTGAAAGGAATGATCGAGGAAGTAGGCTGATGGAATTCTGCACCGAGCATGAATTGGTCATAGCTAACACCTTATTCAGTAATCACAATAGAAGAATATACACATGGATGAGACCAGGAGATACAGAGCATTACCAAATTGACTTAATTATGGTCAAGCATAGGTTTCAAAACCAGATTTTGGATTGTAAAACAAATCCTGGTGCTGACATAAACTCGGACCACGATCTGGTTGTGATGAAATGCAGATTAAAGTGGAAGAAACTGAAGAAAAGTCAAAAGCCAAAAAGGTGGGCGATAGACAGACTGAAAGTGAAGGATGTAAACGAAAGATCCAAGAAGAGTATAAAGGAAGGACTAATGAAAAACCCTAAACATCTTCAATTGCAGACGAATGGGCACTTTTGAAGAATGAAATAACAAAATCCGATGAAGAAAACATTGGTAGGAAAGAAAGAATAGGTAGAAAACCGTGGATCACTCAGGATATACTAGAATTGATGGATGAAAGGCGGAAACACAAGAATCTAATGCCCGTTGCTCACGGTAAAATGTTTCTTAAAATTTATTTTACAACTAATTTTATAAAAATTTGACGAAAGCAAGCTGTGTTGTTCACGGTAAAATTATTTTATAAAATCCGTGGATGTATCAGGATCGCCATCTACCGATAAACTTCTGAACCAAGAATCAGCTGTTCAACACACATTGGTTTGAGAGTATGGCTCCAACAAGCAAAGCAAACATTGCAAAAATTGCTGCTTTAGCTACAATTATATGTCGTACAGTGGTAAAAAGGAAGAAGAATGGAGGAAAGCAGTTTTAAAAAACTCCTAGATCTCGTTAGTCCCAAAATTATTCGACAGGACACTTAACATGAGGCAAGGTATTTCTCCTGAAATGAGACTGCAAGTGAGTTCGAAACCCGTTTATCTTCGCCTTCACATCAGGCTGGCTTGTGTTCGGTCGAATTTGTGAAACATATTCGGCGATTGAGATTTCCGCCTCCCTTCTTGCATTTCTATTGTGGTATATGGGCGTTTTAACCTCATACAAACACGGATATTTCTGGTACTCGTCCAGTAAAACACTAACAGCTTGGGAGCCCGTATCACACGACACTAGTTAGTATCAAAGCTTCTACCAGTACTGGTGTACACGCTGGTATAGACGCGTCTAGCACCGTGTGATATGTACCTTCCATGCTAGGTTCTGCCTTCCATAATAGCTTCCATACAACTCACGAAATTGAACAGGTGCCATTTTTCCTGGCAGTTTTCATGGAAGTTTGTGTACAACAACCAATCGGATTGTTTTTCTCGTTCAGGTAGTTATCCTAGGGGCAACATAAACAAGTAGATTTGTTATGTGGGTAGGCCTACGAATAAATACATCAGAATTAAACTATATTTTCTTTAAACGGCGTCTGTGTGATAAGCGCTAGCTATATCCAGTAAATACAGAACGTACCATATTATTATTATTATTATTATTCTGGGATAAATATTTAACTATTTAAATTCTAATAGTTATCACGAATGGTATCCGTCCATAGTTACAGTATTTAGGGAAAATAAAAATTTTAAATGGGAGAAAACGCAAAACAAAGTTGCAATATTGCTGTACGACGTAAGGAGGAAATTATAAAATAATTAAAAGGAAGTAAAAATCTCCGCCCCTGGTTAGCCTTGAACCCGGGATCTTCTGATCAGCAAGCGAACGCGATACCACTAGCACACTTCTCCAACTGACGATACAGCAATTTGTTGAACTCCTTATCAGCGCTTATGGTTAGATATCAAATTGTTACAATTATATCTTAAATATTGACTGGAATTAATTCATTCAGTACCACGCACATTTTCAAATGTACTTAAAGCAAGTTTCATGACCGCTTTGCGTTAATAATGCGAATCAACTGTAAATTTTACCCCCAACCGACAACCGTCCTCCATGTTTTATTTTCGAAGAGCTTGTTTACAAGCGAGCTTCACAATCTTCTCACCACGTGGCGCCAGCATCATCTTCATGTCAGCTTCCCTGATTGGTTCGTTTCGTAAAATTAATTTTACGGAATAGAACATGTCCTATTTTATGAAACGTTTTATCAAAGGTTTTATAAAACTTGAATTTGACCGTGAGCAACATAAATTTTATAAAATTAAATTATTGTACAATAAATTTGAAGGAAAATTTTACCGTGAGCAACGGGCATAAGAGACGAAAAGGGGAAGGCAGAATACAGACGTCTGAGAAATGAGGTTAACAAGAAGTGCAAGGAAGCGAAAGAAGAATGGTTGATGCATGTATAGAAAATTGTCTGAAATTAGGAAAAGTAGACACAGCTTATCATAGGATTAAGGATACTTTTGGGGAAAAGAAGACTAAATGCTGTAATATTAAGGACACAAATGGAAAGCCCCTAACAGATAGGGAAGAAAAGGTTGAGAGATGGAAAGCTTACATAGAGTGTTTGTATAAGGGAAAGGAGATTGAGAATCATGTAATGGAAAGGAAGGAAGAAATTGATGAGGATGCAAAAGGAGATTTAATATTGAGATCAGAATTTGACAGAGCATTGGAGGACTTGAGCAGGAACAAAGCACCAGGCATAGATGATATACCGATTGAGTTGCTACGCTGCATAGGAGATGAAGGTCTGATCAGGTTATTTCATTTGGTGTGTAGGATTTGAGAGACAGGTGAGGTACCCCCTGATTTCAAGAAGAATGTTATTATCCCTATACCAAAGAAAGTGGGAGCTGACAGATGTGAAGATTACCGTACAATCAGCTTGATTACTCATGCTTCAAAGATCCTGTCTAGAATAATTTACAAGAGGATGGAAAGCCAGATAGAAACGGAGTTGGGTGAAGACCAGTTTGGTTTCAGGAGAAATGTAGGAACAAGGGAAGCTGTACTAAGTCTTAGACTGATTTTGGAAGGTCGAATAAGGAAAGATAAGAGAACGTTCATGGCATTTGTAGACTTAGAAAAGGCTTTCGATAACGTTGATTGGACTAAATTGTTTGACATTTTGGAATCTATTGGAATAAAATACAGGGATAGGAGGGTGATATACAATCTATACAGAAACCAGACAGCAGTCATTCGAGCTGAAGGACATGAGAGAGAAGCTGGTATTCAGAAAGGCGTAAGGCAAGGCTGCAACTTATCACCCATACTTTTCAATCTTTACATTGAACAAGCAATGAAGGAAATTGTAGAAAAATTTAAAGAGGGAGTGAAGGTTCAAGGAGAAATAATTTCAACTGAGATTTGCTGATGACATCGTCGTCTTGGCCGACACGCCTGAGGATTTGAATGAGTTTTTGATTGGTATGGACTCCGTCTTACGGAAAGAATACATGATGAAAATTAATAAATGTAAAACAAAAATACTGGAATGCAGCCAAAATAAATCAGAAACCTCTATGGACATCAAATTGGCAGGTGAAAAGCTGAAGGAAGTAGAAGACTTCCGTTACTTAGGAAGCAAAATAACCAGTGATGGACGAAGCAAAGAGGATATAAAAAGTAGGTTGGCTCAGACAAGGAAAGCATTTCTACAAAAAAGGAATCTGTTGACATCGAATATAGATTTAGGTATTAGGAAGTCATTTTTGAAAGCCTTTGTCTGGAGCGAGGCGCTCTATGGAAGTGAAACTTGGGACTATTGGTGCAGCAGAAAAGAGGAGAATTGAAGCATTTGAAATGTAGTGTTACAGGAGAATGATGAAGATCAGATGGGTAGATAGGGTTACAAATGAAGAGGTATTAAGACGAGTGGGAGAGGAGAGATGTTTCTGGCGACTGCTAATGAAGAGAAGAGATAGGTTAGTAGGACACATACTAAGACACCCAGGAATAGCAAGCTTAGTGATGGAAGGAAGGGTTGAGGACAAGAACTGTAGGGGTAGACCAAGGTTAGAATATGTTAAACAGATTGCCTCGGATGTAAGGTGTGGTAGCTATGTAGAGATGAAAAGATTAGCACAGGACAGGGAGGCATGACAGCTGCATCAAACCAGTCAAAAGACTGAAGACTCAAACAACACTCAAACAACAACTGTAAATCATGGCCAGTAAAACTGCATGGTAGGCTACTGATTTTAAGCACCGAATTCTGCCGTAGGCCTACATATGCGTGCGCGGTCGCCGGCAACTCGGCCGTCACTGGCGGAGCGAGAATGTCCTTGCTAAGCAAAAATAAAGACTTCGTATTATACTGTAGTGTAGAGGTACAGTAATTCATTTTTATGTTATTTATTCCGTGTAAGTTACTGATAACCTATGTTTATGTCGTGACTGTAGTACTGCATACTATCCCTTACTAAGGTCGGCGATTTAACGTCCATATATAGCCTACGCGGCATTCTTTCTTATACGTTGTAAATGCAATATGGCGTTTTTCGGTAGTACGTTTTCCCGCATATGACGTCCATATTTTTCAGTCCCTTGAAAAACGTACTAACGAGATTCCACTGTATTCATCAAAACGATATTTCACTGTACTTGCCTTTCCACCTTTACGTCCTCTTTTCTTGTTTCTAGATTGATCATCATCCGAATCAGAGTCTCCTCCTCCAGGATGCTTTTCACGCTTCTTCCCTCCCATTTTACGCTTGCCCTTCTTTTCTCCATCATCACCACTGTAAAAGACAATAATGGCATAAATCTGTACTGGATTAAGAGCATTATGGAATACAGGTAACATACAATACAACAAATTCCTACAAGATATTCAGAATAAAATAACATTAGACATACAGTAGTATTTGAGTAGATTATAAAATATTATTGGGCAAGTTTGGTGATTTAATGAATTATTACAGTATTCCTTGCTGAAATTAACAGCTAAATCTTTTAATACTCAACCAACGGGTTGCAAGGATAAAACTATAGATGTGGGAAAATGAGAAAGTAGGGATTGTGGGGTATGTTTGGCTTCAGCTAATTACAGTATAGTCGGGCATACCATAATTTAATCACTAAAAATTAAGCTACAGTCTTCTTCCTTGTCGTTTGGGCCTACTGAGGTTCACAGGGCTTGTATCTTCCCGCCGCTTGGGTCTTCAGTTTTCTCCTCTTCTAACTATGAGCCAACTTTCTTTCCTCCATCCATAAAGGTCTGCTGTTCCCTGTGTTCTTCCTACCAGTAATTGGTGTGGGAAAAACACCCCGCCGAATGGCTTACCAGAACTGTGGGCAATCCTCTGGGAACCCCGTTGCTCCAGATCCGACTTGAAATCCACTTCTTCATGGAGGCTTTCCCTCTACCTGCCACTGTGAAGATCTTGCAGGTTAAGTGCCCATAGAAGGTATGGATACAGTGACTGTCGATTTGCAGGGGCAACCACCATGAACATTACTGTACACCGATGATGTCATGCTTGCAAGCGAGACCTGTAATGATCTAGAATACTTGGTCAACCTCTGGAATGCGAGGCTCTGTGAATTGGGACTACGGCTCAACCTTACTAAGACTGAGTACCTTGAATATGGTTCCCAGACAGATGGGACCATCATAGTAGATGGCACCCCACTACCAAAGGCTTCACATCTCCGATACCTTGGCTCCATTGTGAGACCTGATGGTGACACAGTCTCGGATGCCCGTGCAAGAGTGAATGCTTCATGGATGAAGTGGCGCCAGGTCACAGGCGTTCTCTGTGACTGCAAGATCCCTTTGCGCCTCAAAACCAAGATCTATCAAACAGTTGTCTGCCCTGTTGCTTTGTATGGAGCTGAATGCTGGCCTAATACAAAGAAACATGAACTCAATGGAGATGCGGATGCTACGATGGTCCTTGGGAATTACACGGCTGGATCATATTAAGAACGAAGACGCCCGCAATACTCTTGGAATAGACCCTATTCCAGCCAAAATGAGGGAGACTAGGTTGCGTTGGTACGGGCATGTAGCCCGAGCAAATACAGAGTCCATTGTAAGGAAGTCGCTTGCTCTCGAGCCTGATGGACAAAGACCTCCAGGACGACCAAAAAGGCGATATCGTCCTATAGATGCAGCAAACCCCAACAAATGGAGAGTGAGGTGCAGAGTGGCAGATCCCAAAAAATAATTGGGAACAACGCCAGGAAGAAGAAAAAGGAGGAGGTCAGGCGTCTTTTCTTCATACTCGTGAAGATGTCTTCCTGATGTACGTAGAGTTCATCAATGTGCCGAATTGTTCTCGTGCGGGTCCCAGTATTCTCACACGATCTTCCTCGCCTCGAGTTTGAGTTTCCTGAGAGAGCCCTTCCTGGACATCACAAGGCACTTGGAGGTGTAGAGAGCAGACGGTTATACTGCTGAATTGTAGTGTCTGAGTTTAAGGTTCTTGGAGAGGCACTGTGATGGGAATACTAGTTGCCATTTCTGGTCCGTATTGACGTATATAAATTATTTAATCAGTTTGATGCTTTCCGCCGAATCAATACAAAATATTTTGCGCTATTAGTGCGCTAAGTTAGGTACATGTTTCGAACCTTGCAAAGTCGGTCCTTCATCAGCCTCTCACACAAATGGCAAACACATCAAAAAACACTGAACAATATCACAAAAATGCATGCACACTAATAAAACACATATTAAAAACATTCCATTAAAATTTGTACGAAACATATTAAAAACACATGTTAAAAGTTCTGAAAGTCCATTTGACTTGTTCATTGCCAACGTTTAAACACGTGTCCTTATGATAGGAGATCTTGTCCTGTTCTATTATCTGCTTCTTGTCATTTAGGGAACGGGAATGGAGTAGTAGTCCCATTAGAATGGTTCCAAATGCAAAAGACTTTTAGGTTGCTCCCAGACTACACAAGTAGTCCTCTGTTGAAAGAAAATTAAAAAATTCCTTTCGTGAATGGACTGAAGCAATGAAATTCCAATTTTGATCAACCAGAAACGACTGCTAGAAAATCCTTACCTCCCAGTGCATGCAGTGAACAGGTGCGCTTGAAACAGCTGTGGTAACTAAAGTGCTGAATCTGGGCGAGGCGAGGTGAGGCCACGTGAGACATGTAGGGGTGGAGAATACCATTGGTGGACGCAATGAGCGGAGGGGCAGGGAGGTACTTGGAGTGGGAGGGGAAAGGAAGTTGGGTGGTGCTACGAACCTAGATCTGTTTATTTATGGAGGTTTTTTATTTATGGAGGTTTTTTTATATGTTTATTGCTGATGACAAAGTTTGTCAATGTTTCATATAAAACATTGCTATCGAAATTGATTTCATTCAGATTGTGTAACGGGTTATTTCTCAAGGCCTGGTCTATCTCAAGCTGTTCCAAAATATTAAGCATAATGCCTTTGCTGCAATAATGTAAAATTTCTAAGTTTTCCTCAATTTTCGAAAAGTTGTGGTTGTGTTCCTGCATGTGATTATTAAAGGCACTGTGATGTCTAAATGCTTCTGCAAGAATGGTGGGCCCTCTCAAACCCGGTGTCTATGGCTAGGTTCTCACTCCGATTTACTGAGATCCACTCTCCTAGATACTTAACCACCAGGACTTTTCTAAGCTACAGTATTTATTCTTTGAAGAAAATCGTATGATCGAGACAAAGCTGCCAAACTAGATATTTACTTTCGTAACCATCGTAAAATTACACTGCAATAACATTACAGTAGGTCAATTATAATCTTGTATCAATCATATGCAATAATATGTAATACATATAATATGCAGTCTACATAAAGTGAAAAAGTTTCCATGTTCTTCAATAAGCATTGAATTGTAGATTATGTTGTGTGTTACTGTCTGGCTAACATTGTGAAAGATTGGGGATCATAGAATGACGTCACAGAGACAGTCGACAATAGTACATGGCAACCAAGTTACTTTATTAACCTTTTAACTGCTATGTATTCCCACATGAATCAACACACACCTTAGCCCCATTAAGGCCTTAAATCAATTTAACATATTCCTCCTTCTCCTATTGGTTCCATATGTTACATTCCGTATTTACTCGGCTATAAGATCCCCTTTTTTTTCTAAATTTTTCGTTCCGAAATGCGTGACACATGCTTCATGCGTACTTCGCAAAAATCCATTATTTTGGGAAAGGGAGAGGGGAAAAATAAGCTATTTTATTTTGATGCTACATAGTACGATATATTTAATCTAAATAAACAAGGTTTACATCTTTAATCAGCCCATCATGAGACTGCCATAACCTCACTTTCCCGGCTATCCCCCAATGACTTTCACTACTATCCCTTGCTAAGCAAAAATCTTAGTATCAAAGAAATAGAATTAAATGGACAAAGTATCAGACATGGAAATGCAAACTTTATTTTTATTTGAACACAGGGAGGGAGAATGCATCAATTAGGGAATGCAGGATCACTTCTCGCTAACATTTGTAAACACAACTGAGCACGTATTATTCACATATTTCACATTAATATACCAATAACGTTTCACAAAACCGCCGACGGTTATTGCAACAAATGAAATGTGTTTAAAATAAAACTAAGGCGACTGTCGTAAACACAATCGAATCGCAACACAAATACGGTAATACTAAACAGAAGAATGCAGGCAAGATGAAACCCTAACTTTCATTGGCGGATGGCGCTTCTACTCAGCCGATAGTGCGGCATCTTCCATTGGATATCGGGTGAAGCCCATTGGCTACACAATTCGATATCCTGTCCAATCGCGTATGCGGTATGCAAAATGGCGGTCATATTGTCTGAATAACAAACCAATATACCGTAACAAGAAAGATATTTTTGTCAAAAAAGAGAATAAATTTCAGTTGTAATTATAAAAATTTGAAAGAATTCGTCAATTTCCAAGAATGTTGTATTTTGGCTCTCAATAATTAAGAATGGGGTAGGTACTATAAGCGATTTCCAAGAATTTTTTATTTTTTCTCTCGAGAATTAAGGGGGGGGTGGACTATAGGCAAGGGGGTCTTATAGCCAAGTTAATACGGTATTACATTGGGTTACATTTTCATAAATGTACTCAAATAAGTTTCCTTCAGGGGGTCTTCCTGCAAATTAATTTCCGGAGTGATCCTTGAACTGGATGTAGGTAAAGACTGCCTTATGTAGTAACTGGTTCAACGGCCTTTCACTAGGCATGACAAATCCGACTTTTAGGAGGTATGTCGCTTATACCTCCTCCTGGATACAGTAGACTTTTAGAATCGCCACTAATTGAACTTCTATTTTGTCTGTTGTCAGCCATTACAGCACACAGAAGTCAAACTTTTCGACCTCTTTAAACAAATGAATAGCATAATTCGCATTACCATAGAGATTAAAAATGCAAAGTAATTACTTCTATGGACTATTGCCAAAGGCAAATACGTCTACTTTCAAATAACATAGTCTCAAACAGCTGGAATTTGGAACTAAAGAGGCGCACGCGTAGCGATGAATCATTCATCATTAGCACTATCGCGTGGCAGAGTACCGTATTTCCTCGCATAATCGTCAAACATTTTTAGCCTAAATTTCGTGGAAGAAAGCAGGATGCGATGATAATGCGAAGAATATTTAAGTTCAAGGAATATACTGTATCATTATTTGCTGCACAGGCTTCTTTCTTCTAACAAGGTCACGACAGGTTAAAGCTCGCGGAATGTGCTGACGAAGCTGGCCGTTCACGTCGCGATTCATAGCCCGCAGGCTAAAAAACGAGATTATTTTCTCCTGACAACATCACGCCAGATTAGGCCTATAAGCTCGCGGAATGTGCTAAGCGATGAGGCCGGCCGATCGCGTCACAGTTCATAGCCCGCAGGCATAAAGAACAGATTACTTTCTGCAGACAAGATCACGCCAGGAATATACTGTATCATTATTTGCTGCACAGGCTTCTTTCTTCTAACAAGGCCACGACAGGTTAAAGCTCGCGGAATGTGCTGACGAAGCTGGCCGTTCACGTCGTGATTCATAAGCTCACGGAATGTGCACTGGCCGCTCGCGTCAAGTTCATAGCCCGCCGGCATAAAGACGAGATTACTTTCTCCTGGCAAGATCATGCCAGAGTATACTCTCGCGGAATGTCCTAAGTGACGGAGCTTGCCGCTCGTGTCACAGTTCATACCCCGCAAGCATAAAGACGAGATATTTTTCTTCTGACAAAGTCGCGCCAGGTTATAAAGTCGCGGCAGCATGTGCAACTGACTGGCGCACAAATACGAATGTGATATGCAACGATTATGCGATTAAATTTTATAAACCTATTTTAGTGTTTGAAAAGTGGGGTGCGACGATTATGCGGTGGCGAAGATTATGCGAGGAAATACGGTAGGCGACTGAACATTTCGTCGATAGCACTCTGAAGGTTAATGCCAGTTCCAGTGTCTGTAAGTGGCCCACAAACATGGTGACTTTGAAACGTGTGGAAACATTGAATGCAACCCTGTTTCAACACAACAGTACGAAATTATACAATAAATCACCATGTACCATATGTAGTAATGGGGGGCAAATGTTAGGGTTACATCGGCAGTAATTTATGGAAAGTGGTGCGGACTATACTTCAATTGTGTTTTGTACTATCTTCAAACAGATTAGCTTTTAAGAAATTAATTTTCAATTATATTTTGGAAATTTCAATGCCATGATTTAATGCAAAATTACATATTTCTGATGCAACTATTTAAATCAATTAGACTAAGATCAAATTGATATTCAATAGATTGCAAGAAATGAACTCGCCAACATAGTATAGCATCAACAGGAAACTCCAAGCCAGTAAATCATGTCTTGGAAACCACATGCAGATCTTTTTCCAAAAATACCACATACCGTATTTACTCGGCTAGAGGATCCCCTTGTTTTCTAAATTTATAGCCCCAAAAATGAGGGGGGGGTCCTATTTTCTGGGTGGATCCCGCTGACTTGTTGGATAAATGTTGAATGATTGGATTACTGTAGTTACGTCATTTAAGTGTACTTTACTTTGTGTATTTTGAAATTAATAATTCTATCATTATTCATATTATTACTATTCTTATTGCCATTAACCTCTCAATGCCACGCGCCGATCAGATCGGCTCTCGCTGCTCACACCAAAAGTGTCAAAACGGATTAAATCAGCGCGCTGTTTATCTTATATTTGTAGATTTCTTTAGGCATATGTCCGTGATTATTTCATACTGTTGGTAAGGGGAGGTTTCAAGCTTGCCTGTGAGGGGTTTACTTTTTTCCTTCGAAGTCCGTTAGGCGATATGTTTGAGTTTGTATTCACACCCTCCCTTTGTTCTACCCCAATCACGCGCGTTCCCGCCAAAATTGCGGTGCAGTTGTTTTCTTCTTGTTGATATTTTCTGCCTACAGATGTATCTAAGAATGTTCTACAGCTGGAAACGTAGTGTTTCTTCAAATATGACTCTTAGGTGTCCTTAATTTAGGCTCAAAACTGATTTTTTACATACAAAAAATGAAAAATTGTACAATTATGAGAATAACTTCAATTAAAAAGGTTTAGATACCGTATTTACTTTTATGAACATAATGTATGAAAGAATGAGGTAAAAAATCCACAGCCTGTTTCCAGTCAACCGAGCGGGTCAGGAATGGAATGAATGAAGCCCCGATCTAGTGGCGAGGATTAGAACCTTGCCGGCCGCCGAAGCCTGTCGCACTCCTCTGGGGCAATGATTAAATGAATGACAGATGAAATGAAATTGGAGAGTGTTGCCCACAAGTCTAACCCCTCCTCCACGTGGTGGGAGATGGGCAACGGCATGAAGTAGGGGATTGCCTGTAGGGGTGAAGTACAGTGGGGACTTCCTGTGCCCCGGGACCGCTACGGTAGCTGTGAAGGCCCTATAGGAACCCTGAAAAGTGACGGCTGACGGGGCTCTGGTGAAGCTACGATAGGCCTAGCAAGCCAGTAGTGGATATCATATTTGCTTTCAAACCAGGAACAGGCCTCGGAAAGGACGGATGCAAACCACGACGACCCGGATATGCTAATGGACTACGAGTTGGAACATTAAACATACAGACACTGACAGGAAAAGTGGAGGAGATTGTAGATGTGATGGAGAGAAGAAAACTGGATGTACTGGGCTTGGCAGAAACAAGATGGAAAGGAGAAGGTCGCAGAGAACTGAGGAAAGGGTACCGGTTGTACTGGAGTGGGAACAGTGAAGGAAGGAGCAGTGGAGTAGGAGTAGTTGTGAGAGATGGAATGAAGGAAGAGGTAAAGGGAATAAGTGACAGGATCATGAAGATCAGAGTAACTGTAAAGGGAAGAAGCCTGGAGATAGCCCAGGTATATGCCCCTCAAGTTGGATGTACAGCTCAAGAGAAGGAAGACTTTGAGGAGGAGCTACAACAGCAGTTGAATGGGCAGAGCATCATTGTCATGGGAGATTTGAATGCACATGTAGGAAGTGAAAGGCAAGGATATGAAAATGTATTGGGAGCAGAAAGAAGGATGGGGTAGCAGGAATGAAGAAGGGAGAAAGTTGCTGGATTTTTGCAAGAGAAACGGTTTAGTGGTAGGCAACTCCTGGTTCCGGAAGAAAGAAAGCCACAAGGTAACGTGGTACAGCAGTGATTTAACAAAGAAATCTTTGGTAGATTACATGCTGTACGACTGGGAAATGAAGAGAAGTGTCAGAGATATAAAGGTAATACCATCAGAGGCCTTAGATAGTGACCACAGAATACTTGTAATGAACCTGGGAGTTGTTAAGGATAGCGAGAGGACAGAGTACCAGGAAAGGAGAATCAAAGTATGGAAACTCAAGGAAAAGGAAGTCAAGGAAGAATTCCAGAAGATAATAAGGGAAAGGATGCCAACAGACAATCCTAAAACAGGGGAAGAGGAATGGAAGCAATTCAAAAACACAATGGTGAAAGCTGCAGTGGCAGTATGTGGAAGAACAAGCAACAGAAAGCGGTGTAAAGAGACACCATGGTGGAATGAGAGAGTAAAAGAAGCTGTGGGAAGGAAGAACAAGGCTTTCAGAGTGTGGTTCCAGGAAAGAACTGATCTGACAAGGGAAGATTATAAGATAAAGAAGAAAGAAGCAAACAAGATTGTCGCAGAGGAGAGGAAGAAGTGGATGGTAAAGTGGACAGAGATGATGGAGGAAGACAGCAGAGGAAATAAGAAAGTACTTTATGGGATGGTCAAAAGTAAGAGAAGAGGTCTGTGAGAGGATGTGGTAATGATGGACAAAAACGGAAATGAGGTACACAACAAAGAGGCACTCAAGACAGTGTGGAAAGAGTACTTGGAGGATTTGCTGAATCCAAATGGTCATAGGGAGGAAGACAATGTATTGGAAGATGGAGAAGACAACACAGGAATGGAAAAGGACCTGACTTGGAGAGAACTGGAAATGGCTATAGACAAGATGAAAGGAGGAAGGCCACCAGGTGTGGATGAAGTGAGTGTTGAAATGGTGAAGGCAGCAGGGGAGGTTGGGAAACAGTGGCTGTACCGTGTGATGAGGGTGATATGGAAGGAGAAAAAGACCCCAGAAGATTGGAAGAAAGGATTAATTGTCCCAATATTTAAGAAAGGAAGCAGAAAGGAGTGCAGAAATTACAGGGGAGTTACACTCATACCTCACTGTGCCAAGATATATGAAAAGATATTAGAAAGTAGAATACGAGCCAAAGTGGAGAGAAAATTGAGAGAGGAGCAGTATGGTTTCAGACCTGGGAGATCAACAGTGGATCTCATATTTTCAGTGAGACAGCTCCAGGAACACCACTACGAATTTGGAGAGGATCTGCTGATGGCCTTCCTGGACATCGAAAAGGCCTATGATAGTGTGTGTAGGGAGAAGGTTTGGAAAGCGGATGATGATGATGATAATTGTTGTTTTAAGGGGCCTAACATCTAGGTTATCGGCCCCTGATGGTTTGGGTGATCGTGAAGATGAAAATGAAATGCGAACTTAAAACTAAAACTAACTACTAACCTATATACTAGAAGAAGAAATGGAAAACTAAAGGAGAATAAGGCAAATAAAGGACAGGAGGAAAAGAAATGCCCTCAACCCTCGAAGAAGGCGGATTGAGGGACTTGGAAGGAAGGAGAGCCATGAAAGGCAGATAGGAAAGTGAAAGAGGAGAGGGTCCACCCCAAAGGTAAGGGACAAAAGTGGAAAACGGACCCAGCTCAGGAATCCCTCGGGGTCGCCAACTCCCGAACTCACCAGCCGTGAGCCCCTGAGGGTGTAGCATTATCTAGGGTGCACCAGAAGTGGTGGGGCTACATACACCCTGCCTCCTTAAGGGCCTAGAGCACAAGGCAGGAGGTAAAAGGAAGAGAAAAAGAAGGCTGACCCCTCGCAGAAGGAGGGTATCAGAAAAGATGAGACAAGGGCCAATTAAGGCGGGAAAGGAAGCGACTCCCTAGGCCTCGGATACCCTAATACCGTCGGGGTCAGAAGAGAACAAGAGTTGACCAAGTGAGGTCGACAGGAAAGAAGACGGAGAGGAGCCCGGCACAAGTAAGTGGAAGCAATGCCGGACTCAGCTGGGGCCCCGTGGTCGCCAACCCACGCCCACAAGATGTGAGCCCCTGGGGGAGGTTTGGAAAGCAATGGAAAACATGGGAGTGGAAAAAGAGACTGTAGGCAGAGTGAAGGAGATGTATTGTGGAAGTGTGAGTTGTGTGAAAGTTGGAGGGGAAAGAACAGACTGGTTCAGACAAATGAGTGGCCTGAAACAGGGTAGTGCGCTGTCACCCCTTCTCTTTATTGTGGTTATGGACGAGGTAATGACACGGGTAGCAGGAAAGATAGGAGAAGATAAGATGAAAGCAATGGTGTTTGCAGATGATCTCATGGTCTGGGGAAACAAGGAGGAGGAAATTCAGGAGCAACTGAAGGCTTGGGAAGAAACAGTGGGAGAGTACGGATGGAAGTTCAACATCAGTAAATGTGAGATCCTGTTAACGACCAGGAAAAAGGACAGACCAATGAGTGGGATAACACTTGGAGGTGGACAGCTGAAGAAGGTGGAAAGTCTCAAGTACTTGGGAAGTATAGTGGAGGAAAATGGGAGAAATGACAAAGAGATTACGGAACGTGGCAGACAGGCAGAAGCATTTCTGAGAAGCATTAGGAGCTTAGTGTGGAATAAAGATGTCCCACAAAAAAGCAAGGAAGTGTTATACAGAAGCTACTATATCCCGATACTGACCTATGCTTCAGAAACATGGACAATGAGGAAAAGAAACATAAGCAGAATACAGGCAGGTGAAATGAAGTTCCTGCGAAGTAGGATCGGAGTAACAAGAAGAGACAGGGTGAGGAATGAAAAGGTCAGGGAAATGGTGAAAGAGGAGCCCTTGCAAGGTAGGATTGAGACATCAAGACTGAGGTGGTATGGACACTTAAAGAGAATGGATGAGAAGAAGATTCCCAAGAGGATACATGAGATGCAGATGCAGAAGAAACGATCAAAGGGAAGACCAAGAGATAGATGGCTGAAAGGAGTGGAGGAATGTGTCAAGAAGAGAGGCGAGGACTGGACCAGAGTGACAGCGGAGAGGTGGTGGGAAGAAAGAACTAAGTGGCGAGGCTTATGTTCCAAACAGACCCAGCCTGGGGCTGGAAACTGTACAAGATGATGATGATGATGATGATGCTGGAATGAAATATTGACAGGAAAAACCGGAGTACCCGGAGAAAAACCTGTCTGTCTCCGCTTTGTCCAGCACAAATCTCACATGGAGTGACCGGGATTTGAACCACGGACCCAGCGGTGAGAGGCCGGCGTGCTGCCGCCTAAGCCACGGAGGCTGTCTGAAAGAATGAGGTATTCGCCAATTTCCAAGAATGTTGTAGCCTATTTTGACTCTCAATAATTAAGGAGGGGGTACTATAAGCGATTTCCAAGAATTTTGTATTTTGTCTCGCGAGAATTAAGGGGGGGTACTATAGGCGAGGGGGTACTATAGCCGAGTAAACACAGTATATCAAAACACAAGAAAATATTTTCTGTCAGCTTGCACTGTTGACAGGTACAGCCACACAGGTAGAATATGACTCGGCTCCAGTAGTCATCCTTCTCCTTTCCTGGACTTATGTGGGCAGCATGTCCCACAAAGGAGATGCGACAATTAACGCATGCTAACACAGTCAAAGTCAATGACACTCGTTTCTCTAACACGTAATACAGATTCTGTCCTGAAAGTACAGTAGTCGGACTGGATTTTTCCCGCAAGGACGGATAGACTGCCGACGACTTCTTCGCCAGGGGTTGGTGGAGGGGGATGTAAGGAAGGCTGCGAGCCAGCCACACAGTAGGTTCTCAGCTGTAGTGGAGTGTAAATCGCTCTTCTCCATAACCTCTGCAAGTGCACTAGTCACGCTGCGTCATGGTTCGTCTGTTGAAACAGTGCGCTATGCCATCAAATTTTGTGTTAGGCTCGGCAAAACCGGGAAAGAGACTCACGATATGATCAAGACGGCTTACGGTGATTACGCCATGGGCAGATTGAGTGTTTTTGACTGACACAAGCTGCTTCGGGAGGGGAGAGAGGAAGTTGAAGATGACGCACGTTCAGGACGACCTTCGAGCACCAAAACGGATGAAAATGTGGCAAGAGTGAAGAATTTTTTGGACAATGACTGCTGAGTAAGGTTTTTACGTGGAGATCCGTAAACGGCTGAGAAAACGCATCGTCCGTGTCCGCCCAGCGATCGCTAACTCCTGGCGGCACCATCACGACAATGCACCGCGCCACACAGCCTTCCACGTGCTGGCGTACCTGGCC
Source organism: Meconema thalassinum (assembly GCA_946902985.2). Taxonomy (NCBI): domain Eukaryota; kingdom Metazoa; phylum Arthropoda; class Insecta; order Orthoptera; family Tettigoniidae; genus Meconema; species Meconema thalassinum. The sequence continues at coordinate 189,322,460 of OX336389.2, forward strand.
CAACGCAACATCGTAACCCTGCCTCAGCCACCCTACAGTCCCGACATTGCCCCAGCAGACTTTTTCCTCTTCCCCCAACTCAAAACCACCCTAAAAGGACATCGTCACGGCTCCGTGAAAGCGTTGCAACAGACCGTGACGAGGGAGCTCGACAGCATTCCGGTTGCCACCTTCCAGAAAGTGTATGAGGGTAGGAAATCCCGCTGACAGCGGTGTGTGGATGCAGAAGGGTCCTACTTTGAAGAATATTGAGCGTATGTTTCATTTCTGTCAATATATTTTTTTTAATTGACTCAGTCTCACTACTTTCAGGACACACCCTGTACTTCCAGAAACAATAGAAGAGAGGTTGAAATGTGTCTAACGTCTGGACACTAATGTTATGTCTTGTCTTTGAGGAAGCTCGTCAAATATAAAATAAAACATAATTTTACACTTTCTTCCTCTTGCCCATCTCACGAGGTTCCGAAGGTCGGTCATTCTCTGCATCACTTCCGCCGGAATCTGACAGGATCTGGTCGCTCTTCTTCTAACCACCCTTCTTGCCAGACTTCTCATTAGGCATTTCTCTAAATACTAAAGCATTCTTTGTCTTCTCTCTGAATTCTTGTCGCAATTTTATCTTCTCTTCTACTTCAACTCTCTTTTTCTCTTCTACCAGTTTCTGGTAACAACAACAAAAACACATAATTAAAACAAAAACCATAGACTCAACAAACATTTGAAATATTTTAGTGAATGTAGTAGCAGTTTGTGGCTTCAAATAGAAATATGCTGCAAATTTAAAAAAAATAAAAAATTCTGTTGTTAATTGTTCTGCTGCAGTTGCAGATATTTCTTTGAAGGTATACTTTCGTCATCACAGCAATTAAACATTTTTGTCAGTTGCCAGAGCCTCGAGCCAGTACACACCACAGTACATGTGTTCTGTATTTGGCACACCATTAGCCCATTCTTTAGCCTCGTTACAGCCTACCACATAGTAGTGCAAAGTGGAGTAGTTCATAAATATGACACAGCATAACATCCCTAAAGCCTTCAGTTTCAGTAGTGAATAATAATCAAAACACGTTTTAAATAAAATACAAAAAGTCTGTGGTTAATGCAATATAAGCATAACTTTACTTTTATTGTGAACAAATACCAGTTGAAATCATTGATTTCAGAATCCACGGGAAGCTGTTGCTTGCTCAAAGCATGCTTTCGGCTCAATCAAATAATACCGGGGTATAATTTTCCCAAATTAACTGAATGGATCCATAGTGATATGAACTTAATCATATCTAATTGTAATAGCTTCCTTAATCATGTTTAATCCCCTCGGGGGAGCCTGTTAACCCCTAGAGGGCGCGTCCCCAGGTGGCAGATAGGGGGCTCACAGAAATGTGGGCTGGTTCAAATACCTCGGAAAATGAACCCGCGGACCAACAGGCAGCCCAGTTCCTTGGGGCTTTAAAATGCTGGGACACCCTCTCTCCAGGGGTCATAAATATGGAGGGCCCAAGCCCAGGGTTATGGGCGAAGCCCCAACGGTATCGGCGGCGGAGAGGATGGACTTCGGTACGGCGTCGATGGCGGAAGAGGGAATTCTGTAGCGTCTGTACTCCAGAGGAGCGGCTACAAAAGGCGTCTGTTATCCAGTGGATCGGCCTAGAACAATACCTGGCAGTAGGTCATAAAATGCCTTTGAGTGTGGCGAACTCATCGTACTAATAGCCTATAAAATGAGCGAGTGTGAATTGAGGCCTCGGAAAGTGCTAGGGCGTCCCCTGCAGGCGACGCGCAGTTCCCAGGGGTCTGGGAGAACTGTGAGAAGTAGGCTACCAGACACCACAAACATCGCCTTCATAAACGTGATGAGCCTAAATGGCAAGACAGAAGAATTGGTGGACTACATGGAAAAGAAGGAAATAGCAATGATGGGAGTCAGTGAAGCGAAATGGAAGGGAAAAGGTGAGAAAGAAGTCAAGAAAGGGAAGGGATATAGAATATATTGGAGTGGAGGAAATAAGGCAATGAATGGTGTTGCAATAATATTGAGAGAAGACTTAGTGCAGTATGTTGAAAAAGTAGATCAAATTAATGACAGAATGATGAAAATTAGACTAGGACTTGAGAGTGGAACAAAGGATTTTATACAGATTTACGCACCCCAGACAGGGAAGGTAGATGAATGTTTAGAGGATTTCTTAGAAGAACTGGAAAAGTGTATAGAAGACAAAGAGGTTATAATAATGGGGGATATGAATGCACATGTGGGAACAGATAGGCAGGGAAAAGAAGAGATAATTGGCCCATTTAGCTATGGAAATCAGGATGAAGAAGGAGAAATGTTAATAGATTTCTGTAGAAGGAATGGATTAATTGTTGGAAATACATGGTTCAGAAAAAAGAACTCCCAAAAAATAACTAGGTATGGATGGGGAGACAGAAAGACAAAAACAATGATCGATCTTATCCTAGTGGAAAAGGATAAACGTAGACAACTGGTAGATGTGACAGCTATGCCAAGAGGAGATTTTGAAGGAGACCATAAAGTGGTGATAGCCAAATTAAGGCTTGGGAAAATCACAAAGCTTGCGGAGAAAAGGGAAAGAAAAATAAAGGTGTGGAAGCTAAAAGAGAGAGAGGCAATGGAAAAGTTCCGAGAAGACTTGAAAAAGGAAATTCCCAAAGACGAAGCAAAAAGTGTCGAACAGGAATGGACATGTTTTAGAAATTGTTTTGCGAAGTGTGCAGTAAACACTTGTGGAAGACTATCAGGGAAGAAAAAGGAAAGGGAGACTCCTTGGTGGAACAACAGGGTAAAGGAAGCTGTTAAAGAAAAACAAATGGCATGGAGGAAGTGGATAGGCAGTAAAAATGCAGAGAAATGGCAAAAATATAGAGAAGCAAAGAAGGCATGCCAAAAAATTGTACAAGAAGAAAAAAGGAAAAGATGGGAAGGTTTCACGGAAACTTTGAAGGAGGATATCCAAGGAAGTAAAAAGGTTCTATATGGATTGGTGAAAAACAGTGTAAAAGGTAGGGAAAACACAAAATTTGTAAAAACTGAAGCAGGACAGATATTGTATCAAAGAGATGATATATTAAAAAGATGGGAAGAATACTTTTCAAAGCTACTAAATGTTAAATACATTGAACTGGAAGATGAAAAAGAACAAGAAGAAACAATGGAAGGAGAAGAAGAAGAAGAAGAAGAACAAGAAAAGGAGATCACTATGCTAGAAATTGAGGAAGCCATACAGAAGATGAAGAGCGGTAAAGCAGCAGGAGAGGATGAGGTGTCCGCGGAAATGATAAAAGCAGCGGGACCAATAGGTGTACAATGGTTGTATAGATTATTTAGAATAATTTGGAAGAAGAAAGAGATTCCAGAAGAATGGGGAAAGGGATTAATTATCCCGATTTTTAAGAAAGGTGACAAAAAGGAATGCAATAACTACAGAGGGATCACTCTTATCGCTCATGTAGCTAAGATCTTTTAGAGAGTTCTGGAAGGCAGACTGAGGAGGAAGATAGAAGGAGAGATGGAAGAAGAACAGTATGGTTTTAGGAAAGACAGATCAACATTTGACCTAATCTTTGCATTAAGGCAAATGATGGAGAAAAGATGGGAATTTGGAAAAGACATGGTGATGACATTTATTGATATTGAGAAAGCGTACGACAGTGTGCCTCGACAGGTGGTTTGGAATGTATTAAGGAAAAGGAGAGTTAACGGAGCTGATGTCCAAATGTTAAAAGCTATGTACAAATATTGTGTGAGTAGCGTGAAGACCAGTATAGGAGAAACAGAATGGTTTAAAGTGGAAACAGGTCTCCGACAGGGAAGTGTATTGTCCCCCTTACTATTCATCATAGTCATGGATGAAATTCACAAGAATGTTAAACAGAGATTGGGACAAGAGGCAACAAAGGCCATGCTGTTTGCAGATGATATAGTGATATGGGGCGAGGATGAAAAGGAAGTACAAAAACAACTAGATGTATGGAATCAAGAAATAGAGAAATATGGGATGAAAGTAAGCACAGAGAAGAGCAAGACAATGGTAATGTCAAGAGGAAGGAAGGAAGGAAGAGGAAAGATAGAATTGAATGGGAAAATTCTAGAAGTGGTTAAAAGTTTCAAGTACTTGGGAAGTGTGATCACAGAAGATTGAAGGATAACTGAGGAAATTGGAAAGAGAATACAACAAGCGAACAGTTTTTACCAGAGCATAAGGGGTATTCTGTGGAACCGAGATGTCCCAAAGAAATGTAAAAATGTATTATATTCAACCTACTACAGACCCATACTAACATATGCAGCTGGAGCGTGGACTACTACAAAAAGAGAGGAGAGTAGAATACAAGCCGCGGAGATGAAATTCCTAAGAGGTATAGAGGGCAAGACCAGAAGAGATAGAGTTAGAAACGAAGAGATTAGAAAAAGGACAGGAATCTTGAAGCTGCAGGACAGGATAGAAACAACAAAGTTAAAGTGGTATGGACATATGATGAGAATGGGAGAGGAGAGAGTACCAAAGAAAACTTTCTGTGAAAAGATGACAGGGAAGAGACCACGAGGAAGGCCCCGAAAGAGATGGGCAGATACAGTGTGGGAGTGTGTAGAGAAGAGAGGAGGAAAACCTGAAGAAGTACTAAAAACAGGAGAGGAGTGGTGGAGAGACAGGAAACGTTGGAGGTCCTTAATTCACAACCCGACCCAGGAAGCTGGAAACGGGAAATGAAGATGATGATGATTCATGTTTAATCTAAATAAAATACCAATGGGTATTTATAAAATGTATTACACCTTAGTCAATAAAAATAAATTAATACACAGTAATTAATAAAATGTACCAATTTCGACCATATTATAAGTGTCTGTTCGCCAAGTGGTAATTGCCACCACAAAAATGGCATATGGTCCATTCCAACCTTCAAACCTCTGCAGGATTATATACTATAGAGCATCCAGCGTTTAGAAAAGACTGTGGAGCCTTATGGCGACAGTGTTGCTAGCTCTAAGCAGAGGTAGCGCTGACGTCATATGTTTTGTTCACCCGCTTCGAGTACTGTTCTTTCATAAGTTAGCGAGACAACACAACCCCAGCAGCTACCTGAAGTAGAACACGCACAGAAAGGAGCAGTTTTGCAGGTGTTAACGGATTGGACCAGTATTAAGGATATCGTACGCAAAGAGAACCAATAACGACATTCATTTCATTGTGATATGACGCATTACTGATTGACAGATGTCGAGAGCACAACCCTTCTTTCCTTCTCGGATGTATTGTATACTGACGATGTTAACAATTTTTACGTCAGCAATACCGTGGATCATCACTTTTTTGTTATTAGTTAGGATATAATTTAGTTTCTTTCAATTCTATTCTTGTTGTTTTGTTTAGATTAATATTTGTAATATTGTAGTGAGTTAGCCATGCGGTTAGGAGCGCGCAGCTGTGAGCTTGCATTCGAGAGATAGTGGGTACAATCCCAACTGTCTGCAGCCCTGATTCGATCGAACAGAAAATAAAACAGACACACAACAATAAACCAATGATGGATAGTGCTTTAGAACTTACGTTGCCGGCGGAACTGAGCACGTGCTCCACTCCGGGCAAGCATGCAGCACTGGACGAGGCTCTTCTTTCCAGCGTGCTAACCTCGAAAATGTTTAAATTACTAAGACGTAATATAAATGAAACTTGTATGCAATAACAAAGGTAATCAATTGGCAGATAATTGTAGGAAGCTATTATGACGAAAAATATTATGTTCAGAGTTCCTTCATGATAAAAGGTGGGGTAACAAAACCAGCGTAGGGGAGGGTTTCCATTAAAAGTAAAAGCCCATAAGACCCTCAGTCTTTTCTAAACGTTGGATGCTCTATAGAGCTCGCGTCAGCCGGGAAGGCGGCCGGCTCTCTGAGATTTGCACAGAGAGAGACAGAGATACATGCCCACTGTTGCAACAGGTGCACCATGTCCGAGTCCCCACACCGCAGGCTGCGGCCATGAGTTCCTGCGGTGTGGCAACACCGTCGCTTACCACATCGAGCCCGTCTCCTTCACGCTGCTTTAGAATTTTAAAGTATTCGTGCACTTTGTAAACTATTTCTCAAGTTTGCCTATGCACAACCTGTCGTTTACTTCCCTCTGCTTCCATAGCACTCAAAATGTACACAATCACTTTCACTGAATCATTGAATATTATGATATAATCACTTCACAACACACTAGCTCAGATTCTCAAGGCAGACTGACTGTGATTGGTGGGATGGAAGTGAGGCATGACGTAATGGTAGCGTTGTGTTCTGCGCACTGCCTTCCTGGCTGACTCAAGCTCTAGCCAAATGCCATTTACCAATTGTCTGGCACATTCTAACTGACAACCTTCATTTCCACTCCTCACCTGTTCCTCCATCCGTCTGAGGCGAAACGCCTCTCTTAGTTCTTCTTGCTTACGCCGAAGTTGCCGCTCCTCCTCATCAACTTGGCGAGCTCTTGCCACATAATACTGGGCCTGCGAGAGGAGATCCAAGCACTGACGAGCCTCTAGGCCAGCCAGAGTTACATCATACCGCATGGGATCACCGTGCACCAATAAATACTGGAAATACCTAATTTTAAAAAGGAAAAGAAAATTAGTAACAAAAATTTCACATGCATGATACAGTATACAGTAAACACTCTGGCACGGATTATCCAGCTTGCGGATTATCCGTGCAAAGTTCGACAAAACATCTTGTTCTTTGCTCATTCTAAAACATTTGCCAGCTAGCAAAAGCTTACAGTTTTAATAATAATAATATCGTGTGGCCTCGGATGCCGGGTGCAAGCTTTGTTATTTGACACCCAAAGGGTAGCTTGCATGTCGAATTTCGTTGTTCCTTGAAGCACTATGAAAGTCAAGGACGTTAGATATCTAAGCTCCTTGAACATTTCTAGTAGAGAAATGAGGAACTTAGTGTTGGCGGAAACTCCCGAGATTAATTTTGCCTTTATGAACACGTTCTACTGAATTCAAATGGGTTCTTTGACATGCCAACATCGTATGACGTGGTGTCGTAATTTTTTCCGCCTTTCAAAAATCATTTACCACGGCCAGGAGCGAACCTGCAAGCTTGGGGTTAGTAGACCGACACGTTGACCACTCACCCACCGAGGCAAGCAGCTTACAGTTAAAAGGCACAGATAAAAAATAAATTGTTTGTTGACCGAATTTACCATGACTCAGGCACTCTGCCAATTGTCTGGTTTGTCCTCACAAACTTGATTCAGTACAGCACTGCTTATTGTGGGTGAATTTACTAGAACAGTGATTTTATCCATTTTGATGGATTTTGGGATGTTGAAATGGATTCAAGGATACTTTTTGCAGATTTTTTTTAAATTTACTTATTTAATTTATTCCATGAATATGTGCATATACTTGGAATGAGACGCAGTGCTCAGTAAATACTCGAGAAAAGTTGGCTTACTCGCCACAAGAGATATATTGCAGGCAGTATATTCAAGCAACCGATTAGGGGGCAGAAACATATTGCCTGCCACAAGAATGAGCTGCGAGTATTATCTGTAAACATTGACTTAGGGACAAAGTTCACGATACCTCCTACGAGTTGCAGCCAAAGCAGTAGCATTCTCACGCCTGTTTGGCGACATTCCCACTACCCTTAAGATTTAGAGTTTCTGACTGGGAGAAGAAAAATATTCTCATGTGCAATTGTTAGGGACACTCGAATTTCTTGAATGAAATGGTGCTGAATTCTTGAGTAAAAAGAGAAAAAATTATTGAATAACGAGGGAAAATTCTTGGGTAGGTAATTAAAATTCTTGAGTAGAAAACAAAAATTCTAGGGTAGAAAAGACAAATTCTTAGATAATATAGATCTTAGGGAAATAGAAATGCAGTCAGTACTTCAAAATTATTGGTACAAAAGACAGAAATCGCAAACATTAAAAAAAGATATTTACAAACTTTACCTCCCTTCTTCATTTCATGTTTTACATTCATAATTGTAGGATGACAGCAATTCCAAATTTGTCATTGTTAGATTAGTTCTGAAATCCGTCAACACACAAGAAAATTTTGAAAAGAATCTTTCACAATTTACATTTGACACTGGAACCCACAGTGCCCTTAATGCACCATCAACAAAGGGTTGATGATCCTCTCGCATTGCCTGAAGAGCATCTTCCACCGCTATTTCTGCATTCTTCTTCAGAATATCCTGAAGATCCCTATATGCGAGCACTCCTTCATCAACGGGAATACCCTTCAGTGACGGTAGTTTGCTGAATAGGGCCTTCAGTTTGTCTCCTGCTGTAGACTGCGACAAGACATTCTGCCTGTAGAAGAGCTCAGACACTGGCTCCAAAAATGTACGGGCTGGGTCCCCCAACATCAGGTTGTCCAACTTTGTATGCATATGGCCTGACGTCTTCTTTATTTCCTCCATCGCTCTACCCCTAAGATTACCTTTCAGGGCATCCAGCTCTTCCTGGACCTTGTTGCTGAACATTCCTGCAGCAACCACTTGTAAATGCTTCTTCAAATTCTGAAGTTTGGGATACACTTCTGCAGCAATTGGTTTGGAATTCGTCTCCAGTCTGAGCAATAGAGGCTTCATCACTGATGCTACAGATTTAACGAAAAGAGCTTGCACATAAAGCACTTGTAACTCCGATTTTGTTATATTCTGCAGATGCGAAGATGCAGCGGTGAATGATTCTTTTCCATCATTGGTTTGGAAAAACTCGAAAAGAATGGTCCCGTTATCTGCCAGCCACTCAACTGCTTCCAGCCAGGAATTCCACCTTGTGGCAACAGGAATTGGAAACATCCCAGCCCCCGATTCTTTCTCCTGCAGGAACTGTCGGAAGGCGCGTCGTTTCTTTCTGGCATGTAGAAATGTTTGCTTAACGGAAACAACTAATTTGTTCAGGGACGACAGACATTCTTTCACCACAACACCAACCAGATTGACCTTATGTGCCCAGCATTGAATGTGAAGAGAGTCTTCTGGCAAGAGGAGTGACAACCCACTAAAACACGAGGTCATGTATTTGGCCGAGTCAGTTACTAAGGCCACAACTTGGTCATAGTTCACTTTCGTGTCGCGCAGTGCATCCGTAATCGTTCGAGCACATGTCCGTCCATTCACTGCCTCCAACGAAGTGACTGCCGCCACATACTGGTCCTGTGATGCGGAAGGCTCCACTGTAGACAGCAGAACAACGAAAATTGGCCTGCCCAGCTTGTCGGTTGTTTCATCACACATGACAGCAACTTGTTTGTTATGTAGGGCCATAACAACCTTTTCCTTCCTCGATTTTGCCAAGAGAGGCAAATAATCCCTAAGAAGAACATTACTTCCTGGAAGGTCTCCACCGCCTACAACGTTCTTCTTCACCCATTCCTTGAAAGCTGGGTGATCTGCCTTTTCCAAGGGAATGTTAACTGATACCATCGTCTCTATGGTCGAAGAGACAAAATCCAGTTTGACAGCCTAATAAAGTCAGAAAATATCAAATAATTAGTTTGTGCAATTAAATTATCAACAATTCATGCATCACAACCAACCACCACAGATACATAACATAAAATAGTGAATGCATCCCTCCACAGAGGGGCTTGGCGGTGGGAAGGGCATCTGCCTGTGAAACAAGAGCCTAATCCACTTGTGCGTCACAGTTCGCACCCGCGACCCTACAGGTGTGGGAAAAGCGGAAGGAAAAGAAGTAGAAGAAGAAAAATATCATACAGAATTAAAAATACTGTATTTAGAACTTCCGCTTGAGATTGGAGTCAATTTGGAAAAAAAAAATAAGAAAGCATCATATTCCGCACTACGAATTTGCGTGTTCTAATTGCGTCCGTGCGCATGTGCGAACCGAAATGTTAACGAAAACAAGAAAAGTTAATGGAAAGTTTCATTCACAAAAGTTAAAGATATTTTGTTTATCAACATGCTCGAAAAGTTAATGAACATGCTATTTTGTTTATTAACAGTCAAAAATGTTCCTAAACATTGTTAACAGTGTTTATTAACAAAGTTGACGAAAACATCTTGGTGTGGAAGTACCTTAACAAATCACGGTTATTACGTCATCCGCAACAAAATAAAAGTATTCACAAGAATATAACAATTGAATGTTACATACCTTTGCTCCTTTTGAACATTCAGCTGCCTCGAACATTGTTGTCTGCCGCTTGCGTGTCTTTGCTGCTTCCACGTGGTGGCAGCTAGAAATGTGCTTTTTTACAGCATCAGAAGTTTCCCAAGTTATTCTTTTATTGCAAAAGCTACAGAGCATTACTTCTCCAGACCTCTTCATTCCGTCCTGCGAGAACTGTTTTATTCGTTCATCTGAGCACACTTTCGGTGGCATGGTGAACTATCCTGATAAATTTTCGTGCAACGAAGACCTCGACAAATGGTCTAGAATTATCGACTTGGGAAGTGTTCTTGCAACATTCTAAAAGCTGACTGGTTACAGTGTAGTAGGACAGCAGTGCGAGAGCCGAGTTCAAGGTTACGCAGTGTTGCATGTTACGCGGCATCATTTCGTGATTTACAGCGTGACCGTTGTCTCTAGTTTCTCGAACCCACTCCAGAACTTTTATGTCCACATTTTCGTACTTTCCTTTTTACACACCGCGGGAGGGCTTACAAGTTTTCTTTCTTCCCAATAATTTATCCTTCTGGTTACGCCAATAACGAATCATACACGGCTGCACTTCATATTTACGACTCGCCGCTTTCACTCCATTTTCTGCGGCATATTCTAGCACTTTCAACTTGAAGGATGCCGTAAAACTTATTCTTTTCTCATTTTCAGTCGTTGTGTACTGCACGCTTCTTACACACCGCCGTGCGGTACGCGAGGCACGGAACTCGTAAGCGAGGCGGTAGGGGGGGAGAGTAGCCTTTTTTGTCGAGGTCAACAGGTGTTTCAGGCAGAAGCGCGGGTTTTACAGTTTCGTGAGTTGCGTGATACGGTAGCATGGCATCCAGCTAAAATGTATACTATGGATTTTGGTTATTAAGAAATGATTGTGTACCTTCTTGTGTTTTATTTAATGATATGTAGTAGAGTATTAATAGTATACATTTGTTTAAAAGTGACAAAAATAAAAATAATTTTATTTTTATTTCCATTCAAAAATGAGGGGGCGGGTATTCGGGTATATACGGTAATTAAAATGTATTAACATAATAATTGAACGTTTTACAAGAGGTAAATTAGGTGTAGGATGCCGCACATACGACTGATGTTACGCATCCACGCCTTGAAAAGGTTGTAATAAAAGTCGGATAACGGTTTAATGCATTATTTCTCTAGTTGCAATAAATTTCGCGAGTAAACCTAAAAATTCGTATATGGAGCCGAAATGGCAAAATTTCGCAAGTAGATAGTGTTCCAAATTACATTTAAATTCGTAACACATATCCTATATGCCATTCTCCCATCATATTTAACACTTCTGAAAATTTCGCTAATTTCGCGAAATTAGAATGTCCCTAGCAATTGTGACAACTCTCGGTCTATTTGGCAACATTCCTACAGCCCTAGCAGAGTAAAAGTCACAAGTTTGCGGTCGGACATGAGGAAAGCTCGCGAGTTGGTTTTGCGATCGGTGGTGCTCTTGGCCCATTGTACAAGATTCAGGCTGATTCGATTCTGCGGTAAAGAGTTACGGGCACGATGAATGGACCACTGGCCGTTTTTAAGATACCATTTCAGTGGCACTTAATATTTCGTTTGATAAATTTTGTTGATCTTCGAGATTTATTTCAGGTAATTTACCAGGATTTGAAATTTATATTGATGGCAGCCCTGTACTAGTAACAAGACATGGCAGAAAAGTGTTGAACATGCTGTTCTATCTGTAGCAAAGAGATTAAAAATAAGAAATGTTATAAATGGGTGAATTGGAGTCAAATCTAGAAAAACATTTTTGAAAGGATATACAGTGTGTGAGTGAACTAGGATTGAAACAGCTGAGTAACACATGAACAGACATTGTAAACAGAGAGAGCGCAGACACACCAAACGATGAGTGATCAAGTAATCATGCATTTCTTATGTTGAGGCAACAATTTAGAATTGCTGCAAGCACAAAACTCATTTGGCTACACCAACCTATTGACACTCCGGAAAATGAGGACTTTATAACAATAAAAATAAATGATCATTGGCTGAGACAGAAAAAATTGAATGTTTATTTCCCAAAAGCTTCCAATTACAATGCAATGGGTTTTATATTTTGTTTGTTGCATGCTCAGTAAATAAAAGTGTCATTTTCACATAGTAATTTTTGTTTGAATTATCCATGTTTTTCAGTTATAACTGTTTTGGAACTAATTGTCCCTTGTGGAAATCAAGTAAGAAGGTCAAGAGAGAGTCTCCTCACCTCAACCTGCATGTCAGCTGCATCACCCATCAATCACTCACTCATACGATAGCAACCATTATTTATTTTGCTTGTTATAAACTGTATTAGGGGTGATTAGAATAACTAAATGACACTTAAGTGTTTTGTCTAGTAAGGGAACAATACAGTAATAAAAGTATTACGAATATATAGTTCAGCAATATGCTATTAATAATCAACCATAATAACAATTATAATTAATTAACCGAGCCATTGGCAATGTATTTTTAATCTTCACTTCAAACGCTGTCACTGGGCAGTCATTAATCATGTAAGAGTTCAACTCCAGATATTGCTATCACTTTTATCAAATTCACTTTCACTGCTGCTAACATTGTTGGCACTAGTTATTAAGAGCAATTCTATTCTCCCCTGTATTACTCCCTCTTGTTTATAATACTGATTTTCTATTTACTCCACGTGAACACAAACACTAATCCAATTACCTTATTAACTTGGCTATAGGACACCATCGCTTATATACTCTGATTTACAAAAGATGCTCAGTGAAAACTGTCAGTTGCTTGAAGGGTGAGGTGAGGAGTGGAGACGAGCGGGGTAACGGTCTCGATAGCAACAGCCAGCAATGTTGCAATGTATGCCGACACAGCGGTGAGCACATGGTTTGACTCAGTGTTCTACTGTGTCTCGACTCGTCAACGGTCATTAGACCGCCAGGCAGGGGGGCTAACTTCCCCAGTGTTGTGTCTTCCTGCAAGCCTCTTGGAATGTTATGAGTCATGATCTGCCTCAGTGGCAACGGAGCATTTCCCCACGTGCTAGATTTGACAGCTGTCAGCGATCATTATTGGTAATTCAGAGTATAGTACCCCCTTAATTATCACGAGCCAAAATTCACAATTGCCAAATTCCTTAATATCGTCATAGTGTTTCCATCAACATTGTCTTTCTCAAGCTTCTGAGACTTCTGTCAAACACGGTGCGGCTATAACGGGGAATCCCTTCCGGATGCCATATGAGTAGACACTACTGGAATGTGGCTTTGGAACCACACTCGCTTCACAATCCCCTTCCCCACCCCCTCCCACTTGTTCAGCTGCTTGGCTCCTACTGTACCTTTCTTCTCACGTCCAGTCTTTACCTTGATATAAGTACTGTGAAGTTGAGTTTAACAACCTCATAGAGATTAAGTGCTGTCGAATTTGCATTCAAAAATGGTATAAGAATGGAATCTCGAGAATTCAACGAGCAACATAAAATGATTCGTTATTGGTGTAGTCAGAAGGACCAAGAAACGTTAGAGAAAAAAGGACTCTAAATCTTTTCATAGCACGCAGAAAGAAAAGCACGACGAAGACGAAGAAGTGTTCCAGTGGATCATTGAAACAATGATCACACCATGACGCATGAAATGCTTCATTTCAAAGCACATGAGATTGCGGAAAGTCAAGGAATCTCAGCTTCACAATTTAAGGCGAGCCAAGGCTGGGTAGTACGATTCCTGCGTCGGAACAATTTAAGTTTAAGGAGGAGAACTTCACTATGTCAAAGTCTTCCAGCAGATTACACAAATAAAGTGATAGCATTACATTGTTTCGTTCCGAAAAGAACAAATTTCTTCTATTTCAAATTGGCAATGCCAATCAAGCTCCAGTTTACTCTGACATGCCAATAAGCATAACAACAAACACATCAGGTGTATCTAGTGTTCTAGATAAATATTGGGTGCTGAGAAGCTACGATGTACAGTAATGCTAGCTGTGACTGCAGACAGCAGGAAACTTCCTCCGTACTGTATTTTCAAGCAAAAAACTCTGCCTAAAGGAGACTTCCCAAGAGGAATTCTTTGTACAGGACAAAGAGTGGATGGAGTGGTAAGAGACTGGCTAAAAACTGTATGGGAACGACGTCTGGGAGCCCTACTAAATAAAGAATCTACTCTTGTTCTGGACAGCTTTCTTGTTGACGGCATTAAAAAAACTAATACCTATTATCAGTGCTTGATTTGTTAAAAAACGAGGTTCCGGTACTGTGGGCTACCGGGTGGTGGGAAGGGAGTGAGGTGGGTATTTCCGGAATGTTGAAATATAGAGTTCAAAAAACGATATTTTTTCGCTTTTCTGAACACATTTAAAAATTAATCAGTGGACAAAATAGCAATCTTTTGATTACAATTTTAAATTACATTTTGACTGCTGTAGCAACATTTTTCTTCCCACATCAGTTGGCCTATATTAAATTTTAATGTAGGCCAGGCCAACGGCCTAGCCGTGTTGAAACACCGGATCCCATGAGAACTCCGCAGTTAAGCAACATTGGGCGCAGTCGGAACTTGGATGGTATGCCGGTTCTAGGAACTGCGCGCTGTTGGCCAGCATAAGGAGGAGCGGAAAGGCCCTAGCCACCCTACCGCAAGTAAACTCCGGCTGGGGGTAGCCTCTTCGGACGCTCGGACCTGCCTTCGGGCAGAATACCAATTAATTAATGTAGGCCAACTAGGCTACCATTCAAACAATGTACATTATTTCAATATATTTTTTACCTGATTTAAAAAAAAAACATTCAGTTTCAAAATACACACATGTTCACCAACAATCCTTTATTTCTTGTTTTATAATTTTGTCTTTACAGTTTCTGAAATAAATATATATTATAAAAGGTACTGTACTTAAACATGTTTTACCTCACAGTTTATAAAATTGTCCAAAGTTTAGAAAAGTTTTCGTTGTATGTCCCATCTCTCTCTCTCTCACCTTGCTTGGTACTTTGAAGTACAGTCCAGTCAAAAACCAAGTTAACCTTGACTTACAACTAACGTTCCACAGTTCTAAAAATTACATTAGGCTATATATTCGACTTTTTCCCCCGATCAAAGGTTTCGGTACGGCGTACCGGAACGTACCGTCACAAATCTAGCCCTGCCTATTATCCAGCGATTACCCCAGGAGGACTAACATCAATTTTGCAACCATTAGACATCTCCATAATCGAGTCTTTTAAGGACCCTATGTGAAAGTTTTACACCAACTGGATGGTGGACAACGTACACGAGGAGACAAAAGCTGGGAAAATCAAGCGGCCATCGCTACAATGTATTAGCGAGTGGAACATGCGTGCATGGGGACTGACAAGAGCTGAACACTACTACTGTACAAATCATCTACAGCTACCCCTGTGCATTAGCCCATACTTCAGCCATTTATGATGCAAAGGCACTCGCCCATACTGTTCTCTGTGCCAAGATTCTTCTTCAGTAAGCTCAAGCAAGCTCATAATGATTTTCCAGCAGAAGAACGATGCACGATTACTATTTTTAACTCAATTGTATTAACAAAGGTGGGTACGAAATTGTGTACGGTATTACTTTTTAAATCTTAGTATAGGAAAATACAATCGATAGGGGAGTATTCTTCAACAAAATATTCTGTCTTGAGGCAGATGGAGAAGAATGGAGTAAACACCAGGCAAATACAGGAAAGGAAGACTAGGAAAGTAAAAATAATAACAAAAGCAACGATATTACCCATATAGACAATATCAAATATAACAGATACATAAGCACCACGGACATACTTGTGAGACAACCCCAACTCATGTACAGCTTGCAGCACTGTCTCCAGAGTGGACTTCTGGTCCTCGAGGATCTGTTCTGCTAGCCTCTGTAGCACGAGAGCAATGTTGTACAGTAACACTGTGTCTTGTGGATTTACTCGGCGCGCCTGTAACAAGCATGCCATCCTCTTCAATCAATCCTTCATGGCAAAATAATCTAACAAGTCAAGGTGAGAATGAACCAAAGATAAAGAAAGGAAACAGAATTGAGCAGATACATTTTTAACACAGAATGAACCAGGCACTTATAAAACTCAAAAACTGGACTGAAAACAATAATATGGAAATCAATACTACCAAAACAGTATACCAGTTTTTCTCCCTGAGACACCACAATCCAACTTTCAGTCTCAAATTTAGTAATCAGGACCTTCCAAAAAGTTAAAGTACAAAGTACCTAGGTATCATCATGGACAAGAAGCTGAACTGGACCAAACACATACAACATGTGGAGGATAAGGTAAGCAAACTGATGAAATTACTGAAGAGACTAGCAGGAGCTACTTGGGGGAGCACTCAAGACACACTCAACAAAACCTACAATACTTACATCAAACCTATCATAAAATATGGCAGTGAAGTACTCTCTACAGCACCCCAGTCAAACATTGATCGCCTCGAGAGGTGTCAGATTAATGCCCTATGAATCATAACAGGCGCAATAAAAACCACACCTATAACCGCCTTGCAATTATATACCCAAAACTTACCAATAGAAGAAGAGATGAAACAGCAAATGCAAATCTCAGTATACAAAGACTACCTCAAATGACATGGATCAAAAAACCAGTTTCTAGCCCCAATCGTAAAACACAAAAAGATCCCTGAAGTCTTGCCAAAGAATATATCAATAAGAGCAATCTACAAATAAAACTTGAACCACTCTGTATGCCAGTCAACCCCATTGAATATATACAAGTGACTACGGATCTTACTTTGCTAGAAGAGGTCTGCAAGAAAGACTCTTCACCACATGATCTAAAACAACTGGCCCTCTGTACAATAGAAGAAAGATATCCATCTAATCAATGGCTAAAAATATTTACAGATGGCTCACAAGACAAAGAAAATAGAACTGGAGCAGGAATACATTCATCTCTCTTCTCACTCTACTTCCCAATAGGCCAAAACAAAACAAACTTTGATGCTGAGATAAGAGCAATTTCACATGCACTCCATCAGTTATTAGGCAAAAACATTGATTATCAAAAATGTGTTATTATTACAGATTCAAAAGCAGCCATCCAAGCCGTCTCGTCAAAATTATAAGCCTCAAAATAAAGAATTGAAATAAATTTTTTGTATGATAAAAACCCTTCAAAGACTCCACAAACAGATTTCATTTCAGTGGATCCCTTCTCATGTTGGAATAGCAGGTAATGAAGAGGCAGACAGATTAGCAAAAAAAAAAGGTACCAAACTACAACAACCTGTCAGTCAGACTGATTTTATTTCAGCAAAAAGGGTCTTGAAAAATACTATCAAAAACAGGAAAAACAGGTATGAAGAAATGGCAAAGAAAACAGCAGAAACCAAATTATGGAAGGACATTGATGCTAAATGGGCTCAATATAAATTAACACCAAGAAGAGAAGCTGTAGCCTTCTTCAGACTTAACAGTGGCCATGACTGCCTTGCAGCTCATCTGAAACGAATCAACATCCTGAGATATGAAGAATGCACACTTTGTCATGAACCTGGAAGTAAAATGGATAAGGGGCACCTGCTACATTGCAACAAACTTGATGTGACTGCTAGAACTTCAGGAAACCTCACACAACTCTATTGGAACGCAAGAAAGCTGATGGATCGGAATCCGGGCTAGCCGTAGGAAACAACAACAACAACAACAACGCAAACAATTAACAGACATGAAAAAAAAGGGCAATAAGATGTATACAATTACAGAAAAACCTCAATAATTCGAAACCAATTCACAATTTTCCCTAATTCGAAGATTTTCTAGATCATAATACAAAGTTTTCAATTAGGCGCATGACCAATGTATTCGCATAATCATCAAAAGTTGTTTTTTTATTAGCCCCATGAACTAAGCAGTGCCATCCCGGATGGTTACTGTAAAATCCCACAACAAGATTATTATTTTGAAGGAATACTAACCTTAAGAAGAGTCATCTTGGCCTCTCTGAATTTCTCAGCATTAAAATATGCTCTTGCAAGATACTGCAACACTTCTACGTGATGATGCTTGTAAAATTTCAATAGACAGCTTTCGTACTGCAAAATAAAACCAGTTCATCAAGAAATGTCTGCAAAAAGTAAAGTAGTAAACATTTCCAAGAAATAATAATGAGATACCATTTTTTGAAGATAAAATTTGTATATAATATGAGAAATAGGATAGGAGGAATGCAGTATATTGATCTAAGTACTAAGTACCGGTACCCTATTTACTTGAATCAGTCAATGCACTGGGAAAGGAGGATGAAAACATGAATAAAGGACAAACACAATGACAAGTAGGAGCAGGCAGAGGAAGAGATAAAAGAGTCAAACAAAAACAAAAAACAAAACAAAAAAAGGACAGGGATAATTGCCACAACCAGAGAGACTGCTGACTTCAAATCCAATCAATAGTTCTTCCATACTCTATCCACCAATGACCGTGTCTATTCACGAGGGCGAGCAGCCACCAGTTGTTCTGTTGCTCAAAACCGTGCATAGAAGAGGAGGGGGAATCTTCACTCCATGAAATCTTCTGCCTTTAAGTAATAATAATATCGTATGGCCATGCAAGCCTTGTTATTTGACACCCAAAGGGTAGCTTGCATGTCGAATTTTGTTGTTCCTTGAAGCACTATGAAAGTCAAGGAGGTTAGATATCTAAGCTCCTTGAACACTATAGCGCTTTCTAGTAGAGAAATGAGGAACTTTGTGTTGGCGGAAACTCCCGAGATTAATTTTGCCCTTATAAACACGGCCTACTGAATTCAAATGGGTTCTTTGACATGCAAACATCATATGACATGGTGTCGCAATTTTTGCCACCTTTCAAAAATCACTTACCACGACCAGAAGCGAAACTGCAAGCTTGGGGTTAGTAGACTGACACAATAACCACTAACCCACCGTGGCAAGCCTTTAAGTGGAAGGTATAGAATGGAGTGAAATTTAGACAAGCATGGAAAAGGAAGAATATGTTGTTCTCTTTTTACTTTCCTGCCTTTGTCCGGTTTTCACTCCATGGATTTGAACCGCACTACCGATCATTTTTGAGATACGGTAGTTTTCTATGGTTTCACATTTTCAATTGCAGATAAATGCCAGGGCAGTAGCCTCTAATACACCATGGCCATTTCCTCCAACTCCTTCAATTATTAAATCTATTCATGCCTCCAATGAGATAGGAGCCAGTGTTGCTAACAAAAATCAATTCCTCCAGACATAAGGCAAAATTATCATGAAAGGGTGACTTGTCGTTTGGGTCCTGATAGCTTACATTGATATAATCTAAAAGTATGTGCAAGTAACGCATGCACACATTTACACAGTTTACTCTTTTGCAGAATCTCAAAATTACTTTCTCCTTATTTTCAAAATTTGAAAAGTAGGCTAAATATCAGTTAATTAGTTTGCTATAAAATAATTTGTGTAATACAGTGTAACATAGTTTCTAGTTTCATAATTTACTGTGTTTATTTAACTCACTACAACATGTTCCGTAATATTTTATTTTCGTCCATTCAGCAACTGATAGATTAGGATCATGATCAATTCTTAGAGTAACTATAACATGTTATAAACACCAGTCCTGTGGTGTATGGGCAGCACGTGTATGGGGGGTATGGGCAGCACGCGTACCTCTTGCTTAAGAGATCACAGGTTATTTCCCAGTTCTGCCAAACATTTGATACATCTGATATCAGTGGCAGACAGGACTCTACTAACACACACCTTAGCGGTACGTATCTCGTACTGGTACTGTTGCAAGCAGAGGCAATAATTGCAATGAAACTTAAGTTCACCAAGCAATATGTGGAGGGATCCCTTTTATAAATGCTTACATAATATGGAAGAAATTACGGTAATGTACCCTCAATGGACAGCATGGGATGGTGCCATGGCTACACACCATTCTTCTTCTTCCTAGCATTCGTCCCGCACACAGGCAGGGTCTGCTATTCTAGCTCTCTGTCGCCATTTTATACAATCGTAAGCCATATCGGGATGAAGTTGAGCAATTTTAAGGTCTTCGTGTAGTGTGTCAAGCCATCGCTGTCTAGGACGTCCAACTGGTCACTTCTCATCTACAAGCAAAGTCAATCCAGTGCTTGCAACTGTTGTTTTGTCCGCTCAAAGGACATGACCATACCAGCGCAGACGGCTTTCCCTCATCTTCTCAATGACTGGTCCAACTCCATATCGCCTATGGATGTGGTCATTGGTGACATGATCGTGAAGTGTCAGACCAGATATCGACCAAAGCATCTTAGTTTCCATGATAGCAAGTCTTCGTTCTTCTTCCTTTGTAGTGGGCAAGCATTCTGCACCATATAGGGTGAATGGTTGCACTACGGACCGATATATTTTCGACTTGAGACGGTCTGGAATCTTCTTATCGCAGAGAACACCAGTCATTGTCTGCTATTTAAGCCATATGCTGCTCACAAGGTGAGCAATCTCAAGCCTTAAGGTTCCATCAGCTGCAATAGTTGAGCCAAGATACTTGAATGACATTGCCTTTGGTAGATCGACACCACTGATTTTAATTGTGCCTTGTTTAATTTGGTTGGTTGTTAGGTATTCTGTCTTATTAACATTGAGCCGTAGTCCAAATTTTCCTAGGCGGTCACTGCATGCTTGGACTTGTTGTTGAAGATTCATCTTATCATCGGAGGTTAGAAGCACATCATCAGCATAAAGCAAGGTCCAAGGGGGAGATTTCTGAAGGTCCCTGGTGACGGTGTCCATGACAATGATGAATAGGATAGGTGAAAGAGCAGATCCTTGATGTACACCTACAGAAACAGGAAATTCACCAGATAGTCCAGCCGCCCCACACCATCGTTGTAGGAAACTCATGTCTCAAGTACCGACTCTTTTATCGTACGAAGGAAGTTGAGAGACAAATGGCTTGTGCAAAGTCCATTGAATCATCTGGGAAATTTTCAAAAGTTTCGAACTGCTAACAGCCTTTTATTGGTATGCATTGTAGTATGTTCTAAATAACTAGGGGACCTGTGTGAGAAGTCTCGCATGTTCATTAACCACCCACCCGGCTTTACTGTTATGCGGGCTTCTATAAATATGCGTATTTGTTTAAATGCACTTTTTAAACAAATTGACTATTTATGAAATCAGAGTGCAATTCCTCACTGTTGCGGGTAATTCCGTTTGAATTTTCGTTTCAATGCATAATTGGTTGTGCGTGCCCCATGTGTACAGACTACCCGCCCAGCTCAAGTGTTATGCAGGCTACGCGACACAGTCCTGGCAGGGCCTATCGTCTTGTTTATTTGTTTAAACGCACTTTTTAAACAAATAAATATATTTCCGTTGACTTTTCAAGAAATGCAAGATTTTTACTGTGCTATCGAGACGATTTGGAAGATTTTGGCACAATACGCACCTTCTAACTCCTTCTGGTTCAGGAGCTTGAGTTTTTTGTCGGATGAACTTAGTGTATTTATAATACCATATATACTCGCCTATGCGGAAAGGCCCTGGCCACCCTACCGCAAGTAAACTCCGGCTGGGGGTAGCCTCTTCGGAGGCTCGGACCTGCCTTCGGGCAGAATACCAATTAATTTTTTTTAATACTCGCCTATAACACCCCCTCACTTATAACACTCCCCTCAATTTTCTACTATTATTGGGGACAAAAAAATAAAAAAATAAAATAAAAAGGGAATTGCGAAGGAGAAATAATCAGAAAAATGTAGCAAATAGGCCAACAAGATTCCAGTTACAGTAAAACCCGCACTTTTGCCTGCACCACCTGTGCATCGTTGACCTCGACAATGGTTACTCACTCCCCCTACCCCCCAGCTACGCGAAGCGTTTCAACAAAGTCCCGAATGCGTTTATATACCATTCGTCCGATAGCAATGAAACTTGGGTGAGATGTTGTGTACACTTCAGGGGAGGATTCTGGCTTAGTAAATCCACTTTACAATGGGTAGCGCACGAGTTGATTCAACAAATGAGCGACGACGAGCGAAGTGTTTCAAAAAAGTTCCGTATGCGTTCATATACCATTCGTCCAATAGAGATGACACATGGGTGAGATGTTGTGCACACTCCAGGGAAGGTTTCAGTCTTAGTAAATCCATTTTACAATAGGTAGCGCACGAGTAGATTCAACAAATGAGCGGCGAAGCACGAAGTTTTTCAACAAAGTCCCGTATGCGTTCATATACCATTTATCCGATAGCGATGAAACTTGGGTGTGATTTGTGTACACTCCAGGGAAGGTTTCAGACTTAGTATATGTGTTACAGGGAAAGACGATTCTTAGTAAGAGTTGACTCTCCCTAGGCAGAGTTAAACTCTTACTAAAAGTATCAGTAATAGTTGATTGAAAACAATCAGATCAACTTTTCCTAGGGAGAGTTAACTATGCCTGCTTTGGTTCAGTAAAAGTTGATTCACAGATGCTGCTCTGAAAATGTAACCACGCGCGCCAAACCTTAGTTATGATTATTAAAATATTGCCATTGTATGGACTCGTACTTCCATTATTGGACCGACCGTCATTGATCTGAACATTTCTTTGTTTTAATACCCCACCACACAACAGGCAGTTGCCATTCGTCATTACTCGGCTCTTTATTGTTGTGCAATAGTGACAAAAGATTCATTTACGTTTAAATAATTAGTTTAAATGTGTAATAATTATGTCCGACACCACGGCAGAACTTTTTCCTGAAAAACTGCAGCAGGAACGTTCGTCTTCCAAGGTAAATTCACTGACATTGACCAAATTGAAATATGATAGCTGCATTCAAAAAGTGAAAAATCTAAAAACTGCAATTAAAAAAGAAAGTAACGATATCAGGTTTTTAAGACGATATGATATTATTGAAGTAAATGGTATTACAAAACTAATACACCCTGTCACAGACCAAGACAGCATAAGGTATTATGATTTTGATGAAGAGTTGTTTGAGTTCTTAATGAAGCGCACATAGCCTATCCACTGGATACGGAGGAAGAGATCGTATGATTCAGCAATTGAAAGGGAAATTTCAAAATGTTATTACAAAGGACATTTTACTATTTTTAAGCTTGTGCGAACCTTGAGATCAAAAATTGAAACATAAAAGGAAAGGACTGGTTGTAAAGCCTTTGTTATTCAAGGAAATGAATTCACGCTGTCAAGTGCTCTTGATTGACTTTCAGTCGCAACCTGATGAAGACTTCAAATTTATAATGGTGTACCAGGACCATTTAACAAAGTTTGTTGTGCTAAGACCACTGAAATCAAAGACTGCAGACGAAGTGTGTAATAATATCGTTGATATTTTTACTTTGTTAGGCGCTCCTTGTATTTTACAATCAATGTGAGAGAATTTGTTAGTAAAATTATTGACAGTCTGGTTAATACATGGCCGAACTTCAAAATGGTGCACGGCAAACCACGACATAGTCAAATTCAAGGTAGCGTCGAAAGAGCCACCAGGATAAAGAGAATATGATAACCACCTGGATGCAAGACCACAAAACATCAAAATGGAGTGAAGACTTAAAGTTTATTCAACTCATGAAAAACAGTGCCTTGCATAGTGTGATAAAACGATCCCCGTATAAAGCAATGTTCGGTTGCCCCCCGAGACACGGCTTATCTAGTTCAAAACTACCAACTGAGGTACTGGCAAATTTAGAAACAGAAGAGGATCTTCAATGCGCAATTGATAAAATTCAGCAACAAGAAAACGAAATTGGAAGTAACGGGAATGTCAATCCTGATGAAAATGAAACAAACAATATGTATCAAGTGGTGAAAGCTCGTAGATGATAGTGATCATCTCCTCACTGACCTGGACAAGTCTACTGAGTAGAGCCGGGCAAATTTGCTCTAGTTCCGATCGGAATCGTAAGTTTCCGCATGGCTAGTATCGTCCCCCACCAAGCGCACTCAAGGCCAGGTCTCTCTGCTGAACGAGAATCTTCAGTTTCAATAATACCGGTACTGAGTGGGAGTCTCGATAATACCGGAACTCCTTTTTTCTCGGCGTTATCGACAGTATCTATATAAAGGAAAAAGCTGACTCACTCACGCCGCTGCACGTGTCACTCAAGCCGCTGCACGTGTAAAGTCAAAGCCTTCTGTAATAACTCCGGAATGTAAACCATTCCTCGTTCTTACATTTGCCAAATTTAAAGCAGTATGAAGTGATACACCCCAGGAAGATCACATTGAATTGAGTTCGCATCTGCCACTTCCCTACCACTCCTACCCTCAGTTACAAATATACACACACTACTACAGACACCATTATAACACAGGTTATTAGACAAAGTTGATACACAAGAACACAAAAATGATCACTATGTTGTAGCCCCTAAAGTAAAATAAACTCAAATAATTGGCGTAGCAGAGAAGAGCTACAAGAAAGTCTCTCGTGTATGACTCATTAATTTTTAGCCCTACTGACTAGCAATTTGCTTTAAAGAATACTTTCAATCTTCTTCTCCACCTTGTAACTGGTTGTTATTAGAGGCAACTATAGTACAAAAATTGGCTGCGATGGTGAAAATACACTTATTACGCTGAAACGTTTCAACTAATTTCATCTACTACAAACTCTGATTTTGTGCTTGAAAACAATACCAATTTGTGGCATGCGGTGTATTAATCATGTCAGGGCAAACACATCACTGATTTGTCCATAAATGCCAATGATATGACAGTTTGAGTGAGAATAGTGCGACGGGAGTTGCACTGAGAACAACTCATTACCGCGGGAATGTCACTTCGTCCGATACTCCAAAGTCTCGTTCGATCACAAGGTAATATCGTTGCTCTCTCTATCACCCATGATGCAACGTGTGAGCACGTGCGTAGGAACGCGATTGTAATGGTGGTGGTTTAAGCATATGGCAAAGCCATTATGACGAAAGATAAAATCAATCTTATTCTTGAAAGTAACATTATGTTACTAGAGAATATTATTCAAACTGATAGGAGCATTTGAGATAAAGAGAGTCAGGTATCCAACGCAAAAGTTTTCACTGTGTATGTTTGTAACATTTTCCCTCAGTGCATAAGAGTCTCAGTGGCTGAATTGGTTACGGGCTGGACTCATGAATGGAAGGGCCGGGGCTCGATACTCGGTAGGGGAAGTAATTTTAATTTTTGTTTCGTTAGGTTTTATTGTTTATGACGACCACTTTACCAGTATCTTACTACAAAAATGATACGACAGAACACAGTTGCATCACAGGGGCATTAGTAATATAGCGAGTGCATTAATTTTCAGGTTTTATTACGAGAAAGTTTCATACGGTAGTGCTTGAATGTGGCACCACACGAAAAGATCTTAATATGTAGCCTACACGTCAAATAGAATTTCCTTTTGCTGAAATTTAATGACCAAAAAATACCGACCGACGATCAAAATCTCCTTCCGTATGTTATTAGGATGATATGCTCAATATACCTTGGGTAGTTTGTTAATATGATATCGTTGAAGTTGAGTGGATTCTTCCAATTCGCAGACTCCAGTCAACGGAATGAACAAGTTCCATTGAATCCTTACACAAACAAGCCTCAGTGCCTTCAGGCAGCGCCATATTGCCAAAGCGAGAACGAGCGATTATGTCGAGAATAATCGTTATCGAGCCCACATTATCGGTAATACCAGTTCCGGAACCAGCATTTCCGTTTTTTATTCTCGTCCAACGAGACCGATCGGAACTCAAGAGCTTTTTGCCCGGCTCTACTACTGAGGGCATCAAGAGACAGAGAAATGAAGCTTTCTGCTCTCTAGAACAAGCTAAATGCATGAAAAACCCTCAGATCACATTCATCCGCCAGTAGAAAAAGGAGCATCAGTTCGAGTTCCAGTCCCTGATGTTGACCGTGGTAGAGGAGATGCTCGATCTATCCTTGGTGTGGTACTGGAGGTTGTCGATGATGGATTTTATCGAACTGGAACGTGAAATGGGATTCTAAAGCAGCTTTTCTCAACGTAAGTTTTCAAAGCTAAAATAAAAAATATATCTCTCTCTCTCCTCTCTCTCTCACTGCCCATAGTATTAAATTGTTCAGATTTCAATGATTACATTCTTTCAGGTCTCAATTTAGTAAATGTCCTACGAACATTTTCCAAGAAAACGAAGTTTCTATGGATAAAACAATAGTTGTGAGGACTGTTGCAACTTCACAATCACTTGGAAGTTGACAAGGTTTTTTCAAATGTTCTTGCAACACTAAATGCGAATCCATGAAGTGCATGTGCAAGAAGAAAAGTGTACTTTGCAACTCAAAGAGTCACAAATCTTTACCTTGCTGTAATAAATGATAAATATTTATATCTCTTGATGTATTTTAAAGGTTTTTCATTTTTATGAGTTTCTCTTAAACATTTCTCTCTCTTAAATGTATTGGTTTTGCCTACCTTTATTAGCTAGTACCGTTTCCTTGCAAATAGTCAACTGTTACTGCCTCAAGACAGTGAGAGTATACTTTCCCTAGGTATAGTCAACTCTGAGTAGTAAATGTTGATCGAAATTGAACACTTACCGCTTTTAATCAACTTTTACTGAAAAGATCAGTAAGAGTCGACTTTACCTAGGGAGAGTCAACTCTTACTGGAGAATCGACTTTCCCTGTAACATATGCATTTTACAATAGGTAGCACACGAGTAGATGCAACAACTGAGCGATGGCACGCGAATCGTTTCAAGAAAATCCCGAATGTGTTCATATACCATTCATCCGAATGCGATGAAACTTTGGTGAATCGTTGAGTACACTCCAGGGAAGGTTTCAGGCTTAGTAAATACATTTTACATTAGGTAGCATACGAGAAGATTCAACAAATGAGAGATGGCGCGCGAATCGTTTCAACAAAGTCCTGTATATGTTCTTATACAATTTATCCGATTGCGATGAAACTTTGGTGAATTGTTATGTACAATCCAGGAAAGGTTTCTGGCTTAGTAAATCCATTTTTTAATAGGTAGCTCACGAGAAGATTCAACAAATGAGCGATGGTGCGCGAATCGTTTCAACAAACTCCTGTATGCATTTATATACCATTCATCCGATTGCGATGAAACTTTGGTGAATCCTTGAGTACACTCCAGGGAAGGTTTCAGACTAAGTAAATCTATTTTACAATAGGTAGCGCATGAGTAGATTCAACAAATGAGTGATGGCACGCGAATCGTTTAAACAAAATCCCGTATGCGTTCATATGCCATTCATCCGATTGCGATGAAGCTTTGATCGAGTTGTTGTGTACATGCCAGGGAAGGTCTTCAACTTAGTAAATCCATTTTACAATATTGGTAGCGCACGAGTAGATGTAACAAATGAGTGACGACGCGCAAAGCATTTAAACAAAATCCTGTTTGTGTTCATATACTATTCATTGATTGCGATGAAACTTTGATGAGTTGTTGTGTACACTTACGTGAAGCTTTCTAACTTAGTAAATCCATTTCACAGTTGGTAGTGCAAGCGTAGATTCAACAAATGAATGACAGCTCACGAATCACTTAAACAAAATCCCGTATGCATCATATGCCATTCATCCGATTGTGATGAAACTTTGGTGAGTTGTTGTGCACGCTCCCACGAATGTGTATAGATTAGTAAATCCATTTCACGATAGTTTAGAGGCAGTTAATGGAAATTGAAAAAAAAAATATTGTGTATCCAACAGCACTTCAAGAAAAAAAATTACAACGCCAACACTTTCTTTGATTGGAATTGCAATGCATGCCGGGTACAGCTTGTACTGTATAATCTTGTGGAAAGTGAATATAAAGCTGACCTTCAACATTGTTTAGAGAACATAAAGGTTTCAAGAACAGGAGAATATTTGCTTCCTCGATCACTATGGTCAAGCGACATTAAATTACTTTAAAAAAAAAAACTGTAATGTAAAATCTTGGGAGAAGGAGGGCTTACACAATAAAATACACTATACAACATTTTACAGAACGAAATACCATATTTACTCACGCATTTGTTCCTATCACAAATTTACCCCCAACGGTTTTCAAAAATCAAATACCCTCCCATAAATCTCCCTGCCTCTAGTTTTTATGGATGAATTACCATATTATAAAAATTCACAAGTCATACGTTCCAGTCACGCATGAGGTTTCATTTCATTTCATATTTATTTATCAGTGACTATTTACAGTACACTGAAGGGAGTCTCTGAAAAGAGCATAGCCCCACTTCGCATTCAGGATGCGTCAGGTTTGTATACTCCTGTCACCCTTGCGCAAAGAATGGTGACAACAGAAATACTTTCTAATTCCAGCCACCACTAGAACTACCTGACCAGCTCATCTCTACCCTCAGTTATTCCTGGCTCAGCTTGGAGTGTGTACTGTTTTGAACATGATAGTGAGTAAGAAGTGATAACGCCACAGAAATATATTAAGTTTATATGGCTGAACTAAAATTTTGAGTGATAGTTTCCACAGAGAGAAATGGTGTGTTTACTGTAGGGCAACAATTAAATGTAGATTTCAGACTGATTCATTATTGGCATGATCAAAAAGCAAAATTATTGGGTCATTTCTAGGACCTAAATCTGGTAATTTTCACAATATTGAGAGAGAAGTGTTGGACCGCATTATCGAGGTAAGAAACGATAAAATGGCTGTTAGTCATGAAATGTTACCCAGGATGCCACAAAAAAAAAAAAAAAAAAAAAAAAAAAAAATGGAAACACCAGTCAGATTTTTTACCCGATGAGTGCTACGCCCGCCTATAGACGGGCTGACGCGGTTGGTCCACCAGTGCTACGCCCGTCTATAGACAGTGCACGAGAACTTTTATTTTTCAGTTTCCCCGATTGACACTCAAGAGCCAAATCGATGTCTGGCATTTTCTGCCATCTCTTGGGTTTATGTGGAACGAATTGGCCACGGCTAATAGCTTCGGGAAGTGACTACCAGAGCTTTTTGTAGAAGTCTGTCCTCTACGGCTGTCGTTCAGCCGTGATGTAAACAAACATGGTGGAACAACAAATTTGTTGCTCTCGACGCGATGTTATTTCGGATCAAAGAATTCTTCAGTTAGTAACCACAGCGGAAAGTGATGATGAAGTAACATACATTAGTTGCCTACAGATTTTAGGAAATATTTTTTTATTTTGGGCCCTTTACATTGTATAAAGGTAATGTACACGTGAGCACAAAAAGTTAAATTTTCATTTTTCCCACTATAATATTGAACATAATCTTAAGATCTTCAATTTGTATTTTAATATTTAGAACCAACATTTATAAACATTTTAAGCTATTCGCCCCCTTGAGAGGTAAAAAAGTGTGACTTGACTTTTTTTTTTTTTTCCATACGAATGAATAAACTCAGCACTGAGGGACCACACAGTCAAATGGAAACTCAGCACTTAAAGGTTTAAAGCCAGCAAGAGATAGATTACTTGTTTTATGAGACGTCACAGACTGAGCATACAAAAAATAAGTATTTCCCAATGGCTTCCGAATGACTAATCCAATAAAGTTGCAATGGAGAGGTTGAGTAAGTGGTTGATAGAATGAAAAACGTTTTTTCATGTTATTATTGAATTAGGTAGACAATGCACACAAATTAGCTCCAGGGAGTTAAGAACATTCCATCCATTCCATATACGGGAGGGCACTAGGGAACCCACACTCTCATGATCGGCATAGATACCACTTTGCATAATTTTCCCTGCGTATATTTTTTCAGAAAATATTTTTAAGAAGTGGGACAAATATGCAAGGAAAAACGATACTCTTCGGTCTGTCCTCATATACCTGATCCAAGGAAAGGAGGGAAGCTTTTAGTTTTACATGACCGTTAGTCATGAGTAGGGCCCGGATTTTGATGAAAAGTCATCTTTTTTCTGAGTACACATAGACGATGCTTAGTGGTAATTGAGTGTATTCTACAATAAATATGTTAGATATAAGAGGTTTTTAAAAGTCATCAAAATGCATTTTTCCTATATTTTCCACAATAGTCATTTTCTAGGTCTTTTTTCATGTGTTCTACGATTATAGGTCTTTTTTTTATTGAATATGGTTAAATGCTCATTTTAAAGTTATGTTTTTAGTACCTGTATTTCAAAACATGTCAGCGTTAACATTACTGAAACCATAGTTCTGCAGTGCTCATCTGTTTTCATTACCCGTTTCTTATCTATGCAGCTGATTTAATTTTTCTTGACGATGCATTTGTGTGTACAGTTTGCGTCACCGATTTTTTCACGTGCACGTGAGTATTGCGTCAGTCTGAGAAAAGAAGCGGGGTAATCGCCTCAGCGCCATATGGTTTGTGTCGAGTTTATCATTATTAGAAGTGTTGACAGCTCTGGCCTCTGATCGTTCACTCAGTTACCCGGCAACTATAGGACTTTTAAGGTGCGTTTGTGTTGTAGGTGTGTGACGTTTTGTTGTGCAGTGCAATTGAAATGCCCAAACAAAAGCAGTCAACTGCAAGCCGTTTAAAACAGTATGTGTCAGATTTCGGTGAAAACTTATTCTCAACTGATGGAACTATTTTGTTCTGTGAAGTGTGCAAAATTAAAGTCGCTGCAGATAAATCGTTCACCGTACAACAACATGTCAGATGCGATAAACATTTGCGAGGTCTTGAAAATGTGGAAAAAAGGAAAGTGTCTCAATTACTGTTAAAAGAAACTGCTTCGATATCAAATAACAAGTCATTTTTCTTTTATAAAGAATTATGTGAAGTGTTTGTTAGTGCAAATATTCCACCAGGAAAACTAAGCATTCCTAAATTAAGTGATTTCCTCGAACGCCACACTGGTCATACTATTCCAGACGAATCATCATCATCATCAGCCGATACTCGTACCCGAGTGTTCGTTTGTTCCTTGCACTCCTAAGCTCTCCTGTCCGCACGATGGAGATGCTGCTGATGACTCAGCAGACCGATCCTCGCATAGAACATGCGGTTGCATACGTCACATCTGATGGTAGGGGGTGGACATGGAAGTATTTGGCGGAGTTTTCTTCTCTGACGAGCTTCCGTTTCCTGTCTTTGACGATTTTGTTAAAGAAGTACAACAGCGTCAAAGATGGTTTTGCGCCAGCGTGAACAGTCCCCCGCAAGGGTACAGCATGTATCTGGATTGATAGACACATTTTTGAAGGTTTCTTTGAGCTGATCTTTAAAACGTTTCAAAGATGCACCTGTTGGTCTCTTGCCCGTGCTGAGTTCACTGTACAAGATCTGCCGAGGGAGTCTGTCATCACTCATACACTGGACATGGCCAATAATGAAGGACTCAATACTCTTCATATTTGCTCTCTCGAGTACCGTGACATTGGGTATGTAGTCATCCCATTTGATGTGCATAATGAAGCGGATTTTTTGCTGGTGGAAGCGTTCCAATTTTTTTGATGTCCCGGCGGTATAGAGTCCAGGTCTCACATCCGTAGAGCAGCGTAGAGATGACAACAGCTTCGTATACCATCAGCTTTGTTCCCATCCTTAGGTCTTTGTTCTGGAATACACGATGTAAGAGGCGTCCAAACGCAACATGCGCAGCGTGAATTCTGTTATCCACATCTTTTTCGATAGTACATTGGGTCGACAGAATGCTCCCAAAGTATAAGAAGTGATCAACTCGTTCCAAGGAAGTGCCAGAGATGGTGATATCAAAGTCAGGGGTGGAGGTTCCAGGGACAGGTTGAACCAGCACTTTGGTCTTCCGGATGTGTATGGTCAGGCCAAAGCGTGCGTATGCTCTCTCGAAGCAATTAACAGATTGTTGCAACTCTTCAGCTGAGAGGGCTGGTGAAGCGTTGTCGTTGGCGTATTGCAATTCTGTAACCAAGATGATAGAGTTTAAGTTGGAGCGGAGCCTGGTTCGGTTGAATAGCCCTCCATCACGCCGATATCTAATCTCCACGCCAGGGATGTTCGCAGACGATGTCTTATATAGCATGACCGCCAGGTACAGAGCAAAAGGTGTAGGTGCAAGAACACAGCCTTGCTTGAGCTCATTGGTAATGGAGAATTCAGCGGAGATGTCATTCTGATAAAGTACCTGCCTAACCATACCATCGTGGAGAGCTTGAATCAGTCCAACAAACTGTTCAGGACATCTAAAGCGCCTTAAAACCATCCACATGGCATTTCTGGGAACAGTATCAAAGGCTTTCTCAAGATCGAAAAAGACTAAGAACAGAGGTTTCATTTGCTCCCTGCATTTCTCCTGCAGCTGTATTACACAGAAGATCATGTCAAAGGTTCCCCGGGAAGCACGGAATCCACACTGGGATTCAGGAAGTATTCTTTCTGAGATGGTGTGTAGTTGATTCAAGATGTAGTTGATTCAAGACGATTCTAGCAAAGATGTTTCCCACTACAGAGAGAAGGGAGATACCGCGGTAGTTTCCACAGATACTTTGAGTCACCTTTCTTGAAGATGGTAACAATGGTGACGTTTTTCCAATCAGCAGGTACTTTTCATGTTTCCCAGATCAGAAGGATAAGGTGAAAAAGTCTGGTTTTCAGGGGTAGGCCTCTACTTTGAATGAGTTCCAGAGGGATGTTGTCTGGTTCTGGGGCCTTCCTTGGTTTCAGACTGCTCAAGGCTTTGACAAACTCCTGGAAGTGTGAGAGCATCAACATCAGACGAATCAACATTGCGTAAAAAATACCTATCAAAGTGTTACGAAGACACGTTAAACCAAATACGTTTATGTGTGAATGGGAAAAAAAAAAACGTATCAATTGACGAAACTACAGATTCAGAGGGACGTTATGTAGGAAATGTAGTGATAGGGACCCTAGAAACAAACAGTCCCGGGCAAACGTTTCTGCTGACCTCAGAGGTTTTGGAAGAGGTTAACCACATTCAGATATGCAAACTGTTCCATAAATCCATGTCGATGGTACACAAGAAAAGTGACACAAGTCAAAAAAGTGCAATTTTGAGTTAAGAAGTGGAACACGTTGCTCTCACTGCATATTTTTATATAGAAAAACGTCATAACTCTATCTATAAAATTGGCCGCCAGAGGAGAGAAATGTCGTTTTTCCGCCGGAAGAATCACGACTGGCTGTTATCTTGAATAACGTCACATCTCACTTGAGGTCTGGGATCGGAAGCGGGAACATCGCAGCTGTGTCGAGAAGAAAGTCATATCTCAAGTTGTGACAGTATTATTATAGTTTATTATCAAGAAAAGTGTCATATTTCGAGTTAAGCCGTTTTTCATGATAAGGTAAGCCTAACACAACACATATTTTTTTCATCGTCGTAAATTATTTGTAGTTAAGACATTTTTCTCCAATATAATGATATCCTACTGCCACATATTTTGAATTGTGTCACTTTTCCATAATTATAAACAGAGCATTGCTGTGGGAAAATTCCGCAGTAAACTTTGAACTTTTGACACATTTCCTCATAGTTATTAATATGAAAACCTGCGATGTTGGTATGTATATTGCAAGTTGCTCGTGCTTTCTTTCATTTTGTTTTAGTAAGCCATCAGATATTATGAGCAATGGCATCCCAGCGCACAAGAGTTATCTTGAAGCTGGCAAAAATGAAATATGATCATTTGGAAGGCAATGGTGAGTCAACTGATAAGAACTGTGAGTGGACAACTTTGACATCAGTAGATCCAAGAGTTACATCAGCATTTAATCAAGCAGGTTAGTGTATGGTTCAAAATATTCGTAATCTGTATTGTTATTTTATCTGGTGTTTCCTTATAAATATACAATGTGAATTAGATTAATTGCAAAGCATGGTTCCCGGATAACATTTCAGATTAGATTTTAAACCTCGTTTCAGATGCCAATGGAACTACTTCAGTCGCATCCGAAGACAAAGTGGCTTTGCCATCACCGGAACAAGGTTAGAACATTTACCTTGTTTAGATATTCTTCCTGATAAATCAATCATGCTGCGATCTGTAGAAAATACATCTTAATGTACGTAAATAATCTTCAATGGTTAAAACATCCTTTTGTTTTATTTCAGATGTGAACAAACAAAGTAGTTGCAGCTCATTTGCTAATTCTCACACATCAGAATCAGAATCGGACATCTCATCTGATGATGACATTCAAGATCCTACCTACAAGGGACAAACTAGTTCATCCTCTTCGTCCGCGGGTGCGGAATCTGAAGAATAATCTGCTGTGGAGGATAATGCTGACGTAGAAAAAAGGAAAGGAAGGAAAAGACGGGCGAGACCACTGGAATGGAAGAAAACATTAGCAAAGCAGTGCAGGAACTCAGGGAAAGAGTATGTATCCAGTTCCAAGAGTGGAAAAGTCTTTAAGAAGAAGATAATGGGAGGAAGTTGTAAGGACAAATGCAGGTTGAAATGCAGTACAAAAATTAAAGAAGAAGACCGTCAGAAGATATTTGATGAATATTGGAATTTGGGAGACTTACAATGGCAACATGAGTTCCTTCTGTTCAATATAGAGAGTATTTCTCCTAAGTACAGATAATCAGAGAAGGTAGTCATCGCTCAAATAATAACGCATTTTATTTTACTGTTGCGGAAAAAAGGATCAGAGTTTGTAAAACATATTTTAAAAGCACACTGGACATAATAGACAGGCCAATAAGAACAGTATTACACAAGAATAGTTGTGCAACAGGTGGAATACTTGATTCAGACCTCAGAGGCAAACGCGGTAAGCATCACCACATTGCTGATGACGTAAAAGAAGGAGTACGTCACCACATTAATTCAATTCCTAGGATAGAAAGTCATTACTGCCGAAAAGATTCGAAGAGAGAATACATTGAAGGTAGTAGAACAATAGCGAACCTGCACAGAGATTATGTTGATCAATGCAAGGAGAAGAATCTGTCATTTGCAAATTACTTAATGTACTCCGGGATTTTTACAAATGATTTTAATATTTCGTTTTTTAAACCGAAAAAGGATATGTGTGACGACTGCCTGATGTTCATAAATGCTTCGGAAGAAGAAAAACAGAATCAGAAGGAAAAATACAACACGGAAAAAGATAATGATAAGAAAAGTGTGAGCAGCAATTTAATTGTCGCTGTATATGATTTACAGGCAGTACTTCAGTGTCCCAGGGGTGATGCCTCCAGTTTTTACTACACTTCAAAAATCAATGTTTTCAATTTTACGATATTTGAGCTTCAAAGTAATACAGTCCAATGTTTTGTATGGGATGAGACCGAAAGGAACCGGGGTGCTAATGAAATAGGAACTTGTGTCTTGAGATATCTTGAAGGTTTAGAAGAGAGAGCTAAGAACACAGAGAGCAAAAAAACAGGGTGTAACATTCTATTCAGATAACTGTTGCGGCCAGCAAAAAATCGCGTCATATTTTCAATGTATTTGTTTGCTGTGAATAACTATCCATTTATAAACTCCGTTACACACAAATTTTTGGTCAAAGGACATAGCCAGAATGAAGGCGATAGTGCACATGCAACCATTGAACGTGAGGTAACAAAATCTCTAAAATCTGGACCCATTTATGTTCCACAGCAATATGTCACACTAATTCGTACAGCCAAGAAGACGGGGAAACCTTACCTAGTCACTGAAATGAACCACGAAATGTTCTATGACTTGAAGGACTTGACATGTAAAATAGGTCTAAATGTTCTAAAAACTGAATATGAAAATGAACATGTGACCATTAGTCGCATCTCAACAATTCGATTTGAAGGGAAGAATCCTGAAAGAAATCTTCTCAAAACTTCTTATACAGATACGGAGTTTCGTACTATTGCAGTAAGGAAGACACGATCAGGTTCTACTGGAAACATCCAGCTGAAGACAGTGTATAATAACAAACTGATCATCAAAGAAACTAAAAAAAAAAAAACAGGGATTATTAAAATTAATGTCGAAAAATGTAATTCCTAAATCTTATTCGTATTATTATAATAGTTTGTAGTTAATGATTTGGTGATTGCCGCAATTATGTACCTATGAAATTACGCTGTTATTGTTCCTCTATAATGATTTACGTACGAAACGACAGCTGGCAATCTGTATTAACATTATTACAGTATTATGTTTTGTTCCTAGATTACCAATTTAGATCTTATTTTAGTTTTTATTGTAAACTTTTGATGTATATTGCACATTAAAATTCAAAAATATTAGGAAACTAATTATTTATGCACTTCATTACTAATGTATCAAGATAAAATTATCATATAGTCTTAGTATTATTTTCCAGAAAAGTGTCATATGTCGAAGAAGGGTATATTTTATTGATATATACAAGGGTTGAATAACACTGACGTTCAAATATCCATGGTGTCCTAAACCTTATATTATATTAAGTCTTTCTCGATCATAGGAATAACCAATTATACGAAAGAGCAAAAGAAACTCGCTCTCAAAAGAATGACAAATCTTTAAATGGCTCTCCTGAAAAAGTATGTATTTTGACTTGTGTCACTTTTCTTGTGGACCATCGATGTGTTTAATTTGGCCTAGGGAAATACAACATGAGAATTTGCTCCTCTTCCTAACATATGCAGCACCTTACATGGTAAAGGCAGCAAAATCTATCAAAGCATTTTACAATAAGATGGCGCCTATTACCTGTCTGGCGCATGCTTTCCATCGAATTGCAGAAGAGGTCCTATCAAAATTTTCAGAAATAGATAGACTAGTTTCCACAGTAAAGAAACTCTGTGCAAAAGCACCATCCCACACTAAGTATTTCAAAGACGAGGCCCCTGATGTAGCTTTGCCCCCCGCACCAGTTTTAACACGCTGGGGTACCTGGTTGACTGCATGCATATACTGAAACCTTATTATATGATGCTCTTATAATAATGTTTCATATTTTCATATTATTGTTGTTTGTTGTTGTTTCCTATGGCTAGCCCGGATTCCAATCCATCAGCTTTCTTGCGTTCCAATAGAGTTGTGTGAGGTTTCCAGAAGTTCTAGCAGTCACATCAAGTTTGTTGCAATGTAGCAGGTGCCCCTTATCCATTTTACTTCCAGGTTCGTGACAAAGTGTGCATTCTTCAGATCTCAGGATGTTGATTCGTTTCAGATGAGCTGCAAGGCAGTCGTGGCCACTGTTAAGTCTGAAGAAGGCTACAGCTTCTCTTCTTGGTGTTAATTTATATTGATCCCCTTTAGCATCAATGTCTTTCCATAATTTGGTTTCTGCTGTGGTGAAGAGTCTTTCTTGCAGACCTCTTCTAACAAAGTAAGATCTGTAGTCACTTGTATATATTCAATGGGGTTGACTGGCATACAGAGTGGTTGAAGTTTTATTTGCAGATTGCTCTTATTGATGTATTCTTTGGCGAGACTTAAGGGATATTTTTGTGTTTTAAGATTGGGGCTAGAAACTGGTTTTTTGATCCATGTCATTTAAGGTAGTCTTTGTATACTGAGATATGCATTGGCTGTTTGATGTTTCATCTCTTCTTCTATTGGTAAGTTGTGGGTATATAATTGCAAGGCGGTTATAGGTGTGATTCTAATTGCACCTGTTATGATTCGTAGGGCATTATTCTGGGGATGAAGTTACTCACGTCCGCAGCATAGTTTAAGCTGTACGTGTCCCCTGGGTGGTGCTAAACGAGTAACAATTTTGGCAAAAACGTTCCAGAATAGAGAAACATTTTCATATTATACAGTGGAAGGAAATATTGGGGCAACGTGAAGTTACTGAGATGTGTCGAAATAGGCAGGTACACAGGCAAGCTTGGGACGGAAGGATTAAGATACCAGGGCCTTGGTCAGACAAAGCAATAGTCTAAGTTTGACCTGGTTGATTTCTTGGAACTGTAAGGTCAACGAGAGAAGAGCGTGGCTTGCTTCGTGACGTAGAGGGAAGATGTGCTTTTGTCTGGCAATGAAGAACAGAGAGAGCAAACAGTGAGCGAGCGAGAAGAAGAATC
Source organism: Meconema thalassinum (assembly GCA_946902985.2). Taxonomy (NCBI): domain Eukaryota; kingdom Metazoa; phylum Arthropoda; class Insecta; order Orthoptera; family Tettigoniidae; genus Meconema; species Meconema thalassinum. The sequence goes on from OX336389.2 coordinate 189,360,529, forward strand.
ATTAGCTACACCCAGTGGGTGGGAGTCACTGATTTTAGTGCGAATCCTTAACACCTAATCAAAGAATCAGAAGTTGTGACGCTGCTTTGCCCACGAAACTGGAATTGGAGGGAAATAATACTGAAATAATCCACGATCGATTTTTGACTAAAATACCTGAGCCTGATTCTCCGTGTTGAGACGAGCCATTTGATATGATTCGCAAGTCTGTAGTCCTATTTCTTCGATTTATTGTATTTCACTACGATTTGTGTCATTTTATATAAATACGGCGACTGACCCAGCCAAAGTGTTCTAATTTTCCAAGTCTCGATGAAGACCCACGTTCTAATTTCTGGAGTCTCGAGGAAGACCCACGTTCTAATTTCTGGAGTCTCGAGGAAGACCCACGTTCATAATTTGTGAAGTCTTGAGGGAGATCTATGTCAGATTGATGTCTCATAGGAGGCTAATTTAGACTTTGTAAATTCTACGTGTGAACTTATGAACTGTTCAAGATAAACATTAGCATGGCAGAGAATAACGATTCTCAAAACTTGACTTTATTTTGCCTTGAAGTTTATGACAGTATGCGTGTGAAGTTAGAAGCAATTGAGCTGTTATTTAGGGAAAAGTCTTCGATATAAAAATTGCTCAGGACTTATGAGTGAAGTTAGTATCTCATAGCAATTTTAGCAGGAATAGATAGTGTATTTGAAATTATTAATTGAACATTTATTTACTCAGAAGAAGAAGCTTTAAGATGTTTGGTGTTAGGCCAACTATTGGGATGATGACTGTCCGTTTGACTAAGACGATGGCTATGGCTAGGTAGAGACCTGTTGGGCCATGCAGGGTGATGTACGAAGAGTATTCTTGCAGAATGGATAAGTACTAAATTTGAATTATTTCAATTAGCGGAATAGCTTGGATTATGGGAACAGTGTGTACATATTTTTCTTGGTTTTTTTTTTTTTTCACTTTTATATAATATAATAATTTCTTAATTTTCTCAAAATTTTCTCTTCAGTTGTATGAGCCGATCACCCAGCACCATATCATGACATAGACGCTTTGCATTTCAAATCGTTCCCACGTAAGTCCAATTTTTCAGGGCTGTACTTAAGATTAATTTTTTTTTTTTGGTAAATATAGTTCAAAATTTCAAGCCACCGAATGATTTCATTTCAGGTCCGTGGAGCTGTTAGTACAAGACACCATATCCATTTAATAGGTCAATGCAAATTCCAGTCAATTAGTTGAATGAGTTTTCCCTGATTTCACATCTATAGCCACATGCCAGCGCACTTTCAAAGAAAGTACCGGAACCAAAGTTTCCACCTCGTCATCATTTTACCCACCAGTATTGCAAGCTATTTGGGTCATGGACACTAGCAAAAGGCTCATTGTTTTGCTTGACACACAAGTGATTTATGACTGTGCATTTGACCATCACACACTAAACAAGAATGTTCATAATTAGTGATTACATATTTAAGTGACTGTAAACAGCAGGAATGTTTTAATTGGTCATAAGTTTGTCATGTTTTAATTTTTTAATAGTTTTTATAGTGTTTTAATATTAGTGTTATATGTTTCGACATGGACGAGGTCATTTTGTTCTGTGCTATGATGTTTCCTAATAATTATTGTAAAGGGCTGAAGAAGGAATTGGCATAAATTCCGAAACATGTACCCATGAGACCCTAACTTAGAATTAAATGTGTGTTGATTAGGCGGAAACTGTGCAACTTGTTATATTCAATTCTAAACGTCAACATGGAACCTGGAATGGATTCTTCTTCGAATTCACTAACAAATAGTTCAACGGAAATTTGATCGTTGTAAGCGGGAATAGAGAACGTATTAAGGGGATATATCAACATGAATTTAGTAGGATAGGGACTAGAGAAAGGAGAGAAAGGGCAGCGGGAGAGAGACACGTCACCTGTGTTGCGTCATAGCTATAGCCACTTCTACGCCGTCAAACACAATGAAGTCATCTACACTGTCAATAACTATCAGAGAATATGAGGCAATATCGTGTCGTGTCTTCCAGAAGCCGAATTTTAAAATGAAATAAGAATAAAATCCGGTTCGCTTACAAATAGTACAACGGAAATTTGTTCGTCGTAAGTGGGAATAGAGAACGTATTAAGGAGATATATCAACATGTATTTTGTAGAAATGGGGCTGGGACTTAAGAAAATCATCGCGCTAAACGAGAAAACGTCGTAACCGAGAACGTGCCAACGAGATTCAACTGTATTTGTATTGCTTATTTAATTAAACAGGCTATTTGAGTGTGCCTTGTTGAAACTATTTGCGGGAAACCATAAGTTCTCTAGTGTAAGAATTTTAATGTTGATTTTTTTCAAGTCCTGATATCTTCAGCTTATCTCAGATCTGTTACGTCACGTGTGTGGATTTCAGGTGAATTTGAGTCATACCCAAGCAGTGTGTTGATGGTGTTATATTTTGGTATTTGATTGCGCGGGGAAGGTTGGCCATGTGACCAAGTTCCTGTCTGCAGCATATGGACGACAGATGTACTCTGCGGAGGCACTGCTCGGTTCCCGACGAGTCTTATAATTCAATGATTGAATTATTGGGACATTGACACATGTTTTATTTCAGGTGGAGTATACGTGAGAATTCTGAGATCTTGGGTTGCCTGAGAGCAAGCTGGGTTAATGACATGTGCGACGTATGCCACAGTACATGGGCAGATCTAAGATAAGACCTGTTAATGAGGTGTGGGCCAGCCGCTTGGACCCGATGTTTAAAGTAGATAAGCCTGTTTGGTTGAACATGTTATTTACGGGGAGTTCCCCATGCTGAAATACGTACATTCATGCATCGCGTTGAAATAAAATTTTATTTGTTGTAAATATTGCCGGTGGGCATTGGTGTCATTGTAATTAATTAATTAATTTGTAGATTTGGTGCCTACACTTGGGTTGTGTAGTTAATTATAAAATGACGTTCGGTCATTTTGTTGTTTTTGTAGTGTAGTCAGGTGTATTTGTTTATATTTTGGTAAGACTTTATTTAAGGCAATTATGTTCATGCATTTGGCACGCAGTCAAGATCTCAGTGCAGAGATCTTTGTTGTATATTTAAAGGGTAGCGAGTGTCGGCTTTGTTTCATTTAGTGTAGAGTCATTTTACACTGTTTCCCAGACGCCAAGTGTATTGTCGCATATATACGGATTCGCCACTTGTCGGATGTGCCGCCATATGGTAGCGAATCACGTATTCAAAGTACTTATTCCATTCAGCATGCAACAATCCACACGTACACACACACACATAGTTTTGGGAGCAATCTGAGGACAGGTCATGTCCTGATTTTATTTGTGCATTCTCGAGAGAGATTTTAATAATTTTTGTGGTTGATTTAATTATGTAAATTTAATGGTGATTGTTTATTTTGTTTTTCTTGATTATTGATCTGATATTAAATTCATTTGTTATTTAAATTCTGGTTCACTTCTTCCTAATTAGTTAATTTTACCCTATGTTACCATGTCATGTTGAGAAGCAAAAATACTAGCAACGAAAAACTTGAACCGAACACATCCCCGAAACAGAGTCTTGTTACGCTTCTTTCAAGGGTGCAATACTATTGTGACAATTTTCAGATAGGGAGGAAGTAGTGAATGGCTTTAATAGGACAGATGCTAAGGCTATTGGGAGTGGACAGGACCTCGAATGGAAGGTAAATTGGCTTGCATAAAATAAAATTTTTCATTTTGCCAGAAACCATCATAACCTGCCTAGAAGAAAGTGGCTAAGTCAATAGAGTTAGTAAGGAATGCTGAAGGTTGTATAAAACATGTAAACGGTGAGATCAGACAGAAAATAAAATTTGTATTAGACAAGAATCAAGGGTATCAGACAGTGTGTCAAATAGCCAGTATTTTGTCGGGTGAAGGCTTCAGATTTGACATTTTTAAGAGGATTTAACAGCCAGTGACAGAGTTTTTCAAATATGCTCATATTACATCAGTGGAAGTCGACAGAAGTTTCTCGAAATATAAAACAGTATTGGCTGACAACCGCCGTTCCGTCACCTTTGATAACTTGAGGATGTCGATGGTGGTGTATTGCAACGCTAACTAAGGTATGTTTAGTTAGCAATATATTGGTTGGTTTTGAAGGCAATATTTAAATTGTGTTTCTTTAAGATGTTGGAAACGGTATAAATGCTTGGGTCCACATAAGTGAAGGTTGCGAATTTTTTATTTTCGGGTTCAATTTTGACCAATGTAGTTTTTGGTTTATTTTTTATTTTATGAATAAGGTTATTGATGTAGTTGAAACTATAGCCGTTGATGTTTCCTATTTGATGGATGATCTCTATTTCCTGTTACAAATCCCTTTGAGACAAAGGTAGACTTAGGGCTCTGTTTATGAGGCTGGTGAATGTTGCCTTTTTATGACTTCCAGGGTCTCAACAATTCTAACTTCAAAAAATTCTTCAATTCAAGTAAAATCAATCACACCAACAAATATTCCAAATCGGACGTATATGAAATCAAATGTAATTCTTGCCCAGCCAATTACGTGGGCCAAACAGGTAGAAGCTTTCGCACTCATTATAATGAGCATTTTTCAGCAATAAAACATAAAAAAATTTCGGCTATGGCATCCCACATGGAAGAAAGTAAACACAGTTTCACCAGCTTAGAAAACGATGTTAAAATATTGCATTACGTGTCCAAAGGCAGTCTGAACGTGTTCCAAAGGTCCAATGCTCACAAAAACTTGAATGAAATCAATTTTGATACCAATGTATTGTTTGATACAATAGCAGACCCCCTCATTTCCAAAAAATTAAATCCTCCATAGATACAGTACGGTCATTGACATCGGTATTCCCGCCCCACCCCGAGCCGCGACGGTTATTTTCACTCCGCGCAGTTCCACCCCTCCACCGCCCACTTGCTCTCCTCAACCTCGTTCAGGCAGCAGCTGACTCTGCTCAGAGTACAAGTAGATCAGATGTATACATGCCGGAACACAAGCAGCGTGGCACTTGACCTACCTATATCGCATCGCACTAGCATTCACGTCGTTAAGTTAATCAATCATAATTTGCTCCACGCAACTCTTCACTTTTATATAATATAATAATTTCTTAATTTTCTCAACATTTTCTCTTCAGGTGTATGAGCTGATCACCCAGCACCATATCATGACATAGACGCTTTGCATTTCAAATCGTTCCCACGTAAGTCCAATTTTTCAGGGCTGTACTTAAGATTAATTTTTTTGGTAAATATAGTTCAAAATTTCAAACTACCGACTGATTTCATTTCAGGTCCGTGGAGCTGTTAGTACAAGACAGCATATCCATTTAATGGATCAATGCAAATTCCAGTCAATTAGTTGAATGAGTTTTCCCTGATTTCACATCTATAGCCACATGCCAGCGCACTTTCAAAGAAAGTACCGGAACCAAAGTTTCCACCTCATCATCATTTTACCCACCAGTATTGCAAGCTATTTGGGTCATGGACACTAGCAAAAGGCTCATTGTTTTGCTTGACACACAAGTGATTTATGACTGTGCATTTGACCATCACACACTAAACAAGAATGTTCATAATTAGTGATTACATATTTAAGTGACTGTAAACAGCAGGAATGTTTTAATTGGTCATAAGTTTGTCATGTTTTAATTTTTTAATAGTTTTTATAGTGTTTTAATATTAGTGTTATATGTTTCGACATGGACGAGGTCATTTTGTTCTGTGCTATGATGTTTCCTAATATTTATTGTAAAGGGCTGAAGAAGGAATTGGCATAAATTCCGAAACATGTACCCATGAGACCCTAACTTAGAATTAAATGTGTGTTGATTAGGCGGAAACTTTGCAACTTGTTATATTCAATTCTAAACGTCAACACGGAACCTGGAATGGATTTTTCTTCGAATTCACTAACAAATAGTTCAACGGAAATTTGATCGTTGTAAGCGGGAATAGAGAACGTATTAAGGGGATATATCAACATGAATTTAGTAGGATAGGGACTAGAGAAAGGAGAGAAAGGGCAGCGGGAGAGAGACACGTCACCTGTGTTGCGTCATAGCTATAGCCACTTCTACGCCGTCAAACACAATGAAATCATCTACACTGTCAATAACTATCAGAGAAAATGAGGCAATATCGCGTCGTGTTTTCCAGAAGTCGAATTTTATAATGAAATAAGAATAAAATCCGGTTCGCTTACAAATAGTACAACGGAAATTTGATCATCGTAAGTGGGAATAGAGAACGTATTAAGGAGATATATCAACATGTATTTTGTAGAATTGGGACTGGGACTTAAGAAAATCATCGCGCTAAACGAGAAAACGTCGTAACTGAGAACGTGCTAACGAGATTCCACTGTATTTGTATTGCTTATTTAATTAAACAGGCTATTTGAGTGTGCCTTGTTGAAACTATTTGCGGGAAACCATAAGTTCTCTAGTGTAAGAATTTTAATGTTGAATTTTTTCAAGTCCTGATATCTTCAGCTTATCTTGGATCTGTTACGTCACGTGTGTGGATTTCAGGTGAATTTGAGTCATACCCAAGCAGTGTGTTGATGGTGTTATATTTTGGTATTTGATTGCGCGGGGAAGGTTGGCATTGTGACCAAGTTCCTGTCTGCAGGATATGGACGACAGATGTACTCTGCGGAGGCACTGCTCGGTTCCCGACGAGTCTTATAATTCAATGATTGAATTATTGGGACATTGACACATGTTTTATTTCAGGTGGAGTATACGTGAGAATTCTGAGATCTTGGGTTGCCTGAGAGCAAGCTGGGTTAATGACATGTGCGACGTATGCCACAGTGCATGGGCAGATCTAAGATAAGACCGGTTAATGAGGTGTGGGCCAGCCGCTTGGACCCGATGTTTAAAGTAGATAAGCCTGTTTGGTTGAACATGTTATTTACGGGGAGTTCCCCATGCTGAAATACGTACATTCATGCATCGCGTTGAAATAAAATTTTATTTGTTGTAAATATTGCCGGTGGGCATTGGTGTCATTGTAATTAATTAATTAATTTGTAGATTTGGTGCCTACACTTGGGTTGTGTAGTTAATTATAAAATGACGTTCGGTCATTTTGTTGTTTTTGTAGTGTAGTCAGGTGTATTTGTTTATATTTTGGTAAGACTTTATTTAAGGCAATTATGTTCATGCATTTGGCACGCAGTCAAGATCTCAGTGCAGAGATCTTTGTTGTATATTTAAAGGGTAGCGAGTGTCGGCTTTGTTTCATTTAGTGTAGAGTCATTTTACACCGTTTCCCAGACGCCAAGTGTATTGTCGCATATATACGGATTCGCCACTTGTCGGATGTGCCGCCATATGGTAGCGAATCACGTATTCAAAGTACTTATTCCATTCAGCATGCAACAATCCACACGTACTCACACACGCATAGTTTTGGGAGCAATCTGAGGACAGGTCATGTCCTGATTTTATTTGTGCATTCTCGAGAGAGATTTTAATAATTTTTGTGGTTGATTTAATTATGTAAATTTAATGGTGATTGTTTATTTTGTTTTTCTTGATTATTGATCTGATATTAAATTCATTTGGTATTTAAATTCTGGTTCACTTCTTCCTAATTAGTTAATTTTACCCTATGTTACCATGTCATGTTGGGAAGCAAAAATACTAGCAACGAAAAACATGAACCGAACACATCCCCGAAACAGAGTCTTGTTACGCTTCTTTCAAGGGTGCAATACTATTGTGACAATTTTCAGATAGGGAGGAAGTAGTGAATGGCAATAGGACAGATGCTAAGGCTATTGGGAGTGGACAGGACCTGTCTTCTGATCCTCGAATGGAAGGTAAATTGGCTTGCATAAAATAAAATTTTTCATTTTGCCAGAAACCATCATAACCTGCCTAGAAGAAAGTGGCTAAGTCAATAGAGTTAGTGAGGAATGCTGAAGGTTGTATAAAACATGTAAAAGGTGAGATCAGACAGAAAATAAAATTTGTATTGGACAAGAATCAAGGGTATCAGACAGTGTGTCAAATAGCCAGTATTTGGTCGGGTGAAGGCTTCAGATTTGACATTTTTAAGAGGATTTAACAGCCAGTGACAGAGTTTTTCAAATATGGTTATATTACATCAGTGGAAGTGGACAGAAGTTTCTCGAAATATAAAACAGTATTGGCTGACAACCAATGGAGGCAGACAGGTTTTTCTCCGGGTACTCCGGTTTTCCCTGTCAAAATTTCATTCCAGCAACACTCTCCACTATCATTTCATTTCATCTGTCATTCATTTAATCATTGCCCCAGAGGAGTGCGACAGGCTTCGGCAGCCGGCACACTTCATATCCTCGCCGCTAGATGGGGGCTTCATTCATTCCATTCCTGACCCAGTCGGAGACTGGAAGCAGGCTGTGGATTTTCATTTCATTGGCTGACAACCGCCGTTCCGTCACCTTTGATAACTTGAGGATGTCGATGGTGGTGTATTGCAACGCTAACTAAGGTATGTTTAGTTAGCAATATATTCTTTCTTTTTGTAGTACAAATGAAAATGATGTATTGTTAATCTATTGATTAATAGATTAGTAGTAATACACTAATTTTACTAAAAATGCTTGCTATTCGAACCATTATTTGTACAAGACAATCATGAAATTGATCATTTTTAGGTAATTTATTTAAATGATCATTTTTAATTTGTTTTTTTTATTTAAGAATGAGGTCATTTTAAGAGAATTATAGGACATTTTATAGGCCATTTTTTGATAATTCTAAGGTCATCAACATCCGGACCCTAGTCATGAGCCACAGGACCTCCGTTTTACGTGGGATCCGAACCACAGGACATGGCATTTCACTTTGAAAATCTCACATGCATTGACTATACCCGATACAAAAGCATCCAGAGAAAAATGCTTTATCTTAAAAACACACTTACCAATACCATTTACAGCCCATATATTCCGGGGATCACTACGTAAAACCTGTTTGTACATTGCCAAAGCTCTGTCCTGACGTCTTCTTTGTTTATCTTTATCACGAATAGGCTGATGAAGAGTCTGAAGCCACACATTTCCAAGAGCTATTTGTGAGTAGGCATCAGTAGATGTGGCAGGATTCTGAAAGAATACAAATTCAATAAGATATCACTTCATAACAAGTCTACAATCGTTAAAAGTGGTTGGCAGCGAGAGATTGACACCAAATATTGTCGAAGAGTATCTATTAACACATGTTGTACAATCCACTGTGTTTCAATGTGTTTTAGGAAGATGCATTTAGCTAGATTTCAAATATTCAATTCTTTTTTAATTAGAGTGACAAGTGGTATAAACCTGCAACGATCAAAAGAACCTGCGCAAATATCACTTCCCAGCGAATTCACTCCGAGTGGATGTGCGACATCACAGAGGAGCAGTGGAGGGGGTCACATGCTGTCTGGCCGCCATCCCGAGCACACTGTGGAGACGCGCTGACCAGAGCTTCGTTGCCAATCCATTTTCGCACTCTTATTGTTTTGTCAGCCTTATATAAGTTTTCTTTATTGTAGTCCTATAACCCCATGCCGTATAGCGTGTACTTTATTGGTAAATGTGCTTATTTATATAGTGTTGTGTACCATGCTATTCTAGTAAGAGTATCATTTGAGTTTCGTTATGGATTCTACTTCGAAGTCTGGTAGCAAATTTGGACGACCATTAAAGGGACAAGCTAGAGAAATAGTCTATAACGTAACTGCTCACCTACAAGGACTGAAAACCGTTCATAAACTCAATTATATGTTGTGGCTTCAACAAGTGAAGCAACGGATGTTTCAAAGTCACTCGTGAAGCGCATAATAGCGGAAGGGAAGACGTCTACACCTGATGCATTATTTCGTGTTGTTGATATTATAGTCTCTGTGTGTGTATGCTTATTGGAACAGTATATTTCTTTAAAACATAGTTTACAACTGGGATATCGTAAATACTGTATTTTCATTTAACTCCGTGCTTAATACTTTCGGTCGCTTTACATTTACTTTTGTTCTTTTAATTGCATTACGTTTGCAGCATTAATGAAGGAATAACCTCAATCGAACAGCTGGCTGCAGGTACTTACAGTACGGTATGTGACGGCAGCGTGACAGGCAGCCCCGCACTCCTTGATCCCATATTGTCGGAGAAGATCGGGACAAGCCGAAGTGAGCTGTGCGAACCGAAATAGCCAAGGGTTCTTTTGTTTGTTGTACCTCAGCCATGACTGAGAAAACCAAAGCAATTACCTTACGCGCACTCCCACTGTACGGATATGAACCTGCCCATCGACGACTGAGGCCTAGGAGTAGTTTCCTGAATACAACAGAAGATCTACAGTAGAACCTCGATGCATAGTTTTTCAAGGGGGAGGGGGAAAATGACGATGGATGCGGGAAACGATAAATGCGGGTAACATAAAAGATTTGAGTAAAAAAAATAACCTAGTACGGTTACTGTATTTGGACATATTTCTTCATGTAAACTTCATAGAGGCATCAAAATATTGCAACCACGATGTACATGATATGATTTCATATGTGTTATTTTATCACTTGCTCGTTTTAGTAAAAAAGTTATTAATTGTATTTGTTACGTCGAAGCTTTGTGTTTCAGACTAAACAAAGCCTTCTCTACTTGCATATGTTCTCTTCTTCATGATCACTGATATGCGAGTACATGAAGGATTTCACCTTCGCTAAGGCGGCATGCGCTTCAGCGAAACTCGGGACGACTTGGGGCTTACGATCCTCTTCTTCCTCTTCATCACTCCTCTCCCCCGCGCCTTCATCGCACAGCTTGCCAATCTCCGCGGAAGATACTTCCGGTGTTCCGAATGAAAGAATACAGCAGTTCCGAGTGTTCGCGGGCCTCTGACCGGGCGAGCTATTTCAAGGCTAAATGACGTCACGCTAGGACGACACCCGCTCAAGACCGACTACAATATACAGTATCATGCTTTCATTGCTGTTCTGTGTGATCTAACTTGTTAGCCAAGCATTGCCAAACGTAGCGTAACATTATTGAGATTACGAGAATTGCGTCGTCAGTGAAGTCAAGTTTTCATAAATTGTAATTGCCGCACACAACCAAGATACTACACAGAACCACTCAGAATGAAATGAAACAGCACAATGACGGCTTGGCGCTTCGAGCAGAATCGTTGGCGCCTGAAGGCTCGTAGGCGTGGTTATATAGTGTGATTGCGCGTAAACAATCTGCGCACTGCAGTCCAGCCTACTTGAACCTTGCTTCAGCCGAGAAACTGGCTCAAGCCTAGGAACTCCTAATCGTTCGTACCTCGTACATTCTCGCGTAACAGGTTGCCGCTATTCTATGCCGCTTCCAATTCAAAAGAACGTTTGGATATATTTTTCTCATAAACTATCAATGTGGGAAAATTGTGGCCAAGGACTAGTGATTTTTTGACGATCCATGCGAAAAAACGATAGTTCGAGGAACGATAGATGCAGGGAAATTTAACATTAGTTTATATGGAAAATTTTCGGGACTATATAAATTGAACGATGCATACGGGAAAACGACAGTTCCGGGGACGATGCATCGAGGTTCTACTGTACATGAATCTGCTAAGTCCACATGGTTAAGATTATGGAGATCTAGAAATACTCAACTTGATGACTGGATACTACCAATTGAACATCTCCCTCCAGGACATGAGGAACACTGGTCTACATGAAAGTCATTGAACAGGCTTTGCACTGGTGTTGGTAGATCAAGAACCAATATGTTAAAGTGGGGTTTTCCTGGCACATCCAGGCTATGTGATTTTGGTGAAGTCCAAACCACAGTCCATTTCATGAATTGCATTAAGTGTCCTTTAAGTTGCACAATGGAGGACTTGATGGCTGCGACACTTAATGCCCGTGACCTGGCAAAATTTTGGACAGACACCATTTGATATGTGCATTATTAAGTACCATATTTTTAAATGTAAAATGTATACTTTTGATACGAATAAATAAATAAATCAGGTCTACCAGTGCAAGAAAAATATATTGAACTAGCATTGATTTTGAAATAACACGCCAACCAATACAAATTAAGAAACATCTATTCAATTGTTGAATATTTATTCAATTACTGTACATGTTTTGGCCTACGGTGAGACCATCTTCAGCAAATCTTAGATATTTTAAGGTGGCTTCCGTGGCGTAGTTGGTAGCATGCTGAGCTTCTATGCCCAAGATCGTGGATTCAAACCCGTCCAAAATCATCGGATTTTTAAGAGCGTTAAAAATTCCTTAGTATGCCTTCCTTCGGAGCGGAAGTAAAGCCGACGGGCCCATGTTATAGATTTATGGCATGAGAAAGAACCTTCTACCAACTTCAATTGTGTGAAACAAAATTTTTAGGTTAGTGTTGTGTATTTACATGAACATTCTAGAAAGTGCTATGTTAACATGAACATTCTAGTCAGTGTTGTGTATTTAGGCTACTTGAGTTAACACGAACATTCTAGTCACCATGCCCAGAACATTCCAATCTGGAACATTCGATTCTGGAACTTTCCAGCTACTATGTATATATGCACCCGCGGACTGTAGACGTCAGTTCCGCTCAAGTTAGTTCACATTGTGTATCGTTGTGTATCGACTAGTGTTTAATAAACCGTTGTGTTATATTAACAAGTGTATGTTATTTATCTTGTATCTCCCACGATATAACAGTGGTGCCAGAAGTGGGATAAGATAAATAACGTTGTGAAACCGAGTGACTTTCTAACCTCAACGCAAGTGTTGCACCGAACGACGTTCATCGCAGTGCGTGTTGGAAACTAAACCGAGTGAACTTTCTAACCTCAACGCAAGTGTTTGCACCGAACTAAGTTCATCGCAAGTGCGTGTTAGATATACTGTTCTCCACTCATCTTCACCATGCCAGACTTAACCTCTGAGCAACTCCAACAATTCTCGGCAATCATCGCCGACGCTATCCGACAGACAAGTTCAACAACGTCATCATCACAGCCTCGACCGCCACAATTCACAATGCAACCGTATCGTACAACCGACGGGACGACTGTAGCCGACTATTTCACTCGCTATACCTGGGCGCTCAACTTGAGCAAGGTACCCGCGGATCAACACGCACATTTTGCAGGGGTTTACATGGGATCTGAACTCAATGATGCCCTGAAGATCCTGGTGTGATCCGGAAACTCTGTCATACAACGAGATTCAATCTAAGCTGAAAGGCCACTTTGACGCCACACGCAACAAGTTTGCTGAGAGCATCAAATTTCGCAGTGCAATGCAGAAGCAAGGAGAAACCATCGCTAGCTTAGCCTTAAGACTGCGGCAGGCTGCAACATTTTGTGAGTATGGCACATTTCTTGATCGCATGTTAATTGAACAAATGCTCGCAGGTTTGGAATCACGAGCAATGTGCGACGAGATTATTGCAAAACAACCAGAGAACTTCACCGCAGCATATGAAATCGCGCACGCACTCGAAGCTACTCGCATTACCACCGACGAGGTCAAAACAGCTGCCGCTAAGTCTGAATCAACCAATCGGATTGGATACGAGAAGCCTCTGTCCAGGAAGAACATCAACCAGCAGCCGCCACGCAGCAAGTCAGCTCATCGAAGTCAAGGGTCTTACAACCTAACCAAACAGCACCAATGGCCACACCAGGCAAACCAGAGTGCATCCCAGGACAACCAATCAACATGTGCAGGGTAAGGTGAAGCTCACCCTCGTAGTCGGTGTAGGTTCCTGAACGCAGAGTGCCTGAAGTGTGGCAAGAAAGGTCACATCAGAAAAGTTTGCCAATCGAAATCGAGGAAACATTGAACAACAAACCATGTGACCGAAGAAGAGCTTCCAGCAGAAAACCTCGACGTTGTGGACTACCTCAGCAAAATTGAGGTCACCGGATTGGTCAACGCAGCACCTAAGCCACTGGTTGATGTCAACATAGAGGGAACCTCCGTCAAAATGGAACTCGACACCGGCGCCCCCTGCTCAACCATGAGCAAATCAAAGCTAAGTATGATCAAACCAGGTTTTGTGTTGCAGAGAAACGATCGTAACTTCATCAGTTACACTGGCCATCCGATTAAATGCATTGGCAAAACGTCAGTGTGCACCACCATCGGAACCACAACCAGGAACCTGAATCTCTACGTGGTTGACGAAGTCGAATCGCACTTTGGCCGAGAGTGGATTTCAGAGTTTGTACGGGAGATCGACTTTGGTCACCTCTTTGCAAAACTCGACCCAATCCACAAGCTCTCAGACAAGCAGGCTCTGACCTTGGAACAACAGAAGCAGCTCGACAACATTCTATCTCGCTACCAGGATGTGTTCAGCGACACCCCCGGGAAGATCTCAGGTCCCCCAGCGAAGATGCACCTGAAGGCTGAAGCCACACCTGTTTTCGCCAGAGCTCGAGACGTACCAGTTGCCCTCCGCGATGCCTATGCCAAGGAAATCGACAAGAAAATTGCATCTGGCTTCTACAAAAGAGTGGACTACTCTGAGTGGGCATCGACAACGCACGTCGTCGCCAAGAAGAACGGCAAACTGAGGATCACAGGCAACTACAAGCCTACTCTCAACCCGCGGATCGTCATCGATGAACATCCGATTCCCAAGGTGGAAAATCTGTTCAACCGAATGCGCGGCGCCACTCTCTTCTGCCATCTGGATATCTCCGACGCGTACACTCATCTCGAGGTCGACGATGAGTTCAGCCATGCTCTCACGCTTAACACGCCAACTCACGGTCTGATCCGCCCAACGCGAGCAGTATATGGAGCAGCTAACATCCCCGCTATCTGGCAGCGGCGAATGGACACAGTCCTGCATGGTCTCCCAAACGTCGTAAGTTTTTTCGATGACAGTATAGTTTGCTGATAGCTTTGAAAATCTGATGCAGGCCCTCAGCACCACTCTGGAACTGTTTCGGCAACACAACCTCAAGCTCAACCGAGCCAAATGTGTTTTCGCTCAAACTTCTCTGGAAGCCCTTGGCCACAAAATCGATGCGTCAGGCATCCACAAGTCGGATGCACACATCCGAGCTGTACGTGATGCACCGAAACCAACTACACCAGAAGAACTCCAACTGTTTAACTGTTTCTTGGTAAAGCGACCTACTACAGTTCGTTCATCCCCGATTTGTCCACCACAGACAGACCACTCAGAGACATGCTGCTCAAGGACCCTCTCATCTGGACACCAGAAGGCGACAGGGCATACAAAGACCTCAAGAACGCCCTAACCTCGCCCCAGGTACTCATGCAGTATGACCCAGCGTTACCACTCCTGTTGGCCACGGACGCCAGCAAGACCGGCCTGGGCGCAGTATTGTCACACCGGCTCAGCAACGGGCAAGTGCTTACGCCAGTCGAACAATGACAGCAACAGAACAAAGGTACCCTCAGATCGATAAGGAAGCACTGGCCATTGGGCTGTACAGAAATTTTTTAATTATCTCTATGCTCGCCACTTTACTCTCATCACTGATCACAAGCCTCTCACACAGATCCTGCACCCGGAGAAGTCTTTACCGGTCCTGTGCATCAGTCACATGGCCAATTATGCCGACTACCTAGCACACTTCGACTACGACGTCATCTTCAAGACATCCAAAGCCATCGCCAACGCTGACTACTGCTCCCGAGCTCACCTACCAACAACAGTTAACCTCATCAGAAACTTCTTTCCTCCACAGGAGGAAGAGACAGACAGTTTTGATGATTTTGACTTTTTTGCAGTCCATCAGATCCAACAGCTACCAGTTAGGGCAGAAGCAATCGCACGCGAGACCAGGAAAGAACCACATCTGGGCAAAATTGTCCAGATCATCGAAGCAGGGCAAGACCTCACCCGCCAGCATTACAAGGCACCAGAAGCGAAGTACATCCTCGTCGCAAACTGTCTGATGTTCGAGCATCGAGTTGTTGTCCCTCCTTCACTGCGAGACGCTATCCTCAACGACCTGCACGTGGCTCACCTGGGGATAGTCAAGATGAAAGGCATGGCACGTTCCTTTGTGTTCTGGCCTGGAATCGACAACGACATTGAGTCTCTCGCCAAGGCTTGCGCCGTGTGTGCAGCTCATGCGCATGCGCCACCCAAGTTCCGAGATCACCACTGGGAATACCCGAAGGCACCATGGGAACGGATCCACATTGACTACGCGGGCGCAGTGGCTGACACCATGCTGCTCATTGTTGTCGACGCATACAGCAAGTGGCTCGAGGTCAAACCCATAACATCAACAACATCAGCCGCAACAATTTCCATCATGGATGACCTGTTCACGGCGTATGGCGTGCCAGTCACTGTCGTCTCCGACAACGGCCGACAATTCGTCTCAGACGAGTTCAAGACCTTCCTAAGAAACATTGGTGTGAAATATCACAAGTTGTCAGCGCCATACCATCCCTCAACTAATGGCCAAGCTGAACGTTATGTTCAAACGGTGAAGGACGCCCTCTATGCGATGAAGACAACTAAGGGAACGCTCCGCGCCAACCTGAACGAGTTCCTCCCTCAATTCCGCAAGGCCCCACACTCCACCACTGGCCAATCTCCAGCCCAGCTTTTCTTGGGACGAGATCTCCGCACGAGACTCGACTTGACCAGACCTGATGACGTCCACACAAAGGTTACAGAAAAACAACGAGCTGAAATGAGCTCAACATTCCGCACTCTGGAACCTGGACAAAAAGTCTACTTCCTGTCTGGCAATATCAAGCTGGACAAGTGGCTCCCTGGAACAATTGTGAAACGCACTGGTGACCTTCACTACGAGATCAACTACCAGGGAAAACGATTCAAGCGCCACATTGATCAGATCAGATCATTTGCTGACACCAACAAAGGCAAAACCAACTTGGACAACGATCAAGGACCGACCAACGATCGAGAGTCAACCAATGATCAAGAACCAGCCATTGAGCAACCGAGCCTGAGACGAGTTCGCTTCACCGAGACACAAGCAACAGCCCAAACACCACCAGCCACACCAGCTACACCTGTAGACAGGGCACCGCCTATTTCGCAAAACCCTTTTATTCCCCGCAGGAGTACTCGCCAGCGCCGACCACCGTTGAGATTCTCTCCTTATTCCTAAATCATCCATTTAAAAGAGGGAGGAAATGTTGTGTATTTACATGAACATTCTAGAAAGTGCTATGTTAACATGAACATTCTAGTCAGTGTTGTGTATTTAGGCTACTTGAGTAAACACGAACATTCTAGTCACACCATGCCCAGAACATTCCAATCTGGAACATTCGATTCTGGAACTTTCCAGCTACTATGTATATATGCACCCGCGGACTGTAGACGTCAGTTCTGCTCAAGTTAGTTCACATTGTGTATCGTTGTGTATCGACAAGTGTTTAATAAACCGTGTGTTATATTAACAAGTGTATGTTATTTATCTTGTATCTCCCACGATACAACAGTTAGATTTGATTAATGATCTTAAGTTCCAAACTTCATCGCCAGGTGCTGGTTTCGATGGCATATAGCAGCCAAGTTTGCAGCTAGGTGTCATGGATGGTAGCATTTGGTAGCAAAAGTAGGAACTACTTGAAATTATCGTCTGCAGTCCTGACTTCATTAAAACAGATAACATACACTAATACAGCCATTACAATTAACACCGGTTATCAGACAGATTCTGCACACACCCAAAGTACACGGGGCAACATGACCGTGTTGTCGCAGCCACTAAACTAAGGAACCAACAAGATATTTTAAGTAAAATATAAATAATTAATTTAAACTTAAAATTGCTAATTAAAATGTAATAAAATAAATGGATATCCTTACAAATACACTTGATTTAAAATGAAAATGACAATACCCTATTTAGAGTTCTAATCAGCCAAGAACTAACCAGAATCTAACTTCGTTATTTCTTGATTTTCAAAGAACTTACACAGCTATTTCCCAAAGTAGTCTTGCTAGCAAAGTAAATACTTTGCAAAATACTTCTGCGATGATGACTATGCTTTCTATATTGAAGCCATCTACCCCTAGTTTCTAACTGGCTGTGTAGTGCAACTTGTTAGGCACTACCTTATTATACTCAAGGTAGCAGGATGAAATCCACGCAGAGTCAGTAGACATTTCAGGGTGTTTTAACAAGTCAGAGATTTACAGCTATAAGAACCCATAGAGGACAAATTTTGTTAAGTGTTTAGAACTAATCTACTTACACAACAACAACCCCTGGCACTATCCAGCCCATGACGGGCTAAGGCCGACCAAGCGACCGCTGCCCAGCCATTTGGCCTGCAGATATTGGGGTGACGCGTGATCAGCGCGTCGGGTCCCCTCGGCCGTTAATCTTGGTATTCGTGATCGGGGAGCTGTCTCACTGTCAGACAGCTACTCAATTGTCCTCACGAGGCTGAGTGCACCCTGTTCCAACCCTCACGTCAGTTTTAAAATCTCTGACGGAGCCGGGATCGAACCCAGGGCCTCCGGGTGAGAGGCAGGCGCGCTACCCCAACACCACGGGGCCGGCGATCTACTTACACAGGGTTCACATACAATTAGAAAAAAATTCATCATATAGGCATATTATTACTCTTATAGAAAAATTGAAGCAAGAAAATCTTGTCATTTTGTCAGTTATTGCCTTCAGAGCTATGCACGTCATGCAATATTCTACAAAGTTTGTGGCTTATCTGTATGGTTAAGGGGCGTAGTGTACAGGGGTCAAGCTGCTTGCCTCTCACCAAGGTGAAACAGGTTCGTTTCATGGTCAATGCATGTGAGATTTTCAAAGTAAATTATCACGCCCTGTGATTCGGATTCCACATAAAATGGAGGTACCGTACCTCATGATCGCGAGATTAGCAGTCACATAAAACCACAAGCTTCCTTCTTTATATGTATGGTCATAAATTTTGTGACCAGATTACTTTTATAACAACATTGTTTTTATATATATATTTTTAAAATAACCTCGCCTTCCGCATGTTCCTGCTTATAAGGCAAAGTTAATATTCCTACACCATTACCTAGGTATATTCTTCGTTAGAAGATTTTGCTATATTAGATGTTATATGTTTGTATAGTGGAAGTGGTTGGTGGAAACCTCCATAGTATCGCTGAAGAAAGTGGCTTGCTTTCATCACAAAATGGCAGTGCTTAAAATATTGGTCAAACCACTTGTGTTGTAAGTACAGTAAAACCCCGTTTTAACGTGCCCGCTTTTAACGAAGATTTTCGTAAGTCCCAGCCAAATCGCCATAAGCACAGTGTTATTTAAACCCCCTTCTTACGAACCCCGATAAAAGGAAAAGTCCGCTTCTAAGGAATATATTTCACATAAATTACGATCGCGCATCCTGTTGTGACGAATATGTCGATAAGATACTTTTTTCTAAACTTGTTTTGAATGTAAATTAACTTCAGTTTTGACGTAATCTCAGTCCGAAGTTGACGCGCTAAACGAAATCGCTCCTTTAGCGATGTATAGAACCGTGATAAATTGGCGCGGCCACTGGAAATCACTGTTACCGGCAAGCAGCAGTCACTATCATGCTAGACGCTGTTGGTTAGTTATGTCCATTGAACTGTAGGTAGTACTGGAATGACGGCTGTATGGGAACGAAGTGCGGTTTACCTTGAGACTAGCTACACAGCCTAGAGGCATGACTGACGTAGGGCCTACGCGTAAATGCCGCCAGACTCGGGTAACTTCACGAAATATAAATATTTAGGCCAAAGGTCTCTTGCAAACTTCACGTGATTTAGGTGAAAGATTAAAAGCAATAAGCAATAAGAAACTGAAAATGTTTATGGATATTCTACAAAATGAAAATGTATTCTAGAAAAAATTAAGGAATAAGTAGAAAGTCGTGCCTTCCATGGCTTACGCTGCCTGAACCGTCATTGATAGACCCCAAGTATATGCGTACGAAATGTAGAGCTGTTCAAGCTCTACAAAAAAGTCTGCGAACGCATACACATATCTCCAACCGTTAGGGAGTTAGGACAGTTTTAGTCGGGTAATGTCTACAGTGACGTCAGCTGCCTTAACCTATAGCCACAGCGCTCTTACACCGGCTAGGCACTTCTGTGCCGCTGCTCCAATCGCTGCTTAGGAATCACGCGGTCGCGAGGGGTGTGGACTGAAGGCTCATTCTCTGTTTTTGTTCCTGTGTTGTTGGAAGTTGTGCTACGAGTTTTTTGTGTCTGTGATAAGAGTTGTACTGCGAGTTAGGGCGGACAATACAGAAGAATATTCGTTCTTCGCCGTACGAGGAACTTGAAAACATTTTAATGAAATGGTTCGAGGGAAAAAGGAGTGAGAACGCTCCAATTGACGGGAACATACAAAAAGCTCAAGAAATCGCACTTAAGCTGGGTTTGGTCGATTTCCATGCTTCTAATGGCTGGTTTGATCGCTTCAAAAAACGGCACAATCTTTCGTTCCAAAACATGTGCGGCGAGAGTGCGGAAGTTAATGATGATACAGTTACTGGAAAGAGAAAACGTTGCCTCGACTTCTTGAAGGATATGATGCTAAGGATATTTTTAACGCCGATGAAACGGGGGTGTTTTACAACTTGCTCCCGTCCACAACATACGCTGTTCGCGGAGAAAAATGCCACGGAGGCAAAAAAAGTAAAGAAAGACTGACAGCGTTGTTATGTGTTAACAGCAAAGGGAGTGAAAAATTACCCCCACTAATAATTGGAAAATTTAAGAATCCAAGATGTTTCAAGAACACCCGTACACTCCCATGTAAATATGATTTTAACAAAAGTGCATGGATGACATCGGAGATATTTCGAAAATTTTTACAAAGCTTGGATGCCAAGATGGGATCGGCAGGAAGGTAAATAGTGCTGGTGATAGACACATGTCCAGCTCATCCTTCAGATACGTCTTTCCTGCGGAATATCAAAGTGGTTTTCTTTCCTCCTAACAGCACCATTCACCTGCAGCCTTTGGACCTTGGCATTATTCATTCTGTGAAAGTGAAGTACAGGAAGGCCCTGGTACAAAGAGCTGTTTCTTTCCTCGAAAGAAATGAGGTAATGAAATTGAACATACTCCAAGCCATGCATATGTTTGTAGCAGCATGGCAACTAGTTACAACGACCACTATTCAAAACTGCTTTGGCCATGCAGGTTTTGGTGCTATTTCAGAAGTTTTTAATGAAGAAGACGCTACTGATGACATTGGGGAAGATTGGGGGGTTGTATCAAAGGATTCTACTGTCACAACATTTGAAGAATTTGTTACTTGTGATGATATCCTAACCTCACCACCACAGATGGATGTTGGAGACCTTTGTGATGATGCAAAAGGCAAAGTACTGAAGAGGAAGACGAAGAAGAAGAAGAAGAAGATCCAGCAGAACCAACTTTTGGGGCAGCAGTGGAAGGACTGGATATTGTCCGCCGGTACTTCTCCTCCTTCAGTGTGGATGCAGAGCTCATCAACACTCTCAACCAAATTGAGAGAAAACTTCTTTCCGTGAGACATCTGGGCAAGAGGAAGCAAACTACTTGACTGGACTACTTCAGAAAGTGAAGGGTAATACCTTATGCTTATTCTCATAGTTCTCATGGTCTGCCTTCACAAATATCCTTAATATATGTTAGGCCTCTGTTCCTTCAAGTTACAATTACAAGTCAGTAATACCTATTTCTCCTTTCCTTGCTGCAGCTTGTGCTCCCAATGGACCACTAAGGAATCCGTTACCTGTGCTGTTTTGTAAATATTTTCTGTTATTCTTGTGTTAATTTGACTTTTTAGTATTTCTTAACATGTTCATTTATTATTTCTTGACATTACATTAGTTGAAGACAAATGTACCAGTATCATTATTTCTTGTGATATATAGCCTATTTTCTTCGAACCCCCTTTTAAGGAAAACCCCCTTCTAAGGAAGAAACATCAAATCCCCCTGAGATTCGTTAAAAAGGGGTTCTACTGTACTTTCAGTTAATTAATCCCACGACTCTCTATGAGCTTTGGCAGGATCTTACAATTACTGATGAATCGTTAGGCATTTTGAAACTGGATGTAAAAAATATCAGAACTTTTGTACACATCAAAATGCTTACACTTATTCAAATACTTATTCACCTTAAGAATCAATTCAAACTTCTTCTGGGCTGGACCCAATTCCATTTTAGTGAGATGAAGATTACCCAGAAGGGACCATGCATCTGGGTGCTTACTATTAAACCTAAGGGCTTCTTTAAACCAATCAGATGCTTCATAAATGTGACCTTTATCTCGTTCCATACAACCTAGACGTAAGTAACCTGTAACAAACAAATCATCATTTAAGTCAGTGGTTTATAGCAATTTAAAATCACAAATTCAATTATATTGAATTATATTAAACAGGATCAAAAAATAACGCACAACAATTCTTTGACATAGTATTATTGTGTGGGGCAGATGACGTCATAGTTCAGCCCCTTAAAGACTCAATAACTAACTAGTATTATTGTGCCTAGGACATTGAAAATTCACTGACAAATATTTTGAAGGTCACAACAGTGAAGTCACTTGTTCTATCAGAACTCAATCTTGATGTGAACTACTGAGCAATGATAGAATGCCTGATGGTGTTGTCATCATTTGAAGGGCAAAGAGTTATAGTCTGTTCTTTGTGGGCAAAAGGACAAAGTCCAAGGAAATATTTCGGGGTGTGTATGGGTAATTGTATGAACCATGGCAAAACCATCAGGTGATGCAAATTTTTTCAAAGAGTGTTGTATGAAACATGTTTGTATGCCATGTTCCGAATGAAATGTACTACCCCACCAGGGAATTGTTACCGCTAGCTGTGGAGCGCAGCTGTAGGGTATACATAACGTCATCTCGCCTCTTTATGGCTGCAGCGAGCGGTTCCGAGGCAAGAGAGGAACGCATGTACAGTCACAATGAGAACACAACGCACAGCCACGACCCAGCATGAATCATGCACACAAATGACACACGATGAGGTTTCGCTGGCGACAACTGCACGTCTATCGCAGGCGTGTGGCCGGGCGGAGCGCATTAGTTCAGATTTCCGCCACCGGTAACAATTCGCTGGTAGGGTAGTAACTGCTGTACATTAACAGCAGCAACCGGCCGCGGTGGCCGAGAGTGCTAACGCGCTACCTCGTGTCTCGTTGGCATCGGGAGAGAGTGGGTTCGAATCCCACCTCGGCCGTCTTGAAAATGGTTTTCGTGGTTTCCCATTTTTACTACCAGGCAAATGCCGGGACGCTTCCTTTCGATAGATCCACGGTCGATTTCATTTCATAATCCCTTCCCTGACCCGTCCTGAAAAGAAAAATACATGGCCATTGGCTGCATTAATAAAATTATTAACAGCAGTGTTTTTAAAATATGCAAGGCATTCTGCTAGAAGAGGTTCGTGTCAGCAGGAACACTATGAATGCCAATAGAAATGAAAGAAAATCGATAATGTTGTATCATGCACTTATCACACCATAAATGGGAACTTGCAAATGTCAAACTACACTCGACCTCATGTTCCAACATCTATTGAAGCAAAACGAGTGTGATTTGGCTGCGAGGTGCTCTAACATCCACCTCACAGTCCAGATGACACAGTCTCTAATGTTTATCCCTTTGGGCCAATGAAGGAATTTCTGGGTGACCAATGCTACCATTAGGATGAAGAAGTTACATCAGTCAGTCGTTGTTCTTATTTCATTCAGGGACTTAGCAAAATAGCAGTCATTTAGCCCTTGCACAACACCATACCCACTCCCAGAAAACAGAAGTCTATGGACAACATGTGTTGAAACTGGTGTCATGATGGGAGAAATGCCAAAACATACCTACAAGGAGCAGTTTCATTGTGAATGACTTATACTTTCCCTATCTATGCATTATTTCTTTAAAAAAAAAAGTGGTTATGCATTTCTTTTCGATCAACTCTCATCAAACATACAGTATGTAACAATTGGGATTAATATCACCTAATTTAATAACTAGGGCTCGGATTTTTAGGTAAATACATATTTTCTTACGTAAATACATATTTTAAACATTTTGTGTATAAATACATAAATTCCTTCTTTTCACTTATTAGCACATAAAATACATAATATTTACATTTCTTTTATATCAGTATGCTAGATCTTCCAGTTTATTGCATTTTTGTTCTGTGTTACTTCAACAGGGAAGAACTTGTGAGCTATCTAACCTCCATAGAGCATAAGTCAACTTGCAGCTATGTTTTTCTTATCTTGACACCCCGTCCTACTCACTGTGGAAGCCGGGAATGCCTAAAGTAAAAGCAACTAAAAGTTATCGTCTGCAGCAGTATGTTGCAGAATTTAAGGATGATTTCACTTATGATGGGGGCGCTGTTCTGCCAACAATGTGGGAAAGCAATCAAGACCGAACAGAGATCTCAAGTTACACCACACCTCGAGGGCAAGAAATATATTGCCGCAATTTCGCGCCTTCAGAAGAAGTGTTTCGCGATAATCGTCGGTCATTTGTGATGGACAACCTGAAGATGTATCTCATTGTGTATTGTAATTCTTCAGCAGTCAGTGAGGCATAGAATAAATTGGATTCGTGAATACTGCATATTGTTTATGTTGTCATTAATAAACTAAATTATAATTAAATATTTTTACTCTTTTGTCACATATTTCAGAAATTTTAATACATAAAAAATAAATATTTTTCCGATTGTTAGCACCTAAAAATCCGAGCCCTATTAAATAACATACCGTAATATTGCTTACTAGCGGACTCGTGTGTATAAACCATGCACCCTGCTTTATTGGCATGCGGGCTCGGCGTGACACAATTCTGCTAGGGACTATTGTCTTGTTTATTCACACTTTTTAAACAAATTGTCAATATTTATGAAATCAGAGTGCAATTCATCACTGCTGAGGGCAGTTCTCTTTCTTTTGAACGCTCACTTGTTACGATCAGTCACTTGTGAACTGGCTGTATGGTGCAGCAATAACGTTCTTGCCTGCTGTTTCCAAGGTTGCAGGATTGAATCCTGGTGCAGTCAGTTGGTATTTGAGGGTGCACAAATGCGAGGGAGCCGTTCAGTATATTTAGCTTGCCACGGTGGGTATGGTGTGGAACCAGGATGTTCCAGAGAAATGTCAGAAAGTCATGTACTCAACATATTACACACCTATATTGACATATGCAGCAGGCACATGGACAACAACAAAACGGGATGAAAGCAGAGTCCAGGCAGCCGAGATGAAGTTTCTTAGAGGAATAATTGGAAAGACACGAAGAGACAAAATCAGAAACACAGAAATTAGGGAAAGAACTGGATTCCCAAAGCTACAAGACAAGATAGAGATCAGTAAGCTGAAATGGTATGGACACATGATGCGAATGGGTGAAGACAGAGTCCCAAAGCGAGTATTTACAGAGAAAGTAACAGGAAAGAGGCAACGGGGAAGGCCTAGGAAGAGGTGGATGGATACATTGAGGGAGAGCATAGAGAAGAGAGGGGTAAAAGTAGAAGATATACTAGAAGAAGGAAGAGAGTGGTGGAGAGACAGAAAATTATGGAGGTCCTTGATTCACCCAGAACACTGGAAACTGGAAATGA
Organism: Meconema thalassinum; assembly: GCA_946902985.2. Classification (NCBI taxonomy): domain Eukaryota; kingdom Metazoa; phylum Arthropoda; class Insecta; order Orthoptera; family Tettigoniidae; genus Meconema; species Meconema thalassinum. The sequence continues at coordinate 189,386,130 of OX336389.2, forward strand.
AGAAGAAGAGGAAGAAGAAGAAGAAGAGGGTGGGTGAGTGGATATCGTGTCGGTCTACTAACCCCAAGCTTGCAGGTTCGCTCCTGGCCGTGGTAAGTGATTTTTGAAAGGCGGCAAAAATACGATACGCATGTCATACGATGTTGGCATGTCAAAGAACCCATTTGAATTCAGTAGGCCGAGTTCATAATGGCAAAATTAATCTCGGGAGTTTCCCGCCAACACAAAGTTCCTCATTTCTCTACTAGAAAGCGCTATAGTGTTCAAGGAGCATAGTTATCTAACATCTAACCTCCTTGACCTTCATAGTCAAGGAACAACGAAATTCGACATGCAAGCTACCCTCTAAGTGTCAAATAACAAAGCTTCTGATCCATAATATATTAAGGAGTAACTACGTTCAAATTTCTGACAATGTAACCGTATCGAAAGAGATATTGCAAACAAATGGTGTGCTTCAGGGAGACCCCCTGAGTCCCTTTCTTTTTAACGTCGCAACCCACGATATTGTTCGAGCGATTAAAGAAGACTCACCGGAAATAAAACTGTACATTTATGCGGATGATATGGTTCTGGGCTCCCGTGACATCAGTGAGCTACAATCGGCTGTTTCCTCTCTGGAGGCATGGGCGTCTACCAACGATTTGCAGGTCAACGTCGAGAAAACGAAATATATGATCTTCAGGAAAGGCGGACGAGTGCCCAAGGACGACAGTATAATTTTGAAACAAACTCCCCTTCAAATTGTAAATAGCTTCACCTATCTAGGCTTGACTCTGCAAACTACCATGCAATCCTTCAGGATTCACATAAAACAGCGGGTGGCATCGGCCAATAAAGCTATTTTCGATATTAGAAACATATCTCGACTTTCACTGAAATCCGCCTTAGCACTCTGTGATGCCAAGATTGTTCCGATCCTCACATATGAGTTAGACATAGTCTGGGATAAATTAAGCTCGAGCGATCTCAGATCAGTTGAAAAAGTCTAAGCGTGATACTTAAAGGCTGCCCTGGGAGTATCAAAATACACGCACTCCAGACTTGTTTATGAACTTGCCAGGGAAACTTTTCTTGTTGAAGACTTAAGATCTCGATTGCAGTTGCCTTCTACTGGACAGGAACAGGAATTCCTAAGGATGAGACAAAGAAAGTGAGCGGAAATCGACATAGAATTCTATGGGACTGATGCCACGTCTAAGAGAAATTGGACTGAACCGAACAATGAAATGAGGAGTGCTCTGAATTGACTTGCTGTGCTCGGCTTCCATCATAAGCTGTGAGTGCGGGAGGCTGTCATGGACCTTCTGAGCAGTGTGTGTGCATATTATGTGCTAAACAGTGTGGTCGATATCATTTTAGTAAATGCTCTGACAGAACACTGTCCTTATTGGAGTACTCGAAAATGTAATGCACATTTTTCCGCAGTTCCTTTATTATTATGATATCGATCACAGACCAAGGATCATGTAATGTGGGGCACGCACTGGTCGGTGGGTTGGTGGGATCCGGGTCTCGAGCGCGGTTTGTGGTGGAGGCCGGTGGAAACCATGCACCGCTGGTCTATTTAACTTCTCATCTGACAGTGTTTGTGATATTAGCCTATGATGTATTCATTCCAAATGCACTTTCGTGCACAATTATACTATTAATTAATTAAATAACAAAGCTTGCACCCGCCACAGAGGCCATATGATATTATTATTATTATTACTGACACATTAAAGAACCCCATTGAGGAAAAAATTTCAGCACCCAAGCGTAGTAGTTAAAAGGGATGTAAGACTAATGACAATAGGTAATTTGTGTTCATCGTTTAAACCTTTAGTGTCTACCATGTCGTCATGGATGCCGCCATTTGGTAATGCAATGTATCGTGATCTATACTACTCCCCATGTTGTGTACTTCACCTTAAACCTGATCTCGCAATAGTGGCAAACACACAAACAACAAAAATACACAAATTAGCACAGGAACTTGTAAACATACTCATATTAAATACAACAAAAACTATGAACCTCAGCTGAATATAAAGACACTTTGAGAAAAGTTGGAACCAGATTTTATAGAAAACATTGTACTGCCTATTCTAGCAAAACATTTCATATTGAAATGAATGAAGTTCAAAACTTACAATCAACATAACTTGGATGTTCTATCAGAATATCTTTATAGAGTTTGTCAGCACGGTCAAACTGACAAAGAGATTCATACAGTCTTGCCAAGTTACATGTTGATGTTATGGCAATTGAGTTGTAGTATTGAGAATCATGCTGAGCTTCAGTCTTAGAACGTTTCAATGACTCTTCCACGTTACGTTTCGATTCTTCGAGACAATCCAACCTGAAAAAAACAAAGGAAGCACACAAAATGACATTATGGCTTTCTAAAAGAAGTCTTTAACACACTGTTGATTTGTATTGAAACAGATACATTGCAGAGAATTAATATAATACTCCAGAGGTAGAAAATGGATTAATGAGCTAAACTATATATTCCAACTGCATAATAGAAAAAAAAAAAGAATGAATGCAATGACTTACACCTTTCTTTACTTATCAAATGATTTGATTGTAATGCTCTACTGAACAATTCATTTTCACTATCTATGAACAGAAATAGCAACTGCTTTAGTAGACAGCTTTTATACAGTACAACATTTACAGTAGAAAATAAACGGTAAGAAAAGCGGAGTATGCGGTGAGAAGGTGGAGCATCTTTAATAATCACATTCATTTCATTGGAGACTTCTACAGGGTCTTTCACTCACGGCTGACGCAGCACTGCAGGTAGAAGTTCGAGCCGAAGGTCAGACGAGCACATTGCAACACGGAGTTGAGACAGTTGCGACGCAGGATTTGACGAGTAAAGTTGACTTCCGTTATATCGTTTATAGCCTATTTTAAGTTATACATGTTATAAGCTTGTAACGTGTGTACGTGGTTATTGTTAATTATTGTTATTGTGTTTCAAAATTTTATAACGCAGTATTGCTGAGTGTTAACTGCTATTGCTTAAATTTGTATTTATGGGGGACAATTGAAATATAAGGTTTATGTAACAATACACTATATGAACTCAAACTAAATATCACGAGAGAAATTGAGGGGTATGTAAATGAAAATTTCCTTAGAAGATGCCAGAAATGTGTAGATGCAGGTGGAATACATTCTCCAACATCTTCTGTGACAATGATTTTACTTTGATTATATGTTTTCATGTGTGCTTGTTATTTACACGCGATCTGTACGGGCGCTCTCTCGACCCCAAGCTCAGTGAGTTGCCATGTGCTCGTCCGACCCTCCACTCGCCACGCGGCCGGCCCCACTTTGAGTGAGAGACCCTGTATTAGTCCTCTAAAGTTTCTAGTCACAGATTTAACATTCATTTCCAATTACTATGGCTCTAGAGACCCCAGGGTGTCTGAACTATGTCCTGGAAGTGATCTTCAACATGTCCGTAAACTTGTGATGTGAGTTTCACATTTAAGCACCCTTAAATTCCAAACGGCTGTACTGGGTTCAATCCCACAACTCCTGACAAAGAGAACACTTTACCCACTGTACTACACAGAAAGCCCATGCATTACATTTGACAGGGAGTGTCCTAAGAGCAGAATAAAAAGTTCCTTCCACAACACCACCATTAGTCATCACTGCATAGTCTGGAATGTTATAAATTTGATACTGAGTATGAATCAGATCTTTAGGTAACAAGGAAAGCTAAAAGTGAGGGAGTGCCACAGAGTTCTGCCAGGGGACTAAACACTAAAACACACCAAGACCAAGCTGTATGGTTGATCTACAGCACCGTAGGTATTGGATGTAAAAAATAAAAGTGGCCACAATCTTGAATGTAAGTTGCCTCAAAGTGCCACGGCTATTTGAAGAGACAATTTTACACGTCGTTGGACCATGGTCTGAAGTGGCTTGATACCTATAGTTACAATGAACTATTTCTGCAAACGTCTATCATGGCGTAGTTGTAACGTTGCAGACTGGTATTCATTAGGTTGTACAATAAAACACAACTCGGTGTCAGTTTTTATTTTTGTTTTTAAGAGAGAACTTTTTTCCTCTCCCTTGATGTCTCTTTTGTGGCTGTTTTAGTAAATAACTCCACATTCATGAAGGTATTATGCCACGATTATCATCATTTATCCTGACGTTATGGCTGCAAATAGAAAAAATATTCTATTCGACAAAAATATATTTTGTGGTAAAAACAAAAGAACTTACTGGCATCTGCCTTGGAAAACTCAAACAATAAAGTATAAACAAAATCCAATTTGCAATATTTAGTCAATGTTCCTCCAAAGTCAATCATCTCACCATTAAACTTACCTATAATGTAAAGCTCCAACATTATTTAAGATCTCAGGTGGTATGTCAGCCTCCCCCTTGTCTCGTAGAATTTTTATCGCAGTTCCATACGCTTGCAGAGCTAACTGATGGTCAGATTGTTCCAAAATCTGAGCCAACTCAATCCACTCCTCGAAATCATCTGGAAACTGTTCCGTTACCTTCCGAAGGTGATTCTTGGCTATGTCTCGCTTAGACTGACTAGTTGAATTTGCATATAAAGATCCCAAGATCTTAATTGTTTCATAGTTTCCTGGTTGCGCTTTCAACACCTTCTCAAAACATTGGGCAGCCTACATGTAACAATACAGAAAAATACAATCACAATCAAATAAGATGAATATTATGCAACATGTTAGTATATGCAAAATTAGCACTCATGTATGTAAAATAATTGCAGTAAACTATTCTAATATAAATAAACAATATGTATGCATTACACCAAGCTAATCAACAAGAGGAGATTCAGATAAAAGTGGATAGGCTACGATAATCTACATATTTAAAACACTAAGCTGATTTTTGTAACATCGAGATTGAGAAAACGTCTTAACCGATTGACTTCGTAATGCATTCTAACGAGAGCTCTTGGCATGTAGATTTGCAGAGTGTCTTTAAAAGGAAGATATATGTTAGGGTACTGTGTATTTTTAAATGATTAAAGAAAAATGTAATATTTGTGGCGACTGCGCGTGCGCACAATGGCGTTCTTTCACGAGAGAAATGGCGGATAAAATACCCACCGCATCGTAGTGTGATCGTTGTTTATGAGAATTAAAAAGAGAGAAAATATCGCATTATGATGTTATAACGATATATACTGGAATAGATGCATAAAGGAAGGGATATATTGAAGAACTTCAACAGGCATTTGAGTGAGTTTGATGTTTAGATAACTTAATATTGCAATCGAAATCCGTTGTCTGGGTGGCTCAGGGGTAACATTGCGGACTCAGGAATGAGTTCTTGCATAGTTGAAGGAGTTCGAGTCCCATCTCCGACATGTATTTTTACTCCCCAATTATTATTTCTGGCTATGAGTATACATTGTCTTAACATATTTTAATTTTATTACTCCCGTAAAGTAAGGAATTCTCCACGATTTACGTTGTCATCTATATATTTAAACAAAAGGAGTTTTCTTTTGTAAATCGCCAACAACTCACCAAAACGCCATTTGAATAACTGCAATCAGTTCCAGTAACTGACAACAGATGGCAGTACCTCACCCATATAGTTCCAGTAACTGACAACAGATGGCAGATATTTAAAACACGAGACATGGCGCAGAGAAAGTAAAATAAAAGTATGGAAATTGAAAGACAAAACTGTACAGGAAGATTTTCAGGAGAGATTGAAGCAACAAATCCCAGTTACTGAAGTGGAAAACATAGAAGAGGAATGGTCCCACTTTAAAAAGGCATTTGTTGGTGCAGCAGAGAGTGCTTGTGGTAGGACGTCAACAAGAGTGAAAGAGAAGGAGACACCGTGGTAGAATGAAGAAGTGAGGAAAGCAGTGAAAGAAAAGAAGTCTGCATGGAAAGAATGGAACCGAGATCAAACAGAAGAAAGCAAAAGGAAGTATCACGACAGCAAACGGAGGTGTAAGAATGTGGTAGGAGAAGAAAAGAAGAAAAGTTGGGAAGAATTTACACGAAGAATGGTAACAGATGTAAGTGGCAGTAAAAGGATGCTGTATGGACTTCTAAGAAGTAAGAGGAAAGAAAGAGTTACTACAAAGCTAGTAAAAAAGGAAGATGGAGAGTTGTTAACACACCCAGAAGAGATAAAGGGACGATGGAAGGAGTATTTCGATAAGCTATTGAATGTGAGCAATTGTACTGGTGAGATGGAAGTGACACAACCTGACGACTCTATAACAGAAGATGATATAACAATGCTGGAGGTGGAATTAGCAGTACATAAAATGAAGATGGGAAAATCAACAGGGGTGGATGAAATCAGTGTAGAAATGATAAAGGCTGCTGGACCTGTTGGTATGCAATGGTTGTATCGACTGCTAAAGTGTGTGTGGAAACGGAAATGTGTACCAGAAGACTGGAAGAAAGGGCTAATAATACCAGTGTTTAAGAAGGGGGACAAGAAGGTGTGTGATAACTATAGAGGGATCACCCTCCTATCACAGATAGTGGACCCAATCTTTAGCTTGAGGCAGGTGATGGAAAAGAACTGGGAATATGGAGAGGATTTGATCATGACTTTCATAGATCTAGAAAAGGCATATGATAGGGTCCCCAGAGAGAAGGTATGGGAAACCATGGTTAAGAAGAGACTGGGAAGAGAAATGGTGCAAGCAATGTACAACAACTGTGCTAGCAGGGTACTGACCCCAGTTGGAAAGACAGATTGCATACCTGCCAACCTCTCAAAATGAAAAATCGGGAGATTCGACGCGGCGGCGATGGGGGTGGATGTAACATAATAAATACACAGGCTAAGACATTACAGCAAATATATAAGTTACTGTACACTATTAAACTGTACATGATATGGCATCCCAGTTTACAAATGTACCTACTTAAGACGAGTAATTATAAATTCTAACTAGTCCATCAAACAAGCATACCTTTCTTTCGACCACACTCAGGCATACAAAACCAGCGACGTATCGAAGATCATATTATTGGTCGTTGTTGCAGGTGACTGTGGCTGATTTTGCCCTCTTCAAAAAGGTCTTGCTATATTCTTGCTCAAAACACTTCCCTTTCTGAATCGACTTCAGAGTTATAAGTTTGTCCAAAGTCTTGTCGGAGAGAGAAGACCTGAACTGCGTTCTTGTTTTTCTGACAAGACTGAACATCCTATCACACTCTGCATTACTATGCGGAATGGTCAGAATGGAGAGCATAACTTTAGACAATTTGTCATAATTGAGTACCCCACCACTACATTTCATTTGGCCTACCAGTGCCCACTTCACATCAATTCTCTCTTCTTCCTCTATAGATGTCACATCCTCAAGTTGGAAGTTACAGAATTGGGAATGTAAAGCATCCATTTCCTCATTAAAATTGTCTTGAGTGTCTGTTAACATGCTAAGAAATTTATATACAAAAAACTTAATTTTAGAAAATGATGCTTCACTAATATTTTTCATATTCACCACTTCCGCATTCAATAAAAGATCACTGTTGAAAGGGAATTTGTTGATCATCATCGGCTTTAACTCGAATCCGAGTATAACTCTTCTTCCTTCAGTCCAGTTTGTGGATGTGTTTACGGTGACTAAAGAGTCCAATCCTGGCATGGAACAAGCGACCACACAAGTCACATAGTATTGCTGGAGGAGGACATGGTTGGGCTGCTCGAAGTTTCCTAGCTTGACGCTTGGCCTCTTCATGTGTGCGTCGATCCCTTTCAAACGTCTTTACAGTATCCGAGATGGTACGGCGCCAAGTTGAGCGGTCTTCAGCCAGCATGTCCCAGGTTTGTGAATCAAGACCTGTCAATTTCAGGGTCTGCTTAAATTGGTCCTTGTAGCGCCTCTTAGGACCACCATGAGGTCTGGTGCCATAGCATAACTCACCACATAGCATTTGACGAGGTAATCTCACATCATCCATCCGATGGACATGACCAATCCATCTAAATTGGTGACCTATTATGGATGATTCTATGCTGTTGATTTGAGCCTTTTCCAGAACAGCAATATTGGTAATGCGGTCTTCCCATTTAATCCTCAGGATTGATCGAAGTTTTTGTAGGTGGAAACGCTCAAGCTTCCTAAGATCACGTCGGTAAAGGGTCCACGTTTCACAACCATACAACAATGTAGAAATGACTACTGCTTTGTACACCATAAGCTTTGTACTCATAGACAGATCTTTATTCATGAAGACCCGGTGAGCTAATCGTCCATACGCTGCGTGGGCTGCGCCAATTCTCTTATCCACATCCTGCTCACAGGTACAGCTCACAGAGATGGTACTGCCCAGGTACGAGAAGTGGTCAACCTGTTCTAATGGCAAATTTGAGATGGAGATATTGAACTGAGGAAGAGGTGTGCCTGGTGAAGGTTGTGCCAAGACTTTAGTCTTATTGACATTTATGGTAAGACCAAAGCGATCACATGCACTTTTGTAACAATTAACTGACTCTTGCAGCTCTTCTGGTGTGAGAGTTGGTGACGCAGCATCATCTGCATACAACATGTTAGTAACCTTAGTAACCTGAGTTTTCCTCAAGGAGCGGAGACGAGTTAGGTTGAAAAGCCCTCCATCAAAACGATACTTGACCTCCACACCTGGGATGTTTGTGGGTGAATCATAAAGCATTGCAGCCAAGTACAGCGCAAAAAGCGTTGGAGCCAGTACACATCCTTGTTTCAGTCCATGGGTAATGGGAAATTCATCGGACATCTTATTCTGATGGCAAACCTGACCTGTCATGCCATCATGGAGAGCCTTGATTAGATCTACAAAACGCTGAGGGCAACCAAACCACTTCAGCACTGCCCACATGGCTGGTCTTGGAACCGAATCAAATGCCTTTTCCAAGTCATAAAAGACTAAGAAGAGTGGATTCTGTTGTTCTCTACATTTTTCTTGTAGCTGTCTCACACAGAAAATCAAGTCAATTGTGCTTCTGGAAGTTCTAAATCCGCATTGTGACTCTGGGAGGATCTTCTCAGAGATAACCTTGAGGCGGTTAAGTAGAATTCGTGCAAGAATCTTCCCCACAATTGATAGCAGTGATATACCATGGTAGTTGCCACAAACACTGCGATCACCCTTTTTAAAGATAGTGACGATAGTGGCATTCTTTAGGTCTCCAGGTACCTTTCTTGATTCCCATATTCTGAGGATAAGGATGAAAATTCTTGTTTTGAGGGAATGACCTCCGGCTTGAATTAGTTCCAGAGGGATGTTATCTGGGCCAGGCGCTTTTCTGGGCTTCAATTGGGCGAGAGCTGCACCGAATTCATGATAAGTAATAGGTACCCGCCAACCACAGTTGTTCAGGTTGTTGCGGCACATCACAGAGGAAGTCTTCAGCAGCTTCTGATGGACGATTTAGGAGATTGGAGAAGTGCTCCTTCCAGCGTTCCAAGATTTCTTGACTATCAGTAAAGGTAGTAGAATTATCAGCGCTTTTCAGTGTACCTGATGATGAGCGAGATGGTCCATATATTTCCTTGAGTACGGCATAGAAGTTCCTCAAGTCTCGAGCATCCGATAGTCTCTGCAGTTCCTGAGCCTTCTGTTGCCACCAAGTATTTTTAATCTGCCTTATCTGCGTCTGGCATTTACCCTTCCTCACAGAACTGAAGAAGGAACACTTATCCTCTTGCCTGAGATTGTCAACAATGAGACTAGATGAATGTCCCACTACCAAATCACAGTCATCCTTCTGATTAGAGGTCGTGTGGTAATCGACAACTAAGAGTGAACATGCAGATCTAATTACTTTTGGTTTCACAAATCGAGTCATCACATTCTGCAACATTTCAAGAAAAACGGACCTCAATACATGGATGTGCGGCACACTTGACTGAAGCAATATATTTGGTTTGTCAAACAGTGGCAGAAAACTGGAGAGAAACAAGCACAATGCCTTATTAAGTTCTGAAGATAGGAACATGAACAGTCTCTCCTCTCCTGATAAAACCTGGCTGGTACTGTCAAGGACTATGAACTCCGATTTCTGTTTTCCAGAGTGAGGTAAATTCTTGTTGCTGTTTGGAGATGAAAATGACGTATTAGAACAGGTACTACTTACACTCCGAGATACTTTTGGAATTTTGTAGGATTCCAAATTACCCAATTTGACCTCCTTACATGTGATTTCACTCCTAAAGAAACTAGTGAGAGGTTGCCACTGCTGTAAAAGCCTGGTCAAACATTTTCCCATTGATAGCCAACGTGTAGAAACATGTTTGAGAATTTTTCTCATCTCTGTATTGTGCAATTCCTGAAATTGTTTGAACTTTTCCTTTCTTTTTGAACTTCCTTCAAAATAATAGAAAATATCTATTAAATGTTCATCTACCCTCACAGGCAGACATGCAGATCCCTTTTCAGCAGCTAAATTTATTAAATGACAGAGGCAACCTACAATAAAAATATTTTCCATTTCCTTTCTCAACAGCCCTGCCACACCCATCTTTAACCCTACCATCGCTGGGGCATTATCAGTACCAAGTGCAATGCAGTTTCTTAAGGGGATGTTGTATTATTTCAAGTTAGTGAGTAAACGATTGGCAATATTAATGCCTGTTGCACTTCCTTCTAAAACAGGAACTCCTAAAAGACAACTCTGAATTTGTTGAAATGAGTTGCAAAAAGTAACCACGATTGGGTACAACTTAGAATCACTTTGGTTACTACCGTCTGTTGCAATTGAAAACACACCATTTTTCAGGCAAGCAATAACCTTCTCTTTTTCTTCATTGCACATTTCTGCAAGGATGGCTGACGGTTTAGTTCTGGCTGAGCCATATCTCCCGGCAATTTTTGAGTCTGGGAACATCATCATCATCATCATCATTTCCCCTTATCCAGCTCCTGCCGGGTCGGGGTATTTATGGCACTTCTCCACTTTCCTCTTTCCTTCCACCATTCTTCTTCCACGATCTTGTCCCAGTCCAGATTTCTTTTTCTTACGCCGTTCTTCACTGAATCCATCCACCTTGTTCTAGGTCTTCCTCTTGGTCTCTTACCCTTGCACTTCGCCTCCAGCATCTGTCTTGGTATTCTATTTTCCTCCATCCTCTTTACATGTCCAAACCACCTTCGTTTATTCTTCTCAATTCTCTCATTTAGTTTTCCCATCCCAACTTCCTTCCTAACATCTTCATTCCTCACTCTGTCTTGCCTTGTCTTTCCTATCATACTTCTTAGGAATTTCATTTCACTGGCTTGGATTCTACTCTTTTGCCTGCTTGTCAGGGTCCAAGTCTCAGCTGCATAAGTTAATATGGGTACATAGTACACTTTATACATTACCTCCTTGCTTTTCCTTGGTACTTCCTTATCCCAAACAAGTTTTCTTACACTTTGATAGAATGCATTGCTCTGCTGTACCCTCCTGCCAATCTCCATGTCCAACCTACCAGTTTGCATCAATTCACTTCCTAGGTATTTGAACGTGTCCACAATTTCCAAACTCTGACTTCCAATTTTCACAGTGCCCTTTCCTTGTCTTTCCCCTCTTGTCATCACCATGGTCTTGCTTTTCTCTATACTGATTTTCAGGCCATACTTCTGAATATTTTCGTTCAGTGCATCTAGTTGTTTTTGCACTTCTTCGGTGTTCCTTCCCCAGACCACAATATCATCTGCAAATAACAGTAACTTCATTTCTTTATGTTCATATGCTTCCTTTGTTTCCTTTACTATTTCATCCATCACCATTATGAACAAGAGAGGTGACAGCACACTCCCCTGTCTTAGTCCAGTCTTGTTCGTAAACCAATCTGTCTTTCCAACTGGGGTCAGTACCCTGCTAACACAGTTGTTGTACATTGCTTGCACCATTTCCAACATTTCTCTTCCCAGTCTCTTCTTAACCATGGTTTCCCATACCTTCTCTCTGGGGACACTATCATATGCCTTTTCTAGATCTATGAATGTCATGATCAAATCCTCTCCATATTCCCAGTTCTTTTCCATCACCTGCCTCAAGCTAAAGATTGGGTCCACTGTGGATCTTCCACTCCTGAAGCCATACTGTTCCTCTTGAAACTCTCCTTCCACCTTTCTTCTCATTCTTCTTTCTAATATCCTTTCCAGTATTTTTACTATCTGTGATAGGAGGGTGATCCCTCTATAGTTATCACACACCTTCTTGTCCCCCTTCTTAAACACTGGTATTATTAGCCCTTTCTTCCAGTCTTCTGGTACACATTTCCATTTCCACACACACTTTAGCAGTCGATACAGCCATTGCATACCAACAGGTCCAGCAGCCTTTATCATTTCTACACTGACTTCATCCACCCCTGTTGCTTTTCCCATCTTCATTTTCTGTACTGCTAATTCCACCTCCAGCATTGTTATATCATCTTCTGTTATAGAGTCGTCAGGTTGTGTCACTTCCATCTCACCAGTACCATTGCTCACATTCAAAAGCTTATCGAAATACTCCTTCCATCGTCCCTTTATCTCTTCTGGGTGTGTTAACAACTCTCCATCTTCCTTTTTCACTAGCTTTGTAGTAACTCTTTCTTTCCTCTTACTTCTTAGAAGCCCATACAGCATCCTTTTACTGCCACTTACATCTGTTTCCATTCTTCGTGTAAATTCTTCCCAACTTTTCTTCTTTTCTTCTCCTACCACTTTCTTACACCTCCGTTTGCTGTCGTGATACTTCCTTTTGCTTTCTTCTGTTTGATTGCGGTTCCATTCTTTCCATGCAGACTTCTTTTCTTTCACTGCTTTCCTCACTTCCTCATTCCACCATGGTGTCTCCTTCTCTTTCACTCTTGTTGACGTCCTACCACAAGCACTCTCTGCTGCACCAACAAATGCCTTTTTAAAGTGAGACCATTCCTCTTCTATGTTTTCCACTTCAGTAACTGGGATTTGTTGCTTCAATCTCTCCTGGAAATCTTCCTGTACGGTTTTGTCTTTCAATTTCCATACTTTTATTTCACTTTCTCTGATCTCCTTTAGGTTTTCCAATTTTTCCCATCTAAATTTTGCCACCACAGCTCTATGGTCCCCATCAAATGCTTCTCCTGGTAAAGCTGTCACATCTATCAGCTTTCTGCGATTAGTCCTTTCCACCAGAAAGTAGTCAATTACTGATTTTGTTCTTCTATCGCCCCAACCATATCTCGTAATTTTCCTGCTGTTTTTCTTCCGAAACCATGAATTACCCACTATCAGTCCATTCCTTTCACAAAAGTTTACAAGTTCCTCTCCTTCCCGGTTCTTTTTCCCATATCCATATGGTCCAATGACTTCTTCCTTTCCTTGTCTCTCGTTTCCGACTTGTGCATTCATATCTCTCATGATCACCACTTCTACATCTGAAATTACTCTTTCTACATCCTCCAGGAATACTTCAATATCTTCTTCTCTGTTTCCAGTCTGTGGTGCATACACTTGTATGAAGTCCATCACGTCATTTTTCATCTTCATTCTAATTTTCATTATTCTGTCACTCACACACTCGACCACTTCAACATACTCCTCCAGTTGTTTCGAGGTTATCAGTCCCACGCCATTTTTTGCCTCTTGGCCACCACTCCAGTATAATGTATATCCTTTCCTCAATTTCTTCCTTCCTTTACCTTTCCATTTCACTTCACTCAGCCCCATCAATCCAACATTCTCCCTCTCCATGAAGTCTACCACCTCCTCCACCTTGCCTGTCAGGGTCATGACATTCATGATTCCCACTTTCATTTCGGTTACTGGTCGCCCATTTCTCACAGTTCCCCCAGTACCAAAAGAACTGCGCGTCGCCTGCAGGGTACGCCCTAACCTTTTCCGATTCATTCGAAGTGCCATTTCCATTTTAGGCTATTATTACGATGGGGTCGCCACTCCCAAAGGCATTTTATGAAGCTACTGCCAGCTATTATACAGGCCGCCCCTAACATGGGAAACAGACGCCCTTGCAGCCGCCCCTAACCTGGGAAACAGACGCTGCCGATTGATGCTGTACTCTTACTATTCCCTGAGTACTGGGTTGCCTCTTCCGCAATCTCCACCGTTCCGAAGTCCATCTTCTCCGCTGCAGATTCCGTTGAGGTCTTCGCATGTAACCCTGTGCACGGGGCCTATGTTATACCCCATAGGACTGGGTCCTCACCAGAACTTAGCCGGTACTGTAGTTCCATGGTATATTACAGTACCGTTGCCCACCCCCGCAACGTGGACGCGCCTGGCAAGAGTTATCCATGTAGCCAATTAAAATTGCCTCATGGACCGGGTTAAGGAGCTGTCTAAATCCAGCCTCCAAGGCAGTCTGGGAACATCTTCCTAAATAAAGGACCAGCGTGATCGGAACAATTGACAGGGAGGTTATGTTCAATAATAAACGATGTGAACAATACTTCTGCACGTGTTATACTGTCAGTGTCTTCCTTATTACACTTGAAATAATCAAGTTTCTTGTTTTTCCCAACACATTGTACATTGTCTTTAAGTTTCTTTGAGAGCACATGTTTTGAAATGTCCCCCTTTCCACCATGCGAGATACTGAAATCACACCTACAGACACTACAAAATGCAAATGTTGCGCCTCTTCTTGACTCAGTTATATGCGGAAAGTTATCTTTGTACATTTTTTTAAATGTCACATCATATTTCTACGCCATATTACCGAGGAACCGACGAAATCACTCAGATCGAAAAATCACAATAGGCTACAGGCATATTAACGCCAACAACATCTAGGTAACAAAGTTATACACAAATCATATAGTTTCACGTGTGAAACAGATGCAATATTCCGCAGCGTACAACTACCTCTCACCCACAGGCCATTATCCAAAACATTTAGGAACAAGCGCTGAATTAACCACAGAAGAATTAACCATCGACGATTTTCAAACAAAGACGTATTCAAAGCCACAGCGGGACGCGATGCGGAAGTGCGCGGGAGTTAGTACGCAGTTGTCGATTATATCGATACAGAGTGAAACTGCGGTATCGAGATATAACTTCAAAACACGTAAAGTCGATCCGTTCGATAGACGAATGGAGTGTCATCTCGCACATTCAATCCGAAATTACGCGTGGGATTTTTGAAAAATCGGGAGATTTAGTACGTTAAGCGGGAGGGCGGGAGAAATGGTCTGATATCGGGAGTCTCCCGCCTAAATCGGGAGAGTTGGCAGGTATGCAGATTGGTTTAGGAACAAGACTGGACTAAGACAGGGGAGTGTGCTGTCACCTCTCTTGTTCATAATGGTGATGGATGAAATTCTAAAGGAAACAAAGGAAGCATATGGACATAAAGAAATGAAGTTACTGTTATTTGCAGATGATATTGTGGTCTGGGGAAGGAACACCGAAGAAGTGCAAAAACAACTAGATGCACTGAACAAAAATATTCAGAAGTACGACCTGAAAATCAGTATAGAGAAAAGCAAGACCATGGTGATGACAAGAGGGGAAAGACAAGGAAAGGGCACTGTGAAAATTGGAAGTCAGAGTTTGGAAATTGTGGACGCTTTCAAATACCTAGGAAGTGAATTGATGCAAACTGGTAGGTTGGACATGGAGATTGGCAGGAGAGTACAGCAGAGCAATGCATTCTATCAAAGTGTAAGAAAACTTGTTTGGGATAAGGAAGTACCAAGGAAAAGCAAGGAGGTAATGTATAAAGTGTACTATGTTCCCATATTAACTTATGCAGCTGAGACTTGGACCCTGACAAGCAGGCAAGAGAGTAGAATCCAAGCCAGTGAAATGAAATTCCTAAGAAGTATGATAGGAAAGACAAGGCAAGACAGAGTGAGGAATGAAGATGTTAGGAAGGAAGTTGGGATGAGAAAACTAAATGAGAGAATTGAGAAGAATAAACTAAGGTGGTTTGGACATGTAAAGAGGATGGAGGAAAATAGAATACCAGACAGATGCTGGAGGCAAAGTGCAAGGGTAAGAGAGCAAGAGGAAGACCTAGAACAAGGTGGATTGATTCAGTGAAGAACAGCGTAAGAAAAAGAAATCTGGACTGGGACAAGATCGTGGAAGAAGAATGGTGGAAGGAAAGAGGAAAGTGGAGAAGTGCCATAAATACCCCGACCCGGCAGGAGCTGGATAAGGGGAATTGATGATGATGATGATGACATGGCGCGTTTTCATGTGATAGTTATTTATGAGAATTATAAAGGAGGGGAATATTTTCTATGATGTTTCTACGATATGTATACTGGAATAGAGTTATAAAACAAGGGAAATGTTGAAGAACATTAACTGACAGTTGAATGTGTATGTTGTTTTTGTACCTTAATATTGCAATTTCTTCCCAATGCTTCGTTGGTCAAGTTGGTAGCATCCTAGACTAAAAGTTATAATTATGCACCGTCGATATACTCTTAAATTATTAAAGAAAAAAAGTAGTTTTCCAGGCACTCGCGCATGTCCACAATTGCTTTCGCCATGAGACACACTTGGCAAACATAATTCGTTTGAAGGGCTCCGACATCGTGGTCACTCAGCCCCCTGTACTTTGGTGTGTATGTGTAAACATTTCTCTGATAACCTGTGTTATTGTGATGGCTGCATTAATGTGTGTATTTGTAATTAAGGTGGGCATGGCAAGGAGACGGCCGAGGCCTTAAGTTAGGAACCATCCCGGTATTTGCCTTGAGTGGAAGTGGGAAACCACGGAAAACCACATCCAAGATTGTTGGGGTGGGAATCGAACCTTCCTATTCTTAGTTATACCTCAAGAGACTGAGTGTGCCCCGTTTTTGCCCTCAGACCAGAATAAAATTTCTTGGCAGAGCAGGGTATGTAACCCGGGATCCGGGGCGATAGCCAAGAATGGGTGGGCTTCCGTGTGTTAATACGATTTTTGTCATGCACCGGACATAGAATTCTAAAACTGCCTCCATTAGGGTGACTGCCGAAGTGAGTATTGAGTATAGGCCTATGTTCATTCCAATATGTTGTATGCAGATGATGCGGCATCGCCTACACTCACGCCAGTGGAGTTGCAACAGACTGTTAATTGCTACAAGAATGCATGTGAACGTTTTGGTCTCACCATTAATGTTCAGAAGACCAAGATTCTGGCACAACCCTCACCAGGCACTTCCCTTCCGCACTTCAACATTTCTATCTCAGATACTCCATTGGAGCAGGTAGACCACTTCTCGTATCTGGGCAGTCTGCTATCTCTACACGGCAATTGTGGGCAGGATGTTGAGAAGAGAATCGGTGCTGCCCATGCGGCATTTGGGCGATTATCGCACTGGGTCTTCTTGAATAAAGATCTGACCGTGAAGACGAAGCTCATGGTGTACCAAGCTGTTGTCATCTCAACATTGTTGTATGGCTGTGAAACCTGGACCCTCTATCGACATGACTTCCGAAAGCTTGAGCGCTTCCATCAACAGAAACTTCGATCCATCCTTAAGATAAAGTGGGAAGACCACATCACCAATCTTGATGTTCTTGAGAAAGCGCTTGCTAATAGTATAGAATCCCATCATTGGTTATCAACTTAGATGGATTGGACATGTCCATCGGATGGATGATACGAGACTACCACGCCAGGTTCTGTATGGTGAACTCACCTCCGGCACCAGACCTCATCACCCTAAGAGACGTTACAAGGACCAATTTAAGCAGAATATGAAGTTGACAGGACTCAATCCACAAACCTGGGACCAGCTTGTTAAAGACCGTTCAACTTGGAGCCAGACCATCCCGGCTGCTGTCAAAATGTTTGAAGAAGAACGTCGTAGAATTGTTAAGGCCAAGCAACAAGCACGAAAGCTCCGTGCAGCACAGCCATGCCCTCCACCAACAGTTCTGTGTGATCTGTGTGGACGTTTGTTTCATGCACGCATTGGGCTGTTCAGTCACCGCAAACATGCCCACAGACCTCAACCTTAGATTATTTTAGACTGTTTTGGAAGAAGATGTATACTCGGAAACGAGTTAAAGCCGACGACGATGCTCATTCCAGTAGTTGGCGAAGTGATTCTATGTTCCCCTGCAAAATGTACTGCCATAACCTATAACAGGTGATGGAAATTGCTGATTTAGAGCAGTTTCGTACTGTTTATATCAAAATGAGGAACGTCATTCTGAGCTGAGTTTTCAAGCTATGGTAAAAAAAATCACTGGCAAGAACAATTATAAGGATTTTATTATAGGTGATCAGTCTCATCGCATTCTCCTCAGCAACCAACTTGAGTATGAAAGTCTCTGGACGGTGAATACACTGGTCATTTAGAACTTCATTGTATAAGACAATTGTTTAATGATTATTTGTTCAGAGTAATGAGTCTAACTACGCTGTTGATTTCAGCAATGGAAGTATTATTTGCCATTTAATATTTAGTGGCTCCATTGATGCAGGACACTATAGTGTTATCGAATAATACGAAGCCACTTTTAAAATCCAATATCAATAGACATTTCAGAAAAAATTCCAGATATTATGCAGTAGAGTGTAAGGTCCTTGATGATCAAATGTAAACATTGTTCTACATTGTATTTCTGTTGCGTAAAATCTACGTGTGGATACTTTGGCCTTTACTGTTGTGATGGTAAAATTGATCTGCTAGAATATAAAATATTTGACAGGCTGCAACAATGTAAGGTCTCCCATAAGTCCAACCCCTCGTCCACGTCGTGGGAGACGGGCAACGGCACAAAGTAGGGGATTGCCTGTAGGGGCGAAGTACAGTGGGGACTTCGTGTGCCCCGGGACCGTTACGGTAACTGTGAAGGTCCTACAGGAACCCTGAAAAGTGACGGCTAACGGGGCTCTGGTGAAGCTACGATAGGCCCAGCAAGCCAGTAGTGGATAAAACCAAATGCTTTCAAAAATGGAACGAGCCTTGGACAGGATGGATTTAATAGACGACGACACGGCTGTACACACGGACTAAGATTTGGAACTTTAAACCTAAGAACGCTGACGGGGAAGGTGGAGGAGATAGTGGATATGATGGAAAGAAGGAAGTTGGATTTATTGGGATTGGCAGAAACAAAGTGGAAAGGGGAAGGAAGGAGAGTACTGAGAAAAGGCTATAGACTGTACTGGAGTGGGAACGAAGAGGGAAAGAGGAATGGAGTGGGAGTAGTAGTACGAGATGGTTTAAAAGAAGAAGTGAGGAGAATAAGTGATAGGATGATGAAAGTGAAAGTAGCACTGAGGGGAGAGACCGTAGAAATAGTGCAAGTGTATGCTCCACAAGTAGGCTGCGCTTCTGAAGAGAAGGAGGAGTTTGAAGAGGAATTGCAGAAGCAGCTGGTAGGAAGAAATATGATTGTTATGGGGGACCTCAATGCCCATGTAGGAAGAGAAAGACAAGGTTATGAGAGTGTTCTAGGACCAGAGGGTTGGGGTGGAAGAAATGAGGAAGGAAAGAGACTGTTGGACTTCTGCCAGAGGAACAGCCTGCTAGTTGGGAACTCCTGGTTTAAGAAAAGAGAGAGCCACACAATCACATGGTACAGTGATGACTTGACCAGGAAGTCGGTGGTCGACTATATACTGTATGAGAAAGAACTAAATAAGAACATCACGGACATCAAGGTTATACCATCGGAGAACCTGGATAGCGACCATCGATTACTGGTAATGAACCTGAGAGGGAGTAAGGAGAAGAAAGGGACTGAGAACCAGGAAAGACGTATAAGGATATGGAAACTGAAAGAAGGGGATAGAAGGGTCGAGTACCTCAAAATGGTAAAGGAAGGAATTCCAACAGATGAAGAAAGAGGGGTGGAAGAGGAATGGGCTAGATTTAAGAAGACACTAGTGGGTGCAGCAGAAGCAGTATGTGGGAGGACAAGTAGTAAGAAGAGGTGGAAGGAAACACCATGGTGGAATGAGAAGACAAAAGATATAGTAAGGGAAAAGAATAGAGCCTTTAGGAGGTGGTATCAAAATAGGACGGTAGAGACAAGGGAAGAGTACCAGGAAAGAAAGAAGGAGGCGAAGAGAGTGGTGGCTGAGGAGAGAAGGAAGTGGATGGAAGAGTGGACAAAGATGATGGAGGAGGATAGTGAAGGTACAAAAAAGGTCCTGTATGGGATGGTAAAAAATAAGAGGCGGAAGGATCCTACGGATTATGTTAGAATGGTGAACAAAAGGGGACAAGAGATAGAAAATAGGGAAGAACTGAAGAAAATGTGGAAAGAATATTTTGAAGAACTTCTGAACCCAAATGGAAAAGATGGTGAGGAGGAAGAAATCGGGGAAGAGGAAGATGAACTGCAAACAGAAAAGGACTTAACATGGAAAGAAGTGGAAGATGCAGTGAACAAGATGAAAGGAGGGAAGGCACCGGGTGTGGATGAGTTGAGTGTGGAGATGGTGAGAGCAGCAGGAGAGGTGGGGATACAGTGGCTGTACCGAGTGATGAGGACAGCATGGAAGGAAAGGAAGACCCCAGAGGACTGGAAAAAAGGAATCATTGTCCCGATCTTCAAGAAAGGTAGTAGAACAGATTGCAGAAACTATCGGGGAATAACACTGATGAGTCATTGTGCAAAGATCTTCGAGAAAGTTTTGGAAAAGAGAATTAGGACAAGGATAGAAGGAGGGATGAGGGAAGAACAACATGGCTTCAGAGCAGGAAGGTCCACAGTGGATTTGATTTTTGCTGTAAGGCAGTTACAAGAACAGCACTATGAGTATGGAACAGATCTACTGATGGCCTTCCTGGACATTGAGAAAGCATATGACAGTGTATGCAGAAACAAAGTATGGAAGTCCCTGGAGGATAGAGGAGTAGAGAAATGGACTATAAAGAGGATAAAGGAGATGTACAAGGGAAGCGTGAGCTGTGTGAAAGTGGGAGGAGAGAGATCTGACTGGTTGGAACAAAGAAACGGCCTGAAACAAGGAAGTGCACTGTCACCGTTACTTTTCATTGTGGTGATGGATGACATAATGACCCGAGTGGCACAAGTAATTGGGGACGGAAAGATGAAAGCAATGGTGTTTGCAGATGATTTGATGATTTGGGGAAACAAGGAGGAGGAGGTACAGGAACAGTTGGACGTGTGGGAAGGAATAATACAAGGATATGGGATGAAATTTAGCATAAATAAGAGTGAGATGGTGATCACAACAAGGAAGAAGGAAAGAACCACCACGGGAATAACAATTGGTGGGGAACAGCTGAAGAAAGTGGAGAGTTTTAAGTATCTGGGAAGCCTGATACAAGATAATGGAAGAAACGATAGAGAAATAAATGAGCGGGGGAGGCAGGCAGAAGCATTTCGGAGGAGTGTGAGAAGCATGTTATGGAGCAAGGATGTCCCTCAGAACAGCAAAAAGATCATATATCGGACGTACTATGTCCCTATCCTGACGTATGCCTCGGAGACCTGGGTTATGAAAGGAAGGGAGAAGAGCAAAATACAGGCCAGTGAGATGAGGTTCTTGAGAAGCAGTATTGGAGCTACAAAGATGGACAGAATAAGAAATGAGAGGACCAGAGAATTAATGAAGGAGGAACCATTACAGGATGGTATAGAGAAATCTAGACTTAGATGGTATGGACATGTAAAACGAATGGAGGAGAAGAGGATACCCAGGAGAGTACATGAGACGAAGTGGGAAGGAAAGAGACCGAGGGGAAGACCGAGAGACAGGTGGCTGAAGGGGGTGGAAGAAAGCGTGAAGAAGAGAGGAGAAGACTGGACAAGGGTGGAGGCTGAGAGATGGTGGGAAGACAGAAGACGTTGGAGAGGCTTGTGTTCCAAACAGACCCGGCCAGTGGCTGGAAACTGTGCAAGATGATGATGATGAACAATGTAATGATATTAATTTAAAAGTCATTGAACTTATATCCAGCAGTTCAAACACATACATCAGCATTAACAGATTAGATACTGAAGATGAAAGCTAGCTACTTCATTTCCCTACTATAGAATTCTTCAATTCCTTGCAATAAAGTGATTCGCCTCCACATACTCCGAACGTTTGAGCCATAGTTATGCTCCTTAGAAATCTGTTCGTTTCCCAAGGACTCCTATATGGAAACATATTAATTTAAGAAAGTGCTTGGATTCGGATATAACAGGTGCAGTAATATTAAGCAGAGAGCTCAAATCCTACGACTTGATTTATCACCTTCCGATAAAACACTTACATGTACAGTACATTTCCTTTTAATAGGCAACAATTTCCTATTCGCTCGGCATGCTTTATCACAATCAATAAAGCTCAAGGAGAAACTCGGGAACGTATTGGTCTATTTACCTCATCACGTTTTTCAGTCATGACCAGCATTATGTTGCAATGTTTAGAGTGCTATCTTTTGATGCCCTTAAAGTTGCAATAGTGCCAAAAAGTAATCGTACAAAGCATGCAACTTATATAAGAAGCTTCTTCAGTAAACATTTTTGCCATTATCCATCATGTTTTGACGGGTTTCAACTAAGTTAGTAGATTTATTATTGTTACGTGCAAGAGCCCGTCCCAAAGTTTCAAACATGTATCTACCCCTGGATGGAATTCATGACATTTTGAATCGACCGCCTGGTGACTTGATTCCGTTTGTGAACACGAGATAGCAGCTGCTGTCGGACTTCGGGGTTTCTCCTCGTGGTTCCTTCTTCTCCGATAGAGTGTGTTGGGGTGCCTTTTAAACTCATCCTATTCCAGTCATGTTTCATGGCTATTTTTTATATTCTACGTCATGAAACAAAGGACTGTGTATTCATGATACCGCCAAATTATTTACTTAATAATGACATTGTTGATTGATGTGTCAAGCCTTGATTGGACGATAAATATTTACATGAATGCAGTTCGGTATCTGACGCGCGATTCTCCGCCATCTTGTGGAGTTCATTGTCTGTCGTCTAAGAAGCAACTTACCAGCTGGTGTGACAGAGTATCTCTTCGTGGGCTGGGGGAGGCCTTGGCCCCCAGCTTTTACAAAATTTGAATACCAATTCTACTAAGAAATTGCCTGTGCTCTTCAGGCTTTAATTTTCACCGTTTCGCCGTGAAGAGGACGTATGAAATGTAATCGCATCTCGATGCAGATCAGTGCTTGTGATGCCAAAACGAAGCATGTGCTGGTGGGCCATTTTCAAGGCAATTTAGTGCCGTATTATATTTTATTTATATTGTGTGTTAATTATTTTATTTTCATTGTGTCTTCACTGCGAAGGATGGTACGTTGCATTATACTTTTTTATTTATTATTGTTATGGAGCTCCGATATCGTCTTATAGTAATGTTTTAATTCTGTACCTTATTTTGTTTTATAGGCCTAATATTTCTGTTTGTCAACGTTACCTGATATAAAAAATGTTATTGTTTTCTTCGTACCTTCTGGAGACACATTTATAAGTTTATTTTACGTTTTAAATTATTATTTATTTTCCTTAGGCAATCTTGGGATTGGCATATTATTTATCTGCTTTACGATCCGTGGCTCCGCCCTCATGTTAATAGTGTTTAGACGTAATTGTTTTCCTCCGTTCTTTTCTTTCTGCTGAGTTTAAAATTTAGTTTGCCAAATTGTTTGCCGTAATTCGATCGGACATGCGGTCTCCTGTTTTTAGTGGCCTTGTTTGTTTTTTGTTTTGCCGAGATGCATTCTGGTCTCGAGGTCAGTCTCTTGGCGCCGACCACGAAACTCAAACGTGTTGTGGTGTTAGCTTAATTTTTTTTTTTATTTAATCTTGTTGGTTTAACTTTGTGTTTTTGGTAAATGTTCCTGTGTTTTTCTCCGTCATGCAAATTATGAATTTATTTTCTAATCCAATTTTATTTTGTTAATTTAATTTTTAATTTCTCGTTTCATCGTGGCCTGGATCTCCGCATGTCGGATCGGTATTGCATTCCCTTGTAAATTATCAAGCCCTTTCTCATTTAATTATGCCTGTAATTTTTATTTTTTATCTTTGGGCTTTTAACATTTTATTTTAATTTAATTCTTTTCCTTTTTTTTGCTTTGCAAGCAAGCATGTTAAGCCGTCCCTTGCCTATTTTGTAATTTAATGCTGGATAATGCAGGTTCTGTTTTCTGGTGGAGGTGTTTTTTGTTAAAATTTTAACATTAAATTTTTATTTTATATTTTTAAGCAACTGTTGTGACATTATTTCGTCGGCAGCAGTTCTGTTGGTTATTGGGGGGTGTCTGTAGAATAGCCTGTGCGTTCCCCTTCTCCACCTTCCTTCTACCCCTTTGGTGCTCTTCTGTTGGGATATGTCATCTGGAGGTGATTTTGCTGTGGAAGCGACACGGACCTCGAAGACAGGTAAGTAGGCCCATCCACGCCGGCCGTCCACGGTGTCATTTTGGTAGCAGACCGCGCTCGAGTTCGCTTCCGTAACTATCCCCTCCTCCATACCCGCAGGCTCGTTTTATGGACCCCTCTAGTGCTGATGGAGCGGTTGTTGATGGGATATTGTCATGCCAGTGCACTTGATGTTATGTAAAGCTAATCCTTGTCGTTTGTTTTATTTCATGTTTGCCTCTGAATATCCATGTGCTGTTATGTAAGTGACCGGTCCTGAGCGAGGTGTTTGCTGCTGTATTTTATCCTCTTTGTATGCATAATCCCCACTGAAAAAGAAGCTCGGTGAGTGACTGACATGTGTTCTTGGCATGGGAAATGGGGATTTCTTAATATTCTGATAGCGTACATGCTACGAGTGAAGGCATCCTGGAGCCCTGTCGGAAGCTGTTCGCCATGTATTTTGTGCCAATTTTTGTAATTTAGCTTCCTGTTCTCGAGCCAAGCAGGCGGTGACGTATGCAGTTCTGGGCAGCATTGTGCATGATGTTATTTGCCGAAATTTCAGGTGTCGAGGCAGTATCGGTGTTTAAGAAGACTGTTGTGTTCCTGTATGTTTCTTGTGCATGAAATTCTGTTGTGAAATGCTGTCCTCGTGATATTTTTATTATGCTACTATCACGCCTATTGGTGTTATGGCAAAGAGTAGTCCGATTAAAAGGGCTAACCCATGGAAATCTGCCCTCCCGATGACCCTAGTGTGGTGCCTAAGGCACATTTAACGTGCATGTCACTATTATTTGGCTAGAAATTCTTTCTAAACTCATTCAAGGTGTTTGTTTTGAAGTGTTTTTATCGCAGTGTGCAATTTGTAATTTTTGGTTCATAAACTTACATTATACTGCAATCGTTCTGGGATAAGTGTGTATCGTGTGAAAATCGTGTCTGGATGTATGTGTTAACATTAGATTTTGATTTAGATTTGTAGGGTGGGGTAATTCAGGGTTTGTTGTGTTTGCAAAGGTAAGGCTAGGATCGTATTTTTATTAGTTGATTTCCTTGTAATTTTGAACTGAACATAATATGTAGGTCTGTTTTACGTGGAGATATCTACTGTCTGGGGTTAGCTAGGTTAGAAGTATGGGATTCTTTCTTGGTTTGATCCCTGGGCAGGTTGTATATAGGACTTGCACGATCCGAACTGGCTTGGTATGGGCTGGTCTGTTCGATGACATGCAAGTATGTGTCATGTAACTTAATGTAATTGTAAGGGTATTGTGTTTTAATTGTATTTGTTTGTGTCATGATATCTCTACAACTACATAACTTGCATATTTGAGTATTAATGGGAATTATTTTTGTGGGTGGTAAAAAATTATGTATCGCTGTTATTTGAGTATGTGTGCGATGAATATGTTGTTGTGAATATGAGGTCTCAGTTCGTGAACAGCCATAATGTAATGTCCTTTCCTGCTTAATTTATTAATATAGGGTCTTCAAAATTTACTGGGGTTAAATTTCTGTTGGAAATGATGGTCATCAGCTTCTGTAAGTCAGCTTGTTTTGCGATTTAAGCCAGTAATCTGTTGTTGCTGGAAATCTGGGTCATCAGTTGCCTCATGCTAACTGTAAATGACATAGGCCTACTGTTTAGTTCATGCTATGGCAATCACGGTCATCAGCCACTGTATCTTAAGTAAAATTTTCTGCTTTTGACTGGTAATTCAAAATTTTTTTTTCTGCTTAAATCGTTTGGAATGGTGCGCTAGTGTTCCCTGTTAGCCTCGTCTTTCGACAAGAGCGGCTTGTTTCTCATCTAACCGTATTTTCGGGCCATGTTAGGCATCCTGTGGTTGTACGTGTTCGTGTCTTAAACCTGAACGAGGAAACCTCATTTGTACCTCGTGTACTGTTGAACTTGTTCTTTTTATGTTGGATTTTTCTCTCCCAGGCGGATTTCGGCTGTATAGTCATCTGCTGTCGAACCTCATTTTCGTTCCCTGTGTTAGTGTTTTGGTGTTTGTTTTCTGCGCTGCCTTTTCCTCTTCGGTTTTCGTCGTTACTGTAACTGCGTTTGAATTCCTCATTGTTCCCGTGCCAAGCAATGTGTGCCATCACGAACCAACAATGTAGAGGCATACATATCAGATTAATTAATTTTTCTTTTTCTAAAACCCTAAGGCAAACAAAATTTCCAGAGTGCATCTGTCGCACATTAAACGAGGTGAAGAGGCTTCTAATGAGGAAATGCTACCATAAATTTTGTAAACTGATTTTGTATAATGTAGAGTATCCCTAACCTTCATTGAAGCCTTCAGGCATCTGTTCCTTCTGGAATTTTGAACTGGATATGAAAACTCTGCTGGGATACAAACTGTAACTGTTGGGTAATTCCCATTTTTATGGTATATTGTAATATTGAAACTAAATTTTGATGTTTTTATGAAAGATGCTAGCATGTAAGTTGGACTCAGTGGGAGACCTAATGCATGGTAACCTTGTATACCTGATTCATTGGGAATTTAAGTGGTCATTCCTCTACCGTAGTTCCTTCTAAATGTATAGTCGCTTAACTCATGTCATCTTGAAAGGTACTTCTAGTCTGTAAAAAGGTAAATTTGTAAATGAAATTTTGTAAACACGGATCTAGGGCATGGTCAGAAATATTTTCTTCATATAAATTCAACTTTGTTTCTCTCTTGTAAAATATAGTAAGAATTAGTAATTTCTGTAAACTTTTTTTTGAAATAAGATTAACTTCTCTTTTGTAAATGGCTCCCCACGTGTCGCATGATAACTGGCACATTACTTCCAACTACTTCGTCTAAAGCGTACTACATTGGACTTATTGAAAATTTTCCTAACGTGTCTCGGACTATGAAAGCACTGCAGGTGCTGGTGTTCTGCGTTTCTGAGGACTTATGAACACAGTGAAGCTGTTAACTAAGTGGTTTGCGAGGTGATCAATTATCCATTCCCTGATAATCTAACCCTGCACTCTTCCTAACCAAAACGATGCGGTTTTTGTCCATCAATTGGAGTTAACTGGTGAACATTATCTTCTGGAAACATGCTTGGTGAATCGACTAGTTAAGGAGTACTGCCTATGCCTAGGCATATTCGTGAACGGTGTTCACGCTTAAGGGAGGGAGACTGTTACGTGCAAGAGCCCGTCCCAAAGTTTCAAACATGTATCTACCCCTGGATGGAATTCATGACATTTTGAATCGACCGCCTGGTGACTTGATTCCGTTTGTGAACACGAGATAGCAGCTGCTGTCGGACTTCGGGGTTTCTCCTCGTGGTTCCTTCTTCTCCGATAGAGTGTGTTGGGGTGCCTTTTAAACTCATCCTATTCCAGTCATGTTTCAAGGCTATTTTTTATATTCTACGTCATGAAACAAAGGACTGTGTATTCATGATACCACCAAATTATTTACTTAATAATGACATTGTTGATTGATGTGTCAAGCCTTGATTGGACGATAAATATTTACATGAATGCAGTTCGGTATCTGACGCGCGATTCTCTGCCATCTTGTGGAGTTCATTGTCTGTCGTCTAAGAAGCAACTTACCAGCTGGTGTGACAGAGTATCTCTTCGTGGGCTGGGGGAGGCCTTGGCCCCCAGCTTTTACAAAATTTGAATACCAATTCTACTAAGAAATTGCCTGTGCTCTTCAGGCTTTAATTTTCATCGATTCGCCGTGAAGAGGACGTATGAAATGTAATCGCATCTCGATGCAGATCAGTGCTTGTGATGCCAAAACGAAGCATGTGCTGGGTGGGCCATTTTCAAGGCAATTTAGTGCCGTATTATATTTTATTTATATTGTGTGTTAATTATTTTATTTTCATTGTGTCTCCACTGCGAAGGATGTAAGGTACGTTGCATTATACTTTTTTATTTATTATTGTTATGGAGCTCCGATATCGTCTTATAGTAATGTTTTAATTCTGTACCTTATTTTGTTTTATAGGCCTAATATTTCTGTTTGTCAACGTTACCTGATATAAAAAATGTTATTGTTTTCTTCGTACCTTTTGGAGGCACATTTATAAGTTTATTTTACGTTTTAAATTATTATTTATTTGCCTTAGGCAATCTTGGGATTGGCGTATTATTTATCTGCTTTACGATCCGTGGCTCCGCCCTCATGTTAATAGTGTTTAGACGTAATTGTTTTCCTCCGTTCTTTTCTTTCTGCTGAGTTTAAAATTTAGTTTGCTAAATTGTTTGCCGTAATTCGATCGGACATGCGGTCTCCTGTTTTTAGTGGCCTTGTTTGTTTTTTGTTTTGCCGAGATGCATTCTGGTCTCGAGGTCAGTCTCTTGGCGCCAACCACGAAACTCAAACGTGTTGTGGTGTTGGCTTAATATTTTTTTTATTTAATCTTGTTGGTTTAACTTTGTGTTTTTGGTAAATGTTCCTGTGTTTTTCTCCGTCATGCAAATTATGAATTTATTTTCTAATCCAATTTTATTTTGTTAATTTAATTTTTAATTTCTCGTTTCATCGTGGCCTGGATCTCCGCATGTCGGATCGGTATTGCATTCCCTTGTAAATTATCAAGCCCTTTCTCATTTAATTATGCCTGTAATTTTTATTTTTTATCTTTGGGCTTTTAACATTTTATTTTAATTTAATTCTTTTCCTTTTTTTTGCTTTGCAAGCAAGCATGTTAAGCCGTCTCTTGCCTATTTTGTAATTTAATGCTGGATGATGCATGTTCTGTTTTCTGGAGGAGGTGTTTTTTGTTAAATTTTAACATTAAATTTTTATTTTATATTTTTAAGCAACTGTTGTGACATTATTTCGTCGGCAGCAGTTCTGTTGGTTATTGGGGGGTGTCTGTAGAATAGCCTGTGAGTTCCCCTTCTCCACCTTCCTCTACCCCTTTGGTGCTCTTCTGTTGGGATATGTCATCTGGAGGTGATTTTGCTGTGGAAGCGACACGGACCTCGAAGACAGGTCCACGCCGGCCGTCCACGGTGTCAATTATCTTATTAAAACCGCCTAGTCAAACACTACAAAATACTATCAGTCAACACGGTTATTAATTATTACCATTGTCATAATGGTCAATGTTTACGCATTTTACGATAACAGACATATTGAGTTCGTGTTATGTAGCATTTTTAGCAACAAATGTAATTATCTTCATGTTTTAACCTGTTTAATCAGGGATTCACAAGCACATAAAATTCCTCGTGTGCAGGGCGCAGAGCAGTGCAACCAGGACTGCAAGCGGTGTAGTAAACCAATGTCAGATCGACAAACCAGCTGCTGAATGGATAGGTGCGGAATGGATCATTCAACTCCAAGAAAACTCCAGTGACATTACTTTGTGTAAATTAAACTAGGTTATTATTTTTGGTAAGTAACGGTAGGGGCAGATTCAACATTTCACTAGAGCCCTGCACGGATAAACAAAACCTTATCCGCATCCGCCCCGCATCTGCACGACTCTTATCCGTATCCGCACGTTTGTTACCGTATCAAAATTCGCTGACATTACAATAATATTTTAATTTTTTTGAAAAGTATTAAAGCAGCACATATTTTAGACATTTGAATAGAAATTCGTTCCCCTAGGCTATGTGTGAATCGCAAGAAAATGTTGACTGAGTTTTGTCCGTCTGAGTAAGGCCATGTAAAACACAGGCTGGCTACTTAGTCGTCGGATATACCCACACAGGTCATCATCATCATCATCTTGCACAGTTTCCAGCCACTGACCGGGTCTGTTTGGAACACAAGCCTCTCCTACGTCTTCTGTCTTCCCACCAACTCTCAGCCTCCACCCTTGTCCAGTCTTCTGCTCTCTTCTTCACGCTTTCTTCCACCCCCTTCAGCCACCTGTCTCTCGGTCTCTTTCCTTCCCACTTCGTCTCGTGTACTCTCCTGGGTATCCTCTTCTCCTCCATTCGTTTTACATGTCCATACCATCTAAGTCTAGATTTCTCTATACCATCCTGTAATGGTTCCTCCTTCATTAATTCTCTGGTCCTCTCATTTCTTATTCTGTCCATCCTTGTAGCTCCAATACTGCTTCTCAAGAACCTCATCTCACTGGCCTGTATTTTGCTCTTCTCCCTTCCTTTCATAACCCTAGGTTCGAAACCTGGCGCAGTCAGCTGGCATTTGAGGGTGCGCAAATGCGAGGGAGCCATGTCAGTACATTTACCGGCACGTTAAAGATCCCCTTCGGGGCAACATTCCGGCACCCCGGCGTCTCTAAAAGCCAGTGTAGTTAAAAGGGACGTAAAACCAATAACATTATTTGTATTTCATAACCCAGGTCTCCGAGGCATACGTCAGGATAGGGACATAGTACGTCCGATATATGATCTTTTTGCTGTTCTGAGGGACATAAAGTACTATTTTTTTTTACAAAAGTCAACACTAATTGAGCATATTTCCATGATAGGCTTCTCTCACTTCTCTATTATTTTCATACGATCCAAGTGAAAGCAAATAGGGAAATAACAAGAAACGTGAAAGACGCATATCTTAGCATAAACTAAAGTTAATAAGAAAAATCCAGTAAAACTTTGTATTCTAAAAACTCACCGCAAATATACTCTAAACCAGAGGCGGCTCGTGGGCTTTGATAAGGGTGGGGCACAGCAGGTATCAGTTTTGCTAAAACACATGACCATAATTCTCGATGTTAGTTATTGTTGTTTTAAGGGAGAGGAACTACGAGGTCATCTGCCCCCTAATCCGTACCATGAGTGAACTATGAAACCACAGTTGAGTGATTTGATTATGAGCGTCATCCTCATCATGCCTTCCTTTCCCAATTGTAGGCACAGATAATTCAGTACAAACCCGGTCAAATAAACAGAAAATAACGCAGGTTACTAAGTAATTAACACACACAATAAGTTGGCTAGGGTACACGGGATTGATTACCACGAAAAAAGAAAAAAAAATTGAAACAAAATCAGAGTTATACCAAGTAAGAAAAAGCTTACCTGATCGTTCACTTCTTGTAGAATAGTTCGATCCTTCTATTTTTAGCAGCAGCAAACTCCTCTATCACGCGTGTGTTGAATTCTGGAATACTGTTTATCATCCTCTTCTCCATCGACAACATTGCAAGTGCAGACAGTCTATCAGCCCCCATAGAATTTCTCAGGAAAGATTTTATCCTCTTCAAAGTAGAGAATGACCTTTCGGTCTCTACAGTCGTCATTGGGATAGTAACAATGATTTTTAAAAGTATCACACACTCTGAAAATGTGCGCAACATATTATTGTTAAAAAGGAACTGCAGAAGTGGTGCCGCACCGGAAGCATTACGCAAATCTTCACGACAGTACAATACCTCCAATTCAGTTCTCAGTTTCGGACCATTTATTGCACGGAACAATGTAACGGCTGTCTGGAAATCCCTCTCTGGGAATTCAATGGAATAGTATGGAAACTTTTCAACTAGAAATAATTTTGAAGCACACAAGTGATCCGAAAACTGAAACCTGTCATTAATGCTACTAACAATAGTATCACACACTTCTATTACGGCCAGACGATTACTCTTACTACTTCCTTGTTCAACACAAAGTCTTTTGCTCGCGGGCTCACTAAAGGACACTCCACTTTCCGCATATTCTTCGCGAACTTTGGTCACCGCTTTAGAAAACTGCTTTATAAAGTCACTGACTTTAACAGCATCAATACCACTTTGCTGAATACAATCAAAGAAAATAGCTACGTGTGGCATAACTTTATGAAAGAAAGTCAGCCAGTATATAAACTGGGGATCTTTCAATGTACGCACAAATCCTGCAGCTTGACTTGAGGCATTTCTGTCATTAACTTCTGAGTCTCTAATGTGCTCAAAACATTTCAAAAGATTTTCTTTGTTTTCGAACACAGTGTTGACAGTTCTATGTTGAAAATACCATCTTGTCGGAGGGGCGTAACCTATTTTCTTTTGAACTACTTCAATCAAGCAATCCATTCTCTTTGGAGATCTTGAAAAAAATGGCCCTATCCCTTGCAAATCTTGAAAAAATATTCTGCTTTGGGAGCAAGATGAAGTGGCGTGTTGGAGAATCAAATTACCTTGATGTGCGTAACAATGAATGTAATTCGCGTTTGGGTATTTCTCCTTAATTAACGACTGCACTCCACCCCTATGCCCACTCATCACAGAAGCACCGTCATACGTTTGACAAATAAGTTTCTCAGGAGATTTTTCTACTTCAATTTTGTTTAACTGTCCCAATATTGTTGCAGCCAGACCGTGCGCGCTCCTGTCGGTGACTTCAAAGAAACCCCAAAATCGCTCAACAATTCTACCTGCTATTTGATACCTAAAAATTAGGGACATTTGGGTTTTGCATGAAGCGTCCGTTGTTTCGTCAGCCTGGAGCGAGAGGAAGTCTTCCGAACTGATTTCCTCGACAACATTCTTCCGACAAACGGACAGAATCGTGTCTAAAATTTCATTTTGGATGACCTTCGATGTCCCTTTAAACACGCTTGAATTTTCCAAGTGATCCTTTAAAACATTGTCAAGCGCCGCAGTGTAATTGATGAGACCCTTAAAAACACCTGGATTAATTGATTCGTCGGTTTCGTCATGTCCACGCAAGGCCAATTCAAATTCCCCACAAAACTTAATAGCATCAATAATGCGCGACATAATATACCTATTCTTGTCCACAAGTTCATTGTGTTTACGAATAGAAATCCTGTAGCCATCATCCAGTTGCTGCGCTATGCTTATATTCCCTAACACTGCTAAACTCATTTCATTGTTCATATGGCATTTTGACAAACAATGTTCCTTTCCTTTTCCAGGTAAATGTTTTAAATCATTAATGCCAGTCTTGGTCCATGTGTCATCGCTACCAAATAACAGGCACGGAAAACAAAAGAATGAATTTACTACCGGACATCCACATAACCAATCCCATTTTTTATACACAGATTTATTGAAAGTCCTGTGATATGTTCTGTTTTTATCTTTAGAGACTTGATTAATGCACAGATCTGGTTTCGGAGGGCCTAATTCCTTTGCTAATAGTCTGTCCTCATAAGTTAAGGACTTATTTTGTAAGTATTTTACCTCGTTCATTGCACGGTTTTGGTAACGACATGCACACCTTCAATGCCTGAAAACACAGTGAAAATTATAAAGTAATTTGTCGCAGCATTAAGTTACGGTCTAAAAATAAAATGCCACATAATACATAGTTGATAAATACCACTTACCTCGTACGACTAAATACTCCTTCAGTGTATATTTTAATTATGTTTAATAACACACTGGTACGCGTTATTCACAAAACACGCTTCCAATACAAATATTAGCCTATGTAAGATTAATATTACTGAACACTGCAAAAGACCACCGCACTCAAACACAATTATACAGTAACTCAATATCGTAGGCGCCAAAACTTTCGGAACCAAGTACTGACGCAGTGCCGTTGTCACGCAGTTGTGTATTCCCCTAGATAATGAAATTTCTCAGACCTGACGTTATAACATAATACAAGTTCGCTTACGGTACATACCCTACGGTCATAATGTTACGTTTCTCTCTCAATGCATATTATACATGTTGATTTTTCTCCGTACATATTAATAACGGGCGCTATGTTCCGTATATTATTTTGGTGGAAAATTGCTGAAGGTTGGTAAATAAGCTACCTATGAACTTGTCTGCCCTCTATCGGTACTCCTTGCTAACGGTACACTTTAACACCCCTCTCCGACCCTCCTCGCCCCGACCCGCCCTCGCTACTTTCACGGCCGTATCGCCGGCTAGTCACAGGATTCTTGTGCCCCAAGTCTACGAAACTCCCATAGCCCCTCTCTCGCCTCTCCCCGCTGTAAAAGTAGGGGATGATGTTAAAGGGCCAGGAAGAGGAAGCATGTGGCTACACTGTGTTGGTCACACCAGGCATGTGCCCAGCAGAGCACCTCGTTGTGATGTGCCATGCTCCTGCTGTCGGGGAAAGTGAACAGCAAGCCGATTGAACTGCTTGGTCACGTCATAAGCGCCATTGCCACGGAAGGATTATCAAGACGACTACAACCCAAGGAGAATGATTATTAATGGTGGGGCACGTGACCGTGTGCCCTTGTTCTAAAACCGCCTCTGCTCTAAACATTATCCGTAGCTTATCCGCTAACCGCACAGTCATGCACACTTTATCCGCACGGAGAAAAATTTTGCAGATATCCGCATCCGCGCAGGGCTCTACATATCACACACCTATATTGACGTATGCAGCAGGCACGTTCACAACAACTAAACGGGAGGAAAGTAGAATCCAGGCGGCAGAGATGAAGTTCCTTAGAGCAGGGGTTCCCAACCTGGGGGGCGTGGAGCTTTATCAAGGGTTTCCAAATTATTTTTTTTAAACTCGAATATTACAATTTTGTATAATAACATTTTTCGAATCTCTCCAAGTGATTGTCGCGCCAAGTCTTTCCTTCAAAAGCGCTGGTAATTGCCAACTGTCGGCACAAACCTTTGCGGAGCTGCGAGGTTGGAGGTGAAATAAGGAATTTGCTGTGTTGTAAGGAGTAAAGTCAAGCCTGAGAGATGATTCCGAAATAATAGGACTAAGTGACTTTTGGGTAAACTGTCTTGCAGTGTATCCTGAAATAGCCAAAGTTGCATTGCTTGTAATTATCCAATTTTCAACGACATATATGCGATTAAGGATTTTCAACGCTGAGTGTCATAAAAACAAAGCAGTACTGTCGACATGATGTTGCAAGTGATCTCCGCTGTGCTCTGTCAAATATCAAGCCAATCATACCGAATCTTACCACGAGAAAACAGTGTCAACCCTCACACTGGCATTCTTGACTAAGTTAAGGATTTATTGTGAAAGTGTGTTCTTTGTATTGTGCTAAAATGAAGTTAGTATGTAATAGATATAAAGAGCATACTTCATATTATATTTTCAGAAATAATTATTCCATTATGTAGTGTTATTTGGTTAGGTCTATATCCTAGACGTCAGTGTATCGAAGAGGTTATAGAAGTAACCAGGAAGGGGGGGGGGGGGGTCAGCTGGCCAAGGTTGGGAACCACTGCCTTAGAGGTATAATTGGAAAGACCGCAGAGACAAAATCAGAAACTAGGAAATTAGGGAGAAAACAGGATTCCCAAAGTTACAAGACAAAATCGAGATCAGTAAGCTAAAATGGTATGGACATATGATGCGAATGGGAGAAGACCGATTCCCGATGCAGTGAGGGAGAGCGTTGAGAAAATAGGAGTGAAAGTGGAGGTTGGACTGGAAGAGGAACGAGAGTGGTGGAGAGACAGAAAAGTATGGAGGTCCTTGATTAACACCCCGACCCAGATCACTGGAACCGGGAAATGAAGAAGAAGAACGGTAGGGGCAGATGACCTCACTGTTCCACCCCTTAAAACAACCATCATCATCATCATCATCATCATCAAATATAGACTGTAATGTAGTTACTTGAATGAAGTAACTTACCCAACCAACTCAAGTACATTTGTAGGAAACTCGATAAAACTTACATTCTCTGTGTCCTCCTTGAAGATATACATCTGGCCTAAACCGAAGTGTGGTAGTACAAAATAAGGAGGCGCATACTGCGTAGCTTGATAGTAATACTGGAATGCCTGGTCATAATCACCCTAAAAAAAAAGGAAACAAAGAAAGAAAAAAAAGGGCCATAAATAAACAGAATTTCACAATCACAAGGTTTAAGGAAATCTGACAATTGATATTGCAACTTTTTAGTCATACCAACTGAAAAGTTGTAAAATTAATTATCAATAAGGCAACACTGAAAAATGGCTTCAAAGCTCTCTCGTACCACATTTATTTTTCATAAAACCAGCATGCAACTTTTCAAACAGAAATACTATCCCACGCCTTTACCAATTTTAAATAATTCTAGTACAATTGTGTTAGGCCATCCGGAGTGTGATTTTTCCCTGGGCTTTAGCACACCCTCTGCAGGCAAATACCAGATAGTACCTTACTTCAAGTCCCAGACCGCCTACCTGTTATGTGACGGCCCATTTCCTGTATTAATATTGCAGCTTACTTATTATTTATTTCAGGTTATTTTCCACATATTCCAGTAGTTGGAATCGTTTTATATTGACCGACTGAAAGCTGCAATATTAATAATTAATAAGACAACACTGCTGAACTGCTTCAAAGCTGTCATTATTTCCTGAATTATAAATTACATATCCATGTTTGTGCTTCCATAACCTCAAAATGTATTCCCTTTCTCCATATTTTATTTATTTATTTGTGTTGTGAACATTACAGGAAGCCCCAATTACATTGCTCACTTCTAGAATTAGATAATATACAATATATAAATAGAAATACAAAAGATACATAAAGAGAAGATATACGAGGGCTGTTTTTTAAGTCATCATCATCTTGTACAGTTTCCAGCCCCAGGCTGGGTCTGTTTGGAACATAAGCCTCGCCACTTAGTTCTTTCTTCCCACTACCTCTCCGCTGTCACTCTGGTCCAGTCCTCGTCTCTCTTCTTGACACATTCCTCCACTCCTTTCAGCCATCTATCTCTTGGTCTTCCCCTTGGTCGTTTCTTCTGCATCTGCATCTCATGTATCCTCTTGGGAATCTTCTTCTCATCCATTCTCTTTAAGTGTCCATACCACCTCAGTCTTGATGTCTCAATCCTACCTTGCAAGGGCTCCTCTTTCACCATTTCCCTGACCTTTTCATTCCTCACCCTGTCTCTTCTTGTTACTCTGATCCTACTTCGCAGAAACTTCATTTCACCTGCCTGTATTCTGCTTATGTCTCTTTTCTTCATTGTCCACGTTTCTGAAGCATAGGTCAGTATCGGGATATAGTAGCTTCTGTATAACACTTCCTTGCTTTTTTGTGGGACATCTTTATTCCACACTAAGCTCCTAATGCTTCTCAGAAATGCTTCTGCCTGTCTGCCACGTTCCGTAATCTCTTTGTCATTTCTCCCATTTTCCACCACTATACTTCCCAAGTACTTGAGACTTTCCACCTTCTTCAGCTGTCCACCTCCAAGTGTTATCCCACTCATTGGTCTGTCCTTTTTCCTGGTCGTTAACAGGATCTCACATTTACTGATGTTGAACTTCCATCCGTACTCTCCCACTGTTTCTTCCCAAGCCTTCAGTTGCTCCTGAATTTGCTCCTCCTTGTTTCCCCAGACCATGAGATCATCTGCAAACACCATTGCTTTCATCTTATCTTCTCCTATCTTTCCTGCTACCCGTGTCATTACCTCGTCCATAACCACAATAAAGAGAAGGGGTGACAGCGCACTACCCTGTTTCAGGCCACTCATTTGTCTGAACCAGTCTGTTCTTTCCCCTCCAACATTCACACAACTCACACTTCCACAATACATCTCCTTCACTCTGCCTAGTCTCTTTTTCCACTCCCATGTTTTCCATTGCTTTCCAAACCTTCTCCCTACACACACTATCATAGGCCTTTTTGATGTCCAGGAAGGCCATCAGCAGATCCTCTCCAAATTCGTAGTGGTGTTCCTGGAGCTGTCTCATTGAAAATATGACATCCACTGTTGATCTCCCAGGTCTGAATCCATACTGCTCCTCTCTCAATTTTCTCTCCACTTTGGCTCGTATTCTACTTTCTAATATCTTTTCATATATCTTGGTACAGTGAGGTATGAGTGTGACTCCCCTGTAATTTCTGCACTCCTTTCTGCTTCCTTTCTTAAATATTGGGACAATTAATCCTTTCTTCCAATCTTCTGTGGTCTTTTTCTCCTTCCATATCACCCTCATCACACGGTACAGCCACTGTTTCCCAACCTCCCCTGCTGCCTTCACCATTTCAACGCTCACTTCATCCACACCTGGTGCCCTTCCTCCTTTCATCTTGTCTATAGCCATTTCCAGTTCTCTCCAAGTCAGGTCCTTTTCCATTCCTGTGTCATCTTCTCCATCTTCCAATACATTGTCTTCCTCCCTATGACCATTTGGATTCAAAGCAAATCCTCAAAGTACTCTTTCCACACTGTCTTGAGTGCCTCTTTGTTGTGTACCTCATTTCCGTTTTTGTCCATCATTACCACATCCTCTCGCAGACCTCTTCTCTTACTTTTGACCATCCCATAAAGTACTTTCTTATTTCCTCTGCTGTCTTCCTCCATCATCTCTGTCCACTTTACCATCCACTTCTTCCTCTCCTCTGCGACAATCTTGTTTGCTTCTTTCTTCTTTATCTTATAATCTTCCCTTGTCAGATCAGTTCTTTCCTGGAACCACACTCTGAAAGCCTTGTTCTTCCTTCCCACAGCTTCTTTTACTCTCTCATTCCACCATGGTGTCTCTTTACACCGCTTTCTGTTGCTTGTTCTTCCACATACTGCCACTGCAGCTTCCACCATTGTGTTTTTGAATTGCTTCCATTCCTCTTCCCCTGTTTTAGGATTGTCTGTTGGCATCTTTTCCCTTATTATCTTCTGGAATTCTTCCTTGACTTCCTTTTCCTTGAGTTTCCATACTTTGATTCTCCTTTCCTGGTACTCTGTCCTCTTGCTATCCTTAACAACTCCCAGGTTCATTACAAGTATTCTGTGGTCGCTATCTAAGGCCTCTGATGGTATTACCTTTATATCTCTGACACTTCTCTTCATTTCCCAGTCGTACAGCATGTAATCTACCAAAGATTTCTTTGTTAAATCACTGCTGTACCACGTTACCTTGTGGCTTTCTTTCTTCCGGAACCAGGAGTTGCCTACCACTAAACAGTTTCTCTTGCAAATATCCAGCAACTTTCTCCCTTCTTCATTCCTGCTACCCCATCCTTCTGCTCCGAATACATTTTCATATCCTTGCCTTTCACTTCCTACATGTGCATTCAAATCTCCCATGACAATGATGCTCTGCCCATTCAACTGC
The DNA here is from genome assembly GCA_946902985.2 of Meconema thalassinum. NCBI lineage: Eukaryota > Metazoa > Arthropoda > Insecta > Orthoptera > Tettigoniidae > Meconema > Meconema thalassinum. Next base: position 189,425,276 of record OX336389.2, read on the forward strand.
TGTTGTAGCTCCTCCTCAAAGTCTTCCTTCTCTTGAGCTGTACATCCAACTTGAGGGGCATATACCTGGGCTATCTCCAGGCTTCTTCCCTTTACAGTTACTCTGATCTTCATGATCCTGTCACTTATTCCCTTTACCTCTTCCTTCATTCCATCTCTCACAACTACTCCTACTCCGTTGCTCCTTCCTTCACTGTTCCCACTCCAGTACAACCCTTTCCTCAGTTCTCTGCGACCTTCTCCTTTCCATCTTGTTTCTGCCAAGCCCAGTACATCCAGTTTTCTTCTCTCCATCACATCTACAATCTCCTCCACTTTTCCTGTCAGTGTCTGTATGTTTTATGTCCCAACTCGTAGTCCATTAGCATATCCGGGTCGTCGTCGTTTGCATCCGTCCTTTCCGAGGCCTGTTCCTGGTTTGAAAGCAAATATGATATCCACTACTGGCTTGCTAGGCCTATCGTAGCTTCACCAGAGCCCCGTCAGCCGTCACTTTTCAGGGTTCCTATAGGGCCTTCACAGCTACCGTAGCGGTCCCGGGGCACAGGAAGTCCCCACTGTACTTCACCCCTACAGGCAATCCCCTACTTCATGCCGTTGCCCGTCTCCCACCACATGGAGGAGGGGTTGGACTTGTTTTTTAAGTAAGGGCCGTTTTTTTTTTTAATTAACCGAACATTTTATTTTGAAACCACATTTATTTTTAGGTTTTACATACCTTCCTCTATTTTTCTACATAGTTGTCTTGTTTATTTAGGCACTTGTCATACCTTAAAACAAAGTTCTGAAATCACTCTGCATCAAAGTTTGCCGCCTGCTCTGACAACCAAGAATTCACGGCTGTTTTCACTTCTTCATCGTTGGCGAAGCGCTTCCCACCAAGATGACGTTTCAGTTGTGAAATGAGGTGGAAATCGCTCGGAGCAAGGTCAGGGCCATGTTTCTTCTCCAGTGATGATTCGACTCAACATGTCATCCCCTTCTTGGGCATAACGAGTCAAAAAAGTGAGGAAAGTGGCCATCTCTTTCATTTGTGGTCTTCCGTGAGGAGTCTGGGTACCCATCGAGAGCATCGCCGACGATGAATCAGTGAAAACAGCCATGAATTCTTGGTTGTCAGAACAGGCGGCAAACTTTTATGCAGAGGGATTTCAGAACTTAGTTTTAAGGTATGACAAGTGCCTAAATAAACAAGGCAACTATGTAGAAAAATAAAGGAAGGTATGTAAATCCTAAAAATGAATGTATTTTTTTTTTAATGTTCGGTTAATTTAAAAAAAAAAGGCCCTTACTTAAAAAACAGCCCTCGTAGATAGAGATACACGTTATAAATAATAAGAAGAAAAGAAGGGTTAGGTATGAGAAGGAAATGGGCTGAATACAGCACAATATATTACAATACATCTTGCAGTATATCACAGGATGCTGCTAACTGGTTTTCTGACATACTGAAAATATCTAAGTCAAGATGATGAACTTTATTATACTGGGATAAAATTCTGATAATCGGCGAGTTTTTATGGTTGTCTGTGTGAACTCTCGGAATAAAGAAAATGTTTCGGAATCTACTAAGTTTCACAGAGCTCTGGGACATATAACGTAATTTTCTCTCGAATTTTAGCGTCGTCAATTTTATTGTATACTATTTTATAGAGGAAAAGCAGGCCCTGACAATTTCGCATTTGAGATAGTTTTCTGACATTGAAGGACTGTAATATAAATGTGTACGATTCGTGAGAGGGATAATAGCCAAACCTTTTGTAATATAAATATTTTAAGAATTTCTTTTGGATGTTCTCTATAAGCTTATTATGTTTCAATGTGTATGGATTCCATATAACTGAAGCATATTCAAGTAGGCTGCGCCTCTGAAGAGAAGGAGGAGTTTGAAGAGGAATTGCAGAAGCAGCTGGTCGGAAGAAATATGATTGTTATGGGGGATCTCAATGCCCATGTAGGAAGTGGAAGACAAGGTTATGAGAGTGTTCTAGGACCAGAGGGTTGGGGCGGAAGAAATGAGGAAGGAAAGAGACTGTTGGACTTCTGCCAGAGGAACAGCCTGCTAGTTGGGAACTCCTGGTTTAAGAAAAGAGAGAGCCACACAATCACATGGTACAGTGATGACTTGACCAGGAAGTCGGTGGTCGACTATATACTGTATGAGAAAGAACTAAATAAGAACATCATGGACATCAAGGTTATACCATCGGAGAACCTGGATAGCGACCATCGATTGCTGGTAATGAACCTGAGAGGGAGTAAGGAGAAGAAAGGGACTGAGAACCAGGAAAGACGTATAAGGATATGGAAACTGAAAGAAGGGGATAGAAGGGTCGAGTACCTCAAAATGGTAAAGGAAGGGATTCCAACAGATGAAGAAAGAGGGGTGGAAGAGGAATGGGCTAGATTTAAGAAGACACTAGTAGGTGCAGCAGAAGCAGTATGTGGGAGGACAAGTAGTAAGAAGAGGTGGAAGGAAACACCATGGTGGAATGAGAAGACAAAAGATATAGTAAGGGAAAAGAATAGAGCCTTTAGGAGGTGGTATCAAAATAGGACGGTAGAGACAAGGGAAGAGTACCAGGAAAGAAAGAAGGAGGCGAAGAGAGTAGTGGCTGAGGAGAGAAGAAAGTGGATGGAAGAGTGGACAAAGATGATGAAGGAGGATAGTGAAGGTACAAAAAAGGTCCTGTATGGGATGGTAAAAACTAAGAGGCGGAAGGATCCTACGGATTATGTTAGAATGGTGAACAAAGGGGGACAAGAGATAGAAAATAGGGAAGAACTGAAGAAAATGTGGAAAGAATATTTTGAAGAACTTCTGAACCCGAATGGAAAAGATGGTGAGGAGGAAGAAATCGGGGAAGAGGAAGATGAACTGCAAACAGAAAAGGACTTAACATGGAAAGAAGTGGAAGATGCAGTGAACAAGATGAAAGGAGGGAAGGCACCGGGTGTGGATGAGTTGAGTGTGGAGATGGTGAGAGCAGCAGGAGAGGTGGGGATACAGTGGTTGTACCGAGTGATGAGGACAGCATGGAAGGAAAGGAAGACCCCAGAGGACTGGAAAAAAGGAATAATTGTCCCGATCTTCAAGAAAGGTAGTAGAACAGATTGCAGAAACTATCGGGGAATAACACTGATGAGTCATTGTGCAAAGATCTTCGAGAAAGTTTTGGAAAAGAGAATTAGGACAAGGATAGAAGGAGGGATGAGGGAAGAACAACATGGCTTCAGAGCAGGAAGGTCCACAGTGGATTTGATTTTTGCTGTAAGGCAGTTACAAGAACAGCACTATGAGTATGGAATAGATCTACTGATGGCCTTCCTGGATATTGAGAAAGCATATGACAGTGTATGCAGAAACAAAGTGTGGAAGTCCCTGGAGGATAGAGGAGTAGAGAAATGGACTATAAAGAGGATAAAGGAGATGTACAAGGGAAGCGTGAGCTGTGTGAAAGTGGGAGGAGAGAGATCAGACTGGTTGGAACAGAGAAACGGCCTGAAACAAGGAAGTGCCTTGTCACCGTTACTTTTCATTGTAGTGATGGATGACATAATGACCCGAGTGGCACAAGTAATTGGGGAAGGAAAGATGAAAGCAATGGTGTTTGCAGATGATTTGATGATTTGGGGAAACAAGGAGGAGGAGGTACAGGAACAGTTGGACGTGTGGGAAGGAATAATACAAGGATATGGAATGAAATTTAGCATAAATAAGAGTGAGATGGTGATCACAACAAGGAAGAAGGAAAGATCCACAACGGGAATAACAATTGGTGGGGAACAGCTGAAGAAAGTGGAGAGTTTCAAGTATCTAGGAAGCCTGATACAAGAGAATGGAAGAAGCGATAGAGAAATAAATGAGCGGGGGAGGCAGGCAGAAGCATTTCGGAGGAGTGTGAGAAGCATGTTATGGAGCAAGGATGTCCCTCAGAACAGCAAAAAGATCATATATCGGACGTACTATGTCCCTATCCTGACGTATGCCTCGGAGACCTGGGTTATGAAAGGAAGGGAGAAGAGCAAAATACAGGCCAGTGAGATGAGGTTCTTGAGAAGCAGTATTGGAGCTACAAAGATGGACAGAATAAGAAATGAGAGGACCAGAGAATTAATGAAGGAGGAACCATTACAGGATGGTATAGAGAAGTCTAGACTTAGATGGTATGGACATGTAAAACGAATGGAGGAGAAGAGGATACCCAGGAGGATACACGAGACGAAGTGGGAAGGAAAGAGACCGAGAGGAAGACCGAGAGACAGGTGGCTGAAGGGGGTGGAAGAAAGCGTGAAGAAGAGAGGAGAAGACTGGACAAGGGTGGAGGCTGAGAGATGGTGGGAAGACAGAAGACGTTGGAGAGGCTTGTGTTCCAAACAGACCCGGCCAGTGGCTGGAAACTGTGCAAGATGATGATGATGATGATGATGATTCTAGTTGTGATCTGATGAAGGCAATATTAAAATCCCATAGGAGAAATTAAATGAATTTCTTATTACAAATCCCATACATTTATGTGCTTTCGAGATAATTTTCTCTATGTCTTTGAAAATTCAGATCATTGGTAAATACAATTCCCAGATCCTGAACTTCATGAATTTTAAGTAAGCACCGTCAATGTCATAGTGAAAATTTATGCAATTTTTTCTCCTAGTAAAATTAATTTGCTTGCATTTACTGATGTTAAATGGCAGTTTATTTTCTCTCGTCCATATGTTTAGTTCATTTAAATCATTTTGAAGTTTGATACAATCGGAAGGATTGATTTATATAATTTTACATCGTCTGCGAATAATAAAATTTCTGAGTGTTGAACTTTATCATATATGACCTTCCCTCGAGTTCGGCTCCCATATATTTGTATCTTTCCAGAAAAAGAAAGAAAAAAAAACAACGTGAAAACAGGATATCTTAGCCCCATGCCTGTATTTCATCTGTTTTGGTCATATCTCAGCAATCAGAAAAGCCTAGTGTTTCCCCACTTACCTACAATTTGTCAATGCTTTTGGACTTTATTTTATTCAAAACAAATGAGAAAATGCTGCACCGAACATGAGTTGGTCATAGCTAACACCTTGTTCGATAACCACAATAGAAGAATATACACATGGATGAGACCAGGAGATACAGGGCGTTACCAAATCGACTTCATTATGGTCAAGCAGAGGTTTCGAAACCAGATTTTGGATTGTAAAGCATATCCTGGTGCTGACATAAACTCTGACCACAATCTGGTTGTAATGAAATGCAGATTAAAGTTGAAGAAACTGAAGAAAAGTCAAAAGCCAAAAAGGTGGGCAATAGACAGACTGAAAGTGAAGGATGTAAACGAAAGATTCAAGAAGAGTATAAAGGAAGGACTAATCAAAACCCCTAAACAAACTTCAATTGCAGACGAATGGGCACTTTTGAAGAATGTAATAACAGAATCCGCAGAAGAAAACATTGGTAGGAAAGAAAGAATAGGTAGAAAACCGTGGATCACTCAGGATATACTAGAATTGATGGATGAAAGGCGGAAACACAAGAATCTAAGAGATGAAAAGGGGAAAGCAGAATACAGACGTCTGAGAAATGAGGTTAACAAGAAGTGCAAGGAAGCGAAAGAAGAATGGTTGAAAGAGAAATGTGCAGGTATAGAAAATTGTCTGAAATTAGGAAAAGTAGACACAGCTTATCGAAGGATTAAGAATACTTTTGGGGAAAAGAAGACTAAGTGCTGTAATATTAAGGACACAAATGGAAAGCCTCTAACAGATAGGGAAGAAAAGGTTGAGAGATGGAAAGCTTACATAGAGTGCTTGTATAAGGGAAAGGAGATTGAGAATCATGTAATGGAAAGGGAGGAGGAAATTGATGAGGATGCAAAAGGAGATTTAATATTGAGATCAGAATTTGACAGAGCATTAGAGGACTTGGGCAGGAACAAAGCACCAGGCATAGACGATATACCGATTGAGTTGCTACGCTGCATAGGAGATGAAGGTCTGATCAGGTTATTTCACTTGGTGTGTAGGATTTATGAGACAGGTGAGGTACCCCCTGATTTCAAGAAGAATGTTATCATCCCTATACCAAAGAAAGTGGGAGCTGACAGATGTGAAGATTACCGTACAATCAGCTTGATTACTCATGCTTCAAAGATCCTGTCTAGAATAATTTACAAGAGGATTGAAAGCCAGATAGAAACGGAGTTGGGTGAAGACCAGTTTGGTTTCAGGAGAAATGTAGGAACAAGGGAAGCTGTACTAAGTCTTAGGCTGATTTTGGAAGGTAGAATAAGGAAAGATAAGAGAACGTTCATGGCATTTGTAGACTTAGAAAAGGCTTTTGATAACGTTGATTGGACTAAATTGTTTGACATTTTGAAATCTATTGGAATAAAGTACAGGGATAGGAGGGTGATATACAATCTATACAGAAACCAGACAGCAGTCATTCGAGCTGAAGGACATGAGAGAGAAGCTGGTATTCAGAAAGTTGTAAGGCAAGGCTGCAACTTATCACCCATACTTTTCAATCTTTACATTGAACAAGCAATGAAGGAAATTGGAGAAAAATTTAAAGTGGGAGTGAAGATTCAAGGAGAAATAATTTCAACTCTGAGATTTGCTGATGACATCGTCATCTTGGCCGACAAACCTGAGGATTTGAATGAGTTTTTGAATGGTATGGATTCAGTCTTACGGAAGGAATTCATGATGAAAATTAATAAATGTAAAACAAAAATACTGGAATGCAGCCGAAATAAATCAGAAACCTCTATGGAGATCAAATTGGCAGGTGAAAAGCTGAAGGAAGTAGGAGACTTCTGTTACTTAGGAAGCAGAATAACCAGTGATGGATGAAGCAAAGAGGATATAAAAAGTAGGTTGGCTCAGGCAAGGAAAGCATTTCTACAAAAAAGGAATCTGTTGACATCGAATATAGATTTAGGTATTAGGAAGTCATTTTTGAAAGCCTTTGTCTGGAGAGTAGCGCTCTATGGAAGTGAAACTTGGACTATTGGTGCAGCAGAAAAGAGGAGAATTGAAGCATTTGAAATGTGGTGTTACAGGAGAATGATGAAGATCAGATGGGTAGATAGGGTTACAAACGAAGAGGTATTAAGGCGAGTGGGAGAGGAGAGATGTTTCTGGCGACTGCTAATGAAGAGAAGAGATAGGTTGGTAGGACACATACTAAGACACCCAGGAATAGCAAGCTTAGTTATGGAAGGAAGGGTCGAGGACAAGAACTGTAGGGGTAGACCAAGGTTAGAATATGTTAAACAGATAGCCTCGGATGTAGGGTGTGGTAGCTATGTAGAGATGAAACGATTGGCTCAGGACAGGGAGGCATGGAGAGCTGCATCAAACCAGTCAAAAGACTGAAGACTCAAACAACAACAACAATCAAAATGTTACGCTTAACCTCCAATCTACCAACGTGTGAAAATTTCGAAACTTGTGCAACAATTTGGCAATGCCGTGAAAACAGTGACTTCACAAGTACGAACATAATATTTTGGATATTTTTGATTTGGACTGCTGTAAGAGCAACAACTTGGACTAATAATAATAATATCGTATGGCCTCGGGTGCCGGGTGCAAGCCTTGTTATTTGACACCCAAAGGGTAGCTTGCATGTCGAATTTTGTTGTTCCTTGAAGCACTATGAAAGTCAAGGAGGTTAGATATCTAAGCTCCTTGAACACTATAGCGCTTTCTAGTAGAGAAATGAGGAACTTTGTGTTGGCGGAAACTCCCGAGATTAATTTTACCATTATGAAAACGTTCTACTGAATTCAAATGGGTTCTTTGACATGCCAACATCGTATAACATGAAAATGAAAATCCATGAAAATGCTTCCAGTCTCCGACCGGGTCAGGAATGGAATGAATGAAGCCCCCATCTAGCGGCGAGGATATGAACTGTGCCGGCTGCCGAGGCCTGACGCACTCCTCCGGGGCAATGATTAAATGAATGACAGATGAAATGAAATGATAGTGGAGAGTGTTGCTGGAATGAAATTTTGACAGGGAAAACCGGAGTACCCGGAGAAAAACCTGTCTGCCTCCGTTTTGTCCAGCACAGATCTCACATGGAGTGACCGGGGTTTGAACCACGGACCCAGCGGTGAGAGGCTGGCGTGCTGCCGCCTAAGCCACGGAGGCTCCAGCCAACATCGTATGACATGCGTGTCGTAATTTTTGCTGCCTTTCAAAAATCACTTACCACGGCCAGGAGCGAACCTGCATGCTTGGGGTTAGTAGACCGACACGTTGACCACTCACCCACCCACGTAGTTGGCATGTGAATAAGTTTTCTATCTTTTTTTATTTTACCAAGCAACCAAAAGTTAGCTGTGTTTTAGTAATCGAGCCCTTTCTAGACTCATGTCAGTTCTAAAATTCCTGTCAGAACCAGGAATCAAAACTAAGAACTCCTAGGCAAGAGGCAATTACTACAATTAAAAAGTTAAAGGAGAATTATTCTTGTTTCCTTAAAAAATATTCTAAGATTGAAATGGAAAATACAGTAAAACTTCACTTATACGATTTCCAGTGGACCAAAGGAAAAAAACGCATAAGTGTGAAAAACGCGTAAATGAAAATCAGTAAATAAAAACTGCAAAATGTATGAGACAATATGGGTTATATCGGGACATTGTTTTAAATGCGACGGGGACCCTCGCTCGCGCCGCGAGCCGGTTCCCGCCAAGCACTTTGGCGTAATGCGCTTCTTGGCGCCACGGCTTTAACAGTGTATCAGTTTAGTCAATTATTCACATGTTTAGTGCTCAGTGTGATGTTCCAATGCGATTTTCATTACGTGAACGTGTGTAAATACCTTCAGAAAGTACAGGAAATCTTATGCGAAAATGAGCTTAAAGACTACGGTATATTACAGCTGAAATACAGTCAATCGGTGCTGAGGAACTTCAGAATGTAAATGTCAATTTCATAAAGAGGTGCCAGCAATGTGTAGCAGTGAATGGCAAACATTTTCAGCACCAGCTGTGAATTACAGGCTATCCTATAGTCTATCCTATAGTCTACTCAATGATATTGAATGAGCGCCGCGCGAGCTACACATAAGTGCCTGGCGAGAGACAAGCTAGCAACGCGGGCGGGCGAGCCAGGGTTCCCGTCAAGAAGTGAAAAACAAGAAATAATGATAAGATTGTTTAACTATAATCGGCAATATGTAACAAAACAACTACAAGAGAAATGCACCCAGATTCAACAAAACAAAGAAAATTGAGTCACATTACGAAGTAGTCTGTTATCTTGACTTAGTTTTTTGTTGGCCGTGGCTATGGCATGAACAGTATTTTCAAACCGTTATAATTCGGCCATTATTTCCTCAGAAACGTTATGGCGTGTCACAAAATGTTTGATAGTCCATAGAGCATTGACAGCATCATTAAAATCCACTGTATTATGCTGCAGCTCTTCAACGTATCATTAATAAAATACCGTAGTGTAGGCCTAAATTAATGTATGGATTGTCATTTGTATTAAGACGCAAGAATATTATAACGCAGAATCAATCACGTATTTTTATGGTTTGACGAGAAGTCCTAAAAAAAACACTATTAAAAATTATAAAAGCGGAAATAATATTTTTTTAAATATATCGGCAATCGTAAAACACTTCCGCTTTCTTTCGCTCATTTTAACATAAGCTTCAGATGCTGTCTGTGTTCTATGGCTGCTTCCTGTTATTTTGAGAGATCAACATCTTGGCTAACACAATAATAGTGCTCGCTTATTCCACAAGCTGTTCTTCCTTGTTTGTGACACTCTGACAAGCGAGTGTCGCGTCGCCGTGACCACCGGTGTCACTCAAGGCCATCGTAATATAGCACACGGTGCATCCTTACGAGCGGAAGTACAGGCTGTACCAAAAGTTTGCATTCAAACATACGTACTTTCTCAGAACACGCAACATATGTATGACACTTTAAATTGCAAGCGACTTAAAATACGATCGTATAAGCGTGAAAAGCGAATAAATGTAAAACGTATATTGGAAATAAATTATCATGGAAAGTATAGCGATTTTGTTGGGACCAGGAAAAAAATCGTATAAGTGTAGAAAACGTATAAATGTGAATCGTATAAAGGAAGTTTTACTGTATACTGCTTAATACATTGAGAAGATCACCACGTAAATATTCTCCTAGAAGACATGAGGATAATATACATACAACATACTGTTTACATACCTGCAGATGAAAAGCACGAGCAAGTTGATAGCAACTTTCAGCTCGCATTGCATCATTCTCAGTATTATGGAAGGCACGTAGGGCCAGGTGCTGAACTTCATGATAATCCTGAAAAACAGTATAACATGGTAACATTATATTAAAATACAACAGCCCTTACACATTACATCCAAAAATTTTCTGCGTGCTACAATTGACATAAATTTAAGGTCCCTTAAATTGTTACACCAGAGGTATACATTTCTATATGTAAATGACTGTATAATGAAACCTTGATTTATGGTTTTCCGTGGAACCCACAATAACAACACAGATGCGGGTAAGACGATAGATGAGGGATTCTGAAAAATATTACCATTGTACGAAATTCTTGTTTTTAAGGGGAAAAAAGTTTTCAGATCCCTCTTTCCAATAGCTTTTAAGAAATGAATTTTTAGCAACTTCACCATTCCAATGTAATGCAATATGGTATAGTCTATATTTAAGCAAGTTACAATATAGATATACCAAAAAAAATAAACGTAACTATTGATGGACTGCAAGCTATAAACTTGAAAATACAAGAATCTAGGGGTTAATGTAAAAATTGGAGTCAAATTTGAAACACATTTATCTGTTCTTAAAATATCCTTAAAAATACTAAACTATATGCATTTTATCCAAGATCAGCATGTTTAAAATATGTTTATGAAGTATCATAAATTGTGAAAGAGTTTGCTTACAATATGCTGAAACTGCTCTCATTTCCTCCTCGCTGGAGTTCATTTAACTTTAACTACCCTCATTTACCACAAACTTACAGAATTTACTGCCTTTAAATACAGGCCACAAGTGATTTTAACATTACTCCCGACTTTGAATGGGCGCCAAGGTCGACCATATGGGTCTTCCTGAATAAAATAGGATAAAATACGGTACATAACTGTTGCCCCGACTATGAAAACCCTTTCTCCCAGGCGTAGGGCATTTGGCATGCGTTTGCTGATGTACCAGGTTCATGCAAGACAGGAATATAACCACACATGGATTTTAAAGAGAGAATCTATTGGCTGTACTAACACATATATACACAAATATACAACACCAATACCCTTCAAACACTCGTGCTAAAACTTTATACAGTACCTTGCCACTGAATTTAGGCTCTGAGAGCAGGAAAAACACTACGGTCATATCAGACCCAGGCATAACAGCCACTTACGTATATACACTGTACCGTCCGTACACAAAATATCTACACACGTTACGACTGGTTCATTCCACTTTCTTCCTTGTCGAACTGCTCGTTCCCGTCTCCATTCTCGCATGACTTCGATGAAATGTTTACGACAGATTTATCCTTTAGGCGTGGTAAGTTATTACCAACAGCCCATGGTATGGATGGACCCATGAAAAATCGTAGCCTCCAATAGCCCGTAAGAGCTCAGTGGATAGCTAAACATTAGTCACCGCTCGTTCGTATTACGATACCATGATCGAGTAATAACGACACTAATTGCAAGTTGACAAACGGACTTTCGTAGTACAAGCAAGAAGACGATCTCTAACTGTTCGTTACGGAAACCATGTCACGTAAAACGACCCTGGGCGTTAGTAGATCAGTGTTCTGCCGATAAAACAATAAGACAAGCTCCGAGCGCCAGACACGCCATTATATGCACTCGCGTAAGGATCCAATAACCCCAAAGTTTCTGCCGGAACTAACTTGCGCGTGGCCCGCTCCTAGCGGAATATCCGTGTCAACACACGAACATCAGACAGTCAAAATCCACACTGACGTCACACAATGGTATTCCTCACGAAGTTCATGGGAGTTCATGCCATAAATAGCCTAGGTAATCCCACACAAGCCGAATTACTGCCTGTCTTTTCCGGGTATGTAACATATCCAGCACTCGAAAATATCAATTCTTTGTACCTTTATAGTACAGCCACAAATCTAACCTTTAACATTACTAGGTCAAAATAAAGCAATTAACCCCAAACCAAAATGAAATAATGCTTCTACTTAAATACAGTCTTATATCCTTATTCCCAAAACGTAATAAATCGCAAAACCCCGTATTATATAATATCAAATATCCAAAAACCGATAATTAATAAACAGTGATCCTAGGTTGTCCGGACCATCCAAAGATGAATCCGTCCGCAAAAACACACACAGGCACAATAAAAATCACCTCTGCAACCCCACATTAACCCAATATAATAAGATACGAATAAAATACCCCAAACTAACTGCGCGAAGCAAAACCCGAGGGTGAGCTACTGTAACTGAATAAATTCGGTTACAAACGCCCCCACAAGGATCAATCTCTAAACTACAAGGCTATAGATTTATCCTTGTCCCTCACACAAATACACTAGTACTCCTGTCTTGCCATCGTGAGCAAGATCTCTAGGTGACATATAGCTTGAGGTAAGCAACGTTATATGTACCTAGGACCTTGTCATCATTGGAAATCAAGCTGTAGGCACATGCACCTACCCTGCGGTCTCTAGCAAATGGACCGAAATGAAAAATCTCAAGAATGCAACTCTGCTCTACTGACAGCAGATGCTCAGCTCGCAACAACACCAGATCACCTATCTTAATTTTTTACCCCCTCCCTTCCCTGCTGTTTCAAAACCATCTTACCTACAATTACAATAATCCTCAATTTATTTAATCTCTTAGGGTACAGCTTTCCCGGTTGAAAATCCCAAAATCCTGCGACACACACAAAAAGAAATCCTTCCTGCAAACTACTAACTGCCACGCCCTCCAAACATAACCATACCACATGGTCACCACCACAAGAAGACTAACAGACTGACTGTTACTAATCTCAAATAAAACCTCATACAGCATCTGACCAATCACCTCAACAACACCCTCCATGTAAGAATGAGCTATAGGGTACCTAGGACCGCTCAAGCTAGACCTATCTGCGATGTCAAAACTCTGCCCGTAGCCGTGAGTACATCCAGGTTTCTCCGAAAACACCACCCTGTGTTCCCTCAGAACGTCAAACACCTCTGACTTCTGACCCTCGTCCAACATGGTATCTTTAACAACTACCTCCACACAGTGATCATCATCACTCAACTCACGATCATCTCCCATGATCCAGAAACAACAGTGATCCACATCACTCAACACATGATCATCTCCCATGATCCAGAAACAACAGTGATCAACATCACTCATCACACGATCATCTCTCATGACCAAAATACAACTTGATACCATGCCGACACCTAATTCTTTCTCCTCAGTAACCTCTTTAATCACCTGAATGCATCCAACGACACTAACAAAATCTCTACCACCAACCTGATAATCCAACCTAACCCAATCCTGTTGCTCACTCCACCCAAACTTCACTAGCGCCTTACTGTAACCTAATTTACAGCTCTGGTCTCCTAACCTATCAGATCCTACATTGACATTATACTCTACATTATGTTTTTCTTCCAGAGCGTGAGCAGGAATACTATGCAAGGACTCTCCCCCTGCTCCATATAGTGAGTCCTGGCGAAGTTTAAACTTCCTGGCCTATTGCTTCTCTCAACCTGTCTTTCCATGCCACGCCCCCTATTTGCCTGCTCTACCTCACGTGGTCTGTTCCCCGGTTGATTGTTTTTCCCGTACCCCTGACACTCATTGTTATTTCTTCCTCTCCCATGATCTTCATACCAAATGTACCTATCCCCTCTACCTGGATCCCAATTCCTCTCTCTCCTCTGATTATAATTTCCTTCCCTTCGATTACCCTCATTTCTCTGACGTTGCCTACCTGTCTTTCTCAAGGTACCTAACCTTCCAAGTGACCTCTCTATGCCTGTAACAGGACTATCTCCTGCACGCACACTGCAGTCCTAATGTCATCAGAGAAATTACATACCAACTTCGTAACAAGATTTTCACTCCCTCCTAGTTCCAAATGTTGACCACGTAGAATTCTACCTACAGTATCTTCCTCCATACTAGTCACTATCTCGCTAACCTGGCTAATATTCTCATCTACCTTCTTCATACCATTCCCTAGCAAACTAATCTCGACTCGCTCACCTATCTCCACTACCTCACCACTCTCCTCACTAAATTCAGCACTCTCAAGCATCTCCACTCTCCCAGCACTCTCCCCACTAACTTCAGCACTCTCATCCTTCTCCACTCTCCCAGCACTCGCATCTCTAACCACAACGTTCTCTTCCACGATGCCTACAATTTCCACTTTCTGCTCTCCCAACTTACTATCTACCCTGGGAAATTTCTGGCTAGTCTCCAGTGTCTGGCTAGAAATCTCCCCTGCCAACATCACTTGTTGAGCATCCAACTTATCTACTTTAGAGTCTACGCTCTCTTCCTGAACAGCAATCTCATTACCTAGCATAGTTTCCAGATTAGTGGCTTCTACACTGACTTCACTAACCTGGCTAGTAACATGGCTGTCTAGGCTAATTTCTGACAATCTTTCCTTGACCTCATCAAGCTTCTCTGACAAATGCTCCGTCAACTCACTAGTTATTTTCTCCCCCATCCTATTCATGTGACTGGTTATCCTCTCCTCCATCCCTACAGTCTTGTCGCTAAGATACACGAGCCTCCTCAACATGTCCATCATACTTAATTCATTTCCCCCCTTCCCTGGCAAATCTCCCTTGACTCTACTGTTTTCCCCCATCCCCACAGCAAATTTCCTATCAGACCCTGTCTGATTCTGCCGCTCACCAGCACTGTCCCCCAAAAAAGCAGAATTGCATCCTGGCTCTAACGTAGCCATCCCTAATTGAAATATGTGAAATTGTGAAAATATGCCTACAGTTTAATTCCTGTGCCCTGGTACACATCAGCATGTCTAAGGCCCCACATTGGGCGCCACTGAAACTGCTCTCATTTCCTCCTCGCTGGAGTTGATTTAACTTTAACTACCCTCATTTACCACAAACCTACAGAATTTACTGCCTTTAAATACAGGCCACAAGTGATTTTAACATTACTCCCGACTTTGAATGGGCGCCAAGGTCGACCATATGGGTCTTCCTGAATAAAATAGGATAAAATACGGTACATAACTGTTGCCCCGACAATGAAAACCCTTCCTCCCAGGCGTAGGGCATTTGGCATGCGTTTGCTGATGTACCAGGTTCATGCAAGACAGGAATATAACCACACATGGATTTTAAAGAGAGAATCTATTGGCTGTACTAACACATATATACACAAATATACAACACCAATACCCTTCATACACTCGTGCTAAAACTTTATACAGTACCTTGCCACTGAATTTAGGCTGTGAGAGCAGGAAAAACACTACGGTCATATCAGACCCAGGCATAACAGCCACTTACGTATATACACTGTACCGTCCGTACACAAAATATCTACACACGTTACGACTGGTTCACTCCACTTTCTTCCTTGTCGAACTGCTCGTTCCCGTCTCCATTCTCGCATGACTTCGATGAAATGTTTACGACAGATTTATCCTTTAGGCGTGGTAAGTTATTACCAACAGCCCATGGTATGGATGGACCCATGAAAAATCGTAGCCTCCAATAGCCCGTAAGAGCTCAGTGGATAGCTAAACATTAGTCACCGCTCGTTCGTATTACGATACCATGATCAAGTAATAACGACACTAATTGCAAGTTGACAAACGGACTTTCGTAGTACAAGCAAGAAGACGATCTCTAACTGTTCGTTATGGAAACCATGTCACGTAAAACGACCCTGGGCGTTAGTAGATCAGTGTTCTGCCGATAAAACAATAAGACAAGCTCTGAGCGCCAGACACGCCATTATATGCACTCGCGTAAGGATCCAATAACCCCAAAGTTTCTGCCGGAACTAACTTGCGCGTGGCCCGCTCCTAGCGGAATATCCGTGTCAACACACGAACATCAGACAGTCAAAATCCACACTGACGTCACACAATGGTATTCCTCACGAAGTTCATGGGAGTTCATGCCATAAATAGCCTAGGTAATCCCACACAAGCCGAATTACTGCCTGTCTTTTCCGGGTATGTAACATATCCAGCACTCGAAAATATCAATTCTTTGTACCTTTATAGTACAGCCACAAATCTAACCTTTAACATTACTAGATCAAAATAAAGCAATTAACCCCAAACCAAAATGAAATAATGCTTCTACTTAAATACAGTCTTATATCCTTATTCCCAAAACGTAATAAATCGCAAAACCCCGTATTATATAATATCAAATATCCAAAAACCGATAATTAATAAACAGTGATCCTAGGTTGTCCGGACCATCCAAAGATGAATCCGTCCGCAAAAACACACACAGGCACAATAAAAATCACCTCTGCAACCCCACATTAACCCAATATAATAAGATACGAATAAAATACCCCAAACTAACTGCGCGAAGCAAAACCCGAGGGTAGGCTACTGTAACTGAATAAATTCGGTTACAAAGCATACCGTACTATAAGCATGACGAATAGAAATTAAGTGTCATCACTCCCCTCTCTTAACATTGTCGTTCATGGTCCTGCCAGTGTGTGGCGTGGAAGTCACTCCACACCTCAACACGTGCGAAACCCACGAGGTTAGTACTGTAATATACTGCGCGCGAGAAGTCATATATGCGAGGGAATTTGTTTCTTTGTAATGTTTTACGAATGTCTGTGTTAGAGGCTGTGCATTTTTTGTTTCTAATTTTAGATTGTACAATTCTGAAGAAAACAATATATGAGAACAAAAATTCATCTATATTTTCTATATAAGAGATAAGTGTGACTATAGACTGTGGGAACTTGCGGGATTTCCGTTGCATCACTCCTTCACTCGATATGTACTGGATCTCAGTGTACCTCACCGACAGTCAAATTCCGTACAATATCCTCATCGGTTTCATATCTGAAACCATGATTGTCTTTATCGAAGTCTAACTACTGGATGTCACTTTCTTCTGCATCTTGACATACATCCAGGTTTTGCCCTAATGTCATCGTTAAAGTATCGTCACAGAAGCAGACAAACACTTGTTTTGGTGTGAGTGTAGTAGCGGTAATCTTCTCCCATGACTTGACTGCATGGAGAGCATCCAACAAACACAGAAAGATTGGAAACGGTAGATAGCGGGCCTCACTTTCTGCATACAGCGATCTCTATCAATCTGGGTGGTCATGCTAGTAAGTTACAGTGCTTAGTTATTGAGGTTTTAAGGGCCGGAACAGCAAGGTCATCTGCCCCTTCATCCTAGTAACTACTCGACGTGTGGCGTCATATAGTGCGGCTTCCAGACATGAATACCTAGATGGCAAGTATCCAGATCAAAATGTGCCACTGTTTCCTGAACCAGTATTAACCAGGTGGTCTTCTTGGTTTCATTCTGTAGTGTACCTGTCAAGAGTACTTGAAAGATATTTTGCAATTTATGAGTGAAGTAGTAGGGAATGATAACTCTGGTGTTGATTTTCTCAACAATGTTTCACATGATGAAATACACACATCAAAAAAAGTTTTGCATCACCTCCGTTCCCAGATCTCCGGCATATAGACGTTGACTGTGTATATTGTATCCAAGATACAGTCCCTTTGACTGTTCATAGATGTCACTAAAACTGCTCAAAGATGTAAACAACCATGCATGAGCAGGGCCTATTAGACGGAGGGGGTACGACAGCCGATCAGTTCCAGTCATTCCACCAGGACGAAGGTACGCTGCTCATGTTGTCTGTAGTTCTACCATGCCTAGAAGGTCAATACCGCAGTTCGATCGCGTCCGCATTGTTACTTTGTGTCAAGAAGAGCTCTCAACAAGGGAAGTTTCCAGGCGTCTCAGAGTGAACCAAAGCGATGTTGTTCGGACATGGAGGAGGTACAGAGATACAGGACCTGTCGATGACAGGCCTCGCTCAGGCCGCCCAAGGGCTACTACTGTAGTGGATGACCGCTACTTACGGATTGCCGCTCGGAGGAACCCTGACAGCAATGCCACCATGTTGAATAATGCGTTTCGTTCAGCCACAGGACGTCGTGTTTCAACTCAAACTGTGCACAATAGGCTGCATGATGCGCAACTTCACTCCCGACGTCCATGGCGAGGTCCAGCTTTGCAACCCCGACACCATGCAGCGCGGTACAGATGGGCCCAACAACATGCTGAATGGACCCCACGGAATTGGCATCACGTTCTCTTCACCGATGAGTGTCGCATATGCCTTCAACCAGACAATCGTCGGAGACGTGTTTGGAGGCACCCTGGTCAGGCTGAACGTCTTAGACACACTGTCCAGCGAGTGCAGCAAGGTGGTGGTTCCCTGATGTTTTGGGGTGGCATTATGTGGGGCCGACGTACGCCACTGGTGGTCATGGAAGGCTCCGAAACTGCTTTACGATACCTGAATGACATCCTCCGACCCATAGTGCAACCATATCGGCAGAATATTGGAGAGGCATTTGTCTTCATGGACGACAATTCTCGACCTCATCGTGCACATCTTGTGAATGCGTTCCTTCAAGATAACGACATCGCTCGACTACAGTGGCCAGCATGTTCGCCAGACATGAACCCTATCGAACATGCCTGGGATATGTTGAAAAGGGCTGTTTATGGACGTCTTGACCCACCAACCACTCTGAGAGATTTACGCCGAATTGTCGTTGAGGAGTGGGACAATTTGGACCAACAGTGTCTTGATGAACTTGTGGATAGTATGCCACGACGAATACAGGCATGCATCAATGCAAGAGGACGTGCTACTGGGTATTAGAGGTAGTGGTGTGTACTGCAATCTGGACCACAAATGCTGAAAGTCTAGCTGTATGATGGTACAACATGCAATGTGTGGGTCTCATGAGCAATAAAACGAGCTGAAATGTTGTTTGTGTTGATCTCTATTCCCTTTGTATTTAAAGGTTCCGGAACTCTTGGAACCGAGGTGATGCAAAACTTTTTTTGATGTGTGTACTTGAGATTCAAAGAATTTGGCACAGACATCACTGAACTCATCCCTTTATTAGGCCACATCCAACTGATCACCTTCTTGATGGACATCTACAGAGAATTCAGCAAGCCATTAAAATTGCTGTTTCTGGAAAGTATGGTACCAACATTAAGGAGCAGTTGGAGGGTTGTGGAAATGTGTTAAAAAGAGGGAAAATACATTCAGTTTTAGTAAACGCTGGGTCCCATGCTCTTGGAAAATTAATCAGCTTGAGATCCGTTGACCCTGGGAACAAGATTTACAAATGTGTGTGTTTAATTCAGCAGAAATAGTGCCAATAAACATCAAAGAATATTAAGGAGTTGCCGTTCTGTGGAACACTGGAAGAAAGTGAGGTGTTAAGAAGATACAAAGAACTGCAAACTTTAATCAAGAAGCAGATGCATGACAGGACCAAGACAGACATTGTTGGAGTTTGCAAGGAATGACATTTGTATTTCCAAAGTTCTCTGAATCTTGTGTTGAAAACCATTTGGATACCCAGTTCAAACGCTGTGAACTTTCGTTTTTCAGCTTACACTAGCACGTTAAGCGATATGGGTCACCGTTTTTCACAAGAGAATTTGGATCTCTTCAGTGAAGTATACTTTGAAGGATGACTGAAATGTGTTATGTTATGCATGTTATCCATGATATTAAAAAAATCCCGCCTAAAATTTATGATTTTGAAAGTACCGAATTTGCCACTTTAAAATACTGCTTTCTTCACTCTGAAATCACCGAAAAATTCCAATCTCTAGCCCCCAGACCAGAATTAAAATTTCTAGGCAGAGCCTGGCCAGGGCGACGGCCGGGAACGCTTGTTGCTACACCACGAGATAGGCCTACTTCATTTGAGAAAAGTGCCAGTGTTATTTGCAATCTGATGTTTGTTTTATGTGCTCAAAAGTGACAAGCTATGTTTAAAAATATTCTTTTATAGCCAAGTTGTTGCTTATTTTAGGGGCTGTGTCATCGTGGTCATATAGCCCCGTATATTTGGCTGTGTGTGGAATTTGTGTGATAACCTGTGATATTATATGGCTGTAGGCCTACTAACTAACCTAACCCCGTGGCACTACAGCCCTTGAAGGGCCTAGGCCTACCAAGCGACCGCTGCCCAGCCAATTGGCCTGCAGATTTTGGGGTGACGCGTGGTCAGCGCGTCGGGTCCCCTCGGCCATTAATCTTGGTTTTCGTGACCGGGGCACTGTCTCACTGTCAGACAGCTACTCAATTGTCCTCACGAGGCTGAGTGCACCCCGTTCCAACCCTCACGTCAGTTTTAAAATCCCTGACGGAGCCGGGGATCGAACCCGGGGCCTCCGGGTGAGAGGCAGGCGCTCTACCCCAACACCACGGGGCCGGCAGTTGTAGGCCTACTAGTGTTTGTATTTATAAATTGGGATTAGGATTGGAAAGGAGGTGACCGAGGTTGTACGTTAGGAACCAATCCAGCATTTAGTTGGAGTAGAAGTGGGGAAATTACGGAAAACCACTTCCAGGTTGGCTGAGGTGGGAATCGAACATCCTCTTCTCAGTGTTGCCTCACGAAGCTGAGTGTAGCCTTAGCCTACTCCGTTCAAGCCCTCACACCAGAATTAAAGTTTCTTGCCAGAGTCAAGAATGAGGCAGACTTATAATAAAAATAATAATAATAATAATAATAATAATAATAATAAAAATAAATATGGCGTAGGGATGTGGCGACCCCATCGCCCAGTGGGTGACCACTGCAATCAGCCACCCGAGTATTGGCGGGAAAACCATACCTTTTTCGAGTAGGAGGAAATGCCTGCTCTTAGCCGGAAGACATCATGAGGCCCTCCAAGGCTCACAATCTTGGTAGTATTTTGGTCAATGTGAAATATCACTGACCCCAATCTACAGTTTTTCAACTGTTCAAAGCATGGAGAAAAATTCAGCAGAAGCTACTACCCCAGGTGGTAACCAATCCACCTTCACCTTGAGTGAAGCATGCAGGCCTTCGGATTTTGGGGAGCCTGCGCAGACATGCGTGGAGGTATCGGAGACTCCAGGAAAGATCAGTCACAAACGCCGGAATTTCTTTGCTACTTTCAACGCAAACTCACTTCTTAAGGTCGGCAAACTCAAACAGGTTACTGATGTCTTGTCCCGATATCAGATATTGATCGCTGCAATTCAGGAAACAAGATTCACGGATGAACAGTGCTTCGAGTCACAAGGTTATAGAATATTCAAAGGCAAGACCGGTAAACGTGTAGTAAAAACCATCCCACACTTAGGCACAGGATTTATTGTCAACAGGAAGATTTTGGGTTCGATTGTGGACTTCACATCCCCTAACAGCCGAGTCTCTACTCTTTCTTTTCGGTGTACAAATAGAGTTTATACAATGGTGAACGTACATGCGCCAATCAATCAGGCGAATAAGAAGGACCCGGAAGGAACAGACGCATTCTGGAAGGAGCTAGAATATATCCTCTCAAAGGTACCTGACAAACATACCATCATTCTCCTAGGGGATTTCAATGCCCAGCTTGGCAAAGAACGAAAATATCAGAAGATTATTGGAAACTACACAGCTCACAGGAGAACTAATCGTAATGGAGAGAGGCTTGTGGAGTTATGCAGAGCATTCAATCTGGTCCTAAAGTCAACGGCGTTTAAACACCTACCCAGAAAACAGAAGACCTGGATTTCTCCAAACTCCAACCTTGGTGAATTCCAAATTGATCATGTCGCCATTGCACGGAAAGCGCAACGAGAGATCCAGAACGTGAAGGTTCTGAGAAGTGGCAACTTAGACTCGGACCACTACCTTTCGCAAATCAAAGTTAGACTAATTCCCAGAAATAACAAGAAGATTACTCCAAGAAAAACTGACAAGTTTGACAGAGACAAGCTAAGGAGCAACCAAGAATTCACCCACAAGTTGGAAACTTTAAATCCAGAGAATTGGGAACAATTACAAGAGGCTATAGTCAGAACTGCAAAGGAGACTGTCCCACTCACAAAATCAAGAAAGCATCTTTGGTGGGATCATGAATGTGATACAGCAGTTCAGCTAAGACAGGTTGCGTGGCAGAAATGGAATTGTCACAAAAATGAAGAGAACAGGGTCAACTTCCTAAACGAGAGAAAATCTGCATCAAAAACCATCCGTGGCGTGAAACGTACGTTTAATAGGGAACAGTTGGTACAGATTGAGCAAGACTTCCAGAAAAATAACACACGTAACTTCTATAAAACCTTCAAGCACAGTCTGAACAAATACAACCCCCCAAGTCTACAGTTTAAAGATTCCAACGGGAAATTAGCTCACAGTGATAAAGATAATTGTCAGATTCTAGCAAGTTATTTTGAAAACCTCCTCAACTGTGAGGCTCCAGTGACCCCTTTCGTTTATGAAATAAATCCAAACATCCACCCCGATTCGTCCCCACCTACAAAGGCTGAAATCACGAAGATAATCCAAGAGCTGAAGGACAACAAGGCACCGGGTGAAGATTTGATAATTGCTGAACTGTGGAAACATGCAGGGGAAAAGGCAATCGACAAGCTTGTTGCAATTATTCAAGAGATCTGGGAGAGCGAAAAACTCCCAAGTGGATGGACCTCTGCCGTAATTCATCCACTACATAAGAAAGGGGAGAAAACCGATGTGAACAATTACCGTGGCATCTCTCTTCTGTCAATAACTTACAAGATCCTCTCAAAAGCTCTACAGAATAGGGCGGAACAACAAATCGATCCACAACTGGGGGAATACCAAGGGGGTTTCAGAAAGGGACGGTCATGTGCTGAGCAGATTATGAATCTGAAGTCCATCCTTTCATATCTGAAACTCAGGAACAGGGAATTCGTGGTGACCTTTGTTGATTTTAGAAAAGCGTACGACTCAATTGATCGAACCACCCTATTGCAAATCCTTGAAGAGTTTGGCTTAGATAACAAGACACAATCAATTATCCAGCAAACCCTGACCAACACCACCTCCAAAGTGAAGTTCAGAGGAGAGATGTCCGATGCCTTTGAAATCAGGACAGGAGTGAGGCAAGGAGACGGACTCTCACCTCTACTCTTCAACTGTGTTTTAGAAAAGGTCATCCGAGAATGGCGGAAGGAAATGAAAAATTCAAGGGTGGAAAATGGGGTAAGGCTAGGGTACAAGTATATGAATCTTACAATCGACTGTCTAGCCTTTGCAGATGATCTAGTGATCTTTTCAGATTCCATTGATACGGCAGAAGAACAACTTAACCAACTGAAAAATCAAGCACTGAAGGCTGGGCTTCAAATCTCCTTTGAGAAGACACAATTCATGACAAACATAAAATCAGCGCCCAGGGAACTGGAGGTCGGACTAGGAAAAGTTCAGAAGGCAGAAAAGTTTAAATACCTCGGTGAATGGATAGAGCCTAACCTATCAGAGAAAGAAGCCTTCGTGTCACGCATTAATAAAATGGAAATGGCATACAACCTGACTAAAGACATCTACAATAAGAGATCGATATCCTTAAACGCCAAAATTAGACATTACTGCACTGTTATTCGACCAGAGGCTCTGTATGCGGCAGAGACTCTAACAATGAACAAGAAAGGTCTAATGGAAAAACTAGAGGCGAAAGAAAGGAAGATTTTGAGGAAAATCCTGGGTCCTATCAATGAAAACAGCGAGTACAGAAGGCGTCACAACCACGAATTATACAAGCACGTGGAGAAGATCAGTGACACGATTCGAAAAAGAAGGATTGCCTTTTATAGCCAAGTGACACGAATGAGCCCAGGCAGGATATCAAAACGGATATTGACGTACTTTCACGATAAGAAAACCAAAGGGGCATGGTTCACGGAAGTTGAGAAAGATCTACGTGAAATGGAAATTTCCCCTAAAGATATCCAGGAGCGTGTTCCACTTCAGGAAAAACTACGTACGCACAAAGGTTTCCAGGAAAAGCCGAAGCTGAAGACAGGGAAGGTGTGGTCCCAAGAGAGAAAAGAACAACACCGGAGACGAATGCGGGAACACTGGGCAGTAGTTAAAGCTCGGAAGAAGAGACAGTTGAACTGACGTGGTCCCTAGTTGGCCGAATCGAAGAAAGAAGAAGAAGAAGAATAAAAATAAAAAATAATAATAATAATAAAAATAATAATAATAATAATAATGATAATAATAATAATAATGATAATAATAATAATAATAATAATAACAACAACATTAAGGGCCTACCTACCAATAAAATAAACTGCCATCCAATTCTTCGCTTTCGTTACAGTCCCTGATCAATATCATGGTCAGTATCCGAGTCTACGGATCTTGATTCAACCTTGACTCACCAATTTTATTTTTAAATTATCATCAACTAAGTTAGCGATTCGTTATCTTTCACCAGAAGGCGACACTCTTCATCTTCATCCTTAGATTTTCGTAAGGCGTAATCTCTTAACTGATATTCACTAAGGCAGCATACCAAACCAAATAACCGCTATAACAGCACACCTGCAACTCACTGACAGAATGTGAGCGCGCTTGAGCTTTCAATACCACATGACACAGCAGCTGACACGTGTGGAGTTTATGTTAAGCTCGTCATTTCACAACTCCACGAAAATGCTTACTAAGGTATGGTGTCCCGAGACGATACGATCATAACTTGAACTGTTAGATTGATATTAAAGCTAAAACGAACCATGGAGCTGTCAGACCAATGCACGATAACGGAGGGTTTTAAAAGATATTTCTACATAGGGACTGAGAATATTAATAATAACTTTTTGATAGTATTTTTCTTAAGTCTAAACAAACAATTTGTTGTAATCAGCGTAACCACAGCCTCCATAAAGACGTTTACGAAGGTCGCGGCGTATTCCATTTTTGAACAGCGGTCAATGTAGCGTTGGTGGTCTGCACTGCTAGTGCTCGCCAAGAGCGGGGCGCGGATGAACTCGGTCAGTGATAACACTATGTATTCTATTCGTCATGCTATAAGCTTCACCATTTTAATACTTGACTCGTAAGATGAGTATCAGCACGATTGTGTAGAGGAGGACTTTGCAATGTAACATAAAGTAAGACTAAGCAAAAATAAAAACAAATCTAGTGAGTTGTTAAGAGGTCAGATTATAACTGGTCTTTGGCAATATAACGAGGCACAGTTGAAAACAAAGTATTGTGTTTCAATAACTTATGCTTCAACTTAGCATCAAGGAAACAAATGGGCGCCAAATACAAAGTTAATATTATGGATCAAACATCTCTTTGTACCACTAAAGCTTTAGAAACACCCAGTGCCGTAACTTTGCCATCATCGAACGAGGAAATCTATCGGCATGTGTCTTTCCTTTTAAGCACCCTAAAATACCAACTGACTGATCCAAGAGTCAATCTCTCAATTTTCAGTACAGCAGGCAAAAATCTAACTGCTGCTCCAGGCAGCCAGTGGCGCTATCAGAAAGGACAAGTCCACAACAAAAACCAATTCTTTTCCATAAAAGAAGCCCATTCACAATGAAACCGCATGCCACTGAAATCGCTAAGACCCGAAGCAACAACAAACGTTAATAAGAAGTTACGGACTAGTGAGCATCTTGATATGCTTGTGTTTGTAACTGTAATGTGCTGGGCCTAATACAACTTTACAAAGAATAGCCACACTTACACAGAAGTGATTTTATACAATTTTCATAAGAAAATATGCATTGTCCGTTGAGCCATAATATATTTAAACACAAATAGTGCTAAATGTTCCGGCATAACTCAACAAGATGACAGTGTTTCGCCCCGGTGTGCTATTGGGCTCTTCAGTTGGTTAAAGCACACCTCACCAAGACAATGTCTAGTGCACACAGGGAAGGCCATTGCAAGACGTATTTGATACATGTGTATCCGCGTCACGAGCAAGCCAGTGCACTATGGGAGTCGAAACTCCATTCCAAAGCAATTATAACCTTACCTTGGCATTGAATATACAATTTTCATAAGAAAATATGCATTGTCTGTTGAGCCATAATATATTCCCAGTGTGCACTAGACAGTGTCTTGGTGAGGGCTTTAACCAACTGAAGAGCCCAATAGCACACCGGGGCGAAACACTGTCATCTTGTTGAGTTATGCCGGAACATTTAGCACTATGTGTGTTTAAATACAGAAGTGATTGTCGGGAACTATAAATTTATCACCCTAAAAAGCAAATGGCGATTGAGAAGAGCTTGCGATTTTGGCAGCATAAGCATGTTCTCGGTATAATCGAAAAATTCCACCGAACCTTGCATCAGTACTGAAAGAATTACCACTCACAACAAAGAAATATATTCATAACTATTCGGCACTGTCTGACCACTATTTCTCAGAAGATACCTCGCTTGCCCGCTCGCCCGCGTTGCACGTCTGTCTCCCATCAGGCACTTTGCCGTCATGCGGCGCTTGCGCGGCACTGAGTCATTTAGTATAGGAATTTGTACTTACCTAGTTCACAGCTGGTGCTGAAAATGTTCGCCATTCACTGCTACACATCGCTGGCACCTTTTTATGAAGTTGTCATTTACTTTCTGAAGATCCTCAGCACCGATTGACTGTATTTCAGCTGTAATATAGCCTTTAAGCTCATTTATAGTGTGATGGTTTCTCGCATACACTATTTTTAAGCGTCCCCCACAGATAAAAGTCACATGGTGATAAGTCTGGGCTTCGCGGGGCCACACATTCCGACTTATAATCCTAGTACAGAAAATACGACGCAATTCTGTCATGGATGTATCGGCAGTGTGAGCAGTGGCAGAATCTTGTTGAAAAGAAGTTGACAATTGCTCTCCGTAAGTCAGTTCGTCGAAAAATTGATCAAGGATCACATTGAAGTACAAATTTAAGTACAAATTCCTATACTCAATGACTCAGTGCCGCGCAAGCGCCGCATAACGGCAAAGTGCCTGGCGGGAGACAGACGCGCAACGCGGGCGAACGGGCAAGCGAGGGTCCCCGTCGCATATAAAACAAACTCTCTGTACTTTCTAACATACTACACATGTAAAGAGACAGGTTTCTACAAGAATAAGCAGAATGGTTAACACAGGCTTAGTTCAGAATGCTCCAAATGTATAGCAAATTGTGCACAAATTACTATTATATTGATTTAAGACACCCTTTCTTGAAAACAATCGACAGAAGATCAAAGTTTGTTAGGACCAAGAATTCTGAATGACAGATGCAGGAAAACAAAACTTTGAGGAATGATAGATGCAGATTTTCAACAAAGGTTGAATCAAAATGTTCTTGAGACCCAAAAACTTGGACAGTGATTCCAGGAAAACTGTACTTCTAGAAATGATAGATAAAGGTTTCATTGTAAATAAACCAATCGATCCCAAATCCATAATAATTTCCTAAATTATTCTGAGAATTGCCCTAATTTTGAAACGAATTAGATAGTAATGCACTTACTTTCTCGAAGAAGAAATGGTTGGCCAAGTGATTCAATACCATTGGATTGGTTGAATCAATAGTATATGCTTTGGATAACATCTGGACACCTTCACGAATGGTATCCCCTTCTTGCTGATTCATCTTCAGAATCGCCAAGCCCACCAATGCTCCCACACACTGAGGATCCAACTGCAAGGCACGTTCAAACGCCAATCTGATGAAAAGAAAAGTGAGACATGCCTTATACATAGCCTATGATAGAAGATCCAATAGCACTGTCAAACTTTGAGGAATGGTAGATGTCATCACACTATCACTGCACATCTCAACTCTATAAGAACATGTGGCTCCTTTTTGCCCAAGCCAAGGTTTCTTGCCTTACCGGAAGAGAACTATGCACCCATAACTAGTCCCTAGATGAAAATACAACTTAAGAGAAAATACGGTGATTAGTTTATTGCAAATGGCTGATTTATGACAAGGTCATACTGTTGATAAAGCAAACAATTGATAAAGCCCTTGCATGTTAACAATTTAGTTGGTTTACATTTGCAAAATAACGATAAATTTATATCTTTAATAATTCAAATTATTGACTTCGGTAGCATGCTGAATTGCTATGCCCAAGATCGCGGGTTCAAACCCGGCCGAAGTCGTCAAGACTTTTAAGAGCATTAAAATCCTTCAGTATGCCTTCCTTCAGAGGGGAAATAAAGCCGGCGGACCCATGTCATAGATTTATGGTATGTAAAAGAACCTACCACTACAATTGGTAGTGTGTAGCCAAATTTGTTATTACATTTGGTTAGAAATAGCCTATCAGTTTCAACGTTTGCCGTTAGGTGTTAGTGACAGTGGCATCTGGTAGCCAAAGCTGGAACTACTTGAAACTGAACTTGCTGGGAGCCTACAGGCATTCAATTAAAATATCCAGCTATGGCCATTGGCTGCAATTCATCTATAACATAATAATTCAAATTTCTATATCTTTCAACGAACTTGCTAGGAAGATATAAAATTGATTGAACTAGTATTGAACACAATAAAGAATTAATCAACATTGGCAGCACAATAATGTTTATGATTTGATAATAAGCATGCCTTTTTAAAGTTGCATATTGAATTCACAGACCTGCCATTACAGAAAAGCAAATAATATTTCTGTTTTTTGTTTTTTTTCCTCCATAGAAATTGACCTATCATTGCATTACTCTTTCGACAAAATCTCTGTTTCTGAAACACAATCTATGCCTTGTCTTATACAGGGTCTTTATATTTGCTGGGCGAGGTCATTCTCGCTTACGCACTCCATCAGTGACGGCTCAGTTGCCGGTGACCGCACGCGTATATATACAGCAGAATACGGTGCATAAAAAACAGTATCATGCCTTTTTAATCACCATGTTAACAGTAGATGCTGAAAATGTTCCCCATCTGCTGCCAAACATAACAGGCATCTCCTTATGATGTTTCCGGTTACTCCGGTTAATTTAGCTTCAGTAAAGAAATAAGGACATTTACGTCTATTTTTTATTTATTTACTGAGCCTGTATGTTTGAATCTCTTAGCCAGTTGTTTTATTGTCCGATTTATAGGAATGGGTCTCCCTGAAAATTTCACTGGAAACTTTTGTATTGTTCTAGCGCACGATTTCCTGCACTTTATGTACGTATTATGCAGATATATTCGTTCGCGTAAGGAATATTTCACATATGCATTACAGCACTATACACAATCACAATAAAACATACAGTACACAGTAGCTTTATAAAACACCCTATTAGCTCGGAGCTCACACGTCTACCGCAGCAAAAGCGTGGGAATACAGCAGGGGACCGCTCGCGCCAACCTGTAACAGCCGGCTATTGGCTGGGGACCGCCGGCCAAGGTAGAGCGAAATCGCCTTGCCAAGCAAAAATAAAGACCCTGTATTACATGTTCAACCCCTGCTCTTGTCAGAACTGCCTACTTAAATTTACGTAAAAGCATCTGTTAACAGCAAAAATTGCTGGATATTTAAGTAGAAAAATTATTAATTAAATCAAAGTTTTTCGGGCTTGTAGGCCGTGGTCCCGATGTTTCACCGGAAACTGCGTCCGGCATTATCAAGGGTTCCGCTCCTTTCCTTGGTCAGCAGTGGAATGAGGAAGAGGCTTGAAATAATGGGTAACGGCTAGTAGTGGAGTATTGTTGTTTGAATATGACTGTTGGTTGGGTGGATCTTGGCGATGAACTAACGGCTGGAAGGTAGTTTGGATCTTCAAATTAGCATGGTGAGCCGAGCGTTCTCTTCGCATTCCGGCTGGATCATCTGATCTCACGTACATGTTGCGGGGTGCGGTGCGTGCTCCAGCTTCGGCGACCGAGCTTGTGAGGGTCAGGTGTTCCCTGCGCAACTGCCGGGCTGTAGCGGGAAGGTTCTTCAGGTTGACGTGTGAGTGATTTCTTGGCCTTGGTGTTCCTAAGAGCCGGGATCCATGTATTACGCACACGTTCAATTTCTTCCTTCCGATTGAAATTGTCGGGGTGTTTGAAGATTTCTATGGCTTCCCGTTGCAGCCTGGCATGGTAGTATCTCCGTGTCCCCGTACTGTACATCGTGACCGGACAAGAGAGAATGCTCAGCGACTGACGATTTCTCAGTTTGACCCAGGCGGCTGTGTCTGTTATGTTCCTTGAGTCTGGTGGTCACGCTCCTCTTCGTCGTTCCTATGTACACCTTCCCACAGGAACACGGGATTCTGTAGACACCTGCAGTGGAGTGTGGGTGGCGCTTGTCTTTAGTGGATCGCAGCAAGTCCCGGATTTTGGCGGTGGGTTTATAAACCGTCTTCACCCCATAGGTCTTCAGTAATTTGCCTATCCTGTCCGTCACCTTCTTCACGTACGGCAGGAATGCGGTTGCCACCGGAGTTTCCTCAGAATCTTTCCTCGTGCTCCGGCGCCTGGGATGAGAGGCTCGCTCAATCTCCTTATTCCTGTATCCGTTGGCGCATAGGGCCCTCTTTATATGTTTCAGCTCTTGGTTGAGGTTGGATGGCTCACATATTCTCCTAGCACGGTCTACCAATGTTTTAATAACTCCGTGTTTCTGACGGGGGTGGTGATTGGATGTCTTGTGTAGATACCGGTCTGTGTGTGTGGGTTTCCGGTACACGGTGTGCCCCAAGCGCAGGTCATTAGTCCTGGTGATCAGCACGTCAAGAAAGGCCAGGCAGTTGTCCTTCTCCTTCTCCATAGTAAATTTTATGCTGGTGTTGAGGCTGTTAAGGTGGTCCAGGAAACGTTCCAGCTCTTCCTCTCCATGGCTCCAGACTATGAAGGTATCGTCAACATAACGTAGCCATACTTTCGGTTTGAGGGGTGCAGTCTCGATCGCCAACTGCTCGAACTTTTCCATGTAGAAGTTCGCAATCACAGGGCTTAGTGGGCTACCCATGGCAACTCCCTCTATTTGCTTGTAGAAGTTCTCGCGCCATAGGAAGTAGCTCCTGGCGAGGCAGTGGCGAAACAAGTCAGTGATGTCTTCCGTGAAGAGCTCGGCAATCTGGTTTATGGATTCTTTCATAGGCCGCCCTTCACTTATTTTCACCCCCCATGCCTAAACAACTTTTTCAAAAATTTAATAACCCCAATAATTTCTTTATTTTTAATTTTATGTATGAATTACAGTATTATAAAAATTCACAAGTCTTAAGTGCAGTCACGTGAGTTTGTACACCTCTGTCACTCTTGCACAAAGAATAGTGCAACAACAGAAATACTACTTACCGATAATGGTGTGGAAATACAATAGTTAGAGTGCACGGATGGACTCTCAATTTTCAAGTGATAGCTTCTGCAGAGAGATGGTGGTCGTACTGCAAGGCAACAATTCAATGTAGATTCCAGACCAGTTCATTCTTGGAGTGATCAAAAACATACATTATTGACAACAATTCAATGTTGATAATGCATGTATCCAGACCAAAATTTCCCGCTCTTTTCAAATCTCCAATCAGTTTCAATGATAAATAACTCTAAGTCTCTGTAACTTGCATAACTATCATTCGTACTTTCTAGTAATTAAATTTAAGAAATCCCTAAGTCCGAAGAAATCACCAAGTCCACTCAATGCAGCAAAATAAATCCCTAAGTCCACTCAATGTAGCAAAATAAATCCCTAAGTCCGCTCAAGGCAACGAAAGAAATCCCTAAGTCCACTGGTATATTTTAATGTTGTGTTTGTGCAAAAATCCCTCACAGGTAGTTCTGAAGATCCTAGGAAAGAGGAAAGAGTCATTCCTGTCCTATACTATCAGTAAATGTACACGGGCATATTAAAGCAGAGTTGGCCTGGTATATCGAACTGTCGTCGGGTCGTTTTCCAAGCAGGGGGAAAGACGCAATTATCTGAAGAGACCAACGGAACAGGCTTTAAGGAGGTGTCACTGTATAGATATGGTGTATCTAAGAATAGCCTGCTGAATTCGAGACCCAAGCAGAAGTACAGAACGTACTTGACATTGAAGGAGGGAAAGGTGAAGGACTTAAAACACATGCTCCAGTATGTGCCAGTAAGTGACAGATTGTTTTATAGCGGTGTGTTTCAAACTACTGACTCCAGTCTTGATAGTTCTGATGAAATGAGTGATGTGGATGAATACGAGTGACATTTGAAGCCCAAGAATTAACAGGAAAGCATTATACAAACCAAAAAATCACTATGTCCATGAGTGTATTTTGCATTTTATAAACTACATTTCACTACTAATAAGAGCTTTTAGTTATTTTAAATAATAGTTGATATGTATATTTCCATGTAACAGAAAATTGGATTACAGAAGTGAAAAATATAGATTTTGTGTAAGTTTGAAACTTTGTATTTCATTTCCTGAAAAGTTGAAAAAACGGACTTAGGGATTTTATTTATTGGACCCTCCAATTAAACAAATTGATAGCTCCAGTGACTATTCGATCCATTTGTATGGAAAGTTTCATGATATTGAAAGAGAAGTGCTTGACCACATTATAGAGTAAAGGATGATCAATGGAATGGCCGAGAGCCATGAAATGTTACAGATGAACCTGCAGATGTTGCAAATACAACAAGAAATCTCTGTCAGGAATTTAAAGCCATCAGGGGACAGACAATTGAAACCAAGGACCCTTTATGAATGTTTAGAGAATTTAGAAATACTTATTTCACAAAAATTAGATCAAAATAATAACTAAAAAGACAAACAACAGGGAAAATGTGCTGCACAACGTGTTAATAAAATTCATAAAACAGCGCTCTTAACCCTCCGTCGGGCGCAGCTGGCCTCACAGGCCCCGAAAATCTATTCTTGCTCCCCCATATTCCCCGAGGGCACCTATGCACCTGCCCCTTTTAGTATTTTCCTATCTCTAGGCCCCTTTCCGAATGCTCCCTCTTAGTTTTCCCGCCTCCTCCGTAAAGCGCAGTAATTACCCTCCAGGCCTGTGAGGCGCATTGCGCCCGAACTCGTTCGACTTTGGAAGGTTCGTATTTCCTTATTATTCCATCGCATAATTGCTTCTTTTCCTCATTTTATGAATAAGAAATACATAGATTGTGGTTATTTCGTGGAATAAATGGGTCAAAGGATGTCGAATTATGAATGCTATGAATGTCACAAAGCAATCTGTCAGATACAGTATGACTTGCCAACCATGCACTTTACTCGGGCAATGTATCTTTACTGCTGAGCATTCCAACTGTGATTCCAAGTAAGACTGACTCTTTATGGTGTTTGAAACCAGTTTTCAGTGTTGCCTTAGTAAACAGAAGTTTGGTGCTTTTCAGTCGGTCAACACAATAGTGTTGACCGACTGAAAAGCACCAATTTTTTGTTAAGATTGACTATTGTGCTGTACCTTATTTTGTAATAAAAACATTATTTAAGTTTTGCTCGTAATTTTAATATTTGTTTGAATTTTTCACATGAAAACTGAACGCAATTTGGTGGTGGGTTGTAAATGCGAGCTATTATTTTAAAGTTTGATTGTGAGCAATAAATTATACTATGTTTTTAAAAACCTGATGTTGAATAAACTCCCTATGTATATCCTAATGAATGCCACTTATCACTTAAAAAATAATTGCGTTAATTGAGTGTCAATGACGTCTATAAAACAAGGGCCTGTCAGGCGCACTGCGCCCGAACTCGGGAGACGCGGAGGTGCGCCCGACGGAGGGTTAAAAGAAGACTGCTACAGGCCGGACGTTTGTTTTAGACGAGTGAAAAATCTTAATGGAAGCCTGGAGGCGAGTTACTACAGTACCTGTGTTGATGTTGTCAGCTGCCCCATGATATCACGCTCGCTGCTACTGAAGTACAGTCACTGGCAAATATAATGGCGTTCAGTTCGTATTTAACATTTCACACAAAGCACAATCAATATACAAAGTAGTTTATAACTTTCTTCCAGATTGCTACTTAGAACACAATCACACACTAACGTCTATGGAATGGACAGTCAATCATCCCCTATTTCTTCTACACCGGACATGCCTTCGTCTTCAGCGTCTTCTTTTGCCATGGGATCGTCCTCATTTTCGGTCTCGTCGTCGCTACTTTCCAGTCCGTTATCTTGTATAATTCTCTCAATTCGATCTTCCACAATCACATCGTTTGCAAAATATTCCCGTTCAATATCTTCCACTTTAAGACATACCTTTTCCCATTCTGTTTGACCGATTTCTTCAAACCTCTGCCGGCACAACATTTCGACATCTTTTATTTTGAATGTCACATTTCTACTAGCAACCC
This sequence comes from Meconema thalassinum, assembly GCA_946902985.2. Classification (NCBI taxonomy): domain Eukaryota; kingdom Metazoa; phylum Arthropoda; class Insecta; order Orthoptera; family Tettigoniidae; genus Meconema; species Meconema thalassinum. The sequence goes on from OX336389.2 coordinate 189,459,616, forward strand.
ATTGTTTGACGTCCGCCCAAATGAGCTCAATGGGATTTAGGTCTGGGTGGTACGGTGGAAGTCTCAAGGCCTTGTGATTATTTTCAGCTAAAATTTGGTCAATTAAGTATGTTTTCTGTGCAGGCTTGTGAGCTAATATTAAATCATATAATTTAGTTTTAGTACAGTTTTCAGGAAATGGAATGTTGTATTTCGTTAACCAGGACTGCATATCTGTTTTCAAGGAATTGGAAGTTGGAGGTTTATCTAGTTGTGTATTGTGATAGGACGCATTGTCGACAATGAGGACAGAGTTAGGGGGTAAATTAGGAATTAACTTTGTTCGGAGCCACTTAACATAATTATCAGTGTTCATTTCTTTATGAAAATCTCCAGTTTTCAAATGTGATCTGTAAATAAGAAGTGCATTAGGTACAAATCCAAACCTTCCGCCAGCATGGACAATAATAAGACGCTCACCTTTTGACACCGGAGCCATCAAACCTGAGCTACTGTCATCGGATCAACTTTTCGGGACGGTGTGGCTACTATGAATATATGTCTCATCCTCATAAACAATGGGTCGTTCTTCAGATCGGTATTGACGATGACAAGTCAGGTATGTTTCACGAAGAGAACAAATGTTGTGTCTTTCAATAAGCACACGTCTGTTAGATCTTGTTTTCCTCCACCGGAAACCTAATGTTTTTATTATTGTCTTAAGACTAGTGGTTTTACCTTCGAAATTAATAGAATCTCTTAATTTCTGCAGCAGTCTTCTTATTGTTGGTGCAGCCTTTTCTTCCATGTAATAATTGTAAATAGTACGGCGAATGACACACTTGTCGAAATCATCGATGTCTGTTATTCTTTTTGGGACATTATGTTCTTTTCCAGGGGTGCCGAAAGACGTTCCTTCATCTTCACGGACTTTCTTTTCCCGTAATACTCTGAAAACAGAAGTTTGCGATACGCCAGTAGCAGCAGCAACTCTTTCTTGCACTTTTTTAACCTCTTTGTAGTACTGTGGTGAAAATCGGTCCTTTACGTTTGCTTCCTCCTTCATATAATCATGAACATTTGCGATAATCACCCGACTTTGACTGTGAAGAGTCTTTCCTTTCAATTTTGAAATTATAGGCGGCATGTCAATAAGACTTATTACCGCTTCACAATCGGTGCCGTACCTGACACGTGCACTTCTCCGTCACACCACAATTATAATTACCGTAGAATAATAATAATAATAATAATAATCATACCACAATCTGTAACTAAGTTATATCACGTTCACTTCCGCACCATACAATACTTCGATGTTGACTGGACTGTACTCTGGTATCGCCATCTGCTCAAGTCTGGAATTCTATTACGTCAGACGGTGCGGTGGTGACAGTCGTGAAGTGAGAGGGTGACAGATTGACAGTGTGCATGCTCACCGGCTGGATTCAAGGTCAAGGGCAATCGTCTAAAACAAACGTCCGGCTTGTATCTTACACACTAACACATTACAAGGCTCCGTGGAAATCTAAAGATTTCACCCAAATATGTTTCTCCACACATTCTACCACTGGAGTAAAATCTTTATTATTACCCAGCTTGTTTATTTTCCATAAACACAACAATTACAACATTACATTACCATTAACATAATTATGTAAGTCTTTTATTTTGAATAATTTTCCAAAGCATCAACATATTTTAATCGTGTACATATTTTCTGATAAAACAGTAATTTGTAAGTTTTTCCATTTCAGATTATTCAATGAAGAATCTGTACATAACACTACAGACGCAAGTTTATCTATTGGTCTCCTACATTAAACTATGTACATACTTCGTTTGACCACGTAAGACCTTACTACTCTATTCACTGGCCAATAACCTAGATGTTAGGCCCCTTAAAACAACAACAACTCTATTCACAGCATTTCTGAATTGTTAACAGCTCTCAATATTCATAATCACTATCATTACTCTTCTACTAGTAGTTGTATCTTAATATTTCTAAATGGAAGACATCAAATTGAACATGATGGGACACCAACTCGCGTCAGAGTTTTAATGGTGGCGCTGCAGAGTAGGAGAACATGTGTTTAAAACATTGTAAGTAATGAAATTGGCCAAAATAACTGTAGTAATGGTATCTGGAGATGATATGAGGCGCTGAGAACCAAACTGACTTAAGCGCCAAATTGCATCATTTTCTTGTTTTGATTGATTCAGAACAGGCATGTTGTCTTCTTTAAGGGCCAAAGAAGCTCAAGAACCTTCGAATACAGTAGGTATATTTTTTTACTATAAATTTGTTTTGGCACTACTGAAAACTCCGTAATCATACAATGCCAAAGGAACTCAACTGACCAAATCATATGGTCTGTTTGGAGGTTTGAATGTACGGCTGATTGTAGAGTTGCATTATTGGTGAATATGTGGAAGAATAACTGGCCTAGTAGGGGCAAACGAATTGTGGATATGTGTCTAAACTCCAAGAACAGTGAAACTGATGTGGATAGCAACAGAAATATCGAAAAAGGTAAAAATCAAAAGTAGTAGTTTCAAAAGCTGCCATGCGTTACAACTACGATTGTGTTATTCATTGTTGAAGTAACTCACTTTTTGTACTTGACAAAGTAATTTAACATATATTATAAACTAGTTTCAATATTAAAATGTAATAATACGATCAAAATTGAGATTCTTTTTATATTATTTCAAACTAAGGTTATGGTTGTATAACATGTCTTTTATCGAAACCATTTTAACAAATATCAGTCAATTTGTTTGTTTTTATGAACAACAGTACAGTGAAATACTTAACATAATCTGTTTTGATCCCCTAGTTTAGCATGCAAAGCCCAAATTAACACTTAAATGAAAAAAAGGTAGTTAAGTTACTTTGGCATTGGCAGTTCTTGTTCATACCACAACTCTTGGTGCATAAGTTACTCTGGCTTTGAATGATTTCTTTTATCTGAAGTAATGCCTTCATCTAATTTACGCAAAAAATGATGTTCGTTTCAGGAAGAGATGGTCCCACAGAACTTAAGCATACTGTTTTAAAAGGACAAGAAACCAATATGGACAGTGTAGAAATTACATGTCCAATTTTAGGTACAGTATTTGAATTTTGTTTACTGTATATTTTAACATACCATCATAGTGATACTCAGTTTGTTGTATTCTTTATTTTAAAGAGATAGTTCAAATACGAGTGTAACTATTTGCTTAAGATGAGAAATACTAGTGAAAACGTAAATATCTAAATTGATCAGTTAGTAATTGAGTTATTGTTATTACAAAGATAGCACTTCTATTAACTATATCATTAATAGGCTATCATGTCCTAAATCTCTGTATTTCCTTTCAGATATCAACACGGTAGACGATATGGACTCAATGGTGTCACTAAATGTCATCAATGAAGAAAGTATTTCGTTACTTGATGATATTATTTTTCTTGGTCTTGGCAACGACACTAACCATGCTGGAAGAAAAGAATCTGTGGAGGGTCAGATCATTTCCTACGGCCCAGATGAAAATGTGGTCGGTGACATTGTTGAGGATGGAAGAGGAGAACGTATAGGTGGTGATGTTCTTGGTGATCAAAACGAAGAGCAAATGATTGGTAATACCATAAACGATGGAAAAATAAAACCTGTGCTTGGTGGTACTGGTGACCAAACAGAAGAACATGTAGGTGGTAAAGATGCAGTAAATGGAGATGAAAATAATAATCAGTCGCAAAATCGAGGCAGAAAAAGGCAGAAAAATGAATCAATCTGGAAAAAGAATGTGAGGAAAAGGTTAAGGAACTCTGGACAAGAATATACATCCGTTAGTGGAAGAATTATGCATGAAAAAGAATTTCGATATTATCAATGTAAATGTCTGTATAAATGCTCAGCAAACTTTCCAATAGAGCAACGTTCCAAAATTCATCAGCAGTATTATAGTTTAGTTGACTGGAATCAGCAAACTTTGTACATACAAGGAAAAGTGAGAGTAGTGAATGTTGGGAGGAAGCGCACAAAAGGGGAAAGCAAACGACAGCATTCAAGGCATTACTTTTTTACTGATGCTAATGGTATAGAGAAGGAGGTATGCAAGGGTGTTTTTAAAGTGACATTGCGCATATCAGATTCAAGGATTGCTAGAGCGCTTGGAAAGACAACACCACAAGATCGACGGGGTAAGCATGCACCTCACAACAAAACAACATGTGACTCTGTTAATAATATCAAGAATTTCATTAATAAAATTCCCGCCTATGAATCACACCACAGCAGACATAAAAACCCCAACCGGCGATATTTGTCTCCGAATTTAAATGTTAAAATAATGTATGATTTGTATAAAATTCATTGTCATGAACAAGATCCTCAGGTTATCCCTGCAAGTTTATACATTTTTCGTACAATCTTCAATACCGAATTCAATTTGCACTTTCATCCTCCATTAAAAGATACCTGTAAAAAGTGTGACCTGATGAACAATCAAATTAAGGCTGCTGACAATGAAGAAAACAAAAGGAAATTATCACAAGAGCTAGCTGAACATCAGTCAAAGGCAGAAGAAGCTCGTCAGTCCATGAATAAAGATGCCTTGAATGAAAGTGCACATGTCATAGCATTTGATTTGATGAAGACATTGCCCACTCCAGTGCTTACGGTTGGAACTTGTTATTACAAGCGACAGTTATGGATTTTTTTATTGGGTATTCATGACATGAGGACTGGTGAAGTGCATACCTACATCTGGAATGAGAGCATCGCCTCACGTGGTCCACAAGAGATTTCATCGTGCTTAGTACATTATGTTACGAACTTTGTGAAAACAGGTCACTTAATTATGTATAGTGATCAGTGTGGTGGACAGAACAAGAATTTTAAACTGGTTTCTGTCTTAGATTTTATTGTAAATAATCCTAATAATAGTGTGAAGCAAATAGATCATACATTTTTAATGTCTGGGCATTCCTATTTACCGTGTGATCAAGACTTCGGATTAATTGAGAAACAAAAGAAATTTCACAGTCATATTTACACACCTTCAGACTGGATTCCTGTAGTCAAGTCAGCTTGTAAGAAGAAACCGTTTATTGTGCATGGAATGAAGGACACTGACTTTAAGACAACAAATGATTTAGAAAGAAGAGTAACTAATAGAAAGAAAACCCTCGATGGCGAAAAGGTGAAATGGTTTGACATTTTGCACATCAGTATAAAAGAAGGAGAGGAACTTAAAATGAATTTCAAGTACAGCCACCGAGAAAGCGAATCCTTCAAAACAGCAGACTTAAGAAAGAAGCGGTGCTCTCTTCCTCTGCCAACAGAATTAGGAGCTTTATATCCTGGTGGTAGACCAATTGAGGCAAAAAAATTGAAAGACCTCAATGATTTGATGCCTTTCATTCCTCCAGCATCACAACAGTTTTATCAAACATTGCGTTCAAGTATGGATGCTGAAGATGGTGGACTTTATACCAGTGATGAAGATGACTGATTTGATATTTCTCTTTATTTAGTGTTAAAACTAAATAGTTCTAAGCTGAATGTGTTTTGTCGTAATATGTGTTGTTTTTATTATGGTTCCTAAACTGGCTGTGACTTATGTACCTTCCGAGGTGATCATCTAAATCTCCAACAGTCGTGCCATAGTAGCTTCAGTACAAATAGTCTTATTTTTTAAAACTGCATTAGGGTTAATGTATGAAACGCTTGTTTTAACTATGTACTCAATCATATTCTTATGTTAAACTACATATTTTGAATGTTCGTTTTAAAGTTTGCCTCTATTCTAATGTTTTACCATCATCTTAACAGATAGGTGACTGAAAGCCAAAGTAACTTATGTACCAAAGAAAGAGACTTCAAGTGACAGTTACCGGCAACTTTTCAAAATCCAAAGAGGCTCAAGTCCCATTTAAAATGAAAATAACTAAATAATTCTAATTTTTGAAACAGTGTTCCCAAAGTTCCTTAAAAGATCAATCTAAATATATAATACCATGTATATAGCCTCTTTGGCAAAATAATTACAAGGTATTTCATAATGTCAAAACTTGGAAGCCATTTTTCTCAGAATCAGTTATTTGACACTTGAGCCTCTATGGTTCCGAGCGCCTCATATAGTAATAGATGTTCACTCGTGCGCTGCTGTAGACCCACCATCCTGCCCTAATAGGAGCACGACTTATATAGTTGAATTTGCTGCCCTGACTGCCATGTTTGTAAAGGAGTCCATAATGCCAACCCCACGCATTCGGAACTATATCGCATGTGGCAGACCAATGGTTTTTCCTAGACCAATATTTTCGTTCAGACCAATGGTGCATTGATAGCGCGGGCCGCGTTAGCTAATAGATAACACCCCTGGTTTTTGTCACGCACAGGGGGGAGTTCACGCATCAATAATCTTTATCCAGTCCAATGGTTTTGCCTACTATTTCATTATTCATGTTGGCAACGTGTCACGTGGGTATGACGTAGTGTCCGGGGTGAATGGAAAATGGCCGACCTTGTTCAAATGAACACGACCAATAATGCTTTATTTACGTTAAAGGTAATTATTTCCGGTGCAGCAGTGGCAATTGAAATTGTGAAAAGACTCCCAACAACTCCAAGAACGGTTTGTCAATCATAAATAATATATTTTCAATAATATACCTTGTTAAAAGTTACGAAAAGGCATGTTCTCCTACTCTGCAGAATTAATGTGTTAATAACACATCTCTACTCAAATCCATTACGTTTTCCAATTTTTAAACACCATTTGTTCAACATTACAGAATTATAACATATAGATCTCAATCTATTAACAGGTTCATATGTGTAACTAACACAACATACTTTGGACAGCACAATGTGCAATATATCACCATTTTGACTAGGCCTATCTTATATTTCTCAATCTACACGATAGTTACTAATTGATCAGACCTGTTATTTCTTATAATTTTATAATATATCAAGAACATGGCTGAATTAGGTTTTCCCAATCTCAAGGATCAAGAAGAAATTAGGAAAATTACTCATACACAGGGTTTTGAGGGAGAAGAGAGACGACTTACCAGACACGTCTGGTCGCAGCAACGAAGACTCGCTCAATCGTTGCGCATGACGAGTTATTGGGCAAACATAAAGGCCAATAAGTGTTGATTCCGCATGGTCCTAGGAGACCCATTTGCGCAGAAGAAGTTCGATTGGTTGGTTCCTCAGTTTAGGGGCTGCTACAACGTGGTCATGTAGCCCCGTGTACTTTGGGTGTGTGTAGAATCTGTCTGATAACCGGTGTTAATTGTGATGACTGTATTAGTGTGTGTATCTGTTTTTAATTCAAGTAAGGACTGCAAACATTTAATTTTTTCAAGTAGTTCCTACTTTTGCCGCCAAACACCACCGTCAGCGACTACTAGTTCAGAACCTGGTTACCAGACGCCACTGCAGTCGTCTCCCGGCGACGAACGTCGGACCCTAAGAGCATTTGTCAAATGTTAACCTAACCCAATTTAGCTTCACACAGGTGCAATTAGTGGAAGGTTCTTTAACATGCCATAAATCTATGGCATGGGACCGCCGGCTTTACTTCCCCTCCAAAGGAAGGCATGCTGAGGGATTTTTAACGCTCTTAAAAAATCCGACGACTTCGGCCGGGTTTTAACCCGCGATCTTGGGCATAGAAGCTCAGTATGCTACCAACTACGCCACCATAGCCGCCCAGAAGAAGATATCAAGCACATATTGATGACAAGCTTTCTTAGAAGTATTTTAATGAGAAGAATTTCTTTTAATACATAGCCTACACACAATTATTTTGCTTGATTATCCTAATACATGAACATCTCGGAAAGAACATATTTTGTAAGTTTTGATATAGTTCACAATCAACAACAGTTCATTTATGTATAAAGAAGTTTTTAAATTTATATTAGAAGCATTCTTATTATTATTATTTTTATGTTTACTTTTATTTTGCTAGCACAATCAACATCAAGTGAATTCCTACCTTTCACATGTTCTCAATGTGATATGCCCGCAATCACCCAGTTTTTTCATCAATATGCTATCTTATTAAATGAAGATGGCCACAGTGTTGACCGAAATATGTTCTACTAAAAACATTTTTTGTAATAAAGCATTGATATAGGTGAATCTATTTTGTTTCCTATCCTTATTGAAGGTAGAACTTCGATATTTCACATCAATACGGAAACATTTTCAACATATTTAAATGATGAAAATAGGCTAAAAAATAAATGTCAGTAGAATACAGAATATCCCACAAGTTTATTATGCTTCCCACTTGAAACATTATGTAGCGTGCCATGCATTCGTGCTCATCCATTACCTGTTAAGCCCAAGCGCAAGTAAAACCAGTATTCAGGCATAAATATCTGAGATCAGTGGAAAAACTAAGTATGGTATCAATTTGTACATGCGTTCAGTTGAGGCCAAGGCGTCCACACTAAAACTTATTTCCTAGCATACTATTTGTGCTGCATGCTAAATACAGTATGGTATGTATGCTTTCAATGGTGTGGATGTTCAAGTTGGCTGTTGTGGGCAAACAGCTTGGAAACTTACATATGCATCTTTGCAAATTAGTCAGACTGATGTATTTTGTAAAATTTGTCACATTACAAAAGCAAACATATTAGAGTTAGGAAACTATTATGTTTAGCAAAGTCGTAACGTTTCCTTCCCCTAAATTTCTAACATCTATTTGACAGATGGATAATTACCAGCACCACCTATATTTGGGACCTTAAAATTGACATAAGACGTGTGGTTGATTTGAAAGTGCATAGTAGATTTTCATTAGGTACCATAATAGCATGCTCTGAAAAACAGGGAGGAAAACAAAACTCAGCAACTTGAGGTTGAATACAAAGAAATAAAGTTAAAAGTATGATCCATACTGATAAGCAAAAATGTTGGCAACATTTTACGAAGAAGTTAGACAAAGACTCAAAGGGGGATATGAAAATGCTATGGACAGTGGTCCAAAAGCAGAGGAAAGGAGAAAACTGGAAAATAAACACTGTAGAGATGGAAGATGGGACCATATCAAGAGATCCTCATGAAATGAGGGAAGAGATGAAAAACTACTTTGTAAAACTACCCATAATGGAGAATGTGCTGATATTGAAGAGGTGGAAAGCGAGGCCCCCAGTAGCCAAGATGAAGAAAAGCCGCTAACTGGGAGTGAAGTGGAAGTCAAGGAATAAAGGAAGATGGACTGGAGACGACGACATAAGTGCTGACATGATAAAAGGTTCAGGAATCAACGGACTACAGTGGCCGTACAGAGTGCTCAATTCGTAACAGAACAAGTACCATCTGACTGGACTAAAGGAGTTATAACATGCAGAAACTATCATAAAATTACACTTATATCTCATGTTCTAAAAATTCTTGAAAAAATCATAATTGAACCACAACTGGAAAAGGAGCAGTATGGTTTTAGCAGAAACCAATCCACAACCTATTTGATTTTTGCCGTAAGAATGATATAGAAAATATGGGAATCAGGGGAAGACATCTCAGAAAAGACCTTTGCATGTGCGAGGTGATCTGGGAGTGCCTATGAAAACATGAAATCCCGGAACCACTTATAAGGAAAGTGCAAATGCTGTATATCCTCTTCAGTCCTGAGCTCAGTTCAGAACTTTGAAATATACTTTGCTGTGTTTAACTTATTGCAATTAGGTAAAATAATACATATTTATCAAAAATTTTTTTTTTTTTTTCGAAATCACTGGACTATTATGACATGTAGCATATATGCTACATCAGGACTTAATGACGACTCTCCTCCCACTACTTTGCAATGCTAAATTCTTTTGTGATACACGATTACTAATGGTTTAATGCCTTGCAAAGTATTTACAATAGTAACATAATTTTTTGTACATTTTTCTATATTTATTTTGCATTATCTAAAGTCAAAATGCAAATAATTAAGAAATGATAATTAAGAATTTTTGATTAAAAAGTGAAAGCACTAAAGAAGTTATATTAAAAAACATAAAACTGAGAGTACAATCCACAATATCCAGTTATGAATCATGAAATGCTGAGAAACAGTTTCTTTTTTCCGTAAAGCACAGGCACATTTTGCATTTTTTGCACTGTACAAAAGTGAATCCCTTTCAGCCCGGTAGTCTACATCTTGATCTACTTTTTTGCGTTCTGCTCTTCATTTCTGGTAGATGCAAAGCATGAAACTTCCTGGATTGAACAGACAGCATAGGCGCTGGTATTCTGCGGCGCCTCAAGTTTCGATTTCCATCGTCCTCATCACCATCATCATCATCATCAGGTACATCATTCGCATCATCTTCATTGTTGGAGATGCCGTATTCAATCTCGGGTCATCTTCCCTCCCATCATCATCTCCAATCTCCAGCTCAATATCAGACAATCAGTATCGATAGAGTCAATAAGTTTCACAATGTCTGCATCATTCAAGGCTGAAGAAATAAATGGTGAAATTTAATGTTAGCGTTTTCATTACATGGTAAGAGAAAGTAGGCTATGTGGTAAGAGAAAGTAGGCTATATAATATTTAAAGACCGCATATTTCTCAACATTTAAGCCACATGTGACTTAAGCCTTACCTACAGAACTGAAAGACATGCTAAAAATGAGGAAAATTCAGACATAAAATCAAGTAGCAAGTATAAAATGTCAAGGTCATTGCCTGATGTAGAGTATATGCTACGTAATGCAAATCGTGATCGTGTAGGTATTTTAGTATACTACCGAAACTTACATTCAATAGCACATTAACTGTTGATCAATTCTAAGCAATTTTTATAACATTTACATTACTTTAATATCATCATCATCATCATTTCCCCTTATCCAGCTCCTGCCGGGTCGGGGTATTTATGGCACTTCTCCACTTTCCTCTTTCCTTCCACCATTCTTCTTCCACGATCTTGTCCCAGTCCAGATTTCTTTTTCTTACGCCGTTCTTCACTGAATCCATCCACCTTGTTCTAGGTCTTCCTCTTGGTCTCTTACCCTTGCACTTCGCCTCCAGCATCTGTCTTGGTATTCTATTTTCCTCCATCCTCTTTACATGTCCAAACCACCTTAGTTTATTCTTCTCAATTCTCTCATTTAGTTTTCCCATCCCAACTTCCTTCCTAACATCTTCATTCCTCACTCTGTCTTTCCTTGTCTTTCCTATCATACTTCTTAGGAATTTCATTTCACTGGCTTGGATTCTACTCTCTTGCCTGCTTGTCAGGGTCCAAGTCTCAGCTGCATAAGTTAATATGGGTACATAATACACTTTATACATTACCTCCTTGCTTTTCCTTGGTACTTCCTTATCCCAAACAAGTTTTCTTACACTTTGATAGAATGCATTGCTCTGCTGTACCCTCCTGCCAATCTCCATGTCCAACCTACCAGTTTGCATCAATTCACTTCCTAGGTATTTGAACGTGTCCACAATTTCCAAACTCTGACTTCCAATTTTCACAGTGCCCTTTCCTTGTCTTTCCCCTCTTGTCATCACCATGGTCTTGCTTTTCTCTATACTGATTTTCAGGCCATACTTCTGAATATTTTCGTTCAGTGCATCTAGTTGTTTTTGCACTTCTTCGGTGTTCCTTCCCCAGACCACAATATTATCTGCAAATAACAGTAACTTCATTTCTTTATGTTCATATGCTTCCTTTGTTTCCTTTACTATTTCATCCATCACCATTATGAACAAGAGAGGTGACAGCACACTCCCCTGTCTTAGTCCAGTCTTGTTCGTAAACCAATCTGTCTTTCCAACTGGGGTCAGTACCCTGCTAACACAGTTGTTGTACATTGCTTGCACCATTTCCAACATTTCTCTTCCCAGTCTCTTCTTAACCATGGTTTCCCATACCTTCTCTCTGGGGACACTATCATATGCCTTTTCTAGATCTATGAAAGTCATGATCAAATCCTCTCCATATTCCCAGTTCTTTTCCATCACCTGCCTCAAGCTAAAGATTGGGTCCACTGTGGATCTTCCACTCCTGAAGCCATACTGTTCCTCTTGCAACTCTCCTTTACTTTAATATACAAATACAATATTAATTACCTGCACGTCTTGTTTCCATGGTTACCAGTCCGCCAACTTCAATATTCACAGAGGTGCTGCCACCTATTCGCTCGAGGGGGTAACAAAAAAAAATAATGTGCGTGATGCGCGGCCTGTAGACTATATGCTACAGCCTGCAACCCGCAGAGAAGCCAGCGCTTGAGTCAGAAAAAAATAAAAACCGCATGTAGCATATATGCTACGTAAGGACAGAGGAGGATATACAACGCCACAGCTGTGTACAAGTGGAGGATGGAAACTCAAGTTGGTTTACTACAGCCAGAGGGGTACAGTGGGATGCACACTGTTACCTTTCCTTTTCATCATCATTATGGATAAGATAATGAAAAGAGCAAAAATTGGTCTCTCTTCAAAGGTATTTAGTGTTTGCTTTTGCAGATGATATTGTAATTTGAAGAAAAACAGATAGAAGAGAAACTGGAAAAATGTAATCAAGAGATTAAGATCTTTGGTCTAAATATTAACAAGAATACTACTGTAGTGATGGTGTTAAAACAAAAGAAGAGGGCTAATATCTGCAGATAATAATAATAATAAAAATATTGTATGGCCTCGGGTGCCGGGTGCAAGCTTTTGTTATTTGACACCCAGAGGGTAGCTTGCATGGCAAATTTCGTTGCTCCTTGAAGCACTATGAAAGTCAAGGAGGTTAGATAATTAAGCTTCTTGAACACTATAGTGCTTTCTAGTAGAGAAATGAGGAACGGTGTGTTGGCAGAAACTCGCGAGATTAATTCTGCCATTATGAACATGGCCTACTGAATTCAAATGGGTTCTTTGACATGCCAACATCGTATGACATGCGTGTCGTATTTTTGCCACCTTTCAAAAATCACTTACCACGGCCAGGAGCGAACCTGCAAGCTTGGGGTTAGTAGCCCGACACTTTAACCACTCACCTACCGTGGCAATCTATATCTGCAGATAAAGAATCCAACTGGAGATTGTTTCAATATCTTGGAAGTCACAAACAGAATCTTAAAAGGATCACATTTTTACAATCAAGTGTGAAACTTGTTATGGGATGCAAAAGTGCCATTTCGCTCAAAAAAGACCCTCTATAACAGCTAGTTTTGCCCCAATAACCACTTAGAGCCAGAATTTTTTTGTAACTCATGAAAACTAGCTCTGTTTTAGACTGTTCTTCAGTATAAAATATTTTAATACTAGAAAAAAATACTTGAATCATAGGAATTAAACATTTTTCAGACATGAAAGATTACAGTTATTTTTCTACAATATCAGTCATTTTGCCCCTGGTTAGTAAGAATTTTGTTAAACTGCCAAAATCCGTTAACAGGCACAGAACCATTATCTACACACAGCACTACACTGGCATCTGAAAGCCATTACCAGAACTTGGGAACAAGTCCTCGTCCTCGTCGTCATCGTCATCGTCGTCGTCGTCGTCGTCGTCGTCGTCGTCGTCGTCCTCGTCCTCGTCCTCGTCCTCGTCCTCGTCCTCGTCCTCGTCCTCGTCCTCGTCCTCGTCCTCGTCCTCGTCCTCGTCCTCGTCCTCGTCCTCGTCCTCGTCCTCGTCCTCGTCCTCGTCCTCGTCCTCGTCCTCGTCCTCGTCCTCGTCCTCGTCCTCGTCCTCGTCCTCGTCCTCGTCCTCGTCCTCGTCCTCGTCCTCGTCCTCGTCCTCGTCCTCGTCCTCCTCGTCCTCGTCCTCGTCCTCGTCCTCGTCCTCGTCCTCGTCCTCGTCATCGCCCTCGCCCTCGCCCTCGCCCTCGTCGTCGTCGTCCTCGTCATCGTCCTCGTCATCCTCGTCGTCGTCCTCGTCATCGTCTTCATCATCTTCATCGTCTTCATCACCGTCATCTTCGTCATCTTCTTCTTCGTCTTCTTCTTCTTCTTCGTCTTCTTCTTCAGGGTGTCTACTGTAAGGATGAAGTAAAAATTAGTTACTTTCTAGGTACCTTTTAGTTACCTTTTAGTTAATTTTAGTTACCTTTGAATTCAAGTTACGTGTGAGGTCTACAAGCATAGGCGCTCATCACGTGGTGAAGAAAAACAACAATGAACTGTTTTTAAAAGAAGTTTCTTATTTATCGTATGGCTGTTAGTGCCGGGAGTGTCCGAGGACATGTTCAGCTCGTCTGAGTCTGTAGCTGCTTCAAACGGACACCCTTAGGGTGAGCTACAAGTTCCGATCAATTTCAAGTTACTACCAGATATCAATGATACCTAGTGGTGAACGTTGGAACTTTGATAGAGCGTCCCAACGAAATATAACCTAACAATTTAGCTTCACACAAGTTTAGTCTGTCGAAGAATCCTTTACATGCCATAAATCCATGACATGGGACCGCCGGCTTTACTTCCCCTCCGAAGGAAGGCATACTGAAGGAATTTTAACGCTTTTAAAAAATCCGACGACTTCGGCCGGGTTTGTACCTGCTATCTTGGGCACAGCAGTTCAGCATGCTACCAAATACACCACCGAAGCCACTTTAAATGAAATTCACATGATGTTATAAAAATTTAAAAAATAATAAATATATACTAGATATTTAATATCCAATGAGTTGTTTCAGCTAATATGTCGTCTTGTCCACAATATGTTGTTATTATTACGGTTCCAAGAGGTTGCTCAGCTCTTGACCATTTGGCGAGATTTCCTTCGTCCCCGCGGTAGGTTGCGAAGAAATGCATGCGATGTTACACGATCGTCACCGAATTCTGTCTTCGCAGTCAAATGCGGAGAAATATCGAGATGTTACACGATCGGCGCTGGTCTCAGTTGTTTGGTGAGCTTCCCGTAGTTTTCACGAGAGAACACGGAGAAAAATCGCGATTTAGACAATCAGCGTCACTTTTAGTTATTCGACAAGATTTCCATTGTCCTTGAGTTCGGGCACAAGAAAATATAGCATTATTACGCAATCGGCGCCACTTGCTGTCCGTTTGACAAGAATACAGTTGTTCTCGTCATTGAATGCGGAGAAATATCGCGATGTATCGCAATCGCTGCCGCTCTCGACCGTTTTACGTTGTCCTCGAGATATTATGCAATCGTCGCCGCACCCGGCTGTTCAACGATTGTCTGCCTGTATATCTGTCCTGATAGAATGGCGGAGGCAAGCTCAAGGTTGGGCATGGTTAAAATTCACGCGTAGTTATGAGCATGTTGTTCGGTCGGCGCCGTGATTCCCTTTGCCCCTATGCTGTAGTTTGGAGTTCATGAGTTCAGGGTGGATCACGAGGAGGCTTTAGTATTTCGATGCTACGTAGGCTGCCATTTTTAAGTGGGTTGATGCACTTCTCGCTCCCCGCACGCTTTTAAGTATACGGTCATGGGAAAAGTGGCAAGTAGGTTTCGTGATGGGTGCCCAATCACCTTTGACAGGATTCCCGCAGTCCTCGCGGTCACAAGTTCACGATAGGGGACGGGTTTTATGATTTTACGCAACTGACGTCGATCTCGGTCCGTTTGACGGGATTCCCGCAGGCAAGTCGTGCGGTCAGCCGGCCGTCTTGAGGATGTGATTTTGGAGGATGAACGTTCGAAGTAGGTACGGTATCGAATATTACGAATTGTTCTGAGAGGATTGCACGAATAATACGACAAGAGGGCAAGTTTTATTTCGATTGAGAACCACGAATTATCAACAAGTTAGCGATGTAATCGGTTAGATTATATATCCGATGGAACGAAAGTTGGAAGGAAAAATCGACTTATAACGGAATTTCGAATTAACCATACTGAATGTCGTTTTAAATAAGTTATATGTATTTCGAAGATTTTTCGCATTTTTTCGAAACGGTAACATTTCGCAAGATTGCGACATTAAATTGTTTCGCATTATTTCTGGACTTCAATTTGACATAGTTTCCAAATAACAGAAATGAGAGATTTCTTTTTAGTTTCGGAAGTATTCGCGAATAAACGTCTCGCGAAAAGTCAGGTTTCCTAATACAGTAACACAGAAAAATATTTCACACGAAACTTAAGACTTCTTGATGCCGAAAATATACGTTGAACCGATGTATACCGCTCAAGGTATCCTCGGTATGTATTTCCTTGAGGTCGGGCACGGAGACATATAGCTTAGTACTATGCAATAGGCACGGCGCCGCTTGCGTGAAACTCGCAATCTCTGAGCCTAGCGGCGCGAGTTTAAATGATTCAACTCGCCTTCAGAACATTTTCGTAACCCGTTTGTAAAATTCGTTACTTTTTCGTTACTTTCGCTACCCATTTGTAAAATTCGTTACTTTTTCGTTACTTTCGTTACCGGTAGACACCTTCTTCATCTTCTTCTTCTTTTACGGCCTCATTGGACCACTTCAGTCAATCATTTCTTGGTCCTCTTCTTCAGTAAGTTTCCTTTCCGAGTCGCCCAGTAGCTCTTCATTCGCTCTGATCTTCTCAGGCGTTCCTCATCTGTAAATACCCTTTTTACTGTATTACGTTTGTCTATTTTAGCCTGAAATCTTATTTTTATATCTCTCAGTTTTTTTAATTTTGTTGTTTTGTTTTGCAAGTCATCCAAGGTTATTTCCAATTCTTTCATATCTTCTCTAATTTCCTTAATCCATCCTACTTGTTGTTTCATATTCCAAAGGTTGACTACAATTTTTGGTTTCTGGTGTCCTCATGATGTGACCAAAGAACATTGTGGTGTTTGAAGCCATATTTTCAGTGTTGCCTTAGTAAACAAGAGTTTAGTGCTTTTCAGTCGGTCAACACGAATGTACCCAAAAGAGATGGGTTATGCCCTAATCCTGAAATAAATTACATGAGATTAATAAAACACTAGGATGACCAGTTTCGATCGTCAAGCGATCATCATCAGATCCATTACACTTAGGCTACAAAATCTATGTTTGAAATACAGGTGAAAATATTTACAATATGTACAATTATTTAGTTGCAGTATTGGTACTGCAACTGTCAGTGTATGCTAAATGCAGTATATATGTTAGGTGAAATCCTAAATGGTGATAGCTATCCGGAGTTTGTACTTTGGAGAGATTATATGGTTGTAAACTATGGTTAAACTATAAAATTTTAGGCTAACTACTTATCTGATTGTCTTCCGTACTACAGCTACTCGCAGTTTTCGTGCTCACTGGAACTCACTGTGCGGTGGACTGCGGTGGTTATCTTAACGACTGGTTTTTCCCTGCCCTCTTCCCCCCTGTCCCTACGTGCTGTGGGGAGTGATAGCGATGTGTTTATGTGAGGTGTTGCCAACCTAGATACGATGTATGTTATTGAATGAGGTGGGTCCACAACTATTAAAGACCGTGGATTAGCCCTCGCCACGCGTGGAGCATAACCCATTCGAACTAAGCGTTGACGGTCTCATGAGGACGTCCCGGCACCTTTAATACTGCCGCGAATGTGGGCCTTGGTTTATTGCAGAAGAAAAGTACATCGTACACCTGATCAGGATTAGGGCATAACCCATCTCTTTTGGGTACATTCGTGTTGACCGACTGAAAAGCACTAAACTCTTGTGACCAAAGAAAGAAAGAAAGAAAGAAAGAAAGAAAGCCGTTTCTTTCGAATAGTATCAGTGATGGGCTCCAGTTCTCTGTATACCACTTCATTTGGTACTATCCGCCACTGTCCATCTTTCTGATATTTTTTATTTATGCATGTTCTAGCTATTCTTCTTTCTACTTTTAAAATTTTGTCGAGAACAACCCTCCATATTATAATTAAACCATGAATATAACAAATGTATTATAGCCTACAATATTTGGAGATAAAGGAGGGCCTAAACTTATTTACCAAACTAACTAATTTTTATTAGTGATGAATTGGATTACTACAGAAAAAGTCTGAACTCCAGTGAGTGTGGATTCTTAAATTACCGTGCTTTCTCCTGATTGCCCAGCTTCATAAAACAGTGACCCATGCCCAATCGTACAGCAGCTGGACATTTGGGATTGGTGCGAAGAGCTGTCTTATAGAAAGCGAGAGCCCCACGGTAGTCCTTCTTGTTGAACGCAATAAAGGCTTTGCCAAGCAATGATGGTATATTATTTGGCGATTGATTAAGCACGAAGTTCAGCTGGGCATCAGCTTGTTCCATCTTATCTCCTTCCAAGAGACAGAAGTATTTTCGTCCCAAGAAGTGGTTCTGGAATAAAAATTATAAGACTTTACATATATTTTTAAATGCTGGAATTAACCTAATAAAGAGTACTATACTAAAAAAAATTATGCTTGTAATAAACAACTAGGACAGAGGTTCAAACATGGATGTTTCCATGCTACAAATCGGCATTGTAGAACCCTTACATTCACTAGTTATACATAAATATTCGGGAACTGGCTCTCCCTTAGGAAACATTTCCACATAACTAATTCATTATAATAAACTATTTATTACCTTAAGTCAATACGGTATTTAGTACATTGTGACCTCCTTCAGCGTGGTATAGGAAACGTAACTGTGCAGTAACATACAACTTAACATTTTTGTCATAATGGATGATACTATAAATATTTTTGTTCCAAAAGCCCTCAGAGTAAAATTTCAAAAACCAGATCTGTTACAAAAATGTTGTTAATAAAGCATAAGAAAAAGTCTTAACTTTTCCTATACCACGCTGAAGGTCATAATGTGACCAAAACCGGTATGGTTTAAATGTACTAAATATTGACTTAAGGTAATAAGTAGTTTATTATAATTAATACGTCAATAGGGAATCGGGCTATCATGGTCATTTTTATGTCATTTTATAGCTAATTCGTGTTAAATGCAAGAGCCATCTGTCCGTCTAGACTTGTAATGTGTTCTGATGCCGAGTAGAAAATAGTGCTAACTTAGTACTTTTAACCTCAGGAATAAGTCTACAATCCACCAGAACGTCATTTAGATTACATATAAAGGAAAGAGCAACAGCGGCTATTCGTAGTATTCAAGATATCACCAAACCAGAACTACTGAATATTAAAACAGCTATGTTCTTATTTCACGCAAAAATTGCACCGATCCCAACATATGGACTACATTTAATATGGACACATCTTAAAGGCAGAGAGAGACCTTGAAGTATTAGATCGTGTAAAAGCAAGTTTTTTGAAAAGGATACTTGCTGTTTCAAAATTTACTCCCACACGATTAGTATATGAACTTACAAAGGAAACTTTCTTCATTGAGGAACTTAAAATAAAATTGCAACTACCAACAACACCAGCCTCAGAAAAACACCTAATTGATAGGAAGGAGAAACGGGAAAATATCTGGGAAGAATCCTACGGCACTGACGCAATTGTAAATAGAGAATGGACTCAAAACAACTACAATCTCAGGCACACTGTGACTCATTTCGCTGTACATGGGTTCCATCATTTGATATGCAAAGTAAAGTCTTTTCATTCACCGGATAAACACTGCTTTTGTGAACTCTGTGATAAGCAATGCGGGAGATATCATCTACGGGACTGTTCGAAAAGATCAAGATCTATCACGAGTTATAGTGAAGGAAATTAAAATTTATTTATATACTGTATATATTGGCCATTGGCTGTAATAAATCTATTATTATTATTATTATTTTAACCTCTTAACTGGGTATTTTTGAGCGCTTGGTGTAACCTGCCCTGTGTATTATTTCCAGCCAATTGTTACGACGGTGTAGGCGGAAAGTTTAGCGGGAATATTAGCAATAATAACGTTGTGTTATAGTATAATAAATAAATTTCAATGTATTAAGTATAATTCAAGAGACATTTTCACCATTTTTACAGTAACTACAAGGTCATTACCTGATTAGAACCTGAGACTTTTGTCCGTATAACCTAAACTGTTCATTTCAGCACATTGATCAAACGTGTAGGTTTGCTTTCATTGATTGTCTTGTATTGGTCCCCACACAAAGCAAAAACAAACACATGACCAAAACAGATAGCAAAAAGCAGAAATCAAAAACAAAAGCAAAAAACAAACAAAAAAACAAAAAACAAACAAAAAAAGCAAAGCAAAATTCAAAAGAAAAGAAAAAGCAGAAAACGAACACAAAATCAAAAATCAAAAACAAAAAGCAAAAATCAAAAACAAATACAGAAAACAAACACAAAACCCACAAAGCAAAAACAAAAGAAAAAGCAGAAAATGAACACAAATTTTAAAAAAGGAAAAAAGAAAATACAGAAAACAAACACAAAAACAAAAATTCATACACAAAAGTAAAAGCAGAAAACAAACATAAAATTAAAAACAAAAAAAGAAGCAAAATTCAAAAACCAAAAGCAAATACAGAAAACAAACACAAAAAACACAAAGCAAAAACAAAAGAAAAAGAACACAAAACAAACACAAAAGCAAATACAGAAAACAAACACAAAAATAACACAAAGCAAAAACAAAAATTTATCCAAAAAAAGCTGAAAACGAACACAAAATCAAATACAAAAACAAAAAAACAACCAAGATACAGGAGGTGAGAAATGTGGTAACTGCTGACAAAACATCAATTTTCTCGAAGACATTCGTAATGGCGTGAAAACTCGACATGCCCAGGAGGCATTAGCAGTAAAAGATGGAGTACGTATATATTCATCATGCCCATTAAATTATAACATTTAACATACGAATATATACATCATACCCAGTTAAGAGGTTAATCGATTAATTTCAGATATCGAATAATCGAAGCAGAAAAATCGATTGGTTGAATAATTTATTATTTGTTTTGTCGAATAATCAATTAATCCTTTCACCATGCTCTCACAGAAACAAAACAGACATTTAATTAATTAAAATACATTGTATCATAAATTTTTAAATAATGTACCTTCATTTTGAAAACTAGGCTAAAACAAATTAAAACAAAAACATTACTGTCCAAAATTGTAAACATTGAACAAGATTTCAAAATCTTTGCTGAAAACTCTTCATTTTTATTTTTTCGAAACCCTTCCAGATTTGATTGATGTTTTTCCTTCCACTGTCACCGACTCTTATTTGGTTTGTATTGATATGAAACTCCATCATGTTTCAAATAATTTGTCTGAATTGACATATAAATTAAAATTTACCTAATGAATAGGTAAATAAATGATAATCCACCTTTAAGTCAATAATGTATTGAAACTAATTATAATGGATTATCAGTTTCGGTTAACTTGTAGCCTTCTTCATTAATACTAAAATTAAAAAGATTAACCCTCCGGTGGGCACGCGCTGTAATAAACTGCAACATCAACAGTCGTTTGCTAGTTCCTTTGTTGACTTTCGGCTTGAGAGATTTTTTTTTGCTGTTTTAATGTATTTTAATGTACTTTCTCCTTTCAAAACGATAGTTATTATCATTAACTGTTAATCTAGTGAATGAGTTTATTATAGGTGATTGTTGTGGTCCTTATTTATTGATGATTCATTGTTATTGCGTGCAGTTACAAGAGATGCGTTGTTTCAAACAAGTCCGATCCACGACGTACCATATCGCAGGGTCCAATTGAGTTACTTCTCCTTGAAGATTCAGATACAGATGACCAACTGGCCCAGTGTATAGAAGATGATGACGACGATTCGTGTGAAGATGAGATTATCAAGTCAGTAAACATAATAGTGAATCTGAGCAGTATGTGTTCAAGTGATGGTGATAGCAAAGTAACAGATGACCCAGTCAGTTAGAATAATTATTTTCACGCCAATAACGGACAGAGCAAGTGGAAAGAGACGCCCACTTAAATAGTTTGAAAACCAGCAGTAAGGACATTGTAAAAGTGTTACCAGATGTGAAATTATGTTTCAAGGACGTGATGTCTGAAATCTTAGCTTTCCAGAAGTTCAAATCATAGATTTTGACATTATTGATAACATTGTTCTTTGTACAAATAAATACATCGATACTAAGTGAAAGGACATTGGATACTCAAGAGAAAGAGACTGTCGGGATAAAACACGAACTGAAGTGCTAGTTTTGTTTGGTGTACTTTACCTAATAGGAACAAAAAAGGTCATCATACAAATGTTCTGGAGTTATGGGCCCAAGATGGAAGTGGAATTCAGTTATTGCGCGCAGCATTTAGCTACAAAAGGTTCTTGTCCCTCTTACGCTCATTGAGATTTGACGACAAAGCCACCAGAAACAACAGAGAACCAATGGATAAACTAGCAGCTATTCGTGAAACAATGGACGCTTTCATTGAAAACTGTAAAAAGAATTATACCGTTAGTGAGTTTGCCGTCGTAGATGAGATGCTACAGTCATTTAGAGGCCTGTGTGGGTTTGTTCAGCACATGCCGAACAAACCCGCTAAGTACGGACTCAAGATGTATGCTCTTTGATGTTCCAAAACATTTTACACTTGCAGTTTTGAGGTATATTGAGGTCAGCAAAGAGGACAGTACATTAGATCCAATACCCCTAGTGAAATTGTGAAGAGACTTGTCATTTCAGTAGAGAACACGAACAGCGAACAGGAATATCACAACTGACAACTATTATACCAGTGTTCCACTAGCACAATACTTGCTGCAGAAAAAGCTGACTACAATTGGAACTCTAAGGAAAAATAAGAAAGAGATTCCTCAAGAATTCTTGCCTGCTAAGAAACGACTAGAGAGATCATCAGTGTTCGGATTTCAGAAAGATATGACACTAGTTTCTTTTGTGCCAAAGAAGAACAAGGCAGTCATCCTACTTTCCACAATGCATGATGCTCCTGATATTGACAATGATACCGATAAACCTATCGTAATTCTAGATTACAACGACATGAAAGGTGGAGTGGACACTGTGGACCAAATGTGCGGCTCCTATACAGTTGTAAGAGTAACTAAGTGTTGGCCATTTGCTTTGTTTTTTCGATTTCTGGATATTGCAGGAATAAATGCCCATGTGTTGCTGTTAGCCAATAAACTAGAAACAACTACAAGGAGGAGAAAATTTCTGCATACGCTAGCTATGAGTCTGCTCGAGAATCACCTGAGAGTACGAGCTAACATACCGTCACTTCCAGCCGACGTATCTGCCTTCCTTAATGTGTATAGAAGCGAACAACCAGTCAACCAATTGGGAGAAGTGGGAAAGATGAGAAGAAAGTGTGTTCTATGTGGTCGTGCAAAGAATACGACCACAACCATCAAGTGTGCTACATGTGGGCTTTTCACATGCAACAACCATTCTAAATGTGTTGTAACTTGCGTCAACTATGTGTAATACAATCTCAACGATCAAATGCAGTACTCGTGAGCTTCTCACGTACAAAAAGTATTCTAAATATATTGTAACATTCGTTAGATAAGATAAGATAAGCCCGTAGATCCCTGATGGGCAAGGGCCTCCTACCGGGGTGGCTCAAGTAGTCTCCCAAGAGGAGCCAGTTCTTGAGAGATGTCTTTCCTAAATACATATTGACACACATTAATAAAAAATAAATGAACACACACCCTTACTATGGTATTTACATTGTTACACTATGACACTGATCTGAATTTCCTTCCATAGCTTCCTATCCCTGGCATTTCTGGTCCACGTAACACCCGCCTCGAACCTAAATTCTTCCGACCATCTGCGACGGGGGCGTCCTCTGCTTCTCTTGCCAGCTCTTGGATCCCACATAGTCGTGGAGTAGGTCCATCTATCCTGGTTCATTCTGGATATGTGTCCACCCCAGCGCCATTTCAGTTGCCAAGCTCTTGTTGCTGTGTCCTCCAACCCACTTCTTTTTCTCAGATCCGTGTTACTGATTCTGTCGCTTAGCTTAGCGCCTAGGATTCTCCTTTCCATTTTCCGTTGACAGATCTGGAGCAGTCTTGTCTGACATTTACTATGTCCTATATCCTTGTACAATGTACATTATATGATTCAATGGATGAATAAAAATGAAATGAAATGACCAAGTTTGGCATCCATAGATTAACACTGGGAAGACACAGCTTTGAAGTACATCGAATCTTAATTTAGGGCTCAATGATTTGGAGCTTAGGCTCCAGAATTTTCCCCACGTCAATCCAATCCTCGTTTTGATTTCTCGGTCGCTTGTTTGTGTCATACTTATTGCTTGGCCTAAATATATATACTCTCTGCAATATTCCATAGGTGTGGCATTCACTATGATTGGTAACTCTTCGGAATTTGTAATTATTTTGGTTTTTCTGGGGTTCATTTGCAGTCCTACTTCTTCGCTCGAGTGATGGAGTTCATCTAGCATTGTGATTAGTTCCTTTGCTGTCTTTGTTAATAGTACAATGTCATCTGCAAAGCGGAGGTTAGATAGACGTCTTCCGTTAATGTTAACTCCGAAGTCCCTGTTTCCCCAGTTTAGTTTTCTGAACAAAATTTCGAGCACGCAGGTGAAAAGTTTGGGCGATATGGGTTCCCCTTGTTTGACCCCTTTCTCTATTCTGAAGAGTTCTCCTTCAACTTCCGTTTGGCGTAGCTTTCCAAGTATGTTAGACCAATAATTCGAATATATTTCGAGTTGACACCTATTACTTTCAATGCCTCCAAGACGTTGATGTGCTCTACCGAGTCGAATGCCTATAGTCCACAAATGCAACATATACGCTGATGTTGAATTCAAGTGTTTTCTCAATCACCTGGTTTACTGCTTGGAGGTGGTCCATTGTGTTGTAGCTTTTCCGGAAGCCTGCTTGTACTGGGGATTGATTTTCATCCTTTATTTTGGTAAGTTTAATCGTTAGGATTTTCATAAACACTTTATATATGTTTGAGATCAGAGTTATTGGTCTGTAGTTGTCTAGATCAGCGTTTCCCAAACTGTGGTACGCGTACCACTGGTGGTACGCGGTGATGTTACGAACAATATAAGAAAATATTAGATACGTTACGAAAAATATAAATAATATAAAAACCATGATATGTTGCCGGAGGACTTTCAGGCCAAAGACAAGGAGCAGTTTTATGAATTCAATTGTGATTCAGAACTAAGGCAAACGTTTCAAAAATGACTGTTGAGAACTTTTGGGTTGAGAGGCATGCAAACTATGCAGACATAGCTGACAATGCAGTTAGATTTCTACAGCCTTTCACTACTTCGTACTTGTGTGAGACTGCATTTTCTTCACTTGTTTATCTCAAGAATAAATACCGGAATAGGCTCCTTACAGTGGAAAACGATCTTCGTTTGAGACTCAACAATCTTAAACCATACATTCCTAAGTTGGCTTCTAATATTCAAGCTCACTCTTCCCATTGAAGTTGTTAGTTGAACTTTGCTTGTCATGTATAATTATTAGTCTAAGAGTTTTTTATTAACATTATTTGTACAGTGACATTTCTGAATGTTTGAATTGAATAACTTACGTATTGTAATCAATAAGAAAACAACAGGACACACTTTTTATTATTTGAACTTTAACTCAAACCGTCTAACAAACACAATTTACAATCCGTCTTTTGGTCTACTACGTAGTGGTGGTGGTGGTGGTGGTGGTGGTGGTTGTGGGTTATAGTTACTGTATCTCCCAACCATTAGGTGGTACGCGAGAGATTCTCATCCCTTAAAGTGGTACACACACAAAAAAGTTTGGGAAACACTGGTCTAGATCATCAAGTGCTCCCTTCTTGTACAATAATATTATCGTACTTATCAGCCACTGGTTAGGTATGGTATCTGTATCTATTATCTTGTTGAATAGGCTGGTTAGTGATGCTATTAGATGTGGTTTTCCCCACTTTAACACTAAAGAGTGGGTCCCACAGACAAACTACCGAACTAGTTTCCAGATCCCTCGCTTTTTTAGTTCGTTCGATCTTTTTCCGCTGACCGACTTGTAACAGCGCGAGAGCGCGGGTCCGCAGTAGCTCGTCACGTCACCACTCATTGCACAATCACATGCTCTTTGTTTTGTTCAGTCAGTTCAGTTGAATGAGTGTATCTATGGTTATTGGCAAGATTGTCAAGTTTTGGCGCGGCGAATGTTCAATGTTGGTTTATATAATAACAGTTTAACACACTACTAGTGCTAACACGCTAATAGGTAATAACTACCTTTAATGTAATACAGTGGCAGTTCATAAATTGAAGTTACTGATAGTTATATGATTTAGATGTGGGGATAATTCCACAGTTTTATTTAACTTAAGTCATTTTGGATTATTTGAAAATATGTCCAATTATTTCGAAAATCGGCGAACTGCATTAACATTACCATTTTAATGAACTGGTTGATATTTATTTTTGTCGATACGTGGTGATAAACTACTTTTTACCTGTTTTTAAGAAATGTACATTATGATGATGAGTCACAAAGAAAAGCGAACTTCTATGGACAAAAACTCGGAACTAAAAAAACCTATTCCTCCCATTTATGCCATAAAGATAATGTACCCAACGGTTTCAGAGCAGCCAAATAATGAATATCACGAAGCAAGTAAGAAATGAAACGAACATTGCGGGGAGGGGGTACATCTTATCATCACCTAGTGCCACGTAGAAAATGGAATCGGATGGTGACGCGCCGATATACGCGAAAAATGATGATAATAATTGTTGTATTAAAGGGCCTAACATCTAGGTTATCGGCCCCATGCGAGAAAAAATAAATAAAGAGAATAAAAAGTGTAAGCTTCTACGAACACATCGTCCATACTGTTATTCTTTTAGGTACGGTACTGGTATTTCACTAATGATGAACAAATGACGACTTTTGGCTTAATAAACAATAGAAAGAGAAGTCGTCTCAGAAGGAAAGACATGGACTCAAATTAAAAGGATGGCCAACAACAGCGTGAGATGGAAGAAGTTTGTAGCTACCCTATGCTCCTACAAGGAATAAAAGGAAATAAGGAAGGAATAAGGATTTTCACTAATGTTTCAATACTCATATTTTTATATTTTATCTTCGAATATCAAAATGTAAAACACATTACTACACACGCAACATGTCAATATCTAATACACGAACTGCAAGTGCAGCGAGCGCAGTAACTGTTACAGTAGTCTACAAGATTGCTTCAAACGAGAGCAATATGGATGAGCAATCAGTGGTGACAAGTAATGAGTGGTGACAGACTGCTATAACAAACAAAGAGCGTGTGCAGTGGCAGTAGCAAGGCGAGCTGACGATCTATCTTGCAGGGAATTCGAGATGGGAGCTAACGAACTAAAAGAGCGAACTAGTTCGATAAAGAGCTGCGAACTAAACTGATCGTTCCCAGCCGCGAACTATTATGCGCAAGACTACAACTTCGTCCCGCATGATAGGTACTACTTCTTCTTCGGAGGCCACACGATCATTATGTATTCGTAATGTAATGCCTTCTCGCTTTTGTGTCGAGATTTGTAGAAATTTGTGGCTGCTGCGATTATTTCCGATCTTCCAGCTGTTCTTTCTCCGGTTCCTTTCTTCAAGCCAGTCATCCAGAATTTGCCCACATTCGTTAACTGTTTGTAAAACTGTTGGTGAGATATTAAACGTATATTTGAGATATATTTGTGATGGCTGTATTAGTGTGTGTTATCTGTGATTCAAGTAGAAGGACTGCAGACGATTAATTTTTTCAAGTAGGTCCTACTTTTGCTACCAAATGCTACCATCCACGACACTTAGCTGCAGACGTGGCTACTAAATGTCATCGCAGTCAGCACCTGGCAGTGAACATTGGAACTAATATAGCGTTATCACACTAACCAACAAATTTTAGCTTCCACAAGTGTAGTTAGTGGAAGGTTCTTTTTCATGATAAATATATTAAATGGGACCGCCGGCTCTATTTCCCCTCCGAAGGAAGGCATACTGAGGGACTTTTAACGCTCTTAAAAAATTCGACGAATTTTTTTGTGTGTTTTTGCGCTATTAATAGTCACGATGTATTTAGATTTTTCCAATGTTCGTCACCCGTTTGCACCAATTGTCGTCACATTGTTCGTTGTCCTTATCTGCTGTTTATAATGCATTTCTGTCAATATTGTTACGTAAGGCACCGATTTATTGACATGGAGGCTAACATTTACGAATAATGCAGTACCAGTAATTAGAGTATCACATTGCTCTCACACTTCCTTCAAAGTAAAAATTGTCATACACAATACACAGCTTTTCACACTATTACACAAAGTCCTTCAAAGTAGAAATTTTGCACTCGAATTACCCTAAATTGATTTTTTTTAACGTTTTCGAAAACAAAAATCCGTACCCGGTGTGTATTGTGTATGACAATTTATACTTTAAAGGACTTTGTACCAGTGTGAAAAATTGTGTACTATACTCTGTATTTCAAAAGACTGAACGTGAAGGAAATGGCGGGAGCTTGGAACACCTGACCGCCGCGAGCTCCTATTGGCTGGAATTTGACAACTAATACCATACGTTGCCAGATTATTGTCGTTCATTCAGTTGCCTGTTAACTGTGTCGGAGTTAGTTTCATTGCCATCGTTTCGTTTACTTTAAGCATCAAGTCAATAAGTTGTAAATAGTACCGCAGGAAGAACGTGGGAAAATGCTGGAAATACCGCTAGAGACCGCGCGCGCCAACCAGTAACGACAGGCTATTGTTCATTTAGACATCAAACTATTTTCATGGTTAGCCATTATTGTTCAATTCAAATTTAAATATACTTAATTTAGAATACATGCATGACGTACAAAATAGGCTATGTACATTTAGTCTTAATGTTTACGTATCCAGTAATGTTTCATTGCATACCGTAGTTTTCAAATTAACACTTGTCATTCAATAACCTACAAATCGACAATGTAAAATCACTGCAATAATATCGCCACAGCTTGTTTGTATGCTTGGTGCTAAATACTTTACCTTAACATTACGTATGTGGAAGCTATTATTAACCGTACAGAGTCGCAATACAGTGAGTGAGTGTGCTTGGGATTGTCATGATGTATTTCTGCGTTCTGTGTTAACTGCTGTAAACTGTGAATGACCTTCACCCAAACTCGTTTCATCTTGAAGGACATAATCATTGCATGGTGAGTGTTGATATATTCATCATCATATTACTTTGTGTTTGTATTTTGTATTATATTTGTATAGCTGTCGAGTGTTTGGCCTCTTTCTCGTTATTATTGAATAACTGTGACAAAGGTAGCATAGACCAATGGTTTTCGCCTAGACCAATAAAGGTTAGGTAGTGCGTGTGTGTTATTTATTCATTTTTTACCGTATTTCTCTATTTGAATGTGCTCGGCGTTGACTCAGGATCGACATTTGCATTATATTGCGCATAATGAAAATCCACAGCCTGCTTCCAGTCTCCGACCGGGTCAGGAATGGAATGAATGGAGCCCCGATCGAGCGGCGAGGATATGAACTGTGCCGGCTGCCGAGTCCTGACGCACTCCTCTGGGGCAATGATTAAATGAATGACAGATGAAATGAAATGAGAGTGGAGAGTGTTGCTGGAATGAAATTTTGATAGGGAAAACCGGAGTACCCGGAGAAAAACCTGTCTGCCTCCGTTTTGTCCAGCACAGATCTCACATGGAGTGACCGGGATTTGAACCACGGACCCAGCGGTGAGAGGCCGGTGTGCTGCCGCCTAAGCCACGGAGGCTCTTATATTGCGCATAATAGTACCGAAATAATATCCGAAGTGTAGCCCTGTGTATTATTCGAATCAGCTGTTCTACATCAACGATAAAAACTTGGCAACACAGCTCAGCTGTTCCAAGCTCACGCCATTTCCTTCACGTTCATTCATTTGAAATACAGAGGATAGTGTACTAGGGTGTGTACTAGTGTGTATGCCAATAAAACTAATAGTATATTCACGATCAGCACCCCCTGATTAACCCATAATTGATTTAAGAACAAGTCTGTATGACAATTTCACTTTCTTCGATTTTTGCACTTTGAAGTAAGAAATATTAATATGGGTCCAAAACTAATAATATATTCGGGATCAGCACCCTCGATTTACCCTAAATTGCCTTTTTATTTTTTAATCCATAGCCTACCAACTAAACTCAAGTGCCGAAATAATAAAGTAATTATGAACATTCGTAACTTGCAATCAAACCTCATATTTGAGCACATGATTGCATCTGCATTTGACAATGTAGGCCTACTGATTGAAACCTCATACAGCAGTTATATAGCAGCAATTCAAAGCACTACATCTATGTCCGTATGTCATCCAAGACACCATCGACTACACTAAAAAATTCACCTGGACATGTAGGAGTTGCGGTAGACAGTCAAATTGAACCGCATTGTTATTATTGTTATTAACAAAATTGTAACAATTAATTAGCCGGTCCTGTGGTGTTGGGGTAGCGCACTTCCCTTCCGGCTCCGTCAGGGATTTTAGAAACTCATGTGATGGCTGGAACAAGGTGCACTCAGCCTCATGAGGACGAGTGAGTAGCTCTCTGAAGGTGGGGCAGTGTCCCGGTCAGGAAAACCAAGATTAACAGCCAAGGAGACCCAACGCCCTAACCGCATTGTCACCCTGCCACCTGTACACCTTAATGTCTGGGTAGCGGAGCATTGCAATCTTTCAATTAAATTCATGTGCTGTTTTACTATGGGGTTTGTTTGAGTTTTTATCAATACTCAATTAGGCAATATATTCATGTTGGCAGACAAAGTTATCATTCAATTGTTAATAAACCGACACTGAAATATGGCTTCAAAACTTTCTATAAAATTGTAACTGTAAATCCACAAACAATTAAAATACAAGAAGTCTTCAACCTTTCCTTGCTTGTAATACTCCAACTGGAAAGTTACATGGAGTAAATTACACTTTCTGTCATGAATAACAAAAACAACACTGGATAGTACTTCTAACACACTACTCACAGCCAAGGTGACCCAAAAAGGTAAAGCAGCGTGTTCTTGGCGCAAAATACCAAGTAATTCCTCTCCGTCTGGAAGCTGATCCAAATCCAGCTCTATAACCTAGAAATACAATTAACTTCACTGACATTACAAATATAGCCTATTCAACAAACTTCGAATATTCTAGAAAATTACGACAAAATACAGATCACAAAGCTTTCAAATAAACGAACCCCTTTAAAAAGTTATGCTCAAAGACCATGCTCATAAAAAAAACGAACCATTAGTTGCGTCACTGCAAATTTATGATTGATGATGATGATAATTGTTGTTTTAAGGGGCCTAACATCGAGGTTATCGGCCCCTAATGATCTGGGTGATAGCGAAAATGATAATGAAATGGAAACCAGAACAACATTATCTGAAACAGAAAAAACGTGCAAAAAGGAATTCAGATGGAAACAACTCACAATATGGTCTTACAAAAGGGAATTTAGAACGAAAAGTTGCACAAAAAGAATAGATTGAAAAAGACCCACAAAACGTAGGCTAGATTCAAAAAACGTACAAAACGCAAAGTAGCGTCGAAATACTTACAAAATGCAACTGAAATTCAAAATACTTACAAAATGCAAATGAGATCGAAAGTACGTACAAAATGCAATTGAGGTTCAAAATGCTTACAAAATGCAATTGAAATTGAAAATACACGATGCAATTCAGATTGAAATATCCCAGTTCCAATCCAAATTATTCACAAAGTGCAATTGAAATTCAAAATACTTACAAAATGCAATTGGAATTGAAAATGCTTACAAAACGTATGGTAGATTCAAACGACTCATGTGGATTGACAATACTTACAAAATGCAATTTAGATTGAAAATACTTGACAAAATGTAATTTAGATTCAAAATACCCATAAAATGCAATTAAGAATCAAAATATGTGCAAAATGCCCACCAAACAAAATGCAATTTAGATTCAAAATTCGTGCGAAATGCGGTTTTGGTTGAAAATACTTACAAAATGCAATTGAAATTCAAAATTCTCACTAAAAGGCCCGGCTACCTGCATTGAAAGACTTACCAAAAAGCAATTTAGATTGTCAATCTTTACAAAATGCTATTGAAGTTGAAAACAATCGCGAGATGTAATTTAGATCGAAAAAACTTACAAAATGCAACGTACATTAAAAATACCTTAAAAAATCGCTAGAAGGGAATTTAGATACACGGGGTCCCGTGGTCGCCAACCCACACTGCAAATTTAACACAAATTGGAATTCTTACCTCCTCACTGGTATCCCGCAACGGAATTTTAATTGACTATACACAAGGCAATTCACAAATTATGCCGTAAACACATATGATACTCATTACAGAAGTAACACGAGTGAATGAGTTCATTCGTTACTTAACAATATATAGTCTTCACAGCACTGACATTGTCGATTGATATATCATTGTTAGCCCCTTGAAAATGTACTTGTGTCTCGGGACAGTCGGATGAGGAGCCAGAAAGATGCGCGCGCACCCGGCAGGGAGGAGCATTTGAATAGCGCAAGTTTTAAGAAATAAAATATGGAGGACGGTTGTCGTTTCGGGGTAACATTTACAGTCGATTTGCATTATTAACGCAAAGCGGTCGTGAAACTTGCTTTAAGTACATTTGAAAATATGCATTCCAATCAATATTCAAGATCTAACTGTAATAATTGAATATTTAACCATACGCACTATTAAGGACCATAACAATATGCGGTCAAGTCTGTCGGAAAAGTGTGCGAGTGTTATCGCGCTCGCTTGTTGTTTTGAAGATCCCGGGTTCAAGGCTACCCAAGGGCGGAAATTTTTACTTCTTTTTAATTATTTTATTATTTCCTCCTCACGTCGTACAACAATATTGCAACTTAGTTTTGTCTACATGATCTACGAGGACGATAGTAAACATGTTTTCTCTCATTTAAAATTCTATTTTCCCTAAATACTGTTTAAGACCATGGACGGATACTATTTAAATAGTTCAAAATTTATCCCAGAATAATAATATTAGCCTATGACACGTTCTGTATTTGGTTGGTTGGTTCCTAAGTTTAGGGGCTGTGACAACGCGGTTATGTAGCCCCGTGTACTTTGAGTGTGTGTAGAATCTGTCTGATAACCGGTGATAATTGTGATGGATGTATTAATGTGTGTATCTGTTTTTTAACTCAAGTAAGGACTGCAACTTTGAATTTTTCAAATAGTTCCTACTTTTGCCGCCAAACGCCACCGTCAACGACTACTAGGCCTAGTTCAGAACTTAGCTACTAGACGACACCAAAGTCGGCTCTTGGCAACGAACGTAGACACCTAAGAGCGTTGTTTACATTCCTAACCTATACAATTTAGCTTCACACAGGTGTAATTAGTGGAAGGTTCTTTAAGGGGACACTATAGGCTACCCCAAGAAAAAAATTTTGCTCCCAGTGATCCAAACTGCACCAAATTTTATTTCCTTACGACCAACATCTTTCATAAAGCAAAAAGTGAAAAATTATTCCTTTCAGTTGATCAGTATGGGCAGAAATTACTAAAAGATAGTCTTTTCCTTAAAAAAATGATAGGAACTATTTGAAATGAAAATCCACAGCCTGCTTCCAGTCTCCGACCGGGTCAGGAATGGAATGAATGAAGCCCCCATCTAGCGGCGAGGATATGAACTGTGCCGGCTGCCGAGGCCTGACGCACTCCTCAGGGGCAATGATTAAATGAATGACAGATGAAATGAAATGATAATGGAGAGTGTTGCTGGAATGAAATTTTGACAGGGAAAACCGGATTACCCGGAGAAAAACCTGTCTGCCTCCGTTTTGTCCAGCACAGATCTCACGTGGAGTGACCGGGATTTGAACCACGGACCCAGCGGTGAGAGGCCGGCGTGCTGCCGCCTAAGCCACGGAGGCGATAGGAACTAGTGATATGAACTATTTACCACTAACAATTACTGAAACTTTACAATCTTTTTACACTATGCACGCATTGCACAGACTAATAATTCTGTGCATGGGTTTGGAAAAATATGAAATAGTTCCTAAAATAAAAAATAGTTTCACAAAATTAATTTTTATTTCCAAAAATTAAAGTTAAACATTATTTAAAAATAAACGATAACTATTTTAACTAATATGGATGCACAGAATTATGGGAGATAGATATCTTCACATGCTACAAAAATATTATTGAGATTGTAAAGTAAAAAAAAAAAAGAATGGATTTACAAAAGAATTTTAAATGAGAGAAAACATGTTTACTATCGTCCTCGTAGATCATGTAGACAAAACTAAGTTGCAATATTGTTGTACGACGTGAGGAGGAAATAATAAAATAATTAAAAAGAAGTAAAAATTTCCGCCCTTGGGTAGCCTTGAACCCGGGATCTTCAAAACAACAAGCGAGCGCTATACCACTCGCACACTTCTCCGACAGACTTTACCGCATATTGTTATGGTCCTTAATAGTGCGTATGGTTAAATATTCAATTATTACAGTTAGATCTTGAATATTGATTGGAATGCATATTTCCAAATGTACTTAAAGCAAGTTTCACGACCGCTTTGCGTTAATAATGCAAATCGACTGTAAATGTTACCCCGAAACGACAACCGTCCTCCATATTTTATTTCTTAAAACTTGCGCTATTCAAATGCTCCTCCCTGCCGGGTGCGCGCGCATCTTTCTGGCTCCTCATCCGACTGTCCCGAGACACAAGTTTGAAAATGTCTCACGTTTCAGCATTTAAATACCTCACAAGGCGCTCAATATTGCACAGCATACATACAACTATTTCCGGCGTAGATTTATTACGTTGTATTTGTATTCATTAACCATCTAATGTTTAAAATCTAGTTGAAAATGAATATGTCATAGCACGTTTCAAGAACCTTTTCCTTACATTGTTTGCTATTCTTATTGAGATTCTACTACGTTAGATTGCAAGCATTTGACTGTATTCTGATCTTGTTGTCCCATCATCTATCATCACTCAAACCAATGGAGTCTTGCAAGGAGATCCGTTAAGCCCACTACTCTTTAATGTAATCACTTCGGATATTGTTAAAATAATACCTCGGAACTCCCCAGTAGTACTATACATGTAGGCTGATATGGTTCTAGGAGCTAGAAATAAAGAAGAATTACAATCAACAGTAAATAAATTGGAGGAATGGGCAACAGAAAATGATTTTACTATTAACAAGAACAAGACTGTACAGATGGTTTTTAGAAAGGGAGGAAGACTAGCCAAATCAGATAACATACATATTGGAAAAGAAAAATTGGAAATTGTCAACCACTTCAAATATTTAGGAATAAGTCTACAATCCACCAGAACGTCATTTAGATTACATATAAAGGAAAGAGCAATAGCAGCTATTCGTAGTATTCAAGATGTCACCAAACCAGAAATACTGGATATTAAAAAAAGTCCTCTCGGCACGCCGGAAGGCGGAGGTAGATTTCACCGGATGAACTTGGGGAGAGGCGAAAATAGGCAGAATATGCAGGTTTTCGTAGAAGGATCAGACCTCATTTATTGCGAGAAAGTATTTTATAATTGGAGCTTAATTAACTTTGTTTTTCGTCATTTTATGCATATTTTAAACATTTTATTGTCTTATGGGGACGGTAACCTTCTTGTCATTTGGGGTCCATTTTTATACTTGTGGTCACACTGTCCTTATGCAAGGTTTCGACACTGATGTGTAACTATGTAACGGTCAGTTACTTCTTCACGCAAAATTATATTTCCCGTAGAGATTTTGGTTGGTTCCTCAGTTTAGGGGCTGCGACAACGCAGTCATGTAACCCCGTGTACTTTGGTGAGTGTAGAATCTGTCTGATAAACGGTGTGAATTGTGATGGCTGTATTAGTCTGTTATTCAGGTAAGGACTGCAGACGGTCAATTTCAAGCAGTAGTTCCTAATGTTGCTACCAGATACTACCGTCAACTACACCTAGCTGTGAACTTGGCTACTAGATGCCACCGCAACCAGCAACGAACGTTGGAATTTCCCCTCCAAAGGAAAGCATACTGAGGGATTTTTAGCGCTCTTAGAAAATCCGACGACTTCGGCCGGCTTTGAACCCGTGACCTTCGGCATAGAAGTTCAGCATGCTACCAGTTACGTCACCGAAGACGCTTCACACAAATTAGTCAGATGAAAATCTGAATCTGATATCGAGCAAGTGCGTTGTCATGGCAACGTCCGATGGCTCATCCGTCATCAATTTAGTAGTGTTGCCATGGCAACCTCTGATAGCTCTTGGCATTTTCTTATAATTCCGAAATCATTTTTCTCATCCCTTGGCGTAATGGTGGGTCATATCAAAATTTCTTTCAGACAAAAGTTTTAGGTAATTATCAGGGGAATATTGCCCATTTTGTAAGGTTTTGATATTGTGCCTGTTAAGAGAGATATGATTAATGTTTCCCGAAAAAAACACTTTTTCCCACCCCTTTGGTCAATGGTACGTGCTATTAAAAAACTCTTCAAACATAAATTTTTGGGCGTTATCCAACACATAGTATGAACTTTGAACGGATTCGATATTTCACATATTAAGAGAGTTATAGCAATATTTCACTTTTACGAAAAAAAAGCCCCCCATTTTCACCCCCTTCGACCGATTTAGCCCAGTAACGAACTCGATCGAGATTTTATAGGTATACACATTCGGTAAAAAATTCAAAGTGATTGGTGCGAAATTACGGCAGTTATCGTGTCCACAAGAAACTGATATACATATATATATACATACATAAATTATATATAAACTTTTGAACTGACAGTGGTTTTGGGGTCTGGGGGATGTGAAACGCGAAGATATGTCGAAATTTTCCGGAAGTCGAAACATGGGACCCATTGCAATAGTTAGCTTTCTAATGAAATCTACCTAACAGCTATGTTCTTATTTCACGCAAAAATTGCACCGATCGCAACATATGGACTACATTTAATATGGATACATCTAAAAGGCAGAGACCTTAAAGTATTAGATCGTGTAAAAGCAAGTTTTTTGAAAAGGACACTTGCTGTTTCAAAATTCACTCCCACACGATTAGTATATGAACTTACCAAGGCTTCATAACGTAACAGAATTGTCAAAAATAACGAATTAATTTTTGTTACGTTACTGCTTCCGTACCCAAAACAAATGGTATATGAATAACGATTTTAGTGCGGCAACGAAATAAGGGGTTACAATTTTCCCTGGTTTGTGCTATTAACGTTATAATCGGCAGAGGTAAAGATTCCGTTATTTTAAAATGCGCTCCCGTTAATAACGTTATAAGTCTAGTAACGGTATGACAGCGATTTTGACTCGCTGCGCGCCATCAGTAACGTTATTCAGGCAGAGTGATCGATTCAGTTATTTCAAAATGCAAACCTACTAATAACGTTATAAGCCTAGTAACGGTATACGAGATATTTTAACCAGTTATACGCTATCAATAACGTTATTCAGGGCAGAAAAATTAATTCTGTTATTTAGAAATGTGAACCCACCAATAACGTTATAAGCTTTGTAACCATATACGAGCGATATTTACGAGTTTTGCGCTATCAATAACGTTATTCATGGCTGAAAAATAATTCCGTTATCTAGAAATGCAAACCCACCAATAGCGTTACAAGTCTAGTAACGGTATACGAGCGAATTTTACCAGCTATACGCTATCAATAACGTTATTCAGGGCAGAAAAATTAATTCCGTTATTTCGAAATGAGAACCCACCAACAACGTTGTAAGTCTAGTAACGGTATACAGGCGATTTTTAACAGCTATGCGCTATCAGTAACGTTATTATAAGCGGAGAAATTGTTTCCGTTATTTCAGAAAAGATTCTCGTCAATAACGTTATGGAAGTGTCTATTTGCCCGCTACCCGGACAAGCATTGAAGGTGACCGTGAACTCTGACGATGCTGGGCCATATGTACTCGTAATTCCAGGCCAATTATTTATTCAAACATAGGATAATTACTTCTTGAAATATCAATGTTATTCAACATAGAGATTTCAGTCTGAGCGCGCGCCCCATCAGACAGGACAAGGTACTTTGCTCGTTTCGATCATGGTCATACTGTAACCTACGTTAGAAACATGTTTCCTAAAATCAATACGATGGATCCCATTGATTCGAAATATTTCTTGTTGCTTCATATAGGGGTTTGGAACATAGCCTATTGTTCATCAGTCCCATGTAGTTGAGGTGTTTATGGAATTTGTCTGATAAACTTTGTTACTTTTGGAGTTGACATGGCCTTGACTTAGGAACTATCCACGCATTTTCCTGGAGTAGAAGTGAGAAACCACGGAAAAACACTCTAAGATGACTAAGATTGGAATCGAACTCACCATCTCGCAGTGTTGCCATATAAGGCAGAGTGTAACCTACACACCAAACTTTCACTCCTTTATGACCAATAAGGGTATTTCTTTCCTAAATGAAACCGCCAGTTCTTGCTTTTCGTTTACTTGTTAGCCTATTTTCATTTAGTAGTGATAGAAGCCATTTTTCAGTGATGGTTATTTCTAATGAAGAAAGCTAGGTCAGAGTAATATTTTGTCCGACCCCGACAGTGATCTTCAAATTTTGTTACAGCTCACCAATCTAACATGGCGACTGTGCGAAATATTTCACTGGCATTCCATATCTCCGAAACTATTACAGATATCACCCTGACATTTTGTACGGTGATAAAATGAACTACTAGATGGGACTCTCAAAATTCCTGTTAAGTAAAAAACGAACTTGGAGGCCAAGCGAAGTTGATACATTAAAATAGTTTTTTTTTTTTTCGCGGTTAAACCATCCGAGTGCCGTCAAATGGTATAGCAAATGTTATACACCTTGTAATGCACTGACATCTTATTCAGCTCAATTGTTTACATAACATCAAGATGGTGCCTGTGTGAAATTTAAAAATTACGTTTTATCTTTCTTGTGTTCAAATCATGCGATCGTAGCCAACGTTTGAACAATGAACCTACCGTACGCAATAATCGTCATCTAATAGTACATAGCTCTATGTTCTACAAAGTATATAAAAAATCCAACATGACGACCATCCGAAATATTCAGACGATTCTCATAGTCAACTTATCTATGACAGCAACCAAACTGAATTGTTTTCATAACCACAAGATGGCTGCTGTGCGGAATTTTAGAATCTCGTATTTAGCCTATTTCCATTTATAAAATAAGATGTTCAGTAAAAAACATATAGCCTACTTTCTATTAAATGTATGGGTATTGTTATAACTCTTGGTACTTTTCAAGGAGTATAATTGAATGTTGGTTGTAGTAGCTTGTTGAAATACAACGTTTTTTGGGTTTTATTTCCTTTCGCTCCGTGCGGAGCATAGGGCATCCAAGAATGATTTCCATCGGGCTCTGTGTGTTGCCAAGTTCTTCACTTCCATCCAAGTCTTTCCCGCTTTTCTGGCCTCCTCTTCAATGGTGCGTTTCCAGGTGTTCCTTGGTCTTCCCCGTCTCCGAGCTCCTTGAGGATTCCAGTCCAGAGCTCTCCTTTCTATTGCATCATTCTGTTTCCGCAGAGTATGCCCAATCCAGCCCCATTTCCTCCGTTTAATTTGGACTTCTATAGGTTGTTGGTTAGCCCTTTGCCACAGCTCTTCGTTTGGGATTATATCTGGCCATCGTATACCCAGAATTCGACGCAGACAACGATTGATGAATACTTGAAGTTGGTGGCTGATAGGATTGGTAACTTTCCATGTTTCACATGCATACAATAGGACAGCTTTCACATTGGTATTAAAAAGTCTGATTTTCGTCTTCCTGGATATGTTACGGTTTCTCCATACTGGATAGAGCTGCACAAAAGCCCCATTTGCCTTTCTTATTCTGCTCTTGACATCCTCCTCAGCCCCTCCACTTATCGTTACCACGCTTCCCAAGTAAACAAATGTATCCACCTGTTCTACATCTACACCTCCCACAGTGAGACCAGCCTGTACTGTGGAGTTCACTCTCAGCTCCTTTGTCTTCTTTGGGTTTATCTTAAGTCCAACC
Organism: Meconema thalassinum; assembly: GCA_946902985.2. Lineage (NCBI taxonomy): Eukaryota > Metazoa > Arthropoda > Insecta > Orthoptera > Tettigoniidae > Meconema > Meconema thalassinum. Next base: position 189,499,471 of record OX336389.2, read on the forward strand.
TTAGCAGCTTCAAGTTCTAAGTTTGCCAGTTTTCCCTCTATGTCTCTAAAGCGCTGTGCTAGCATACAGATGTCATCAGCAAAATCAAGATCCTCCAACCTGTCTCGAAGTCCCCACTGTATCCCTCTCTTCCTTCCTCTCCCCACCTTCCTAAGAGTATTATCAAGAACAATCAGGAACAAAGTGGGAGAAAGTATACATCCTTGTCGTACTCCAGTCTGGATGGCCAATGGCTGGGATAGCTGACCCTCATGCAGGACTTGACATTCATAACCAGAATACATCTCTCGTATAATGTTAACTATTTTACTTGGTATACCATATTCCTTTAAGGTCTCCCACATGACCTTCCTACTAATGGAATCAAAGGCCTTCTCAAAATCTATAAATGTGATGTACAGTGCTGCTTGCCATTCGTTACTCTGCTCCACAATAATCCGTAAAGTGTTAATTAAGTCCACACAACTACGGTGTTCCCTAAATCCAGCTTGTTCTTTCCTCAACTTCGACTCGATAGACTTCTTAACGCGATTCAAGATTATCCTGAGAAATACTTTGCTTGGTACGGATAGTAAGGTAATACCTCTCCAGTTGTTACAATTCGTCAAGTCACCCTTCTTTGGGATTTTAACAATCACACCTTTCTTCCATTCCGCAGGCAGCTTCTCTTCAAACCAGATCTTTTTTATCAGTGGCTTCAGGATATTAGCTGTGGTGTCCATGTCTATCTTGAGGACATCTGGCGAAATGTTGTCGACACCGGGGGCTTTTCCATTCTTCAGTTGTAGCAAGGCTTCTTTGATTTCAGCACAAGTTGGACTGTGCAAAAGAATATTTGGATCAGAATTATCAGGTTCATCATTCCTCTCTTCGTGGTGTTCATTAATCCCTCGATCAACATTAAAAATTTCGGTGAAGTATTCCCTCCACCGTTCTTGTTGTTCTTCTTGAGTTGTGAGTAAATTTCCCTGTTTGTCTTTTATGGGCCGGTTCTTTCGGAAACTTTTCTTGGACAGCACTTTTGTGATGCGGTACATTTCTTTGCTGTCACCTTTTGATGCAGCATCTTCTGCCTTCTTCGCCATCTCATCGATCCAATTACTCTTATCTCTTTTCACACTCTTTTTGACTTCTTTGTCAACGGCCGTGTATTCTGCTTGCACTTTTGCTTTCTGATGTCGAGTCTTACACATATTCCACCTCTCCTTAATCATTTTCCTATGACTTATTGCCTCCCAAGTTTGTTCTGACATCCAATCCTTCTTAAGAGGATTGCTCTTTCCCAGGACTATTTCACTTGTATCAAGGATGATGTTCTTTACATTACTCCGGGAAGATTCAATATCAGTTTCTGCTGTATCAGATTGGAGTACCTGAAAACGATTTCTTAGCTCCAATTTAAATTCATCTCTGACCTTCTCCTCCTTCAACTTCCTCACATCAAATCTCTTGCTCTGTTTTTCAAACCTCTTCTTTGCCACCATGATCTTCATCTTGAACTCAGCCAGCATAAGGTGGTGATCACTACTAGCATCAGCTCCTCTCTTATTCCGAACATCGGTGAGCGATCTTCTGAATCTCCTACTCACTGCGATGTGGTCAATTTGGTTCTCAGTGTCATGATCAGGGGAAATCCACGTGATCTTATGACACCTCTTATGAGGAAACAAAGTACCTCCAATAACAAGGTCATGGCTAGCACAGAAGTTTGTGAACTTTTCCCCATTTCCATTCCTATCCCCAAGGCCATGTACACCCATCACATGTTCTAGTCCCTCGTTGTTCTCTCCTACCTTAGCATTAAGGTCTCCCATTATTATAATCACATCTCTCTTACTGCTTTTCTTTACTGTCTCATGTAGAAGGGAGTAGAATGCTTCTTTAAGTTCTTCTTCTGATGGTTCCGTGGGTGCATAGCATTGTATAATCGTAACATTGCGAATGCGAGTTTTAAATCGTGCTGATAATATTCGCTCGGAAATGGGTTGCCAACTTATAAGGCTTTTCTTTGCATGTTCAGTAAGCAAAAGACCAACTCCATCTCTGCGTTCCGCATTCTCCTCGCTCCTCCCATAGTATATGAGGGTAAGTCCTTCATAAGTTTTTATCTCACCAAAATCTGGCCATCTTATCTCACTGAGCCCAAGTATATCAAGTTTATACGAGATCATTTCTCTAGTCACCTGCCTCAGCCTACTACTCTCACCCAGAGTCCTCACATTCCAGAAACCTATTCGTGTCTTCCTTTTCGTGCCGAAAGTTGTCAACATGAGATCCGTCCGGTTTTCATTCTTTTCAGTTTCTTTAATAAACAATTTCGGAGAGTGCGAGTTATCAGCCCACAGCTTCCTAGTTTTCTGGTAGGGCTGCCACCTTAAGGACTGAAAACGAGCCCCCGCAGTTTTCCAACCGTACCACTGAATTACAGCTCCGCCTGGAAATAATCTACTGATGACGCTGCTGCCCACCATCATGGTGTAGTCTGTCATTTAGTCTGGTCTCTCACCCTCGACCTTACTGGCATGGGTGACCCTGCCAGGAGCCGAAGCTCCCGCCGGCATTGCTCTCGGGATCACTGAAACACACAAGCCTCCCCACCACGTCAAGGTACCAGACCATGGGGGAGGGAAATACAAAGTGCTATACGGATATTAAACACGAATATGAGGTGCCCTTTGCTAGTGCTACCTCTGTAAAAAAAAAAAAATCATTCAATTCGGTTTCACCGTGTTGGAATTGATATGGGGTTCGATTTGCACACATACATGGCCGCCATATGCAAACTATTGGCCTGATGACCTTGTAGTTCAGTCAAAAGGTGCTTCCCACAAAACGGTATGTTGTTGCAAAATTTGATAGAGATCAAATGATTAGGTTAGTCGTAATATGATTTAAGCTTTTAGCATTTGGGTGGCCGCCATTTCGTTTCCGTCAAGATGGCGGTGATATAAAACATGACTCTCAGGTGCACTTTGCTAATGCTACCTCTGTACCAAATTTCGTTCAATTCGGTTTTACCTTGTTTGAATTGATAGGGGGAATCGATTTGCACACATGCATGGCCGCCATATGCAAACTATTGGACTGATGACTTTGTAGCTTGGACAAAGAACGCTTCTCACATAAAGTTATGTTGTTGCAAATTTTGGTAGAGGTTGGTCGTAATTTGATTTGAGCTTTTTACATTTGGGTGGCCACCATTACGTTTCCGTCAAGATGGCGGCAATATAAAACATGGCACTGAGGTGCCCTTTGCTAGTGCTACCTCTGTACCAAATTTCGTTCAATTCTGTTTCACCGTGTTTGAAAAGATAGGGCGAATCGATTTCCACACATACATGGCCACCATCTGCAAATTATTGGGCTGATGTCCTTTTAGGTTAGTAAAACGACGCTCGCCATATAAATATATGTTGTTGCAAAATTTGGTAGAGATCGGATGATTAGGTTAGTCGTAATTTGATTGAAGCTTTGAACATTTGGGCGGCCACCATTAAGTTTCCGTCAAGATGGCGGTGATATAAAGCATGACACTGAGGTGCTCTTTGCTAGTGCTACCGCTCTACCAAATTTCGTTCAATTCTGTTTCACCGTGTTTCAATTGATAGGGGGATTCGATTTGCACACATACATGGCCGCCATCTACAAACTATTGCGGTAGTTTGGTCAAAGGTATGTTTCTGCAAAATTTGGTAGAGATCAGATTATTAGGTTGGTCGTAATTGGATTTGAGCTTTTAACATTTGGGTGGCCGCCATTACGCTTTCGTCATAATGACGGCAATATAAAACATGACACCGAGGAGCCCTTTACTAGTGCTAACTCTGTACCAAATTTTGTTCAATTCGGTTTACCCGTGTTTGAATAGATAGGGGGAATCTATTTTTACACATACATGGCCGCCATCCGCCAAGTATTGGGCTGATGACCATGTAGTTTGGTCAAAAGATTCTTCATACAGAAAGGTATAATGTTGCAGAATTTGGTAGAGGTCAGATGATTATGTTGGTCGTAATTTGATTTAAGCTTTTAACATTTGGGTGGCCGCCATTACGTTTTCGTCAAGATGGTGGCGATATAAAACATGACACTGAGGTGTTCTTTGCTACTGCTACCTCTGTACCAAATTTCGTTCAAATCGGTTTCACCGTGTTCGAATTGATTGGGGGAATCGATTTGCACACATACATGGCCGCCATCTGCAAACTATTGGGCTGATGACCTTGTAGTTTAGTCAAAAGACGGTCGCCATATCCGTATATGATGTTACAAAATTTGGTAGAGATCGGATGATTAGGTTAGTCGTAATTTGATTTAAGCTTTGAACATTTGGGTGGCCGCCATTACGTTTCCGTCAAGATGGCGGCGATATAAAACATGACACTGAGGTGCCCTTTGCTATTTCTACCTCTGTACCAAATTTCGTTCAATTCGGTTTCACCGTGTTCGAATTGATAGGGGGGACAGACATTCCGAGTACACACACTCACACACACACTCTCACACACACAGACACACAAACAGACAGACACACAATTTTTGGCCCTGTGTAGATCTCATAAGTCTAGTTTCATTTTTTGCAAAAATCGAAATTAGGCTAAACATAGGCTTATGAGATCACCTTTTGTCCGTGTGTGTGCACCAGGGCCGTGCAATGAGCAAGGTGAAGCAGTGCTAGCGAGAAATTTAGTACTCGTGCCGGTGAAGCGCAACCCTATCCTGCCCATTTCTGAGCAGTGCAGCACAACATCACACTAGCACTGCAGTGCACAAACACTGCCCATTTGACGGGGTGCTGCAATACGTTTGGTACTGAGCGCAGAGCCTGGACTCGAGGCGCACTAGACCCAACATTTTGTCATATGCGTGTGGTCTGCCGTGCTCATAACGCCTTTGGGCATGGGGAGCACAAAAATATCATAGTGGGAAAGTCACACATTAAAGAAATATACCGAAGACGTATAAAACATGATATTTTCACGTACATGAACCAGATCTGCAACAAGGATACAGGAAGTTGCATACCTTTTGGCTTAGTTATTGTTGTTTTAAGGGGCAGAACTACGAGGTCATTTGCCCCTACTTTTTGGTGATACAGCAGGTGCAGCGAGATATAATAATCCTAAAAACGGAATCAAGCATATTGGTAATCATGCATGTGACAGTAACAGGGGCCGGTATGGAATCTGGAGAGTTAAAATATGTTTTTTTAATTTGTTGACATAATGTCACAAACCAGCCGAGGTAGCTACACACGCTAATGTGCATGGTCAGTCTACACCGAACTCGAAACACCACACAAGAACAAAAAACTACATTAGGACTATAAAGCTATAGTCTATTTCAATAACAAGATTCTGAATTCACCAACTGATTAGATCAGGGCCATCCAGTCATCATAGCGCTCCGGGAGCGCGGTCGCGCTCGGGGAGCAATGGGTAGTCAGACTAGCGCTCCTTCCCCTACCACCACTACACTCTGGCAGCGAGGAGACAGACGATGTTCGGACCACGCTGACTAGAAACGTACGTACAGTCGTGCGGCCGACGGCTCTTGTGGAATTGTTGACATATTAATAGGTCTGTTTTGTCATGACAAATATACCGCATACACAAATCGAATGGTACGCCGATGTATGGAATGTGAAGGAAACGAACACAAGTGTTAAGTAAAGAGTATTGTGATTTATTCCAAACTGAAATGTGAACATATTAGAGAGGAAAATTCAACAACAAATTGTGTTCTTTTTAACACATTACATCTCTGATGCACACTAAACATTTGACATGCCCTTTATAAGCTGTACAGAAAAATGAAATTTCCCATTCTGCTTTAAAGACTGCTGTTGCACCACTCCTTTTTTTTTTTGTATGCTGTTCAGTCATGACCACTGCGAAACTGATTTACTTACACGCTGTCAACAAAGCGCACTGGACTAGACTAGCGACTGATGGTTCGGCTGCACACTTCTGCGTGCTCAGCCAGCCAAGCTCCTCCCACCACTTTTGAAACTGCCTTCAAACAAAGCGCTCGGAGCACTGGCTTCGAGTGCGGCCGGAGCGCTGTCTGGATGGCCCTGGATTAGATTGATGCTGTTCAGGGATATGTGAATTCGAGAAACGTGCGTTAGTAAATTTATCAGGTTTTTAAACTGAACAATATTCCGTCGCATCTGAGGTAATTTATGTCTTTTATTCGTATTTTCAACATCGCCTGAAACAATAACTCATCGAATTTACCTACACATAAGATATACGGCAAAATAAGCAAGTTGACATGAAATCCTTTTAACTTTTGAAGTTTTAGGACAATTTTCATTATTTCTACAGTATGGAGACCAAGAGTGCTATTCATTGTAAAACAATTTTGCTCTGAAAATTACAAAATACGTTGTCTGTCTTTCTACCAGCTTGTCGGTATTTCTTTCGGTTGTTTGTTGGTTATTGGAACTATTCGGCTCTTGGGTTATGGTATGCGAACCATCTCTTTAACTTACCAGGGGCTATGTAATGCCAAAAGTACGAAGAATGTATACTATTATAGTTCGTGCAGAAATTACATGGCATCGTGCAATAGATTGCGCTGACAATGAAAGATATCATCTTGAGGTGTAGCGGCTAACATTCTTGGGTGTCGCCCCGGTGGTCTGGGTTTGATTACCTGCCCTGCCAAGAAATTTAATTTCGGTTTGAGGTACTGAAATTGTGTCGATGATACGTAAGTCATCAAGGGGGTGTTCATTTCGAGGACTTGCACCAGTTCAGTGGGAACGTGTTTCCTTTTTTTTCTACATTCTTATTCTGCAATTCGAACATTCATATGGCTACTCTGAGAGAAAATCACCTCGTAGAGTTGTTAGAATAGCTTCCGTAAAATATTCTCAAAGGCCAATGCTACAAGTAGCCATCGTGAGTTAATCCAATTGCATATTTGTATGTAATCCACACATCGTATTTAAGACCATATGATTTTCATTGCATTCTATGTTCTGGGCATAGGAAGACCTCGAAGTTGATTTCGCAATTTTCAGTGAATGAACATCCAAAGTATAGTAATCATCATGTAGGGAGACTGTGCCACATATATACAGAGAGTGCAAGAATTGCTTGAAGGCATGGTGACGTGGTGCGTAATTTGTGTTTGTACAACGAATGAGGTTGCCATTACGGTGATGATGATGAAAATGGTGGTAACGATGGAGACGGTGATTTACTAGTTAGGAACCAAAGGAATACTTGAGACTTAAGGATTAAGCGGATGTATGGAAAAAACAAAATGAACTTGCTGGTTGATTGCGAAAGTGTCTAATCGCCATATTTTATGGAAAACAACTTATCCAGAAGAACACATGAAAGGGAGTATCCAAGCACAAATAGGTGGAGGCAAAGGTTGCTCATGTGCGAGACCGTATGCTGCACACACTGCGGAGTGTCTGATAACCTAGCTCACGTTCAAACAACATAATTAAGAAGGAGATTCACTGCAAACTTTAGGAATCACCGACATAGATCTAAGATGCATCTGTAACATTTCAGAAATGTTACGCGATCCATGTTTTCGTGTCTTCCTCGTGTTGGAAGCAAAAGTACAAGGGTGCAACAGGATAGAATATACTACAGGCACTACCTACAAGGGCCTTGGTGTCAACCCCCCCCCCCCCCCCTCCCGCACCTAATAAAATCTAAGCGGCTGGAGCGATTTCAATGAAATTCTGTAAGGTCATAGTACTATTTTGGCCGACCCCGATCGTGCCTTTCAAAGTTTATTATGTTTCACCAATCCAACATTGTGGCTGTGCGAAATATCTGACTGGCATTCTATATCTCTGAAACTGTTACAGATATCACCCTGAAATGTTGCACGGTGATAAAAGGCACTGCTAGAAGTTCACTTAAGTGACTTTCAAAAACCTGTTCACTACAAAACGAACATGGCGGCCAAGCGAATTTGAACATTTAAATAGACTTTTCTGGCGATTTAACCATCTGACCGCAGTGAAACTTGGTACAGCAATTGTTTATATACATTGTAATGCACTGACATCTAATTTTGTTAAATTGTGTACATAAACTCAAGATGGCGGCTGTGCAAAATTTTAAAATTATTATTTTTATTTCTTGTGTCCCAATTATGCGATATAAGTCAACGTTTGAATAATGAACCTACGCAATAATAGTCATCTAATAATACATAACTCTATGGCCTACGTATAATACAATCCGACATGGCGAGTATCCGAAATATTTAGACGGTTCACAAAATCGATGACAGCAGTAAAACTGAAATTTTTGCATGTTGATAGAGTCTATAAACATAAGTTCACCTTTGGAACTTTCAATAACCTGGGGAGCACAAATCCAACCTGGCGGTGACGCGAAATTTGAATATTTAAATGGACGTTTCTCGCGATTTAATCATCCGAGCACAGTGAAACTTGGTACGGTATATACTTAAACAAATTTTAATCCACTGGCATCTAATTTATTTCAATTGTTTTCAGAACCACAAGATGGTGGCTGTGCGAAATTTTAAAATCTGGTGTCCTAATCATGCGATTGAAGTTTGATTAATACACCTACACAATAATCTTCATGTAATAGAACATAACTCTAAGGCCTACACATATAAAAATCGGTTACCACAGGAACGAAATGTAGTGTTGCCAGAAATAATGTTACTTGAATAAGTCTCTCAAAAAAATATCCCTTAATACCGTAACTTGGACTAATATTCGGATATCGGTTATGGTAGGAACAACAAAGTAGCGCCCAACAGAAAGGACGTTAAATAAAATCTTCGCTCGTAAAAAAGAGCACCTTAATCGTGCAATGCGTATTAATAACGTTATTCAGATATCGGTTTATATCAGTGGCTTAAAGGCCATATAAATCACTGAAGTTCACAGTTCTGACTTCAGTGGAACTTCACTGAAAATCACAGTGAATATCCACTGACCTTTCCAGCAGTGAAAATCCACTGAAGTTTTCAGTGAAAGTTTACTCGCCTTTCCCGGGAATAGTTATCCGATTTTCCAGTAAACTAACGATAATAGTAATAAATAACCATGTTTAACGAGATGTACAAGCCTTAATAATCAATTTGGTTAAGTATAAGACTGGGGAAAAATAAAAGTATATCACGTTGCCCCAGGCAGGGATTGAACTTTGATCTGTGGGTAGATTCATGGAATCGAACTGGAAAGCAGGCCATATTTTTTCCATTGAGCTAATGTTGATAACTCAGTGAAGGCTATGGCAATAAGCACACATGATGTTCAGTGCACCATAAAATATCTCTGATAGTCTCACGGAATGTTTCACTTTAGGATCAGCGACTAACGCAATGTCTCAGTGACCAGTGAACTCCTGTGTATTTCCACCGAAGGTCAGTTAAAAAGCATTGCACTGAAGATTTCAGAAAAAAATCCCTGAAACATGCTGGATTGACTTGGGATCCAGATGTTTCCTGAAGCTCGTTTATGATAGTCAGCATACGGTCTTCGTCGTTTTCGTCTGTGAGAACAATACATACATCATCGGCATATGCTCGTACTGCCACTTTCTTCTCATTGATCGTCCTCCTCCGGAGGAAGGGTGCTATGATGAATAGGATCATAGGAAGTGGGCATCCTTGACGAACAGATTTACGGATGAGTATATTCGATGTTAGATGTCCATTAATGATTACCCTAGATTGTGCTGTTATGTACAGTCCTGCAATGCATTTAATCAACCCGATAGGAAACCCGAAGGTTCGCATTGCAGACCATAGAAATGAATGTGTTTTTTTTTTCTATCAAAGGCCTTTTGAAAATCGAGACTGACTAGTGTCGTAGGAGGAAGATTAGGTGAAGTTTTCTCATTTACAATAATAATATTGCTTAACACCAACAAGTTCGAGATGACATTTATTTCCTGGAGTCGCACAGGATTGCCACTGCCCTATAATTGGTAGCAGTTGCGGTTTGATTCGGGATGCTATTATTTTTTGTAAAGATTTTGCAATCTGTATTGAGAAGTGTGATAAGTTTGAAATCCTCCATTCCAAGTGGTCTTATGATCTTCGGAATTAAAATAATAATTCCAGCAGTAAATTCTTCAGTTATAATTTGTGGGTTTCCCCTAATCTCCTGGTAAATTTTAAGGAGGTATTTTCCTAGTATATTCCACATTAATTGATAAAATTCATATGGTATTCCATCAGGACCAGGAGAGCGGTTACGTTGAGTTGGGCGTAGTGTTGTGAAAATCTCTGCCGAGGTACAGTAATACCACTTGCCAGCATAGATCCATCCTCTGCGGTCAGTATGGGTGGGTTTTGATGTATGCTCCCATCTGTTTGCTCACTATTTTGTAGGACGTCGGAGAAAAATATTGTGAAATACTTTGCTCCAATTTAAAGGATATCATCCATGTTCGACTGAGTGCAGCCATGCTCGTCCCGAAGTTTAGTAATGGTCTTTCGCTGCCCTTTACGCCTTTTTGTTAAGATATGGAACAGTGATGAACGTTCTTCTTCTATGACTGAGGGAACAGTGCGTGATGGTCACTGAAAGATACTGGCACTACTGTGGAACTATGCAGGCTATCTCTCATTCCTCGTGCTATGTATGTCCTGTCTATTCTAGATGCTGATCCGGCACGATAGAAAGTAAATTGGACGTCTGTTCCATGTTAAAGTTCCCACACATCATGGAGGTTAAATCCGTCTACGAGACTTTTGAGGCTGCGGCAGTTGTTGAAAGCGCCGGTTTGATCTCGAGTGTTTAAAACACAGTTAAAATTGCCTGCTAATATGATAGTATTGATAGGGCCCTGGAGAAAGTATCTGATGTCAACTTCAAATGAATGTTCTCTTGCCAGACGACCTTGTGATCCAGAAGGGGCGTAGACATTAACAATTTTTGTGTCCTCACATTGCAGAGTAATTATTCTGCCACTCGGGTGTAACTCCACATCCGAAACAATAAATTAACCCTGATCTGTAAACGACAGCTGTGCCTCGGAGAGATGGGCCAATATTTGCTATGTATCCGTACCCACTCAACCAGTCTAAGTTTGGATAATTTACTCCCTGAAGCAATAACATGTCAATATCATAAGTCCTGAAAGAAATCCTGAAGTAGAAAACGTGTCGTCAAACTTATGATGCAATTGATATTTAATGTGGCAAAACAACGCAAGACACTCATATGCAAGAACAAAAGGATGACGATGACAGGCATCAGTATGTGCATTTAAACGACTATGAGCAATTATTTGAGGGGATCATTGGAGTGATGTTTTACTGGTGTGCACTTCCAGTGATTTACGGCGACTACGTGATGCGTTTCGTGTTTGTGTGTAATATGATTTAACTTCTTCCCTCGCAGTGTTTTTGTTGACAGTTTTCATGTGAAGAGCATGGGTCTCATTAATGTTGGCTTTATCTGTGGCCATGGGTTTAGCTCCTGTTTGTGGAGGTAGGGCACTTCCGCTGACGTCCGTGACTTTTTTTTTACTGAAACTGATTGCAGCATCAGAGGTGGATGTAAACTCTGCCCCCAATGTAGTAGATAGGGTTTCCTGAACTATGTCTGTGCTTTGCGCGTGAAGTAATTAGGAGCGAACGGTATTGTTAGCTGGAGGGTGCTTCGAATGTAGAGACTGTTGGGAAGCCTATAACTTGTGAGTGTTCTCGTTCTTCTTGTATGGCATCCTGAAATTCCATGTCTTTCGACCACGTAAATTGGGTTTTGGGTACGTCATTAGTGACAGGTTCGTTAAGGCTAAATGTCCCGACATTTTGGTAAGAAAATGTTTCAACAGATGGCATCACAAACGAAGCTGAATTTATTTATAATTTTTTTCTTAAAGGGGACCTCCGATCTGCGATCTGGAAACTGCTATGTACTCTGTCTAGTAGGAGAATTGAGATTAATTCATCGCTAAATTTTTAATTTCAAAAACAGAAAAGTTGCTGTTTATATTTTAAATATCTCATTACAATTTAAAAAAAAGGGGGGTAATAAGAAAGTTGAGTTTTATTCACCGATTCCAAAGCCGTATCGAAAACCTAAATCGGTTGAATAGAATCGTCGGGATCACTTGGGGAAATTTTTGAATAAGAGAGTAACTGTACTTGGAACAAAAGGCGTGGTAGCCTATAGTAGAACAAGGTCGGCGAGAACGGGAGGGAGGGGAGGGGAGGGAGGGGTGGGGTGGGGAGGGGAAGGGAGGGGAACGAAAGTCAAGTGAGAGAGCGATGACCTTACCTGACGGTATGGATTCCTCAGCATCTAGTCCGATGTTGTGATTGACTGTGACTGTGATGGCTAGTTCTGAATTATTGGCCAGTTCTGGATATTTCTGAGTGATCCTTTGATATCTTACCAGTTTGTAATTACTACTTCTAGTTTTCTATGATGTTTTTCCTGATTTTAGTTCATTGATCCCTTTAATTACTTTTTACTTAATTTATTTTACCTGCAACAGTATTATTTTTAGTGTTCGTTAGGTGTACGATGTACATATAGGTACGACTGATGGAGAGCATTACGGTCATCATTCATTCATTCATTTGCAATTGGGGGTGTGTCCCCCGGTGGCAAATTAGATATACATAACAAATAAATAATAGTACATAACAATTCACTAACAATTAAACTGGAGTATTTACATAAATAGTCAGTCTTTTTTTAAACACACCTATATGTTTGGGAAAAGGCTCTAAAACTGCGGCAGGTAGAGAGTTCCAATTATCAATGGCACGGTTTACGAAAGAATATTTACCATAATTTGTTCGCTGTGGTCGGCCCTTAACTTTGAAAGGATGATCGCTCCTACCCATGTAAGTAGGCTTTTCCATACGTTTGCTAAGCTCACCCCATGCTGGTTGATTTGTATACGTGTTGTACATAGCGCAGAGTCTAGATTTCATCCTCCTAGCCTCAAGTGATTCCCATCCAAGTTTCTTTAACGTACGGCTCACACTGCTCCTGGGATTAAAGTCACTGAGCACAAATCTAGCGGCCTTTCTTTGTACCATTTCCAACTCATTTATGAGCCCTACTTGATATGGATCCCAAACCGCCGAGGCGTATTCCAGAATAGGTCTTACAAGTGACAAATATCCTAATTCTTTATCAGAGGTACTACTTCCTTTTAATACCCTCATTACAAAGTGCAGGGATTTGTAAGCTTTAGAAACTACAAATCCTACATGACTACTCCATTTCATATCATTTCTTAAGTGAACGCCCAAATATTGCAAGAATCTTCTTCTACAAGTATTTCCGAGCCAATGTTATATTGAAAATCTTGCCTTCGCACTTTCCCTATTTTTATTAGACTACATTTTCTTGTGTTTATTTTAATTTTATTTTCAATCGCCCACTTATAGACCAGGTTCAGGTCATCTTGAAGTACTGCATTGTCTTGTGAGTCATGTATCTTTCTATATATTACACAATCACCCGCAAACAATCGACAGTCACTGCGAATCCCATTTGGTAAGTCATTTATAAACGCCAAGTGCAGTTAGTTTTACATTTAAGGTGAAAAATGGAGCCACCACCAAAACCGATTCAAGGCAGGACTGGCATGCAAAACGAAATGTATTATCAATTTAAATTAACGTCGCGAAATTAAATTGTTCAAAGGAATAAAATTTCACTCCTGGCGCGAAATAAAATTATTAACAGAAATTTAATTTCGCTGCAGGGGCGAAATAAAATGCATCACTGACTTTAAATTTCGCTCCCGGCTCGAAATAAAATTCTTTACAGACTTTTAATTTTGCTCCTGGCGTGAAATAAAATTCGTTATAAGACTTTTGATTTCGCTCCTGGCACGAAATGAAAACCGTTACAGTCTCTTAATTTTGCTCCCGGCGTGAAATAACATTTTTTAACGACTGTTAATTTTGCTCCTGGTATGACAAAAATTGCTGACCCCATGGTGTTGGGGGTAGCGTGCCTGCCTCTCATCTGGGGGTCCCAGGTTCGCTTCCCGGCTCCGTTAGTGATTTTAGAAACGGACGTGTGGGTTGGAACGGTGTGCTCGAAAACCAAGATTAACGGCCGAGGGAACCCGATGCGCTGACCAATATCTGCAGACTTAATGGTTGGGCAGCGGTCGCTTGGTAGGTCTAGGCCCTTCATGGGTTGTAGTGCCACGGTTTATTTTAATGACACAAAATTCCCAAACAGCATTTAGTTTCGCCCCCGGCGTGAATTTAAAATGCATGGAACATTTCATTTCATGTCTGAAATTAAATCTGGTCTAACATGCGAAACAAAATGGCTGTGGACGCGTTAACATTTTAATTTCGCCGTGAGCGCGATATTCGGGTGCGAAATGATATTGATTGTCAGCGCGAAAATCAAAATGGAAGCAAAATTTAATTCAAAGCACAATAACATAGTGAAAAGCGGCGCAAAACTAATTGCAGTGCGAAACGAAACACTGTACGTGGCCCAGGGGTTTGATGTCGTGCCGTGGTCAGTATAAATGCGCTGAGGGTAAGAAGGAAGTAGTAAGGAATGTGGAAATGAGAGGAATGACCCCTCACCCCTGTTGTTCGAATAACCCCCCTCCGAAACAGAACTCCATATACGCCGCTGGTACTACCACAGACGATTTACTGTTGTTTGTAACTCTTAAGTCCTTCAACACTAATTTGCCCGATAAAGTCCAGTCAAATTAGACCAAAAATTATGCGTTTGCTGCATTAAATCATGTAGTTCCAAATGTTTCGGGAATGTGTAGGGGGAGGTCCCCTGAACAACACCTAATAAAGTCCCGTCAATTTCAGGTGCCATGGGGGACAGAGGGGGGCCCAAAGCCCCTATTTTTAGTTTTTGGCGCAAACTTTAAAACGGTGCATCGCAGAGAAATTTGTATACCATTTAAACGTAAAGAAAATTAAATGCCCTACAAAATGGTGTAATCATATGTATCTTTATGTGTTACTGTCTCCGAGATATGAGCCAGTGAACATGGAATATTTGAAGAAAAATATGCAGCGCCTCACGTTTCTCGTCTAATTTGCCCATCCAATCCTTTTACCTTCCATTTTACAGGAAACTCGTAAGGAAGGAAGTTGTAGACCATTAAATTTCCTTCAAGAATATATATACGTATGCTAATTTTTCTTCGATCTGTCGATCGTTGGAGCGTTTTGACATATGGCGGTCGGTTTCGAGATTTTGCTAGTGAACTGCTCATTAGTTTACTTCCGTTCTCAACGGCTTTAACACTCTGTATTACGATATTTATTGATTCTGCAAACATAAATGGTATTTATTACCCATATAACTAATATATAATATATACAGGGTGAACAAAAAATGCCGCACTTGGAGGTCGGCATGCTATTCCTCATCCAATTGCAAGACAAAAGGTTCAATAGCAAAATCGGATCGCGTGCTGTTTGAAAACACAAGTATGAAAACGAGCGCTGGCAACACTGTCACATCCTGCAGTGCATCGGAATGTACAGATAAAGCACCGAGTTCCTGCGAGCTGTTTTTGGCCACGCTACATGTAGTTACAGCGTTGACAGGGCCTCGTTTCTTAACATGCATTTCTGTTAAACCTATTGGCCTAGGATTTGCAACATAAACTTTTGTCGTGAATTTCGACGAGGAACCGCATGCCGACCTCCAAGTGCGGCATTTTTTGTTCACCCTGTATATATATATATATATATGAAAGTATGTGTGCCAACTGTTAATTTGCAACACTAATAAACACTAAAAATCTAGTAGGCCTTTCAAACGGCGAATATTTTTTTCATATCCTTTTAATATGCATGTATAAGACCCCTCCCCATCTGAAATAGAATGTACTTAATACACTGTTTACATAATATTAAGGTAAGTAGGCCTAAGTTTATTATGATATTGTATCCTATGATATTCCACAAATAAGAATATAAGACAGAAGTAGAGGAAAGAATTGATACTGGGAGATAGTAAAGACAGAGACGGCGAAACATCGAATTAAAAACCGTCAATTGTGGACAACAGACGACCTAAACGGAAGGAATAATAATATTCCGAGATATCTGACGACCCAGGAAAGGAAATAATCTTCTGGAATATGAGATACCATGGGATATGCCTAAGTGACTGATCCCTTTCCCAATCCGGTAAGGTTGAAAACTCCAAAGATCGTGGCTATTTGAACTGATACCAATGGCTGGAGTGTGGTCTGATATGGCGATTGAAGTGACACTGATGTGTGATGTGAAGAGTGAAGGGGGGACTAACACGATGGAGAGGCATGAGTGATTCTGTGTTGGCGAAATGGGTTGGAGGGGCTCGTACAGGTACAGCCATAGGTTCTTCACTAAGCGTAGAGCATTTTGCCGGAGTCCATTCTGTAAGTGGAGAACAGCATGTCAACTTTTGAGCATCACGAATGAGCAGGGATGACCAAGACAGAAGGAAGCTTGCACAGTAGTTGGCTGATCACCCGCCTTTTTCTGTACGTGATTCTTTGATGTCCCTTTCAACCGGAGTAATAGTACCCAGCAACATCAACTGTTGCCAACCATTGGGAATCGGAACCCCTACAAAGGGGACTTTTGTTGGAAGTAACTTTGCAGAAATTAAGCAGTGTAAGAAAAACCCAGAAGTCCCTTTGCCTGCTATGAGCAACACTATCAAACTGGACAATGATGTAGTGGTGGTCGAGCCTTTAATGATTTTCCAGAGAACCTTAATTAACAAGAGAACTGAAGGGGATGTGGAGGAACTGTTGAAGTGTGAGTTAGCCCCATATCCCACGACTCTTTTTGACGAAGGGATCATGAGGAAAACGAAAAAGTCCGCTCTCTACGATGCCTTTCCTTCATGCAGTCAAATAACCAACCTGAAGATCTGTTTCACGGTAATCGATGGTGACTTTCTTCTTCATAGGGTAAAGTGGAACGACACTAAGTTCGCCTTTATCTGCAACCAATATGTGTCTTACGTTATCAACCATTACTGTTACAACTCTGCTGTTGTGTTTGACGTTGATGAAGACACAAGTTCCACGAAAAGAGGCGAACAACATCGAAGAGCATCATGTAAAACATCAGTGAAACAGACTTTGATGAGAACATGGTGGCTACTGTTAAGCAGGAAAACTACCTTTACAACGAATAGAACAAAATTAAGCTGATAACTATGTTAGCGCAGGCCTGGGATGCAAAATGTATACAATTCACCATAGCCAAAGGAGACACTTACTGCAGCATTGTCAAGCGTGGATTACAAAATACCCCTCATTCAACTGTGATGGTAGTTGTCGAGGACGTAGACCTGCTCGTCTTACTCATGGCACTCACACCACGAGACACGAATGTCCGTTTCCTGGAGCCTGGACGAGGCAACACAGATGACAAACTGTACTCCTCCCAACAACTTCAGGCCTTGCCATTCTGCCAGTACATTCTATTAATCCATAGCTTCACTGGATGTGATACCGCCCCGCTAATTTTGTGAAAAGTAAAGCAAGTCAAATGTTTGGAGCGGGATCCTAACGAAACCGAAAGCATCGCTGAAATGTTTATGGCTCCACGTCCACGCCAGAAGACATCAAAGAAGCTAGGGATCAAAATATGTTCCTACTGATGTATTCGACACCACTCCACGAGTATGACCTCAATTATCACAGGTACATTTCATTTTGTGTTGCATGCACTAACTTCGCTGAAGCATGCTGTTTGATAAATAAATATTCTATTCTCTTATGTTCTATTCACGCGTAGATGTGCTTCGTCAAATCGTCAGCCACGATGAAAGCAAACTTGTCTTCATTGCCACCTACCTGCTCTATATAACTCGTGCAGTGTGTTTCTACAGGTTCAACACAACAAATTGTTATTGAACATCAAATTTGTCCAGCAAGTGCATTTATTTTTATTTTAAGAGGGTAACAGTGCTGTTAATAAAAAAAATGACACTTATAACTTATAATTTTTTAAAAGAATATAAACAACAAAATATAACAAACTTTTCAGAACATATACATACTCCGATGGGCTGGACTGTAAATTATTAGATCTTGATCATGTTTTCATTCCCATAAAAACGAAATTGTTTTCCGAAATTCTGTCCTCCCCCGAAACATAATCCTGCATACGCCACTGCGTTCATGTACTTTCTAGGTATATATTATTAGTTATATGGTTGATAATACCATCTATGTTTACATAATCAATAAATAACGTGATACAGAGAGTTAAAGCCGTTGAAAACGGAAGTAAACTAATGAGCAGTTCACTAGCAAAATCTCGAAACCGACCCCGTTAAGTCAAAACGCTCTAACGTTTGACTGGTCGAAGATAAATTAGCATAAGTACATATATTCTGAAGGAAATGTAATGTTCTACAACTTCCTTCCCCACGAGTTTCCTGTAAAATGGAAGGCAAACGGATTGGACGGGCAAGTTAGACGAGAAACATGAGGCGCTTCACATTTTTCTGCAAATATTTTATATTCACCGGCTCATATCTCGGAGACTGTAACACACAGAGATAAATATGAATACACCATTTTGTAGAGCATTTAATTTACTTTATGTTTGAAAAGTATAAATATATGTGTGCGACGCACCGTTTTAAAGTTATACGCCAAAATCTAAAAAAGGTGGGCTTTGAGCCCCCCTCTGCCACCCCCACCCCCTAAAATTGACGGGACTTTATTAGGTGTTGTTCAGGGGACCTCCCCCTACACATTCCTGAATATATTTGGAACTACACGATTTAATGCAGCAAAAATTCCTAATTTGACTGGACTAATAACTGGGTGGCATACATCGTATATAAGATGTAAGTAACACTCCTGGAAATAATTACATGTATTAGATTTAAGATCACTAAAATTGCTGCATTATAATAGTGACCATAAACTAATACATGTAAAGTTTTCCGTGAGTGTTAATTACATGTACTGTACATTGTACCCCGCCTTGTTATTGGGCAAATTAGTATTGACTGACTGAAGAGTTACAACTGATAATTTGTATTGTAATGGGAGTTCTTCACTTATCTTGAATGTCTGATCGCACAGCACATTCGTCTTCTTGTTCGCTATGGAACAAGTAGAGGTACTTGTTGCCCCATTGTACTCAAAGTATTGCGTTATGAACGTCAGGGAGAGTCAGCCACGAGTCCGAGGTGCAGTCAACGACAATAGTGATGTTGATGCCATAGCACTGACTTTCTCCTACACTGGAGTGATGACCATTGTATGACTCACGTTGCTGTTGCAGCCCGACAGATTGTGCAGGCGGTGTGCGGTAAGACTGCTACTGCTGCCAACGTCAAGACTTTGAACATCGCACCGAACATATTTTAACTCTCGAAACGAATACATCTTAATTTCAACAACGGAATTAAATGTTCCATGCATTTTAAATTCACGTCGGAGGGCGAAACTAAATACCGTTTAGGAATTTTATTTCACGCCGGGTGCGAGATTAAAAGTCTGTAACGAATTGTATTTCGCGCAGGGAGTGAAATATAAAGTCTGTAACCGAGTTTAATTTCGCACAGGGAGCGCACCGGAAGCGAAATTAAAAGTCTGTATTGAATTTTATTTTGCGCCGCGAGCAAAATTAAGTCTGTAATGAATTGTATTTCGTGCCGGGAGTAAAATTAAAAGATTGCAACGAATTTTATTTCGCACCGGAAGCGAAATTAAAAGTCTGTATCGAATTTTATTTTGCGCCGCGAGTGAAATTAAAGTCTGTAATGAATTGTATTACGCGCCGGGAGCGAAATTAAAAGATTTTAACGAATTTGTTTTCGCGTCGGGAGTGAAATTTTATTCAATTGCACAATGTAATTTCGCATTGCTATTAAGTTTCGCGTTGATTTCGCTACGTCATTTCACTTCGAATTAAGTTTCGCTTCGATTTACTTTCCCGCCGACGATCATTATCATTTCGCTCCCGAGTATCGCGCTCACGGCGAAATTCAAATATATTCGCCCCCACAGCCATGCATTTCGTTTTGCATGTCAGCCCTGGTTCAAGGGCATACCACGAAATCCCAGGGGGGAATGCGACTAAGTACTGTACCAAGAAAAGGAAGCCAGGCCCCTAGTTTATATTTGAAATTATATATTTCTTTACGCTTGCATTAGAGAATCTGTTAAGTACTGAGCAGTTTTTATTTCACTGATATTTTATCTGTCACCCCACAATCTGCAAGCTACATGGCTGAACAGCGGTTGGTTGCTTGGTAGGCCTAGGCCCTTCAACGGCTGTCGCGCCACGGGTTTAATCTCTTTTTAAACTTCTAATATATAAGTGTAAGAGTACAAGAGCACGAACTATTCAGTGACAACTTTCTTTCAGAGAAGCAAGTTCGAATTCAAATGGAAACAACGCGTTGTGTGGAAAAGTAAGACGTAGCCATTGTGAAAATGGAAAATTGATCTCCGTAAATATTGACGACAGTCAAGTGCCATGTTGTCTAGGTGCAAGCGCCCTGCATAAATATCCACTTCCTTTGTACGCCCACAGAAAGCGAAGAAAAATCCCAGCGGAGCTTGTGTATTGGCGTATTGAACGAAAGAAAAGGTAAGGAACTGAAACAATGTTTCTTACAGCAGATGCTTATTGCCATTCAGAAATTCCTTAACCTACCATTGTGGTTGCACGTGAAGTTCAGTTGTGTCTTGTGTTTCCCAGGGTTTTCCTCACTCCCTCCAGGTAAATGCCGAGATAGTACCTTAGGCTACTTGAAGACTCAGGGTACCTACCCCATCCCTGACTCCAATACAGTAACACACATAGTCAACTACACGCGACTGATGACCAAGATGTTCCAAGTCCCTACAATGTATTATTATCAACAAGAACAACAACAAGAATGTTTGAGGAAGTAAGAAAGGCATCTGTACAAACACATTGTGTAAACGTTACATAAGCGTGACATTACTATAATTTTATTTCTCAGATATTGTTCCGCGCCTAGGCACTTGTACCTAGGTACATGTAACTCGCCGAACTACAATACGGTATTCGTCAATTCGGCGTGTTCATCATTTTCCTTGCGCAAGAGATCTTGTAAAGCGGCGCCGCTACTCCTACCACCCTTTTAAATAAACGATTCCCAAACTAATGCTGACGATTCCATTCACCCGATTTTATTTATGAACAAGAAGTTCCGTAACGAATTAAAGAGCCTAATTTTCATTTTAAAAAAAGGTACAGGCCAATGATTAATCTATATGGATCTATCTAGAATAATGACGAAATTAAGTTGGTAATATCGAAATTTCTAATTAGTTCGAAATACTGTATAGGCTACCTGGCATAATGTAGCCTAATAGAGAACTACAGTTGGCAGCCCTGGTGACTGAATATATTCTTAGTTCCATCTCTTAAGGTACAGAATAACAAATTTGGTTGAAGTCCAATGGATAACATGGATCTAACAGTGCGTAAAATCATGTTGGCAACAATGACATACATGTATTGGTCAGAAATATTCTGATCTATTTTTGTGTCAATTTTGAGTGAAATCCATTATTTAGTATAGAAGTTACATGCATTTTAAAATTGGACCTATCAGCAGGCTTTGAATCATGTTGGCAGCACTGGCGCAGGCCTATATTAGTTACTCCAAATTAATCTAGAATGCCAGGTACTATACGTGTGCAAAGTTTAGAGCTATTGGCTTGCACACTTTCTGATATATTGATATTAGGGTAACAAAAATAGAGACAGTATTTATTAACAGTTGGCAGCCCTGGTTACTCTTAAGAATCGGCATAGTCATATCTGTTATGGTACACATAGCACACACGATATTTGGTTGAAATCCGAATGATAGTATAGAAGTAACATGTATTTTAAGTTGGACCTCTCAGCAGGCTTAGAATCATGTTGGTAGCACTGACGTATATAAGTTACTCCAAATTATTATCGAATGTGAGGTACTATACGTGTGCATAGTTTAAAGCTGTCGGCTTGCATACTTTCTGATATATGGGTATTTGGATAAAAAATGAGAGCATTTATTAACAGTTGGCAGCCCTGGTGCCTCTTAAGAATACGCCCAGTCATATCTGTTTATGTACACATAGCACATACGAAATTTGGTTGAAATCCAATTTATAGTGTAGAAGTTATATGCATTTAAAATTTGGACCTACCAGCAGGCTTAGAATCATTTTGGCAACACTGCCATGAATGGCCTCCTGGAAATTAAACTGCAATATTATTATCTATACGTGTGCCAATTTTGAAAAAGCTCCCATTCATACCTTCCATGATATCCAACATGGAGCTCAAATTTCAATTGCGATTTTTCAGCAGTTGGTAGCACTGACATCATTTTCAAATACGGCCGTGAGATATTCAGGTATAGATCTTTACTCCTACCAAATTTTGTTTCGATTGCTGCAGCCGTTTAGGAGTTGATAAGGGGGGGGGGGGGGACACACAGACAGACAGACAGACAGACATTTGCCCGATCTCATAAGTGTACTTTTTTCTCATTTTTGCAAAATGTGAAAAGTAGGCTACAAATGCATTGGAATCAGGAAATAAATCTCCGTTTTCGTATTACCAGGTCTTTTTTCTATTTTAAGCAGAAATTTAAAAAACTGCTAATAACGTTTTTGTTTTTCACATTTTGGGAAATGCATTGAATTAATATCAATTCTATTGCACTCTAGTATGCAAAGTGGTTTTCACATCGCAAATACGAGCTTCCATTCAAGAGAAAAATTAAAAAAGAAATTGTCTCACTTTGGTGCTGCTACATGGTGTCAGAATTAAAAACTAACAAGAAGTTCCGTGACGAACTACAGAGCCTACTTTTCTTAAAATTTAAAATTCATGCCAATGATTAATCTATATGAATCAATCTAGAATAATGACAAAATTAAGTTGGTAATATAGAAATTTCTAATTAGTTCGAAATACTGTATACCTGGCACAATGTAGCCTAATAGAGAACTACAATTGGCAGCCCTGGTGACTGAATATATTCTTAGTTCCATCTCTTAAGGTACAGAATACAAAATTTGTTTGAAGTCCAATGAATAGCATGGACGTTACATGCAGTTAAACATTGGATCTAACAGCGCGCGTAAAATCATGTTGGCAACAATGACATACATGTATTTGTCAGAAATAATCTGAAATAATATGATCTATTGTTGTCTCAATTTTGAATGAAATCCATTAGTTAGTATAGAAGTTACAATCATTTCAAAATTGGACCTATCAGCAGGCTTAGAATCATGTTGGCAGCACTGGCGTAGGCCTATATTTGTTACCCCAAATTTATCTAGAATGCCAGCTACTATACGTGTGCAAAGTTTAGAGCTATTGGCTTGCATACTTTCGGATATATTGATATTAGGGAAACAAAAATAGAGTCAGTATTTATTAACAGTTGGCAGCCCTGGCTACTCTTAAGAATCGGCATAGTCATATCTGTTATAGTACACATAGCACACACGAAATTTGGTTGAAATCCAAATGAAAGTATGGAAGTTATATGTATTTAAAGTTGGACCTCTCAGCGGGCCTAGAATCATGTTGGTAGCACTGACGTATATAAGTTACTCCAAATTAATATAGAATGTCAGGTACTATACGTGTGCATAGTTTCAAGCTGTCGGCTTGCATACTTTCTGATATATGGGTATTTGGTTTTAAAAAAATGAGAGCATTTATTAACAGTTGGCAGCCCTGGTGGCTCTTAAGAATACGCCCAGTCATATCTGTTTATGTACACATACAACATACGAAATTTGGTTGAAATCCAATTTATAGTGTAGAAGTTATATGCATTTAAAATTTGGACCTACCAGCAGGCTTAGAATCATTTTGGCGACACTGCCATGAATGGCCTCCTGGAAATTAAACTAAAATAGTATTATCTATACGTGTGCCAATTTTGAAAAAGTTCCCATTCATACCTTCCATGATATCCAACATGGAGCTCAAATTTTAATTGCGATTTTTCAGCAGTTGGTAGCACTGACATCATTTTCAAATATGGCCGTGAGATATTCAGGTATAGATCTTTACTCCTACCAAATTTTGTTTCGATTGCTGCAGCCGTTTAGGAGTTGATAGGGACACACACACACACACACAGCCAGACAGACAGAGAGATAGGAGGACAGACAGACACACATTTGCCCGATCTCATAAGTCTACTTTTTCCTCATTTTTGCAAAATGTGAAAAGTAGGCTAAAAATCGGGACATTTAGCCTTAATGTTATCTGGCTGTTCTACAGAATGCTGTGTTGGCTGGCTGGTGTGTGTCTTACCCGTGCTGTCCGATCGTGACGTCACAGTTCCCTCTTTATTGTATGTAAAGTAGTCATGGATGTTTCAGCTACGTTATCTGATGGTTGAGTTACTTCCGCAATGCTATATGTGTTCGTAGAATGGGGCCTGTTATCAAGTGCCTCTGATATGGTTGGATATTCAGGGGAAAGTACTGCAGTTTCCATGTCCGTAGTGTTGCTTAGCTTACTACTCCCATCAGACTCACCCAGCACCGTGCTGTAGGTTTGTTGTCTGACATGAAGTACCGGGCGATTCCTTCTGTTCAGACAGTCTATTTGTAAGTGGGAAGTTTCTTTACAATAAAAGCAATACTTAGCTTGTCCTTCATATGTTAACAGAACTTTATAATCATTGACCGTCAAATATGATGGAATGGGGTATTTAAGTTCAATTGTTAATACGTATGCCATTACTTACAGCAGAAAATTCGTATACTTCATTCCAGCACTCGTTCCGTATGTCCTTGACAACTCCATACGTAGAAAGCACGCGGGAGAGCCTTTCGTTGTTGACTTCGGGAGGTAGATTAAACAGACAAGCACACGTTTTGTCAAAGAGTCTTTGTGGTGTTACCGCTAGCTAGCCGGAAGGATATCACACCTTCATGTCGAGATAATATGTTTTCATACTGTAAGGTGGACACTAATTTAATGTACACTGAATTTTCCCCGTTGTCTAGTTGATTCGCTAGAATTGATCTCTATTAAGCTTCAGGTCGTTTGCTATCCACCTAAGCCTATGTATTTCAATTGGTGTCGGTCTGTTATTCCTTTCTTCAAAATCGCATTTAATAGTTATTTTCCGGACATTCGCCATTTTCACTAGTTCAATAAGAAGTTCCGTGACGAACTAAATAGCCTACTTTTCTTAAACTTTAAGATTCATGCCAATGATTAATTTATATGGAACTATCTAAGTTAATGACGAAATTAGTTGGTAATATCAACATTTTTAATTAATTCTAAATATACCTGGCATAAAGTAGCCTAATAGAGCACTACAGTTGGCAGCCCAGGTGACTTAATATATTCTTAGTTCCATCTCTTAAGGTACAGAATACAAAATTTGGTTGAAGTTCAATGGATAACATGGACGTTACATGCAGTTAGATATTGGATCTATCAGTGCACGTAAAATCATGTTGGCAGCAATGTCATGCATGTGTTGGTCAGAAATAATCTGAAATATTATGATCTATTGTTGTGCCAATTTTGTATGAAATCCATTTGTTTGTATAGAAGTTACATGCATTTTAGAATTGAACCTATCATCAGGATTAGAATCATGTTAGCAGCATTGACATATATTAGTTACTCCAAATTAATCTAGAATGTCAGGTACTATACGTGTGCAAAGTTTAGAGTTGCTAGTTGGCATACTTTCTGATATATTGATATTAGTGTACAAAAATAGAGACAGCCATTATCAACATTTGGCAGCCCTGGTTGCTCTTAAGAATTCGCATAGTCATATCTGTTTACGTACCCATAGTACATACAACATTTGGTTGGAATCCAATTGATAGTATAGAGGTTACATGTATTTAAAAATTGGTAGCACAGACCAAATTTTGTACTCCAAATTGATCTAGAATGTTAGGTACTACATGTGTGTATAGTTTAAAGATGTCGGCTTGCATAGTTTCTGATATATTAGTATTTGGATAGAAACATAGAGAGAGCATTTATTAACAGTTGGCAGCCCTGGTGGCTCTTAAAAATACGCTCAGTCATATCTGTTTATGTACACATAGTACATACGAAATGTGGTTGAAATCCAATTGATAGTGTAGAAGTTATATGCATTTAACAATTTGACCTATCAGCAGGCTTAGAATAATTTTGGCAACACTGTCATGTATGGCCTCCTGGAAATTAAACTGAAATATTATTATCTATGTAATATGTGCCAATTTTGGAATAGGTCCTATGCATACCTTCCAAGATATCCAACATGGAGCTCAAATTTCAATTGCAGTTTTTCAGCAGTTGGTAGCACTGACATCAATTTCATATATATGGCCTTGAGATATTCAGGTATAGATCTTTACTCATACCAAATTTTGTTTTGATTGCTTCAGCCGTTTAGAAGTTGATACAGGGGGACATACACACACACAGACAGACAGACAGGACAGACACACAGACATTTGCCCAGATTGATCCCATAAGTCTACTTTTCCCTCATTTTTGCAAAATGTGAAAAGTAGGCTAAACTTACAATACCCCAATACGGTAAGCACTTCCGAGTATTTATTAACCTCGCGGCTAAACTCAGAACCTAACACGACGTATGTCGCTAAGTGACACTTCCACTCTTTCTACTCTATGGAGTTCTCCAACACAAAATGTATCAAAATGGTGCCATTCTCAATCGATGATGCCGTTTGTAATATATAAACGATATCCGAATAACGTTATTAGTCCGAATAACGGTATTCGGGGAATATTTTTCGAGAGAAGTTTTCAAATAATGTTATTTCTAGTGAGCGCTACCATTTCGTTCCTGCGATAACCGATATCCGAATAACGTTATTAGTCCGAATAACGGTATTGGTGGGATAATTTTCGAGAGATGTATTCAAATAACGTTATTTCTAGTGAGCACTACCATTTCGTTCCTGCGATAACCGATATCCGAATAACGTTATTAGTCCGAATAACGGTATTGGGGGAATATTTTTGGAGAGATCTATTCAAATAACGTTATTTCTTGTGGGCACTACCATTTCGTTCTTGAGATAACCAATATCCGAATAACGTTATTAGTCCGAATAACGGTACTGGGGGAATATTTTTCGAGAGATGTTTTCAAATAACGTTATTTCTAGTGAGCACTACCATTTCGTTCCTGTGATAACCGATATCCGAATAACGTTATTAGTCTGAATAACGGCATTGGTGCAATAATTTTCGAGAGATGTATTCAAATAACGTTTAATCTAGTGAGCACTACCATTTCGTTCCTACAATAACCGATATCCGAATAACGTTATTAGTCCGAATAACGGTATTAGGGGATATTTTTCGAGAGACTTATTCAATTAACGTTATTTCTGTCGGACAATACTATATCGTTTCTACGATAACCTATATCAGAATAACGTTATAAGGACCAATAACGTTACCATGCGATACAAATGACGTCCGGGTATGAAACGTAACGACCACAATGTGACCAAGACCCATTTTGTTATAAAATCTACCCAAACAACCATTTTCGTTATGTTAAGTTATGAAGCCTTGGAACTTCCAAAGGAAACCTTCTTCATTGAGGAACTTAAAATAAAATTTCAACTACCAACAACACCAGCCTCAGAAAAACACCTAATTGATAGGAAGGAGAAACAGGAAAATATCTGGGAAGAATTCTACAGCACTGACGCAATGGTAAACAGGGAATGGACTCAAACCAACTACACTCTCAGGCACACGGTGACTCGTTTCGCTGTGCATGGGTTCCATCATTTGATATGCAAAGTAAAGTCTTTTCATTCACCGGACGAACACTGCTTTTGTGAACTCTGTGATAAGCAATGCGGAAGATATCATCTACGGGACTGTTCGAAAAGATCAAGATCTATCAAGAGTTATAGTGAAGGAAATTAAAATGTATTTATATACTGTATATATTGGCCATTGGCTGTAATAAATCTATTAATTATAATATTGGCACACGAGCGTCTAGTGGTAGTCCAGTCCTTGCACCAGACTGAAAGGGAGCATGCGCTAACTCTCGCCTCACGAGCGTCTAGTGATAGTCCAGTCCTTGCACCAGACTGAAAGGGCGCATGAGCTAACTCTCGCCTCTTCTTCCTGCGGTGACACATCCCAGTCGACTCCTCTCTTCTTCCTGCGATGAAACTTCCCCTTCCCCTATCCCAAGGTTACGCGCTAGAAATTTAAGAAGGAAATAGTTTTATGTATGTCTATATTGCTAATTAGCATTGCATTTCTACAAAATATTAGCTATTTAATAAACTTTCTGGTAAGATCGATATGACTTCTAATTTTATGCTTTATTGTAAGTGTATGAAGTACAGGTACTTCAAAATAATAATGCTGTAGTAAGTTTACTGTTAGGGCGCGCGCATTTACTTATATTTTCCCTCGTGTTCTAAGTCAGTCGTTAGTTGGTATGACAAGTGAGAGCTTGGTAGCTGATTGCTTTTAGCGAGAAGTGACACTCGTGAACCTAATACTGTAACTGTTTGGACGCGTCAATTGGCACCACGGCCGCGTTTTTTTTAAGCGAGAAATTGCAGCGCTGCATCAAGGGGAAGTAAATCGCTACATCACAACTACCTGTAAATAAAAGCGGTAAAGACAGCGCGAATTGGCGGTCGTTTAAATCGTGTTTCAGTCATTATTTCGAAATAAATTTAATGTAATTAAATTATTTATAATTTATTTTGAATTGCGTATATGTTCCCAGCGAGATGTGTTTCCATTTTCATGAATTTATACACATTATAAATAACTTTCCTAGTTCGACTGTGTAAAGTTTCTGCACTCGCTAATTTAATGCGAAACGGTGGCATTGCGGTACACTGAATATTATGCGTCTACTAGGAGACCAAAGTTATGATGAATGCATAGTTATATCGCTCAATAGACAATTTTGTTAATTACCGTACACTAGGATTTCAACTTGCTTGTAATTTTTAGGTTAGGCCTAGCCCATGTCATTCGAATTGCCTTCCACGAAGTAGTGCCGTTGGCTTAGCCATTAAAGTCGCATTCAAAATGATCGTTTTACGAATGAAGTAGCGTATAGATAAATATTTCAGAACTTAAGGTTACCATATCTATAATAATCAGCATAATTTTTATGTGGCAAGGTAACTTGGATTTAAAAATTGCAAAATGGGACGACCAAGGTCTTGACTCCTTTTGCCTTCTTATAAATATTTCCTAACTAACCAACTGAGATGCTGCTAATGGAAATGTAGGCTTATCATTGTGCAATATTATATGCTACACCAATAGCCTGTGCATGTCACTAATGATTTCCCCAGGATAGTCACTTGTGGGGCAGTGTATAGCCTCTTCTGAATTATTATTATTAAAAGAAAAGCGCACAATGTGCAAATACATATTTGAACATATGATCAATTATGCTAATGCCAGTCTTATTATTGAGGTTGTCCTCATTTTGCAGTTTTGTGCGTGGTACCTTTCACAATGATCGTTGCACAGGTCACTACACAGTGTTCATTCGGTTGGTGCAAATTCTTGGTTTTGCAGAATCTATGGTGAAATCCATGGATTGCGTAACGTGTTATTACGTGTCGTAGTTCGTAATTAGTTTGTTTCCACTCTTTCGTCATTATGGCATCTGTGGAGTAAAAGTTGGACCAAATGGCATTTCGTTTCTCATTTAAGGTTCGGCGTGCATTCTCATAGGCTTTGGTGTTTGGTAGGTAAAACTGTATTTTGATGTCGTCGATGAAGTAGTCCTCCTTAGTTTATACATATGTCAACCTTGAAGGGGCAGACTTTCCAATGCCTAAAATCTTCTGAATTATGCAGTATGGTACATCTACTTACTTGTGCCAGGCTCCTCTTTCATCTTCCTGGCGATCTCCTTGGGTCAATGGGGCAGAAGACCTCACAGTTCCACCCCTTTAAATAATAACTACAACTCCCTTGGACATCTCTCATTTTCTTCAGACCTTCGAAGCCTAGGGAGTCTGTCATGGCCTTTCTCTTTACTCACTACCCCATTTTCTTTAAAGAGTCGAAATTCTTCCTTCTATAGCATAACTCTACGCCAACAGGAAAGGGGGCCTCGATGTTACACTCCTTAAAACATTCATCCCCACCACCACATGTCCAGCTGCATAATTTTTAACATGAGCCCAAATCATTTCGATAGGATTCAAGTCGGGGTGGTACGATGGTAGACGCAAGATCGTGTGTCCATAGGTAGCAAGCAGTGTATCGATTTGATACGTCTCATAACGTGGTTTATGGGATTTAATCAAAGCGTACAGTTGAGGTTTTATCATCTGTGTAGAAAATGGAATACCCTTATCGGTCAACCAATCCAGCATAACTGTTTTTCGGGAAGATGATGTGGGTACGCACTCACATTGGACACTATGGTACGAGGCATTGTCAATCACTACAGAATTTGTTGGCAAATTGGGAATTAATTTTTCTGTCAGATATTTTTCGTTATTTCTATAGTTCATCTCATCGTGATAGTCCCCTGTTCTTTTGTTGGATTTTGAAAACCAACAAAGCATTTGGAAAGAACCATGCATCAGAACCGGCATATACCGCTATTAATCTTTGTCCTTTCGAGATAGGCGACTTCAGTCCATGAAGAGAACCGTCACTCCAAGCACTTGGCTTAGTGTGCGAACTATGCAAATATGTCTCATCAGTGTAAACAATAGGCCTACCCTGTTGTCGGTACCGCCTTATGCTCTGTAAGTACTGCATGCCTTATGTCAGGCTTCTCCATAAGTATTCTACGCATGTCTTCTGTCTTCCTCCATCTGAAGCCTAGGCCTCGAACTATCTTGCTTAATGTTCGTACGCCACCTTTAAAATTTATAACCTCAACCAGTTTCCTACGGATCTTTTCTAGCGTTGGCCTCTCACCTTTGCTATAGTGAAAATTATGAATCGTATGTCTTACCACGCATTTATCAAAATCGTCTAACTTACATTTCTTGACATGAATCCACTTTCTCGTGTGCACCGACTCTTTGAGTTCGTTGCAGTCAATTGCTACTTGATTCCTGCAACACCCCCTAGTGCAGCGAATCCACGACCTACTAGCCGGGCTGTGTCACGCTGACACTCGAATCACCTTTCTGTGGCTTCCAAGCCACATGGGAATTGCGGGAAATGAGTTAGCGGATTAAGCTGCAAAAGAGGCGGGATCACTACCACCTCGACCAATGGAGGTACCCGCTAGAGATATTCGCTCTCAGTTACGCCTACAAGTTCTGGTATTTTGGGAGAGTCAGTGGATAGCTGACCCACTGCCCAGTAAACTGAGAACGATCAAGGGAACTACTAGCGTGTGGCAGAGCTCTTTCCGGTCACGGAGAGAGTCCGTCATTTTGTGTAGGCTAAGGATAGGTCAAACAAGATCCACCCACTCATACCTAATGAGAAAGGAGACCCCACCCCCAATTTGTACCTGTGGAGCCGTTTTCATCGTGGCCCACATTTTAACCGAGTGTGTGGATCTTACTGACTTACGAAGAAACCTTGGTTTGCAGATGACACTCAAACTTATATTAGCCGATGACGCGGTGGCTGTTGAACGCGTTATCCGCTTTATAAGCGAGAGTGGGTTAGGGCCAGCAATCTAAATTTTCCAGTGAATATTGACTCAACGACTTGTTCGTTTTTGAATGATAATTTTTTGTTTTTTCATAATTTTTGTTTATTTTTATAATTATTATTTTTATTTAATATTTTGTTTTATTAAATTTAGGTCTTTTCAAATTTAGGTGTCCACCTCTAAATTTTAAATTCAATTCCAAATTTGTATTCTTTAATCTGTGTTAAGAGGGGCAGATGACCTCGTAGTTCCACCCCTTAAAACACACGGGCAATTGAGTATTCCATAACCCAGGCCTCGCCAACTCGGGTGCTTAGGGAGCACTGGCCAGCAACTGGAAAAGCACGGTGCTCTGCTGTAAGAGAGGAACTTGTAGTAGCAGTGCTTAGCGAGGCGAGAGTCGTGTTGTTGTTTATTTGTAAATTGGGAGAATTGTCCCAATTTCCTTCTTGAAGCTGACTTTTAAACAGCACAAGCTGCAATTTGAAACTTTCAATACGGTCACACATAGTACTGATTAATTTATTTTTGCTTTGCAACGAGTTATTTAAATACCCCGTGATGTATTTCATGAAAGCGAGGTCAGCGATCCATTGCTCCTGACTGTGGAGAAAGAGGGGTGGGAAGGGAAAAGCACCGGGGCGCGCAAGCACCAAGTGCTCGGGTTGGCATGGCGCATGCACAGTTGAGTATTTTATAGACTTTTAATATATTGGTTGTGCGTCGGCTCTGAAAAGCTTGAGTCCCACAAACTAAGTAGGCCTACACTCTGATTGTGACCTGACAAAAAATTCTGTATGCTTTGTTTTTAGCATTCTCACAAACATTTACACTCCACGCATGAATGAAATGTACAAAGTAGTCAGTAAAATCAAAATCCCCTTCCCTAGTGATGTAAAATACCCAGGTATTTATAAACCGGGGTAAATACCCAATTTGGGTAAATACCCGGGTATTTTAGATTTTTCATTAAAAATCCTGTGTCGTGGTAAGTTGAACCTTAAACTATGCAAACTATTCTACATTAACTTTTTAGAAATGTAACAACATTAGATAGTTAATAAAATTAAATGTAATTAGAATTGGGACTTAAAAACAGAATTAGAATTAGGAATTAGATCAGGAGATAAAATTCAATAGTTATAACCTGAAAAACTCAGGGTTAGAATTGAACTAGGCCTTTTTGCAAACATTGAGATAAAAGTTGGGGGAAATTTATTCAGAGCATTGGCCAAGTTCTACAAAAGGTGTAATGGACAGTTTTTCAGAACAGTTTGTAAAATCATCTCTACTTAGTATAAAACAAAGTCCCCGATTCTTGGATGTCACGGGTAATCTCGAGAACCTCTGGATATATTTTAATGCAGGTTTCACAATTCTGTCAAGGATATCTCGAGGATGATTGCTGTAGAAAATAATTTATTTATGATCAAAGGAAGCAGAGCAGTAACGATTTCAGTGAAAAAATAAACAAAAAACCTGGCGTCTGAGCGCTTTTTGGGTTTATTTTGGGCAAACCGTTTAAACATATCTAAATACTATGAGTGTAAGAATTGTTCAGCATGAAAAGTTTACATAAAATCCAAGAGAGCATATCTCCATCTTCAATACATCGCCCACTATAAGTATATTTACGTTTTCATTTCTTCCAACCATGTCCATTCTAATATTGAGGCGACAGTTTACGAGCTAGCTAAGGGCGTGCCTTATCACCCCTGTTACAGCCTAACTAGCGGGCGAACCTATTACCCCAGATACAGCCAGCAGCAAACCGTCGAGTCGTGTTGAGTTAAGACTTCAGAGAAGGCTGGTTGTGTTTGGAGTTACCCTGGAAGTTCAACTCGGTTTTTCTTCATTTCGCATGTGAACTTTCCTTTCCGCAAAATACACAGTCAAGTTAAAATTGGACGGAAGAGGGATTTGTGTCATGCAACTCGCCATTCCCTGGAAGTGCAACTTGGCTTATCTTCATTTCGTCTGTGGACTTTTCGTTCCGCAAACTACACAGTCAATTTAAGATTGGACGGAAGGGGGATTTGTGTTTCATGCACCTCGCCATTCTTAAATTACGTCTGACAAGAATTCGTTATAATTAGTAGTCCAGTCAGTGATGTTAAGCCATCATGCCGAGATGTAAAACGGATATAGGTAATAGTTCATTGACATCACAAAATAAAAAAAGCGCTTATCACGTAACAATGAAACAGAGCAACAAATAATTTCTAGATTGCCACAAGAGAAAGAAAGACTTAGTTCTCGGCACCTTCAAACCGTTGCTCAAGAAGAATACCGCCTGAACCACGATCAGAAACAAGCTTATAACACTAAGAAGGAAGGCAAGATATTTTTTCTCGATGCCCCTGTAGGCACAGGCAAAACATTCTTGATTTATGTGTTGCTCGCCAAAGTGAGGTCTGGTGGTAATATTGCTCTTGCCGTCGCATCATCTGGAATTGCAGCCATTCTTTTGGAATTAGGAAGAACTGCACATGCAACATTTAAACTTCCTTTGAAAGTCAGCAGTAATGATGGAAATGTAATATTTCAAAACAAAGTAACACTGCCAGTTTAATCCAAAATTGTTCTTTAGTTGTAAGGGATGAGGCTACAATGTCGCACAAAACTTCCATTGAAGCTGTAGACAGGACCTTGCGTGATCTAAGGAATCGGAACACACCTATGGGTG
This sequence comes from Meconema thalassinum, assembly GCA_946902985.2. Lineage (NCBI taxonomy): Eukaryota > Metazoa > Arthropoda > Insecta > Orthoptera > Tettigoniidae > Meconema > Meconema thalassinum. The sequence continues at coordinate 189,533,760 of OX336389.2, forward strand.
GCTGCACAGTTTTGTTCGCCTGAGATTTTCGTCAAATCTTACCAGTTGTTACCAGAGGAACGAGAGCCGACGAAGTGTACGCTTCATTACAAATATCTTACATCTGATCAGATATAACAAATTGGCACTCAAAACTAACATGAGAGTAGGCTACTCTTATCTTCAGAAGATAATAGTTTGTTTGCTAATTTGTTACTTAAGAGTCGGAAATGGAGATTTACCGGTCATTGACGGGAAAATCACCCTCAGTGACGATTTCTGTGCTTTAGTAAGCAGTATTCAAGAATTGAATGATAGCGTTTATCCTCAAATCCATGGCCTATCTAACAAGTCTCATTCATGGTTTAAAGAAAGTGCAATATTATCGCCGACAAACGAACAAGTTGTGGAAGCTAATGACTTGGTGTTCTCCAAATTCACTGCCCAGGCTCTAGTATATTACTCAGTAGGCTCGACGCAGTAGTCGATAGTGAAGAAGCTGTTCATTACCCTACAGAATTCCTAAATTCTTTATTTCCTTCTGGCTTGCCACCACACAAGCTTATTTTAAAAGTAGGAGTGCCACCAAAGTTATGCAATGGGACACGATTGGTAGTGAAAACTTTGAAAAACTGTTCCTTTGAATCAACTATCTTAACTAGCTGTGGTACAGGAGAAACTGTCTTAGTACCCAGAATCCCTATGATTCCTTCAGATTTGCCTGATCGTTTCAAACGAGTACAATTTCCAGTAAGAGTCTGCTTTGGCATGACTATAAACAAAGGACAGGATCAGGCACTTAGCGTGACAGGAGTTGATCTTAATGGAGAATGTTTTTCTCATGGACAGCTTTACGTGGCTCTTTCGCTTGTTACATCAAACCGAAACCTTTTAGTGTTCACTGCTGGAAGGAAAACGACTAATGTCGTACACAAGGATATCTTATAACACCTCCGTTAGAAGTAGCCTATCACCTTGCATTCATAACTGTTCCCGGGCGAAGCCGTGGTGGGTTGCTAGTTCATATATAAAATAAATAATCAAATAACCAAAAAGGCTAGTAAATAGTAAATAGAAAATCAAACAAAGAATAGAAAATGAGAGGGAAGTACAGTGTCAGTTTGAATTCTGGGTAGGATGAGCTAAGCAGTGTTGCCAACCCATATGCTTGCTGGCATACCGTACATCTTCACCCATTATAGAGCCCACATACTACAAAAACTTCCTGACATGCATTTGTGTTATTGAGAGTATGATTTAAAAAATTAATATTTCTTTAATATTCAAAATTGAATGAAAAATAACTTAAAAGCACTTTTACTAAGCTTTTTTTTTTCAAATGCCCTTTCTATTGAATGTATTGTATTACCTTTTGAGTTTTGGCATACACTTTCAATTAATATGCAAATAGCTTACTCTTATTACTACAAAAGTAGCTTTTCCCTCCCACATCTTTGTTGCTCATTTCCAGCATCGTAATAAAACTCGACCTTCTCAATATCTTGGTATTTATTAAATATTTATAACACAAAACAACCAAAAGGTTTTATTCAATATTTTACTTTAGTTTAAGGAAAAAAAAACCCAATTAAAGACAAGGTTACAGTGTCAAAACATAACATAAATACCCAAAAATACCTGGACATCCATTTTTTGTTGAAGGATCAATATTGTTCCTGATTTCGATTTAAGGCATCAAATACCTGTGTTTCAGTCCTTGTTTGTCCAACACTTCACCAACACTTCAAAAAGTGTTGTACAAGCTCAAAAACTGAAAATACCCTCATTTTGGGTATTTAAAAGACCACTGGGTAAATACCCGGGTAAATACCCAATTTATATTTACCTTCCCACTGGGTATTTACCCGTCCCACATCACTACCCTTCCCTACGCCTTACAACTGTAGGAACATAAAAGCGCTACCATGGTACTCAAGAGTTTATCCAGGAATTATTTTCACCAACATAGATAGAGTCCCTTCTGTTTGAATTTCTTGCCATTGTTGTGGTCTAGAAGTATGTATTGAGATTGTTTGATTCCCAGCTCTGGAATATCATACAATGAGCTTCATAAGGACAACTGAGAAGAGATTGGTATGATTCTTATTACAGTTAAATACAGAATTTAGTGGCAGTGTATTCTGAGTGGGTCATGGCATCCTTGTTCATATCACATAATACCATAATTACAAGAACTTCAGCACATAACAGTCAGGGCCAAAATAAATATGTATAATTGGAGTGATATGAATAGAGTACACACAGTGGGAGGAATGGAAGACAAATGAAACTATTTGTATACTTAGTTAAAATGCACCTTAGAGAAAGAAAATAGGCTAGTGTCCATATTATTTTTCATGAGAAATATAATAGAATTTGTTACCACCCGGCCAAGTACAGATATTTGTTACCATGCTGAGGTAGGGCCTATGTACACCAACAACAACAAAAATGGGGGAAAATGTTTGTAGACCGAAGACATATCATGCAGTATTTTTTCGTAACGACGTACTGTAAGTAAGATGCATTCACAAATCTGCGACTTCTTATGGAGTATGGTATAATAGTAAGGGTTTTCCACCATAGTAGGCCTACATAACACAGAACATAACCAAATAAATTTAATCATCAATTCAATACTGTGTGATTACGACTTTCAAAGCAATACTACGTCTTCGTAGGCTTGATCCTACTTTATCAAACTTGATATTCGGTCGTACACACATGTACAACAACACTTTAAAGAAAATCACACATTCCAGAAAATCTTGTAGGATAAGAACGTATTCAATTGGAGCCATTTTGATTATCGAAGCAACGCAGCAAAGCAAAGTAGCAAAGTAAAACTACGCTGCACGAAGGGGTAAATCGCTGCCAGCAGCAGAGAGTGCAGCATGAATAAAAGAACGCGCTGTGCGCGACATTGCTGAATCGCTGCGCGTTCCGCTTTATAAAAAACGCACCCCACTTCATTTAATACGTTGCTGCTCATTTGTCATTCACTACACCGTTCAGATTACAGCCAAAACACTACACCTCTCTAGGACATCTACAAGACAACTACACCGCCTTCAGTCGGAGTTCAATAACGATAGCTAATTCTGTACTTAGCATTAAAAAATGTGTTACTTTCCTAGGCGCAAGTTTCAAAGTGTCACTTTGATTTTTCTCTCATGCTTATGACAAATATAATCATCCAGATATAATTCAAAGCCCCTTCAAGGACGCGTACCGTACTTCTTTCTGTTCGTTATTGATCCAATCATAAATCTTTCAGAACAGTTTGGATGTGCTTCTCATCAGACGCTTATTTCTTGTTACAGAGCACTTTAACCCAGATAATCCTATCGTCCTATATGTACGACGGTTTCTGATATAAATAATTCTCCGTAGGTAGTAGATTGATATGTGGGTTCTCAAGAATGTGCATTTGAAGTCTGCAACAGTCATTCTTTGTTGGAAATAGAAGAGAAATATCGAGAATATGGTCTCGGGGGGAGTGTCATTCTTCAGTACTGTGATGTTCTTCGATCCCTATATACTTATGCCATCCAGTGGTGTATTCAGAGGGGGGGGGGGCAGAGGGGCCGGGCCCCTCCCAAAATAAATCCAGAAATTGGGGTGGGCATAAAAACTACATATTTTCTTACGGCTAAAACAAATGTAGAACCTACAACGAATGTTAAATACAGTAACTGCGTTGACAAAGAATGTACTAACAATCTCTGCACGGCCAGTCATCATTTTCGTGTATGCACTGCTTGGAGGAGCTGAAATAACAGGGTAACAATTAGGATTGATTTTCAAAGAACAGTAGGTGCCTCAGTACTGGGGATACAGCCAGCTGATGAAGACAAAAGTCTACCAAGAAATTAGGAGTTTGCCAATTAGCAAGAGACCTCTCTGGAGGGGGGCAGTTATAGCATGTCAGCTTACACTCTCTTGTCAGCTTTTAATTTCCATTTCATGGAAATAGCAGTGTTAAAATGTCCCAGGCTACAATACTGGCGCAGCGTGGTTGATTGTCTCCACTGTAGGGATTTACGGTGGTTGTGTGTCTGTGCGAGAGGAGAGATACAGTTTGTAAGTGGTAGTATTGGGGAAGAGTCGAGAGTTGTTTGATAGGTTTTTTTTAATTTTTATTTTTTTAGCGTATGGCTTTTAGTGCCGGGAGTGTCCGAGGACATGTTCGGCTCGCCAGTTTTTGTAGCGGCTTCGAGACGGACACCCAATGGGTGAGCTACAAGTACCGTTGGGGAGGAAAGTTGGAAGGGAGGGTCGAGGAGTTGGAAGGTAGCGGCTGTGGCCTATAGTTAAGGACCAACCCCGGCATTTGCCTGGAAGGAAGATGGGAAACCACAGAAGACCATCTTCAAGGTTGCCGGCGGGGGGATTCGAACCTCCTCGCCTCCCGGATGTGAGCGACTGCCAACAGTCATGCCGCAACGACCTCGGCTAACTCACCCGGTGTTCGATAGTAGCTCTTTTCTTAGTAGCTCTTTTCTTTCTTCTTTTTTGTCACATTAGCGAGTATTTAGAAGATCGACCGCTTTGTCATAAAGAAGGCAAAATTGGATACATCTTCAGTACGGTACGGTAAGTTATGAAAAGTCTTTATTGTACGTGTAGAAAATTGAGGCCCCCCCATTTCTTTATATAGGCACAGTCTTTACAAATAATTTTCTCTGCACGAGAAAGACGCATTGCTCACTGATAGAATGTAAAGTTATTCGATTTTATTTTAAAAGGTTCGTACTTATTTATTATTATTTAAAGGGTGTTATAGTTTCCTCTGAATAATATAAATAATAAACAAGAATGAGGTCCACGGTGACCATTAGGCTTACCTTACAACAGCGCTGTATAAATTAAACTAACAATAATAGACCTAAATGTTTTGCAACGTATCTTGTTTTTTGGTGCCTTTATGAGTGTTCCTTCTTCCTGTTATCTACTTCTGATGGGTTTTTGTTTGGACATATTCATTCAATTGACTAAAGACATTTCTGGTAAATAAACTATGTAGAAAACACCAAGCCATAGTGCGATATTAACGTAAAGAACATTCTGAACTGAAACGTGTGAATATGCCATAATAATAGTATTCTGATAACTGATAATCGAAAATCTGAGCCACAGAGACAAATATAGACACTAACTCGGCTGTGAGCTGCCTCAAAACAAAGCAAGGAATGTCCGAATTCAGACAGACATGAACAGAGTGAAGATTTTTGTCCTAAGCTAAAAATGAACCCTAAAGTACTTATAATCAGAACAAGTAGTTACGTGAAGAACTACATAGCCTATTTTCATATATCCTATTGAACTTCTTTATTAAAAAATTATCCCGCCTATAAAAAGGAACGCCATGCTGGATTGTTCTGTATGTAGGCCATAGAGTTGAGCACCATTAGATGAAGATTATTGCGTAGGTTCATTATTCAAACGTCAGGATTGCATGATTGGGACACAAGAAATAAAAACTCAATTTTAAAATTTCGTACGGCCGCCATCTTGGGGTTAAGAAACTATTGAATTTAATTTGATGTCAGTAGATTTTGTATGAACATTTACCGTACCAAGTTTCACTGCGCTCGGATAATTAAGTTAATTTTAATGTTTCAACTTTGCTAGGCCGCTAGGTTGGTATTGAGCACACCAGGTTATTGAAAGTCCAATAGGTGAACTTACATTAATAGCCTCTATCAGCATACAAAATTTCAGTCTGATTGCTGCAATAGATTCGTAGATATTGAGAACGTCTAAATATTTTGGATGGTCGCCATGTTGGATTGTTATGTATTGTATGTACGCCATACCGTTATGTACCATAAGATGAACATTATTGCATAAGTTCATTATTCAAACTTTCACTTCGATCGCATGATTTGGAAACAAGAAATGAAAACTTAATTTTAAAAATTCGCACAGCCGCCATCTAAAGTTTATGAAAACAATTGAACTAAATTAGATGTCAGTAGATTAGAATTTGTATAAACATATACCGTTTCAAGTTTCACTGCGCTCAGATGGTTAAATCACGTGAAATATCCATTAAATGTTTCAACTTCGCTTGGCCGGCATGTTCGTTTTGTACTTAACAAGTTTTATAAAGTCGCATAGATAAACCTTTAATAGTACCCATTAGCACTGTACACAATTTCAGGGTGATATATGTTACCGTTACGGAGATATCGAATGCCAATGAAATATTTTGTGTGGACAACATGTTGAATTTGTGAAACGTATCAAAATTTGAAAGGCACGGTCGAGGTCGGACGAGGTAGTAGTGTGTGTTTACCAAGTTTCATTGAAATCGCTCCGGCTGTTTAGATTTTATTAGGGGGGAGGGGCACACACACGCATAAATAAAAATAGGCTAAAATATATGAACTCCGCAGTAATAGATGAGGACCTAATGGGCCCCCTCCAAAGTAGAATCCTCGCTACGCTACTGATTGCCATCTATAATTTGTATGTTGATAACTTTCTTATCAGTGTACCATTGTTGCTTGATCTAACAAATAGGCATTTTAAGGCTACTGGTACAGTCCGTGACAACAGGGTTCTCTATTGTCCGCTAGTACAGACTTCAATAATGAAGATGAAGAGAGGTTCTTTCGATTATAAGACAGCAGAGCGAAGGATTGTGCAAATGGAATGACTACAACGTCTTGTCTGGGTGTTCAAATGCAATTCCCGTTCTTCCATGTAACAGTGTCGCAAAGTTCTCCCGACAAGACAAAAAAATATTTAGGTAAAGCAGCCTCGACTCAACTCTGCTTCCAGCAAACATATGGGTGGTGTAGATCGCTCAGATCAGAACACCTCCCTGTATTGAGTGGCCATTAGAGGTTAAAAAAATGTACAATCCAGTACTAATGCACTGCATTGACAGGGCCAATCAAAATGCTTTGCTCCTTCACAGGAAGAATTGAGGTAAGCTGGATCATCTAGCTTTCAGGAGGCGAGTAGCAATAGCACTCCCAGAAACTAACAAATGCACAACCAAGAAAGGTCCACGGGTGACTGCGGGCTGGCGAACAGGTGGTTGGTAGGTGAGTCATGTACCCTGTCCAGCGACCACTTAATATTCATAACCAGCCTGCGTCTTCCACTAATTTTGGGTTTTAAATATCATTTATTATTATTATTCATTTGGAAACGCAAGAGCTGAATCCTGTTTTAACTTCAAATGTGTAGAACACATTTCCTTGACCAGCGAACCGGCCAAGCCCATCCCAGGTAGCAAGCCGAACTCCGGCCAAGTCCAGGGTCCGTCAAAACCCATAGAGAGTAAAATCATGTAGTTCCCTTTAAAGGAACATACTGTATATTGCTACTCTTAAAACACAGCTCTGATAGCAACTTCCCAGAACGCCAAGCTGGAACCAACATATTGGTAAAGTCTACTCAGAAAATCAGAGAGTCGCCAGCCATGACTAACCTTCTTAGGAAAGGGCTAGTCCTCCTCCTTGTCCATCCATACTTCTTGGAAAACAGGACTTCCGAGTAAATCAGTACGACGCCAGTAGGCCACGCCTGGAAAACACCCGAGAAAACATATTGTCATTGGCTGTTGTTTTCCCCTTTCCATAGCTTTACCTGCTACGGGTTGTAACTAAACTAAGATGTATCCTTATTGGTGAATTTCATTCGGATGACCCGAGTGTGCTTGACTCATCTCCCCACCAGGACTAACCTAATATTTAAACTCATGTTGAGGTCGCTCCTGTCTCTTCAACAATGTACTGACTGCCCACCAGGACTAACCTAATATTTAAACTCATGTTGAGGTCGCTCCTGTCTCTTCAACAATGTACTGACTGCTTAGCATGTAGTTACTGTGTTACGCTTTGCTAAGGCAAGCAAGATAGGCTTCATGCCAGTGTATATATTCATGTAAAGTACTTGGTGTTTAGTTAACCAAATAAACGACTATTTTCAACGTCTTCATTCTTTGGAATATATAATAATTCAGACGCGAAGAGAACCTGTGAGGACTCGACTAGTAGATTCTCACTCAGTATCTTAGCAATCAAATTTATATTTGATAAGTTTGCATATTCACCTAGAAAACCGGCTGGAGATCTACAAACTTATCTGGGGGCCCGTCCAGGATTAATACGTGATCATCAGATCCATATGCTAATTGGATCAGGTATTCAGACACAAAGCTGAAAGCGCCTTTCGTTACCTGACCGAGGAGCTGTATCATCCCGCAACATTCTGCAGTCAATTATTTCAGAAGAACCAACCAGCTAGTTAGGAGTGGAACTGACAACGCAAAAATAAGCGCCTTTTAACCACAACCGACTACGCCAGTTGAAGGAAGGAAGTTAGTCGATAACGCTGAAAATAAGCGCCCTGTGACAACAACCGACCGCCATCGCCGTTCAAGTAAGCCAACAACGCTTTGACCACTTGACGACGTCCGAAGACCGAGAAGGAAGGAAGACAGCCGACAACTCCAAACAGCTCTTCGGCCACCGCCTACCGCCATCACTGTACGTGTGTGCCGACAACGTTCTAAGAGGCCAAAGCCAATCAGAGCTGCCCAGAGCCTATGTCAGGCTTATCCACCATTCGAGGAAACATAAATGCACACGATGAAGACATTTATGAGACAAACAGTCAGCCTCTTGAGGTACAATCAGAATATCCTCAGGAAACGCAACAATTCGGATCTGTGTCCGAACACACATTAGGAAACGCATTCGAACATGAATTAGAACAAGTATTCGAATATGACACTGATTATGTATCTATCATTTGACATTATGCAAACTATGAACAAGACCAGGATTTTTGTCTAAACCCAACTATCTCAGTCGAAAACCTGACTAACATTAGAAACGCCCCAAAGTTGCCATTTATCACCCTATTTGGATTTAAAATGCTAATAGATAGTGGTGCTTGCAACTCCATAATGAACCCGAATGTAGCACATGAATATTTTACGGAATATTTATTCAAGGAACAATTCTGCATACAGTCTGTCTATTCAGAAACTATAGGTGAATACAATATACAGTTCCCTCATTTTTCCAAATATGATATTAACGAACCAATAGATTTTCGAGTCATGCAATGGCAAGACTATTTTGACGCGTCAATTAACACAGCTGATTTTGTGAAACTAGGTGCAAAAATAGATTATAAATCTAACCTAGTTCCCCCGAATAACAAGAATATACCATTCTATTTCCATTCAAGAAACAAGCAAATAAGCTTTAAACCCTCATTAGATATGAACAATATTGCCATCCCTGTCAATATCGAGCAAGGAGATGTGTATATTCCAAAGTTTGAACATAAAGGAATGTGTTACACAGATGAAATTTTGCATGCGGAAAACTACCGGGTTATGTATCCTATGGAAACGGCACTGAAACAAGAATTCAGTAAACCAGTGTTAGTTGAACTTTTAGAGAATATCGCAATATTCAGGAATATCTCCGCACACAGCACATGAATGACCTAGAGAGTAGAGTCATATCGGAATTATGTTCCGAATTTTCAGATGTGTTTTACTATCCAGGGTGCGATTTAACATTCACTAATGTAGTGAAACATTTTGTTCGCACCACTGATGAGGATCCGGTATATCAAAGGATATATCTACCGATATCCTCCCGCATTAAAGTCAGTACTTAGCGAAAAAGTGGAAAAACTTCTTACGCAGGGGGTAGTTCCTCAAAGTGAATCTCCTGACTGTAATCCTCTCTGGATTGTTCCTAAGAAGCTAGACGCTTCTGGACAGAAGAAATGGAGACTGGTCATTGATTTTAGACAGCGAAATAAAAAGACCATTGAGGACAAATATCCACTTCCTAGAATAGAAGAGATTCTAGATAATCTAGGACGCAGTCAGTATTATTCAACTCTTGACCTCGCCCAAGGATTCCACCAGATTGAAATGGATCCCAGATCTGTAGAAAAGACAGCCTTTACTATAGATAATCGGCACCTCCAATATGCCAGGATGCCATTTGGCCTTAAAAATGCGCCAGACACTTTTCAACGCGTAATGGACAACGTCCTGCGCCTTTTCCTTTAGAAGTTCTGTTTTGTGGATATCGATGGCATTATCGTGTACAGCAAATCCCCAGAGGAACATAGACAACACTTAACCCTTGTAGTGGAAAAATGACGAGAGGTTAACCTGAAGATTAAGCTCGATAAGACTGAATTCCATCACAAGGAAGTAGCCTTTCTAGGCCACGTTGTCTCGCAGAACGGAGTAAAACCGAATCCCGAGAAAATCAAAGTAGTAAAAACTACCCCATTCCCAAGCCCCCGAGAGAAATTAAACAATTTCTAGGTCTAGCTGGTTTTTATAGGAAGTTCATAAAGGACTTTGCTAAAATAGCATATCCTATGACCCGATGCTTGAAAAAAGGATCAAAATTAAATGCAGAAAATCCAGAGTATAAATCTGCATTTGAAACTCTAAAGACCTTGCTAATAAATGCTCCAGTCCTGGCTTACCCATACTTTGAGCAACCGTTTGTGCTAACCACAGACAGCTCGGACTTTGCAATACGAAGTGTCCTCACACAGAAGGGACATCCAATAGCATACTATTCTAAAGGTTTGAACCCCGCTGAGAGAAAATACTCTACAATAGAAAGAGAGCTGTTAGCCATAGTAGAAAGCAGTAAGCATTTCAAGTCTTACCTATGGGTTGATGATGATGATAATTGTTGTTTTAAGGGGCCTAACATCGAGGTTATCGGCCCCCTTACCTATGGGGACGACACTTCCAAGTGGAAAGTGACCACCGTCCACTACATTGGCTTTTTACCTTGAAAGATCCCAGTTCAAGACTCTATCGTTGGAAAGTAAAGCTAGGAGAATTTCACATTGACATAAAATATGTCAAAGGAAAGAACAATTATGTAGCAGATCCACTCTCCAGAATTCTAATTAATACCCTCACGAATTGCAACCCTTCAATTCACTCTGCAATCAAACATCCACCGTTCAATGCCCTACCAAAGAGTAATGAGTATGTGGAGAGACACCCTAACGTAGTACCGAACCAAGGTCCTATCACAGCCGACCATCCATTTGCCCAAGTTCATATAGATACCTTTCATTTTGAACACCCCTATAAAATAGGTGAAGAAGTATACGATTTGGATCCTCTAACCAGAAACAGAAAGTTCAAAACTTCGTATAATGAAGGTACAATATTCAAGATTGAGACCAACCTAGTATACTGTAAGATGAAAAATGGTAAGACTCATGTCAAAAACTTAGGGACATCAAACCTAAAAGGAGAATTATTCCTATTCCAGATTCCTACCTGGGTATGGCATCATCAACACAGAGCCCGTAAAAACCCCAGGATTTTATGCTGATCCCATTGGACCTGTGTACTAATTAATAATTACCATAAATTCATGTTTCATTTCAATTTAACTACTCTGAAGGAGGCATACAAAAATATTGATGATACTGTCTCCAGTCTAGTAATAAAAAGTAATAATACTTTTCCATATTTAATAAATGAATTAACTGAAATAACTAAAGAAACCAAACAAGATTTTAATAAATTAATACCAAATAATTCTAATAGAACTAAATGAGGTTTAATTAACGGATTCGGAAAAGTAATAAAATTCATCTCTGGTAATTTGGACCAAGATCTAGATAATTTACAAAGTCAATTAGACACTTTAAAACAAAGCCGTAATAATGAAATAAAATATATTAATACATTATTATCTTTTGCAAATTCAATTGCTCAAAACTTTTACGACGAAATGAACCATGCTAGTAACAATATGATGATAATTCAACGCATTCTCCAAACAGAAGATTTCAAGATCTGTTTGCTAGAAGATTCTCAATATGTGTTAATGTGTGTTAACAAATTCAACAAAATATCATGACTGCTCCAAGAAACCATTTCTCTTTCGTTTAATGAAGTGACCAATGTAAGGTTATTCTCAAGAAAAGACTTGACTAACTTAGTGAAACATTAAATGTCTATTTACCCTGTCAAAAGTATGATTCATTCAGACCAGTATCACCAATTTGAAAATCTCAAACTATCAAAGACTCAGGCTTCATACCAGTGTATATATTCATGTAAAGAAATGATTGTAATTCTATCCATGCCAATCACAGATGGAAGTCAATATCAATTATATGAAGTAACCCCTGTACCAACCATTAAGGACACTATATTTGTCCCAACAGAAAAGTACTATTTGCAAGGACCCACTTCAAAATGGTCCAGTACACCCTGTATAAAAATACTGAACCTTATGTATGTTTTATAATATTAGAACCACAAGTTGCAACCTAAAAAAAAAACAATTGGATGTGAATATGCTTCAATAAGTAATGAGATAAAAATATTTCAACCCATAAATAAGGAACATATCCTTTTCTTCAGTAAGACACCTGAGATAATTATGCAAACATGCATAGAGACACAAGACTCTGTACAAATCTCAGGCCCACAAGTAATATATGCAAATTAATCTTGTCCAATTTCTAGCGTAGGAATAACATTACATCAAAAACCTAGACAATAAGTTAGTAATTACGGTAGCTCCTCAAAAAGATATTTGACCTCAAGGAAGAACATATCCTATAAAGGCTGTTCCTATTACGAGAAATAGAATAATGACTCCTGTTATTCATGTATGCATATAGTTATAGGAGCCATAGTATATTCCTCGTCAACTATGTCCATAACATCCCAATCCTGATTATTCATGATGAACCCTCAATAAATAATTAAATAAATCTTCTCCATTCACATCTCGATGTAACAAAGCTGAAATTAGACTTGAAACCCATACTTATAACTTACATCACAAGGAAACAATTCGTATCCATTAATATGATTTTTGTACTAACCATAGCATTTATCATTTTGTTTATATTTAGACAACAATTAAGTAAACTGTGTAAATTTGTAAAACTTAGATGTAAGAAAAAGGTAATAATTACTGAGGTCAGTAATTTCCAGATAAGAGGGGAGCAGTCATGTACCCTGTATAGCGACCCACTTAATATTCATAACCAGCCTGCGTCTTCCACTAATTTTGGGTTTTAAATATCATTTATTATTATTATTCATTTGGAAACTCAAGAGCTGAAGCCTGTTTTAACTTCAAATGTGTAGAACACATTTCCTTGACCAGCGAACCGGCCAAGCCCATCCCAGGTAGCAAGCCGAACTCCGGCCAAGTCCAGGGTCCGTCAAAACCCATAGAGAGTAAAATCATGTAGTTCCCTTTAAAGGAACATACTGTATATTGCTACTCTTAAAACACAGCTCTGATAGCAACTTCCCAGAACGCCAAGCTGGAACCAACATATTGGTAAAGTCTACTCAGAAAATCAGAGAGTCGCCAGCCATGACTAACCTTCTTAGGAAAGGGCTAGTCCTCCTCCTTGTCCATCCATATTTCTTGGAAAACAGGACTTCCGAGTAAATCAGTACGACGCCAGTAGGCCACGCCTGGAAAACACCCGAGAAAACATATTGTCATTGGCTGTTGTTTTCCCCTTTCCATAGCTTTTCCTCCTACGGGTTGTAACTAAACTAAGATGTATCCTTATTGGTGAATTTCATTCGGATGACCCGAGTGTGCTCGGCTCATCTCCCCACCAGGATTAACATAATATTTAAACTCATGTTGAGGTCGATCCTGTTTCTTCAACAATATACTGCTTAGCATGTAGTTACTGTGTTACGTTTTGCCAAGGCAAGCAAGATAGGCTTCATACCAGTGTATATATTCATGTAAAGTACTTAGTGTTTGGTTAACCAAATAAACGACTATTTTCAACGTCTTCATTCTTTGGAATATATAATAACTCAGACGCGAGGAGAACCTGTCAGGACTCGACTAGTAGATTCTCACTCAGTATCTTAGCAATCAAATATAAATTTGATAAGTTTGCGTATTCACCTAGACAACCGGCTGGAGATGTACAAACTTATCTGGTGAACCCTAGTAACAAGTCGAGTATCTCGTCGCCCTTGGCACTGTCCAACTACCCTCTAAGAATGAACACATTGACTCAGACTAGATCACTTAGTCATTCCGCAAGATGTTCAAACAAGATGCCGTTATTGCCACCAAAAGACAACCACTCGCTACAGAAAATGTGACGTCAAGGTACACGTATAGTGTTTACCACACTAAGGAGTGAATGCTGTACATTAGGAAGTTAAAATGTTGTTCACTCAAGTATAATCACTGTAAGTTGTTAATTAAAATGCGTTCATACATCTTCGCTTTTCAGTACCAGGTTGTACCTGTATTAACCTATCGTCCTGTATATAGGTCGGCACATTTTGTACAAACTAACAACAAGAGAATAATAAATCGTTATGCACATCGATATTTACAGGAAATTCAGAGAAAATATGTTAGGCAAACTCAGTTTTTCTAAAATAAAATAATTCAGGATTATCTGGGTTAAAGGTCCACCGAAATACCAGCACGAACGTCACTATTATGGGCTTTAAGAAGGCGTCTGACTCTGTGGACAGACTTACGCTTTTTATAATACCGTATAGAAGAACTCAGAGTGGACAGGACGACCAGAAAACTAATCTGACGGACTCTCAAGAATACGACTTCTGAAGTGAAATTCCTTGGGGGAATTTCTGAACCTTTTGAAATATATACGGGCGTTCGTCAATGCAACGGCATCTCCGCTATTCTTTTTAACACAGTTCTAGACAAAGTTATTAGAGCATGGGAAAGTGACGTCAAGGGTGTAAACATTGAAAACACGGGAAACAAATTCACTGTGTAATGTTTAGCATTTGCTGATGATCAGGCAATAATTACAAAGACCATAGATGAAATCAGATACCCCGTTCTGAACGCAATATATGCTTTGTTTAAAGTCAGATATGTGATCTGTGGGATGTAAGAAGCTTAGTTCCAAAATTTGAAGGAAATTGGACTGTATTTGGCAAAGTTATGAAGAAGAGAATCGAACTGGCCTGCATATGAATATTGTGGTACATTTGAGAATTGAGGAAATCTTTGTTTAAAGTGGATTCTATTTATCTCTAAAATTGGCGAGCGAGTCGGTTTCTGGCCGGCGTCAATAGCTTTGTAGTTGCAGCAGCGAAGGGGGAGAACCGGTCGGTAAAGTTTTATTTTCCTTGTTTGTGACGGCGAGTGACGAAGTTTGGCACGTGTTAGACCTGCGACTTGACGCCTAAAATATTATGATTGGTTAAAAGCATACCATGTGATACGATCCAATGATTGAAATTACGAAGGGAATAATTGCAATTCTAATTACAAGAAGTAATATGCATCATGGAGCACCAGGTTCGACTCGGAATATACTGTATTTTATGATACTTTCGAAATTTCAGAACAGGAACTTTAACGAAAAAAATATGTCATTCGGGAGATTGAGAGGGAACTTTTAGCGGCACATTGAGTAAACCACGCCACTGCAAAAGAGAGAAGGACACTTGATTTGACGATGTCATACGTGACGGATGTTTTTTTCAAATATCACGCTTTTCTGAAACGCGCGGATTTGAGAGTGAAAACGGATGTATCGAGAGGCATTCCAGCAGAAAGTTAAATTGCCGAGGAACGATAGTACGAGCGATATGTGATATTAACAGTCGCGAAGCTGGAGAGGAATCTTTGAACCTTAGAATACCCATTTCATTCTCAAGCAATATGCACATTTACATTTTCTTATTTTTCATTGGCACAGGCAAATTAAATCTAGTTTTCCGTATAATTCTCTGTAACCACGGTGGGATGGAGGCCAGCTTCTCAGCGCGGGACTGAGCAGCCAGTGAGTCTCCTTTGAAACAGGCTCTAGTCTCTGTGGGCTGAGAAGGCAATTGCGCATGCGCCAAGCGGAAGGTTGGTAGCTGAATGCGTGAGCAAGAGACTAGACTCCAAGCAGTGCATTCGTGAGGCGGGCAGTATCTCAGCGCGTGTATGTCTGTTTGTGAGTTTTAAAACATGGACCAGTGTAGTGATTTAATAGTGTATTTAAAATCAAGACCGTTGTCATTGTTGTCCTATGAAGAGAATATGTTTTGAACAACGGCCAAGAAAAGATATATCAAAACACAGTTCGCCTCATAAGGCGGATTCTTACCTTTCCTGTTTCTACTGTTTTAAGTGAACTAAGTATGAGCGCGTTGAAGAGAGTTAAGACATTTTAAGGAACTCCGTGTCAGATTCTAGACTGAGCAATTCGAGTACTCTGGCTATTGAGAAGAGTTTGGTGAACTATCTTTCCAGGGATGACATATTCAAAGAACGCATCATTGATATCTTTGCTGAGCGAAAAACACGACGAATGGAGTTAAGGTACAAAACACTATAAGGTATGAACTTTAGAATACCCAATTGCATGAATGCAGCATCGCCACTGGATATTAATAAACATCAATTCTTACAACAATGATCAAGTAATTGTCACGACAATTGAACTTTATACTCTTCGAATATTCTAAGTCAAATTGAGCACAACGATTATTGCCAAGTATGGTATAATTTATCAAGGTGCAATAAAATCTCTACAGTCTATTAGAAGGCACTATCTTAAGCCATTATTGACAGAAACATTCTACGAAAGTCTACATCACACCATTCTAAAGACTTGACGAAAATCTACGAGTTGTTATCAAAAATAATCATTCATACTTTGAAAAACTTACGCTGGAGTTCAGAAACTACGAGTTGAGGGGAACGACACTCAACGTTACGAGATGTTGGTGATGAATTGTTAAGCGCATGGGAAGCTGAAAACTGAACAAGCAAGAATGGAAGAAGTGACCTGAATTATTCGAAATTATTATATCTACGAGAGATCATGTGGAATCTACGATCGAGAGACCTATTAATAGTAGCAGAGTTGAGAGATGGAGACGACAATCCACGACCGAACAAACCATCAGCTCGAGACCAGAGAGTCCTGAGACGAGATTGGACGATCGAGACTTTTATTCAACTGCTGTGCCAAGAACGAGACCCAGGCGTATGCTGAAATGGGATCAGCAATGCAGGATGCAATGCATGAAGAATCATACTCACCCGGCTATGAGGAATCCTTATCATCACGCAGAACAAGGTACAGAGAAGATTCTCCAGTTATTCTAGTAGATATTTGGAACTTGTAGAAATTTCACGATTGACGAATTTTTATTACCATTCTGTAATTTTTATTGAGGCATTTTAGGCTTATTTCGATATTGGAGTTTGGATTTGTATTTTTGCGTTTTGGTGTAATTTAAATTTCGTTTTTGAGTTTTATTAAATATGTGTGGAGATTTTTGGTAGATATTTAGGAAAGTTTAGTAAGCATTTATTTGATTTGATTGTTTTTGAAAGATAGTGATATTTTACATCTTCGATTTTGTTCGTATATTATTTCGTCAGTGATGTCCGATTATTTAATAGCACGATTATGTCATGTGTGTGACCGACTTAATTGCTTTAGGTGCAATTCTTGCTAGTTTTGAATTTGAAATTCAGATTAGGAGAGATCTGTGAATGATCTATCGACATCTATATTTGTTACTAGCAGAGGTACCCATTCTTCGAACGGTCTTCGGTATTAATAACCTGACGTAACCAATTGAGCTACTGTTCCAATGGTTAGAGGTTTGGAACCTGTTTGTCGACAAAGAAAAATGAATAGTTAAAATATGCTCTGAAACTAAATTTACCTAACGTGTACTTCCTGACGTGAAAATAAAATTGAAAACCTCGTCGACGAAACGCAATACACGTCAAATAAAACTGACCTTCACTGTTGTGTCAAGTCCCCATCCAGAGGAAGACCCCCTTTAATAAATTACAAAGGCTTGAGGTGCATGAAAATTCAGGTTTTTTAGCTTCCAATGTCCCCAATTCCTAAAAGCAAAAAAAAAACTGTTTCAATTCAGGAATTTTTGAAAATAATGTTTCTGTTTGCAGATATAACAGACCTTCTGTACGACACATCGCACATTTATGTCGTGTGAAAAAAATCTAGGGTATCCCTTGACCCCCTTAAGCACATTGATGAATTTTACAGTTTTAGTTGATTCCGTAATAACTTTATAGCCATTTGAAAATATTCACAGAAATTTAATAAACTAGCTGACCCGTATGTTCATAAACCACACTTTCCCCAATAGGTTTATAATGAGTCACATAAGAAGAAAGGTTATGTTTTTATTTCCACCAAATGATTATAGAACACTATTTACATTTCAGGATAAAGGAAAGACCTCAGAATGTTAATATGAAATGAATCAGGCGTCACAGCGGCCCGAGGACAACAATTATGGAGGGTATTTTCCAACATCAACGGTGTTTGCAAATCGCACACTTCGTACAATTTTTTTAAAGTCATTTTTTTAAAGAAATTATAGCTATTTATGAAAGTGCAATAAATCACTGCTAATGTCTATTCTCTTTCATTTGAATGCTCATTTGACACGATCGGTCGCTTGTGAGCGCCGCAGGAGGGACGCATACTACTGAAATAACATATATGAAGTGGCTTTACTTCTTGCAGAAATAAATGGAAAGTTGAATGTCACCTTTTGAGAGACTGTTGTCATGGTTACTGGCTTGCATTCCTTCATTAGTTTATTAAATGAAATTAGTTTTCTGGGAATATCTTAGAAACTGTTGGTTTTAGAGCCTTAAAATGCAGTTTTCGAGGACCCTTTACGGCTATTTAGGGGCACCGAGTTTTGTTTCTGACACCGAGGGGGTGAAAATAAGCTTTGTCTCGTCGTTGTAGGCCGTAGTATAATAATGATAATTATAATAATAATATAACAATATAGGGATAGGGATATAATGGACCTTCCGTACCACACGCACACGTGTAATTCGCGTGAAAAAATCTAGAGTACCCCTTGACCCCCTTAAGCGCATTATATGACATGGATGAATTGTACAGCTTAATTTGGTTCCGTTATAACCTCGTAGCCGTTTGCAAACTATCTCAGTAATGTAATAAATGGAATTATATTGCGTCTTACAGCGATAGACAGACCTGTGAGATTCCGTTGCCATGGTTACCGACTTGCATTCTTTCGTTATTGTATTAAATGAAATCAGTTTTCTGGAAATATCTCAAAAACTGTTGGTTTTAGGACCTTAAAATGTGGTAGTTTCGTTTCTCACATTGAGGGGCTGAAAATGAGCTTTGTCTCGCCCTTCTACGCCTATTTCAGCAAGTATTTTAAGGGGGTAGGCCCCCTTTTATGAGAGGTACAGAGAAGAGTTATATCAATGAATAGTGTCGTGCCTCTGAAGGATATCTGTACCAAATTTTACGTTGATCCACCCAGCCGTTCTCGAGTTATAAGGTAACTACTTTGTCCACAGACAGACATACAAACAGACAGACAGACGTAGTAGCCTCCGAGCCACCGAGGGGTTGAAAATGAGTTTTGTCTCGTCCTTGTACGTCATAATATAATAATGATCATAATGATAATTAAATAATATAGGGATAGCGATATAATAGACCTTTAGTACCACACCCACCCGTGTAAATCACGCAACAAATTCAAGAGTACCCCTTTTTTTCATTCATTCATTCGTTTATTTGCAATTGGGGGTGTGTCCCCCGGTGGCAAATTAGATATACATAACAAATAAATAATAGTACATAACAATTCACTAACAATTAAACTGGAGTATTTACATAAATAGTCAGTCTTTTTTTAAACACACCTATATGTTTGGGAAAAGGCTCTAAGACTGCGGCAGATAGAGAGTTCCAATTATCAATGGCACGGTTTACGAAAGAATATTTACCATAATTTGTTCGCTGTGGTCGGCCCTTAACTTTGAAAGGGTGATCGCTCCTACCCATGTAAGTAGGCTTTTCCATACGTTTGCTAAGCTCACCCCATGCTGGTTGATTTGTATACGTGTTGTACATTGCGCAGAATCTAGATTTCTTTCTCCTAGCCTCAAGTGATTCCCACCCAAGTTTCTTTAACATACGGCTCACACTGCTCCTGGGATTAAAGTCACCGAGCACAATCTAGCGGCCTTTCTTTGTACCATTTCCAACTCATTTATGAGCCCTACTTGATATGGATCCCAAACCGCCGAGGCGTATTCCAGAATAGGTCTAACAAGTGACAAATATCCTAATTCTTTAGCAGAGGTACTACTTCCTTTTAATGCCCTCATTACAAAGTGCAGGGATTTGTAAGCTTTAGAAACTACACATCCTATATGACTACTCCATTTCATATCATTTCTTACGTGAACGCCCAAATATTTGCAAGAATCGTCTTCTACAAGTATTTCCGAGCCAATGTTATATTGAAAATCTTGCCTTCGCACTTTCCCTATTTTTATTAGACTCGTTTTCTTGTGTTTATTTTCATTTTATTTTCAATCGCCCACTTATAGACCAGGTTCAGGTCATCTTGAAGTACTGCATTGTCTTGTGAGTCATGTATCTTTCGATATATTACACAATCATCCGCAACAATCGACAGTCACTGCGAATCCCATTTGGTAAGTCATTTATAAACGCCAAAAATAACAAAGTTCCGATTACGCTGCCCTGAGGGATACCCGACGTTACGGTAATTTCATCCGAGAATCGGCCTTCAACTTTCACTTTCTGGGATCGACCCGTCAAAAATTCTTGGATCCATAAAATTACTCTTCTATCAATCTTCGTCGAAGCTAATTTATGGAGTAGCATGTCATGCGGCACGACATCAAATGCCTTCGCAAAATCTATAACTACGGCGTCGACTGAAACTCCATCGTCTAACGATTCGCTAATATTTTGAAAAAGTGATAGCATCTGACTCTCGCATGAGTAACCTTTCCGAAATCCATGTTGCCTATCATTAAACCATGATAATGTTTCCCACTGTTCCCTCAAGTAGTCGCAAATGAGATACTCCATCTGTTTACAAACGATGGACGTAAGACTAACCGGCCTGTAGTTGCCCAATTCAAGTCTGCTCCCTCCCTTAAATATTGGGACTACCGTAGCTCTTTTCCAGTCATCCGGGATTTGCGCATTGTTTATAGACACATTGACCCCCTTAAGCGCATTATATACATATTGATGAATTTTACAGCTTAAGTTGGTTCCGTGATAACCTTATAGCCGTTTGCGAACTTTCACAGTAATGTAATAAATGGAATGGCATTGCGTCTTACAGAAATAGATGGACTTCAGAGATTGTGTTGCCAAGGTTACCGACTTGCATTCTTTCAATAGCTTAATAAATTAAATTATTTTTCTGGGTATATCTCAAAAACTGTTGGTTTTAGGACCTTAAAATGTGGTTTTCGGGGTCCGTAGGTCTCCCGAGTTTTGTTTCTCACATTGAGACGCTAAAAATGAGCTTTGTCTAGTTTTTCTACGCCCATTTCAGCATGCATTTTAAGGGGTAGGCCCTCTTTTATGAGAGGTATGGAGAAAAGTTACATCAATGATTAGTGTCGTGCCTCTGATGGATATCAGTACCAAGTTTTAGGTTGATCCACCCAGCCGTTCTCAAGTTAAAAGGACTCATAGTTGTCCACAGCCGACAAAAATTTTATTTTTGTGAGCATCCGTCATAAAACAGTCGGAAACGGGCAAATAACGCAAATTTCCGTGGAAATTCAGAAAAAACAGACAAACTTTCATTTTGATATATATATAGAGAGATTTCATTTGTTGGACATGGCAGTCTTAATTTAAATACATTTTATTGGAGAGAATTTTGGTTGCGAGTGGGAGTTAGCTTGGATGTTGGTTCAGCTATTGTATTTTATTGCTATCGCAATTATTGGCGTTGGAGTCAATGTAAAGTCATTGTAAATTATATTAAATGTGATGACTAGATTTCAGTCAGTCTAGTAATCGATAGCTACGATAGTTATTAATATGACCAGGCGAGATTTGATCCCTGAAAGGTTTGTGTTTCTAGAAAACACTTGTAGTGTTTCAATATTGTTATCACTGTGAATAACAAAACTATGTATGACCAGAAAGAGGAGATACTTACTGTATACACTGAAGAAAATGGAAATTGCAACACCATGAAGGCATTGGTCGTTTGTGTTGATTTTCAAGATGTGGAACGATGCCATGTGGGTATGTAAACAATCAAAGTTTCAGACCCATTGAATTGTTTCTACAGGTCTCCCCACGTGATTAGTCGCGGTATACGGACTCTGGAGTAGCGTAGTTGACTTGCAGTCTGTGCAGTGAAGTGTTCCCCGTCAAACATGCCTCGACGACAGAGAAGAGGACGCTATCAACAACTGTCGCCGTTTGAGAGGGCTCGGATAATTGGGCTGTGTGAGGCTGGATTATCGCTAAGGAATGTCGCTGCACGTGTTGGCCGATAGGCATCTACGGTACGACGTGTATGGCAGCAGTGGTCAAATGAAGGTACCCACACTCGTAGACCTGGCACAGGCCCAGCGCGACAGACAACTGTGAGAGAGGATCGCCGCATCATTCGTATGGCCCGGACGGAACCCCATGCAACAGCAGCGCAAATTCGAGCAGCTGTGGCACCCCACGTTACACAACAAACGGTTGGTCATCACCTGCGTGCAGCTGGCTTACGATCCCGTGTCCCTGCAGAAGGTGTTCCATTGACCCCACAACAGCGACGTGTAAGGCTGGCCTGGTGTCGAGAACGATCGACGTGGGTCAGCGAATGGCAAAGGGTCGTCTTTAGTGATGAATCGCGCTTCTGTCTTGCCCGCAGTGATCGCCAGAATCGTGTGCGCTGACGTGCCGGGGAGAGGGGCCGCCCAGGCCTTATTGTCGAGAGGCACACAGGGCCAACACCTAGCATTATGGTCTGGGGAGCTATTGGCTTAATGTGAAATCACAATTAGTGCTTGTTGAGGGCACTATGCCTGCTCGACAGTACGTAGATAGGGTACTCAATCCAGTGGTTGTCCCTATGATGGCGAACATTGCTAATGGGATGTTTCAGCAGGACAATGCCCGGGTTCACACTGCACGCATTTCCAGAGAAGCTCTCCACGACATCACAACCTTAGAATGGCCCGCCAGATCGCCGGACCTCAGTCCTATTGAGCATGTTTGGTACATGATGGGTCGACAACTGGCCAACCGTCCTCAGCCACCCACAACTCTGGAACAACTGACCAGTGCAGTGCAGCAAGCATGGGCCACATTTCCTCAGGAAGCGATCCAGGGCCTTATTGACTCCATGCCTCGCCGAATTCATCAATGTATTGCAGCTCGTGGTGGGCACATCCTGTATTGATTGTTGTCCAAATTTGCGGTCAGAGGGACTTGAAAGTGTAATCATCGAATCACAACCGAACACTCGTCCTGCATGTCCAATTGCAGCAATGTAGCACCACCCCTTCTGGGTGTTGCAATTTCCATTTTATTCAGTGTATTTAATAAGCAGATTTCTACAAGAAGAATCTGTACCGGAATATTATTTTAAGATATTTAATTACAAAAGTTATTAACATTTTTATTATTGGAATTTAAAGGAGTGGTGGAACAGGAAGGTTATGCAACAGCTTATGATGGAATTTGAATATACTCAGCACAAGTCTTATGATAATTGATGAATATTTATTCAGCAGTTAAAGGTTGGTTATGTGCAATGATGAAAGCTACGTGTATTTTAGAGTATTTCCGCAAGAATACGATGTATAATTTACGCAAGCGTCGTAATAATTATAATGTGAAGATTTATGCCACATGTTTGAGAAAGTGGAGCCCATATTTTTGATTGAGGCTTAATTAAGGGTAAGATTGTTGTAAAAACAGCTGTTTATTTTATTTAAATTGATAACCGATGTATTTTAAAGTGTATTAGAATGTGGATTTAATTTACAAGAATTAATCTTATTGATATTTCTGATTAAGACATTACTGCAATGCTAAGCTTAACCGCTTAGGCTATTGAAGCCAGGATGTAACGATATTTAACCTGATGTGAAAGGGTAGCGAATTTAAAAATTATCTCATAAAACTTTAATGTGTGTGAAAAGATTCTCTGAAGAGAATTACGAACATTGTACATTTTAAATGTGTAGGAAGGACAGGTAATCCCTAAAATAATTTCTTTATTAATTTATGTTTAATCATTCGTAATCCGAATAATTTATAGTGGATTTCAATCTCATTTTTATACTACTAAATGTGGTAGGAACCCACTTGAGTCAGCTAGCATTAGAACAGCGAAGTCACAGACCTAAGTTATGATTTTTCACATTTATTTAGTGATTAATTTATTTAGCTATTTCTTGGAATTAATTTAGGAGAGTTTATTCTTATTTGTAGGCTATGTGTTATTTGATTAATAAACTTGCCAGCACGCTTTGTTTGCTCGTTTTTAATAGAAATTCAATCTTATATTTACAATAGTTGGCAAGATGATGATCAATGGAGATAGGCGCTCATTTCCCACCCATATATACCGAGATTCAGGAATCTCATGTTCGAGCTTGGTTAGATTTCTGTGTTTTAGGTAATTTCTTTGTTCACCACCACTTTCCATCTTTTAAAACATGTATAAAAATGAGCTACTTGTCAGCGTTACATTGAGGTGGTTTTTGCCGGGGACTTCAGTGCTTCTACGATCCTTTTTCCATCTGTGGATTGACAAGTACCGAGGAGGCTTGGATTCATTCTTGGACACAGTACGGGGACTACATAATATAGCATCAAAGGCAGGCCTCCAGTTATCGTACAAAAAAGCTCAGCACGTGGAAAGTCGGCATCAAAATAGAAAAAAATCCGCTAGAGCTGGAAAACGGCACAATTTCACAGGTACCCTCCTTTACATACTTTGGAGAAATCATACTACCATCGGGACTAGACAGTTGGGCCAACGTAGAAAGAGCCAACAAACTCCATAAGGCGTATAGACTAACGTGGAATTACTACAACAATAGTCATATCGCGTAATGCAAACATTACAAGACAGTTGTTTTGCCGGAAGCTTTATACGCCCCAGAAACAATAATAAATATATCAGTGGTCACTCTAATTATAGAAATTTAAAAGCAAGAACGGAAAATGTATGGTCCCAAGAGTTGAAGTGGAATGTGGATTAAGAGAAGAACAGCGGCCCTCTATTCCTTAGCTGACAGGTTTAATGTTGCCGTACGCAAGAGACATCTGACATTCTATGGCCATATCTATAGGATGGACAGCGACAGACTAACCAAAAGATTATTTAAAGTAATCAACTCAAAGAAGGTCAAATAAACTGGCTAGAAGAGACTAAGACGGACCTCCAAGAAATAAATATCACAGACGACAAAATAGAGAATTGTGGAGCCTTTAGTACAATAGTAGGCAGGCACAAATTCTTGGAGAAACATTAAAAAAACAGGTAGGAAGTGGTCCACAGAACACAAGATGCAACACAGTGCATTCTTGAAGATATTTTGGGTAAGAAGGCGAAAACCATCAGGCCAACTAACAAGTTCAAACACGCTCCTTGAATGAACATTGCGAAAAACAATAATAATTTAATGAATACATAAATTTATAAGACTATACTGGCAAACAGACCAGAGATTTCTGTGCAATTGTTGGAACCTCCTGTCTTCCATGTTTTTTAGAATCATGGGAATTTAACAGAACTAATATCCAAGGATGGACGAAGTTTAATAAATAATAATAATAATATGTGGTCTCCGGAGAGTTCTGGCGTAAGAAAAGATGTATTTCAATTAATTCCAAATAGCCATTGGTTCGTTCTTACTTAGCTTTCGTTCTCTAAACGATATTTGAAGTTGATTATGGAAGACCTCCGTAGGTTTACTCTGTATAGTTAGTGCCATTAATCCTTTGTTACTAAACATGAAATAGAAATACATTAATACTTCTCGCCATACTGATCTAATCTTCAAATTACACTGTTGTAAGATTACTTTACAATATAACGTAACATTACAAATTGTGTATAAATAACGACAAATGTTATTTAAGTGTCCAATAAAAATCAATCACGACTGGAATAGGCTTTCCCTAACTTCCCTACTGTCTGATAAAAGTCTCCATAAAAGTTTCATTTACAGAAAGTTCAATGCTTTCTCTCAAAATAAATGGTTTGTCAAATCATGAATGTACTGCCATTCTAATTAAGAATGTACTTGAGTACATGAATTCGTAGCATAATCATGACGAATATTACTTGCCAGATTGACGAATGTTTATAACATTAATGATATTTAACAATATATCACTCGTAGTTTTCTTCCCCTACTAATAAATTCGTCTTACAATAAGATGCCCAATTCGTTTTAACCAAAAATGAATTTAAATAGACATCCTAGACAAACTGTCTGAAATTCAGATCAAATAAAATTGAAAACGTCGAATACTAATTTAATAAAACCTTCAATGAGGAAAATAAATTCCCAAATAATTTATTCATGTCAGTTCAGAAACTGAAAAGTTGAAATTTCATATAGAGATGAAGAAAGACAATCACCTCACATGATATCGAAGCATTAAATTATGAAATGTCGAAGGGAAAATACATCATAAAATATGGAGAAATATGTTGCTCATAATGCCATCAGAATACTCTAACTACTACAGTGAGTTCCTCTCATAACTCATCCGGCCAGCACATCGAGCTTATCTGCCTCGCGTTAACTGATCACTTCCTGTTACACAGCGCGCACTTCCCAGTTCTGGTCCGTGCTTATAACGGGTATTAAGTTAGTGTTGATCTGTCGCTCCAACTGTTCTCGAGTTGTGAAATGTTACTTGGGGTAATAATTCTCATAATGCCTCCACGTGTGTACACGGTAGAGGAAAGGGTATTTATGTACGATAATTATGTGAAAAATGAGTCTTGCAGGGAAGTCGTTAGACGTTTCATAACACATTTTCCAGGTGTACGCTCTCCACATAGAGATACCGTGCGGAATCTCGTGAAGGAATTGAGAGGAACTGGTTCTTTACTCGATAAGAAGAGAAGAGTTAAAAAACCTGTACTTAATGAGGAAAAAGTAAATGAAATCTCAGAAAGATTAGAACATACGGGTACGATTTTGTACTTGGATGTTACGAAACGTTCATGATGAAACAATTGATGCACGCTTAATATTTTTCTCGAACGAAGCTTGGTTCCATTTACACGGTTATGTTTCGACGCAGAATAACAGATATTGCCGGAAATGTGTGGATGTAGGAGGAGAACATTTCCAACATCTCCTGTCATAAGGTACGACCTTAGTTTATTAATTCTTCCTTTCTTCATTTTAATTGTTATCTCATGTCATGCACGAATAAAGTGAGCCAAGTGCCGTTGTGTTCTTATTGCTATGTATGCCGAGTGGGGAGTACTGAGTCAACGGGAGATAAGCTCGGTGCGCTGGCCGGACGAGTCATGAGAGAAACTCACTGTATAATGAATTCTGGTCACTTCTACCTTGTTGAAGACTATTGAAGTTCATATTAGGTGTTAGGAAAATACCTAGATGTTTCACGTTCCAAAGAAGACTATGTTGAAACCATATCTGCCCCAATGAAGCTGCGACCTCGAGTATGGAAGGATTTCCTCCCCGGTAAACACCAATCTCCATCGGGCATCAAACTGCGTCCTCCTCTCGTTCATGGATACCAAGTTTCAAGCTTTTGAATAGCCCTATCATCTTCTGTCTTCAAGTGATGAATCTTCAATCGTCGACTCCATTCGAACTTCCAGATCATATTTGAGCAATATTGTCTATTTAATTCCATTGTTACTGTTGTTGCTGGTGGTACAAAACCTCTCTGGTAGCTCAAAACTATCTAAATTACATATGAAAACAACACTGGCTTTAGTAAACACTAATTTATTAAACCTAAATAACACACAGAATATAAAATACACTACATTGCTAACACTAGCAACAATGCGACCGGGCGCGACGGCTTACATGACAACAGTCCAAGGCAACAGTTATTCCTCGCAGTCAAATGCCCGACAAATGCTGCGTCAGTGTCATTCGGGAGAACTGACCAGCACTGAAACGGCACTCAACATGCCGCCCACCTAATTTGGCACAAATTATATACAAGAGAGCTGAAATAAATATACAAACACATAAACACAAATATTCCCTGTAGAAGTTCGATGTTCACAGTGGGTAGCTCCAGAACCTAGATATGAAATAATGTCATTCACTTGGGAAAGGGCATATCTTCGTCACTGGCCGCTTGTACATTCCCTTAGCTGATCGCACACATACAACTCTCACGTTGCCATCAGATCCAGAATGCACCTCCTCGTCGACACCCGTCCGCCATGTGAAAGGTGGAAGGTTGTCCTCCTTAATAATCACCAGAGTTCCAATCTCAATATTGGGTTTGGTGGTGTGCCACTTGGTTCTCTGCTGCAACTTAGAGAGGTAGTCACACGACCACCGCTTCCAAATCTGTTGCTGACAGCGCTGAACCAGTTGCCATCTAGACAGGTGAGAAGATGCGCTAGCAAGACAGTCCGGTTCAGGGATCGAGCTAAAAGATTCTCCAACTAGAAAATGACCTGGAGTCAGGAAGGTAAACTAATCAGAATAGTTGGGTACGGGAGTTATTAGAGGATGTTTCTGATCATGGGAAATAGAAGAATTTTCCAATCTGCGCCCACCCTAATAAACGTGTCTTGATCTTGAAATGGGCACAAATATACAAGTTTACTCGATGGAGAAAACGTTCTTTCCTTCGAGAGTTTCTGAATGATTTGTGACGATGAAGCAGGCTGGGCGATGCGACCAACAGTTTTCAAGGATTCGGGCAACTCGGCAGTCGTTAGTGGTCAATGCTGTCTCTCTTTCTTTTCACGTTGAAGGTTGTGCATAAACCTGAGCATGTAGGCTGTCACTCGTTGGAGTCTTGACCAGCCGGGGAATCGTTGAATGTGTTCTTCCGTGTCGGAGTTGATTGACAGCAGGCATACATTTGACTTTCACTGCTCAGGGACTTCAGTTGAGCTGACAGCAGTTGCCATCTTCTCTGGCCACGCAGAAGGGGGCTTGTGCAGTCAGTGGGGCCCCGCCCACCATAGCCGCGTCATTCCAAGATGCTGTGATTCAAGTTCTCTTAAGAGAACGTCTTCTGGATTGTCTTGAGATGCAACATGCTTCCAGTCATTATGCAACGAATCTCCTAGTTGCATTCGCGGTGTACGAAGGGGCAATCTAACGGCGAAGCGTCCTGTTTCGTCTCTGGTGGTTAATTTGGAAAAATGATCTTCACATAGTTTATTTTCCTTTGACTGGGGATGTGTTCTTATCTCTTGCTGATCCCAGAACCGCTCCCCCTGAGAGTGTAATGGGCCAGTTCTGACAAACAACGTATTGTTCCTGCTACTTCGCTGTTCCAGTGAGTGGGCAGGTATGAAGCCCGCTAGAACCCATCCTAGCGTTGAGTTCTGAAGTGTGGGATGACCTTCCTGCGTTTGCTGACTGGGTCGTAAGATGTCGAAGAAAACAGCCGCTCCTAGAAGAAGATCGACTTGGCGAGGCTGATTGAACTGAGGATCGGCCAAGTCGATGTCCTTAGGCAACTGCCAATCATCACAGTTTATTCGCGAGGTAGGAAGCTGACCTGTGATCTGAGGCAGCACGGAGCACTCAATAGGCCTTCTGTAATCACTCACCCTGGAAGATATGTTTAATTGGCAGATATGTGAGGACTCGACTGCCTTGGTGTTATTAATACCACTGATGGGCATTGCATAGCGACTCAATTTGACACCCAAACGATCAGCAAGTTCCCGAGACATGAAATTCAGCTGAGAACCACTGTCCAAGAGCGCTCTGCAATTGTGAATTCGACCTGTGTTATCCTTCATGTGATCTATTGCGGTTAAAAGAAGAACTTCATGCAGTAGATAAGATCCTTTTAATGAGCAGTCCGACTGTTGTGAGGAATGGCCTGACGAATTACTGTCCTGATAGTTATGCAGTAATGTGTGGTGTTTCATGTTGCAAGTTCTACAGTAACCAGCATTACAATTTGATGCCATGTGATCACGCTGCAAGCAATTGTAACACAGTTTGTGATTTTGAATTGACTTGATGCGAGGCTGCGCTGAATTTATTCGCATCATGATTATTTGTTGGTTGGCTGTGTGAGGCAACAATCTCTAATGTTTGACAATTGCTGTCCAAGAATGAAACAAGATCCTTCAAGCTGGGACATGTATCGCCTGACGTCTTGTTTTCCCATTGCTTCCGCAAGCCTAGACCGATGCGCTCCAGAACCAAGTGTGATAGGAGGACATCATGCAATAGGGTCTCAATATACAGGGCTTCAATGGCATTCAGGTTGCTGCTCAACTGATTGATGAGTTGTCGTAAGTCTCTGCGTGATTCCAATTGTACGGGAGGTAGCGACAGCAATTGTTTGACATGGAGATCTAAAATGAGCCTGGGGTTGTGGTATCGGTTGTAAATTAAATTCCATGCTACCTTGAAATTGTCCTGTGTAACTGGAAGGTTTTCAATGAGTTTGTGTGGCTCGTCTGATACACACGATAATAAATAATAATAGCGTTGAATGTCGGTCAGAGACTCGTTGTGGATGATAAAGGATTGAAATGTGTCATGAAAATGCATAAAGCCAATAAGAGAGCCTGTGAATTTAGGAAGTACAATTGTCGGCAATTTAAGATTATGGCTGATGGTAGAACATGAACTGTTGATAGGGGTTGATGACTGCGCTGCATCATCTGCCAGTAGTGTTTCAATTTTGGACTGAATTTCCAAACACAGTTCCTCGAATGTTTCCCTGTCTACGTCGCGTGCAACATCGTCATCATTAACTTCCAACTGATCTTGGACGCCGTTGTAGTCCCCTATGCTAGTTTCAAGAAGCTTTTGTCTTACCCTAATATCATTAAGATTTCCTCTGTTATGGAAATCCGTGATGAAATTGCCTACTCGGGTCATACGAGACTTGATGACGGCCCTTTTCTTAACTAAAGCGCGCTTTAGACTTTCTTCCATGGTGGCAACGACATGCAAGGAATAATAAAGTGAACCAGACTGTACTTACTACCATTGAACTCTAGGTAACAATGCTCTTAAGGAAAGGTGGGGAAACAGACTATATATTGTAAAGGTCCCTTACTTCAGTGAAACACTTTGTATATTTAGGAGCGACATTGCAGACTTTGGGCAATGTGTTTACAATCCATGTGAGAGACCTGATGCTGCTATGAAAGCCACGAGTGACGTAAGCCACCTTAGTAATCTTTTGCTAAAACTGCGATGGAACTGTTCAGGTTGAAAATCTCACCAGTGGTGTCCTATGCCCTGGAAAACATTTATGGCAACACCTCAGATATAGGAACCTGACTTACCTGGATCGGATCAAAGGTAGCTAACTCAAAAGGGTCTTGTGCTTATCAGAGTTTACACCTTCGTGCCTGGTCTATCTGACAACCGGACAACTCCCATCGGTCGAGGAGATAAGTTTACGAATGTTACTGCCATCCATACCCGGATACGATGAACTGTTACGTACTATGACAAGGAAGAGGAACGAAATATGGAGCGACTTCCAAGAGCTGGATACGACACTTAGGGTGGAATTCAGAGACATTTCTTGAGGACACCTTGACTAAGGAGGCCTTGAGGCTTCCTCCAATCTGAAGGTCTCCTTGAGATTGATTTTGCCGTCAGAGTCATTTCTTTAAGGTCTCCTTACTCAAGGGATCCTCAAGGCTTCCTCAAGGCTTCCTCGAAAGTAAGATTCATTGGTACCAATCACATACGAAAAGTTTCACTAGTGTTATTCGAATAAGTATTAAAGTTGACGTGTCTTACAATATAATCTGATGTTGCATGATATTAACGTTGATATGTTAAACATTATAATTGATTGTCAGCTAGTCACGTATGATACATGTGTGATTAGCGCGTACTTATTTCAATATTATTTTTGAGACTTTTGGCAATGGTCAGTGTAGCTTTTGTTTCCAGACAAGCTAAGAAGCAATCTTCGCGCCCCGGTATTTCTAACGTATTATGTCCACATGGAGTATAGAGTAAAGTAATAAAGAAATTGTTGTGTGTAGAGGATAAACATTTTGTTGTGCAAATCGTCCTCCAGTATAAAAATATACTTGAAAATAATACGGCGGACGAAGTTACCGTGGAAAAAAAGAAGAGAACATATCAAAATATGACGGAGGCGTTCAACTACGTGCCTGAGCAGAAGGTAAGATTTCGTCAATTTTCGTATTATTTCTGTAGTAAGACGCACCTGTTGATTATTTTAAAGCACCAATACGTCCAATAGACCTACTGACTAAAAGGAACATAAATGAAAGAGTAGCAAAAACGTTAAGTAGTAGCCTACTTTTAAGGTTACCGTACCATAACCTATTAGGGCCCTCGCGTAATAAGCAACCAAAATCCGGAGGTATTGGATATTCTCGGTCTTATTAGGTGTGTAATAAGTGTACGAGATAGGAATGCTGGCATATCGAGAGCCTCCCAATTGTATAACATGGTATTCTATGGACTATTTATGCCATAGAGGGACAGTGGCAGTAAAGAGCAACTTAATTGCCACTATGGGCTACCCTACCCAAAACAGGAGTATATTAGAGAGGAAAGTATTGGGGATCACTGTGGAGAGAAAACCACTAAGTTACATAGGCCTAGCCACCTGTGGAGCATGGTTAGGACAAAATAGCCCCATATTGCAAGAGGGTATCTGAATTAAAATGTTTCCTTCTCGGATAGATTACAGTTGTACTGCATAAGTGTACATACGATGGTAGGCACACTGTCACACACCGGAAAACCAAGGGTACTTACTCCCAATATTTGCTAGATGCACATAATATTGTTTTGAGACTGTACAAATTGTAGCATACATTATAGCTTCTCAGCTCATGATCTGCACAAAAAATATTTACATAGCTATAACATTCAAAGAATAATAACGATACCGTAGTTATTTATTATAATGGACATTAAAAGGAAAGGAAGGAAGCTTGTAGTTTTACGTGACCGTTAATCTCGAGATCATGAGCCACGGGACCTCCTTTATACGTGGAATCCGAACCACAGGACATGGCATTTCACTTCGAAAATCTCACATGCAATGACCGGGAATCGAACCCGGACCGCCTTGGTGAGAGGCATACAGCTAGACCGCTGAGCCACCACGCCCCTAATGGACATTAAAGGAGAGGGAACTATTGTAAATAAAGTTGTAATGGACTTCTAATTCTGATTAAAAAATAGAACCATGCCAGTTTCTTGTAATGAAATTACTGCTTTTTGAAAGCAGTGCCATAAACTTAACCTGTGGGCTACGGTACTTTTACTAGTGTAATGTTAATGGCCATAATACTTATCCTTTCTTTCTGATATTTTTAATTGGTATTTTTTCTTGAGTGTTGCCGGTACCTTAACATTATGAATTTTCTTTTCA